>OY728126.1:1014332034-1019132034 GCA_963277665.1 Viscum album
AGAAATATTTTTGATGAAGGATTGGATGATGGTGATGTTTTGGATAAACTAGTCAGTATTAACTCAAATGTATCATTCGATGATACAGATGATTCAATTGTGAAAATGGATTGTGAATTAGAAATTAAAATAGATAATTCATAGAATTACATGTTTCAAAGTATTTATATTATATTATTTTGACATGGTTCATGTTTTTTAAACTTTTAAAGTAGCAACTTCTTTTGTTTTGTAATGTTTTCATTTAGCGAGTAAACAATATAATGAAAAAAACTTAATGTAAGATGTAAAGTTTTGAAAAATAATATGAATTTTCTTGTAATATTTATAGTTATTTAATGATTTTTTATAATTTTAAAATTTTCACATCAATTTTGGAATTTACATATTATTATGTCTTATGAGGAGGTTCAGATAAAAAATGGAGTAAAATGATCGCCAAATTAGAGAAGCTGGCCTGAAAAATATGATTTTTCTGGTGAGTCTCTTATTTATTTATTGATTATGTATAAACTTTACACAAATAATATTTAATATGAACATGAATTATTGAGGAGGAAACTTTCATTCAATGAAGATGGTTCAGACACTCCAGAGTATAGGACCGACCCTACATGCAACCCCCCTACATGTACCGCCTCACAGTCCATGGCTCTACAGTCACCAAGATGCTTTACTCCCATCATGCCCCCACTTATATGCCTTATCAATACATAGGTGGTCATTTTTTTTATCCATTTCCTCCTCCTACAGTGCAAGGTAGTCCATATCCTTCTATCCCTCAACCCTTTTACCCTTATCCACCTTCATCTCTATAGGGTACAACTCTATTGGTTATGACCCCTATATACCTGTACCCTCCTACCCAACCTCAACATCCATAGTCTACTATGGAGGATACTTCTCCAGTTTCTACCCCCAACATAGTGTGTAGGATCGAGCGACAACAAATAGTGCTACTGGTAAATGTTAAAAAAGCAACGATATTAATAATTTTTTTATTAAATTTTAGTTATATATGTGTATAAAATATTCATTTCTTTTTTTAGGACCATCTTCTAATAAAATACATGTTCATACAAAGATGCATAAAGTGTGTAATAGACACACACAAATTATGGTTAAGTATAATGAGGAAATGAAAATTATTGAAGAAAATGGTAAATAATTATAGAGTTTCATGGGGATACACAATAAATATAGAAATATTGTTCCAGTTCAAGAAATCAAGTGGAGAAAAGTTGGACAAGAAATAAAATAAAAGGCCTGGGTGAAAATTTTGGTAATATATTTTTTAAAATTACTTTGAAATTTCTTTATAAAGTATTATTCATAAATTTGTTTGAATATTCAACTTTGCTATAACTTCCCAGATGGTCTCCACACTAAGAGAGCTATGTTAATGGAACTGGGGGATATGTGGTGGTTCTACAAGCATGACCAACATGTTGGATGAAAAAAAAGAAGAGGTACTCATCTTGAAAATGAACCGATCTTCAATGAATGCCCAATTTCATAATACAAAGAATTAATTGCATATTGGAGCTGTTCCTATTTCAAGGTAATTTACAGTCTTAATGTTTTTAATAAATTTATTTTTTTCATTAATCTTAGTTTTCTATAGTGGATGATTTTTTTTAGATGTGATTGTGTTCAGTTTTATTTTTCAGACTTGGTTATTTTATTTATGTGTTGAACTCATTGAATAGTTAAGTTGAAATGATGATTTTTATCCCTTTTGACTCGTTGAAAGGATATTTTATCTTTTTTTACTAATAGGATTAATTTGAAAGGAACATAAGAAATAAGGTCATCATGATATATAATCATACTCTGGGGAGAACTACACTACCAGTTCATGAACTTTCACAGGTAATATATGATTTAACATTGAATATACATTTATTTTTTTATTGATTTATGTTCAATTTTCATGTAAAAATAGGTATTAAATATCAAAATACATGTTCCTCGGTCATTATTGTTTTGTTCTAGTAGGAAAAAGAAAGATGAAATTACTGTGAATTAGGAAATGTAGGAAAAAATTGTAAGAATTTTTTTAAATTTTTATCTTTTAGTATGCAGTTTCATTCATTGAAAATTATATGAGTTGTGTTTTCCTCATAGGGAATGATAATGCTTGAGTCAATCATATCACTTGTTACTATGGTATTATATAGAACAATACATTATATTTCACTCTCTTTAGTATTACTAATGATAATTTAATAAGATCAATTCTTAATAAGGTTAAAAAAGGATATTTGAAATCCATTTAATCTAGAATAGTGTTTACGGAACCTTCTCATTTCTTCTATACTGATCATAAAATCATGTTTGTTTATGGAGGGTTAAGGAATATTTAGACTCTCAAATAGTTCCATAACCACTACTAATATATCTATAAACCCAAAAAATATCCCAAGATACTAATATAAGTTATACCAACTCTTAAAAGTAGTATCAATAATATATAAGGACTCACTATCAATTAATGATATCAAGACCTTAGATCAATCTTAGAGAAAAACTTTGATCCTACCAAACATGTCATCAATATAGTGAAGGGGATATAGATTCTTAACCATCATATGGTTAAAACTATATAAATATAAACATAACTATAGCAATCAATCTTCCTTATTGGGAAACTATATAGGAGCACCGCAATGGTAATTCTTGGTTAAATAAACCCTTAACTTGTAAATCCTAATGTTAATCCTTTGTAACATGAAACTCTGTAGTATCCATTATATATATCATAGGGGATATGGGCTCTGTACCTAGAATAATATTGATTATAAACTCATTCTCATCCTCTTGTGGAAATATAAATAAATCCTCAGGAATAATTTATAAGAACTAGTAAAATATGGGAGGAAAAATATCTAGGAATATCCCCTCATCCCTCAAATACACTCTATTAAACTAGTCTCTTGGTGTGAAAATAGGATCCTTACCCTTCCTTTACCTTGGTTTCCCTCTTTTCTGGGGAAAGTCCAGAAGCTGCCACTTAGAGAGAATCCTAGATAATATCACTAGTCAATTGGCTAACAGGAAAGGGAAATGCACATCCTAAGATGGAAGGGTCTACCTAGTAAATTATGTCATTTATTAGATGTTTGTTCATACCTTATCCATTTATAAATGGTCCAATTGTATAATAAAAACCTATAAAGAAAAAATTAGAAACTTTTTTTGGACTGGATGCATTAATGAGAAGAAGTTGGTCTCCAAGGCTTTAAAAGATATCACCAAACTAGTTGACATGGTTGGATTGGGTATTAAGGATCTTAGAAAATTTAACGAGGCACTCCTTAAAAAATTCACCTAGAATTTAACCACCTCATATGATGGAGGACTATACTTATTGAGTTATAGATTCACTCAAAATCTATGTAATGGTTTCTTAGTCTATCCCCCATCCTCGATTTGGCCTACTATCATATCCTCCTTTAATGATTTAATGTTCAGATCAAAATGGGCTATTTTAAATAGCTCCAACATGAATTGTTGGATCACTAAATGGCTGAACATACCACTGAATCAGATGGTCTCTCCCTCACATGATAAAAACACATGTCCATTGATGAATTTTATCCAATGATTGATGAGTTTATCTCATTATGAAAATTAAGAGATACTCTTTCATTGATATTGAAACTCTCATCTAGAAACCAAATTTGGTTGGAAAGATCACTGCTAGGGACTTTTACTGGAACAAGAAATTGTAAAATAACATTACTCCATCCTGGATCACTAAATTCAGGAGATATTTTATCCCCCCTTCAAAGTATCTACTATTATGGATGTTATGGAAATACAGGCTTCCACTGCATGGTTAGCTTAAGAGTGCTGGTCTACAGATTGTCTTGGGCTGCAATCTCTACCTGTAGGCTAAAGAAACTGAACTGTGTCTCTTTGTGTAGTGCAGGTATGCGACCAGGATTTGGGATTATTTCCATACCTTGTTCCAAATCAAGTTTCACCTTGACTATAATGTGACATACCTGATAAAATTTATTTCTGAACTAGTTCACAATATCCTGGTCACAGTGGATGCCACTATTGTGGAAATTTTTTGGGCATCCCTCAATGTAGTTACCTTTAAAAACAAAAAAGTGTTCCATCCATGGTGGTGTTGTGGCCATCCATAATTTGGCTCATACAGTGTCCTGCATTCAAACTGGTTCAATGGAAAATGATATGAATGATTTGATTATATTGCGCAAAAAATTATTATACTGTTGTTTCTCTTCCACCAAGCCTTAAGTGATAAATGATAGTATATATATGACTTTGGAAATGGAATTTTTGGTTCTTATCCTCGTAGTCTAACTCATCAATTCATGTATCATACAGTTATAGTAGATGAGGTTATGTATTATTAGATTAGGTGTGCAGTGAATACTATCATTCCATATTTCTTTTCTAGATGTTATTGAATGAAAGAAGGATATTAATTTTTTCTTCTTCAATGAAATCTATCCTAGTATTCAGGTTAAAGGAAATAATTCTAGGAGTTTTAAAGTAAGATTGAGAACATCCCATGAATATTTCCAGTAGCTTATGTAAGAATGTTCTTTTACTTTCCTTTTAATCTATAGTTTGAATAAAGACATTGAATCAAAATAAAAAATGATTATTAATTGCTATATCATACTTTCACTACCTTTGTGTCTATAAGGGAAAATGAATGATGCATTGAATGAGTGAAAGATAGTAGTCGATTTTGGTGTAACAACTATTGAATACACAGTCACACACTTCTCTACCCTAAATGTATGCCCTATAATAAGAGTTTCACAAATTAAGGATTAAATCTATCCTAACCTACCTACTCTCAAGTTAGTTGTAATCTCTAAAGATTCACACAATAGTCAAATAATATCATCAATATTAAATGAAAATTAGATATGAGGAGTAAAAATATTAGAAGTAAGATGCTACTAGAAAATCATGTTTATCGAGTCTTGAATACATTAAATCTTGCTCAAATACATTAACTCTTGTTTAAATACATTAACTCTTTCTTGAATACATTCCTATTTTATATTATTTTTTTTTGATTATTTACTAAAATGGTAAAGCACTTTTATAGGATTCTCTTCAAGATATACTGGAAAAATAACCAAACACATTTGGACCAAACAATTATTTACATCAGGTTCTTGGAAACGAGCACAATGGAAGAGTTCATTGTAAACCTGGAAAGAAAATCATGCCGTCAAAATATTGGTAATCAGGTATTGAATCTTTTATAAATATTTCAAGAATGGTTACCAAATAACAATTACATGCTGCCATTGAGACAACAAAGCAAGAATTTATACAAGAGTCTCAAAAGACGTAGAAAAAATAAAATGAACAATTGTTCAAGTTGATATAACCTATATGCTCTTCAATTTCTCTAGAGAGTGCAGCAATAGTGGATGGATGTTTATCAAGTTTGCACTCAATGTATGAGTATGGAGATGATTTTTTAGCTGAAGATACTGGTGGAGAGGCTGCTGATGGTGGAGAGGCTGAAGATGCTGCTGATGGTGGAGAGGCTGAAGATGCTACTGATGGTGATGATGATGCTGTTGTTGGTGGTACACACGTTGATGCTGTTAATATTGATATTGATGATGAGGAGGATTCAGATGACATTTTTGAGTGACATTATTTAAGGTTTCTATATCTATCATTTTGTTTTCATTGTTTATAAAATTTCAATTTTATATGTATTAGTTGTTTTTTTATTTGTGTGGAAATGAGATGTTGTAATGGTTTTTGGAATTTGTTGCAGGTGTATGTGCATGATGTATTTGTATAATCTAGGTTTATGCAGGTCTGCTATTTTTTTCAGATGAAAGGATCCTACAACCACCATTTTAACTATGGTTATAGGAAGGATACAACCACGGTTTTAACCATGGCCGTAGGCGCCTATTGCCACGGTTTAACCATGGTCATAGGTTTGTAAAGACATGGTTAAAACTGTGGTAAAAGATTCCTACGACCATGATTAAAACCATGGTGTTAGGGGCCTAAGGCCATGGTTAAGCCCTAGAAATAGGTGCCTATATCCATAGTTAAATTGTGGAAATAAGTGCCTATGGCTACAATTAAAACTGTGGCACCAGGCGCCTACATCCATGGTTAAAACCATGGATCTAGGGGCCTATATACATGGCTAAACTATGGTACTAGGAGCCTACATCCATGGTTAAAACTATGGTGGTAGGATTCCCCTACCGCCACAGTGATATCTTCTATAGTTAATGAAAATCGTGGAAATAGGCTATTTCCACGATTAGAGGGTCTACGACCATGGTTCCAAACCGTGACCATAGGTAAAATTTCTAATTGTGGGTACTTGGGTATTTAGTTACATTGTAATTCTTTACTTTATATATGCATGCCTTCATACTATTACATTTCCATTCCACAGGCCGAATGTTATAGACATCATTGTTGGTGGCCCACTGAGATTTATCTCACACCCTCTACGGGTGCCGTTTGGTACTTGGAGTAAATTACATGGTTTTAGGTGTTGATAAAGGGAATGATACAACTTTGAACACTTGATTTCTTGTTATTTTGTATAGATATTGATAGGAGAGGACTGAGTTGGAACTCTAGATTCTTGGGATAGTATTTTATTTCCTTTATACTGTTGTGGAACATGTTATTCCTGTTGTCTTGTATCCATGTTTTCTAGTTTTCTAGTACATGAAATATCATCATATGTTGTTGTATTGTTGAATGTTATTCCATTTGTTTTAGTTATTATTCCAGTTTTCTCTATTTTCCACTGTTCTTTCTATTTGTTTATATTTCTTCCACTATTTACCTATGTTTACTCTCACCCACTGTGCTAAACTTTGGTAATGAGGGTATAGTCTCCCCACAGACACACCCTAGGCCCTCGCTACTAGTCGGTAGCCTCTGACATTCAGGTAGATGCGTTTGAGGCCATGTGGCCACTAGGAATAGGGCACCCTTTAAGTGGAATTCGGGTTTAGGATGTCAAAAAGTGGCATCATAGGTGTTTTATTTTCTTAACTTTCTATTTGGAGACAATAGATTGGAGATTAGAAATGACTAGGACTTGGTTATAGGTCATGCTTGGGCATCACAAACCCATGTTTGGGGTAAAATCTAAGTTACCCAAAATGTGATTGTTATTCTGTTTTTCCTATTATAGTTGATATTATTTCACCATTAGGTGACACACATGTTGTGTGGTGTTGTTGAATATTACTCTGATTGAGTATTTATTTCATCCTTATCCTGATCATATAAGGGCAAAGAGCATCACTACATGCATCATTATAGGCACCTAGAATTCAAATGCCATTCATATTACCATTCCATATGGTGCATTTGACTGGTTTTCTTTACTTGATATTCTTGTGATTATTGAGTGATTCTATGATAGTTTTCTTGTACTTTTATTACTTTTGGTTATGATTGAGTGATTACCTATCTCAATTCATGAGGTGTATGGGCCCTCATGGGCTGAGATGAGTAATTTTCCAAGTCGAACCATTATGCAATAAATAAATGGGTGTCATTTCTAGTGATAGGTGTATGGGAATCGATTTAATGACAATGAATATCCATTATAATGTGAATCATGAAATATAAAATGAAATGGTTGCACATCCTTATCCCAACTTGTCATACTTATGAATGGTAAAGGAGTGAACCTAGAAAATTAAATGAAAAATGAAATGAAACTTATACTTGAGCACTTATCGATACCTGGTTGTCTAAGTGGGTAGTTGGGGTAGTATAACTTGGGTAGTGAGTTTTCTTATGTCCATATTCCACTAGTGATTCTATATTCTTACTTCTAATATTGTTCTGAGGTGTGTTCTTGGAATTTTTAGACCAATGCTGCCATGAAATCCTCGTATTGTACGCCAGGAAGGTGGAGACGACCATACTCCAGATATAGTGGGCCTTGATCCAATAGTCTTAACTCTAGGAGTGCCACTTGAGGAACCACCCACTATACTTGATTTGGGAACTTATGCTCAACTTCATGTTAGTTTCCTACATCTGATGAATTCCATGCATGGTGCTCCACGGCTTGCACCTACGATGGATGATCTGACTCATGAGTTCCAGCAGTAGTATCCTTCTACTTTCTCAAGGAATTTTGGTTTGTAGGCTGCTGAGTCTTGGTTTGAAGCCACCCTATCTATCTTTGATCATCTAGAGATGACTCCAGAGTGAAGGTTCAATCTTGACACATAAATTCTTCAGGATTTGGCCAAGCATTGGTGGGATGTGATTACCCAGGCCAGTCATCATCAGGGCATGTTATGGGTTGATTTCTATACTACCTTCTATGAACAGTTCTTTCCTTAGATGTTGAGAGATTACAGAACTAGAGAGTTCATGTATCTTGAGTAGGGTTCTATGTCAGTCATAGAATATTCAACATGTTTCATTGAGTTACAATGCTTTACACTACTTCTAGCTGGTGATGAGCTTTCACGTGCTAGATGTTTTGAGGATGGGCTCCAGTATGCCATCCATATGCAGGTCAATGTATTTCTCCTACCCTCTTTTTCTACAATAGTCAATAAAGATCTTATCACTGAGTGTAACCTAAGGGATGACAATAGTACCGGGTATAGAGGATCAGTGTCATGTCAGACCAGTAGTTCTTCCAGTGTAGGAAATGTTCCCTTGAGGTTTCTCATCAGGGAAGTGACTACTATATTACCTATTTTGATAGCTCTTTGGTGTGTCATCAATGTAAAAAAATGGGACATTCAAATCCTTATTGTGATAAAGACCTAATGGAGTTCCGGGATTGTGGTTGTATGGGGAAAATTCAACGATTCTATAGGACCTTTACACCAGCTTTGAGTGGAAAAGGATCTACACCATATCCACCTTCAGGAGCGAGTTATTTTACACCATGTTAGGTAGGGAGTTGGAATAAAACCGATAGGTCTGGCTGAGGAGGAGGTCGTGAATATGGTAGCCAGACCCCTAATCACCAATAACACCAAAAGAGCAATTATGATCATGGGAGTCCATCAGTTGCATATGGCCATGGATCAGGCCAGTTGAATGCACTATAACCAATACTCAAGGATCATGCCATGTGACCATCTACAGTACGAGGTACTATTCTAGTAGACTCTATTATAGTATCTGCTTTATTTGATACATGTGCTTCAAACTATTTTATCTATGTACCTATCGTGGAAAGTCTTAGACTAGAGACACAATATTACTATGGGGTAATGAACCTAGATACACCATTAGGGGTACGAAGAGAGGGAATACACCAGTGTAAGGATTGTCCCCTTGAGGTGGGTAGTTACCCTTTCTTATAGAGCCTCTATTTTCTTGAGATGATGGGCTTTGATTTCATTCTTGGGATGTATTAGTTGGTTCACTATCATGATTTTGTAGACTAATATCATTGTAGGGTATCTTTTACATCACCAATGGAATCAATTATCTACATAAGGGTGAGTGGGATGTCCAGGATAGTAGATCTAGACTAGATCATCATGAGATAGGTGGAGTGATCACCCAAATCACAAATATATTCATGGAAGACCAGGGTTTACATCAAGATGATTTCCCTCCAATAGTGGATCATTTCAAAAATGTTTTTCCTGACAATTTTTTTCTGGATTACCTCCTGAGAGAGAGGTAGAGTTTACAATCAATATTGTTTTGGGAGAAGTTCCCGTGTCCATTACTCCATATAGGATGGAACCTACAAAGCTTCAAGAGCTCAAGAAACAGTTAGAGTATTTAGAGGTCAAGGGTTTTATAAATCTTAATACATCTTATTAGGGTTCTCCCATGATTTTTCCAAGAAGGTAGATGGAAACTTATGTCTTTATGTGGATTACAGAAGGTTGAAACAGCTTACGATCAAGAACTGGTAACCACTTCCTCAAATAGATGATCTCTTTGACCAAATCTGAGGAGAAAAGGTCTTATCTAAGATTGACTCGAGATTGGGTTATCATCAGGTGTGAGTCAGACCATCAGGAATACCTCGTACAACATTTTGTATTAGGTATGGTCTATATTAGTATATTATTATTCTTTTCAGTCTTATGAACGTGCCTTTTATTTTCATGGATTTGATGAATAGTATTTTCCACCCATATTTGGACTCTTTTTTTATGGTCTTTTTGGATGGCATCTTGGTGAATTATCTCACTCATAGAAACCATTCCAAATACATTTAGATCGTTCTGAGTACATTGAGAGAGAATCATCTTTATGCCTAGATTTCTAAGTTCTACTTTTAGATCGAAAAAGTCCACTTCCTGGGTCATATTATCTTAGAATCAGGAGTATCTATTGACCCAGAAAAGGTTAGGGATATAGTTTCCTAAGAGAATCCCAAGAATGTGTTTGATATATGGTGTTTCTTAGGGATGGATAGATATTAAATAAATTTTATACAAGACTTCTAACATATTAATTCACCTCTTACCAGTCTTACAATGAAGGGTGTAAAGTTCACATGGTTAGAAGCATGTGAGAAATCCTTTCAGAAGCTGAAAGTGAGGCTTGTATTGGAACATATTCTAATCCTCCCTGATCCAGTTATAGGTTATAACATATTTTGTGATGAATCAAGCATTATCCTAGGAATATTGTTGATTAAGGAAGAAAAATTCATTTCATACGGATCTCAAAAGTTAAGGCCTCATGAGAGAAATTACCTGATGGACGACCTTGATCTAGAAGTAGTTGTCCATGACTTACATTGCTGGAGACATTATCTATTGGGTGAGTTCTTTGTGGTGTAAAAAGACTATAAGAGCCTAAAATATATCTTTGCACAACATTAATTGAACCTCAAACAATGGATATGGGTCTAATACCTTTAATACTTTGATTTTGATCTTGACTATATGCGTGGGAAAGGAAATGTGGTTACAGATTCACTAAGTTAGAAAACTCAAGAACATGCTATATGGTAATCCATTTATGAATGAAAGTTAATAGCCCTCTTTTATGAGCTTCATCTGGAGTTTCATGACAATCACGATAAGTCTTACCTCTCAGCCTTTATAGTTACCTCTTCCCTCCTTGAGAAGGTGAAGAGTAGGCAATTTTTAGATCCTGAAGGCTTGGTTCTCCATGAGAGTATATCAGGAGATAACCCACATCCAGATTGGTCTGTGGATAGAGACGATGTCCTGTGTCTACGTGGATGTATCTGGGTTCCTATAGATATGAGAGAGGAGTTGATGAAGGAGTCCCACGCTTCTCAGTGGGAAGTTCATCCAGGCATCTCGAATATGTATCGTGATATGCAATGCTAGTATTGGTGTCTTGGGTTGAAATATAAGATATCAATATTTATCACTAGGTGTTCCACCTATCATTAGGTGAAGGCAGATCACTAGAGACCTGCAAGCTTGCTACAACCACTTCCAGTCTCGGAATGGAAATGGGAAGATGTTTCTATGTATTTCATAGTTGGCTTACCTAGGTTGTTGAGGGGTAGAGATGCTATCTGGGTAGTCATTGATTGACTAAAAAAATCATCTCACTTCATTCCTATTCAGGATAATTTCTCAGTTGATGAGCTGGGAAGACTGTATGTCCATGAGATCATATGACTATATGGGGTTCCACATACTATCATTCAGATAGGGATGATCGTGTCACATCATGGTTCTAGAAGGGATTTCAGAAATCTATGGGAACTTAGGTGATTCTAATCATGGATTTTCACCCTCAAACCGATGGACAATAAGACACATGTTTTTCTTATGGAGGCTGAAGTCATCAAAGATGAGAGTGCATGACTTTTCTAAGTAGTCATCATGTGTTGGGTGTTCTGCTTCAGGTTCCCCTATTGAGGCATTTTCAGTCGAGGAAGCAGCAGCAGGGTGCTCTATTTTGGGATCAGAAGAGGGGATATGGGGCTGGTAGAGGACAACCCTGAGACACTCCTCATCCTCATAGATCAAAATGAGACCATGGAGGTGGTCTTCAACAGGGTCAGAGAGTCTGTGGAGTAGGTCATGGTTAGCTTCAGGCTTTGGCGTTGCCAGCTCTAGGTGATGTATACATCATTCGAGGTACCCTTTACTTGTTTTCTACTTGGATGCATGAATTTTTTGATTTAGGAGGGATGAACTCTTTTATATCACCTACTCTTGTCCATGCTTTGATACTTGAGGTAGAGATGGTTCTAGTGCCCTTGGTGTTGACTATACCAGATGAAGATCAAGATGACTTGCATGAAGTATTTAGAGACTGCGAGCTAGTGTTGGGGAAGCACATCTCTTAGAGATATTTTCTATGTTTATGGATATAGCTATACGACATCATCTTTAGCATGGATGGGTTGTATTCTATGTATGTTATTATAGATTAATTCATGAGATAGGTTATGTTCTATGATGATGATGGAGAGACAAAAATGTTTGTTGGTGATAGAGACCCTCAGATAGGCCAGAGGCATGTTTTTCCATTGTCTTATTTGATGGCCAATATGATAATGAGTTCATAATAGGTTTAATAGTAAGTGTTTCCAAGGGTTGTGTAAGATTACCCTGATGTCTTTCCAGATGAAGTTGTAGCATTACCCCCTCGATGGGAGATCAAGTTTGGGATTGATCTATATACAGGCATGTATCATATCTCAATTTCTTCATATGGGATGACACCTTCTAAGTTGTGAGAGTTGCAATTACAACTCTATGATTAGTTGTATTGTGGTTTTTTTGGCCAAGTGTGTCACCTTGGGGTGCACCAATTTTGTTTGTGAAGAAGGTTGATGACAATTTGAAGCTTTATATCAATTATCATTATTTGAACCAAGTGATAGTGAAGAAATACTATCCACTTACATAGATTTATGATTTATTCAATCACATGAGAGGATAAATTTGGTTCTCGAAGTTTTATTTTCAGTTTAGATATCACCATATATAGGTGAAGGATGAGGATATTTAGAAGATTATTTTTATTTTCTTCACAAGCATTATGAGTTCATTGTGATTCCATTCAGTGTGATGAATCCTCTAGCTGTGTTCATGGGGTTAATTAATGCAGTGTTCAAAGAGTTACTAGATAAGTTCATGGTGCTTTTAATCAATTAAATCCTCATGTAATCCACATCAGATGAGAAGCATGTAGAGCATCCACGTGCCATTTTGAGAGTTCTTCGTCATGAGAAGCTACTTGGTAAGTTATTGAAGTGTGATCTATGGGATTGTGAGGTCCATTTCTTGGTTAATGTGGTATCCTAGCAAGGATTAGTTGTGGATCTTTCAAAGATAAAGTTTGTTGTGTCTTGAACATCCCCCAAGACACTGGTAGAGGTGTAAAGTTTCCTTGGTCATATAAGATTTTAAAGGAGTTTTGTAGCTGATTTATCTTGGTTTATGACTCCTCTGACAACCTTAACCCAAAAGGATCAATATTTATTGTAGACTGACCAGTGTCAAATAGATTTTTAGTACCTCAAGTAGAAGTTTGTTAGCACTCTAGTTCTTTGTTTTCCAGCTGAGGGAGTTCATTTCGAGGTTTTTTGTGATACTTCGCATCTTGTCTTGGACTGTGTTATAATGAAACAGAGATCAGTTGTTTATTATAGTTCTCAGTAGTTATATCCACATGAGTGTAACTATGCTACCCATGATCTTGAGTTAGAGACATTGGTGTTTTCTTTTAAGTTGTGGTGAAATTACCTCATTAGAGAGCATTTTATGCTTTTTACTAACCATAAAAGCCCGAGGTATGTCTTCTCCTAATGTTACTTAAACTTGCTCTAGTGTTGTTGGATGGAATTATTGTAGGATTATAAGTTTGAAATTTTGTATACACCTAGAAAGGGAAATGTTGTAGCCAATGCATTGATAAATAAGTCATGTAGTGATGTTGTGCATGAATCTAGGGATTACTAGAGAGTTATGGAAGAACTCTTAGCATTGCATCTCGATATGGGAGAGGTTGGAGGTAGAGTTTGCATTTTCCAGATGAAAGTGTAGTAATTTTTATTGTAGAAAGTGGAGGATCCCTAGTTAGGGGATTCTGAGGTGGAGGTATGGAGATATCGAGTTGTTTTTAGTAATGCCTTTGATGGCTGGTCTGATGATGGGCATCACTGGGTGTTGTTCTAGAGAAGGATTTTTGTTACTTTGGAAATGTGTGATATATTTCTTCATGAGTTACATAGTTTTCCTTTGGCGGCACATCCTATTGTGACCAAGATAAAATGAGTTTTGAGAGGTTAGTTTTGGTGGCTAGGGTTGAAGAATACAATTATAGAGTTTGTTTCTTGATGTTTGGTCTTCTAGAAGGTGAAGGACGAGCACCGTGTTCTTAATGGTTTTCTCTAGCTATTATATGTACCCTAGTGTAAGTGGAAGGAAATCTTGATGGACTTCATTACTAGTATTCCTAGAGATTAGGGATTCTATAATTATATATGGGTGATAATGGATTATTTGACAAAATCATCCCACTTTATAGAAATTAGGGAGTCAAGATCGATTGAGGTTTTGTTGAGGCAATATCTGGAGGAGGTGGTGTGACTCCACGGATTCCCGAGGATGATAATTTCTAATTGAGATCATCATTTTTCCTCTAAGGCATTGAGAGGTCTCCAGTATGCTTTTGATTCTCATTTATGCCTTAAAACTTCTTTTAATCCATAGAAAGATGGTCAGATAGAGTGGACCATCTAGACTCTTGAAGACATGTTGTGCTCTTGTGTCCTAGATTTTGGAGGTTCATGTATGAGGCAACTTCCTATAGTCTAGTTTTCTTACAATAACTATTTCCACTCCACCATTGGTATGAAACCATTTGAATATTTGTAGGACCGAAATTTCCATTCTCCATTGTACTGAACCAGGGTCAGAGGGGTATCAATTATTGGGCTAAAACTAGTAAAGAATACAACAAAGATGGTTTAGGTAATTCATAAGAAGATAAAATAAGTAAAAGATAATAAAAAATACTATGCCGATTATAGGAGGAGACATTTTGAGTTTGACGTTAGAGATCATGTGTTCCTGAAGGTGACTCCTTGTCATGGGTAGTGAAGGTTTAGTCATGGGAGTAATATTTCTCTTTGGTTTATTAGGCCTTTTGAGGTGTTATATTGTGTTGGGGATATGGTGTATTAGATAGAAATCCACCCATAGATGAGTCAGATACACAATGTGTTTCACATGCCATAGCTCTATCGTTATCTTCATCAAAAATCTCATGTCATCTATTGGGGAGAGATTAATTTTGATGATGATGCGAACTTTGAGGAGTGGCTTATAGAGATCCAGGAATTCCATGAGAAGGTGTTTCATAGGCATTATATTCCTTTGGTTTGTGTATTATGGTAGCACAATGGCATGAAGGAGAGTACCTGGGAACATGAGTCACAGATGCATGCTCAGTATCCTGAGCTATTTGACATTTAGCTATCCCTTTTTGTGTCGATGTTCTCTTATGGATGTTGACCTTTCTAGATTATAAGAAGGTTTTATATTTTTTATTATTGAAAATTTACTCTCATTTGATAGGTATCTCCCCCATGAAAGTGTTAAGTTGATGGTTGCGGTTGTTGCGTGGTTTGGTACTTGTTTCTTCTAAGTGCGGTGGTTGAGCTCCTAAGATGGTGAGATCTTTGAGAGGTATATCACGGGGTGGTTGTTTGGAAGTCCCATTTTTGTTTATTATTTGGGTTTGGTTTGGATTTTCAAGGATTATAATTGTTTGAGAGGTATCTAATATAAGGTTTTAGATCCATGAGGTCCAACCATTTGTGATTTTGCAAGGAAAGGGGAGCTTGGAGGAGGCTTAAAATAAGTCTTGAGGGGTTTGGATGAAAAATAATGGAAGCAAGAAGATTACATGCTATTTAATCCTTACACAATATGTAAGTGTGGTTCATGGATTATAAAGTGTAGGTTCATGACGTGTATGTTTTTAGAGTTAAATAATAAAAATGAGACACATTTTTCAGCGTCAACTTGACCCCGAGTGTTATACAATGCAAAAGGGGATGACTTGTTATGTAATTCCCCATTATAGTGTTGTTATAAGAATTTTTAGCCACTCGAGTTATTCATAAATCTTTGTCTATAGTGAATCCCTCTCTCATTCTAGGTTTCCAAAAACTCTCTCCTTCAGTGCTTTGAATTCCCTTCAAAGGGGATCGATCCTTGGGCTTCCGTCTTTGATTCGCGGTGACCCAGGTTTATCCAAGGTGTGTTCTTACTTTGTTTTCTAGTGGTTTCTCCTAGTTTGATTTATTTTTCCCCAGAATTATTCTTTTCATGTGATGGAATATGATCTCCCATGTTTCTAATGGGGTTTCCTTGGTTTTTTGTTGGTGCGGTCGTGCCATGGTGTCCTTGGATGGATGCAGTTCTTGTGGGAGAGGTTATCAGAGATCCGCGACATGGTTTGTTCTCATGTAGAGAATGTTGATAAATTTTGAGGTAGGGGATTCATTAATTCTCTTATCTTATTTACATGAAATCATAAGCTGAGCATGGTTTATACCTTTAAATTCAATGGAATTGACCTAATAAATAGAGAACCTGATTAAATAATTGGATAGCAATTTCATGTTGGAAATGTTATTGCTTTGTACTGTGATAGCGGTTTGCCTCATGATTTTCTAGATAGTGTGATATCTATGATTTTCTTTGTTAGAATGATTTTCCTGATGAAAATTGGTAAATAATATAAATTTGTAATTAATTTATAAATAATTTTCTTAATAATTATCAAATAGGCATGTTTGTAATCTGGTAGTTAGTATAATTTGATACCGATCAAATTGATGCAAGTATGCATTTTTAATTGAAATTGGTTAATAAACCCAAAGCATGATATTGCTTGTTTATAATAATTGAAAATGCATGTTTATTGAGAATGGTAATTATTTAGGGTTGTTGAAACCGGAATAAATTATAAGATCATTTTTTTCTTTTGTTATCTTGTTATAGTTTGTTGCCTTAGGTTTCCCATAGTTGGAACTTATTAATAAATTAATTGGTTAATTAAATATGTATTAATAACTAGTTGTGCAATAAAGATATTCTTTTCTTGGGATTGAGTTGACTATTTTATTGAGAAGTCTGAGTACCTTGTTTTGGAGTAGTGAGAGATCATTTGCATGAGAAGGCTAAATGACTTGTTTTGAGGGACTAGTTGCCCAGTTGCTTTATTTTTTGTTCTTACTTCCTTGTGATGTGATCTGGATACAATCCTTGTGATGTGATATTGGTATGGATGAGCTTGGAGGGCTGTTATGATATAGGGTGGGGAGGACCATATGTGTTGTGAGCCCGGTATGGCTAAGTCTAGGATGGATGACGATTGACATGGAAATAGTTGATGCCTGTGATGGTGAGATACATTGATATATGTATGTGGGTGCCGGGGAAGAAATTATAGGTGATGGAATGGGTTAAAGTTGTGATTTACCCATTGATGAGTTTTTGAGAGTTGGTATGCTCACTTGAATCTATTTAATGGTTGATGGACGAGTTTATTCTTTTACCTGCATTTCTTTCCCCACTACTGGAGGCAGCTGGAGGTTCTTGATTACATGTTTCCTCTTGGTGATAGCTTAGGATGGTTTTATTAGAGTACCTAGATATGGAATAATGATTATAATGAATGAATAAATGTTTAACCCGTGGGGTTGGTTGATGATGGAATGAAAATACTTAAGGATGTTAATCTTGATAAAACATAGACTTTAGTTAGGTTATGCCTAAAGAGGATGGGCTTTAATTTGATTTTTAATGTAGTATAAATCAATTTAGTGTAACGTGAAAAAATGATAAATAGTTAATTAATGCTTAATTAATTAATTAATGGAATGAAATGAATAAAAGGAAAGAATGAATTTAAGGTATCTCTTTTAAATTCTTGTATGATTATAGGATATTTTGTCTTAGTAGTGGTAGCCAGGAATCTAAGAGACATGAGCTACAATTGAGTTTAGGACTAGGTTATACCCATAGTATGGTTGTGTGCTATATTATATCATGTATATTCTATGATTTTATACAATGCCCCGCCCATGTCAGTTAGGGAAAATAACACCCAGTGGACACTGGGAGGGTGTTTTCCCCAATATCTTGATGGGAGGATAGATGGCCGACTTCCCCCTATAGCTTCGCTCTCTTATCTTAGTAGTTACTTATGCTAGTATGCATGATAGTTATTTTTCCCATATATGTGCATAGAGGGACGTGATGGCTTGTGGATATTTCACACACATGTAAAACCAGATATAGTATCCAAAGGATTATTATAGTTATGATGTGTATAGGTTGTGATGGATTAATGTACTCACTTGGTGTATGGGCTATAATGGATTGAGGTATAATACCCGATGTTTGATATACATCATACAAGTTGTATTGGATCCCAAAAGCTACTTGGTTACTATATGGTTTGTGATATGGGATAATGTAGTTTTTTGATGCACAAGGTGCATGTTGTGATGCCTTTCCTAGGTGTTTTCAGGATGGATTACTTTTGGAAAGAGATACTCAGGATGTGTGATGTTGGGGCAGAGCAAAAAACCAATGGGAAGTGGGAGCAGAACACCCTTGATGTTTTATTCTTATATCATATGCTCTCTTTTATGAGTTACTTAGTGAGAAATAGCCATGGTGACATTGGGAATTTAGTATACTTGTTTAGGTAAGTTAGTTTCACTATTGTTCACTGTGATTTAGCTAGATTTATCTATCTTTTTCATGAGAGGATTTGAGGAGGATCCTACCAAGTATACTATTATACTCACCCCACATATCTATAAACTATTTTTAGGTCATTTGGAGTAGGTTGGAGACTGGGTTGGATATTACTAGCTTAGAGTTTAACAAAAACTATTTGGGCTTAGTGGTCACTATCGTCTTTACTATTTTTGGGTACTTATAGTTTTTATTTTAGTTGTTTAGTACTATATGACATTGAATGTTTCACTTGGGTTTTATTTTTATATTTATATATAATTAGGTATTGGTTGTTGTATCCTTCTTATCTATATCTTCTTCATGTTTCTCTTAGAGGGTAATACCTCCCATTTGCATGTTTACTATACCTTCAGTGATAGTCACCAACCCGGGGCCTCCTGGAGGCGGAACTCGGGCTACCGCTGTCTCTCTCTCCCCATTGCAGTATCTTGGTGGAGAGGGGGTAATGATAAGGAATGGGTGGTAGCGGTGTGAAATGGATTTAGTATCCTTACAGGGGTTATAACTCAACCCTCCTCCTGTGAAAATTTCTTGAATGCATGATTCCATGGATTCAGATACAATATCCAAGGGCTTAAGGTGAGGGAAATCATTTTGGTAGTGGGATGCTGGAGTATTTGGAATGCTAGAAACAAGTCTCAGTATAAAGGAAAATCCAACTTTCAAGTTTCCATGTAGGTTAGATCCAGAAGTTTGGTGGTGGATTTGGACTTGGTCGTGAAGCATTGGGAGGATAGTTTCACCTTGAAGAGAATCATGGTTAATAGAAGAACATTTCCTCATTCTTAGACGATACCAAACCCAAAAAAAATGGGTTCATTAGAACCCTCTTTATAGTCTGAACAAGTTAAAAAATTGATGGATATTTCTCTCTTAGGATCATGAGGGGGAGGAGTGCTATGTGAATCCAAAGGATCAATCATTATAGACTTTAGTATCTTCTATGGTTGTAGATATTCTCTTATGGTGGAATAAAATTATATTCTTAATGGGATTGAGGTCTGCCTTGCCTCCAAAATCACTTTCACTACCATTGAAATAGACTCTCTAGTAATTCATGACTCCCTCAAAGGTAAGGCCACCATCCCTTGGAACATATCTTATCATACTCATAGGTACAAGAGTCTCATCTCAAACGGTGTCAGTTTTCTTTGCACGTGGCATGATGGAAATAAAGTGGTATAATTTATTACCTCCAAGGGATCACAGGATAACCATCACATGATTTTTTATATCATGATATCCCTTCCTCATGATTTCATTAATATCGTTCAAGCGGATTACATTAATTTTTCACTATTTTAGGCCTCCTTGAACTTTCTTGTCCATTGTTTCTTTAATAAAATTCAATAATTCAATTACATGGAAAAGTTGTAAATATTTTTATTGTAAATTTCATACTCATATTTTTTGGTTATGGAATGTTTATTATTCATTGTAATTTTTGGTTGTTTTCATCTTCATGATATTTCATTTTTGATTTTGATAGTTATTTACATTTTGTTTTAGTTTCATCTATCTGAGAGAATAACCTACCAAGATATTCCAAGGTCATGATGGATCCTTGGTTTGAATATATTTAATGGTTTCATTGGGAAAACTATTCTCAAAGGCGATTTTTGATACTTAGGAACTGGTTTCCAACCTTGGGGATTGGAAACTCATTTTGGTCCTTTCCATGGGCTGAATCAGGTGCCCAATTGAGAGGTGAACTGGGTTGGTTCATGAAAAAATGGTTTCAGATCCCATGGTTTTTGATTTATCATACTTAAGAATTCCTAAAAGATATAATATGGATTCTTCAGGGCTTGAGGGGTAGGATACGAGCGAGTTTCTGTACAACACTCATTGCAACGAGCCTTAAGTCACCATGGGAAGTTTGGAAATGAGTATTTTGTGACATGTTTTAATATGATTTTGATTTTTTTAAAGTTTTGGGTAAAAATAAGAAACATCAATACCTTTTAAAGGGACCATATTTAAGGTGCATGGGTTATAGACCACACATTCAAACCATCCATGCCAAGTGAAGGTGTTCCATTGTGACCCAAATAGTTTACCAAACTATGCAACCAAACCATGCACAATACAGATTTTGGGAATCTATGTGTTTTATTCTACTAAATATTTTATTATGATTTTTAAAATTTTTTTAATGGATATTCATGATTTCAATTGAGATTGTTTACCTGTTTTTGATGGTTTCCTCTCTTCTTGTTTGGTTTCATGTGGTACTATGGCCCCTCAAAGACTTCTTATGAATCCTATAGAGGGAGAAACATAAAATTTTTCATGGGTGAATACCCCAGTATACCATAATCTCATTGAATAAGTGGTTTGGATGGTCTCAACAATAGAACAAGGAGTGGTCCATAGTCCCACTCAAGCTAAAGAAGCATGTTTAGGCTCAGATAAATATTGAGATTAGTAATTCATCCATTATAAGACTCTATATTTTTTATGAATCAATGATCCTCTAGAGGATAAGGATTGGTTGGAGAATATAGATAGTATTTTTGAGATCCCTGAGACCCCAAATTATATCAAGGAAAACTGTATTGCCTTTATGTTTGAAGTCACTAGTCAGAAATAGTGGGAGTCATTCATTGAGGCTAAGCTGACATAACACCTATAATGAAAGGATTCCAAGGTGGTATTCACTCAGTAGTTCTATTTAGAAATGATGGCATTGCCTATGTTCTAAGAATTTATTTCCCTTTAGCAAGGTGATAGGACAGTTATGAAGTATGACATAAAATTTAGTGATATCATTCATTTTTCACCAGAGCTAGTATCAAATGAAAAATTAAAGTCTTGGATATTTGAAATGGGTCTTTAGCCTAAAATCTGATATCAAGTCTTCCTATTAAATCTCATAACATATGTTGAGGTTGTTGATTGGGCCCTCATAATGGATATTTTTCAATCAAGGATGTTAGGGATGACTGTCATGACACCCATGTTTGGTGGGAGCAGTAGTGGCATTCTTGGGAAAAAGAGGAAGCGTAATGAATTGAGAAGAGTGGGAAACAATATCCCTAGACACATATATAAGTACTCATAATCAATAACCTCAAGTGGAAGATATATTATCTATTACCATTGTATAAGTTATGATCATGTCAGGTCCTCATTCTAATCTTCCCCTTGGGGTATTCCATTCTTATGGGTGTTTAGGCCATCTAAACAGGTTTTGAAAATTCAATCCTACTCCCTACATTGGTGCAAGATCCTACACTCTAGAGCTTATGGAATGCCAGAAATCGGGATAGGTTCTAGGGGTCTCTTCCTTCGGTGAGGTCCATCATTTAGAGAACTCGTTTCCTGCTGGAAAACCTGGTTTTGATTTTCCAGAACTGGCGCGACGCCCCTTATTTATGCTTTCTGTAGGCCAGCAACTCTTTGTATCAAACCTCCATGGACATAGTACAGGGGAGGTGGGTTCATTGGCACCCTCCAGGTAGTGGTTTCAAGCTGAACACTGATGGGTCCTACATTATGGGTAACATGAGTGGAGGGGCAGTGGTGCGTGGTGCTGGAGGGAATGTGGTTCTTTCTTTCACTTCATCCTTTTCCAGCAACAACTCTCTTATAGCTGAGGCCAAAGCAATTCTTACTGGGCTCACTCTTTGCTATCAGCAGAACATTTCCATCTCTTAAGCAGATACCAGATCTTTGATTCTACATGACTCCCTGCATGGTAAAGGCTCCATCCCCCGGTCCATTACCTACATTTTCAGGCAATGTAAAGCCATCCTTTGAAAAAACTTCAAAGTGACTCATACGTGGTGTGTGGAAAATAAGGTTATGAATTAGCTGGATTCTTTGGCAGATTAGATTTCCATAAACACCTGTCTCCTTAACCCTAACTTCTTGAAGCCATAGGGTGTTAATTTTATCAGAGGGGATGCCCTCAGTTTGTATTATTTTAGCCCCCCTTAAACCCTTTGTGTCCTTGTTGTACTTTTCTTTCTTTTAATAAAAATTTTATTTGGATGGATGAGGGTTACATTACCCATTCTAATGCCAATAAGAAGCATAAAACCTAACCTAAAAGGTGTATAGGTAGAAATGATCCATATTATGGGTAGATTCAGCTAATAGTAGAGCCCAAGTTAGTGGAAAACTTCAAACTCATACTGAGACTAAGAAGTTTCATGCTGTGGAGCCAGCTTTCATGGAGTCTGAGAAAGGGATGATGATATTGATAGGTATTTTTCTTATTGAATTGTCTATAGTGATTTCCTTATTTGATATTATCACTTATAACTCATTTATCTATTCTCATTTTGTGTAATTTTAGAAACTTCCATCTGATCTTATGCTATATTTTATGGAGATATTGACACCTCTTAGGAATAAGAAAGAGAAAGGATTTTGGTGTCCTCATTTTGTCTCTATATCAGTGGCCTCATTCTCATGATGTATCTATTTTATATTATCATCAATATTTAATGTATGGTTTCCTTTAAGGATCACATTGATTTCTACTAATGGATGATGACTTTTACAACTTCTGATGGGAACTGTTATGTGTTTCAAGGTGAATGGGATCCATGATTGTGTTGAGAAGGACAAACCCTTCTTGAAGTGGACAATTTAGAAACTCATTTAGCTTACCTATTAGTTGATTTTGATTAAAGAAATTTTATAATTTAGATTACTCTAGTTTTAAGAGAGTTTCTTGAGGTGTTTATTGATGAATTCTCAGGTTTTCCCTCAGAACTAGAAGTCAAGTTCTCAATCGATCTGGTGCCCAAAACTTAGCTGATATATTTTCTATCTTATCATATGACACCCATAGAGTTGAAAGAGTTGAATATATAGCTATATAATCTAAAATATAAAGGATTCATTTTCCCTAACATGTCTCCTTATTCCTCTCTGGTTCTCTTTACTAAGAAATTAGATGGGTCTCTCCACTTGTGTATCAATTATCACAAGTTGAATCATATGACCATTAAGAACAAATTTCCATTTTTCTATATTGATGATCTCCTTTATCATATAAAGTGGGAAATGTGGTTCTCAAAAATTGATCTTCATTTAGGTTATCACCATCTTAGGGTGAAAGAGGATGACCCTCCCAAGACTGATTTCTGAAGTAGGTATGACCATTTCAAGTATCTTGTGATTCCATTTGGATTGACCAATGCTCTAATAGTATTCATAGTACTAATGAAATGGATATTACATAGATTTTTGGATCTAAGAAGTCAAATTATTGGGACATGTGGTTTCAAAACAAGTCATTTCAGTTGATACTTTAAAGGTAAGAGTTTTCATGTCATGGGAGGAACCAAGAAATGTCTTCAAGATTAGAATATTATTAGGTCTAATTAAATATTACTAATAGTTCATGAAAGATTCACCCATGCTATACTCACCCCTAAACACTCACACTCAGAAGGGGGTGAAATTCTTATGGATCTTTAAATACCAAAAATCCTTTGATGAGTTGAAATAGTGATTTATATTATATCCCATCTCAATATTTCCAGAAGTTAGTTGAGGATATTTGGCTTATTGCAATGAATCAGGTACAAGCTTGGGTTGTGTGATCATACAAGGTAATAATGTGGTGTCTCATTTTTCTTGTCAACTTCATCCACACAGGAAGAACTATCCATCACATGACCTTGAACTCACCATAGTTACACATACTATTAAGTATTGGAAACAATACCTATTTGGGAAGAAGTTCATGGTGTATTCTAATCATAAGAGTTCAATATATATCTTTTCTAAAAAATATTTGAACCTAAGGTATAGGTTATGGTTTGGGTATCTTTATAAATTTTACTTTGGCTTCTCTTATATACCAGTAAAGGAGAACATGGTTGCTAATGCTCTTAGTAGGAAATTTTCCCTTTTGGCCTTGAAAGAGTCCAATGAAAAATATAATTTGATGAGCCTTTTCACCAAGATGAATTTGAAAGTGAAAAAGGAGAAAGAGAATATATTTATCACTAGTGTATTGTTAAAATCATCTCTACTTGAGCTTATTCACCATGAGAAATTTTTATATGAAGAGTGTCAATGCATTGGGGGAATTATAGATGGCGAGGAGACCATCAGTGAGTGGTCTCTATCTTTTGAGGGAATCCTGTGTTTTAAAAACCAAAATGTGGTCTATTTGTGTATGAGGAAGGTTTTTATACATGATTTTAATAATTGTTAGTGGGTCATTAAACCCATCACCACTAAGATGTATTATGATATAAAGATCCAATTTTGGTGTCCGGGTATGAGATGTGACAATGCAGACTTCTTATCACGATGATATACTTTCCAACATATAAAATATGAGTATTAAAATCCTTATGGTCTAATATTTCCTCTCCTTATACTCACTTATAATTGTTAAGAGATATCCACATACTTCATCATGGATTACCTTGCACTACTCAGGGTAAGAATGTTGTTTGAGTCATCATTGATAGTCGAAACAAATTAGTCTATTTCACTTTGATTAGAGACACCAATAGGGTGGAAGATATTGGGTGGTTGTATGTGTAAGAGGTCATGAGGTATCATGGAGTGAATTTTTCAATCATTTAAAATAGAGACCCATAGTTCCCCTCATTATTTTTAAATGCCATTAAGAAGTAGTGGGATTACAGGTGAAACTTAGCATGGTTTACTATTCATAGACATATAATTATATAGAGTGAACGATATAAATTTTAGAGGATATGATCCATACCTGAGTCTTAGACTTTATAGGTTCATGATATATCTATCTAGGACTGGTTGATTTCACTTATAACAACATTTACTAGCCTTCGATTAAGATGAAACCTTTTGAGGATCTGTAAAGTCGGTCATATTGATATATACTCTATTGATATAAGGTAGGTGAACCTTCCTTAGTGGGACTAAGAATTGTGTATAAGATGACAAAAAAAGGTTAGATGATTCAAAAACAGATGGTGAGTGCTTAGAGTCACCATAAGTCTTATGTTGATTGTCAGTGTTTCCCTTTGTAATTTTCAATGGGGGACCTACAACACCCCTAGATTTTAAAATATATTTATCTTTAATAAATAAATGTGCTTAATAGCTTGTAAATAATGAAACAATGAAATTATGTTAATAATATTCATACATTATAAAATGAATCATATTATGTGGTATTTAAATGAAATATAATTGTTGAAAATAATTTCTAATTCACTTAGGAAATACTATCGAGCTCAAAGAACTCTTTTGAGATATTTTTTTACGAACATTGTTTATGTCATATATGTTTTAATTAAAAATTAATTCAGATTATTAAAATTATGAAAAATTATTATCTAAACATTTATAAAATCAATTCATTATCTATCAATTGGTTATTAATGAAATAAAAGCATTTGAAGGTAAAAAGAGATATTTGTTCTTTCTAAAAAATTTCTTTTATGCACGCAATGAGTTTTTATCATAATAAATTATATTAATAAATATTTATTAATAATTCTAATGAGATGTGTAGATTATATATTCAATGAAATAATTTAACATTCATCTATTGTTTTTACTTGGAAAGAAATTAGATTAAATTCAGCGTTGTGCTTAAAAATGATTTTTTCTAAAAATTATTTTTTTTGTGTTTTGCATGATTTTTAAAACTAATTTATACCACTTTTAGAAATTTAATTTGATAAAATGGTTTCCATATTCGAAATCATAATGTCCAAATTTTGTAAAGATCCACTTTTTTTCATAATGAATAGTAACTATGGTAAAAAAAATTCACCTCAGTTAAGGTTAAAAAGGGTTAATGAGGAGATTAAACTAAAAGATAATATTTAAAATATCACTTAAACTTATTTAAATTTGATTGGTTTAAGAGATTTATACCTTACCTTATATTATATTTGAATTTGGGTTTCCTTGATGCCACTTTTTATAATAACCCTCACATAAAAATCCGATAAATTATATAATTTATGGTTTATATTTCATCAATCACATCCCAAATAACTTTTTAGGTTTATAATTTTATATATTTAAGAAATATGTTACATTAAAAAGTGTAAATTTTCACACAGTGTCCATTTTTATTATAAAATATGTTCTTTATAAAGACACACTTTTTTTGTTCAAGGTAACTCTCATAACTAGATATTTGACTTTATTAATGTTCTTAATCATACATAATCCCTATGATTTTTTTAAAACATGATATGAGAAAATAAATCTCAGTAATGGACATAAAAGAAAATAAACTCATTAGTATATTTGTAAACCAAAAAAATCTGCAAGTCTTCCTTTTTCATAATAAACATTTGAGCTCAAATATCCATTTAGTTTTCTATTAAAACAACTTAATTTATTAATATATTTTATAAAAAAATTCATATCAAATAATAAAGGCAAAATCATAATCATAAGGGTTTCTTGGAAAACATGAAATCTTATGAATATGTTTCCTTAAAAACAATCCTTTCATATTTTTTCAAAAAATAGTCAAAAAATTTCCTTAAAAACATAATCACATTTTCTTACCTTTTGAAATCAAAATATTTAGTTTGTAAAATATCGTATGTATATAATTTAGGTTAATTGAGACATTATTCTTATATTCACCCTTTAAAAAACCCTTATAATGGAATCAACTAACTGGATAATTCTCACATTCTCTTAGGAGTAACCTATCACTGGTAAACTCTATAACTTTTATCAATGTATTAGAGAGCTACATCGAGCTCACCCGTCATTTATATAAAATGTAAAATAACCATATCCTAAATAAAACACTTAAAAATTTTAATTTAACCATAACATACATTTTAATTTTCATTAAATACCATAAGCAATAACATTTTTATATATCACATATAACTGATAAGAGACTTCCGTTTCCTTAAATTTTTTTAAAACAAAAAATTCACAAAAGAGTAGGAAGAAAATATTATTTAAAAAACCATGTTATTTTTTAGAGTAATATTTATAATGAGTAATGATTATGATTATGGGAAAGGGAGTTTAAGCCTTATATGTTAAAAAACATTATTTTTGTACTTAAAAAGTCAAAAATAACCCATATAAAAAATGTCGAAAATATTCCCTTTTAATAATGTATAAAGTAAGTAAAAAATAGTCAAAAATTACCTTTAATAACATTTGAATCATAAATAATAACATTATTTAAAATATTTAAATAAAACATGACATGGAATAAAAATATTTGGAAAGAAAACTTTTAAATAATATTTTTATAAGTCTCTTACCTAAAGTATTAAAACATTTCATTCGTATGTATAACCTCATGAGTAATAAAATTATATTATTTTTCTAATTTATTAATAACCCTTTTAACATTCATTTAATTATCATTACTATATTTATTTCATTTTTTATCATGTTTTATCTAGTTACTAAAATAGTTAAGTTCACATTGGATGTTTTGAGGACATCCAGTTTATAGGTCCAAAATGATTTTGGTAGGTTGAATAAGGTCAAATGGACCATGGTTCCATCATATAAAAAATAATAATAATTAAATATTATTATTTTTAAACATTAATTTTTTTAGAACCATCAATGGAAGGTGGACATGGAAAATTAAATACATCATATCATGGAGGCGGTGGTCCACACATGCACATGAGCGACATTTCCATTTTTCAACTTGATAGAAATGAAATAAGGTATATAATATTAAACTTTTATAGAATCATAATTATGTTATAAAATTTAAATTTATTAATTATTTCCATCCTTAATACCAACCATGTGAGTTAGTAATAAAAAATGAATCATCTCACTTCATGAAGTGGTATTCGACACGTACGCACGAACGACATTATCATTTTACAATGAATAAAAAAAATAAGAAGATAAGTAATATATTATATTTAAATAATAATAATAATATCATAAAGAACTCATACATTCATTAATTATATATTTATAACCATCTTTGAAAGGCAGTGATGGAAAATAAAACACATCGCTTCATGGAAGTAGTAGTCCATATATAAGCATGAGTGATGTTTTCATTTCCCATAGGATGAAAAAAAGATTTAAAAGAGTTTTTTAATAGAAATAATAATATTTAAGTTTATATAAGATACTTATTTCAATATGTTATAGTGGTTATAAAATATTTTAATGAGTTAGGAGAAGAAATAAACTTGAAATTAGTCTATTTGGAGTTATACCTCTTCCTCAGATATCTCCCTTTGGATTACACATTAAGTCTTCTAAGATTTGTATTTTGAGAAGATAAAACCTCTTGGATGTGGTGAGGATAGTTGGGATGGTTTTTAGGTAGGTATTTTATGAGATAAGTGTCTAAAAACGTGTGATGAAGTGAGAATAGGAGGTTCCCTTTTATAAGTGATGGGAGTGAAAATATTGTAAATTCTTTAAACTTTTAAATATAATAAATGTATTTCTTAGGGTAAAGTGAAAAATGGATAAATTTAGAATCCAAGATAGTTTAAGAAATAAATAAACACATAAAATCACATTTATCCATGTTTAATATATATTTTATGCCTTATATCTTAGTTAAACCCCCATTAACCCTTTTAACCTTTATCGAGGTGATAAAGTTTTACTATGGTAACTATTCATTATGACTAAAAATGAAATTTAAATCATTAAAAAATTTAAACTACTTGATTATAAATATTAAATTAATTTCTAATATTCAATTTTTATAAGTGTTAGAAATTAATTTCAATATATGTGTTCAAAATGAAAAGAAAAATAGTTTTTTCAAAAATGTCATTTTTAAGCATAAAAATGATTTTATACAAAAATAAAATATAATAATAACCACTATAGAATTATTTGTATTACTTTTAATAAAATGGTACTTATGTAACTTTAAAACCCATCCAAAACCAAATGATAATTTTTAATTATATGAAAATAAATGATAGTTTTTATAACAATAAATATTTTACATTACTCACTCAAAAATAAATATTTTCAAAAAAATCCCAAAAATTAACTTTAAGATAATTTTGATATTTTTAATCAAAAAATGAATTAAATTTTATAAATTTAAAACCCTAAAATTTGGAAATTTAATTTTTAAATAAAACATTATATTTCATGGAAAACATTTCAGCTATAATAAAACCATTTATTTTCTGATTGAAAAATCATTATATTATATAAGAATCCCAAAAATATATTTATGAAAATTAATGATACATAAAATAAATTTATTATTAGAATTACCTAGGTTGTCACATTATTCCCCCTTTTTATAAATCACATCCTCATAATTTTATTAATTACTTAAAATAAGTGGGGGTATTTTTCCCTAATAACCTTTTGACATTCCCATGTTTCTTTTTCAATCATATGGTTTATCTATAAAAATTATACCCAGTAAATTACCTTATTACAGAATAATTTATATTTATGATCAACAATATAAAATTATCTTTCCACATAAGAGAGATTATCCTCTAATTGCAACACTTAGGGACCCAAAACATGAGATGCATCTGGTATATACTTCTTTAGAAATAAAGCATAAAACACATCATATACCTGAGATAAACTAAATGGTAAGGCTACCTACTAAGAAAATAATCCCACTTTCTCTATAATTTTACAGGGTAAAATGAATAATGGGATCAACTTTCCTTTTTTTACCAAAACCCACTACACCTTTCCAAGGAGAAATTTTAAGAAAAGCATGGCCACCTACCTCAAATGAAATGTATTTCCTCAGGTTATCTACATAAATATTTTTCCTTCTTTGTGCTTCCGTAATATAGTGCTGAATCATTTTTACTTTCTCAACCATCTCTTATATTGATTTTGGTCCTAATAATTTCCTCTGACCGGCTTCATCCCAACATGCTGGAGTTCAACTCCACTTTTTATATAATTTCTTAAAAGGCATCATCTAAATATTATAATAAAAACAATTATTATAAGAAGATTCTATTAATATAGATGTTGATACCAACTTACATGATAATTTAATGAAAAATCTTGATTCATATCCTCTAAATTCTCAATTTTATGCTCTAAATATCCATCAAAGTGAGGATAAAAACCTATAATAAAATTTAATTCATTACCCATCAACTTATGAAGTCCATTCCAAAAAATTGATGTAAATATTGGATCACAATCAAATACAATAGAGAGAATAACTCCATTTAACCTAACCATATCCTTAAGATAAAGTCTAGAAATATGATCTAAAGACATAATATATTGAATAAGAAAAAAAATACATAGATTTAGTTAAATGATTAATTATAACCCAAATAAAATTATTAAATTGGGATTTATTTGGTAATACCACTATGAAATCTATCCATATGTTCTCCCATATTAATTTTAGCATTGAAAAAGGTCTAAGTATCCCCTTTAGTAGTTTCTATTCAGTTTTAACCTAGAAATAAGTCAAATATTTCATGATAAAATCATCTATATTCTTATTTATACCTTCCCACTAAAAATATTATTTAAGGTATCAATAGATCTTAGTGCTACCAGGATAAATAGAAAATGGAGGGGCATGAGATTCACTTAACAATTATTTCTTCAACTACAAGTCACTCAGAACACATAACCTCTTTCCAAATATGATAACATCATCTTATTATACATTAAACTTAGAAAAATTACCCTTTTTGAAAAATTATACTCTTTCTTGAAAACCATGATCTTCCTTTTGAGCCACCTTAATTCCATATGAAAAATATTACTACACTAATACCTAAGCCAAAAAGAAAGGGTTTTTTGTATACACAATTTCTAGACCAACATTTATTAAATCATCAAATAAAGGATCATGTTCCAAGAATAACATAGTTAATGATGCATTATATTTTCAACTCAAGGAATTAAATAACTTGTTTGATTTACTTGGATGATAGTGAATTATGTAATTATAATCCTTAATTAGTTATATCCATCTTATCCACCTCAAGTTAAAATCTTTTTGAGTGAAAGTATACTTTAAAGTTTTATAATGAGTATATATTTCAAATTTCTCCCCATATATATGATGCCTCTATATTTTTAAAGTGAAAACTACTGTACCCAGCTCAAGGTCATGTGTAGGATAATTCTGATCATGGGTTTTCAATTAAAAATATGAATACAAAATAAATCAATCATTATACATCAAGAAATAACCAAGGACCTTCAAATAAGAATCACTATAAATAAAAAAACCCCCATTTCTAGATGAAAAGGAGAAAACAATAGCATCAACCAATCTTATTTTCAATTCCTAAAAATACTATTGGAATGTTAGAGCCTAATCCACTAGGATAAAGTTGGGTCGAATGATATCATCCCAGAATGCACTTTGGACCACAACTATCATGGTTCAAACTATACAGTGAGGTCACTGAGGGTTATAGGGGGAATCATGCCTTTTCTCAAAGGTTTGGAGGAAGAAGGCCCCTGACCAAATTTTTGGAAACTATAGCAACTATAACTAGACCATAGCAGAGTTGAATAGGCAACACTTACAGGGAACTATAGTAGTGCAGACTTTTACATGGTTATTGTGGCATCCCAAATTTTAGAGACAATGGAACTGTAGATTTGTAGACTTCTTCCATAGACACTATAATAACTTAGAATTGGGTGGATTTGAAACTATAGTAGTGAGAACTTATTTTACAGTTGATGGAATAGTTACATCATCTTCTTTATGAGCTCATTCAAGGTAGGGTTTATACGGGTCAAAAAATTTGAAATTTCTCTATATTTTTCCACTCGATTATAGTGATATTTCTTCCTCTCTATAAATGTAGGGATCATTTCACAAACCACATAAATCATTGTTTTCTATGTGATCTTCTTCTTATTATTTTTTTCTTTATTTTCTTCATCTACAGACCATTCTGTCACTACAAATACCAATGTTTCTATAACAAATACTCATTACTTTCTTTCATCTATATAAACTTAACATCTTTTCGAGTTAACTTGGTTAGTGGGATATATAACCAAACAAAGTTTTCAAAAAAAAATTGATAATAACCTGATAAACCAAGAAAACTTCGAATCTCCATGATATTTGTAGGTCATGGACACTATTCCACCAGTTTAGTCTAGGATGGATCAATTATCATTCCTTATTTAGAATCAATATGTCCAAGGAAAAAAATCTTTCATAACCAAAATTCTTATTTATTAATTTTTTTATAAAACTTATTTTATTTTAAAGTTTGAAAAATATTACTTGGATGTTTTTTATGATATTCATAGCTTTTAGAATATACTAGAATATCATATATAAACACTACCATAAATTTATACAGATACTCAAAGAACACTCTATTCTTTAAATCCATAAATATAATGGGTGTGTTTGTTAACCCAAAATGCATAATCAAAAACTCATAATGTACATACCCAGTCCAAAATACTATATTTATAATGTCACCTTACTTCAATTTTAGTTAACAATACCTAGAATTGAGACTAATCTTTTGAAAAATGTTATGATCCCTAGATCTGATCAAATAAGTCATCTAAATAATGCAAATGATACTTATTATTAACAGTAATATTTCTTTATAATCAATGAAAAGTCTCACCAAACTATCTTTTTTTTAATAAAAAATATGATCTTCCCAATGTGATGTACTAGGGTGAATGAAAAACCTTTAAATAAACTCCTATAACTATGTTTTCAATTTTAACATCTTAATTGAATTCATTCAACAAGGTGGTTTTTGAAATTTTATTATCATTAGGAACCAAGTCAATAGTAAATTCAACCTCTTGGTTAGGAATAAAACTAGGAAAATAATTCATAAATACATCCATAAATTCATTTACAACTAACACATCACAAATTTGAATGATTTAATTATTTTCTATAATATGAATAAGAAAAATTTCACTCCTGTATTTAATTGGTTTCTCATCTTCTTGATATATTACCAATGGTATGAACTCATTCTTATATAAAAATTGAAATTCAATTTATGGGTTGAATATTATTTTTTAGCTCGGTAATCTATCTTAGCATGATAAACTAAAATCCAATCCATACCTAGAATAATATCTAACTCCAATAAGGGAAATATAGCAAAATTTTTAGAAAAACACATTCTAAATATGATGATAAAAAAGGTTCCCATAAATCTCAGTTCTTTTAATAATTCTACAAAGAGTTTTTACCAAGAGTTTTTTTTGTTTCTTGAGGTGATATTTCAATTTTAAAATCAAATTTATCCAAGATAAAATAATGTGTAGATTTCAAATCGAAGAAGACATTGACATGATTAGAGTAGACAAGTAATGTACCTATCACCACTTCATTTTATGGACCAACAATAGTAAATGAATTTGCCACACCTTTCTTCTTACTAAATTGGAGATCACTATCCTTAATACCTTTATTTATACACAAATTTACATAATGGTCCATCTCATTATAATTAAAACATTTCACTTCCTACCTTTCATTACTAATTTGACCATTACCATTACTCTTTTATTTTTAGTCACAAGTCAGGTTTCCTAAATTTTCATATCAGTAACACTTCGCAGAACTCATAATCCATTCCCCAAAATGCTTATTACCATACATATCATAAGAGGGTAATTGAATTTTCTTACCTTCATTTTTTTTATATGAATTCTTCCCCATTTCTTATAACCTAGACCATTTCTTATCCTTATTATTGTAAAATTACACAAAATCCATCCTAAATTTTCCATATGTCATAACCCCCTCCCCCTAGAGGCACCCCTTTAGGGCCGACAAAGAAGGGAGAGAGATAATGACACCTAATTCCAACCATTAGTAGGCCCTTAGTTGGTGACTAGTACTGAGGATATAAAAATCTCACACATGGAAGGAATTATCCTCAATAATTAATGTAGGATTTAGAGATAAAATATCTACCACAAAAATATTCCATAAAATAAAAATAAAAGAGGCATCTTATAACCCCAAAATGTATGAACGAAACTAGATGAATAAAATAAAAGTACCCAAGTAAAGTACCAAAGGAAAATCCTATGGTAGCAACTAAACAACAAATATAATATTAAAACTAGTAATTCCTATATCAGTCCTTGAAGTCCTCTTGGAAACCTAAAAAAAATAGTTTGCATATACATTGGGTGAGTATAACATGTATACTCAGTAGGATCACACCCAAGGTGTTTCATGCATATATGAAAAGATCATACTAATACACCAGTGAATAAACAATAGAACCACAAGCACCTGAATTGGATATTTAATCAATCCCATCCTCACCATGTAATTATTACCAAATAACTCATACAAGTATAATTGTAAAGACCCGTAAAATTCAAGGGAATTTTTTTTTAATTTTCTTTGGAATTTTACAAGAGCGCAGTTTCTGACGGCACCTGATTCCGAGGCCCGGAGTGCCCGGAATCAATTTCCGAAGTTCGGCTCAGGTACGTTCAGTGAACGAACGAGCGGGAATTTATAACTTTTGACCCGGTGCTCGGAATTGAAATCCGAGGACACCGATGAACTCGCAACGCCGATATTTTCTTAAGGAGACCTTTTCCGAGGTTGCGTTTATTTCGGGTTGAGAGTTAGTTTTTGGGAGTTTAGAATAAGTTAAATAAAAATTGTGGATTACAAATTTTTATTTTAACTTATTGGTTAACTTCTCCCAAAGGGAGTTAGTGGTGGGACCCAAATCCACTTAACCTCCCTTGGGAGGATTAAGTGTGGTGGGGCGCACCCGAAGCATAACTCTTCTTCTTCTCTTTTAAAACTCCCTTAAACTCCTCTTTTAATGACATGACAACTTTGTTAATTAATGGAGTTGAATTGTTTGAATTTCAAACCTTTGAAATTCAAATTGTTAAGTGTGTAAATAAAATAAGCCCTTACCTTATTTTATTTGGTTAGAATTCTCTAGCCTCCTTGGGAGATTTTGAAGCCTTCTTCTTCTTCTTCTTCAATCTTTGACGAAGAACGCGAAGAACCTTCGAGCTTCGATGAAGAACGCCACGTTCTCGGGAACCGTCTTCCGCGACGCCATACCCGCGACACCGTCGACGTCCTCTTCCGCGTCTTTTCTTCTGTGACGATTTCCCGTGATGAAATCGTCGTCAAAGAACTTCGAATCCTCGCTTCACGACATCGACGTCCTTCTTCCGTGACGCCGACCACCACGACGCGTCTTCCGCGGGTCGTTGACGATCATCGATCTTGAAACCGAGGTAGGGGTTTGTTGTGGATTAATTATTTAATCTCGTTCTTGGTTCTAGCATGATAATCTGGTGGATAAATATTTAAGTGTTATCGTCTAACGAGAGGGGGGTTGGACCGCACAAACACGGCCGAATTCCCCCTCCTTTGTTCTTGATTATTTTTATATTCTTGTGGATGAACGAGAAGGCGTGGTGCCGTCGCACCACGCGGGAATCGCACGACTATATTGCGCGGCGCCGTCGCGCCACGCTGTGGAAGGATTATCATGAATGCGACGCCGTCGCGCCGCGTCGAAGGGAACCGAAGGCACCGCGGCCAGAGCGGGGCCGCGGCGGAGGGGCGCGGTGCCGTCGCACCGCGCCGGACGACGAACACCCCTGCCGGTTCTGGGCCGCGGCGAAACGGGAAGACCGGTGGCTAGCCGGGCCGCTGGCGTCGGAAGTCGGAAAAAGGGACCGGTCTTGCCGGTCCCGTTGAGGAAGGACCGGCCGACCATGTTGAGCCGGCCGGAAGGGAGAAGTGCCGGGGGAATTAATTCCCCCGGCTGGCCACAAACTGGCCCCCATAAAGGGGGGGGGGGGGGTTACACCAAGGGGGGGGCAGCGCCCCCCCGTTTTTCACAAATGCAGGCCCCCACATGGGGGGGGGGGGGGCGTTGAACCAAAGGCGTGGCTTTCAGCCGCGCCGCCAGCAGAGAAGCGGGGGCTCTGCCCCCCGCGCGTGGCACCTGAGCGGCGCCCAGGCCGCGCCGCCGCCGGCCGGGCCGCGCCACCGTGCCGGACCGTGCCGCCGCGCCGCCGGCCGGGCCGGGTCGGACCCGAGTCGGGTCGACCCGGTTCGGGCAGACCCAGGGGGGGGGGGGGGGGGGGTTGGGCCGGGTCGCCCCGAACCCGGACCCCCCGTTTTCGAATCGATTTTGGTCTTTTGCCCATAACATGAGCTACAGACCTCCGTTTGACAAACCGTCAGCGGAAATGCGATCCTTGGATCGAGACGGTAGATTCGGTATATCACACTCAAAGTTTCGGAATACTTTGAGTTCGGCCGGGTTGGTTCGTACACAAAACCAACCGGGCCCTCGGAGCGGAAACGCTCATATCTTGAGCTACGGACGTCCAATTGACGTGCCGTCAGATTTGTTGTGTTCCTCTTAGTGAGACGGATCTTTTGGCATACTCCGCCCTAGGTTTGGACGCAGGTGGAGTACGGTATGGTTGGTTTTGCCTTAAAAACCTACCGGGCCCCTAGGACGAAAAAGCCAATAACTCTCAGACCGGGCGTCCGATCGACGCACCGTCTGTTGCGTTGAGTTCCTGTTGGTGATACAGAACTTTTGGATACATCAAATCTGGACTTAGTGACAGTTGATGTATCAGCCTCTCGGCTCGTGGAGCGGACCCTCCCGAACGAGCTTGCTGTGTGCGGGAACCCTAGTGCTGTCTGCGACTGTGATTGCTACTGCAATTGCTACTGCTACTGTGACTGCGAAGACGACAGTACAGAGATCCTTGGTGGATTTGACAACGACTACAGCACTCAGCGATCCTACGTGGATCAGTGCTACAGGTCCTGTGTGGGCCCGATCCTGTGTGGGTCCGATCCTGTGTGGGTCTTTGCGCTCAGCGGTCCTGTGTGAACCAGCGCCTACAGGTCCTGTGTGGGCCCGATCCTGTGTGGGTCTTTGCGGGGGTTAGTTACCTATCGATCCTTCGTGGGTCCGACGACTTAGATGGATCATAGATCATCTTTATCGTCCTTTGAAGAAGTATACCTGTGTGAGCTGAATCCTGTTGCTTTCCTGTGTGGATAGAGTTGTGCTCTCCTGTGTGGATTTCGTTTTGCTTTCCTGTGTGGAATACGTTTACTTTCTTGTGTGTACTGAGTTGTACTTGGGCTCGGAGGTTGGAGCGTATTGGAATTGATGACTTAGGTATATGTATGGGCATATACCTAAGCAGTGTTGGTTGTTACTTCGTGATTGTATCTTCCTTTGTGGTTTATCCTTTGTGGATTTTGGGAGACCTTCAAGGGTCTCGGGGTCCCTACTGAGTAGCTTATACTCACCCCTGCACGGGCTATGCCCGCACTACGTTGTGTTGGTTGCAGACGACAGACAGCGTTGATCTTGGATGAGGCTTGCAGAGCAGGACGGTACCTGGAGGTGGACCACTGGGCGGGACGTGTTCGGAGTGGACGACGGGACCCGTGGAGCAGTGGAGCTATCTGTACCCACCCTTTAGGTGGGATTTCCAGTGGACAGCTCGGTGTAGCGGCTTTTACTTTACAGTTGTTGTTTTCCCTTTCGAGTTGTACTTTACTTTCAGTTTGGGTTTGTATACTGGACCATTTACTTTTCCGCACTTTCAGTTGTACTCTGTTCTTACTTAGTGTTTACTTTTCCACTTGCTTACTCTGTGGTGGTTGTTTACTTTTCAAAGGCAATGCCTTCCCTTTTTGTTGGGATTTACGCCTTGGTGCTAGTTGCCAGCCCCTGGCCTATGGAAGGCGGGTTTGGGGTAGTCACAGCACGGGCCCCGAGGGTGGGTCGTGACAAATTGGTATCAGAGGCAGTTCGGTTCTACCGCGAACTCTGATCTTTTCTATGAGAAGAAATAATGTTTAGCGTATTGAGTGTGGTTATTAGTCCAGGGAGTCCAGTGTTGGTGCGGCGGCCGACGTATCCGTACACCAGGACCCTGACTTCTGATTTCCGACTTAATGCACGAAAACATTGATTGTGTGTGTGTTTCAAAGTTTTCTTTGTGATTACTTTATGTATCATCTCACCAGGTATACTGTTCTGACCGTGGCGCACCTGTTTCCTTTTTAGGATGGCCCCACGACGGCAGCCAGCTAGGGTTCCAAGAGTCGAGTGTGACGACAATCCACCGAGCGACGAGGCCTCGGTGCAGGGCCCTTTGATAGCAGTGGCACCAGCGGTAGCTCTACCCGCCGAGCCACCGATGCTTCCAACACCAGCCGCTGACGATGCACATCGCCTCAGCGCACTTCATGAGTTTCAGCGCCAGCGACCACCTAGGTTCCGTGGGGAGACGGACCCCCAGGCAGCAGAGGACTAGCTAGAGGCTGTGGTACGTGTGTTTAGGCTAGTGAGGACACCAGCAGACCTCATGGTGATCCTCGCTGCGAGCCTACTACACACAGCAGCAGGACGATGGTGGAGCTTGATGCTCCAGATGCACGATGAGGCATCTCTACTTTGGACGGACTTTGAGAGCATCTTCCGCTTGGAGTTCGTCCCAGCCACCCTTCGTGCGGTGCGTATCCAGGAGCTTCTTCAGCTGCGGCAGGGCAGCATGACGGTCGCTCAGTACTCGGCGAGATTTACTGATCTCTCGCGCTACTCGACCGACATAGTACAAGACCCATTCTTTCGGGCCCGGACCTTCGAGTAGGGTTTGAGACACGAGATCAGGGCATCGCTGATCTCCCTCAGCATACCGACTCAGACAGGAGTACTGGAGCGGGCCCTTCTGATCGAGAGCTTCCTTGCTGAGTCTACACCAGCGCCGAGACCCACCGCAGGGCGGCACGTGGCAGAGTCATCTGCAGCAGGCAGTCGACGGATGACTCAAGGGTTCAGGCAGACCAGACCTTCAGGCAGATGACCTCAGGACACTGGCTCAGCAGTGCGGGGCACACAGTGAGGAGCCAATCTTTCGAGAGGCAGACAGTGCTAATCGTGCGGCGGGCAGGGCCACATGGCTCGTGACTGCCCGACCCGCTGTGCCGAGGAGCAGCAGACAGTTGAGGGACCACCGAGGCAGAGGCGGACGAGGCAGAGGAGCTGGCTGAGCAGCAGGTGGTGGGTGACGCTTTGAGGCTCTGCCACCACCACCACCACCAGGAGGTCCACCCCGACCACAGGGAGCTGGCGGGCAGAGACAGGCACAGCTCCAGGCAGCAGAGGCCTACGACCATGGTGCACCCAAGATGATTCGAGGTACTATCTGTGTCTATTCCACCCTTACTGCAGTACTTATAGACACAGGAGCGAGTCACTCTTTCATAGCTGCTGCCCTTGTTCGGAGCTCGGAGATTCCGACAGAGCCGTTGACTCGATCCTTACGGCTAGAGACTCCTACGGGAGCAGACTCGATGATTACACACTGGTGCCGGCAGTGTGAGCTTACTCTAGGAGGCAAGAGATTCGGCTGGGATCTTCTTGTAGTAGCGTTGAGGCCTTACGACATCATCTTGGGCATGGATTGGCTATCTACGGTCCATGCACAGATTGACTGTTTTAGGCGCAAGGTGCGATGTGTACGCATCGACGGGAGCAGGTTCACCTTCACCAGCGAGAAGGGAGCCTTAGCAGCACAGTATGGACTTCCGCAGAGGAGAGGATAACCCATCACTCATCAGTTGGCTAGCCTCATCCTTGGAGCAGTTGACGTGCAGAGTCCTGGTTTTCCTGCAGTGGTGGATCAGTTTGCAGACGTTTTTCCCGAAGACGTCCCAGGGCTACCTCCTCGCAGAGAGGTAGACTTTTATATTGACTTGTACCCCGGGACAGCCCTGATATCCACTCCAGCATATCGGATGGCCCCCTCCGAGCTTCGAGAGCTACGGGTACAGTTGGAGGACTTGCAGGGCAAGGGGTTCATCCGACCTAGTGTTTCACCCTGGGCTTCCCCGATATTGTTCGCCAAGAAGGCGGACGAAAGCTTGCGACTTTGTGTTGACTATCATCGCCTGAACCAGGTGACAGTGAGGAACAAGTATCCGCTACCGAGGATTGATGACCTCTTTGATCAGCTCAAGGGAGCACAGTGGTTCTCGAAGATAGACCTCAGGTCAGGCAATCATCAGCTCAGAGTCAGAGATGAGGACGTGCAGAAGACGGAATTAAGATGTCGGTATGGCCACTATGAGTTCTTGGTTATGCCTTTCGGTATAACCAATGCTCCAGCAGTGTTCATGGCTCTCATGAACAGGATCTTTCAGCCATACCTCGATCGGTTTGTCATGGTCTTTATCGACGGCATTCTGATTTACTCGACGACTGAGGAGGAGCACGCCTATCACTTGCGAGTTGTACTAGACACACTCCGAGAGCACCAGATTTATGGTAAGCTCTCGAAGTGCCAGTTCTGGATACGTGAGGTGCACTTCTTGGGACACGTCATCTATGAGGCGGGAGTTGCAGTTGATCCCACGAAGATCGAGGCAGTGCTAGCTTGGGAGCCACCCAGGAGCGTGACTGAGGTTCAGAGTTTCTTGGGACTAGCTGGATACTATCGGAGATTCGTGACAGACTTCTCTAGAGTTGCGGCACCACTCATAGCTTTGATGAAGAAGAGGAAACCCTTCGTGTGGTCAGACAGATGTCAGCAGAGCTTCCAGGAGCTGAGACAGAGATTGACCAGCGCACCTATCTTGAGGTTGCTTGAGGAGGGAGTAGGGTACGTAGTCTACTGCGATGCATCAGGGACCGGACTCGGATGTGTTATGATGTAGGAGCGGGCAGTGATCGCCTATGGATCACGTTATTTGAGGCCGCATGAGCAGAACTACGCTACCCATGACCTGGAGTTAGCAGCAGTGGTCTTCGCTCTGAAGACATGGCGACACTACCAGATGGGCGAGCGCTTTACAGTCTTTTATGATCATCAGAGTCTCAAGTATATCTTCTCGCAGAAGGACCTGAACCTGAGATAGCGGCGATGGCTCGAGTTCCTCCAGGACTATGACTTTGAGATAGTCTATACTCCTAGGAAGGGGAACGTAGTAGCCGATGCCCTCAGCAGGAGGACGGGCATTCAGCTACTTGAGGAGGCGATGGAGCAGCTAGCCTCTTTGCAGATATCCTTCGTGGATAGAGATGGAGCAGCCTTCCTCCAGTCTCTCACAGTCACCCCTCCTCTACTACAGCAGGTCAGAGAGGCACATCGTGAGGACGCTGACTGTGAGACACGGTGTGCACAGATATCCTCGGGACAGGCACCTGATGGTTTCTCCCTTGGAGCAGAGCACGACATCCTTTTCAGAGGACGTACCATGGTACCAGTCGCTTTGCGAGAGGAGGTGCTGAGAGAGTTTCACACTTCTCCTTTGGCGGTACATCCTGGAGTGGCGAAGATGTACCAGGATCTCAGACGACAGCACTGGTGGCCGGGCATGAAGAAGGCTGTAGCAGAGTTCGTTTCTTGATGCCTCACCTGCCAGCAGGTGAAGGCAGAGCATCAGGTACCAGCAGGCTTGGTACAGCCCTTGGAGGTCTCGGAGTGGAAGTGGGATGGCATATCTATGGACTTCGTGACTGGACTTCCACGCACTTCCAGAGGTCACGACTCCATCTGGGTGATTGTTGACCGACTCATCAAGTCGGAACACTTCTTACCCATCAGATAGCAGGGTTCAGTGGAGAGCTTGGGACGTCTATACGTTCATGAGATTGTGCGGCTCCACGGCGTGTCATCATCTATCGTCTCCGATCGAGATGCTCGCTTTACTTCCCGGCTTTGGAAGGGGTTACAGGAGGCGTTCGGGACGCAGCTATGTTTGAGCACAGTTTTTCACCCTCAGATGGATGGTCAGATGGAGAGGAACATTCAGACTCTTGAGGACATGCTCCGCGCATGTGTCCTCGACTTTGGTCGTAGCTGGGAGGACCACCTACCCTTGGTGGAGTTTGCGTAAAACAACAGCTACCACTCCACCATCAGGATGGCACCGTACGAGGCGTTGTACGACCGACCTTGTAGATCTCCTTTATGCTGGACAGACCCTGGGGAGTCAGCACTTGTGGGACCGGAGATGGTCCAGGCCACGACAGAGAAGGTCCAAGTCATCCAGGAGCGGATGAGGACAGCACAGAGCTGACAGAAGTCATACGCTGATAGGAGGTGGAGGCCACTAGAGTTCGAGGATGGCGACCACGTCTTCTTGCGGGTCTCACCTCGACGTGGTATTCGGAGATTTGGCCGAGGCGGCAAGTTATCTCTGCGCTTCATCGGACCCTTCCAGGTCCTCTACAGGATTGGCGAGGTGGCTTATCGCCTGGCTCTACCACCTCAGTTGCACCGGGTGCACGACGTCTTCCACGTATCTCAGCTGAGGAGATACGTGCACGACCCGACGCACATCATTGACCATGGGGAGCTTGACGTTGACTATGGGGCGACTTTTACGGAGGTCCCGGTGGAGATAGAGGATCGACAGGAGCGGGTCTTTCGTGGGCGATCGATTCCTCTTGTGCGCATCAGATGGAAGCACGGGAATCTCTAGGAGAGCACATGGGAGCGGGAGGATCATATGCGTGCTCAGTACCCTCATTTGTTTCCCTAGTTTTTGATGTATCTTTACGGGGACGTAAAGCCCTGAGGTGGGACTAATGTAAAGACCCATAAAATTCAAGGGAATTTTTTTTTAATTTTCTTTGGAATTTTACAAGAGCGTGGTTTCTGACGGCACCTGATTCCGAGTCCCGGAGTGCCCGGAATCAATTTCCAAAGTTCGGCTCAGGTACGTTCAGTGAACGAACGAGCGGGAATTTCTAACTTTTGACCCGGTGCTCGGAATTGAAATCTGAGGACACTGATGAACTCGTAGCGCCGATATTCGCTTAAGGAGACCTTTTCCGAGGTTGCGTTTATTTCGGGTTGAGAGTTAGTTTTTGGGAGTTTAGAATAAGTTAAATAAAAATTGTGGATTACAAATTTTTATTTTAACTTATTGGTTAACTTCTCCCAAAGGGAGTTAGTGGTGGGACCCACATCCACTTAACCTCCCTTGGGAGGATTAAGTGTGGTGGGGCCCACCCGAAGCATAACTCTTCTTCTTCTCTTTTAAAACTCCCTTAAACTCCTCTTTTAATGACATGACAACTTTGTTAATTAATGGAGTTGAATTGTTTGAATTTCAAACCTTTGAAATTCAAATTGTTAAGTGTGTAAATAAAATAATCCCTTAGCTTATTTTATTTGGTTAGAATTCTCTAGCCTCCTTGGGAGATTTTGAAGCCTTATTCTTCTTCTTCTTCTTCAAGCTTTGACGAAGAACGCGAAGAACCTTCGAGCTTCGATGAAGAACGCCACGTTCTCGGGAACCGTCTTCCGCGACGCCATACCCGCGACACCGTCGACGTCCTCTTCCGCATCTTTTCTTTTGCGACGATTTCCCGCGACGAAATCGTCATCAAAGAACTTCGAATCCTCACTTCACGACATCGACATCCTTCTTCTGTGACGCCGACCACCGCGACGCGTCTTCCGCGGGTCGTTGACGATCATCGATCTTGAAACCGAGGTAGGGGTTTGTTGTTGATTAATTATTTAATCTCGTTCTTGGTTCTAGCATGATAATCTGGTGGATAAATATTTAAGTGTTATCGTCTAACGAGAGGGGGGTCGGACCGCACAAACACGGCCGAATTCCCCCTCCTTTGTTCTTGATTATTTTTATATTCTTGTGGATGAACGAGAAGGCGTGGTGCCGTCGTACCACGTGGGAATCGCACGGCTATATTGTGCGGCGCCGTCGCGCCGCGCCATGGAAGGATTATCATGAACGTGACGCCGTCGCGCCACGTCGAAGGGAACCGAAGGAGCCGCGGCCGGAGCGGGGCCGCGGCGGAGGGGCGCGGTGCCGTCGTACCGCGCCGGACGACGAACACCCCTGCCGGTTCCGGGCCGCGGCGAAACGGGAAGACCGGCGGCTAGCCGGGCCGCCGGCGTCGGAAGCCGGAAAAAGGGACCGGTCTTGCCGGTCCCATTGAGGAAGGACCGGCCGGCCATGTTGAGCCGACCGGAAGGGAGAAGTGCCGGGGGAATTAATTCCCCCGGCTGGCCACAAACCGGCCCCCATAAAGGGGGGGGGGCACGGTTACACCAAGGGGGGGCAACGCCCCCCTGTTTTTCACAAAAGCAGGCCCCCACATGGGGGGAGGGGCGTTGAACCAAAGGCGCGGCTTTCAGCCGCGCCGCCACCAGAGAAGCGGGGGATCTGCCCCTCGTGCGTGGCACCTGAGCGGCGCCCAGGCCGCGCCGCCGGCCGGGCCGGGTCGGACCCAGGTCGGGTCGACCCGGTTCGGGCCAACCCAGGGGGGGGGGGTCGGGCCGGGTCGCCCCGGACCCGGACCCCCCGTTTTCGAATCGATTTCGGTCTTTTGCCAATAACATGAGCTACAGACCTCCATTTGACGAACTGTCAGCGGAAATGCGATCCTTGGATCGAGACGGTCGATTCGGTATATCGCATTCAAAGTTTCGGAATACTTTGAGTTTGGCCGGGTTGGTTCGTACACGAAACCAACCGGGCCCTCGGAGCGGAAACACTCATATCTTGAGCTACGGACGTCCGATTGAAGTGCCGTCAGCTTTGTTGTGTTCCTCTTAGTGAGACGGATCTTTTGGCATACTCCGCCCGAGGTTTGGACGCAGGTGGAGTACGGTCGGGTTGGTTTTGCCTTAAAAACCAACCGGGCCCCTCGGACGAAAAAGCCAATAACTCTCAGACCGGGCGTCCGATCGACGCGCCGTCTGTTGCGTTGAGTTCCTGTTGGTGATACGGAACTTTTGGATACATCAACTCTGGACTTAGTGACAGTTGATGTATCAGCCTCTCGGCTCATGGAGCAGACCCTCCCGAACGAGCTTGCTGTGTGCGGGAACCCTAGTGCTGTCTGCGACTGTGATTGCTACTGCTACTGCTACTGCTACTGTGACTGCGACGACGACAGTACAGAGATCCTTGGCGGATTTGACAACGACTACAGCACTCAGCGATCCTACGTGGATCAGTGCTACAGGTCCTGTGTGGGCCCGATCCTGTGTGGGTCCGATCCTGTGTGGGTCTTTGCGCTCAGCGGTCCTGTGTGAACCAGCGCCTACAGGTCCTGTGTGGGCCCGATCCTGTGTGGGTCTTTGCGGGGGTTAGTTACCTATCGATCCTTCGTGGGTCCGACAACTTAGATGGATCAGAGATCATCTTTATCATACTTTGAAGAAGTATACCTGTGTGAGCTGAATCCTGTTGCTTTCCTGTGTGGATTGAGTTGTTCTATCCTGTGTGGATTTCGTTTTGATTTCCTGTGTGGAATACGTTTACTTTCCTGTGTGGACTGAGTTGTACTTGGGCTCGGAGGTTGGAGCGTATTGGAATTGATGACTTAGGTATATGTATGGGCATATACCTAAGCAGTGTCGGTTGTTACTTCGTGATTGTATCTTCCTTTGTGGTTTATCCTTTGTGGATTTTGGGAGACCTTCAGGGGTCTCGGGGTCCCTACTGAGTAGCTTATACTCACCCCTGCACGGGCTATGCCCGCACTACGTTGTGTTGGTTGCAGACGACGGACAGCGTTGATCTTGGCTGAGGCTTGCAGAGCAGGATGATACCTGGAGGTGGACCACTGGGCGGGACGTGTTCGGAGCGGACGACGGGACCCGTGGAGCAGTGGAGCTATCTGTACCCACCCTTCAGGTGGGATTTCCAGTGGACAACTCGGTGTAGCGGCTTTTACTCTACAGTTGCTGTTTTCCGTTTCGAGTTGTACTTTACTTTCAGTTTGGGTTTGTATACTGGCCCATTTACTTTTCCGCACTTTCAGTTGTACTCTGTTCTTACTTAGTGTTTACTTTTCCACTTGCTTACTCTGTGGTGGTTGTTTACTTTTCAAAGGCAATGCCTTACCTTTTTGTTGGGATTTACGCCTTGGTGCTAGTAGCCAGCCCCTGGCCTATGGAAGGCGGGTTTGGGGTAGTCACGGCACGGGCCCCGAGGGCGGGTCATGACAATAATAATATAGTATCAACATAACATAATCAAGGTGCCTCACAACCACTTGTACACTAATTTTCTACTCTCATGCCCCAAATTCAAACGTATCGTGCTCCCATCCATTCCATGAATATCACATCACATATCCATCCATATTTGGTGTGGGTTAGGATGCATCTCTACCTACCCCAACCTATACCTTTGATGGGTCCATGGAAACACCTTGTTGGGACACCACGTGCCTAAGGAAATACACTTCCTGCATCCAAAATTTACACTTAGAAAACTTTATATATAGTTTTAAGTGTCGAAGAACCTATAGGAAAACTCTATGATGCTCAACATACTCCTCTATGTTCTATGAGTTCCTGAAATAGTTCTGGTATGAGCCCCTAAAGATAAAGACCATTGTGGGGTTGACCCTTACCAGCTCTATCTCCCCTCTTCTAAGCATAACCTTGACTGACCCGACTATTGAAGAAAATCTAATGGCCCCTACTGCTATTGTGGCTAGAAAGGGGTTGATTTCTCATACCAACTAGCCTCCATGAGTGGTTGGGAATTGATCAAGATGATGACCTTGAACCCCAAAAATATAACACACAAACAAAAATCCCTTAATAGATTCTCAAGAACCACTAGATATGAAAAATCACAAAGTAGGATACTTCGACCAACTCCCAATTGATTAGAACCTTGAATACCCTGACATCCATGATCGAGTGCCTAAAGATCTACTCCTCAAGAAACCCTAATGGACTCCCTATTGAGGATCTTATTATTGAAAGTACATCTACTAAATCACCTATACTTTCTTCCATACCACATGTGTGTAGGAAGTGTAAATGGGTTGATTGCATATCTGATCATTGGGTGCAATGTATCCTCCATATGTCATGATATAGATTCGCCATATTGAAAGAGTTTGAGAGTGAAAAAAAGGTCCTTAAAATTAATCCTGAGCTCTCACATGCTTAGGATACCCTAATTAAGGGAGAGTAACTTCTACCTCTTTGATTACTTTATCATCAATGATAATAACTCCATAAGAAAATCCTTTTGAAAGTTATCCAACAAAAATATGCCTTCTGTTGATCATTGAGATAAAATGTCCAACACTAACACATTGCCCCTCACATATGACCAACCAACAATGGAACCCAAAACTCAACCCAAGATTGAATCAAACCAAATAGGATCACAATATCCTCCACCCAAAACTACACCTATATATCAGAGTTGATCCCCTCATACTTAACCAGGCATTTACATTGGAAAACATGCAAGGACCTATACTATGCCTCATCCCCCTCTAATAGAACAACCCTATGATGATCATCTGGATCAACCTACTAAACCTCCATTTCCTGGACTTCACATGGGAAATGATTAGGATCCATTCCTAAAAAAGGGCATCCCTAATCCTAATAGCATGAAATTTCAAGATTCATTGAATTTAATTATTTTTTAACTTCCAAAAACTACAGTGTTAAATAAAAAATTAAAACAAAAATGATGAATGTACCTCACCTAGGTCTCTACACTACAGGAGAATCCACTTCACTTGATTGTTCAATACACTTAGAGTCCTTACATTAGATCATATTGGGATCTAAAATCCCGTATCCCAGATAGTCTACTTGGACTATATCACACACCAAGATCCGCTAATACTATTTCCCTACAAATCTATGTAGTCCTCACAAGTTCCTTACTACAATATCCATAAAATATATCAAACTAAACCTTTGATACCAATATTTCACAACCCCCTCCCCCACTGGTACCACTCCTGGGTTGATAATTAAGGGAGATAGATAATTACCCCCTAAGTCTAACCTTCAGTAGGCCCCGGGTTGGTGACTAGCATTGGGGGTATAAAAATATCACATATGAAAGGCATCACCCTCAATAATGAATATAGTATCGAGAGATGGAATATCAACCAACAAATAAATCCACGACATAAAAATAAAATAGATAGCTAATTATCCCATAATTCATGAAAAAAACCATAAAAATACAATAAAAGTACCTAAGTAAAGTACCGAAGAAAAATCCTATGGAAACAAGTCAACAAAAGATCCAATATCTAATCTAGTAATGCCCATATCGGTCCATGAAGTCCTCATGGAAACATGAAAAATTAGTTTTCATATACATAGGGTTAAAATAACATATATACTTTGTAGGTTCATACCTAAGGCCTCTCATGAATATGTGAAAAGAGTATACTAATGCACCGATGAAAAAACAGTAGAACCAACATGCACCTAAATATGTCATATAACCAATCCCAACCTCACCATGAAACACTCACTAAATAACATATCCAAGTATAATAATAAAGTATTTAAATAACATAATCAATGTGAAACACAACCAATTCCCCACTTATTTTATACTCTCATAGCCCAATGTCAAATATCTTATGATATATTCCCTTCCATGCATATCATATCACATATCCATCCATATCTGATGTAGGTCGGGACACATCCCTACCTACCCCACCCTTTCAAGTTCTAGTATCTCATGCTATAATGAGTCACTGTTCACATATCATAGACTTATAAAATTGCCACATTTCATATCCAAATCAGTAGGGTATCATAAACATGAAGGACATCAACCTCACTCCCCCTCTTACCATGAATGATCCCCACCACACATCACATCCTCATAATCAATAAGGGATCTCTTACACCAACCTATCATCACTAGGTGATCTCCACCACCAACCAGTTGTCATCACCATTTTTTAAGGAAGAGTAAGGAAGAGGGTGTATCCAACCATTCATTTCACCACCATTATGGATGTTGGGGAAAACACCCAGAACCCAAAACATTTGGGTGTTAGTAAGGTTATCTAACTTTGGAGAGGTGTGTATAGAAATAAAATGAAAATATAATATTGATGAATATCATAGAACATCCAATCTAGGGATTCACAACATGAGCACTAACATTTCTCTCAACATCACCACAATGTCTCACAACCTCCACCAATATCCACTACCACCACTAATGTATCACACCACACAATCGCCACACACAATCTACACAAGACCACTTTCTAATTATAAGATCCACTATTTTTAGAATTATTGACTTCCCATTAACTATCATTTACTAATCCATTACATTTAACATTAAAAAAACCCATTAATTTTCTAGTCAATTCATTTAATCTAATTACCACACATAAATTTCAGTCCATGATTGTTTAGATTCAATTTATGATATTTCATTGTAATAATTTCAAAAATAATTCCATGGATAACTAGGAAACTAACACAACCATACCACACCACATCTCATCTACCCCACATCAATAAATTCCACATCACAACATATTCCAAGCCATCACAACAACCAAACTATCTTATCACAATAACCACATAGAAACAACATCATAAATAAATTTCTACACACCATCCCTTATCATTTCCCATGCTAAAAATACATATCCTTATTTCCACCACATTCCATATCGAACTTGATCACCATCACCTGTAAGATCCCCACAAGGTCCACACACATCACACAAAAAAATACAACAAGAACACAAACCTTTATCTTCAAATTTAGATTCCAAAAGATTTACATTTTTAGAATAATTTATGGTATTTCATCATATTAATTCATCACTTTAATGAATATTCTCACAAAATTATGGAATTTCATTGGAAACCAATTAATTATTCATATATAAGTTTTTTATCCTTTTATACACAGTGAGTTAAATCAATCAAAATAACAAGGGTTTCATAATCATATATATCATAATATAAAAAAGGAATCCAACAAATTTGATTTTTAGCAAGGAAAAAAAACATGTACAATTCTTTAATAAATATCACAAAACAAGTAAAATCATATGAGAACACCCATGACCTTCAATTTAAGATCCAACCAATTATTTATCTGATTATTCCAACCCAAAAATCCACCCAAAGGAAGAAAAGACATGAAATTCCTATATATGTACACAAAATAAAGAGAGAATGAGGATCCCCTATCCCGATTAAAGCTTCAAAGAGAACCCCACTCACAATAGAAGAATAAAGGGATCAAACTTCACCAAGTTCAAAAGGAAACCCACTAAAACCTAACACCAACATCCCATCACAAAACCAATCTCATAATTCATCCAAAAATAGGGTATTATATACAATGAACATCTGTATAAGAGGGAAGAAAAAAAGAGAGGAAGAAATATAGGGAAGTACCATGAATCACACACACTCTATCCTCCACAATCAAAGAGGTTGGAACCCTCAAGAGATATGATAATAGGGAACCAAGGGGGTATAGATTCAATTAATGTTTGAAGGATAAGGAGTAAAAACAAGGGAGGGTATTTTTCCCTCATAGATATTTCCAATTTCTATGTTGCTTATTCAATCATATGGTTTCTCCATAAAACATTTAATAGGAAAATCACCTTATCATGAAACATTTTTTATTTATAATCAAGAATATAAACTTACCTTTCCACATAATAGATATTCTCCTCTAGCTATATCACTCCAGGGATCAAAACATGAGACGCATCAGGTATATAATTCCTTAGTAATGAAACACAAAACAAATTATATACCTAATATAAACACATAGATAAGGATAAATAGTAAGAAACTGATCCAAATTTATCCAAAATTTTACAGGGTCTAATGAACTATGGGGTCAACTTTTATTTTTTACCAAAACACAATAAACCTTTCCAAGAAGATATTTTAAGGAAGATACGGATGCCTACCATAAATGAAAGGTCTTTCCTCCGGTTATTTTCATAACTCTTTTAACCATTCTATTATGATCTCATATGGTGTTGAATCATTTTTACCTTCTCAAACATCTCTTCTACTAATTTTGGTCCCAATAATTTCCTCTTACCAACCATATCTTAACATACTGGGGTCCAACATTAATTTCTATATAATGCCTAAAAATGTGCCATCTAAATACAAGAATTAAAACTATTATTATAAGAAAATTCAACTAAATATAGATACCAATCTCAACTTCCATGATAATATAATGAGAAAGTTCAAAGAATATTCTCTAAAGTATGAGTTTTATGCTCCAATTATCTATCTGATCGAGGATGAAAAGCTATACTAATATTTAATTTAGAACCCATTGAATTCTGAATTCCTTTCCAAAAATTTGAAATTAAACTATGATCACAATCAGATATAATAGAGTGTGGAAATCCATGTAACATGACTATCTTCTTAAGATAAATTCTATAATTATAATTTAAAGACATAATATCTCAAATAGAAAATTTCACAAATTTAGTTAATGTTCAACAAAAACCCAAATAATATTATTACCTTGATATGTATTTTGTAATACCACTATGATATCTATAAATATGTTATCAAATTTCCATTCTAGAATTAAAAAAGGATGAAGCATACCCTTCAGTTGTTGTTGTTCTTCTTTAACCTATTGAAAAGTAAAACATTTCATGGTAAAATGAGCTAAATACTTATTTATACCTTCCCCTGAAAAAATTCCTGAAATTATATATACATATTAGTGCTTCCAAGATGAAAAAAAACTAGATAGTAGTGAGATCCACTTAGAAATTCCTTCTTCAAATAGGAGTCACTTGGAACACATTACCTTTATTAAAATATGACAATACCTTCTTTATCAATATTAAACTCAGAAAACTTATCACTTTTGACCAATTATTCTATTTATTGAAAACCATTATATTTATTATAGTCCTCTTTAATTACATTTGATAAATATGACAACACTAATACTTGAGATGAAAAGAATGAGTTTCTGCATACATAATTTTTAAGCCAACATCTATTAAATCATTAACTAAAGGATCATATTTCAAATATATCATAGATAATGATGCATTATATTTTTAGCTCAAGGCATAAAATACCTTGTTTCCTTTACCTAAATATTAGTAAATTATGAAATCATAATCCTTAATCAGTTTTAGGCATATTTTATACCTCATGGTCAACTATTTTTGAGTGAATATATAATTTAAAATTTTATAATTAATATATATTTCACATTTATCCCCTTATAGTTGAACCCACCATATTTTTAAAGAAAAAACTAATAAAGATAGATCAAGGTTATGTGTAGAATAATTATACTCATGGATTTTTGATTAATGATATGTATACATGACAACTCGATCATTCTTCATCAAGACACAACCAATTCCCTCCAAAGAATCATCATTGTAAATAAAAAACTCCCCATTTATAGATGGAAAGGATAAAATAAGTGAATTAATAAATCTTATTTTCAATTCCTAAAAAAATTTATCACATTACTTTATCCATATAAAATTAACCCACTTTTAAGTTAAATTGGTTTTTAGTCTCGATAACCAAGAAAATATTTAAATAAAATGTTGGCAGTAACACCCTAACCTAATAAAGCTTAGAATCTCCATGACATTTATAATTCATGGTCACTCTTCCACCACTTTTTTCATATTAGGATAAACTATTATTATATCTTTAGAAATAACTTGTCCAAGGAAATAAATCCATTGTAACCAAGATTCACATTTACTAAATTCTCCATACAAACTATTTTCTTTTAACATTTGAAAAATAATCCTTAGATGTTTCTCATGATCTTAATATCTTATAGAATATACCAAAATATAATTCATAAACACACACAAAAATTTATCCAAATACTCATAGAACATTAAATTCCTTAGATCCATAAAAATAGGGTGTTCATTTGTTAACTCGAAAGGTATAACCCAAAACTCATAGTGGATATACCTAGTATAAAATGTTGTCTTTAGAATGTCCTCTTCCTTCAATTTTAAATGATGGTACCCGGACCTAAGATCAATCTTTGAAAAATAATTCAGTCCTTAGAGACGATAAAACAAGTCATCAATATGAGGTAAAATATACTTGTTCTTAATAGTAATTTTTTGAGTGCTCTATAATCAATACAAATTTTCACAGAACCATCCTTACTTTAAAAAAAAAAGAGGATCACCCCTAAGGTGAAGTTTTTGGGCAGATGTAACTCTTATCAAACAAATCCTGTGAATACTTTTTCATTTTTAAGAGCTCAACTAAATCCATTCGATAAAGTGGTTTTAAAATTGAATTAACATTAGGAATTGAGTCAATAGTAAATTCAACCTCTCGATTAGGAATAACATCAGGAAATACGTCTATATATTCATTTACAACTAGAACATAACTAACTTGAATATTTTCATTCTTTTCAATAACATGTGAAAGAATAATCCCATATTTAATTAGTTTCTTAGATTATTGATATATTATAAAAGGTCCAAAGTCATTCTTATATTCAAATTTAAATTCAAACTGTGGATTATATATGACTTATTTTGCTCTGAAATCTATGTCAACATGATAAACTAAATTCCAATCCATATCCATAATAATATCAAACTCTACTAAGGGTAAGAAAACTATATTTAAAGGAAAAACCATTCCATATATAAAGATATGAAGGTTCCCATAAATATTTGTTGCTTTAATACACCCAAATCTACTATAAAACTGGATTTATCTTGTGATAGGTCTTTAATAGTGCTACATAAAAGTGCTATTAAAGACCCCCTTTGTCATTGCTAAAAAAAGAAATATTAAAGGGGGTCTTTAACAGCACTAAAAAAGTGCTATTAAAGGGGTCCCTTTATCAGCACTTGTAAAAAAGTGCTGTAAATGGGGACCTTTATCAGCACTTGTAAAAAATCTCTGATAAAGGCCCCCTAACAACGCTATTAAAAAAACATTGATAAATGGGGGCCCTTTATCAATGGTTTTTTAGAAGTGCTGATAAAGAACCCCCTTTATCAGTAGTTTTTTACTAGTGATGATAAAGGGTATATTTAAAAAAAAATATTTCATTCACAATAACATATTAATATATAAATATATATATATTGATATAAATATATTATATATTTTATAAATATGTTTTAGATAAGGATAAATAGTCATTTACACTTAATATATATTATATTTAGTGAAAATGGATTATAAAATAATTAAAAAAATATTTTTAATTAATAATTTTCTAATTATTATCATTTAATAGTCATTTCATAAAAATTTGAAGATAAACAAAATAAAAAAACTTAATAAAAGATCTAAAATAATTTGAAACGTAACTCGAACTTCAAATGACCATAACTTTTGACTCAAGTGTCTGTTTGGGCTCTATCATATATCAAATTGAATCCTATAATGAGATCTACATCATGTTGACTGGGGGGACCCTGTTCATAGTTTTTTAGAGGTCAAAAGAGGCCTAAAATTCTTCCAAAACCAAGTTTTTAGTCGAGGTACCACAAGTTTTTAACATTTGATGGAATTTTAGCCTCTTTTAAGGGGGTATTATTATATTTTTTTGGTGGAGACTGAATTTATTTCCAGGGATTACGTTAATATTGATATTATGGTTTTGAATTTTTATCAATTTTCATAATTTACTACTATTTATAATAAAATATATAACAATATATACATATTTTTATATATTCACACATACACACAAGAAAACATATTTTATATATGCATTTAAATGTGTATATATAAATACATATAAAGATATATATAAATTCATGGATTAAAAAATGTAATGAAATATATATAAATATATATATATACATCATAAAATGGAAGAAAAAACAACATAGGGGAGTGGACAAGGCGCTGGGATATGAGCAGGAGGTCTCAGGTTTAAAACTGGCTAGAGGTAGGGCCATAAGCGGGATGGTAGAATTATCTAAAGTAATGATAAATGGGGTTTGAATCACTAATAATGGGGGTGAGAAGCACTAATAAAATTTGGGGAGTGAGGAGGTTCTAATAAAAAAATTATCCCCCTTTATCAGTGGGGCCTTTATCAGTGCTTTTTTAGCACTGTTAAAGGGGGAATTTAACAGCACTAAAAAAGCACTGATAAAGGTGGCCTTTAACAGTGCTAAAAAAATTGCTGTTAAAGGCCCCCTTTATTAGCACTAAAAAAAGTGCTGATAAATCCCCCCTTTATTAGTGCCTTTTAGTGCTATTAAAGGGGGTCTTTAACAACACTTTTCTCAAGCACTGTTAAAGCCAACCCTTTAACATCGCTCACATTATCAGCACTTCTAAAGTGCTAATAAAGCACTTTTACTTTCACCGTTAAAGGCTATATTTTTAGTAGTTCGCCAAGAGTAAGTTTTTACCAAAAGTTTTGTCTTCATTTATTGAGGTGATATATCTATTTTACTATAAAATTTATTATAAATAAAAGAATGTGTAGATCCAAAATCAAAACAAGACATTGGCACACTTAGATAAATGATTAATGCACCCATAACCACATTATTTGATAGCACAATAATATCAAATGACTTTTCAAAAAAAATCTTGTTACAATATTGGTGTTCACTATCCTTTATACCATTATTTGGAAATACATTCGCATAATGTCCCTTCTCATTGAAAAAAAAACATTTCTATGCCTACTTTTCATCACATGTATAACTATTACTATTTCTCTTTCATTTGTAGTCATGATCCATGTATCCCAACTTTCCATATTGGTAACACTTCCCAAATCATTTAAGACATTTCCTAGAATATTTATTACTATATTTACCATTATAGAGTAATTAAATTTTCTTACATTTAGGATTATTAAATGAATTATTCCTCATTACCTGCCACTTGGATCACTTTTTATCCTTATTATTGTAAAATTTCAAAAACTACATCCAAAATTTCTCAGAACATTACACACTTTCCCCATAATTTACGAACTCATGAGTAACCAGATCCCTTAATAAACTTGAATTCAATCCTAATTAAAATCAATCAACTTTTCTATCATTACCTAGAATTAAATTTGGAACATACCAGGCCAATCTAGTAAAATTATCTTCATAAGTGGAAATAGAGTCCTCATTTTTCTTCAACTATAGGATTTCCTTTCCATTCTAAGCCTAATAACTTTAGTAAAATAATTTTCAATGAAGATATCTTTAAATACCATCCATTCCATGGCATCAATTTCTTACTTTTACTAAGTTTTATTAATCAAATACCCATATTGATCATATTCACCTTCATAATGATAAATAACAAGGGTTACCTTTTTTTGTTCTAAACATCCCAAAACTTTAAATATATTCTCCAAATAATTAATCAACACTTCATTATTCCTTGGGTTTTAGGATCAAAAAAATCTAGAGGGTGTTGTTTCATAAAATTATCTACCATCGACATATTATTTTGTAGAGAATCTCGCCACTAACATGAATTAGTGCCAACATTAATAGCCTATTTCAACTAAGTTATCACAACTACAAACTAGTATATTATAATTCTAACCATTAAATGCTTATAGTTCAAAATGATATTATCCTCCTAATGCCTTTCTACCTCAACTGCCTTATTTTATTTGAAGAAATGCATTTTTAATAAACATAGATTAGATGAAACAACATGGAAATACTCAAAAGATATAACATGATAATATAACCATAAATTATAATATTTTAAGATTATATTTTTATATTATCATAACCTCTAAAGTTATTTAAATCCTTCATCTGATACCAACTATAAAAACCCACTCATAACCTTCAAATAAATTACATGATTTATGGTGTATATTTTATTACTTACATATCAAATACCTTTATAGGTTTATAAGTTTACATAATTATGAAATTATTTACATTAAAAAGTGTAAATTTCTACACAGTGTCCATTTTTTCCACAAAACATGTTCTTTATAAATAAAAACTTACTTTATTCAAGGTAACTCCCATAACTAGAACATTGACTTTATTAATGTTCATAATCATAATTAATCCCTATGAAAAACATTTGAAAATATGGGATGAGAAAAAAAATCTCATTAAGATGCATAAAATAAAATAAACCCATTAACTCATTTGTAAACCATAAAAATCCATAAGTATGTTTTATTTTTTTATAATAAAAATTTAAGAAAAAATATTCATTTAATTTTCAATGAGAATAACTTAATTTCTCAATATATTTCTTAAAATATTTCATATGAGATCATAAAGGAAAAATCACAATCATAAGGGTTTCTTGGAAAATAAGAAAACTCGTGAACACCTTTCTATGAAAAAGAATCGTTTTACTTTTTTAAGGTCATAATTTTTCTTTAAAAACATAAGCTCACTTTATTACCTTTTGAAATAAAAATATTTTATTTATAAACCATTGTAATAATATCATGTAGGTTCCTTGAGAAATTATACTTATATTCACCCTTATAATAACCCTTACAAAGGAATCACATAACCATATAATTCCCACATTCTCTTAGGAGTAACCTATCACCAGTAAAATTTTTCATTTCACCCAATGCATTGGAGAACTATATCACACTCACCCATCCTCAGAGCTATATGAGGCTCACATGTCATTAATATAAAATTTTAAAGAACCATAACATTAATAAAACACATAAAATTTCAATTTAACCATAAAACACATTTTAATTGGTATTCAATCCCATAATCAATAACATTTTTAGATATCTCATATAAATGAGAAGAAATTTACACTTCTTTATAATTTTTTTTAAAAACTAAAAATTCCCAAAAGAATGGGGATAAAATATTGTTTGAAAAACCATGTTAAATTATAGACTATGAATTATAATTAATAACAACTATGATGACAAAAAATGGAAATGAAGTCGTATACGTTAAAAAATATTTTTTTTTTACTTTTGTAAAAAGTAAAAAATAACCGCTATTGAAAATGTTGAAAATATTCATTTTTTAATCCTTTTTAAAGAAATTAAAAAATAGTTAAAAATGACCTATATAAACCTTTTAATCATAATTAATAAAATTCTTTAAAACATTAAAAATAAAATTGACATGGAAGACAAATAGTTTGAAGACAAACTTTAAAACAAGATTTTTAAATGAAAGTACCTTACCTTGAGTGGAGAATTATTTCATTTGTATGTATACCCTAACAACTAATAAAATTATATTAGTTTTTTACTTGTATAAGAATATTTCTCATGTTAATTACATTATCATTATTCCCTTTATTTCATTCATTACCATCTTTTATTCAATTACTAAAATGGTTAATTTTGCATTGGAAGTTTTGAGAAAATTCCATTTATAATTCCAAAATGAATTTGGTAGGTTGACTAAGGTAAAAGGAATCATGGTTATATTATCTCTAAAATATTAATCATGAATAATTTATTATGCTTATACATTATTTTTTTTAAAACTATTAATGGAAGGTGGATGTGGAAAATGAAATACGTCATATCATGGAGGTGGGAGTCTGCACGTATAGAGACCCTAGACTTTTACGCATATCATTACATGATTTTATACATAATTAAATATCATATTACAAGACAAGGATCATAAATTACAATGTATTAGATGATTAGGTACATAATTAAACATCATAAAAACATCTTTTATTTAATCTACACATTGAGTTCATAACTTCCATTGCACTGAAACATCAACATAGGATAAACTGGGGATAACTTGAACAAAGTAATGAGCTAAAAAGCTTAGTAAATGAATAAACATAAGAATACATCTTAGCACATGGGTTGGAAGGCATGACATAATGATATAAAAAGGAAGGGAATATGATATAAGAAATCATAACATATATAAAATGGGATCATATAGTCATGGAATCATAGTAATGTCACAGCAACATAAAACATGACTTTAGCACAAGTCAAGGCTCATTTCACATAGAGGATCATGAGTCTAGGCTAACCACCAAGACCATTGCACATGGAGCACAAGTTAAGGATAACCATCAAGACCGTTGAACATAACATCTCATGAGACTAAACTTTACCTAATGCATTGGATCAGTATTTAGGAACACCCATCATAACATAATCATGAATATTCTTACCACCTAAATAATCATACATAGGCAATCAAACATAACATAAAGGTTACCCATTGGAAGAAATGGGTATCATAATCATGTCATAAGTCATTACAAATGGGCATATCATAAAAGTGTCCATGAAAGAATAGATTTAGAACATACATGGAAATTCATAAGGTAAAATAGGTATAGATCATGATACTTGATGTCAAAATTAAGTGATAACATGTAAAAATAATATTTAAGAATCTTTAGAATTAAAACATTTTAGTGTGGTTTAAGGTAAATATTAAAGATATTTTAAAATAGAATGTGGAATAATCTTTTATATAAAACCAGAAGTGAACCAATAATGTTTTAATAATAAAAAGAGTTATTTTAAAAAATATACGGTGGCTCAAAAAATATTATAGAGAGCACTTAAAAATGGGTGATAATTCCAGAAGTTCTCTTAATCCGGGCTTGCTTATCGGGAAGAATTAAGTAGGGAAGCTTTTAAAAACATGCATATCTCTACAAAAGAAGGATGAATGAATCTTGATACATGTGTTTGGAACATATAACTAGTATTTAACATATTTAAATAAAATAAAATAGAATTTAATTTGCATAAAAATAGAGAAGGAGTAACCTGAAGTAATAATGGATGTTCGGGTAGAATCCCTTACCATAAGTCCAAAGGCGTCTTTCACTTGATCTTAATGTCCTAGATAATCAAATTTGATTCATTAATTAATAATTAAATAATATATTATACATTAATTTTATTTTTTATAACTTAATTAAGTTAATTTATGGACTTTTTGATGGGTTAATAGATTCAATTTCATTGCTTGGGAGTGTTGGTTTTCCTCGGTTTTCATGATCGATTTACTTGTATACATATACAAAGGGTTGTGTAAAGTGGGGTTAATTATCCAAAATTGAACCTTTATGTTATTAATGATTTTATAGTGGTTAAATTTATATTATATCATTTGGTTTTATGACATGAGGATGAATCATTAGATAAATAGTTAATGATAATCTTTTGGGTTTATTTTGGAGGTTTTTCGATCACAACGAACTCATTTTGTGTTATAAATTAATATTGTGAGTAAAAAATGATTCCAGAAACTTACATAAGATATAATACATATATTATAATATGGTTAAACCATAAAAATGGTCTCATGATTAACCCTTGAATATGGTAAAGGAAATTGAAAGCTTTTTCATTCTTAAATGTGAAAAATTAACACATCTCAGATGATGTTTTCATTTTTAGTAAAAAAGGAGGGGGAAGGAGAAATGATGATGAATTATTCCATTATCATAAAAAAAATTACATTATATGTAAGGTAGTGGAGTTATAATACCACTTGGATGAGAGGAGTTGAGGAGAGAAAAGTAAAATAAAGGAACTTGAAAATAAAATAAAAGAACTGGAAAGAGGAATTTACCTATTGAATATATCCTTCTTAAGAGCCTCCTTAGGGAAAAGGTTTTGGTCTTTTGATGAGACCAATATCATGTGGACGTGAAGGAGGGTCTTTTGAGAGATTTGATCAGAATTTGGACAAGGAATAAGGCTTGATAGGTGTGAGGATAAGAGGTGGTGAGGGGTGGTATTTATAGTAGAGGATAAGAGTGTTTTCTCATTATTTAATTTATCAGTTTATTATTTTTATAAAGACAAGAAATAGTACAGATTCTTGAGACTAAAAATAGTAATTAAATCATGTGAGTTCTAACCAAAAGTTCTTATATCATACATGAATCAAACATGAATAAAAAATTCATTTATTTACATATGCTATAAATTATCATATTTAACTATTTAACAAAAATTCAGGTATTTTAGAAAAATCCAAAAAATTCACCCTAATAATTTTTCGACATGTAGAATTCAAAAATGAACTCCATTTTATGAAAGTAATTTTCTAAATATGATAAATTTAAAATTTAATTAAAATATTTATTTACTTGGAAAATACAAATTTTAAAATTAAAAATCCTTTTCTAACACTTTGAAAAATTTATTAAGGTCTAAAAAATACATAAAAACAATAATATATGAATAAATTTTATTTTAATTTATAAAATTAATCATAAAATTTTAATTAAATATACACGACTTACAAAAATACCAATACTTAATTAATAGTTTTCAAAATATTTATTTACTTATACTATGATATAATTATATCATACTGACACTTTTAAGATGGATAAATTTTATTTATAATTTCATTGGTGAGGTTACTATTACATTGGCCAGTTTACTATTCATAAGGGTCACATTACTATTCCAAAGGTCAAGTTACTATTTCATTGGTATGTGTTCCTTAACTTCTTGAGATACCTTTTATTCAACTCATTCTTCATTTATAAAGTTTTTATTTTTTTCTATATATAATATTATGTGATTATACTATAAGACATAATTATAAGAAGGGAATTACATTGATAAAACATTGGGTCATTACATTATTCCCCCTTATGAAACTACTCCCTTGATTTTTTTTACATTCTAGGATAAGAATAGGTGTGGGTACTTTGCCTCTATCGCTTCCTCCAGTTCCCATGTTGCCTATTCACACTTATGGTTCTGCCATAGTACTTTGACCAGGTGAGTAGTCTTGTTCCATAGAACCTTATCTCTAAAATCCAAGATCTTCACTGGATTATCCTCGTAAGGAAGTTAATTCTCCAATTGTACCACCACTAAATATAGTACATGTGAAAGATATAGTATGTACTTCCTTAAGAGGGATACATGGAATACATCGTATACTTTAGGCATGGTAGGTGGATGTTCTAGTCGATAAGCCACAACTTTGACATGATTAAGAATCTCTAAGATGCACATGTACCTAGGACTTAGCTTTCATTTCTTCCCAAATATCATGACCAACTTCCATAGAGATATGCAGAGGAATACCATGTCTCTGACCTTAAACTCAAGGCCCCATCAAAGATTATCTTAATAAAACTTCTATCAACTTTGTCTTACCTTGATGTTATGATGAATGGTTTTCACCTTATCCACTATTTGTTCAACCATTTCAGGTCCTAACAGCTTACGTTCACTGAACTCATCCCAACATGCCTATTTTTTGCACCTTTTCTCATAAAGGGCTTTATATGGAGCAATTTGGATGCTCGAGTGGAAAATATTATTGTAGGATAATTCTACCAGTGAAAAATATTAGTCCCATCCTGTTTTGAAGTCCATAGAACATGTTCTCAACATGTCTTCCAATGTATGAATAGTTTTATTAGATTGGATATCAGTTTGAGGATGATAGTCCATACTAAAGTTCAAATCAGTGCTTATAGCATGTTGGAGAATTTTCCAGAACTTCAAGGTGAATCTTGAATATCAATTAGATATAACTGATATTGGTACTCCATAAAACCTTAACACCTCTTTGATATATATCCATGAAAGTTGATCCAATTATAAGTCCTATGTAATTATGATAAAGTGATCTTTCTTTGTAATATGATCCATAATGACCCATATAACATTGTTTCCTCTGGATTTACTTGGAAGTCCAGTGACAAAGTCCATGGTAATGTTCTCTCACTTCCATGATGATATGGTTAGTGGTTACATCATCCCCTTAGAATTTTGTCTTTTAGCCTTCAATTTTTTTACATTATAGACACTTTGATGTATATTATCCAATCTCCTTTTTCATATTGTCCCACCAATAGTTCTCTCAGATATGTCAATACATCTTTGTGCTCCCTGGGTATATAGAGAATGCTGATCTATGTGCGTCATTAATAATATCCTTATTTATCTCTATATTGGATGGTACAAATAATTGTGACCAATATATTAAAACTCCTTCCTCATCAAATCTTGAACTCATAGGATTTACTATTTCTAATAACTTCCACCTTTTTCATAATTTTTATATCTTTTCATTGATCATCCTTTATGTTTTCCAAGAGTTATGGTTGAGAAATCATTTTAGAAAGGATTTATTATGTTTGTCCCTTAATTATTCCCATGTCCATCCTTTGTAATTCCAAGAAGATTAGATCCTTATCAATTCTCATCATAAATAAAGATACACAATCCTTTCTACTTAGAGCATCCACTAAATTATTTTCCTTACCAAGATGGTAATGGATTGAGAAGTCATAATCCTTGATGAGCTCTAACCATAATCAGTGGTTCATATTAAGCTCCTTCTATGTGAATATATATTTAAGACTCTTTTGATAATTATATATCTCAAACCTATCCCCATATAGATAATACAACTAGATTTTCAATGAAAATATCACATTTACCAACTCTAGATCATGCGTGAGATAGTTTTTCTCATGAATTTTCAACTGAATTAAGGCATATGATATCAATTTATCATTTTGAATTAGTTCATAGCCTAATCCATTCTTTTAAGCATCACTGTACACTATAAAGAGTTCTCCACTTATCGGGAGTGCGAGTATTGGCATAGCGATAAGCCTATTTTTGAACTCCTTAAAGCTTTCTTCACATTCATGAGTCCAGATGAACTTCACTCCCTTCTACATCAGCTTGGTCATTGGGTTTGAAAATCATGAGAAGTTCTTCAAAAATTTTTGGTAATACCCAGCTAGTCCAAGGAAAATATGAATCTCCATTACAGTTGTTTTCCTAGTCCACTCTTCGATTGCCTTTGTTTTGGAAGGGTCTACAGATATCCCTTTACTGGTGATAACATGCCCCAATAATGATACTTCCTCCATATAGAACTTACATTTACTATACATTGCATAAATTTTATCCCTTCTCAAAGTCTTTAACATAGTATTAAAATGATCCTCATGTTCCTCCTTACCCCTAGAGTATATTATAATATCATCAATAAAGACTACCAAAAAATTTTCAATGTAATATCTAAAGAATATATTCATTAAATCCATGAAAATTTCTAGAGAATTAATGAGTCCAAAGGGCATCACTATGAACTCATAGTGTCAATACCTTGTTCAAAAGTCAATATTGGGAATATATTCCTTACTCACATTTAATTAGTGATATCCCAACCAAAGGCCCACCTTAGAGAAATAACTAGTCCCATGTAGCTGATCAAACAAGTCATCTATCCATGGTAGGAGATACTTTTTCTTTATCGTGATTTTATTGAGCTCATGATAATGAATGCATAAGTTCATTGATACATCCTTCTTCTTAACAAATAGGACTAGTTCACCCCATGGTGAAGCACTTGGGCATATAAAACCCTTCTTCATATTCTCCTGTAACTACTTCTTCATCTCTTCCAGCTCTACGGTGGCTATTCTATAATGTGTCTTTGATATAGGTAGAGATCCAAGAATAAGCTTAATTAAGAACTCAACCTCTTTATCTGGAGGAAGAACAGAAAATTCTTTTGGGAATACATCAGTTTAATCCCTCAAGATGGCCATGTCTTCGAGCATGATTCTCTCCTTTATATCAATCATTTGAGCAAGACATGATTTCTCACAAAGAAACAATATCCACACTTGATACTATGATTTTAAAAGAGATTCATCTTCCTCATTACACTTGTATAGGATTGAAGGATGCTCTTGGATGTGAATAGTGACCTATCTTTCCTGATAGTTGATGTTGGATTTATATAAATATAGTCAATACATGCCCAAAATAGAATCAAACTCTACCAAAGAGAGTATAACAAGATTTTATGGGAGTTTTAGTCCACAAAAATTTACTAGAGAGGAGTTATAAACCTTGGAAACAATAATTTCCCCATTAGATGCTCTTATAGATAACTCAACCACAATATTTTTAAGTAGAGATTGAATAGTAATACTAAACTTTAAAGATATGAAAGAATGAATAGAACTATAATCAAATAGTAAATTCACTATTCTTGAATGAATAACTACAATACCTGTCACTAATTCATTCTCCGACTCCACCTCAGCGGTAGTGATGAAATAATACCTTCCTTGTTGCCTTGGATATTGTTGTTGGTTGCCTTCGAAAACCCTTATATTAGGGAAATGGTTTGCATAATTCAATTATTCCATGTATTTTAAACACTGCACTACTGGTTGAGCATTGATATGAACCTTCCTTTCTAATTATATATTATTGGAATTATCCATATAACTTCAGTAGTTCTTTACTAGATGTCCCATTCTTCCACATTTGAAGAAATTTATTATTCCATTTAGATAGTTCTCTAGATGCTTCTTCCCACAATTTTGACACGTGGGATGTTCGATCTTCTTTCCATCATGGGATTTATTTACTTAACTACCCCTATTAGACTCCATTTTTATCTTTTTGTCACTGGGCCCATGAGACCATTGAGAGTCTCTGATCTCCATTTTAACCTTATGGGAATAAAATAAAATCTTCTCATAAATGTTAAAGTCACAAATCACCAACTCTTTTCATAGAATCATATTTAGTATTCTAAAGAGGAGATCCACCTTTCTTTCCTTGTTCATGAAAAATCTAGAGGTGTATCTTGCAAGCTTGGTAAAGTTTTCTTCATACGCCCCAATAGAATCATCTTCTTTCTCATTAATTATGAGGAACTCTCTTTCCATCCTGATATGGAGGGTTTGTGGAATATATCTATTAAAAAATATTTTCTTGAATTCCTCCCAATCCATGGAATCAATTTTCTTCTTGGAATTCATACTTTTTATTAGTGTTCACCATTGATTAGCTTCCCCATAAAAATGATAGACCACCAACACAACTTTCTCTTCTTCTAAGAATTGGAAAACAAAGAATATATTTTCAATGGAGTTAATCCACTATTTTGCGAGGAGGGGATCAAAAGATCCACTAAACATTGGAGGCCTTTTTTGCATGAAGGATTTAATGGAAACTTGTTCTTTACTTGGAGAAGGAGGGAATTACACATGATTAAAGTTATTATTCATAACTTGATCCAGCTAATCAAGTACTGTCATAAATTTTTGAGCACCCGTTCCCATAATATTTTTCATTTAATTAGGTAAATCATCACATTCACAATCACATTGATTGTTGGAACATGTTCTTCTATTTCCCTCCATTATCTACGAAAAATAAAGTTCAATTAGGGGACTTGAATACTTAACTAATAAGCATAAAAATGAAACATTAATCATAAAAGGATAAAATATTAAAAGAAAAGTATATCCTAACTTGTGATTCCATAGGTTTAAATCTAGGTTATCCATGATTATTTTCCTAACATATATTTTTATGGGATTTTTTTGTTCCCTTAATAATGGTTTGTAATGAGCTTATTAATTTACCAAAGAATATCCCCAAGGAGTGTCAAACCAGGTGCACATTAAGGCCCATTTTTATAAACTAGGTTACCTCGATTTAAGCACAGAATACCTTGTCAGAGTTGTTACTCCTAGGTACATCTGTTCTAGAACCACGTCCACTTGTATTATCTAGAAAAGGATGTATTTTCTTGATAAACCACTTACTCTATACTTACCAAAATTTAGGGATGTTTTCTTATACTTAGTCACATCACTAAGGTTTTTACTAAAGTTATCTATTCCTAATTTCCAAAAAACAACTATACCTTCCTCTGATACCAACTATATTAACCCTATCCTTTTACATATATCATTACATGATTTTATGCATAAATAAACATCATATTACCAACTAAGGATCATAAAGTCCAATGTTTTGGAGGATTAGGTACATAATTAAACATAAAAAAACATATTTTATTTAATATACACATTGAGATCATAACTTACATTATGGTCAAACATCTACATAGAATAACCTGGGGATAATATAAACAAAGGGATTTGCTAAAAATCCCAGTAAAGGAATAATCATAAGTATAAATCTTAGCACACAAGTTAGAAGGAATGAAATAATGATATAAAAAGGCAGAGAACATGATATAAGGAATCATAACATATAAAACATGGGATCATATAGTCATGTAATAATATTAATGTGGAACCAACATAAAACATGACTTTAGCATGAGTCAAGGCTCATTGCACATAGAGGAGCATGAGCCTAGGCTAACCACCAAGACCGTTTCACATGGAGCACGAGTCAAGGCTAACCACCAAGACCATTGCATATAAAATCTCATGAGAATAAAATTTAACCAAAAAGCTAGAGTGATATATGGGAGAACCCATCATAACATGCTCATGAATATGATTTCCACATAAATAATCATATATAGGTAATCAAACATAATATAAAGGTTACCTATGAAAAGAAATGAGTATCATAATCATGTCATAAGGCATTACAAATGAGAATATAAAAAATAGTCCATGAAAGAATGTATTTAGAACATAAATGGAAATTAATAAGGTAAAATGAAATATATCATGATAAGTTATGTCAAACTAAAGTGATAACATGTAAAAATATTATTTAAGAATCTTTAGAATTAAAACATTTTATTGTGGTTTAAGGAAAATATTAAAGAGATTTTAAAAAATAATGTTGAATAATATTTTATATAAAAACAGAAGTGAATCAAGAAGGTTTTAATAATAAAAATAGTTATTTTAGAAAGGATATAGTGGCTCAAAATATATTATATAGTGCAATTAAAAACAAGTAAGAATTTGGGAAGTTTCCTTAAATCGGGTTTGCTTATCGAGAAGAATTGAGTAGGGAACCTTTGAAAAAAATGTATATCCCCAAAAAAGAAGGATGAATGGATCTTAATACATGATTTTGGAAAATATAAATAGAATTTAAAATATGTAAATAAAAATAAAATATAATTTCATTTGGGTAAAAAGTGATAAGGAATAACCTGAAGGAATATTGGATGTTTGGGTAGAATCCCTTACCTTAAGTCCGAAGGTGTCCTTCACTTGATCTTAATGTCCTAGATAATCAAATTATATTCATTAATTAATAATTCTAGAACCTCTTATACATAAATTATATTTAGTATAACTTAATTAATATCATTTATGTCCTTTTTGATGGGTGAAGAGATTCAATTTCATTTCTTGGGAGCATTGATTTTCTTTGGTTTTCATAATTGGTTTACTTGTATACATGTACGAAGGGTCGTGTAAAGTGGGGTTAATTATCCATAATTGAACCTTTATGTTATTAATGATTTTATAGTGGTTAAATTTATATTATATAATTTTGTTTTATGACATGACGATGAATCATTAGATAAATAGTTAATGATAATTGTTTGGGTTAATTTTGGTGGATTTTCGATGACAATGAACTCATTCTGTGTTATAAATTAATATTATGAGTAAAAAATTATTCTATAACCTTAAATAAGATATAATAAACATATTATAATCTGGTTAAACTATAAAAATGGTCTCATGTCTACCCTTTAATAAGGTATAGTAAATTGAAAACTTAGTCATCCTTGAATGTGATAAATTAACATATCTCGGACGATGTTTTCATTTTTAGTAGAAGAGGAGGGGGAAGGAGAGATGATGATGAATTATTCCTTCAGAATAAAAAATTATAGTATATGTAAGGTATTGGAGTTATCATACCATGTGGATGATGGGAGTTGAGGAGAGAAAAAGAAAATAAAGGAACTTGAAAATAAAATAAAAGAATTGGAAAGATGAGTTTACCTCTTGAATATATCCTCCTTGAGAGCCTCCTTGGGGATGAGGTTTTGGTATTTTAATGAGACCAAGAGATAATATACATGGGGAAGGGGTTGGGAATATATTTGATCAGAATTTGAACAAGGAACAATTCTTGAGAGGAGTTAGGAGAAGAGGTGGTGAGGGGAGGTATTTATAGTGGAGAAGGGGAGTGTTTTCTCAATATTTAATTCAGTAGTTTATTATTTTTCTCAAGACAAGAAATAATGATGATTACTAAGACTAAAAATAGTAATTATATCATGTTAGTTATAAAAAAAGGTTCTTACATCATCCATGACTCAAGAATGACTCAAAAATTCATTTATTTACATATACTATAAATTATCGTAATTCACTATTCACCAAAAAATTCAAGTATTTTAGAGAAATAAAAAAAATTCAACCTAACTATTTTTATATGTGTAGAATTAAAAAATGAACTCCATTTTATGAAAATAATTTTCTTAATATGATTAATTTAATTTTTAATTAAAATTATTATTTACTTGGAAAATAAAAATTTTAAAATTAAAACTGCTTTTCTAACACTTTAAAAAATTTACTAAGGTCTCATAAAGACATAAAAACAATAATTTATGAATAAATTTTATAAAAATAAATTTTCTTTTAATTTATTAAATTAATCATAAAATTGTAATTAAATATACATGACTTACAAAAATACCAACACTTAATTAATAATTTTTAAAATATTTATTTACTTATACTATGATATAATTATATCATATTGATACTTATAAGATGGATAAATTTTATTTATAATTTTATTGGTGAGGTTACTTTTATATTTTTCGGTTTACTATTCATATGAATCACATTACTATTCCAAATTCCATGTTACTATTTCATCGGTATGTGTTCCTTAACTTCTAGAGATACCCTTTATTTCACTAAATCTTTATTTATAAAGTTTTTATTGTGTTCTATATATTGTATTATGTGATTATACTATAAGACATAATTATAAAAAGGCAATTCCATTGATAAAACATTTTTTTGTTACATTCTTCCCGCCATATGAAATTTTGCCCTCAAAATTTCATTTTACATTCTAGGTTGAAAATAGGTGTGGGTACTTCTCCTTCATCACTTCCTCTAGTTCCCATGTTGTCTCTTCATACTTATGGTTCTTCCATAGTACTTTAACTAGGTGAGTAGTCTTGTTGCGTAGAAATTTATCACTAGGATCCATGATCTTCACTAGCTTCTCCTCATAAGGAAGATCATTCTCCAACTATACCACCTATGAAGATAGTACATGTGAAGGATCTAGTATGTAATTCCTTAAGGTGGATACATGGAATACATTGTGTAATTTAGACATAGTAGGTGTAATTTCTAGTCGATAGGCCACAACTCTAATGCAATCAAGAATATCGAAGGGGATAATGTACCTGGGACTTAACTTTCCTTTCTTCCCAAATCTCATGACTTTCTTCCATATAGATATATATAGGAATACCATGTCTCCAACCTTAAACTTGATGTCCTATCGACAATTTTATGTATAACTTTTCTATCAACTTTGGTCTTCCTTGATGTGATGCTGAATGGTTTTCACCTTCTCCACTATTTCTTCAACCATTTCAGGTCCTAATAGCTTATGTTCACTGAACTCATACCAACATGCCGTTGTTCTGTACCTTTTCCTATAAAGGGTTTCATATGGGGCCGTTTGGATGCTCGAGTGGATAATATTATTGTAGGATAATTCTAAAAATGGAAGATGTTGGTCCTATCCTCCTTTTAAGTCCATAGAATACACTCTCAATATGTCTTCCTGTGTTTGAATAGTTCAATAATATTGGATATCATTTTGAGGATGATAGGCCATACTGAAGTTCAGCTCAGTGCTTAGAGAATGTTGGAGACTTTTCTACAACTTCAAGGTGAATCTTGAATCTTGATCAAATACAATCGATAGTGGTACTTCGTAAAAACTTACCACCTCTTTGATATATATATATATATATATATATTATTTCATGTTTATATAATGATAATTTCTATCAAATTGAGATAAATTGAGATATATTTGTAAGACGATTCACAATGTACCATATAGCATTGTTTCCTCTGGATGTCCTTAGAAGTCCAATGACAAAGTCCATAGTAATGTTCTAAAATTTCCATGTTGGTATGGGTAGTGGTTGCATCACCCCCTTACACTTTTGTCTTTCAACCTTCATTTGTTGACATACCAGGCACTTTGATGTATATTCAACAATATCCTTATTCATATTGTCCCACAAATAGTTATCTCAGATATCTCAATACATCTTTGTACTCCCTAGGTGAATAGAGAAGGTTGAGTTATATGCAAAATTTAGAAGTTCCTTCTCTATCTCTATATCATATGGTACACATAATCATGACCCAAATATTACAACTCATTCCTCATAAATCTTGAACTTAGAGGATTTACCATTTCTAATAGCTTCAACCTTTTTCAGAAATTTCATATCTTTTCTTGGAGCATCATTTATTTTCTCTAAGAGGGATGGTTATGCAATAATTTGAGAAAGGATTGATGATGTTACTCCATTAATGATTCCCATTTACATCCTTTGTAATTATAAGAAGATTGGATCTTTCTCAATTCTCATCATTGATAAAGATACATGATCCTTTCTACTTAGAGCATCCGCTACCTTATTTTCCTTACCAGGATGGTAGTGGATTGATCAGTCATAATCCTTAATGATATATAACCATATTCAATGGAAAATATTAATCTCCTTATGTGTGAATATATATTTAAGACTCTTGTGATCAATATATATCTCACACTTCTCCCCATAGAGATAATGCCGCTATATTTTCAATGAAAAGATCACAGATGCCAACTCTAGTTCATGCATGAGATAGTTTTGTGCATGAATTTTTAAATTACTTGAGAAATAGGATATCAATTTATCATTTTTCATCAGTACACAACCTAAGCCTTTATTTTAAGCATCATTTTACACCAAAAAGAGTTATCCAATTTTTGGGAGTGTTAGTATTAGTGTAGTGATAATCATCTTTTAGATCTCCTTAAAGCTTTCCTTACATTCTTGAGTCCAGAAAAACTTCACTCCCTTTCATATCAGATTGTTCATTTTGTTTGAAAATAATGAGAATTTATTTAAAAATCATTATTAATACCTATCTAGGCCAAAGAAACAATGAATCTCCATTACATATATTGGCCTTGGCCACTCTTTTATTTCCTTTGTTTTAGAAGGGTCTACAAATATCCCTTTGATGGTGGTAACATTCCCAAAGAATGATACCCCCTCCATCCAAAACTCACATTTTCTATAATATATATAAAGTTTATACCTTTAAAAAGTCTTAAACATAGTATTAAAATTTTTCTCACATTCCTCCTTACTCCTAGAGTATATTTGAATATAATCGATAAAGACTACCAAAAATTTGTCAAGGTAATATCTAAAGACTCTATTAATTAAATCCATAAAAATTTATGGATTATTAGTGAGTCTAAATGGAATCAATATAAACTCATAGTGTCCATACCTCATTTGAAAGTTAGTCTTGGGAATAAATTTCTTCTGCACCCTTAATTGATGATATCCCAACTGAAGGCCCACCTTAGAGAAATAACTAGCCCCACATAGCTGATCGAACAAGTCATATATATATAGAAGAGGATACTTTCTCTTTATTTTGATTTTATTAAAATCATGATAATCAATGCAGATTCACATTGATTCATCCTTCTTCTTAATGAAGAGGACTGGTGCACCCCATGGTGAAGCACTCAGTCATATAAAACCCTTCTCTAAATTCTCCTGTAACTTCTTCTTAAGCTCTTATAGTACTATGGTGGACATTAGATAAGGATTATTTGATATTGGTAGAGATCTAAGAATAAGCTCAATTAAGAAATCAACATCTCAATCAGGAGGAAGACCGAGAAATTCTTTTGGGAATATATCAGTGTAATCCCTCAAGATGGGAATGTCTTCAAGCATGATTATATCCTTTGTCTCAATCATTTGAGCATGATATGATTAATCAGTAGGAAACAATATCCAAAATTGATATGATGACTCTGAATAAGATTCATCTTCATCCTTACACTTTTAGAGGATTTGAGGATACTCTAGGATGTGAAAAGTGATCTCCCTTACCCAATAATTAATGCTGTATTTATATAAATATATCCAATCCATGCCCAAAATAATATCAAACTCTACCAAAGGAAGTATGAAAAGATTTTATGGGAGTTTTAGTCCATAAAAATTTATTGGGGGGAGTTATAAACCTTGGACACAATAATTTCCCCATTCACTATTCTCACAGATAACTCAACCACTATATCTAAGGTGGTATTTTAATAGTTCTACTAAACTTGAAAGATATAGAAGAATGCATAGAACTATAATCAAATAGTATATTCGCTATTATTGAATGAATAACCAGTGTACTTGTCACTACTTCATTGTTTGGATCCACCTCAGTAGTATTGATGGCATAATCCCTTCCATGTTTCCTTAGAGGTTGTTGTTGATTTACTTTAACAACATTTGGATTAGGGTAATGGTTCAGATAATGCACTTATTCCTTGTAGTTTAAACACTACACTACGGGATGAGCATTGATATGGACCTTCCTTTCTTCTTTCATATCAGTGGAATTATTCATATCCATTCAAAAGTTCTTAGCCAGATGTCCCATTCTTCCACATTTGAATAAATTCATGGTTCCCTTTAGATAGTTCCCAGGATACTTCTTCCCACAATTTTGACACGTGGGATGTTCGATCTTCTTTCCATCATGGTATTTATTTGATGAACCACCCATATTAGACTCCATTTTCCTTTTTTTTCATCAGGCCTATGAGACCATTGAGATTCTCTGATCTCCATTTCAACCTTGGGGGAACAATGGAAAATCTCCTCATAATTTTCAAAGTCATGAATAACCAATTCTTTTCATAAACTTGGATTTAGCCTGATAAAGAAGTGATCCACCTTGATTTCATTACTCATGACAAAGCCAGAGAATTATCTTGAAATCCTGGTAAAGTTTACTTCATACTCCCCAATAGACTCATCTTCCTTCTACTTAAGTTCAAGGAACTCTCTTTACATCTTAAAACGGAGGGTTTGGCGAAAATATTTATTTAAAAACATTTTCTTGAATTCCTCCCAATCCATGGAATTAATTTCCTCCTTAGAATTCATATTTTTGATCAGTTTCCACCATTGATCGGCTTACCCATCAAAAAGATAGACCGCCAGCACAACTTTCTCTTCTTTCGAGCACTGGAGGACAGATAATATCTTTTCAATGGAGTTAATAATCTATTCAATGAGGAGGGGATCAGAAGATCCACTAAACATGGGAGGCTTTTTCTACATGAAATATTCAATGGAAACTTTCTATTTCCTTGTATAAGAAGGGAGTTCCACACAATTCAAGTTATTATTCATAACTTGAGCCAATTGAGAAAGTATTTTCATAAAGTTTTGATCACCCATTCCCATTATATTTGGAATTTCATTAGGGAAATGATCACATTCTATATCACATTGATTGTTAGCATGTGATCTTATATTTCCATCCATTAGCTATGAAAAATAAAGTTCAATTAGGGGTCTTGAATACTTAACTAAAAATCATAAAAATGAAACAATAAACATAGAAAGATAAACTCTTAAAGGAAAAGTATATAATAACTCACGATTCCCTAGTTTTCAATCTAGGTTATCCATGATCTATTTTCTTACATATATTCTTATGGGTTTTTTTGTTTCCTTAATAATGGTTTGTAATGAGCCTATAAATTTACCAAAGCATATCCCCCGAGAGTGTCAAACTAGGTGCATAGTAAGGCTCGTTGTCATGTAACAGGTTACCCTGAGTCAGGCCCGAAAGTCCTTTTCAGAGTTTTTACTCCTACATACATCTTTTCCAAAACCACATCCACTTGTAGTATCTAGAAAGGGATGTATTTTCTCAATAAACCACTTAATATCTATGTAAGAACCTAGATCTTCTTTTCAGGTATGTTTTCCTTTTCTAGTCATTTTTGAGAAAAACAGGTTTTTCTGGAAATTTTCTAAGTACACGCTGTGTACTTTATGAGTACAAGCCATGTACTCGGTTACCGCAGGTAGCCGGGTGCTGGCTGTGTAGCGGCCATGTACACGATCATGTGTGGTGACCTAGAGACCGCTTAATGCAGTGGCCGGTGAAGGAAAGTACACACCATGTACTTTTTTTTTCATTAAACACACCAGGGTCGCGTCTAATGGACAGAACCATCTCCTTCTAGGTTTGGTTCGTCCGAGAGCGAGAGAACGACAAAGATCTTCACCGAGCCCCCGATCGAGTGTTCGTTCTCCAAATCGAACTCTGTTGGTTGCGTTGGAATCACATCAGTGAGTTCTCTATTCTTCTTGAACACCTTATTCTAATTCTTTATTTTTCAAGAGTTATCTTAATTTGAGAGTTTTTAGTGTTTTTGTAGATCTATAGTGTTCTTGGGAAATTCAAGGCTTGAGGTTCATGTATAGCGATCCTACAATACCGAGGTAGGTGGTTTGTGCCTTTCTGTTGAAAGTATTTGAGTTATATGTGCAAAATCACCAATACCCATGAATATGGTATTGCGCTTTTACTATTTCAGCCCTATTGTTTTCCTGTTATGCTTGTATGCTTGAGTAGAGGTTAATTAAATGTGAATAGGGTCAATTTCTATGCTTTGGAAGTATTTTCCCATGCATGATTTCCTTTTTTGACCGTTGGGTCTAGTTTTCCTATTAGGCTGTTGTTTACCTTCCATGCCTAGTATAGTAGGATGGGGTGTTTGTATCCTTACATGTTGTTATTCTATAGATTTCTATCCAAGTAGTTCTTAAGGTTTACTTTAGTCGATACGTGTTGCTATACTTGCTTGACTTACACAGGTCCGTGAGAACCTGGTGTAGTGTACCATAGGGAGAATGGACGTAAGGGCTTCTTGAGAGTGTCTTTTTTACTTAAAATGCGATAATATAAGAGGAATTGACGTAAGTGATTCCTAAGAGTGTTTTTACTTCCTCGATGCGGGCCATAGAGGGAATGTGACGTAAGTGCTTCCCTAGATCCCCTTTAGTTACCGATATGAGACTATAGGAGGAATTGACTGTGAGTGCTTCCTCAGAGAGTTTATGCTTAAGATGAAATAGAGGGGTTAGACTGAGTGTACTGTCCAGAGGGTTGCTTGTGTTTCTAGGTAGGACCAGAGGGGATAGTCTGTGAGTACTTATTAGAGGGTTACCTTTTGTGTTTAGCTTCTTGCTTGTGTTGCTAGGTAGGACCAGAGGGGATAAGCTGTGAGTAATACCCAGAGGGTTACCTATTTGTGATTACCTATTTGTGATTACCTATTTTGATTAGCTGTTGCTTGATATATGAAACTGAATGCATTGAAACTGTGGATTGTTTACTGTTGAGTACTTCCTTGTTTACTACTTTCTGTACTTATTACCTGCCATATATTCACTAACTATTAGGCACAAATCTTGTGGTGGTTTCCTACTGGGATTTAGTCTCACGCCCTGTTTGGGCCATGATTTTGGGTCCAAACAGATTATATTGTTGCAGGCATAGATAAGGGAAAGCGTCCTTCTACTTCAGGTACTTGATTTTCTATGGAGATGGGGAGCATGGGACCAAGCTATGGCTTGTGATGTTGAGGAGTTGTTTACTTTCTTTCTTTTGTACTTTGGTTTAATACTATTTTATTCCAGCATTGTGATTTGTTTGAATGATTTCCTAGACATATGTGTCATTCATCATTCATATATATATGTGTGCTCTAGTTTATTATTTCCAGTCTTCCACTATTTACTGTTGTATGGATTATTTTTTCTTCTGCTATTGTTATTTTTTTTACTTTTGCTGTGTTACTCTGCCAATGAGGGCATAGTTTCCCCAATATCACACCCAAGGCCCTCGCTGCTAGTAGGAAGCCTCTAATGTTCGGGGAAATGTGATTGAGGCCATGTGACCAACCGGGTATGAGGCACCTCTAGGTGGCTTCCGGAACTGGGATGTTACACTATACATACCAAAATTTAGGGATGTTTTATTATACTTAGTCTTATCCCCAAGGTTCTTAATAAAGTTCTCTATTACTAATATCCAAAAATAACTGACCTTCCTATGATAGCAACTATAGCAACCCTATCCTTTTACACATATCATTACACAATTTTATGCATAATTAAACATCATATTATAAGATAAGGATCATAAAGTCCAGTGTATTAAAGGATTAGGTACATAATTAAACATCAGAAAAACATATTTTATTTAATATACACATTGAGATCCTAACTTCTATTATGCTCAATCATCTTCATAGGATAACCTAGGGATAACATGAATAAAGGGATGAGCTAAAAATCCCAATAAATGAATAATAATTAGAATAAATCTTATTACATAGGTTAGAAGGCATGACATAATGATATAAAAAGGTAGGGAACATGATATAAGGACTCATAACATATAAAACATGGGATCATATAGTCATGGAATCATAGTAATGTGGTATAAATATAAAACATTACTTTAGCATGAGTCAAGTATCATTTCACATAGAAGAGCATGAGTCTAGGCTAACCACCAAGACCGTTGCACATGGAGCACGAGTCAAGGCTAACCACCAAGACCATTGCACATAATATCTCATGAGACTAAAATTTACCCAATGCATTTGAGCACTATCTGGGTACACCCATCATAACATGATCATGAATATGCTTTCAACATAAATAATCATACATATGTAATCAAACATAACATAAAGGTTACCCATAGAAATAAATGGGTATTATAATCATGTCATAAGGCATTACAAATGGGAGTATCATAAAAGTGTCCATGAAAGAATGGATTTAGAACATAAATGGACATTAATAAGGTAAGATAGGCATACATAATGATAATTTATGTTTAACTAAAGTGATAACATGTAAAAATAGTATTTAAGAATCTTTATAATTAAAACATATTAGTGTGGTTTAAGGAAAATATTAAAGTGCTTTTAAAACAGAATGTGGTATAATATTTTATATAAAACCAGAAGTGAAACAAGAAGGTTTTTATAATAAAAAGTGTGATTTTAGAAAAGATATGGTTTCTCAAAATATATTATATAGTTAACTTAAAAATGGGTAAGAATTTGGGAAGTTCCCTTAAACCGGGCTTGCTTATCAGGAAAAATTGAGTAGGGAACCTTTTAAAAACATGTATATCCTTGAAAAAGAAGGATGAATGGATATTGATACACGAGTTAGGAAAATATAAAAAGTGTTTATAATATGTACATAAAACTAAAATAGTATTTCATTTGGGTAAAAATAGAGGAGTAACTCAAAGGAATAGTGGATGTTCATGTAAAATCACTTACCTTAAGTCCAAAGGTGTCCTTCACATGATCTTAATGTCCTTGATAATAATATTATATTCATTAATTAATAATTAAATAACCTCTTATACATGAATTTTATTTACTATAACTTAATTAAGTTCATTTATGACATTTTTTATGGGTTAAGAGATTCAATTTCATTGCTTGGGAGCATTGGTTTTCTTTGGTTTTCATGATTAACTTACTTGTATACATGTATGAAGGGTCGTGTAAAGTGGGGTTAATTATCCATAATTAAAACTTTATGTTATTATTGATATTATAGTGGTTAAATTGATATTATATTATTTGTTTTTATTACTTGAGGATGAATCATTATAAATATAGTTAATGATAACTGTCTGGGTTTATTTTGGTAGTTTTTCAATCACAATGAACTCATTTTGTGTTATAAATTAATATCATGATTAAAAAATGATTTTAGAACCTTAAATAAGATATAATACATATATTATAATATGGTTCAACTATAAAAATTGTCTCATGACCAGACCTTGAATAAGGTAATGGAAATTAAACACTTCATCCTCCTTGAATGTGATAAACTAACACATCTCAAATGATGTTTTCATTTTTAGTAAAAAATGAGGGGGAAGGAGAGATGGTGATGAATTATTCAATTAGCAAAAAAATTACATTATATGTAAGTTAATGGAGTTATAATACCATTTTTATGAGGGTATTTGAGTAGAGAAAAATAAAATAAAGGAACTTGAAAGGAAAATAAAATAATCGGAAAGAGGAATTTACCTCTTGAATATATCCTCCTTGAGAGCCTCCTTAGGGAAGAGATTTTAGTCTTTTGATGATACCAAGAGCTTATAGATCTTAGGTAGGGGCTTGGGAAGATATTTTATCTGAATTTGGATAAGGTACAAGGCTTGAGAGGTGTGAGGAGAAGAGGCGGTGAAGGGAGGTATTTATAGTAGAGGAGAGGAGTGTTTTCTCAATATTTAATTCATTAGTTTATTATTTTTCTCAAGAAAAGAAATAGTGATTATTCTTAAGATTGAAAATAGTAATTAGGTCATGTGATTTCAAACCAAAGGTTATTACATTAGCCATGACTCAAGCATGTCTCAAAATTTCATTTATTTACATATACTGTAAATTACTGTATTTCACTATTCACAAAAAATTCACGTATTTTAGAAAAATCGCAAAAATTCACCCTAAAATTTTTTCAACATGTATAATTAAAAAATGAACTCCATTTTATGAAAATAATTTTCTAAATATGATAAATTTAATTTTTAATTAAAATCATTATTTACTTGGAAAATACAAATTTTAAAACTAAAAATGATTTTCTAACACTTTGAAAAATTTATTAATGTATCATAAAGACATAAAAAAATAATTCATGAATAAATTTTATGAAAATAAATTTTATTTTAATTTATTAAATTAATAATTTTTTTAATTAAATATACATGACTTACAAAAATACGAACACTTAATTAATAAATTTTAAAATATTTATTTACTTATACTATGATATAATTAGATCATATTGAAACTTATAAGATGGATAAATTTTATTTATACTTTCATTGGTGAGGTTACTATTACATTATCTGGTTTACTACTCATAAGGGTTACATTACTATTCCAAAGGTCAAGTTACTATTTCACCAGAATGAATTCCTTAACTTCTAGAGATACCTTTTAATTCATTAATTATTAATTTATAAAGTTTTTATTGTATTCTATATGTAATATTACATGATTATACTATAAGACATAATTATAAGAAGGGAATTCCATTGATAAAACATTGAGTCATTACAACACGTGCACATGTGTGATGTATCCATTTTTCTGCTGGATAGAAAAGAAATAAGTTATATAATATTTTACACATCTGGAATAATAATTATGTTATAAATTTCATATTTAATCATTATTTTTATCCTTATGACCAACCATGTGAGGTGGTAAATAAAAATTAATCACATCACTTCATGGAGGTAGTATTCCATACATACATATGAGCAACATTATCATTTTTTAAAGGACAAAAAATATAATAAGGTAAGTAATATATTATATTTCCATAACCATAATAATTCTATAAACATCTTATATATTCATTAATTCCATATTTATAATCATATGTGTAAGGCATTGATGGAAAACGAAACACATCACTTCATGGAGGTGATAGTCCATATGTAAGAAAATGTGATGTTTTAATTTCCCATTGGATGAAAAAATAGAAAATATTTGTTCCATCAACATAATAACAATTTAGTATATAAAATAAATTTATTTTATTATTTTATTGAGGTTATAACACATTTAAAGGAGGTAGAAGAAGAAATAAACTTAAAATAGGTCAGTTAGGACTTATTGTGACAATTGGGTCCTGATGACAGCACAGACACCCCGCCTTAACAAGGCCATCGGGTCCTGGCCTACTAGGTACCACCAGTTGCCCCAGCAGACATGTGGGGCCCACCCTAGGGTCCACCCACATGCAACGGGTCATCTGACTAATGATTGTCCCCACAGGCCAACACATGTCATTTCCAGTGTGCTTTGTCCTCACTCACACACACCCTGGGAAACTTCCCAGAAGGTCACCCATCATGATCACTTCTCTAGACCAAGCACGCTTAACTGTGAATTTCTAATCAAACATGCTCCTGAAAAGGAAGGTGCACCTTGTTTACATGAGTTATATCATTTAGTCATTTAACCCTTTATCACTTGGGGGTGTTACAATCACCACCCCTTTAGAGCACAACATCCTCGTTGTGGGCCCTACATCTCAACCCAGGCAGTGCACTGCACTTAAGGCTGGGTACCACCTCTGATACCAAATGTGACAACTGGGTCTTGATGACAGCACAGACACCCCGCCTTAACAAGGCCATCGGGTCCTGGCCTACTAGGTACCACCGGTTGCATCCTTTCCAATGTGTTTTGTCCTCACTCACACACACCCTGAGAAAATTCCCAGGAGGTCACCCATCATGATCACTAATCCAAGCTAAGCATGCTTAACTGTGGAGTTCTAATCAAATAGACTCCTGAAAAGGAAGGTGCACCTTGTTGACACGAGTCATATCATTTAGTCATTTAACCCTTTATCATTTGGGGGTGTTACACTTATACCCCATCCTCAGATATCTCCCTTTGGCTTACACATTAATAATTATAGAATTGGTGCTTTGATAATATCACTATAACACTTCTAGATTTTATGATATATTTTATTTTAAATAAATTTAACCTTTTCGATAGCTTGCGAAACACACAACCTCGAGTCTAAATGAATTATAATATAGTATACCATTATAACTTAGCTGTTAAATTGGTGGGTATGAATAGGAATAAATAAATTATTAAATTGATATGGTTTAAACATGTATAAATAAATTAATTTATTATTAATTGATTATACATAAAAATAAAAATCATTTGAATGTAAAAGAAATATTTTTATGTGCGCAATGTGTTTTTTATATTAATAAATATAATTAATCACTATTGTTAAATGATTTTATTGAAATTTAAATATTATATATTCAATAAAATTTGTCATCATTTATCTAATATTTTTGTTAAACATGAGATAAGAATAAATCTAGTTTTATTCAAAAAAGCTGTATTTTTTCTAAAAGCAGTTTCATTGTGTGTTGCACGCTTATTTTAAAACTAAATTTTAACAATTTTAGAATATTTATTTTAAAAAATTAACTTAATATTTTTAATCAAAATTCCAGAATTATCTTAGTGTGAATTTTTGATAATTTTTTGAAAAAATTAATTTTTTGAAGAATAGTGAAAATACTGATTTTTATTAAAAATTGTCTTTTCGTTTAAAGAATTTAAAAGGTTAAATTTTGTTTTAAAATGGTTTTAAATGAAAAATTAGTTCAATTATACTATTAATAGTTCAATTTATTCTACTGGAATCATTTTTTTATTTTTGATATAAAAACTTTTTATACTTAAGAAAACACTTTCTTTGGAAAACCGCTTTTCATCGCGATTGTGAGTTTTATTTTAAATTAAAGTTCTACCACGTTTTTGAATTAAATTTGGTATTTTTTTTTCATACTTTAAGTCATCATAATTAATATTATGTGATAATATGATATTTTTTTCATTAATGAATATTAAAAGCAGTAAAAATTAATTATTATGGTGAAGGTTAAAATGGGTTTACCAAAGGGTTAAACCAAAAAATAATGGTAACTTTTCAAATTAAACTTGAATAAATCCAATTTATGACCATATTTAAACCTTACTAAACTTCAAATATATGTCCATTTGGAAGAATTTATCTTGATAATGAATTTACCACATTGTATTCATTTAGGAAATTTCCAAGAGGGTACCCTCCCCTGCTTATAAAAGGAAATATACTATACTATCCTCTATACACTTCAAGAGACTTGGTTAAGAAAATAATTACCCAAAAACCTCCCTCATATCTCTCCCCATAAACCAGTGTCTCTAGTTTGATCAGAAAACCAATCTAGTAAGGATTTAGGTATAATCCTAATGAGGTTGTCAGAAGAAGAGGTATAGTTCTCAACCATACATTTTTGTTTTATTTCTTCTTCCAACTCATTAAAATATTATTAAATCATGATTATATAATAAAATCATTATAAAAAATATAATTATATGTTTTTATATTAATGTAATACCCTTTATTCATCTCCTCCTCTATCAAATGATAAATAAAATCACTGATCATGTGTACAGTGGACTACCGCCTCGTAAATCGATGTAACTCGTCTTCCATCACCACCTATCATGACTAGATATAATGATATATATATATATATGATATTTATTATATAATTTTACTTATATAATTATAATATCATATCTACCTTACTACCTTTCAATCTGTTAGAAAATGATACCGTCGCTTGTGCGTACATGTAGAATACCGCCTCCACGAAGTGATGTGATGCATTTATCATTTTATTTTATCATGGATGGTAATAAAGATATATTTAATGAATATATATAATATAAATTATATAAAAATTATTCTGTAAATTTGGATTATTATTTACCTTTATTTAGTTTCATCTATCAAAAAAATGGAAACAACGTTCATGCGTATGTATGACCTACCGCCTCCATGAATGGTGTAATTTATTTTTCTATCTATACTTTTATGGATGACTATAAATACATATATAATGAATATATATGATATTTATATAATTATTAGGGTTATGTATATTATGGAACCATGATCAAAGTACAAGTATCAAAACTACTGAACCAAAACATACATGAAAAACCAAACAGTTATTACCCAAAACAATGATTTTAGTAAATAATTGTTAATAAAAGGGTTATAAAACATTTTAAGTAAATCATATATGGTATGATATATATAATTATGGTTTTATAATATATGCATAATAATTATATATTTATTATACAATATTTTTTAACATTTACGAAGGAATTCAGACCCAAGGTAAGGGTTTATTTTACAATCTCATCATTATTTAAGGTTGTTTAGGTTTATGTATCCACAAGTAATTATTTTATATTTATATCTTAAACTAAATATATTTTCTTATCCTCTATTTAATCTAGTAAACTACAAATTTTACTTCAAATTTCCTTTCTTTAAGTACTCAAGATACTAATATAATGTTTTTAAGGAAAACTGGTATTATTTTTATAATCAGTTACGAATATTTCACTTTCAAGTTAATATTTTACTTAAAATATATAAAAGAATGATTTTTTTAAAAATTATCCTATGGTTTATTAAATAAAAATTTATCCATGTTTTACTTTTTACAAAATATTTTAAAATTAACCTTTTTACAACAGTATAAAAAGAATGTTTCTTTTACTTATATGACATGTATATAATTACCAAACTTCATGAACACTAATTGATTTGAATATTTATCTACAATTTTACATGTTTCTTTTCAAATAAAATATTTCCCTTAATATTTTGGATGTATTTTATATTTTAACTAAGTGATTTCAAATTAAAAAGGGTATTTCTTTCAATAAATTTTCCAGTGATCCTTTTAAAATATATTCATCTATGTCAACCTTATTTCATAAATATTATACTTTATTTAGAATTTAATACTTTGGATTCCATTATCCACATTAATATATATGGTTTATGATTATCTTTATTTATTTGGTGAATTATTAAAATTTCGTATGATAGTTTTTAAATACGATTGTTTATATTGATTATGTTTCACCCATTTCATATAATGAATGAATTTTACTTAGTAAGTGATGGGTGGGGACCTATATATCACCTTGATGCATCAATAAGTATCTTGAGATAAAATAGTTTAGGTATTTTTCTGTGTTCTTACACATTTATTTATGATTTCTTAGAATAATGTCTTGATGATAAGTTTATATTGTTTGACATTATGCATTCAATCATTATGAAACTTGTTATTATTATACATGTGATTATTTATGTTTTTTTATGCATGGATTTTGTCCACTATTTTATGGTATTATTCGTTTGTAATATTTTATTATTATATATCTTAGGGATATTATTCATGTTTTAATTACTTTGTGTTAGCTTCCCTGCACACACACCCTTACTGAGCATCTGAGCTCACCCTTTTCTTATGTTTTATTTACCCAGGATACTAAGAAGTGTATTATGATTGATATGAAAGGATATGATAAATGGAATAATATTGTTCTCAAATAAAATACTATTATATATTTTTCATTTCAATTTTAATGTGATATTTCAAGTATTTATCTAGTTTTCCAATACTACTAAACTATTCAGTCCTTCAAGATGCAATTCCTTATATCTAATGCCAATGTAAAAAAGTAACCACCAACTATGGGATAATAGGTCCATATTATTTACAACTTATACCTCTAATATGTGGTTATGATAGTTGGTATTATTTTTGGATAGGTATTTGATGAGATAAGTGTCTAAAAATGACTGAATAAGTGAGGATCCGAGGTGCCCTTTTATAAGTGAGAGGAGAAAAAATCTTGAAAATACTTTAAACTCTTAAATATAATAAATGTATTTGTTAATAAAAATTAAGAAAAAATGGAAAAATTTATAATCGAATATAGGGTATGGTTTAAATCCAATCAACTAATCAAAATTATCCAAGTATTAAAGATATTTTATGCCTTATCTCTTAGTTTACCCCCCCATGTTAACCATTTTAACCATTACCAGGGTGATAAAGTTTTACTGTGGTAACTATTAATTTTGAAAAAAAATGAAATTGAACACATTAAATTTTTTTATCTCATTATTCCAAATATAAAATCCATTTTTTAAGATTTAATTTTTACAAGTGGTAGAAATTAATTCCAATATATGTGTGCACAATTTAATGATTTTTTTAGAAAAATGTTATTTTTAAGAATAAAAATAATTTTACAACAAAATAAAATATAATAATAATTATTATGGAGTTAATTAGATTATGTTTAATGAAAATGTACTTATTTCACTCTAGAACCAATCCAACACCAAATTTTACATTTTAATTACTTGAAAAGAAATGTCTTTTTTTATAAAAATCGGTATTCCCCATTATTCTCTCAAAAATAAATTTTCTATAAATTACCCCAAAAATAACTTAAGATAATTTTGATATTATAAATTAAAATATAAATTTAATTTTATCAATTTAAAATCTGAAAGTTTATAAACTTAATTTTTAAATAAAACTGTATATTTCATGGAAAACATTTCAGCTAGAATACATCTATTTCTTTTGTGGGTGAAAAATCATATAAATTATTTTATTATATATGAATATATAAAATATATTTATATACATTAATAATACATGAAATTGATTTATTATTGGCATTACTTGAGTTCTCACATTCTTCATCTCATTTAGAAATTGTGACCTCATAATTTTATTCATTACTTAAACAAGTGATTGTATTTTCCCTCATAGATTTTTTAAATTCCCAAGTCGCATTTTCAATCAAATAGTTTCTATATAAAAATTTCATGAGTTGAATTAACTTATTTTGTAACAATTTCTATTTGGGATCAATAATCTAAACCGGTATTTCTACATAAGAGAGATTCTCCTCTATCTATAACACTTTAGGGATCAAAACATGATATTCCTGAGGTACATACTTCCTTAGCAATGTAACATGAATCACATAATGTACCTAAGATAAATTTATAGGTAAGGATACCTAGTATGCTACCAATACCACTTTCTATAGAATTTCATAGGGTCTAATAAACCATGGTATTAACTTTCCTTTTTTACCAAAACTCACTAAAACTTTACAAGGATATATTTTAAGAATGACACGCCCACCGACCTCAAATGAAAGGTATTTAATCTAGTTATTTGAATAAATATTTTGACTACTCCATTCTAACATCATGTGGTGATAAATAATTTTTACCTTCTTAACCATCTCTTATACTAACTCTGGTCTGAACAATTTCCTTTCACTAACTTCATCACAACATAATGGAGTCCAACACCAATTTCCATATATGCCTCAAAAGTTATCATATGAATACCGAAATGAAAATAATTATTATAAGAAAAATAAAATAAGAATAGGTTTTGATCCAAAATTCCATGATAACATAATGTTAAATCTCAGAGAATATTCTTTAAATTCTGAATTTTATGCTCTGACAGTCCATCATATTGATGATAAAAAGATGTATTGAAATTTAATTCAGTATCTATCGACTTTTGAAGTAATTTAAATTTTTTTGATGTAAATCCTAGATAATGATCATATATAATGGAGTGGGGAACTATATATAACCTGAATATCTCCTTAAGATAAGGTATATAAATCTAATATAAGGATATAATATTTTTAATAGTTAGAAAACACATAGACTTAGTTAAATGACCAACAATGGACCAATTTGTATTATTACCTCAATATTTCATTGGTATTACCACAGTTAAATCCATATATATGTTTCCCCATTTTCATTATGGCATAAAATATATTTAAGAATCCCCTTAGATAGTTTTCAATCAGCTTTAACCTACTGACAAGTCAAACATTTCATGGTAAAATCAGCTATATCCTTCTTCATACCTTCCCACCAAAAGTATTATCGAAGGTCTCTAAACATCACAGTGCTTCCAATTTGAATAGAAAATAGAGATATGTGAGATTAACTTAATAATTGATTCTTTAATTATGAGTCACTTAAAATATATAACCTTTTTAAAAATCCAATAACACCTTATTCATCAAAATTAAACTCAGGAAACTTATCCTTTTGAGAAATTATACTCTTTATTGCTAACCATGATCATCCTTATGAGAATCCTTAATTATGTTTGAAAAGGATGATTTCATTGACACCTGATCCAAAAACGAATGAGTTTTAGCCTACAAAATTTCCTAGAAAACATTTATTAAATCATTAACCAAAGGATTATGATTCAAATGTAGCATATTTAATGATGATTTATCTTTTAGAATCAAGGAATAAACTACCTTATTTTATTTACTTGGATGATATCAAATTGTTCAATCATAATCCTTAATCAGTTCTAGAAACCTTCTATACCTAATTTTCAACTCTATTTAGGTGAATATATACTTTAAATTTTTATGACCAATATATATTTTTCTCCCTATAGATGATGCCTTCATATATTTAAAGTAAAAAATACTAAAAACAACTCAAGGTCATGTGTGGGATAATTCTTCTCATGAGGTTTCATTTGAAGATATGGATATGTGATAACCTAATCATTTTGTATCAAGACACAAACAATGATCTTAAAAGAAAAATCACTACAAATAACAAAATCCACATTTCTAGATGAAAAGGATAAAATATAATCATTAACTAATATTATTTTAAATTCTTGATAACATCTATAAAATTCCTTCATCCAGATAAACTTAACCCCTTTTTTAGTTATCTAGTTTAGTGGGATAGATAATAGAGAAATGTTTTCAAAAAACCTTTAGTAGTAACCTGCTAACCCAAGAAAAATTTGAATCACTGTGACATTTTTAGTTCTTGAACACTATTCCAATATTTTATTCTTAGTAGGATCAACTATTATTCCATATTTAGAAACAATATGTCTAAGGAAATGAATTTTCTATAACCAAAATTCATATTTACTCTATTTTCCATAAAACCAATTTTCTTTTAAAGTTTTAAAAACAATACTTACATGTTTATCATGACCTTTATAACTTTATAATATACCACAATATCATTAATAAAAAAACATAAATTTATATAAATACTCATGGAATTCTATATTTATTAGATCTATAAATACAGTGGGTACATTTTTTACTCTAAAAGTCATAACAAAAAACTCATAATGGTCATACCTAGTCTGAAATGCCATATTTGTAATGTCCTCTTCCTTCACTTTTATATGATGGTATCTATACCTAAGATCAATCTTTTAAAAATAATATGATCCTTATAGCTGATCAAACAATTAACTTATATGAGGAAAATGAAACTTGTTTTTAATAGTAATGTTATTGAGTGATTTATAATCAATGAAAAGTATTCTAGAACCATCCTTATTTTTCAAAAAAAAGGATCACCCCAAGGTGAAGTTATAGGGTGGATGAAACCCTTATCAAGAAACTCCTATAAATAATTTTTTAATTTTAACATCTCAACTGAAGCCATTAGATAAGGTGGTTTTGAAATTGTATTATCATCAGGAACAAAGTCAATAGTAAATTAAATATCTCTATAATAAATAAAACTATAGAAATCATCAATAAATAAATTAATATATTAATTTACATCTAGAACATAATTAATTTTAATGGTTTACTTCTTTTAAATAATATGTACCATTAAAATTTCACTCAAATATTTAATCTATTTATCTGCCTTTTAATATGTTATAAATGGAATGAACTCATTCTTATATACAAATTAAAATTTAATATGTAGATTAAATACAACTTATATACCACTAAAATATATCTTATCATGATAAAATAAAATCCAATACATACCCAAAATAACATCAAACTACAAAAAGGGTAAGGAAATCCATTTTTTGGAAAAAAATTCCACATATGATGATAGAAAGTTTTTATAAATATTTGATTCTTTAATAACCCCACCTGGAGTCTTTATCAAAATTTTTGATTTTGTTTCTTGAGGTGATATTTCCATTTTACTAGAAAATATCTTAGACATAAAAGAATATACAGATCCCAAATCAAACAAGATGTTGATATACTTAGAGTAAACAAGTAATGTACCCATCACCGCTTCATTTGATGGACTTGAAATAGAAAATGACTTTGTCACACAATTTTTTTCATGATCTTAGTAATCACTATCCTTCATACCTTTATTTGTACATGGATTCAAATAATGTACCATCTAATCACAATTAAAAAATTTTATTGTCTATTTTTAATTATTATTATTACCATTAAAAACCTCTTTTCTTTTTATTCATGAGACAAGTGTCCTGAATTTACACACCAATAACACTTCCAGGATCTCATAGGGAATTCTCCAGAATGCTTCTTACCACACTTAACGCAAGATGAAAAATATAATTTTCTTACCTTGAGGTTTCTTAGAATAATGCTTCCCCATTTCCAACCACCCGAATTGTTTTTTATCCTTATTGTTGTAAAAGTCTACAAACTCCTTCTCAAATTTCATAGAACATTGTATAATTTCATTATAACTTTCAAAATCATGAGTAACTATAACCCTTTATAAACTTTAATTCAATCCTGAGTAAAATTGGTTAATTTTACTATCATGGTTGAGAATGAAATTTGGTGTATACCTGTATAATATAATAAAATTAGCTTCATAGGAGGCAAAAGAATCCTCTTTCTTTTGATTAAACTCTAGGAATATCCTTTCAATTCTATATCGAATAATTATAAAAATTTATTTTTCAAGGAAGATATCTTTAAATATCATTAATTATATGGCATTAATTTCTTCCTTTTCCTTAGTTTCCTTAATCAAAGACAATGATTTATTGGCTTCACATTCAAAATGATAAATAAAAAGGGCCACCTTATGATGTTATAAATATTTTAGAAGTTCAAATAACTTCTTTAAATTGTTAATTTATCCTTTATATTTCACTGGGTATTAGAATAGACTAAAAGTATGAGTTTATTGTTTCATGAAATTCTCTATTATCAACATATTATTTTATTGAGAATCTGGTCACTCTATTGAATTGGTACCTCCTTTAATATCCTAAATCAACTGATTTAATACATCCAAAAACTTCTCTATTTTAATTCTAACCATTCTAGGTTTCTGGTTTGGGGGGATATAATCCTATTAATGCATTTCTACCTCATCTTCCCCGATTCCTCTATAAAAAACCATTCTAAATAAACATATATTAGATAAAGAAAAATATAAATCCTCAAAATCTATCTCATGATAATATAAACATAAATTTGAATCACTTTAGAGTATCTTTTAACATCATCATAACCTCTAAATTTATATAAACCCTTACTCTCATACCAACTATAACAACCCACACATAACTATCCCATAAATTACATGATTTATGGTGTATATTTCATCACTTACACCTAAAATACCTTTTCAGATTTAGTGTTTTATAGAATTTGTAAATCTATTACATTAAAAAGTGTAAATTTACACACAGTGTATATTTTCCCCCAAAAATACATTCTTTATAAAGATTCACTTGCTTCATTCAAGGTAAAACCCATAACAGAAACTTTTAATTTGTTAACATTTCTTCTCATCCTTAAGCTCTGTGATTTTTTTTGAAAATATCAGAATATAAAAATAAATCTTAGTAAAATAAATAAAATAAAACAAACCAGTTATTCTATTTTTAAACCTAAAAAATACATAAGTTTTATTTTTTTATAATAAACATTTAATCTCAAATTTACCTTTACTTTTCAGTGAAAACAACTTAATTTATCAACATATTTCATAAAACATTTCATATGAAATCATAATGGAAAATAAATCATGATGTTTTCTTAGAAAATATGAAAACTCATGAATATATTTCCTTAAAAAATAATCCTTTCACCTTTTTTTAAAAATACATAAAATTCCCTTAAAAATATATGATCATTTTCTTAAATGTTGAAATAAAAATATTTCTTTTATAAACCATTACAAGAATCTCATGGAGGTTCATTAGTAAATTAACCTTAAATTCAACCTTATAATAACCCTTATAATGGAATAACCTAACTAGAAAATTTCCACATTATCTTAGGAGTAACGTATCACTGGTAAACTCCATCACTTTACCTAATAAATTAGAGAGCTATATCAGAATTACCCCTCATCAAAGCTATATCGAGCTCACCCACCATTCATATAAATCTTAAAAAAACCATAGCATGAATAAAACACATATATCTTTCATTTTAACATTAAAACTCATTTTAATTTTTATTTAATTTCATAATAAATAACATTTTTATATATCTCTTATAAATGAGGAGAAATTTTTACTTCCTTAAAAAAATTAAACTAAAAATTCATAGAAGATTGAAAAAATAATATTCTTTAAAAAACCATGTTGACATATAGCCTAAAATTTATAATGAATAATATTTACGAAATATGGAAAGGGTAGTCAAGCCATATACATTAAAATAACATTATTTTTTGTACTTTTGTAAAAAGGTGAAGACAACCTATACTAAAAACATTAAAAAGTTTATTTTTTAATACTTTGTAAAAAAATTAAAAATAATAAAAAAATATCCTTTATAAGCATTTTCATAATAAATAATAATATTCTTGGAAACTTTTAAATTAATCATGACATATAAGAAAAAGATTTGTAAAGAATAATTTAAAACAAGATTTTTATAAGAAATTCCCTTACCAAGAGTCCTGACTCATTTCGTTTGTATGTTTACCCTCCCAAGTATTAAAATTATATCAGTTTTCTATTTTTTTAAGAAAATTTTCATGTTCATTCCATTATCATTATTCGCTTTATTTTATTTGTTACCATGTTTTACTTAGTTACTAAAAAGGTTAAGTTCACATTGAATGCTTTGAGGATGTTTGGTTTATACAACAAAAATGACATTGATAGGTTGACTAAGGTCAAAGGGATCGTGGTTAAATCATCTACATAACATTAATCATGATTTTTTTTTATAAATTTAAAATATTTTTACAACTGACCATTGAAGGTGGTCTTGAAAAATGAAATATATCATATCATGGAGGTGGTATTCCACAAGTACACATGATAGACATTTCCATTTTTTTTGATGGATGTAAAAGAAATAATGTATATAATATTTTAATTTTATAGAATCATAATTATTTTATAAATTTCATATTTATTCATTAGTTATATCCTTATGACTAAATATGGTAGGTGGTAATGAACAATGAATCACATCGCTTTTTGGAGGTGGTATTCCACACGCACACATGAGCGACACTATAATTTTTCAATGAATAGAAAGGGTAATAAGGTAAGAAATATATTATATTTATATATTTATAATAATTTCATAAAAATATTATATATTTATTAATTTCATCTTTATAACTATCCACATAAGGTAGTGATAGAAAATGGAACACATCTCTTCGTGGAGGTGGAAGTCCACACATACGCATGAATGATGTTTTCATTTCCCATAGGATTTTAAAAAGATAAAAAAGAGTTGTTACATCAAAATAATAAAATTTTAGTATATATAAGATACTTATTTCATTATTTTATAGTGGTTATAACATATTTTAAGGAGGTATAATAAGAAAAAAACATGAGAGAGTTTGGTTAAGACTTGTACCTCTTCCTCAGATATCTCCCTTTGACTTACACCTTAATCCTTCTAGGATTAACATTTTGAGAAAACCAAGAACTATAGGATGTGGGGATTAAAATTTATATGACTTTTGGGTATGTATTTTCCAATATAATTGGCTCAAAATATGTGAATAAGTGAGGATAGGTGGTGCCCTTTTATAAGTGAGGGGAGTGACAATCTTGTAAATACTTTAAAATTTTATATATGATAAACATATTTTTCAAAGTAAAGTGGAAAAAATGACCAAATTTATATTTTAAATATAGGTTATGGTCTAAATAAACTCAACCAATTGCATTTATCCAAGTTTTATAAATATTTTATGTCTTATCTCTTAGTTTAACCCCCATTAACCCTTTTAACCATTATCGGGGTGATAAAGTTTTACCATTGTAACTATTAATTATGAACAAAAATAAAATAAAACACATTAAAAAATTAGAACCTCATTATTATAAATATTAAATAAAAATTTTAAGATTAAATTTGTAGAAGTGGGAGAAATTAGTTTCAATAAATGTGCGCAAAATGTAATGAAAAATAGTTTTTAGAAAAACGTCATTTTTAAGTATAAAAATGATTTTATACCAAAATAAAATATAATAATAATTCATATGATTTTTTAAATAAAATGGGACTTATTTAAATTTTAAGGCCAATCTGAAACCAAATGGTACTTTTTAATCACTTGAAAATAAATGATAGTTTTTATAAAAATCGGTAATTTCTACTATTCACTAGAAAATAAATATTTTTAGATTAATTTTAAAAATTCACATTAAGGTAATTTGGATATTATGAATCCAAAAATAAATTTAATCTTATAAATTTAAAACTCTAAAATTTAGAAATTTAAAATTTAAATAAAACCATTGTAGTGCCGCTGTCCGGATGAACCATTGGGGGGGGGGTGAATCAGTGTTTTCTTTTTAGAAATTATCTTTATTTTAAATTTTACATATAAAAAATTTTAAGGTTATTTATACACTAAATGTAATATCTCAATATCACCTATTTTATAGTTTTAGTAACTGATAAATAAACACATAGGGATTTACAAGGTTCTGCTTAAAAGCCTACTCATTATAATAACTAGTTATCCCCCCTGGTTAAAGATTATTCACTATACCTACAAGTGAATACAAATAATTAAAACCCCAGTTACAATATCTTAGTAATTGGTTAAACATACCAACTTATCTTTTTCTCTAATTAGTTAGACACCCTAATCACAATCCTCTAGTAGCTGGTTAGACACCCCATCTACAAGCTTCTTCAATGACGATCCAGAGATAAAAAGATATTCTTCTACATATAGTATTCCTATACAAGAAAGTTGGATGAACTTTACCTATGTACTCCTTCAATATATTCAACAACAACTAATAAGGATCAGTTCCATAATTCTTGAAATTCACATTTGAATTAGGGTGTAATATGGATATTCCCTAAGTTCTTCAAAAACTCCAATAGATTAAATCTCCTTCTTATAGTATTAGTCAAATTTGAATCCTTCTCACCTCAATAAACAGAGGTATCTGGATTCTCAAATTCTTATCCCAAAATCAATGTAGGATCTCTTAGTTTTTCTTAGAAACTCATCACACCTTCGATAAAAACATATATTTTTAAGTTCTATATTAGCGAAACAACACTACTTATCATACTATTAAACACACACACATATTTGTGTGTGTGTAATAATAATAAAAATTGCAATATTTATTTTTCACAAAATTTATTTTGTCCTACTCCATGATTAAAACTGATTAAAGGTCTCCTAATGATCTTAGGATCACATTGAATTATGAAACTCTCAGTATCTTCATGTGATGGAGTGGATACACAATTTTGATGATCACTCCACATGATCTCCATAAACAAATCATGGGTCATTAATACCCCAAAATCACTGTTTCCCTTTCACAACATAATAAAATTATCATTTGAAATCTCTAAAGGACTAGCTCATTTAAATATTAATAAGACTCAAATATTATCACTTTTATTTATGTGGTATTTAGAAGTCCATAACTTCTATAAATCCACACTTACCACAATGTAAATAATTAACTACAAACTAAAAACACATATATGGAATAATCTTAATACTCTTATATAGTAATCGTCTACATGAAACCTTCCTTCATGTATTCAGTTATATGAGACATTCAGGTATGTAGAAAATTAGCTACTTAGATCTATTTTGAAAATGGATACATAGTGATAATGTGTTCATGAATGAATTGGATATGTGGTGATCTTCTAAAAATGGACACATAACACTCATATGAAAATGGATACATCTTACCAAACTCACAATGGTTATGTCATTCCGAATTCAAAATGGCTATGTGAAATATTACTTCAATAGAAGTATAACAATCTCATATCCTTCATTTGATTTTCATGCATGAAAGTATAATTGAATAAATTTATTATTTCAATCTCACCAATGTAATAACTTGGAATTTATCACTAGATAAATACTTACTTCTAGCTTCTATATCTCATCATGATCGTAATTCATGCACATGTATTTTAAACATTCCTAGGTGTAGGAATCGAGCATATAATGATAGTGTCCCTCATAAAAACATAGTAAAAGATTCGACATGTATACCAGAGATAGTTTGGTCTAATATTCATAAATGGAATAAATTTTTTAAATCTTTAATGTAAGAATAAACACAAATAAAAGAACCCTCAAACATGGTATGAAGAAGATGATTCTCACTTGAATTGAATGATTGAGATTGAATTTATAGGTGGTCCTCCTTCTATGTGTACCTTTTAATGAAGGGTGAATAGTGATCCATTATAGGTTTTACCACATTGGTTTATTATATGTTATGTAGATACCATATAATATTTAGCATTCCATTATCTTTTCATAAGAGAGTACCAGGGTTCACTTTAGAACCCCCACTGGCACTGATCCGTGTCGGCTCTCTCTATTTCCGTTCCACCCCACACAATGACGCCACTATCCTGTTCACCTTTGCCTCCATGTGCACACCCATGCATTATCTCAACCACAACATACCATGTTGGGGTTGACTCTAGAGCCCACATAAGTAGTGGTTTTACTACAGTGCCTCAACTGGCTTGTTAGCTGGTGTATTTTTTTGAAAAGTTTGAGGGTCAAGGTCCTTTTTTGAACATAAAAATAGAGAATACCCTTTTGAAAGTGGGAAAAGAGGGAACCCATTACATGATCCAGATGAAAACATATGAAAATAAACATGACCTAAAGACCTTGACATGGTCTCAAATTCACAATAGGAAATATACATCATGACTAGTATGAGTCAAAAGTCTCATCACCCTTTAGTCAGAGAATGCAGCAGTAATTCCAGTCAAAGATGATGTGTCACACCTTCCAAAAACTGCATCATGATGGTCAATAAAACATGGAAGAGCACTCATATAACCCACACAAACATATGGGACGAGGATCAGATGATGGGTGATATCGCACCCATTTCTCTTTTGAGCTACCCACTTGACGGTGCTTGTGAGGCACTCCCTGTACTGTCAACCTAATGCATCTAAATATTAGATTAAAATCACCATGAAAAAAAATAAATAAACAGGTACCCATTCATCCATAAAAAATGATTACAGATTTCATAATGATGGGTGTCCACACACTCATCCCTCTTTTGAGGCTCCCCACCCAATAATACCTGCAAGGAGCGTGATCACCATCCAAATGCAACAAGAAAAAAACTAGAACCCACATTGACATATGTACCCCATCCAATACTTAGTCCAAGAAAAAAAATTCACAAACATTCACCAGAAAACCAAAATGATTATCCAAATTCTAAACCAATTCAAAAACTAGATACAAAACCATCGACCTGAAAACTAAAGAAGGATCCATGATTGTTGAGAAAAAAGAGAACAAAGTCCATAACTGGACACCGCCAAACACAATTGGTGCCTAAAAATTGAGTCAAAGACACCAGATTATCCACACACCCAAATATCCAGAAACCCCCCTTCCATCATCCTTCAATCATTCCAAATCACATGAAAATATATCCAATACTATGCTAAACTCCTTAGCACATGTCTTTAACTTTTAAGATTAACTTCAATAATCATCACATTTACATGGAGAATTGCTCAATAATGAAATTTAATTTCATAAAGTGAATCCATAAAAATTATCCAACTATAAAAAATTCATAATAAATATATAAAAAAATAATTACACATCATTTAAAATAAATTCAACACTTGGGTTCGACAACCATATATTTCATGGGAAACATTTTATCTAGAATAAAATCATTTCTTTTTTGACTTAAAAATCATATAAAATTATATTATTATGTATGAATTCATAAAATATATTTATGAACTTGAATAATAAATGAAATTGATTTATTATTATCATTACCCTATTTTTCAAACTTTCACTTTCATATGACTTTATTATATTTTAATGTTGTAAGTATTTACAAGAGTGCTACCCACCTCACTTATAAAAGGGAAGCTCCTCCCTTAACTTATTCACTCACTTAAATCCATCTATTTCATATAATACCTACCCAAAAATCATCATAAATTCACTACCTACTTCATATATCTTCTATTCTTACCAAAATACCAACCTTTTAAGGCTTAAGGTGTAATTCAAAGGAGGTTTCTCAAAGAAGAGGTAATTGACTTTATCAATATATTTCAAGTTTCATTATTAATTAAACTATTATACATATTATATGAAAATATTAAAGTAATTAAATAGGTATAATTAATATAATTAAATGTTTTTATATTAATTTTAAAAACATTTTATTGATCCTTTTTATCCCATGAGAAATGATAACGTTGTTCGTGCATACATTTGGACTGCAACTTCCACGAACCGATATAATTTTTTTCATATACACCATACAAGGATGGTAATATGAATTTTTTTAATGAATATATATGAAATCTATGATATTATTATTATTTTTGAAATATATATTATTATTTACATTTCTTTCTTTCTAATTTTTTGAAAATTAAAACATTACTAGTGCCTATGTACGAACTATTGTCTCCATGAAATGATGTAATTTATTTTTCATCACCACCTTATATGAGTGGTTATAAAATTTTATATAATTAATAAATATGATAATTATAACATGATTAATATTTTTGAGATTATGAAACCATGACCAAGGTGGAAGGATAAGAATTTTCAAACCGAAACATGAATAGAAAACAAACTAGTTTTCACCCAAATATTGATTTTAATGAAGAATTATTAATAAATGGGTAATTAGAGATGATAAGTTAATTTTATATTTTAAGATACATATGAATATTTCAATGTTATATATTTATAACAAATTTTATTTTATTAAAAAGGATCTTAAGAATGTATACAAGGAAAGTTAGGATATGAGGTAAGGGTTTTTGTTGTAATCTCATTTTTAATTGGGATTGTTTATGTTTGAATATAATTTCATAGAATTTATTCTATTTATCTCTTAAAAAATATATTTTATTATAAGATGGTTTTTTTGGGTTTCATTTTTTTATTTCATTATTCTCTCTTTGTTACTTAAAAAGATTAAGAAAATATTTTTAAGAAAAGTCAACCTTATTTCTTCTTTGGTTGGTGAAAATTTTCTTCTATGTATATGTTCTTTAAAATGTTTTCAAGAATTATATTTCTTTGATCAAATTATTATTTAAAGTTATTTTAAACCATATTTGAATTTATTTTCAAAGGATTAAAAATTAATTTTTATAATGTTTTTCCAAACATGTTATTTATGACTTTTTACAAAAGTGTGATTGGAATATTTGTATTAATGCTTAATACATGAAGGGATTTTCCTGTTGTCATGACCATTATTTTCTTTTAATATTCATTTAAAATTTTATATTTTTATCTTCAAAGAAAATATTTTCCTCAATATTTTGGGAATTTTATTTAAAATTTTATCATAAGAAAAAGATATTTTCCCCATGTTTTAAAACAAGGTTTCAAATGTTATTTTAATGATATTTTTACAACTATGTAAACATTATTTGATGTTTTTTATGGTTTACTAGGGATATGATATAATGATACCATATATATTATTTTTATTAATAACTTATGATTATGTGATGGTTAAATGTTTACAAAACCCATTTCTTTTCCATAGGTTACACTATGATTTAATGATTAATGTTTATATGATATTGTGGCACATTTTTGAATGGTTTTCATTATGTGATGGGTGAGATAAAAATTATATATCCCTATAATGAATTAGGTAATTATTTACATCTCACAAGATAATATTAAAGTGGATAGGAGTTAACCCATTTCAATAATGAAAAGATATTGGGGAGTGAACCCAATCCATTATGGGACTTTGTTCCCCATGTGATGATGGTTTTAATAGTGAGCCTTAACTAATGAAATGATTTTATATCCTTATGAATATTCTAGAGTTACTATAACATATTCTTATACTTATGATATTATCTCTTGAATCATGATTTATTAATTATGGTTCCTCACTTTTATGAATCATTTCTTTTGAATTGATAAAGATTTATGCCACGACCCATGATTTATGATCTATGATTGGTTGGGTATAAAATTTGCAAGTTATGACCATGATATCACAAACTTATTATTATATTATGCTTGAATATGATCATAGATTGATATCTCCCATTTTTACCATTACTAGGAATCTAATATCACCCTTTCTTATGTTTCTATTTTCCCCAAGTTATAAAGAAACATTTTAAGTAGGATATGTCTAATAAGGGTATAACAAGAGAATATATTTGTGGGATATATTGAAGATATTCCATGAAATGAATTGATTATGTATCTAATATCCAAATACACTAAACCTTTATAGTTATGGGGGTGTGAATTATGATATAATATATTAAGTTTTTATCTAAATTTATGTAATATTTATATATGTTTTTCTTGGGTCACCTCAGACTGAGTGTTCTTAAAGGCATCACCTCGATTGGGTCATAGCCAGCTCAGAAATAAGGGGAATATTTCTCCAAAAAATGAGAGGCCCTTTTATACAATTGAGAAGATTATGAAGGTATCTTATCGATTGAATTTTACTATTTAGTTGATGTAGATCCATAACATGTTATATATATCATTGTTAAAGAATTATAACCTGTACTCTTCTCAGATTCTAAATTGGGAAGAGATCAAGTTGGAGCCTAATGTTTTATTGAATGAGTAGCCAATTTGGATCATTGAATCTTAAGATAAGGTGATACATGTAAAATATATCCTATTGGTCTGAGTGTTATGGAAATATGGGGGTGATTCTCATAATAATTGGGAGTGATAATGTTTTGTAAGGGAGTGGTGGCCTCATTTATTTATTGATCAACCTTATTTGAGTTGAATTTCTAGGAGAAGAAAGTGATATGGTGGGGATAATTGTCACACCAACTATGTCATGTTTAGGTACCATTTCTACCATTCATTAATTTTTATCATTTTATTCATTTATGGGTTTTTTTCATCTATATTTTTAAGAAAATGGGGCATAAATTCCCACTACATGGTTGGAACAAAATTATAACTAACCACAAAGAAAACCATAAAAAACCTATAATTTATTAACATAGATGATTTATATAGTTTGAGTATTATTTTTACAACCATGTTACAAAACTATGTGACTCCCATTTACATTCTAGTTCTACCCTTATAGTTAGTGCATATTTTGGAAAACCATGCGGCCTATGAAGAAACTTAAAAATGTGAAATACTAAATAGTCTTTATGATATTTAAACCCTCCAACCACCATTTATCTTCACTATTTTACCCTTATCTCCCTATCATGAATTAGTCACATATCCCTTACTTATTATATCATTTTTAGTGGGATTTAACCTATGATCTTTAAGATATATCCTAGGCATGTGATCCTCCTACCCCTATTAGCCCCCTTTTCTTTTTTTCTTGTGATTTCTCTCTACCCTAAGGCCATGGTGGCATAAGGTTTGTCTTGGTTGAATTTTATGATAGGGGTTTTGATTTTTAGGGTTATTTTTCCTTTTTTAGGATCCCTTATCTCATTATAAGTTGGTTTAAAAAAGTATAAATATTGGTCATGGATTAAGGTAGGTGGTTTCAGAAGTTGGATTTGTTACAAAAACCTTGAGTGCTTGCTTGCTTTTAAAGATAATTTTAGTTGTTTTCAAGCATGTTTTCCATTATTTAAAGGTTAATATATGTGATAAATTTTTGATGAATACTATATTTTTTAATTATAAAGAAAAGGTTTTTTTCAAAACATATTTTATGTATGGAAATATGGGATACATATTGAGTGTTTTTTGAAACCCCCCCTTGGAATTGAAAGTTTACTAATAATAGGTGACTTAATTAAATAGTGAGAATGACACATGGAAACCTGATCATCTAGGGTTAAGATTAAAATTTAGTACCCCTTTAGACTATGCCATACTAAATAAATGTACTAGACTTGGTTAACAAAGTCATGGTTCCTTAGACGGGCATCACCACACCATTATGACAAAACATGCACTATTTAGTGGTCAGTTAGATATGGTACCATTAGATGGGAGTCACCATACTTATTAGAAAATGAATGATCTACTTATTGATTTTTATACACTTTTAATTTGAACCATTTGATCATATATGGAATAAGGGATCTAGTGTGATTGTGGTCTTAGTTACTTTCGATATTTCCCATGATGTTTGATTTTATTTTTCTACATGGTATGTTTACTTTAATTAAATTATTTGAATCTAATTATATCCCTTTTGTTTTAAAATATTAAAATAATATTTTCATACACTTTATTTCAAAACTATCATGATGGTGTATAACTAACAAATATTTATTATGAAACACTTGATAAAATACTACTAGGATAGTTGTGATCACACTACACATACACCCAATGGGTGTATATAAACTTTGTATTCACGTATACAAGTAGTGGAAAAAGGAAACTTGGTGGAAGTGGTTCTTCTTGTTTTTTAATCATGGGAGGATGGTGGTGACATGGTGGAGACTGATCCCTCTTGTCACATGAATATGGGCAGTGACTTTTTGTTTCATTTTTTTGTTTTATTTTTTGTATCTTATTCATGTATCACCTACTCAGCTTCTGATTCCATTATTTTGCATATGTATTTGATTTAATCAACCTTTTTGGTTATGGAATGTTTATTGTTCATTATTTTTTATATTTTACATCTTCATTAGATTTCGTTTGTGGTTCTTTTAGTTATTCTATTATTTCTTTAGTTTCATCTATTTGAGAGCACAAATTTCCAAGATATGGAAAGGTCATACTAGATCCTTGGTTTGGATCTATTTAATGGTTTCCATTGGAAAAATAACTCCCAAATGATATTCCAAAATCCCATGCACTAGTTTCCAGCCAATGGGGATTGAGAATGCCCTTGAATCCTTTCCATGGGTCGACTCAAGTTCCTGGTTACACACTCACTTTTCATGCATATTTTTAAACACATTTAAATGGTTTTAATTGCAAAAAAGTGACATTTTAATGATTTTAGAAGCATTTTTAGTTTTATTTAAAAAATTATTTTTTTAGATTTTAACTATTTTAATTTATTTATGCGTTTTGGTCATAATTTTTTATAAACTGATTTAATTTATGATTTGTTTTAGGATTAAATACATATTAGGATTATTTTAATTCTTCTAGACCCAAATCTGAATCCATTACTTGAAGGCCCAAAAGAATCTCACAATTCATGCCACAAAATCTATGTATATATTTGGATAGTTTTGAATATGAGCCTATATCTCATAAATGGATGATAAAATGAAGATAGAATTTTATTGTCAAACATGAAAAATATTTTTGAATAAATTTCTATAAGGCACTATTCCTAAATTAGACTAAATAAATTGAAGGAAAGTAATTCATTAATGAGGTTTCGTAAAATGAATTATCATATTTAATTTTAAAAAATAATAATGAAAGAACCCGTGTAGCCAACCCTAGGACCAAGACCTTTCTTATATAATTTCACTATATCTACATCTGCATTTATATTTCAATTCTGCATTTCATTATTTTAATTTCACATTTTCCAAAAACCCCAAAACCATAGTTTTTAATAAAAAATAAAAATAAACAAAAATAATTATATTAGGTGAATTAGAAATTAGTTATTGAACCAAATATGATGCTCCTTAAGTGAGATGGACCTATTCATCCTCTGTACTACATTAGGAAAATATAATTTTCTTTTCCCATGCCCTATGATAGGCCTGCGTCAAAACTTGTACTATTTATGGGGAGATAAAAGGTATTTTAATCTATTTTTATATTTTCATATTGTAGATAGTTTTCATTGTTTTATAAATAAATAAAAAATTTCCCATGATGTTTTCAAATGATTTTTTTTTAATTCATAGAAAAATTACTTATAGGTGACAGAATAAGAAATGAATTATACTAGGGATAACATAGAAAAAAGATTTTATGATCTTATGATAATGGTAAAATAGAATAAAAGAGGCATAGATACAAGAATCTTGCCTCAATATTTGATAAGTTGGATCAATTGACTTTAGATTGACATGTAAAGATTTGAGGCTAAGAAGGAAGTGTTATTGGTCTTTCCTATTTTTTTTGAGGAAATCCAAGAAATTGAGGTGAAACTTGAGGTGGAGGAGACCAAATACCTACCTTTAATTTCCACCATATGACTCAAAGAGGAAATCATAACTGAAAAAAATATTGAACCAGAACCAACTCCAGGAGATGAATCTTTCTTGAACTCAATATTTTCTGATTTCATTCAATATGATTTGAGTATCACCCCTTATTGTTTTGAATTTTCAAATTTGGTCCATCCTTGACATGACTTAGAAGAATATGAAGAAACTAAAGATACACCTATTGAGGAACACATATAGATTCCCGTACATATTGAACATATACTTGAGAAAGCCCATGAAGAGTTCTTAGTGGATTTTCATGAAGAACAAGATACACAAGCTACCTACATAGAAAGGAAATATTTTTAAATTAATTATTCAAATTTAAAATTTGTTCATATTAAATTATATTCTAAATATACATTTGAATATTATTTTCATGCAACCCATGTTGAGAAACCACAGGATGCATAATAAGATGTTGAACAAGTAGCAACCAAATGGGATGAGGTTCAATACTTAATCCTACATACACCATGAAAGTTGTACCACATTGTGAAGGGGTAATATATGATGTACTATATAAATAGAATTCTCCAAAAAAAAAAATAAGTGCATATTGGGAAAATCCACATGTGGTGGTTCAAGCTAAAGAAGTTTCATCCACCAACTGACTATGGATAATAGCTAGTTTTCCCTTTGGTGTAAGTAAAATTTTTGGGCCCACTTAGGTAATCATACCAAGACTTGTCCTTTTATTTGATTTCTAGGAACTTATATTTCAATTTCATTCATAGGATTAGTCTATCATACATCCCACTCCCTATTATCTTTTTTATCTTAGATTACATGATACTTGTTCTTAATTGAGTAATTATTCTTTTTAGGACCATAATGGCACAATGGATCCACCAAAAAGTGGAAGAAAATGACAAAACTTAATTTCAAAAGGGAGTTCAATTTTAGTGTTTATATTTTAAACTCCCTAATTTTTTGTCTGAAAACATGTTTTGATAATTTAATAGGAACTTTCATACCCATGCTTGAATTTATGCTTTAATTGACTTATCTATGAGACATGAGTTTCTTAGGAATCCCATGGGGCCATGTTTTATATTTCAATTATAATGATATTTAATGAGTAAAATGGAGAATTGGATGATTAAAGTGAAGAATGGATTTTAAAATGAGGAATCATGATTTAAGGAAATTAATTGATTATTGTAAATGAAATATCTCTATTATCTTTCATTATTTTAATTTTTTAAATTTATGTGAATTGATTTTTTATTATTAATCATTCCTTAAGTTATTGTCCAATGTTATAATTCCCATTCTAGAGAGGATTTATAGACTAAGTACTTACTGTTTTATTCTTAAGCATATTGTTTTAGTGATATTAGGACATTAAACCTACTATAACTTTCATTTGAACTTATCAAAGCTATGACCGTACAAAAATACATTTAAAATGATTGAGGCATCTCTTGAAAACACTTTATACTTAAAATACCACCTTTACATAAATCATTGTTTAGCCTATAAAAACCTAGAATGACCTTGTTAGGAATGAGCCATGTTTCAATCTATTTTTATCCATTCCTACCCTCCTCATAGTATTTTCATGATATTATAATGTTAAAGTGTGGGGGTGAAGGGAATAATGGTGGAAGGGATGCTTTACATTGTAAGAAAAAAGTGTGGGTGTGCTTATTGTTGGAATAAATTAAGGTTGTTGATTCATTCATGATACTTAATTATTTTCACCTCTTGATTTAAAAAAGGAAAATGAAAAAAAGAACCAAAAAAATAATAATGATAAAATGGGTTATGATTTGGGAAAACAAAAAATAACCATTACTAGAACTATGTTTTTTTGTCATATATGGTTAGGTGGTGGATGTGATGTTTATTATAAGAATAAATTTATAAAAAGAAAAAAATTAAAATGTTCTTTGAAAAATAAAAAAGATTATAAAATTAAAAAAATATTCATGAGGGTGAAAAAATCATTCATTATGATTTATTTGATCACAAACTTTACTTTGCGTTTTGGGGGAAATGGGGTTTTCTACTTTGAAGGGGATAATTTTATTGAGATTTTATTTTTTTGATATCATTCACTATACTTTAAGAGAAAAACCTTCTCCTTGAGCCTTAATTTTCAAACATAAATTCCTACTAACCTTAAGCCTCAGAGTCATTTGAACCTTGATTAAAAAGTCCTCATGATTTCATGTGTCTTTTGTCTTTACAAAGCGAAGAAAATAATTCCTTTATAAGCCTATAGAAAAATATCATATTTTAATGATATGATCATAACTCCACTTGAATTGTATAATGAGTGATGAGAGAAAACATTCAAAAGTGAGGTCGATCATGATTTTCAATATTTAATAATAATAAATTGAGGAACTTGAATGAATGAGATGAGAATTTCAGTAAATTTTTAAAGGGGAAAAGTAAAATACATGGATTGATCGTTTCTTTGAAAAATGAGAAATTGAATTAATATTTTATGTGGAATTTAAAATTTTGATTTGAAATTGATAATTTTTTGATTTAATTACTTTGTAATTTAAATATTGATAGCATTGGTGCCCAATAATTTTAATGTTTAGATTATTTTCTTGAGGATATGCATGGTTTAAGTGTGAGGACATTGAAAAACTCAATTTCCATAGATATTTTTAAACATATTTTAATGGATTTAATGTCACGACCCACCTTCCTCGAGATGATGGAAGGGACAAAAAACTACCAGACCCTTCCTTTCTCAAGTTGAAGGAGAGAGAATGACCCCTGAGTTCCACCTTCAATAGGCCCCAGAGTGGAGACTAACACCAAGGGTATATAATCACACATAATATGGAAGGCATTACCCTTTTTATTTAGTAGGATCAAAAGATATGATGTTAAGAACCCAAAAAACTCCAAAACTAAAGGTAAAAGTAAATTAAAACAAAAAATCCATTCCCATATGCATGTTACAAATAAAGTTCTACAAGGTACAAGAAAAATCAAAAGGGAAGTACCAAAAGAAAAGAAAAGCAGTAACGTCAACGGTCATGGAGTCTGAGCTAATAGGGTCTGACATGGTCCTTGAAGTCCTCCTGGAAACCTGAAAGTAGTTTTTATATATGTAGGGTGAGTATATAGGTATACTCAGTAGGGAAAACCAAAATATCTCATGCATAAGTGGGGAGACATACTAATGCCCCATGAGAAAAGGAGATAACCAAAGCAACTAGCAAGGGAACTATCCACACAAACCTCACCAAGGCACACTACCCAAATAACACAAGTCAAGTAAAGTAATAGTAATAAAAAATCGATGTTTGGGTACCCTGTGCCGCTTTCCCACTGGTTATTGAAGACATCCTATGAATCATATCTCCCCCGCTATTCTCACCGCAGTCCCACTGCCACCCCAACAACAACCTTTTGGGCCACCACAACCATAGATACGCCCACAAAACCTGGGCCACCACAACCACATGTAACCATGACCATATACACCTAGGCCATAAGAACTAACTCCATACCCAAAGACACTTGTTCCAAAACAACTACTGCCACACCCGAAGATACCTGTCCTCATTCCAAAGACACTTGGGAAACAACCTGCCCGCACACACCTGGAACAACCACCAAAACATACCCCACCCAAATAATCTTGGGGTATAATGGACCTCAGGTCGTCACAACTTGCCTGAAGAGTCTTCGGCTATTTAGGAAAGGGAGAAGAAAATGAGCTAATAACTAGACACTCATAGGAGTGTTGGTAAAAACACCCTCCCCCATGAAATGGGGGTGTTCAAAATGAGGTTCTTAACTTGGGTGGGGCACGAATAAGAAAAATAATAACTAAATTATACTTATAGGTAAACAAAAATCATCCCAACCTAGGGGTTCTGAAATCAGTCCATACATAAACACCCTCATTACTATTCATTCATAAAAAAAGCACAATAACTACAACTAAGGCACAAATCATTCCCAGAAAACAATTTCCCATGGAACCCATTCTTATTATCATATTCAAGTGATTAAATTTAAACAATTCTTCACTACTATGAAGATAATAGACATAGACACAAACCAAGGAAGGAAAAATATCCAAGTAGAAAATTAAGCATTCACACCCGATTCTCTTGTAAATTCGCTACAAAAAAAGTGATTCATGAGATCCCTTGAAGTACTAGAACCAAAACAAGCCCCAATATACAGCCCCACACAACCCCAAATCCACAAAATAAAAAATTCACAATAGGGGATCCCATCCCCATCCATGTCACCTCACAAGCATCAAGTAGAACAACCATACACATCACCAGAACAAAGCAAGGGAGTTTCCAGATTTAAAAACACCATTTCTTTAGTTCTGTCTTTTTGTTTGGTTAACCGGGGTGACCACACAAGGATTCTTATTCATTGGGAATGCATTTAATCAAACGAGTTTACATGATTAACCATTTTCCATGTTATAGTCATTCAGTCACAGAATTATCTAGAAAACAAAGGTTCATTAGTGCGCAAGAAGGGACCACCAATGACCATAATTTTTAGTGGACATAATCCCATACAATTCACAACATATAATAAAAGGTAAAAGAGTACACCAACATAATAAAACACAACCCTTCATTATTTAAAAACCATTTATTATCTTTGTTATGGTTTGGTTTCATCCATACCTATAGGAACATTATCATACCCACCCCACATGATACACTGTAAAGAGAGACAAAGGAAAAACCCTACTTAGATGATCAAAGATTGAATTTTTTCTCCACGTGAAAATAACTAGGGATGCACGAATTGCAGGGGAGGAACTCCGAGGACTCCCAGAGTGAGTAGGAAAGGATCCAAAATGGGTGCACAAATATCCACAGTAAGAGGGGATCCAAACGCACCAAGGAAAAGAAAAGATACCATCCAAGAAGAAGAAAGAAACTTCGTGCAATAAAAGGAAAAATCCTGGAGTTTCAGGATTAAAATATTGAACGGATTTGAAGGATGATCATATTTTCACCACGTGGTTGGATAGTTACACATGATTGGATTAATTTTTATTTAATAATTCTCCTCATGGAGGTAGCGATAATGGCTATGAGTTAAAGGGTTTCCTTTAAATGGAAAAACCACCTAACAGGGGTAGAGCTGAAAAGTATGAGAAAAAGGGTGACACTGAGTAAAAAAACCACACGTTTTGGTAAGTCAAGGATTGATCATCTCTTGTGGGATTTTAGATATCATTTATGGGATTTAAAAATAGACTTTAACCACTTTAAAAGGTTAAAAAGACTTAAAAGTGGAATTATAGGAAAACTAGGGAAGAAAACCTCCAACAACCCCCTGGCACCAATCAGGGACACACCAATTGGTGACTCACCAATCGACGACTCATCGATCGGGGACACACCGATTGGTGAGACCGATTGGGGAAACACCAATTGGTGAGACCGATCAGTGACACTAATTGGTGACACCACAGTGACACCCTGCCACCGATACCGCCACCCTCATGACTCACTAATAGGTCCAGGGTGCCCCAACATCAGAAATTGACAAAGTAATGGACTAGGAGGGTATGGACCATTACATCAGATACCTCTCAAACTATTCTCATCCTCAAGAATTGAAACTAGATCCTAAGAAAAGAGAGGGCTCCGAACAACCACCTCAAAGATACCTCTCAGGATTAAACCTCCTCAACCTCTAGGAACACTTATCCCTCAAGTAAAAAAACATAAAATGGTCACACCATCTAGTCATATGGATTAGGGAGTCCCTTCATCCATGCCGAGATATTATTCTCTTTGGGTAGCACTGACTCGTCCACATGGGTTTAATCGCATCCACCCTAATTCATATTGATTAGGGATCAGGTCCTCCCCTCTCCATAGTCAGGACTCTTCATACACATTCAGAGAACAAGTAAAAAAACATTTGATTGTTAACAAGATCAAGCACTACATTACAAAAAAGTCAAAAAAACAAAATAGAACAAAACTCAAAATATCTTTGGGTACTGGGCGTGCATCTAAGATTCTCGCTCCCAAGTACTCTCCTCGAGGCCACCATGCCTCCACAACACATGAACCAAAGGGATGGTTCGTCCTTGAAGAACTTTCTCTTTTCAATCTTCAATCCTCACTGGTCTCTCTATAAATATAGTTTCATCCCCTATATCCAACTCTCCCTATTCAATGACATGGGAATCATCGTGTAGATATCGACGAATCTGGGAGATGTGGAAAATGTCATAGATCCTTTCCAACCGAGGTGGCAATGCCGGCTGATATTCCACCTCACCGACTCGCCCCAACACTTTTAAAGGCCCAATGAATCTGGGAGAAATATTAATTCCCTTACCAAACCTCCATTTCCCATGCCATGGGGAGACCTTTAAGAACACATGGTCCCTGACCTCAAACTTTAAGGGTCTCCTCCTATGATCGACATACGACTTCTGCTGGTCCCGAGCCGCCTTTATCCTATCTTGTACGAGCTGAAATCTCTCTGTGGTGATATGCACCACCTCTGAGCTAAGAACACCTACTTCCCTGACCTCTGTCTAGAACATAGGTGAGCAACACAGTCTTCCGTACAAGGCTTTGAATGAATCCATACAAATGGTAGAGTGATAACTATTGTTCTAGGAAAAATATACCAGAGGAAAGTGTCGTACCCATGATCTCCCAAAGTCCAAAACACATGCTCTTAGCATATCCTTAAACGTATGGATGGTCTGCTCTACCTGACTATCTGTATGGGGGTGGAAATCAGTGCTAAGGCATAGCTGGGTTCCAAAAGCATGCTGCAATACCCTCTAGACTCATGAGGTAAACCATGCATCCCTATCCGAGACTATGGAACTCAAAAATCCATACAACCACACCACCTCATCCATGTATCTCTGTACTAAGGCATCTATCGTACTCGACTCCTTGATCACCAGGAAGTGAGATGATTTCGTTAGCCGGTCTACCACTACCTAGATAACATCGCAACCTCATTGAATCCTAGGTAGTCCTGTGACAAAATCCATCGAGATGTCATCCCACTTCCACTTGGGGACATCTAAAGTTTGAAACAAACCTCCTAGGATGCGGTGTTAAACCTTCACGTGCTGAAACACTAAGCACCTTACCACAAACTCTGCCACTACCCACTTCACCCCAGGCCACCAAAACTAACCCCTCAAGCCCTGGTACATCTTGGAAACTACTGGGTGTACGACCAAGGGTGAGTTTTAGAACCCACCAAGAACTCTCCCACACATTGCCACCAGGAAAAACAACTTTCCATGAAACATCATCTGATTCTGTCCATCTTCTAACCATCCTTCCAGAGCATTTCCTTGGCTAACACGATCGTGCATCACTTTAGCCTCTACGTCCCACCACTGAGATTACTCCACCTACTACAACAGGGAGGACTATAATTTCAACTAAAATAGACAACCTCTACCATCCTCCACCCTTGAATCTAGGTTTAGGGTAGCCAACTGTCACAAACCGACCCAATGGGGCTTAAGATGCAACTCCCCAAGCCCACCTCCAATAGGCCAGGGGCTAGAAACTAGCACCGAGCAGGCTATCACACACATGGAAGGAATTAGCCTAAGGTACCTATACACACGCACCCACATAAACCTCTATGAAACAGTGAAGAGATATATAAAACTGAAAAGTAAATGCATGCATACAACTATCCCACAACCAGAGCACAACAACAGTATGAAAAGGGCAAAACAGGTCCCACCAAAAGAAAACTACAAAAGCGTCCAAACTGCTCGAAAAAAGGGGTATGCTGCCAAAAGCACTACTGGAAATCTCCTCAGTACAGCTCTGACAAGAATCCATGGTCCAACCCGCTCACTCAGCTTTGCCTACTCTGGGTCCTCTTGGGACTCCTTCAAAAGGCCTGTGGTCTGCACAAGACACAAACATGTGCAGGCAAAGCCCGTGGAGGGGTGAGTATAACAATAATCAATAGGCACCCCAAAAACCCAAAACAAAAGAGATCAACTGAAATTAAACAGTCCGCTCATCCCAGCCAGAGGGAACCCATATGAGAGAGAAACTCCATCTCGTGACCATCCTCAGCTAAACACAACTAGTCATCATAGCTTAGGTGTATGCCCATACATACACCATGAGCAATCCAGATATACTCTGCTCACGCACTAAGCCACATGAGGTACTGACCTAATCACCATCAATGGTTCACAACCATGAGAGCACACTCCATGATCACTGTCATCCCAGATGACGCTCGTCTGAGAGATACACTCCATCGGGTCCCACATAAACATCTCAGACGCTCACGCAAGAGATCACGCTCGTCGAATATCATCACTGAGGAAACCTCGTTGAAACAACATAAACACCAAACTCCTCGGATAAGGGATCGCTCCTAGGGTACTATAGGGGATACCAGAACCCACACCAGTGTTTGAAGATCTCACAGATTGGGGATCACTACCAGAGTCTGCTGAGGGATACCACAACCCGATCTGACATACATAGATCTCACAGATAAGGGATCACTCCTAGGGTCTTCTGGGGGATTCCACAACCCGATCTGACACTCGACAGAAATACGTCACCCAGATAAAGGATCGTCGCCCGTGTAAAGGTGGTCATGACGATAACGGAACCCTATCTGGTATAACTCGAGATGTAGGGGATCGAACCGATGATACACCAACCCTACTGAAACCACGCACTGAGTAGGGGATCATATAACCAATGATACTGCAACCCTACTGTAAACGACATGCTAAGTAGGGGATCATATACCCGACGATGCCACAACCCTACTGAGCATGGACCACCACGTAGGGAATCATATTCCTGATGATGCCACAAACCCTACGGGGTTAACTAGCTAGATAGAGGATCACCATCCATGGATAACTGGTCACAATGATACCAAGAACCCGATCTAGGGAAACGATGCTAGAGGATCCCGCTTCGGGCCCACTGGAGGGATGCCACAACTCTAACAAATTAAACATCCCATCGAGAGGATCACAAACCTATACTAGGGTTGTGATGTCGCACGAACCCTCATAGGAACGAACCAAGGGAGTACCCTCAACCACTACTGGTCCAAACGTCGCTAACCCGAGCGACCCGCCATAACGCCACACCACGCACCTCCAAGGCCGATACCAAGGCCACCATTGTGATCCACACGAAGAAACACATAGGATATGCTGTTTACTCGCCCGAAATAGACAACCAATGAAAAAGGCACTATTCACCGTAGCTAGCCCATGTGGGGCCCACACTATGAACCTGAAACTCATCAAGCAGATCATACCACTGCGATCCCCTAAAAAAAACACATGAGATCTACTACTCGTTCATCCCAAACAGACACCCAGTGAAAAAGGTACTATTCACTAAAGCCATCCAGAGTGGGGCCCATGCCTCGATCCCAGAACACATTGAACAGATCGTACCATTGCGGCCCTCTCGAAAAAACACACAAGATCGACTATTCATCTGCCAAAATCGGACTCCTGGTGAGAAAGTTGCGTTTCTCCGTAAATGCCCAAACCCGACCTCATGGGGACTGCACCCCAGTCTCGGTCCCAACACCCCAAAACCATCAAGAAATGTCTTCTGTACCATTAGGGTCTAAACTCCACTGATGACATGTCAATCGGATGCTCCGAGCAGAAGTTATGGCGGGTCGAACTTGAACAATAATAAAATATTATTATTATTTTCAACGTTTCGTGGCCTGGGGAAAAAAATCAACTCACAAAATCCACAAAAATACCCAAAAGGTCCATCTTTATGCAAGCATCACGTCTCCACAAATGGCCTGAAAAACGGAGTCCCGGTCCGCGAGTTACGGGGGTTTTAAGAACCCCTGGTGCGAACCAGGGTGGGACCGGCCAACCACGACCGGTCCGGCCATCACCGCCGCCGCCGACCCGCCCCGGCCGGAGGCCCTCCACTGCATGGCACCACGCATCGTAGAACTCCGCCAGCGAGGCCGGTACACCGCCACCTCAGGCGACCGGCCGTCGCGGGTCCGCCGTCGCCAGCGCCGCGCTGGTGGAACTTCCACGGACCGCCAGGGTCACCTCGGTTGTCCATTTTGCGATCCGCAACCTCCGGTGCAACCCTCGAAACCTGATATTCCCTGATACGACAATAAAATGATGAAATTTGAAGCAAAAACAATATAGGGGGATTAAAACTCAACCTACCTACCTGTTGGCGGATCACCGAAGCTTCGGGTACAGAATGACGCCCGCGATGCCCTGAAGCTTGATCTGCGGACGATCGGAGCCAAAAACAGACGTCCACGGATCGATTTGGCGAAGAAACAGAGGAGGAGGGGATGGTTTGCGTCGTTCATGTGTAGGAGGAGGGAGGTGAGGGATGAGGGATTTTTTTTTTAATTTTAAATTACGTCATTTAAATTAACACCCTCGACCAGACCTTCCAGCACGGAGGAAATTAGGTCGCCCCTAGGGTAAACGCGCCGTTTTAAACGCAACGATAGACTTGGATTTTCGATCTGAGACTCTGTTAGGAAGTTATTCTGGCCGATGCTCATAAATAAACTTTTCAATTTATTTACGAAAACGCCACTGGTGGCTTTTCTCACAGCAGGCCCGCGCCCGCAAAGTTTACACCCCTGCTAGGGTAAACAACATGCTCCGGATGCAACTGTGCCCTCAGATTCCTGTTTTGAGATACCTTTTAGGAGATATCACACCCCCTACACGTACATAGTATAAAAATACTTAATATTTTTATAAAATTTATTCCGAGCATACCGGGCATCAGAATCACACGCCATCTTCGTGTCTAGCTCTAGAATTATTCATAGAAATATTCCAAAGTCTGACATGGCCAAAACTCGAGTCACTACATCCTCCCCACTTTAGAACTTTTCATCCCCGAAAATCCATAAGCATAAGGAAAGCAACTGGACTCTCACCTGGGTCTCCCATGCCAGCGAGTTCACCAACAAACACCCCTGCCCGAACACATAAGTCAGAGGGACTCATCCACAACACCCCAACACTATCCGCTTTGGGCGGCACTGACTCGCCCACATGGTTTTGATTGCATCACAAAAATGCATTTTGGTGGGGGAAGGATCCCTCTTCCTCGTGCATTCGAAGCATGCCGAACAACACCCACACAAGGTCTTACCAATGCCATAAACAAAACTTGAGAAAGCAACAGAAAGGGAAGAGTACCGCTAAATAGTGTCTATCAAAACTACTGCAGAAAGTAGAAAGGACATAGGCGTACCTCTATCCACTTGTGGAGCCTCTGGGTCAACAGCCTCTAGGGCATGCAGCTGTCCTCGCCCTTTCCCTCCAGCTACCTGAGCTCATTGTGGACCACCTGGGGGTGGGGGTGGTGGCAACTGATACCGCCTACCACCTCCAGCTGCTGCACCAACTTCATTGCCACGTACGTCACCCCGCAGGCCACCATACTCGAGACGTTGCTGCTGCCAAGGCGGCCTATCGACCGACTCCCTCTTAGCAACACGACGGGTCGGACAATCTCTAGCAAGATGTCCCCGTCTGTCTTAAGCGTAACACCACCTCTCCAGAAACTGACCAAAACTGGACTGCAAGCCCTATGAGCCTTGAGCCTCAGATCCTCCATCCTAGGGTCGCCTCTTGAAACGTCGGCCATGTCTTAACCCTTGCGCCTGCTTCCAGCTACCAGATACTGATCTGACTGACGAGGTATTATCTCTCATGTGCCTATCACTAACAGGCGGGGTATGCTTGGTCAAAAATCTCTCCACCACTAGGGCCCGCTCCCACACTCCAACATAGGTGGCCAGACACAAGGAAACCACACCTGCCCGGATGTCCCTGCTTAGGCCCTGCTTAAAGGTTTGAGCCCTAAAGAAAGGTTCTCAAACCATATTCTGGGAGTAGCGTGATAGGTCTGTAAACCTTGCTGAGTACTCTGACACAATCATTCCCTATTGCCAAAGCTGCAGAAGCTCCTGAATCTGTACTGACCTCAATGTCACTGGATAGAACTCTTCCCTGAAGATCCACTCAAACTCTACCCACGTGAGTGTCTCCTCATCGTGGGACTGTGTCACCAAACTCCACCATCACCCGACCAAACCATGCAGAAGGCTCACCGCTAGGACCACCATCTGATCTGGGGGTGTCCTCACCAGGAGAAAAACTCAGGTGACTGCTTTGAGCCAGTCATCAGCTGCCTGGGGGTATGGATCACCCTAGAACCTTAGAGGTCGCTGGCTTTGGAACTCGTGTAGTGCACTCAGCCTGCACACAACCTCATCCTGCATTTTTGGAACAACCAACTTCCCAAAAGGTGGTGTCTCAACTGGAGGACCACCTGGAGGTCCAGCCTTAGAACCTGATCCCTGGTCCACAACCTCTACACGGGGTGGATCATCACCACAATCCCATGCGTAACTCTCGCTGGCTATCATTGTGGAGGCATCCTGAAATACAATCAAGACGCACCATAATTAAAAAGTATATCTGGAGAGCTGACTCAAGAAAAATAAGGGAAAACATAAAAAACCAGTCCTATATGATGCCTATACCATTATGTCCCTACGACTAGTGTCCAAACATTGCAAGTCTAAAGGAAGGTTATCAGAGTCCTGGTAAATGGATACGTCGGCCGCTGTGCCAACACTGGAGTCCCTGGCCTGAAAGCCGAACTCAAAACATCTTGACACTGCCGCTATGCAACCCAACCAAGCTCACAACTAGACCAGCTACGCTCTGAGATCCCAAAGGTGGAACCTCCTCTGATAACACTCTGCCATGACCCGACCCAACGGGGCTTGAGCCGCAACTCCCCAAGCCCGCCTCCAATATGCCAGGGGTTAGCGACTAGCGCCGAGTAGGCTATCACACACATGGGAAGCATTAGCCTAAGGTACCTGTACACACACACCCAAATACACCTCCATGAAAAAATGCATAGATATATAAAACTAAAAAGTAAATGCATGCATACAACTATCCCACAACCAGAGCACAACAACAGTACAAAAAGGGAAAAATAGGGCCCACCAAAAGAAAACTACAAAGGTGTCCAACCTGCTTGGAAAAAGGGGTACGCTGCCAAAAGCACCACCGAAAAGCTCCTCAGTATAGCTCTGGAAAGACTCCACAGTCCGAAATGCTCACTCAGCTCCACCTGCTCTGGGTCCTCTTGGGACTCTGTCGAAAGGACTGTGGTCTTCACAAGACACAAACATGTGTGGGAAAATCCCGTGCAGAGGTGAGTATAACAATACTCAGTAGGCACCCAAAAAACCAAAAAAAAAAGAGAGCAAATGAAAGGCAACAGTCCACTCATCCCAGCCAGAGGGAACCCAAACTAGAGAGAAACTCTATCTCATGACCATCCTTGGCTAAAAACAACTAGTCAACACAGCTCAGGTGTATTCCCATACATACACCATGAGCAATCCAGATATACTCTGATCACGCACCAAGCCACATGAGGTACTGACCTCATCACCAGAAATAGTTCACAATTAGAAGAGCACACTCCATGATCACTGTCATCCCAAATGATGCTCGTTTGAGAGATACACTCCACCGGGTCCCACACAAACATCTCAGATGCTCACCCGAGAGATCACGCTCGTCGGATATTGTCATTGAGGAAACCTCATTGAAACAACATAAGCACCAAACTCCTAGGATAGGGGATTGCTCCTAGGGTCCGCTAGGGGGTACCAGAACCCAAACCAGTATTCAAAGATCTCACAGATTGGGGATCACTCTCACGGTCTGCTGAGGGATAACACAACCTGATCTAGCATTCGTAGATCTCACAGATAGGGGATCACCCCTAGGGTCCGCTGGGGGATTCCACAACCTGATCTGGTGCTCAACAGAAACACGTCACTCAGATAGAGGATCATTTCCCGCGTAAAGGTGGTCAAGATGACACCGGAACCCTATCTGGTATAAATCGCGATGTGGGGGATCAAACCAATGATGCACCAACCCTATCGAAACCATGTGCTGAGTAGGGGATTGTATAACCAACAATACCGCAACCCTACAAAAAACCACATGTTGAGTAGGGGATCATATACCCGACGATGCCACAACCCTACTGAGCAAGACCCACCGCGTAGGAGATCATATTCCTGATGATGCCACAAACCCTACGGGGTTAACCTACAATATAGGGGATCGCCGCCCGTGGATAAGTGGTCACACCGATACCAAGAAACCGATCTAGAGAAACGATGCTAGAGGATATCGCTCTGGGCCCACCGGAGGGATGCCACAACTCTAACAGATTAAAAATCCCATCAAGAGGATCACAAACCTATACTAGGGTTGTGATGCTGTGCGAACCCTCGTAGGAACGAACCAATGGAGTACCCTCAACCACTGTTGGTCCAAACGTCGATAACCCGAGAAACCCACCACAACACCACACCGCGCACCTCCAAGGCTGATACCGAGGCCACTATCGTGATCCACGTGGAAAAACATGTAGGACATGCTGTTTACTCACCCGAAATGGAAAACCAGTGAAAATTTCACTATTCACTGTAGCTAGCCCGTGTGGGGCCCACACTACGAACCCGAAACTCATCAAGAAGATCATGCCACTGCGATCCCCTCGAAAAAATGCACGAGATTGACTACTCGTTCGTCCGAAATAGACACTCGGTGAAAAATTACTATTCACCAAAGCCTGCCTGGGTGGGGCCCATGCCTCAATCCCTGAACACATCAAATGGATCGCACAATTGTGATCCTCCCGGATAAACACACAGGATCGACTATTCATCTGCCAAAATCAGATTGCTGGTGATAAAGTTTCGTTTCTCTGTAAATGCCCAAACCTAGCCTCGTGGGTCCCGCACCCCAATCTCAGTCCCAACACCCAAAAACCATCAAGAAAAGTCCTCCATACCATCAGGGTCTCAACGCCACTGATGACACGTCAATTAGACGCTCCGAGCAGAAGTTATGGCGGGTCAAAGTTGAACAATAATAAAATATTATTATTATTTTCAACGTTTCATGGCCCGGGGCAAAAAAAAGCGTCTCACAAAATCCTTAAAACATACCAAAAAGGTCTGTATCAATGCAAGTATGGCGTCGCCGTAAATGGCCTGAAAAACAGAGTCTTGGTCCGCGAGTTACGGGGGTTTACAGAACCCATGGTGTGAACCAGGGTGGGACCGGCCCACCGCGGCCGGTCCGGCCACCGCCGGTGGAGGATGCTCTCTACTGGATGGCACCCCGTTCCGCCACACTCTGCCAGAAAGGCCGGCGCGCCGCCGCCCCTGGCGGCCGGCCGCCGCACCGGAGCCACACCGACGAAACTTCCGCGGACCACCAGGGTCACCCTGGTGGTCCGTTTTGCGATCCGCAACCTCCTGTGTGACCATATGGACCTGATCTTCCCTAATACGATAAAAAAATGAAGAAATTCTTATAAAAAACAAGATCTAGGGATTAAAACTCAAACCACCTACCTGTTGGCACATCGCCGAAGCTTCAGGTGCAGAACGATGCCCGCCACTCCCTAAAGCTCGATCCGTTGATGATCGCTGCCAAAAATGGACGTCCACAGCTCGATTTGGTGAAGAAACAGAGGAGGAGGGGAGGGCTTGTGTCATCTGTGTGTGGGAGGAGGGTGGTGAGGGATGAGGGATTTTTTTTTTAATTTAAATTACGTCATTTAAATTAACACCTCCGACCAGACCTCCCTACGCGGAGGAAATTAGGTCACCCCTAGGGTAAACGTGCCATTCTGAACACAATGGAAGACTCATATTTTTGATTCTAGACTCCATTAAGAAGTTATTCGAGCCTATGCTCATAAATAAACTTTTCAATTTATTTACGGAAACACCCCTGGAGGCTTTTCTCACAGCAGGCCCGCGCATGTGAAGTTTACACCCCTCCTAGGGTAAATGACATGCTCTGGACTCAACTATGCCCTCAGATTCCCATTCTGAGCTACCGTTTAAGATATATCACACCCCCACAATGTGTAAAGTATAAAAATACTTAATATTTTTGTAAAATTTATTCTGGGCACACCGGGCCTCGGAATCACACACTGTTTTCATGCCTTGATCTGGAATTATTCATAGGTATATTCCAAATTTTGACAGGTCCGATACCCGAGTCACTACACTAACTCCTCCATTGCTTTCCAAGCATCTATCGATTCTCAGACCACATCCTTATGTGACTTTCTACTCAAGGCATCAACCACCATGTTCTCCTTTCCTGAGGTGAAGGAAATCTCGAAGTCATAGTCATGAAGAAACTCCATCCACCTCTGCTTCCACAAGTTAAGGTATCGCTAAGAGAAGATATACCTCAAGCTCTTGTGATCCTTAAAGACCAAAAAGTACTCCCCGATGAGGTAGTTCTACCAAAAATTTAGTGCGAATATAACCACTGCGAGCTCCAGGTCATGGGTGGTATAATTAAGTTCATGGGGATGTAACTGCCTAGACCCATAAGAGACCATCCCCTGCTTCTACATCAGCACACACCCTAGGCCAAGTCCATAAGGATTGAAAACACCTCAAACAATACCCCTTCCTTTGGAAACCTGAGCACTGGAGCACTGAAAAACCTTTCCTTTAGATAGATTAAAGATGTCAGACACTGCTCACTCCACATAAAGGCCCAATCCTTTCTGTTCAAAGCTATCAAAAGAGATGAAACTCAAGAGAAGTTGGGTATGAAACTCCAGTAATATCTTTCTAGGCCCATGAAACTATGAACCTTTATCACATTCTTGTGTGCTTCCCAAGAAAAAATCACTTCAACCTTTGATAGATCAACCACTACCCCTTGATAAGACACCACCTTCCCAAGAAAATCCACTCCTCATGTCAAGAACTTGCACTTGGACAAATTACCACAGAGCTGGTGATGTCGAAGGATCTACAAGACTATATTGAGGTGATTAGTATGTTACCCCTATGATATTGAGTAGATAAATATGTCATCGATGAACATAATGATGAATCGGTTCAGAAACTTATGGAAAATAGAGTTCATGAGCTCCATGAACATAGCAGGTGCGTTTGTAACACCGAACAACATGACTACAAACCCGAAGTGCCCATACCTTCACCTAAAATCTCTCTTTGGGATATAACTGTCTTTCACCCTTAACTAGTGATACCCAGACTACATATCAATCTTAGAGAACCAACCTACTCCCCTCATCTATTCAAAGAGATCATATATCCTCGGGAGAGGGTAATAATTCTTGACCATCAACTAATTCAGTCTCCAGTAGTCTATGCATAGTCTGAGACCACCATCTTTCTTCTTCACGAACAAGACCAGAGAACCCCATGGTGACACGCTGGGTCAGAAAAAACCCTTCTTCATCAGATCTTCAATCTAAATCTGCAACTCCCATAACTCATAATGATCCATCCGATAAAAATCCATAAAAATCAGACGGGCACCGGGTTGAAAGTCTATCCCAAACTCAATGTCACTTCGAGGGGGTAGAGTCACAACGTTCTTGGGAGAAGCATCTAGGAACTCTATGACAACTCTAAGAACATCCATCATCTCAGAATCCACTAATTCTGCTAAAATCTCAACCAACTTAGAAAGAAGAGGCTCCACACGCCATCTCCCCACATGACAACTCAGTTCGCCAACAAAAACCACACGCTGGCCATCCTCATCAGAGAACATGACTCTTGTCTAGAGGAAGTTGATAACAGCGTGCATAGAAAATATACAGTCGATGCCTAGGATGACATTGTATAGCTGCATTTGTAGCAGAAGGAGATTCCCACTATACTGATGCGGCCCCAACATCAGTTTGCATCCTCGACAAATGTCAAACAGGTTGGTATGACTCCCAACTGGCGTACTCAACACTAGGGGAATAGAGAGTCAGTCTATGTGTAGGCCCTAGGCATGGGATAGACCGGGTGTAACAAAGGAGTGCGAAGCTCCTGAATCAAATAAGGCACATGCAAGAGTGCTAATCAAGCTAATCGTACCTCGAACAACTTCCAGACCTACCTGAATTTCTACCTTTGCGGAGTGAAATTGTCCAAGCCCAGCTCCTCTTCCCCTCGGCTATTGGCTGCCTCCCCAACCATGCCCTGGTCGAGGTCCCTAAGGAGTGCCCTGAGGTAGGCCTCCTCCTGTAATGTTTTCTCTCAGAGGAGTGGGAGATCATTTTCCCTACTACTGCTGCTAAAAGGGCCTAGCTAGAAACTTCTACTGCTGAGGTGGGGGCTAAACCTGCCCACCCCCACTATACTACACTCGGTATAGGCACTGATTCCAAAGGTTCCCATAGATACCACAGATTAATCACCCTAGTCCTAGTCCCGCAAAGAAGGGGTGAGGACCATAAGATCGAAACTGGAATAGCTGGGGCTTACTCTCCACTGGCCAAAACCTAGAAGGACCTGAAACTGGAGGCCTGCTACTGACGGCCTTCCCCTTTGATGAGCCCAACTGGATCCCCTCTCGCGGCACACCTCCCATCATGTGCATCCTCTCTACTACTTCATCCTTCTTCTAGAACTACAAGTACATCAGTAGGGTGAAGGGTGTAATAACATACTGAAGAGAAGGTCAGAGTGCCTCCTCTAAACATCTCGCCTAAGACTCCTCATCCAAAAAAAGGTCTGGAGCAAAAAGAAGGAGATCCTTGAAATTGATCCCCAAATCCCTCACTGATATACTACCCTACTAAAGGGAGAGTATCTATTGCCTCTTCTTAGCTTTCATTGTAGAAGAAAGGAATTCTGCCCGGAACTCCTTCATGAAGTCAGCCTATAAAATATCACTCTCCATCCTCTCTCCGAGGTAGAGCATCCACCACTAACGTGATTCTCCTCTCATCTGAATGACTACTAATGAAACCTAGTACTCAACTAGAGCCCGGATCAAGCTGAAAGATATTACCAACTCCTTGAGCTAGCTTTCAGTCTCTATGTCTGAGACGCTGCCCTTGTACTTCCCAAGGGTCTACTACTGAAAAGCACAAAGTGTATTCTACCATTGGTCGTCCTCCTCCTCTCGATCAGTCCTCCACTGATCAGCCAGATTAGTCTCCTAGGACTCGATCTCCTGAACTACTCATGGTCGTCGTTTGGGTGCCATAACTATAAGGAAAACAAGGAATTCCTAAGACTGAGTAGTATAAAATATTTATTTAAAAATTTTCTTAATATTTTTATTTATTTAAATTCCCAGAACACCCAGAACACACAATAACATAAGTCATTATGATGCATGTACCTTTCCTAGGGTCTCTACCCTAAAATAAGTGTAGTCTCACTCGGTCGTTCTGTAGGTCCCGAGTCCTTGCATCGGATCATGGGGGGCCCTAAAATCCTATTTCCTAGCCGGTCTTCCCTAGCCTATTTTGCGCAATAAGATTTCTTAACACTGTTCCCATACCATCCCATGAAATCATCACTATGCCTAACCCCGAGCTCCATCTTATCTCTCAACCATCACCTTTGATACCATTCTATCATGACTTGACTTCATCGAGATGAGGTAAGGGACAACAAAATTCTAGACCCTTCCTTCCTCAAGTTGAAGGAGACATAATGGACCCTGAGTCCTGCCTTTAATAGGCCCCAAAGTGGAAATTAGCACCAAGGGTATAAAATCACACGTAATATGGAAGGAATTACCCTTTTTATTTAGTAGGATTGGAAGATATAATGGTAAGTACCCAAAAAAAATTAAAAACTGAAGGTATAAATAAATTAAAACAAAAAATCTATTCCAATATGCATGTTCCAAATAAATTGATACAAGGTACAAGAAAACTCAAAAGGGAAGTACAAAAAAGGGTCCAACATGGTCCCGATGTCCGAGCTAATAGGGACCAGCACAGTCCTCAAAGTCCCCCTGAAAACCTAAAAGTAGTTTTTATATACATAGGGTGAGTATACAGGTATAATCAGTAGGGGAAACAAAAAGCTCTCATGCACAAGTTGGGAAGCATTCTAATGCCCCATGAGAAAAGGAGATAACCAAAGTACATAGCAAGGGAACTATCCACCCAAACCTCACCAAGGAACACTACCCAAATAACACAAGTCAATTAAAGTAATAGTAATAAAACATCGATGTTTGGGTACCCCAAACCACTTTACCAATAGTTATTGAAGACATTCTACGCATCAGACCTCCCCTTCCATTCTCACCGCAGTTCCACTGTCGCCCCAACAACAACCTTTTGGGCCACCACAACCACAAATACGCTCACAACACCTAGGCTACCACAACCACATGTAACCATGCCCATAGACACCTCGACCATAACAACAACCACCATGCCTGAAGACACCTGGGCCTGAACAACTACTTCCACGCCCAAAGACACCCAAGCCTCATCCCGAAGACACTTGGGAAACAACCTGCCCGCACACACCTGGGCCAACCACAACAACATACCCTGCACAAAGAATCTTGGGATATAATGGACCTCAGGCTATTACAGCCTACCCAAAGAGTCTTGGTCTATTTGGGAAAGGGAGCATAAAATGAGCTAATAACCAGCCACTCATAAAAGTGTTGAAAAAAAACCCCCTATGAAATGGGGGTGTCCAGCACGAAGTGCTGAACTTGGGTGGGGCACAAATAAGAAACATAAGAACTAAATTATACATATTGGTAAATAAGAACTCATCCCAACCTAGGGGTTTTAAAATCATCCCATACACAGACACCCTCGTTACTATTCATTCATAAAAAAAAGAACAATAGCCATAACTAAGGCACAACTCATTCCCGGAAAACAATTCCCCATGGAACAAATTCTTGTTATCATATTCAAGTGATTCCATTTAAATAATTCTTCACTACTGAATAACTAACATACATAACCAAAATACAAGGAAGGAAAAACAACCAAGCATCAAATTAAGCATTCACACCCGGTTCTCTTATAAAGTCATAACAATAAAAGGGATCCGTGAGATCCCTCAAAGTACTGGAACCAAACCAAGCCCCAACATACGGCCCCACACAGCCCCAAATACAAAAAATAACAATTGAACAATATGGGATCCCATCCCCATCTATGTCACCTCACAAGCATCAAGAAAAACAACCATACACATCACCAGAATAGAGCAAGGAATTTTTAAAATTTAAAAACACAATTCCTTTAGTTCTATCTTTCCATTTGGTTAACCGGGGTGACCACATAAGGATTATTATTCATTGGGCATCCATTTAATCAACTGAGTTTATATGATTAACTAGTTTCCACGTTATAGTCATTCAATTACAGAATTATCCAGAAAATAGAGGTTCATTAGTACGCAATAAGGGACCACCAAAGCCCATGATTTTTAGTGGACATAATCCCATACAATTCAAAACATATAATCAAATGTAAAATAGTACAACAACATCATCAAAAACCCCCTTCATTATTTTAAAACCATTTATTATCTTTGTTAAGGTTTTGTTTCATCCATCCCCATAGTAACATTATCATACCCACCCTGCATGATACAAAATAAATAGATATGAAGGAAAAACCCTACCTGGATGATCAGCGATTAGAGTTTTTCTACACGCGCTAAGAACTGGGGATGCATGGCTTGTAGGGGAGGAACTCCGAGGACTCTCAGAGCAAGTAGGAAAGGATCCAACACAGGTGGATATCTATCCTCAGGAAGAGGGGCTCCAAAATCAACAAGTAAAGGAAAAGATACCAGCCAAGAAGAAGAAAGAAATTCCGTGTGATAAAAGGCGAGATCCTGGAGTTACGAGATTAAAATATTGAACGGCTTTAAAGTTAGATTGTGGTTTCACCATGAGATTGGACAGTTACAAATGATCAAATTAATTGTTATTTAATAATTCTCCTCAGAGAGGTGGTGATAATGTCTATGAGTTAAAGGGTTTCCTTTAAACCGAAAAACCACCCAATAGGGGTGGAGCTGAAAAGTATGGGAAAAAGGGTGAACATAAAGAAAAAAACCACATGTTTTGGTAAGTCAAGGGTTTCCTAGATCTTGGGGGATTTTAGATATCATTTATGGGCTTAAAAAATGGCCTTGAACCACATTAAAAGGTTAAAAAGAATTAAAAGTGGCATTATAGGAAAACTGGGGAAGAAAACCCCCGACAACCATGTGGCACAGATCAGGTGTGGCGCTGATTGGTGAGACCGATCATTGACATAATGATCAATGACTCAACAATTGGGGAAACACCAATCAGTGACTCACTGATCTGGGACACACTAATTGGTGAGACCAATTGGGGACACCCCGATCGGTGAGACCGATTGGTGACACCGATGGGTGAGACCGATCGGTGACACCAATGGGTGACACTGATGGGTGACACCATAGTGAAACCCTGCCACCGATACCACTACCCTCACAACTCAATGATGGGTCTAGGGTGCCCCAACAACAAAAATTGAAAAAGTAATAAACCAAGAGGGTCCTAGAAATAAAATCTAAATCCATCATTTGAATTCCCAAAAGAAGCTCACAAGTCAGGCCTCCAAATCTATGTACAGGTTTGGATAGTTTTGAAGATAGAACTATATCTCATAAATGGATAACAAAATAAAGCTTAAATTAGGTGTTAAAATGCAAAACATATTTTTTAACAACATTCTAGAGGACACCATTTCCAAATTCGCTCATTAAATGGGTCTACCATGGGAAAAATTTCGATGGACAGAATCTAGAGGATATCTCAAAGGGAGATTTGGAAGATCTTGAATTATAATACCAATGTGTGGAAACCCTTGGAATATAAAAGGATGATTTAAACCATTATGAAGGGGAGTTACACACACCCAATGGATAGAAGGCCAAGGTCCATTCTGATTATTTAGCATTTCTTTGTTTTCTTTTTTATTTTAGTTTTCTTTTCCCATGTAACACATGCATCTTTTTTATTAAAGTGTTTCCCTTTTCTTATTCCATACTTTTTTCTCTTATAACCCTAATATTATTATATATCTCTTCTATATTTATGTCATGATATATTTTAAATTTTAATTAACAAGTGACTAACCAAAGGTTTGGACCTGGGGGAGGTTTTATGGAATTCTTAATTATTTTTCTTCAATTAAATATATTTTAAATCTATGTGTGGTGGATGAAAGAGTATTTCATGGGTGCGACAGTCATCTACATTATAATTATTTCCAATTACATTAATTTAATTCGATTCAATATTTTTCCATCACTTCTATTAGGTAAAATCTTTATATAGTAGAGATGGGGTTGCCTTAAGGGATGAAATGACATATGGTAGAGCTAGGTCTTTTAAGAATTTCATTCTTGATTAAGGTGTTATCCTATCTGATTACCGAAGGAGGTGGTGTTTGGTGCACTAAAGGCATGACAAAATCACACACTAAATAAATAAAAGGAAATTAATTTATTAATGAGGTTTCATAAAATTAATTATAAAATTAATTATCAAATTAAATTTAAATAATAATTAAATAATGAAAGAACCCATGTATCCAACCCTAGGACCAAGACATTTCTTCCCTAATTTTATTCTATCTTCATCTGCATTTAGATTTCAATTCTGAATTGAATTATTTTAATTAAAAATTTTAAAAAAACCCAAAAACCATCATTTTAAATAAATAATAATAAAAAATAATTAGATTAGGTGAATTAGAAATCAGTGATTGAACCGACTACGATGCTCCTCAAGTGAGACGACCCTAGTCAATATTTGTACGACATTAGGAAAATATAATTTTATTTTTCCATGACCCATGATAGGAATGAATTATCAGTTGAGGTGTAATATGAGTTAGTTCATGACACATTAGACGCACACACACACACATAAAAAATATCAAAAACATCTCATAAACAACATATAAATCCAAAACACACCTTACATTTTTTATTTTTACCAAACATCTTTAAATCACAACAAAAATCAAATAAAGAGGTGAAAAGTATAAAATAATAATTTTCAACAGAAAGAGTTATAGTCCACTAATTCAATAGTGGAAAATATAGATGTAACAATCAATTTATCACATCAGACCAACTTTATCATGTTATCAGGTTGTTAATATCATCTTATCTAACCATCATCAACACCACCACATTCAACTTCATCAATCTACCAAAATATTAGGACAATGAATCAATTTCACTATCATAGAATTATGTAAAATATACAAATCAAATATGGTGTATGAGATAGTTATTGAAAAATATATGGAAAACCATGAAAATGCTTGTTTCACCCAAGCATCAATATTGAACCTAACATACCAGGATGACACTGCCCTTTAACACTCAAAAATCTTGACATGTTAAAAGAATTTTTATTCAAATATTTATTGAAATGTGATTATAATATTTATATCTTATAAAATATTTTTTGATAATTTTTATTGAAAACTAATTATGGAACTAATTAGTTATGAAATCATTTTTTAAAAAATAATTAATTTCCATTATATCTTTTAAAAACACTTAAATAATTAGAAGAAAAATAAATTATTCAACAATAAATATAGAAAAACTCTACAAAATTATTTAGTGTGAATATTTGAATTACTATGATTTAATAGAGACCAAGTAGTTTGAAAAAAAATTAGTGTTTTTTTAACTATGGAAAAACTCTTGTAGTTAATACAAACTTTAAATTCATACTATTTTTTGAGAGTATAAGATTGTGTAAAGTAAAAAAGAAACCAGGTTTTATCTTTTAAAAACTTATTGGAAAATAATTATAATATTTCTTGTTTGATAATTATTTTTTAAAAATAAATGTTTTTAACTATGTTTAAAAAAATCATATTTTCACCTCACTTACTAAATACTTCTTGTAAAACTTGTCACTTATGACAAGAATTTCAAAAAACTAAGCGGTGTTTTCATTGTTTTCAAAAAATTACTTATACATAAAAACATAGTGAAAAAGAATTAGTTTCCTGCTTAGGTTCCATTTGAAAATACTTTAATAAAACCATTTATAATATTTATTACTTATGATAAGTTCTTTTGTGGAAGAGTTTTTTGATTTCTTAATAATTTTTTTCATTACTAATTTATGTGGTTTCTTATGTAATTTAAGTTTAAGAATTCATTCAAAAATAAAACAAAAAATACTGAATTTTAAATTTTTTAATTATTATAAGTAGTTTTTACAAGTGTTTTTAAATAGTGTCATAGTATTTAAATAAAAACAGGGCTCATTACCATCTCATAAAAATCTATTAATGGTGGACTATGAAAAGAATATAGAAACCTAGAATATAAAACTGTTTGTACAAAATTATAAGAACATAAGTAATTATAGAATACATGTTAAGATTACAAAAAGAAGATTCATTAGTAATTATATAAAAAAAATTACATTATAATATCAATTTGATAATTAAGGTGAATTTATGGAAGCTGATGCCAGTTTTTTTTCTCATCTCATTTACCTAAAATGATGAAAATTATTTATGTTTTTTTAAATCAATGATAGTTGAATACAAGGAAAAAAGGTTAAAAATAGTCTTTCCAAACTCTCACTAGAGGATACTCTTAAAGTTAACAAGAATATGGAAATTTGTTCAGAGGGTCTCTTAGAGGATCTATATGCCTGGGTTGACCTGGAAGATAAATATATGTATGTTAAAATGGATCCTTGTGTGTTTTACTGTGACAAATACTATGAGATTTTATATTTAATTACCTTTATTATTGAAATAAACCTTCATGTATTCCCCAGTTCACCACAAGGGACCTATCATAGAAGTATTAATGTCTTTCTGCTGACTCGAGACATAATGTTTCTTGATTTGCATTGTGTTTTTCATTTTAAATTTCATTTTAGTCTTGAATATTTGTAACAAGTTCCCACTTAACCTCAAAGTAGATTTTTGAAAATGAAATATATGGAATTGGGCCATAAAATGAAGAACTCTAACTAGATATATGAATTAAATGGCATAATTCATAATGTACTAAAGTAACCAGAGGTCTCAAATCCAAGATCAAACTTAGTTTAATAACACTTATAAAATATTTATAACACTTATCACTTATGGTAAATAATTTTCAAATAGAAGTATTGTTTTTTTATTTTCAATAAAACACTTAAACACTAAGTTTTTTTCTAAAAAATATTTTATATTTTTTAAAAGTGATGTTTTAATGAGTAATCAATAAGCACTTAAATATAAACACTTATCATAAATGGTAAGTGTAACACCTCAAGATTTTACAGTATATTTATTTTAAATAAATTTAATCAATTTGATATCTTTTAGTACATGAGACCCCAAGATCTTAAAATAAGAACATTACGTTCGATAGTGTATATGACATGCAACATTAAGCTTAAACAACTCACAAAATATATTATTTAAATGTGACCGTTATAACCTAGCTGTTGAATTTTCAGTTTTGAATAAGATTAAATAATTTGTAAAATATATATAAAATTCCTAAAAAATATAAATTTATTGAAAAATTATTAATTAATAAGCACTCAACTTTTAATAAATATATTTTATTCTGTAAAAAAATATGTTTCATTCAAAAATGATTTTTATCAATTTTTGCAAGAAAATATTATAATTATTTTTTGATATTTTAGAAATTTTATTTTATAAAATGAACATATTTTTTGAAATTAAAATATCAATATTAACTTAGGGTGAAATTTTGGTACTTTTTAGAAAATATTGATTTTTCAGTAAATAGTGAAAAATATTGATTTTTGGTAAAACTATCATTTCTTTTAATAAATTATCTAATTTAAAATTCCAATTATTATTTTAATATGATTTCAAAGTAACATAATTATTATTTATTTATATTTTATTTCATTAATTACATTTAAATCATATTTATACTAGATTTTATTATAAGTTTATTTTTAGGCTTTAAAACACATTTTTCCCAAAAACTATTTTAAAGTGCATAATGTTTCTCCATTTTAACTAATTAAAATAACCCAGGATGAGGAATTATTTAAATTAAATTTATATATTATATATATAAATATATTAATTTAAATCCATATCATGATTATTACTGGTCTTATAGTTAATATATGACCATTTTATGCTTGAAAAGTAAATTTCTTGAAAACCTGTTTTCGACATGTCTGCAGGTTTTATTTTAATTAAATTATACCAAATATGTGAATTGAATTTTATAAAATAGATTAAATATTTTTAATCAGAACAATTAATATTATAAAATAATTTAAACTTAATTTTTGATCATAATAATTATTAAAGATAATAAAATTTATTTATCACAACTAATGTTAAAACGTGGTTTTCACGTTACATGCGCTAGTGTTAAAATTAATTTTACACACATATGGATTTTTTATTTTATAAATTAGATTTAATATTAATAATTAGTGAGTCCAATTTTTCTAATAAGGATCATTTTATTTTTAGGCTTACATGATAAATCACCAAGGAAAATAGACTAATTACCATAGTGAAAACTCAAATGGTAAAAGTGAGTAAAATTAAAGGCTAAGTAATAACATATTTATTTTTATGTTTTGGAGGTGTTTATCGACCTTAAATTCCATAAAATACCTTATGTTTTAATTTTTGAGGCACTTTGGGTGAGAGTGACTTCCCATTATTGAATAATTTTGGGTGTTTACAAAAACACCACTTCTCAATTATAAAAGGGCACCCCTCCCCTCAATTATTAACACATATCAAGCAATTTATCTCAACCAAACCCTAAAAAAATATATCCATTACACCATTATCCACATTATAGATCTAATTTGTTTCCAAAAATACCAACCCTAGTATCCTTAAGAAGAGACCCAAAGGAGTTTTGTCTAAGATAAGGTAATCATCTTAACGAAGCTCTTTATTTCTATTTCTTTTTATTTATAATTTTAAAACCGTAAATTATGTCTTGAAAATTACAATATAATAAAAAAATTATATATCATATACTTAGATGTTATTATTCTAATGTAATAACCTATATCTATCTCCTTTTCCATCAAATGAGAAACTAAATCGTCGATCGTGTATACAGCCGACTGCCGCCTCGCTAACTGATGTGAATTGTTTTCCATCAACACATTTAATGGTAAAATATAATGATGAATTTGATATATATATATATATAATATTTATAACATATTTATTCTTATTTAATTTTAATATAATATTTTCATTCTTTATTTCCATTCCGTTTAAAATATGATAATGTTGCTTGTGTGTACCACGAACTACCACCTCGCGAAGAGATGTGATTCGTTTTTCACTTAAACATTACCTGGAAGGTAATAAGGATAAATTAAATGAATATATTTGATATATATGACATGTTAATTATTATTTAAAATTAATATATCACTATCTTTCTTATCCTTTTTCCCGTTAAGAAAATGATAACGTCGCTTGTGCGTATGTATAGCCTACCGTCTCCACGAAGTGACACAATCCACTCACCATGTTCAAATTTAAATAACAATTATAAAAATTTATATAATGAAAAAATGATATTTATAACATTAATATCATTATATATATGATGGAACTATATAATATTCTCAAGAACTAAAAATTTCATGTTAAAACATGCATGAGAAATAAGGAAATTAACAACCGAAACAATAGTAATAATGAAAGATTATTAACAAAAATGTGATAAGATGTTATTAAATGATATTATATTATATTATAATATGGTTTTTTATAAGTTAATAACATTTTTAAAACCACTATATATGAGTTTAAAGTGTGTTCAACCAAAAGGAAGCGTGATGTAAGATATTTTGTCTCAATTTCTATTCATTAAGGCATATTGTAATGTTATGAAACCAATTTCTTTTATATGGTGCACATACTCCCCCTTTTACATTTAATATCATTAATAATTCATAATTAATGGAATTTTATGTTTAAATTTTAATTATTTCATCCAATGGGGTTTTAATTGAAAATTACCAAGTGGTAAAGAATTTTATAACTCAATTTCTTTTCATTGGGTTATACTACTTCTTTGTTGTCTTTGATATTATTAGATTATGTGTGTAATAAATTTTTATTATATTATATTATATATCATCTTTTTTATGAGGATTTAAATTTGATACACATAATCAATCAACTGATTAATTCTCACTTCAACCTTATGATTATTGTAAGGGTTTCTCATCTCATATTATCTTCTTTGGAACATATTCCATGTTATACAACTATTTTTTATGAGGTGTATATATTTACCATTTCATATGTTATATCATGAATATATTTATATTAATTTCATTTAATTTTCATTTTGTTCTATTCCTTTCATGAATTTTACAATTCAAAAGTTAATGAAGTGGTAAGATATTTATGTTTCAATCTCATTTTAATCAGGATTGTTTTTACTTGAATTTACATTAAAGGAAATTATTTGATCATTGTATAATAAACCCATAAAATTTTATTATCCTCTGGTTATTCATGATGTTTTCAATTAATAATACCATTTTACTCTCTTTTTTACTTAGAATGATTGAGAAAATGTTTTAAAGAAAATTCAAATTTATTTTTCTCTTCGGTCAAAAATACACTTTCTTCCAAAACCATGTTTTATAAAAATGTTTTCAAAAATGTTTTTAATATTATACTATGATTTTTTAAATTCATTTTTACACGTGATTGGATTTTCAAAAAATGTTTAAATGGAATCTTCCAGCTATTTTCCAAAAAAGGAACTTTTTGACTTTTCTTACAAAATGTGAAAGGAATTTTATCTTTAACACACTCAGTATACACAAAATTTCCTACTATAATGAAAACTCATTATGTGTGGTGTGTGCGTGTTTCAATATAATTGTACACCCAAGTACCTAATATATATAATCTATATTCCTTATTTAATGAAAAAATTTATTGATAAGACATGTAATATAACGTTCCTTCTCAATCTATTACTTTTCCATTTTTTGTGGTTAGAGGTGTTTGGGGGGAGGTTCCAAGAGTTTTTTGTGGATACTAGAGGTGTAATAGAGCTACTTCATGGAATTAAAATCGTGAAATGTTTACATGATGTGAACTAGTGTTTCACAACTTGTACAATCAGTGAGTTCATGGATTGTAAATCGATAGAGGGGGAAACCATGTGACTAATTCACATTGTTTAAGTGTAATACACATTAATTAAATAAAGTCTAAGGAAATGTGATTTTCTGTGAATTTTTAAATTTTAGTAAACCCATGGATTATACGCTGTGTAATGTTTACATGATGTAAAAAAGAGGATTCCAGGTTATTTTATAATTCTTCAAGCTGAATTTCTTTGAATTTGGCCGCTCCCTCCCTATATCATTTTATCATATCCATAGGTGCCTTGGGAGGATCATCTATTCCCATTTCTCTTGATTTGATATTTTGGTTATAGTGGTTATTGGTTGATGATATATGGTGAGTATTTTTTCTTTTCCTCAAAGATTTATCTTGTTATTTTCTTACAGAATCACTAAGATGATGTTGTTTTGGATTGGGTTGTGATTTGAGCTATGTATTTATGGAAATCTAGTGTGTTGTAGGATGATCCTCTATTTTCTATGTGCGGTTGTGATTTTGTGTTCATTTTTTCTTTACCCTACAGTGTGTAGTGAGTTGGAAAATATTTGTTGAGGTAGGGAATCCATTGTTTCTTTTTTTGTGTATCATGTAGGAGGATTTTACTGTTATTTATATTTGGGAAATGGTTGTTCTAGATTAAATAAAATATAAATAATTTCATAGTTTAAATTGAATGGGGAAAAAGGGTAATTATTCATAATATTTTATAGTTTTGATGTTGTTGTGATATGATGAATTGTATGGTTTTGATGCCCCAATGGAAATTATAGTCATTGGGGGATTTTTTTTCACTGGATGATATGTGTTGTGACTACTATGTATGTTGTTATTATTGTGATATCACCCTAAGATAGAAATTAGGAAACCACGTATATTTGGATAATGAAATGGTTTCCTTAAGGATTATGGCTTGTGTGATAATTACCCTAAAATAACGTGGTATTTGACAAAACCCCTATTGTTAAATATGTAAAAGAGTATTTTATGTGTTGTGATGTGTGTCTGTGCTTGTGAGGTGACAATGTGTGTTGGTGATGTGATATGGGGATGATGGGTGAGATTCAGCTATGATTTTAGGATGGTGAGGTGGTGTTTGTGTGGCCATGATTTTGGGGTGGTGAGGTTGTGGTTGTTTGACTATACTTTTGGAGTGGTAAGGTGGTGGTTTTTTGGAAATTATTTTAGGGCGGTGAGGTTGTGGTTATTTGGTCTTTCTTTTGGGGAGGTGAGGTGGTGGTTGTTTGGTCGTGATTTTTTGGTGATGAGGTGGTGGTAGTTTGGCTATAATTTTAGGATAGCAATGCTATATTTTGATGGAGAGGATGAGCTACTTTTAATGTGTGATTTCTTTATGCTATAAGCCTGAGTAGTGATTGAATATTTATTTAATAATGTTTGAAATGTATTGGGATCAATTTATTTAATGAGGTATAAATGAATAATTAAAAAAATAAATGATGGGATGTGTGGTCAAATGTGGTTAATTCTTAATAATTAAATGAATGGGATGAATAATGGAAATTGGTTGGAAATGTGAAATGTGGCTTGTGGCTTGTTGTGTGGTGTAATGAATTTAGAGGTGGTAGAATAAGTGGGGATGTTGTGAGTTGGTTAGTGTTTAGTTTTAAACCCATAGTTTGGGATTTTGTATGGTTATATATATACTTTTATACTCCTTGTAATTTCTATACACACCCCACCCATGTCAAGCACTATGCGCCGACACCCGCATAATCACATGGGTTTTTTTCCAACATCCCAATAATGAGGATGTATGGGTGGATTCTCATTATTTCTATCTCTCTATTATAGGAAAGTAGATATGAATAGGATGTGATATATGGAGTTTTTTTAGTACACTAGGTGATAGAACAGGTGTCTTCAAGTGATATGTGGTGGCCCAAGTTTTTTTGGGCAAGATGTGATGACTGTATTATAGGGTGGTGGCCTAAGTGTTTTCAGGAGATATATGATGAATGTGTTGTGGCACGAATTATAGTGGAGCTCATTTATGGTAAGAAGAGTGAATGAGGTTTATTTACATCATGCTTATGATAACCTACTACTCTAGTTATGGTTGTGATGTGACATCCTAGGTTTCTGCGGGTGTGATGTGATGTGACCATGCTGTGGGGTGGTGGCCTAGGTGTTTGCGGGCATGATGTGATGTGATCGTGTTAGGGGGTGGTGATATTTGTTATTAAAAATATATGGGAGAGCCAATACATACAACATTAGGGTGTGAGAGTGTAAAATTAGTGGGAATGTGGTGTGGGGTACCCTTTATCAATATGCTTCTTATTATGTTACTATACTTGGATTATGTTATTTGGTTAGCATACCTTAGTGAGGCTGGGTTTGGTTAGTATACTCATATAGGTTCCAGTGGTTCTAATATTTTCTCATAGGTGAATTTTTATACTTCTTTCAAACATGAATAAGAGACTTTGATTTTACTACTGAGTATGTGATGTCTTGGTTTTTGTCGTGTGAGACTTTGGAATATTTTTAGAAATATTTTCCGAGCAAGGAATTGAGACAACATGAGATTCCAAGGACCAATGTTCCAAGAATTGTTATTTTGAATATATTAAATATATTAAATATCATATGTGAGATTTTTTCCTGAAAAATTAGAATAAATCCAAAATAGGAACTTAGATCCGAATTCTGAGGCCTCTATTGAGTTCAGAGCATGGGGTTTACCCTAGGTGTGGAATAACCTTAGTCAACATTGGGTGTTTGGATTGAGCTTCATTAAGGGAGAGATAATTAAATAAATAAAGTATTATTTATTTAATTATTTCACTTAAAAAAACCTATTATTCCTCTATAAATAATAGGTTATTCCAAACCCCTAGGGTTAGCTACATAACCCTAAATATTTGAGAGGAGCATTTTAAGAGGAAAGCACGGAGGAACATCGGTGGGTGTTAGGATCATGGATCGATGATTGAAGTACTGTAAGGATCACCAATGATGACACAACTTGTGGATCGCATCAACAAAAATTATGTGTGATCATTTTTCATCCGATATTGATTTAAATCTAGGTAGGGATTTTATTTTGTGAGGATTTATCCCATTTTGATTTACCCATGAGGATGTGAATTATTCATCTAACATATTAATTTGTAGATCAATTGTCTAATTCAGGTAATTTATTTCTCTTCTTGTGGTATATAAATTAATATTGTTTTGGTTTATTAATTTATATTCATTCATCATTATAACAGAAAAAATCAAGTCCATCCCGGACAACAGTCTTGGTTAGTTCCTCAATTTTATTTATCATGTTTTCTCCCTCTATTATTTAACCATTCATCATCAATATTTATTTTGATCAGTGGTTTGATAAATACCAAATAATAAATCTTTGTGCAACCAATATTTGGCATAATGGATTCATCACCGCGGGTTTGAGATTTAGATTGGTGAAACACTTGTGGTACACGACGACGATATTTGTTGGTGTTTAGATTTAGAAACCTGCATATCTAAGACATCTTGGTAGTGCATCTTGGAGTGCGATGATGGTGTGTGAGAGGTTTCCTGGTGAAGGATGTGTGCCAATGGAGGGGAGAAGAGCTGACAACTGGCATGAGAGAGATAATAGTCGGTGTGAGTAGGTGTCTGGTGTGAGTAGGTGTCTGGTGTGAGATTGATACATGTGATGAAATGCTGTGTACAATAGGATGAAGATCACTTGGTTAGAGTTTATAAGGAGACCCACATAATTGAGGAAGGAAAAGACTATTCATTAATAGGGATATTAAATTATAAATAAAAAAGAAACAATAAAAGAAAAAAGGGATATGAGAAGGGGATGCACTACAGGGTGTAGGGGATAAAGGTTATGAGATCATCCCTTTAAATATATATATATATAATAATAATAATAATAATAATAATATTATTATTATTATTATTATTAAACATAATTTATACCATAAATTCTTCATAATATGTCAAATTGATGTGCCGTATGTGAAAACATGACCTTTACACTGAGACGGTCAATTGAAGACCAATTTTGGATACCTTTTTCAAATTCATGGATCAGGTCCATGAAGCACCCAATAGTAATAATAATAATAAAATTAGTAGTAGTAGTAATAATAATAATTTTATTACTATAGAAACTTGTATCTAATGCATCTTATTCATACGATGTTGGATTGATAAACCATATATGACATCATGACCCTGATATTGAGGAAAATGTTTTGAGACCAATATTGGGTACTTAATTCAGATTATTGGCTTGGGCCTATGAAGCACTGTTTGTGCGTTATATGGTTAAATGTGATTTTTTCACTAAGTGTGTGTTTGTGGAAAGTAAATAGTCTATCCTGAGTATTTTTCCATGAGGATTACTATTGTGTAATTCATTTGGACATTCATGGTTATTTGCAGTGAAATATCAATGGATTTAAATTTATGATTTTTGGACTGATGATAAGCCCCACACATTCTTCATGTTTTTTCTAGACTTAGATACAGGAACTCGAGTAGTCCACCCTAAGAAATTTTCCATGCGAACATGGTGATTCACTTCATTTTGAAATCAAAGATATTATGCAAGGTGATATAAGTTAGATGCTTCTCTCAGTGATGATTAACTAGTATCAGTTGAGTATATTATTTTTGTCCAATCCTATGAGGGTTCAGTGCAACATATATTTCTCATCATAGAGGGTGACTCCTCAGCATCTTCTTATTTATTAGTGTAGTATGGGTGATTTACCTTCTTTTGGTGTGAGTTGTCCCAGTTTGCTTCTACTATATTCCTTAGTGTCTTGGAGCATGTATCCCTCTGAGAGGCTCAAAGTGATCCTCATATCCTTTGTGTTTCCCTAGGAATGGTTTGTTGGAATCGGCCTAAAAAACACTATACATGCATTAATACCATATATAGAAGGATGTTTATAGTAGATTATGGTGCCCCCCAGTGATACCTGGGCATTCACCCCCTATCTGTGTATTGAGATTTTTTTTTATGAGGCATAGTCTGATCGAGTGTATTTCTTAGATAAACCCTCTTAGAATATTTTATACCTTTACTTGGTTTGACCTAATGAGAATGACCTATGGAATGAGTGTAATTAATGTAAGTATATCTTGTGGAGTGTGTTCTCCCAAACACATGTTATATGGAACCTTCGAGTATAAATCCTTGTCTAGCAGTACAGTTTTGACCTTACCTTGAGACTGTGTTTCTACTATGAGTATATCTGGATGTTTTAATGTATGTCTTATTTTATGATTGAAATATCCTGTGATGAGATAACTACACTTGATTATTTATGCTTAGTGATTTCAGGGTATCCTACTGGGTATTGTTATACTCACCCCTACATTGGATCTAACTGCACTTGTCATGTCTTAAATACATAATAAATATTTTTATGGAGTCCTTGGAGGACTTGGAGAATGTGGAGCTTAGTTTAGGCTAGATTGATAGAGATGTATACCAGTGTTTCATTTGATAGTATTCCCCTCCTTCTATATAGGTCAGACTTTATTTCCAGTTTTGGTTGGGATTGTATTTGTGCCCTTTTTATGATTTCCATTACATTATGTTATACTATAATTGTGGGATTATATATGCATGCATAAATTATTATCAGTTGCTTTACGTTTCAACATTGTATGGGCTTGGATATATGTGCATGTGTATAGGTACTTTAGGTTAATGCCTCCCATGTATGTGATATTCTTCTTGGAGTTATTCACCATCCACTGGCCAATTGGAGGTAAGCTTGGGGTAGTTGTGGATTGGCCCTTGTCAGGTCTAGTCATGAAAAAATGGTATCAATACTAGTTTACCCAACATGAAGTGTTATGAAACTTCCTAGGTTTAAGACTGTAGTTTTTTTTTCTAGATATGAGGTTTGGTTTGGTAATTAGGGAAACAATGTTAAAGTGTTTTGATTTTAGCTCTTAGTCCAGGGTGTCTAGTGTTGGTGCGGTGGATAACGTATCAATTCAATAAGACTTTGATAAATTTCTTATTGAATTAGTACATGTAGTTACTAGTTCCATGGAAAACACTAGTATATGTTTCATATATGAATGGATTGTGGTATCTATGTTCTTCTTGAGTCAGCTCCCCAAATATGATGTTTGACTGTGGTACGTCTTTATAACATTCCATATGACTCTATGATGACAACCAAATAAGATTCCAAAAAAATGTCATGATGATGACCAATTGGTTTATAATGCCTAAGTTTAGGGGCCCACTCTTGAGGTGTTTCCTATATAAGGGAAAAATTAGTGCTACCACCCATCGAGTGGTGATTATATTCTTTAGTGGATCTGATGGATGTTTGATGACGTGTTGGGAAACCAATGGATCTAGAAGGTCCGGATAATGATACATGTAGTATTGGTATATTACATGAGTTCCAAAGATAGATACCTCTTAGGTTTTGTGGTGATATAGACCCTCAGGTAGTAGAGGATTGAATCGAGGTGATGGTCCAGGTTTTTTGGCTTGTATGGACCCTCAATTGATCAGATGGTTGTTCTTGTGACCTATTTTCTTCATAGAGTAGCAGTTGGCTCTGGTGGTACCAAAAGATGACAAAAATTTGATGAGTATGCTTCATGAGTTTCATATTTAGAGATTTACTAGGTTACATGGTGGGATATACCCCCTTCTTGGGTGGTGGAGGACTGTTTTGAGCCTATGGTATTAATGTCACACTTGGATGAGACCCGTTCCTGATGGTGGTCCAAGTGGTGAGACTTGTAACACCCTAAGTTTTCATGAATTATTATTTTTGAATAAATTAAATTTATTTTATGGTTTCCATTACAGTCAACACCAAATTAATCTTGAATTATTTGAAACAAAAATTTAATAATGTGCTACACATAACACTGAGTTCTCTTATGTTACACACGACACTGAGTTTTAATAAAATCATGATATATTATTAAAATAGTTATTCAAACACAACCATTATAACCTATCTATTAAAATTATCAATATGAATAGTAATAAATATTTTCTAAATATTAATTATAATATTTGTACCTAAATGAAACATATTGATAATAAAATACATAATTTTTTGTAATGTCTTTATATGTTTTGAAAATGCCATTTTCTCAAAAATACCTTTTATGTATTTTTTTGAACAAAAATAAAATTAATTTTTGACAATTTAGAAAATTAATTTGATAAAATAAACATAATTTTTGAATTTAAAAAAGCAAAAAACATCTTAGGGTTAATTTTGGTGTTTTTTTTTCTAAAAAGTTTCATTTTTTGATGATTATTGAATAATATTGAATTTTAATTGAAAACTGCCATTTCATTTAATTTATGTATAAAGTTAAATTATATTTTAAATTGTTTTTTAAAGTTAATTTAGTTAAATTATACATCTATTAATCCAATTTAGGTCATTGGAATAAATTTCATATTGAATGTTGATATAAAAACCTTGTAAAATTTTGAACAGTTCATCTAAAAAAACCTTCTTTCTCATATCATCTAAGAGATTAATTTTAAATTAAATATTACCACTTATATGAATGGAATTTGGAAATAATGGATTAAAAATTTTGAATTATAATAATTTACATTATCTAATAAGGTTAAATTAATTTTTTACTATAATGATTAGTGAAAATAGTTAAAATTAATTACCACGATTAAAGTTAAAATAGGGTTTTGTGCATTACATGAAAGTAAGATCCTGAACTTTTTTATAGAGATATAACAGCCTCATTTATAGGTATTCTTTTTTCTTTCATTGAGTATAAATTGTTTGGGTCTTAACTTGGGTACGTTTAGGTGGAAATTGTATAATTATAGAAGAAGAGGCTTTGTATGGTTTGTGCATGGTCTGTATACGGTTAAACAAAATGTGCAAGGGGTTGCATGGTTTACGCATACAACCTATTACATGGTTTTCACATGGTTAAATTGTAGTGTGAAACCCATTTCATAGTTTGAACATGGTTAGTACCAACCGTGTGACTTGGCTCAACAATCTGTGCACGTGAAAAAATAAAGTTACGAATTTTAGTTTTAAAACTCCCAAAACCCCTATATTAACCCCAATTTGACCCTAGGTCAACCCAAATCAAATTATCTCATTTTTTGAGGCTCATTAAAGGTTTTATAAGGCTCACGACCTCCGTTCTTGGTGATTTGAAGCCCGATTTTTAGATCTTCATCTCTCTGAGTATGTGGTTTCTTCCTGATTGATTTCTCATCTCCCTTCCGTTCTTCTATCATTCTTTAAGGGAAGCAATCCTCTATTTTATTATATATAGGTCCATATTTATGGTATCTAGATATAGGTTTGTGAATATTTATTTATGCAATCTTAGATTTAGGTTTTAGATCTGGATATCATTATACGTGGTTGTTTTGCTCAAATTGAGGATATCCATTTGCGACAATTCATCACCGTTCTTGAGGCAGGTGGTCTAAAATTAAAATCCCATAGTATTTATTATAAATTACATGTATGTGATTTTATAATTGAAAGATTTTGTTTTGAAATTTGAATTCCAAATTGAATTAATTAATTTCGTCAATTAATTAATTGAGGAATTGAGGATTTGATTGAATAATGGGAATTTTGAAATAAAGATAATTAATTGGTGATTTAATTATCAAAGTATTGAATTGGGAAATTGGGGATGATTAATTATTGATTTCATTATTAAATTTTTCAATTGTAATTTTAGAATAATTAATTGGGTAATTAATTATTAAATGTTGAGTTTATGAAATGGTTAATTAATTATTGAATTGATTAACAAAAGAGATGTGATTAATTAATTGGTAAATTAATTAATGAGAATGGTTGGGATCATGAGATTTTGATTAGGATAATTAATTACAGAATTAATTTTTAGAGATTGTTATGATTATTGAATTGATTGAGATAAAACAATTAATTGCGGAATTAATTGGGGGAATTGAATTGATTGAGATAGAAAAATTAATTGAGGAATTAATTAGGGATATTGAAATGATTGAGATATAAAAATTAGTTGGTAAATTAATTAGGGTTATTAAATTGTTCAATTAAGATTAATTAATTGATTAATTAATTATTGGGAGATATATGATTATTTAATTGTTGAATTAATTTAATGGACTAATTAATTGAGGAATTAATTAATGAGGAACAAATTGATTATTTATTTAATTAATTAAATAATGAGATCTAATAGGATTAATTAATTGGTGGATTAATTGAATAGATTGAGTTAGATTAATTAATTGGTAAATTAATTAATGTGGATTGTTGTGATGGTGAAATTGAATGATTTGGATTAATTAATTGGTGAATTAATGGTATAATTAAATGAATTGGATTAATTAATTATAGAATTAATTAATGTGAATTTTTGGGATTTTGAATTTATGGAATTGGATAATTAATTGTTGAATTAATTATAATATAATGTGATTTTTGATTTGGGATAATTAATTTTAGAATTAATTATGAGATATTGAGATTGTTGATTTGAATAATTAATTGTTTCATTAATTATCAGATATTGGGATTGTGGATATTGATTAATTAATTGATGAATTAATTAAGGGGATTGACGTACTTAATTAATTAGGGAATTAATTAAGGGATTTATGTGATAAACTAATTGTTGAATTAGTAATGAAAGTGATATTATTAGTTAATTGTTGAATTAACTAAGGAAATTGATGTGATTAATTAATTGTTGAATTAATTAATGTTATTGATATGATTAGTTAATTGTTGAATTAATTAATGAAATTTATATGATTAATTAATTTCCAAATTAATTAATTTTATTGATGTGATTAGTTAATATTTGAATTAACTAGTAGATAGACATGATTAGAAAATTGTTTAATTAACTAAAGAAATTGATGTGCTTAATTAATTTTTGAGTTAATTAATTTTATTAACGTGATTAGTTAATCGTTGAATTAACTAATGGAATTGAAGTGATTAATTAATTATTGAATTAATTAATGTAATTAATGTGATTAGTTAATTGTTTAATTAACTAAAGAAATTTATGTGATTAATTAATTATTGAATTAATTAATGTTATTGACGTGATTATTTAGTTGTCGAGTTAAATAATAGAATTGATGGGATTAATTAATTTTCAAATTAATTAATGTAATTGATGTGATTAGTTAATTTTTAATTAATTAGTGGATAAACACGATTAATTAATTTTTGAATTAATTAAAATAAATTAATGTGATTAATTAATTGTTGAATTAATTAATGGACTCAGATAATTTAATTTATAAATTAATTAATGGAATATTTTGGTGGTTATTTTTGATAATATGATTAAGGTGGATTAATATTGGTTGATGTGATGATATGAAAACATATTACATTGAGATACATGTGATAATGTGAAATGATATTCATTCATGGTTGATAAGTGGGGTGTTATACATGATGATCTATGCCAATGATGTATATGCATAACACTTAAATGAGGTTATAGACATGATGTTGTACGTCGATGATAGATATATCTGTATGGTTTATAAATGAGGTGTTAGAAATGATGATCTACACCAATGATATATACGCATGATTGAGAATTGGGGTGCTAAAAATGACGTTCTATGTCCATGATGTATATGCATGATTGAGAATTGGGGTGCTAGACATGACATTCTATGCCCATGATATATATTTTCATGATTGGTAAACATGATGATAGGCATGGAGTTCTGTATAAAAAATATAGGCATTGGACTATGGTTCCATGTTCTTGTAAGAATGAAATGTGAATTGAATGGTCAAAAAGGAGATCTGAGATATGAATTCACTCGATAATACTTCGAGCTCCAGTATAATCCAATGTAGGTATTAAGATATGATAAAACCTTTGAATACTTTGAGCTCTGGCATGAGACAAATAAGTTATTAAGATATGATATTACCTAGGAACAATTTGAGCTCCGACATGAGCCAAAGATGACATTGAGGTACGAGTATCCTCGGGAACCTGAGAGTTAATGTGTTTATGTAAAGAATAAATGATAGTGTGATAAATGATTACTTATGCATTGTACATTTTTCTTTATACAAATGCATATAATGTTTTATGGGATATTGTTTTAGACACTATTGGTGGTGGCCTACTGAGTTGTACTCACACCCCACTCAGGTTGCCTGACCTGAATAGACTTTGTGTTTTCTAGACTGGTTAAGGGAAAAGGCTCTATGTTAGAGAATATATTTGGGATGGATCAAAGATGAGGGAACTGGATGTTGTTCCAGACCCGATTGAGAGTTATTCCTGTCTTAACTTTTGGGTTTTCATTTTGATAATTGGCATGCACATGAGCATGACATATTTATTGTTTAGTTTTGAAAATATAATTGATGCATTATTTATCATGAGATATTGGTATTATTTATGGTCATATGTTTCTACTATTGTTTATTTATTTTCATAGGTGTATTACTCTAATGAAAAAAGAGGGTATAGTCTCATCATGATTGATAATAGACTCTCACTGCTAGCCAATAACCTTTGGCATACGTGGACATGCACTTGAGGTCATGTGGCTTCTGGCTTGGGGCACCAATGCATGTAACCTAAGATGGGATGTAACAAAGTGGTATTAGAGGCCCGTTTTATTTTCTACTTCTTTTGTCTTAATATTTGGTAAATGTATATAGGAGACTAGGAAGAGTATGGGATTGGTTATGAGCCCGTTCATGGGATTATATACCCCAATGTATAGGGGAGAACCCAAGTAGCCAGGGTGGGATTATTGTTATTATGTTATAGTTGAATATTATTTCACCTTGGGTGACACACTTATTGTGCACTGTGATTATTGATGTTGAAATTTTATGAGATATAACTCATGGCCCAAAATGGAACGAGAGTTGAGTTTTCATGCATCATACTAGGAACTCAGGATTCTTTTGCGACATGCATCATACTAAGCACACATGAAAAAATGGGTTATGGGTAAGTTGTTGAAATTGAACTGTTATTTCCTTGATTGTGAAATTGAACTGAAAATGTTGACTAACTTGAAATTGAGAATGATTGGTAAAATGATGCAAGATAAGAATAAATAGGTTTCTAAATGATAAAATTGAATAATGAGAATGTGTATAGCCTTGTTAACTATGACTTAAGAGTATGATGGTTAAGGGTAGAGATAGCTCCTCGGTTTTGACCAAGTGGAAGGAAAAAGGGGATAATATTTGTTATGGTTTTGTGTAAATCCTTCTTGTTAACTGTGTTAATGTTGTGAAATGATAATTCTTTGTGTTATTTATTTGGCCCTTTATATGGGTGGTTTGGGTAGTGAGAATGCTCTAGTTTGAGAACTTGGTTGAAGGTTGAGTGAGGGACCATCTAGTTTTGGATCATATGGTGAGATATTGGTGGGAAGGGAAGCCTAAGAATTTCGATAGATTAAGTTGTTTCCATAGTGGGAGGCAACATCAGTGATGGATTAATTATGGTGGTGTTCACCAATGACTTCTTAGAATACTTTTAATTAAGTGAAGATCATGTCCCCTACCTTGACATTGTCCCGAGTATTCTAAGAAGATTTAGCTTTACACCTACCTATCTAAATGTGTTTTGATTGATATGGGGACCCTTCGAGGTTGCACATATAAAGTGGTATATGTAGAGCCGAATGGTGGAAGGTATTCCATCGACAGTTTATAGATGAGGTTCTCAAGATAGAACAGAGGTCGATAAAAACCGTGATGGCTGAGTTGCTTGAAAAATTGGCTCTAATGATGCTCCTAAGGTGGGGAGTGATATGTCAATAGTAGGTGTGCAAATAAAGACCATGGATTTGATGTGGTGGAATCATAATTCCAATGAGGAACCTGTAAGGTGTATGCTTAAATTTCTCAAGGAATGGATGGATGGGCCTTAAAGGTGGTGTATCTATATCCTCTTTAGGTAGTTTTTAATTTCAATACTGAGTGACAATTGGATGGTGTTTTTTTGGTTGTTGGGAATAGTGAGTTGGGAAAACTGTTGGGTATGTTGATGATGTAGAGCTTAAGATCAATGCATCCTTTGAGGACCATCTGACATGTGTGTTAGATCAGAATGATAAAATGTTATAAGGAAAGACTATGTTATTAGTTATTATATTGTGGAAACATTAATGTGTGTAGGAAGAAAATTGGTATTGAGAAATGGATAAGAGGTAACAGTGGCCCAACTTTTTTTGACTCAGAATCTTAGTGATGTTTGGGAGTACAACTAGGGGATGAGCTGTTATAAGGTGTGGATATTATAATATCCGGACATTTTTTTAGAGATTTCATGATATTTTTAGAGGTATTCTTTAGCCTTGTGTTGAGTATAACTTTTTTGAGTCTTAACTTGGGTGTGTTTGGGTGGAAATTGGACAATTATGGAAGGAGGAGAGGATTTTCATGGTTTGCACATGGTTAGACAAAGTGTGCAATGGGTTGCATGGTTTGTGCATGGTTAAAACAAAGTGTGAAACCTGTTACATGGTTTGTGAATGATTTTTGAATGGATAAATCAAAGTGTGCAACATGTTTTACATTCTTCACATGGTTGGTACTAACCATGTGAATTTTCCCAACAAACCCTACATGTAAAAAATAAAGTTGAGAATTTTAGTTTTAAAATTCCCAAACCCCTATATTAACCCCAAATCAACCCCAGGTTGACCCAAATCAAATTATCTTATTTTTGGAGGCTCCTGGAGGGTTTCTTAAGTCTCCCAACCTCATTTCTTGGCAATTCAAAGCCTTGTTTTTAGATTAACATCTCTCCAGGTATGTGGTTTATTCCCTATTGATTTATCATCTCACTTCCATTCTTATCTCATTTCTTAAGAGAAGTTATCCTTTATTTTATTAGATATATATACATATTTGAGGGATCTAGATCAAGGATTTTGGATATAGATATAGAATTAAAGTATTTTGATTTGTTTGATCTTGGACTTAGGTTTTAGATCAAGATATCTTTCTATATAGTTGTTCCGATCAAATTGAGGACATCCATTGGTGACCGTTCATCACTGTTCTTGAGGTATGTGGTCTAAAATTCAAAATCTCATAGTCTTTATTATCAATTACCTATATGTGATTGTAGAATTTATAGAGTTCGTTTAGTGATCGGAATTCCAAATTTATATAATTAATGTGGTCAATTAACTAATTGAGGAATTGGGGGTTTGATTGAATAATGGAAATTGTGAAATAAGGATAATTAATTTTTGAATTAATTATCAAATTATTGAATTGGGAAATTAGGGATAATTAATTTTTTAATTAATTATCAATTTTTTGAATTGTAAATTAATAATAATTAATTGGTGAATTAATTATTAGATGTTAAGTTTGTGAAATAATTAATTAATTACTGAATTCATTAACGAAAGATATGTGATTAATTAATTGGTAAATTAATTAATGGCAATGGTTGTGATCATGAGATTTTTAATGGGATAATTAATTATAGAATTAATTATTGGAGATTGTTATGAGTATTGAATCGATTGAGAATGAATAATTAATTGAGGAATTAATTAGGGATATTTAATTGATTAAGATAAAACAATTAATTGAGGAATTAATTAAAGATATTGAACTGATTGAGATGGAACAATTAATTGGTAAATTAATTAGGGTTATTGAATTGTTGAATTAAGATTAATTAATTAATTAATTAATTAATGGAAGCTATGTGATTATTTAATTGTTGAATTAAATAAATGAATTAATTAATTGATTAATTAATTAATGAGGAGAAATGTGATTATTTAATTTATAAATTAAATAATGGGATTTAATGGGATTAATTAATTGGTGGATTAATTAAAGGTATTGAGTTTGATTAATTAATTAGTGAATTAATTAGTGGGGATTTTTGTGATTGTGTAATTGAATGAATTGGATTAATTAATTAATGTGGATTTTTAGGATATTTAATTGATAAAATTGGATAATTAATTATTGAATTAATTATGGGACAATGAGAATTTTTACTTGAGATAATTAATTGTAAAATTAATTATGAGATATTGAGATTGTTAAATTGAATAATTAATTGTTGAATTGATTATAGGATATTAGGTTCGTGGATATTGATTAATTAATTGATGAATTAATTAATGGGATTGATGTACTTAATTAATTAAGGGGATTTATCTGATAAACTAATTTTTGAATTAGTAATGAAAGTGATGAATTAGTTAACTTTTTAATTACCTAAGGAAATTGATGTGATTAATTAATTTTTGAATTAATTAATGTTATTGATGTGATTAGTTAATTGTTTAATTAACTAATGGAATTAATGTGATTAATTAATTGTAGAATTAATTAATATTATTGATGTGATTAATTAATTTTTGAATTAACTAGTGGATAGACATGATTAGTTAATTATTGAATTAACTAAGGAAATTGATTTGATTAATTAATTATTGAATTAATTAATATTATTGACATGATTATTTAATTATTTAATTAACTAAAGTAAATGAAGTGATTAATTAATTATTTAATTAATTAATGTAAATGATGTGATTAGTTAATTATTGAATTAAATAAGGAAATTGATGTGATTAATTAATTGTTTAATTAACTAATGTTATTGACATGATTAGTTAACTGTTGAATTAACTAATGTAATTGATGTGATTAATTAATTATAGAATTAATTACTGTTATTTATGTGATTATTTAATTTTTTAATTAACTAGTGGATAGACATGATTAATTAATTATTGTATTAATTGAAGAAAATTAATCTGATTAATTATTTTTTTAATTAATTAATGGAATCAAATTAATTAATTCATGAATTAATTAATGGAATATTATGGTGGTTATTTATGATAAGAGGATTAATGTGGATTAATCTTGGTTGATTTTATGATATGAAAACATGTGATATTGAGATACATGCGATAATGTGAAATGATATTCATGTATGCTTTATAAGTTGGGTGCTAGAAATGATGATCTATGCCAATGATGTATATGCATAGTTGTTAAATGGGGTACTAGACATGAAGATCTACACCGATGATAAATATATCTGTATGGTTGAAAAATGGGGTGTAAGATATGATAATATACATTAATGATATATTCACATGATTGAGAATTGGGTTTTCAGACATGATATTCTATGTCTTTGATGTATATGCATGATTGAGAATTGGGGTACTATACATGATGTTCTATGACCGTGATATATATATGCATGATTAATAAAAATGATGATTGACATGGAATTCTATATCCAGAACATCAACATTGGACTACGGCTTTATGTGGCCATAATAATGAAACATGAATTGAATGGAAACAAAGGAAATTCGATATATGACCTCACTTGAGAATACTTTAGGCCCTGGCATGTACTGAAGCAGGTATTGAGATATGATATCACCTTTTAATACTTTAGGTTCTGGCATGAACAAAAGTAATTATTAAGATATGATATTACCTAGGAACACTTCAGGCTCTTGCATGAGCCGAAGTTGATGTCGAGGTACTGATATCCTTGAGAACCTGAGAGTCAATGTGGTTAAGTAAAGGATAAATGATAATGTGATAAAAGTTTACTTATGAATTTTACTTTTTCCTTTATAAAAATACATACACTATTTTATTTGATATTATTTTAGACACCATTGGTGGTGGTCTACTGAGTTATACTCACACCCTACTCAGGATTCCTTATCAGTACATGAATTGAATTTGTGTTTTCTGTATAGGTTAAGGGAAAATGCCCAACGTTAGATGGAAGAGTTGGGATGAATTATGGATGAGGGAACCATACATGGTTCAGGTCCCACTCAAGAGTTATCAATGTCTTAATTTTTGGGTTTTCATTTTGAAACTTGGCACGTATATTAGAATTACATATTTATTATTCAATTTTGACATTGCACTTAATGCATTGGTTATCATGAGATATTGGTATTGTTTATGGTCATATGTTTCTGCTATTGTTTATTTATTTCCACTGGTGTATTAATCTAATGAAAAAAGAGAGGGTATAGTGTCCCCATGATTGATAATAGACCCTTGCTACTATTTGGTAGCCCTTGGTGAATGGGGAGGTGCACTTTAGGTCATGTGGCATTCCAGATTAGGGCACTGGTGCGCGACACCCAGTTTGGGATGTTACAATGTGTTTGTATTAAAATAATTTTACACACACATATTATTTTTATTTAATAAATTGGGCTTAATATTTATAATCATTAGGTCTAAATTATATAATAAATATATTTCTAATTTAATTCTAAAAGGATAAATCACCTAGGTAAATAAAAAGATACAAATACCATGGTAAAAACTAAATGGGTAAAATTGAGTAAACTTAAAGACTAAGGAATAAATTGATAAAAAATGTGTTTCTTTTGTGTGTAGGATGTTTATACTGACCATAAAATCTCTTTTATCCATTATTGATCTATTTTGGAGGCACATTAGGTAATAGTGACCTCCCAATAGTGAATATTTTTATGTATTTACAAAAATGCCACCCCTCTTTAATTATAAAAGGATACTCACTCCTATAACTTCTTCACACCTATAAATCCATTTAGATAAACCATAAAATTCCCAAATCACATAAAATAATTTCCTCAAATCATCCCAGAAGCCTTATTCTAGGAATAAATCCAACCCAGGAAGGATTTAGTGGAAACTCAAATAGGATACCTGAAGAATATGTAGTGTTCATCTATAAGAGTTTTTGTTTTATTTATTCCTCCGCCTCATTCAATTATTGTAATAACATGATAATATAATAATCGTAGTATATTAAATATACTAGTATATTTTTATGTTAAGTTCCTTACCTGCAACAATCTCCACTTCCATCAAATGGGTTACAAAATCATTATTCATGTGTACGACGGACTACCGCCTTGCAAACCGATGTCATTCGTTTTTCCATTTCCACCTCTCATGGTTGGAAAAAATGATTTATTAATTATTTATATATGGTGTTTATAATATTATTATGTTTTTTTAATTATTATATCACACATACCTTCATTCCTTCCATTTTATGGGAATATGATAACGTCATTCATATGTCCTGTGGGCTACCACCTCATGAAATGATGTGATTAATTCTTGATTTACATGGCATGTATTAAGGATGGGTTTGATAAAAATATGTGATATATATTACATAAAAATTATTTTTTAATGATAATTTATATATAATTTAATTTTATTTATTTCAATATGACAACAAAATGGAAATAGTGTTCATGCGTATGTACAACCTACCGTCTCTATGAACAGTGTATTTCACTTCCTATCACTAAATTTTATGGATTACTATAAATACATATATAATGAATATATATGATATTTAAATCTTGGTTTACATTTTTAAGATTATAAAACCATGATCGAATCAGTAGGACCAAAAATAACAAGTCAAAACATACACGAAAAACAAAGTATTTATTGCCCAAAACGTGACTTTAACATGGACTTGTTAATAAATGGGTAATAAAAGGGAATAATTAAATAATATATGGTATTATATATATAAATATAGTCATATATAATATGTATAATAAATATATATTTATTATATAGGAGGTTTTAATGAGTATGATAGAATTCAAGACTTAAGGTAAGAGATTTTCATCTCAAATTTTCTTCTTTTAGACGTACATACCTATATTATTTCAAGTGGTGTATATAAAACCCATTTGAAATGTAATATCACGAATTTATTAATCCTCATTAAATTTTAAGATTCATGTTATGTTATTCCTTCATGGGGATTATGATTCAATGTTACCAGAGTGGTAAATATTTCATGTTATAATCTCATCATTTATCTGTATTGTTTATGATTAAGTCTCTAATATTGAAATATCATGATCAAAAACTCAAGAATTATCATTAATTTTATTATCATATGGTTATTCATGATATATTCAAGTAATGTTACCATTTTTCCACTCCTTGTTACTTAAAATTATTAAGAAAATGTTTTAAATAAAATCTGACTTTATTTCCCTCTTCGCTTGGAAATTTGTTTTCTTCCAAAAGAATGTCTTATAATATTTTTGTAAAACATGTTTTATTACTCTCTTATGATTTTTGAAATACAATTTTACCCATTATTAAATTTTTATAAACTTTTTTGTAAGGAATCTTCATGTGGTTTTCCAAACAATGTTCATTCATCTTTTACCAAAAATGTGAAAGGAATCTTTATTTTAACATGTATATAATGAAATTAATTCTATAGAATCATGAAAAATAATTCATTTTAAAATTAATTTATAATATTTAAAGTTTATTTTCAAATAAAAAGGTTTTCAAAATTATTTATGTTTAAAAATAAATTTTCAAAACTGAAAGGATATTTTCCTCAAGAAATATTTTAAATAATATTTCAAAATTATTTACATATAAGATGACATCAATTAGTGTTACCTATTTTTTACTAGGGATATTATCCAAGGATAGCATTCATATTATTTCTTTTAATGGTGTATGTTTTAATGGCTTGATGTTTATGAAACTCATTTCTCTTACATAGGTTATACCATGAAGAAAGGCTTATGAAACCCACTTCTTTTCACGAGTTATTATATGATAAAATGATTATGAAACCTATCACAAGTTATTATCTGATGAAATGATTAGTAAGATAGGGTTGTAATGGGGAGTGAACCTGATTCAATAAGGAAATTTTTTCACTATGATGGCCTATATAGTGAGGATTGAATAATATAGAAATGATTTTCTATGCTTATGTGTATGCCAAAAATTCCAGGTCAATGTTATGCTCTCATGGATCATGTTCTTAGATTCCCTTATTATTCATGTTTTATGAACTACCAATATTTATGTCATGACTCAATACTATGATCATTAATATGCAAGGTGTGTTTTTAAAATTTTATGCTCACGTTCCCATACCATTATGTTCATGTTATGCTTAAATATCTCTCTTATTTACCCTTACTGTGCATCAAAGATCACCATTTTTTATGTTTCCTTTCCCTAGGTTATGAATATATATATATATATATATATATTTTGTATGATATTTATAAGAAGGGTTCCAGTTATGAAGAACATAGTATAATATGGCATGGCTCACTTATGGACCATTTTTTATGTTTCCAAGTTTCTAAAGGCACTAAACTATTACGGTCCTCAAGTGTGTGTTTGTGTAATGTAATGAATATTCATGAAAAAATGATGTAATATTTATGTATGATAATCTTATGTCACTATAGTTGGTATCATAGGATAAGTTTAGTTAACCTTTGGAAACTAGGATGAGAAAATATTAGTGAGATACCTAAGGACATGTCTATGGATAAGTCTAAGGATGAGTCAAAGTATAAAAAAATGTCCTAGAACTTTGGTAAAGGATAGAGTAAGTGGTTTCCTAGAAATATATCCATATCTGGATACTACAGGTAGAAATGGATCTGGAATAGATATACCTAGGGGTAACAACCCTAAAAAAATATTGAGATAGACTCGATTGAGAACTGGTTCATGACAATGGGCCTTGCATCACACCTAGTTTGACACTCCTGGGGGATACACTTTATAAATTCACAAAATCTTTATGAACCATCATGAAGGATTTAAATAGAAGATAAATATTAATGAAATAGTATGAACCTAATGTATCATATATCAAAGAATAAGTTATCATAATTTAGACATCCTATAAGTAATTTTTCATGATTACATGGTTCCCCACTATAATTATTGTTTCTTACACTATGTTTTTTAGTTTTTTTTAAATGGAAAGAGCCCAAAGTAACCTCTTTAATTTTGAGTGTGACAGACAATGAAATGGTTTTCCTCTTAAGCATCCAAACTCTATGGGAGTTGGAATGGAAAAATCATTGTTATGATTATACAACTTTCTCAAGATATAAACCATGATAGACTTATAAATGAACAAAGGAGGGAACAACATTCTATTGAGTTATTTATGAGGAAATGACTAAATTATTTTAGTGGGTCTTTTAATCCACTAGTTTAAAAACAAAGGACTAGTACCACTAAAAATATATTTTTTATTCTTAAGTGTTCAGAATATGAAAAAGTCATTTTGGCTGTCTACAGTTTGGAAGGTGAAGAAATTTAAAGGTATAATCTTATCCAGAATATGAGGAACAAAGATGAAATTGACTCCATAGATTTGGATTATTTCTAGAACTTATTTTTCAATAAGTACTTTCCTTGTATTCTCTAAATGAATTTGGAGAAGGAGTTACTTGAGATAAAGTAAAAGGATGATGAATCCATTGGTATCTATTGGGAAAATTTTATAATACTTGTGAGGTATTCTTCAAGTATTATCATCCAACCTGAAAGTAAGGTTGATTGATTATTTAATGGATTAAAAGAAAGTATCCAAAGGGATTTAGCTATAATAGAATTTAATAGGTATGAATGACTTTTTCAACATGCTATCAGGGTGAAAATAGAGGTTAGATTTACATATCAATCTCATGGTTTTGATAAGAATATAAAAATGGAAATCAAAGGAAAATCTAAAAAATATTGAGAGAAGAAGATATTCTTTCCTTTAGGCTCAAAGTTTGCGAAGAAGAATGTAGTAAATTGACTTAATGGGACTATTAAATGTTTTAAGTGTGTAAGGGAAGGTTATCATGAAATTGATTACCAAAGTGATGAGAAAAAGTTATTTAATGATGAAAATAGAGAGAAAGATTCATAAAATTCACCTCCGACACTTCAGTGATTCAAGTGAAAGGAGAATGGGAATTATGATAAATAGTTCCCAAACCTGAGGGTTAATGATGAATATTGACGTCAACAACCTATTAAGTTGAGGGAAAGGGGGAAATCTCATGTGATCATTATTTCTAATGATGGGTGAAATAAAAACATGGTTAAATATACACTTACCATCTACTATAGAATAGATAATATATTATTTGAATTTGGATTTACCCATTATTTCATATCTAAAGAATTTTATAATTGCATCAATATTCCAACCAAATGATTAGATATGGAATTAATAATGAAAACCCATAATTGTATTATGATCACATATCAAGTGTATGATTTCCATCAAGTTTACATTTTTGGGAATATGATTCCTACAAATATTGTTATTCTTTATCTAATGTAATTTGATGTCATCTTAGGAATGGATTAGATTTATTTTCATAAATCCCACATAAATTATCGAGGAATAGAAGTCACATTTGATATTTCAAACTAGCCTATGATCATATATCAATATGACATAAGTAGAAACTTATGATGGAGATTAAATTCATTTTATGGGTTTGAATTCCCATACATAAGGGGTGATTATCTCAAATGGTTGAGGAGAAACTCAAAATTTATGATATTACTATTGTTTAGGAATTTGTTGATGTATTTACAAAGGAGTTTTCTGATATTTCACTAAAATGTGAAGTTGAGTTCCCAATAAAACTCATACCTAGTGCCACACCAATTTTAAAGACTCCCTCTATAATTTACTTGATTGAGTTGTAGTAATTTAAGAAGAAACTCTAGGAAAACCTTGATAAGGGATTCATTCAAAAAAGTGTGTCACCTTGGGGTGCACGTGTTCTTTTTGTTAAAAATAAATATGTATCAATACGACTTTTCATTGATTATTTGGATATAAACAAGATTATAATTAATAACAAGTATCCACTTCACCATATTGATGAATTTTTTATCAACTGCATGGATCTTAATATTTTTTAAGATTGACCTTCATTCTGGATATCATTAATTGAAAGTCAAGAATGAGTATATACCCAAGAAATTTTTTTGTATATGTTGTGTACACTATAAATATATAGAAAATCTATTAGGTATTACTAATTCTCCTACTATCTTAATTTATTTAATAAATAGAGTATTTATATATTACCTTGATCAGTTTGTTGTAGTCTTTATAGATGAAATTATTATCTATTTAAAGAGAAATGAAGAGAATGAAGACCACTTGAGAGTTGTACTAAAGACCCTAAAGAGGGATAAACATTATGAAAAATTTAAAAAGTGTAAATTATGGATATAAAAGGTTTCATTTTCGTGTTATATAATCTCAAGATAGGGTATATCAATATATCTATCAAAGGATGAGGTAAGTGAATGTTTTCCTAGACCAACCAAAAGGACTGAGATCCATATTTTTCTTGGTTTAGATAGATATTATCAATGGTTTTTGGAGAATTTCTCATGACTATATAATCCCTTGATCAAGTTAACTTAGTAGGGATCCAAGTTCCTCTAGATAGATGATTGTGAGGAAAATTTCAAGGAAATGAGGATAATATTTGTCAACTCACCTATTCCTACATTACCCTATTATGGAGAAGAGTTTGTAATCTATAATGATTCATAAAATAAGAAATTAGGATGTATTATTATGTAGAATGACATGATAATAGATTATGGCTCAAAAAAATTGAAGGTTAATGAGAAAAATTACCCAACTCATGATTTGGAGTTAGCTGTAGTAATTTTTTCATTAAAGATTATGATTTCTCAATAAATTACCACCCTGGGAAAGTGAACAAGGTGGTAGATGATTTTAGTTAAAAGAATCATGCTATATTATCCATGATTAGGATAAAAAAAGATCCAATAATTCTGGATTTTCAAAGGATGGATTTGGAGATCACAAAGAAATGGGAAACATCTTATTTTTCCCAATTGAATATTCAACCATCTATCTAAGTGAATATTAAAGTGGAATTGATGGAATATTTAGAGCTATAAAATAAGTTTATAAATGTTCCCAAGTTTAACATTTATCATGATGGAATGAAAAGGTTCAGGAACTATGTATACATTCCATCCACACCATACTTAAAGAAGGAATTGTTAGAGGAAACTTATAGTTCATCATTCTTTATTCATCTTAGAAGTATGAAGATGCATAGAGATTTGAAAGAATACTTCTGGTGGGATGGAATGAAGATAGATATCACATATTTTGTATCTTGGTGATTGGTATGTCAACAATTTAAGTATAAAATAAAAAAGCCTAAGGGGATTTTGAATCTATTACCCAAACTAGAATGGAAATAAAAAAAATAACCAAGTATTTTGTAATTGGACTCCCCAAAATGATTAAAGGGAGTAATTATATATGAGTTTTAGTTGATCATATTGCTAAGCCAGCACACTTCATATCTATTAGAAAAAAAACTCTCTCTGTATAAAATTTCTTCAATATACATTAATAAAGTGGTATGGTTTCATAGAGTACCACATTATATTATGTCTGATCGAGATTTGAGGTTTACCTCAAAGTTCTGGAAAAGTCTTCAGTAATTTCTTGATATAGAGTTGATTTTCATTACTATGTATCATCCTCAAATACATGGATAGTCAGAAAGAACAATTCAAATCCCAAAGGGTATATTGATATATTTTTATTTATATTTCAAAGGGTGTTGAGATCAACACATTCCTCTAGTTGATTTTTCTTACAATAATATATTTAACTCAAGAATTTAGATGGATAATTATGAAGACCTCTATGGAAATAAATGTACAGCTTCAACATTCTAAAATGAATTTGGATAAATAAATCTATTGGGGCTTGAGAAAGATGAAGAAATAGAAAAGTGGGATAAATCAATTCAATAATATATCAAGGAAACTCAGAGTTGGTATAAAAGTTATGTTGATAATCACCAGTGTGATATAGAATTATAAGTTGGTGATATGGTGCTTCTAATAATTTCTCTATGGAAGATGGTTATGGGATTTGTGAGGAAAGGAAAACTAATCCCTAAGTATATCAGTCTATTTGATATTCTTGATCGTAATGGGATGGTATCCTATCTCTTGATACTTACACCAAACCTCTTTCATGTCCATTATGTGTTTTATGTATCAGTCTTGAGGAAGTACACACCTAACCCTTCACATGTAATGAACTTGTAAGTCATACCACCAGAGAAAGATCTTTATTATAAAGAATAAATGGTAGAGATTCTAGATCATACATAGAAAGTTCCAAAAAACAAGAACACTCACCTAGTCAAAGTTTTTTGGAGAAACCACCAGTTTGAGGAATCTATATGGGAACTTGATAATATAATGAGGTAGAATTATCCTCATTTTCTTCATTAGAGTGATAAATTTTGAGGGAGAAATTAATTATAAGGGGGGTAGGATGTAACACCCTGGGTTTTCATGATTTATTATTTTACAAATTAATTAAAATTATTTAATGGATTGTGTTACATGAAACACCATGTTAATATTGAGTTATATTCAACATGAAGTTAATATTATGCAATATGTTTCACTAGGTTATCTTTCATTAAACACAACATTAATTTTTAACAAAACCATGATATATTATTAATATAGTTATTAAAACACTAATGTTATAACCCATCCATTAAACTTATAAATATGAATAGTAATAATTTTTTTTTAAATATTAATTATAATTTTTTACATAAAGGAAACATATTGATAATAAAGTACATAATTTTTGGTAAAGTCTCTATATGTTTTGAAAATACTATTTTCTAAAAAAATTCCTCTATGTATTTTTGTGGATAATAATAAAATTAATGTTTGAAACTTTTAAAAAATTAATTTTTAAAATTAATATTATTTTTTTAATTTACAATGTAAAAATTATATTATGGTGAATTTTTGGGTTTTTTAGAAAATCTTCATTTTTTGACGAATAGTGAAAAATACTGAATTTTAATTGAAAAATTTCTTTTAATTTAATTTATTTATAAATTTTATTTATTTTTTATATTGTTTTTAAAATTTAAATTAGTTCAATTATACATGTATTAATCTAATTCATTCCATTTTAATCAATTTGATAATGAATTTTGATATAAAAACTTTGTAAACTTTTGAACATTTTCTCTTAAAAAACCCTCTTTCTTGTCACGTTTGCAGGATTAATTTTAAATTAAATATTACAACTCGTATGAATATAATTTGAAAAAAATTATAAATATTTGGAATCAAAATAATTTATATTACTTGATATGGTTAAATCAATTTTTTACCATAATTATTAGTGAAAAAAATTAAAATTAATTACTATGGTTATTGTTAAAACAGGTTTTTGCGCATTACATGTGTTGGTATTGAAATTAATTTTACACAAACATATGTTTTTTATTTAATAAATTGGAATTAATGTTTACAATAATTAATTATAAAATATCTAATAAATATAATTTCAATTTTATTCTCAAAGGATATATTACCAAGGTAAATAAAAAGATACAAGTTACCGTGGCAAAAACTAAAAGAGTAAAATTGAGTAAACTTAAAGACTAAGGAATAACATGATAAAAAATGTGTTTATTTTTGTACAGTGGAGGTATTTACTAACCATATAATCCATAAAATTCATTATTGATATTTTTGGAGGCACATTAGGTAAGAGTGGCTTCCCAATAGTGAATACTTTTGGGTATTTACAAAAAATATCACCTCTCCTCAATTATAAAAGAGCACTCACTCCTATAAATTATTCACACCTCTAAAGATATTTAGGTCAAACAAAAAATAAAAAAATAACTTAAAAAATTACATAATCTCATCTTAGAAGCCTTAGTTTTTGCATAAATCCAACCTAGGAAGGAGTTAGTGCAAAACTAAGGTGGATACCTGAAGAAGAGGTAATGCTCAGCAATGAGCGTTTTTGTTTTATTTCTTCCTCCACCTCTTTAAATTATTATTATAACATGATGATATAATAAAATCAGTACATTAAATATATTTATATTTTTTTATGTTAAGGTTATTCCCTACAACCATCTCCAATTTCATAAAATGGGTTACGAAATCATCGTTTGTGTGTACGATGAACCACCACCTCACAGACCGATGCCATTCATTTTTCCATTACCACATCTCATGGTTGGAAATAATGATTTATTTATTGTTAATATATTATATTTATGATATTATTATGGTTTTTTAATTATTATATTAGACATACCTTCATTATTTCCATTTTAGGGGAATATGATAACATCACTCGTGCTTAAGACAGACTAATGCCTTGTGAAGTGATGTGATTCATTCATGATTTAAACGAAATCTATTAAGGATGAGTTTATTAAAAATATGTGATATATATTAGATAATAATTATCCTATAATGATAATATATATATATCATTTACTTTTCTTTCTTTCAATCTGACAAGAAAATGGAAACAATGTTCATGCGTACATACAACCTACCATCTCCATGAATAGTGCATTTCATTTCCTATCAATAAATTTTATGGATTACTATAAATAGATATATGATAAATATATATGATATTTATATCATAGTTTAAATTATTTATATTATGAAAATATTATTGAATCAATATGACCAAAAACACTAAGTCAAAACATACACGAAAAACAAAATAGTTGTCGCCCGAAACGTGACTTTAACATGGAATTGTTGATAAATGGGAAATAAAAGGGAATAAGTAAATAATATATGGTATAATATATATTAATGTGTTTCTTTAACATATGTATAATTAAACTATATTTATTATATAGGTTTTTCGAATGAGTACGACAGAAGTCAAGACTTAAGGTAAGATATTTTTATCTCAATTTTCCTTCTTTAAGACGTACATTATGTTATGAACCTATATTATTTAATAAGGTGTATATAAAGAAACTTTTACATGTAATATCATGAATTTATTCATCCTAATGATATTTTAATATTCATATTATGTTATTCCTTTATGATTATTATGATTTAATGTTACCAAAGTGGTAAATATTTTATGTTACAATATGATCATTTATCGATATTATTTATGATTAAGTCTCCAATATTAAAATATCATGATATAACTCTTAATAATTCTCCATGATTTTATTATCCTATAGTTATTCATGACATATTTAATTAATGGTACCATTTTCCTACTCTTAGCCTTAAAATTATTAAGAAAATGTTTTAAGGAAAATCCAAATTTATTTATCTCTTCAGTCATAAATTTATTTTCTTTAAAAAATATGTTTTCTAAGAACGTTTTCAAAATTGTTTTACTGATATATCATGATTTTTAAAATTCATTTTTACCCATGTTTCTATTTTTATTTTTTTGAAAGTAATCTTCATGTCATTTTCCAAACAATTCCCATTTGGATTTTACTAAAAAATGTGAAAGGAATATTTGTTTTAATGATTATGGAATGAACACAATTTTCTAACATCATGAAAAATCATTACTTCAAATATTACTTTATATATTTTCAAGTTTTTTTTCAAAGAGAAAGTTTTCCAAAATGTTTTATATTTTAAAAATAAAATTTCAAATTGGAAAAGATATTTTCCTCAATAAATGTTTTAAATGATCTTTTAAAAATATTTTCCATATTAAAATGAGATCCATTGGTGTCACCTATACCTTACTGGGGATATGATACAAGGATACCATTTATATTATTTCTCTGAATGGTTTATATTTTTATGTTATGTTGTTCATGAAACCTATTTCTATTCAATGGGTTATACCATAGGATAATACTTATGAAACCCACTTCTTTTCATGGGTTATTCTATAATGAAATGATTATAAAACCTATTTCCTTTCCATAGGTTATGATATGATTAAATGTTTATAATACCCATTTCATTTCATGGGTTATGATATGATGAATTTTTATGATCTTGTAGTACACATAAATATGGTTTTCATTTTGTGATGGGTGGGACTATATCTCCTTATAATGCATTGGATAATGATCTATATCTCATTAGATAGATAGGACTTGAACAGGGAGAAAACTCGATTCAGTATGATAAGGTTGAAATGGGGAGTGAACCCTATTTTATAGGTCCTTGTATTAGTGATGTTTTTCACGACTTTGGAAATTCAAAGAAGTGGGACAATTCCCCCACCGAGATGTGTTCTTGTGACTCAATCCAAAACCATACAGGTGAGTTAGTGCCACCCAAAGTAGATAGTGCCGAGGTGTGGTGGATGAGTTTTTCTGAATTGTGTGTTTGAGGTTTTTTTGAGTTTAAAATGTGTCTAAGAAAACCATGGTTATTTTAAATAGGTGGTAAAGGGAAAGGATGATTTCCAAGAAGTATGAGATCATAGAGGATTCAAGTGTGGTTCGAGGTACTACGTGTGTTTTCACTACCCAAGTTGTAGTTTTTACACAGAGTTATGAGCCAATTTTCCCAGAGTGTATTGCCTATCAAAGAACTAATGATACCAATAGAGGTGTTTTTCTTGAAACTTTATATTGGATTCTCATGGATATAGGATCAATGATTACATGATTTTACTATTAGTGTGACCTGACTGTAGTAGGAGAGATATATAACCTCACATGGAATCCCTTTGTAGTAGTGGTGAGACCCTAAAATGATTTCCTTTGTATATATTGGTTACCAATTATCCATTCTCAATTGGTTTCTACCAGTTAGTGTAGAAGTTATTCTATTTTGTTGGGATAGTTTTTTCATCCTTTGATAAGGAGTGACACTAAGAAAATTGCCTCATAGCGATGGTTTAAACCACTGCCATATTGTAACACCCTGAGATTTTATGAAAAATATTATTTTTAATTTCATTAATGACTTGTGTTTTACGCTACACCAAAAGGAGCTTGCACAACACGCATCCTTGACTTGACTTGCATTACACGCAATCACGACCTTCCTCGATAGCATGTTTAGTACGCAATACCGAGTTTCACTAAACAATGATATGCTATTAAAATATTATTAAAACTAGACATTATGAATAGTAATAACCACTTTTTGAAATTTTTTAAGTTTCATTTTTCAAAATGGACTTCATTTCTGGATTCGGAATATCGAAATTATCTTAGGGTGAAATTTTGGTACTTTTTGGATAACTTTCATATTCTGATGAATAGTAAAAATTACTAAATTTTAATTAAAAACAACCTTCTTAATTGAAATAATTAATAGTGATAAATTATTAATTTTTGTGGTTTTAAAGTATATTTAGAATTATTTTTACAATTTAATACAATGTTTGTCATTGGATGTAATTTCACATTTAAACAAGACATAAACAAGTGTCAATCTTTTGATAGTTATTATCTCTTAAGAACACGCTATTTGTTTTGACGACGGGAATTAATTTTTAAATTAATTAATGAAACTGATATGTTTTGAATTTGGTAAAATAGACATCATTTTTGAGTTCATAATATCAAATATAGCTTAGGCCTAATTTTTGGTATTTTTCTGGAAACTTTCATTTTTTGATGAATAGTGAAACCACTAAGTGGTAGTTAAAAAAATGAATTTTTCATAAAACATAATTTTACCACTTCTGTGAGTGGAATTTTAAAAATCCGAGAGACACGGTTCATGTCAGTTAGTAAAATGTGGTTCAATGAGATGAAAATAATTTTTGGTGAATAGTAACTTTTTACTTTTTTTTACCACGGTTAAAAGTAAATAGGGTAATTAAGGGTAAAAATGATATTATTATTACCCTAACACATGTCATAATTATATTTGATAAGTGTAATTCGACCAAAAACAATCTTAGGAATAAAATATGACCATTTAGGCCCACTTGGATTAGATTAGGACATTTATTATTATTTAATTTAAAGAAGAGTTAAAAGAGTTAAAATCATAGTTTATTTACTAAAACATTTTTAATATAGGGTTATACATAAGATAAATTCGATTGTAAATATTCATCAGAAAGATAATAATATTTAATACATAATGATATTTTATTTGTAATTTTTAGACATTAAATAATTTAATTTATTTATGACACAATGATGATGCAGTAATTACCATAATAGTGAAAAATTAGAATAATTGATATTATAAATACCCAAATAAATATAATTTGAGACTTTTTATGAATTAAAATAATTTTATAGGTTAATATGACTTGTTATTATTGATTTAATTAACTTTTTTCGAACTAATCATTCTGTTATGATTTTCAAAAAAATCAATTACTAAATAGTGTCAAAATTGACATAAAATAGTTTTTAAAACAAATATTATATTATTAATTGTTATTTTATTCCTAAAAATCTAAGGTTTGGCAAAATGACTTAGATAAGGTTATATATATTAATAAAATCCAACTTGGGGGTGTCTTGTATATATATGGTAAGTTTATTAACTATATAATATAAAAATACAAAGTGACATGGTAAATGTCAATCTAATTAACTAAGAGTTAAAACTAAAAGATAAGGTTAATATAATGACCTAAACTTGTCTAAATTCTATTGGATGATAGGATTTCGACCCATACCAACCTTAGATTCGAAATAAATTAATTTGGAGCTATTTAAAACCAAACTTGACTTTATAATAAAATAATATTTTTAGTTATTCCAAAGGTGCCCCTCTCCTCCCTTATAAAAGGGAACCTCCTCCCTCTCTTCCTCACACCACTTTGAGCCTTCAAGCTTGGCCAAACCCTGACAATATCTCCCATACACTTCCCTAGAAACATCCTAGAGGTTCTGGTCTTCTTCAAAGACCAATATTAGTTCCCTAAGAGGAGGTTTCAAAGAGGCATATCGAAGAAGAGGTAATTTCTTCTACCGATTCATTCAAACTTCTTTCTTCTTCAACTTATCCTTCTTAGGTTGTTTCATTATGAAGTAATAACATAAGTATCACTCATATAATGATATGTTATTATAAGTATGAAACAACCTTATTTCACCATCTATCCATCCTATGGAAAACGAAATCACCACACGTGCGTACGTACAGAGTACCGTCTCCATGCCGTGGTGTAATCTGTTTTTCCAATACCACCTTACTTGGATGGGTAAAATGGTGTAAATAATAACTATACATAGTTATTATAACATCATACTAATTCTGATATATTGTATCATCCACTCCAATTCAATTCAATAATTATGGAAACGATATCATCGCTCGTGCGTACGTACGGACTACCGTCTCCACAACGCGATGAGATTCATTTTACATGTTAACCATTAAAGAATGATTATAAAGTATATATAAGATATAATAATGAAATATATGACATTATAAAGCTACTGGATTTATGTGTATATATATGTATGTCATCTACTTAATTCGATTATACTCAATAAGGAAACGAAAACAGCGTTCATGCGTACGTACGGCCTACCGTCTCCATGAACGGTGTATTTCTTTCCATTTACTAATCCATTATATATATGTATATTATGACTATATATTATATATAAATAATGTTTTATATTCTAGAATTAAGTAATTATGATCTAAGTAATCATATGAATAATTACAAGTCAAAACACGGACGACAAATGAAACGATTTTACCCAAAACGCTCTTTAACATGGAATTTACAAAAGAACGGGTAATATAAAGTCATAAGTGAACCATATATGATATCATAACAATGATTATGATTCTGGAATAAGTCAATGACATTATTTAAATAATTATACAGGAGGTTCGGACACTTACAAAGCAAATCAGACATAAGGTAAGGGAAAATATCACAATCTCATTTTTATCCGAGATTGTTTATACTTTGGTATTTACTGGGGTGTATTTTATCATCCACATCCATGTTTCCTCAATATGTAATATTTATATCCTTATACAATAGTTTATATCCAATTTTACCTTCGGTGAGTTTTTAGTAAAAGATATGAAAGGAATCTTTTGTCGTTTTTCGTACGAGGTACTTTTTGACTTTTCCGACAAAAGTACGAGAATAATGTTTTTTTAACGTATACGACATGAAAGGATTTTTTTACAGTTTTATAAAGCATTATTTTCATGAATATTCCTACAAAATATTTCATGACTATTTTCAAAAAAATCCCTTTCTTTTAAAATTGAATGATATTTTGTGAAAATAAATTGATTTTGAAGAAGAAAGGATATTTTCTTCAAGAATTCATTTCAAGTGTTTTATCAAAACCATTTTCTTTCTAAGATGACATTATTTCATATGTGTATGTTTCAAGTATAATGTCTCTATGATTTACATGGATTTAATTTTCTTATTATGAAATATCCATTTGTTTTATATGGATTATGTGATGATGGGATGATGTTTATGAAACTCATTTTATTCTTTGGGTTATGATGAATGTTTTAAGTTTATGTTATGGCACAAGTAAGAATTATTTCATTATGAGATGGGTGGGACCTATATCTCCCTCCAATGCATTGGGTATAGATTTATATCTCATGAGATAGACATGGCTGGAACGACAAGTTAAACCGGTTCAGTAATACAGGACTGGAATGAGGAGTGAACTTGATTCAGAAAGGGACTTTGTCCACTAAGATAGTCTTGGCAGCAATGCCTTGGCTACTATGGAAATCATATCCTGTGCTTAATGGTTTCCACAATTACATGTTTTATTCCCATGGTATTTTATCATCTTAATGTTTCATTATGATATATGCCTTGTGTACTTCCATGTTTTATGTCATTGCTCAAGATTTTGATGTTTAAACATTATGTTCATGTTTTTAAGTTCAAATGTATATGGTATGTTTTATTTTATCCATGCTTACCCTTAATGAGCATTTTATCTCACCCTTTATATTTTTTCTTTTCCCCAGGATATAAAGAAAGGTTTTAGGTAAGAAAAAAAGGGAAGATCTTTATGGGAGATGTTGAAGATCTTTCACCACGATTAGAAGATTATATTCCGAGTTTCCAAAGACACTAAACTATTATGGTCCTTGTGTGTGTGTTTTTTTGTTATGTACTAAGTATTCTGCAAAAGTAATGTAATATCCATGTACTTCAAGCTTCAGGTCTCTACACATATGATTCTGCGACGGTTTCATAAAACTGCTACTAAATTATGTGTCGACATCCAACCTATAGAGGTTTCTCCAATTTAGTAATAGTTTCTATAAAGTGTCACAGTAAAAATATTTAGTGGTGGTTTTGGTGATTTTAGCGGTGGTTTCATGTAGAAAAAATGGCATATTTAGCAACGGTTTAAACCACCACTAATTTTTTTTTCATTTTTTTACATTAAAACCACCTCTAAAACCACCATAACTACCACTAAAAAAAATTTATTTAAAGGTAGTTTTAACCATCTCTGATAAGAGAATATCAAACTATAATGGTATTTTAAACCACCACTAAATATGGTCTATTTTGTTGGCAGCGATTTAAACCACTTATAAATTTAGATTTACAAATAAAAAAATGAAGTAGATTATGCATCCCCAGTACCATTTACCTGAAAAAACCATATGTAGAGAACATATAATATAATAATATAAACCATATAATAATGTTCTATAGTAAAAATATAACAATGTTTCATAAAAAAAGAATTGGGTCCGATAAAACTACTGATTAGTTTTAGTTTAGACTTTATGTTTGTTATAGATGAAGTTCTTAAATATGACTTGGTAAGAGCATCACACATGCGTATATGAGAAAAACTATACTATAACCCTTGTAAGAGGATGTTTTTTTTTCAATTCAGGTTGATGATTAATATAAGCATGTTATCCTGGTTTTGGAACCACATTTAGTAGTGGATGAAGCATGTTCCATGGAATGTTTTTTATTTCAATAAAATGTTTCCCAGAAAATTCATAAGGTGGGGAGAATGAAGAGTATTATGAAAACTGTGTCCTTTCATGTAGAGGGACACAACTTTAATGGACCAATTTTAAATTTTTAGAATGTCTTCTTGAAGCTGATGAGTTGGTATATTCAATATTTTATATCTCAAACATGACGATAAATTTTAAAACATGGGTTTGAGTTTAAACTAATTCTAGATGATAGATTCATGATCAAGATAAATAAGTGATCCATGAGTTTTACTAGTCGGTAGTGTGTCTATGAATTCATGGAAACACTATTGAAAGGTGGCTGGTTGATTACCCAACCATTGAAGAATGATGGGATTCATTATTGGGATTTTTTGGTTATGCATGAAATAACATGGTATCATTGTGATCTAAGGCTGTGTGATCAATACCTTAATTAAAACACCAGCCATTAATATGGGAATCCCTTAAACAAGTAAGTCTGAAGTGGATTTATTGAAGCTCCAATGATCAAATTTTGAAGGGGATCTGAGACTTCCATCTATGCATCATGTTAAATATGATGTGAAATTTTTAGGGTTTAACCCTTTAAAGATATACAATAGAATTACAATGAGGGTTTTAGGGTACACTGAGGTGGTTGACCCATTATTGGACCTAGTCACACATCACCAAGAGATGTGGAATAAAGGGTTGGTTCAAGGAAAGTATACCATGTTTTGATAAAATGTGTATCAGAAGATCTAAATAGGTCTATCAATATAATTTTTAAAAAATGTCAGGATGTTTTTATTTGTGAACCAGAAATGGGTAATGTTTAGAAACTTGGTGTAATCCTATTCTAGATTCAGTCATTCCCAATATATTGAAACCATCCTAAGTATTTTGAAAGAGAGTCTATATACCAAGATAAATAATTAAAACCAAATAATTTTTGTTTGTATGGAAGGAATACATGGGAGGTTTACACATGGATTGATTTATAAAGGAATTTGCTTTGATTTAATAATAAAAATGAGGCTTCGGCCCCAACCTTTAAAAAAAAATTGGATGGTTGTTTTAGTTTTTGAGTTTCTTGATAATTGGAACTGAGTACTATTGTATTCCATGGTTAATGCCATGTACTGGTTTAAATACATACTTGGGAGAAGCTCGAGTCTAGGAATTAGGCTTGGGATACATTTTGATTATCTAGTTGTGTTAGATCAGAAATGCACTAGAATGTTTTTTTGGAATGGTGACATAAATAAGTAAGATTTGGTAAGATAAAGAGACGTCACTGGAAGTTGGTCACAAGGAGTAGTGAGCATGATCAAAGTGATACTGGGGTACATTGGATAAAAGGTGTCAGAATATGTATTTAGAGATGTATACTATTAAAGTTTTGTGTTCTTGAAAAATACTCAACCAAAAGTAGTTCAATATGAGTTATTTCTAAAAGTAGTATGTGGTCAGCGAAGAACCGCTTCAGGAACATGGTGTGTTGAGACAAGTGTAATGTCCCGGATTCAGGTGCCGACCAAAGGTGCCTCGAACCTGGTTGGTCACATGACCTCAAGCGCATTTCCCCAAACACTAGAGGCTACTCACTAGTAGTGAGGGCCAAGGTCTGATGATGGGAAACTATGACCTCATTGGTAGAGTATACACAATGGAATAACAAATAGTAAATAGTTGAGGAAGTAGTAATAACATAAAAAAACTAAACCATGGAAGACTCATAGAAAATAAGTAACTGGAGCATATATATAAATGATGCATGTAACATGTGTCTAGGAAAGAATCCAAACAAGTCACAATGCCATAAATACAATATTAAAACCAAAGTACAAAAAAGTAGTAAACTCCAACAACATAGAAAGACTCATCTTGGTCCCATGCTCTCTAGCTCCAACAAAAATCAAGTACCTAATGAAGAAGGGATCTTTCCCATATCTGTACTTGCAACCATATAATCTGTTTGGGTCCAAAAGCATGACCCAAACTGGGTGTGAGACGAATCCTAGTAGGCAACCACCAAAAGATATATTCCTAACTATCAATGAATATATATAGAAGGCAATATAAAAAATCAAGCAATAAACTAGGATGTACTCAAAAGTAAAAAATCCTATAGTAAATAATTCATAAGAAACCATATGGGAAAGTTCTCATAGTCTAACCCCTCTGGTTAACATATCATAAATTTGATAAATAATGACCCTCTAGGCGACCTCAGTAAACCCATCACTAAATCAACCGCAACACCATTACACTTCCACTCAGGAATAATTAACTTCTGTAAAAGTCCTACTAGTCACTGAGGCTCTACCTTCAACTGCTGATAGGTGGAAAATATCATAACAAAACCAGAAACATCCCTCTTTATACCTGACCACCAATACTGATAGTGTAGATATCGATACATCTTGGTGACACCAGGATGAAATTCCCAAACTGAGGAATGAAAATATCTCATCAACTCCACACATATGTCTATTGACACCCATACACGTCCATGAAAATGCAAGATCTCATCATCGAATATAGTCCACCCAAGAGTAGGGTCCTCTACTGATACAATATCTTGTAGGAATAGGCCTTCAGGATATGATAACAACCTCATTCAAACTCGATCCAGAAGAGTAGAGGTAACAACTATAGAAGAAATAAAATTCTTCCCCTGCCTATTGTGAACCTCCAAATGCATCTCAGAGAAGAGATCCATAAGCTCCCACTCACTACTAGCCTCCTGAACTTCATGTATTTGTGTCCTCTTGCTCAGTGCATCATCCATTGCGTTGCCTTTCCCAAGAGTGTAGTCAAGCTCAAAGTCAAAATACCTAAGGTACTCAATCCACCTTTTCTGTCTCAAGTTAATATAATGCTAAGTAAAGATATAATTGAGGCTCTTGTGATCAGTGAATACCACAAAATTCTCTCCCAAAAGATAATGTTTCCAACAATGTAAAGCATGCACACCTGCAACTAACTTGAGATCATGCTTCGGGTAATTCCTCTCATGTGCCCTCAACTACCGAGACCTGTACGCAACGACTCCTCCCCCCTGCATAAGCATTGCTCCCAACTCGATACCTGACGCATCACAATAAATGGTGTAGCTCTTGCCCGACTCTAGAAAAACCAGTATCGGTGCTAAAGTAAATCTCCCTTTCATCTTCTGAAAGTCTTAATCACAAGAATCTTTCCACATGTACTTCACCCTTCTTAGTCAGGCCCATCTGTGGCGCTGATAAGCGTGAAAAGTCCTGTATAAAGTGCATGTAGTAACCATCCAGCCCTAGAAATCTCCACACCTCAAATATGTTCTTCAGATAATCCTAGGAAACTACCACTCTCACTTTCTTTGGGTATACTGCTACCCCTGTCTCTGAGATAACATGACCCAATAAGCGAATCTTGTCTATCCAAAAGTGAAATTTTGAGAGTTTATCATATAAATGATGCTCTATCAGTGTACTAAAAATGATCTCAAGATAGGTGGAATGGTCATGTTGGGTGTGAGGGTACACCAAGATATCATCCATGAAGACTACCATAAAATAATCCAAGCAAGGATAGAATACTCGATTCATCAGTTCCATGAAAATTTTTGGTATGTTCGTGAGACCGAATGACATAACCCAATACTCGTATAGACCATACCTTCTCCAAAAGGCTGTAAGAGGTATATCAGATATTCTAACACGCAACTAATGATAACTAGATCTCAATTCAATATTTGAGAACACTCAGGATCCTCCTACTTTGATATGGGATAGCCATAATCCATTCCCTTGAAGGGACCAACGTACCCACTGACACATCCAATGGACACTGGCTTTGATACCACTTTGTAACGTTCTGGATCCAGGTGCCGACCAAAGGTTCCTTGAAACCAGTTAATCACATGACCTAAAGTGCATTTCCCCAAACACAAGAGGCTACCAACTAGTAGTGAGGGCCAAGGTCAGATGATGGGAAAACTATTACCTTATTGGAAGAGTATACAAAACAGAATAAAAAATAGTAAATAGTAGTAGAAGCAGTAATACCATAACATAAGTAAACAATGGAAGACTGATAGAAAATAAGTAACTGGTGCATATATATAAATCATGCATGCCACATGTGTCTAAGAAAGTAGACAAACAAGTCACAATGCTGGAAATACAATAGTAAAACCAAAGTATAGAAAATCAATAAACTCAAACAACATCACAAGCCTTAGCTTAGTCCCATGATCTCCAGCTTCAAAAACAATCAAGTACCTGATGAAGAAGGGTGCTTTAACTTATCTATACCCACAACAATATAATCTATTTGGGTCTAAAAGCATGACTGAAACATGGAATGAGATGAATCCTAGTAGAAAACCACTAAAATATCTGTACCTAACTGTTAGTGAATATATATAGAAGGCAATATGAAAAATGAAGCAATAAACTAGGAAGTACTCAAAAGTAAAAAATCCTATAGTTTCTAATTACATTAATTTAAATTTATTATTTATTCAATCAATTTATTAATGTAACATTAGGATCTAGCCTAATATTTGTATCCCCTTGTATAATAATAACGAAAAAATGTCTCAAAAGACCATCTAAACAATCAAGTAAGACTGAGTCCAAGATTTTTATTTGGCTTGGAAGAATCATCACAATCAATAAATCATTCATAAGAAACCCTCTGGGAAAGTTCTAACAGTATAACCCCTATGGTTTAATATATCATCAATTCAATAAATAATGAACATCGAGGAAATCTAACATTGTCTAACCCCTTTGGTCCCACATAACACTAATCATTTACAAATGACCACTGGGGTAGCTCTCACAGTCAATACCCCTTGGTATGATTAGTAAAAATAAATTATAATGACCACCTAACAACCCTCATAGTCAATGGACCAAGGTCCAACATTTATTTACTAATGACCCTTTGGGTAGCTCTAATGGTCTAACCCCTCTGGTCTATGACCACCCAACAGCTCTCATAGTTAATACCTCTAGGTCAACATAACAACAAAATAAACATAAATGACACTACCTTGGGAAGCTCTCACAGTCAAATTACCCTTGGTCATACTTTCACAATGCGAATCATATACATCTCAAATAAACTGTAACTCCATCCTAACAACACGAGGCATAGAAAACAAAGCTATCCTAACAGGAATTATAGACCAAACAACCATATTCAATCAAACATGTGAAAAACACACACACATAATCAAGTTATAAAAACTTATGTGTAATAAATAACCCCTTTCACAATCAAAATCACCATAACATGTCTTAAATAGGGCTAAATTCCATAACACGCAATACCCTAAACATGGCTATTCAAAACTTTTAGCACATATAATCCAAAGATAACCAAAGAAAGGCACAAAGCACCTATCTTATTGTTTTATGATGAACACTCTTGAACTTCGACCCTTGAATTATCCTAGAACGATGTAGATCTACAAAAAGGTTAAAAATGTTCAACCTTGAATAACCCATAAGAGAATAGGAATCAACAAGAGAGATTTTAGGGAAAGAGAGAACTCACTGGTGGGAATCCAATGCACCTGGAAGTGTCTCAACTAGAGCTCAAATGGAGGAACATAAGGAGCACGATGTTTCTCGGCTGTTCATCGCTCTCCTGTATGAACCAAGGGAAGAAGAAAGTATTTTTGGAGATAAGACATGACCCCACTACGATTAATAAATTAAAAATAAAAGTACACAAAATGTTTATTTAATGTACACATCGTGTACTAGCCTCAAACATCTCCTGCTTTATCTGGACATCCAGGTCACCTACACGGCCATGTACTAGGCCGTTACATGGAAAGTACATAGCTACAAGTAGAATCTAGATACATGGAGTTTAATCATAAGTACACGACATGTACTTAGAAAATTTTCAAATTCTTCCTTTTTCCTAAAAAAACAACCTGAAATAAATATCTGTACCTGAAATGATGATCCGAGTTCTTACAAAAGGTGAATTTTAATGGTTTCTAAGACATTTTAAAGGAAAATATAGTGTGAAGAGTATGATCTTGGTCAATTGGATTTCAACCAATTAAAAAAAATTGAGAAACAGGGGTAATATCCTCCAAAGTAACATATTAAATGTGTTGGGAGCACTATTAGGACATTGAGGTCTTGCATAAATAGGAAATTGTGATAGTGGGAGTACCACAACTCAAAATTGACCATTAAAAATTAAAAATTTATCATGGATATATCTAGGGAACACACATAAAAGGATTTATTTTGAGAAGTGATCATTCCAATGTTTTTAATGTGGTCAATGGTCGACCCAACATTTGTGGGTCCCATCCATGAATGACATGGCCATGGGGCTTATGTCTCTAACATGAATAAAATAAATCAAATAAAAAACATAATAGTTAGTTCAAAATACTAATATACACATACTAACATAACTCAATTGAAAATATTAAATATCTCCATCCACTATATGGAACATAGATTACTTCATACTCCACAAACTTTATACTTCACCAATTCTAGACTCCCTACCTTACTAAATCATCAAGCCATATCAAATTCCAATGCCTTTATAAAATATGGGGAATCATGAAAATGTTAGGTCATGAAAATGTTAGGTGACTACTCTGTGCCACACATGATACATGATACATGATACATGATACATGATACATGATACATGATACATGATACATGATACATGATACATGATACATGAGACATGATACATGATACATGATAAATGATACATGATACATGATACATGATACATGATACATGATACATGATACATGATACATGATACATGATACATGATACACAATACATGAAAAAACCCACTATTTCCATATTTTTCCAACATATCAACAAGACCACTAATCACTGTCTGATGATGAAAATTTCTTGTCACCCTCTCCAACTATATTTATACTTCATATTAACAGCACCTGTAAGACAATTATATTTAAAATTAAATAATATTGTATATTTATATTTAAACTTAAAAACAATAAATATTTGTAAATTAAATGATTTTAAAGTTGTATGATTTACCTGCTAACCAACCTCCATCGATGCAATATCACTAGGGATAGATCTAGTCATCTTCTGATATAAATTAACCAATGCTTTATGAAAAGTGGATATCTGAGACCCCTATTCATGAATTGTGTTTTTCATAGAAACATAATATCTATGAGCATCTTGACTAAAACTAGGAGTATATGTAGCTTCAATCCGCAATGGCCTGCTAAAAACCTTAGATGGTAAGGGTCCCAAACCCAACCTACACACTCGACCAAGATGCTCCTTCCCAAGTAATTTACCAAATGGGTCATCCTGGGAGACTGAGTAGGACTATATGGGATTGGCATCCCATAGTTCTTTAATTTTTACATATAAATAAAATATCATTCATATTATAAGCAATATATATTAACACAGTGAAAACTGATAATAAGTTATTATAATGAAAAATTAATTCATACCCCAACTTCTTTGGAAGGCTCATTAACCGATCTCCCATAAAGTTTTTTTATGAACATCCGAACACACTTCTGTTCAGGATGATTAGAGCCCTAAACTAAGTAACTGCATTAAAAAAAGATAAATAAAAATTTTAATATATTAAATAGATAATATTTTCTTATAATATTTAAACTAATGAAAAGATTACCAGAGTTAATCGACTTCTAGAAAAACTCTTTGACCCCACAGTGTGAGGGATGATTTGATTATCCCGACTCGATGAATTATTCCTTAAAAGATCCTAAAATAAATAAAATGAAATTTAATAGTAATGTATGAAATGTCATATCCTTTTCATATACATGAATAAATGTAAAATGAGATTAATATAATAATATATATTTAAATACCATGTGTTTCTCATCATGATGTTTGTTAATAAAAACTTCCCATTGCTCTCTAGGTACCCCATTGGGTACCTTGTCATACATCTATTGAGAACTCAATGAAGTATCATTGAAATAACCCCATAATCTCAATTTAAAATATTTCCATTTCTTTCCTAGATTTTTTAATGTCCAATTTCATGCTAGCACATCAACAACCATAAAGTGTAAAAAAAAATGTTCACAGAAATTTATTTCGAAAATGTTAGAATCTAATAACATACTAACATTCAATTACACCATAATGTATTAAAATTACCTTTATTTGTGAATCAAAAACTTCATTCTTCCAAGATGAAGGCATATGGCTCCAATCATCATATGTAATCATAAGGTAAAATGGATTCGTGAATAGCTGACCTAGAATCTATCCAAGTAATCCTACAGTGTCATCTGTAAGGACCCCATAGGAATAAAATGAGAAAACTATCTTTAGTCCAATCAGATTCCATTCATCTATAATTTTCATATTTTTCTCCATAATTGCATTGTTTCCATCTTTTATTAACAAACAATTAGTATAAAAAAAGTGCAATAAATTTATTCATATTAATTTTTTTACCTATAACAGTATCCCTCTAATATACCCACAAAGAACTAAGAGTGGTGCTTTCTCCCTCACTGCTGAGGCTGATGAATGGGAAGGCGTCAACTGAGCTACTGATGGGATGCTCACAGATGAGAAAGAGATGGTACAAGGGGGAAACATATGGTGTCTCAGATGCTATAGGGAGGGAGATATATGGATCATCATCTATCGGTGTGGTCAATGGAATAGTGTAATGCTTTCTCCTTGGAATTCCTTTCATTTAATCAAATTAAATTAAATTTAGAACATATATTTTAAAAAAATTATGCAGAAAGAAATAGAAATGATAACATATGAACAATACTAACAAACAAAATACACATAACGATGATAAATAATGAAGCATTTTAAATAAGGGTTTTTATTTCCTTTTTACTACAACTAGTTGTATAGACTTCTCTTGAGTATACCATCCAAATATTTTTTTTATTTATAAAATATCCAAAAACGACATAAAATTATTTCTAGGTCTAAAATGAATCATCAAAGAAGGTTGTGTGAAATATGCTGATATATAGTTGAAAAATACTAAAAAAATACATGACACCCATGGTAAATGATGAGGCTAAGGACTGGAGACAAAAGGATCAAAGTGTAGAGTAACATCTCTTAGGTTTTCATCTTTTGTTGAGTTATATATATGTTTTTATCTATGGTATATACCTCATGTTAGTGTGTTTTATCTCATTTGGTAGGTCAAATATTAATATTATCTCATCGCACCACTTCTAATAATGTTTGATCTGTATGTAACTAGCCATGGGACTTACCTTATAGTGATATGGTTTGGCGTGTGTGGGAGGTTAGAAATTGAGATACCCTCCTCAGACTACTTCTGATGTTGACTGGTGGATATGATATGTGTCCATGGGACCCTACCCAGAGGGAATGATTCAACTTGTGAGAGAGTTTAGATATTGAGATTCTACCTTCACATATAATGTTATATGTGATGCATTTTCTATATTATTAGCACTGGATATTTTGAGGACCTTACCTTATGATTTTTATTATGGTTAGTACTAGATATTGAAATTCCATTCTCTCATGGAACTCTAATGAGTTGTGGCTATAATAGATGTATCATTGTAATTGATCGAAACAAGTGAGGTTAAGTGTTGGGGTAACCTAGTTAGCACCTAATGACCCAACATGGATTCTAGTAGACAAGTTTCAAGATGAAACCTATAATATAATTCCCAAATTTTTCATATTATATTAATAACAAAATCAAGGTTATACATGAGAAATTTAAAATAAGAAAACCTAACTCAATCATAATGAAATCAATTAATGATATAAAACAAAAAGTTTTCCATATTTACACACTAAAAATTCTCTATATAATAACCATAGATATGCTTCATATCAAAATAATAAACATGCACCATATTAAATTATTTTACATATTTAATATCAAAACAATATATTATTATAATTTATTCATATAAAAAAAATAAACATGCTCCAAAGGAAAACATAATGCACCTTCAACATGCATAATAAAATTTATTATATCATCCATTTATTTCCTTCCCCAATAATCTTAATACATGTGAAGTTAATTTAATTTGATAATGATACTTTTCAATCAATCTATAACTACTATAAAACAACCAAGACAATAAAAAACCCCATACATAATTCACATACCAACTCCATGCTTCTGCATCACACATCATCACCATAACCATGATCATCACACAACTATATCACACATCACCCAATGTCATATCTCATTCCAAATAGCCATTTTTTCACTGAACAACACACTCTAACTCAATCCCAATTACCAACACTAATGGTAAAATCCCTATAGGGACCACATAAAGCGCAAAAAATTCATCAATCACATAAATATATAAATGATATTTTAGCATGTACAATACCACATTTCAAATTAAAAAAATGCAATTCATTACATTTCATAATTATTAAGGTTTTTATTTTTATGTAATTATAGATTTCCATAAAAAAGAATAGAGGTTTTCACATGAATGAACATCCAAACAAAAATAGAAAATGACAAAGAAAATGAGAAGAAGAAGGTACCTTGATTAATGGGTATATGTTGTTTTTGATTATCCAAGAGGTAAGAAGAGACAATAGATATGATCAAAGGGAGAGAGGGGTGGCGAGGCTCGGGGCTAGAGGTAAGGCTTGGGATCAGAGGTGAGGCACAACGAGGGTAGGGCTTTGAGGGGTCAGTGGGTCGCAGGGGTTAGGGGAGTGGGGGGTTCGGGGGAGAAGTGTTGGGTTTTTGAAAAAAATAAAAGTTTTAGTAGAAGTTCTAAAAAAAACACCTCTAAAAAACCACTTATAAACACTGATTTTAGTGTAGTGTGATCTCTAGGAATGGAAAGATGATCTCACTCGTAGGAGGTTATAGACACCTTATTTTAAGATTGTCTAGTATTACCCTTAGATCAGTGGATTCCATGAGATTTTAGTTTCCTATAATGGTGGAGAAGTATGAGGGAATCCATCTTGAGGATGTGTCAGGTTGACCTCCCCATCAAGATTTTTTTTCTATATGAACATGCACCAAGGATGAACCGATGTCTACTCTAGCATATCAGATGACATAGTATACCTATGAGAGATGTGGGTGTGGTTAGAGGAGATGAATAGTAGGGTATTCAAAAGAAAAAATGTGTTTTCTTGGGTAGACCTATATTGTTAAACTAATAGATGGATGATAACATGAGGTTGGGTGTGGTTTAGTGTCATTTGAACCTGGTGATGCGATTAGGAATATCCAAACTCAATAATCATTGAGTTATTCAACCAGTGGTTTGGGGAAAAGTGGTTCTAAAAGTTTAACCACGAGATTGGTTATCACTAGCTCTGGTTTTGGAGCAGGATATACTAGAAGTAGATTTATAAATCCACTTTAGTTGTTTTTAGTTCGAGATGATACCCTTTGGTGTGTTGTATAACTCAATTGAGTTATGATAATTATAGAATGGAACCTTATCTCTTTATGGGTCAGTTTGTGGTAGTATTTTGAGATGGTACCCTCATGTACTCAGTGTCATATATGGAGAATGTGAGACATAAGAGGTTAGTGATAGTGATGGTTATGAAAGTGGTACAATTCATCTTGGGGTAGACAAGGACTGCCTAAACAATGTTAGGAGTTCTTTATGGACTGACGGTGTTGTAATTTGGAGATCAAGATTTGCATAGATTTATCTAGGGAATTAGGATATCTCTGGAATTCTTAGTCCATTTTATTTTCCTACTACTATGTTGGGTTAGCAAGGTGGCATACCTCTTAACCTCATGACCATAGTAGTTTTGGCTTCTTGGTGTTCTCCACTTGTCGTAACTGAGGTGGTATGTGCACAACTCATTACCTGATATCAACCAGGGTAATCTGGGCCATGAGAGTGGAGTTTATCTTTTCAAGGAGATGGTGGCATTGAGAATCAGTATAGAAATATACTTTGTGGGAAAGTGTTTTACTTGGGTGAATATTTGTTGACATCAAATAAAATCATCGGGAGAGCTCATGGGGGTGGGAGACCCAGTTGAGAGATTAGTATCCCCACCTTTTGGTTTAGTTTGGAGGTCCCCTAGATCTTTGGGGTGTTTTTGGATGTTTTACCCAAGGAGGTCATGATGCTACCCCCTCAACATGTTTCTAAGTTTGGGATAGACTTATAACCTAGTGCTTCTCCAATTTCAATGAATCCTTATGAAATTGAACCTTTTGAGTTTCATGAGTTAAGGATGTTAGTGGATTATTTTATGTACAATGGTTTATCTGGCCCAACCTGTCACGGTAGAGTGCTCTAGTATTGTTCTCCAAGAAGGAGGATGGTAGTTTGAGGTTATGCATAGACCACCCGAGGTTGAATAAGGTGAAAGTAAAAATTCATTACCCTCTTCTAAGGATATATGATCTTTTCAATTTGATAATAAGGGAAAGTTAGTTTTCTAAGATAAATATGTGGTTTAGATATCACCAATTGAGAGTGATGGAAGGTGATATCCTAAAGACTACTTTCAAATGTAGGTATGATAACTTCAAGTTTATTTTCATGTATTTTGGTGTTATAAACACACTATCCATGTTCATGTATATTATTAAATCTATGTTCCATGAGTTCCTTGACCAATTCATCATCATATTCATTGATAATATATTGATCTACTCAAAGTTATAGGAGGAGAATGAAGATCATATTAGAGCTATCTTGTAGGTTCTTGGACGCCACCAGGTCTATGAAAATTTGTATAAGTGTATGTTTTGTACATGGGAGGTGCATTTCCTTGGGTATGTGGTTTATCATTAGGGTGTGGTAGTAAACCCCTCAAAGGTTTTGGAATTTTCTTCTTTGGCATCACCCAAGAACATGGAATAAGTTCACAGTTTTCTTGTTCTTATAGGATATTATTTGAGGTTTGTTCCTAATTTCTCTCGAGTTTCAACCCCATTGATATTATTGAATAGGAATGAACAATCTTTTTTGTATAATTATCTATTTTATGAATCATTAAGTTACCTAAAGGGGAAGTTGGTTAATGCTCTAGTGATTTAGTTTCCTGAGGAGGGTGTAATGTTTGAGGTCTTTTGTGATGCTTCCCATCTAGTATTAGGATGAGTGTTTTTATAATACTGATAAGTGATATGTTATGGGTAGATTAAGTTATATCCACATGCACATAACTATGCCACCCTTGATCTGGAGTTAGCAACGATTACGTTTTCACTGAAGTTGTGGAGGCATTACCTCATTGGGGAAGGCTTTGTGGTATTTACAGATCACAAGATCTTGAGGTATATATTTTCTCAGAATGATCTAAATTTGTGGTAGTGGATGTGGATGAAGTTTCTTTAGGATTATGATTTTGATATATCCCACACCTTGGGAAAAGGGAATGTTGTGGCTAATGATTTGAGTAGAAAGTTGTAGAAGGTTCTTTTTCAGGATTCTAGGGATGGTTGGAGAGAAATGGAAAAGTTTGCAATCTTGAAATTAGATGAAAGGGTGGATGATGGTAGAGGATAATTGTTTCATATAATGGTGTAGTATTCTCTGATGTGGAATGTGGAAGAGTCTCAGTGGGGAAATTCATAGGTAGAGGTGATGAGTGATTGTGTTGTCCATGGTGATGCTCTGGAGGGATGGATGGAGGGTGGTCAGAACTGGATGTTGTTTTGTGGGAGGTTTTTTTATTCTAGTAATGATGTGTGAGGTAGTCCTTCAATAATTTTATATCACACCTTTGGCGGTACACCTAGGAGTGTCCAAGATGTTCCATGGTCTGAGAATACAATTTTGGTCGCTCGGGATGAAAGGAGAAATGGTGGAGTTTACGGTGAGGTGTTTGTTTTTTCAGTAGGTAAAGGTTGAGCATCATGCTCCTAGAGGTTTTTTGTATCCTTTTGATGTTCCTGAGTGGAAATTGGATGAAATATTGATGGATTTCATCATAGTGTTACCCCATGCTTAGGAAGGTTGTGATGCTATCTAGGTGATTGTGGACCAGTTGAAGAAATCAGACCACTTATTAATGATTAAGGAGCCCGACATAATGGATGATTTGTCTAAGTGGTATGTGAATGAGTTTGTGTCGTTACATGGAGTTTTGAGGTCTATTAACTTGTATTGAGATAAACATTTTACCTCGTGAGTCTGTAAAGTATTACATCATGATTTTGGAACTCAGTTATGCCTCAACAGTTATTTCCACCCAAAAATAGATGGGTAGATAGATAAGACACTCCATAAATTATTGTATATGTGAAGATATTGTGTCTTGTATTATGGTGGATCTTAGGTACGACACCTGCCTTTGTTAAAGTTTTGATACAAAAAAAATATCACTCATCCATTGGTATAGAATCGTTAGAGGATTTTTATGGGAGACTATTTCATTCTCCATTTTATTATATAGAGGTTGGGGAAGTAGCCATTCTTGGACCTAATGTGGTTCATAGCACAATAAATAAGGTTCATCTTGTTCATGAGAGGATGAAAGTAGAACAAGAACAACAAAATTATTATGTTGATCTTAGGAGGAGGCACTTGGAGTTCAATTTTGGGGACCACATGTTCTTGAAGGTTTCCCCTCGATGTGGGTAGTGGAGGTTTGATAAAGGGAGTAAGCGTTCTCCTAGGTTTTTGGATACTTTGAGCTTCTGGAGTGAGATGGTGAAGTGGGGTATCGGTTGGCTTTACCATCATGGCTAGATAGGATCCATGATGCATTCCAAATCACTCAATTTCATTGGTATCTCCATAATTACTCCCATTTCATTTAGTGGGAATAGTTGGATATTGGGGACGACACGATGTTTTTGGAGAATCTAGTAGAGATCTAGGATCATTAAGAGAAGGTGATTCATGGACGAGCCATTTATTTGGTTCATATGTTGTGCATGAATGGTGGCCTAGAGGAGAGTACTTGGGAGTGAGAAACACATATGCGTGTCTAGTACCCAAAGTTATTTTAAGTTTTTTCTTTTCTCTATTTTTCTTATGATGTGATGTTTTGGACCTTGTTGTTTTATCTGATGAGTTGTTTTCCCTACTTTGTGATGTATGATGTGTGATAATGTTCTGACATATAAAAAGGGGAGGACCAGATTCCTAATCAAGACGTATTAACTATGATGCGATTAAAAATGTGCAAGTGAGTCAGTTACACTTAGAGTGGATAATATCTTAACATGGAGGATTGAAATTTCCTGATTCATGTGTTTAGGATGGTGTGGTTTTTTTGGTTGTGACGATTATTGATTTGGGATGTGTATTAGTATGATGCTTATGGTGTGTGTGTGGCTATATAGTGAGAAGGTTGTGTGATATTCTTTTTTTCTATTTAGTTTAGTGTTTTTGGATAGTGGTAGAATTTGTGGTATGATGATATCCTTGAGAGGTATCTCATGAGGTGGTTGTTTGGACCACTTTCTTTATCAGATTAGTTTTGAATTCTTGAGGGAGAGAATCATTTTAGAGTTATCTGATGTAAAATATTGTGCCTTCTTGACCCATTAATTTTCTAGTATCGATGGTTGGTGGTTTTTGAGGGAGGTTCTAGGAGTTTTTAATAGAGGCTAGAGGAGTAGTAGAGCTGTTTTAGGGAATTCATATCATGTAATGTTTACATGACATGAACTGGTGTTTCATGGATTGTACATCTGGTGAGTTTACATCTTATAAATCGGTAGAGTGAGAAACCATGAGATAGATTCACATTGTGCAAGTGGAATTCACAATGTGTAATTAAATAAAGGTTAAAGTAACAAATTTTTTGAAAAAATTTAAAATTCTAGGAAACCCGTGGATTACACACCATGTAATGTTTAGAAGATGTGAAATTGAAAGATTCTAGGTTATTTTATATCCCTTTCAGCTGAATTTTCTTTAATTCATCCAATCCCTCCCTCTATTATTTTGGAAGAGTTCTAGGATCCTTGAGAGGATCTTCTATCACCTTCCACCTACTTTAATTCATTGGTTCCAGTGGTTTCATGGTGAGTAATTTCTCTTTTCCCCATGGTTTTCTCTTATTATTTTCTTGTAGATTCTCCACGATGATGTTTGTTTTGTTTGGGGTGATCTTTGGGATGGTTTTTTATGGATATTTTTTGAAGTGTAGGTTAATCCATTATTTTTTGTGTACGGTTGTGGTTTGCAGGGGTTTCTTCTTCTCCCTATAGTGCGTAGTGAGTTAACAAAGCTTCTTTGAGGTAGGGAATCCCTAATCTCTCTTTTTTTATATCATGTATAATGGATTTACTCTTTTTTATCTATGGGATATTGTTTTTCTAGCTGTAATCAAAGATAAAAAATTAGATAATTGAAATTGAAGGGGAAAGGGGAATGATTATCATGCTTTTACAGCTTTCATATTATTGTGATATGATTGATTGTATGGGTTTGATTCCCCAATGAAAATTTTGGTAGCTGTGGGATTTTTTTCATTGGATAATATATATTGTGACTATTGTGTCTAATTTTATTATTCATACATCATCCTAAAATGGAAATTGGATAACTACTTATATTTTGATAATGAAATGGTTTCCCTAGGATTATGGCTTGTGTGATAACACCCCTAAAATAAAGTGGAATTTGATAAAAGACACCATTTTAAATATGTAAAATAGTATTTGATATGTTTTAATGTGTGGCCATTATTTTGGGGAAGCGATGTGTGTTCACAATCACTACTGGAAATAATGGCATTTGCGACGGGGTATTTGAGTCGGGATCCCGTTGCTAATAGGCTTTTGCGATGGGGGTCCGTCGCAAATAGCCCGTTGCGGAAAATGGCGTCGCAACAACATTTTTTTGCGACGGGCCCATCGCAAAAAGTAGTTTTTGCGATGGGAAGTATTCCCGTCGCAAATATTAGTCCTTATATTTAAAAAACTTTTTAAAAAGTATTTGCGACGGGCCCGTCGCAAATACTTTTTTAAAAAAAAAATAAAAAATATTAATAAAATATTTTAATTAATATAATAATAATACTATTTACGACGGGAATAGTATCCCATCGCAAATAATATAAAATAAATAAATAAAAAAATTATTAATAAAATATTTTAATTAATATAATAATAATCCAATTATAATAAAAAAATAAAAAAATATTAATAAATGATTTTAATTAATATAATAATAGAATTATAATTCACAAATAAAAAAAATAAATTATTAATAAATTATTTTAATTAATATAATAATAATAGAATTATAATTCAAAAATAAAAAATAATAAAATATTAATGATTTTAATTAATATAATAATATTATAATTATAATTCATAAATAAAAAATATTAATAAGTTATTTTAATTAATATAAAAATAATAAAATTATTTTACATTCAAATATTAAAATAATTAAAATATTACAAAAAAATGTAATTAAATTATAATATTATAAAATTTTAATATATATATAAAATTTAATATTATAAAATATAAATAATAATATTATTCATATTAATATTGTTATTTCAAAATATAATATTTTTTATATTTTATAATGAGACAGAAACCATCAGTAGAAAGGCCCAGTCGAACATTTCTAGCTTCAAAAGCAAAGGATGGATGCACTCTATCAAAATGTTTCCATGAATCACCATCAACTGGATGATTCAAGCTTTTATTGGTTGAAATATTCACTTAATGCCATGACATCATTGTCGCTGTATTCTTAGACATGAATAAAAGCTGAAGTTTGGATGTAAGCGGAAAATATCTCAAATGTTTTACAGGAATCAAACCAGACTTCCCATGTTGGCCTTCTTTATATATCAGTTGTCCACATGTGGGACAACTATCCAATGACTCATTTTCCCCAGAATATAAAATGCAGTCATTTGAACATGCATGAATCTTCTGACAAGTAAGTCCCAAATTTCGAACCAGCCTCTTACTCTCATAGTAATTTGTAGGAAAAACATTTCCTTTGGGTAACAGTGTTTTAAGTAAAGAAAATTTCTGGTCAAAACAAGTGTTTGACATTCCGTTTTCTGATTTGATAGCCATAAATTTTGCAACTGCTTCTAATTTCCTCATCTTGCAGCCAGGATATAATGCATCCTCAGCAGACCTCAACAACTCATAAAATTCAGACGGTGCCAACTTAGGATTTGAAGCTATATCAACCGGAGTTTCTGTATGTTGAACAGATGAAACTGCAACATCATGTACTAAATCTTGAAACCGGGATGGATCTGGAATCAAGTTGGTATCACCTACTATGGAACTGTGTTCACCGTGTTGATACCAAAAAATATAATCTGGTTGAAAACCAAAACGCAAGAGAAATCCCCCCACTTTGTCAAACGTGTCAAACGTTCTCAATGCACATTTTCTACAAGGGCATTTTATTTTGCCTTCTGAAACAAATTTTGGATTTGATGCCGCAAATGATAAAAAAATCTCCACACCCTCTATATATACTAGATTTAAACTAGAACCGTTTGGATTTCTACGTTGATTTATCCATATGCGATCATCTAATAATGACTGTTGACGACCTCGTTGTTCCATATTTTTCTATAAAATATAAAAGCATTACTAGTTTTGAATAATTTGTTAGAAAAAACACTCAAGCAAGGATAAAGCAAAACCTGTTACAAATATTGATAATTTTAATATTATATAAATTTTTTATTATTTTAATACTACTAATATTATTTTTTCATAAATATTAATTATATAATAATAAAATTATTACATTATTAGTATTTTTTATTATTAATATTAAAATAATATAATTTTCTATATTATATACAATTCTCCTTTCATCTGTGTGTTTAATATTCTATCTCCACATGTAATATTCGCATTCACTTTCACCTCTCTATTGGTGAGTAGGTTGATAATTTTGAAAAAGAATGCGAATATTACATGTGGAGACAGAATGTTAAACACACAGATGAAAAGAGAATTGTATATAATATAGAAAATTATATTATTTTAATATTAATAATAAAAAATACTAATAATTTAATAATGTTATTATTATATAATTAATATTTATGAAAAAATAATATTAGTATTATTAAAATAATAAAAAATTTATATAATATTAATTATTACTAATTATTGGTAATTATTGGAAATTATTACTAATTATTGGTAATTATTACTAATTATTGGTATTTATTAGTAATTATTGGTAATTATTAGTAATTATTGATAATTATTGGTAATTATTGGTAATTATTACTAATTATTACTAATTATTATGAATTATGACTAATTATTACGAATTATTACTAATTATTATGAATTATTACTAATTATTACTAATTATTGGTAATTATTACTAATTATTACTAATTATTACAAATTATTACGAATTATTGGTAATTATTAGTAATTATTACTAATTATTACTAATTATTGGTAATTATTACTAATTATTACTAATTATTGGTAATTATTACTAATTATTGGTAATTATTACTAATTATTTCTAATTATTGGTAATTATTACTAATTATTGGTAATTATTGGTAATTATTACTAATTATTTCTAATTATTGGTAACTATTACTAATTATTGGTAATTATTACTAATTATTACTAATTTTTTGTAATTATTACTAATTATTGGTAATTATTGATAATAATTGGTAATTATTGCTAATTATTGGTAATTATTACTAATTATTGGTAATTATTGTTAATTATTTGTAATTATTGTTAATTATTGGTAATTATTGCTAATTATCGATAATTATTGCTAATTATTGGTAATTATTGCTAATTATTGGAAATTATTGCTAATTATTGGTAATTATTGCTAATTATTGGTAATTATTGCTAATTATTGGTAATTATTGCTAATTATTGGTAATTATTGCTTATTATTGGTAATTATTGCTAATTATTACTAATTATTGGTAATTATTACGAATTATTACTAATTAATGGTAATTATTGGTAGTTATTACTAATTATTGGTAGTTATTACTAATTATTGGTACTTATTAGTAATTATTACTAATTATTACTAATTATTACTAATTATTAGTAATTATTACTAATTATTAGTAATTATTACTAATTATTAGTAATTATTACTAATTATTACTAATTATTAGTAATAATTACTAATTATTAGTAATAATTACGAATTATTAGTAATAATTACAAATTATTAGTAATTATTAAGAATTATTAGTAATTATTGCGAATTTTTACGAATTATTGGTAATTATTGGTAATTATTGGTAATTATTACTAATTATTGTTAATTATTGGTAATTATTACGAATTATTGGTAATTATTACGAATTATTGGTAATTATTACGAATTATTGGTAATTATTACTAATTATTGGTAATTATTACTAATAATTAGGAATAATTACCAATAATTAGGAATCATTACTAATAATTAGGAATAATTACCAATAATTAGGAATAATTACCAATAATTAGGAATAATTTCTAATAATTAGGAATAATTTCCAATAATTAGGAATAATTTCCAATAATTAGTAATAATTACTAATAATTCATAATAATTACGAATTATTAGTAATAATTACGAATTATTCGTAATTATTACGAATTATTAGTAATTATTACGAATTATTACGAATTATTGGTAATTATTGGTAATTATTGGTAATTATCGGTAATTATTAATGATTATTGGTAATTATTGGTAATTATTACGAATTATTGGTAATTATTACGAATTATTGGTAATTATTACGAATTATTGGTAATTATTACTAATTATTGGTAATTATTACTAATTATTAGAAATTATTACTAATTATTACTAATTATTGGAAATTATTCCTAATTATTGGAAATTATTCCTAATTATTGGAAATTAATCCTAGTTATTGGTAATTATTCCTAATTATTGGTAATTATTCCTAATTATTGGTAATTATTCCTAATTATTGGTAATTATTCCTAATTATTGGTAATTATTCCTAATTATTCGTAATTATTCCTAATTATTGTTAATTATTCCTAATAATTAGTAATTATTCCTAATTATTGGTAATTATTCATAATTATTGGTAAATATTGACAATTATTGATAATTATTTATAAATATTGGTAATTATTGGAAAATATTGACAAATATTGACAAATATTGGCAATTATTAATAAATATTGAGAATTATTAACAATTATTACTAATTATTAGTAATTATTAGTAATTATTGGTAATTATTATAAATTATTACTAATTAATGTTAATTATTTCTAATTATTATTAATTAATTCAAATTAATTTTAATTTTTCATAATTTATGCTAATTAATTGTAATTACAACTAACTATTTTAAATTAATTAGTGTTTAATTGTCTCTAATCACTGTTAATCATTAATACTTATTCATAATTATTTCTAATTAAAAATCAGAAAAAAATATAAAAATATAAAATAAATAAATGAAATAAATAAAATAAAAATTAAATTAAAATTCAGATAAAAACCTTAAACTTGATCTCAATGTCGAGTCACTGTAATTGTAGAACACCACCGACACCACCAACTAATGCCTCGAAGTCAGAAAAAAACTTTTAGAACTGATAGTCGTAAGAAGCTCAGAGTGAAAAAAACTGTAACAGTTGGCAGTATTTATAGGTTAGATTAATTGTGACGGGCTTATTTGCGATGGGTCCCGTCGCAAATAACCCCTACCGACGGGGTATTTGCGACGGGACTGCATCCCCGTCGCAAATAATCTTTAACCGCCGCCGGTTATTTGCGACGAGGATAGAACCCCGTCGCAAATAAACTTCACGCGGTTTGGCACACATTTCGCGCCAAACCATTTGCAACGGGTAAAAAAACTCATCGCAAATAAGAGATTATTTGCGACGGGAATAGTTTCCCGTTGCAAATAATTCTTTGCGTAAGGTATTTGCGACGGGAACAGTTCCCGTCGCAAATACCCCGTCGCTATTAACTATTTTTCCCGTAGTGAATGTTATTTGGGGATGATGGTTAAGATGTATCCATGATTTTGAGGAGATAAGGTGGTGGTTGTGTGGCCGTGATTTTGGGGTGGTGATGTGGTGGTTGTTTGTATATGATTTTGGGGAGGTGAGGTGGTGGTTGTGTGGTCGTACTTTTGGGTAGGTGAGGTGGTGGTTATTTGACCATGCTTTTAGGGTGGCAAGGTAGTGGTTGTTTGGACATGCATTTAGGGTGGCGAGGTAGTGTTTTTTTGGCTAGGATTTTTGGATGGCGAGGCGATGGTGTGATGAAGATTATGGGATACTTGTGATGTGCAATTTCTTTGTTATTTAAGCCCATGTAGTGATGAAATATTTATATAATAATGATTGAAATGGATGGGGTTTGGTTTGGTTAATGGGATGGAAATGATTAATGAATAAATAAATGATGGGATGTGTGGTTAAATGTGGTTGATTCTTAATAATGAAATGAATGGTATGGATAATAGAAATTAGTTGTAAATGAGAAATGTGTCTTGTGGATTATTGTGTGGTACTATACATGTATAGGTGGTAGTATAAGTGGGGATGTTGTGAGTTGGTTAGTGTTTGGTTGTGAACCCATAGGATGTGCTTATGTGTGGATATATGTATATACTTGTATATTCCTTATGATTTCTATATGCACCCATCCATATTGAGCACTATGTTTCAACACTTTCATAGTCACATGAGGGGTGTTTTCCCCAAAATCTAGGTGATGAGGATAGATATATGGCCACCCTCTCTTTCCCACTCTCTCTTCTAGATGAGTAGATATGCACAGGGTATGATAGAAGAAGGTTTGTTAGTTCACTTGGTGATATCCCATGTGCCTTTGGGCAATATGTGATGGCCGAGGTGTTTTTAGGTGAGATGTGATGGCGATGCTGTGGGGAGATGTCCCAAGTATTTTCGGGCCAGATGTGATGACCATTCTATGGGGTATCTTATGGTGGGGGCTGTGCATGGTAGGAGGAGGGAATGAGTTTGATGTCATTTAATTTCACCAATACCCTACTACTATTCTTATGGATGTGATGTGATAACCCAAGTGTCTACAAGTGTGATATGACATGATCATGCTATGGGGCAGTGGACCATGGACCAGGTGTTTGTGGGCATGATGTGATGTGGCCGTTCAATGGGGTGGTGGTATATGTTATTCATAAGAGATGAGAGTACCAGGATGTATGGCATTGGGGTGTGAGAGTAGAACATTAGTGGGAAAATGGTGCGAGGTACCCTTTATTGATATGATTCTTATTATGTTACTGTAGTAGGATTGCGTTATTTAGTGAGTGTGCCTTTGTGAGGTCGGGTTTGGTTATTATACCTATATAGGTGCTATTTGTTTTTTTTTGTTTTCTCATAGGTGAATTAGTATGATTCTTGTAACACCCCAAGATTTTATGAAAAATATTCTTTTTAATTTCATTAATGTCTTGTGTTGTACGCTACACCAAAAGAGCTTGCACAACACGCATCCTTGACTTGCCTTGCATTACACGCAATCACGACCTTCCTCGATAGCGTGTGTAGTACGCAATACCGAGTTTCACTAAACAACGATATGCTATTAAAATATTATTAAAACTAGCCGTTATGAATAGTAATAACCACTTTTTGAAATTTTGTAAATTTTATTTTTCAAAAAGGACTTCATTTCTGGATTCGGAATATCGAAATTAGCTTAGGGTGAAATTTTGGTACTTTTCGGATAACTTTCATTTTCTGATGAATAGTGAAAATTACTAAATTTTAATTAAAAACAATTTTTTTAATAGAAATAATTAATAGTGATAAATTATTAATTTGATTGGATTTAAAGTATATTTAGAATATATTTTTACAATTTAATACAATGTTGGTCAATAGATTTAATTTCACATTTAAACCAGACATAAACAAATGTCAATCTTTTGATAGTTATTATCTCTTAAAAACACGCTATTTGTTTTGACGACGGGAATTAATTTTTAAATTAGTTAATGTAGCTAATTTGTTTTGAATTTGATAAAATAGACATCATTTTTGAATTCATAATATCAAATATAGCTTAGGTCTAATTTTTGGTATTTTTCTGGAAACTTTCATTTTTTGATGAATAGTGAAACCACTAAGTGGTAGTTAAAAAAAAAACTGAATTTTTCATAAAACTTAATTTTACCGCTTCTGTGAGTGGAATTTCAAAAATCCGAGAGACATGGTTGATTTCAGTAAATAAAATGTGGTTCAATGAGATGAAAATAATTTTTGGTGAATAGTAACTTTTTACTTTTTTTTACCACGGTTAAAAGTAAATAGGGCAATTAAGGGTAAAAATGATATTATTATTACCCTAACACATGTCCTAATTCTATTGGATAAGTTTAATTCGACCAAAAACAACCTTAAGAATAAAATATGACCATTTAGGCCCACTTGGATTAGATTAGGACATTTATTATTAATTTATTTAAAGAAGGGTTAAAATAGTTAAAATCAAAGTTTAATAACAAAATCATTTTTAATATGGGGTTATACATAAGATAAATTCAACTATAAATATTCATTAGAAAGCTAAAAATATTTCCTACATAATGGTATTTTATTTGTAATTTTTAGACATTAAATAATTTAATTTATTTATGACACAACGATGATGCAGTAATTATCTTATTAATGAAATATTGACATAATTGATGTTATAAATACCCAAATAAATATAATTTGAGACTTTTTATGAATTACACTAATTTTATAGGTTAATATGACATGTTATTATTGATTTAATTAACTTTTTTTCGAACTTATCATTCTGTTATGATTTTCACAAAAATCAATTACTAAATAGTGTCAAAATTGACATAAAATAGTTTTTAAAACAAATATTATATTATTAACTGTTATTTTATTCCTAAAAATCTAATATTCGGCCAAATGACTTAGATAAGGTTATATATATTAATAATAAACAACTTGGGGTTCGTTTGGCTTGATATAGTAAGTTTATTAACCTTATAGTATAAGAACACAAGAAGACACGGTAAAAGTAAAATTATTTAACTTAATGTTAAATCTACATGATAAGGTTAAAATAGGAACCCTAAATTCTCTAAATTCTATTGGATGAGAGTATTTCGACCCATCCCCACCTTATCCTCTAAATAAATCAATTTGGAGCTATTTAAAACCGAACTTGACTTTATAATAAAATAATATTTTTAGTTATTCCAAAGGTGCCCCTCTCCTCCCTTATAAAAGGGAACCTCCTCCCCCTCTTCCTCACACCACTTTGAGCCTTCAATCTCGGCCAACCCCTGCCAATTTCTCCTATCCACTTCCCTAGAAACATCCTAGAGGTTCTGGTTTTATTCAAAGACCTATTTTAGTCCCCTAAAAGGAGGTCTCAAAGAAGGACTTCAAAGAAGAGGTAATGTCCGTTACCGATTCTTTCATCTTTATTTCTTCTTCCACTTCTTCTTCTCAGGTTGTTTCATTATGAATTAATAACATCAGTATCAATCATATACTGATATGTTATTATAAGTATTAAACAACCCTATTTCACCATCTATCCATCCTACGGAAAACAAAATCACCGCGCGTGCGTACGTACGGAATACCGTCTCCACGCCGTGGTGTAATCTATTTTCCACGACCACCTTACTTGGATGGGTATAATGGTGTAAATAATGACTATATATGACTATTATAAAGTGATACTGATTCTGAAATAGTATACATACACTCCAATACAATTCCACGATCATAGGAATGATATCATCACTCGTGCGTACGTACGGAATACCGTCTCCATGATGTGATGCGACTCGTTCTACATGATCTTCATTTCATAATGATTATATAAATGAATTGAATGAATATGATATATATTACACTAATACCATTCTGTAAATGAGGTATCTATAACCTAAAGAGAAGAATAAGAATTTATTCGACAAAACATGCATAAGAACAAAAAAGTTATAAACACCTGAATAATAAGTAGCAATGAAATATTACTACTACGAAGCTAAGAATATGACCATATATGATATCATAAAAATAAGTATGATTCTGGAATAAGTCAGTAACATTATTTAAATCATTATACAGGAGGTTCGGACACTTACAAAGCAAGTCAGACCTAAGGTAAGGGAAATATCTCAATCTCATTTTTATCCGAGATTGTTTATACTTTGGTATTTACTGGGGTGTATTTTATCATCCACATCCATGTTTCCCCAATATGTAATGTTATTTCCATCCACCTACAATTGTTTAAATCCAATTTTACCCTTCGGTGAGTTTTTAGTAAAATATATGAATGGAATCTTTTGTCGTTTTTTGTACGAGGTACTTTTTTGACTTTTCCGACAAAGGTACGAGAAGAATGTTTTTTTAACTTATACGGCATGAATGGATTTTTAAAACATTATTTCCAAGAAGCTTCCTTTATAAGTTTCCAAGTTTATTTTTAATCAACTTCTTTTAGTTTAAAATTGTATGACAATTTAAGAAAGGAAAAATGTTTTTGAAGTAGAAAGGATATTTTCCTCAAGAATGGAGTTCAAGTGTTTTATCAAAATTATTTTCCATCTAAGATAATAAAAGGGTTATGTTTTTATCCCTATTATTACATTTATTTGATTATGTTGTGATGGAATTATTTTTATGAATTCCTTTATCTTATATGAATTGTTTTATGATGTCATGTTGTTTAAGAATCCCATTTTTATTACATGGGTTATGCAATGATGTATGATTTAAGATTTTGTGGCACACATAAGAATGGTATCATTATGAGATGGGTGGGACCTATATCTCCCTCCAATTAATTGGGTAAAGATTTTATATCTCATGAGATATACATGGCTGGAATGGTAGGTTATACCGGTTTAGTGAAACAGGACTGAAACGAGGGTGACTCGTTTCAGAAATGGACTTTGTCCACTAAGATAGTCTTGGCAATGAGTCTTGACTAATAAGATATTATTCCCTATGATTATGTGTGTATGCCACAATGTTTCATGTTTTAAGTTATGATTATTGGGATTTCATTTAACTACTATGATTTATCCCATGTTATGAAATTATGCTCTCTTTTGCAGCTTAAGATTTCCAAAATGTTATGTTCTTATGAAAATGATGTGATTGACATTTCTTTTGTTTACCCTTACTGAGTATTTGAGCTCACCCTTTTATGTTTTCTTTTCCCCAGGATATAAAGAAAGGTTTTAGGTAAAAAAAGGGAAGATCTTTATGGGAGATGTTGACGATCTTTCACCACGATTAGAAGATTATATTACGAGTTTCCAAAGACACTAAACTATTACGATCCTTGTGTGTGTGTTTTTGTTATGTACTAAGTATTCCGCAAAAGTAATGTAATGTCCATGTACGTCAAGTTTCGGGTCTCTACAGTTGGTATCAGAGGAAAGGTTTAGTCAACCTTTGGAAACTAGGATGCAAAAACATTAGTGAGATCCCTAGAGATATTTCTATGGTATGTCTAGGGATGTCTCTAAGGTTAAGTATACGTATAGGTTATTGTCCTAGAATTGCACTAACTATCTTAGAATTTATCCTAAGATGTTAGATATTGAGGGTACTTCCCCTTTACTATGTTGTTTTCTCTAGCATGATTTTCGCCACTCACAAGATTCTTTTTGTGTTTTAGTTAATGGAGGGAACCAGAAGGAATTCGGTTAACATTGAATCCAATGGACAAATTGGTGACTATGAGCAACAAAATTGTGTAATTCCTAGAGAGAAAGATATTGTGATGATGCCGAATCAGTCATCGTGATATATGATTAACAAGGTGAAATTTAGTGGTATCCCTAATTAATCAAAGAAGAGGAAGATAAACTATTATGCATGTTTGCATGTTGAGGAGCATGAAGAAAGGAAGATTGAGATTTATAAAGAAGGGAATAAGAACCTTGAGGAATACCTCAAATAGAGGGACCGATGTTATCTGTGTGGAGAAAAGTGTCATAGAGTGACAGACTGTTATGGATTTTAATGTCTTATTTGTGGAGAACATGGGCATTACCCAACTCAATGCCCTGACCTAAAAAGTTACTTCTAAATCAAGGAAAGACTTATTCTAGGACAATCATTGAAGTGGATGGACTGAAGTGTTTATGTATTGGTATTCAAGAATAATGTTGTTGAGGTACTTTTATGGTGTATTGAAATATTTATGTATTAGTCTATTGTGGTTTTCAATAATTTTAAGGTACCGGTAACCATGAAAAGTGATTCAAATATTTTGGAAAGTAGATGATATGCACATAATGAAGGGATAAGGAGAAAATGAAATGTTTTACAGTATTCATGAGCTCATGATTGATATAAGAACTAAGTGATATCATGGTTTGAGGATATAGAATTTTGAGGATTTTGGTATATGGAAAGTGTTAAATTTTAACTGCATTCATGTTTTCACTAAGGTTCAATGGATATTCACATGTTTGTAATTTGACCAACAAGATATATCTTATGATATATGGGGGATAAATGATGGCATTCACGTGATTGTTATGTGACATTTCAAGTAATCATTTTCTTTATACTATGAGCTTGGACCGAAGTATTTTAGATAATCCTAAATATTGGAATGGATTATGTTGGAAATAAGTTAGGATAAAACTTTTTTTGATATTATTGATGCGATGTTATGGTAATATAGCTTTAGAAAAAGGACAACCTGCAGGACATGCGACAACCCATCGCGTCGGACAAGGCTGTGGGAATCGAACCCACAACCGAAGTGCGACTGGCTTTTATCGCCTACCACTGGCCTACAGGAAGTCCCTGTTTAGTAGAAACTAGTTTTATTATATTAAGCAGTATGATATATGAAGTATAAGTCCATTTTAGGAACTATATATGATTAATCTCACTATAGATGGACTTATGTATTTTTTGATAACTTTTCTAACCTTTTGTTTGAGACAGATGGAATGACCCATCATTCTATCACATGATCTGCTAACACATCATGAATGAAAAATTCAACTTCATTTCTTTAAGAGATGAAGTGAAAATTGTCCAAATAACGACAAACGGTGAGACTATACCAAAATCACGAAAGTATTTCTTCTAATTCCAATTTCATCAACTTTAGGGAAATGATCTTGAAAACCAAAAATGTTGTCCTAGTGCTCTTATATCTGATGAATCAGACGGTACCTTAGATCGTCAAAAATTTATGGCTTTGTGATTGCTGGCTTTTCCATAGGTATGTTCTCTACCACTCTCCATCAGAACATGATGGTTAGATTTCTCTTCCATACCCATATTTTCACCTATGTGGAAACCCAGTGATCAGTTTATTTGGGTAACCGTTATATTTCATACTTTTGTTTTTAAAGATTGGTTTAGGTATTCCTTTTTACAATTTGGGTTTCTATTAAAGAAACTTTTTAATAGTAAACCATTTATAACCCCGACGAATTTCGAGGGTGAAATTCATTTTAAGGGGGGTAGAATGTAACACCCCGAGATTTTATGAAAAATATTCTTTTTAATTTCATTAATGTATTGTGTTGTACACTACACCAAAAGGAGATTGCACAAAAAGCATCCTTGACTTTCCTTTCATTACATGCAATCACGACCTTCCTCGATAGCGTGTGTAGTACGCAATACCGAGTTTCACTAAACAACGATATGCTATTAAAATATTATTAAAACTAGCCGTTATGAATAGTAATAACCACTTTTTGAAATTTTGTAAATTTTATTTTTCAAAATGGACTTCATTTCTGGATTCGGAATATCGAAATTAGCTTAGGGTGAAATTTTGGTACTTTTCGGATAACTTTCATTTTCTGATGAATAGTGAAAATTACTAAATTTTAATTAAAAACAATTTTTTTAATAGAAATAATTAATAGTGATAAATTATTAATTTGATTGGTTTTAAAGTATATTTAGAATATATTTTTACAATTTAATACAATGTTGGTCAATAGATTTAATTTCACATTTAAACCAGACATAAACAAATGTCAATCTTTTGATAGTTATTATCTCTTAAAAACACGCTATTTGTTTTGACGACGGGAATTAATTTTTAAATTAGTTAATGTAGCTAATTTGTTTTGAATTTGATAAAATAGACATCATTTTTGAATTCATAATATCAAATATAGCTTAGGTCTAATTTTTGGTATTTTTCTGGAAACTTTCATTTTTTGATGAATAGTGAAACCACTAAGTGGTAGTTAAAAAAAAAACTGAATTTTTCATAAAACTTAATTTTACCGCTTCTGTGAGTGGAATTTCAAAAATCCGAGAGACATGGTTGATTTCAGTAAATAAAATGTGGTTCAATGAGATGAAAATAATTTTTGGTGAATAGTAACTTTTTACTTTTTTTTACCACGGTTAAAAGTAAATAGGGCAATTAAGGGTAAAAATGATATTATTATTACACTAACACATGTCCTAATTCTATTGGATAAGTTTAATTCGACCAAAAACAACCTTAGGAATAAAATATGACCATTTAGGCCCACTTGTATTAGATTAGGACATTTATTATTAATTTATTTAAAGAAGGGTTAAAATAGTTAAAATCAAAGTTTAATAACAAAATCATTTTTAATATGGGGTTATACATAAGATAAATTCAACTATAAATATTCATTAGAAAGATAAAAATATTTCCTACATAATGGTATTTTATTTGTAATTTTTAGACATTAAATAATTTAATTTATTTATGACACAACGATGATGCAGTAATTATCTTATTAATGAAATATTGACATAATTGATGTTATAAATACCCAAATAAATATAATTTGAGACTTTTTATGAATTACACTAATTTTATAGGTTAATATGACATGTTATTATTGATTTAATTAACTTTTTTTCGAACTTATCATTCTGTTATGATTTTCACAAAAATCAATTACTAAATAGTGTCAAAATTGACATAAAATAGTTTTTAAAACAAATATTATATTATTAACTGTTATTTTATTCCTAAAAATCTAAGATTCGGCCAAATGACTTAGATAAGGTTATATATATTAATAATAAACAACTTGGTGTTCGTTTGGCTTGATATAGTAAGTTTATTAACCTTATAGTATAAGAACACAAGAAGACACGGTAAAAGTAAAATTATTTAACTTAATGTTAAATCTACATGATAAGGTTAAAATAGGAACCCTAAATTCTCTAAATTCTATTTGATGAGAGTATTTCGACCCATCCCCACCTTATCCTCTAAATAAATCAATTTGGAGCTATTTAAAACCGAACTTGACTTTATAATAAAATAATATTTTTAGTTATTCCAAAGGTGCCCCTCTCCTCCCTTATAAAAGGGAACCTCCTCCCCCTCTTCCTCACACCACTTTGAGCCTTCAATCTCGGCCAACCCCTGAAAATTTCTCCTATCCACTTCCCTAGAAACATCCTAGAGGTTCTGGTTTTATTCAAAGACCTATTTTAGTCCCCTAAAAGGAGGTCTCAAAGAAGGACTTCAAAGAAGAGGTAATGTCCGTTACCGATTCTTTCATCTTTATTTCTTCTTCCACTTCTTCTTCTCAGGTTGTTTCATTATGAATTAATAACATCAGTATCAATCATATACTGATATGTTATTATAAGTATTAAACAACCCTATTTCACCATCTATCCATCCTACGGAAAACAAAATCACCGCGCGTGCGTACGTACGGAATACCGTCTCCACGCCGTGGTGTAATCTATTTTCCACGACCACCTTACTTGGATGGGTATAATGGTGTAAATAATGACTATATATGACTATTATAAAGTGATACTGATTCTGAAATAGTATACATACACTCCAATACAATTCCACGATCATAGGAATGATATCATCACTCATGCGTACGTACGGAATACCGTCTCCATGATGTGATGCGACTCGTTCTACATGATCTTCATTTCATAATGATTATATAAATGAATTGAATGAATATGATATATATTACACTAATAACATTCTGTAAATGAGGTATCTATAACCTAAAGAGAAGAATAAGAATTTATTCGACAAAACATGCATAAGAACAAAAAAGTTATAAACACCTGAATAATAAGTAGCAATGAAATATTACTACTACGAAGCTAAGAATATGACCATATATGATATAATAAAAATAAGTATGATTCTGGAATAAGTCAGTAACATTATTTAAATCATTATACAGGAGGTTCGGACACTTACAAAGCAAGTCAGACCTAAGGTAAGGGAAATATCTCAATCTCATTTTTATCCGAGATTGTTTATACTTTGGTATTTACTGGGGTGTATTTTATCATCCACATCCATGTTTCCACAATATGTAATGTTATTTCCATCCACCTACAATTGTTTAAATCCAATTTTACCCTTCGGTGAGTTTTTAGTAAAATATATGAATGGAATCTTTTGTCGTTTTTTGTACGAGGTACTTTTTTGACTTTTCCGACAAAGGTACGAGAAGAATGTTTTTTTAACTTATACGGCATGAATGGATTTTTAAAACATTATTTCCAAGAAGCTTCCTTTATAAGTTTCCAAGTTTATTTTTAATCAACTTCTTTTAGTTTAAAATTGTATGACAATTTAAGAAAGGAAAAATGTTTTTGAAGTAGAAAGGATATTTTCCTCAAGAATGGAGTTCAAGTGTTTTATCAAAATTATTTTCCATCTAAGATAATAAAAGGGTTATGTTTTTATCCCTATTATTACATTGATTTGATTATGTTGTGATGGAATTATTTTTATGAATTCCTTTATCTTATATGAATTGTTTTATGATGTCATGTTGTTTAAGAATCCCATTTTTATTACATGGGTTATGCAATGATGTATGATTTAAGATTTTGTGGCACACATAAGAATGGTATCATTATGAGATGGGTGGGACCTATATCTCCCTCCAATTAATTGGGTAAAGATTTTATATCTCATGAGATATACATGGCTGGAATGGTAGGTTATACCGGTTTAGTGAAACAGGACTGAAACGAGGGTGACTCGTTTCAGAAATGGACTTTGTCCACTAAGATAGTCTTGGCAATGAGTCTTGACTAATAAGATATGATTCCCTATGATTATGTGTGTATGCCACAATGTTTCATGTTTTAAGTTATTATTATTGGGATTTCATTTAACTACTATGATTTATCCCATGTTATGAAATTATGCTCTCTTTTGCAGCTTAAGATTTCCAAAATGTTATGTTCTTATGAAAATGATGTGATTGACATTTCTTTTGTTTACCCTTACTGAGTATTTGAGCTCACCCTTTTATGTTTTCTTTTCCCCAGGATATAAAGAAAGGTTTTAGGTAAAAAAAGGGAAGATCTTTATGGGAGATGTTGACGATCTTTCACCACGATTAGAAGATTATATTACGAGTTTCCAAAGACACTAAACTATTACGATCCTTGTGTGTGTGTTTTTGTTATGTACTAAGTATTCCGCAAAAGTAATGTAATGTCCATGTACGTCAAGTTTCGGGTCTCTACAGTTGGTATCAGAGGAAAGGTTTAGTCAACCTTTGGAAACTAGGATGCAAAAACATTAGTGAGATCCCTAGAGATATTTCTATGGTATGTCTAGGGATATCTCTAAGGTTAAGTATACGTATAGGTTATAGTCCTAGAATTGCACTAACTATCTTAGAATTTATCCTAAGATGTTAGATATTGAGGGTACTTCCCCTTTACTATGTTGTTTTCTCTAGCATGATTTTCGCCACTCACAAGATTCTTTTTGTGTTTTAGTTAATGGAGGGAACCAGAAGGAATTCGGTTAACATTGAATCCAATGGACAAATTGGTGACTATGAGCAACAAAATTGTGTAATTCCTAGAGAGAAAGATATTGTGATGATGCCGAATCAGTCATCGTGATATATGATTAACAAGGTGAAATTTAGTGGTATCCCTAATTAATCAAAGAAGAGGAAGATAAACTATTATGCATGTTTGCATGTTGAGGAGCATGAAGAAAGGAAGATTGAGATTTATAAAGAAGGGAAGAAGAACCTTGAGGAATACCTCAAATAGAGGGACCGATGTTATCTGTGTGGAGAAAAGTGTCATAGAGTGACAGACTGTTATAGATTTTAATGTCTTATTTGTGGAGAACATGGGCATTACCCAACTCAATGCCCTGACCTAAAAAGTTACTTCTAAATCAAGGAAAGACTTATTCTAGGACAATCATTGAAGTGGATGGACTGAAGTGTTTATGTATTGGTATTCAAGAATAATGTTGTTGAGGTACTTTTATGGTGTATTGAAATATTTATGTATTAGTCTATTGTGGTTTTCAATAATTTTAAGGTACCGGTAACCATGAAAAGTGATTCAAATATTTTGGAAAGTAGATGATATGCACATAATGAAGGGATAAGGAGAAAATGAAATGTTTTACAGTATTCATGAGCTCATGATTGATATAAGAACTAAGTGATATCATGGTTTGAGGATATAGAATTTTGAGGATTTTGGTATATGGAAAGTGTTAAATTTTAACTGCATTCATGTTTTCACTAAGGTTCAATGGATATTCACATGTTTGTAATTTGACCAACAAGATATATCTTATGATATATGGGGGATAAATGATGGCATTCACGTGATTGTTATGTGACATTTCAAGTAATCATTTTCTTTATACTATGAGCTTGGACCGAAGTATTTTAGATAATCCTAAATATTGGAATGGATTATGTTGGAAATAAGTTAGGATAAAACTTTTTTTGATATTATTGATGCGATGTTATGGTAATATAGCTTTAGAAAAAGGACAACCTGCAGGACATGCGACAACCCATCGCGTCGGACAAGGCTGTGGGAATCGAACCCACAACCGAAGTGCGACTGGCTTTTATCGCCTACCACTGGCCTACAGGAAGTCCCTGTTTAGTAGAAACTAGTTTTATTATATTAAGCAGTATGATATATGAAGTATAAGTCCATTTTAGGAACTATATATGATTAATCTCACTATAGATGGACTTATGTATTTTTTGATAACTTTTCTAACCTTTTGTTTGAGACAGATGGAATGACCCATCATTCTATCACATGATCTGCTAACACATCATGAATGAAAAATTCAACTTCATTTCTTTAAGAGATGAAGTGAAAATTGTCCAAATAACGACAAACGGTGAGACTATACCAAAATCACGAAAGTATTTCTTCTAATTCCAATTTCATCAACTTTAGGGAAATGATCTTGAAAACCAAAAATGTTGTCCTAGTGCTCTTATATCTGATGAATCAGACGGTACCTTAGATCGTCAAAAATTTATGGCTTTGTGATTGCTGGCTTTTCCATAGGTATGTTCTCTACCACTCTCCATCAGAACATGATGGTTAGATTTCTCTTCCATACCCATATTTTCACCTATGTGGAAACCCAGTGATCAGTTTATTTGGGTAACCGTTATATTTCATACTTTTGTTTTTAAAGATTGGTTTAGGTATTCCTTTTTACAATTTGGGTTTCTATTAAAGAAACTTTTTAATAGTAAACCATTTATAACCCCGACGAATTTCGAGGGTGAAATTCATTTTAAGGGGGGTAGAATGTAACACCCCGAGATTTTATGAAAAATATTCTTTTTAATTTCATTAATGTCTTGTGTTGTACACTACACCAAAAGGAGATTGCACAAAAAGCATCCTTGACTTTCCTTTCATTACATGCAATCGCGACCTTCCTCGATAGCGTGTGTAGTACGCAATACCGAGTTTCACTAAACAACGATATGCTATTAAAATATTATTAAAACTAGCCGTTATGAATAGTAATAACCACTTTTTGAAATTTTGTAAATTTTATTTTTCAAAATGGACTTCATTTCTGGATTCGGAATATCGAAATTAGCTTAGGGTGAAATTTTGGTACTTTTCGGATAACTTTCATTTTCTGATGAATAGTGAAAATTACTAAATTTTAATTAAAAACAATTTTTTTAATAGAAATAATTAATAGTGATAAATTATTAATTTGATTGGTTTTAAAGTATATTTAGAATATATTTTTACAATTTAATACAATGTTGGTCAATAGATTTAATTTCACATTTAAACCAGACATAAACAAATGTCAATCTTTTGATAGTTATTATCTCTTAAAAACACGCTATTTGTTTTGACGACGGGAATTAATTTTTAAATTAGTTAATGTAGCTAATTTGTTTTGAATTTGATAAAATAGACATCATTTTTGAATTCATAATATCAAATATAGCTTAGGTCTAATTTTTGGTATTTTTCTGGAAACTTTCATTTTTTGATGAATAGTGAAACCACTAAGTGGTAGTTAAAAAAAAAACTGAATTTTTCATAAAACTTAATTTTACCGCTTCTGTGAGTGGAATTTCAAAAATCCGAGAGACATGGTTGATTTCAGTAAATAAAATGTGGTTCAATGAGATGAAAATAATTTTTGGTGAATAGTAACTTTTTACTTTTTTTTACCACGGTTAAAAGTAAATAGGGCAATTAAGGGTAAAAATGATATTATTATTACACTAACACATGTCCTAATTCTATTGGATAAGTTTAATTCGACCAAAAACAACCTTAGGAATAAAATATGACCATTTAGGCCCACTTGTATTAGATTAGGACATTTATTATTAATTTATTTAAAGAAGGGTTAAAATAGTTAAAATCAAAGTTTAATAACAAAATCATTTTTAATATGGGGTTATACATAAGATAAATTCAACTATAAATATTCATTAGAAATCTAAAAATACTTCCTACATAATGGTATTTTATTTGTAATTTTTAGACATTAAATAATTTAATTTATTTATGACACAACGATGATGCAGTAATTATCTTATTAATGAAATATTGACATAATTGATGTTATAAATACCCAAATAAATATAATTTGAGACTTTTTATGAATTACACTAATTTTATAGGTTAATATGACATGTTATTATTGATTTAATTAACTTTTTTTCGAACTTATCATTCTGTTATGATTTTCACAAAAATCAATTACTAAATAGTGTCAAAATTGACATAAAATAGTTTTTAAAACAAATATTATATTATTAACTGTTATTTTATTCCTAAAAATCTAAGATTCGGCCAAATGACTTAGATAAGGTTATATATATTAATAATAAACAACTTGGGGTTCGTTTGGCTTGATATAGGAAGTTTATTAACCTTATAGTATAAGAACACAAGAAGACACGGTAAAAGTAAAATTATTTAACTTAATGTTAAATCTACATGATAAGGTTAAAATAGGAACCCTAAATTCTCTAAATTCTATTTGATGAGAGTATTTCGACCCATCCCCACCTTATCCTCTAAATAAATCAATTTGGAGCTATTTAAAACCGAACTTGACTTTATAATAAAATAATATTTTTAGTTATTCCAAAGGTTCCCCTCTCCTCCCTTATAAAAGGGAACCTCCTCCCCCTCTTCCTCACACCACTTTGAGCCTTCAATCTCGGCCAACCCCTGAAAATTTCTCCTATCCACTTTCCTAGAAACATCCTAGAGGTTCTGGTTTTATTCAAAGACCAATTTTAGTCCCCTAAAAGGAGGTCTCAAAGAAGGACTTCAAAGAAGAGGTAATGTCCGTTACCGATTCTTTCATCTTTATTTCTTCTTCCACTTCTTCTTCTCAGGTTGTTTCATTATGAATTAATAACATCAGTATCAATCATATACTGATATGTTATTATAAGTATTAAACAACCCTATTTCACCATCTATCCATCCTACGGAAAACAAAATCACCGCGCGTGCGTACGTACGGAATACCGTCTCCACGCCGTGGTGTAATCTATTTTCCACGACCACCTTACTTGGATGGGTATAATGGTGTAAATAATGACTATATATGACTATTATAAAGTGATACTGATTCTGAAATAGTATACATACACTCCAATACAATTCCACGATCATAGGAATGATATCATCACTCATGCGTACGTACGGAATACCGTCTCCATGATGTGATGCGACTCGTTCTACATGATCTTCATTTCATAATGATTATATAAATGAATTGAATGAATATGATATATATTACACTAATAACATTCTGTAAATGAGGTATCTATAACCTAAAGAGAAGAATAAGAATTTATTCGACAAAACATGCATAAGAACAAAAAAGTTATAAACACCTGAATAATAAGTAGCAATGAAATATTACTACTACGAAGCTAAGAATATGACCATTAATGATATAATAAAAATAAGTATGATTCTGGAATAAGTCAGTAACATTATTTAAATCATTATACAGGAGGTTCGGACACTTACAAAGCAAGTCAGACCTAAGGTAAGGGAAATATCTCAATCTCATTTTTATCCGAGATTGTTTATACTTTGGTATTTACTGGGGTGTATTTTATCATCCACATCCATGTTTCCACAATATGTAATGTTATTTCCATCCACCTACAATTGTTTAAATCCAATTTTACCCTTCGGTGAGTTTTTAGTAAAATATATGAATGGAATCTTTTGTCGTTTTTTGTACGAGGTACTTTTTTGACTTTTCCGACAAAGGTACGAGAAGAATGTTTTTTTAACTTATACGGCATGAATGGATTTTTAAAACATTATTTCCAAGAAGCTTCCTTTATAAGTTTCCAAGTTTATTTTTAATCAACTTCTTTTAGTTTAAAATTGTATGACAATTTAAGAAAGGAAAAATGTTTTTGAAGTAGAAAGGATATTTTCCTCAAGAATGGAGTTCAAGTGTTTTATCAAAATTATTTTCCATCTAAGATAATAAAAGGGTTATGTTTTTATCCCTATTATTACATTGATTTGATTATGTTGTGATGGAATTATTTTTATGAATTCCTTTATCTTATATGAATTGTTTTATGATGTCATGTTGTTTAAGAATCCCATTTTTATTACATGGGTTATGCAATGATGTATGATTTAAGATTTTGTGGCACACATAAGAATGGTATCATTATGAGATGGGTGGGACCTATATCTCCCTCCAATTAATTGGGTAAAGATTTTATATCTCATGAGATATACATGGCTGGAATGGTAGGTTATACCGGTTTAGTGAAACAGGACTGAAACGAGGGTGACTCGTTTCAGAAATGGACTTTGTCCACTAAGATAGTCTTGGCAATGAGTCTTGACTAATAAGATATGATTCCCTATGATTATGTGTGTATGCCACAATGTTTCATGTTTTAAGTTATGATTATTGGGATTTCATTTAACTACTATGATTTATCCCATGTTATGAAATTATGCTCTCTTTTGCAGCTTAAGATTTCCAAAATGTTATGTTCTTATGAAAATGATGTGATTGACATTTCTTTTGTTTACCCTTACTGAGTATTTGAGCTCACCCTTTTATGTTTTCTTTTCCCCAGGATATAAAGAAAGGTTTTAGGTAAAAAAAGGGAAGATCTTTATGGGAGATGTTGACGATCTTTCACCACGATTAGAAGATTATATTACGAGTTTCCAAAGACACTAAACTATTACGATCCTTGTGTGTGTGTTTTTGTTATGTACTAAGTATTCCGCAAAAGTAATGTAATGTCCATGTACGTCAAGTTTCGGGTCTCTACAGTTGGTATCAGAGGAAAGGTTTAGTCAACCTTTGGAAACTAGGATGCAAAAACATTAGTGAGATCCCTAGAGATATTTCTATGGTATGTCTAGGGATATCTCTAAGGTTAAGTATACGTATAGGTTATAGTCCTAGAATTGCACTAACTATCTTAGAATTTATCCTAAGATGTTAGATATTGAGGGTACTTCCCCTTTACTATGTTGTTTTCTCTAGCATGATTTTCGCCACTCACAAGATTCTTTTTGTGTTTTAGTTAATGGAGGGAACCAGAAGGAATTCGGTTAACATTGAATCCAATGGACAAATTGGTGACTATGAGCAACAAAATTGTGTAATTCCTAGAGAGAAAGATATTGTGATGATGCCGAATCAGTCATCGTGATATATGATTAACAAGGTGAAATTTAGTGGTATCCCTAATTAATCAAAGAAGAGGAAGATAAACTATTATGCATGTTTGCATGTTGAGGAGCATGAAGAAAGGAAGATTGAGATTTATAAAGAAGGGAATAAGAACCTTGAGGAATACCTCAAATAGAGGGACCGATGTTATCTGTGTGGAGAAAAGTGTCATAGAGTGACAGACTGTTATGGATTTTAATGTCTTATTTGTGGAGAACATGGGCATTACCCAACTCAATGCCCTGACCTAAAAAGTTACTTCTAAATCAAGGAAAGACTTATTCTAGGACAATCATTGAAGTGGATGGACTGAAGTGTTTATGTATTGGTATTCAAGAATAATGTTGTTGAGGTACTTTTATGGTGTATTGAAATATTTATGTATTAGTCTATTGTGGTTTTCAATAATTTTAAGGTACCGGTAACCATGAAAAGTGATTCAAATATTTTGGAAAGTAGATGATATGCACATAATGAAGGGATAAGGAGAAAATGAAATGTTTTACAGTATTCATGAGCTCATGATTGATATAAGAACTAAGTGATATCATGGTTTGAGGATATAGAATTTTGAGGATTTTGGTATATGGAAAGTGTTAAATTTTAACTGCATTCATGTTTTCACTAAGGTTCAATGGATATTCACATGTTTGTAATTTGACCAACAAGATATATCTTATGATATATGGGGGATAAATGATGGCATTCACGTGATTGTTATGTGACATTTCAAGTAATCATTTTCTTTATACTATGAGCTTGGACCGAAGTATTTTAGATAATCCTAAATATTGGAATGGATTATGTTGGAAATAAGTTAGGATAAAACTTTTTTTGATATTATTGATGCGATGTTATGGTAATATAGCTTTAGAAAAAGGACAACCTGCAGGACATGCGACAACCCATCGCGTCGGACAAGGCTGTGGGAATCGAACCCACAACCGAAGTGCGACTGGCTTTTATCGCCTACCACTGGCCTACAGGAAGTCCCTGTTTAGTAGAAACTAGTTTTATTATATTAAGCAGTATGATATATGAAGTATAAGTCCATTTTAGGAACTATATATGATTAATCTCACTATAGATGGACTTATGTATTTTTTGATAACTTTTCTAACCTTTTGTTTGAGACAGATGGAATGACCCATCATTCTATCACATGATCTGCTAACACATCATGAATGAAAAATTCAACTTCATTTCTTTAAGAGATGAAGTGAAAATTGTCCAAATAACGACAAACGGTGAGACTATACCAAAATCACGAAAGTATTTCTTCTAATTCCAATTTCATCAACTTTAGGGAAATGATCTTGAAAACCAAAAATGTTGTCCTAGTGCTCTTATATCTGATGAATCAGACGGTACCTTAGATCGTCAAAAATTTATGGCTTTGTGATTGCTGGCTTTTCCATAGGTATGTTCTCTACCACTCTCCATCAGAACATGATGGTTAGATTTCTCTTCCATACCCATATTTTCACCTATGTGGAAACCCAGTGATCAGTTTATTTGGGTAACCGTTATATTTCATACTTTTGTTTTTAAAGATTGGTTTAGGTATTCCTTTTTACAATTTGGGTTTCTATTAAAGAAACTTTTTAATAGTAAACCATTTATAACCCCGACGAATTTCGAGGGTGAAATTCATTTTAAGGGGGGTAGAATGTAACACCCCGAGATTTTATGAAAAATATTCTTTTTAATTTCATTAATGTCTTGTGTTGTACACTACACCAAAAGGAGATTGCACAACAAGCATCCTTTACTTTCCTTTCATTACATGCAATCGCGACCTTCCTCGATAGCGTGTGTAGTACGCAATACCGAGTTTCACTAAACAACGATATGCTATTAAAATATTATTAAAACTAGCCGTTATGAATAGTAATAACCACTTTTTGAAATTTTGTAAATTTTATTTTTCAAAATGGACTTCATTTCTGGATTCGGAATATCGAAATTATCTTAGGGTGAAATTTTGGTACTTTTCGGATAACTTTCATTTTCTGATGAATAGTGAAAATTACTAAATTTTAATTAAAAACAATTTTTTTAATAGAAATAATTTATAGTGATAAATTATTAATTTGATTGGTTTTAAAGTATATTTAGAATATATTTTTACAATTTAATACAATTACGATCATTAGATTTAATTTCACATTTAAACCAGACACAAACAAATGTCAATCTTTTGATAGTTATTATCTCTTAAAAACACGCTATTTGTTTTGACGACGGGAATTAATTTTTAAATTAGTTAATGTAGCTGATAAGTTTTGAATTTGACAAAATAGGCATCATTTTTGAATTCATAATATCAAATATAGCTTAGGTCTAATTTTTGGTATTTTTCTGGAAACTTTCATTTTTTGATGAATAGTGAAACCACTAAGTGGTAGTTAAAAAAAAAACTGAATTTTTCATAAAACTTAATTTTACCACTTCTGTGAGTGGAATTTAAAAAATACGAGAGACACGGTTGATGTGAGTAAGTAAAATGTGGTTCAATGAGATGAAAATAATTTTTGGTGAATAGTAACTTTTTACTTTTTTTTACCACGGTTAAAAGTAAATAGGGTAATTAAGGGTAAAAATGATATTATTATTACCCTAACACATGTACTAATTCTATTGGATAAGTGTAATTCGACCAAAAACAACATTAGGAATAAAATATGACCATTTAGGCCCACTTGGATTAGATTAGGACATTTATTATTAATTTATTTAAAGAAGGGTTAAAATAGTTAAAATCAAAGTTTAATAACTAAATAATTTTTAATATGGGGTTATGCATAAGATAAATTCGACTATAAATATTAATTAGAAATCTAAAAAGATTTCCTACATAATGGTATTTTATTTGTAATTTTTAGACATTAAATAATTTAATTTATTTATAATACAATGATGAGGCAATAATTATCTTATTAATGAAATATTGACATAATTGATGTTATAAATACCCAAATAAATATAATTTGAGACTTTTTATGAATTCCACTAATTTTCGTGGTTACTATGACATGTTATTATGGATTTAATTAACTTTTTGAGAACTTATCATTCTGTTATGATTTTCACAAAAATCAATTACTAAATAGTGTGAAAATTGACATAAAATAGTTTTTAAAACAAATATTATATTATTAACTATTATTTAATTCCTAAAAATCTAAGGTTCAGCCAAATGACTTAGATAAGGTTATATATATTAATAATAAACAACTTGGGGTTCGTTTGGCTTGATATAGTAAGTTTATTAACCTTATAGTATAAGAACACAAGAAGACACGGTAAAAGTAAAATTATTTAACTTAATGTTAAATCTACACGATAAGGTTAAAATAGGGACCTAAACTTGTCTAAATTCTATTGTATGAGAGGATTTTTACCCATAACTACCTTATTCTCGAAATAAATCAGTTTGGAGCTATTTAAAACCGAACTTGACTTTATAATAAAATAATATGTTTTGTTATTCCAAAGGAGCCCCTCTCCTCCCTTATAAAAGGGCACCTCCTCCCCCTCTTCCTCACACCACTTTGAGCATTCAAGCTCAGAAAACCCCTGAAAATTTCTCCTCTACACTTCCCTAGAAACATCCTCGAGGTTCTGGTCTTCTTCAAAGACCTATTTTAGTGCCCTAAAAGGAGGTCTCAAAGAAGCACTTCAAAGAAGAGGCAATGTCCGTTACCGATTCTTTCATCTTTATTTCTTCTTCCACTTATTCTTCTTAGGTTGTTTCATTATGAAGTAATAACATCAGTATCACTCATATAATGATATGTTATTATAAGTATTAAATAACCCTATTTCACCATCTATCCATCCTACGGAAAATGAAATCACCGCGCGTGCGTACGTACGGAATACCGTCTCGACGCCGTGGTGTAATCTATTTTCCACCACCACCTTACTTGGATGGGTATAATGGTGTAAATACTGACTATATATGACTATTATAAAGTGATACTGATTCTGAAATAGTATACATACACTCCAATACAATTTCACGATCATAGGAATGATATCATCACTCGTGCGTACGTACGGAATACCGTCTCCACGATGTGATGCGACTCGTTCTACATGATCTTCATTTCATAATGCTTATTTAAATGAATTTAATGAATATGATATATATTACACTAATACCATTCTGGAAATGAGGTATCTATAACCTAAAGAGAAGAATAAGAATTTATTCGACAAAACACGCATAAGAACAAAAAAGTTATAAACACCTGAATAACAAGTAGCAATGAAATATTACTACTAAGAAGCTAAGAATATGACCATATATGATATCATAAAAATAAGTATGATTCTGGAATAAGTCAATAACATTATTTAAATCATTATACAGGAGTTTTGGACACTTACAAGGCAAGTTGGACCTAAGGTAAGGGAAATATCACAATCTCATTTTTATCCGAGATTGTTTATACTTTGGTATTTACTAGGGTGTATTTTATCATCCACATCCATGTTTCCCCAATATGTAATATTATTTCCATCCAAATACAATTGTTTAAATCCAATTTTACCCTTCGGTGAGTTTTTAGTAAAATATATGAAAGGAATCTTTTGTCGTTTTTCATACGAGGTACTTTTTTGACTTTTCCGAAAAAGGTACGAGAAGAATGTTTTTTTTAACTTATACGACATGAATGGATTTTTAAAACATTATTTCCAAGAAGCTTCCTTTACAAGTTTCAAAGTTTATTTTTAATCAACTTATTTTACTTTAAAATTGTATGACATGTTAAGAAAGGAAAAATGTTTTTGAAGTAGAAAGGATATTTTCCTCAAGAATGGAGTTCAAGTGTTTTATCAAAATTATTTTCCATCTAAGATAATAAAAGGGTTCTGTTTTTATCCCTATTATTACATTGATTTGATTATGTTGTGATGAAATTATTTTTATGAATTCCTTTATCTTATATGAATTGTTTTATGATGTCATGTTGTTTAAGAATCCCATTTTTATTACATGGGTTATGCAATGATGTATGATTTAAGATTTTGTGGAACACATAAGAATGGTATCATTATGAGATGGGTGGGACCTATATCTCCCTCCAATGCATTGGGTAAATATTTTATATCTCATTAGATAGACATGGCTAGAATGGTAAGTTATACCGGTTCAGTGAAACAGGACTGAAACGAGGGTGACTCGTTTCAGAAATGGACTTTGTCCACTAAGATAGTCTTGGCAATGAGTCTTGACTAATAAGATATGATTCTCTATGATTATGTGTGTATGCCACAATGTTTCATGTTTTAAGTTATGATTATTGGGATTTTATTTTACTACTATGATTTATCCCATGTTATGAAATTATGCTCTCTTTTGGAGGTTAAGATTTCCAAAATGTTATCTTCTTATGAAAATGATGTGATTGACATTTCTTTTGTTTACCCTTACTGAGCATTTGAGCTCACCCTTTTATGTTTTCTTTTCCCCAGGATATAAAGAAAGGTTTTAGGTAAAAAAAGGAAGATCTTTATGGGAGATGTTGAAGATCTTTCACCACGATTAGAAGATTATATTCCGAGTTTCCAAAGACACTAAACTATTACGATCCTTATGTGTGTGTTTTTGTTATGTACTAAGTATTCCGCAAAAGTAATGTAATGTCCATGTACGTCAAGTTTCGGGTCTCTACAATTCTTTCGCATATGCATGATATATTTTTGTTTTCCTACTGAGTATACTTGTAAGCTCACCCTACGTATAGAAAACTATTTTTAGGTTTCCAGAAGGATTACATGAACTATTCTAGACATTACTAGCTCAAATCTTTGGATATCTGTTGTGTTGCTGCTTTAGATTTTCTTTTGGGTATTTACTTTGGATAATTTTTTCTGTATTATTTCTATTCATACATTCATGTGGAATGGTTTTGGTTTTTTTATATTATGTAATAGATTTTCTTTTGGATGATTCATCTTATCTCCCAATATTATATTCTTATAGAGGGTAATGCCTCCCATTTCAAGTGATTTTTATACCCTCAATGCTAGTCACCAACTTGGGGACTAGGGGAAGCAGGGCTCGGGGGTCATTATCTATCTCCCCTGATTGTAGTGTCTTTGGTGGGAGGGGGTCATGACAAGACACATTGTCCTAGAATTAAATCAATCATTCGATATATGGGGAATGAGTTGGACATGTAGTTAAAAGTGGTCCAGGATTATATATATCCACTCAATGCATTGGTAGTCTCATGAGATGCATTAATTGGATAACATTATTTAAATGGTTTTCTAGTGTATACCTACCTATTAGTTAAACTGTCTTAGCATAAGGTCTTAACGGTAAATGTATCATGATGGCTGATATCATGAAATATAATAATTAATCATTTCCTTTATTAATAATTTATTTATTATTATTATCCATGATATTTTCACATTGTTTTTATATTTGGATTCATTTTACACGTAGTTTATTGATTAAATGGAATGTGGTTTTAGTTATTTACATTTCTATATCAATTATACCTTATTTAATCATGATATTTAAGTTATTTATTAAATGGAATGTGTGTTCAGTTATTTAACATTCTATATTGATTATGACTTATTGATCATGGTATATTAAATCATGATAGCTTCCTCTATACATAACCCTTACTAAGCATTTGAGATCACCCTTATTTTTTTCCTTTCCTAGAAATATAGGAAAAGTACTATGAACGATATACAAGGATATTCTTGAGGGAATAATGATATTCTCAAAAAAAAAATTATGTTGTAATTTGTGTATTCAAATGTAATATGGGAGTCACTTATGTATCTACTTTATCAAAACTATTAAACTCTTTTGTCCTTTTGGATGTGATTAATTGTATCTAGAACTAATAAAATAAAGTAACCATTGACCCAAGGATACTAGGTTCATGGTATTTATAGTTGGTATTAGAGCAGGTTTAATAGAAAACATGAGAACTATATTTATGAAAACATTGATTTGGGAAAATAACCCTATGATGGACTTTGAAGATAAAAAGTTTTATTGAGGAAGAGATTATGGGGATTTCCTTACAATACATCCCTATTGACACTAGTACAAAAATTATTTATCACATAGTTTGTTCATTATCAATATAAAAAATCATTTAAATGGATTTATCATGTCAGTAATTATATAATCGATGTGATAAATTTATTTACATGATTTTTACACCATTTTATTATGAAACTGACATGAAAAATATAGATATGTTTCTTTTTCACATCAGTTATTATAAAAATAGCGTGATAAAGGAAATTTCACTAGTTTATAATGATAGTTATATAATAACTGATGTGAAAAATCATCTTTATCATGCCTATTACATAATAACTAATGTGATAAATCATTTAAAATTTTATGAATCACAATTTGAATAATTTTGGTGTTGTTATCCTCTTAAGAAAGACAACTGATTTCTTTCACATGGAAGACCTGACCCTCATTTCTTTGATCTGGTGGAATCAAATCTTAGTTTTCCATCTGATTAGATCCTTAGGTTTTATTGGCCTTATTTTCATAGGTTCGATCTGCCCCACTCTCAGGTAAAAATCACAAATCAATCCTCTCTTTCAGTCATTCAATGTATCCAAATCCCTAACTATTATTTTTTATTTGATGTACTCAAATATCACATTACCATATTCTTAAACCATCATATTTTATCAGTCTCATCATTACACATTCGTATATAGATCTTTACATTCCTCATTACCATCGATTTAAATTTTTGTTTCATATATTCATAAGGCGTACATTATTAAGATTTTAATGGGATATATTATGTTTGTGTTTGGGATGAACTATTTAATCAAAGTGGAATTGTGGTATAATTGCAACTAATGAATTTAGAAAAATCAAATTCTCAATACACTACGGGAAAAATGAGCAATTGCGACGGGTTATTTGCGACGGGATTTATTCCCGTCGCAAATAGTCATGTTAAAAACTTATTTGCGACGGGGGTATTTCCCCGTCGCAAATAAGGAGGCTTTTGCGACGGGATTGCTTTCCCCGTCGCAAATAGTTTTCCCGCGATTTGGCGCGCATCCCGGGAAAACTATTTGCGACGGGGAAAGCAATCCCGTCGCAAATAACCGGCGGCGGTAAAAGGTATTTGCGACGGGAATATCCCCCCGTCGCAAATACTATGTCGGCAGGGGTTATTTGCGACGGGACCCGTCGCAAATAACTATTTACCGGTTGACCGTAATAAATGTTGGCTAAGGTATTTGCGACGGTACCCGTCGCAAATAATACTATTTGCGACGGGAATCCCGTCGCAAATGGGCCCGTCGCAAATAATCTAACCTATAAATACCCCCATCCGTTTTTTTCATTTCATTCTCATTCCTTATCTTCTCCTTCTCTGAAAATTATATTTCTAGAGTTGAGTTTTTCTCCAGTTTAATTTTTTTCTCCGGAGCTGATATTAAAGTTTTGAAGAACGATCAGAACAGATCAATTTTCAAGGTATTTATCTTCATTTTAATTTTTTATTTATTTTTAATTTTTTATTAGTTTCAATTATTATTAATTAGTTGTAATTTAATTATGTTTACATTGTTTTATTATTTAATAAATTTAAATTATTAGTATTGTTTGGTAATTAGGAATAATTAGTAATAATTTTTAATAATTAAGAATAAATATTAATAATTAGTAATAAATACCAATAATTAGGAATAAGAACATTATTACATTATTAGTTTATTTTATTATTAATATTAAAATAATATAATTTTTTATATATATACAATTCTTTTTTCATCTGTGTGTTTGCTGTCTTCACATGTATTATTTGTATGTGGAGATAGAAAACACACAGATGAAAGAAGAATTGTATATAAATTAGAAAATTATATTATTTTAATATTAATAATAAAATATATTAATAATGTTATTATTTATAATTATTGGTAATTATTTCTAATTATTGATAATTATTCATTTAATTACTAATAATTAGAAACAATTATCAATAATTATCAATAATTAAGAATAATTAGTAATAATTAGTAATAATTACCAATAATTAGTATTAATTACCTATAATTAGTATTAATTACCTATAATTAGTATTAATTACCAATAATTAGTATTAATTACCAATAATTAGTAATAATTACCAATAATTAACAATAATTAGTAATAATTACCTATAATTAGTATTAATTACCAATAATCAGTATTAATTACCAATAATTAGTAATAATTAGGAATAATTAACAATAATTAGTAATAATTAGTAATAATTAGGAATAATTAGTATTAATTAGGAATAATTAGTATTAATTACCAATAATTAGTATTAATTACCAATAATTAGTATTAATTACCAATAATTAGTATTAATTACCAATAATTAGTATTAATTACCAATAATTAGTATTAATTACCAATAATTAGTATTAATTACCAATAATTAGTATTAATTATTAATAATTACCAATAATTATCAATATTTAGTAATAATTAACAATAATTGCCAATAATTACCAATAATTAGTAATAATTACCAATAATTAGTAATAATTACGAATAATTATCAATAATTAATAATAATTAGCAATAATTAGTAATAATTAGCAATAATTAGAAATAATTAGCAATAATTAGTAATAATTAGCAATAATTAGTAATAATTAGCAATAATTAGTAATAATTAGAAATAATTAGTAATAATTAGAAATAATTAGTAATAATTAGAAATAATTAGTAATAATTAGAAATAATTAGTAATAATTAGAAATAATTAGTAATAATTAGAAATAATTAGTAATAATTAGAAATAATTAGTAATAATTAGAAATAATTAGTAATAATTAGAAATAATTAACAATAATTAGTAATAATTAACAATAATTAGTAATAATTAGGATTAATTAGGATTAATTAGGAATAATTATGATTAATTAGGAATAATTAGTATTAATTAGGAATAATTAGTAATAATTATCAATAATTACCAATAATGATTATTAATTACCAATAATGATTATTAATTACCAATAATGATTATTAATTACCAATAATTAGTATTAATTACCAATAATTAGTATTAATTACCAATAATTAGTATTAATTACCAATAATTAGTATTAATTACCAATAATTAGTATTAATTACTAATAATTAGTATTAATTAAGAATAATTGTCAATAATTAACAATAATTGCCAATAATTAACAATAATTAGTAATAATTAACAATAATTAGCAATAATTACTAATAATTAGCAATAATTAGTAATAATTAGCAATAATTAGTAATAATTAGCAATAATTAGCAATAATTAGCAACAATTAGCAATAATTAGCAATAATTAGGAATAATTAGCAATAATTAGCAATAATTAGCAATAATTAGCAATAATTAGCAATAATTAGAAATAATTAGCAATAATTAGAAATAATTAGCAATAATTAGCAATAATTAGCAATAATTAGAAATAATTAGTAATAATTAGCAATAATTAGCAATAATTAGCAATAATTAGCAATAATTAGAAATAATTAGCAATAATTAGCAATAATTAGCAATAATTAGCAATAATTAGCAATAATTAGCAATAATTAGGAATAATTAGACCACTGCCCGTCAGTTTGATGAGGCGGCATGGATGCAGGCCACCCAGTATGCCTTCGAGAAGGGCCGGGTAGTTGGTATCAGCTCTCGACTGACTCCCGGAGATTATTATGGCAGTGCTGCGATGTCGGCGTCCAGCTCGAGGGGAGCTCGTGCATCTTCTTCTACACAGTATGAGGAGCAGTTGCGATCTCAGACTGCACAGATAGAGAGTCTCCGACAGGAGCAGGAGCAGATGCGTCAGCAGCATGAGGAGGAGCGTCGACGCCAGCAGCAGCTGTACGAGGAGCAGACGAGTCGGTGGCAGCAGCAGCATTAGGAGCAGATGAAGTACATGCGCCGACTCACTCATGCTTTAGGGATGGAGTTTCCTCCACCACCATCTGCAGATCCCCCACCTCCCCCCCTCCTACAGATTAGAGTTTGTATTTCTGTTATAAAATTTGTGAAATCAAAATATTTTTTTTTCTATTCGTAGTTTCTGTCTCATTATAAAATATTAATAATATTATATTTTTAAATAACAATATTAATATGAATAATAATAATATTTATATTTTATAATATTAAATTTTATATATATATTAAAATTTTATTTATATAATAAAATTATATATATATATTAAAATTTTATAATATTATAATTTAATTATTTTTTTTGTAATACTTGAATTATTTTAATATTTGAATGTAAAATAATTCTATTATTTTTATATTAATTAAAATAACTTATTAATATTTTTTTTTATTTATGAATTATAATTGTAATATTATTATATTAATTAAATTATTTATTAATATTCTATTATTTTTATTTTTGAATTATAATTCTACTATTATTATAGTAATTAAAATAATTTATTATTTTCATTTGTAAATTATAATTCTATTATTATATTAATTAAAATAATTTATTAATAATTTATTTTTTTTATTTTTTTTATAGTATTTGCGACGGGATACTATGCCCGTCGCAAATACTAGTATTATTAATAGTTTTTTATTTTTTTTAAAAGAGTATTTGCGACGGGTCCCGTCGCAAATACTATGAATAGTATTTGCGATGGGTCCCGGTTCCCGTCGCAAATACTAGTATTATTAATTTTTTTTTATTTTTTTAAAAAAGAGTTTTTGCGAAGGAACCGTCGCAAAAACTGTTTAAAAAGTTTTTTACAAAAATACGGAATACTATTTGCGACGGGGAGAATGCCCGTCGCAAAAAAAGGCTTTAGCGACGGACCCGTCGTAAATAAGTTTAGTTGCGACGGCGTTTTCAGCAACGGGCTATTTGCGACGGGATCCCGTCGCAAATAGCCCGTCGCAAATACCTGCTTTTCTAGTAGTGATAGATGGTGTAGATTTTTAATTGGTTAACCCTAATTCGATCGATTTTTATGTATCATTATAACTAGCACTAGAAGTTATTAATTTTAAATTAATTTAAGTAAAAAAGTGTGTGTATTATAATATACGTTAATGTTGTGGTGTTTATTTTAACTAGAAAGGCATTTTCACTAAATTATATCACAGATGTTTATACTGTATCCCATTTTAAATTTTTGCATTGAATCTCATAATGTTGCTTTTTTGAATGATGTTTGTGAATCATTTATTGTTTATTCATACACTTCCATGTATATGTATAAATTTAAATTACTATTATAAAATTTTTAGTGACTTAGTAATATTAAAATGTAATATATACATACATTTCAATGTGCATACCATTCAAAATACAATATCATAAAACTAGTGTATATGAATATCAACACTTTTCTTTTGATGTGAGCAAATTATTACCTTGAAAAATAATTTATTAAATATACAGTCTACATATTATGTGTTACTATCAATAAAATTTTGACATTATTGGTGAATACATAGTAGGAACTGTTAATTAGTTCCTTTATATATCATATTATATTCAGATAGATATACTTTCATGGAATTACACATGCATCACATAGTATTCACACTAAAAGCATTTTCCTCCCCATAAATTTGGATTTTTGTTATATCATATTAATTAGACTAAAATATTTAAAATTTTGGTTATTAGTGTGTTATATTCAAATAAAACATGTTTTCATAGAATACACAGTATGCAATATGATTTTCAAAATTTTCATAATACACTAAACATAAATATTATAATATGAATTCTGTATATATATATATATATGTACCACATTACAAATTCATTATTGTGTTGTTTGAACTATACTATACCATTATATTATAGTATGAATTAATGCTTCAACTATTAATTATTGTATATTTTAAACAAAAAAATTCTTATAAATTCAATAATAAATATACTAATCAAAATGGAAAATGCACTCTTGATTTCAATTATGTTCAATAATATTCAATTTCAAGTTTCATCTAATTTAATTCAGAATAAAATGAAACATGAGAGAATTGTTTAACTATATTTTCTTTTGTAAATTACATCCATTTATATATTTTTATGATTTACCATTTACATTTAAACTTATCTTCCATTATTGTATAGAATTTATAATTATATTTATCAAATACACATATTTTTGTTTTTTATTTCACAATTTTGTTACTTTTGAATTATGAAATATTTGATATAAATTTAGAATTGGATTATATTGACAAGATATATATATTTGATATTTTTATATATAATAATGAATCAAAGTTGGATTATGGCACTTTTAACAAGTGATGAATATGAGGAAGGTGTTGATGTTTTTTTGGGAATTTTCTAAACAAAATATTTCAAACAACGACATGTTTTTATGTACATTTTTAAATGTTTAAAAATTAATAATTTGAAAATAAGAGAGATAAAAAATCATTTAATTTTCCATGGTTTTAATCTGAGTTACATCCTTTAGATTTGTTATGGTAAAAATGTCCAGAATTTTGGTTCTCTTGATAATGATGCTTTACAAGATGATATATCTGATCAAATTAAAAAAATGATTCATGATATTGAAGTTGATGAAATTGAGAAAGAATAAAATCTTTAGTGTATATATAGCGATGATGAAAAACCATTGTATCTAGGTTGTATGGAATTTATGGTTTTATCGATGATGTTAAGATCAATTAACTTGAAGGCAAAACATGTATGGAGTGATTAGTATTTTTCAGAGTTTCCACAATTGTTGAAAGATATTTTTCCTAAAGACAATGATCTTATATATTCATATTATAAAGTGAATAAAATACTATGCCCAATGGGATTAGGGTACAAAAAAATACATTCCCACCCTAATAATTATGTTCTATATAGGAAGGAATAAAAATTTCTTTTAGGGTCTCTTAAATGTGGGACATCATGGTATAAGTTGAAAGAGAAATCATAGGCATTTTTAGTATTTATAGAGACCCCTACTAAGGAATTTTTGTATCTTCATATAATCCCTCGTTTGAAACGTTTATTTTCAAATTCACATTATTCAAAAAAGTTAAGATGGAATACATATGAGCGGATTTGTGATGGAAAATTATAACATCCAACTGATTCTCCACAATAGAAGAAAATTGATCACCAGTTTGTAAAATTTGGAAATGAAGTTATAAATATCAGACTTGGATTGTTCATGGATGGAATTAATCCATATCAAATTATTAGTGGAGCACATAGTTCATGGCCTATTTTATTGATTATTTAAAACTTATCTATTGAATTTTGTATGAAGTGAAAATATTTCATATTGAGTTTAATGATATCTAGACCAAGACAACCCAAAAATGATATTGAAATTTTATTTTCACCATTAATTGGTGATTTGGAATTGTTATAGGAGGATGGTTTAAGGGTGTATGATTATTATAAAATAGAATACTTTCAACTACATATAATGATTATTTTCACTATAAATGACTTCCCAATATATGAAGATTTTTCTGGATACAGTGTTTTGGAGCATAAATCTTGTCCAATTTATTAACAACAGACTTCACATTATCAACTGTATCGTAGTAGAAAAACAACATATATGTGTCATTAAAAGTTTTTGTCTGTTGAACACTCTTATATAAGATTAAAAAAGGATTTAAAAGGCTTACATGAATTTGATATTTCACCAAAAACTTTATCCACTGATCATTATTTTGAGAGGGTGAAAAACATTTACATGACATTCATAAAAACACATAAATCTGGTAATGATTGAAATATTTGGAAGAAATAGTCAATATTTTTTGAGCTACTATATTAGAGATATCATTTAGTCAAATATAACATTGATGTAATGCATGTGGAGAAAAATATCTATGAAATATTGATTGGAACATTATTATATATTAAAGGAAATAATAAATAAGGGTTTAATGAAAGATTGGAATTACTCTTAATGTGAATAAATTTGGAGTTGGTTCCTACACCTGATAGAAGGTGAAAATTATTGCCCTAGGCTTATCATAAATTATCCAATATGGAGAAAATTATCTTTTTTCAATGTATTCATGATATCAAAGTTCCATAGGGTTATTATTCAAATGTATAGAATTTTGTTTCTTTAAAGGATTTGAAGTTGATTGGAATGAAATATCATGATTTTCATGTAATGACGCAACAAATCCTACCAGTTTTATTGCATGGAATATTTACCTTCCATGTCAGAATGACTGCCATAAAGGTGTGTTATTTTTTTCGATTCAATTTTCAATAAGGTGTTTGATTCTAATGCTTTGAACACTTTAGAGAAATAATCAGTTTCTATACTTTATCAATTGGAAATTTATTGCCCTCCATTTTTTGATATCATGGACCATTTAATGGTTCAATTGGGGTGATAAATAAATCTTTTCAGACCTGTATATCTATGTTGGATATATCCTTTTGAAAGATATATAAATATATTGAAGGGGTGTATTAAAAATACATATTGACCTGAATCATACACTGTTGAGAAGTATATTTATAAAAAGGTTGTAGAGTTTTTTACAAGAAATCTTTCTACAATGGATCACATCAATTTTCCAACATCATGCAAGGAAATAGTTAATTATGGGGGAAAGAGGATCCATGGATTGAAATTCAAATATTTGATAGATGAACAGATAAAAAAGGTACATTTATACATCTTGAATAACAGAGATAAAGTTAATCCATGTATAACATTTAATATAAATGTGTTGAAATAATGTTATCCAAAGAAGAAAGATATGTGGATTTTGAATGAGCATAAAAAAACTTTTTTCCCATGGTTTAAAGATACCGTTCTTGGTAGATTAGATGAATCAAAAACCTTGAGATGGTTAGTGGGTGGTCCAAGTTTAAATTTAATAACATGATTTGGGTATGAAATTAATAGATATAAATTTTATATAAATGATTCTGAAAACAGAAGTGAAGTTTACAATAGTGGTGTATTGGTGTTTACATAAGCAATTCATATTTCAAGTGCCAAAGACAAAAACCCAATATCCACATCAACTTTATATTAAAGAGTCATTGAAGAAATATGGGAGGTTTATTACATTAAATTTTATGTCCTAGTGTTTAAATACAAATGGTTTATTGGTAAAAAAAATTCTAGACATTATGAATTTGGAATGAAACTAGTAAATATGAATAAATTGAAATATATGGATGATCCTTTTATCATGGAAACACATGAAAAATAAATTTTCTAGGTTATTGATCAATTTGAAATGAAATGGTCTATTTTTTACAAGCAAAAAATAGTATGTTGGTGATGATAAACATGATAAAGATGTTGATTTAAGTGACATACCTACTTCCCTGGAAATATTAACAAATAATATTGATATGCACGTTGTAGAAATGATTTTTTCCCAAATGTAATGATCATGATAAAGTAATTTGGGAAAACAATAATTTTGTGAATTCCTAATATTATAGATAACATATGTTAACTTATGGTTTACTATTTTAAATTTCATAAATTGTTAGATATTTTAATTTGATTTTATTTATTAAAACACTTATCAAAACAAGTAAGTTAAATTGTTTGTTTATATTAGTTTAGTTTTTTTACTTTACCGTGTTTAACCTTACATAACTTATATATTAATTGATGTTTTAAAAACAAATTATTTTAAATTTAATATGTAAAATAAAAATAAAAAATATTATATAAATTATATTATAAAAAAATTCTTTTTGGTCTAAAAATGATTTCTCAGGTTGGATCTTTTTTAGTATTCACACACCATTTTTTTGATTTGTATTAATTCATTTATGTAATTTCATCTATCATTAATATTGTTATAATTTTAGTTGACTATATAAAATATGAATAAAAATGTGTTAAGTTTAGTTTTATTTTTGTTTGATAATTGTTCATTTTTTATTTATATTTGTATGTAATAGTTGTGTTTGTATATATTTTTACTAATTATTTTTTATTTGATTTATAAAATAATGAAATATTAATCCAATCCATCATATATTTACTAAAATTACCAGTTTCCTATACTCAAGACCATACAATAATAGTATGAATTGATGATAATGATATTCTAAGAGGTCTAAATTCAAAAAAAAATCAAAAAAATTTGTAGTAGTTTAGGGTAAATGAAAATTTAGTATTTTGTTTGTTGATTAGAGAAGTGTTGGAAAATTGACATTATCACACTTGTGGGAGACCATTTTGGTAAGCTCATTTGTTATTATTTTACATAACTTGAAATTTTTATAGTAATATTTGTTTTGCTATTCCTTATCAAATGACATATGATATGCCTGATACTGGAGGAGTTAGAAAGAAATATTTATCATTGGATGCTAGAAGATGGAGGGATTTTAAATCATTCCACACATCACAGTTCATTTTTGGAATAGGAAAAATCATAATCCTTGTGATATATATCCATTTATAGATAAATATACATGGAAGAAATTTTTTGGAAGTAGTGGAATAGAACAATTTTTTGTAAGTGAAATGTTAACTTTTATAAGTCTTTAAATTTATATTAATTACCAAATTAATGATTTCTTAATTCTTAATTCTTAATTTACTACAATAGAGGGGATTTCATTAGGATATCCAATCTAGAAACATATACCCTCATACATTATCTTGAGGAGGGTGTACATTATTGGAAAAAAAATTATTGCAAAAAACTTCAAAATTTGAGAGATGAGTCAACAGGGTCAATAGATAGAGGTTACCCATCCTCTCCCTGTTATACATGAAAATCAAAAGAGAGATTATATGAGAAAAAAGGAAAATATTTTACAAAACATTTGAGGGTTGTATCTGAGAGGATTGTAATATGTTTACTTTATTTATTTAAGTTAAATAACCTCTTTACATATTGTGATTAATTACATATTTTTTCAAATATTCCATATATAATTATCTTGAGGAGAAGAGCACATAGGGGATACTTTTTTTGCTGAGGGTAGAAAGGCTATTTTAGATATAACATTTGGAAAGCCTGAACACCTGGGTCATGTATGAGGATACTCAATATGTTTATCAGTAAATAAATCATTTACACATTTGGAATATTCTTTAATGGAGGATGTTTATAAAAAAATAGAAACTTTAGAAGCTGAAGTTTAGGAAATTCATGTGATGATGGAGGAAATAATCAGAGCTTTGGTACAATTGATGTTTTTTGACATGAAAATATAGTTTCATACTATCGATCTAACTCCACTACCTCTGCTTGTATACCCCAATCCTCCTACCGATCCAACTCATATATCTCTGCTTGTATACTTCACTTCTTATCCTACCCCTACACACCTCCTCTCCATCTTCCCAGTTAATGTGAATTATATATTGATGATCCCCATCATATTATTTCATATGGGATGATATTTTATATCAGTGATACCATTCATAATAAATAGATAGAGATATATCATCATAAGGTCATTATACATGATATTATAGATATATCAGCAAAAACACGATGTCCTATAGATAAGGTGAGTATTGTTGGAAAAAGTATCAATTATTTGTTAGTTTGTCCATCTAGACTACTTCGAAATATTACTATAGAGGTATGAATATATTTTATCTTTTATTTAATTTTGATATTATTTTCTTTATCATTTTAAAGTGTATATATTTATCTATTTTTTTATAGGAATAATTCAAAGGTAAATAAAATTATTTATAGACAATAACAAATACAAAGTGTTATATCTTCATACACAAATGCTAATAGTCTTGATATATTGTGTATATATTCAAATTTGTTATTGGATGAATATGAGATTCCAATTAAAGCTATTGTTTGTGGGTTTGGAATGAATGTGAGGATTTTTGAGAAGTGATATCATGGATCTTATAGCTATAGATCAGTTGGGAATCAACATAATGCAATTGTTTTCCATATAATTAAATTACATTTTTCCCTTTCATTTAATTTATTCCAAATTTATAATTATGTTTTTTTGAGGTATCTTTATAAAATTTGTATAGAGAATGATAATATATATGTATATGGATTTATGGACCCATAATCTATTTCCCCTATAGTTAGGACAATGATTGATGCAGAAAGAATATTTTATATTTGCAAAAGATTTCAGAATAATTCAATTATTTAGTGAAAAATGTTTCCATATATTTTAGTGTATAAAATATATTTATCACAAAATATTATATATATATTAACATAATAACATCTCACATTAAATTTTGTTATATTTCAGTGGTTATTGGATTTTGTGAGTTTTTCTCAAGAGAGAAGACACTGTACTGACTATACTCTATCCATGGTGAAGTGAGAGAAAATTTTAAGAATGTATTGAACATGTAAGTTTGAATGTAATAATACTTGTTTATATTATGTGTAAAATTTATTTTATTAATATTATTTTCAAATAGGGAAAGGTATTTCTATAGGTAGATGATAAAAAAGAAGAGCTCCAAGATCAAATTTTTACAAGCTAAGGTGAATGTTCATTTTTCAATTACTAAATTTTGGATATATTACTTAAAAATGTTATTTTGAATTAAAATTTATTTGGAATAAAATTTACCTCAATAAGAAGGTGTAAAATAATGTGGATATTATTTTTTAAGATTTATGTATGAAATAATTTCAACTGAGACAATTATTAAGTTCCAGTAGGTTATATTTCTTTATAATGTTTTCTGTAAAATTTTATCTATTTTTTTAAATACAATTTAGATGATTTATTTATTATTTTTAGATTTTTGATGACCCATGAACATATAGTAAATAGGAGTTGAGACATTTAAAAATCGATTGGGAGAATCATTTTTTAGGTTTTATTTATTTTTAGTTCATTTGTAATTGTAAATTTGATATCCCAATTGTAACTTTCTTTTGCTGAATATTTTTTCTGATTTTATCTGCTACATTTTTTGCTGGTGTTTATCTTGTGCCTACTATGGAGAGGATTTATAATTGATTTTTTTTTCTTTTTCACACCATTTATAAAATAAAATATATGAAAAAGAAAAATACCCTATGTTTTTCACGTAGATTATCCCATAACTAACATAAAAATGAAAGGATAATTCCTTTTTTATGTCGGTTAAGGGATAACTGACATGAAAAACATCGAAAAAGATTTATTTACAAAATTAATTTTAATTAAAAATTTTTAAAAGGTTATTTATAATGTCTCCATTAACAAAATCACATAATAACTGATATGAAAAATCAAAAATAAAAAATGATGTGAAAAATTGTTTTTTCATTAGTGTTGGATACTATAAGTAGACGTGGTTCCAGAATAGTAATACCTAAGGTAATAACTCTGAAAAGGGAACATTGAGATTTGACTTAATCATCACATAGTGCATAATAATGGGCCTTACTGCGTACCTATTTTGAAACTAATGAGGGATATACTCTGGATAATTCAACTTTCCTTTAGAAACCATTATGAAGGATTTGAATATATTATTACAATGATAAACTAAGTTAAAAATAAAGTGTCTTAGATTGAAAATTTAGTTTTATGATTTATACATCCTATAAATGATTGTATGGTTTTCCCACTATGATTATTGTTTCTCACACTATACATTTTTTTTAGTCAAAGAACTAGGAGGAATGATGTTAACCCTAAATGTGATGGAAGTTTATCAAGATTTAGGATATTTAGGGGGACATTTATAGAAATATAACCCACTGATTTAGTATAAGTTTAAGTGATAAAGTTATTTAAAGGGTAATACCTTTATATTTTGTTTAAATAAGTTTAAAGATATAGGTAACCTTGAAGGTTTTTATTATCTTTGATCTTGAGGTAATTATATGTTATTACAATTTGAAAAAATACTGTAATTATATTAATAATGTTTTGGAAAAAGAAAAAACCACATGATGGGTGAAAACCTGTCACATCTAGTGAGGCCATGGGGCTTGAACCCATAACCAAAGGGGAATAAGGCTTTAACACTTACCACTATTCTACATGAATTAATAGTTAATATAACATTGTTTTTACTTAAATAGTTTGATAGTTAAATATTATGTTTATTTTTGGAAAAATATTATAGGATCAAAAAATTCTGATTTTGAGGTAATTAATGATATTTTGGGAGTTTTTTTGGGTTTTAGTATATATAACCATTAGGTTTAATGTAAATTATTATTTAGGAGGAATGTAATCAATTTTTTGGGGAAGTAAGTTCAAAGTTATCAGATCACCTTCACAGTGAAAACATTCTATAATGTTGATTGGGATGTAGGGTTATTTATTTTTAGAATAATCTAAGTTGAACATTTGGTGAAGAAATATGAAGTAAAATGTACTATTTCTTTATAAAATTGTTTATAAATATTTTTTATTTTCTTACCTTATGGAAACCATTTTATTTTCAATTAATATTCAAAGGTAGGAGGAATAACTTATTATTCATTTTTGAATCTTATTATCCATTGAAAATTAATTTTAGTTTTTCAGGAAAAAAAATTCACCTTGTATATTCATTTCATAGTGTAATAAATGCTGTGTAAAATGATCGATGTATAAAAAAGGATGAAATTGTGATTATGAAATAAAAATATGTCAAGTAAGAATATTTTTTGTTGTTCTCTATCTCGATAGTAAAAGAATCCATAAAACTTGGAAAAGGATCTTAAAACCAAAATTTTATCCTATTAAATTTATAAATGATGAATCAAATGGTCTTTTAAATCATCATATATATGAAGTTTTATAGTCATTAAATTTCTCTTCATTATTCAGTTTCATATGATCAATGACCACTATCACTCTCCATAATAATTTCTTCTTTTCTTCCATGTACATATTTTCTATTACAACCAATAATATCCTCTATTAAAACCTATTTATGTGTTATTCCAGATGACCTTTATAAAACCCTTTAACTATTTTAAAAGGAATATTTATTAACTCTTTTTATGATATGGGTTTTTAACAAAGGAATTTTTAAATATCAAACCCTTGATTTTTGAGTGCAAGATAAAATTATAAAGATGAAATTTATTAAAGGTGGGGAGAATGAAACACCCCAAGATTTTACATTATATTTATTTTAAATAAATTTAATCTCATTGATATCTTATAGTACATGCACCTTGATATTTAAAAATAATAATATTGTGTTCGATAGTGTATACGATATGCAACATCAAGCTTAAATGACCCATGAAATATATTATTTAAATACGAATGTTATAACCTAACTGTTTAATTAGTGGGTATGGATAGGATTAAATAACTTATGAAATATAGATAATGTTCCGGTATAATATAAATTTATTGATAAATTCAAAATAAATAAGCACTAAACTTTTAATAAAGATATTTTATTCTATAAAAAAACAAGGTTCATCCAAAAATGATTTTTATTTATTTTTATGATAAAATATTATAATTATTTTTTAGATATTTTGGAAATGTTATTTTATTAAATTAAAATTATTTTTTTAAATTATCATATAAATATTAAATTAGGGTGAAATTTTATAATTTTTAAAAAAATATTGTTTTTTCTGAAAAATATTAATTTTTTAAAACTATCATTTATTTTAGTAAATTAAATAATTTAAAATTACCATTACTATTTAATTATGATTTAAAAGTAACATAATTATTATTTAGTTTTACTAAATTAAATTAATTACATTTAAATCATCTTTATACATGATTTTAATATAATTTTAATTTTATTCTTTAAAATACATCTCTTCTGAAAATAGTTTTAAAGTGAACAATGTTTCTCCATTTTAACTAATTAAAATAAACCCTAATGAGAAATTATTTAAATTAAATTTATAAATTATACATCTAAATATATTAATTTAAATATATCTCATGATGATTACTATTCATATCGTTGATATATGATCATCTTATCCTTGAAAAATTCATTTCTTGAAAACATGTTTTTCGTCACATTTATGGGTTTTATTTTAAATTAAATTCTTAAAATTATGTCAATTTAATTTAATAAAATTGATTAAATATTTTTAATTATAATAATTTATATTATATAATAAATTTAAATTATTTGTTTATCATAATGATTTTTAAAGACAAAAAAAATTTATTTACTACAATTAAGGTTAGAATGAGGTTATGCACGTTACATGCGCTTGTGTTAAAATTAATTTTCAACGCATATTAATTTTTTATTTATTAAATTTTATTTAATATTAAGAAAAAATTGGTCTAAATTATCTAATAATTCTCATTTTACTTTTTTTACTTAAATTATAAATTACATATGTAGAAAAACTAATTTCCATAGTGAAAAATAAAACGGTAAAAGTGATTAAACTTAAATTATAAAGAAAAAAATGTTTAAAAGATGTTTTGTTTTTATGTGGTGGTGTTGTAGATAAAACCTAACCTCCATAAAATCCCTTATTTTTTTTTAAATTTTTAGTCACTTGGGGTGAGAGTGACTTTCCATTATTGAATTATTTTGGATATTTTCAAAAAAGCATCTCCTCTTCAATTATAAAAGAGAACTTTCTCCCCTCACTTATTCACACATATAATTCCATTTTTCTTGAAAAAAAAAATATTATCAACACCTTTATACACATTATATATCATATGTTCTTCCAAAAATACCAACCCTAGTGTTCTTAAGATGATATCCAAAGGAGGTTTCACTGAGAGAAGGTAACCATCTTAACGAAGCGCTTTGTTTTTTTTTCTTATTTTATAACGTTAAATTATGTCTTAAAAATTACAATATAATAAAAAAATTATCTAAAATATAACAACATGTTATTATTATAATTTTATAACCTATATCTATCTCCTCTTTCATCAAACGGGAAATGAAATCGTCGATCATGAGTACGACAGACCACCACCTTGGGAATTGATCTGACTTTTTTTCCATAAAAAACTTTCACAGCTGAATATAATGATTTATTTAATATATAAATATATTATTTATGATATAATTATACTTTTTTAATTTTAATATCACATATACCTTGTTACTTTCCATTTCTTTTAAAACATGTTAATGTCGCTCGTGTGTACGACGGAATACCGCCTCACGAAGTGATGTGAATGATTTTTCACTTACGCTTTACATGTAAGGTGACTAGGATGAATTTAATGAATATATATGATATATATGACATGATATTAATTCTTTAAAATTAATATATCACCCATTTATTTACACTTTCACACATTAAAGAAATGATAAATTTTCTCATGCGTACATACGATATACCATCTCCACGAAGCGATGTGATCTATTATCAATGTTCAAATTTAAATAATGATTATAAAAATGTATATAATGATATAAAATGATATTTATAACATTAATATAATTTTTTATATGATTTAACTATATAATATTCTCTATAATCAGAACTTTCATGTTAAAACATGCATGAGAAAACAAGGTAGTTAACACTTGAAACAATAGTAATAATGAAATATTATTAATAAATAGGTGATAAGATGTTATATAACGACCATATATGAAATTATAAATATTATTATAGTTATTTTATAATTTAATAAAATTTTTAATACCACTATGAAGAAGGTTAAAGTCCATTCAACCAAAAGGAAATGTAAGGTAAGGGATTTTGTCTCAATTTCCTTTCATTAAGGCATATTGTAATGTTATATGCCTAATTTATTTTATACGGTGTATATACTACCAAATTTATATGTAATATAACTAATAATTCATAATTAATGGTATTTTAGGTTTAAATTATAATTATTTCTACCAAGTAGATTTGAATTAAAAACTACCAAGTGGTAAAGAATTTCATAACTCATTTTTTTCATTGGGTTATACTACTTCTTCAATGTATTTGATATTATAAGATTATTTGTGCAATTAATTTTGATTATATTATGTTGTATATATACTTTTTTGTGTGTATTTATATTTTATACACATAATCTTTTCATTTATTAATTCTCACTTCAATTTTATGATAATTTAAAGGGTTTCTTGTTTGAAATTTTCATCTTTGGGATGTATATCATATTGTAAACCTATCTTATTTTGTGATGTGTATCTACTAAATATTTTATATGTTATATAATGAATCTATTTATATTAATTGTATTTAATTTTTAATTTTATGTTATTAATTCCATGGGGTTTATGATTTAAAAGTTACTAAAGTGATAAGATATTTACGTTTCAATCTCAATTTAATCATGATTGTTTTTACTTAAATTTATATTTATGGAAATTATTTGATAATTATCTAATAAACCCATTTATTTTTATCCCATCTATAAATTCATGATTTTTTCAAGTAATAGTACAATTTTCCTCTCTTTGGTACTTAAAATGATTCAGAATATGTTTTTATGAGAATCTGAATTTATTTCTCTCTTTAATCGAAAATCCATTTTTTCCAAAACCATTTTTTCTAAAAATTATTTTAAAAATGTTTTTATATTATCCTATGATTATTTAAAGTCATTTTTACCCATGTTTTTATTTTTTAATTTTTTTTAAATAGAATCTTCTAGTCATTTTCCAACAAGGTATGTTTTGAATTTTCTTTAAAAAATATGAAAGGATTATTAACTTTAAAATACTCATCGTGAATGGATTTTCCCACCATCATAACAATTAATTATTTTGAAATTTACTTTAAAAGTTTACAGTAATATTTTAAAATATTTTTTTTCTAATATTCATGAATTTTATAATTATTATATTTTATTTTCAAAGGGAGAAGGATATTTTACTCAAGAATGTTTTTTAAAATATTTTTACTGTATTTCTATTCATCATAATCAACAAAAATTTATTTTAAATATACTAAACTTAAGATATATTGTAATGATACCATACTTATGATTTCTAAAGATGGTTTATGATCATTTTTACTAGGGAAAGTATTAAAATTCACTTTATTGATTATTTTTTATAATAATTATATTTACCTTAAAATATTCACTTTATTATGATCATTAGACCTTAAATTTCACCTAAATAACCATATTATTTATCATGGATATGCTTAATAATTAAAAATTATATCATTTATATATATGGTATGTTACTTTAAAAATTATATGATTGATTGGGGATTTTTTGTTAATCCATATTTCTTACCTGATACATAATTTTTTTGATAAAACATATTGTCCATTAATTAAATTTATAATTAGATATATAAGGAATGTGTGGACATATAGTTATATATGGGGATCAATTATAGATATCCCCTTGATTCATTAGTAGTCTCATGAGATGAATCAATTATCTAACCTTATTAAAATGGGTTTCTGGTGTACACCTACCCATTAGTTAAACTATCTTGGCACAAGGTCTTGATGGTAAAGGTATCATGATTCCCAATATCATGAAATATAATAATTAAGAATTTAATTAATTTATAATTAATTTATTATTATTATAGATGAGATTTTCTCATTGATATTATCTCTAGATTCATTTCATTCTTTGTTTATTGATTAAATAGAATGTGTTTTCAGTTATTTACTTTTTCATATTGACCATGCCTTATCTATTCATGATAGTTAATCTATTGATTAAATGGAAGTTTTTTTCAATTATTTACCTTACCATATTGATTATTTACTTTTTATAATTCTTTATTAACTCATGATAGCTTGTAATGACATAAAATTTTGAATAATATTTTGTTTCTTGAAAATGTAAGTTTAAATGTGTCATATTCATTAAAACTATATAAATATAAATTGAAATATAACTATCATTTTTTGATATTTATGTGACCATTGGTCAATTATGATCGATGATAAATATGACCAATATAAACAATAATAAATTTAACATTATAATTATTGTTTAGAAATATAAATGACAATGGAAATTTAATTTAGAAAGAAGAGTCAATTACCTCAACTAGTAGGATTATACCCTACGAAGCCCATTTTTTAGAGCTTGGGAATGAGGAAGCATCACTAAAATTCACTCTTGACCAAGCCCAAGCCGATATTCAACCCATTAATCTTGAACAAAATCTCCTATGAGATAATTTCTATTTAGAAGAGATTATCACTTAGGTGATGTTATCCAAGCCACCCCAAGAGTCTATCACTATCACTACCTTAACCTTAGGTCATATGTGAGTGTTATAAGGGGTTATGTAACAAGGTATTAGTTACTTATTTTTTAGTCCTTTTTTATAAATAATAGTCTTATTCCATCAATTCTATTATGAGAATAGTGTTTCTTAAAAATATGATAAATTTGATAAATTGATTTTTTGGGTAAAATGGTACTTTTCAGAAATGTATAAATTATTATCTTAAAATAAGTTTTATTAATAATTTTATTATAATTAAATAGTGCTATAAAAACAATCATTTTAATTATAAATTATGATTAAATCTATTCCTTATTGTTTTTACTCTATAAATTATTAATTAATCAGTTTGATAAGAATTATATTTTTATACGATAAAACAGAAATTGTATTTCTAATTTCAATTAAATAATTTATTTTAATAAATTAATAATTTTTTGGAATGAATAATATTTTAATAAAATATTATTATTAAATATTTTTTATTAAATATAAATTATCATATAATTTTTATGAAGTCAAATGTAGTTTTTATTAAGGTTTGAAAATTGTTTTTGTCAGAACCTGTCAATTTTCAATAAATGTCATTTCTTATTTTAAAATTGAAAATTAAAATATTTAAAAAATTATTTATATAAAATTAATATTATTTTTGGAATCAAGATGTTTAAATTATCCAATAGTTAATTTTTCATATTTTTTTGAGACAATCGATTTTTTGGGTAAAAATTAAATACTGTATAAATATATAATGTGTTTTATGACATTATAATTAACCAATAGTGATGTAATAAAATAATATAAAAGGAATATTTAGCCAAATATATGTTTTTAATTTAAAATAATGTAATTTTAGGTTTATTTTATTTATTTTATAAAGCATTAGTGAATTCTCCAAGATATATAAAATATTTTAAGATTTTAAAATCATTTCCTTGAAAGTGTGAATCGCCTCCACATAAGAATGGGAAATATTTTAATATATTCGGACCATATCCTTATAAAATAATATATACCAATCCCCTTTTCTAGAAAACATGGTAAAAATGATGGGATAGTTTGTGGTTTTGAATATTTTAGTATATAGTGTCCAAAACCAAAATAATAAAGAATTCCCCCACCTTTCCTATATAAACCCACCGAAGCACCCATTAATATTCAATAAAAATCATTTATTCTCATCCAAAACCAGTTATATACTCCCTATATTCTGTAAAATGCACCACAATCCCCCAATAATCCCCTCCCAAGCCTTTGGGATCACACATCCATGTAAGGGTTCCTTTCTCAATTTTTGTCCAAGCTTCCTTATATTGTTACATCCTTTTATTTTGAATTAAAAATAACGAGGTATGTTTTAAAACCTCCACCATACTACCCTTATTATGTTTTAATGATTATATACCACTTTCTCTCTCATTAATCCCTTCCGTGTACACCCGTTACCATGCCGAAATTCCATAAGGGATTTCTCCCTTCTCATTTCCATTTAAGAATTTATTTTATATTATGCATCTAAACTTTATTTCATATGTTGGGATATTATGTTACATGATCCAATTATTTTCTATTTCATGTATAAATGATTATATACCCATTTTTCTCTCATCAAACCATTTTATGAATTTCTATTTGACGTTGTTATGCTGTCGAAATTACACCATGATTTTCCATGCCAAAATCATAATGTAGTGAATACCATACTCATTTCTCTATCAAGGGTATTCAACTTTATGATCATGTACTTATTGATTGGGTAACTAAATGTATGTATTCAAAATTAATTTTTCATGTAATAAATTATGATGTTTAATGAATCCATATTGTATGATCTATGTGGCACACTTATACATGAAAATGAAATGATTTTGAAGGGTGCGCCTTGATAACGCTCCAATGAATTGGGAAATGTTTAGTATCATGATATGCTATGTGAAATGTGGGTTTAATTCTGATAATTCATATGTAATGATCATTTAATCATGACAAATCATGTACAATGAGGGTTTACTCATGCTAATTCATGTGCAATGTGCCTTGGATCATGCTAATATCATGTTGTTGCCACATTTCCATGTTATGAATATCATGATATATCATGAATTTATGTTAATTTTTCTTTTGTTCTCTATTTATATGCCTATTTACTAACATTTATTGTCTTCCTCAGTTATTCCATGTTTATTCCTTTACTGGGTTTTATAGCCCACCCTTTTCTTATGTATTTCCTCAGGCTATCCCATGCAATGTTAAGTATGAATGAATGTTGTGGTCATGTAAAAGGAGTTTTCAATAAAGATGTATATTTTATGTTTTAAGTTGTTATGTAATGTTCCTAAACCCTAAATACACTTGACCTATCGATATTCTGAGTTGTATTAAGTACAGGTTTATGTAATAAATCATGTTTAAATATGAAATAAAGAACATGATTGTTATAGTTGGTAATAGAGGATAGGTTTAGTTATTTTTGGGATTAGGATTAGAAAACTCTAGTGAAAGCCTTACAGATGATAATAAGTATAATAAAATAATCCCTAAATTTTTGTGAGTATAGATCAAGTGTTTTATCAAGAAAATACATCCCTATATAGATATTGTAACACCCTGAGATTTTATGAGAATTATTCTTTTTAATTTCTTTGATGTCTTTTGTTGTACGCTACAACAAGATTATCTTGCGCTATACGCAACACCATATTAGCTTGTAGTATACGCAACATTATTCTTCACTTGTGTTACATGCAAGAGCAACCTTCTTCGATAACTTGTGTTGTACGCAATACCGAGTTTCACTGAACAACAACAAGTTATTAAAATATTATATAAACTAGCCATTATGAATAGTAATACCCACTTTTTGAAATTTTATAAATTTTATCTTTTAAAATGGACTTCATTTTTGGATTTATAATATCGAAATTATCCTAGGGTGAATTTTTGGTATTTTTTTGAGAACTTTCAATTTTTGATGAATAGTGAAAACACTGAGTTATTGGTTAAAACGAACTTTTTATTTAAATAATTATTTATTTTATTTAAATTTATTTTAGATCAAAATAGATACATAATACATATATAAGTTCAATGTAATTCATTGAAGTCATTTTGTAATAATTTTACATATATAAAAATGTTATTGAACTTTTTACCGTCTTTTACCCACCTCCTAGGAGAATTTGCAAATTTAAATAAAACATAATTTTACCACTTCTGTGATTTGAATTTCGAAAATCCGAGAGACACGGTTAATATCAAGAAGTAAAATGTGGTTCAATAAGACAAAAATAATTTTTGGTGAATAGTAACTTTTTACTTTTTTTTACCACGGTTAAAAGTAAATAGGGTAATTAAGGGTAAAAATGATATTATTATTACTCTAAAACATGTCCTAATTCTATTGGATAAGTATAATTCGACCAAAAACAACCTCAAGAATAAAATATTACCCTTTAGGTCCACTTGGATGAGATTAGAACATTTATTATTATTTAATTCAAAGAAGAGTTAAAAGAGTTAAAATCAAAGTTTAATAACTAAAAGATTTTTAATATAGGGTTAAACATAATATAAATTCAACTATAAATATTAATTAGAAAGATAAAAATATTTCCTACATAACGGTATTTTATTTATATTTTTTAGAAATTAAATAAGTTAATTTATTTATGACACAATGATGATGCAGTAATTATCTTATTAATGAAATATTAACATAATTGATATTATAAATACCCAAATAAATGTAATTTGAAACTTTTTATGAATTAAAATAATTTTTTAGGTTAATATAACATATTAGGGTTGGTTAGATGAAATTTCTTCTAAGTAATAATGCTGTTATGAATTTAGAGAAAACAAAATACCAAATAGTGTCAAAATTGACATAAAAGAGTTTTTAAAACAGAAATTATATTATTTATTGATATAATTTTCCTAAATATCTATGGTTCGGAAAAAATAATTATATAATAATTTATATGACATTAATGAACCAATTGGGGTTCGATTGGTAGTTTATAGTAAGTTTATTAACCATATAGTGAAAGAATACAAGAAGACACAGTAAAAGTTAAATTATTTAACTTAGAGTTAAATCTAAATGATAAGGTTAAAATGACAACATAAACTTGTATAAAACCTATTGGTTGAGATTATTTTTACACATCCCCACCCTAGCCTCGAAATAAGTCACTTTGGAGCCATTATAAACTGAACATGACTTTATTATAAAATAATATTTCAATCTTTTCCTAAGGTTCCCCTCACCCCTCTTATAAAAGAACACTCCACCTTCTGTCAAATTCACTCCTCTAAATCCATTTGGATCGGCCAAACCCTGCAAAAATATCATATAAAATATCCTGCCTTAATCATTGAGTCCTTTCTTTGGTCAGAAATCCAACCTAAGGAGCCCTTTTGATCAAATCAAAAGGAAGAACCCGAAGAAGAGGTAATGATTTCACAACCCTCTTTTAAGTTCTCTTATTATTCCACTTACTTATTCTTTGTTATTTCCATTCAAAAATAATAAATCTAGTATCTTCTATATAATGTGATGTTATTATAAAAATTGTACAACCATATTAGTTATTTTATCCATCATATGAATGAAAAAGTCACCACACGTGCGTATGTACGACTTACCGTCTCTACGTCGTGGTGTAGTTTGTTATTAAAACATTTCATCATTTGGATGGGTATAATAATGAGTATAAATGATATAAATAATAAATATAACATCATTATTATTCTTTATATATCATATACCATCCAATTATATACTATTTTAATATCAAAAGAATGATATCTTCGCTCCTGCATACATACGAACTACCATCTCCACAAATGCGATGAGATTCATTTTCCATGATTAACCATTCAAGTATGATTATAAAGTATATATAATAAATTATCATGAAATATATTACATAATAATGTTACTGGATTTATGTACATATATGTTTCATTTACTTAATTTCATTCAATTCAATAAAGAAACAAAAACAGCGTTCATGCGTACGTACGGCCTACCGTCTCCATGAACGGTGTATTTCATTCCGTTTATTGATCTATCATATATAATTATATGCTGAATATATATTATATATAAATCATGTTTTACATTCTGTAATTAAGTAAATCAGGATATAAGTAATAATATAAAGAACAGCAAGTCGAAACACATATGATAAATGAAACGATTTTACCCAAAACTCTGCTTTAACATGGAATTTACAAAATAAAAGGTAATATAAAGTCAAAAGTGAACCATATATGATATCCTAACAATGAATATGATTATATAATAAGTCAATGATATTATTTAAATCATTTTATAGGAGTTTCATATACATTCTAAGCATATCGAACCTAAGGTAATGGAAAATCTCACAATCTCATTTTTATCCGAGATTGTTTATACTTCAGAATTTACTGGGAAATATTTATCATCCACATCCATGTTTTCTCAATATGTAATATTATTTATATCCACCTACAATTTTTTAAATAAAATTTTACCTATTTGTGAATTTTTAGTAAAATATATGAAATGAATCTATTTCCATTTTCAGTATGAGATACCTTTTGACTTTTTCGGCCAAAGTACAAGAAAAATGTTTCTTTAACTTATACGACATGAATGGATTTTTATGATTTCATAGAACATTATTTTCATGAAGGTTCCTTTACAAGTTTTAAAGTTTATTTTTAATTATCTTATTTTAGTTTAAAATTGTATGACATGTTAAGAAAGGAATTTTTTTGAAGTAGAAAGGATATTTTCCTCAAGAATGGAGTTTAGGGGTTTTATCAAAATTATTTTCCATCTAAGATAATATAGGGTTCTATTTATATCCCTATTTTTACATTTATTTGATTATGATATGATGGAATTAATTTTATGAATTCCTTTTTATCTTATATGGTTTATGTTATGATGGCATGATGTTTAAGAATCCCATTTTTATTACATGGGCTATGCTATGATATATGATTTATGATTTTGTGGCACACATAAGTATGGTTTCATTATGAGATGGGTGGGACCTATATCTCCCTCCAATGCATTGGTTAAAGATTTATATCTCATGAGATAGACATGGTTGGAAGGGAAAGTTAATACGATTCAGTGATACAGGACTGGAACGAGTGAACTTGATTCAGTAAGGGAATTTGTACACTATGATGGTCTATGCAGCAATGCATTGGCTACTATGTAAATCATATCATGTGATTAATGGTTTCTATAATTACATGTTTAATTACTATGCTATTTTATCATGATTTATGTTTCATTATGATCTATTCCTTACATACTACCGTGTTTAATGTCATTGCTCAAGATTTTGATTTTTAAACTTTATGTTCATGTTTTTAAGTTCAAATGTATATGGGTTGTTTTATTTTCTTAATGGTTACCCTTACTAAGCATTTGAGATCACCCTTTTTATGTTTTTTCCCCAGGATATAAAGGATGGTTTTAGGTAGGAAAAAAAAGAATATCTTTATAGGAGATTTTGAAGATCTTTCACCATAATTAGAAGATTATATTCTGAGTTTCCAAAGACACTAAACTAATACGGTCATTGGAATTTTGTTTTGTAATGTTTTAAGTATTCCACAAAATTAATGTAATATCCATGTACATCAAGATTTGGGACTCTACAGTTGGTATCCGAGTGAAGGTTTAGTTAACCTTTGGAAACTAGGATGCGAAAACTTTAGTGATATCCCTATAGATATTCCTAAGGTATGTCTAGGGATGTCACTAAGGTTAAGTATAAGTATAGGTTATAATCATAAAAATACGTTAATGATCATAGAATTAAACCTAAGATGTTAGATATTAAAATTGATCCCCCTTAATTATGTTGTTTTTCTAGTATGAGTTTTTCCTCTCATACTATTCTTTTTGGGTTTTAAGAAATGGAAGAAAACAGGAGGATTCATATTAATAGAGAATATGATGGACAATGGAATGATATTCTTCATGAGCAACCAAATGAAATCGGATTTAGTTGTCCAAACATCGTTATTATGCCTAATCATCAATATCATAATATGATCTATAATATTAACTTTGGTAAGTTTCCTGACTCGGCTAATAAGAGAAAGATGGAGTTTCATGATGATCATAGGGGAAAGAAAGTTCAATTTCCCTCATGTAAATCATGTGGGAAGAGGCATCAAGGAGAATGTTTCAAAGGAACTGGAAGATGATTTGGGTGTGGAAAAGAAGGACACAAAGCTAGTAATTGCAAAGGAAAAGGTTCAGCTAACTCCATGGAAAAGGATAATGGTATTTCTAGGACATCAACAATCATTAAATGTTTTAAATGTGGAATATATGGGCATTATGCAAACCAATTCCCTAAGGTAAAGTCTCATGAAGAGAATCATCATGGTCATATGGGTAGTATTTATATTGATGATGATGAAGAGACTACAAATGATATGTGAGATAAAAGAATTATTGAAGCTCGGTCAATGGTTTAAGAAGGTAGTGGAATGATTTATGTTTATCAAGAGTTATGTTGTATAGGTAATGGTACTATGAAATAAATACACATCTAAGGATAGTTACACTATTGTTTTTCCTAAAGTATTTGAAAGTTTATGTTGAATGGTACCAGTAACCATGAAAGGTTATTCAGATATTTTTGGAAAGTAGATGATATGTGCATAATGAAGGTATAAAGAGATAATGAGATGTTTGATAGTATTAATGAGCTCAAAACTGATATAAGGACAATATGATATCATGGTTTGAGTATATAAAAATTTTGGGATTTTGGTATGTGGAAAGAGTTAAATTTTGATAGAATTCATGTTTTCACTAAGGTTCTATGGTAATTTATGTTTCAAGAGAATACATGATTAAGTTATTCACATGTTTGGAATGCGATCAATAAGATATATCTTATGATATATGGGGGATAAATGATGGTATTCACATGCTTGTTATGTGACCTTTCCAGTAATCATTTTCTTTATACTATGAGATTGGACAAATGTATTTTGGATAAGTCTAAATTTTGGAAAGGATTATATCAGACATCAGATAGTATTGTTTAAGGCTAAAACTTTTTTTAGATATTATTTCTGTAATGTTATAATAGTGTAGTTTTAGAAAAAGGACAACCTGCAGGACGGGCAACAACCCGTCGTATTGGACAAGGTTGTGGGAATCAAACCCAAAACCAAAGTGCGACAGGACTTTATCACCTACCAATGGCCTACAGTAAGTCCCTGGTTTGTAGAAACTAGTTTTATTTTATTAAGAGGTCTGATAGATGAAGTATAAGTCCATTTTAGGAACCATATACGATTAATCTTAACAAAGATGGACTTATGTATATAACTTTTTCTAACCTTATGTTTGAGACATATGGAATGAACTATCATTCTATCACATGATCTGATAACACTTCATGGAAGAAAAATTCAACATCATTTCTTAAAGAGATTAAGTGGAAATTTTTCAAGGCACAAACAACAATGAGATTGTACCAAAATCAATTAAGTATTTCTTTTAATTTAAAAATTATTCAACATTAGGGAAATGATCTTAAAAAACAAAAATGTTGTCCTAGTGCCCTCATATCTGATGAATCAGATGGTACCTTAGATCATCAAAAATTTATGGCTTTGTGATTATTGGATTTTTCATAGCCATGTTCTCTACCACTCTTCTTCCAAACATGATGGTTAGATTTCTCTTCCATGTCCATATTTTCACCTATATTCTCCTATGTGGAAACCCAGTGATGAGTTACTTTGGGTATCCGTTTAACATTACATTTTAAAATAATGATTTAGTATTACTTTTTACAATGTGGGTTTCTATGAAAGAAACAATCAAGTAGAAAACTATTTATAACCCCAACGAATTTCAATGGCGAAATTCATTTTAAGGGGGTAGAATGTAACACCCCAAGATTTTATGAGAATTATTCCTTTTAATTTCTTTGATGTTTTTTGTTGTAGGCTACACCAAGATTATCTTACGCTATACACAACACCGTATTATCTTGTAGTATACACAACACTATTCTTGGATTGAATTTTCACACAAGATCAACCTTCCTCGATAACTTTCGGTGTATGCAATACCGAGTTTCACTAAACAACAATATTTTATTAAAATATTATATAAACAAGCCGTTATGAATAGTAATATCCACTTTTTGTAATTTTATAAATTTTATCTTTAAAAATGGACTTCATTTTTGTATTCAGAATATCAAAATTATCCTAGGGTAAATTTTTGGCATTTTTCTGAAAACTTTCAATTTTTGATGAATAGTGAAAACACTGAGTTATTGGTTAAAACTGAATTTTTATTTAAATAATCATTTATTTTATTTAAATTTATTTTAGGTCCAAATAGATACATAATACCTATATAATTTCAATGTACTTTATTGGATTCATTTTATAATAATTTTAAATATATAAAAATTTTATTGAACTTTTTACTGTCTTTTACCCACCTCCTAGGAGAATTTGAAAATTTATTTAAAACATAATTTTACCAATTCTGTGAGTTGAATTTCAAAAATCCAAGAGACACGGTTAATATCAAGTAGTAAAATGTGGTTCAATAAGATAAAATTAATTTTTGGTGAATAGTAACTTTTTACTTTTTTTACCACAGTTAAAAGTAAATAGGATAATTAAGGGTAAAAATGATATTATTATTACCCTAAAACATGTCTTAATTCTATTGGATAAGTATAATTCGACCAAAAAAAATCTTAGGAATAAAATATTACCCTTTAGGTCCATTTGGATTAGATTAGGACATTTATTATTATTTAATTCAAGGAAGAGTTAAAATAGTTACAATCAAAGTTTAATAACTAAAACATTTTTAATATAGGGTTAAACACAATATAAATTCAACTATAAATGTTCATTAGAAATATAAAAAGATTTCATACATAATGGTATTTTATTTATATTTTTTAGACACTGAATAAGTTAATTTATTTATGACACAATGATGATGTAGTAATTTTCTTATTAATGAAATATTAACATAATTGATATTATAAATACCTAAATAACTGTAATTTGAAACTTTTTATGAATTAAACTAATTTTATAGGTTAATATAACATATTAGGGTTAATTAGATGATTTTTTAAGTAATAATGCTGTTATAAATTTAGATAAAATGAAATACCAAATAGTGTCAAAATTGACATAAAAGAGTTTTGAAAACAAATATTATATTATTAATTGATATAATGGTCCTAAAAATCTAAGGTTCGGCCAAAAGACTTATATAATAATATATATGACATTAATGAACCAATTGGGGTTCTATTGGTAGTTTATAGTAAGTTTATTGACCATATAGTGTAATAATACAAGAAGACACGGTAAAAGTTAAATTATTTAACTTAGAGTTAAATCTAAATTATACGGTTACAATGGTAACCTAAACTTATCTAAAAACTATTTTCTAAGAGTATTTAGACCCATACACACCATATACTTGAAATAAGTCACTTTATATCCATTATAAACCGAATATGACTTTATTATAAAATAATATTTCAATCTTTTCCTAAGGTGCCCCTCACCCCTTTTATAAAAGGACACTCCACCTTATCTCAAATTCACTCCTCAAAATCCATTTGGATCGGCCAAACCCTGCCCAAATGTCCTCTAAAATATCCTAAATTCATCCTAGAGTCCTTACTTTGGTCATAAATCCATCCTAAGGAGCCCTTTTGATCAAATCAAAAGGAAGAACCCAAAGAAGAGGTAATAATTTCACAACCCTCTTTCAAGTTCAATTATTCTTCCACTTCCTCCTTATTTTTTATTTAAATTCCAAAATAATAACTATAGTATCTTCTATATACTGTGATGTTATTATAAAAATTGTAAAACCATATTAGTTATTTTATCTATCCTATGAATGAAAAAGTCACCACATGTGCGTACGTACGACTTACCATCTCCACATCGTGGTGTAGTTTGTTATTCAAACATTTCATTATTTGGATGAGTATAATAATGAGTATAAATGATATAAATAATAAATATAACATCATTATTATTCTTTATATATGATATACCATCCAATTATATACAATTTTAATATCAAAATAATGATATCATCTTTCGTGCATACGTATGGACTACCATCTCCACGAACGTGATGAGATTCATTTTCCATGATTAACCATTCAAGTATCATGATAAAGTATATATAATAAATAATCATGAAATATATTACATAATAATTGTACTATATTTATGTATATATATTTTTCATTTACTTAATTCCATTCAATTCAATAAGGAAACAAAAACAACGTTCATGCGTACGTACGGCCTACCGTCTCCATGAACGGTGTATTTCATTCCGTTTATCGATCTATCATATATATTTATATAATGAATATATATTATATATAAATCATTTTTTACATTCTGGAATTAAGTAAATCAGGATATAAGTAATAATATCAAGAACAACAAGTCGAAATGCGTATGATAAATGAAACGATTTTACCCAAAACGCTGCTTTAACATGGAATTTACAAAAGAACAAGTAATATAAAGTTATAAGTGAACCATATATGATATCATAAAAATTAATATGATTCTATAATAAGTCAATGAAATTATTTAAATCATTGTACAGGAGGTTCTAATACCTATGAAGCATATTGGACCTAAGGTAAGGGAAAATCTCACAATCTCATTTTTATCCGAGATTGTTTATACTTCAGAAATTACTGGGGAATATTTATCATCCGAATCCATGCTTCCTCAATATATAATATTATTTATATCCTCCTAAAATTTTTTAAATCCAATTTTACCTATTGCTTAATTTTTAGTAAAAGATATTAAAGGAATCTTTTTTCATTTTTAGTACGAGATACTTTTTGACTTTTCTGGCCAAAGTATGAGAAGAATGTTTTTTTAACTTATACGACATGAATGGATTTTTATGATTTCATAGAACATTATTTCTATGAAGATTCATTTACAAGTTTTCAAGTTTTTTTTAATTAACTTCTTTTAGTTTAAAATTGTATGACATGTTAAGAAAGGAAAAATGTTTTTGAAGTAGAAAGGATATTTTCCTCAAGAATGATGTTCAAGTGTTTTATCAAAATTATTTTCCATATAAGATAATATAGGGTTCTATTTATATACCTATTTTTACATTTATTTGATTATGTTATGATGGAATTATTTTTATGAAGTCCTTTTATCTTATATGGTTTATGTTATGATGACATGATGTTTAAGAATCCCACTTTTATTACATGGGTTATGCTATGATATATGATTTATAATTTTGTGGCACACATAAGAATGGTTTCATTATGATATGGGTGGGACCTATATATCCCTCCAATACATTGGGTAAAGATTTATATCTCATGAGATAGACATGGATGGAACGACAAGTCAATCAAGTTCAGTGATACAGAACTGGAATGAGGAGTGAACTCGATTTAGTAAGGGACTTTGTCCACTATGATGGTCTTGGTAGCAATGCCTTGGCTACTATGGAAATAATATCATGTGCTTAATGGTTACCACAATTACATGTTTTATTCCAATGCTATTTTATCATGATTGATGTTCCATTATGATCTATGCCTTATATACTACCATGTTTAATGTCATTGCTCAAGATTTTGATGTTTAAACTTTATGTTCATGTTTTTAAGTTCAAATGTATATGGGTTGTTTTAGTTTATCAATGATTACCCTTAATGAGCATTTGCGCTCACCCATTTTATGTTTTCTTTTCCCCCAGGATATAAAGGAAGGTTTTAGGTAGGAAAAAAAGAAGATCTTTATGGGAGATGTTGAAGATCTTTCACCATGATTAGAAGATTACGTTCTGAGTTTCCAAAGACACTAAACTAATACGGTAATTGGGAGTTTGTTTTGTAATGTATTAAGTATTCCGTAAAAGTAATGTAATATCCATGTACGTCAAGCTTTGGGTCTCTACAGACATGAACTAGTAGAGGTGGATTTGGCATAAATGTATCTAGGGGTAAAACCCAAAAACACTAATTTGAGCTAGACTCAAACAAGAACTGGTGAATGAAAAAGTCCTTGCTTCACTCTTGGTTTGACACTCCTGAGGGATATTCTCTAGGAAATTCATAAGCTTAGTATGAACCATTATTAAGTGAACAAAAAAATCCCATAAGAATATATGTTATGAAATAGATCATGGATAACCTAGATTGAAACTTAGGGTATCACAAGTTAGGATATGCTATTCATATAAAATAATATCCTTCTATGTTCAATGTTTTAATTTTTACATTCTTATTAGCTAAGTATTAAGACCCCCTAATTGTATTTTCTTTTTCTTAGTTAAAATATAGAATGAGGAAGATCATGAAAAACTCTTCTCTCTCTTCTTGAAGATCTACTTGGAAAGATTATTATAAATTCATGATCAGATGACTTTGAAACTTTTTCAAATATCCAAGTTACATGAAACCAACTTTATGAGGCATCCAATACCTCTATATTTCACAATTATTTCAAGGATCAAGTACTTTCTATTAGAGAATCTCGTGCTCTCAACTTTTTTTCCATGCTAAGCTTGGGAAGTACAATCAGGGCCTTTTCAAGTTCTTCTCTTTATTTTAAAATGATCATGAAATAAATGATTTTATATATTCTTAAAAAGAGTGAGACCTCCGAGCAGCCTCTATGTATCAAATTATATATTTTTGTCTTTGGGTAAATACTAAAACTAATATACCAAAACCATATTTTAAAATATTTTAAGATAAATCGGTAAGAGTTTTTTATAAAAAACAAGTTCACGAAGATATTACAAAATTATATATAATAAATACCTTTTTAATGACTTATTGGTGCTTCCATAGATATAATAAAATATTATTGAGGTGTTTTTGGATAAAGGAAGTAAATGATTTTGAAAATATCCTGAGGTACCATTGTGATGCTTGAACCCTTTCTACTTAAAGGAAATGATAATAGGAAAGTTTGAAGACATTACTGAAAATATGAAGGATAAGTAACCTCACCTATTGTTGCCTCATTATATCAAAAGAAATTTTGGGGATGAAATTTGTTAAGGGGGGAAGAATGTAACAACCTGAAATTTTGAATAATATTTGTTTCTGGAAAATGTATGTTTTACTGTGTCACATTCATTAAAACTATATAAGTATAAATTGAAATGTAACTATCATTTTTTGAACATTACGTGACCATTGGTAAATTATTACCAATGATCAATATGACCATTAGAAACAATAATAAATTTAACATTATAAATATTTTTTATAAATAGAAATAAAAATGGGAAATTAATTCAGAAAGAAGATTCGATGGCCTCAACCAGTAGGATTTTACCCTATGAAGCACATTTTTAAGATCTTGGGAAGAAGGTAGCATCATTAGGATTCACTATTGACCAAGACCAAGATGATCTTCAGCATGTTAAACTTTAAGGGAATCACCTACAAGAGAAGAATAAGTTAGTAGAGATTACCACTGAGACGATGTTATCCGAGCCACCCCAAGAGTCTATCACCATCACACACGTTACCCTTAAGTCATATGCGGGTGTTATAATGGGTTATGTAACAAGGTATTAGTTAATTATTTTGTAATAATTTTTTATAAATAAAAGTCTTATTCCATTAATTTTTTTCTAAGAATAATATTTCTTAAAAATATGTTGAATTTGATAAATTTATTTTTTAGGTAAAATGGTACTTTTTAGAAATATATAAATTATTATCTTAAACTAAGGTTTTATTAATATAGTTATTATAATTAAATAGTGTTATAAAACCCTCCTTTTAATTATAAATTATGATTATATCTATTTCTTATTGTTTTAACTTTATAAATGATTAAGTAATTAGTTTGATAATAATCATATTTTTATATGATAAAATAGAAATTGTATTTATAATTTTAATTAAAGAATTTATTTTGATGAATTGATGAATTTTTGGAATGAATAATATTTTAATAAAATATTATTATTAAATAATTATTATTAAATATAAATTATCATCTAATTTTTATGAAGTCAAATGTGGTTTTTATTAAGGTTAGAAAACTATTTTTGTCCAAACCTGTCAATTTTCAATAAATGCCAGTTTTTATTTTAAATGTTAAAATTCACATATTTATAAAAATTATTTAGATAAAATGAAAATTATTTTTGGAATCAGGACATCAAAATTATCCAACTGTGAATTTTTTATAATTTTCTGAGACAGTCGAATTGTTGGGTAAAAATTAAATACCTTATATATATAATGTGTTTTATGACATCATAATGAATCAATAGTGATGTAATAAAATACTATAAAAGGTATATTAGGACAAATATATGTTTTTCCTTTAAAATAATGTAATTGTAGGGTTTTTTACTTATTTTATAAATCCTTAATGAATCCTCCAGGACATATAAAATATTTTAAGATTTTAAAATAATTTCCTTGAAAGTGTGAATCACCTCCACATAATAAAGGGAAATATTTTAATATATTCTGCCCTTAGGCTTATAAAATTATTTATACCACTCCCGTTTGTCAGAAATCATGGGTAAAAACCATGGTATGGTTTGTGATTTTGAGTATTTTTGTGTGTAGTGTCCAAAACCAAAATAATAAAGAATTCCCCCACCTTTCCTATATAAACCCACCCAAGAACCCATTTATCATCCCTAAAACTTATTTAAACTCTTCCAAAATATGATATATATTCCTTATAGTCCTCACAAGTCACCCAAAGACCCCAATAATCCTCTCCCAAGCCTTTGTGATCACACATCCAAGTAAGGGTTCCTTCATTTATCGATTTTTGTCTAAATTTCCTTATATTGTTACATCCTTTTATTTTCAATTAAAAAAGATAGGATATGTTCTTAAAACTACCCCATAATTCTATTATTATGTTTTAATGATGATATACCCCTTTATCTATCGTTAATCCCTCCCGTTTACACCCGTTACCATGCCAAAATTCCATAAGTGATTTCTTTTTTCTCATTTCTATTCAAGAATTTGATTTATATTATACATCCAAATTCCATTTCATATGTTGGTATGTTATGTTAAATGATCACATTACTGTCCATTTCATGTAAAATTTTTGAGATACTCCTTTTATTCTCATCAAAATATTTTAGGAATTTCTATTTGACATCGTTATGCTGCTGAAATTGCACCCCAATTTTCCATGCCAAAAATCATCATGTAGTGAATAACATACCCATTTCTCTATCAAGGGTATTCACCTTTTTTCTCAGGTAATTATTGATTATGGAGTTACATGTATTTATTAAACATTCCTTATTCATGGAATAAATTATTATTTTTAATGAATCTATGTTGTATGATCTATGTAGCACACTTATACATGAAAATGAAATGATTATGAAGGGTGCACCCTGATAGCGCTCCAATGCATTGGTTAATGTTTAGTATCATGCTAAACTATGTAAACTGTGGGTTTAATCATCCTAATTCATGTAAAATTAGGGTTTAATAATGATAATTCATGTTCAATTAGAGTTTACTCATGATAATCCATGTGCAATGAGCCTTGGATCATGCTAATTTCATGTTGTATGTTGTTGCCACATTTCTATGTTATGAATATTATGCTATATCATGTCTTTATGTTCATGTTTCTTATGTGATATATTTATATACCAATTTACTAACATTCATTTCCTTCCTCATGTTATTCCATGTTTATTCCCTTACTAGTCTTTATTTATCACCCTTTTCTTATGAATGCCCTCAGGTTATCCCATGTAATGTTAAGTACAAAGGAATGTTGTGGTCATGTAAAATAAGTTTTCAATAAATATGTTTATTTCATGTTTTAAGTTTTTATTTAATTTTACTAATCCCAAAATACACTATAACTATTGATCTCATGAATTTATTAAGTGTAATTTTATGTAATAAATCTTGTTTAAATATGAAATAAAGAGCATGGTTGTTATATAGCTTTCAATATATGTAACCCTTATTGAGAATTTGAGCTTACCATTATTTTTTTCCTTTATCTAGAATACATAAAGAGTATTATGAATGATATTGAAGTATATTATAGAGGTAATAATTATATTATAAAAAAAAATTACATTGTAATTTTTTATTTAAATTTAATATGGGAATCACATATGTATCTAGTTTAACAAGACTACTAAACTATTCGATCCTTTAGGATATGATTTCTTGTATCTAGTACCAATATAATAAATTAACCACTGAATCTAGGATATTATGGTTGGGGTTTTTAAAATATGTGATATAAACAATTTTCAATAAGTTTTATCAAGCATATCCATAAATAAGTGGTGAAAAAGTGATTTTTTCAACAAACAATTTAGTAATACTTGACACACTTATCATAATCGATATGTGTTATTAAACATTTTTACAAACAAAACCGATAACCATTTTTTTAAAACTAGTTAATAATATATTTAGATATGTATATATTGACTATTTTTTATACAATCTTCTTTAACTCAAATTTCAATAAACTTTTAATATAGATCAACACTTAGTTGGAGGAATGAAACATCCAAATCTATTATTTTCACTAAGTGATAAGTGTTATAAGTAGTTTTTAATGTGAAAAAAACTACAAAAAATTCATTTGAAATAAATTGTAATACAATAATAGTTAAACAATAATAATATTAGACAATTTTTTTTATAAAAAATATGTGTTTTACTTTTTGAATGATGTTGTAACAAACCAAGTCATGTGACCCTATCCCGATACCCAATCTGACCTACCACTAAGCCCAAAGTTCATTAATGATCACCATGAGTTGGAAAAAAATCCAAAAGGAATTAAAATTATGAATTGGGAATGATTTCACCTAGTATAAATAAAGCTAAAAGATAATATCCTCTTATAAATTTTGAATGATCATTTCATACGTTGGGATGTCAATCACATAAAATAAACATGTTTGAATTTCACAAGTAACCAAACAAGGTAAATCATGAAATCACAACTAAATATATACAATAATTGATAATAACATCAAATGAATATTAAACATGAATAATAAGACACATAAATATTCAACTATTACCCATACAACCAAAGGGAAGCCAAAACAACACAAAAAACAAAGGGAGATGGAGTGGCTTAATAAGTGATACATTCAAAATACAAAACCAAAGTACACGATGAAAATAGATCCAATAAAATCCATATACATGTGATAATAAAATATATTTTACTTTTAACCTCCATCAAACTAAAAAATAGATAATTATCATACACTAACTCAAGCGATGCCTTTAATTTACTTGCATCAAAGGAAATATGATATACATACACACAAAGTTCATATGTTGGGTGTGAGTGATAATACCTAGTACTATTATACAATATTATAAATGAATAACTTTCATAAATTAAACCATTATATGATAGTTTTAACTACATTTAATAAACTACCATTTACATTTATATTTAAAACATGTAACATGGATATATCACTTGTATTCACTTATTTTTAAAGAAATAAACTTCTCATAATTTTTTTAAGATACACCTCTTTTTAAATAAGAAGTGATAATAAGCTTAAATATTACCAATTTAGAAAAAAATTTAAACCATTTAAATTTAGCCAAGTTTAATAAAATCACCACAAAACCATACTTGAGATTTAAGTAAATGTAATATGATCTTTAAATAAAAACACTATCAAGTTAAATAAAATTAAATAATAATGTGATTGGTTTTGAAGGGGATAAATCTTATCCAAACATAGTGGAAAAATAATAATAGAAACTTAAGACCACAAAATCATCCATATTTGTTTAATTAAATAAAATAATTAATAATAATTAAATAAATATTCTCTCTTGACCTGGATCATCCAAATGAGTTTGATAAAAATCACTAAGAAACAACTGAAAAACTATTTCCTTATAGGGTATCCATGAATTACATGAATCTCACGATGATTAAGAAGGATATACCTCAAACAATAGTTAGTTATAACCATATGTTTAATGGATTAAGAGAAACAAGATCTTGATAATTCTAGACTTTAGTACTTCTAACCATTTTACACCACTGCATGAGGATCAAATCGATTTATTCCAGCCATATGAAATCAAACATTCACCCATGAATTGATTGAAATGTTTCTTAAATGTTAAATCATTAAAAATCCTTTGTAACATTCTAATCAATTCCCATATTAAATTTTTAATGTTTTAAAATCTATGCTATGTGTTAAAAATCATTATAATCATCGTCTTTTGATGATCAATTGAGTAAGATAACACTTAGATCTAGAAAAAAATAAACCATAAAACCATTATATAACACAATAATACCAAGCATGAAAACCATGAAATAGTGACTTTAACTATACCTTAGATCAAACTGACATAGATCGTGAAAAAGTCCAAATTACTCTACCGTGGTTGGGCCTTTTAATGTATATTCCCATAAAAATCCCATGTGTACTAAACATTTCATAGAATTTTCACACTTTCAACTTATGTCACATCATATGTGATAACTTTAAAAATCAAATTCAAAAACTACCATTGTATATCTTCCAAAAATTACTTTAGAAAATAAAATATACATTTTTACCTTATTCTAGATCATATGTAATAATTCATGAAAAACTATCCATAACTTCTTCCAGGTATCCTACAAAACACTTTTGGGGTAACTCTAAAAGTTTATTAAACTTGATCCTCATTCAAACAATCACCAATTATAACCCCATAAGGATTTATAGCATTAAAAACAATAATGTGATCCCAAATCCACAAATTCAAGTAAATAATATCCTTGAGAAAATCATTAATTCTACTCAACATATTAAGGGATCTTGCTTGATCTATGCCAATCATATGTATCTACATACCAATATCTACTAGCTATATCATATATAAGTATTAATAATCATATAATCTACTTGTACAAGATATTTAGTGACCATGGGACATGAAGTATATCAATCCTAAATAACCTACTCACATATTCTCAACTTTCAACATATAGAATTACAATTTTAATAAATACATGAAATATCATTAATCTAAGTGAATTAGCACCCAAAAATCCCCTAATATATGTTGATAAGTACATCATATGTACCTTATCAAAATATTTCCATAAATTTAATCAGTATATTTCAATTGAGGGCTAATAATTCAAACTCTTCATATGATAGAAAAAAATTATATCTTTGTTAAACCTCAACATACAACATTAAACAAACAAAAAACATGAAACTTCATGTGGTATAATTTGTGGGTCATCTAATGAAAAAACTAGTTTTTAATATATATATGAAATCCTACTGATGATAACCTTAACATCTCATCACAACTAATAATATTCGATGAAGAACATATGGATAACTCTATGTTTTTGAGAGGTCAATTATCATTCCACTTCATGCAATATATGCATCCAAAATGAAATAATAATAAATTAGATATGGACTATTATGTAACATGATATATTTTATATTCTTAAACCATTTTAATAATACTAAAAAAACCATAAAAACCTATAATATTATATCTTATATGATATACCACTAGAGAGGCCATATATTTTCAACACTTTTAGGGATTTTTAAACTCATTATAACTCAATGTAATGCCTACCACATATCTATGTGATGATTTTATAAATCACCCCCACTAAATACTATTAGTTTTTAACATATATGAGTACATTTTTTATGAATAATAGTGTAAATTAAGAATCATATTCCTAATATTCAACTCTTTGAACATAGTTTTCAAACTTCTTTACTTCACAATATCTAATGTTATGATTTTAATAATATCTATTGTCTACTTAGAACTATTTATATGTTCATCATCATTATCTTGTAACATTTACATTAAATTTATTGAGTTCATTTGGTAACTAATGAAACTGTACATTAAAACCTTTCTTTACCAATTAGTCCCAAACAATTTTAAAAAATAATGTAACATTTACTTCGTTACAAAAAATAAATTTAAATATTTACATTTATATTTATTTATATTCCCTAAAATACTTTTAGGATATTAAGTGAAATTTAAATTAAATTTTCACTGAAAAAATATCATGTTTTTTTACTTAAACTTCCTTAAGTCCAAATATACTCCCATTAGCCTATTAGAAACTATATTCTCTCTAGAATATCATGTTGAGATATACAAAATCATTTGTGTTAAGGAAATAACACTTATTTTCTCAAGTGTATTTTTTTAAAAAATGAAATATTAACATCTATATCTTATATGATACTTATTATAGCCATCGGTCCCAAAATACACCCTAAGGTGAGAGTGGGTGAATTTTAGTGATAAAAAATTTCTTATTGTATATAATTCTAATGAATATTTTCTTTCTCATTTTCAAAGAAACTTGGTACCTATCAAAATGATTTCACACCAATCCTAAAAAAATATAGAAATAGAGATTCCCATAAACTGAGATTATTAATTTCTTCACCCATGTTGGGTTATATCCAAGGAGACCATATTAATGATGTGTTGATATTACTAATAAGAACTACCTTAGTAATTGGTGATTCCAACCTTTAGGACAATATCAATAATAATACAAGGTTTATGAAAATTTCCAATCTTCTACTCACTAATTTCCAAGAGTGTTACACAAGATATATCATCCTCCAATGGCCCGAAGGCCTTCATTTTTTATTGATTTTTGATAATCCACATTTCAAGAGGTGAGGTGGAACCCTTACAAGGCCCGTAGGTGTATGTATTACATGGCCCGTAGGCCTTAGAGTAATTCATTTCCCGTAGGCTTCAAACATAACATACAACCCAGACTAACTACTTCGAACTGCTCCTCCCCAGCATCTTCATTGTGAAATCAGTTCTCCACCTTCGTATGACTATTCGGATAGGATTTCCCATGCATGCATAGGCTTGTACCGATGGCAGATGCCATACCCTCTCAAGGCCATAAGAGTAACAATAGAATAAATAACACCATGATTCTTTGATCTCCACTACTTGATATTCACTAGTATGCACAAAAAACCTTTTATCCCAAACCTAATGTTTAGTGGAATTAAATACAATCACAACCCATTATTTAGTTATAAATATTAAATTATATGAACAACATACTCTCCACTCCTTTCTCCTTCCTTGATATGAACTCTATATTATTATTTCTCATTATTTTTCAATAAAATTTATCCTATATATGTTATATCCATCTTACACTATTTTAAGTTCAGGGATTTAAAATTAAAATTAAAATTTAATAAATTAATGATGTTGAACTTAATTTACTTTAAATTTATCCCTTGAATTATCTTCAAGTATATATATTCTATTCAACTCCATTTATATTGATAAGTCTCATGCCATAATTTTTAAATAATAAAAAGTGTTCCAACCCATAAAATCTGGCTGTAACTCCTATATTGAATTTTGTTTCCAATACATCCATGTTTAATATATTTTAATATATATATGATATTAATTAATCCATCTATAACCCCACTATGATATGGAACCCTTCTATAATCACTCTTCCCATTCAATAATAAAATTAAAAAGGGGTTTCCTCCATATCTAATCATATATGAGTAGTTGTAGAACACTTAAAATTTTTCATAACTAATAAGAGATCCATTAACAAATTATCCAATTTTATGTGAGTCATATATAATTATAGTAAATAATATAATAAATCAATTTCTACAATGTTATCCATATAATTCAGATTCAGTCTTTTTTCTCCGTCTAATTCCCTATAGACTGTGTCTCCTATAACTTATTAAAATTAAAAAAAGATGAAAATTTATAAAAACACACAATACCCAAGTAAATAACTACTTATAATGGGAATAGGGAATTATTTGAAACTAGTTAGTTTGAGGAAATCATTTGAACTTTAAGGTTCAACTGATGCTTCTCAAACAACATTGTAGCCAATAGTTTTATAATGGAATTTTACACTTGATACTAAGTTCCATATAAATCCAATTTTACAATGTTTTTATCCACTTATGATAATAGAGAAATATGTTCTATTTTTATAATTCTCAAAGTTTTTATTAGAGAAAACTTTTCTCCAATAATGTTTATTAGATCAAATTTAACTCTTTTTATTTTTTGTTTGAGCTATAGATCGACTTCTTTTAGAACTATGATTATCCTATAATTTTAATTTATAATTATAATCATTTGGATAATTATTAAATTATACAAAATACACATTTTATATTCTTATTCTTTACTGTCACACCCCGACCGCGGACGTCCGTAATTTTTCTCTTTTCTTGGTCCCAGTTTAAATTTTTCGAAGATTAATTATGATTGGTGGTTTCGCGCCGGTGCGCGGTCATCGCATCGCTAGTGATGGTCGTGCGTTCGGCCCGGGGGATGATGTGTCCACCCAGCGTTTTAAATATTAAAGTTTTTACATTGACCTTTTATTATTATTACTATTTGAATTGCGTTATTATTATAATTAACTAACTTTTATTTACTTTAATTATTTTATTGTTATGATTATTATTATAAAGTATTATTAAGATTATTATGAAGGTTTGTTCTTATTATTATAAAGCGATTATTATTATCACAACATTTTATTATTATTATTATTATAAGTTTTATTTTTATTATATAAGTTTTATTGTTATTAATATTATATGTTTTATTATCATTATTATAATTATTATTATTATTTTTATCATATATATATATATATATATACCTAAAACTAACCCAAAACCCTAATCCTGCTTACCCGTAGCCGCCACTCCCTCCCTCTCTCTCCCGTCCCCGTTTCTCTCCCGCTCAGCCCAAGAGTGGCCCCTGGCTCCTCCTACGCCCTCCACCGCCGCGGCCCTCCGCCTCGCCACTGCCGGTTTTCCCCACCGCGCCTGCCACCGTCCCAGCTTCCCGGCTTCACCTCCGGCCAACTGGCCGCCCGCTCCTCCTGTCTCCTCCGCCGTCCCGCACACCCGACCTCCCCCTCCTGCTCGCCCCGGCTTCCCTCGCCGCGTTCCCGTCCAGCCGCCGAAGTCAGGCGTCCTGAGCCCTGCACCCTTCGTCCGCCGCTCCCCGTCCCTGCCAGCCGTCCCGGCCCCCGCATCCAACTCCCGTCGAGCCGGCCTTCCCTCACCACCGGCGTCCCAGCCTCCCTGTCCAGCCGGCCTTTCCTCACCCCGATGCCCCGCCTGCCCTGGCCTCCCTCCTTCAGCCCTCGCGCTGACCGCCGCGCCGCGTGACCTCCGAACCCCCGGCCTCGCCTCCTGCATCTCCTCCTGCGCACCGCTTCCCCGACGCCGTCCTGGCTTCCCCTCCGGTGGCAACCCCCCCTGTCCGCCCTCCTGCTCTCCCCTGCTCGCCGACCGCCCTCGCCCAGCCATTCCGGCCAGCCGACCCCCCTTCCCTGCCTGCGCGCAGCTCCCACAGAGCACCCCTCGTGCGGCCCTCTCTTCCTCACCGCCGCACGATCCGGCGGCCGGCCGCCCTCCTGCCTGTTTCAGCCACCCGACCGCCGCGCGCCCTCCTTGCCAAGCCGACCGCCGCGCGCCCTCCTTGCCAAGCCGCGGGCCGCGCGCCTTCCTAGCCAATCCGCCCCAACCCGTGCGCCCCTCCGGCGCGTTTCCTCTGTCCGGCAGCCTCCCTCCCCTTCGGCCGCCGGCCCGCCCTGCTTCTCCCATCGCCGACCCGTTCCCCCCCCCCTGCTCGTGAGTTTTCTTTTTTTTTATATTTATTTATCTTTTGTTTTGTTATAATTATAATTATTACATTATTATTATTATTATTATTACATTTATTATTGTTATTACTATTTTAATAATATTATTAACCTCATTACATCATTATTATAATTATTATTATGTTATTACTATTAATACTATATTACTATTATTATTATTATTATTACTAATATATTTATTATTATTTTAATTATTATCATATTATTTTTTTTATTATTATTATGTTATGATATTCTTATTATTATTATTATTAAATTATTATTATTATTATGCTATTGTCATTATATTATTATTATTAATATTATTATGTTAACATTATTTTATATTATTATCATTATTATATTATTGATATATTATGATTATGTTAAATTGGATTTGTTCCTATTATTATTATTGTATTAATATTATGATATTATTATTATTGTTATTATTGATATATTATAATTATGCTAATTATATTATTATTGTTATTATTATAACATCATTATTATTATTATGTTGTGTTATAATTATTATTGTGATTATTGTTATCACCGCGATTACTTTCACGTTGTGATTATTATTAATATTATTCTGTTATTAATATCGTTGAGACCGTTTAACGGTCTACTGTTTTAGGACCCGCGCCGGGCGTTTCCGAGAAAGCGCCATCGCTGCGCCTTGTTTCCGAGGTTCTGCCGTCTCTACGCCTCAGTTTCGAGAGTGTTGGACTTTATCACGTGGCTTCGGACACACGTCGTGTCATCGCGCCTTGGTGCCAAAGTCGTTTTACCGTCGCGCTTTTATCTTGAGGTAGGTCTCCCTATGCACTTGCCTCTAAATTAAGAATTTATTTATTCCTTTTCCTCTTATTAAATTTTAGTAAATTTAAGAAAATAATATTAAGTAGTTTTTATAGTGTGGTGATTTGCTGATAATGCAAACTGTTTTATTCTAGCATTTCATTAAAAGTTTTTTTCTTGGTTTCAATTGTGGGATTTCATAGTATTGTCGCTAAATGGTTCTTCCTGAGTAACGAAAGACATGTTGAATTGGGTTTTGAAATGTTTTTGGCATGTGTAAATTAGTAAATGTGTTGTTTATGGAAAATGGTGTTTTCTTATAACCCTGATTTGAGAAAACGTCGTGTGACCTTTTGAAATTGTTTTTGGAAACTTTACGTGTGGTTATTGGTTGACGAAATATGTTTTCCCTTGTTGTGTTATTAAAAATAATGCTTTCTGGGTTGTGAAAGTTGTTTATGTTCTTGTTCGAGTGTTTCCAAAAAGGGGTTTTTGCGAAATGATTAGGTAATGACATTTATATTTTCAGAAAGGTATTTTTGACGTGCGTGAGTTTTGAAATCTTGTTTGGGTGTGGAAATGGTGACTTTTGTGTGTGATATCTTGTTTGGCCTGCGATATGAGGAAGAAATATACTATGTGAATGTGAAGCTTGTTTGAGCACACGGGGAAACCCTGGGTATCTAGGTGGGCGGACTAGAACTAGTGTGCTAGTGAGCCGGATGGGTGTCGTCCCTGTTTCACTTAGCTGGATTGACGATTGCAACACTAACTAAACATATGATATCTGAGGGTCGTGGCCTTCTAAGCCACGTGTTTTGAGGGTCGTGGCCTTCTAAGCCACGTTTTCTGAGGGTCGTGGCCTTCTAAGCCACGTTTCACCGAGACACGAGGTTCTAGGGTCCCACTCGAGCTAGATGAACCTTAGGGGATTTTACCCATAGTGCTCTTCCATCTCTGGCGTGGTGCCTCCCGTCGGCATACGGGGGACCACTTGGGTGTGAGTGTGTGCGTGTGTGAGTATGTGTGTGTGTGTGTGAGTGTGTGAGTGTGTGTGTGTCCATGGTTATTGCTAATAACTTCTGGCTTATTTTTACTTGCACTTGTTTTCCCTGCTTGTTTACTTTCAGTCATCTTTCACAGCCTATACTGTTAGACTTTGGGAAAAATGGGCTTTCAAATGAAAATGTTTAATTCTCTTTGGGTGAGATTTGAAAATGTAACACTTTGCTTTTCAGAATGAGTTCAAAACTAATGAAAGGGAATTAACTTTCAAAAAGGAATAAGGGAAATGCCTCGTGTTTGATTTTCAAGTAAAGCATTATGAAAACTTACTTTTATACATTTAAGTTCAAACCTGGATTATGTAGATTCTTTATCTAATGGCAGTGCATTGGGATTTGTTGTGGGGCTCACCTACTGAGTACTTTTGTGCTCACGCCTATCTTTTACCACTTCAGTTGTAGGTTCCTTGTGTTCAGGTTTTCCTGGCTTGAGTCGCTCAGTGATGGGGCGATGTTGGTTTGTAGTTGGGTGGTGACCCGCGAGGTCACGTGGAGGTATGTCGTGGTTTAGTTTTGTTTATGTCTTTAGTGTTTTCCCGTTTGTTTAGTTTACTTTCATTCTTTCGATCCTGTTTTTAGTTTGGGCTGAAATCGTTCCCAACGATTAATGTTTCAATGCCCGACACTTGTTGCCATCCCGGGGGGATCGGGAACGCCCCTCGGGACTTGCCGCGGACCGGCTCGGGTGACCGGTTCAGGGTCGACCCGGGCTGGTTCGTGACAAAATGGTATCAGAGGTGGTTCTTGTTATTTGGGTTGTCCGGTAGAAGGAGATTAGGACTGTCGAAACTCGAGGGGTAGGTGCGGGAAGAGCGTCGCGAACTCTTGCTCGCACTGATCCTCGAGTTACCAGGGGTAGTTTGGGAATTGTGTCCTTGTCTTTTCTGGTTTGTCTTGGATTGAGAGATGACATGGAGGCAAGCCGACGTTACATCGCGATTTCACATGGAGTAGTGACCCATGTGGAGTCCGAGTACGTGGTTTGAATTCCTCCTAGTGGTCGACGCTGACTTGGGACATGGCCCACTACCATGTCGCCAGGTTGAGCGTGACTACTAGTCCCTCATTTCAGTGATTGATGTAATCTTGGTTGCTGCTTTTGTTTTGGTCTGTGTAAGTACGTTGTTTGAAATGAAAAAGGGTTTTTGAAAAATTGGACTGGTTTCTTTTAAAGGACTTTAAATATATGAAATGGGTTTTGAAACTGAAATCTCTTGATTTGGAAATCTGTTGTTTGCTTGAAATTGGTTAAGAATGGTTCATGATGAAAACACAGGTCCTCTTTATGAACGTTTGCACATGTGTGAGAATGCATGGAAAGTGTGTGTTGATGCATGTATGAATGGAATGTGGATAAGGACATGTGCAACGGTTCATGAGATTACCTGGGTGTGTATTTGAAGTTAAAGGCTTGACTTTGTTTTCTAAATTGGTTTTAAATGGAAATGGTTTTGGAAAGTTTTGGTTTGAAAGTGGGTTGGTTTTTGGAAAGTGATCTTGAAAAAGGGTGGTTTTGAAATCTAAAATAAAAAGGGGATTTTGAAAAGGGGATTTTATTTTGGATTGTGTTCGTATTTGTTTGGTCCTTGTGTTGACTGGTTTTGATGAAGGCGCTTTTATTGATGTTGCTTCGATTTGATGTTGGTTTTGGCTTTGAGTTTTATATATCGCTCAGGAAATGCCGCCCAGAAAGGTCTCTAAGGATTCAGATATGTCATGCCCAGTTTTTGGTCCTCCTTAGACTTTGCCCATTCTCCATGGTGATCAGGGTCCGTTAGAGGCAGTGAAATGGCTCGAGGAAGTGGAACGTGTCTTTAGAATATTGGGAACTCCCGATAGTGTTAAGGTCCATGCAATTATGGAGTTGCTTGAGGGTCCAGCTCTGGACCAATGGAAGAGGGTTACCCCATCATCAACGCAAGGTGAAATGACGTGGGGTGTCTTTAAAACAGTTTTCATCCAATGGTTTGTACCTGAGGAAGTGAAGCTGGAGAAAAGATAGAGCTAGTGCATATTCAACAAGGTCAACGGACGGTGAAGACATATGTTGGCCATTTCAAGGAACTAATTTCCTTTTCTCCAGATGTGGCGTCGCATGAGCTCATGAAGGCCTCTCTTTTCACTGGGGGTCTTCGTCCAGAGGTCAAGGAGCGAGTCCTCCCTTCTAAAGACCCTTGTTTCGAGAAGCTCGTAGAGGAAGCATTCTTGGCTGAGTTGGTTTCCGGTGTGCAGGTGGTTAATCCTTCAGCGTCCCCTGTCGTTCGTAAGAGTTCCCCCTCTGGTGAGGAAAAGGCGCCAGAGATACCTGCCCCAATGAGTTATCCCAGCTTCCAGTTCATCGGATCGTTCGATGGTATGCTTTCAGTGTGGTCGTTTCGGGCATTTAAAGTCGTCTTGTCGCAACCCTCCGAAGGCGTGTCATCGTTGTGGTTGTCTGGGTCATCTGGAGAAGTTTTGCAGGAAGCGTCGCTCGAAGAGGAAACTGTGATAGGAGAATGTCAGTACCTGACTGTGAGGCAGAAGATGCTTCAGCCATCAGAGCCCCAGCCACAAGTCTCGGGGTGAAGCTCGCGCACAGTCAGGAGTCCCCAGGGTTGTGAAGCCTTGGTCCAAGTTCTGTATTCCGTGTGGACGGTGGAGCAATTAAAAACCTTTTCATGTTTTTTTCCCTGCTATTGAGGTCCCAACAACGTTGTAAATGCGTTGTTTTTCTATAAAGTGATGGTGGACTTGTTCTATGATAATCTAAGCAGACGTGTCGTGTGGACGTGGTATTCTAAATCGTGTGTCCTTCTTAAAAGTGTGTTTGACTCTCGTGTGGGTTGACCTCGTTTTAGTTATGTTGTCGATGTGGTTATGCTTTGTGGACTTCGGTGGATCATGTCTCCAATTTGATATTAGTTAAATGTTTTCTATGGGTTTTCCCTGGTGTTGAAGTTGTTGACTCTAGTCGTGGGTTCAAGGTTTCGACGGAGGCGTTGTAGTAATCGTGCTATAAGAGTTGGTTTGAATTGGTTGGGAGTTCCCGCGTTGACCCCCCCTTTTTCTAGAGTTGTCTATTTAAATGGTCTTCTTTTCTGCACTAGTTATGTTCTTGTGGTGGGGAGAACCCCTTCGTGTTCTCCCCTCAATCTCGGACCTCAGTTTCCTCCTGAATCGGTCGGGTGTGACCTGTGTGGAGTAAGGTCATCCCCGAGATTCTCAATCATCTCTGGTTCCTTTAGTTATGTTTGGGCATAGACTTGGTTTTTGGTTGACTTGCGGCCTGGTGACTTTCTGGGGGCAGAAAGTGTCTGTGGTGGGGAGAATTGTCACACCCCGACCGCGGACGTCCGTAATTTTTCTCTTTTCTTGGTCCCGATTTAAATTTTTCGAAGATTAATTATGATTGGTGGTTTCGCGCCGGTGCGCGGTCATCGCATCGCTAGCGATGGTCGTGCGTTCGGCCCGGGGGACGATGTGTCCACCCGGCGTTTTAAATATTAAAGTTTTTACATTGACCTTTTATTATTATTACTATTTGAGTTGCGTTATTATTATAATTAACTAACTTTTATTTACTTTAATTATTTTATTGTTATGATTATTATTATAAAGTATTATTAAGATTATTATGAAGGTTTGTTCTTATTATTATAAAGCGATTATTATTATCACAACATTTTATTATTATTATTATTCTAAGTTTTATTTTTATTATATAAGTTTTATTGTTATTAATATTATATGTTTTATTATCATTATTATAATTATTATTATTATTTTTATCATATATATATATATATATACACCTAAAACTAACCCAAAACCCTAATCCTGCTTACCCGTAGCCGCCACTCCCTCCCTCTCTCTCCCGTCCCCGTTTCTCTCCCGCTCAGCCCAAGAGTGGCCCCTGGCTCCTCCTACGCCCTCCACCACCGCGGACCTCTGCCTCGCCACTGCCGGTTTTCCCCGCCGCGCCTGCCACCGTCCCAGCTTCCCGGCTTCACCTCCGGCCAACTGGCCGCCCACTCCTCCTGTCTCCTCCGCCGTCCCGCACACCCGACCTCCCCCTCCTGCTCGCCCCGGCTTCCCTCGCCGCGTTCCCGTCCAGCCGCCGAAGTCAGGCATCCTGAGCCCTGCACCCTTCGTCCGCCGCTCCCCGTCCCTGCCAGCCGTCCCGGCCCCCGCATCCAACTCCCGTCGAGCTGGCCTTCCCTCACCACCGGCGTCCCAGCCTCCCTGTCCAGCCGGCCTTTCCTCACCCCGATGCCCCGCCTGCCCTGGCCTCCCTCCTTCAGCCCTCGCGCCGACCGCCGCGCCACGTGACCTCCGAACCCCCGGCCTCGCCTCCTGCATCTCCCCCTGCGCACCGCTTCCCCGACGCCGTCCTGGCTTCCCCTCCGGTGGCAACCCCCCCTGTCCGCCCTCCTGCTCTCCCCTGCTCGCCGACCGCCCTCGCCCAGCCATTCCGGCCAGCCGACCCCCCTTCCCTGCCTGCGCGCAGCTCCCACAGAGCACCCCTCGTGCGGCCCTCTCTTCCTCGCCGCCGCACGATCCGGCGGCCGGCCGCCCTCCTGCCTGTTTCGGCCACCCGACCGCCGCGCACCCTCCTTGCCAAGCCGACCGCCGCGCGCTCTCCTTGCCAAGCCGCGGGCCGCGCGCCTTCCTATCCAATCCGCCCCAACCCGTGCGCCCCTCCGGCGCGTTTCCTCTGTCCGGCAGCCTCCCTCCCCTTCGGCCGCCGGCCCGCCCTGCTTCTCCCATCGCCGACCCGTTCCCCCCCTGCTCGTGAGTTTTCTTTTTTTTATATTTATTTATCTTTTGTTTTGTTATAATTATAATTATTACATTATTATTATTATTATTATTACATTTATTATTGTTATTACTATTTTAATAATATTATTAACCTCATTACATCATTATTATAATTATTATTATGTTATTACTATTAATACTATATTACTATTATTATTATTATTACTAATATATTTATTATTATTTTAATTATTATCATATTATTTTTATTATTATTATTATGTTATGATATTCTTATTATTATTATTATTAAATTATTATTATTATTATGCTATTGTCATTATATTATTATTATTAATATTATTATGTTAACATTATTTTATATTATTATCATTATTATATTATTGATATATTATGATTATGTTAAATTGGCTTTGTTCCTATTATTATTATTGTATTAATATTATGATATTATTATTATTGTTATTATTGATATATTATAATTATGCTAATTATATTATTATTGTTATTATTATAACATCATTATTATTATTATGTTGTGTTATAATTATTATTGTGATTATTGTTATCACCGCGATTACTTTCACGTTGTGATTATTATTAATATTATTCTATTATTAATATCGTTGAGACCGTTTAACGGTCTACTGTTTTAGGACCTGCGCAGGGCGTTTCCGAGAAAGCGCCATCGCTGCGCCTTGTTTCCGAGGTTCTGCCGTCTCCGCGCCTCAGTTTCGAGAGTGTTGGACTTTATCACGTGGCTTCGGACACACGTCGTGTCATCGCGCCTTGGTGCCAAAGTCGTTTTACCGTCGCGCTTTGATCTTGAGGTAGGTCTCCCTATGCACTTGCCTCTAAATTAAGAATTTATTTATTCCTTGTCCTCTTATTAAATTTCAGTAAATTTAAGAAAATAATATTAAGTAGTTTTTATAGTGTGGTGATTTGCTGATAATGAAAACTGTTTTATTCTAGCATTTCATTAAAAGTTTTTTTCTTGGTTTCAATTGTGGGATTTCATAGTATTGTCGCTAAATGGTTCTTCCTGAGTAACGAAAGACATGTTGAATTGGGTTTTGAAATGTTTTTGGCATGTGTAAATTAGTAAATGTGCTGTTTATGGAAAATGGTGTTTTCTTATAACCCTGATTAGAGAAAACGTCGTGTGACCTTTTAAAATTGTTTTTGGAAACTTTACGTGTGGTTCTTGGTTGACGAAAGATGTTTTCCCTTATTGTGTTATTAAAAATAATGCTTTCTGGGTTGTGAAAGTTGTTTATGTTCTTGTTCGAGTGTTTCCAAAAAGGGGTTTTTGCGAAATGATTAGGTAATGACATTTATATTTTCAGAAAGGTATTTTTGACGTGCGTGAGTTTTGAAATCTTGTTTGGGTGTGGAAATGGTGACTTTTGTGTGCGATATCTTGTTTGGCCTGCGATATGAGGAAGAAATATACTATGTGAATGTGAAGCTTGTTTGAGCACACGGGGAAACCCTGGGTATCTAGGTGGGCGGACTAGAACTAGTGTGCTAGTGAGCCGGATGGGTGTCGTCCCTGTTTCACTTAGCTGGATTGACGATTGCAACACTAACTAAACATATGATATCTGAGGGTCGTAGCCTTCTAAGCCACGTGTTCTGAGGGTCGTGGCCTTCTAAGCCATGTTTTCTGAGGGTCGTGGCCTTCTAAGCCACGTTTCACCGAGACACGAGGTTCTAGGGTCCCACTCGAGCTAGATGAACCTTAGGGGATTTTACCCATAGTGCTCTACCATCTCTGGCGTGGTGGCTCCCGTCGGCATACAGGGGACCACTTGGGTGTGAGTGTGTGCGTGTGTGAGTATGTGTGTGTGTGTGTGAGTGTGTGAGTGTGTGTGTGTCCATGGTTATTGCTAATAACTTCTGGCTTATTTTTACTTGCACTTGTTTTCCCTGCTTGTTTACTTTCAGTCATCTTTCACAGCCTATACTGTTAGACTTTGGGAAAAATGGGTTTTCAAATGAAAATGTTTAATTCTCTTTGGGTGAGATTTGAAAATGTCACACTTTGCTTTTCAGAATGAGTTCAAAACTAATGAAAGGGAATTAACTTTCAAAAAGGAATAAGGGAAATGCCTCGTGTTTGATTTTCAAGTAAAGCATTATGAAAACTTACTTTTATACATTTAAGTTCAAACCTGGATTATGTAGATTCTTTATCTACTGGCAGTGCATTGGGATTTGTTGTGGGGCTCACCTACTGAGTACTTTTGTGCTCACGCCTATCTTTTACCACTTCAGTTGCAGGTTCCTTGTGTTCAGGTTTTCCTGGCTTGAGTCGCTCAGTGATGGGGCGACGTTGGTTTGTAGTTGGGTGGTGACCCGCGAGGTCACGTGGAGGTATGTCGTGGTTTAGTTTTGTTTTTGTCTTTAGTGTTTGCCCGTTTGTTTAGTTTACTTTCATTTTTTCGATCCTGTTTTTAGTTTGGGCTGAAATCGTTCCCAACGATTAATGTTTCAATGCCCGACACTTGTTGCCATCCCGGGGGGATCGGGAACGCCCCTCGGGACTTGCCGCGGACCGGCTCGGGTGACCGGTTCAGGGTCGAACCGGGCTGGTTCATGACATTTACTCACTTATTCAATAACATAGCCTCCAAAATTTTCATTAAATTCATTTGTAACTACTTTCACATCAATAATCTCAATAATATTTTCAAAACTTTTTTTTTAAATTTTTTTAGGATTTAATGTTTGATGAAAAGATGAAAAATAATACTTTTTCCACCACACCACCATACTTTATATTATTTCCCTCTTTATTCTAAATGAAATATTTACTTCTGAAAACCACGAGATGTTTCAAAGAGGGTTTCTTACCATGTCATATTTCATATGGTGTTTTCTATTCTCCAGGACTAAGAAATACTTGATTTTGAGTATATAGATAAATATTCAAAACTTCTTTCCAATGGTTGATAAGGATTCACTCTTATTCAACAATTTATTGGCCATGTTATTTACCATGTGATTCCACATTTTCACATATTAATTTTGTTAAGGAGTTATTACTACAGACTATTCATGATTTATCCTTTATTTCTCTAAATAGTTTTCCATATCTATTAAGGTGCATTTAGTTCTATTTTTTGATCATAAGATATTTATTATTCTTTTGGTTTCATTTTACACACTCCTTCAAAATCCCTTGATGCATTCTAGAAATCATATCTTAGACTCTATAAACATATCAATCCCATCTTGGTATAACCATTAAAAAATGAGTTGAAATATTTCTAACTTAAAGTTACATATTGATTGATTGGGCCAAAAAAATATATATATACCAACAATAATATATTTTATAATCAATTATTCTTTGGATGGTAGGGTTTTATAACTATTTCCCCCCTAAATCATGCATTATAATTATTTTCTCTATTTCTTTATAGAGAAGTAATATTAATAAAAAATTTCAATTTTGATAAATTCTATATACTCCATAGAAAAATGTGACCAAGCCTCTGATTCCATAAAATAATATCCTATTATATACCAAGGATACAAATATTCTTCCTTTTCTTCTACTTGATACAAGTTTTCATTCATTCTCCATCCCTACATAAGATATTTTTTGACATTTCCTTTAATATAAAAACCTTTTTAGTTTAATATAGATTGTAATAAAAAGTCATATAATTGACTCACACTCAAAAACTTATTTCATAGAACATCAACATAGATTAACTTATCATTTTTAAATTTATCTCCATCTAAGTGAGTCTTTCCACTTCCTTTGATATTTATAGATCCATCATTTCCAAAAAAATGGTTTCACCAACATTTCCCTTTAAATCCTTGATAAGATTCTTGTTATCCATCATATGGGATTTACCCACTATCAGGAATATAATTACTACTATTATTCATAACTTTTAAAGATATCTCAATAATTATACCTTTCTCTTTCATGTTCAATGTTTTCTATTTCTAGGAAAATACAAAATTATTTATGATATATATCGAGTTATTCCTTTTTTCTTCAATATAAGAAATCAAGTCATATAATTTTTTTTAATGGATACAATATCTTTATAAAAGGAATTTTATTAGTTTGAATTGAATCCATCTTTATTTTACTTCCATATAAATATTTTTGACTACTTTTATTAAAATAAAAAACATTATTCCCAAATTTATATCAGTTGAAACAATATCAATTGAATGAGTTTATATTCAAAAATAAATAATATGTTTTAATTCTCATTTTCATAATTCCAATAGATGATACTTTCATGAAACTCTATGATTCATTGAAATATTACATCATATAACTAAGTTAACCATAAAATTAGAATTTCATCAGAGGAAATATTTTATTTCTTTCATCTTTCCACATCTCCCTTGCTTTTGAATAACTCCTTGGTTATTGTTAAGTTCCCGATGATTGAGAAATTTAACTTATCTTATACTTACCTTTTATTTTAACATTTTAGGTATTTATTTTTTATTCTTAAAAATAAAATCCAAGGACACTTTTTTCCATGAAAATGGATCTTTGATCACTCTACACTTCCTTAGAATCTCTTTTTCCTCATTCTACCCTTTATTTTAATACTTCATCTATGAAATTTTCAAAATGTATATTCTTCCTAAAGATATTCTATTTTATTCCAGACTCAATCTTATTTATCAAAGGTAAAATTTACTCTTTGAGTGTTAATATTCTTAGCTTTCTCTTTGATAGCAAATTTAGGTCATGAATGATCATAGACTTATCCTCAATCTTTATCATGTACTTTACATCTTCTTTGGGTTTATACTATCATTTGTATATTAATCTATACCATTCATTAGGTGATTAATTTAGGATTTAATATTATAAAAATAACTTTAGGATTCTTTCTATAATCCTCTAGTATTCATATTATTCTTACTTTATAGGTATAACTCTTCAATAGATCCTTCTAACTCTACTTTGAGATCAAAAAATCCCTTTAGATCATTAAACTATTATAATTTTTGAACACATAAAAACAATATGACAATCCTTTACAAAAAAAAAATCTAAAGGAAGTTTACATTCAAATATTCTTTTTCCCATACTAAACTTCTTTGACATAAGAGATAAAAAATCATCACTTATTCCTTCTTTTTAATTTTCTATATCTTTAATAGCATGCTTATCTATAACAATGAATGACATTTCTTTTGAATAATTTTCTAAAGAACTTTCTATCTTTAATTACATTTCACATGTGACTAGATTTTTGGATAGTTCATTAAGAAATAATTCAACAAGATTTACCTTTTCAAGTACCAATACCTTTAGATTGTAAATTGGCGGTGACATCCATATGATCTTCTTCACTATATCAAAATATTTTATCTCTTGACCAAGTCTACAAATATCTCTAATCACTTCAATAAGATAGTTAAAGAAACTATCAAAATATTCATATGAAACCATTTTTAAATCATTAAATATGTTATAAATAAATTTCAAGTATTCATATTTAACTTTTCTATCATCTTCATAGATATTAGAAATCTTTCCAGAAATTACCGTAGTTATAGTTAAAATCATCAATTTCATGTATATTATATTAGAAAATGCACTAGACAATTAATTTTGAGCCTTTTAATCATTATTAAATAATTTTCTACCCACTTTAATCATTTAAATTTTGGTATAATCACTAATATAAACTCAATAAACCACTTTTGAATAAGCATAAATATCAAGAAATCATAAATGATATCTAATTATATTATTCAACACCTAATAATTTTACCCATAAAATAGGGGTACTCCCTTCACAATCACTACATTCTCCATGATGATAAACCTTACTAAAAGAATAAATAAAATTTAACATATGGATCTATTACCACTTGTTATAATCTAAGGTTTCACGATACACCCTAAGAGAGGGGGGGGGGGGTGCGGTAGTACATTGGAGTGATACAAAATTTATTCTCATATAAAACTCTAATGGATATTTTCTTTTCATTTTTAAGGAAAATTAGTTCCTATCACACTGATTATACAAATACACTACCAAAATGAAAAAAATAGAGATGAAAAAACACTAATATTTTTTACTTGGTTCACTCACACTAGGATATATCTAAATAGAAAATATCAACAATGTGTTGATATGCCTAATAATAACTACTTTACTAGTTTAGGATTAAAATATTTTGGAAAATATCACTGCTTATCCAAGGTCCACAAACTCTTCCTACAATTCACTCACTAATTTACAAGATGGTTACACAAGATATAATATCTATACACAGGTTGAACTCACAATAATAATGATACAAGAAATAATGATAAATAGTAATGGGTTTTGTCTATGATTCTATGATCTCTATTACCTGATCATGGCAAGTATATGTAATAAATATTCACTTATAAACCCGATCTTCAATGAAATTCAATACATAAAAAACTAACTCTTTAATTATATATATTCAATGATATCCATATACTTATCTCCTCACATTTTTCTACCATGATATGAACTCTTTCCTATAATCTATCTTTATTTTTACACAAACATTTTTCTTTTATTTGTTTCATCCATCTCCCTCTATTTTCAATCAGGATATTTAAAATTAAAATTTAAATTAAAATTCAAGAAAATAAATATCTTGAACTCCCTTTACTTAAAATTTATCTGTTGGATCATATTCAAGTATATATCCACCATTTAACTCCATATAGGATAGCGAGGCTCGTACCATAATAGCCAAACATTAAAAAATAGACCAAATAATTAAATATAGTCATAACCTCTAGTTTCAAACCTCCAAAAAATAGGCCCTACTTAAAATTCATATTTAATTTTCACATAATAAATGACTATGGTGTGGTAGAATAATTACCACTACATGGTTCTTCTCTAGGGAAAACACCCTTTAAAACTACTTTTCCTGTGCCTACCTACTCGTTTTTACTTTAACTACAAAAAAATGATAATAAAAATGGACTCCACTATGGAATGTTTCTTCTATAGTTTCCCATTTCCACTATCCTTACATAATTATTACACTAATTTTTATTCTTACATAAAAGCTATTTAATTTTATGGGAGGTCTAAAATGGCTTAAAAACACTTGTTATGGACCTCCCCATTTTATATAGGGATTTACAAAAAATATCCCATGTAAAATGATGTGGAATAAAAAAAATCATCATCTTGGTTGATCCTTAAACCACCATGACCTTAAACAATCCTTTCATAATGACCAACAATCTATTTCTACATTTCCAGGTCTCTATGATTTTCCCAGCTACCAAAATGCCATTGTTTCCTTTGAAATAAATTCTATTGTGGTTTTTTCACTCCCATGAAACACCTTAAACCATGAAATGGATATAATTTCAATTTCTAATCAAAATGAATCCATATAGAAATGGATTCCAATGTAACATCTCATCCCGATAGACACTAAAACGGTGCCTCAAGACTGTCAGTCACATGGCCTAAAGCATCTATCCCTACACACAAAAGGCTATGGACTATAAGAGAGGGTATAATGATGGTATGGTGGGGGAGAATATACCATTATAATCTGAGTATTACAATTATATATGATAAATGCATCAACAACAAAAGAAGTATAAATGAAATATGAAATATAAGAGGATAATTATAACTTAGAAATTAGAAAATTCCAAATATAAAACCATGAATACATGTCCAGATGATGTTATAATATCTCAATAAGTATGTTTACAGAAGGAAATATAGTAAAATAAATACATAATGAAAATGAACAAAATCCCAAGGGACTAAATCCATGGGAATCCTTAGCTCTAGATCAGTCTAGTTCTCCTAAAATACCATGTACAAATGAACAACACAAGCATAATCCACAAAAATGAAATAGAAAATATGATATTTGTTTTCCTAACCTAGTGAAATGGAAGACCAAAAAGGGTATGTGATATACTCAGTAGACCACCTCCAATGGTGTCTAATTCTATCAAGTCCATGATTATAAAATATTTTAGCGTGCAGGTACATTAATAAAGATGTAACAAATAAATAAATGTAAATAAGTCATACTTATGTTCCTCAAGGACACCTACCCGACCATACCTGCTTCATCTTATGTTAAAATATATATGATGAGGTGTCACTATATATTTATAATAATGTAAGTATGAAAGTATATATATTCACTATATATATAGTAACACACACACACACATCCATATATGTTAATACATAGTACTAGCCAAGACCCGAGGCATAACTTAGGCATCAAAGCTCAGTCATGAATATCTCATGGAATAATTAGGTATTCTATAACCGAGTATCACAATTTATAAGGGACACCATTATTGAGGGACTCCATGCCCAAGTATCAAAATATATAAGGGCCACTATGCCTGAGTATCATAAATAATAAGGGATTCCATGCTAGAGGGATGTCAAGCCCAAGTATCAAAAATAATGAGGGATACCATTCCTAAGGGATTCCATTCCCAAGTATCACAATATATAAGGGACTCCATTCCCAAATATAAAAAATAAAGAGGGATTCCATTCATGAGGGATTTCGTGCCCAAGTATCACAATATAATGTAGGAACATGCAATTAATAATTAATAAAAGGCCATGTTAGAAATCATTCTAGATTACAATTTATTTATATAATTATTCCATGTTAAGATGCATTCCACAATTCAATATAACAATTTTATTAGAATGGTCTTCCATGAAAGGTCAAGGACCAAGGGGAATGAGAAGTCATGTCCAACCCACCTAACAATTCATTTAATTCTATTTAAGAGTTCAATTTCTTATAAGGAAGTTCCATGTATTCACATTTAATATATTGGATATGGCCAAGTGAGGTTATATTCCATTTATTAGCTAATTCAATTTAATTATCCACTTTATTCAACCATTTATAAATAAGGCTGAGTATAATTACTTTACCCTTTATCAATTATATCAATTCAATCACTAATCCTATCACTCCCATTACCCTAGTGTTAAGTGTGTAAACTCACACTTTCATTTAATTTATCCCAATAATCCACTCCTAAGGGGAAATCCCAACACACCCATGTGGTGGTTTAGTAAAGTGGGATGCCACATTCAATTTAAGTATTTAATTCAAACACACCTTAAGTGGAGGTTTTGTTTTAATATTTAGACCACCAAAAATTATAGGGGCCTCATAAAGGGTCTAGTTCAAAGTACAGACAATTAATTTAAGGCATTATACATTATATAAGCAATGCACGAAAAGTTAGGTGCGTGGTATAATGCATCATTTTATAAAAAATAAAACATTAATGGAAAATCATATTGATAACCTAACTCATACTTAGGATGTTCCAATCATCCAATATCAAGATTTTATTTAAGTTGGTTTAATGGAAATAGAATAATAATACAAACGAACTAAAAATAGGAAAAAATAACTCACATGGATTTAGAATTCCATACGGGAAGAAAAACAAAGGAAATAAGAAAGAGGATTGAAGAGATTACCTGTACAGATCCAATGTGACAAACAATTCTTGAATTATAGGATTATTGATGAAGTTATCACTAATCCTATAATTGGATAGGAGGATTACCAAATTTTAGGGGAATTAGATGTGTGTGGAGGAAGAAAAGAGGAGAAGAAAGCTTAAAATAAGGAAGGGGAAAAATTGGTATTGACCCCATTTAATAAGACACATTGTTTGGATGCATGGATTGGATAACTATTCAATAAATGTGTGGGGCCAAAACCTTAGTGGAATTAAGGGTGTGAGATAGTCACATAGTTGGCCAAACCATGTGCATCCCATGCACTCCCCTCTATAGTTTTCTGTAGACCACCCCGCACAGTTGTGTGCCTCTTCTCACACAATTAGAATAAACTATGTAAGACCCTCATCTCCTATAGACTAGGCTACATTGATTTATCTATAGGTCACATGGTTTCAAAAAACCATTACCCTATAGAAAAATAGGCCACATAATTTCTCCTGGAGGGCATCACAGTTTAAACAAACTAAGAACCTCAGTCTATTTCTCCCAAAATGGTGTTTTTGAAGCCTGATGCTTCTGAAAATCATCTAAACACATGAGACACCTCTTGGGCCTAAATTCTCATCCAAAAAATCACATTAAATTGTTAAAATACTCATATTTTAAATTTATAATCTAATCATAGGACTCAGCCCATCCACCAAATAGGAAAACTCAAATTCCCTTATAATTTTAGCCAGTTCCAAAAACACGAGACCTTATAGTCTCCCCACATTAAAACTTATAGACCATGAGAGAAGTATTTGGAAAACAAATAAAACATTACCCAACCTACCTTGGACATGAATATTTTCCAAATATTTATGTTGTATTTCCAGTATTGAACACATTAAAACACTGAATGAGCCCAAAGATAGTCATGTAAATAGTTGGATAGTGCCCATGAGTCCATATAAGGCATTCATACTTGGGAGCCAAGTATAACTCAGGTCATAGACACCTTTGTAATTACACATGCACCCTAAGTATTACTCCCATGAAATCTATTTATCGAAGTAGAAGGGCATTTCAAATTTAGTTCAATGTATAACTGATGCTCTCTCAGTGCACCCTCGATGATGTCAAGGTACGGGACATGATCATCACTAAGACAAGAGTACACCTATCCAACTAAAAATTAGAAGAATAGTTGAACCACCATTGTATGATTTCTTTATAAATATCCATTCTACAACCACTGACATATCATATTTAACATAACATGATGTGTTACCACCCATGGTGTTCCATGATCACTCAAGTATAGCTAATGAGGTTCAAACTAACTAACATTTTTTTTTAATTTCTATATACATAGCCAACCATATCATCATCATGGTGCCTTGTAGGAACCGACACATTTCAAAACTCACTAGTCCCATGGGAATTTAATGAAATATTGAACATTATCAATATGTACTCTCAAATTGTGCCCCCTCTACGTGAAAAAAACTTGAACACAATCAACACAACAATCCCCACTATAGGAGTGTCCAATTTTTCAGATTACTAAAAATAGGAACTCATCCCAAAACACACACTTCATCGACCACTGATTGAAAGCACTAGATTTAGAAAACACACTATTATCATGCTCCATCTTGAAAGAGAGAACAAATAACCTCTTAAAAGTGAACTAGGACAATTTCAATTTATATGTACATGTGATTCTTCTATGAGCCACACTCACACACATCATTAGTACAAGGTATGCAAGCTGAAACAAGCTAATTAACATGTTAAACACATGATCCTCCTTGGAATGTCATCCCAAGCATTTGGGATGAGTCTGATTTCCTTTAACACCTAAGTTAATCTACCTCAGAGATGAGAAATTATAAAAGTGTAATAGTTCAAGGATTAATTTTTTCCACCATAATCATATGGTTCACTACACCATTTTACAAACTCAATAGGTACTGTGTGTATCGATGCATACTGCCCCAATATTTCATTATCACAATGACACATCACTTGATACTATCCATAGAATTATCATCCATATGAATTCAAGTATCTAATGGCCCATACAAAATATTTATCCCAGATTCGTATTATTCCTTACAAATATTAATTCGACTAATGATCTCTTGAATCATCCAATACTAAATAAGAAGTAGGTTCACATGACTTACTAAGAGACCGACCATGCCCTAAGAATCTCTAACATGTTGAAAACGAGCATTACATGATTTTTACACCCTTTAACAAGGGTCAAATTACCTCATAACCACCAGTACAACCTAGGTGTCATTTTAGAAACTAAGGGTCCTACTTGGGAAAAATTTCACCCAAAATAGATCTCATGTATGAAACTATTAATAAACATTTAAAAATGATTTAATTTATAAGGGAACTACCTACACAAGGATAACCCCTTACTATGGAACTAATTTATACCTTCTAACTAGTTCATTCAATAAAAGGTTATTAGCATTAGTGACCTAATCTATAGATCAATATAATAGAAAGACAAATAGATCCAGGGGAAATGTCTACCTTCCTGTTCAAGGAATATCTCAAAGAAACACTAAACTAATCCCTCACATGAGGGTCCAAGATAATAACACCACTAAAAGGTTTATTTCAATCCATTTCCATCAATTTAAATTTAATTTTAAGCATGTAAGGATCCTTAATTTAAGAAAATCCAAGTACTAGTTATGAGAGACAACTATATTTGTTACTTTATCTAACTAGTTCCACAAGGTGAAAAAACAAGTTATATAAAACTTTCAATCAAGAACTATTTATTTAGATGACTTCCTATCACATTTTAGAAAATATTTCCCATAAATTCCTTTTATCAGGTTTTTTCATTCATAAGATAACGCAATTGGGATTTGTTAAAGAAAATTTAAATTCCAATATAATGAGGAAAACACTTTTTAGGTTATAATTAACATCAAACCAACAAAAAGATCATAATAATAGAAAGAAAATAAAAAGTTTTTTATTAATAATAGGGGACAAATAAAGTAATATTCCACTATATGCTTATATGTAATACCATATAAGTGACTAAAAACACTTTTAAATAACTATATTATTTATCATAAGCATACCCACATTGAGTTAAATAATAAGGCATATAAAAAAGAATAAGGCAACCTACGAGGTTCTTGTTTTTTTATTAAAGGTCTAAAAATACCCTTAATGGGTTTATCTTGTAAAAAACATTCTACAAATTACATACATAGGTCCAATTATGCATTTAAAAATTTATTCATATAGTCCATAATGACCAAATTATGATGGTACTATTATTTATAAAGTAAACCATTATATGCAAGATCATATATTTAGAACATACCATGGTTCAGTTATATGCAATACCATTTAAAATTTATAAAAATACTTTCCCTTATATATTATAATTGGAATTAATGTAGCTGTAACCAAGTTTTTATCTTTGATATCAGAATCTAGGAAGCTCGCATGTAATGGATTCATTATATGGGTTAACATTTCCAATTTATAAGGACCCATACACCTTACAAAATATTATTGAAACCCATTTAATCATAACCATAAATGTTTCAGCTCATGCAACCAATGGTACATTTCTAAAACAGGTAATGATTGGTTAGTTAAGCTACCACCATCAATCTATACAGGAAAACACCATTTTGGTTAATGAAGAAACTTTAATAAATAGTTGTTTTATTATAAAATTATAAAATCTATCACATTGTAGTAATAAATATAGACATATAAACAGGAAACCATATAAGTATGGTATAAACGAAAAGCATTCTAAATAATGACATAAAAATGGTATACAGATAATCATGCTACTAAAACACACAAGGAAAATCCAACATGTTATTAGGAAGTCAATAAATTCAACCTACATTACATGAAATATGTATGGAAAGTGAATATCTATGTGCCTATAATGATTCATGTAACAATAATTCCTTAAAATGTTGAAATAAGTAAAAAATACCACAATCTCATAAATTAAAAAGTAGTAAAAAGTACCCCAATCACTTGAGGTGAAATTATAATCAATTGTAATAATGAGAAATACGAACAAAAACCCCATCCTTGGCCTCTTGGTCTTTTCCCCATGCACATGTTGATCACTCCCAGAAATGACTATTTTCCAAGTTCTAACACACTTATATTATCTTGTATACCATCCCAAAATATAAAGACAAGGAAAAGAAACCTCCAATACCACTTTGTAATGTACTGACCCCAAAATCTATAAAAACAATGCCCCAAGATGATCAGTCATGTAGAATCAAGTGTGACTTCCCATACTCCAGAGGCCATCTAATTAAAGCAAGGGTCTAATGATGGTACAATGGGGAAAATATACCCTCATAACTATTGTAGAACAATGTTATAGGATAAATAAATCAATAATGAAAGTAATATACATGAAAGAAAAAATAGTAGAAGATAATAATAACTAATAAAGTGGACAAAAACAAATATAAAACCATGAATTCATGTCCAAATGATTCTATAATATCAAAATAAGTAAGTGTACAACATGCGATATAGTATAATACATGCATAATGAAAATGAGAAAAATCCCAAAGGGCTAACTCTATGGGAATATTGATATTTGGATCAGTTTTGTGCTCCTAAACTCCCATGTAAAAATGAAGAGAACAAATATAATCAATAAACCTAAACCTACAATCATGAGATCTATTTTGGTTCCCTAGTGCAATGATGGCTAGAACAGGGTTTGAGATATAATTAGTAGGCTAGCACCAATGATCTCTAATACTATCTAGTACATGAATATAAAATAAATTAGTGTTCCGGTATACCAATAAATATGTAAAAAATAAATAAATGCAAACAAGTAGGACATAGGTTATTAAAAACACATGGCTTACCATACCTTCTTTGGCCTAAATCAGAATATCTCTGATGAGGTATCACCATATATTTATAAGAATTTATTTATTTATGTATATATATGAACTATATATGTTGTAACATATATGTCCATATATATAGATATTTAGTGCTAACCTGGCCCCGAGGCATAACATAGGCATTCAAGATTAGTCATGAATATCTCATTTAATAATTAGGAACACCATGCATGAGTATCACAATTTATAAGGGGCACCATGCTGAAGGGACCCGATGACCAAGTATCATAATATATAAGGGATGACATGCCCAAATATCACAAATAATGAGGGTTTACATGCCCTAAGGACACCATTCCCAAGTATCACAAATAATGAGGGACACCACTCCTGAGGGACACCATGCCCGAGTATCAAAATATATAAGGGACTCCATGTCCAAGTATTAAAAATAATGAGGGAATCCATGCCCGATGGACACCATGACCAAGTATCACAATATTATGTAGGTTTTTGAATTTAATAATTAAACATAATTCATGTTAGTAAGAATTCTAAATTAAAATTCATTTATTTGATTAAACTATGTTAAAATACATTCCAAAATTCAATACAACAATTTAATTAGAATTATCCACCATGAAAGGTCAAGGACCTAGGGGTATGAAACATCATGTTAAAACCACCTACAAATTAATTTAATTCTATTTAAAATTTCAATTGCTCATAAAGAAGATCCAAGTATTCACATTTAATATATTGGATATGGCCAAGTGAGGTTCCATGTTGTTTAACAACTCATTCAATTTAATTAACAACTTCATTTAACTATTTATAAATAGGGCTGAGTGTAATTACTTTCCCTGTTTGTCAATTCACTTAATTCACTCACTAATCCCCTCACATCCATTACCGTAGGGTCAAGTGTGTAAAAATAAAAACTTACCTTTCATTTAATTCATCCTAACAAGTTAGTTATAAGGGGAAATCCCAACACACCCATGTGGTAGTTTGGTAATGTCAGAAACCATGTTCAATTTAAGTATTTAATTCAAACACACCTTAAGTGGTGGTTTGAGTTAAAGTCGTAGATCACCAACTATTTTAGGGGCCTCATAAAGTCTCTAGGTCAAAGTATAGACAATTAATTTAAGGATTTACACATTTTAGAAGCATTTTAGGGAAATTCAGGCATGTGACACAATGATGCATTTAATAAACAATGAAACTTTAAAGGACACTACTATAAAATAGGCCATTTTCAATGGGTTAATTGTGACGAACAATTAACCCAATAAAAATAGTCCATGAAAGTGAATTATTTATGATAATACATTTATTCTGTCACAAAAATTCACCATTTATGATGGAAAAAATGTTCCACAACAAATACAATTGGCAAGAATGCCCACTGCCTTGTGTAAAAAGTTGTTACGATGGATAATATAGATGATGTAGATTTTTTCACTAATAGAAATCATGTAGGAAATATTTTCATCATATATTATTGTCTATCACAAATAATTTTGATGATTTTTTTTACGATGGAGTTAATTCAGTCTCAATTAACCCATCACAATTAATATTAAGTGAAAATCTATGGGCTACCTCTTCTTCTCCCTTGTTGTTTCCTCCTTATCTGAAGTGGATCACGATGCACAATGGCTAGAAACCCCCTCTAAAAAACCATGTTTTAGTAAATTTTTTGTAGATATGGGTTCAAATCATCTTTTTACGGATTCCCATTATCTCTACTTTTGTTTTTTGTTTTTTTTTCATTTTATCATACATTATTTAGTTTGTAGAGACCCGAGATTAAGAATTTTATCCCATTTTTATGGTATATTAGACAGTAAGGGTTGCTACAAATTTATTATTCCTTATTTTCATGTTCATCTAGTCTGCGTGAGTTATTTCAATTATTTTTAGGTATATTTATCATTAGTTAATTTTTATATTTAATAGCCATTTCTATTTAATATTTCAGGTTAATGCACATATATTATTTTATGTTTTTATTCAAAATATGTTTTTTATGAAAATTATTTAGGAATATCTGATATTGATAGAGTTTATATAAATCTATTTAAATGGTCAATTATATTGTGTTCTAATGGTGATATGGTTTTTGATGAATTATAATAAAACTTTAATTGTTGCAAAGATGTTGAATAATGTTTGATTGTTATATTATGGATGATTTTAATTTTTTTAAATTCATGTGAATATTATTTTGTAAAAATTTGGATATATGTATGTGTATATATATATATTAACATGTGAATATAAACATATATAAATTTTTTAAAAAAATGTGTAAGATTTTTGATATATATATATATGTATGCTTGTATGTATGTATATATAGATTTGGTATTTATATTTGTTTAAAAAAAGTAACAGAAGGTATTTGATTTTTTTATAATAATTAATAATTTTTTAATATATATATATATAAATATACCTTGTGAATATACATATATAAACATTTAAAAAAGTAAGTTTTCTAATATATATATATAACGTGTAAGGTTTTTAATTTATATATATATGTATGTATATGAACATGCGAGTTTATATATATATATATATAAGTTTTTAAAAAACATGTAAGGTTTTTGATATATATATATATATATATATATGTATTTATGTATGTATATTAGCATATGGATATAAATATATAAACGTTTAAAAAACATATAATTTTTTGATATATATATATGTGTGTGTCTATGTGTGTATTGATTTGATATGTATATTTATTTAAAAAAATGTAAAAATATATTCAATTAATAAATCATGTAATATATGTATATGTTAACATCTGAATATGTATATATATATTTGATGTTTTTATATTAATTAAGAAATCGTAATATATATATATATATAGTAATTGTTAAAAATATAATAATAATTTAAATAATTAGTAATAATCATTAAATAAATTATAATAACCAATAATTAATTAGTAAATATTTTTAATAAACAGTAAATATTAGTGTTAATTAAAAAATATTATTAATAATTTGAAAATTTGAGAAAATTATGATAATTTGTAATAAATTTTAAAAGAAAAATATAAAATACTAGTAATTGTTAAAAATTCATAGTATATATTATAAATTCAGTTATAAATAATAAATAATTAGTATTACTTAATAAATAATTTTATCACCTAGTAAAAATTAAAAAATACTTGTAATAAATAATAAATTTTTTGTCATACCTTACAAAAAAGTATAAAAAATAATATCTATTAGGAATTCAAAATAATTCATATACATGTTGTATTAATTAAAATAATTAGTATTAATAATTCTTATAAATGTTGTAATATATAAATATATATATATATATAATATTAATAAAATATTAAAAAGGTTACCCTCACGTACGATGTTACCAAACACTCAACGCACACAAATGTTATGTTTTGCCTAGGGTAAATCGAACATCCCCAACCAATCCATGGTCTCATATTTCTGATATGATACAACATTATAAATATATTTCAGTTTTTATAAAAAAATATGATATAAATATTAAATGAATTTCCATCGTGCGTGATGTTACCAAAATTCTAACGTGCACAAATGTTATGTCACATCTAGGATAAACCCTGCATTTTAGACATAACTTAGGTCACTTATTTTTCATATGATGTACAGTTTAGGAGATACATAATTTTTTTATAAAAAAATATAATAAAAATAATAAATGAATTACCATCGCATGCAATGTAATAGACAACCTACACACACAATTTTTATGTCTTGACTAGGTTAAATCTCATATCCTGGACCTAATGATTGTATCATATTTCCCATATGAGACATTATTTGGGAGATATTCAATTATTTATTTAAAATAGTGTGTGTGTGTGATATAATATATTTAATATTTTTTCCTATTTGCACTAAGCCTCTACAAGCCCTAGAATCTAGTGCTAACCCAACACCTCACTCATATTATATTTCATAGAATCTTACAAGGTGTTAAAATATAATAATAATTTGAAATTAGTCATAATGAGTAATAATCATTCTTATTTATATTATTTTTTAGATGACTGTGGATTCAAGAAGTGAACACCGGTTTCTATTATGTAATTTTTATTGGATAAATCATCATAAAAATCCCAATAGATCTAGTAGAAATCCTATATATATTGAGGGTGTTGAAATATTTATATCATTTGCATAATCAAATTTAGAATTTGTTTCTCAAGGACCAATTAAATGTCCATGTAAGAAATGTGATCTTAGGAGATTCGAAATGTTTAACAATGTTGGAATTCATCTACTGCATTTTTGTTTTCAGAAAGATTATATTTTTTGGTATCAACATGGTGAATAAAATTTAGTATAAAATATAATTTCTTTGGTTCCGGATCCATCATTTAAGAATTTAGTACATGAGGTAGCTGACCCATCTATTCAAGAATCAAAAAATCAGAATGATATTCCAAATCATTAATCAAAACATTCTGAATTTTATAATTTTTTGAAATCTATTGTGGACGCCTTATATACGGGATGAAATATGAGAATACCTGAAGATATTAAAAAATTCAATGCTATTAAATAAGATTTTGGAAACTAAAATAGTTGGTGAGATCAGATTTTATCTTTGGTTAAATCATTGTATCCTAACATAAATACCTTACATGAAAGTTTATATGAAAGTAAAAGTTTGGTCTATAATTTGGTTCTTAGTTATCATAATATTTTTACATGTTCAAATAACTACATCTTATATTATAGTGATTGTGAATCATTAGTTAATTCTGCAACATGTAGAGAATCGAGGTATAAAGAGACATAATAAGGAAATTCCATATTTCCTGTGAAACAATTGAGCTATTTTCCAACTACACCCCATTTACAATGCTTATTTATTTCTCAGAACACATCTGCATTGATGACATAGAATAAATAAAATATTTCCATCAGAAAAAGATTAATCCATCCATGTGATGGTGATTTATGGAAACACTTTGACCAGATTCATAATTCTTTTCCTTTATAACCTCTTAAAATTCGGTTGGGTCTTTCTACTAATGGTTTTTGTCCATTAGGTGTTTATGGCAGTCATTATTATTTTTGTCTTATTTTAATAACTCCATATAAATTACATCCATATATATTGATGATGTAACCATATATATATTTGGATCTATTAATTATAGGACATCTAAAGAAAAATATTGATGTTTATTTAATTCCACTAATTGGTGAGTTATTTGCATTATCGAACAATGGTGTGACTATATTTGATATATTTTCAGATCAAATTTTATAGTTAAGGATGAATTAATGTGGGTGATCAGTGAATTTACAATATATAGAATGTTATCTAGATGGAGTACACATGGTATAAAATCATGTTCATACTTTATGGCGAGAACAAATCATTTATTCTTGGTAACGGTTGAAATACTATTTTTAGCGCCATTAGATATTTCTTCCTATGAATCACCCTTTTCTAAGGAGAAAAAATAATTTTACCAATGGTATAATTGAAAGAGACGAACCTCAAATAGTTCTCTCAGGTATTTAGGTAAAATATATTATCTCTACATTTCCTAATTTAACTTTTGGACAACCATAAATTAACAAAAAATAAATGGTTTTGGGAGAGATCATAATTGGGAAAGACAAAGTATTTTTTGGGACCTTTTATATTGGTCTAATTTGTTGGTTCATAACAAGTTAGATGTAATGAATATTGAGAAGAACATTTTTTATAACATATTTTATACCATGTTTGACACACCCATTATGACTAAATATAATGTAGAGGCACTGTTAGATCTTTCCCAAATTTGCAAACGTCCTAAAATCGAATTATTTAAATATGAGAGATCACAAAATTTAATTAATCCCAAAGAAACTCATGCACTTTATAAATAATTTTTTTAATTTTTATATCAATGGGTTTAATATTTGAGTTTATCAGATTGTTATGCTCCATATTTTTCTCTCTATGTCAGAAATAGACATATTACTAGTTTTAAAAGTCACGAATTCCATGTCATAATAGAAATATTATTTCCTATTGGTCTTAGAGGGCCATTAAATTATCTAATATGATATGTGTTGAACACAATATAATATTTATTCTAATATATTTTTTGGTAAAACATTGGATAGTGATTCATTGAGTATTCTATAAAATGATATTGTTTTAATTTTAAGTAAATTGTAGAAAATATTCCCTCTAGGATTATTTGACTCAATGAAACATTTAATATTGAATTTTATATATGAATATAAATTAATAGGTCTATTAAAATTCCAATATATGTATCTAATTTATATATGTATAAAAAATTTAAAGAAGAAAGTAAGTAACAAAGCATCAGTTGAAGGGTCAATTGCAGAAACGTACTTACAGGAGGAAATTTAAAATTGCTGGTCTTATTATTTTCAATCAAAAAATCCTTAAAAAAATAATAATATGGGTTTAAATAAGACAAATTTTTATTATTTAACAAACCATTAGTGTATGGTCCCATATTTTTCTAGGTATGTCCCTCTTTGAGTTTTTTTGAGCATTGATGGCTGTGTTTTTTCAAAGACGGAGAGCCTTTGTTGGGGAAAATGACTTAAAGTACTAAGATGTATGTTTATTTGAATTAATTGAGTATAGGTATAAATATGATAAATGAGTTTACAAGGGTTTTCCATTCCTGTAAGTCTATATATGTTTCATATTTTTATATGGAAGCCTGGATGAAAAACTATTTACAGAATAGTTACACATTGTGTAACTTTAATACACTCCATGTGATTGCTTCCAGACACATGTTGTGAATGGTGATAGGCCGAGAATTGATTCATGACCTTAAGTGAATACACATCATGTAATTATATTACAAAACATGTAATATTTTATTAGAATAAATAATAATCTGAGGTGACATGTTTTTCGATGTATCCCTTTAAAAAGAAACACACGACGTGAAACCATATTACACGCCATGTAATTTCCCAAGTAGGTTTTTAAAATAGTTATATGTGGTTGATTTTATTTAAAAATCATGTGGATCTTACTCCTCTCATCCATATGGAATTATTTAGGCATTTTTGGAGTGCCTCTCTTGATTATAGACATCCTGATCGCACATCTAATCCATGGTAAGTGGTTTTGGTTAGGTTCTCCCTTCTCTATATTTGTTCTCCAACCATTGTGGTGTAATATCTTGACCGTGAACATTTTGGGTTTTGATATTTTTTAGTATTTATCTCAAAACCTTCTTGTGGTTATCTGTTCCTTTGTTCTTATTAGATAATTCTGTTGGAAGCATTGGTTTATCATCTGTTAAAGGAAGAGAGTCTAAACCTTAACCTTATGGTTTGATAATTTTCTAGTATGTGAAATATTGAAAATTATGCCAATATAACATGAACATAAATAAATTAAGTGTTGAATTGTATTATTCCTTAGATTCCCTTTGGATCCCTTTATCTTTTGACTTGGCTTGTGGCTATCATTCAGGTGAGAAAACTCTTGATTATAAATGATTTGTTTAATGGATTAACGTGTGTTTTGTGTGGCATTGATTGTGGGTGATTTATTAATAAAGATTCACCTCATCTTGGATATTTTATTAAGATAAATAGAATTTATTTATTATAACCAATTGATGAATGAAATTTCTAATTGAAATATAAATAGTAATTTTCGTAATTAAACATTGAGCCTGATGATGTTATATTTGAATATTCTTGTTTCTCTAACATGTGTTATGATTTATAATTTTGTAATTCTTACATGGGTTGTTGGCCTAGTTTACATGAATAAGTGTTTATATAATGGTCTATTCCCTGACACATGTTGAAATTATTATATACTAGGATATGCCTTGAGATATGCTAAAATGATTATATACTGGGCTATACCCTAGGACATGATGAAACACTTATATTCTAGGCTTGGCCTCGACACATGCTGAAATGATTATTTAATGGGTTATGTCCTGAAACATGTTGAAATGATTATATATCGGCTTTGGCCCTATTTTTTTTTGAAATGATTATATAGAAGGTTTTGAATAATGACTCATACTTTACATACATTTTTATTACTTCAGAATTAAAGAATACTTATTACAACATATAACAAAACCATGATAGGACCATATAGGTATATTGTCTTTAGAAACTTGGAAACATAAACAACTGGTTCATCAAGTATCTACATTGTCTCCCATTTATTTCATCATATCTAGAGTCTATTTTGGCATATCCTACTTAATACCCTTCTTCCTGATCTAGGGAAAAGAAAACATACAAAAGGGTGAGGTCAAATGCTCAGTAAGGGTAAACAAAGGGAATATCAATCATATCATATTTGTAAGAACATAACATTTTGAAAATCTTAACCTGCAAAAGAGATAATAATATCATAACATGGGTTAAATCATAGTAGTGAAATGTAATCCCAATAATCATAACATAAAACATGAAACTTTGTGGAATACACACATAATCATAGAAAGTCATTTCTTATTAGTCAAGACTCATTTCTAAGACTATCATAGTGGAGAAAGTTTATTTCTGAACCGAGTTCACTCCTCGTTCCAGTACTATATCACTGAACCAGATTAACTTTCCATTCCAGCCATGTCTATCTCAGGAGATATAAGTCTTTACCCAATGCATTGGAGGGAGATATAGGTCCCACCCATTTCTTAATGAAACCATTCTTATGTGTTCCAAAAAATCATAAATCATATATCATAGCATAACCCATGTAATAAAAATGAGATTCTTAAACATCATGCCATCATAACATAAAAAATATAAGATAAAAGGACTTCATAAAAATAATTCCATCATAACATAATCAGATAAATGTAAAAATAGGGATTGAAACAGAACACTATATTATCTTAGATGGAAAATAATTTTGATAAAACACTTGAACTCCATTCTTGAGGAAAATATCCTTTCTACTTCAAAAACATTTTTCCTTTTTAACATGTCATACAATTTTAAACTAAAATAAGTTAATTAAAAATAAACTTCAAAACTTGTAAAGTAAGCTTCATGGAAATAATATTCTATGAAATCATAAAAATCCATTCATGCCGTATAAGTTAAAAAAACATTCTTCTCGTACTTCGGCCGGAAAAGTCAAAAAGTATCTCGTACTAAAAATGACAAAAGATTCCTTTAATATCTTATACTAAAAATTCACCAATAGGTAAAATTGGATTTAAAAAATTGTATGAGGATAGAAATAATATTACATATTGAGGAAACATGGATGTGGATGATAAATATGCCCCAATAAATTCTGAAGTATAAACAATCTCAGATAAAAATGAGATTGTGAGATTTTCCCTTACCTTAGGTCTGATATGCTTCATACGTATCCGAACCTTATGTATAATGATTTAAATAATTTAATTGACTTAATTATAGAATCATATTCATTGTTACGATATCATATATAGTCATATTATTATCTTCTTATTAGTAATATTTCATTGCTACTTGTTATTCGGGTGTTCATTAATTTATGTTCTTATGCATGTTTTGTCAAATAAATTCTTATTAATATTTTTAGGTTATAGATTCCTCATTTAAATAATGTTATTAGTGTAATATATATCATATGTATTCATTCAATTCATTTATATAATCATTATTCAATGAAGATCACGTAGAATGAGTCACATCACATCGTGGAGACGGTAGGCCGTATGTACGCACGAGCGATGATATCATTCTTTGGATATTAAAATTGTATATAATTGGATAGAATATCATATATACAGAATCATAATAATGTTATATTTTTTATTTATATCATTTATATTCATTATCATACCCATCCAAATGAATAAATGTTTGAATAACAAACTACACCACGACGTGGAGATGGTAAGCCGTACGTACGCATGTGTGGTGACTTTTTCATTCATAGGATAGATAAAATAACTAATATGGTTGTAAAATTTATAATAAAATCACAGTATATAGAATATACTGGAGTTATTATTTTATAATGGAAATAACAAAGGAGGAGGATGTGGAAGAAGAAAGGATCCTGAAATAGGTGGTGAGATATTTACCTCTTCCTCGAGTTCTTCCTTTTGATTTGATCAAAAGGGCTCCTTAGGTTCACTTTCTAACTAAAGTAAGGCATCTAGGATGAATTCAGGATAGTTGATAGGGTATTTGTGCAGGGTTTTGTAGAGCCAAATGTATTTGGAGGTGTTAATTAGAGAGAAGGGGGAGTGCCCTTTTATAAGAGGGGTGAGGGGCACCTTAGGAAAAACATAAAATATTATTTTATAATAAATTCATATTCTGTTTATAATGGCTCCAAAGTGACTTATTTAGAGGATAGGGTGATTATGGGTCAGAATACTCTCAACCAATAGGTTTTAGACAAGTTTAGGTTAATAATTTAACCTTATCATTTAGATTTAACTCTAAGTTAAATAATTTAACTTTTACCATGTATTCCTGTATTATTACAATATATGGTTAATAAACTTACTATAAACTAAAAATAGAACCCCAATTGGTTTATTAATGTCATATATATTATTATAAATGTCTTTTTTCTGAACCCTAAATTTTTAGGAATAGAATATCACTTAATAATTTAATATTTGTTTAAAACATCCTTTTATGTCAATTTTGACTCTATTTAGTATTTTGTTTTTTCTAAATTCATAAAAGAATTATTACTTTGAAAAAAATTCATCTAACCAACCCTAATATGTTATATTATCCTATAAAATTATTATAATCATAAAAAGTCTCAAATTACATTTAATTTGGTATTTATAATATCAATTATGTTAATATTTCATTAATAAGGTAATTACTGCATCATCATTGTGTCATAATTAAATTAGATTATTTAATGTTTAAAAATTATAAATAAAATACCATTATGTATGAAATTTTTTTATCTTTCTAATAAATATTTATAGTCGAATATATATTATGTATAAGCCTATATTAAAAATGTTTTACTTATTAAACTTTGATTTTAATTCTTTTAACTCTTCTTTGAATTAAATAATAATAAATATCCTTATCTAATCCAAGTGGACCTAAATGGTCATATTTTATTCATAAGTTTGTTTTTGGTCTAATTAAACTTATCCAATAGATTTAGGACATGTGTTAGGGTAATAATAATATCATTTTTACCCTTAATTACCCTATTTACTTTTAACCGTGGTAAATAAAAGTAAAAAGTTACTATTCACCAAAAATTATTTTTATCTTATAAAACAAATTTAATCCTTGATATTAACCATTTATCTCTAATTTTTTAAATTCAACTCACAAAAGTGGTAAAATTAAGTTGTATGTAAATTTTCAAATTCTCCTTGGAGGTGGGTAAAAGACGATAAATTTTTTTATATATCTAAAATTATTATAAAATGACTCTAATGAATTAAATTGAACATATATAGGTATTGTATATAAATTTTTACCTAAAATAAATTTAAATAAAATAAATAATTATTTAAATAAAAATTCGGTTTTAAACTATTACTTAGTGTTTTTCACTATTCATCAAAAATTGAATGTTTTCAGAAAAATACCAAAAATTCACCCTAAGCTAATTTCAATATTCCGAATCCAAAAAAGAAGTCCATTTTGAAGGATAAAATTTCAAAAAGTGGGTATTACTATTCATAACGGCTAGTTTATATAATCTTTTACTAACATATCATTGTTTAGTGAAACTCGGTATTGCGTACAATGCAAGCTATCGAGGAAGGTTGCTCTTGCGCGTAACGCAAGCCAAGACAGTGTTGTGTGTAGTGAAAGATTCCTTTAGTGTTGCATATAACATAATACATAAAAACAAAATATTTCACATAAAATCTCAGGGTGTTACATTCTACCCCCCTTAAAAAGAATTCCGCCCTCAAAATTCGTCACTTAGTAACAAACAGATGAGGATACCTCTCTCTCATCATATCCTCAAGTTCTCATGTAGCTTCTTCTAATTGGTGGTTCCTCCATAAAACATTAATCAAGCGAGTGGTCTTGTTTCGTAGAACATTTTCACTACGATCCAAAATCACTATTAGTTGTTCTTCATAAGAAAGATCTTGCTTCAGCGGTACAACTTCTGAGCTTAGTACATGTGAAGGGTCAGGTATGTACTTTTTCAAGAGAGATACATAGAACAAATTATGAACTTGAGAGAGATTTGGTGGAAGCACCAATCGGTAAGCTACCTTCCCAACATGATCCAGTATCTCAAAAGGACCAATATACCTAGGGCTCAAGTTTCTCTTCTTTCCAAATCTCATTACTCTCTTCCAAGGAGATATTCATAAGAACACTTTATCACCCACTTCAAACCCTAGGTCTTTTCTTTGGTTTTCGGCATAACTTTTTTGTCAACATTGAGCTGATCTTATGTGTTGTTGAATAGATCTTACCTTTTCTGTTGTCTCATCAACAAGATCAGGTCTTAATAGCTTTCTTTCTCCAACTTTATCCCAGCAAGTTGGAGTTCTGCATTTCTTTCCATAGAGAGCTTCATAAGGATCCATCTGAATACTGGAGTGAAAGCAATTATTATAAGAAAATTCCACCAAAGGTATGTGTTGATCCCAACCACCTTTGAAATCCATAGAGAAAGCTCTAATCATGTCTTCTAGAGTTTGAATTTTCCTCTCAGACTGACCATCGGTCTAAGGATGATAAGAAGTGCTGAAACTCAACTCTGTATCTAGAGTATGTTGAATACTTTGCCAAAATTTCGAGATAAACCTCGGATCCTGATCAGATATAATGGAAAGTGGTACTCTATGCATTCTTACCACTTCCTCCACATATATTTTGCCAAGATGATCAAGAGAGAAATCCTTTTTAATAGCAATGAAGTGTGCCGACTTCGTAAGACGATCAACTATAACCCAGATAACATTATTACCTTTGGATGTTTTAGGAAGTCCAGTGACAAAGTCCATAGTGATGTATTCCCATTTCTATTCTAGTTTGGGTAATGGTTGTAACATCCCTTTAGACTTCTGTCTCCCAGCTTTAACTTGCTGACAAACCTAGCATCGAGAGATATATTCGACAACATATCTTTTCATGCCATCCCACCAGAATTACTCCTTTAGGTCTCTATACATCTTCATGCTTCCAGGGTGAATAGAGAATGAATAACTATGAGCTTCATCCAATATTTACTTCTTTAATTCTATAATGGGAGGAACACAAAACCGATTCTTGAACCTATTATTTCATCACAATCAATGTGGAATTTAGGAACATTTCTCACATTTTTTCATAACTCTACATCTTCTTTTTGTGCCTCTTTAATTTTCATATGTATATATGGTTGAACATTCATTTGAGAAAGATAAGATTTTCCCATTCCATTATAATTCCAAGATCTATCCTTTGTAAATCCATAAATATTGGATCTTTTTTGATCCTCGTCATGGATAATCTAGCATGGTATTGTCGACTTCATGCGTCTACCACCTTGTTTTCTTTCCTAAGGTAGTAATGAATTGAGAAGTTGTAATCCTTAATCAGCTCTAACAATCTTATTTGGAGCATATTCAGCTCCTATTGTGTGAAAATATACTTTAAACTTTTATGATCAGTATAAATATCACACATTTCACCATAAAAATAATGCCTTCAAATATTTAATACAAAGATTACCGCAACTAATTCCAAATCATGAGTTGGGTAATTTTGCTCATAGATTTTCAACTGTCATGTGGAATAAGCTATCACCACATCATTTTGCCTGAGAACAAACCCCAATCCATTCTTAGATTCATCACTGTAGATCACAAACCTTTCTCCACTACAAGGCAGTGTGAGCATAGGTTCACTAGATAACCTTCTTTTTAACTCCTTGAAATTCTCTTCACACTCCTCTTCAACCTGGTGAGTGGATCAGATAATCGTGAAAAATATTTCACTAAACGTCGATAATATCCAGTCAAACCAAGAAATCTTTGGATCTAAGTTACTATTGTTGTTCTCGACCATCTTTCGATAACCTCTGTTTTTGCTGGATCCACAGATATCCCCTTTTTGAGATTTTGTGACCCAAAAATGAAACTTTTTGAAGCCAAAATTCACACTTGGTAAATTTGGCATAAATATTATCCTTTCTTAGGGTCTTCAATACAATTATCAAGTGATCTTAATGTTATTCCTTTCTCTTTGAATAGACAAGAATATAATCTATAAATACTACCACAAACTGATCAAGATATTCTCTAAAGTCTCTATTCATTAGATCCATGAAGATAGCAGGGGAATTAATAAGACCAAATGGAATCACTATAAAGTCATAGTGTCCATACATTTTATGGAGAGCCGTCTTTGGTATATCCTTCCTTTTGACCCTTAATTGATGATACCCTAAATGAAGATCAATCTTGGAAAAGTATTGAGCTCCACGTAGTTGGTCAAATAAGTCATTAATGTGTGGGATAGGGTATTTTTTCTTGATAGTGATCTTGTTAAGTTCTCGATAATCAATGCAGAGTCTCATTGATCTATATTTATTCTTAATAAACAAAACAGGTGCTCCCCAAGGTGATGCACTAGGGCATATTAATCCCTTATCAATATTCTCTTGGAGTTGCTTCTTCAATTCTTGCAACTCAATTGGGGCCATTCTATAAGGTGTCTTTGAAATGGGAATAACACCCGGTATGAGTTCTATTGAAAAATCAACTTCACGATTTGGTGGAAGACCTGGAAATTACTTTGGAAAGACATCATCAAAATCTCATACAATGGGAATATTCTTAATTGTAAGTTTCTCTCCAACTATTTGAGATAAATAACCTTTATTTATTGGAATCAAGACCCATAAGATGGAAGAAATTTACACTGGAAGGTTATATTCATCCTTTCATCGATAAATGATCATAGATTGATCGGGAATATGAAATGTGACTTCCCTTCTTTGGAAATCGATATGAGCTCCATATAAGGAAATCCAATCCATTCCAATAATCACATCAAATTCCACTATGAGAAGGATCATAAGATTTGCAGGAAGCACTTTACCATAAACGTCAATTGGAGAATAATTATGAACTTTTGATGCAACTATTGTGCCATTAAGAGTTGTCACAAAAAACTCAACAGCTAATTGTTGAGGTAGTACTCCGATACCCTTGAAAAATTCTTCATAAATAAAAGAGTGGGTGGATCCAGAATCAAATAAAACATTTTCTACTTTAGAATGTATGGTAAGTGTACCTTTAACAAATTCATTATCGTACTCTACATCACCGATAGAAATTGCATGTGACTTTCCTTTGTCTTTGGCCTTAAGAGTTTGTTGATGTCGATCATCATCAACAACCCTTGGATTAGGGAATTTATTAGCATAATTCCCCATTTCCTTGCACTTGTAACATTGAAGTGTAATAGGTTCATTCTGTATAGCCTTTTATTTTTTCGCATCACTAGACATATTTTTCCTATCATTGTGGCATTCAAATGCCCGATGACCTTATTTTCTACATTTGAAACATTTACATGTCACATTAAGACAATTCCCTCCATGCTTCTTCCCACACTTTGAGCATAAGGGAAAACTCATCTTCCTTTCAGTGTGGTCTTTAGATTTCCCTTTGAATTCCATTTTCCTCTTCTTATCAAACCTATATGACTGATGGGTTACTCCAATCTCCATCTCATCCTTTGGAGCACATCAAACAATTTCCTCATAGCTATTAAAGTCCCTTATGGATAACACCCTTCGAAGACTTGGTTTTCAACCACTAAAGAATTGATCGATCTTACTCTCAGGTTGGATAATAATTCTGGAAGCATACCTTGCAAGTCTTGTAAAATTTTCTTCGTAGGTACCAACAAATTCATTATCCTTTTGCTTTAGTTCAAGAAACTCCTTCTCCATATTTGTTCTAAGAATACGAGGGAAGTACTTATTGAAAAATATGTTCTTGAACACGTCCCATTCCATGGACTGAATTTCGTCTCTTTACCTCGTATTCTTGATAAGATTTCACCATTGATCAACTTCACCTTCCAAATGATATACTACTAAGATGACTTTATCATGTTTAGAACATTGAAGAACTAAAAATATCTTTTCAGTGGTATTGATGCATTGTTTATCCACTAATGGATTAGTAGACCCGCTGAATGAGGGTGGACACTGCCTCATGAAGGATTCAATAGAATGTTGCTCCTTCCTTTTCTTGTTTGGAAGTCCTACATGATTCATAGCTTGAGAAAGTTGTGTGAGCATGGATAAAAGTTTTTTCATTCCAACTCCCATAACATTTGGCTGATCAGGGGGACAATCATTGCGTTGTCTGTCACATTTAGCATTAACACGATTCTTTCGGGTTCCATCCATTGACTAAAACCAAGAAGAATAGTGTGAGAAACACTAATAATAATAGGAAAAACACATAATCAAGAATTAAATTTCACACTTAAGGTATTATCATAGGTTATTCATGGCCATTTCTAAAACAGTAATATTGCGTTCTATGCTTAGACATATCCTTAGGGTTCTTACAAGGATTTCACATCATAGTTTCCAAAGGTTGACTATACCTTTCCTCTAATACCAACAATAACGACCCATACTTTACATACATTGTTATTAATTCAGAATTGAAGCATAATTATTAAAACATATAAAAAAACCATGATAGAACCATATAGGTATAGTGTCTTTAGAAACTGAAAAACATAAACAACTGGTTCATAAAACATCTACATTGTCTCCCATCTATTTCATCATATCTAGAGTCTCTTTTGGAATATCCTACTTAATACCCTTCTTTTTGAACTGGGGAAAATAAAACATACAAAAGGGTGTGCTCAAATTCTCAGTAAGTGTAAACAAAGGAAATATCAATCATATCATATTCATAAGAACATAATATTTTGAAAATATTAACCTACAAAAGAGATCATAATATCATAACATTTGATAAATAATAGTAGTGAAATGCAATCCCAATAATCATAACATAAAACATGAAACTTTGTGGAATACACAAATAATCATAGAAAATCATTTCTTATTAGTCAAGACTCATTTCCAAGACTACCATAGTGGACAAAGTCCATTTCTGAATCGAGTTCACTCCTCGTTCCAGTCCTTTATCACTGAACCAGATTAACTTTCCGTTCCAGCCATGTCTATCTAATGAGATATAAATCTTTACCCAATGCATTGTAGAGAGATATAGGTCCCACCCATCTCATAATTAAACCATTCTTATGTGTGCCAAAAAATCATAAATCATATATCATAGCATAACCCATGTAATAAAAATGGGATTCTTAAACATCATTCCATCATAAAATAAACCATATAAGATAAAAGGACTTCATAAAAATAATTCCATTATAACATAATCAAATAAATGTAAAAATAGGGATAGAAAAAAAACCCTATATTATCTTAGATGGAAAATAATTTTGATAAAACACTTGAACTCCATTCTTGAGGAAAATATCCTTTATACTTTAAAAACATTTTTTTCTTAACATGTCATACAATTCTAAACTAAAAGAAGTTAATTAAAAATAAACTTTAAAACTTGTAAAGAAAGATTCATGGAAATAATGTTACATGAAATAATAAAAATCCATTCATGCCATATAAGTTAAAATAAACATTCTTCTCGTACTTTTGCCGGAAAAGTCAAAAAGTATCTCGTACTGAAAATTACAAAAGATTTATTTCATATATTTTACTAAAAAATCACTAATAGGTAAAATTGGATTTAAAAAATTGTAGGAGGATAGAAATAACATTATATATTTAGGAAACATGGATGTGTATGATAAATATGGCCCAATAAATTCTGAAGTGTAAACAATCTCGGATAAAAATGAGATTGTGAGATTTTCCCTTACCTTAGGTCTGATATGCTTCGTACATATCCGAAACTCATATATAATGATTTAAATAATGTCATTTACTTATTATAGAATCATATTAATTGTTATTATATCATATATGGTCATATTATTATCTTCTTATTAGTAATATTTCATTGCTACTTGTTATTAGGGTGTTCATTGATTTATGTTCTTATGCGTGTTTTGTCGAATAAATTCTTATTACTCTTTTTAGGATATAGATACCACATTTACAGAATGGTATTAGTGTAATATATATCATATTTATTCATTCAATTCATTTATATAATCATCATTCAATGAAGATCATGTAGAACGAGTCACATCACATCGTGGAGACGGTAGGCCGTACGTACGCACGAGCGATGATATCATACTTTTGATATTAAAATCGTATATAATTAGATGTTATATCATATATAAAGAATCATAATAATGTTATATTTATTATTTATATCATTTATACTCATTATAATACCCATGCAAATGTTGAAATGTTTGAATAACAAACTACACCACAACCTGGAGACGGTAAGCCGTACGTACGCACGTGTGGTGAATTTTTATTCATAGGAAGGATAAAATAAATAATATGGTTATACCATTTATAATAACATAATAGTATATAGAAGACACTGGATTTATTATTTTATAATGGAAACAACAAAGAAGTAGGAAGTGGAAGAATAAAGGATCTTGAAATAGGTGGTGAGATATTTACCTCTTCCTTGGGTTCTTCCTTTTGATTTGATCAAAAGGGATCCTTAGGTTCGCTTTTTGACTAAAAGAAGGCCTCTAGGATGAAGGGAGGACAGTTTAAAGGGTATTTGGTTAGGTTTTGGCTGAGACAAATGGATTTGGAGGTGTGAATTAGAGGGAAGTGGGAGTGCTGTTTAATAAGAGGGGTGAGGGGCACCTTAGGAAAAACATAAAATATTATTTTATAATAAATTTATATTCAGTTTATAATGGATCCAAAGTGACTTATTTCGAGACTAGGGTGGATATGGGTCAAAATAATCTCAACCAATAGGTTTTAGACAAGTTTAAGTTACCATTTTAACCTTATCATTTAGATTTAATTCTAAGTCAAATAATTTAACTTTTACTGTGTCTTCTTGTATTCTTACACTATATGGTTAATAAACTTACTATAAACTACAAATCAAACCCCAATTGGTTCATTAATGTCATACATATTATTATATAAGTCTTTTTTTCTGAACCTTATATTTTTAAGAATAGAATATCAATTAATAATTTAATATTTGTTTTAAAAACTCTTTTATGTCAATTTTGACACTATTTGGTATTTTGTTTTTGCTAAATTCATAACAAAATTATTACTTAGAAAAAAATTCATCTAACCAACCCTAATATTTTATATTAACCTATAAAATTAGTGTAATTCATAAAAAGTCTCAAATTACATTTATTTGTGTATTTATAATATCAATTATGTTAATATTTCATTAATAAGGTAATTACTGCATCATCATTGTGTCATAAATAAATTAAATTATTTAATTTTTAAAAATTATAAATAAAATACCATTATGTAGGAAATATTTTTATCTTTCTAATGAATATATATATATATATATATATATATTATAATTTATCTTATGTATAACCCTATATTAATTTTTTTTACTTATTAAACTTTGATTTTAATTCTTTTAACTCTTCTTTGAATTAAATAATAATAAATGTCCTAATCTAATCCAAGTGGACCTAAATGATAAAATTTTATTTATAAGGTTGTTTTTGGTCGAATTACACTTATCCAATAGAATTAGTACATGTGTTAGGGTAATAATAATATCATTTTTACCCTTAATTGCCCTATTTACTTTTAACCGTGGTAATTAGAAGTAAAAGTTACTATTCACCAAAAATTATTTTTATCTTATTGAACCAAATTTTACTCCTTGATATTAACCTTCTCTCAAATTTTTGAAATTCAACTCACAGAAGCGGTAAAATTAAGTTTTACGTAAATTTTCAAATTCTCCTAGGAGGTGGGAAAACGATGGTAAATTTTTTTATATATCTAAAATTATTATAAAATGACTCAAATGAATTAAATAGAACTTATATAGGTATTATGTATCTATTTTTACCTAAAATAAATTTAAATAAAATAAATAATTATTTAAATAAAAATTCGTTTTTAAACTATAACTTAGTGTTTTTCACTATTCATTAAAAATTGAATGTTTTCAGAAAAATATCAAAAATTCACCCTAAGATAATTTCAATATTCCTAATCCAAAAAGGAAGTCCAGTTTGAAAGATAAAATTTCAAAAAGTGGGTATTACTATTCAAAACGGCTTGTTTATATAATCTTTTACTAACATATCGTTGTTTAGTGAAACTCGGTATTGCGTACAATACAAGCTATCATGGAAGGTTGCTCTTGCGTGTAACACAAGCCATGACAATGTTGTGTGCAGTGAAAGATTTCTTTTGTATTTCGTATAACTGTTGACGCTCCTTTCGTCACAGAATCTAAAGATCGGAAAAGGGAATATCTGAGCTCAAAGTGATTCATCCGTTGAAGAAAACATCAAAAATCGACAAAGGCATGAACAAAGGATCAATAGCAAATCCGCCGCGCAAGTGATACCACTGCCGCACAATTATACTTGCGCGGCTACCTTGGTCGCGCAGGTGACTTGCGCGACCTAATTGGTAACCGCCCGGTAACCGCCCTGGGTCTTCTTTTGCCTATAAATAGACCCTGTGGGCCCCCCATTCGGGAGGATCTTTTTCTAGAAACTCGGATTGAAGCTCCCAACGCCCAAGTCTCTTCTCAAAGCTTCCGGAACACTTCTAAGGTAATTTCTTACCTAGAACGGAAGATCTAAAGAGAAGAAGGAAGGCCTAAGTGTTGAAACTTATCAAACACTTGCGCGCCTACTTAATTCATTCAATATAACTTGCGCGTCCCTCTTCTGGAAGAACCTCAAGAGGATGGTAAAGGGTTTAATAAAGAGTCGCTCAAGCATTTCAATGCTGGTTGAAAATCGCGCAAGTACCCCTCATGTCGCGCAAGTATACTTGCGCGACCAATACTTGCGCGCCGCCGCAGGACTTGCGCGCCTTTCAAGACTTGCACACCCCTATCTTTTTGGGTGCCCATCTTGCCCATTTTTACCCCTCTTAAGCCATTTCACCTTACCTATTCAAGATTCAGTCTTCAAGATACTCTTCAAAGCCATTTATGGCATGAATTCTTGATTTGACTTTCTTATCTGAAAGGAATTCTGTGAAATCTCTCTCAAAGTCTAGTGATTTAAATATCCTTATGTCACTAAAATACGGAGAGTTCATTCATTCAATCTCATCCTTTAAGATGAGAAAATCCTAACTTGGGCATCCTCCTCAGGAGTAAGCCCCAATCAAGTCCTTTAATCTTGGGCATCTTTCTTAAGAATAAGCCCCAACCTCAAAATCTGGGCATCTTCCTCAGGAGTATGCCCCAAATTCATAAAGTTCCCAATCTTGGGCATCCTCCTCAGGAGTAAGCTCCAATCAAGTCCTCTAACCTTGGGCATCCTCCTCAGGAGTAAGCCCCAAACCTTAATCCCTAACCTGGGTCTCCTTTTCAGGAATAAGACTTAGTCATAACCTTGGGCTTCCTTTTCAGGAGTAAGCCCCAAGTCCCTTAACCTGGGTCTCCTTTTTAGGAATAAGACTCAGTCATAACCTTGGGCTTCTTTTTCAGGAATAAGTCCCAAGTCCCCTTAAACTTCTCTTAACCAGTTATAATTTACCTTTGATTTGGGTTTCCTTTTCAGGAGTAAAACCCAATCATAATTCCCCTCCTAACTTGGGCATCCTCCTTAGGAGTAAGCCCCAAGATTAGAGTATTCAAATCTCCATGAAGTACATATAACTTTGTGGACCCTGTTCATGGATTTTATCCCTAAAAGTAAATCCTAAACCTTCATCTATCTGGGCAGTCATCCATACATAAGCCCCAAACAAATTCTCATGATTGCATCTTTCATGGCACAATTGTCTAAATTTTACCAATACCTCTTGTTTCTCACATCGAGCATGACTCACGTGAGCTTAGAGTGTAAAAGTAATTATGACATTCATCTTTGAGCCATCAATCATAAACATCATACTCCATTACTCGAACTACGTGGGTTCTGATTCCTTTTCCAAAACAAAGGATACGTAGGTAGCCCATTTATGGGTTCGATCCCAACTTTGAGATAATCTCTGTCCTTCTGAATGACGATAAACTTCAAGTGCCCCACTGAGTGGCTTTAAAACCAGCCTGGTCATCATAAAATGACCAAGAGACTTTTTATATAAATGTTTTGAAGGATACCATTGACCAAGAATCTCTAAACAAATATAGATGATTCTCTATTGATGAAGAACCTCGAATACATATAAAAGATTCTCTAAATTTCTTGCATATTTAATCATTGATTGTTAAAACTAAAGGAAATCACATTTTATACTTGGTAATGTAATAAGGATTCACGAACATAACTTAAAATCTATAAAGAGAGTCCTGGAGTAGACAATAATTCCCCTCAAAAAGGTGTGATGAGTCCGACCTCCCATCCTCTCGACCAATGCAAATTCCTAAGCCTCATTAGTCCACAAGCTAATGAGCGCCTGCCTTTGGAAAGTAGGTCCAAACAGATGTGGAATCATTGGATGTTTCCGGTTCTACGAACAAACCCGTTAGAAACCGATCGGAACGTTTGAATCTCCCGTCCAGGAGATCATCCCCGGATTCCGTGCGAAACAAAAATGGTGAACCCGACGTGAATCCTTAACCAAGTAAAAGTGATGTTATTCTTATTTGTTAGGCCCCTTGGGCCAACAAGGCAATCATTAACATATGCTCATCCAAAAGATGCAGTGGCCGGATTCATCTTGATTATGTCTGTTACATGGAACAGGCACTCTTTTTTCAAGATCTTCTGCAAAAAATGGCTTTCCTTAAATTCACCCCTGTGAATACTGCTGCTGGGAACACCTCTACTGTGAGGTCTGCTGCTGTGAAAACCAATGCTGCTACTCCTGCTGGAACTTCATCCGCTCTGAGGATGACATCACCAACTCAGCGTCTTCAACGCTGTGTTTCTAACGCACTGGTTAAGGAGTACCGTCGCAACGGTACTATCCCAACTCTGGATGCCGCTCGTCAAGCCCTCCAAGTTAACAATTCTACCTGGTCGTCCGGACAACGGTGGCCAGCAATCAAGAAGCAGGCGGTGCTGACTACCGTCTCCAACCGTTTCGGGTCGTTATCCCCGGAACGCAATTTCCATTCACTCCCTTACTCTGAGGAAGTGAATGAGCAGGTCCCTCAGGGCCTTAATTCAAAAAGACAGGAGTCCTTCCCGAGGGCTCCCATCAACAATCGCCGCCAGACTCGTGCGGTAGTGCGCCCTCAACATGATGAGGGTACCAACTCCAGGCATTCAGCTCAGGTTCCTCGAACCCGAGCAAGCAAGATGAACCGCCAGAGACGGAATCCGGTTAACAATAGGCAGGTTGTCATCCCTGCCATCTCTGGAGAAGTCCACCAACCTAACTTGGTGGCAAACAACGAGCAGGCATACACACCTGCCCGTTTTAATTCAGCTATCCAGCAGACTCGTCTGGCAGCATCAAGCCGATCCCGCCAGGCAATTCCGGCGGAGTACCATAGGCAGGAACATACACCTGCTTATACATCACCAGTTAGTCAGCAGGCTCGTCTGACTACATATGATGGATCTCATCAACCGCGTTTGGCGAAGTGTAATCAGCAGGCACATTCACCTGCTAATACTAATCAAGCCTACCAACAGTCTCGCTTGGTAGCGCACGGAGAAGTCAGTCGGAAAGCCCCGACGACAAACAGGAGGCAGACTAAACTCTCTGCCTCCACACTTGAGTACTGTCAGGATTCACTGACAGGAAAAGGAGGACAGGATCAGGCACATACACCTACTCCAAGCCTGGAATGGACATATATCCCTGTTCCGGCGGCTGAAGTCACCAAACATATTTTGTCAATGGTGAAAGAGCAGAAGCAAATTCCTGCTCATATTCTGGATGCTTGCCAGGATATCATAACATCTTCAGCATCATCTCAGGGACAAACACATAAATCTATCCCTAGCAGTGGAGTGACACATCAACAATTCACTCCGGAACAGACACACACATCTGTTCCAGTCCAAGAGGGTTATGGGGCATACTCTCCCATATCATACGGACAACCAAGTCAGGCACATACACCTGATTTGAGCGATGATCGTCAGCCTAACCTGACCATCTTTCCTGATCAGGCACATACACCTGCTCAGAGCAATCACTTTCGTCATCAAGTGGTTTCTAAAGCGAGTAAGAAGGCAACTAAGAAAAAGATCCGCCCAGCACAGTCAGGAGATCAAAGGCCAATCTGCAACAAGGCCTTGCTCGATGCTGGAGTTCTTGAAGCCCTCAGACATTTATCTGTCGGAATTCAAGATTCTACTCCCTCAGTTCCCAATAACGGGAACATTAATTTTGAAGGTCTTCAACAAACACTTCCTCATGAAGACTTGCTTCATGAAAATTCGGTCAATCTTGAAGTTTCTTCTTCAGATGAGAGCCATAGGAACCCTCTGTGTGGTCAGAAGGCCAAGGAGCAAAAGATTTCATCTTTTGCTGTAACCCATCATGACGGTCCTCCTCATGGTGATGAACTTCGCTGCGAAAGTCCTCTCCGCAGTAGTGATTCACATTGTCTCGAAAATTATTCAGAAGGCAATGTAGTGACGAGAAAGCCCTCCTATCTCGAGGCACTTGCAAACGTAAAACCAGTCATGTCTGATGCTTTACTATCGGCAGGTGAAACTCTTTCTCCATCAGAAGATAGCCTGGGGTTCAGGTTATTCTCCGAACCTTCCCTAGGTCATTCATCTTCCAGCATGAATAGTGATTTCTCTACCAATCTTGTTGAATCCGATGAAGAAACAAGGAAACACCAACTCTGGTCCAAACAGGTAGAAGAATCTTCATTTAATGATAAAGAAGAAATGCTGAACATGAGGAAAAAACTGGCAAAAGGTGAAGTACCAGTCATGTTTTGGCCTTTGGCTGATTCCCAGTATGACATTCCAAAGATGTTGACGGATGATGGAATCCATGATATTCGTCTCAACATATGGAAAACTCTTTGTCAATTAAAGAAGAAGGTATTATCTTACGATGAATATGAAAATCATCTTAAGATAATAGAAGGGTTACAACGCCAGATTGATTTAGCATCTCTATCAGTCTCTCGGTATCCGAAGGCTGAAAAGCAACAGAGAACCCTTCAACGTTCATGCCTTGGCGCACTAAGAAGATTGCGTCAGTTAATTTCCAATGCTCCATCTAATGTTCATATCAGAGGATGGGGTGTTCACGGAGCACTACATTTCACAGTGCTTTCCGGTCAGCAAAGCCCGTCGAAAATGGTCTCATGCAATGTTATTGCCCATGGCCGGCCACAGTCAATGGGCTTTGTTCATAATCAAAAGTTTGCTCGAGAACAAGCTTCAACTAGTTCCTCTCAAAATCAAGTATATAGAGAACAGGTTGTTGAATTGCTCCTACATCAAGCAGGCGAGAATATTGCACAAGCCTCTCGTCTGGAGAAAACACGTCATCAAATGACAGAAGTTTCGGAAATCATCCAACGGTCTGTTGAACCAGGTGATAAAAGTGGATACAGGTTAATGCATCCAGCTAATTTCCGAACTAAGATTCGTAAGATCAAGAGAGATTTCAAGAAGATCTCAGACATAGCATGTCAAGAGACACCCCAGCTTGCCAGACTGGGGAATTCTCTAACCCAACCCTCAGAGTCAACGAATGGGATTCAAGGAGTTGAGCGGAAGCAACAGGAACACCCCCAGTCCACCGGACTGGGGACTTTTTCAAATTTTCAATCCCTCCCTCAGGGAAAGTCAGTATTCTCTCGATTAGGGAATAAGCCTCAAGAGGAACGAAGAGCCAAGATGTCAGGAGATTCTCTCTAAGTGACGGTTCTCCAAGAAATTCCTGAGGGATCAAGTCAACGGAATGCCATGTCTCATCATGGACATAGAAGAAGACAATATCACAGAAATGCTGATAGAAAGGATTCCATGCAATATGCATCCATTAATGTCATCAATGCCGTTGCTGCTGATTCACCAGATGAGGCTCAATCAGAGGGATCAGACGAAGAGGTTCCTGCTCAAGAAGTCGCGCACACAGACCTAAATGAAGAAGGTGTGCGCACACGTAATCAAAGGCTTACCCAAAATCTGGGTATTCCTTCAAGTAACCCACTTCCCCCTCTCCGAAAAGGATCCAATAAGGGGAAAGGTAAGAATCAGGTTACTTTTCACCCTTCCTCTGAAGGAGGTCAATCGTTCTCATTAGAGCAAAGGTTTGCACAACAGGAGGAAGAAATGAAAGAATTAAGAAGGTTGAATGCAGAACTACTTCAGAATAGTCTTCTTCTTAAGAATGCTGAAGTCCGATAGCCGAAGGAATTTGTTGTAACTACTGAGATGGATCAAGGATATCCTCCTTTGTCAGTACACCCACAGAGGTCTAATCCTACGGGTCAAACGCAACAACGGTTGGCAGCACTACCATCAGTTGCAGCACCAACCACCACGTCTGTCCAAGCTCCATTCATTGTACCTACCCAAAACCAAGTTCAACCTGACGTTTCTCAAAAGTTAATAACTACTATTGAGTCATTAACAGCTCGGTTAGAAACTATGGAAGGGAAACGGTCGCAAGTTCAACCTGAAAAGAAAGTTTACCCTGAATGGGTAGATTCAATTTCTCCTCCATCCAGTTTTGGAAACCCTATTTTCCCTACTTTCAATGGATCAGGCGACCATGAACAACATTTGACGCATTACGTATCTTGTTGTGATCCTATGATGGGAACTCCAGAGCAGCAAGAAGCAGTGAAACTCAGATGCTTCGTGCGAACCTTGCAAGGACTAGCTTTTGTCTGGTATACAAGCTTGAAATCCCGGTCAGTCATCGGATGGGAGGATCTTCGTCAAAAATTCCTTCTTCAGTTTAGCTCAACTTTTCCAAAAATGACAGTTTTCGATCTTACAAACTGTATGCAAAGGGAGAATGAAAGAGTCATTGATTTCATTGCTCGTTGGAAGGGATTAACGTATTCCTTGAGTCTATCACTCCCTCAGGAGGAATTGTTGCCAATCTGTGTGGCAAATTTGCGTGAAGAATTACACACGCCATTGATCCCTGTGAAATACACAGGAGGGTTTCGAGACCTTACTTCAATCGCTCAACAGATTGAAGATTCCCTTATACAGGCTAAGGTTAAATCTCGTGTAATTCCATCAGCTCCAGGAAGAAGAATGGGTAAAGCAGAAACTGCTACAGTTATGCTTAAACAGGCACCTGTACCTATTTCTACTTCAAAACCTTCATCTTCTCGAAGGGCTCCACCTCCTGAACGCCAACAACAAAGGCTGTTTCGTCCAAATGATCAAAAAGATCAACGATGAAAACAATTTGAGGATATGAAGAGTAAAACATACTCTTTCCGAAGTGAGCAAGTTCCTGGTTACTTCATTTCAGCTCTGGAAAATAATTTGGTTCAATTACCAGTACCCAAGAGACCAAACAAGGAAGGAGATGAAGACCGTCCCAATTATTGTCCCTTTCATCAAATGTTGGGGCATCCCATCCAGGAGTGTTTTGTCTTTAAAGACCTCCTGGAAAAGATGGTCGACTTGGGACAAGTCAAATTGAAGGGTTCTTCAGCTCATGTAGCGTGTATTACCGCTACAGATCCAGAAGGAGGCGAGTGACAGGAAGTCAAAAGCAAAACTGTGAAAAAATATGATGAATGGATGGTAAGAAAGACAATCAATCAGACCCATTCCATATTGCGAACACAATTGAAGAAGCTAATTGTGTCTCCTACAAAAGCTGCAGTAAAGCCTCAATCAAAGGACAAATCCTCAAAAGGGTAGCGCAATTCAAAGAAGAAAGAGGAATCAGTAGAATATGAGTATGCATCAAAGCCTAAATTGTCTTTGACTCTGGCAGATTTCATGCCATCTACTTCAAAGCCACGGGCACCGTCCCACCAAACGGCACAGCCTAAACAGGCTAACCAGGAAGAGTCTTTATCAGACGAAGAGTTAATCTTTGGTTCTGTTAATATGATTCAATTAACAGATTCATATTCCAGTCTTGATGAGCCTGAATTCCCTGTATCAAATAAGGGAAACCGAGGAAGTTCTAGAGGTTCAGGATATAGGGGAAGACGTGGATCTTTCCGAAGCCACTACTCTAATTCTACCCCTGCTAGCACTGTATATGCAGCAGAAACTCGTGGTAGAGCCCTTCAGCGAGCTCAAAAAGAACAAGCAAGTTCTTCTGCCAATGACCAACTCAGCCTCTGCACAGTTATTTTAGAAGATCGATTAAAGGTTCCATCTTCTTTATCTCAACAAGTAAATGGATCTAATCAGTCTAATTTTCCAAAACCAAAGATGTTGCCAACTTCAATACAAGATGCATCAGCTTCCAAAGCATCTGCTTCCAAGGTACCCGCTAAACCGCATATTCCTATTGGGAAACGCAGGCCTCTAGATCAAAAGTATGATATATTGAAACACTTGGCCCAAGTACCAGCCAAATTATCAATTTTGGATGCTTTGAATCTATCAAGAGATCTTCGGGAAGCACTCATCGAAGCTTTGTCAAGTCCTCAGGAGTTTGAAGCTGAAATTGCTGCAGCTGAAATTTATCACATAGAGAATAATCCTTTAGAATTCCATGCAGTGATATCTTTTACTGATAAAGATGAAGATGATGTTGTGCATGGGCACATAAAACCTTTGTACTTATCTGGAAAAGTTAATGGTATAGATGTTCGAAGAGCTTTTATTGACAATGGTTCAGGAGTCAACCTCATGCCCATTCGCACACTTCGTCGATTGGGCCTCACGGAATCTGATTTATCTCCTTCTACCATGATGTTGCAAGGATATGATAAAAATGAACAAGAACCACTGGGAGAAGTTACGCTCAAGACTCAGTTTGGAGATCTTGTTTCCAATTCAGATTTCATGATTGTTGATCAAGACTCAGCTTTCAATATCTTGCTTGGAAGACCCTGGCTACATCAGCATGCAGCTATTCCGTCATCATACCATCAATGTCTCAAATACTGTTTCGATGGTCAAGTTGGAACATTGTATGGTGATAAGGCCCCGTTCAAGACATGTGAGTCTCAATACATTGAGGCGGAATTTTATCACATGAAGGGAAGAGAAAAATCTACAATGAAGGAAATTACCAAAGTTAATGCTCCATATGGTTTGGAAAAAATTCCAATAAATCCATTTTCACATGTGAGTACAGATTATGTGTTACCTATCAGTCAAATTGTCAAAATAGGCCCAAATCAAAATACTCTTATGGAAAGATCCATAATGTCAATTACGGCAATTGAGCCAGACAACATGGGAGAAATTGGTAACTTACCAAGCAGTGATGAAAGCATAAGTGGTGACGTTTTCATTTCGTCTGCTGAAATCCAACAAGTCTATACTTCACTAATCAGGCCAGAAGAAGTTATAGCAACACCAGAGGTGAATATTGATGTCGATTCTCAATCCATCATCTCCTCTTTATTTCCCAAAGAAGACCCTTTTTCATCAATAGGGTCGGAAATGGAAGCTTCTTCTTCAAAATGTGAAAATTTTGACATCTCTTATGATCATGAGAATTTCGTTGTTTCATCTACTTTGCAAGTAGAAGCGGAAGAAATAACACATGATGAAGAGGAAGAGGAAGATCTTAGAGATGCTCCTCCAGCATTTGAAGAGGGTATCTCTACCACTGTGGATGAACTTAGAGAAGTAAATCTGGGTACAGAGAAAGATCCACGCCCCAATTTAATTAGTGCGGCCATGACCCTTGAAGAACAAGAGATGTATATTTCTTTTCTAAAGCAAAATAAAGATATTTTTGCTTGGAATTATACAGAGATGCCTGGCCTTGATCCTGATGTTGCCACCCATCATTTGGGTTTGCCAAAAGAACATCGAGGATTCAAGCAAGCCGTGAGAAGAACACACCCAACCTATGCTTCCAAAATCGAGGCTGAAGTGGATAAGCTTATCAAAGATAACTTCGTCAGAGAAGTTCAATATCCCAAGTGGTTGGCTAATATTGTCCCTGTAAAGAAGAAGAACAGACAAATTAGGGTTTGCATCGATTTCAGAGATCTTAATCGGTATTGTCCCAAAGATGATTTTCCAGTTCCGATTACAAAACTCTTAATTGATGTGACGGCTGGCTATGAAGTATTTTCTTTCATGGATGGATATTCTGGATATAATCAGATCCGAATGGCCCCAGAAGATGAGGAATATACAGCCTTCAGAGCTCCTCAAGGTGTGTTTTGTTACCGGGTGATGCCCTTTGGTTTAAAGAATGCAGGTGCAACATATCAACGCGCCATGCATCGTATCTTCAAACCTTTTCTAGGGAAATTTGTTGAATGCTATGTAGATGATTTGGTGGTTAAATCCAAACAACGTTTTCATCACTTGGCTGATTTGGAAATCATATTCCACAAGCTTCGACAACATAATTTGAAGATGAACCCCTTAAAATGTGCTTTTGGGGTAACCTCAAGAAAATTTTTCGGCTTTTTTGTACGCCATCGTGGTATTGAAGTCGATCCTGAGAAGACCAAATCAATCCTTGGTATGTCACCTCCTCAGAATTTGAAAGAATTAAGAGGACTTCAAGGACACTTAGCCTATATTCGGCGTTTCATCGCCAATTTGGCAGGCAAAAGTTTACCCTTTACCAAATTATTGAAGAAAGGAGTCACTTACCAGTGGACTAAAGAATGTCAAGAAGCATTTGATGTTCTTAAGAAATACCTCTTGAGTCCACCAGTACTCATGCCACCTATTGAGGGTAGGCCTCTTATCCTCTATGTGACAGCTTTAGAGCGATCATTGGGTGCCTTTCTCGCTCAAAAGAATGATGCTGGGAATGAAAATAGTCTCTACTATCTCAGTAGAACTATGCTTGAAGCAGAAACCCGGTATTCAAGTATTGAAAAGTGCTGCCTGACGTTAATCTTTGCAGTTCAGAAACTGAGACACTACCTGCAACATCACGAGGTCCAATTGATATCTTGTAATAATCCGCTCAAATTCATCCTTAGTCGTCCAATGCTTACAGGACGTCTGGCAAGGTGGGCAGTTATTCTACAGCAGTTCGACATCCAGTATGTGTCTCAAAAGGCAATTAAGGGCCAAGCTCTGGCTGATTTCCTGGCTGAACATCCTTCAGTGGAAGACAGGTATTCAGATATCGAACTCCCTGATGAAGAAATTTTCTCTATTCAAGAGAGTCCTCAAACATGGGAAATGTATTTTGATGGTGCTTCTAGAAGTCCAACAGGGAAGAAAATGGAAAATCCTAAATTCAACAAAGTTGGTTTAGGAATTGTGCTCATTTCTCCAGATAAGGCAGTGTTACCTTATTCCTTTTTGTTGTGGGAAGGTGGAACCAATAATGAAGCTGAATACCAAGCTCTCATTGCAGGCTTGGAGTTAGCACTTCAAGCACAAGTGAATCACTTAAAGGTGAAAGGTGATTCAGACCTGGTAATCAAACAAGTCAATGGGGATTATGCCATCAGAAAAGAAGAATTAATCCCTTTGTATGATTACGTCAGAGAGTTAATGTCGGAATTCCCTTCAGAACCGACATTTTCTTATGTCCCAAGATCACAAAATGCTCAAGCTGATGCACTGGCTAATATAGCCACAGCTTTAGCAGATCCAAATCGGGACGAGACAACCATCGGTATTGCCCACCGTCGTGCAATTTCACCTTATGTTCAAGTCAGAACAGAGGAAATTAATGAAATTAGTCCCATTCCTGAACCGTATGGTCATACTACAGGATGGATGTCACCTATCAAGGAATACCTTCAAAATGGAACACTTCAACCTGATAGAGCCGAGAAAGAACAAATTCGGCGACGTGTGGTCAATTTTACTCTTTATGATGGTCCAAACCACCTCGAGAAAATTCTCTACAAACGTGGTTTTGATGGAGTTCTCTTCAGATGTATTGATGGTGAAGAGACAATGGCTGTCATAAAAGAAGTGCATGCAGGAGTCTGTGGTGCCCACCAGTCTGGACATAGATTGTCTGATCAAATTCGAAGGCTTGGATACTTCTGGCCTTCAATGATACAAGATTGTGTTAATTTCACAAAGAAGTGTCATTCATGCCAAGTATATTCCAACTTCATTCATCAACCTCCAGAGTTGCTTCATACAGCTAAATACTCATGGCCATTTTCCACATGGGGAATGGATGTGGTGGGACCTTACCCTTCAGCTATGGCCAAGCAGTTTAAATACATTCTTACTGCTACTGATTTCTTTTCCAAATGGGCAGAGGCAGTACCTCTCAAAGAAGTCAGTTCTAAATGCATTGTTAGCTTCATCAAGTCTAACATCATTACTAGATTTGGTGTCCCTCATACCATATTGACGGACAACGGCACCAACTTCTGTTCTTCTGAGGTAAAGAAATTGTATCAAGAATACAACATTAAGTCTAACCATTCATCTCGATATCATGCAGCGGCTAATGGCCAGATAGAGGCCTTCAACAAGACTCTTTCAAATATACTGCAAAAGATGGTAGATAAAGATAAGAGGTCATGGCCTGATAAACTCTTTCATGCTTTATGGGCTTATCGGACTACCACTCGCAATGCAACGCGGTCAACTCCATATTCATTGGTATATGGAACAGAAGCAGTCTTGCCAATTGAAGTTCAATTGCCCTCACTCAGAATAGCCATTTGTGATCAGTTATCGACAGATGAGCAATCCCAAAAGCGTTTGAATGAATTGGAACAGTTAGATGAGAAGAGATTGTGCACTTTGCACCACTTGGAAATCTATCAGAATCGGATAGCACGAGCTTTTAACAAAAAAGTTCGTCTTCGTTCATTCATTCAGGGAGAATTGGTATTGGTTCTTAGAGCACCAATGATACCAGGAAAGAAACCTCCCAAGCTTGAACCAAAATGGGAAGGACCTTATTCAATATATAAGGTCTACTCCAATGGAGCGTATTCTCTAATCTCAATGGATGGAGAACACATCACGACTCCAACTAATGCCAGATTTCTGAAGAAGTATTTTGTATAAACACAAAATATTGTTCCCTGATCCAAAACGTTACGGTCCATGCATATGACCTTAAACTATTCGCACTTATGTCCCTGCAACATGACACTAAACTGTGCAGCACCAATAGTCCTAACTGCAAGACTTTAAACTGCATAGTCCCTGATATGTCCTACATGACAATAAAATGTATTATGTCCTATCTACATGACATTAAACTGTACAGAAGTTCCTATATTTTGTCCGAGATGACATTAAACTATATTGTGTCCTACCAACATGACATTAAACTGTGTGGCACTTCCAACGTCCAGCATGACGATAAACTGTAAAAATTCCCCAGAACTGAATTCCTCATATTGGTTCACCTTAGTCCTAGCTACACGACTTTAAACTGTACAACACCAGTTCGTCCTTGCTATATGACGTTAAACTATACAGCAATGGTCCAGTATGACTTTAAACTGTAACTTCGTCTCACACGACATTAAACTGTGAAAAAGTTCCATGAACCGTCCAGCATGACCCTAAACTGCATCATCCCTGGTCCATGTATATGACCATAAACTATTTGCAAATATGTCCAGCAAGACGTTAAACTGTGACATCCTAACTACATGACGCTAAACTGTATAAAAGTACCTCACGTCTGGAAAGATGTTAAACTATATAATCATCAAAAGTCCAGCATGACATTAAAACTGCACAATCCCCCTTTCGTCCAATATGACGTTAAATTGTATTGTCCCCATCGTCCTAACTACATGACGCTAAACTGTACAGAAAGTCCTTGATATGTCCTACATGACATTAAACTGTAATTTTGTCCCTGCTACATGACACTAAACTGTGCAGCACCAATAGTCCTAACTGCAAGACTTTAAACTGCATAGTCCCTTTTTTTTATGTCCTACATGACATTAAACTGTGCATCGTTAAGGTTGTTATTACCTCTTGTTTCTCACACCGAGTATGACTCACGTGAGCTTAGAGCGAACATCAACCATAACACTCCCTTTGGGCCACTAACCATGTGTAAGTCCCAACAACATTTTTTTAGATCATTGTCCACAAGAACAACTTGATCATTAATTCATTCTTTAATTGAACTACACGGACTTTGATCCTTGCCCTCCAGGCTGGGTATGTAGGCAACCTCCCAAGGTTCAAGCCCAAAAACAATCTCTTCACATCGGTTCACCACCATCTCGTATGATTATGATTTGTGAAACCGCCCTTGGAATCAATATCTTTACATTGATTCACTTTCGTCCTTGTTATATGACGTTAAACTATACAACACTTCTGTCCGGTATGACAATAAACTACAATATTCTTTGATTTCCTCATTTGAAAGAGAACTATTATTGACATTGATTTTTCAATCATGGTTTTCATTTTTTACGTGCATACATGGTAATGCCTGAACTTTTTATCTTAGGTTAAACCATCATTGCACTAAAATCCCCTTTCACCCTTCACATGTACGAACCAAATTTGTACAAAGGGTAGTTCTAGAACTACGTGGACTTGATTCCTATCCTTATGGGATACGTAGGAACATTCGAGTGTCCCTCGAATCCTGTCCCAAGTCTTTTGGGCCTAACCCCAAATTTCACTTTCAGTCCTTTGGCTGAGAAGTCCTCATGAAAACACACACTGTGTATTCATTATGATGGTCCGAATTCTATGACCCTAAACTAAGATCACTCATACTTTTGTCCTGCACGACATTAAACTGCATTTCAAGAACTACGTATGGCTTGATTCTCATTCTTATGAGATACGTAGTGAAGTCCAAAATTTCAATTTAGGACCCAGCCACAACATGATTATGGTTATCATTGACCTATGTATCTCTATATACATTGGACAATACCCATCATTATGTGTTATAATCCTAACCTTAAATATTTTCAGATCTTCATAACCCTTTTCATGACTTCTAGTCACAAAAATGTCAAACTTCTGAGAATTCTTTTGCCTGACTATGCAGCACGTGCCCATAGGTGGCCTTGCATAAACAGTCCACATAACAGACTTGTCAGCCAAGAGATGCTATTTATTTGACCATGCAGCCAATGCCCATAGGTGGCCCTGCATGTTTTCAACCCCCTAACGGGTTTGTTAAATAATGGTAACTTCATTCTTGGGAAGAATGCCTCTTTTGTCCTTATTTGTTTTAAAACGACAGTATGTAGGGATCCGCAAAAATAGCCATCCTTAACATATTTGTCCCATATCCTTTTTCATGATCTGAAAGTATTCAAGTCTATGGTTTATTCTTCTTCCCTACGTTTGGGTTAGACCTTCGTAGAAGTGATATTCATCCAGTTCTTCGATATTTTTGTTTGGAAATATCTTCTCCATATTCAAGTACCTCTTTCCATACAACAACCTCTATGCTTTAGAAAATTTGAATCTCCATAAACTTTCACTGGCTTTTAGCACTAGGAAAGTAAATTTCTAGGAGTTCTTTTTCCTGACTATGCAGCACGTGCCCATAGGTGGCCTTGCATAAACAGTCCACATAACAGACTTGTCAGCCAAAAGATGCTATTTTATTTGACTATGCAGCCAATGCCCATAGGTGGCCCTGCATATTTCAACCCCCTAACGGGTTTTGTTAAATAATAGTAACTTCATTCTTGGAAACTACATCTTCTAATGCCTTTTAGCTCTTTTTCATATCATTCCTCAGATTCAAATATTCTTAAGCCATAGTTTACATTTTTTTTCTTTCCCTCATACTTGAGTATGGTAAATATGTTTTCAGATAAATTGTCAAGGAATTGAATCCATTTTTATCCATTTTCGGTCAAAGCTATTTCGACCTTAAACATTAGCCCCTTTATGTCCGGCGTGCATGACTTTAAACTGCCCACACAAAAGACAAAGGAACTCTGAATAAAAGTCAAGTTCCAGCTCACTAAATATACATTTTTTTGTATGATTTAGGTAATATTGAGCAGTTAAAAGGTTCAAAGTTTGTAGGGTTATTTGTAATAATCCTAGTAAAAATCAAACTATGCTTACTAGTCCCATTGGCTTAAGTAAATTTGAAGCAGGTAGTGAAAAGAATGCAGGTACAAATGATTGAAGACAAAAGTGTTTTTCATTGATACACAAGAGTTAGAAGGACATCCACAGATTGGAGTCTCTTCTCTTTTTTTGAGAATTACAAGAGGCTTTCAACATAACACTTCATTTGATTTACGGCATCCCGATCTTCATTAGCAACCACCTAGAATTCATTCATTCAACTGGATACAATAAGAGATGCAGTGATACCAGCTCTTCTTGGAACAATTGTAAAAGGATGTTCTTGAGTGCGGTTTAAGAAAATTTTCTGCTGATCAAACAGTGACTCTGTTTCTGCCCAAGAGACTTGGAAGATGGATACATGGATTTGAGAATGGAGCATTGGAAGTAAAGAGCCATTTGGAGAGAGTACTCTTTTCAGATATTTCTCTAATGCCATGTTTGTCTTCTCTCCACCAACTGGCTGTGGAAAACATTTCAGCCCATGGGTTTGCCATTTTCATATCTACAAGGGAATGACATGGAGGAAGAATTTGAAAGTTCACACCATTGTTGTTAATCTTAATACACAGCATAACCGAAATAGAGAAATAGCAGTGCAGCTGCATCTCAGGTGTATAATTGTCTGTATTTGGAACATTGAATCCTTGCAGATGACCATGAACACACAGAGACAGGTAGATGCTTTGTGGGAAATTAAGATGATATTTCTTCAAATACTTAGCCAAATATGGAAGAGTGCTGTTGCAGATATCATAGTAATCATGGCCAATGATGTTCATCATGTCATCAATCCGCTTGATAGCCAGCTCATCAGCCGTTCCAATTCCCTTAGGAGCCATTGAGTCTGCACAAAAATTTGAATAAATTTAAAACTCTTAAATGGGTTTTATTTTTCATAAATTTTTTGAAGGAATTTGGAAGAAATGGCTAAGGCATTAAGGTGCGCAAGTATGGGGATGTCGCGTAAGTGATACATGTGCCGCGCAAGTTTTTGTCGCGCAAGTATTACCGCGTAAACCCTAATACCTTTACAGGAGCGCGACAGCGAGGGAACAGTGGAAAAGAGACTTGCGCGGCTTAGGTGACCTGCGTGGCGAGAGCTCGGGAAGGTATGAATTCCGGAAATCCGGATACTTGTACGGAGGTGAAGCCGTGTATTTATAGGCCAGGAAGCCTATCTGCGCGCCACCCCAGAGTGCTTAAGGCCTGCGCGACGCAGACTTGCGCGCCACCCTTTGTGCACTGAATACTTGCACGCCACCCTTTTCCTTGAATGGATTCAATTTCCTCAGAGTCAAATCCTCATTTCTCTCCGGATCCAACTCTGAGGGGGGACTTTTGTTGACGCTCCTTTCGTCACAGAATCTAAAGATCGGAAAAGGGAATATCTGAGCTCAAAGTGATTCATCCTTTGAAGAAAACATCAAAAATCGACAAAGGCATGAACAAAGGATCAATAGCAAATCCGCCGCGCAAGTGATACCACTGCCGCGCAAGTATACATGCGCGACTACCTTGGTCGCGCAGGTGACTTGCGCGACCTAATTGGTAACCGCCCGGTAACCGCCCTGGGTCTTCTTTTGCCTATAAATAGACCCTGTGGGCCCCCCATTCGGGAGGATCTTTTTCCAGAAACTCGGATTGAAGCTCCCGACACCCAAGTCTCTTCTTAAAGCTTCCGGAACACTTCTAAGGTAATTTCTTACCTAGAACGGAAGATCTAAAGAGAAGAAGGAAGGCCTAAGTGTTGAAACTTATCAAACACTTGCGAGCCTACTTAATTCCTTCAATATAACTTGTGCGTCCCTCTTCTGGAAGAACCTCAAGAGGATGGTAAAGGGTTTAATAAAGAGTCGCTCAAGCATTTCAATGCTGGTTGAAAATCGCGCAAGTACCCCTCATGTCGCGCAAGTATACTTGCACGACCAATACTTGCACGCCGCTGCAGGACTTGCGCGCCTTTCAAGACTTGCGCGCCCCTATCTTTTTGGGTGCCCATCTTGCCCATTTTTACCCCTCTTAAGCCATTTCACCTTACCTATTCAAGATTCAGTCTTCAAGATACTCTTCAAAGCCATTTATGGCATGAATTCTTGATTTGACTTTCTTATCTGAAAGGAATTCTGTGAAATCTCTCTCAAAGTCTAGTGATTTAAATATCTTTATGTCACTAAAATACAGAGAGTTAATTCATTCAATCTCATCCTTTAAGATGAGAAAATCCTAACTTGGGCATCCTCCTCAGGAGTAAGCCCCAATCAAGTCCTTTAATCTTGGGCATCTTTCTTAAGAATAAGCCCCAACCTCAAAATCTGGGCATCTTCCTCAGGAGTAAGCCCCAAATTCATAAAGTTCCCAATCTTGGGCATCCTCCTCAGGAGTAAGCCCCAATAAAGTCCTCTAACCTTGGGCATCCTCCTCAGGAGTAAGCCCCAAACCTTAATCCCTAACCTGGGTCTCCTTTTCAGGAATAAGACTCAGTCATAACCTTGGGCTTCCTTTTCAGGAGTAAGCCCCAAGTCCCTTAACCTGGGTCTCCTTTTTAGGAATAAGACTCAGTCATAACCTTGGGCTTCTTTTTTAGGAATAAGTCCCAAGTCCCCTTAAACTTCTCTTAACCAGTTATAATTTACCTTTGATTTGGGTTTCCTTTTCAGGAGTAAAACCCAATCATAAGTCCCCTCCTAACTTGGGCATCCTCCTTAGGAGTAAGCCCCAAGATTAGAGTATTCAAATCTCCATGAAGTACATATAACTTTGTGGACCCTGTTCATGGATTTTCTCCCTAAAAGTAAATCCTAAACCTTCATCTATCTGGGCAGTCATCCATACATAAGCCCCAAACAAATTCTCATGATTACATCTTTCATGGCACAATTGTCTAAATTTTACCAATACCTCTTGTTTCTCACACCGAGCATGACTCACGTGAGCTTAGAGTGTAAAAGTAATTATGACATTCATCTTTGAGCCATCAATCATAAACATCATACTCCATTACTCGAACTACGTGGGTTCTGATTCCTTTTCCAAAACAAAGGATACGTAGGTAGCCCATTTATGGGTTCGATCCCAACTTTGAGATAATCTCTGTCCTTCTGAATGACGATAAACTTCAAGTGCCCCACTGAGTGGCTTTAAAACCAGCCTGGTCATCATAAAATGACCAAGAGACTTTTTATATAAATGTTTTGAAGGATACCATTGACCAAGAATCTCTAAACAAATATAGATGATTCTCTATTGATGAAGAACCTCGAATACATATAAAAGATTCTCTAAATTTCTTGCATATTTAATCATTGATTGTTAAAACTAAAGGAAATCACATTTTATACTTGGTAATGTAATAAGGATTCACGAACATAACTTAAAATCTATAAAGAGAGTCCCGGAGTAGACAATAATTCCCCTCAAAAAGGTGTGATGAGTCCGACCTCCCATCCTCTCGACCAATGCAAATTCCTAAGCCTCATTAGTCCACAAGCTAATGAGCGCCTGCCTTTGGAAAGTAGGTCCAAACGGATGTGGAATCATTGGATGTTTCCGGTTCTACGAACAAACCCGTTAGAAACCGATCAGAACGTTTGAATCTCCCGTCCAGGAGATCATCCCCGGATTCCGTGCGAAACAATAACATAATACATAAAAACAAAATATTTCTCATAAAATCTTAGGGTGTTACATTTTGAAGCAGATTGTGTAATTTATACCTTGGTTATGTGGTTGTGGTTAGCATGGTTGTGAGAAATGCTCAAAGACATTCTAGCATGGGACCAAGGAAGGTTATGTTTTACTATGGTTATATAGTTTTCGTTAGAATGGTTGTGAGACATGCTCAGAGACATTATAACATGGTTCCAAAGTAGGTTTATGTGGTATTAATTTAATTTTTTAATTAATTAATATACCTTTTTATCACATTATTTAATGTACGTATTATCAGACTATATTTTTTTTAGACATGGTTGACCTACTGATATATACTCACACCCCATTCAGGACATTGTTTTTTACCCTAGTAGATAACATGGATACAAGATTGGTTAAAGGAAAGAGACTTTACTATTGAGTTTTTTCTTTCTGGATGGGCTAGAGTTTGAAGGCGATCTGACATAGGGTTCATGAATGGGGGATTTTGAGTCTTTTGTTGAGTCTTCTAGTATTTTATTTTTTATTACTTCTAACATGACATTTAGTAACATTCTATAATGTCATTACATCATTCCTTTATTATTTATCAGATTATTCATTTGGATTTTATTATTGGTACTCCACTGTATTATGTTGTTTCAAATATTTACACACTCTGATATTTATTCATTATTATTTTATGTTTATTTTCTCTATGTTGAAACTCTATAACCATGAGGTATATTATCCCAACTATACTTATCACACCCCCAATGCTATTTGGAAACCACTAGCATATAGGGAGGCATGCTTAAGGTCTTGTAACCAACCCTTTCTTACCACATAATAGAGTACCAGATCGGGGAAGTTACAAAGTGGTATTAGAGAACATCATGTTTCTTTTCTATTTCCTTACTATTTAGGGAAATGTAAAAAGGATACTAGGATGTGTTTGGAGTTTATAATTATCTTGTTCATGGGAGTAGCTAACCCATGTATGGGGGAAAATCTGAGTGCCTATGGTTGGATTGCTATTTATACTGTTTTATTATTACAGTTGATGTTATTTCACCTTGAGTGATTCAGATGTTGTGTGAGGTTATAGTTTTTGATGTTATTGGTTTTTGAGAATTATACTCATGGACTGGTATGGCATGGGATGAGTATGTATGCATCATAATAGGCACATAGGGATATATATTAACCAGAATTGTTCATGATATGGATATATTTATTTGAATACGATATATAATTTACCATTGAACTATGATATGAGATATCAATTATATATAATAAATGAAATAAATAAATTTATATGTCATAATAAAACACTTTCAATCCATGTTTAAAGAGACCAAGATTCAGTGGTTCTCTGTTGTTGTCATCTGTTGAGGTTGAATTTGTTATAGCTAGTGTTCTAAAGAGTGTGTTTGTCTCATAGAGAAAATGAATCCTCACTATATTTGAGTTTAGTGTTAGAAGAGTGGCAATCAGTATGCTTCTAATATAGCTAAACCGGAGCTTCCTATAGTTCATGAGGATCATATGGATATTTAGCTTCACAATAGATTCCCGAGGGTCATGAGATCCAAGGAAAGAGAGACTATTCACACCGCACCTGTAACGCCCCGACCCCAGATACCCGGAGCCGGTGCGTTACTTCGTAACATTGGCATGATCACAAAAGATCAAGTCTCGAAAGACCGATTAGTTTAGTAGCCTTGGAAACACTAGATACGTTCATAAATTTTACATTACGTCATAAAGTGAAAAAATACAATAACAAAGTCTCCATAGACCACACTCATATCCTCTTCTGACAATCCCTGCAGGTCATTCATAAAATACTTCTTCACATCCTGGAAAATATTAAAACATTGAAAGGGGTGAGCTCAGATGCTTAGTAAGGATAACAATATTGCAGAAGCTTTCATAAATAAACATTAACATTTAAGGCAATGTATAACTAATAAAAAAGCCTTTTAAACATGAACTTCAACATAATATGGCAAAAGTAAAATGAGATAATGCCATTTACTTATTCACATGGATATTCTACTGGTCGAATAATCACATGCAATATCAATAACCACTTTCATAATGATGGAATGCATAATGCCAGACATTCTGAAACATTTTGTCAAGGCCTCGGCCAAGACGTATAAAATGATTAAGGCCTCGTCAAAAATCACAAATCAAATTGGGAAAGGGCCTCGGCCAATTCCACGTCTAGTTGTCTCATGAGACCTACCGATGCATCGAGGAGATATAGCGGGCTCCACCTGTCACTTATTAAGTCCAATGCATTCCTCATATGAATAGGTTTAAACATATCATAAACCATAACATAATCGTATCACATAAAACATGCATAAAGGAAACATAACATTTCCACATTTCAATCACAAGATATCAATACAGAACATTGATATAATAAAAACGCTTTCAAAACCATTTTCAATACCAAAATAAAAGAAATTTAAAACTTTGTATTTATTTTTCATTAAAAAAAATGATGGCTTTTAGAGGAAGCTGAAACTCAAATAATGGTCACGGTGGCGGAGAAGTCGTTGTCGCCGCATAAGTACGGAAAGAAAAACATTCCCTTTTTGTCATTTAGTAAAACGCTTCGTATAAAAAATATTCCTTTTGAATAAACGTAAAATTCAAAGGGGTTTATACACCGTATAAAAGAAATTTGTGTATAAAACCAAATATGCCTCAATGAAAGGAGATTGAGACGAAGTCCTTACAAAGATCATTTTTAAAATAAAATAGATCTATTATGTGTATTCACTATAAGTACACATAAATAAAGTACAAATACAATATAGGACATAATAATATCATGACATAATTTGAAAGTAGGAGATTAACCCAAAGAATGGAAATTGGGTTAAGAAATTCCCTTACCTTGCGTCTTGTCCTAACTCGACCGTTCTTTAACCTCCTGAATAATAAACTAGAGTTAATTTCTATTTACTTAAGAACCTTTTTCATGTTCATTATTCCTTTTATATCCCATACTACCATGTTATGAACATTATGTAATTATTAAAGTTTATAACGGTCATTTTGTCGATCTTAGGTACTTGAGTCAAAAATAAAATTCTTATAATTACAAGTTGTTCATGTGCTGATATATCCATTATATCCAGAATTATATTCATGATTTAGATATCATATATCTCATATATATCCAGTATATACATGCATTTATAATATTCCATAACGTTTAGAGGTAAGAAATGAAATGCACCATTCATGGAGACGGTAAGCCGTACGTACGCATGAACGCTACTTTAATTTCTATTTCGTATTTAATGAAATCATAATGATATAAAGGTATATTATAATTCTAGTATAACATCATATATAATATCATTTACTCCATCCTTTATACATCCCACATATGGTATTAACGATTCAAATCACTTTGAGGGGGCGGTAGTCCGCACTTCCTAAAATGAAATTATCGCATTTTACCCATAATGGAAATCATAAAGGTATGCCATAAATGAAAAATACAGAAGATTAAGTAAAACATAAACCTATTATATATCATATATAAATATAGTGACATCTTAATGTCCACCTTTGAAGGTGTTATATGAGTGTTGAACAATCATCGTTTCGTGAGGTAGAAATTCGCCATCCACAGAAACAGTATGTTCTTTAACCATTAGATGTAGGTGTGTGTAAGTGTAGCTCGAATACTTCTTATAAAAACATCCTAGTATATTGAGGATATTGGTGTTGTTACAAAATAAATTAATAGAAAGTGTTTAGGGGGTTGGAGAAGAAAAATAAAACAAAACAACATTAGAGAAGACATTACCTTAAAATCGGGTAACTCTTTTTGATTTGAGCCAAAGGCTTCCTTGGGAATAGTTCTGCCCAAAGTGAGGCTTCTAGAAGTAAGAGGGAGAAGTTGGGAGAGTATTTGGGCAGAGGTTGTCCGAGCCAAATGGCTTGAAAGTGTGAATGATGTGGTAGAGGTGGGGGCCTTTTATAAGTGGAGAGGAGGGGCACTCTTGGAAAGTAAAGAAAAGTCATTTTATCATAAAATGAGTTTCGGATTTTAGAGGTCCCAAACTTATATAATTCGAGGCTAAGGTGATAAGGGTTTGAGATCTACCCATCCAATAGGCTTTGGAAAAGTGTAAGCCTTGGATATTACATTATCTTTTCATTTTATTTAAATCATTAATTAATGAGGTAATCACTGCATCATCATTATGTCATTACAATTTAAATTATTTAATGTCTAAAAATTCTAAAAAATAACCATAATGTATTAAATCTTTTTATCTTTCTAATGAATATTTATGGTCAAAAAGTTAACTTATATAACCCCATGTAATAATTGTTTTAGTAAAATAACTCATGTTTGTGACATTTTTATTTTAACATTAAATAAAATGTTTTTAATGTCATTTTCCAACCAAAGTAGCTCCATGGGGTCCCCAAGTTGACCCATGGATTGTCTTGGTCAACCATGGCTCATCCAATGAGTATAGGACATTAAAACATTATTTTTACCTTAAACTACAGTAATTACCTCTAATCGCGATTAAGAACTTAAAAGTTACTATTCACCAAAAAATTATTTTAATCTCATTGAACCACATTTTACTTCTTAATGACAACCATGTATGTCAGATTTTTGAAAATAAAATCACAGAAGTGGTAATATTTCATTTAAACGAAAAATCTGTTTTTTAACTACCACTTAGTGGTTTCACTATTCATCAGAAATTGATGTTTTTCAGAACAATGCCAAAATTTCACCCTAAGATATAATTGATATTCTGAATTCAAAAATGATGTCTATTTTATGAAATTCCAAACATATAAGTTGAATTAATTAATTTTATAATTAATTCCCGCTATCACAACAAATAGCGTGTTTTTATGAAACAATATATATCAAAAGATTGACAATTGTTTATGTCCAATTTCAAAGTAAAATTAATTCTAATGAACACCATTGGATACAATGGTAAAAATATATTCTAATTATACTTTAAAACCACTCAATAGTATAACTTATCACTATAAATTATTTTGATTAAAAAAGTTGTTTTAAGTATTTTTCACTATTCATAAAAATTTTGAAGTTCTCAGAAAATTACAAAAAATTCAACATAGGCTAATTTCAATATTAAGAATACAAAAATGAATTCCATTTTGAAATATAAATTTTCTATAATTTCAAAAAGTGGTTATTACTATTCATAACGACTACTTTGATTAGTCGCGGTGTTTTAGAACTCGAACTTGCGTACAATGCAAGCTATTGCATTATTGAAAGAGAGGCGTATCGTGGAAGCTCGGGGTGTTACATTCTCCCCTCCTTCAATAAATTGTGTCCTCTCAATTTGATATTTTTCTTTAAAAATAAAAGGTTGAAAATAGAAAATACCTTTGTGGAAAACCCACATCAGAAATAAGGTTAATAAAATTTAGCCTTAATAAGAGGGAAATGTAAATAAGAAAGTCACCACCAAATTATAATCTCGATAAGGAGAACATTGGTGGAAATTAGAGACATATAATTGGAGGAAAAACGTAAATATTTGTAGGGAGTGATTGAGATCATCAATCACAATCAACTGTCAAATTGAGGGCCTCAAAGCCTTCAATCTATGTTGATTTAAAATATCATCAGTTCAACAAGTCATAAGGTATTAGGATAACCCATTTTTTTGTTTTAATATCCCTTTACTAAATTTTAATAATTAATTTATTCATTGAATAAGAGATAGGTATATATATTTATGCTTGACAATTAGAGTTTCAACCTTCAACTCATCTTTCACTCAAAAAGATAATAGAACTCAAAAATATTATACTTATCCTAATTGTATAAGGTTCCAAATGTTAACACATACCATTTAGATTAGTAAAATTATATTTTAATAACCAGGGACTTCCTATAGGCTAGTGGTAGGGAATAAAGGCCTGTCACACTATGGTTGTGGGTTCAATTCCTGCAGCTTTGTTCGACGCGACGGTTTATGCCCCACCCTGCAGGTTGTCCTTTTCCTAAAACTATAGTATTATAATATTCCAAAAATAATCTTCAGAAATGTTTTAACCTTAAACAATACTATCCAAAGTTCAACTTAATCCATTCCAACCTTTATAGTTATCCAAAATACCTCCGTCCAGACTTTCTCTAAAGGGTCCTTAAATTCAAAAATCAATTGTAACATTAGATTCCTTAAACAAAGTAAAGTTTATCTTATTGTCACATACTAAAAATATGATTTCCTTCATCATATTAAAACCTTAATGATAACCAAAAAGTACTGTAGTACAATCCTTATATATATATATCACATTATTCTAATAACCAGAATATAATCCATGAGTCCAAAAGTACCAATACATTAATTATTCTGCTTCAACTGTAGTAATAGCATAAGATTGTCCTTGATCCCTTGACATTTTCTGAGGTAAGTTCCCCTGACACTTAAGAAATTCATTTGCATAATGCCCCATTTCCCTACAATTGTAGCATTCAACATTGATAGCCTCTTTCTTTCCCTTGCAATCACGAGCCTGATGACCTTTTTCTCCACATTTATAACAAACTCCCATTCCTTTTAGGCAAGCACCAGGGTGATTCTTCCCACAATTATCACATAATGGAAAATCCTTCTTTCCATTTTTCCCTTTATCCGTCTCTTGTTCCACCGTTCTCTTCTTCTCTTTCTTTACTTTGTTGTCATAAGACTTAGATAATTCCTTTTCTGTCTTGATAGCACATGAGACAATATCTTCGTATGACGAGAAGGATTGTGAGACTAATGCTCGACGGAGAAATGGTTTTAACCCATAAAAGAAATGATCAATCTTACTCCTTGGGTTACGTATATAATCTGCAGCATGCCTCACTAACCTTGTAAAGTTAGCCTCATACTTTGCGACATTCTCATCCTCCTTCTGCCTCAGACTCAGAAATTGACTTTTCATATCTGCTCTATGGTCATGTGGAAAGTATTTTTCTAAGAACAGATCTTTGAACTCTCTCCATTCCATACTTGATACTTCTTCATCTTCCTTTGTGTTTTGAATCAATTACCACCATTGATCGGCATCTCTAGTGAGGCGGTAAACTGCCATGATAACCTTCTCCCTTTCGCTACTCCCCAAGGCGTGGAATATTTTCTCTAAGGAATTTATCCATTGCTCAGCTACTAATGGATTTGTACCCCCATTAAATGTTGGCAGTTGTTGCCTCATGAAGCGGTCTAACATTGATCCTCCACGTTGCGGATCATGGTGCTCCATACGAGTAAGGTTATTATTCATAACCTGAGTGAGTTGTCCCAGTATGGTAATAAGTTGATCACTACCAGTTGTATCTCCAGATCCACAATAATTATCTTGAGCAGGAGGGCAATCCCTACACGGAGTTCATGCATTGATACGGTTTCCATTCCTTCCACTAGGCGCCATTTCTAAACAATGGCATAAACTAGATTAGTTTATGAATCAAAATACATAATTCCATACTTGTAAAACACTTAACATAAATTGAACTATTTATGGATGTAATCCATAATCATAAAAATGTTTTCTTTGAGGAAGTATATACTCATAACCCTTCATAGTGTTTTGTATTGAAAATGAGAATTATCCAAAGCATATCCCCCGGGAGTGTCGTAACCAAGAGTGCAGCAAGGCCCGTTGTCGTGCACCAGTTCTCGTTCGAGTTTAGATCAAAGCGGTGTTTTCAGTTTTTACCCCTAGGTACATATGTGCCAAAACTGCCTCTACCTGCTCATATCCAGACAGGGATGTATTGCTTGGAAAACTCACAAAATCACTACAATACCAAAATTTTAGGAAGTTCTTCTCTACTAATCCTCAAAGTTCATCTTAGGTCTACGTGCTCTAATCAGAGTTTGTCTAAATATAGCTTCCAAGGTTTGTACTAAACTTACTCTGATACCAACTGTAACGCCCCGACCCCAGCTACCCGGAGCCGGTGCGTTACTTCGTAACATTGGCATGATCACAAAAGATCAAGTCTCGAAATACCGATTAGTTTAGTAGCCTTGGAAACACTAGATACATTCATAAATGTTACATTACGTCATAAAGTGAAAAACTACAATAACAAAGTCTCCATAGACCACAATCATATCCTCTTCTGACAATCGCCGCAGGTCATTCATAAAATACTTCTTCACATCCTGGAAAATATTAAAACATTGAAAGGGGTGAGCTCAGATGCTCAGTAAGGATAACAATATTGCGAAATCTTTCATAAATAAACATCAACATTTAAGGCAATGTATAACTAAAACAAAAGCCTTTTAAACATGAACTTAAACATAATATGGAAAAAGTAAAATGAGATAATGCCATTTACTTATTCACATGGATATTATACTGGTCGAATAATCACATGCAATATCAATAACCACTTTTATAATGATGGAATGCATAATGCCAGACATTCTGAAACATTTTGTCAAGGACTTGGCCAAGAAGTCTAAAATGATTAAGGCCTCATCCAAAATCACAAATCAAATTGGGAAAGGGCCTTGGACAATTCCACGTCTAGTTGTCTCATGAGACCTACCGATGCATCGAGGAGCTATAGCGGGCTCCACCTGTCACTTATTAAGTCCAATGCATTCCTCATATGAATAGGTTTAAACATATCATAAACCATAACATAATCATATCACATAAAACATGCATAAAGGAAACATAACATTTCCACATTTCAATCATAAGATATCAATACAGAACATTGATATAATAAAAATGCTTTCAAAACCATTTTCAATACCAAAATAAAAGAAAGTTAAAACTTTGTATTTATTTTTCATTAAAAAAATGATGGCTTGTAGAGGAAGCCGAAACTCAAATAATGGTCACGGCGGATGAGAAGTCATTGTCGCTGCATAAGTACGGAAAGACAAACATTCCCTTTTTGTAGTTTAGTAAAATGGTTCGTATAAAAAATATTCCTTTTGAATAAACGTAAAAGTCAAAGGGGCTTATACACCGTATAAAAGAAATTTGTGTATAAAACCAAATATGCCTCAATGAAAGGAAATTGAGACGAAGTCCTTACAAAGATCATTTTTAAAATAAAATAGATCTATTATGTGTATTCAATATAAGTACACATAAATAAAGTACAAATACAATATAGGACATAATAATATCATGACATAATTTGAAAGTAAGAGATTAACCCAAAGAATGGAAATTGGGTTAAGAAATTCCCTTACCTTGCGTCTTGTCCTGACTCGAACATTATTTAACCTCCTGAATAATAAACTAGAGTAAATTTCTATTTACTTAAGAACCTTTTTCATGTTCATTATTCCTTTTATATCCCCTACTACCATGTTATGAACATTATGTAATTATTAAAGTTTATAACGGTCATTTTGTCGATCTTAGGTACTTGAGTCAAAAATAAAATTCTTATAATTACAAGTTGTTCATGTGGTGATATATCCATTATATCCAGAATTATATTCATGATTTAGATATCATATATCTCATATATATCCAGTATATAAATGCATTTATAATATTCCATAATGTTTAGAGGTAAGAAATGAAATGCACCATTCATGGAGACGGTAAGCCGTACGTACGCATGAACGCTACTTTCATTTCTAATTCGTATTTAATGAAATCATAATTATATAAAGGTATATTATAATTCCAGTATAACATCATATATAATATCATTTACTCCATCCTTTATACTTCCCACATATGGTATTAACGATTCAAATCACTTTGAGGGGGCGGTAGTCCGCACTTCCGAAAATGAAATTATCGCGTTTTACCCATAATGGAAATAATAAAGGTATGACATTAATGAAAAATACAGAAGCTTTAGTAAAACATAAACATATTATATATCATATATAAATATAGTTATATCTTAATGTCCACCTTTGAAGGTGTTATATGAGTGTTGAACAATCATCATTTCGTGAGGCAGAAATTCGCCATCCACAGAAACAGTATGTTCTTTAACCATTAGATGTAGGTGTGTGTAAGTGTAGCTCGAATACTTCTTATTACAACATCCTAGTATATTGAGGATACTGGTGTTGTTACAAAATAAATGAATAGAAAGTTTTTAGGGGGTTGGAGAAGAAAAATAAAACAAAACAACATTAGAGAAGACATTACCATAAAATCGGGTAACTCTTTTTGATTTGAGACAAAGGCTTCCTTGGGAAGAGTTCTGCCCAAAGTGAGGCTTCTAGGAGTAAGAGGGGGAAGTTGGGAGAGTATTTGGGCAGAGGTTGGCCGAGCCAAATGGCTTGAAAGTGTGAATGATGTGGTAGAGGTGGGGGCCTTTTATAAGTGGAGAGGAGGGGCACTCTTGGAAAGTAAAGAAAAGTCACTTTATCATAAAATGAGTTTCGGATTTTAGAGGTCCCACACTTATATAATTCGAGGCTAAGGTGATAAGGGTTTGAGATCTGCCCATCCAATAGGCTTTGGACAAGTGTAAGCCTTGGATATTACATTATCTTTTCATTTTATTTAAATCTTTAATTAATGAGGTAATCGCTGCATCATCATTGTGTCATTAAAATTTAAATTATTTAATATCTAAAAATTCTAAAAAAATAACCATAATTTAGGAAATATTTTTAGCTTTATAATTAATATTTATGGTCAAAAATTTAACATATATAACCCCATGTAATAATTATTTTAGTAAAACAACTCATGTTTGTGACATTTTTATTTTAACATTAAATAAAATGTTTTTAATGTCATTTTCCAACCAAAGTGTCTCCATGGGGTCCCCAAGTTGACCAATGGATTGTCTTTGTCGGCCATGGCTCATCCAATGAGGGTAGGACATTAAAACATTATTTTTACCTTAAACTACAGTAATTACCTCTAATCGCGATTAAGAACTTAAAAGTTACTATTCACCAAAAAATTATTTTAATCTCATTGAACCACATTTTACTTCTTAATTACAACCATGTCTGTCGGATTTTTGAAAATAAAATCACAGAAGTGGTAATATTTCATTTAAACAAAAAATCAGTTTTTTAACTACCACTTAGTGGTTTCACTATTCATCAAAAATTGAAGTTTTTCAGAACAATGCCAAAATTTCACACTAAGATATAATTGATATTCTAAATTCAAAAATGATGTCTATTTTATGAAATTCCAAACATATAAGTTGCATTAATTAATTTTATAATTAATTCCCGCTGTCACAACAAATAGCGTGTTTTTAAGAGACAATATATATCAAAAGATTGACAATTTTTTCTGTCCAATTTCAAAGTGAAATTAATTCTAATGAACACCATTGGATAAAATGGTAAAAATATATTCTAATTATACTTTAAAACCACTCAATAGTATAACTTATCACTATAAATTATTTTGATTAAAAAGTTGTTTTAAGTATTTTTCATTATTCATAAATTTTTTGAAGTTCTCAGAAAATTACAAAAAATTCAACATAGGATAATTTCAATATTAGGAATACAAAAATGAATTACATTTTGAAATATAAATTTTCTATAATTTAAAAAGGTGGTTATTACTATTCATAATGGCTACTTTGATTAGTCGTGGTGTTTTAGAACTCGAACTTGCGTACAATGCAAGCTATTGCATTATTGAAAGAGAGGCGTATCATGGAAGCTCGGGGTGTTACAACACCTTTGATATCTGAGTTGATGAGAGAGTTTTAGTTACAACATCTGCCGCCACCAAGAAGCTGAGTTCTGGATCGAGTCAGCCCAAATGATCTTTAAGATTCAAGATACAATCAAAGATAAAAGGGTAAAGATTGTTGTGTATATACTTTATGGACCATCCAAGCATTGGTGGGAAATTCTATATAAATCATAGATAAAGGAGGATTTATGTTATAATAACTTTAAGAAGAAGTTCCAATTCTATTTGTATCTTATGAAATTAAGGGATGAGAAGGATTGTGAGTTCATGAATTTGGAATATGTGGGAATGTCAATACTTGACTATGCTAAATTTTTCACTGACCATCAATTATTTGCACCATATTTGGAAGCAGATGAGATCTCCTACATGAGACTTTTTTAGAATGGTATTGTCTATGAGATCAGGTCACAGGTGAACATGTTACATCTAAGTAATTTTACCGATGTGATGAATGTGGTACTCATTACAGAAAGGAATTTGAGAGAGGACCTAAGCAGGGAATAGACTATTTTAGCACTAAAAACTGTGAACTCTTATTCTTGTGTAAAAAAGAATCACTATGAAAGTTTTCACTAAGTCATTAGTGGTCAGTGTAGTTAGGTAGTGGGAAACCATCTTAGGATCAGGTTCTGTTTTGATGTTATCAGTGTGGGAATAAGGTCCAAAAACAACCTTAATACCCTTACCCCACTTTGGAGTGTCCTGATTGAGGTAGATTGGGCCACCTATAGAGGTTTTTAGGGGCATAAAATAGTAGAGCAGTGGTATGGGAACATGACATGTATTAGAGTCTAGGAAGGACTCAACTAATCATCCGTAGATAGGTAGCCAGAGTTTCACATGACGTTCTGGTCGATGCATTGGTTGTGGTTCCCTAGTGTAGGAATATAATATCCATGTAGAGGGTATAGATTATGGGATTTAAATGGATTTCATGGAAGAGGGGATGGTTAACAACACCTTATGAACATTAATCTATCTAGTGTGGATAAGAGACCATCTACTGTCAAAGGTACGATTCTTGTATCATATACCATTTCTTATGTTTTGTTTTATATAGAAGCATCAAATTCCTTTTTATATTCTCTTTTTATAATAATTTTGGTCTTGTATGTGGAAATATTTGATGGTGTTTTGACCATTGAAACACCTTTGGGATTGTGATCAAAGAATATAAAATGTTTCAAATCATGATATCTAGATATTGGTGGTTACTGTTTATTTGGGAGCTATTTGTATTGGAAATGAAAAATTATATTTAATTCTTAGTATGGATTTGTTGTTAATATACCAGGCTCATATCAACTATTCCCAAATTAGGGTTACCATTTTACCTTTAGAAGGAGGAATCTATTCTCACTAATGTGAGTGGGATCTTAAAGCTAGTCATGAAGGACCAATTCAGTGCATATTAGATTGTCTCATGGATCAAATAACCAATCTTTCTCTAGTTTATGGTTAAAACTGGTAGGATTATTTTACTATAATAGTAGAACATTTTCATGATTTTTTTACTAATGAGTTCTATGACTTACCCCTAGATAAAGAGATCGAGTTTATGATTGAGTTGGTACTGGGAGCATAGTTAGTTTCTATCCCACCTTATGGAATGGAACCATATAAGCTTTAGGAGTTGAAAGTTTAGTTGGAAGATCAAGAAACTAAATATTTAATGTATCTACGTACATATACTTGGGGTCCTCAATTTCTCTTTTCCAAGAAGGAATATGAGACTTTACACTTGTGTGTGGATTATTAGAGAATGAACCAGATGTCTATCAAGAACCAATATCCTCTTCTGCACATCAAAAATATTTTCAATCAGATGAGAGATGCTAGGATATTCTCCAAGATCAACCTAAGATATGGATACCTCTATTAAAGGGAGATACCATCAAACATACTTTAGACTAATTTTAGAAGAAGGTATGGCTCATATGAGTTCATTCTGATTCTGTTTGGTTTGACTAATGCACTAGTGATATTTGTGGGCTTGATGAATCAAATATTTCATCCCTTTTTGGACAAGTTTGTGACATTTTTTATGACATCTTAGTGTACTCCCAATCAGTGATGAGCAATCCAAAAATATTGACATCATCCTGAGTACATTGAGAGAGAACTAAATTTACATGAAGCTAACCAAATTTAGTTTGTGGTTTGATAAAGTGCACTTCTTAGGCCATGTAATCTCAGAGGTAGGAGTTTCAGTGGACCCATAGAAAGTTATAACCATGGTATCTTGGGTGAATCACAAGAATTTATTCAATATTTAGATCATCTGGTTCTATTAGGTTATTATTAGTGCTTTATCAAGGAAATTTTCTATTTAGAATCACCAATATCAAGACGGACCAAAAATGGGGTGAAATTTGTTTAGTATATTGTGTGCAAGAGAGTTTTTTAGGAGATGAAAGGAATGATGAATTCAAAAACTATCCTCAATTTACTAATTTTAGGTAAAGAATATACCATGTACTGTGATTCATCCAGAGTTGGGATCAGAGTAGTTCTAATGCAGGAGGATTGAGTATTTTATTCTAGATCCAAACAGTTGAGACCACATGAGAGGAAATATCATACTTACAATTTGGAGTTATCAGCAGTGGTACATGCTCTGAGATGTTGGAGACATTATCTCCTAGGTTAGAGGTTTTTGGTATACATAGACCACAAGATCCTCAGTTTCATCCTTTCTCATTAGGACCTGAAACTTTGGCAGAGGAGGTGGGTTGAGTATCTATAGTATTTAGAGATTGACTTATATTATACACCAAGAAAGGGAAATGTTGTTATTGATTCATTGATTTGAAATATATAGGTATAGGTTGTGCGAGAGTCTTACTACAAGTGGCAGGTGATGGCTCTATTTGAAGACATGCACCTAGATGTTTAGGAGTAACATGTATGAGTATCTCTAACGTGGAAATGTTTTATACCTATGATTTTGGATTGGATCAAGGCTGAGTAGTCGTCTGATCTAGAGGGATTATTTCTAAGAGACAACTTAAATAGTGGGGAGACACCATTGGAATTTTCTCTTGACAGGGGAAATTATCAAAATTTCTATGGTCGAGTATGAGTTCCTATGGGATTACGCAAGGAGCTGATGAAAGAGTTTAATTCTGCTAGATGGGTGGTGAATCATGGTTTGATAAAGATGTATTATAATCTTCATAGATAGTAAGGGTGTTTAGGAATAAATAAGGAGGTATCATTCTTCATGGATAGATGCTCCACTTGTTAGTAGGTGAAATTCAAGCATCATAGGAGAACTGGTTTCTTTCATCCTTTTCCCATTCCTGAGTGGAAATGAGATGATGTAACTATGGATTTTGTGATAGTATTACCTAGGAAAACCTATAAGAATGATGTTATATGGGTGGGTTTGGATAGATTGAGAAATTTATCCCACTTATTGCCTATTAGAAAGACCTTCATAGTTGATGATCTGGGCAGTCTTTACATGTGCAAGGTAATTTAGCTACACAATCTTCTGAGGAGTATCATTTCAGAGAATGATCTTTGTTTCACGTCACATTTAAGGTAGGTTATTTAAAAGTATGTTGTATCACATGTTCTTTTGATTACAACTTATCATCCTTAGACTGATGGTCAATCTAAGAGGGCTATTTAGGTTTTGGAGAATATTTTATAGGTATGTGTTATGGATTCTAGTGGTTCATGGGATTAGGATATATAACTCATGTAGTTTTCATATAATAACATATTTAGGCATCAATTGAGATGAAAATTTTTAGGCTTTTTATGTAAGGCCATTCCATTTGAATCTTTGTTGGTTAGAGGTAGATGAGTCAGCACTTTTTGGGCCTAGTCTTGTGTAGGAGATGTATGAGAAGGTTCAATTTATCAGAAAATGGTTGGTTACCTTTAATAGTAGGTAGAAATCATAATATGTACATTGAATATGACCTATAGAGTTCAAGGTTGGTAATCATGTTTTCCTTTGGGTGTCACCTTGGTTGGGGAAATTCCATATCTGGAAACAAGGGAAGCTAGCACCAAGGTTTGTTGGGCCGTTTGAGATAGTGGATAGGGTTGGTCTAGCGGTGTACTGATTAGCACTTCCACAATTCTATAATTCCATGCATGGAATGTTTCACATGTCATAGTTTTAAAGATATTATTTAGACCTTTATCATGTGATAGATGTAGCATATTTTGAGCTTAGTGACAATGCATCCTTTGAGTATCATCTCATATGAGAAGTGGAATTTAGTGATAAGTATCTATGGGGTAGGATGATTACTATAGTTTTAGTGTTGTGGTAAAATGGGAAAGTTCAGGGGGATAAATGGGATAGGGAGTATGATATGTGATCACAATGGATAGACTTGTTTACTGAGACCCCACAGTGATTCTTAGATTAGCTTGGGGATGAGATGTTATATGGTGGGAAGGTTATAAGATCCTGACTTTTTTTTTTCTGGTACATACCTCTTTGAGTTTTTCATTTGATCCTTGGTGGATATGTATTGTTTGGAGAAAGAGATTATTTGTTGGGGAAAATGACTTAAAATTCAGGCATGTATGTTTGTTTGAATTAATGGATTATAAGTATGTATAACATCCCTAGTCTTTATTTCATATTTAAACATGATTTATTACATAAAATTACAATTACTACAACCCATAAGATTGATATGTCTAGTTTCTTTGGGGATTAGTAACATTACATGATAAATTAAGATATAAAATACAACATATTTATTAAAAACTTTTTTTACACGACCATAACATTCCTTAGTACAAAGCATTGCATGGGATATCATGAGGATATAAGAAAAGAGTGAGCTATTAAGATCAGTAAGGGAGTAAACAAGGAATAAGAGGAAGAATAAAATACATGTTAAGAAATAGACATATCAATGGAGAATAAGAGAACCATGAACATAAATAAATGATATAACATGATTATCATAACATGGAAATGTGGCAAAAACTTAAATCACTGTATCATAAACATAAAGGAATTAGATAAACCCCTATCCAAACATGGTGGAAAAATTTCCTAAAATAAATCAGGTAAACCATTTTCCCAATATGATGTATCATGATACTAAACATTACCCAATGCATTGGAGCACTATCAGGGTGCACCCTTTATAAATATTTTAATCTCATGCTTAAGTGTGACACATAAATCATATAATATGGATTCATTCAACATAATCATTTATTACATGATAAAGGAATGTAGAATACATACATGAAATTATATAATCAATAAGTATATACACATAAAGGTGAATGCCCTTGATAGGTAAATGGGAATGGTATTCACTACATGATGATTTTGGCATGGAAAACCGCAATGCAATTTCGGAAACATAACGACATCACATGGGGATTCATAAAATAGGTTTATGAGAGATAAATGTGTCTCTAATCATTTAGACATGAAATGGGAAGTAGGGGGATCATAGATCATAATATCCCAACTTATGAAATGGATTTTGATATGCATAATATAAGAGAAATACTTGAATGGAAATGAGAAGAGAGAAACCCCTTACGAAATTTCCGTATGGTAACATATGTACATGGGTGGGGTTAATGAGACTAAAATGGGTCTCTAATCATTAAAACATAATAAGGGAAGTATGTGGGAGTTGATAAAACATACCCCATCATTTTTAATTAAAAAATAAAAGGGTATAATAATATAAGGAAACTTGGAAAAAAATGAGAAAGAAAGGAAAGTGAGGATCCTTTACTTGGACGTGTAATCCCAAAGTCTTGGGAGAAGCTTCTTGGGAGCTCGAGGGAGCCTTTTGAGGACTATATAGAGTGTAGAGAAGAGTGAGGACGCTATTAATGTAGTTTTAGTGAAGAGGAATGGGTTCTTGGGTGGGTTTATATAAGAAATGAGGGATAATTCTTTATTATTTAGGTTTTGGACACTACACACTAAAATATTAAAAATTACAAACCAAACCGTGATTTTTCACATGGTTTGGGGAAAATGTGTGTGGTATATATTATTTTAAAAGGATAAGGGCCAAAAATATTATAATTGTTCTCTTTATTATGTGAAGGTGAGTCACACTTTCAAGGAAATGATTTTAAAATCTTAAAATATTTTATATAACTTGGAGGATTCACTAAGGCTTTATAAAATAATTCAAATAAACCTAAAATTATATTATTTTAAATGAAAACATATATTTTTATAAATATACCCTATATAGTATTTTATTACATCACTATTGAGTCATTATGATGTCATAACACACACTATATATTTATATATTGCTTATTTTTTACCAAAAAGTTAACTATCTCTGAAAATTATAAAAAAATTACCATTGGATAATTTAAATATCTTGATTAAAAAAATAATATTCATTTTTTATAAATAATTTTCTAAATATGTGAATTTTCACTTTTAAAATGAGAATCAAAATTTATTGAAAATTGATGGGTTTTGAAAAAAAAACAGATTTTAAACATTAATAAAAATTAAATTTGACTTTATATAAATTATGTACACATTTATTATGAATAAAATTAATTTAATAATAATTTTTTTAAAAATCCATTAATTCATCAAAATAGATTTTGTAATTAAATTTGAATATCAACCGAAAATACTATTTGTGCTTTAAAAATAATTTACAATGTAACAATAATAAAATTAAAGTATATATATTATTCTATAAGAAAATAATGAACATAATAATAATTATATAGTCTTGTTACATATCTATTTACTACACCATAATACACCCTAAGAGTAAGGTATGTGATGACAGGGCTTTTATGAGGTCATTCAACGAACATGGTTTGAGCCGTGATCTTGATGAGCTTGAAATTCTCCCGTAAATGGGTTGTATCATGCTTAAGTTATTAGATATTGGATTTGGATTAGTCTAGGGAAAATCTCAAAAATTCTATATCCCTCAGAAGCTCGGATATATTGGATTCATAGGGTATGATCCTACTGGTTGTGGCCATCACTTTCTTTACCTATGTCAAAATGATTTTTTAAAACCCTATATTTATACTAGTCATGAGATCACTATTCAAAGACTATATTATCAATGGTAGGAACACTTAACGGTACTTTAAATCCAATTGGATATAATAAAACAAAAGGATTTCATGTGTTTTCTATATACATAAGACATTTAATTAAAAGAAATGGAATTTTATTCATAAATGTTTGGGTCATTACAAAATGTGTTAAATGGGTTTATGGGGGTTTTCTTTGTTTGGAAGAATTTAAGGGTATTAGAGGATTTATAATGGAACTGGGATGAAAAAAAACCTACAGAACAGTTACACAATGTGTAATTGTAATACACACCAAGTAATTGTTTCCAGAGACCTGTTGTGAACTGATTCATGATATGAAGAGACTACATGTCAAGTAATTATATTACACGTCTTCAAATATTAAATAATAATAAATAATTATATGATGTGATGAGTTTTTTGGTGTATCCATATAAAAATAAAAACAAGAAGTGAAACCATATTACATGCCATGTAATTTCCCAAGAAGGTTCTTAAAACAGTTCCATATGGTTGATTTTATTTCCAACTCACATGCAGCTTCCTCATCTCAACCATATGATATTTTCCAAGCATTTTCGGAGTTCCTATCTTGATTTTAGATGTCCCGATCATACATCTGATCCATAGTAAGTGGTTTTGGTTAGTTTTTCACTTATCACCATTTTTTCTAGTCTTTACAGTGTAATATCTTGACCGTGAGTGTTGTTGGTTTTTATTTTGTTTAGTTTTGATCTAGGAACCTTCTTGTGATCATCTACACCTTCATTATTATTGGAAAATCCTATTAGAAGCATTATTTGATCATTATTTAATGTTATAGAGTCTAAAACATAACCTTATTCTAATGACCCAAGATTGACATAAATGGAAATTACATTTATTTTCCTGAATACTTACTACATTACACAAATATATTCCCAAAGACCGTATAAGTTTAGTGTATTTTGAAACTTAGAACATAATCTTCTTTCGTGGTAAAATATATTCTACATATCCCATACAAATCATTTCCTTTTGTTTTATTACCTAAAATCTTTCTTTATATCTTAGAGAAAAGAAAATATAAAAGGGTGTGCTCAAAATTCTCAATAATGGTAAACATTGATAACATAAAACAAACCATAAACATAAGAATGTAAAAACATGAACATAAAGTTTAAATATCAAAATCATGAGTTATGAAGTAAATATTGGAAGTATGTAAGGAATATATCATAAAGGAACCTTAAACATGATAAAATAGCATTAGAATAATACATGAAATTGTGGAAAATAAATAAGAACATAATATTATTTCCATAATATCCAAGGCATTTCTTCTAATACCATCATATTGGACAAAGTCCATTACTAAACCAGGTTTACTTACCATTCCAGCCATGTATTACTGAACCATATTTATTTGTCATTCTAGCCCTATATTACTGAACTAGATTTACTTTCCATTCTAGCCATGTCTATATCTTGAGATATAAATCTTTACCTAATGCATTAGAGGAAGATATAGGTCCCAACCATTTCATAATGAAATCATTCTTACATATTTCACAAAACATAAATCATTCATCACAACATAACCCAAGAAATAAAATGGGTTTCTTAAACATCATTACATAATAACAAAATAAATATAAAATATCATTCCATTATTAACATAATCAAATCATAGTAATAATAGGGATAGAAACACAAAACTGTTTAAGAGCATCATCTTAGAAAGAAAATAATTTTTATAAAACAATTGAACTTAATTTTTGAGGAAAATATTCTTTCTTCTTAAAAAATGTTTTCTTTTCTCAAAATGCCATGCAATTTTAAAAGAATAGAATTTAGTTGAAAATAAACCAGAAATATTATATAGGAAGATTCATGGAAATAAGGCATCATGAAACCATAAAAAATCCATTTATTCCATATAAGTTAAAAAACATTCTCCTCATAGTTTTGCTGGAAAAGAAAAGAAGTACCTCATATGGTAAACAAAAGAAATATTTCTTCCATACCTTGTAGTAAAAGTAAAAAATATGTAAAAATTACTTAAAAATACATATAATAATAGTAAAAATTTTATGAAGACATTTTTATAAAAAATTGACATGTATGATAAATATATCCCCAGTAAATACTTACGTATAAACAATCTCAGATAAAAACGAGATTTTAAAAATATCCCTTACCTTAGGTCCAATTTCTTCTATTTGTGTTCGAAAATCCAGTATAGTGGGTTTAAAAATATTATTAAATTATATCATAATTATAATAATAACTATGATATCTTATATGATATCATATATGATTCACTTATGACTTTATATTACCTTTTTATTTATCAATTCTATGTTAAAGCAACGTTTTGAGTAATAATAGTTTTATTTATTGTATGTGTTTTGACTTATTATTCTTGATCTTATTACATAGATCATGATTTAATTAATTCAATAATGAAAAAAATTATTTATATATCATAAATATTCTGTATAGAAATATATATAATATGTAGATAAATGAAATGGAATACATCGTTCATGGAGACGGTAAACCATACGTACACATGAACTGTATTTCCGTTTCCTTATTGAATTGAATGGAAGAAATTAAATAACACACACACACACACATAAATCTATTAGAATTATTATTTCATATATTTCATGCTTATTTATTATATATACTTTATAATCATTCTTAAAAGGTTAACGTGGGGAATGAATCTCATCATGTCGTGGAGACGGTAAGCTGTACGTATGCACGAGTGACGATATCATTCAATTAATGGTTAAATGGTATATAATTGGATTGTATATTAATTATAAAGAATAATTATAATGTTATATTATTTATTTATATCCATTATACTCATCATAATACCAATCCAAATTAAGTATTATTGAATAAAAAATTACACCATGCTGTGGAGATGGTAAACCATATGTACACACACATGGTGATATTGTTATTCATTGGATGGATAAAATGAAGTATAAGGTTGTCCCACAATTATAATAAAATTTAATCATGTAGAAGATATTGTATTTATTACTTTATTTTTGGAACAACATAATAAGAGGAAGTAGAAGAAGAAATTAATTTTGAAAGAGGTGATAAAACAATTACATCTTTTTCGAGTATCTCCTTTTGATTTACATAAAAGGTCTACATAGGATTAATTTATGCCCAAAGTGTGACCTCTAGGATGAATTGAGGGAGGTTCGGAGAGTAAATAAGAAAGGTTTAGTCGAGAAAAAGTGTTTTAAAGGTTTGATTAGAAGAGAAAGAGAAGTTCCATTTTATAAGAGAGGGGAGGAGCACCTTTGGAAATACTAAAACTATTAAATTAATATAAAATTATTTTTAAATTAAAATGAATCCAAAGTAGATTATTTCTTATATAAGACGTGTATGGGTCTAAATAATCTCAGAAAATAAAATTTATACATGTTTTTATTTTATTTTAAACCTTATCATTTTGATTTATCCTTATTTAATCTATTTAATTTTAATTGTGGTAATGATATTCTAAATAATAAATTGTTATAAATATTTACTTATGTGTTTTCAATTGTCCATAATTGTATACTTTATAAAATTTTTGACCTTATAATTTTCACTTTGTAATTTTTAAATATTTTTGTGATTTTTAAATAATTCAATAATACTTTCGTTTTATAAAATATCAATAGTGTAAATTTTGACACTATTTATTTATTTGACATTAAATAAAATCAAAACAGAAGATAAATTCAAAATAAAATATTTAATTAACTCATAAAATATCATATTAACCTATAAAATTCTTTTATCATTTTAATTAGTTCATATTATATTTCTTTCAATATTTTTAAAACCATTTAATTGATATTTTTATTTAGAAAATAATTTCTACATCACTATTGTTTCATTTTTAATGGTAATTATTTAATCTATAAAAACTATAAATAAATTCACTTGAAGTATATAATATCATTATATTTTTGAATAATATTTTTTTATGTTTTATCAAGTTTATCAGTACATTAAAATTATTATATTTATAAGATATATGAGAATGACATGTTGTCACTTTCTGTTGTTTTAATTATAATTACATCACTTTCATAAAAAAAGTTAATTAAATAAATAAATTATGACCCTTAGGTGATATTGTTCTAATTTAATTCATCAAATATGACTTCTATAGGTGTTAGGTTTATTTTATTATCTTTATCATATTGTTTGTTACCCTAATTTACCCAATTTACCTTTAACCGTGGTAAATAAAAATTATTGTAGTTACTATTCATAATATCCAAAAAATAAAAGGGACCTATAACCATAATTTGGACTCACTTATTCCAAATACAGAACCATTTTTAAAAATTCAAAAAACAAAAGTTTTATTAATTAATTTAAAATTAATTCTCATTGTCAAAACCCGAAAGTGGGTTTTTAAGAAGAAAAAACTATCAAAAGATTGACATGTGTTTATGTCCAATTTAAATTTGAAATTACATACAATGAAAAAATTTGATTAAATCATAAATAATAATCCAATTAAACATGAAAATCAATTAAAAAAATAATCTAACTTTATAAATAAATTAGACGAAAAGGCAATTTTGAATTAAAATGCAGTATTTTTCACTATTCAATAAAATATGAATTTAATCAGAAAAATACCAAAATTTCAACCAAGGTAATTTTTGATGTCCTACTTCCAAATAAGATGTTTATTATGTACAATAGAGCTTATAAAATTTTCAAAAACTATATTTAAAAAGGTTTCTCCATTAAAAGTTGGTCAAACAATATTTTTTTTTGAAAAAATACTTCTTTTATCTGAAAAATTGAATTCGTTCTTATATCATATCTAGAAAACATATAAGATGAATTTAAAAAATTACATTAAATATATTAAATATATATTTCACTAATAAATTTCATAAATAATGATTTTATTATTTTATAGACTCACTTATTTTCATTTAAGTATTTTTTATAAGGAAGTTAATACTATTCATACCCGCCCTTATAATGACTAGGTTATAATATTTAGTTATCAGTATGGAGATATTGATCCAAGTTATCTGATAAAAAATTAATTATTAAAAGATTTGTAATGATAGTGTAATCAAATTATTATAGTGATTTATATAATCCCATATTCATTTGATGGATGATACAAGTATGTTTTGCAAGAATAAAATTTATGATGACCATGTTTTCAATAGTTTTATCGATAACAACGAGTTACTTAATAATAACCATTCATTTTTTTCCATAGTTAAAAAATCACAATTATGAAATAAATTAATTCATAATATCATATATTACTGGTGTTAATTTCTTGATAATCATTCATGATTAAAATCATGGTATTGGTATGACATCATTCATGTAGGTAGTTGAACCAACCTAAACACCAACATGTTATACTAATGAATGAGTAAAAGTATAAAGTTATACAATAGTAATATAATTTTAATATAAGTATAATTATGTTAATATAACATAATTTTATTGAATAATAATATTTATAAAGATTTTAGATGAATAGGAAATTTTAAAAGACAGAGAATAAATAGATGCTTAGATAGTATCTCTTCTCATAACAAGTACCTTCAAAATAAAAGATTTATTCCTCCTTATTGAGACTAGAAGCTACCAAAATTGTAATAAAAATTTAAGAAATAGAATATGGGTTGGTATTCATGGTAAAATTTAAGGAAGTAAGTGGTTTGGAGTGGGTGTAAGAGATCTCCCTTTATAGGTGAAAATGAGAGACATTTCACTAGAATCTTAAGTTAATTGAAGGGTAAAGATTGAATCACATGGGAGTTGTTTGAGTTAGGTAAGGAAATTATGGTTTTAATTGTAGTATTTAATTATAAAACTAAAAAATTACATCAATAATGTATAAATATTCAATTAATTATTTAAAAATCAGTCTATGTCAATTTTCCCATTTTAACCTCTATTTTATATATTTAATTATTTACTATGGTAATTATTTTTTTAATAGAAATATAATAAAAACCTTATTTTCTAATTTTTATGTGATTATAAAAAATTATAACCTTATTTAATCTAATTCAAATCACAAATATGATAAGTTTTATTTTTAAATGAAAACATAAGATATATAGAAAAATTGTTTTATAGAAAAATGACTTTTTTTAAACATCAAGTTTTATTATTATTATTCTATATTAATTAGTAACAGTCACATGAGTGATAAAATATTTGTTTATATATATAAATATAAATGAAAAATTTCATAAAAACCATTCCTTAAAAGTAATCAATTTAATTCATCAATATAAAAATACAAAATAGTTAGAAAAATTATATTTTGAGAAATATCCATTTTTAACATTAAATGGTTTAAATATTTTATATTTATTTAAAGAAATTTAATTAAACTTTTTCAAACCATTGGTATTAATAAAAATAATTTAATTATATATATATATATAATTAAAATCTTTCTTAAAATGTGATAGAAAAAATATAATGTATAAAAATACACATTTCTTAGGAATTAAAATATTTTTACTAATAAATTATTATCATTTTATTTCATTAAAAAATTAATTATTATATATGAATCATATAATTTCTAATAATTTACTAACTATCTTCTATGAAAATCTATGTTCCATATAAATAATGACTATATAGTCAACACCCCTATTACCAATGACTATATTACATTCTTATATATATCCTTACATACACCTATAAAACCACTCATCCTATTCCCTAATTTTTTTTTCTCAATATGTTTATCATATTTATAATGATTTTTAATCTTTTTATAGTCATCCTGAGTGTTATGATATTTATGTAAGATCATGATAATGAGAATTCTAGCTTTATAATATTTTTTATTAATCTATGATTTCATTACTTTTATAATATTCTTAATTATATTTCATTTATTTATCTTGTAATGAATTTATTTTTTTATTATAATATTCCACCATTATAAATTCATGCATTGTTCATTTTAGTACAATTTTCATTTGAAATAATTTATTCAATACATTAAGGGAATTAAAATTTATGGTGTTATATATACCCCCACATAAAATAAATTTCTCCCTAAAATCTCGTTTCTCAGATGAAAACAGACAAGGTTAGTCTTGTATCATTACATTTTCATGTTCCCACATCATTTTATGAAACTTATGATTTGACTAGATAATTTTGACTAGGTGAATGGTCTTTTTTAATAGTATTTTGTCACTATGATCTAGTACCTCAACCTTCATAATGGAGACCATTTCCTGGTTTCACAACCTTTTAGTTTAGTATATATGATATATCATGTATTTACTTCCTCCAAAGTGATATATGAAACACATCATTCACTTGTGAGAGGTTTTATGTAATATCTATGTGGTAAGCTACTATCACCATGTGATTTCAGATCTAAAAGTAGCTAATGTATCTAGGTATTAACTTTACCTTATTCCCAAATCATATAATCTTCTTCCATGGTGATATCCAAAGGAATACCTTTCTATCAATTTCAAACTTCAAATCACACAAAAGATTATTAATATAATTATTTTATCGACTTTGTGTTACCTTGATATGAAACTTCATGGTTTGAACCTTCTCAATCACTTCTAGAGAAATATCAATTTATAATAATTTTATTTCTATAATTTTATCCTAGAAATCTAGAGTTATATATATATTACCTTAGAGATCCCCATATAGTGTTATTTAAATTAATGAGTGGAAACTTTTATTGTATGAAAACTCTACAAGATAAATATCCTGATCCCAATGTCCTTTGAAATCCATCAATAAGGATCTCAGTACATCTTCCACATCTTGAATTGACGTTTCATACTTAATATCTATTTAAGGATGATACATAGTTATAAAACTTAGCTCTATATGTAATAAATTTTAATGACTTCTCCAGAGAATCAAGGTAAACCTCAGATCTTGTTTTGATATAATTGAATGTGTCACTCCATGAAACCTTAACACTACGTATATGTTGGTAAAATAATATAGTGAAAATATTCTAAAAAAGTAATGAAATTCCATGAATTTTAAGGGGATAAACCAAAACTCAAATAAAATTATTTCCTTTAAAGCTCTTAGGAATACATATAAAGAAATAGTGGTAATCTATAATTTCCATATGGGTATAGGTAATGGTTGCATCAAGACCTTAGAATTATATTATTAAACCTTAACTTGATGAAAAACCAAGAATCAAGATATATAATCCAAAATATTCCTCTTCATGTTGTCCCAACAAAATTTCACCTCTAGATATCTATACATATGTTTGCTTCCGAGATAGATAGATATTGATGATCTATGTGAATCATCCAAAAACTCCTTCAATTCTAGTATTAAAGTGAAACATATTTGTTTCCAAAATATTATAATTCTAACATCATCAAGTTTGAAACCTATAATATTCCTTACCTCATTCTATAGCTTCATATCTTCCTTCTATTCCTCCTTAATCTGTACATGGATGGATAGTTGAGAAATAACTTGAGAGAGATATGTTTTCTTCCATTCTATTATGATTTATATATCCATACTTTAAAAATCAATGAGTATTAGGGGTTTTCAATCCTCATCATGGATAAAGTGGAATGATCATTCTTACTTTGAGCACCAACAACCTTATTCACCATTCTAGGGTGGGAATGTATTTAGTAGTCATTGTCCTTGATCAACTCTAATAATATCATTTATTATATATTCAACTTCTTATGTGTGAAAATATAATTTAAGTTATTATGATCAATATATATATAAAATTTTTTACTTCATAGATAATGAAACTGTATCATTAATGAAAATATTATCATTGTTAACTCTAAATAATACGTTGAGTAATTTTTATCATGAATTGTTCATTGGTATGAGGCATAAAAAGCCACGTTGAATTTTTTTAATGAAAAATCCTAATCCATTATTTGAAGAATTTTCCAATATCACAAACCCCTATCTACTATAGGATATTGTGATTATAGGTGTAGTGACCGACCTTCTCTTATAATTCTTAAAGTTTTCTTCACATTATTCTATCCAGAGAAACTTTACCCTCTTTTATAATAACATAGTCAGTGGATTCAATAATCAGAAGACATTTCTCACAAAATATCAGTAGTATCTAACAAATCCAAAAAAACTATGAATATCAATTATAGATATTGGTTTAGGGAATTATTCAATCATATTTGTATTTAAAGTATCCATATATATGCCCTCTCTTCTATTATATGACCCAAGAATGATAATTTGTATTTTATGAATTTAATTCTTTTTTAAAATTTATCCTAAAGTTTCCCCTTTCTTAGGGTATTAAAAATAATATGTAAATACTCTTGGTATTCTTACTTTATCTTAGAATATATAAGAATATATCTATAAAGGTAACCACAAATTGATTTAGGTAATCTCTAAATACTCTAGAGACATATTACTTCACCATTATTCTAGAAAAATTGGATCATTTCACCCCATAGTGTAACACTTGGGCATATAAAACCATTATACAAATTTTATTAAATATTCTTCTTAAATTTTCCTACTTCATTAGGGTCTATTATATGAGGACTATTTAATATAGGCATAGAACTGATTTTGATTTCAATTGAAAACTCAACCTCACATTATAGGGGAAGACTAATAAAATCATTGGGAAATACATTGACATATTCTTGTATAATCGGAATATCCTCAATTTTGCGTTCCTCTCTAAAATATTGAGCCATATACACTTCATTATTGGGTATCAAGACCCTTATTAAGTAATTACATGCGAGTGGTAGTTTATTATTATACATTTAATTTTATTTGATTATGGGATGATTTTGGATATGAAATGATATTTCTATATCCTAAAAACGATATTCTCTCCATGTAGATACAACTAATACATTCCCAATATTTTATCTAATTATATAAAGGAAAAAATAAAAATATTTATAAAACTTATTTCCCTACAAACCTCAATTGGTGAAGATTATATAATTTTTATGAAATTATCACATCATCAGGTGTTTCCAACGATAATAAAAAATACAATGTGTGGGTAGGTGGATTAAGATTCTCAAAAAACTTATAAAATATAAAGAATTTCTAATAAATATATCAAAATAAGAAAATTGAATTTCATAATAAATTAGTATACATGTTTTTATTTTGTTCTGGTTTTAATTATTTACTAATGACGATTGGTTTAACATGAGTAATAAACAATATTTTCTTAGGAGAATCAGAGTAATATATCATATGAATATGAAAAATTAAACCTATGATGTATTAATTTGTGAACCCATCATTTCAACATATTATTCTTTTGGATCCACATATGATACTTTAAATTGGGTTCTCTTATAATTCTTAACCTAATATATATAATTAATTAAATTATTCTCTAATAAAAAATGAGGGTACTTGACCATAAAAAATATATATATATGTACTACATCAATATCCATTATATATCATAATGAAACAAACCCCATAACTGAAAGTTTTAAGGTCTTTGGATATTAGAAACATAAACAAATTAATTTACAATACTATGAACATTTATCCATATTTTTACCACATTTTAACTCCTTTTAAACTTTTCATATGTTATTCTCCTCTTCATAACTTGATGACTAGAAAGATAAGAATGGGTGAGAACATGTTCTCAGTAAGGGAAAAGACACATGAGATATCAATACAGGATTATAGGTGTAAATACAATGAATATGTGGGTATGAGAAAATAATAAATTTATATTAATACAACATAAGGAGATCATACTTAATGAAACATGAATAAAAAATATGAATATAAAAAAAGTTTTTTATCATAACTTGTGAATATAATATATGGATGTGAAAATACGAGACAATAATGATGACCTGTTAATCATAAAATAATAATTTAATACAAACATAATAATATAAAATCATTTTTTCTGTCAAGGGTCACTAAAAATACCACTATCACATAGTAGATTTTATTCACTACCCATTCCCATAAATATTATGGACTGGGTTTAATCCCTAATCCAAGAAACATAATGGTCTAGGATCACTCCCTAGTCCTATAAATATAATCTCCTGAGATATAAAGTTTTAACCAATCTATTGGAGGGATATATCGGACCCTCCCATCACATACTGATAAACCATATGTATAAGGGAAACATGAATACGATCACATTAATAAATCAACCATAACATAAATAACCCATGATAAATAAGTGGGTTTCTTTAATTTTTTGTAAATTCATAAATAAATTTTCTAAATAAAATAATTGGAAGATTTCATTATAAAATAACCCTAGTGAATATTAATAAACATTAAAGTATATTTACATAAATAAAAAACACTTTGGATGAACATTAGAAAATTATTTTGAAAATAAGAATAAATATCCTTTAAATTTTTGAGAACCCTTTTAATAAAAGGAAAAAAATAATTAATAAAATATTCATAAAAATAATGATAAAGTAAATAATAATTATTTTAAATAACCATGAAAACTTGTAAAGGAATCTTCATAAGGAAAAATTAATAAAATTGTGGGAGAAATCAACAATGTGGAAAATGTTAAAGAAAAGAGTTAAAATATTCTTTCAACACTTTTGTAAATTAAATTAGAAATAAATAGAATGTGGAATTAATAAATTATATAATTAGGGATAATTTAATCTTAAAAACTATATGAAAAACATATACATGGAAGAAAAATATTCCTCATAAAAAAGGAGAGATCAACTTGGTTTCACTTACAAGTATCATTTTGGGTGAATTGTGAATAATTGAGAGGGGAAATTGAATGGATACCTACAAAACCCAAATATAACTCAATGATAAGAAAATATATGAGGTTTTATAGATAAATAACTTTCAATTTCCCCTAATTAAAATTTATACATATATAGTCTCTATTTTAAGTGATATTTGAAAATAAACCCTTATAATTTTTGTAAAGCATGAATCAAATAGTCAATGATGGAGTGAACATAATAGGGATATTATATCCCATGAATTATAATAATATTAGGATAATATAAATTATTTTTTCAACATATAACCCATATAAAATAAAAATAGATGTAAAATAGAGAATTTATCCCAATGAAAAGAAATTGAGTTAATAAACCCTTACCTTTACTCTTGACTCCCATGCAAGTGATTTAACCTAATATATATTAAACATACCCATATTAATCAATTATTTAATAACATAATTTATATAAATTATCATAATTCAATTAATTTATATTCATTCATTATATATATATAAATATTAGTTTCTTATAGTTTATTTTAGTCATCAGATGTTTGTAATTTTGAATGCCTTGTATAAGTTCTAGTATGGGGAGGTTGATACATGTTATTTGATAACAGGTTTATCATTCCAAAATTAGTCATGATAATATAATAATAGTATTATAATTATTTATAAAGTACCATGTTCATTTTATATATGATATGGGTATGGTTCTTAAGAATTTATTTTATGTTGAAAATGTTTCGAGTAATTTTATCGATAACAATGGGTTACATTATAATGATCATTAATTTTTATTCCACACTTCCAGAATCATAATCATGAAATAAAATACTCTTAAATATCATATATTACCATTATTAATGTATTTATACTCATTCATGATGAAAATGATGGTGTTTTTGTAGCATCATTCATATGGGTGGTTTTACCAACCCAAGTAAGAACATGCCATAATAATGAATGAGTAGAGTGCAGAGTTATATAATAGTAATATAAATTTAAAATAATCATAATTATTTTAATATAGTTGAGAATAATATTTATAAATATCTTATATAATAAGGTAATTGAAAAAGATAAAGAATATTTAGATACTTACTTAGATGTTATAACTCTTTCTCATAATGAGTTCCTTTGAGATAATGTAACAGCCCAAGATTTTATAAAAAAATATTCTTTTTAATTTTATTAATGTCTTGTGTTGTACGCTACACCAAAAGGAGCTTGCACAACACGCATCCTTGTCTTGCCTTGCATTACACGCAATCGCGACCTTCCTCGATAGCGTGTGTAATACGCAATACCGAGTTTCACTAAACAACGATGTGCTATTAAAATATTATTAAAACTAGCCGTTATGAATAGTAATAACCACTTTTTAAAATTATGTAAATCTTATTTTTCAAAATGAACTTCATTTTTGGATTCGGAGTATCGAATTTAGCCTAAGGTGAAATTTTGGTACATTTCGGATAACTTCCATATTCTGATGAATAGTGAAAATTACTAAATTATAATTAAAAACAACTTTTTTAGTCGAAATAATTTATAGTGATAAATTATTAATTTGAGTGGTTTTAAAGTATATTTAGAATATATTTTTACAATTTAATACAATGTTGGTCATTGGTTGTAATTTCACATTTAAACCAGACATAATCAAGTGTCAATCTTTTGATATATATTGTTTCCTAAAAACACGCTATTTATTTTAACAGCAGGATTTAATTATAAAATTAATTAATGCAACTTCTATGTTATGAATTTGGTAAAATAGATTTCATTTTTGAATTCGGAATACGAAATATAGCCTAGGATGAAATTTTGGCATTTTTCTGAAAAACATCAATTTTTGATGAATAGTGAAACTACTAAGTGGTAGTTAAAAAAACTGAATTTTTCATAAAATTTAATTTTTCCGCTTCTGTGAATGGAATTTCGAAAATCCGAGAGACACGGTTAATATCAAGGACTAAAATGTGGTTCAATGAGATGAAAATAATTTTTTGGTGAATAGTAACTTTTTACTTTTTTTACCGCGGTTAATAGTAAATAGGGTAACTAAGGGTAAATATGATATTAATATTACCCTAACACATGTCCTAATTCTATTGGACAAGTGTAATTCGACCAAAAACAAACTTAGGAATAAAATATGACCATTTAGGCCCACTTGGATTAGATTAGGACATTTATTATTAATTTATTTAAAGAAGGGTTAAAATAGTTAAAATTAAAGTTTAATAAGTAAATCAATTTTAATGAGGGGTTATACATAAGATAAATTCGACTATAAATATTCATTAGAAAGCTAAAAAGATTTCCTACATAATGGTATTTTATTTATAATTTTTAGACATTAAATAATTTAATTTATTTATGACACAATGATGATGCAGTAATTATCTTATTAATGAAATATTGATATAATTGATGTTATAAACACCAAAATAAATGTAATTTGAGACTTTTTATGAATTAAACTAATTTTTTAGGTTAATATGATATATTAATGTTTATTTAATCAACTTGGTTCGAACATTTAATTCTGTTATGACTTTCACAAAAGTCATATATCAAATAGTGTCAAAATTGACACAAAATAGTTTTTAAATCAAATATTATATTATTAATTGTTATTTTATTCCTAAAAATCTAAGGTTCGGCCAAATGACTTAGATAAGGATATATATATTAATAATAAACAATTTGGGGTTCGTTTGGCATGTTATAGTAAGTGTATTAACCATAAAGTGAAAGAAAACAAAAAGACATGGTAAAAGTTAAATTATTTAACTTAATGTTAAATCTAAATGATAAGGTTAACATAGGAACCTAAACTTGTCTAAATTCTATTGGATGAGAGGATTTCGACCCTTCCCCACCTTATCTTCAAAATAAGACCCTTTGGAACCATTATAAACCGATTTTGACTTTAATATAAAATAATATTTTTAGTTATTCCTAAGGTGCCCCTCTCCTCCCCTATAAAAGGACACCTCCTCCCCCTCCTCCTCACACCAATTTGAGCACTCAAGCTCGGCCAACCCCTGCCATTTTCTCCTCTCCACTTCCCTAGAATAATCCTAGAGGTCCTGGTCTTCTTCAAAGACCAATCTTAGTTACCTAAGTGGAGGATTCAAAGAGGCGTTCCAAAGAAGAGGAGGTTCGGACACTTACAAAGCAAGTCAGACCTAAGGTAAGGGAAATATCACAATCTCATTTTTTTATCCGAGATTGTTTATTCGTAAGTATTTACTGGGGTGTATTTTATCATCCACATCCATGTTTCATCAATATGTAATACTTCTTCCATCCACTTACAATTTTTTAAATCCATTTTTACCCTTCGGTGAGTTTTTAGTAAAGAATATGAAAGGAATCTTTTGTCGTTTTTTTTGTACGAGGTACTTTTTGACTTTTCCGACAAAAGTACGAAGAATGTTTTTTTTAACTTATACGGCATGAATGGATTTTTAAATCATTATTTACAAGAAGCTTCCTTTAAAAGTTTTCAAGCTTATTTTTAATCAACTTCTTTTATTTTAAAGTCGTATGACATGTTATGAAAGGAAAAATGTTTTTGAAGAAGAAAGGATATTTTCCTCAAGAATGGAGTTCAAGTGTTTTATCAAAATTATTTTCCATATAAGATAATAAAAGGTTCTGTTTTTATCCCTTTAATTACATTGATTTGATTATGTTGTGAGGGAATTATTTTTATAAAGTCATTTGCCTTATATGATTTTATGATGTCATGATGTTTCAAGAATCCCATTTTTGTTACATGTGTTATGCGATGATGTATGTTTTATGATTATGTGGCACACATAAGAAAGGATTCATTATAAGATGGGTGGGACCTATATCTCCCTCCAATGCATTGGGTAAAGATTTCATATCTCATGAGATAGACATGGCTGGAATGGTAGGTTATACCGGTTCAGTGAAACAGGACTGAAACGAGGATTACTCGATTCAGAAAGGGACTTTGTCCACTAAGATAGTCTTGGCAATGAGTCTTGACTAACAAGAAATGATTCTCTATGATTATGTGTGTATGCCACAATGAGTAATGTTTTAAGTTATGGTTTCATTTTCACTACTATGATTTATCCCATGTTATGAAATTATGCTCTCTTTTGCAGGTTAAGATTTCCAAAAATGTTATGTTCTTATGAAAATTATGTGATTGATATTTCTTTTGTTTACCCTTACTGAGCATTTGAGCTCACCCTTTTATGTTTTCTTTTCCCCAGGATATAAAGAAAGGTTTTAGGTATAAAAAAAAAGGAAGATCTTTGTGGGAGATTTTGAAGATCTTTCACCAGGATTAGAAGATTACGTTCCGAGTTTCCAAAGACACTAAACTATTACGATCCTTGTGTGTGTGTTTTTGCTATGTACTAAGTATTCCGCAAAAGTAATGTAATGTCCATGTACGTCAGGCTTCGGGTCTCTACAGTTGGTATCAGAGGAAAGGTTTAGTCAACCTTTGGAAACTAGGATGCGAGAACTTTAGTGAGATCCTTAGAGATATTTATAAGGTATAGGGATGTCCCTAAGGATAAGTATACGTATAGGATAGAGTCCTAGAACTACGGTAACGATCATAGAATTTAACCTAAGATGTTAGATATTGAGGATACTCCACCTTTATTATGTTGTTTTCCCTAGCATGATTTTTGCCTCTCACACTATTCTTTTATTTGGGTTTTAGAAAATGGATGGAAACAAGATGATTCACGAAAATGGAGGATATGATGGACAATGGAATGATATTCTTCATAATGAAATGGGATTTGGATGTCCAAACATCATTATTATGCCGAATCAGCAATCTCACAACATGATCAATAAAGTAAAATTTGGTAAGTTTCCTGACTCGACTAATAAGAGAAAGATGGAGTTTCATGATGATCATAGAGGAAAGAAAGTTCAATTTCCCCTATGTAAATCATGTGGGAAGAGGCATCAAGGAGAATGTTTCAAAGGAACTGGAAGATGCTTTGGGTGTGGAAAAGAAGGACACAAAGCAAGTAAGTGCAAAGGAAAAGGTTCAGTTAACACCATGGATGAGGATAATGGTATTGCTACGACATCAAAAATGGTTAAGTGTTTTAAATGTGGAATGTATGGGCATTATGCAAACCAATGTCCTAAGGGAAAGACTCATGAAGAGAATCAGTATGGCCATATGGGTAGTATTTATGTGGATGATGATGAAGAGACTACAAATGATATGTGAGATGAAAGAATTGTTGAAGCTCGGTTAAAGGTTTAAGAATGTAGTGGAATGATTACATGTTTATCATGTGTAATGTTGTATAAGTAATCTCATGGTACTATGGAATAAAGAGACATGTAAGGATTGTTACATTGTTGTCTGATTAATGTTACCAGTAACCATGAAAGGTTATTCAGATACTTTTGGAAAGTAGATGATAAGTGCATAATGAAAGGATAAGAAGATAATGAGATGTTTGATTGTATTCATGAGCTCATGATTGATATAAGGACTAAGTGATATCATGGTTTGAGTATAAATAATTTTGAGGATTTTGGTATGTGGAAAGTGTTAACTTTTAACTGCACTCATGTTTTCACTAAGGTATTCAAGAGATTACACGATTAAGGACTTTGAATGTTTGGAATGTGACCAACAAGACATATCTTATGATATGTGGGGATCAACGACAGTATTAAATCTCTGGTAATCGTTGTCACTATATTATGAGAGTGGACTGCAGTATTATGTATAAGCCTAAACATTAGACTGGATTATGTTGGACATAAGTTAGTATTGTTTAAGGATAGAAGATTTTCGATATTATTGATGGGATGTTATAGTAACGTAGTTTTAGAAAAAGGACAACCTGCAGGACGGGCGACAGCCCATCGCTTCGGACAAGGCTGTAGGAATCGAACCCACAACCGAAGTGCGACTGACCTTTATCGCCTACCACTGGCCTACAGGAAGTCCCTGTTTAGTAGAAACTAGTTTTATTATATTAAGCAGTATGATATATGAAGTATAAGTCCATTTTAGGAACCATATATGATTAATCTCACTATAGATCGATTTATGCATATAATTTTTGCTAACCTTTTGTTTGAGACAGATGGAATGACTCGTCATTCTATCACATGATCTGCTAACACTTCACGAATAACAAATTCAACTTCATTTATTTAAGAGATGAAGTGTAAATTGTTCAAGGCACGAACAACAGTGAGATTGTACCAAAATAAAGTAAGTATTTATTAAAATTCAAATTTTCAACTTTAGGGGAAATGATCTTGAAAACCAAAAATGTTGTCCTAGTGATCTTAAACCTGATGAATCAGATGGTACCTTATATCATCACAAATCTATGGATTTGTGATTGCTGGCTTTTCCATAGCCATGTTCTCTACCACTCTCCATCAGAACATGATGGTTAGATTTCTCTTCCATATCCATATTTTCACCTATGTGGAAACCCAATGATTAGTTTATTTGGGTAACCGTTACGTTTCATACTTTTGTTTTTAAAGATTGGTTTTGATATTCCTTTTTACGATGTGGGTTTCTATTAAAGAAACTTTCGAATAGTAAACCATTTATAACCCCGACGAATTTCGAGGGCGAAATTCATTTTAAGGGGGGTAGAATGTAACAGCCCAAGATTTTATAAAAAAATATTCTTTTTAATTTTATTAATGTCTTGTGTTGTACGCTACACCAAAAGGAGCTTGCACAACACGCATCCTTGTCTTGCCTTGCATTACACGCAATCGCGACCTTCCTCGATAGCGTGTGTAATACGCAATACCGAGTTTCACTAAACAACGATGTGCTATTAAAATATTATTAAAACTAGCCGTTATGAATAGTAATAACCACTTTTTAAAATTATGTAAATCTTATTTTTCAAAATGAACTTCATTTTTGGATTCGGAGTATCGAATTTAGCCTAAGGTGAAATTTTGGTACATTTCGGATAACTTCCATATTCTGATGAATAGTGAAAATTACTAAATTATAATTAAAAACAACTTTTTTAGTCGAAATAATTTATAGTGATAAATTATTAATTTGAGTGGTTTTAAAGTATATTTAGAATATATTTTTACAATTTAATACAATGTTGGTCATTGGTTGTAATTTCACATTTAAACCAGACATAATCAAGTGTCAATCTTTTGATATATATTGTTTCCTAAAAACACGCTATTTATTTTAACAGCAGGATTTAATTATAAAATTAATTAATGCAACTTCTATGTTATGAATTTGGTAAAATAGATTTCATTTTTGAATTCGGAATACGAAATATAGCCTAGGATGAAATTTTGGCATTTTTCTGAAAAACATCAATTTTTGATGAATAGTGAAACTACTAAGTGGTAGTTAAAAAAACTGAATTTTTCATAAAATTTAATTTTGCCGCTTCTGTGAATGGAATTTCGAAAATCCGAGAGACACGGTTAATATCAAGGACTAAAATGTGGTTCAATGAGATGAAAATAATTTTTTGGTGAATAGTAACTTTTTACTTTTTTTACCGCGGTTAATAGTAAATAGGGTAACTAAGGGTAAATATGATATTAATATTACCCTAACACATGTCCTAATTCTATTGGACAAGTGTAATTCGACCAAAAACAAACTTAGGAATAAAATATGACCATTTAGGCCCACTTGGATTAGATTAGGACATTTATTATTAATTTATTTAAAGAAGGGTTAAAATAGTTAAAATCAAAGTTTAATAAGTAAATCATTTTTAATGAGGGGTTATACATAAGATAAATTCGACTATAAATATTAATTAGAAAGCTAAAAAGATTTCCTACATAATGGTATTTTATTTATAATTTTTAGACATTAAATAATTTAATTTATTTATGATACAATGATGATGCAGTAATTATCTTATTAATGAAATATTGATATAATTGATGTTATAAACACCAAAATAAATGTAATTTGAGACTTTTTATGAATTAAACTAATTTTTTAGGTTAATATGATATATTAATGTTGATTTAATAAACTTGGTTCGAACATTTAATTCTGTTATGACTTTCACAAAAGTCATATATCAAATAGTGTCAAAATTGACACAAAATAGTTTTTAAATCAAATATTATATTATTAATTGTTATTTTATTCCTAAAAATCTAAGGTTCGGCCAAATGACTTAGATAAGGATATATATATTAATAATAAACAATTTGGGGTTCGTTTGGCATGTTATAGTAAGTGTATTAACCATAAAGTGAAAGAAAACAAAAAGACATGGTAAAAGTTAAATTATTTAACTTAATGTTAAATCTAAATGATAAGGTTAACATAGGAACCTAAACTTGTCTAAATTCTATTGGATGAGAGGATTTCGACCCTTCCCCACCTTATCTTCAAAATAAGACCCTTTGGAACCATTATAAACCGATTTTGACTTTAATATAAAATAATATTTTTAGTTATTCCTAAGGTGCCCCTCTCCTCCCCTATAAAAGGACACCTCCTCCCCCTCCTCCTCACACCAATTTGAGCACTCAAGCTCGGCCAACCCCTGCCATTTTCTCCTCTCCACTTCCCTAGAATAATCCTAGAGGTCCTGGTCTTCTTCAAAGACCAATCTTAGTTACCTAAGTGGAGGATTCAAAGAGGCGTTCCAAAGAAGAGGAGGTTCGGACACTTACAAAGCAAGTCGGACCTAAGGTAAGGGAAATATCACAATCTCATTTTTTTATCCGAGATTGTTTATTCGTAAGTATTTACTGGGGTGTATTTTATCATCCACATCCATGTTTCATCAATATGTAATACTTCTTCCATCCACTTACAATTTTTTAAATCCATTTTTACCCTTCGGTGAGTTTTTAGTAAAGAATATGAAAGGAATCTTTTGTCGTTTTTTTTTGTACGAGGTACTTTTTGACTTTTCCGACAAAAGTACGAAGAATGTTTTTTTTAACTTATACGGCATGAATGGATTTTTAAATCATTATTTACAAGAAGCTTCCTTTAAAAGTTTTCAAGTTTATTTTTAATCAACTTCTTTTATTTTAAAGTCGTATGACATGTTATGAAAGGAAAAATGTTTTTGAAGAAGAAAGGATATTTTCCTCAAGAATGGAGTTCAAGTGTTTTATCAAAATTATTTTCCATCTAAGATAATAAAGGGTTCTGTTTTTATCCCTTTAATTACATTGATTTGATTATGTTGTGAGGGAATTATTTTTATAAAGTCATTTGCCTTATATGATTTTATGATGTCATGATGTTTCAAGAATCCCATTTTTGTTACATGTGTTATGCGATGATGTATGTTTTATGATTATGTGGCACACATAAGAAAGGATTCATTATAAGATGGGTGGGACCTATATCTCCCTCCAATGCATTGGGTAAAGATTTCATATCTCATGAGATAGACATGGCTGGAATGGTAGGTTATACCGGTTCAGTGAAACAGGACTAAAACGAGGATTACTCGATTCAGAAAGGGACTTTGTCCACTAAGATAGTCTTGGCAATGAGTCTTGACTAACAAGAAATGATTCTCTATGATTATGTGTGTATGCCACAATGAGTAATGTTTTAAGTTATGGTTTCATTTTCACTACTATGATTTATCCCATGTTATGAAATTATGCTCTCTTTTGCAGGTTAAGATTTCCAAAAATGTTATGTTCTTATGAAAATTATGTGATTGATATTTCTTTTGTTTACCCTTACTGAGCATTTGAGCTCACCCTTTTATGTTTTCTTTTCCCCAGGATATAAAGAAAGGTTTTAGGTATAAAAAAAAGGAAGATCTTTGTGGGAGATTTTGAAGATCTTTCACCAGGATTAGAAGATTACGTTCCGAGTTTCCAAAGACACTAAACTATTACGATCCCTGTGTGTGTGTTTTTGCTATGTACTAAGTATTCCGCAAAAGTAATGTAATGTCAATGTACGTCAGGCTTCGGGTCTCTACAGATAAAGGATTTATGACTACGTCTTGAGACTAGAAGATAAAAAAAGTGAAATAAGACATTATAAGAGGAAATTTGGGTATACATTAAATAAAAAAAATGAAGGATATAATTGTTTTTGAGTGGGTGGAAGAGATCTCCTTTTAGAGGTGATAATGGTTGAATTTCATTAGAAACTTAAGTCAAATGAAGGGTAAATATGAAATCACATTGGAGTTAGGTGATTTAGGTAAGGAAATGTTGGTTTTAGTTGTATTATTTAACTAAAAACCTAAAAAAATATTTAATTCATTTATAAATATACAATTAATTATTCATAATTTGTGCCATGTTAATTTACAACATCAACATCTTTTTATGTTATATACTATTTTATCATGGTGATTATTTTTACAAAAAATAGAATATTGAACATATTAAAAACATTCATGTAATAACTAAATTTTTTTACCTCATTTAACCTATTCAAAATACTAAATCTGATAAATTTAACTTTTAGATAATAATATAAGTATATATAAAAACTATTTTATAGAAAAATGAATTTTTTAAACATCAAGTGTCCTTATTCTTATTATATATTAATTAATAATCATAAAATGAGTGATAAAATACACACATATATATAAATAAAACATTTTATTTTCAATATAATAATACAAAATACTTATAAAGACAATATTTTGTGAAATATCCATTTTTAACATTAAATGGTCATATTTATTTTTTATGTTATAATAGTTCCTTTAAATCTATCAATCCATTGAAAATAAAATCATTCAAATAATTCTATAAATACATGTAATTAAAATCATTATTAAAATTTGATAGAAAATATATAATGTATAAAAATACATAATTTTTAGGAATTAAAATATTTTTACCCATACAGAATTATCATTTTATTTCATTGAAAAATTAATTATTATATATTAATTTTTAAATTTGTAAAATGTTATTATCTTTAATCTATTAATCTTAAACCATTTGGATATGTGTAAATCCAACAATCATATATCTAAATACTATATAACCAATGACCATATAGACAATGAACATATAACCGATGACCATATTACATTCCTATATATAGCCTTAAATACTCCTACAAATCTATTCAACATATTAAAAAATTTCATTCTAAATATAAACATCATATTTTTAATGTTTTTATTCTTTATATACTTATCATCAGTGGTATGATCTTCATGAAATATCATGATGATAAGAATTTTAACCTTGAGGCATGTTTATTTATGCATGGATTCATTCATTTTCTAATGTTATTAATTATGATTCATTTAGTTATCTCTTAATATTATTTTATTATATTATTCCACTATAATGAAACAAGTCACTGTTCATTTTAGTTTAGTGTTGCATGTGAAATAATGTATTCAACATGATAAATAAATTAAAACATGGGGCGTTAAAATTGATCACATCATCCAAAACAACTTTTGGAATATTTTAAATAATTTCAAAATAAGAAAATTTAATATAATAATTTTTTATTTTTATTTATTAAAAATTAATAAATTAATATAAACAAGTATTTATTTCACCTTATTTTAAAATTTTAAACACTTTATAAATTATTCACCATATAAATTCACTTTAAACCTAGATCACACCAACCAAATAATTTTTGGTTTAGTTTAAAACACTAAGTTTTTGTGAATTTTAATAAAAAATATAATTTTATTTAAAGTTATATTGAAATATATTCTCACCATAACATGGATCTATCTAGGGACAAATCCTATAATGGGATTCACCATAAACATTACCTATATTATTTTAGTCAAAATCCATTTCAACCATGCTATTATGGGAGTCTATAACCATTTTATGTTAGGATAAACTATTTTGGAAAAATTATTTTTCTCAACCAAGGAGTTTTAGACTAGTTGTTTAACCCAAAAAATCTATTTTGGATAAGATATTCAAAGTACTTAAATTTATTAGTAGCATTATTTATGTCAGGCTATGTCCTCATTTTTAAGTCCACCATAATATAGTGATAATCTAACCATAACATAGAGATATTACCTTATGATGTTTCATTTTTTTTGATTTTATATCTCTGACCATAATAGGTATTTTCATGCTATTATTCCATGGTCTATAATAATTGAGAACCAAAATGGGAGTTTTCGAATTGACTATGCCATGTTCTAGAAAAACAAAGAACAAAAATTATTGCTTTGGAGCGACATTATCATGTAATCTTGAATTATAATAGCTACAATATTTTCATCCTCCTAATAATTTAATCCAAACATAATTGAGATTTCTATAAAAGAATTAGTGAGTTTTGGATGGGATAAATTTTATCCAAATGCAGTGAATAAACAACATTTGAAACCTAAATCCACATAATCTTCCATACATGTTGGATTAAATAAAATAATGAATAAGAACAATGCACATATTCTCTATTGATTAGGCTCATCCACACAAGTTTTGTATAGATCACTAAGAATCAGTTGAATTTATTTTCCTCCCAGGGTACCCATAGATTTAGTGAATCCCCAAATGCTTAGGAAAGTTATCTCTCAAACTAAGGTTTTCTAAAACCTTATGTTTGAAGGTTTATATGAAATGATCACATGATAATTTTGGATTTTATGATTTATAACCATTACACACTACTACATAAGGATTTAAACAAACTATATAGGTATTATGGACTCAAATTTTCCAGTATACATAGTTTAAGTGGTTTTTCAAACATTTAAATATTAGAACCCCTTTGTAATATTTTGTTTAGTTCTGATATTAAATGTTTAACATTTAAATATTCATGTTATGAATCCAAAATCCCCCAATATTTATCTTTTGATGATAAAATGAATATGATATAACTTTAATTGAGAGAATAGGAAAACCAACATGTTATATTATAATATAATAATACTATGCATGATAACTACAACATAGTTACTTTCACTATGTCGTGGAGCACCTTGTCATAAAGCACAACATAGTCAAAATCACTATTCCATGGTCGGTACATTTAGTTTATATTTTTATAAAAAATAATGATATTTATTTTAAGGTAATTATAACCACTTTAAAAATAATATTTCCATTAATAAAATAAAAGTGTTCCTATTTGATGATAACATAAAAACCATACTTTATAAAAATATTAGTAAGTGGAAGAAAAATAATAAAAATCATTAGTGAAATAACCATAAATGATTAACATATCTCCAGAATCATGGTAAAAAACCAAGATCCAGGGATGGAATATATGATATTCTATAATGGAATCCTTCTATAGTGGTGTACTAGTGATGCGATGGAAACTACCACTACACCCAATTTTTCTCTTTATAGCTTGACCATGTGAAAAAATTACCTTAATAGAGAATAGTGATAACTAGGGTCCATTATAAATAACATGATCCTAAACTAGTAGATTGCACACCCCAAGATTTCCCACAGATCCACCAAATCTTCCCATGACATATAAATAGAGGTAAGCAATACAATTCACTATATTTAACAATATAACAATATTATGATTCAATGAAAACTCATAGATTTCCCCCCCAAAAACGTTCAAATAAAAAACCCCTTCCAATAATAAAAATTAAATAGAAAAAAAATCCATTTACCATGATCAATTAATATTAAAATATAATCCATTTCTTTATGAGTAAAATCAATGGTAATGTATTTAATGGCAGGAGATACATCAACATTAATAAAATGTCAAATAATTATAAATAATATTCAATACTTGAGAAACATTAAGAGGATAATTTAATCCTCCATTATTTAACATAATTATAACCTTTAGAATTCAAATAAAGAGTTAAAAATAACATGGTTTTATTATATGGAATAGGTCAACTTTTAAGTGAGCAAATGTACCATTGACCATTGGAAACTTTACTTAAATATTTATGTTAATTAATTATTAATTATTAGAAGTTATTCCATAATAATAACATTAATTATCTCATAAAAACCCAAGGTTTTAATTTATTCAAACAAATTATGTTCATTTCTTCCATAAAAACAAAATTTAACCATCTAGATATGAAAAACCATATTTAATGTTAAAGAGTTGAAATAAGACAATGTAAACTCCTTGAATAAAATTTTAAGTAATTAAAATAACATTTATTATGAGTAAAATCAACGTTTAAAATACACAAGAACTTATATTCCCATGAATAAAGGAAAATACATGGAGTTACACACCAACCATGATGAAACTAGTGTGTAGAAGTGTATATTCATGAAGAAAGATAAAGAAAATCCCGTATATGATGACTTGGAACCCTAAAATAAAAAAATCCCTAATTAAATTTAGGTAAAGAAGAAAACCTAACATCTATGGGAATGGGGAAGTAATAAATTATAGAAATAGGGATGAATAATAAGATAAAAGAAGAGAGTAAGTGGTTTTGGATGACTAGCCCTGAAGGAATCACTCCATTTAATAGAGTTTCACTATGTATAAGAAAGGTGGTATGGAAGAGAGGAGGATATGATGCCTTAAGAAGAGGATAAATGAATGGTGAGAGGGAAGAGGCCCTGAATCTAAAATTAACATATACAAAACCTAAAATTTTCAATTTTTAATATTGCATAGTCTGTATGCATAGTTCAATAGATCATGTAAAAATTCTAGGAAAATCTCTATCTCTTACTCAAACTATCTATTCTACATAGTTCAACTGTAAGGTTTAGATACATGGTTAGGGTAACTATGAAACCTATAAAAACTCCTCAAATTTTTATATTTTGATTTCAAACTCCAAAATAAAAAATAAAACAAATAAATAATATAATACTAACAAAAAATTACATTATGAGTGTTAAAGTTGTGGTAAAATAATTATTTTTTATTTTTTCTAACAACAATAACTAGAATTTAATTATTTTTATAACTTTATATAGTTTTTTTACTAATAGATGAAAAACGTTAAAAAATTAAATATTTGAAAATTTTATTATGATAAACAATAAAATATAGTTTATGGGTATATTTACCAATATCATTAAGAAAATGGATTTCTACACACATAAATTATCATGTGACCTTCTAAGTATAGAATTTTAAAGTTAAATAAAAATTCAATATACTGGTCATGAAAAATTTGGGTGATCATTCAAGTAAATTTATTTATCTAATGCAATTATAGGAAAGTAAAATGTGGTTGGAATAAAATATTCATAAAAATTCATGAACTAAGGGATTGAAAATCAAGATGTGAACATTCAAAATTCAAATATATTTTACTTAAAATAAATAACGAGGAAAAAATTCTAATCCAGGAAATGTAATGTTCAATATTGAAAATTCCCTTGGAAATAATGATTCTTACTATTGTAAATATACTTCATGCAAATAGAATTCAAATAATTTATTTCATGATTAAGTAATCAATTCTATTACTTGACACCAACAACTAAAATTAATTCAATCCACTAAAATATGTAGATTACTTTCATAGGAATTCATACATGAAATATTATTTTGATATCAAGTATGAAACTTAGATTCCCATCCCACTCCATTTTCAATTCAATAGAAGAATCCTTATATTTATTCTCAACATCAAAAATTTTAACAAGGAAAAGTAAATGAATTGAGTACATTCACATAATTGATACATTAGTTATTGGAATCTATCACTATAATACCTTTTATAATACATAAGTGTATATATTATATAGGTAAATAAGATTTTTTGATATATATATATATATATATTCATATAAACCATTTTATCACCCTTCACTACAAAATTTTAGGTTATTTATGATGGATTTATTTTATCATAAATAGTATTTTTTAATAAATAAAGCTTATTTGCAATATAATTACATAAAAAATGGTTTTTTGATCTAAACTTAGTCATAATTAACATTATTTGTGATGAAACATAAAAAATAAGGTGTGGTGGGATACTTTTAATGATTAAAAATAAATTCTATTACAAAAATATTTGGCCCTAAATTATTAGTGAGGAAAAGTTATTCCATTACAATTAAGTTATGGTGATATTTTAAATAGTAATGAAAATTATATATTCCTCTCAAAAAATAATATATCATATTAATTTTTTTAGTGGATTAATCAATTGTAAAAAATAAAATAAAAAATAAAAACTGGTGAAATTAAAAAAAATTGATAAAAAAATTAAAAAAATTAATACATAATGATTTTATTGAACAAAAAATAATAAACCAACTACTATGGAGAAGGGGTGTCATCTGATAAAGGATTTTCAGTATGTGGATGAAAGTCTATACCTAAATCATGTTCCCCTCTTAGTCACTGGTGCAGTGTCAATATCCCCTCTACACATCTCGCATGACCGGATATGGAGCTCATTGCCACATAGCTCATCCTTATATAACCTATGAATTAGATTATTAAAATCATATCCAACCATTTGAAACCAAAAAATAATATTAAGTGATAATAATTTTTAATATATTAATCAAATATTAATAACCAATAAATATTTATTGAAAAAATTAATATATACTCATCGTGATTGTAGGTAGAATGTAAAATCACATTCTTCATCTTCATCTTTATATTAGTCACCATTATAATATTTATATTCTTCCTTAATATCATAAATTTCCATAATATCTTTAATTTCATCATCTATTATTATTTTAATTTTAATAATAGTTTCAAAATACACTTTATCAACACCACCATCATTTAATTTCAAAGTACTATCATTGATATTTATATCTCTTTGAGTAAGAGATGTATTCAGTGACACATCTTAAAAAATTTCAATATTTTACAACAATATAGATCAATTACCATTTTTAATAAACTAACTATCATGAAATTTTATTTTTATTAAGCTATATTAATTATTTATATTTATTTTAGAAGCATAATATTTAGCATAATAAACTTGATGTTCTAATATGAATTGTTCATTTTATACAAGAAAACTTCTATACTCAATGTTAACGAATTCATGCCTCAAATGAAACCAACCCTCAATTAGTATCAAAATAATAATTTTAAAACATTATTATATAACTCTATACAAGATAAAATAACTAAGTTATTCTATCTAATATTCTATAAAATTCAATTTCACTTTCTCTATGATGGGTTTCTTTTTAACAAACACCACTGTCCTTTTTCTGAATCACCATTTATGTGTGTATGAAATCTAAATCCATTAACCAGATAAGCATGATTATATTTTACCAATTTATAAGGAAGTTTACTAAGTGAAAATAATTTATTATCAATTTTATTTCTATGAAATGATACTTAGAAAAGTTTAAATTAATTATTATTAAAAAACAATACATTGATTTTATATGTATTATAATAAGGAAATATCACTTACCAATATTTGAAAACAAAACACAAAATTAAATTTTCAATGTTATTCAAGTAAAACTAGACTAATTTGTGTTATTTTTAATATGATAATCATATAGTCTATTAAAAATTAATAAAAATAAGATTTTTGAAAAAAAGGATGTAATAAAGTAATAATAACACTTACTGTATGAATCAATAATTTTTTTCAAAAGTGATTAGAACATATGTGTAAGATTTTTGTTTTTCTTCATTGGAAATCCATCGTTCATGTTCACCACTAAATCCAAGTCCAGGTTGATTAAATAATTATAAGCAATTATATATTTAATCATCTTTATTTTCCTCATTTTGATCCAATTGATTATGTTTCAAGAAATATTCAGATTGAAAATAATAATTGACACTTCAGTTGGTACTTTTTCTTGTATTTTTTTCTTTAATTTTTGTATACATATCTCAAATGCATACATCCATAAAAAATTTACTAACCCTATTTTTTATATGTAATATGTGATATTAAATGTTACAATAAATCAAAGATTTTCAATGGAAATATTTTACCCCTATTTAGATAAACATACAATAATATCTTTTTATATATTACTCAATGCATCATAGTATCAAGTTACAACAAAAATATCATATAAAAAATATGATATCTCATTCAAATATCCCAAACTAATGAATTCTAAAACCCTATAAAATAAATAGATAACGATATTTTAATTCTGACATTAAAATCATGACATTTTAAACTAGTATTATGACCATTTATGACATAACATGATAAATTATAAGTATATACATTTGGTATCCTCAAATCTAAAATTCATTAATAAAATAATAAAAAATTTCTTTAGATAGTGCATAAGATAATTTTGGATTTATTAAATTTTGTGTTTTTTCATCTTTAAAAACTCAATTTTAGGGCACTTTCAAATTTGAGATATATTTAACCATGCCTTTATAGTATCTTTAGCCTTGTTTGGTGTGTCTAATATAATATAAAATATTCTATCCAAATAATGTTTCTCAACATGAATTAAATAAAGTATGTGACAGACAAAAAGATTAAACCAATATGGTAAATATTAAAAAATAAATTTCTTTATCCAGTTTATATATCTCTTAAAACCAAATTTTTATCAGTTTATAGTTGGTTCCAACGTAATAGGTAGTAATTAATTGATGAACTATTTCACCTAAATACCCAATAGAATTGATAAATGCCCATCTCTTTCAATTCCACATTTTATAAAATTATATTTATTTCTTAAAAGAGATTGATCGATAATAATAAATCTTCAAAGGTAGTAAAAAAAGGTTTTATTACTATCACCCATGAAATAAAAAATATATATAGGAACTTGTGAACTCTATACAAATATGATACCAAAATTTATAAAGTTACATATTGTTCAAAATTATATTCATAGTGTAAAATTTTATTGTTATACTATATCATACATAATTATACCTCAACACATAATAAATTTAACTCATCAATCATTGGTATAAAATAAACATCAATATTCATCATTGGGTGACTTAAAATTAATAACACCAAATATATACATGGTTCCTTCATTAATATCCAAGGATGTAAGTTATAGGGATTTATGAAAATAAGCCTACATGAATAATGACTACCATAAGAACCAAAAGTAAAAAAAAGAACATATAAAAATACATAACAAGATATTAAAATGTTATAAAGGAAAAATTTGGATGCAAATAATCAAATAATTTCAACAAAACACTATCACAAGGATTATTTAAGCTTCTATTTATGAAAATATTGAATCGATTCCATATCATGAATGAATCAATATTGTTAGACGGAAATAAAAGTTTTTAATATATGTGTAATACAAAAACATATCAAATATTTTATAGAAAAAAGTATGGATTTTACAAGTTGTATTTTCTTTACCTCAATTTTTAAAATCCCTAAATTTTAAAAGGAAACATTATGCTCAATATCATACAAGATATTCCACATCAAGCTTACATAAACGACTAAATATTATTATTTAAATATGACTGTTATCACCTAGTGGTTGGAATGTTGGGAATGAATGAGATTAAATAAATTTTGAAAATATATTTTAAAAATGTTTATAAAATTAATTCATTTGTTACCAATTAATTATAAATCAAAATAAAAACCAATTCAATATAAAGGGTGTGTTTTTATAAAAAAACGATTTTTATGACCACAGTGGACTTTTATCTTAATAAATTAAATTAATAACTATTATTAAATGATATAAATGATATTTATATATTTTATATATAAAATAAAATGTTTTTAAATTTATCTAATAAGTTTTGTAGGCTTAAGATAAGAATAAATTCAATTTTAAGCATAAAAGCTATATTTTTCTAAAAACCAATATTGCTACATTTTGATAGCGCACATATTTTAAATATAAATTTTGATACTTTTATAAATTTATTTTTACCAAATAAAATTAATTTTATAAAATTTAATATCAAAATTAACTTATGGTGAATTTTTGGTATTTTTCTAATAAGTTTCATTTTTTGATGAACAGTTAAAATACAACATTTTATCTAAAAAATATTATTCCATATTATTTAATTATATAGTTAAATTATATATTAAATTGGTTTTAAAGCATAATTAGTTAAAAAATAAAACAATAAAACCAATTTAGGTAATTATAATAAATTTTACATTGAAATTTGACATAAATATATTTCAATATTTCAAACCTATCACTTTAAAAACCAGTTTTTTCATTGTGTCTATGAGACTAATTTTAAATCTAATTTTTCTAATAATGTGAAATTATTTAGATAAAATAGATTACATATTTTTAATAATAATGTTAAAATTAGGTTTTAAGGTCAATTTTATTTTTATTCATAAAAAATTTTACCATGGAAAAAAAATTATTTACCATAATATCTATAAAAAATGAAATAGGTTAAAGTTAAAAAGGTAAAGGTATAAAATTCCTAAAAAATAAAACATTTAATGGTTGTTTAAGGTGTTTATAGACCATAAAAATCCTATAAAATATTAATTTATATCCAAATTTATGGAATTTAATTCCACCTCAATGTGGTTGGCCTTAAATATAAAATAATCACTTAAACCCACCATTCCCCAAGTATAAATACCACTCCTCAACAACCCATTTTGACTAAAAAGTATTATTTATCATTAAATATTTGTAAAACCATATCCTCCACAATATACCCATGTCCTAGTACTTTTGGTCTCCCCAAAATACCAAATACAAGGTCCTTAATGGTCTCTTAATGAGGTGATATTCAAGAGGTAATTTTCTCGAAGTAACTCTCTTAATTTCTTTTTTTTTTCTACTTTCACCTCACCAAATTCATCTATATATACATGATAACTACATAATCATGTGTATACTAGTTTTTTATTTTTATAATTGAATATCTCATATCTATTTCATTTCCCATCTCCACTAATTAAAATAAATGAAACTATTGCCCAAGTTATGTTGGTTAGTCACCCCCGTGAATAATGATTTTGTTTTTTTCCATTACTGCCTTCACGACTGATCATAAAAAATATAATTATGGTTAAATAATATTTTAATGGGTATATTATAACCTATTTTATGATCTGTAACTAATATATACAAAAAATATTAAATTAAATGAAATTAGTTTGTGATATTCAGAAAAATCACCTAAATAAACTAAATATTTATCATTAACATTCTATTATTAATGTTTTTTGTTCATTTTATCTAATAAATCATACTCATGTAAAAAATAAAAATTAAATATGGGACAATTCATACTTTTGGAATTTCATTAATACTATTCCATTACACTTCTAGATTTTTAATCCCAATTTACCAGAAAATCCATAATTATACACAAATGAACCGATCATGAAACTTTGAAACAAACACAACTAAAACCATGAAAATAATGAAATATTATTAATTAATTCATCATAATATTTTATAGAATCATAACTTAAGGTATTATAAATATTAATATAGTTCTTTATAGAGTTAATAACATTCTTCAAACCATTATACAAGAGGTTTGAACACATTTTAAGTAATTTGAATGTGAGGTAAGGGACTTCTTAACCCAATTTCCATGATTTTGGTTAAAATTAAACTTCTTGATTATTTCATTCTAATATTATGAATGAAATTAATTTTTAACATCTTATAATTTATTTCAACTTGGTTTATGTGGATTTACTGTGAAAACATATAATCAGTTCAATTTATTGACGCTCACTCCAATGATATGATATTTATGAGAGACTTTATTTTAAAAATTATATTTTTAAAGATTTATTAAAAATTAATTTTCCTACTTGTCTGTGCTTTCAAAAAATTGATTCCAATTTTTTTAATTTTCTATTATAATTTTTAAGTCATTTTAACTCATGTTTGACTTTTTACGAAATAGTCTAAGATTATTGTTTTTTAAAATTTTCTAAAAGTGGTTATTTTTGGATTTTCCAACAAAAATATGAAAGGAATGTTTTTTTGACTTATATGGAATAGGAATATTTTACCACTTTCATGACACCTTAATTATTTGAAGATTAATTTTAAAAATTAGATTTTTATTTTCAAATAAAATGTTTTCCTTTATACGTGCATAGTTTTTCTAAAAATATGAGATTTTAAAATGAAAGGTATATTTTATTTAGGAATATTTATATAATACAAGTATTCATATTTTATGATTGTGATATAGTTTTTGGTTATTTTTTGTAATTATTTGTGGTTATGTGATAAGCCAAAGATGGGTGCTTATGTGATAAACCAATGACGAGTGGTTTTGTGATAAACCAAGGATGGGTGGTTATGTGATAACTGCCAATGCATTGGATACTATGGAGTTGGAGGTTGATCATACTGGTTAATACATTTAAACAAGGGTTTGATCCCCATTATATGTCATGGGTGAGCTTGATATATCTTATATTAAAGGTTGATCCCCATTATAGCTCATGAAAAATGGGTTAGATAAATATAAATTATACAAAGGGTTGAGTCACATTATAACTCATGGGTGAGCCTGATATATCTTATATGAAGGGTGATCTCCATTATATCTCTCTATTATATTGTGTAGTGATTATATTGGAAGTAGACCGTATGCTTATTCTACATAAAAATGGATTTTAAAGGTTTATATAAATGTGATTCTCTAAAATTAAAAAAGGAGTTTCTTTTTTTTATATGGGTTTTATTGATTTTATTTTAGCTAAAAGTGTGTTTTTGTCCTCAAAAAATTATTTATTTTAATATCCCAAAGAAATTTTTTAAAAAGGTAAATATTATAGGGGTTTTAATGTTTTTCACTAGATTAACATTTTCCCTAATTTTATATCCCTTACTATGATTTTGTGCTCATCCCAAGTTTAAAAATGTTTTTTCACAGGATTTGAAGGAGAATAGAGACATGTATAAGAATAAGGGAAAAACTGTGAAGATTTCACATGAAGAGAAACCATACTTTATATTAAAATGGTTCCCTTTGGTGAAAAAATGGATACCTACTATAAGAGTGAACTTGTAATTTATGGTTTTAATTTGTAAGAGTTTTCCCAATTCTCTGAAACACAAAACCTAAAATATATTTGGGAAAATAAAGTGATTTTTAGTTTCAAAATAACTGTAAAGGATAGGTCCTTATAGTTGGTATCAGAGTAGGGTTTAGATAACTTTATAGGTTAAGATATTATTTTAGAATAAGTTAGATATCCTATATAAACATAAGGGTTATTATCATATGGAGAAATTTTTAGGATTATTATAATTTAAGTGGATCAGTAAAAGATTAAATAAAATGAGATATAAGAAGGTGGGAGGAATAGAGTATTATAAAATTTTTAATATATTATCTTTACCCGATATATTATTTTTCCATTAATAATTCATTTCATGTTTATGTGATTTTCTTTTCAAAAAATTAAGGATAATTTATCAAATGGAAGGAAATAGATCTTTCACAACCTTATTATCCCTCCCTGATTATTTTATCATCCACTACTAGAAATCTATGATATACCAACAGTTTTAAACCTTTGGTATAGGCTGGATAACCGTTGGTATAATATTTACCAACGATTGTCCAAACCATTGGAAACTAAGACATGAAGATAGATTTATCCCAATAGTTATTCATAAACCATTGGGGTATGTCATGTTACAACACATTATACTAATAGTTTTATATAACCTTGGGAATAACATTTTACCAATAGTTTTACACTAATGCAATAAACCTCATTTTATACATATACCAACGATTTTAGGAACTGTTGGTAAATAATTTTACTAACGGTTTGAAGAAACCATTTGTAACACTTTATTTAATAGCTCTATACCAACAGTTTGTAAACCATTGGTATAGAAGTTTACCAACGGTTTCATGAAACCAATGGTATAGATTGGATTTTCACATCTATACTAATGGTTTTGAAACCGTCGGCATAGAGTTTCTGTAGCTCGAGCAGTAGTACCAGCCTCCCCTTATGAAATTACAGAATTTAGAATTAATTCTACACAAAATTCAAAATTAAAAAACCTATACATAAATCAAAATTAATTACCTCTAATAATAAAAAACCTATAAAGAATTCAGAATTCAACAAGCAGTACCAGCAGAAAATAATAACAAACCTATACATCCAATGACTTGTGAAATTACCTACAATTGAAATACTCTATACATAATTCAAAATAACATGGGGGTGAGGTGGTGTCTAGGGTGGGGGGCTATCCATGGTGGTGGGGGTGTACATGGGGGGGGGGGTGTCCTGTGGGTGGGATGGTGTCCATGGGGGGTGGGGGTGGTCTAGGGGGTTTGGGGGGGGGGGGGGTGAGGGGCTGTCCAAGGGGGTAGGGGGTGTCCTGGAGGGGGGGGGGGCTGTCCATGGGGGTGGGGTTGTCCAGGGGGTGAGGTGGTGGGGTGGTGTATAAGGGGTTTGGGGGGGGGGGGTGTCTAGGGGGGATGTCCAGAGGGGTGGGGGGATTTCTATAGGGGTGGGGGTGTCCGAGGGGTGGGTAGGGGGGGATGTCCATGGGGGTGGGGTGTCCAGGGGTTGGGGGGGGGGGGGGGGGGTTGTCTAGGGGGTTGGAGTGGGGGAGGGGGTGTCCTAGGGGGTAGGGGTTGGAGTGGGGGGGGGGGGGGGTCTAGGGGGGTTGTTTGGCGGGGGGTTGCCCATAGTAGGGAGGGGGGGGGGTGTCCAGGGGGTGGGGGTGTCTTGGAGGGTGGGGGGTATCTAGGGGGTTGGGGGTGAGTCCAAGGGGGTCGGGGTGTCTAGGGGTGGAGGTGTCTAGGGGGTGGGGGGTGTCCAGGTTGTGGGGGGTGTCCATGGGGGTCGGGGTGTCCAGGGGGTTGGGGTGGTGTCTGAGGGGGGGGGGGGGGTGTCCAAGGGGGTCGGGGTTGTCTAAGTGGGGGTGTCCATGGGGGTGGAGGTGTCTAGGGGGGGTGTTCAGGGTGTGGGGGAGGGGGGGGGGTGGGTGTTCAGGGGGTGGGGGTCTCCTTGGGGGGGGGGGGGGGGGTTGTCCAAGGGGTTGGGGGTTGTCCAAGTGGGGTAGGGGGTGTCCAGTGGGTGGAAGGGGGGTGGTTTTCCAAGGGGGTAGGGGGTGTCCAGGTGGTGGAGGGTGTCTATGGGGTGGGGTGGTGTCCAGGGGGGGCTATCTCGGGGGTTGGGAGGGCTGTCCTAGGGAGTAGGGGAGTCCAGGGGGTGGAGGGGTGTCCAGGGGGATGTGGGTGTGTCCAAGGGGATGGGGGTGTCTAGGGGGTGGGGGATGTCCATGGGAGTGGGGGTGTCCAGGGGGTGGGGTCGGGGGGGGGGGGGGGGGCTGTCCAGGGGGTTGAAGGGTGGTATTCCATCCTACCTTTTTATTACATAACTTTTCATTACATTTTACAAACAGAGGATCTTTAAAGTCTTGTGTCTTGGAAATCAAGAAAAATAAAACATAAAAACATAAAACACGCTTTGAAATACCCTTGAAAAGATTCTTGAAAAGTTCATCTTATGTACAATTACTACATCTCATAACCTATAGACATACATCAAAGGAAAGGGTTAGCTGAAGGCCCAGTAAAGAAAGCAAGGGAACCAGTTTACTTGTGATATCAGTTATAACTTTATGAAAACCATAAGACATGTGATATGGAAAAAGAGGCATATCATAATAAAAGTAAAATGAATCATAACTTGAATATGTGGCTACAACATTTCATTTAGACATTCTTGAACATATCACCAAGGCTCATCCCCAAAGTGTCATAAAAAAATTACCAATGTTATTCAACAAGGTATAGTAAAACTTTTCATCTCTAGAGATTAAATTATTTACCCAATGCATTGAAGCACTATCAAGGCACACACTTAATATGTATTTAATTCATGTGATCCACATAGATAATAATAAAAAATTTCAGAAATAACCCAAATAGAATAAAATAAATATGGTTCATTTCAAAATCGTGACGTTGTAAAAGTGCTTAAAAATAAGATCATTATGTCATTTATAACCCATGGAAAGAGAGTGAAGGTTATATGTATGTCAATTAAAAAATAAAATAGATCAATTTTATGTATTTATTAATACCTTTATAAATGAAAATAGATTTGGGTATTCACATAAATAATATAATAGAACTTCTTGAGAAAAAGAGAGATTTTGAGATGAAAATTCTACAGCATAACACCTATATAACATGGTTTTAAAAAACATTGAAAAGGGAGGGGAAAAGAGTCACCCACTCATAAATAACTCATAATATAGTATGGGTACAGAATAAAAATAATTAAGATCATGGTATGAATATTTTAAGAAAATACCATATGAAAATGAAACTCGATAGAAAAAGAGAATATGTGATTTCTTTTACGAAAATTCGGCAGCCTAACGACATCACTTAAAAATTCAGAAAATAAATTGATGAAAGAAGAAAGGTTCTATCATCATTTGAACATGAAATTTAAAGTAATAATAATATATAAAAACATACCCCCACATAAGAAGATGGAAACTGGAAGACATAACTTAAAGGAAATCATGACTAAAAGAGGAGGGTAGAAGGTTCCCTTACCTTGAAGAGTGACCTAAGATTGATGGTTGGGACCTTTGGGGGATTGAGGGAACCTTGGGAGGACTCCATGGGCGGTAAAAAATCTAGAAATTTGTTGAGGAGGATTTTGGAAGGAAATTAAGGAGTGAATGACTTGTTATTTATAGGAAAAGTGCGGGAATATTTAATTAATTTCCAATGGACACCTCATCGGTTGTATTTGAAAAACCATGGGCTTGCCCATTTTATTTGCCCATGGTATTGTCCATTTGGGACACCTAATAACATATATCACTATTCAAAAGTTGAACAGAATGATTACATCATTATTACATCATTAATGATGTGATTAATTACACCGAAACTCAAAACTATATTTTTACTATTCACAGAAAAACAAAACATTTTATAAAAATATCATAAAATCACCATACCCTAATATTAACATTATGAATTAAAAAATGAACTCCATTATAAGAAAATAATTTTACAAATAATTTTAATTTAATTTTTAAATAAAATCATTATTTATTCCAAATAAACAACTTTAAATCTATAAATCGTTTTGTAACACCTTGAAAAGTAATCATCATCCAATAAAATTATTGTATAAACATAAGAAAATAAAGTAAAAATTGAAGATTAAATTTTATGAAAATAAATTTCCATTTTAAATTAATAAATTAATTATAAAATTGTAAATAATATATTTATGACATACAAAAAATACCTAAACTTATACTATGATTATTTTTTCACATTTTAGATTTTTAAATTTTATTTATACATTCATGGGTGAAGATTCTATTTTTTTGGCTAATTTACTATTCATTACTATTCATAAGGGTATATTGCTATTCATACTTTACTATTCACTAAAAATTAAGTTAATCTTATTAGACTCTAAATTTCTTACTAGTCACAACTGTAGAAGACCATTTTTTGGAAAAAAAATTTACACTGTTAATTATTTAAAGATTACATAAATATTTTAAAATACCCTTTTCTCTAAAATTCATTTGTACTATGGAACTATAAATTCATCCTACATTTATCTAGATATCTAAAATTCACCAACTTTTCCATAATAAGAAATAAAAATTTTATTTATCCAAAAGGTTTACATAAGTAACTAAGGTCACGTTACATATCCCCTTATAACACCGGCATAGGACCTACGTGTAAGGTGTGATTTGGTGATAGGATCTTGGGGTAGCTCAGACAATATTTCTCGAGTAGTGATTTCAATTAGCTTGAACTTCTCTCTTAGGTGATTTCATTCAAACATTACAAGTTGAAGTTTAGCTTGTAATTTTTCTAGAGAAAATCCCAGTGATGCTTCCTCCTTCTCAAGCTCCGACATATGGGATTCGTATGACTCGAGTCTACTGGATGAGGCCATCGACTCTTCTTTCTTTATTAATTAACCAAGATCACATGTATTTATAAACAATAATTGTTTAGTTTCCAAATATCATATTGACCAATGGGTATATCATAGTTGAAACCCAACGGGATCACTTCATTAATTAAAGGATACAGTTTTGTGGAGTATAAAATGAAATAACAAACAAATTTAGGAATCAAATATTATTCAAAAGTTATGTTCATTACATTCTCCACCCCTTAAGAAATTTCATCCCCAAAATTTTAACTCGTACCCTAAGAAGAGAAAAGGTGTGGGTACTTCTACCTCATAGACTCCTCTTGTTCCCACGTGACTTCTTCACATATGTGGTTCCTCCACAACACCTTAAAAAGGTGGGTAGAATTGTTGCATAGAACATTGTCTCTATGATCTAAGATCTCCACCAGCTATTGCTCATAAGAGAGGACATGTTCCAGTTGTACCACATATGGATTTAGTACATGTGAAGGGTTAGGTATGTACATCCTCAAGGGGGATACATGGAAGACATCATGAACTTGTGATAGATTTAGAGAAAGTGCAAGCCACTGGGCTACTAATCCTACATTATCAAGGATTTCATAGGGGCTAATGTACTTAGGGTTGAGATTCCATTTCTTCCCCAACCTCATTAATCTCTTCCAAGGTGAACTTAGAAGAATGAATTTTTCACCAACATCAAACTTCATGTCCCTTAGATGGTTGTCGACATAGTTCTTTTACTAACTCTGAGCAGCCTTAAGGTGTTTTTGGATGGCATGGACTTTTTTTGTCATCTCTTGTACAAGATTATGCCCAAGAAGCTTTATATCACTAGCTTCATGCAAAAAAGTAGGAGTTTTACATCGCTTACTATATAGTGCTTCATAGGTTTCCATTTGAATGATTGAGTGTTAGTTGTTGTTATAAGAGAACTCAAATAAAGGGAGATGTTGATCCCATCCACCCTTAAATTCTATTGAGCATGTTCTCAGCATGTACTTGAGTTTTTGTATAATTCTTTCAAATTGGACATCAGTTTGGGGGTGATAGGACACTCTGAAATTCAATTCGGTATTCAGAGAATGTTGAAGACTTCTCTATAATTTTGATGTGAACCTTGGATCATGATCAGATACGATAGAAAGTGGAACTCCATGCAGCCTTACCACTTTCTTCATGTAAAATCTAGCAAGTTTATCAAGAGAGAAATCTTCTCGAATGGAGATGAAATGGGTGCTCTTGGTAAGACGGTCCACAATAACTCATATCGCATTGATTCCTTTGGAAGTTCTCAAGAGACCAGTGACGAAGTCCATAGTTATATTGTCCCACTTCCATGCTGGTATGGGTAGTGGTTTAAATACCCCTTTAGAAATATGACATACCTGGCACCTTGAAGTGTAGTTAGAAATCCCCTTTTTATATTATCCCACCAATAACAATCACGAAGTTACCTATACATTTTTGTGCATCCATGATGTATAGAAGAAGTAGATATATGAGTATTATCCATTAGCTCCTTATTGATTTCTGAAATAGATGGAACACATAGTCTTGTATGAAATTTCAGTACACCTTCTTGATCAATATTGAACTCAAGAAACTTCGCATTCTTCACATAATCAAACTTATTCTGTAAAAAAGGACCTTCTTTTTTATATTTATTGATCTTACCTAGTAATGATGGTTGAGAAATCATTTGGGCTAGGGTTGATTATGTACCTTCCCTTATAATTCCCATGACCAGCTTTACTAGGTCATTGATCAAAGGATCTCTTTGAATCCTTATCATGGAAAGAACAACTGGGACTTTCCTGCTTAATGCATCAGCGACATTGTTTGCTCTTCTAGAATGGTAATAAATTGAACAATAATAGTCTTTGAGAAGTTCCAACAATCTCCTCTGTCTCATGTTCAATTCCTTTTGTGTGAAAATATAATTCAAACATTGATGGTCTGGGTATATATCACATTTCTCCCTATAAAGATAGTGCATCCATATCTTTAGAGAAAAAACGATCGCAACCATCTCCAGATCATGAATAGGATAGTTACGCTCCTGAGTCTTCAACTGTTGAGATTAATAAACAATTAATTTGTCATTTTTCATGAAGATTCACCGAAGACCTTTCAGATATGCGTCACTAAAAATAACGAATCCTTATCCACTTGAGGGAAGAGTTTACACGGGTGCAGTAACCAATCTCTTATTCAGATTTTGGAAACATTACTCACACTCCTTTTTCTAGATGAACATAACCCCTTTTCGAGTTAACTTCATTAATGGATTAGAAATTTGTTTAAAGTTTTTCAAAAACCTCCTATAATATCCCACTAATCCAAGGAAACGACGAATATCAGTTATTTTTGTAGGCTGAGGCCACTCCTCTACAACTTTTGTCTTTGCAGGGTCAACTGTGATTCCTTCATTGGTAACAATGTTCCCCAAGAAAGAAACTTTCTATAACCAGAATTCACATTTTCTGAACTTCCCAAAAATCCTCTCCTTCCGTAGAGTTTGAAAAATAACCCTTAGATGATCCTCATCCTCCTCACAAATTTTGGAATATATCAGAATATAATTAGTAAAAACTAACAAAAAGTTATCAAGGTAGTCCTTAAAGACTCTATTCATTAAATCCATAAAAATAGCAGGTAAATTAGTCAGTTCGAAGGGAATAACAAAAAATCATAATGCCCATATTTTGATCGGAAGGTAGTCTTCAGAATATCATCTTTCTTCACTCTCAATTGATGATAACCAGATCGAAGATCAATATTAGAGAAGAATTGAGCCCCACAAAGTTGGTCAAATAACTCATAAATTCTTGGAAGATGGTATTTATTCTTCACAGTGATCTCGTACAGTTCTCTGTAATCAATGCATAGCCACATCGATCCATCCTTCTACTTCACAAAGAGAACTGGTGCTGCCCAAGGAGACACAGTTGGTTGGATAAAACCCTTCTCCAAAATATCTTGGAGTTATTTATTTAAATCCTCTAGCTCCACATTTTCCATCCTATATGGGGTATTTGATATCATATGGGATCCAGGTATGAGTTTGATGGATAACTCTACCTCTCTTTATGGGGGTGGTCTGGGTAACTCCTCGGGAAATATGTCAACGTATTCTTGGACTATGGGGGAATTTTATATCCTCAAACTCCCATTTCATTCTTCTTTTTCACCGATCAACTCCATAAAGAAGGATATAATAGGTTCCTATATAAAAATATCCGATTGAGATATATCTTCTTGGAAGATAACTATAGGTTTTCCATTCAAGACTACTGGGATTTCCTTGCTTTTGCATTTGATCTTAGCATTATACTTTGAGACTAAAACCATCCCTAATATAATGTCAAATTCCAGCATGGGAATGACTACTAGATTTGAAATAAGATTGTGCTCACTAATGTAAATACTAGAGTTTATAAACACTGACGATGCTTCGATAATCCCACTAGGAGTCTAGACTGATAACTCTACTTTTAAAAAATCAGGGGTTGATTCTAAGTTCTTTGCAAACTTGGAGGAAATAAAAAAATTAATAGAACCAGTATCAAACAAAGTACTTTATTGCTTTGAGAGAATAACAAGAGTACATCCACCACACCATTTTTCATATAATCTTCAGCTGTAGTGATTGAAAAAGTATAACCTTGTTCCCTTGGCCGTTGCTGAGGCTGATGGTGATTCCCCTCCACTACCCTCGAATTTGGATAGTGATTAGAAAAGTTCCCAAGTTGTCCACACCTATAGCATTGGACATCAGGTAGGTCCTGCACCATATTACCTTTGTCATTAGTGTTGGGAAGTTGTGGCTTCACCTCACTATGACAATTCCATGTAATGTGGCCATCTCTACCACTCTTGTAGCACTTTTCACTCCTGAGCAGGCAGTTCCTCGAATGCTTCTTCCCGCATTTATTACACATAGGAAGTTGTACTTTATTTCCTTGTATTCCCTGATTAAAGTTCCTCCCTAATATTAGATCCATCAATATTTTCTTGTCATTGGATTTATGAGACCATTATGTCTCACCAAAATTCAGTTTGACTTTCATCTCACTTCACAAGGTCTTCTCATAGCTATCATAATCCCAGTTGGCTAGATTCTTCTGCAGATGAGGTCTCACTCAACCAAAGAATCTATCAACCTTACCATTTGGAACCATGACAAAGTTAGAGGTGTAATGTGAAATCCTTATGAAGCTCATATTGTAGCTTCCCACAGATTCATTCTCCTTCTGCTTCAGATTGAGAAACTTCTTCATTCTTTTTCTCAACAATTGAGGAAAATACATTTTGAATAATATCCCTATGAACTCTTCCCACTCTATAACTTCAACTTCCACTCTTGGCATCATTTTTTAATTAGTTTCCACCACTGATCAGCTTACCCCTCTAAGTGATAGACAGCCAGGGTGACCTTCTCTTGCTCTAAACAGTGGAGCATAGAAGAGATATTCTCTATAGAGATGATCCATTGTTCAGAAATCAATGGGTCAGTCGATCCACTAAAGGTTGCTTGTCGTTGAACATAAATGACTCAATAGATTGTTGTTACCATCATGGTGAGATAGGTCTCTCATCTTGATTAAAATTATTTCCTATAACTTGAGTATGTTGGGTCATTATTTGCATGAATGTTTCCATTATGGCTTCCATTGGAGGGCCATTAGTGCATGGTCCATTGTGGTCACCATTTTCACAATTCATCCATTTTCCTGCCATTTTCTAAAATAATAAAACCTCATTGAGAAAATTATTTTATTTACGAATCTTTTAACTATAAAGGATTTTATGTCTTAAAACTTCATGCTTTAAACAATTACATTTCTCTATAAATCCTTCACAATGATTCATAAAAAGCTTATGATTAACCAAACATATCCCCTAGGAGTGTCATAACTAAGAGTGCAACAAGACCCATTGTCATGTACCAGGATACCTTGGGTTAAGCCCACAACTCCTTGTTAGAGTTTTCACTCCTAGGTACATATGTACCAGAGCCTCCACTACCCACTCATATCCAGACATGGATGTAGTTTTTTGATAAACCACATACTCAATACTCACCAAAATACAAAGAAGTTTTCCTATATTTAAAATTTTCTATAGGGTTCTTCCAAATGTTTTCATAGCCTAATTTTCATAAATAACTAAACCTTCCTCTGATACCAACTATGGAATCCCCATTTTTATTACATAATATTTCATTACATTTTACAAACATAGGATCTTTAAAGTCTAGTTTATTGGAAATTAGGAACAATAAAACATGAAAACTTAAAACACACTTTCAAATTCCCTTAAAAATATTCTTGAAACGTTTATCCTATGTACAATTACTACATCTCATAACCTGGATACATACATCAAAGGAAAGGGTGAGTTGAAGGCCTAGTAAAAAAAGCAAGGGAATCTGTTTACTTGTGATATCAATAAGAACTTGATGCAAACCATAAGACATGAGCAATGGAAACAAGACATATCATAATAAAAATAACATGAATCATAACTTGAATATATGTATACAAAATTTCATCTAGAAATTCATGAATATATCACCAAGGTTCATCCATAAGGAGTTATAAAAAAATTACCAAGGTTATTCACCATGGTATCGTGAAACTTGTCATCTATAGAGATTAAATTCTTTACCCAATGAATTGGAGATCTATCAGGGTGCACCATTAATATGTATTTACTTTCATATGATCAAAATAGATAATAATCAAACATTTCATAAATAACCCAAAGATAATAAAATAAATGGATTTCATTTCAAAATCGTGAAATCATAAAAGTGCTTAAAAATAAGATCATTATGTCATTTATAACCCATGAAAAGAGATTGATGGATATATTTATGTCAATTACAGAACAAAATAGATCAATTTTATGTATTGATTAATACCCTAGGAAATGAAAATAGTTTTGGGTATTCACATAAATAATGAAAGAGAACTTCTTGAGAAAAAGAGAGTGTTTTTGAGATGAAAATTTTGCAGCATAACAGCTATATAACATGGTTTTAGAAAACATTAAAAAAAGAGGGGAAAAGATTCAACCACTAATAAATTAATCATAATATAGTATGGGTACATAATAAAAAGAAATAAGATCATGTTATGAATATTTGAAGGAAAGACCATATGAAAATGAAACTCAAAGGAAAAAAGAGAAGATGGGATTTCTTTTACGAAAATTTGGCAGCCTAACGTCGCCACTTAAAAATTAAGAAAATAAATTGATGAGAGAAGAAAGGGTCTCTCATCATTTTAACATGAAATGGATAGTAATAAGAATATATAAGAACATAACCCTGCATAAGAAGATGTAAACTGAAAGACATAACTTAAAAGGAAATCATGACTAAAAGAGGAGGGTGGAAGGTTCCCTTACCTTGAAGAGTAACTTCGAAAGTTTGAAGGTTTGGAACATGGGGAGATTGAGGGAAACTTGTGAGGTAAAAAGACTATAACTTCATTGAGGAGGATTTTGGAATGAAATGAATGAGGGAATGGCTTGGTATTTATAGGAGAATTGATGGAATATTTAATTAATTTTCAAGGGACACCTCATCGGTGGTATTTGAAAAACCATGGGTTTTCCCATGGTATTTTCCCATTGTATTGGCCACTTGGGACACTTCATAACATATCTTACCATTAAAAAGTCTACCAGAATGATTACATCATTAATGATGTCATTAATCACACCAAAACTCAAAATTGTATTTTTACTATTCACTGAAAAACTAAACATTTTATAAAAAATTCATAAATTCACCATTCCCTAATATCAACGTTCTAAATTAAAAAACAAACTCCATTATATGAAAATAATTTTGTAAGTATATTTAATTTAATTTTTAAATAAAATCATTATTTATTCCAAATAAACAACTTTAAATCTATAACTCATTTTGTAACACCTTGAAAAAGTAATCAAGGTCCTATAAAATTATCATATAACCATAAGAAAATAAAGTAAAAATTTATGATTACGTTTTATGAAAATAAATTTCCATTTTAAATAATTAAATTAATTATAAAATTATAAATAAAATATTTAGGACATACAAAAATACCAAAACTTATACTATGATCATTGTTTCTATTTTAAGATGTCTATATTGTATTTATACATTCATGGGTGAAGCTTGTATTTTTTTGGCCTATTTACTATTAATTACTATTCATAATGGTATATTTCTATTTATACTTTACTATTCACTAAAAATTAAGTTGATCTTATTAGACTCTAAATTTCTTACTGGTCACAATTGTAGAAGACCATTTTTTTGAAAATAATTTTAATTATTAATTATTTAAATATTTCATAAATATTTTAAAATACCATTTTTTCCAAACTTCATTAGTAATATGGAACTATAAATTCATCCAACATTTATCTGGAAATTTGAAATTCACAAACATTTCTGTAATAAGAAGTAACAATTTTATTTATACAAAAGGTTTACACAAGTAACTAAGGTCTCATTATATAGCCCCTTACAACACCTGCATGGGACCTAAGTTTTAGGTGTGCTATGGTGATAGAATCTTGGGGCAACTCAGGCAACATTTCCCAAGTTGTGATTTCAATCAGCTTGAACTTCTCCCTTAGGCGATTTTGTTCAGGCTTCACATATTGATTTTCATCTTGGGTTTGGTCCAGAGCAAATCCTAGTGATTCTACCTCCTTCCCAAGCTCTGATAGATGGGATTCGTACATCCCGAGTCTATAGGATGGGTCCATAAACTCTTCTTTTTGTATTAATTAACCAAGATCACTTGTATTTATAAATAATAATTGTAACTTTAAGAGTTTAGTTTTCAATGGTCATATTGACCAACTGTCATATAACAGTCGAAACCAAATGGTATCACTTAATTTATTAAAGGATATAGTTTTGTGGAGTATAAAATGAAATAACACACAAATATAAGAAACAAATATTATTCAAAAGCTAGGGTCATTACAGGGGGCTGTCCAAGGGGGTGGGGGGGGGGGGTCTTGGGGGTGGGGGTGTCCCAGGGGGGGTGTCTAGGGGGGGTGGAGGCTATCCATGGGGGTGGGGGTGTCCAGGGGGGTGTTCATGGGGTGGGGTGGTGTCCAGGGGGGAGGGTTGTCTAGGGGGTTGGGGGGGGGGGGGGTCCTGGTGGTGGTGGTGGTGGTGGGGGGTGGTTGTACAAGGGGTGTGAGGGGTGTCCAAGGGGGTAGGGGTGTCCATGGGGTGGGGGTGTCTAGGGGGTGGGGGTGTCCAGGTGAGGGGTGAATTAATCGAATAAAATCATCAAGTATTATTCCATTAAAATTACACCAATGAAGACAAATATAAAACCTATACCGAATTCAGAACTAATTACCTCTAATTACTTATGCAATTACCTGTAATTGCAATACTTTTTACATAATTCAAAATAACAACAAAGAAGAAAAATATCATCCAAATAATATTCCATCAAAATAACACCAATGCAATTTTATCACACTATAAAGAATTCAGAATTACACCAATACACCCAACCAAATACACCATTGGAAACCAAAACACCCCAAAAACAAACATCTCCATAAACACAACAGTTGAAAATTTTATCCAGGTAGAGGGGATCCAGGTGGGGTGGAGGGGCTGTCCAAGGGGTGGGGGTGTCCAAGGGGTGGGGGAGTCTAGGGGGCAGGGGTGTCCAGGGGGTGGTGGTGTCTAGGGGGTGTCCGGGGGGGGGGGGGGGGTTCAATGGCTATCAATAGGGGTGGGAGTGTCTAGGAGGGTAGGGGCTGTCCAAGTGGGTGGGGGTGTCCATGGGGTGGGGGGTGGGGGCTGTCCAGGGGGTGAGAAGGGGATGTCCAGGGGGTGGTGGTGGTGTTGGTGGGGGGTGCGGTGGTATCCATGGGGGGGGGGGTGTACAGAGGGTGAGGGTGTCCAAGGGGGTAGGGGGTGTCTAGGGGTGTGTGTGTGTGGGGGGGGGGGGGTATCCATGGAGGGGTGTCCAGGGGGTGGGGTTGTCCGGGGGGGGGGGGGGGGGTGGAAGGGCTATCTAGGGGTTGGTGGTGTCCAAGGGGGTAGGGGTGTGTTAGGGATGGGGGATGTCTAGGTGGGGTGTCCAGGGGGTTGGGTGTCCAATGGGGTGGGTGGGGTGGGGGGGGGCTGCTCAGGGGGTTTGGGGGCTGTCCAAGGGGGTTAGGGGTGTACAGGGGGTGGGTGGTGTCCAGGGGGTGGGGGTGTCTAGGGGGGTGGTGGGGGGTGTCCAAGTGGGTGGGGGTGTCCAGGGGAGGGGTGAATCAGTCACACATACATTTAGACACATAAAATAATATGCCAAGTTGTATTATTTTTAGATAAAGAAATAAAGATAATGTGACATACCTAATCACACATATATTCCGGCACAACAATTCATCAAAAATCAAATTTTAGTAATATCAGTCAAAAAATGTAACGGATAAATATATCCCTCATCACTATCACTATCATCACCTTCATCATCAGCCTCATCACTATCCTCATTGTCGTCCCCATCATCATCCTCACCCTCCTTCTCACCATTATACTCTACCTCGACCTCCTCCTTGCCCTCCTCCTCTGCCTCATCCTCCTCCTCATCATCCTCCTCTGCCTCTGCCTCATCCTCCTCCTTTCCCTCCTCCTCTTCCTCAAAATCCTCCTCGCCATCATCTCGACCACCACTAGAACTTCCACATGGTGAACCATATATAGAACACATCAGAGACCTATATTCATCACAAGCTGTACTAGCCTCTAATCGAAGTGTTGGACGTAAAACTTCCATCAGTTTCATAAATGCAGTGTTTTCTCTAACAGACTATTCTACTATCTCTGTGGACCTTTTTTAGCCAATTACGCTTGTTCCTTAACCTTCTGGAACTTGGTGCCATTAAAACTTTTACCTGAGGAGGGTCAATACCTCATCGGTACTATACTCTTCCCAGGTCAGCAACGTACTCTGCTAGGGTGCTCATCTCCCAACACCTAATGTTAGTGATCATTTGGCCCAAAATTTTCAAGTTCATGGGAATCAATGGACTCTAAAGAATAATTTTAAAAATATAGACATATTATTAAGTTACAAGATATATATTAAAATTTTAAATAAACAAAGAAAAACATACAATTTATTGTTTAGTTGGTTCATTAACCGCAATTCCATCTTTCTTCCGTCTACTCGAGAAAAACAGTTTTGCTTGAGGAAATCATCCTTCAATATTAAATGCTTGACTCTAAAATGACATTGAATGTAGGAAAACATAATTAAAAATAGGTTACCAATAATTAATTTCATAACTAAAATTATATTACAACTTTAGCAATTGAATAAATTATGGAGGAAATAATTGAATGTTTATGTCGTAAAGAAAATTTATAAATAGCTGTCATACCTACTTCCTTTCATGATCTGACATCGTAGTACATACTAATGTGTGGAGGTATTTTTTAGCATCAGTGTTTTTTTATTTCTTTCAGATGATTCATAAATAAAATTCAATAATACAAAAGATAGTATTAATAAAAAACATGAAAATTTTCATTTTAATACCTCAAATGTGATTAATACCTTAAACTGGGTAGTCATCAAATAAGTAATCATCTGTCGATAATGTTCTATAGGAAAAACATCCACGAGAGCTAACGCCTCTAACTCTGTACCAACTATAGCACACCAACCAATATACAACTCTTGATTATAGGCTCTCCAAAGCTCACCTAAATCCTTTAGATGTGTTGGTCGTGAACCCTCACCATCAGGGAAAATAAACCGAAGTTTACACCAAAATATTAATTCATATAAATAAAAAAATAATATATCACATTAAATACAATATATTTTTTTACCAATATATCTACCCAATCATTATCCTTTAATTCATTTGGCAACTGTCTCCATGAGTGTGTGCTGACAGGAATGATGTCAGAGTATTTGGAAAGCATCGCAAAAAAACTCCGACATTGCTTCCCTGTTTTTAAATCATTTAACTGTCTTCATTGTAGTCCACCATCAACTGCATGTGGAGGTTCCACACCGCACACATGCATGTACACCCCCACCCCAGCCTCTTATCAGTATATTTATCTGTTATGAAAGAAAAACCAATATTTTACCAATACATGTTATAATGAAAATAAATAATGGTATAATTTTTTTAGGGTTCTATAAATATACTTAAGATAGTCTGATCAATGGGAGCTGCTGGATCCACAAAAATCGAAGGAACACCCTGTACAGGTAGAGTGGGTCCCAATGTATTCTCCATAGGGGCAGACTCTGGTGGAGAAAAAGTCAAAGAATATGAGAAGGATGTGTAAGTAAAAGAGGATGGAATAGATGGATAGACGAATGCTGGATGGGGAGTGGTAATCATCATCGGATATGGTAAAGATGAATGAGGAGACTCAAATGTAAAGGGTGGTGAAAACATGGGAGGACTAAATATCCTATGTGTCTCTAACAACACACTGTGATTAAATGTGGGATAGATGGTATGTTATTGGGAGGGGTAAGGTATAATCGGGTACACCGACTACATTTCCTAGCTCTCGTACCACCCCCTAGATACGAACACCCTGAGTACTGGGACCACTACTAGGCTGCTCATCAAATATTTGTCGCCTAATAGGTGGATCCTGCAAAAATATTTTAAAAAAAATTATTCACATTACATTATATATTATTTAAATATAGATATTTGAAACAAAATACTCACTACAGGTACTAGTGGTGGAATGACCATCTCAGCCATGTGATGATTGTTGTCCACCATCTTTTTTCGTCTCCTCTCTTCAATTGAAAGCATTTACTACATTTGAAAACAAATGTGGAAGTAATTAGAATAGGATAACTAATGTGTAACCCAAAAAACAAAAAATATGAGACAAAAAACATGGATGGAAGTAATTAGAACATGATAACATTTCTTGCATTAGAAATGTTGGTTTCATAGGTTTTAATATAGTTCAATTCCAAATTAGAAAATGAAATTCAAATAAAATTGCAACCAATAGACATTGAAAATTTACATAATTTTCAAGTTGGATATAAAATATTTTTAATCAATATTAAATCAATTTGAATAGTAACAACCTTAACAAGACAAGTTAAGCTAAACCAAAAGAATTGAGAACATGGATGGATGATTCTATATATTTCCCACCACAAATTCATGTTCATAATTAACTATGAAAATTGAGCTATTAGAGTAATAAAAAATAATAAATGGATCATTTCCATTGGTAGTATGGATGGTTTCAATTCCGTCATCACCATCATCAAAAATATCTCTTGGAATTACTTCAATAATGACACCAAATTCTAGTAAAAAATGGTATTTGACATAAAAACATGTTTTTCTACTGATACCAATACATATGGTTCATCAGTAGTAAGAGTGAGAGTCATATAAATTAATCGAAATCCAAAATCACCAATAAATGTGCCCTACCTCTTCATCGAATCAAACCGCTAGCATTTCATCATCGTGAATCATCCATGAGAGTAATAATCGAATATTATTAATTTTTCAATGACTCCATAATAACCTATATTTTCAAATCACAGTCTACTATCTGATGCACTGAAATAAAAGTCTGTTGTGGTAGCAACCATAACACCATCATGTTGTGTTATTATATTCTTTTCTCATTTAGTGATAATAAATTTGTACCCATTGATAACAATTGATTTACAATCATGAACCACGATATTAGGACCACAAGCTAAAACACTTATTTCCTCAAAGACAAAGTCATTAAGAAAAATAAATACATAAAATATAAATAAATATTAAAATTAATTAAATATTGATTTATTTATTTTAAATAGTAATATTTTTACATTCAATTTTAACCAAGTAAAAAACTCTTTGCTATAAAAATTCACCCTCATTCTCAAAGATAATGAATGATGATTTCTATTTATCATTTCTTTATGTTACCTGTAGATAAAAATAGTTATAGTTTAACATATATATATGTAAGATATGAATATTTAATTTACTTACCCAATGTAGTCATCGAACAAATCATAGTTAAACAAAATTATGCGATGTGCCATCTCTCGCTCTTCAAGCCTTAATGCCTTCAATGTAAATGATCCATGAATTCCTTCTATTTGAGGAAGTGATGGAAAATTGGGTTCAATTTTCTCATACTATTCTTCTTCATTTATCATTGGTATGTTCATTATTGTAGTAAGATTATACAAATACATAGAGCATAAATCCATACATTCTTGAGCCAAGTAACCGTTCATGATAGAACCTTCAAGTTGATTCCTATTTCAGACATAAGACTTTAATGTGTACATATTTAATTCAGTTGGATACATAAAACTAAAAGAAATATTTCCTCTAAGAAGTATTTTAGTTGGAATATGGATAATTAGATTAATCATGCATGTGAAAAATGATGGAGGAAATATTTTTTCTAACTCACATAAAATTAATGGGGCATCTGCCAACATTTTTTTCAAGAAAGACATGGAAAAATTCTTAGCAAAAAGATCTCTAAACAAATGGAAAAAAATGAATAAAAACTACCCTTACATTTTTGGAAAAAAATATGATGGATTGCTATTGGAATAAACTCATGTATAAGGATGTAATAATCATGAGTATTCAAATATTTTAGCTTGAAATCTCTTCTGTTGTTCCATTTAGATATGTTGCTTGAATATCCATCAGGAACATTAATAGTCTCTAGTAATTTTAGAAATGGCTTTTTTTGTAGGTGTCATCACATAAGAAGCACGTGGAACTTGCCATTTATTTTCACTAATATGCACATGATGCAATCCTGGTCTGATGCCCCAATCCACCAAGTCACATCGAGACTGTAAATCATCTTTTTTTCTTTCCCTTAACATTTAAAATAATTGAAAGAAACATTTCCCATATATTTTTTTCAATGTGAATTACTTCTAAGCAATGACATAACAAATTGGTTGACCAATAAATAAAATCAAAGAAGATACTCCCCTTCTTCCAATTATAACAGGTTTCTGTGGATTTTTTTTTCTCTTTCCAGATTTTATTTGACCCTTCCTGAATGAAAAACTGAAATCTTTCAATTCATTAGGCACATTACTTCTAGATACACGTTGTGGCGAATCATCAGTCTCCATGGTATTGTTAAATATTTGATGATTATTTCTATATGGATAGTTCATTGGAAAGAATCGTTGATGCCCCATAAAACTGAAACTACAATGATGTTTCAGTCTTTTGGATCGTGTATTCTTCATCAAAATAGGACATGATAGTTTTCCATTCGTGCTCTATCCAGACATCATTGCATAAGTATGAAAATCATGTATTTTCCACATAATCACATCACGCATATAAAATATGTATTTTGAACATGCATCATATGTGTGAACACCACCATCCAAAGAAGTTTCAACTCTTTTATTAAAGGTTTCATGTATACATCAATATCATTACTAGGATCAAAAGATCCAGATATGAGTATACACATGAAAGTGAAAGGTTTTTTCATACACAACCTTTGTGGAAGGTTATAAATGTGTATAAAAACCATCCATGTGTTATAGGAAGTAAGAATATTCCTAAAAGGATTAAAATCATCACATAAAAGACAAAACCTCACATTAAGCATGTCGACTATAAAATCAGGATATTGAGCATCAAATCTCTATCATGAAAATCCATCTACAAGGTGAACCAACTCAACATTATTATTCTTTATTTTGGTATCATTACATCCCATTTTTATTGATATCTTATTCAACATAAAAAGATTTTAGAGTCTGGGGATCAATGTAAAGTGACACATTACTTCCTGTGGCACATGGGATGGTGTTCCATCACCTTTTGGCTTCCAGCAAGATATGCCACATTTTATACAATCATTTTGTTCAGAAGTTTCCTCCCAAAATAAACTATAATCTTTTAGGAAAACATGATTTTTACCTTAAAAATACAAGTTCCTCAACTAACTTCCATGCCATATAGTGGTTTGAGGGAACATTTGCATCATCTAGAAGTAAGTCCTTAAAGAAGGTAAGATTGTAATTTATGGAAGTATTAGAAATCCCATACATAGTTTTCTCATGAAACAATAGAATTAAAAATTCCATATTTTTCATTTTACTATATTTTTGACATACCAGAGTCGTGGCAGAATCATTCAATTTTTTCACCCTGACAACATCATCATTTTAATTAGACACATCGTGTGTGTTCATATCGAAGTCTTCTTGGGATAGAATCCTTTTTTTATGATGAAGAATAAATGGAAAACAGTCATATAAAAAATTATCCAATTCAATCCTCTCATTTGGATCATCAACAATTTCAGATTTCATTTTCTCGCCATTGTGATACTACACATAGTAGTTTTCCTGAAAACCATATTTGGTAATTTGGTAGATAACATATTTATGGATTAACCAAGTTATTCCAACAAAATTGTAACATGGTAAGTTTATGATACCACTATATGAAGCATTATGAAATGAAAAATCTAAAAAGCTCTCCAATTTTTTTTGAAAATCATTTGAGATTCGATCAGTTTCATGCATCCAACTTCTATCCATTCTGTAAAAAAGTTGTTATAATTCATTTTGTCAAAATAAATTCAATAATATTGAACTTTCATCAAATATATATTTATGTAAATGAGAATTGTTCACTTTATATTAAGCCATAACTGACACACTACTCTATATGAGAATCATAATATAAAAGACCACAAAATACTATAAATTAATATAAATCCATGATATTGAATTAAATTATAAATATAATACCATGAAAGTTGTGCATATTGAGAGAACATATATAATCTATGAGAGAATTTTGAGTCATATACATCTTGTGTCAAAGAGAAGGAGAGATTTTGAATCCATGAGCCTTTGAAGGAGAAGAATCCCATTATTCTGAAGTATTCAATGAACTAAGTATTAACTTGACCACATGAGATCTGGAGAGTGTTTTGAGACCAAAAAAAATGTTCAGGGAAGGTTCTGAATATATTTGAATAACTATACATGAGTGTACAAGATCAGGTACACTTGTGGAGGAGAATTATTTAGGGATTGAAATTTCATGGTCATACATGTGGATCATGATCCAATAAAGATTAAATGGAACTAAGAGGAGTTAGATGTCATAATATGAAGGTTCCATGGGGAAAAGAAGCATTATTCCATGTACACAGGGACTCAAAATGATTAGATTGAAATATATTTTCCAAATGGGATAATATATCCCCATTTTAGATATCCATAAAGAAAGGGGGTTCTAGTTGATGTAGTGAACTATTCCTAGGTTGATACCATAATATTAAAACAATGTGAAGATATACTAATTCAGTTATGTGTGCCTAAATTTTAGTGAATTTTGTTTTGGAATTTTTTCGTTTATCACATACCAGAAGACATCGTGGACCTAATAGAACATTTTTCAAGATATTAAAAAGTAAATTCTTTTCATCAAAGATGTAGGATGGGTAAAGAGAGTTTTTTTTGAATAAGTTATTGATGCTACAAAATGGAAATATTTTGAAAAGTTAAGATATTTCATAACACCCAATACCCAAAGTTGATGTCTTCATTGCGTGGGGGAGTCAGGGGGTGGGGGTGTGCAGTCCAAGGGGGTGGGGTGTCTAGGGGGAGTGGGGGGTGGGGGATGTCTAGGAGGGATGGGGGGTGTCTAGGGGGTGGGGGTGTTTAGGGGGTGGGTAGTCCAAGGGGGTGGGGTGTCTAGGGGGAGTGGGGGTGGGGGATGTTTAGGAGGGATGGGGGGTGTCCAGGGGGTGGGGGTGTTCAGGGGGTGGGGGGGGGGGGTGGGCAGTCTAGGGTGTGTGTGGGTGGGGGGGGGGATTTCTAAGGGGGTCAGGGTTTTCAGGAGTGGGGTGGTGTCTGGGGGGGGGGGGGGTTGTCAAGGGGATATGGGGGTGTCCAAGGGGTGGGGGAGTCCAGGGGGTGGGGGGATGTCTAGGGGTTGGGGGTTTCCGGGGGGGGGGGGGGGTGTTTGGGGGGTGGGGGGCTGTCCAAGGGGGTGGGGATATCTTGGGGGTTGGGGGTGGGGTGGGGTGGGGGGTGTTTAGGGGGTGGGGTGGTGTCCAAGGGGGTGGGGGTTGTCCAGGGCGTGGGGGGTCTCCAGGGGGTGTCCCAAGGGGTGGGGGTGTTTAGTGGTAGTGGGGGGGGTGTCCAAGGGGTGGGGGTGTCCAGGGGTTGGGGGTGTCCAGGGGGTGTAGGGGGTGAAGTTTTGTCCACGAGGGGGCTGTACAGGGGGGTGTCCATATAGCATCCCGTCTTTTTATAACATAACTTTTCATTCCATTACACGGAACTGAGGATCTTTAAGGTTTAGTGTCTTGGAAACAAGGAACATAAAACATGAAACAAAAAAAAACATTCTTTTTAGACACTTGAAAGGCTTCTCCTCATGTTCACCCTAGGCTCATTACTGCATCCCATAACCTGGGGACATACATCAAAAGGAAGGGTGAGCAGAAGGCCCAGCAAGGGAAACAAGTGAAACATTTTACATATGAACTTGAGATACATCAATAAAGTAATGAAAAGAACTTTAAGGCATGAAAATGAAATCATGAGGCATATCATAATAAAAATAACATTTTCATAACTTGAAGATGTGGCTACATCATTTAACATAGACAATCGTGAACATATCACCAAGGTCCATCCCCAAGGTGTCATTTGAAAATTACCAAGGTTATTCACCAAGGTATCATGAAAATTGTAATCTCTAGTGGTTACATCATTACCCAATGCATTGGAGCGCTATCAGGGCGCACCCTTAAATTTGCCTTTATTATCATGTGAGCCACATATATCATCATCAAACATTTCATAAATAACCCACATAGCATAAAATAAATGGGTTTCATTTCATAATCATAACGTTTTAAAAACTGCTTTAAAGACATGATCTTTACGTCACTTTAAACCCACGGAAAGGGAAAGCGGGTCTCATGTATGTAAATCCCAGAATTTGAAATGGAACATTTTGATATATATGTGAATACCCTTGTAGAAATAATAGCTTTGAGTATTCACTTTATAACATCAAATAATTTTTGAGAAAAGAGAGAGACATTTTGAGGGGAAAATTCTGCAGCATAACGGCTAAGTTTTGGGGTTTTAGAAAACATTGAAATGAGAGGGGACATGGGTCAATCTCTCATAAATGATCCATAAAACAGTAGGGTGAAAGAATAAGAAGGACATATGGACATGGTAATGAAATTTTAGGGACATACCATTTGAAATGAAAAACATGGAAGGGAAAAAAATTAGATTTCTCTTATGACAATTCGGTAGCCTTACGGCGTCACTTAACTTCAAAAGAAAATGATTTGACAAGATCAAATAGGGTCCCTCATCATATGATCATAAGAGATCAGTATGATAGATATAGAGATAATTCCCTAACATAACAAAAAGGAACTTGAAATAATTGACATGAAAGTAGAACTTCAAAACGAGAAGGGTGAAGAACCACTTAAAAATTCGGCAGCCTAACGACGCCACTTAAAACATCAAAATACTGAATTGAAGAGATCAAATGGGGTCTCTCATCATATGAACATAAGAGTCCAGTATGATATATATAGAGATCATACCCCAATATAACAAAAGGAACTTGAAATAATTGACATGAAAGTAGAACTTCAAAATGAGAAGGGTGAAGAACCACTTAAAAATTCGGCAGCCTAACGGCGCCACTTAAAACTTCAAAATACTGAATTGAAGTGATCAAATGGGGTCTCTCATCATATGAACATAAGAGTACAGTATGATATATATAGAGATCATACCCCAATATAACAAAAGGAACTTGAAATAATTGACATGAAAGTAGAACTTCAAAACGAGAAGGGTGAAGAACCACTTAAAAATTCGGCAGCCTAACGGCGCCACTTAAAACTTCAAAATAATGAATTGAAGTGATCAAATGGGGTCTCTCATCATATGATCATAAAAGATCAGTATGACAATTTAGAGATCATACCCCAACATAATAAAAAGGAACATGAAAGACTTGAATGAAAATAGAACTTGAAAACGAGGAAGGTCAAAGAATCCCTTAAAAATTCGGCAGCCTAACGGCGCCACTTAAACATTCTTAAAACGAATTGATGAGAGCAAGGGGGGGTCTCTCATCATATGAACATGAAATAGGAAGTAGGATGAATATAAAAGAACATCCTCCAACATAAGAACATGGAGTATAAAAGAAATGACATAAAAGGGGTTACTTGAAAAGAAAGAGAGGGGTCGGATCCCTTACCTTAAAATGTAACTCTTAATCCTCAAAGGTTGGGACCTTGAGGGCTTGGGGGCACCTTGGGAGGACTCCTTGGGAGGTAATGAGACCAGAAATTCATTGGGAATGAGTGGGGAGTCGAATGGATGAGAGGAGGGCTTGGTATTTATAGGGAAAGTGAGGGGACAAGGCATTAATGGCCAAGGGACACCTCACATGTGCTTTTCTCAAACCCATGTGCTCTCCCTTGTCATTTATCATGAAGTTAGGCCACATGGGGCCCCCAAAACAATAATTCATCACCCTTGTCCGGACAACCATCAAAAGATCTCATGACATCATCATGACACCGTTATGATGTCATTAAACATACCGAAACCCTAAAACTGTATTTTTACTATTCACTGAAAATTCAACTTTCTCAGAAAAATCCCAAAATTTCACATTAAGAAAATATCAATGCTATGATTTCAAAAATGAACTCCATTTTATAAAAATAATTTTCTAAATATTTTTAATTAAATTTTTAAATAAAAACACTATTCATCGAAAATTCATTTTTTCAGAAAAAACCCCAAAAATTACCATAACATAATATCGATGCTCTGAGTTCAAAAATAAAGTCATTTTTATAAAAATAATTTTCTAATTATTTTTAATTAAATTTTTAATTAAAAAAAAACACTATTCATCCGAAAAAACTAATACTTGACTAATAATTTATGAAACCATTATTTACCCATTTTATTGAATCACATTACTTAATCAAGGTTCCTAGATTATTTTAAAACTTTCTTTAAGTGAGATTACTAATCCATTTGGTCATATTACTAATCCTAATCATAAAATCACTATTCATAATTTACTATTCATCAAAAATCAAGTTGATCTTATTAGACTCTAAATTTAGTACTGAACATAATTGCAGAAGACCATTTTTTGAAAATCATTACACATTTTTAATTATTTAGGGTTTACATAAACATATTTAAAATATCCTTTTTCTAAAATTCATCAAAAATATGCATACTATATTTATCCGGTCATTTCAAAATTCATAAACTTCATCATAAGAAGAAATCCCAATTTTTATTTAAAACAAGGATTACACAAGGTAGTTACAGTCTTGTTACATAACCCCTTATAATACCAGCATAGGACCTAAGAGTAAGGTGTGCTAGGGTGATAGAAGCTTGGGGCGGCTCAGTCAACATTGCCCGAGTAGTAATTTCTATCAGTTTGAACTTCTCACGAAGGCGATTCCGTTCCAGCTTCACATGATGAAGTTCGGCTTGGATTTGATCCAGAGCAAAGCCCAGTGGTGCTACCTCCTTCCCAAGCTCTGTTAGATGGGTTTCGATCAGTCCAAGACTACTAGGTGAGGCCATCGAATCTTCTTTCTATAATAATTAACCAAGATTACTTATATTTAGAGACAATAATCAAAACATTTTGCTCACAGAGGTCATGTTGACCGATGGTTATATAATAGTCAAAACCCACTGATCTCATTTTAATTATAATCATGTTTATCAAATAAAACATTTTTGTTGAGTATAAAAATAACACATAAAATTAGGAAACAAAATTTATTTAAAAATTTCGGGTTGTTACAATCTTCCCCCCTTAAGAAATTGCGTCCTCGCAATTTTAAAATTGGGTTTTGAAATTTCATTGAAAGTACCACATCGGAAAAGGAGTCAGTAAAACTATTACTTTAAAATAAAGAAGGGGAAGTACAATGGTCACCCGAGTTAACCCACACTAGGGTTCCATGTAGGAAAACATGGACATGGAGGAGAAAACAAAGGGTCAAGTTCTGAGGGAGAGTGATAGAGAACATGATTAGGAGAAAGTTAACCATGAGAAAATCCCAAACTTATGATGTGTGTAAACGGTATTTGATTACCTAGTAGGAAACGTAAACCAACAACATTTTTGTTTTACGTTTCTTTTCATAATTTTGAGGATTTCATTTACTACATAGAACAAAAACATAAGAAAATATACCTACCTTCAAGTAGAGTTTCATCTTTTAACAAGTCCCTACCAACACTAATCTTTTATCTAAATGATGAGAATTCAAAAACACTTGGTCTCATAAAATCACAAGAATCATCTTCCATAGAATCACATAATCTACAAAAGATTAACTATCTATTTCTTCTATCTTTAAACATTATCCCAAAAACAGAAAGGTTAAGGTAAAACAATTCTTCAAAAAGAAAGAATCCCATAGGAATGGAAACTACTTTTAAATCATCAAAGTTCCATGGTACTACCCAAATTTCATCATAGACCATTCCCTAAATAACGGTCCTTAAATTTCCTCAAAACAAACCAAACTAAGATTGAAACCCAAATACAATAAGGATTTGATAACATAGTCTTCCAAAACAACTTCATTGTTCATCTCCAGACAACATCAACCACTCCTAACATCTTATAAAAAAGGTAGCTAACCTAAACATATTTTACCCAAGATAGGTTAGTCATTCCCATAAGTAACCTAAATTACTATAAGTTCACCTTAAATTCATCGATTATTCAAAATATAAGTCAACCTTACTCCTCAATGAAAATACCGTAGTAATCTATTTACCTCGATCAAATATGGTTCCCAAAATAATGAACGTATTCCAAAATAATAATCATATTTTAATCCCCTAATCATCCCTGTCATATTAATACGAAAATCGTCGCATTTCTTATCACATTGGTTGTCGGAACACGTTCTTCCATTTCCCACCATTAACTAAGAAGAGAAAGCATAATTAGGGGCTTAAGTACTTAGCTAATAATCATGAAATGGAACTGAAAGCATATAAGGATAACTTGTATATGAAAGGTATACCCTAACATGTGATCTCCTAGGTTCCCATCTAGGTTATGAATGATCATATATTCTTATGTGAACCTTTATTTTATTTTATCTTTGTTCCTTTAACAATGGTTCATACCAAGCTTATGAATTAACCAAAGCATATCCCCCGGGAGTGTCGTAACCAAGAGTGCAGCAAGGCCCGTTGTCGTGTACCAGTTCCCGTTTGAGTCTAGCTCAAAGCGGTGTTTTCGGGTTTTACCCCTATGTACATCTGTGCCAGAGCCACCTCTACCTGCTCGTATCCAGACAGGGATGTATTTGCTTGGCAACCCCTTACTCAATACTCACCAAAATACCAGGAAGATTTCCTATATTAAACTTTTCTATAGGGTTCCTCCTAGAGTTTTCATATCCTAATTTCCACAAATAACTAAACCATCCTTTGATACCAACTATAGCATCCCGTCTTTTTATAACATAACTTTTCATTCCATTACACGGAACTGAGGATCTTTAAGGTTTAGTGTCTTGGAAACAAGGAACATAAAACATGAAACAAAAAAAAACATTCTTTTTAGACACTTGAAAGGCTTCTCCTCATGTTCACCCTAGGCTCATTACTGCATCCCATAACCTGGGGACATACATCAAAAGGAAGGGTGAGCAGAAGGCCCAACAAGGGAAACAAGTGAAACATTTTACATATGAACTTGAGATACATCAATAAAGTAATGAAAAGAACTTTAAGGCATGAAAATGAAATCATGAGGCATATAATAATAAAAATAACATTTTCATAACTTGAAGATGTGGCTACATCATTTAACATAGACAATCGTGAACATATCACCAAGGTCCATCCCCAAGGTGTCATTTGAAAATTACCAAGGTTATTCACCAAGGTATCATGAAAATTGTAATCTCTAGTGGTTACATCATTACCCAATGCATTGGAGCGCTATCAGGGCGCACCCTTAAATTTGCCTTTATTATCATGTGAGCCACATATATCATCATCAAACATTTCATAAATAACCCACATAGCATAAAATAAATGGGTTTCATTTCATAATCATAACGTTTTAAAAACTGCTTTAAAGACATGATCTTTACGTCACTTTAAACCCACGGAAAGGGAAAGCGGGTCTCATGTATGTAAATCCCAGAATTTGAAATGGAACATTTTGATATATATGTGAATACCCTTGTAGAAATAATAGCTTTGAGTATTCACTTTATAACATAAAATAATTTTTGAGAAAAGAGAGAGACATTTTGAGGGGAAAATTCTGCAGCATAACGACTAAGTTTTGGGGTTTTAGAAAACATTGAAATGAGAGGGGACATGGGTCAATCTCTCATAAATGATCCATAAAACAGTAGGGTTAAAGAATAAGAAGGACATATGGACATGGTAATGAAATTTTAGGGACATACCATTTGAAATGAAAAACATGGAAGGGAAAAAAATTAGATTTCTCTTATGAAAATTCGGTAGCCTTACGGCGTCACTTAACTTCAAAAGAAAATGATTTGACAAGATCAAATAGGGTCCCTCATCATATGATCATAAGAGATCAGTATGATAGATATAGAGATAATTCCCCAACATAACAAAAAGGAACTTGAAATAATTGACATGAAAGTAGAACTTCAAAACGAGAAGGGTGAAGAACCACTTAAAAATTCGGCAGCCTAACGGCGCCACTTAAAACATCAAAATACTGAATTGAAGAGATCAAATGGGGTCTCTCATCATATGAACATAAGAGTCCAGTATGATATATATAGAGATCATACCCCAATATAACAAAAGGAACTTGAAATAATTGACATGAAAGTAGAACTTCAAAACGAGAAGGGTGAAGAACCACTTAAAAATTCGGCAGCCTAACGGCGCCACTTAAAACTTCAAAATACTGAATTGAAGTGATCAAATGGGGTCTCTCATCATATGAACATAAGAGTCCAGTATGATATATATAGAGATCATACCCAAATATAACAAAAGGAACTTGAAATAATTGACATGAAAGTAGAACTTCAAAACGAGAAGGGTGAAGAACCACTTAAAAATTCGGCAGCCTAACGGCGCCACTTAAAACTTCAAAATAATGAATTGAAGTGATAAAATGGGGTCTCTCATCATATGATCATAAAAGATCAGTATGACAATTTAGAGATCATACCCCAACATAATAAAAAGGAACATGAAAGACTTGAATGAAAATAGAACTTGAAAACGAGGAAGGTGAAAGAATCCCTTAAAAATTCGGCAGCCTAACGACGCCACTTAAACATTCTTAAAACGAATTGATGAGAGCAAGGGGGGGTCTCTCATCATATGAACATGAAATAGGCAGTAGGATGAATATAAAAGAACATCCTCCAACATAAGAACATGGAGTATAAAAGAAATGACATAAAAGGGGTTACTTGAAAAGAAAGAGAGGGGTCGGATCCCTTACCTTAAAATGTAACTCTTAATCCTCAAAGGTTGGGACCTTGAGGGCTTGGGGGCACCTTGGGAGGACTCCTTGGGAGGTAATGAGACCAGAAATTCATTGGGAATGAGTGGGGAGTCGAATGGATGAGAGGAGGGCTTGGTATTTATAGGGAAAGTGAGGGGATAAGGCATTAATGGCCAAGGGACACCTCACATGTGCTTTTCTCAAACCCATGTGCTCTCCCTTGTCATTTATCATGAAGTTAGGCCACATGGGGCCCCCAAAACAATAATTCATCACCCTTGGCCGGCCAACCCTCAAAAGATCTCATGACATCATCATGACACCGTTATGATGTCATTAAACATACCGAAACCCTAAAACTGTATTTTTACTATTCACTGAAAATTCAACTTTCTCAGAAAAATCCCAAAATTTCACATTAAGCAAATATCAATGATATGATTTCAAAAATGAACTCCATTTTATAAAAATAATTTTCTAAATATTTTTAATTAAATTTTTAAATAAAAACACTGTTCATCGAAAATTCATTTTTTCAGAAAAAACCCCAAAAATTACCATAACATAATATCGATGCTCTGAGTTCAAAAATAAAGTCATTTTTATAAAAATAATTTTCTAATTATTTTTAATTAAATTTTTAATTAAAAAAAACACTATTCATCCGAAAAAACTAATACTTGACTAATAATTTATGAAACCATTATTTACCCATTTTATTGAATCACATTACTTAATCAAGGTGCCTAGATTATTTTAAAACTTTCTTTAAGTGAGATTACTAATCCATTTGGTCATATTACTAATCCTAATCATAAAATCACTATTCATAATTTACTATTCATCAAAAATCAAGTTGATCTTATTAGACTCTAAATTTAGTACTGAACATAATTGCAGAAGACCATTTTTTGAAAATCATTACACATTTTTAATTATTTAGGGTTTACATAAACATATTTAAAATATCCTTTTTCTAAAATTCATCAAAAATATGCATACTATATTTATCCGGTCATTTCAAAATTCATAAACTTCATCATAAGAAGAAATCCCAATTTTTATTTAAAACAAGGATTACACAAGGTAGTTACGGTCTTGTTACATAACCCCTTATAATACCAGCATAGGACCTAAGAGTAAGGTGTGCTATGGTGATAGAAGCTTGGGGCGGCTCAGTCAACATTGCCCGAGTAGTAATTTCTATCAGTTTGAACTTCTCACGAAGGCGATTCCGTTCCAGCTTCACATGATGAAGTTCGGCTTGGATTTGATCCAGAGCAAAGCCCAGTGGTGCTACCTCCTTCCCAAGCTCTGTTAGATGGGTTTCGATCAGTCCAAGACTACTAGGTGAGGCCATCGAATCTTCTTTCTATAATAATTAACCAAGATTACTTATATTTAGAGACAATAATCAAAACATTTTGCTCACAGCGGTCATGTTGACCGATGGTTATATAATAGTCAAAACCCACTGATCTCATTTTAATTATAATCATGTTTATCAAATAAAACATTTTTGTTGAGTATAAAAATAACACATAAAATTAGGAAACAAAATTTATTTAAAAATTTCGGGTCGTTACAGTCCAAGGGGGTGGGGGTGTTCAAGGGGGTGGAGAGGGGGGTGTATAGGGGGTGGGGTGGTGTCCAAGGGGGTGGGGTTCCAGGGGTGGGGGTGTACAGGGGTGGGGGTGTCCGGGGGTTAGGGGGGTGGGGTGGTGTCAGGGGGGGGGGGTTCCAAGGGGGTGGGGGGACTGTCCATGGTGGTAGGGTGTCCAAGGGGTGGGGGCGTCCAGGGTGTATGGGTGTCTAGGGGGTGGGGGTGTCCAAGGGGTGTGGGTGGGTGGTGGGGGGGGGGGGCTTTACATGAGGGTGGGGGTATCCAGGGGGGTGGGGGCGTCCAATGGGGGGGGGGGAGTGTTCAGGGTGGTGGTTGGGGGGATGTCCAGGGGGATGAGGGGTTTCCAGGGGGTGGGGTGGGGGTCCAGGGGGTGGGGGTGGGGGGGGGGTTGTTCAGGGGATAAAATATGCATATAATTCCTTGAAAATTACATATAACCAATCGAAAAAACATCCGAATTCCAATCCATCACCCAACCAACAACCAATTAATCCTCAATATCACTACCCTTCCCAATATTCCTTGAACAAAAACTATAAATACAAAATAAAAATCCAATTTTTAAATAAACTAAAGTCCATAGAAACTACCATAGCACCCCCCTAAAAAAATGGAAAACCACCTACACCACTACCTCAACTGTCCCCAATCACTTCACATGGACTATCCTTATATCCATTACCCACCTCGATTTTATATGACTAAACAAACCCTTTACCATCTTTGAGTGGTGATACATCTCACCACCACCTCCATTAGTTCATGTGGTTTATAAAATATACATAGAAAGAGTGGCTATGAAGACTTAAAATAAAGGTCATTCAAAAAATCATGACACTGAAAGTGTATAAAAAATAGAAAACAAATCAAAGTGTTCGGTATACCATGCCATAGACCACACAGAATTCTAGTTTTGACCAGATAAAAACAAAAAACAAAAAAATAGATGCAGAAAATTAAAACTAAGGCACCACTTACTAATTTTATGTATAAAACTAAAACATTTCTTGATTTTAGATGGATTTATTGGGTGGAAGGAGTTTCACAGCCTATGGTAAAGAGAGAGATTCAAGAGATCTTCAGTTTAGGGATTCAATCACATGGACAAGGGAGCTAGATCTACTGTGTATTTGGGGGAAATATTTCCCAATGGTTTTTAAAAACTATTGGGAAATATATTCTTCACCAATAGTTATAAAAAATTGATGGTATACATGATAAAAATTAAATATTTTCCAACATTTTGAGTAAAACATTGTTAAATCTTCATTATAAAACCAATACACTAACAATTTCAATAAAAATTGGGAAAAGTTGCTCTAAAAATAGTATACCAATGGTTTATTCAAACCGTTGGCATAAAAGAGTTGGGAAGACCTCCCTTTCCACTAGTGATCACTATTATTGAAAAATCATATTCAAATGATTTGGTAAACATTCTGAGTATTCAAATCATCTATAATAATTTTTTTGACTTGCCTAACTCCTTTTATTTTTCCAAAAAATTTATAGATCATGGTATATTTTTCATTTGATTTAAAAAAATATCAACTTTACCAACTCTATAAAAAAATATAACTTGCACAAAGAACATAACCAATTACTTTCTATATGTTTATGATGAAGGGGAGATCAAATAAATCCAAATGTCTAGATTGAGGGTATCAATTATTTTCTTATGTTCTTAGTATATATATTTTGGTTTGTTATTGTAGAATCATAAGGATATAATTCACTTCATTGATTGTAGGAATGAAGTATTAAGGAATAAGATGATGAATCATGGTTAATGTTTTAAGAAGGATGTTGAGTGAAGGATGTTGAGTGAAGGATGAGTTTATGTATTAAAATTTTAAATTGATGATATAATGGTATTTTACAAATATTATGTGAATCATGGATGGACTAAGGATTTTATAAATAGTAGGTTTTATTTTCCTAAATTGTGAAACATATATTAGACGGAATCGATACCTTTGAAAAGTGATAAGAAGGTGATAATTTTTAAGGAACATGTAAACCATAATCATTTGATATAAAAAAGGTTATTTGATGAACAATGCCTTTACTTTTAAAGGACCTAAGTTTAAAATCATTTTATGTGTTTTTGGATTATATGATCTATGAATTTGAGGTAATTATTGGTTTTTAATTTTTAGGATGAAAAATGAAAGATATGAGATAAAATTTGAGGTTAAAATATATTAAGGTCATTTTTGAGTATGAATATAACATTTATAGAATTTTATAAGTATTATATTAATCTAGTTTTATAAAAATGAAAAATTGTAAAATGTGTGAAAACCTATAATGTTTGACAAGGCCGTAGGGATCGAACCCACAATTGAAGGGAGACAAGGGTGCATCACCTACCAATGCCTTATGTGATGTCCCGATTTGTATGATAGTATTATTTTAAGGTAAATTATTTCATCAATGAAAAATAAGTTTGTTTTGAGATCATATTTTTATCATATTGATACCCATGAGATTAGAAAATGATTTGGTGATTAAGTGATAAATGTTATTTCAGAAGACATTCACTATTTTGGGAACCTTATAGAACAATATGGGATTCTATTTGAGTAATAAAGAATGATTTATATTTTGGAATCATATAATATTTTTTGTGATTCAGGTTATTTATATAAATAATTAGTATATATTGAAGATTATTAGGGAAATTACTTTATGGCACGAGACTTCAAGAGTAATGTAATGCCCCGACCCCAGTTACCCAGAGTCGGTGCATTATTACATAACATTGGCATGATCACAAGAAAGATCAAGTCACGAAAGACCGATTAGTTTAGTATCCTTGGAAACACTAGATACATTCATAAAGTTTTACATTACATCATAAAAAAAACATCTTGTCTTCATATCCCCTCATACTATCCCTGCAGGTCATTCATAAATTACTTCTTCATAATACTGGGTAAAATAAAACATTTAAAGGGGTGAGCTCAGATGCTCAGTAAGGATAACATTATAGCAGAAGCTTTCATAGATAAGCATAAACACTTAAGACAATTTATAACTAAAACAAAAGCCTTTTAAACTTGAACTTCAGCATAAAATGGCAAAGATAAAATAAAATAATGCCATTTACTTACTCACATGGATATTCTACTAGTTGAATGATCACATGAAATATCAATAACCACTTTCATAATGATGGAATGCATAATGCCAGAATATCATAACCACATAGCCAAGGCCTCGTGCCAAGACTACAAATAAGATTTTTCCAAGGCCTTGTGCCAAGACACTAGTTTGTCTCATGAGACCTACCGATGCATCGAGGAGCTATAGAGGGCTCCACATGTCACTTACTAAGTCCAATGCATTCCTCATATGAATAGGTTTAAACATAACATAAACATTCGTATTAAAACTAGCATATGAAATGTCAATACTTTAACCACAAACCATGAATGGTATAAAAATAGCACATCCACAGTCAAACATAACTCATTCGATACAATATGGAAGATTGTATTGTATCACATTAACCTCAATAAAGAATAATGAATTATTTTGACGTAGATTAAAAAAATCATCAAAACTATTTGAGAGAAATATCCCCCTTTTTTTGAAATCATTTAAAAGTCACACTATTTGTCAAGAAGCCATTTAAAAATAGATTTTTGAATCCAAGTGTCCCATACCACTTTGAAACTTTTAAAAGGAGTTTTAATTTTAAATCTTTAATTTCCATATAAATAAATCCTTAAAACCATTTTTAAAACATGGACATTAATGAGCAATATTTAGATGAATAAGTCTTTAAAACATTTAAAAATGGTATTTTAGTTAGAGTTTCTAACCAAAAGAGAGACACTTGAATACAAATAATTGAGGTAATCAAAACATTGTAATATCATGAGAGTAAATGGATTCCTGATATACTATGTCAAAGTACATTATATACACCACATAAAAGTGATTTGGTGTATAACAACAAAGAAGTCTCAATGGAATGTAAATTGAGATGAAATCTCTCACAAAGGCCGTATCATTAGGTTAAGGATAAATCAACAACATAGTTATGTGTGACAAATATAAATACACTAAATATGATTTTATATTCGGTGTAAAACAATTAAAGGAAATTCACACATAATCTTGTAAAAACAACACCAATGAATTGGATGTTTAACTCAACAAATGGAGAATGAGTTAAAATTACTCTTATCAAATTCATATCGATGGCTTGAGAAATTATCAATGGAGTGATTATATGTATCAAAATTATATCCACATAAAAGGGAGTGGAAATTATGACATAATCAAATGAATAGTGATTCCACACATAATCTTGGAGTAAAGTAGTCAATGAAGTATGCGTAAAGCCGAATGAATGGAAATTGAAATTTGGAATTCCCTTATCAATTAGGTAACATACGAAATATACACCCATGAAAGAAGGATCATACAATTATGATGTAAATACCCATAAATTAAAGTATATTACACAATGAATACAATCATGGGCAGTACACATACACCACATGCAATAATTAAGTGGTGAAAAATGGAATTCTCACGAAATTAAGAGTGAGTTAAGAAACCCCTTACTTTGTACTTTTTCCTTGGTCAACGGTAGGTTAACCTCCTGTACAATGGTGAAATAATTGTTATTGAATCATTTACATTAATATGATATCAGATGTGATCTTTTAACATTGATTTGTTAATAATATCTTAGAATTATCATCATTTCGGATGTTAACGGGTTCATTTTACTTTATATTCTTTGTTATGTGAGCCATATTTGTTATTAATGGGATGTATATTATTCATATACAGAATTATATTAAGTCCTTAGATACTATTTTTAAATCATCAGATGATAATTATACTTTAATGGATATGATGGAGAATGAATCTCATCGCGTTCGTGGAGACGGTAGTCCGTACGTACGCACGAGCGACAATATCATTCTTTTGATATTAAAATAATATATAATTGGATGGTATATCATATATAAAGAATCATTATCATGTTATATTTATTATTTACATGAGCTACACATCATTATTACTCCCATCCAAATAATAATATATTGAATAACAATTACACCACGACGTGGAGACGGTAAGTCGTACGTACGCACGTATGGTGACATGTTATTCAAAGGGTGGATAAAATACTGAATATAGTTGTACCATATTTATAATAACATCACAGTATATATATGATACTGGAGTTATTATTTTATAATGGTAATAACAAAGAAAGAAGAAGTGGAAGAGGAATGGAACTTGAAAAGGGGTGGTGAAAACATTACCTCTTCTTCGGGTTCTTCCTTTTGTTTTGATCAAAAGGGCTCCGTAGGATGGCTTTCTAATCAAAATAAGGCCTCTAGGTTGTAGTGAGGGAAGTTGAGAGAGTATTTGGGCAGGGTTTGGCCGATCCAAAAGGCTTTGAAGGTGTGAATAAATGATAAGGATGAGTGCCCTTTTATAAGAGGGGTGAGGGGCACCTTTGGAAAAGCTAGAAATATTATTTTATTAAAAATTTATATTCGGTTTCTAAAAGCTCCAAAGTTGATTATTTAGAGTTTAAGGTGGGGAGGGGTCGAAAAACACTCAACCAATATAATTTAGACAGGTTTGTGTCATTATATTAACCTTATCTTTAAGTATTAACTCTTAGTTAATTAGTTTCACTTTTACAATGTCTCTTTGTATTTTTATATTATATGGTTAATAAACTTACCATATACATCCAATAGACCCCAAGTGGTCCATTAATGATACACCTATCATGGTATAAGTCTATTAGACTAACATTATATTTTTAGGATTTTAATATCAATTAATAATATAATATTTTTTTTAAAAACTCTTTTATGTCAATTTTGACACTATTCAATAGTTGATTTTTGTGAAACTCATAACAGAATTATTACTTAAAAAAGTTAATTAAATCAATCATAATATGTCATATTAACCTAGAAAATTATTTTAATTCAATAAAAGTCTCAAATTATATTTATTTGGCTATTTATAATATCAATTATTCTAATGTTTCACTATTATGGTAATTACTATATCACCATTGTGTCATAAATAAATTAAATTATTTAATGCCTAAAAATTATAAATAAAATATCATTATGTAGGAAATATCTTTATCTTTCTAATGAATATTTATAGTCTAAAATAAAACATATATATCCCTATTTAACAATTTTTTTGCTAAAAGATATATGTTTGTGTCATTTTTGTATTCATTTTAACTAAATTAAAATAAAGTGTCCCTATCACTTAAAAGTGGATCCATGGGGTCCCAAAATCTACCCAAATATGCCCATGGTAGACCATGTATCAACCAATAGGGTTAAGACACGTTTTAGGGTAATTTAGTATTATTATAATATATTTTTAACCCTTATTTACTGGATTTACACTTAACCATGGTAAATAAAATATTTACCGCAGTAATTATTCAAAATGTCTAAAAATAAAAGTTACCTATTTACAAAATTTGAACATCCTGATTAAAAATATGGGATCCATTTTTCCAAATTCAAAATACAGAAGTGTCAGAAATTAATTTAAAAATAATTCTCGTTGTTAAAACAAAAAGCGTGTTTTTAAGAGATAATAACTATCAAAAGATTGACAATTGTTTATGTCTGGTTTAATTGTGAAATTATGTTCAATGACAAAAATTGAATTAAATGGTAAAAATATATTCTAAATATACTTTAAAACCACTCAAATTCATAATTTATCAATATTAATTATTTCGATTAAAAAAGTTGTTTTTAATTAAAATTTAGTAATTTTCACTATTCATCAAAATATAAAAGTTATCCGAAAAGTACCAAAATTTCACCCTAGGATAATTTCGTTATTCCAAATCCAAAAATGAAGTCTATTTTACCAAATTAAAAACATAAAATTTGCATTTATTAATTTAAAATTGATTCCCGCTTTCGAAACCAAAAGGCATATTTTTAAGAAATAATAACTATCAAAAGTTTGACACTTGTTTATGTCCAATTTAAAAGTGAAATTACTTAAAATGACCATAATTGGATTAAATAGTAAAAATATAATATATTTATACTTCCAAACCTTTAAAATTTATAATTTAACAATATAAATTATTTGGATTAAAAAAGTTGTTTTCAGTTAAAATATAGTATTTTGCACTATTCACCCAAATATGAAAGTTATCAGAAAGACACCAAAAAATTATTGATACTAAATTCTTATGTCTCGATTCTATAGAAGAATTCAATTTTGTTAAATTGAATATATAAAAGTTTCAAATATTGGTTTTAAAAAGGCTTTTCCATTAAAAGGAGGTAAAAATTTATTTTTTGAAAAATACTTCTTTTATCTGAAAAAATGAATTTGTTCATAAATCATGTCTTAGAAACTCATAATATGGATTAAAATTATAAGGATAATATAATATTTAAAATTCAGTTAATACTATTCATAACCTCTTTTGATCGTCTAGTTTGGTAAGTCGTGGTGCGCTTGAACTCAGTGTTGCGTACAACACACGCTATTATATTATTCAAAGAGAAGTGTACCGTGGAAGATTGGGGTGTTACATTCTCGCCTCCTTCAATAAATTGTGTCCTCGTAATTTTTTAAAATTGTGCTTGGGAATATAATGGAAATTCCCACATCAGAAAAAGAGTCAATAAAACTATCACATTAAAAGAAAGAAAGAGAGGTATAAAGGTCAACCAAGATAACCCATACTCGGATTCCATGTAGGAAAACATGGATATAGACGATAAACTAAGTGTCAAGTTCTGATGGAGAGGGATGGAAATCATGATCAGGTGAAAGTTAACAATAAGAAAACCACAAACTTCTGTTGGGACAAACGGTCATTAGTCTCCTAGTAGGAAAGTAAACGGACAACATTTTTTGTTTTAAGTTACATTACATAAGGATGAGGAATTCATTTATGATATTGACTAAGAATATAAAGATATATACTTACTTTTTATGTAGAGATTCATTATTTAATAAATTTCCACCACTAACTCATTTTTTTAAACGATGAGTATTCAAGAAGACTTGGTCACACAGGAAGAGCTAGAATAAACTTCTATAGAATCACATGATCCATGCAGGATGAACTATATATTTACATTGTATTTAGAGATTAATCAAAACCTAAATGGTTAGTACAAGATCTAATGATCCCCCAAAATGATATTCCTTGAGAGAAATAATCACTCATCTTAATTTCTAAAATTAAACCAACAATACCCCAAAGTTAAATAAATACCATTCAATAATCAATTGTCCTTAAAATCCTTACATATAATCCAAAGTAATATTTAAACCCAAAACATAGAAGAATTTGATTATGTAGTCTCCCATGTTAAATTGTATCTCCAAATGACATCAAATACTCTTAAAGTCACATACTTAAAAGTAATTAACCTAATCACATATTCTCTATTATAGGTTAATCATTTCCATAAATAACCCAAATCACTATAAATCCACAATAAAAACATAGATAAAAATATACCATTACTTCACAAATGAAAACCCATAGTATTCTATTTTCCTTGGGCATATAGTGTTCCCAACAAAGCGAACATCTTCTAAAATAACATTTATCACTTAATCACCAAATCATTTTCCTATACCAAGGGTATTCATTAGATAAGACATAAGAACCCAAATCAACTTATTATTGATCAATAAAATCATTTAACTAAAAATAATTAATCACACTCTCCAGGGACTTCACGTAGTCCAGTGGTAGGCGATAAATCCCAATCGCACTTTGGTTGTGGGTTCGATTCCCACAGCTTTGTCCGACGCGATGGGTTTTCACACGGTCTGCGTGTTGTCCTTTTTCAAAAACTATGTTTTATAGCATTACCAAAATGAGATAAATTCCTCAAAATAACTATAACATAATTTAACCACAAATCTTATCTCATACCTTTCATTTTCATCCCAAATTATAATAATTTGTAATTTCCTCAAACCCAATGATCATATAAAACCAAATGGTTATTTATAACTATATCCACAAGAGAAAAGATAATTCTTCCTCAAATATCATTCTCACGTGGAAAACGTTAGGGTTACAAAAACAAGAGAAAATTATTCAAAAGTAAACCCTTCAACAAGGAGCACTAATAATTTTTTTAAACATTTATCCAACCATTTATTTCCACATATCTTCTTCTTTGACCAAGAAAAGATCCTATAGAATAGGACATTCACTCGCGTAATGGCCAGGTCCCCTACATTTACGGAAAATGACTGTAAATGGATTCTTGGGACCATTTTTATCTTCTTCCGTAGTACTCTTCATTTTTCTTCGGAAATTATTCACTTTATGTCCTTCCTTCCCACACGTAAAGCATTCATTGTCCCATTGGGACACTTTCCTGGGTGTCTCCTTCCACATTTCCTGCACAATGAAAATTGAGGATTTCTTTCTCCATGGTCTCCTCTACTGGAGCTCTTATCATTCATCACCTTTCTCTTCTTTGTTGAGTCCAAGAATTTGTTAATATATATATTGTTGATCATAATTTTGGAAAGTCGATTTGGCATAAAGATGATATCTTTTACGCCTATCAATATTCCATTTTGTTTCTCATTGCCACCACCATTCCCACCTTGTACATCATTCTCAAAGTCACTATGACTTCCTTGGAATCCAGCCATTGACTAAAACCAGAAAGCATGGTGTGAGTAATAGTAGTCATATAATCATTTAGAGATTAACATGTCACTATATTCTCAATTTGAAACACATTAAGATTAACCAAGTTCATTTACTCTCATCTTATATATATAATACATTAAATCGGTTTGTAAAGAAAATGTAAATTATCCTAAGCATATCCCCCGGGAGTGTCGTAACCAAGAGTGCAGCAAGGCCCGTTTTCGTACACCAGTTCCTGTTCGAGTCTAGCTCAAAGCGGTGTTTTCGGGTTTTACCCCTAGGTACATCTATGCCAGAGCCGCCTCTACCTTATCGTATCCAGACAGGGATGTATTGCTCAGAAAACTCACAAAATCTCTACAATACCAAAATTCTAGGAAGTTCTTCTATACTAATCCTCAAAGTTCATCTTAGTTCTACATGCTCTAATTAGAGTTTATCTAAATCTAGCTCCCAAGGTTTGTACTAAACTTCCCTTGATACCAACTGTAATGCCCCGACCCCAGTTACCCAGAGTCGGTGCATTATTACATAACATTGGCATGATCACAAGAAAGATCAAGTCTCGAAAGACCGATTAGTTTAGTAGCCTTGGAAACACTAGATTCATTCATAAAGTTTTACATTACATCATAAAAAAAACATCTTGTCTTCATATCCCCTCATACTATCCCTGCAGGTCATTCATAAATTACTTCTTCATAATCTTGGGAAAAATAAAACATTGAAAGGGGTGAGCTCAGATGCTCAGTAAGGATAACATTATAGCATAAGCTTTCATAGATAAGCATAAACACTTAAGGAAATTTATAACTAAAACAAAAGCCTTTTAAACTTAAACTTCAGCATAAAATGGCAAAGATAAAATAAAATAATTCAATTTACTTACTCACATGGATATTCTACTAGTCTAATGATCACATGAAATATCAATAACCACTTTCATAATGATGGAATGCATAATACCAGAATATCATAACCACATAGCCAAGGCCTCGTGTCAAGACTACAAATAAGATTTTTCCAAGGCCTTGTGCCAAGACACTAGTTTGTCTCATGAGACCTACAGATGCATCGAGGAGCTATAGTGGGTTCCACACGTCACTTACTAAGTCCAATGCATTCCTCATATGAATAGGTTTAAACATAACATAAACATGCATATTAAAACTAGCATACGAAATGTCAATACTTTAACCACAAACCATGAATGGTATAAAAATAGCACATCCACAGTCAAATATAACTCATTCGATACAATATGGAAGATTGTATTGTATCACATTAACCTCAATCTAGAATAATGAAGGATTTTGACATAGATGAAAATAATCATCAAAACTATTTGAGAGAAATATCCTCTTTTTTCTTGAATTCATTTAAAAGTCACACTATTTGTCAAGAAGCCATTTAAAAATAGATTTTTGAATCAAAGTGTCCCATATCACTTTGAAACTTTTAAAAGGAGTTTTAATTTTAAATCTTTAATTTCCATATAAATAAATCCTTAAAACCATTTTTAAAACATGGACATTAATGAGCAATATTTAGATGAATAAGTCTTTAAAACATTTAAAAATGGTATTTTAGTTAGAGTTTCTAACCAAAAGAGAGACACTTGAATACAAATAATTGAGGTAGTCAAAACATTGTAATATCATGAGAGTAAATGGATTCATGATATACTATGTCAAAGTACATTATATACACCACATAAAAGTGATTTGGTGTATAACAACAAAGAAGTCTCAATGGAATGTAAATTGAGATGAAATCTCTCATAAAGGCCGTATCCTTAGGTTAAGGATAAATCAACGACATAGTTATGTGTGACAAATATAAATACACTAAATATAATTTTATATTAAGTGTAAAACAATTAAAGGAAATTCACACATAATCTTGTAAAAACAACACCAATGAATTGGATGTTTAACTCAAAAAATGGAGAATGAGTTAAAATTACTCTTATCAAATTCATATCGATGACTTGAGAAATTATCAATGGAGTGATTATGTGTATCAAAAGTATATCCACATAAAAGGGAGTGGAAATTATTACATAATCAAATTAATAGTGATTCCACACATAATCTTGGAGTAAAATAGTCAATGAAGTATGCGTAAAGCCGAAGGAGTGGAAATTGAAATTTGGAATTCCCTTATCAATTAGGTAACATACGAAATATACACCCATGAAATAAGGATCATACAATTATGATGTAAATACCCATAAATTAAAGTATATTACACAATGAATACAATCAGGGGCAGTACACATACACCACATGCAATAATTAAGTGGTGAACAATGGAATTCTCACGAAATTAAGAGTGAGTTAAGAAACCCCTTACTTTGTACTTTTTCCTTGGTCTATGGTAGGTTAACCTCCTGTAAAATTGTGAAATAATTTTTTTTGAATCATTTACATTAATATGATATCATATGTGATCTTTTAACTTTGATTTGTTAATAATATCTTAGAATTATCATCATTTCGGGTATTAACGGGTTCATTTTACTTTATATTCTTTGTTATGTGAGCCATATTTGTTATTAATGGGATGTATATTATTCATATCCAGAATTATATTACGTCCTTAGATACTATTTTTAAATCATCAGATGATAATTATACTTGAATGGATATGATGGAGAATGAATCTCATCGCGTTCGTGGAGACGGTAGTCCGTACGTACGCACGAGCGACAATATCATTATTTTGATATTAAAATAATATATAATTGGATGGTATATCATATATAAATAATCATTATCATGTTATATTAATTATTTACATGAGTTACACATCATTATTACTCCCATCCAAATAATAATATATTGAATAACAATTACACCACGACGTGGAGACGGTAAGTCGTACGTACGCACGTATGGTGACATGTTATTCAAAGGGTGGATAGAATACTGAATATAGTTGTACCATATTTATAATAACATCACGGTATATATATGATACTGGAGTAATTATTTTAGAATGGTAATAACAAAGAAAGAAGAAGTGGAAGAAAAATGGAACTTGAAAAGGGGTGGTGAAAACATTACCTCTTCTTCAGGTTCTTCCATTTGTTTTGATCAAAAGGGCTCCTTAGGATGGCTTTATTATCAAAATAAGGCCTCTAGGTTGTAGTGATGGAAGTTTAGAGATTATTTGGGCAGGTTTTTTCTGAACCAAAAGGCTTTGAAGGTGTGAAGAAATGAGAAGGAGGAGTGCCCTTTTATAAGAGGGGTGAGGGGCACCTTTGGAAAAGCTAGAAATATTATTTTATAAAAAATTAATATTTGGTTTCTAATAGCTCAAAAGTTTATTATTTAAATTTTAAGGTGGGGATGGGTCTAAAACCACTCAACCAATAGAATTTAGACAGGTTTGGGTCATTATATTAACCTTATCTTTAAGTATTAACTCTTAGTTAATTAGTTTCACTTTTACAAGGTCTCTTTGTATTTTTATATTATATGGTTAATAAACTCACCATATACATCCAATCGACCCCAAGTGGTCCATTAATGATACACCTATAATGATATAAGTCTCTTGTACTAACCTTAGATTTTTAGGATTTTAATATCAATTAATAATATAATATTTGTTTTAAAAACTCAATTATGTCAATTTTGACACTATTCAATAGTTGGTTTTTGTGAAACTCATAACAGAATGATTAATTCCAAAAAAGATAAATAAATCAACACTAATATGTCATATTAACCTATAAAATTATTTTAATTCAAATAAAGTCTCAAATTATATTTATTTGGGTATTTATAATATCAATTATTCTAATTTTTCAATATTATGGTAATTACTGTATCACCATTGTGTCATAAATAAGTTAAATTATTTAATGCCTAAAAATTATAAATAAACTATTATTATGTAGGAAATCGTTTTATCTTTCTAATTAATATTTATAGTCTAAAATCCAACATATATAACCCTATGTAAAAATTGTTTTTCTAAAAGATATATGCTTGTGTCATTTTTGTATTCATTTTAACTTAATTAAAATAAAGTGTCCCTATCACTTACAAGTGGATCCATGGGGTCCCAAAATCTACCCAAAGATGCCCATGGTCGACCATGTATCAAACAATAGGGTTAAGACACGTTTTAGGGTAATTTAGTATTATTATAATATTTTTTTAACCCTTATTTACCGGATTTACCCTTAACCATGGTAAATAAAATATTTACCGTTGTAATTATTCAAATTGTCTAGAAATAAAAGTTACCTATTTACACAATTTGAACATCTTGATTAAAAATACGGGATCGATTTTTCCAAATTCAAAACACAGAAGTGGCAGAAATTAATTTAAAAATAATTCTCATTGTTAAAACAAAAAGCGTGTTTTTAAGAGATAATAACTATCAAAAGATTGACACATGTTTATGTCTGGTTTAATTGTGAAATTATGTCCAATGAAAAACATTGAAATAAATGGTAAAAATATACTCTAAATATAATTTAAAACCACTCAAATTCATAATTTATCAATATTAATTATTTTTATTAGAAAAGTTGTTTTTAATTAAAATTTAGTAATTTTCACTATTCATCAAAATATAAAAGTTATCCAAAAAGTACCAAAATTTCACCCTAGGATAATTTTGTTATTCAGAATCCAAAAATGAAGTCTATTTTACCAAATTAAAAACATAAAAGTTTCATTTATTAATTTAAAATTGATTCCCTCTTTCAAAACCAAAAGGCGTATTTTTAAGAAATAATAACTATCAAAACTTTGACACTTGTTTATGTCCAATTTCAAGGTGAAATTACTTAAAATGACCATAATTGGATTAAATAGTAAAAATATAATATATTTATACTTCCAAACCATTAAAATTTATAATTTAACAATATAAATTATTTCGATTAAAAAATTTGTTTTTAGTTAAAATATAGTATTTTTCACTATTCACCCAAATATGAAAGTTATCAGAAAGACACCAAAACATTATTGATACTAAATTCTTATGTCCCAATTCTAAAGAAGAATTTAATTTTTTAAAATTGAATATATAAAAGTTTCAAATATTGGTTTTAAAAAGGCTTTGCCATTAAAAGGTGGTAAAAAATTATTTTTTGAAAAATACTTCTTTTATTTGAAAAAATGAATTTGTTCATAAATCATGTCTTAGAAACTCATAATATGGATTAAAATTATAAGGATAATATAATATTTAAAATTCAGTTAATAATATTCGTAACCTCTTTTGATCAGCTAGTTTGGTAAGTCGTGGTGCGCTTGAACTCAATGTTGCGTACAACACACGCTATTGTATTATTCAAAGAGAAGTGTACCGTAGAAGATTGGGGTGTTATAAGTAATTTATGTTATTTGGATATGAATATTTAATTTATCTTGAAAGACTATGTAATCAAGTCCTTCTGATTTTTGGGATTCAATTTTAGTCAAGAATATTTTGACGAATTTTGATGATAGTTTTCTATTGAATAATCTTTTTTGAACTTTACATATTAATATAGAATTTTAGAGATTAATATATTTTTCCTTCATATAAAGTTTTATTATTTTTGTAAAATTACTTTATCTTGTAATAAAAATTTTGGTTTTAGTTAATTCCTAAATACTGGAAGAATTGATATTTATACTTTTGTGGATTTTCTGATCTATAGGAGTTAATTTTGATTCTTTAGGTATGAGAATTCATCTTGAATACACATAATTTATAGAGAATATGAGGATGAAAATCTTCTTTTCAAGTAAGTATATTTTCTTATGTTCTTATTCTAGGGCATAAAATAATTCCTCAACTCTAGAAAAAAGTATTTAAAAAAACGTCACCTTATTTCTTTACATATGAAGAAATAAATGGCCTTTCAATCTATCATAGATGTATGGTTTTGTGATTGTTAACATTCTCAGAACCATGTTCTTTACCACTCTCTATAATTCCTTGAGAATTATATTTTTTCTTCCATATCCATATTTTCATACATAGAAACCTATAATGTGGTATCTCAGGAAACCCTCGTACTTTCTTTTCTCTCTCTTTAGTGGAGGTTTTATTAACCCTTGTTTAAGTGTGGGATTTCAAAAAATGTATTTTGAAAAGTCAAACCCCTAATTTTTTTGATCTCAAGTAAAAATTATGAGTAAAAAATTTATTAAATGGGGGATAATGTATCATCCTAAAATTTTAAAATGAAATACTATGCTCAATATCAAACATGGCCCGCCACATCACGCTTATACAAATAACTAAATATTATTATTAAAATGTGGTTGTTATCACATAGCCATTAGAACATAGGAAATGAATGAGATTAACTAAATTTTAAAAATATACTTTAAACATGTTTAAAAAATGAATTCATTGGTTACCAATTAATTATAAATAAAAAACAATTGAAAATAAAGTGCGTGATTTTATAAAAAAACTTATTTTAGGACCATAATAAAATTTTATTTTAAAAAATTAGATTAATAAATATTATTCAAGGATATAAATTAAATTTATATTTGATATATATAAAATATATATTTCTAAAATCAATTAGGCTTAAAATACAAATAAATTGAATTTTAAGCATAGAACCTATATTTTCTAAAAGATAATTTTGCCACCTTTGGATATGGCATCTGTTTTAGATCTAATTTTTGAAGAATTTATAAATTTATTTTAAATAATTTTACTTAATTTTAGAAATAGGAGTAACAAGATAAAAATAGGATGAATTTTTGGAATTTTTTAATAAGTTTCATTTTTTGATGAATAGTGAAAAACATAACATTTTATCTGGAAACTTTTTTTCTTCTAATTTATTTATAAATTTAAATTATATATTAAACTAAATTTAAAGAATTATTAGTTCAATTATAAATCAATAAAATCAATTTAGGTAATTTTAATAAATTTCACATTGAATTTGGATAAAAAATATTTAAATCTTTTAAATTTTCACTTTAAAAACCTATTTTTTATTGTGTTTATGAGATTAATTTTAAATATAAAATCTACAATTATGTAAATTGAATTTGGTAAAATGGGTTATATATTTTGAATCATAATTTAAAAATTATTTTTAAAGGAAAATTTCATTTTTAGGCATAAAAAAGTTACCATGTCAAAAAAATTATTTATTGTGGTATAGGTAAAAAATGAAATGGGTTAATGTTGAAAAGCCAAAGGATTAATACACCTAAAAAAATAGAAAATTTAATGATTTTTTGAGCTTTTTATTGAACCTAAGAAGAGTCAAAAATATTAATTTCTAGCCAAAGTCAGGTAATTTAATGCCATCTCAATGTGCTTAGATTTAAATATAAAATAACAATTATTTTAATCACTTAAATCCACCTCATCTCGAGTATAAATACTGCTCCTCACCACCTCATTTTGACTCAAAAAGGATTTTAGATCCCAAAATATTTGACCCAACCTCTCCTATTCACTATACACATATCCTTATGCTGCTGGTCTCACCAAAATAACAAATCCAAGGTCCTCAATGAACTCTCAAGGAGGTGATATTAAAGAGGTAATTTTCTCAAAGTACCTCTCTTAATTTATTTTCTTTTTATACTTTATACTAATATCATTAATATATAAATGTATGATTAATCCATAATAATTTATATAATATAGTTTTATGTTTATAATTGAATATTTCATATCCATTTCATTTCTCATCTCCTCTTATTAAAATAAACAAAACTATTGTCCAAGTTATGTCAGTTAATCACCTATGTGAATAATGTTATTGTTTGTTTTCCATTAATGAATTCATGGATGGTAATAAAAAAATAATTTTGGTTAAATAATACTTTAATACGTATATTATAACAAATTTAATGTTTTATAACTAATATAAACACATAATATTAAATAAAACGAAATTAGTTTGTGATGTTCAGAAGAACCTCCAAAATAAACAAAAAATTTATCATTAAAGTTTTATATAATGAATCATCCTCATGTAAGAAATAAAAATGATATTTGGGACAATTAATACTTTTATAAGTTAATTAATACTATTCCATTTTACTTTTGGAGTTTTAATCCCATTTTAAAAGAACATCCATAATTGTACACAAATGAACCGATCATGAAACCATTAAAAAAAACAAAGTTGAAACCTTAAAAATAATGAATATTACTTCTGAATGTGCCATAAAATGTTATAAAATCATCACATAAGGTATTAAAAATATCTATATGGTTTTTTAAAGGGTTAATAAGATTCTTTAAACCATTATATAGGAGGTTTTGATACATTTTAAGGAATTTGAATACGAGATAGGGGATTTATTTACCCAATTTCCATTATTTGGGTCAAACTTATACTTATGGACTATTTCATGATGATATTTTGTTGGAAATGACTTTTTAATATCTTATATTTCATTTATACTTGTTGTATGTATATTTATTGAGAAAAAAATATAATCAATTCATTTTATTGACTCTCATTCCAATGTAATGATATTTATTAGAGACTTTCTTTTAAAAATTATATTTTTACTGATTCCTCAAAAATCTCTTTTCTTCCTTGTCTGTGTTTTAAAAAATTGTTTCTAAAAATATTTTTACTATTATATTATGATTGTTTTAATTCATTTTCACTCATGTTTTACTTTTTACAAAATGGTTTGAAATTATTATTTTTTTGTTTTCTAAAAGTCGTTCTTTGTGACTTTTCTAACAAAAATACAAAGGAATATTTTTTAACTTACATGGAATGAGTGTATTTCACTACCATTATAGAAAATTAATTATTTGAAGCTTACATTACAATATTACAAGGTAATTTCAAAATAAAATGTTTTTCTTTTTACATGAACAGTTTTCTAAAAATATGTGATTTTAAAATGAAATGTTTACGTTCCTTATGAATATTTATATATTGGAAGTATTCATATTTTATTATAGTGGAATAGTTCTTGGGGTTTTTTCATAATTATAGGTCTTTAGGTGATAAATTAATGGTGGTTGGTTATGTGATAAACTAATGCCAGATGGTTGTGTGATAAACCAATAATGGGTGGTTCTGTGATAAACTAAGTACAAATGATTACTTGATAACCTGCAATGCATTGGGTAATATAGAGTTAAAGGTTGGCCATATTGGTTACTCTCTGGTTGAGCCCCATTATAGCTCACAAGTGATCCTGATATAGATTATACGAAGGGTTGAGCCCTATTATAGCTCATGAAAAATGGGTGATCCCGATATAGCTTATACGAAGGGCTGAGGCCCATTATAGATCACAAGCGATCTTGATATAACTTTTATGAAGGGTGATACCAATTATATATATCTATTACATTATTTAGTTATTATATTTGAAGTATAAAATATGGTTAATCCACTTAAAAATGTTTTTCAAAGGGTTTTATGAATGTGATGTGAAGAGATTCCAAAAATGGGTTTCATTTTCTTTCTATGGGTTTTACTGATTTTATTTACTCTAAAAGTGTGTGTTTTTTATTGAGAAAATGAGTTAGTTCAACATCCCAATGAAATTTTTGATAAAGGTAAACATTAAATGGATTTTCATGTTTTTCATTAAACTAATGTTTTCCCTCCTTTTATGTCCAATACTGAGCTTTTGTGCCCATCCCAAGATTTATAATGTTTTCACAGGATTTAAGGGAGAATAGAGACAAGGATGAGAACAATAGAAAAAAATGTGAGTGTAATGACTCATATTTCCTCTGGCTTTATTTTTATAAATTAATTGGGAAAATTCTAAGACCAGGTGCTGAGACAACATGATCTTCTTAGGCTTGGGGTTCTCGAAATAACTCATTCAAAATGTCAGGCTTTTAATAAAGTGTGGGGGAAGTTTTTATTTAAACTAGAATAAATTTTAAAAGGGTTCCTGGATCATTAATCACAGGGAACCATTTCATTTAGAATAAAAAATTTACCATAGGTGGGGCCTAATATCATCCTTTTTGGGCTAGATGAAAAAGTTAGTTTTTTGAAGTATTGTTAATAAAATATTTAATAAAAATATTTATTTGGAGACAAAAGGGTTTTTTAAATGAAATTTGTTTGAAAATTCAGGGTTATCATCATAACAATGTAATTCCTCTAAAAATAAGATAAGTATCTCTCTCCAATAAACACTAGAGGATTGAAAATCGGCGACGACGAATCACAGATCGAATCTTAGATTGATGATCGAAAAATAAATGAATGACGATGACACAACTTCTCCCTTCATAAATGATTGATAAAAAATCTAGGTAGGGAGTTTTATCTCTCTATTATTTCCTTTCCCCTTCTTAGGTTGAACAACAAATGTGGACTAACCGACAAACATGTTATCAATAGTTCGATCATTGTAGCGAGATGGTTAAATTATAGGGTTAACAGGTGATAGATCTTTATGATTATCCTTATCATTCTAAGTTAATCCTTATAATAAGCATAAATAAAGTCTGACATGAAAAAAGTCTAGGATCTATCCATTGGTTTCTTTGGTGATTCTCCTTTTCCCCTGTTCTTTGTATTCTTCACGTTCTCCGTGATTGTATGAGCAGATGATTGTTATGCCTTCAATTCATGAAAAAATAACCCAAAACTAATGACCTGACACCCCAATAAAACCATGGAGGCATGAATAAATTTGGAAAAGGAAGAGGCTTAAAGTAGTGCAGGGTGATGTAACACCACGGTGCCTAAAGTAGCGGCTTCAGTCGGTTTATGCGAGCAGTTGGTGGGGAGGCCGACCATGGCGGTAGGACGCTGTCCAGGCGAGACGGCGTGGGAGCCCATGATCAGAGTGGTGCCATAAGTAGTGACTAGGGGATGTAATGATGACAAGAAACATAGACCCCACAGTGGTAGTGAAGCCACGAGGCAGCCAGATGGTGGGCTGACTGTGTGAACGCAGTGCGTCACCATGTGAGCGCAGTGCATCACCGTGTGAGCGCAGTGCATCACATCATGAAGCCAGGTGGAACGCAATCGGGTCATACCGCATATAGAACACTGAGTTGGACCGCCATGTTGTCTGGGATAAGGGGATCTAGGAAGAGTCTATTCATTTTAGCGGGTCGTGCCTAGTTAGGTCGGCTGGACTGGGATTGGTCGATCAAACCGGGTCAGGTCGGCAAGTCGGATCCATGTCAGACCTTTTTATAAAAATAGTCGTAACATTCAAACTATTTTCTTGTTTGAGGATACGTTTGTAGCATTGGGACCCATGAGACAATATGTTCCTTTTAGATACACTAAGTGAGTCTTTGTGAGAGTTTTTTATGACTTATTGTCTTGAGGTGTAGGTTCTATCAGAACAAGCACGCTATGAGTGGAAGACTGTGGCTGATTTTGATCTTGAGACTGTGATCTTAAGACTGTGATCTTGAGACTGTGTGAATTGATGACTACATGATGTGGGGGATTTGTGACTTATCGACACTCCATGTGTTATTGACACTCTTTGTGTTACCGATACTAGGTGTTCTATGGACTATGTTTGATAATCCTTATTTTCATGATATAGACTTATACCTGTGTGAGTTGAGTATAATTTAGTTGTTTCCTTTGTGTTATACTATTTATATCTTCGTGCTATACTTCATGTATTTATTGGTGGTATACTTCGTGTATTTCTTTATGGTGTAATTTGTGTATTTCTTAGTGGTATTCCTTTGGGGTTTTGGGGTGTTCTAATGAGTATTGTTTTACTTACCCCTACACGGGATTTTCTCATATGTGTCATGTATTATGAAGAGGACCAAAACATTGATGGAGTTATAGGTGGACCTGGTGGTGCTTAGAGTGATCAGATAGATGAAGTGTTCTCATACGGCTTTAGATAACTGTTCTACACGTACCCTTTAGGTAGGGTTTTCTACAGATGAGTTTTAAGAACTTATGTATCTAATTTTTTGGACACTTTCATTGGTGGGATTTTATTCTAGATCTATTTAATTTCTAGTTTCCTAATTTCATACTCTGTGGTTGGTATCTTAGTGTATGCATGAATTGTCAACTCAGTGTTTTCACATTTCAACATTTTGGGCTTGGAGATTGTGTGTATGTGTACAAGTACTTAGGAAAATGCCTCCCATTTATGGGATATTCTTACAAGGTGTTAGTTGCTAGACCCTGGACTATTGGAGGCATGATTGGGGTAGTCAAGGCATGGGCCCCTCTGGGAAGGGTCATGAAAGAGTGGTATCAGAGGAGGATGGTTCTACTTAAGGACTGAGAGATTATGAAGTTGGTTTGGGGCAACTATGTTAAGTGTTTCGAGTTTGTCTTTCAAGACAGGGAATCTTGTGTTGGTGTGGATACCAACCTATCCATACACTAGGACTTCAGAAACTTTCTTTTCAACCCAGTACATGAAAATACTAGTTGTTGGGAAATTAATGGTACATGCATCATATAGGATTTGGGAATGTTCTCATGTTATTCTTGAGTCATCTCACCAGGTATTTCATATTGATCGTGGACCATATTGATCTATTTTAGGATTACTCCAATTAGAAAGATAACTAGGATTCCATTGCATGATCACAAGGATGATCCGCCTATAGATGGGGCATTAGTATAGGGGCCTACACTAGAGATACTCCTTGTACTAGAGATAGCACCTCTTGGTGGTTTACCAGAGATACCACCACCCGTCGAGCAGTAGTTACTACCAGTGATACTGGTTGAGGGTGAACACAGGATGAGTGTGTTTCATGAGTTTTAAAGGATACAACCTCATAGGTTTTTGGTGAGCTAGACCCCCAGATAGATGAGGATTGGATAGAGATGGTTACATGTGTCTTCCACTTTATAAGAAAACCTATCGACCAAATGGAAGTTCTAGCTGCGAGTCTTCTTCATGGATCAATGGGGAGATGGTATAGTTCAGTGACCCAGACATATTATTAGGTGGATCTATCCTGGGAATACTTTGAGAAAATATTTATAGAGGAGTTATTCCCAGCTATGTTATGCTCATTGCACATACATGAGATTCTGTATCTACAATAGTGTAGTGAGACTATGGCAGAGTACTTGGTGAGGTTTACTGAACATTATCGCTACTCCATAGATATGGTACAAGACCTATTATTCATGTCTCTAACCATTGATAAGGGATTAATCTAGGAGATCGGGGAATCCATGATGTCCCTTAGAATTCCTACATATACTGGGGTACTAGAGTGAGGTATGAAAGTGGAGATCATTCTAGAGGAGTTGACACCAGCACTGGGAGATACTAGCAGACATCATGCAACTTATTGTTGGATGGTAGGTAGCTGAAAATAGTCATAGGGACACAAATGGGTCAAGAACTCTAGGGGATTACCCTAGGACATGGGATCAACCGTGTGTGGATCCCTAGGTAGAGCGAGTCAGCTGAAGGACAGGTTGTGTTACTCGTGCGACGGTAGGGGAAATATGGCATGAGATTGCCTGACCCTCTATATAAATGATCAAGAGAAGGTTGATGGACCATCAAGGAAGAAGAGAAGTTATGATAAGGGTGTTAGTTAGGGCGACATATGTGCGATAGGAGCCGGTAGGGAAATAGGAGGTGGGCAGAGGTTTGACGTATTACCACCACCCCCCTAAGTGGTCCACCATAGGCTCAGGGAGCTGGTGGACAAGGATGAGGACAATTGTTGGCGATGGAGGCTTATGAACTCAATGCTCCAAGGATGATTAGAGGTATGATATATGTATTTTCCACCCTAGATATAGTTTTTATAGACATAGGTGCCAATCATTCTTTTCTTACCATGACCCTTGTTCGAGACTCAGAGATTCTGGTTGAACCGTTGACTCGGCCTTTACGTTTAGAGACTCCTATGGGAGGAGATTAAATGATCACACACTAGTTTCGATAGTGCACCCTTACTATTGGAGGAAAGAGTTTCAGTTGACATATCTTGGTCACAGCGTCGAGGCCTTATGATGTCATTCTCGATATGTATTAGTTATCCACAGTCTATGCCTAGATTAACTATTTTATCCACAAAGTGTGGTGTGTCCATGATGATTGGGATAAGTTTTCCTTTTTTTGGGAAAAGAAAATTCATGTAGAATAGAATGGAATTACCTATAGGAGGGTTCATATGATTACTCATTAGTTGGATAGTCTCACCCTTAGTGTAGTGTATGATAGGAGTCCTCAATTTCCTAAAGTGGTGGCTGAATATGAGGATATCTTTCCTGAGGGTGTACCTGGGTTGCCTCCCCACAGGGAGGTTGAATTCTAGATTAATATATACCCAAGGAAGACATCGATATCTACACCATCATATCTGATGGCTACCATAGAGATTCGTGAGTTAAGGGTATAACTGGAGGGCTTGTAGAGGAAGGGCTTCGTGAGACCCAGCGTTTCACCCTGGGTGGCCCCAATTTTGTTTTTCAAGAAGGCAGACATGATCTTGTGGTTATGTGTGGACTTCCAATGCCTAAATAATGTGATTGTGAAAAAAAGTATCCAGTACAAAGGATTGAAGGCCTCTTCGATTAGCTGAAAGGAGTGAGGTGGTTCTCAAAGATTGACCTCAGGTCCGGCTATCACCGACTTTGTGTACGAGGTGAGGTTGTACTAAAGACATATTTCAGATGTTGGTACAACTAGTATGAGTACTTGGTGGTGTTTTTTGCATGAAAAATGCCCCAACAGTGTTCATGGGACTCAAAAAAAAGATATTTCAACCTTACTTAGACCAGTTAGTGGTGGTATTCATTGATGACATCCCGATGTACTCGGTGTCCGAGGAGAACATGATACACTTGAGGATGGTCCTAGACACACTTTGGGAGCACCAAATTTATGGGAAGCTCTCGAAGTGTCAGTTAGGGATTCCGAAGGTCCAGTTTCTAGGACACAACATTTCAGAGGCTAGAGTTGTAGTGGATTCAGTGAGGATTGAGGCATTGCTTTCCTGAGAACCAACCAAGAGTGTTACTGAGGTGTAGAGTTTCCTGGGTTTGGCTAGGTAATATAAAAGGTTTGAACCCAAATTTTCTAGTGTAGAATCACCCTTGATGGCTTTTACATGGAAGGGGAAGCCTTTCATATGGATAGATAAGTGACAACAGTGATTTCAAGACTTAAGGCAGTGGTTGATGAGCGCTCCCATCTTGAGACTACTAGAGGAGGGAATTAGGTATGTAGTGTTCTACGATGCCTTAGGGACTGGGCCTATTTGTGTCCTGATATAGGAGAAAGTAGTGTTTCACTATGGTTTATAATAGTTGAGATATCATGAGGATAACTATGTGACCCATGATCTTGAGATAGCAGCGACACTCTTCGCATTAAAGATGTGACGACACAACTTGATGGGTGAGCGGTTTAACATATACTTTGACCACAAGAGTCTTAATTATATATTCTCTTAGAAGGATCTGAACTTGAGATAGATGTGATTGCTAGAGTTTCTCCAGAACTATGACATAGATATTTTCTATACTTTTGTGAAGGGGAACATAGTGGAAAACACTCGCAGCAGGAGATCCAGCTTGCAGTTGTTGAGCAAGCCATCAAGGTAGTTGGCCTCATTGTAGATATCCTTTGTGAATGGAGATGAAGAATATTACCACTAGTTGATGGTTGTCACCCCTATACTATTATAAATAGTCAAGAAGGCAAAAATAGGGGATAATGACTGTGAGACCTGACATGCTTAGTTGTCCATAGGGCATTCTTTTCAAAGGGTGAAGAGTCTTACTAATAATGTTGCAGGAGGAGGTTCTGATGGAGTTACACACATTCCCTTTGGTGGTACATTCAAGTATGGTGAAGATGTACTGGGACCTCTGATGTCAGTTTTGGTGGCCGAGGATGAAGAAGGTGTTGGAAGAGGTTGTTTCTAAATGCCTCACTTTCCAATAAGTGAAGTCTGAGCACCAGGTTCCGGCAGGATTTACCCGACCTCTTGAGGTGCCAGAGTGGAAGTGGTATGGGATATGAGTGGACTTTTTGATGAGTTTACCATGAACACTCAGGGGAAACAATATGATGTAGGTGATCATTGAGTGACTCATCAATTCGTCCAACTTGCTACATATTTGTGAGAAAAGTTCAGTAGAGATCTTGGGATGCCTCTACATGCAAGAGATATTTTGGATTCACAGAGTTCCCAAAATGATCATTTCAGACGGTGATTCTAGTTTCACATCCCTAATATGGAAGGGATTTCAAGAGGAATTTTGGACATAGTTACACTTGAGAAAAACATTTCATACCCAGATGGATGGCCAGATGGAGAGGACTATTCAGGTTCTTGAGGACATGATACAGGCTTGCATCCTAGACTTTGGCAGTAGTTGGAAGGATCACCTACCTTGGGTAGAGTTTGTGTATAACAATATATACCACTCCACCATTGGTAGGGCACCATTTGAGGCCTTTTACGAGTTACCATTCATGTCAAAACTTTGATGGAATGACACAAGAGAGTAAGCACTCATGGGTCCAGAGTTGGTGAAGCTTACCACCGAGAAGGTGCATATCATCGAGGAGTGGATGAGGACTTCATAGATATGATACTAGTAATATGATGATAGGGGAAAGAGGACCTTAGGGTTTGAACAGGGAGACCATGTGTTCCTCCGGGTCTCACCTTGATGAGGACTATAGATATTTGGCTAGGGCGACAAGTTATCAATAAGATACATTGGCCCTTTTTAGATTATGAGTAGATTTGTCAAGGTGGAATAAAACCTACCTCTACCCCCACAGTTTCACTAGGAGCACGATGTCTTCCATGTGTCACAACTGAGGAGGTACGTTCATGATCTATCAGACATCATCGACTGGGGTGAGCTGGACATTGATGATGTGGTGACATTTATGGAGTACCCAATGGAGAATGAGGATCGATAGAAGATGATCTTTCATGGGTGGTCAATTCCTCTATTTCTTGTATGGTGGAAGCACAAGAATCTCTAGGAGAGAAATTGGGAGTGGGAGGCTCAGATTTGTGCTTAGTATCCTCAACTTTTTGTTGGGTAGCCCTTGTTTTAGATTTCAGGGATGTAAATCACTAAGGTGGGGAGAATGTAATGACCCTAATTTTATTTGGTTTTATTTTTATAAATTAATTCAGAAAATTAAAAGAACTGAAGCTAAGATGGTGTGAGATTCCAATTCCTGGTGCACCTGGAATAACTCATTGACAAATTTTAAACTTCTAATAAAGCGCACATGCAGTTTTTCTTTAAGATGTAATAAATTCAAAATGGGTGCCCAGATCTGAAATATGATGGCACCGTTGTGTTCATAACAAAAAATTTACATTAGGTGGGTCCCAACATCATCCGACATAGGACAGAAGAAAAAGTTAGTTTTTGGACCCAACCGTAATAAAATATTTAATAAAAATATTTTATTTCAACATACCAAGGGTTTATTTTTTTGAAATGACATTTTTCAAAGAATGCAGGGTTATTTTCATAACCCTAAAATTCCACTGAAAATAGGAGAAGGCTCTCTCTCCAACGATCATCAAAAAATCCAGAATCATTGATGGTGGATCAGAGATCGAATCTTGGATCAAAGATCAATGTATCGACAAATGATTATGAAGCAGCTTATCCCTTTGTCAACAACCGATCCTAAATATAGGTAGGGAATTTGATATCATTGTGATTTCATTTTCCTTTCTTAGTTCTCAATGACAAACACATACCAACCAATGAAAAAGTTGATTTGTGGTTTGGTTGTTCTTGCGGGATGGTTAAATTGTAAGGTTAATGGGTGATAGATCTTTATAACTATCCCTATCGTTCTTTGTTAATCCTTCTAAAAAGGAAAAATCGAGGCTAAAACAAAAAAAGTACAAGACTTATCCTTTGGGTTCTTTTTTTATTCTAATTTTCCCCTGTTCTTCATGTTCTTGGCGTTCTTTGTGATTGTATGAGAAGATGATTGTTGCACCTTTGATTTGTGGTGAAAAAACCCAAAAACAAGGATCCAACACCCCAACGACACCATAGAGGTGTGATAATGAAGGAGAACTGGAATTTGGATGAGGAAATGGTTTTCAGTGGCACATGGTGGTGGTGCACAGTGGCACCCAGAGCAGTGGCTTCGTTTGGTCCAAGAGGACCACCGGTGGGTGGCCAGTGGCGGCACCGGGATGTGGTCTAGGCAGAACCGTGTGGGAGCCCACGACTAGAGCAGTGTAGTGAGTGAAGACCAGGGGATGCGGTGAGGACATGCCATGTCCATGGAAGGCGGCCCACATCCACAACAGGTGGTCCATGTGGACCCTGCGACAGCGGTGAAGCTGAGGGGCAGGCAGATGATGGGCCACCCGCATGAACGCGGGGTGGCATCTTGTGATGTTTGGTAGCATGTGATCTGGGTAGACCACATTTGGAACACCGAACCAGCCTATAGTGTGGGCTGAACCAGGGGGATTCATGCCACTCTAACAGCCTAGAAAGCAAGACCCAGTGTTCCAGTCATCCCAGTATGCTGGACCAGGCCATGTTGGCCAGACCAGGCTAGGTGGGGTTGATCGGACATGGTTGGGTCGATGGGTCAAACTGCGTCGGACCTTTTTATAAAAAAAACTGCAACTTTCGAACAGTGTGTTCTCTTGATGAGCTATTTGTAACATTGGGACCCTTGAAATGAGATGATAATTTTGAGATACTCTATGTGAGTTTTTTGGAAGTTGGATTAAAACTGAATAGATTGATGAGTAGGTTCTTTTGAAATGAGCACACTAAAAGTGTGATCCTATGGCTTATGGTGATCTTGAGAATGTGATCTTGAGACTATGTGACTTGGGGGCAACATAACTTATCGACACTCTGTGTGTTATCGACACTCCTTGTGTTATTGACACTTTGTGTATTACCAATACTTTGTGTTCTGTGGACTACATATAATAATCCGGATTTTACTACTATATAATTATACCTATGTGAGATGACAATACTTTGGGTGTTTCTTTTGTGGTATACCATGTGTTTCTTCATGGTATACTTTGTGAATTTCTTTTTGGTATAATTCATGTATTTCATTGTGGTGTACATTGTGTATTTCTCAGTGTTATTCCTTTTTGGTTTTGGGGTGTCCTACTGAGTATTGTTTTAGTCACCCCTACATGGTCTTTGCCCGAATGTGTCATGTATTGTGTAGACGACTGATGATTTGATGAAGTTCTAGGTGGACTAGGACCAGGTGGTGATTAAAGTGATCAGATAGACAAGTTTTTCTCTTACTAATTCAAATAACTATCCTACACCTACCCCCAAGTGGGATTTTCTACGTATGAGTTTCAGGATATTGTGTATTTACTTTGGTGGAATATTTATTTGGTGGGCTTGTATTCTGGCCCAAGTTACTTTCTAGTTTCCTACTGTTGTACTTTTTGGTTGGTATCTTAGTTTATAGATGCATTGTCTACTTAGTGTTTTCACATTTCAATATTTTGGGTTCTGAGATTGTGTGCCTGTGTATAGGTACTTAGGAAAATGCCTACCATTTTTGGAATATGCCTACTCGGGGATAGTCTCTAGACCCTAGCCTATTGGGGGTGGGATTGGGGTAGTCACGACCTAGGCCCCTCTGGGATGGGTCGTGATAGTGAAGATTTTACAAGAATGGAAAACATGTTTTATTTTAAAGTGGTTCCCTTTAGTGAAAAAATGGATAATGAGTATAAGATTCCACTTGTAATTTATGGGTTTACTTTGAAAGAGTTGTCTTAATTCTCTAAAACTTTAAACCTAAAAGATATTTTGGAAAATAAAGTGATGTCTAGTTTTAAAATAACTAGAATATGTATTTTTTAAGGCTAGGTCCTGACACAATTATCTACATGTGGGATATTAAACTAAAGATTCATAATCACTATATTATAAGGTGAAATAATTTGTACATGTATGAATCTTTAAATAATTAAACAAAAATTATGGACTATTTTTTTACTTCCATAGAATATTTTTGGAAGCATACTTTACTTGGGGAAAAAGACATAACGAAACAAAGTATTTGATCTGAAAAACTATCAAACATTCCAAAATCTAATTTAATATCCATACATTTTAGAAAAAAATGTAATTTTTAATCTTTCAAACAATATTTAAGTACTCCTCAGTATCATTCAACAATTAAAATTGAGATGGTTTAAATTCTGAATTTGATTCATCATTATGATTTTTTGTTTGTTGAAATGATGTAATAGTAGCCTCATGCTCTAAATTTTGAAATTATGATGGACCAGGAACACATTTTTTTTTTCTGAATTATGTTCACCATATTAATACCACAATCTACATGAAAACTAAAACATAATAATTGATCTCCAACAATATTCAATATTTCATATCTCCTAAGACCACATTTATTACAAGGACACATAATTGTCCCATCTGAAACAAATTTTATCTTTGAAAACATAAATGAAATAATTGCTTCAACATATTCAATAGTGATAAGATTAATACCAGAACTATATAGATTTTTTCAATGACTTAACTAATCATGATCTCATAATAAAATATGCTGCCTATTTTATTTTTCCATTATCTTCTAAAAAACAATAATTAGTTTATACTTTAAAAATCAATACTAATTTTTTTTAAATAATTGATTAATTTAAAATTACTTAATTTTTTAAAATTTTTATTCCAATAAGTAGTTAACAATAATAAATTAATTAATTTATGATAGTTTATTTTTATTATTTGAATAATTTATAATAGATTTTTATTTTATGAATTTTTTTAATTATAATTATTTTTTTAATTGTTATTATTTATTTTATAATAATAGTTTTATTTTTAATAAATAAATATATTTTTTAATTTTACTATATAATTAAATTTTAAATAACTTTTATGTATTTTTTTGAAGTAACCAAATAATTAATAAATTTAACTATTGTACTTAACTTAACCAATATTTTTTAATTTTTTTTAATTTTTTTATTTAATATCAATATTTTTTAAAATTTCTATAATATTTCATTTTAATTTTTTTTATTATAAATGAATACTTTTATACTAGGTAGATTGGATTAAAAAATAAATTAATTACTTTAAAAAACATCAATACTTAAAAAATTAATTATTTTACAATTATTTAATAATTACTTTATAAATATTTAAAATTTATAAATACTTATTTTTTAATTATTTTAAAATTTTCTCTAATATTTTTTATTATTTTTATCACTTTACTAATTATATTATATTTTCCTTTACTTTTTATCATTTTTAAAACATTTTATTAGTTATCATAATAATTTATTTTAGTTTTAAATATTTATTCTAAATTTTTTAAGAAATAAATTTAAATAATTTAAACCAATTTTTATTATTTAATTATAATATTTTCATTAATTAATTATTATTATTAGAATCATAGGTAATTTTTTTTAAGATAATTTAAAATATTATTTTATTTTAATAATTTTTAATAGTTTTTTATTTTAAAAATTATTTCCAATATTTTTTTTTAAAATTTACTATTTAATATTTTATATAATTATACCTAAAATTTTTGTATATTTTTTAATTTATTACATTACAATAAAATTTTATTTTTAAAATAAATTCTTAAAATCAAACTAATTTGAAAAATAAAGAAAAAATATTAATCAATAATAATAAACCAATGATATAATAAAATATCTATGTAAATTATTTTATAATGCAATAATTATAAATAACTAATCAATTAACTATTTAAATTAATAGTTTCAAATGATTCTAAAAGAATGAGTGGAAAATGATTAAATCTATATCCCAAATGTTAGAACTAAAATCCACACTATGTATCTTCTAAAACAAAGAGAAAAAAATAATTAAAAACTATATATGGAAATTTTCACATGACTACATATATATTTAGATTATTTATGAATGACCATAACGATGAAAGAAATTCAGTATCTATTAGTCTAATGCATTTAATGCATATTTATCATTAATTTTTATAATGGAATTTTTTAATAGATATGGTTTTTATTGATGAGTATTTTAAACAGATGTATAATATATTATAAATAGTTTCCACTTTTTTAAAAGTATTTCGGATTGATGTAATACCTAAAAAATAATTCCACTGTCATATTTATTTATAAAATTCAACAAGTAATTGTGATGAATTATCCAATCCATCACAATCATTTTTTACTACAACAAAAATATACTTTTCCATCACAAATAATTTGGCCTACCTTAGCATGCATAAGTGCACCAAAACCGTTGCCTATGGATTGGTTTTCCATCACAATAAATCAACAGTATTACTATTATTAGTGAAAAATAATTTTTCTATCACTATGACTTATCTTCAAAGGTATTATTTGTGACTTATATTTTAACTGTCGTAAATATGCCTCCATAAATAACTTTTTTTTCTATGAACTAGTGATGGGTAAATTATATTCAAATGAAAAATAAATAAATATAAATGGAAACCAAATTATTTTGTGTTAAATTTTTAATTAAACTAATGTATAATCTCATTATATAGGATTCCTTAAGGAATCTAAATTAGGTTATATAAACAGGTAAATTGTAACCAAACATCAATAATGCATAACATTCGAAACACTAACAAATGAAATACATTAAATTGATGAAATTTGTTTATATTATAATAGAGGGATATAAAAAGATCTTTTTCAAGATGCTATATATTCTTCACATAGGGGGTGGTGACGTAAGCACTCGCGTACACACACAGACACACGCACTTACACACATATATAGAGAATCAACATCCACTTTGATTCATTTTTTAAAATATTTCTTCAAGGGATTGAATCTTGAATTAATGTCATGTTTTATTAATTTTGAAATGTGATGAGGGAAACCTAAGATGACGAAGAATTATTTTTCCATGGAAAATTTACCTTGACTAAATAAATTGAGAGACTTAATCTAGTTTAACTAAATTGTAGAATGAATTTTAGTGAGAAAATAGAGATGTATTAGTCAAACACAAGGTTATCATACTCTATAACTAAAACATTTATGAATTTCTCCGAAGGTATTCCAACTATTCTAAGAAATTATGTTCAGGTTGGAGCAATGCATGGCCAAAATAATTTAACTATTAAATTAATGAAAACTCTTACAAGTTTAGATTATCAAGTTCCTAGATTACTTATTATTGTTCATATAAGGTATTTAATAATTGTTATGTTATGTATTCTAAGAGTTCATGGGAATATGCTTCAACAATTCGTGTTAAAGAGTTTAATCCATTATACACACTAGCAGGTGGAAATAAAATCATGGATGGGGATATTATTTTAGAAAAATTTACTTTAGTTTATTAGAGTGATATTGGTTATCAAGTTATTTGTAAAGATAACATTGATATATATAACATGAGTACTAGTGAGGTAATCTATTAAGGTAAGGAAACTTTAACTCAAAATGGGGTTTTTATCAAGATCTCATCCATTCAATTCCTACCTTTAACTATAAACACTAAAATTTCTTATCAAGAAAGTCTAGTGGAGAAATGTAATTTATTTTACATCACTCTATTAGGTTATTTTAATAAAAAAAATACCAAATTATGTTTCTAACAATTTTAATTTCCTAAATTTAAGTTTTCATATTTTATACATCCTTTTATGGAGTAGTCTAAAAATTCATAGGGATCAAGAGGCATGTGGATGACCTTATTGAAGTCCCCCACTAGTAAGAACCAGTTGGTACCTAGTGGAATACCACTAAATGGCCTGTAGGTCCTAGAAAAATCACTAATTCTATATAAGAACCACCATATGGATGGTGCCACACCCCAACTACCAGGTGGTATCCAAGTAGGTTAAAACAAATCCATTTATGGAGGGCCCTGCATGTCTTAATTTTATCTCAAACAACTCTCTACTAATTAGAGGCTCCATAATATTCCTAAAGTTACTAGAGGTTATAAATACACCCCCTTGGGTTCTTTTAAGTATATGGATACCTTTAGGATCATTTTTATCTCATTTTTCTTCATTTACATTTTTCTATTGCTCCCATATACTATTGAATTTATTCCTCCGATCTATTATTGTTTTATTTTTTTTTGGAGGAATGAGAGTGTGATTTAAAGGTATTAAATATAAAAAATCTATTTTTTTATTTCCTTGGGTTCTAAATACCATTTAGTGTGATATGGTTTATTTCTAAAAATCTTAAGTGAGATATATTGAGTGAACACTACCATTGAGTATTAGGGGGTTGGTGTACACTACCATTAAAATTATAGAATATTTAATTTCTAAACACAACCAACCAAAGGCTATTATTATTAATCGGATTATGGATAAAATCAATAAAAATAAAGGGTCTGACTTCTTGTAATTAGGTTTCTTGGTCATTGCTAAATTCAAGGGGTAATAGGAAATATCAAGAAATTTATAGGAGACATAGGGATCTCTTGGTTTATTTTAGTTGAAATCCTTTATCAAAGTTTTGTTCCATGAATTTTATTTATTATTTATGTTATTATTTAACTATTATATTTATGTTTTTTTCATTAATTATTTTAATTTCATACAGTTTACATGTAATTTTTAATAAGTTTTTAGAGGGAAATTTATCCTCCTCTTTCCATCCTACTCAAAATAAAAATTAGTATCATATTTGACCTTGATTTCAAAGCCTTAACAAATTTCATGGTATGATCATTTAAGGATATACTCCTCCTTGAATTCATAGTGTTCTTTAGAAGGAAAATCTATGATTTAAGCCCCATATTTTGATATATCCAATCACAATTATTGGAAAAATAGGATACCTATATTTCTTATAATTATAGGATATTAAGTTTAGAAAATAGTTATCCATGGTTAAACCCCCACTTAAGAAAAATAAGAAAAATGGACCCATGATGATATAAATTTTTTTGATATTAATAGTAAAACCACGATTTCTCTACATTTCAGGTTATATAGGAATGAATTTAATTGAATTTACATGTGAAAAATGGATCCTAAAATATATAAATTACTTGAAGTTACTCATTAGGGTGCTAATAAAGTAAATGATACTAGTTTTGATAAGAATCACCAAGATTTTTAAGGAATTAGTATGATTCATAGTGAGTATATAAATAAAATGTTTACCCATTACCATGATATTTGAAATGGAAGGAATCCTTTTATTGTTATGCATTCGATAAATATTCTTGTGAAGGAGATCATTTGGATCTTTCCTAGTTAATGGGCATGAAAAGTTAAGAAAATGTAAGAATCAAAGGATATAAATAATATTATAGTTAAAGAAATCCTTGTGTTATTCATGAACTATGGTATTATGATAAGAAAAGAAAAAAAGGAATCTATTGTAGTAAAGTAGAATAAAACCATAACCTTTAAAAAAACAATGATGAAAAATCTAGAAGTTATGGTGATATTTCTCATCTTTCCAAGAATAGAATAAATTATTTAAGAAGAAGATGTCATTCCCCCATGCGAAAAAGTAACAGCAACAAGGTAAACTAGAGGTGAGATTCTATGAGTGCAATGAAAAGGGACACATTAAATAAGAGTAGTCCAATATCAAAAAATAAGACAAATGAGGATAAGAAAATAAATAAGGCTTTTAAGGTGTCAAGTTGTATTATTGGTGATGAATACCTCTCCTCATCAGACTCAAGTGATGGAATCCCTAATTTTCACATGTCTGAAATTAAGTTAAATTAAGAGTTAAATTATACCTCTTCATATTTCTATTCTATCCATTTAAATTATGATGATCTTAGATATTCTATAGATTAGTTAACAGAAGTATTTTTGGTGATTACAAAAAAATTCAAAGAACTAAAAAAGAAATATAATCTTGTTGTTAATAATAAAGATACATTTTTAAAGAAAATAAGAAACAAAAAGAGGAAAATGAAATGTAAAAACATTTTATTTCAAAAAATGATTAATATCAAAAAATAATAATCAATTTTTTATTAGATTTAAATGAAATCTTGAAAAATTAATTAAATAGTGTTAAAAATAAATTGGTTTGTTTAAAGGACTGACCCAATGTTGAAAAATTAGAAAATATAATTAAAGATATGAAATAATCACTTCCAAAATTTACCCAAGGTCATTATAATTTAAATTTGATTTTGGGTGTCCAAAGGTATAGAAAAAAAATTATCAGTTTTGTTATAATGAAATATTTTCATGAAATATCAAAAATACTAATTTTTTAAGAGGTATATCTCTATATAAATTGTAAAATTATTTTATGGAAACCATGCACTTGATTTAGGAGTGTGATTAAAAAAATTATCTATATAGTAGGCCTAAATCTATTAATATTTCATTAAATGACTTTTTATAGAAAATCCTTTTCAAAACAAATGTGGATTGCCAAATCACTTTTAATTAACATTAGTAGTCCCAAATTTTTAGTACCAAAATATTTAGTCCCTTGATTCTTTTATAGGAAAAATGTATCTAGGGAAAATCTGAAGGATCTACTTGGTACATGGATAGCAGGTTCTCGATAGATATGTATGGTGACTACACTGAATTTAACCACCATGGGAAGCTTGATGGATAAAATGTCAATTTTTTGGTATAAATCAAGGTGTAAGATCATTATTATAATTAAAATTGTTTTTTAAAATTCCATTATTAATAAATATATTTTATATTTTATTGTCTTGAGACATAATTTTATTAGTTTTAGTCAATTGTGTGACAATGGTTTTAATGTCTCATTAGAAAATAATGTTTGTAAATTTTTTGATTCACATAAAAATATTTTATTTTCAAAATCTAGGTTTAAAAATATTTATGTTATTTATTTTAAATCCCTTTCAATATAAAATGTTAAATGGTTGAGTGTGAAAGATATTGATTCATGGATATGGTATAAACGCCTTGGTCATTATAGCACACACTCGCTTTTGAAACTTAACTAGAAATATATAGTAGAGATAAATCCTATAGGATGAGGTAAATATGGAAAGAGTGGCAGGTGGTGGGAACTTTTATAAAATAAAACAATAAAATTGAGAAGGTAATCAAAAATTAAAATAACAAAAAATAATATAAATAATATTCATAATGAGATTATGAAATTAAATAACAATAAAGTGATGATGGTATTTAATTTTAGAATTAACATAATAATTAAATTTATATATGATAATATAAAGTGCATGATTATTAATTAAAGTGATTATTAAAGATATGAGATCATGATAACTTTGATATGAAATAAAAAGAATAATTTTAAAGTTAATTAAGAGAGTAAGAGTATTAGAGTTAAGAAAATTTAAATTATACAATTATGTGATTTGATGATAAAAGATGATGTGTTGTTGAAAGTAAAACAAGAGTGAGATATTTGATAAATGATTTTGATAATAGCTTGGTGTGATTCACTATATATCCTCCCCTTAGGATGATAGGTTTGTCTTATTTATATCTTGATTTTAATAGTGATCAAAAAACTAAATTTCCCCTTCCCTTTCATAGTTATAGAAAGAAAAATATTGAAAAATATCCCTAACTTTCTTGGTTGTGAGAACCCATCCATTACTTTTCAATATTAAGAACTCGTACCTCACTTGTGGATAGTAAGAAACCATACTTAACTTTTTGGTTCTGAGAATCCTTTATAGAATATAGATGAGAAAAGACAAATTTCTTAGGCATGAATCCATTAAAAATCCATGACTTGGATCCCTAAAAAAATATAAAAAATATTTAGAAGAAGAGATATTGAGACAATAAATAATTTTATCCAAATAGATTATAGAATAATTTCAAATATGGCTCTTGGAAAGATTTGAGATTATTGGAGATGATGACTTTGATTCATTATTAGAACATTCCATTTTTTAATTATTCCACTATTGATCATCGAAACTTCCAAGGGAATCTATTTATATCCAACAATAGGTAGATAAAAATTATAGAATCCATGGGAGTCATTAAACATCATCAAATGACAATTATGAGCTACGAGGTCCACCAATGTTAAGAAATTTGACATGTTGTTTGAACACCACTGGCTACCTAGTATGATCCATTGGATAGCCAGTGAGGCACCTAAATCTCTTATAATATTCTCAAATTCTATTGACTAGCCACTGTGAACCACTGACCACCTATTAACATTGTTGTAGCTTGAAGTTTTTCTTTTCATTTGGTATCGGCAATCTAGTGCAACCTGTAACCTTCAGATTAACACCGTAACCTTTAAAAATTAATTCCAATTCCTTTGAATAATACATAACTTCCTTAACTGATATCAAGGTATGATATATTTCACCTAAATACATCAAGCATGAGAGGGTGAGGAGTTAGAAGGAGAGTGAGAGGAATAATATGAAATAAGAGAACTAACATAATCAAATACCTTGATATTTTCCATGAGATATTTATCACTTCATTCACGTAATGAGGTTGAGTCTATAGAGTCATCACAAGAACTGAGGGTTTAGATTTAAGGTATTAATTGCCTTTATTATTTTATTTTATCATATTTTTATATATGGGACATTCTAGAATGATGTTTCCCTTCTTTTTTCATTTATATCATGTCACTTCTGGTCCATATTTCTTTTTTTTTCTTATCATGATGGGAAAATTTATTATTTTTCAAAAGTTTAATCTAATTATTGGACAAATTTTCAAATTAGGATTCATTATCCGATGAATCATCATCGTTAATGGCTATGAAAGCAATATTATTTTTTGGATTCATTAGCTTTAAATGATTATTTAACATATTAATGATTCATTGAGATTTTGTATGTCATAAGTGATTTAATGAGATCCTTGACTTATTTTTTATTCATATTATTTTTTTCTTATATAACCATGAACTTGGATACCCAATTTCTTAGAAAAGAACACATAACATTTTTTTAGTAAGGTTTTTGTAGTCAAGTCAACATTAAGAGACTTTCAACCATTGCATATGTCAGCTAACCATGTAAACATACTAGTAATGGAATAATTTGAGTAATATAAAAACTTTTAAACTATTTACTATAAAAATAAAATCTAATATATTTAAATTTATTGTTTCCTTCATGAGTGACTTGTATAAATTTTTATATTTCATAGACAATTTTGTATACAGAAAAAAAAGATTAAATTCGTTTCTGTCAAGACCACAAGGTAGATCATTTATGTATTTTACATTAATAACAAAATATTTAATATAATTGTTTTTTCACTTATCATTTATTAATTTAGAAGTTAGATATTCATGCATAACTATTTTCTAGATAGGGAAACATATTCTACTAAGAAAATTTGACATGTGATTGTTCCAATAGTAATAATGCATTCCATCAAAGATATGACCATGCGAATAAGAGTTAAATTTTATATTAATCAAACATTTACTTAAAAAATATTTAAGATTAAAAAAAGTGTGGCCATGATACCAATTGTATTCTAAGGTAAATATGGAAAGAGGTGAGTGGGGGGGGGTGGTGAATTTTCATTATAGGAAAAAATAAAAGTGTAGTGACAATAAAAAATTAAAACAATCAAAAATAATTTGAAGAGTATTTTTAGAAGAATTATGAAATTAAATAATGATAAAGTGATGATGGTTTTTAATTAAATAAATTAATAATTAAATCAAGGTATGATAATAGAGAGAACAAAATTATAAATTAATGTTGTAATAAAAGATATGAGATCATAATATTTAAGTGAGTAAGCATAATGGAGATAGGAATGTTAAAATCATGTGATTATGTTATTCAATGATAAAATATTATGTAATATAGAATTTAAAATGAAAGATAGAGAGAGATAGATATTGTAAAAGAGTTTATAAATATATTAGCATGATCCCCTACATATCCTCCCCTTGGATTGAGAGGTTTTTGTTATTTATCACCTTATTTCAACAAAGATCAAGAAACCAATTTATCTATTTCACTTTCATAGTTTTTAAAATAAACCCATTGATAAAGATCCCTAAGTTTTTTAGTTGTGATTTTCTATCCCTTACTTTATTATTATTAAGCACCAGTCCCTTAATTTTTGTGTAGTAAGAACCCATCTCTCACTTTGTGGTTGTGATCACCTTTTGTAGAAGAGGGGTGAGAAAAGATATATTTTCTTGTTAGAAATGCATTACATATATGTATCTTGGATTTCTAAAAAAGGATGGAACAATATTAAGATAATATATTTTGATAAAATGAATACTGGTAGCCAAATATGTTATAGAAGAATTACAAATATGGATATTGAGAAGATTTGAGGTTGGTGAAGATTATCACTTTGATTTATCTTAGGAACATTCCAATTTCTTGTTCATTAAACTATTAAAAATATAAGCCTCCATGTTCCACTATTTATCATCTCCAATAGGTCTAAGAACATTATATAATCTATATTATTCATTAAGTATCGTCAAGCAAAAATTAAGATCAGTGAGGTCCACCAAAGGTAAGTAAATTGACTTGCTGTTAAAATGCAACTGACTACCTGGTATGCTTCATCAGCTAACTCGTGCAGCCTGAAACCTTTTGTATTAACACCATAACATTTTAAAATTCAGTCTAATACCTTTAAATGATCCTTTAAATTACTTTCATGATATCACCACATGATATCATTCACCTCAAGACTTCAAACATGATCCAACAATGATTATTCAAAGTTATTCAATAAGTCCACATGATCTTATGAATCCATCATTGAGTCCATTAATCTCATGACTTTATATATAAAAAATATAACTATCATTCACTCAAATTAAAATATTAGATACATAAATGAGTGTTTTTGATCATGACATAACCTGAGAGAGAGAGAGAGGTACAAAAACCCCACACTTCTTTAATTATTTATGATTATACGAGATTTACGTAGGTTTACTTCTTATCACAAAAATTGAGGCTTATAAAGTCATAATTAATTATTTTAATATGTTTGAAAATAAAAAAGGTTATTAGATCATTTCTCTTTAGAGTGATCATGGGGTAGAGTTTGGAAATAAATATTTTAATTATTTTTATGTTTCATAAGGTTATCGCTATTCTTTTTCCACTCCCAGAACACCCAAAAAAAGGAGGTTTTGAAGGAAAAAATAAAAAATTACTAGAAATATCTTAAACGAACATTAATAAATTTAATCTCCCTAAATATTTTTTTTGTTGAGGTGTTTAATACAGCATTATGTATCATTATACATTTACTCATAAGACCAATTATTAAAAACACACCTTTTAAGATATGGAATGGTAAATTATCTAATGTTAGATATTTTAGGGTGTTTGGTTGTAAATGGTTTATTCATAAAAAAATATAATCTAGGTAAATTTGAACCTAAATCAGATGAAGGTATCTTTATTGGGAACTCCAATTTAATTAAAACTGAATAGTTTTTCAATAAAAGGACCAAGTCTATTAAAGATTCAATTTACATAAAATTTGTTGAGAATTTTACAAAACCTCATACTAAAATTGATGATGTCAAGGTAGAAAATGAAAATTTGACATTAAATGAATGCCAAACTCATAATGAAATTGAATTTGAAAAAGAACACAACCCTTTACCCAAGGAATGGGTTAAATCTAAAGATCATTATCATGAAAATTTTATTGGTGATTTGAAATTTTATACTTGTACTAGGAGGTCTGTTTTAAATTAATTAGGAAATCAATATTCTGCGTTACACATAAAGACCCAAATTCTTAATGATTCCATTAATGATAACAATTAGGTTTTTTCAATGCAATAGGAATTAAATAAGTTTATATGTAACAATGTTTTAACTATTTTATAAAATCATAATGATAATCCCATTATTATAAAAAACTAGGTATTTAGAAATTATACCTATTTTATAGGCTACAATCCATTAGTATCTTTTTAGAATTTGAATCTCATTTAAATTTTAATATTTTTAAAATCGATTTTAAAAGTGGTTTTTTAAATGGTTTTGTTTATAAAAATTTTATTTTAAATAACCATATAGTTTTGAGGATTCAAAATTACAAAACCATGAAATTAATTTAACCAAATGAATTTATGGATTGAAACTAGACCCTTGAGTTTGTTATGAGAGGTTAACCAAAATTATTTTATAAAATAGTTTTGAAATGGGAAAGAATGATTCAAAATTATTTTTAAAGAATATTTTGGACAGCATTTTTATGGATAATATTAATGTGCAAAATTTAATTTTAGGTTCAAACAAAGAATCTATTTGTAATGATTTTTCTAATTTAACGATTAATGAATTTGAAATCAGTTTTATGGGGATGTTAAAGTTTTCCCTTGGTTTTTAAAATTTATAAAAATTTAGATGGAATTTTTCATATCCGAAGAAAATAAAATAATGATATTATAAAAAGTTTTGGCATAGGTCAAGTTAAATAGATTATCACTACAATGAGTAATTCTTGTAAGCTTACTTTGGATGAAGCTGGTAAACAAGTGGATAATAATATTTATTATGGTATGATTGAGAGTATAATTTACCTAACCATAACACAAATGAACATCATGTTTATTGTAATCGTTTATACCCATTTTAAAGATAATCTAAAGGAATCCCATTTAAAATTTATAAATTTTTGTAAGTATTTTAAATGATAAAAAAATCATGGTTTTTTATTCAAAAGACATAAATTTTGAAATTAATTATTTTTTATGTGGATTTTTTTTGGGTTTAAAACAACATATAAAAATTATAATTGGGTATTTATACATGTAAAATCCATTATCTCATAGAGTAAAAAGAAGAAAAATTCAGTTTCTTTGTCTATGATAGAAGAAGAATATATTTCCATGAGTAGTTGTTACTCCCAAATCTTTTGGATGAAGCATACTCTACTAGATTATTTATTTACGATCATGTTCAAATTAAATGTGACAATACAAGTGTGATTTATATTTCAAAAAAAAAATAAAATTCAACTCTCTTATACTAAAAACATTGAACTTGGACACTAATTTCTTAGAGACTATTTCTAGAAGGGTGATATCATGCTAGTTTTTGTGTGCACTAATATACAATTCTCTAATATCATTACAAAAACCCTTGTAATTGATCATTTTTATTTTATTAAGTGATATTTTGAAATGAAAAACTTTTAATTATTCCATTTAAATTTTATAAATCATGAGGATTTCCCACTCTTTAAATTTTCACCCCGAGTTTTATTAAATTATACTCCTTTTTAAAATCATGAATTGTGTGGATATAATTTCTCAATTTGAATCTTGATATCACCACCTCTTTTATTTATATCTTAAATTTATTAATTAATTTATTTCACACTCTTATATGAGTTTTTATTTTTTATTTTTTAATCTTGATTGGAATGTTTTTCGTGGTTCTATATACTTTTAAAGTTTTCATAACATGAGGGGGAGCTTGACCTCTATTAATCTAAAATTATCTCAAACAGATACAACAATTTTTGAATGATATTTATCATTTTAAAACCTAATATATTCTTTAAAAATTTTTAAAATTGAATTTCAAAATTTTAGCACATGTGGTGTATAGTTTTTGGTTTTCAAGATACGTTTTGAAATATTGAAATATTTATGTTTTTATTTTTTTTCAAAATATACTCCTATAGAAATCACATATTTACATTTATAAAGATGTGATGGTTTTGTGTCTCCCAAATTAACATTAATTATGGTATTAAAAAAATACCAAAACTTTTTTATTTTTCATGTATAGATCTTTTTATGAATAAATCAACCTTATTTATCTAACCGTTTTTTATGAGATTATTGATAATATCAAATGGGAACAATAATTTGATGAACTTATAGAAAATAATATTTTAGAGAGAAGGTTATTATTTTAACAATCACTATATAAAACTTAGCGTTTATCAACATTTTAATATACCACTTCTAAACAGTTAAAAAATTTAACAACCGTGATACTTTCCCCCTTCCCTTACACCCTGACACCCCCGACCGCACCCCCCAAATCCCCAAAGCCCTATCCTCATCAACTCCAGTCACTACCCATCACCGGCCCTCATCACACCTCTCCTTTATGCGCCTCACCTCTCCACACCTCATCTCACCTTGATGTCTATCACCCACCTTGCCTCACCACACCTCACTTCTCCACACCTTGCCTCGCCACCCCTCTCCACCAATCCAGACCCCCACATCGCTGACCCTCAAAGGTCTAGTGGTAAGTGAAGGTGAAACACTAAACAATTTTGTTTTTGTTTTTTTCAAAATTGGATGATATTAATGGTTTAATAAAAAGGTTAATTCCAAACTATGTGGGTGATTATATGTGGAGGTAGGGGGGTCTATTTATTTTATTCAAACATAATATGTTTTCATGGGTTGAATGCAAATTCAGTGGAAACTGTGCATTTATTAGTGTAAACAATGTGAATAACCATCACATGGGATGTTCTACCCAGTGAATCCCACTTGTTTTGTAATGATTTTCATGGTTTTTGATACATTATTGGGATATATATTATTATATCACTATGAATAATGAAATTATGTCAATTTATTTTTAGGTATTTATATGTCAGGCGAGAATTATTTAAAATGTTGTTTTCTTATATGATTCAATTTATTTATCACCTATGGATGTTTTAATTCATAGTGACTCTAGGATATGAAAATGGTCTATATTTATGGTACACTGAATAATATATAAGCATATGTTTTCACTACAATTTTGTGTGGATTTTATGGTTTATATTAGATATGAACTTATGTGTTATGATAGATTATTGAATCATCAACTAAGATTATATAGAGATTCGAGGTTAAAAAAATAAAATAATACATTGTATATACCCTAATTGTAAATGAAAATATTTTTATTAGAAGTAGATTGAATATTAAGAAACATTGGTTATACATATATTTTATTTCATATAAATATTACAAATTGTAAAACATTGTTTATACACATATTTTAAATTATGTACACTTACTAACAAATATTTTGATAGAAAATACAGATTCTTGATCATGAAAAGGTTATGAAACATATTATTATGTATTATAGATGCATTATAAAAATTTTATACATTGTTCATTTTCATTTTTATGGAATTTTTTCCATTACATTATAAATAAATTCATATAATAACAACATGAGTAGTAAAGTTTCTAGATTATAAAACCCAGATAGATTAGAAAATATAATTGAGATAAACACTACTAAAATTGAATATTTTTGAATATTTATTCACTAAAAAAATAAAATAATTTCACACAAAGATAATACAAAAAAATTACAACATTTAATTGTTGGTTAAAAAAATGACAAGAATATGGAATGTTGCTCACTTAGGGAGTTCGAGTTGGAAAAAAAATTGTAGAACCATCTTCACCCTTAAAAAATCCAGAAATACTCATGGAATGTACTATGATTAAATCCTAATTAAATGATACATTCTAATATAAATAAAAAAATCTTAAATGGAATATTTTTTCTCATTTTGTAAGGATCAGAAAAATATAACATCATAAAAATTATAGAATTAAAGATAATTTCAAATAGTTTATATGGATAAATTCAATACCTATTGAAGGGATTATTATTGACATATATAATGGGTATAAATAAAAAAATTCAGTATAAAAAACAACCCATTAAAATGAAGAATCAAGTAAATATTGTTTAATTTTCAAAGAAACAAGTCCATATGTGAACTCAAAAAAACCCACTCAATTCCTCCAAGGTATACCCCATTGAACAATAGCTAATTATTACATGAAATTTCACAAGGAATTATTACATATATCATGATTTCTCCTCACTACCTGAAGATCCCCACACTCAAGAGAGATTATTCTCCCAATTACAATCAATAAGTTACACACTAAACACACCCAAAGAGAGTGACTATTCTCTTATATGATCCACCAACATAGATACCCCAAGACTATTGACTTATCATGATCTATTTGACCCATTACTAGATCCAAATATTCTATCTCATGTAGTTTCAATATTCTAAGTCTATTTACATATCTTATCCTATATAATTATTATGTACCTAAACTAATTAGTATATTTCTCAAGGATAACCCCTTATAATCCCTTCATGTAACTTACTATGGTTCATAAAATTTCCAAAAAAACTCATTCCACAATACAAGACAAATTTGGTGTCCTTTAAGCAATAATAAATAACACGTACCTTATAGAAAAACCACTGAGAAACTCTTAAATTCCTCACCCAAGCATGAAACGCTCACACCACTATGTATACACTATATGGAATAGCTGACTGTTAGACCTTTAAAGTTCCTTACACCATGGGAATTTTCCTTTTGGATTTGACCATTTTTATATGATACTCCACCTATCAACTATTTCATCATTTACCATGGGTGTTGTGTCTTTTTTTAGTCTTTTTCAACTATATATCAACATGTTTAAAACAACCTTATTTGATTCTTCATTTTAGACCTAGAAAAAAATTTATGTCATTTGTGAATATTTTTTAAATACAAAAAATATTTGTATGACATCTGCAATAGAAGTATATAAAATCTATTGTAGTAAGAAGGAAATAGATTTTTTTTATAAAAATGCTTCATTATTTATCATTGTTATTTATATTTTGTTTGTTAGTAATATTAATATGTTATCATCTATATTTTTTCTGCATAATTTTTTTTTGAAATATATGTTTTGAATTTAATTTTATTTGATTAAATGACAGGACTACTAAGGGGAAGAATTATACTTTTCCATGGACCGCACCGATAGATGATGATCCATCTGTCTCTCACCCTACAACATCTGAGACACAATCTATTTCCCCCTGCACCATCTCTCACACCCTCTGTGAGCATCCCATCAACAGTTTAGCTGACGTCATACCATTCAGTAGCCTCATCAGTGAGGGAGTAGGGTTCCACTCCTAGTTCTTCGTGGGGATACTAGAGGGTTACTTTTATAGGTAAAACATTTAATATGAATAAATCTATTTTACTTTTTTTATACTAACTGTTTGTTCATAAAAGATGGAAACAATGCAACTAAAGAGAAAAATATAAAAAATTTAGATGTATGGAATCTGAATAAACTAAAGATAGTTTCCTGATTTGATTCTTTTGGGGTCCCTATGGATGACACTATAGGATTACTTGGCCAGATTCTAGGTCAGCTGGTCGTATAGCTGATTTCCCTTCTGATTACGTGTGATTATTGGAGGCATATGACTTCATCATGAAAAAATAAAGTTTTTCATTAACAAATAAAGGTAATTTTAATACATTATGGTTTAATTTAATGTTAGTATGTTATTAAATTTTAATATATTCGAAATGAATTTCTTGTACAAATGTTTTCCCACTTTCTGATTTCTGATGTGATAGCACGAAAGTGGAGATTGAAAAATATAATAAAGAAATAGAAAGAATTTAAATTAAGATTATGGGGCGTTGTTAATGACAATTCATTGATCTCCCAACAGATGTATGATAAGGTATCCAATGGGTCACCTAGAGGGAAATGGAACGATTTTATTGATAGACATCATGATGAGAAGCACATGGTATTTAAATATATATTATTATATTAATATCATTTTACATTTATAAATGTATATGAAAACGATATGACATTGAATAAATCACTATTAAATTACATTTTGTTTATTTCAGGGTCTTTCAAGAAAGAATTTATCAAGCCGGGATAAGAAAATCATCCCTCACATAGCGGGGTCAAAGAGTTTTTATAGAAGCCAATCTACTCTAGTAATATTTCCATTAGTCTAAATATTTATAAGACAATATTATCTTTTTAATATATTAAATGTTTTATTTATATTTGTTTAATGCGGTCATATAGTTTAGGGCACCAAGTATCCCAATCTGAAGCGTGGTTGGATGTTCATAAAAAATCTGATGGGAGTTTTGTAAACGAGCTTTCCAAAGAAGTCGGGGTATGAATTAATTTTTCATTATAATAACTTATTATTATTTTTCACTATGTTTATATATATATCTTTTAATATGACTGATATTATATTTATAGGTAAAAATTAATGAACTATGGGATGACAATACCACGCAGTCCTACTCAGTCTCCCAATATGACCTAGTTGGTAAAGTTATTTGGAGGGAGCATCCTGGTTAAGTGTGCGGGATGGGTTTGGGACCCTTACCATATGAGGTCTTTAGCAAGCCATTAGGGATTGAAGATGCATCAACTCTTGGTTTTAGTCGAGATGATCAGAGAGATTATTTTTCTATGAAAAACACAATTTAGGAATAGGGGGCTCAGATATCCACTTTGAAGAAAGCATTAACTGATTTATATCAGAAGATGACGTGATCTATTCCTGGTGATATTACATTGATGACAGGTGGTGAGCAGGTAAATCACACAACTTCAAAATTATTTACTTTTCACACATTTATTGGTTTCTAGTTTCAATATATATACAAAATTATTTAATTTCCAATATAATTGTCTTATAGGTGTTGGTAGCAGGAAGTAGAGATGGAGGTGGAGAGGGTGGCAATCAATGTTTGTCATTAGACTGTGATTAATGGTCATGTTGATATGTTGGAAAAATATGGAAACATAGGGTTTATTCAGGTATCATGTATCATGAATCTTGTATTATGTATCATGTATCATGTATCATGTATCATGTGTGGCATAGAGTAGTCACCTAACATTTTCATGATTTCCTATGTTTGATAAAGGCATTGGAATTTGATATAGATTGATGATTTAGTAAGGTAGTGAGTCTAGAATCGGTGAAGTATGAAATTGGTGGAGTATGAAGTAATCTATGTTCCCTAAGGAATATGGAGATATTTAATAGTTTCATTTGAGTTATGTTTGGATGTGTATATTAGTATTTTTGACTAACTATTATGTTATTTATTGGATTCATTTTTTTTCATGTTGGATACACAAGACCCGTATTTGTGTCATTTCAATATGACCCCCATAAATGTTGGGTTTACCAATGACCACATTCAAAACATGGGAATGATCAATTATCATAAGATATCCTTTGAGGTGTGTGCCCTAGATGGTAGGAGAGCTTATTTTGGCCATGCACCATCACTATAGGGGAGAATAATACTTGAATAATAATGGAGATCCAAATTGGGAGATACACCGCTATGTGCTTGAGTACATTGAGTGAGACTATATATAAGAGGGATTCAACCCCATTATCAAGGGGAAGTCCCTAAGGTTGGTCATAATTTGGTATGGGACAAAGATATGAGATTTGGCATATCTTTATATCCCATGAAACTTAGAATCCATCCATATGTAGTTTTGAAAATCAGTGTGGTCTATGAACATCATTAGAATAGAAAGTTATGTTAGGAAAGGGATAGAATATCATGTTCATTACATACTAGTTCAGTTTAGTCAATGTTAGGCTAGGTAGTTTAAATTATTATAGATTATAAGTTCATGTTATGTAGTTTGAAGGCTTACAGCTCGGACGTTAGTTCAATATAGCTTAAATTCTTATATTTAAACTTATGAAACATTTTTAACGGTGAGAAAATAATCTTAAAGTCTAGAGCGGAAAAATGTAGTTTCACTTCTTTTTAAGGGGTGCAGATTTTGGTTGCATGATTTTCCAAACTGTGCACAAACCATGCATCAACCACTAATTAATATCCACATCCCACATATTATGTTAAAACTATTATGTAATTTGTGTTCTAACAGTGAATTTGGCACTATCTCATCAACAAAACCTACATTGGTTTGGCACACAGTTTGATAAAAATGTGCAGAGTTCATGAACACACCTCTGCAATAAACTGTAAAGTACTCACATGGTCATGCAACCACGGGTCATGGTTTGACAAACCATGTGAAAAACTCTTAACACCTATATGATTTTCTAGGACCGTTTTCATGTTATTTATAAACCATGTGCTTTATCAAAATTGGTTTAATGGTTGTATGAAATTTTTTGTACTAACCATTTTCTAATATTTCACCTATGACTATCTCAATAAAAAATGATATTTCAAATTATGATTCTCTCAAAAATCATTCAGACTTCCAAGACACCTCTCAATACTCAAAAAATATATAAAAATTAAAATTTTCTATTTTCCAACTGTCAAAATTTCATTCTGAAGCTCAACTTTATATTTACCCCATACACTAAACAAAAAATCGAAATTCATTAAAAAATTTCAAACCTTCCAAAACACATTATCTTACAACCTTACCACCTTAGAAATTATCATCAACAAGAATCCATAGAGAACATTATAAATAAGGACCAACCTACATGGGTTGGTAATTCCAAGTCAAAATTCCACATTTCATTTCCATCCTCCTAATGTTCCTTTAAATAAAACATAGATCATACAACCCCTAACCTAATGAAACTTGAGAAAATGTTTGTACCCAAGAAACAAATCACTAATAAAGTTTATACATGATCCCATATATGTTGAGAAATGATCATGTAATCATTATATTATCAACTATCATATAGATATATTTACAATAAATGTTAATTTTTAATTTTCAATTCTGAGTTGCAGTACTCCCACTATCACAATCTTCTATTTATGCAAGACCTCAATGTCTTAACGGTGCCCCAACACATTTAATATGTCACTTAGGAAGATATTACCCATGGTCATCAATTTATTTGAAATGGATTAAATCCAAATTACCAAACTCATATCATTCACAATATATTTTCCTTTAAAAGATCTTAGAAACCATTAAAATGCACTTGTCTCAACCCACCATGTGTTTGAAGCAGTTCCTCACCGACCACATACTACTTTTAGAAATAAATCATATTGAATTACATTTGGTTGAGTATTTTTTTGAGAACACTAAACCTTAATAGTTTACATCTCTAAAGCTATATTCTGACACCTTTTATCCAAGGTACCCCAATATCACTTTGATCATGCTCACCACTGCTTGTAACCAACTTCTGGTGATGTCTCTTGATCTTAAAATATCTTCCTCATTTATAAAACCATTCAAAAAAAAAACATTCTATTCCATTCCCAATCCAACAGACCTAGATAATAAAAAGGTATCCCAACCCTAATGCCTAGAATCAATCTTCTCCCAAGTATGTATTTGAACCAGTACCTGAAATTCACTTTGGAATACAATAATACCCAATTCCAGTTATCAAGAAACTCAAAAACTAAAACAACCATCCAACGATTGATCCAAAACTCACATGACTGTTACCCTCCAATATTTTGATATTTTTATTCCATATCATAAGGATTTATATAAATCAATCTTGTGTAAACCTCCCATGGATTCCTTCCATAAAAAAGGCATTAGTTTCAATTATTTAACTTGGTATATAGACGCTCTCCCAACATACTCAGGATGGTGCAAATATATTGAGAATGAAAGAATCTAGAATAGGAGTACACTAAGTTTCTAAAAATTACCCATTACTGGTCCACAAATAAAAACATCCTAACATTTTTGAAAAATTATATTGATAGTCCTATTTATATCTTCTATTACACGCTCCATCAAAACATGTTATACTTACTTTGAACCAACCCTTGATGTCGTGTTTGTCAATGATGTGTGACTAGGTCCAATAATGGGTCAACTACCTCGGTGCACCCCAAAACCATCATTGTACTTATATGGTTTATGTTTAAAGGGTCACACGCCAAAAATTTCACATCATATTTAACATAATACATAGATGGAAGTCTCATCTCCCCTTCAAAATTTTATCACTGAAGAATTAATCAATCCACTCCAAACATACTTGTTTGGGATATTCCCATCTTAAGAGATGGTGCTTTAATTAAGGTATTGATCACACAGCCTTAGATCCCAATGATACAATGTTATTTCATACATAACCAAAAAATTACAACAATTAATGTAATAATTAATCAATGTTTGGGTAATCAACCAACCACATTTCCATTGTGTTTCCATGAATTCATAGACATGCTATCAATCGATAAAAATCATGGATCTCTTATTTATCTCGAGCATGAATATATCATCAAGAATTAGTTTAAACTCAAACCTATGTTTTAAAATTCATCATCATGTTTGAGATATAAAATATTGAATATACCAACTTATAAACTTCAAGAAGTCATTCTAACCATTCCCATTTGGTCCATTATAGTTGCGTCCCTCTACTTGGAAGGACATAGTTTCCATAATACTCATCATTCTCCCCACCATAGGAATTTCTTGGAAACATTTTATTGAAATATAAAACTTTCCATGGCACATTATCCATCCACTACTGAATGTGGTTCCAAAACTAGGATAACATGATTATATTAATCATCAAATGGAATTGAAAAAACACAATCCTCTTAGAAGTGTTACAATATATGTTTTTTCATAGAGGAATAAATGATGCTCTTACCGAGTCATGCTTAGAACATCATCTATATCAAACATAAAGTCCAAAATAAAACTAATTAGTAGTATTGTTGGACAAAATTATTTTTACAATGTTATCCCGTGCACTAGGATAAATCATCCTTATTAGGATAGCTCAGGGATACATCTTAAAATTTGTGATATGTAGTTTGAAGGCTTGCAGCTCAGACGCCAGTTCTATATAGTTTGAAGTATTAGATTTAGATCTATGAAACATTGTTAGATGGTTGAGATTCTATGGTTTAGATTATTTGGTTATATGTTCTATGTACATGTTTTTTTATGAAAAATTGTTATTTTTTTTCCTATTGAACATTGTTAGATGGTTTATATTATTCTGTTATATATTCTCTATACATGAGTTTTTTCTATGGTACTGGTACTGGGTCTACAAAATCTTCTGAATTTTTTATTCTTAAATCTAGATTTAGTGGCAGTTTAAAACGCCACTAATGAAATAGACCATATTTAAATGCAGTTTAAACAACCGCTAATGAAATGTACCATATTTAGTGGTAGTTTAAACCACTACTATAGTTTGATATTCTCTTATCTTCGGTGGTTAAAATCACCATTAAATAAAAGTGAGTTTTTGTTTAGCGGTGATTATAGTGGTTTTATTAGTGGTTTTAACGTAAAAAAATTGAAAAAAAAGTAGTGGCATTTCATACCACCACTAAATATTACATTTTTTCACATGAAACTACCACTAAAAACACCAAAACCACTGCTAAATATGTCTACTACAACTCTTCTCAAAAACCATTGCTAAATTGAAGAAACTACCTTGTGTTGGATTCCAACACCCAATTTAGTGGTGGTTTTATAAAACCATTGAAAAATCATTTGGAGGCAATTTAAACTGCTACCATATTAAAAAAAATTCTGCTATGAGGAGGGTTTCTTATAGTGAATGTATTTAATGCAGGAAATGGATTTAATATTTTTTATTTTTTTTAAGTGTTTAAATCTATTTTATTTTGAAAATTATTTTGAAGTCATTATGTTTAAAACTTATTATGAATTTTTGATAATCAAAATGGGGGAGAAGTTTTTTTTATCACATTAAAAATACATTTATTTTGTTTTTAAAGAAAATGAGGATACAATTTTAAAATTGGAAAAATATTTCTAATTGTTTTGAACTTCAATCATCTCACTATAAAACATTAAAAATGTTCTAAAAATATTGAATGAATTTCATTATGAAATATTGAAATTATTTTTATTTTTATTGATGAGAAATACATCATTATTATCTTTATATTCGTTAATTTATTAAGTGTTTTTAATTATAAAAATGGGGGAGAATATTGTACTTTAATCTCTTAGGTGTTTTAATTATCATAAAAACTAAATTGTGTTTCTAAATATTTTCATTTCATGAATTCTAGTGTTTATATTTTAGACATAATTTTATGCATTTGCTGGACCATTCATTGGGATTAAGAGGCCTATAGATGATCTTTTTAATGTTACCCACTAGTAGGAACCAACGACAACCTAATGGTATACAACTAGATGGTTGGTAGGTTATGGAAATAACACAAGTTCCACCCAGGTTCCCTCGACTGGTCAATGACACACACCAATTACCCATTGGCCTCTAGGTAGGTGAAAAAATATCCATTTTTTAGAGGGCCCAATGTGCCTTCACTATTACAAAATAAGCCATTAATAGCACTATAAATGACCTTTATCTGTGGTAGAGAAGCACTGACTACCTGAGAAAGATTAAAAGACTTGATCTTTTATCAGCCCTTATAGAAGCAATGATAGAAGGTTTTATTAGTATTTTTAGATGTGCAGATAAAGTGTACCATTATAAGCACATTTAGAAGTGATGAAAAATGTTTCCTTTATCATCACTTTTAAGATAATGGATAAATGTGTCCTTTATGATAACTTTTAAAAGCACTGGTATTGGGCCATATTGCAATGTGCTACAACAGCACACTGTAACAGCAATGCAATGTGATGTAACAACACACTGTAGCACCATAAAAACACTATATATCAAAAAAAAACAAGTACCAATACATAATTTAAATGAAATGAATTTTTCAACATGAATACAAGAAGAAACACTATATTATAGAAATTTCAAACATTGGTTTATACAATTACATAAATAAAAATATTACTTACATTAAAAAACATCAATATCTTTCTGTTTTAATCCTGACCCTAACTCATGATATTACTGAAAAAACCACACATGATCGAGAAAAAGAACCTTTAGAAGAAAATAATTCTTATGTTAGTAATAAATTAAAGAAATAAATTAACAAAAGTGTTAATTTTACTAAAATTGATTTCAATTTTAAATAAAAAGATGCACATAGAGTCATACTGATCACACCGTGTGTCAGATTGAGGTGCGGATGATTCAAATATATCTCAAATTACTTTTGGATCCTTTTCCTATATTATTAAAACAACATGAATGTGTTTTCTTTGTTATGAGGATGTTAGTTTTATTTTTTACTAAAATGTCATTTTAAACTGAAAACACGAACTTTTGACTCATTATGACCACATCATGTATTAGTTTAAGATGAAAACAATTTATAATCATCAAAAATTACTTATGAATCATTTTCATAAAATATCAAGAAAATTAGAGTCTGTTTGATCAGTTTCTAGTGAGTGACACTTTTTGAACTAAAATGTCAATTTTAAACTAATAATAGACACTTTATGTTATATGAGGCATGTCATGTATCATATTGAGATTAGAACAATCCATACACATCAAAAATGACTTATGGATCATTTTATAAATTTAGTAATTTAATTTGAATTCATTTTCTCAGTTTTGAGTTGCCCAACTATCTATTTTACAAAAATTGAGGTCAATTTTAAATAAAAAGATGCACATAGATTCATACTGGTCAAACCATGTGTCATATTGAAGTGAGGATGATTTAAAAAAATCTAAAATGAATTTTGGATCATTTTAAAAATGTATCAAAAAAATCCAAAATCATTTTCTCAGTTTTGTGTATGTAAGTTATCTTTTTTACAAAAAAATCATTTTAAACCGGAGACACACACCTTTGACTCATTCTGATCACATTGTGTATTAGTTTCATATGAACCTGATTCATACATGTAAGAAATGAATTATGAATATTTTTCTTAAATTATCAAGAAAATTTTAGTGCTTCTGATAAAATTTTAGTGAGTGACACGTTTTGAACTAAAATATCAATTTTAAACTGATAATGAACACCTTAAGTCATTCCATGAACATCATGTATTGTGTTGAGGTGAAGATGATTATAATATATAAAAAATTACTTATGAATCATTTTATAAAAGTATAAAAATAATATGAATGTGTTTTCTTAGTTTTGAGTAGGTAAGTTTTCCATTTTACTAAAATTGATGTCAATTTTAAATAAAAATACACACTTTGAGTAATAGAGGTCACACCGTGGGTCAGATTGAGGTTCAACTGAAATATACAAGTCTAAAATGTCTTATAGATCATTTTACTAAAGTATAAAAACAATCCTAATGTTTTTTCTCAGTTTTGAGTATGTCAGTTGCCTTTTTTTCTAAAATATCATTTTAAACTAGAAACATGAACTTCTGACTCATTCCGATCACATCATGTATCATTTTGATGTGAAAATAATTCCTACATGTCACAAATGAATTATGATTTTTTTTTCTAATTTATAAAGAAAATATGAGCATTTTTTATTAGTTTTTAGTGATTGAAACTTTTTGAACTAAAATATCAATTTTAAACTGACAAAATACACTTTTAGTAATAACAGGCACATCATGTATCAATTTGAGGTGAAGAGAATCCATACATGTCAAAAAAGACTTATTTATCATTTTTGTAAAGTATAAAAATAATCCTAATGCATTGTTTTGGTTATAAGTAGGGGAGTTATTCATTTTACTAAAATTGATGTCAATTATAAAAAAAATACACACTTTGAGCCATACTGGTCACACTGTGAGTCAGATTGAGGTGAGGATGATTCATAAAAATCTAAAATAACTTATGGATAATTTTCCTAAATTATAAAAAATTAGAATGCGTTTTATTGGTTTTGAGTATATCAATTCCCTTTTTTACTAAAATGTCATTTTAAACTGGAAACACTTTGGAATCATTACAATCACATAGTCTATTATTTTGACGTGAAACAGATTTCTAAATGTCAAAAATGGATTATGAATCATTTCTAAAAATTATCATGAAGATCCAAGCATGATTGATTGGTTTTAAGTGAGTGACACTTTTTGATCTAAAATGTCAATTTTAAACTAATAACAAACACATTCAGTCATACCAGGAACATCATGTATCATATTGAGGTGTATATGATCCCTACGCATCAAAAAGGAGTTATAGTGTTTTTTTTAAATTATCTAAACAATCAGAATGTGCTTTCTCAGTTTTGAGTAGTTCAGTTATCGATATTACATTTAAATAAAAATACAAACTTTGAGTCATACCGGTCACACCATGAGTCAGATTAAAGTACAGATGATTCCTACACATCTCAAATGACTTGTGGATAATTTTAGTAAATTATAAATATAATATGAACGTGTTTGATTAGTTTTGAGTATGTGAGTGGTCTTTTTTACTAAAATATCATTTTAAATTGGAAACACATTATTTTACTCATTCCAATTACATCACATATTAGTTGGATGTAAAACCAATTCCTACATGAAAAAATGACTCATGAATTGTTTTCCTAAATTATCAAGAAAACACAAGAATATTTTATTGGTTTTTAGTGAGTGGAACTTTTTGAACTAAAATATATATTTTAAACTGATAATAGAAACATTGAGTCATACTTTTCAAATCGTGTGTCAAATTTAGGTAATAATGATTCCTAAAAATAAAAAATGACATATGGATCATTGTATTAAAGTATCAAAACAATATAAATATTTTTTCTTAGTTTTGAGTATATCAGTTGTCTATTTTACTAAAATTAATGCTTATTTTAAATCTAAAGAGTACTTGGAGTCATACAGGTCTCACCGTGTGTCAGATTGAGGTGAAATTGATTTCTAAACATCCCAAAGTCTAAAGAAATCATAAAAATCAATTTTACCATGATATCCATTGAATTTATTTGTCATACTATCAACACTGCATGAGAAGCTTCAAATAAACCACCCCTTCCCAAAAAAAATCACTTGTATATGAATTTTTTTATATGAGTAATACTAAAAATAAATAAATTAAACATAAATATGAAATAAAAAAATAATTATATAGAAACTAATTTTACTTTGGAAACATCAAGATTACCTCTGTGATTGTACAATGTAGGTAACTTGAAGGAAAGTGATAAATGTCTACATAGAAAGGGTGAAATGTTTTGAGGGATAAGAATGATGTGGATGTTTTGGTGAATAATGGCATAAAATATTGGAAAATAATCAACACTCAATCAAAAGAATACACCTATATAATAAAAAGATTATTATGTGAGTAATACTAAAAATAAATCAATTAAACATACATATGAAATAATAAATTAATTATATGGACAATGATTTTACTATGAAAACATCAAGATTATATCTGTGATTGAGCAGAGATAGTGTCAATTGTCTTCCTACAAAGGCATCAGGGAGAACTTGAAGGAAAGTGATAAACACAACACAATAGGGGTGAAATTTTTTTGAGGGAGAATAATTATATGGAGGTTTTAGTACAAAAAGGCATGAAATATGGATATAACACCCCAAGTCAAAAAAATAATCCACCTATATAATAAAACAATTATTATGTGAGTAATATTAAAAATAAATTAATAAAACATAAATATGAAACAATACATTAATTTTATGGAAAATGATTTTATTGTTAAAATATCCAGATTATCTTCTTGATTGAGTAGAGAAAATATCATTTCTCTTCCTATAAAGGCATAAAAGATGGACAAGAATCATATAAAATAAAAAAACTCTACAAGTAATAATGAAAATTAAATCAACATTACATTATATTTTTTTAGTAAAATAGAGAATATATATTGTAACATTACCTTTACATCTTTCCAAAGGTTTTCCTTCATTATAGTTTGTTATTATGAGGGATTGGTAACATCATCATGTACAGAATACATTGTGTACATTTTTAGTCAAACATTAATTTATATTATTCTAACGTAGTAGAGAACATATAATATTATGAGGAAAAACATAGTATACTAAAATAAAATTTTACCTTCTCATTGAACTCTCTTTATTTTTTAAAGGTTTTAGGGATTTGGTTCCTCTATAGAAAATCCAAGTCCCATCTTTGTGGTCTCATCTAACGTACAAGAAATTTTCTACATTGGTACCTACATGAAGTGATTATGATCTCCCTATAAAAGGGTCACCCTTGATTGAATTTTCATCTGACCCGACATTTTTTTAGTTTTTGGTAGGATAATTTCCCAATTCTTTTTTGTTGGATAAGAAACATAAAATACTTTAATTACTTGTGATTTTATTTTTAATGGATCATATTTTCCACCTTCCATGATGAAATTCACCTTCACGAATCCCATTTCATCAAATTTCACTACAATGATATTTTCAACCCATTTTCAATAGAAAATTGACACTTGAAATATTGTATAATCCAACTCGTATATATATTCTATAATAAAAAATTATGACATATTTTCTGAAATTGGATTTCTATCCTTGGAACCAGATATGTGCATCACTTTAGCCATAAGTGTAACACCACTACTTTGCATTATATTGCAGTAATCACGTTATTTTTTATAGAACGTATTAGTATTTATTTAAAAACTAGTGTAAGTTATAACATTTTCATTCGGTCCTCTGGATATCCATTAAAGTAATTTAGAAATTGAATTCGTATTTTTAGATAACTCCTTAAAAATTTTATATCAGAATAATCCTATATACTATTAATTTTGTGTATTTGATATCCATCCTTCAGTCCTTGATGGATTGAAATCTATAAGAATTTCATTGCGGGCTTTAATCTATGGATCAGAATCTTCACCATTGTGTAAAATGTAAAGGTACACTTTCTATTTCTCTATAATGGTAATTGTAACACCATCTCCTCTAGAAATCCATTCACCCATAAGAAGTTCTATGTGGTGAGACTTTGGGAGACTAATATTGTAAACATATAATAGGTAATCAGTATAGAACTCAATATCATATTCAAAAATATATCATTATACAATAAAAATTTCTGGATGACTTCAATTCTTGATATACACTTAAAAAATGTTCACATACCATTCAATGGGGTACATACATCTGTAATGGATATGACGTCATAGTTGAACCTCTCTAACATTGTGAGACATTAGGTGGACCATTATATCAACGAATTATTGTGGGAATAACATCTCTAATTCACATAATATGACTGAAAACTTCTTATTCATGATGAGAAACTTTGCTGGGTATATAAATTTACTACATATATATTTTAAAAATAATCATAGTTTGGTTTATTTATATTGTAAATTTTGTGGTAGAATGAAACATAAATAAAAAATATTAAATCTTGCATCAAAACATGATAATCATGTGATTTTAGTATTTGTAAATTCAAATTAGTCATTGACACTAAATTCTTGATATTTTATGAATAATCCTGTGTAACTTTTAAAATATTAAGGAAAATAAAAAATTGCAATTTTTCCAACCTAGATAGAGTTTAATCCACTAGAGAAAGAAAATTCTTCCTTTTACTATTCACTGGTGCAAACTCTTCCCTTATCTCCATTTCAATCAAGTCCAACCTAGCCATTATGATATCTTTCATTTTTAGGAACATTTAGTAACGTTCCAGTAACACAATCAAATGATTTTTTTCCTACATGCATGACATCAAGAAAATGTTTGACATTCAAACAGTTCCAATACAGTAATTCAAAGAAAATTTCCAACTTGATTTTGTAAGGTTTTTTGAAAATGATTTTTCAAAAACAATGTCAATATCTTTCACTTTGTTGTATATTTGATCACCAATTACTAGAGATTGTGATGTACCTTGTTCTATATTCCCATCAAATGATGTCATCTAGGATCAGTATTTATTTTATCTAGGTAAAAATTCACGATGACCTAAAAACACAGTCTTTGAGAAATGTATTAACCGAACTGAGTATGTGTGTTTTTCAAAAATGGGTCAACCAAAAATTCCTTTAATTATATAGCCTTATAAATTTACTTAGTGTGGAATTCATTTGTAATTCCATACAACATGTCCCTCAATGAAAATTCTTAACCTCTATGAGCATCAGACATTGTAACACCAATATCCCACATAAATTTCATATCCTTGATTAGTGGATCCAAACAGATATCAATATCATTACCAAGTTGATTTTGTCTAGATATAAGTAGATACAATATAATGTAATTTAAATTCATGCATAACCATGGTGGAATGTTATAATTTACCAACATGAAAGGCTATGTACTGTGAGTAGTACTATGTATAACAAAAGGAATTATTCTATCTGTAGATAACACAAGATAAAAGTTTCTTAGTTCATTTACAAATTCAAGATACTTTTAATTAATTTTCTTCTACTGATGAGAATCTGTTAGATGATGTAGGTTCCCATATTTAATTTTAGAATTTTTATGCCATGTAAATTATCTTACATTTTTCTAAAATCTATATAGTCTTATAAACCATGGAATGATAGGAAAGTACCATACATATTTTTAAGGACTTGATTCATTTTTATTGTATTGATTTTCACCACACTTATGGAATTTTATGGGTGATTCATAGTCCTTGTGAAATAATATTAAATAATTTGGACAATCATGAATTTTTTAGAGATCGTACCCATTAAACATAACATTTGTTTAGCATCATATGTTTGGCATGGTATTTTATTTTCTTATGGTGGAATATAATTCAAGAGACCAAGTAGTTTTGTAAAGATGGCGTACTCCATCTTCTTGCATCTTTCAAATCATATAAATTCAATGCATATAAAAATGTTTTTTATTTAGTAAAATATATATAAAATGGTTTATTGGAACAAATATTTAACTCCTCAAATAAATTTAGACAATCACGAAGGTCATATTCAATTTCAAATGTCATTTCTTCAATGCAATATCCATCATCATTTACACTGATATTCATATCAAATGACCCACAAACCACAATATCATCCCAATAGGTGTCCACATTCAGTTTCCCCATGTTTATTCCAATATTTATATCTCTAATCTATTTCATGACAAATGAAATGTTCTTCCAACTCTTTAAAAACAAATTTTATTTAATAACAATAATGTAATCATAGAAATAGTATTTAAGAATGCTCGTTTGTATTCTCTCTTCTAATATTGATGAACTCTTTAACTATATCTTCATACACTTTTGTAAAAAAATTAGCATGCATCCATTTTCGATTCAAATACATCCCATTTTATTATTTCGAATAATTTAATTATATTTTGTAAAATGGATAATTTAATTTAAGAAAATAATTACTCCACTATGGTAGGTTTTATCCAATGAATTCATTCAAATTTGATAGTTATAGACAACTAATAATCATCAAATCATCTCCCTTACATTTATCATTTCATTTTGTTGTTTGAAAAATCCTTAATATCTTTTGTACATTCACCTATGTTTCCTGAAATAATCTAAGAATTATTCATCCATGGGATGAATAATGCTCAGAGTAGTACAACCGATATAAAAGAGATAAGGGACGAGTTTCATGAAACAAATTGAAACAATGGCTATTGAGTAGATGAAGTTGATGAGGATGACATTTTTCTATAAAAGAGATCGGGGATGAGTCTCAAGTAACCAATTGAAATAATAACTTCTGACCCACATAAATATTTCTCAAATACCCTAAACAAATGAAAATATAACATTGGTAATTAAGGAGTAATAAGAAACCCAAATATGATAATATAGAATAATAAACTATTATTCAATCAACTAGAAGTTATAAAAATGTAGGGATAATACATTTTAATAAAAAGAGTTATTTCATATTCATGGATAGTAATTAGAGATAACTTGAAATGTCTATCCCATACACATTTACAAGCACACACACACACACACATACACACACACATATATATATATATATAACATGCAATTTATAATACACGTAATTGAAAAAAAATCAAATTTAAACAATTTTTTTAATGAAAATAAATATAATACCTTCCTAATTTAGAAATCCAGAAACATAATTTATGAATAAATAATTATAAAATCACCCTTACATTATAAGTTCTGAAAACACATATAAATAGATAGAAAGATATATATTTACATACATATATATATATATATATATAAAATAAAATTAAATTGAAAAAATATATGTAACCCTTATAGTATAAAATCACAACATAGTAAAATAAATACAACTTCATACTAATTTTAAAAATAGATATCCATTGAAAATAAAAAAATATGGTATCACACTAACTAAGATTTCTCTTAAAATAAAACAATATAATTCTTAGAAAATAAAATTTTAAGGAAAAAAAATTACACCAGAATATTAAAACAGAATATAAATAAATAAATTCCCTTAAATAAATTTCATAAAAACAGCTTTTGTTGCTACTTCTCACCATCACCAGATTGAGAATTGAATTTCTAAATCAATTTACTCATTCATTTAAGGTTTTTAAATCCCAAACCTACACTATTTATATAGTGGAATAAATAATTATTTAATCCATTTATCTATAGAGTATAAGTGATTATCTAAGATCTAAAAACAATAAAAAATTAATCTTATAGAGAAAGCTAGGGTATAGATATAGATAAAGAAGAAAATTGATTCAAAATAAAAATTTTAAAAGACCAAAATAGGATATCTAAATTAGTAGTCAAGAAAAAAACAGATCATAAACAAAATAAATACAATATACAATGACTAGAGAATAAATAACTAATTCCATATTCAAAGAAGAAATCAAAAAATAAAACGGAAAATATATAAAGAAAATCGGAACCTAAAAAGTAAAACACATTCCTACCTTGCTAGGTTGAAGAAAATATAAGACACTCAGATCCAAATATTGATGTTTTCTTCAAAAACCCTAACTGAAAGAGAATACCAGATGTTGGATGATGTTTGATTAACTAGAGGCAGTGGGTTTGGGTTATTCGATTGGGTTTGAGATATTTGAGCTTTGATCCACTGAGGAGTGGTGACAGTGGGTGGCTTCTATGGAAATCTTATAATGTCATGATGGGTTCACAACTGGTTAGGTTTTTGTAAAAAATCATGAATCTTTTATCAACAATTTATAAAAAGTGATAATAAAAAGTCCTTTTATTAGTGCTTAAGTAATGAGCACTGATAAAAGGTATATTTATCAGCACATCTTTAGTACTGATAAAGATTTCTTTTATCCGCGCTTATTACTTAAGCGCTGATAAAGGATTTATAATTATAATTATAAATAAATTTTTTTTAAATATATATATAAATATAGTTAATATAAATATATAAATATAAATATAGTAAATATATTTCTTTTTTAAATATATTTTTTATAATTTTATAATTTTTTAAATATATAATTATTTAATTATAATTATATCTATATTTTTTAAAAATAATATTTATATCAATATATATATTTATCTAATTATTTATATAATTATTTATATTAATATAAATATAATTATATATATATATATATTTAATAAATATATATAAATATAATTATATTAAATATATTCATTATTTATGTAAATTTATTATAAATTTAATAATTATTTAAATATATATAATTAATTATTTAAATATATATAATTAATTATTTAAATATATATAATTAATTATTTATAATTTTATAAATACTTTTAAAAAATATTTATTTATTTAGAGTTATAAATATATAATTTTATAAATATAGTATGTAAATTTATAAATATAGTATGTACATTTATAAATATATTTATTTATAAATATTTTTTAACATTATTAATGAATATCTAATTTTAAGTGCATGCATGTTAAAAATGATTGAAATTGAATAAATTAAAAATAAGTATACCTTAACAACATTGAAAAAATGGATAATTTTTGTTTGTATGCATTGTATATAAAAATGAATTAATTACGTATATGTGAAATAAATATAACACATATTTGATCTATGTTAAATTGAAAAATCAAATGGCATTAAATTATATGTCCATTACTCTATGAAATAACTAAATATTTTTAATTCATATTAAGTTTTAATTATAAATCATTATTCAATAAATATATGACTGTTTAATGTAAAGTGAATAAATATTTTAATATATAAATCATGTTTATATACATTAATATATATCTCTATATTTAATATATACTATTTATTAACATTATCAATAATCATCAAATTTATAAAATGTTTAATAATTTTCTCAATTTATTTATTTTTAATTTTAATTTTTTTAATTTTAATTTTTTATATATCTATATATTTAAATCATACCATTTATTAGTATTTATAATTAATATATAGTATAATCATTTTAATCATTTTTATTATTAATTAATTAATAAAATTTGTAATATTTTTTAATAAACTCATTTTTTTATTTTTATTTATTTAATTATTTAATTATATTCATTCGAACCTTTATCAATGCTAAAAATGCACCAATAAAAGATTCCTTTATGAGAGATAAAAATATAGAGTTTATAAACGGTACCTTTAATTAGCACTAAAAATAAAGTGCTGATAAAGGGTACCATTTATCAATGCTAAAAAAGGTGCGGATAAAGATGTCATTAATCAGTGATTTTTATAGCACTGATAAATACCAAAACTCTTAAATACCTATTATATAGTAGTTCTTAATTCAAACTCCAATGTCTTTATACAACCCTCAGAGGTTATAGAACATTCCAAAATATATTGGAGGCTATAAATACACCCCCTTGGGTTCTTGGAAGGATATGGTTACCTTGAGGATCACTCTTGAGCTCAATGTGCATCATTTTCATCACTATCTTGTTCATGTGTAATCATGTCTCTCTTCCCCCATCTCTTATTATTGTATTCTTTCAATTTCACTGATAGTGTGCTTTAAAGGGTTTTCAAATAGTAAGTATCTTTTTTTTCTTTTGTTGGGTGCTCATTTCCATTGAGTGTGAGGGGGTTTGGTGATAGCAACCTTAAGTGAGGGATATTAGGTTCTAACTACTATTGAGTTTGGGGGGGGGATGTAAAATACGATTAAAAGTATGAAATATTGGGTTACTAGCCACAACCACTAAGAGGCTACTGTTAAAAATATGTTTCTTATTACAACCACTAAAAATTAAGGGGCTTACATCATGTAAATGAGTTTCTTGACTACCTATAAATACAATGGATGATTGGAACTCTCAATAAATTGAGATGAGGATATGTAGGGATCCATTTTTGGATTTTATTTAAACTACTTTAGTAATGTTTTGTTCCTTTACTTTTATTTTATATTTTCATTGTGATTTAACTCATATATTTTATTTTTTTGGTTTAATTTTTTAATTTAATAAACTTTAGATTTTAATTTTAAATAAGGGTTTAAAAGGAAATTCACCCCTAATTTATATCATTACTCATACCAATATAATTTCCAAAATAAAATACAAAATAGGGGATGAATATACAATGTTGTTATATATTCACCAATATCATCCTAAAATTAATTTGAAATTGGTTGAACATCAGTGAGTTTTATTCATTTTGTAATGTTGTGGTATTAGGAGTGATAAGCCCTACTATTTTACTATATATTTTCTATTAATAAAATAAAATTTAGAATATATTCCTCCATATGAAACACCATGCTAAAATGAAATTGTGAGAAATTTTATTAATAGAAAATTTTAAATTTTCAAATTTGATTATTATAATGAAACTATTACGTTGGATGATATAAATAAACGTATCTATATTTTGAAATCTATATAAAAATAAAAATAGAATTTTTAATACCAATTCGTTGATAAAATTCAATTAGGGTATCAAAATAACTAATAAGATAATTTTATGCATAAAAATGTATTTTCCAAAAAATTACCTTTTTAGGGTCCATGTATTTTTTACTTTAAGAAACTAAATATATTAAGATTAAATTATGACAATGTATATTTTTTTATATGAATAAATTATTAAACCTAATTCAATTATAAATTTACAATAAATAAATTTAAAAACGGTTAATACTTAAAGAAGTCATTTTCATATAAAAATAATTTTTCAATATATTTTATATTTCCATTTAAAAGTTAAATTCATAAATTCCAGAATTTAAATTTGAAAATTATTAATATAATTCTTTTATTTATAATTTAAATATTACTTTAAGATAAGTTTTATATATTTTTATGAAAAGACTGATTTTTAGGTGAATAGTGAAAAGTACATTTTTATGAATATTGTAGAGTTTTTAACTTTATCATGATATAAGAATGAATTAAAAATTTATATTTTTTTTTCATGAACATGAATGTTTTTAAGAAATAAACATTTTCATTTAAAAATAAAATTTTGAATTTAGAAAACCCATGTTTAAAATTTTGAAACCGAAGTAATATTTATTAAAATAAAAACTATTTTGGGTCCGTTACTTTTAATTACATATCTACAAGGAGGGATTATAAATTGTATTAGTTTAAAATACACATAAATATTATTTTCTTAATAATAAACCAATTAATAGTATAAAAATAAACAATATTGTTAATTTTTTATTAATCATAAATTTTATGTATGAAAATACACTTTTGCTAAAAATGGGTTTTATGTGTTATATGCACTAATATTAAAAATAATTTTTATAAACCTTAGGAATTTAAATTTATAAATTATATTTTATTTTTGAAATCATTAGGTTTAAATTTTTTAATGAGGACCATTTTATTTTTAGGCATTAAAAGTAAACTACTTAGGTAAAAATTAGTTACTATAGTAAAAACAAAAAATGGTAAAAGAGAAGAATATTATATCAAAAGAGTTAAAAAAATATTAAAAACATATGTGAGAATGTATGTTTTAGGTTTGGTAGAACATAATTCTCCCCCCCCACTCTATAATTTTCCATTATTATATCCACTTAACCTTTGAATAGTTACTTGACCTTTTATATTTTTACAAAAATGCCACTTCCATCCCTTATAAAAGGATCCACAATTGTTCTATTTAACCTCACACACCCAAAATATTATATTATACCAAAATATACCAAAATAACTTCCTAAAACCCAGATATGATTTATAGAGGTTTTGGTATTTTTCAATACACCACTTCTCAAGTCTTTAATCTAATTTACAAAGGATATATTCCAAGGAGTAAGGTAAAATTATCAATTACACATTTTTTATTTATTTTCCTTTATTTATTATTCTAAATCATTTGAATCTAATATACCCATATTGAAATAATAAAATAACTATCATAATTATACTAATTTTTTTATTATGTTTATGAGATTACCATTTTATACCTTCTTCTCAACCATTCAATGAAAGAAAACATCATTTGTGTTACATGCAGACTATTGCCTCTATAATCGATGTGATATATTTCTCATATCCTCTTTACATGGAGGGTTAAAAGGTGATATTTAATGAATAAATATATTATTTAAATTATTATTATGATTTTTAAAATATAAAACAATTCCTAACTACCTTAAGTTCTATAGAAAAGGAGAATGTCACTCGTGTGTACGTGAAGACTACCACTTCCATGATGTAATGTATTTAATTTTTCATCTATAATTTTATTCCTTTTCCTATTATATTAAAATATTATTTGACATAAAAATATATATAAATAATATCCTTATACTTCTATGATAATGATATTATTCCAAAGGAAAAACTTTCTTAAGCATACGCATCCATTGATTATAAAAAGTTCTTGTTTGGGTGGGTTTAACCACCCATGTGAAAAATTATATAAATTTATATCACATATAACATCCTAGACCTGGTTCAATCATAATTAACTAAACCTAGTTGACCACATGGTCTTGAGTTCACCACCCCATATTCTAGAGGTTTTTGACTAGCAGTGAGGGTTTAAAAAGACATAGTTGGGAGACTATACCCTCTTTTATTAGGGTGGAAGAGAAATAGAATAATAAGTGAATAAATAGTGGAATCTTAATAAATGTGTATAATCAAAATGAAAATCATAAATATATAATAATGGATAGTCCTGAACCATAATAATATCCATATCTAATAGCATATACAAAATAATGTCATAATGATATACAAAAATGAGAATACAAGGGGAACAAGGTAGCATACATACACAATACATGCTATACAAAATAAACAGAAGGGAAAAACCTATCTCTTATAGAATAGAAAGAATAATATTGGTTCACTTATCTTGTACTCCATCCTAGTATAATAAAATAGTCATCCATAATCAGGTACTTGCCTTTGTCCCTACCTAAATCTATGAAGTCTGTTTGAGTACCACACGATAGCCTGAATAGGGTGTGAGTAGAACTCAATAGGCCACCCCCAATAGTGTCTAAAACTATATAGTTTGTGAATATATAATGAGGTAGTGTTTAGTTAATAAATTAAAATATTATTAAATGAATTAAATAAAACATGTGCTAGCTTGGGTTCCACAAAAGATACCTGTCTAATACTACCTATTTCATATTAATCCATGCAATCTATAAAAATTTATTATTTTTAAAAAAATAATGGGTGTCATGTCCATTAATTAGGCATAGTCAATAGATAAATAAATGAACCTTGATCACATATATGAAATGAATAAAATCATGTCCATTAATTACAATTAGACATTATGGAATGTCATGTCCATTAATTATTAATAAACACTAAGGAATGTCATGTCCAATAATTATAAATATAAAATATGGAACATCTTGCCCATTAATTAAAATATTCAATAAGAAACATCCTAACCATAAATTTATAGTGAACAATAAGGAACATCATATCCATAACTATAATAAAGAGTAAGGAATTTTGTGTCTAGTACATAAGGAAAACATGATGTAATCACATCCTTGTCAAATTACATTCATGGATAAGAAGTGACACTATTTCCATTATTCAATTAATTTCATCAATTAATCCACATAATTGATAAGTAAAAAAAATGATCCAAGGTGCCTAATCCACTCCACTACATCATTTTATTATCCCACATTAAAAAATTTTCATCGGCCAATACAAAGAAAAACACACCTCATTGTTGTTTTGGTCACAAGGGAAATATAATTTATTAATTGATATAATCGAACCTACCCAAGGGGTGGTTAGGGATGCGTCTTTAAACATCTAACCTAGTTTACAAGTGTACCATCATTTCTATATCATGGTTTAATCAATTAATGTAATGGATTATAAATTTGAAGATCAACATTCAAAAATTCTATCATACATGAGAAATCAAAGAAATATAGAAATTCTAAAAAAATAAGATATTTTATATTATAGGGAAATAACATTCCAAATGGAAAGATAAACTAAGAAAATAAATATGATGATTGAATAACTTAATGAGACAAATTCAATGAGGCCAACATCATTTTCTATGGAAATTATATAGAGGAGGATGATCAAATCCTTTCTTGTGTTTTGGGTGATATCTCAAAGAATAAGAGTTTCTATATATGGAAATGAAAATAAAAAATTACAAGATATGTTAAATTTAAGGAGGGTAAAAAATATAAATTCACCCATTTTTATGGGGTACATGGTTTTTGCACATTGGCATCCAAACCATGCATCAAAAATTCACACCCACTACCTAAGGTGGCACCCCCTCACATGGTTAGGTGTATAGTTTGATAAATCGTGCACAACCCATGTGTGATCACCTTCCATTACATCCATCCCATCCCATGGTTAGGTGAAAAAATAAACTAAAAATGTTCCAATCATACTCAACTTACCTATAATTTATTGTAGGTATTACATGACCATGTTTCCTACCCTACATGGTTAAACTAACCATGAATCTCTTCCTTTAAGATGAATAGTTGAGCCTCATGGTTTTCACTAACCATGAAACCACTGTGCATCTTAGTCTGTTTCTCCAAAAACCAGAGCGTCAAGATCTGAAAAACCCCTATATTCTCCCAAACCCTTCCTTAAACCTTTATAGACATTTATTATATTAAAATAAAAGGTTTATATAGTAATTTAATGAATCCATACCTCTCTGAAAACTGGTTCATTATAACCTCCCCACTTTAAAAAATATCATCCATAAGTTTCCCTTATAAGGGGGGTTAAGAATCATATAAGAATAATTCTGGCCACTGGGCATGTACATCAGCCTCTCTTCCCTGAGGCGGTAATGCTCCCCGAACCCGGTTGACGTTCGCGACCCACCGCGAAGCAACCGCCGCCCCTAAGTGCCATGTGATCTCTACTTTGCGGCACCCCTTTCCTATAAATACTGGGCTCCCCCCTGAGTCCAAGGGATGGACAATCCTACCTTTCAGCTTCTCAGCTCCCGAATCGCGAAGCACCCTTCGCCCTGGGAATCATGAGCTCCACGAGGTATTTTTGCTTCACGAGATGCCTTCGACTGGTCTCGTTTTGAGCCCCTCTTCTGAGAGGGAATCCCTTCACGAAGCCTAAGGGCATTCGCAAAGGAAGGGGATTCCCAAGGGAACCCGGGCAGCAGCAGAGCATTTATGCTTTTCAAAACACCCATCCTGTACACGTGATCCATATACCAAGGTAGGGTCGCTGTACATCACGAAGCACACTGCTTCACAACACCTTACTTTGCGAGGCACCTCTGCTTCGCGAGGCCGTGCTCTGCGAACACTATTCCACTTCGCGAAGCACCTCCCATTCACACCCCTGCCCCCTGCTAAGTACAATGCACTCCACTTCGCGAAGCACACCCCTTTTCTTGGAAATTCCTCTTCTCGTGCAACCCTCCAGGTTTTCACGATGTGATTTCAAAGTCCCATATACATCACCACATGTTGCGTTTCTTCACCAAATTCTTCTTCGCATAGGCACGCTAACAGCTATTTCTTCTTCGCATAGACACACTAATTTGTACTCCTCGATGGTTTGCCCTACGACCCCCCTTCACCACGGCATTGCTGGTACCTTCCCTCCCCCAAGGGTCAGAGGGTGCCAGTTATGTAAGTCCTAGGGGTGCGGAGTAAACCCACCTCATCTGAGCTGTAGGACGTTAAACTGCCAAGCACCTCATCCTCCATACATGATGTTAAACTGTGACCCGACCCCATGCCTCACATGCAGGGTCCTCCCATCTTGGACATTCATTACGCCGCTCGTCTCCACAAGAATGGAATCACCCACACAGGGGATGATATCCTCCTTATCGGTGTGGAGTATGTCCCCAGGAGAAGGGCCACCACCTTGGTGTAAACCCCCAATCCTCTCTTGTGGAAGGTAGCACCCATGCACCTCGTACTTCCCCACTGCCAAGGCCAGTGGAGGGCGCAATAGGGAACGAGGCACCTTCCATATTTGGTCCCAAATCCCCCTCCCGCTGTGCTTTACCACACTTTGGGCCTCCATCCGGGGGTAAGTCCCAGCACCATGGGCCACCTAATGCATAATCCCCTCTTCGCTTCTCACGGACGTACCCATCGCGACGTGATCATCAGGTCTCGGTTGCCTCTTGTTTCTCACATCGAGCATGACTCACGTGGGCTTAGAGTAGGCATTGGCCATGAAAATACCCCATCTATCATGGCGTTAAACTGTATACCCCATCTAGCATGACGTTAAACTATATACCTCATCCAGCATGACGTTAAACTATATGCCCTCGTCCAGCATGACGTTAAACTGGATACCCCCATCCTGCACGACGTTAAACTACATTCCAGTCCAGTGGTAAGCTGTTGTGACTATCCGTAACAACGTGGAATTTGATCCATGCTAAGGCATGGTACGTAGGAAGCCTCACAAGGTTCAACCCCACCACTAGTGGACCCACGGGTTCACCTTTACGTCGGTTCACTGACAAAGCCCTTTGAACTACGAGGTCTTTGATCCATGTCAAGGCATGGTATGTAGGAAGCCTCCCTGAGGTTCAAGACCGTCAACCATCGGACCAAGGTCCACCTTCATGTCGGATCACTAACACTACCACCTCTCGAAATACATGGACTTTGATCCATGTCAATTCATGGTACGTAAGAAGCCTCCCAGGGGTTAAATTCCACCACCCGTTGGTCACTCCGACCCTCTTCACGTCTATTCACCAACACTTGGGCAGCCTAGTGTGTAAGCCCCACACTATCTGGACCAAGGTCCTCATTCGCGTCGGTTCGCCGACACACACCTGAACTATGAGGTATTTGATCCATGTCAAGGCATGGTACGTAGGAAGCCTCACGAGGTTCAATCCCAACAACCATTGGACCAAGTTCCACCTTTATGTCGGTTCGCTGACGATTCCCATCAGACCAAGGTCCACCTTCACGTCGGTCCTCCGGTGCACCAACCCGAACTACGAGGACTTTGATCCAAGTCAAGGTGTGGTACGTTGGAAGCCTCCACAAGGTTCAAGCCCACCACTGGGTCGTTCTGACCTCATTCACGTCGGTTCACCCCCATCCCACATGACATTAAACTGTATTCAACATCCAACCTGGACTATGGGGACTTTGATCCATTTTAAGGCATGGTACGTAGGAAGCCTCCCTGAGGTTCAAGCCCACCATCCACCTGGACCAAGTTCTTTATTCACGTATCTTCTCCGAAACACCCTTTTCTGAACTACGTGGCCTTTGATCCATGTCAAGGAATTGTATGTAGGAAACCCCACGAGGTTCAAGCCCAACACCCATCAGACCAAGGTCCACCTTCACGTCGGTTCACCAGCACCATCCTGAACTACGTAGACTTTGATTCCCTGCCATGGGGATACGTAGGAGGTCTCTTTGAGGATCAAGACCAAATTCACCACCGCCCTTGTGATGGTCCTATTTCATTCCCCCTCCAATTCATTCAACTCTCCATCATCCATCTTGATTCTCACCTGGGCCGCCACATCCCAGTGGGATCAAGCCATCCACCTCCTCACTATTCATAATTGTACATGGGCCGCTATCCACGCGTAAGCCCCATCATGTCTTCAGGTCGTTTTCCTCTGTGTATAACCCAACTCATCACCCCTACGAACTACGCGAGTTTTGATCCCTATTGTCTACACGGGGTACATAGGAAACCTCAATGAGGTTCAATCCCAGCCAATGGTAAACCTTGGTGATTCCCCATTCTAGAGCGCACACTCCCTGATCCGCCCTCAGTGGTGTTCAGATCATCCATTACGCTGTGACATATCCCCTCTAGGAAGCGTACCACCTCAGAACCGTCCTCATTGGGCATTCTGATCCATCCATCTTCCAGGTGTTCTCTCCTCAGGACACACCACCTCCGATCCGTCTCTATGGGACGTTCTGATCACCCTCATTTCATCTCTACAAGACATTAAACTCGCGGCATACCCCGTGTTAAACATGGGAAGCTAAGGAAAACCTCAGAAGACATGCCCTTGGCGTAACCGTCTCTGTTGGACGTTAAACCTGCGACATACCCTGTGTTAAACATAAGATGTTTAGGAAAACCTCAGATACATGCTGATGGAATATGATTCCCCGCGCTTGATGTGGGATGCCTCAGGCTTCCACACCCTCGAGAAGACCTATAATAAGGGTCAAAAGATAGACACGCCAATTCCCCAGCATTCAGACACGCTACTGATGCCTCGACTTGACTACTCCCCCGGCTGAAGGTTGTTGTCCGGACCATACCCTTTGGAATGTCCTGACAGAAGCAATGTAATTAACCGGCATCCATGGAAGCATGGCATTTGGAAGAGTTTCACGAACAACATATTAAATCTATAAGGGAGACCCAGACTATGTGACGAGTTCTGAGGAGGAATCCATAGAATGAAAAACTGACATCCCATCATCCCAGTTTCGATCAAGGAGCAGACGTCCCTGAATAAAGAGTGAATGTCGCCTGCCTTTAGAAAGCGGTAATGCGGAGCAACACAAAGAAAATCACGCCTGTCGCGCCCTGGAGAACGGATGCACAATCCCTAGTGAGAGCATCAGAAACAGAAATGGTGAACCCGACTTGAACTTATTCTCCTCAATATGGAGATTAGTAGCATTCGAGACACCAGTAGATTGACATGTCACCAGATCCAGATAACCAGCGCCGGGTCCCGCAAAGCAAATAGTGGGCCTGGCGTGAAACTCACCAAAAGTTGGGGCAGTAGAACATGGGGAATTCCATTATGCAATGTGTTAGCGTGGATTCCTCTCACCGACCACGGAAGATGGAATGATGTTGGGGCACTGGTTGTCGATCATTTTCCTCGCAGTGCTGATGAGTTGATCTCCCTGCTTCCTAGGAAGCAGGTTGCTGCTATGGAGACATGAACACCGCCCGCTCACCTATGTAGGGGCGGGGGAAACACCAGAACAGCCGCTCCGCATGGCTCCACTGCTGTCATGACGGCCTATACATCTGTGAATACGGGACGCCCATGTCCCCTCTCCCTATCAAAAATCATCCAACGATGGGTGATCAACAACCTTGTATGTAAGTACGAGGAGGAAGGGGTCATCCGAACTCGTGATATGGCCCACCTGGACCTGGAGATGTCCAGGCCCCACTGCCAGTGCCTCCCTCAAAGGCTGCGCAGGGTGCCCCTACTCCCCACCCAAATGTTCAATCGTTTTGGGAGCCTGTCCCTGGAACGCCTCGATGAATCCTCGCCTTACACTAATGAGGCAGGTGATGTCCAGATCAGCCCGCACAGAGTTCCCATTCAAGGAATCCAGGCAAGGGCTCCCATCCGGCCACATCAGTGCCGCCGTCCGGCTTCGCCAGAGGAGCCGATAGGCTATGCCCCTGCACCACCTGCACCAGCTCGTCTGACTCGACGTTAGCATTGGGCCCGAGCTGAGGACGCTCTTCGAGGGGCGTCAACGTCAATAGATACTATGGCCTGAGTCACCACCTAGGTGTATCATGGAGTCCCTGCATACACTGAGCAGGGGAACTCCTTCACTCAACCAGGATTGAGGCCCCAACAGCCCCATGGGCAGGTTGGGTTGGCTCTCAGGGTCACATGCCTGAGTGGTGATCACCACGAACTAATTAGCGGTGATGTCACCCCGTACGGAGGGCCTCACCATACCAATATTCCACAGAGTGTGGGACTTCCCTGCTCTGACGCTCATCATGGAGGTATGCCTCATGCTACCCCCATCTCGAAGGAAGACTTGCCCCGTGGCTATGATGCTTGGCACGGAAGTCTCTCCTGCTCCCACCACATCGGGTATGGAGTTCCTCCTCCTCCCCCCGACTGTCAATGTGAAGAAACTACCCATATGGTCCCTCCCCAATGTGGGGATCCTCCCTATGTACTCCCTACAACTGGCGAAGGTCCTCTTCGCCCCAACAACCCGAGTGGTGAAGGTCAACCTCGCTCCACTCGTACCAAGCATGGAGGTCCTCCCCATGCTCCTGTCGGTTCCAACAGAGGTTACGCCCACATGGGTGCTGTCCATGGAGGTCCTACCTATGTACCCTTCGACATTTTCCTTGGTTCCCCACACACCTCGGCTATCTCAAGCGGGAGTCCTCTCTTCCATGGTGCCAGCGCTGCTCTGAGACTACATGTCAAGAATCAACCTTGTCCTAAACATCCATATAGGGGCAGGAGAGCAGGTCATCACCACCACAAGAAGAGTCCTGGGAAGGCCCAAGTGAAGGTCAAACCAGCCTGCTTCTCAGATTCTGAAGCAGAATGTGACTCAGAGATGGAACCTTCTCCCTACTCCTCCATGATAAGGACTGGGGCAGGAACAAGGCGCATCAGTCTCATTATTCCAGAATGTAAAGTCCACCGGATTCCCACCTCTCTTCGCAATTACATCCAGGAGGAGGAAATTGTGGAAATGCTGCATGTTCCGACCATGTAATCACCACCGTCGTCACCAGAAGTGCCCTATACCTCTAATAGAGATCAAGGAGGGCTATTTTGCGGGCCAACGGCAGTAGAGCAATGGTGTGACCCATCTCTGGTGACCACAATTCCTATTCCAGAAGCTGTGGCTATCATCCTGTCATATCATGACATTGTGGTCAGGTCACCTCACTTTTCAAAGGATGGCCCGAAATTCGGCGGCCAGTCAGCTCATTCACCATATCCTCCGCCGCCCAGTTTACTATCCCAACAGTCTGCCTCGGTACCGCTATCGGTTCCTCAGCCACCTCCAGTTTCCAAGTGGGGAAATACGGGGACAGACCCTGAGTCTGAGCCCAGGAGATTCTGGAACATTCTCACAGTGGATCACTTCTCAGAGAAGTTCTGGTCGACGGTAGTGCCAAACTTTTGCACGCTGAAGTCCCTTACCCCAGAGGAAGTAGGGTGCTTCCACTAAACCCTATGGGAGATGCACTTCCGCCTTTGTTATGAGTGGGTAGTGTACCCCAGGATCCAAGAGCACTTAGAAGAAATCAGCAAGCAATGTCGCCTGATTGAATTTGCCGCACTCCCTGTGGCCTAGTGCCCTGAGTCACCAGCCCACCATAACACCCTTCAACAGAAATGCGTTTAGAGTCTCAAAGTACTGCCCAGAATCATTAGTGAAGCTACCCCCCATGTGCAAGTCCATGGATGGGGATAGTATGCCACCCTCATCTTCAGTCTTATCCGACGGTAGCTTGATTCATTATGCGACATTGAGGACATACCCCAAGAGGGGTGGTGGTCCACATGGATGATGTAGTGGACAAGGAGGACGAGCTTGAATTTATCGATGGAGACTTACCCCCTGAGGGTGTACCACCAATGCTAGACCCATTAGGGAGGGTTACCTGTCAGCAGAGGAACCTTCTAGGCCTCCTTGTACCCACCGAGTCGCTGGTACTCAGTCAAAATTCCGGTAAGGGTAAGGTTCATGTTGGAACCATCAAGCACTCCAACCCGTCCGCCTTTGGACAGAACACGGGCAAGACCCCGAGAAGGCCGAGTTGTGATAGCAACTTGCTGAGAAGAGGAGGCTGGTTGAAAAACTGCTGGCTGAGTGCGCTGTAGAGTGGCGACCCGACTATGGTAATCCCAAGTCGGGGCAGTAGGGGCAGGAACAATTCCCCCCTGGCGAGATGCCTCTGGGCAACCCTGATCACGCTACTTCCGCAAACAGGGTAGAAGTTGGAACTCACGAAAAGAGGGTGTGATACATCTCACCAAACCCTCCTGAACGGCGAGACAATCTGAGGAATCTCGCCCAGGTTCCCCCAGCCGCCCCACAGGCCGTTCCGCCAGTTGCTCCACAAGCTGCTGAAGCCATATACGATGTCGAAGAACTCTGAAATGCACTTGTGATTAGGGATCCACGTCAAGACAGGGACCCCCACCCGGATGATCTTATATCGGCACTCATCGCCTGCCTCAAAGCGTTGGAAACACGGTAGGTGGCAGTCCCATCGGATGGCAAGCCATATCCCGCGTGGTTGGATGATATGCCCGCACCCCCGGGTTTTGGGAACCCCACTTTCTCTCCCTTCAACGAGACAGGGGACCCACCACAATACTTGGCCCACTTTTATTCTAGGTGTGGCCCCATGCTGGGGACCCCAGCCCAGCAAGAAGCCGCCATGCTTCGATGATTCGTGTAGACATTAGAGGGCCCTGCGTTCGTCTGGTACAGCCAGCTCCCTATCGGATCGGTGACTAGATGGGAGGATCTCTGCCGGCAGTTTCTATACCAGTTCAGCTCCACCACGCGAAAGACCAGCATCACATACCTCTTCAAGTGCAAACAAAGACCTGATGAGCGGGTCACAGACTTCATCGCCCGATCTAAGGGACTTACATACTACCTCGACATGCCACTGACTTGGGAGCAATTACTGACGATGTGCGTAGGTAATGTTAAAATGGAGCTAGTTCCTTCCCTGATAACCCAGAACTACCTTGGAGGGTTCCGGGATTTATCAAATAAGGCTCAGTGCCTCGAGGAAGCTCTACAACAGGCTAGTCAAGCATGTCTGCTTCCCCCTATGGTCCCAAACAGGAGGGTTGCGAGAGCCGAACCCACCGTGGTGGCCAAAATAGAATCCCCCAGGCAGCTAGAATTACTTCCATTAGCACTGATCCCGTAACCCTGCAAAGGTCCTCCACCTCAAGCATAGGCACCTACCCAGCAACAACCGCCTTAGAATCGATAGGTTCCCCCACACAATGTGCCACCACCACCTAGGCGAGACAATCAGGCACCGCCTCCTCGATAGGCCCCTCTGGCCCCTCGTCAAGGCCAGGCTCCTAGGGCCCCCTATTCGGAAAGAAGGCACCATAATTACTCGTTTAATGAGAATCAGGTCCCTGGATACTTCCGAAGTGCTCTCGAGAAAGGGATTGTGTGCTTACCCGAGTGCAGAAGGCTGGCAGAGGCGAATCTCACCGATCACCCCAACTACTGTCCCTATCATCGGATTCTGGGACACACACTCAAGCAATGATATGTGTTTAAAGACTGGCTTCAAGACCAGTTTAACAAAAACATAGTCAGGTTGGGCCCATCCCCAACACAAGTAGCGGGTGTCTTCATAAGGTCAGAGATCCGTAGCGACAATGAAGGCGAGTGGCAGCAGGTTCCCAGTCGTGGGTCCCAGAAATACGATGACTGGATGGCTCAAAAAACCATCTCTCATGGCCATGGTATCATTTGGGAATGCCTGAATCAGTTGGAGCCTTTGGAGGAAGTAGCCAGTACCTCTACATCGTCATCACAACCGACCTCTTCCCAAAAGGGCAAGAAACAATGACACAAGAAGAACCAACAGAATCCTCCAATGTCATTGTCATCCCGCACTCTTGGAAACTTTATGCCCCCTAAAATGGGGATTCCTCCTAGAATCTACCCATTGGTTGATGATTCATCAAGCGACAGCCAGGGGTATGCTTCGTTTAATACCGTGGAGCTGGTAAAGCCCAATATGACTCCCGATGAGGGGGAACGCTAGGCGAACCTCCCCAACGCCCCCAGCCGATGTCAATGTCAGCGAAACCACAACCACACAGGTCGTCGAGGCACGTCATCGAGGGCTTTCAGTCAGGCCGTGCATGCTACTGAAACCAGAAAGCTGGCTCATCACAGAGGTCAGCATGTGCAACCTCATCTGATGCCCTCATATCTACCTCCACCGCCGTTTGTGCTACTAGATCAAGAAGAGTTGCCTCAAACGTATCGCGGCCAGTTTTGCCCAGCTGCAGGCCAATATTCATTGTCCAATCCTAATTAGGTGGCTACTCTCTAGGCTTCAACTAGTAGGCAGCGGAATGTACCCAGTACTAGCCAGTCGCCGGTTTAACCGGCAGAACCCTCTATGCCTCCAACTGTAGAATGACCTCTTGTAAGCAGAGGTTTGTTCTTGGCATGAAAGTATGATGTCCTGAAGCACCTGGTCAGCATTACAGCAAGGCTTTCTATCCTAGAGGCTCTTTTCCTATCTTCTGAAATGCGTGAGGCACTTGCCGAGGCCCTAAAGAGCCCCCTTCAGTTTGAGACGGAGGTAGCAGTTGCGGAATCCTTCCACGCTGAGGCAATTGAGAATTCCGAATGCTTGGAAGTTATCTCATTCTTCGGTGAAGATGAATACCCTCCCATACATGGGCATATTCGCCCATTGTACGTCACTATCCAGTTCAATGGCATGGAAGTCCACCACTTTCTTGTTGACATGGGTTCTGGGATTAACCTAATCCCGAATCGGACACTACGAAAGCTGGGTTTGTATGAGGATGATTTAACTCCCTCCAACCTCAGAATCCAGGGATAAGACAGGACTGAGCAATCCCCAGTCAGAAAGATCTTCCTGAAGACCCAGTTTGGTGGCCTAATTTCCAGCATCGAGTTCATTGTTGTCTACCAGGACACCGCCTACAACACATTGATGGGCAGGCCATGGCTCTATCTACACACAGCGGTCCCTTCGTTATATCACCAATGCCTCAAATACTCCCTCAATGGTCGAGTAGGTGTTCTCTAAGGAGATGCGTCTCCTTTCACCTCTTGTGAAGCTCGCTATCTGGACGCCGACTATTACAAGAGATAGGATAAGAAAATCCTAGAAAGTGAGGATGAACTCGCCCCAGTCACAAGTGATCCCTGGGCAGGCCTAGATAACGCCTACATCTTCCTGATCCATCGATTGGAGGCCACAACCCCCAATATGGGGCAGTGTTTTGTTGTTTTAGGTACGAAAGGAAGGCATGTCCCCATGTCCAAGAGACGGTGAAAAATCACCTCGTACTCCTACACCAACCAGGTTCAGGTGATCCTGAAACCTCCTACCCCTGTGCGGTATCAGAATGTTAGGCTTATGGCAACGGAATTACGTTATACGTGTCTCTTCTACTGAGTTGGAATCAATCGACTCAGGCCAATGCATCACCACTACTTGGATGTCATCAAGCGTGTCCCCTTAGGATGAAGGCCGGATGAGATAGGATCGACTGCCTTCATAGCTATGGTATCAACGACACATGGGTCTCCTGATATGATGACCACCACCTCCCAAGCTGGCACCAGCTACCAGTTAGGGTTTGATAACTCAAAATCAGCTCTCCTTGTGCGAAATCCCTCCACGGGTGGAGAGGAAGATCTGGAGGATGCTCCCCCACCTTTGAGGAAGGCGTCTCTACCACGGTTGATGAAATGGTACAGGTGAACCTTGGTAGCGAGGCAGATCCGAGACCCACATTGATCAGTGCATCCATGTCCCTCGAGGAGCAGTAGTGGTACGTAGACTTTCTCAAACAACACCGTGATGTGTTTTCCTGGAGTTATGGCGAGATGCCAGAACTAGATCCTCAGGTTTCCATTCACTACTTGGGCCTCCCGTCAAACCATCGTGGGTTTAAGCAGCCTCCCAGAAAGATGCACCCTTCTCACAGTGCCATGGTTGAAGTCGAAGTATACAAGCTTATAAAATCTAGTTTCATCAAGGAAGTCCAATACCCCAAGAAGCTTGCCAACATTGTTCCAGTCAAGAAGAAGAACAGGCAGATCAGAGTCCGCATCGACTTACGCAATCTCAATCGCCACTGCCCAAAGGATAATTTTCCCCTCCTGGTGACCAAGTTGTTGATTGATTCCACAGCTGGGATCCAAGACCTCTCTTTCTTGGATGTGTATTCTGGGTACATCCAAATCCGGATGGCCCCCGAGGACAAGGATTCCACTGCCTTCAGGGCTCCCCAAGGTACTTTTTGTTACCAAGCTATGCCCTTCGGCCTGAAAAATTCAGGTGCCACCTATCAGCGGGCCATGCATCGCATGTTCAAGACGATTCATAGGATGCTAGTGGAATGATACGTGGATGATCTAGTCCATTAACTAGATGCCTCCCCAAGTAATATTCGAGAGCTTTGATGTCTCCAAGGCCACTTAGCCTATATATGCCAATTCATTGTGAATCTGGCTGGAAAGTGTAAGCCCTTTTCTCGGCTCATGAAGAAAGGCGCCACCTACGAGTGTGATGAAGAGTGTTGGACTGCCTTCGAGAAAATAAAGCAGTATCTGATCAAACCTCCAGTATTGATGCCACCCATCTCCAGAAAGCCATTGGTTCTTTACGTGACTGCCCTAGAATGGTCCCTCGGCGCACTTCTCACCCAGAAGAACAACGAGGGTATGGAGAACAGTCTCTACTATCTCAGCCGCATGATTCTCGATACGGATATCAGATACTCCCATATCGAAAAGAGCTGCCTTGCGCTCGTGTTTTCCATACAGAAGTTGTGGCATTACTTGAAGCACCATGAGGTATAGTTGGTCTCTCAGGTAGACCCACTGAAGTACATCCTGAACCGCCCCATGTTGATTGGCCGACTAGTGTGATGGACGGTGATCCTCCAGTAGTTTGACATCAGGTTCGTGACTTAGAAGGCCATCAAGGGATATGCATTGGTAGACTTTTTAGCTTCCCATAAAACCTCCACGGATCAATCCTCGGACCTGGATTTTCTTGATGACGCGATCCCCTCAATCGATCATGCCATCTCATGTTGGAAAATGCACTTCGACGGTGCCTCCCAGAGCCCCACCGGTAGGAGGCTCAACGGAGTGGGTCTGGGTATTGTCTTCATCACCCCAGCGCAAGCCATCCTTCCATACTCGTTCCTATTGTTAGAAGGCTGCACCAAAAATGAGGCAGAATACCAGGCTCTCATCACCGGCCCTGAGTTGGCCCTCGAGATCGATGTGCCCCATCTACATGTGAAAGGAGATTCTGAGCTGGTAATCAAGCAGGTCAACGGGGACTATGTCGTCAGGAAGCTGGAGATTATGCCATTTATGGAGTGCACCCTCCATCTAATGGCCTAGTTCTCTTCTCAACCAGAAGTTACCCATGTCCCTCGGTCACAGAACGGTCGGGCAGATGCTTTGGATGGCTTAGTTGTGTCGCTCGCAGAACCTGAGCAAGATGATTTGATCATACATGTGGCACACTAGAGAATCATTGACCCCGTCACCCCAGAGGATAATGATGGCCTGTAGGTAAGTCATATTATCTCTAGACCTTCTACGTCAAGGGTCCCAGGTTCATCAGACACAGTGGTCGAGGCCACTTCCGACTAGAGGGCACCTTTTGTTGAGTATCTCCAAAATGGTTACCTCCCAGACGACCGGGCCAAGCGCGAGCGAATCCGACGTCCTGTACTGCAATTTACCCTCCAGAGCGGTCCCAGTCTTAAGCAGATCCTCTATAAGTAGAGCTTCGATGTTGTTCTCCTCTGTTGCATTCAAGGAGTCAAGATTTCTCAGGTTATGCAAGAGGTTCACGCCGGTTCCTATGGTGACCACCAAGCTGGGCCAAAGCTGTCCCATCAAATCCGGAGGTTGGGGTACTTATTCCGATCTATGATCCATGATTTTATTGTGTTTTCCAAGATATTCCATGCGTGCCAAGTTCATGCCAACTTCTTGCATTGGTCGCTAGAGCCTCTCCACTCCACCAAGTATTCTTGGCCATTAACGGTGTGGGGACTCGATGTAGTGTGACCATATCCACCGGTGAAATCTCACCAGTGTAGGTTCATCCTAACTGCTACAGATTTCTTCTCCCAGTTGGCAGAGGTATTTCCACTCAAAGAGGTCAAGGCCCGTTCCATCATTGACTTTGTGAGCTCCAATATCATCCATCAGTTTGGGGTCCCTCACGCTGTCCTCACCAATAACAGCACCAACTTCTGAGCAGCCGAGCTGAAGAAATTTTATGCCAAGTACAAAATCCATTCAAACCATACCTCTTCTTATCATGCACAGGAAAATGGACAGATCCAGGCGTTCAACAAAACCCTCTCTAATATTCTGCAGAAAATGGTTGGTTAGAACAAGAAAATATGGTCGGAAAACCTCCCCAATGCACTCTGGTCTTATCGGATAATGACTCTCAATTACACCCAGGTGACCCCATATTCCCTGGTGTATGGGGATGAGGCCATCCTACCCACTGATATTCAGCTGCTATCGTTATGCACTTCAGTCTATGACCAGCAGGCACCAGATAAGGTGGCCGAAATCTGTCTAGCTGAATTGGAAGCACTGGACAAGAACAGGATCCGTGCCCTATACAATCTGGAAGGGCATCAGAATAAGATAGCCAAGGCCTTCAACAAGAAGGTTTGCCTTCGCTTTTTTCTACAGGGCGACCTAGTGTTGTCCCTTTAACCGCCAATGATTCCTGGTAGGAAACCACCCAAGCTAAAGCCCAAACAGGAGGCCCTTACGTCATCCATAAAGTTTACCCCAACGGAGCATACTCCTTGGTGACCATAGATGGTGAGTGCATAACTCCTCCCACCAATGCCAAGTTCCTCAAGAAGTACTTTACCTAAGCCCCTTGGTCCTACACGAACCTAAACTGTACGGTCCCACGCAACCCTAAACTACACCACCGTTCTTACTGTAAGATGTTAAACTGCAAGCCAGTCAGGCCTTCCTGACCGAGGCTTAGCCTCAGGCCCCTTGGCCTCTTCAGTCCCTTGGACCCCATCCTTACTTTAAGATGTTAAACTGCAAGCCAGTCAGGCCTTCCTGACAAAGGCTTAGCCTCAGGCCCCTTGGCCTCTTTGGGCCCCTGACCCCCCGTCCTTACTGTAAGACGTTAAACTGCAAGCCAGTCAGGCCTGCCTGATCAAGGCTTAGCCTCAAGACCCTTGGCCTCTTCAGGCCCCTGGCCCCTCATCCTTACTGTAAGACGTTAAAATATAAACCAGTCAGACCTGCCTGACTGAGGCTTAGCCTCAGGCCCCTTGGCTTCTTCGGGCCCCTGGCCGCTATCCTTACTGTAAGACGTTAAACTGCAAGCCAGTCAGGCCTTCCTAACCGAGACTTAGCCTCAGGCCCCTTAGCCTCTTTGGGCCCCTGGCCCCCCGTCTTTACTGTAAGATGTTAAACTACAAGACAGTCATGCCTTCCTGACTGAGGCTTACCCTCAGGCCCCTCGGCCTTCGTCGACTCAGACTCTCTTGTGGGATCGTACAGTGTGGTGCGGGATACGTCCTCATTCACGTCGGTTTACCTGCTGTACCGTACATATCCCCAAATGAGATGCATCTATCATCTAGAAAGACATTAAACTATGATTCAATAATTATGTATGGCTTGATTCCCAACCTAATGGGATACGTAGGAATGCTCGGACACCTCGTCCTGAGCCTGATCCAGAACTCTTCTCATTCACTATCCCCCTGGGTATAGTTTCTTCGAAGGATCCTTGCATGACGAGGAGTAGTATTTCATAGTCCTGCTCATACAAGGATTATAAGGGTCGCACCATGTGCCCACTCTCATTCTTCTATCCTCCCATGTCCTCACCGCATGACTTTAAACTGCATGACCTTCAAGAACTACGTATGGCTTGATTCCCATCCTAATGGGATACGTAGGAATGCCCAGACATTTCGTCTGTTGGCCTAGCCCAAAAGCAAAAATCATCCCCTTAGGTTAAGATATATGGTAGGATGCACACTTTTTCCCCAACTCACGTCGAGCAAGCCTTGACCCGGCTACACGTCCCCCCAGGAGATGTTCGCCTCTTTCGTGGATGGATATGGCTATGCTTCACCCACTCCTTAACTGGGATTCCGTTACTTTCCTCACTTGGAGGGACCCCCAAGAACAGCCTGGATACCACGCCCAAGGGCTCTCCTACCGATACGGGCCAACTCCCCCAAGGGTTTCCGAGCAACAAGATGATACAAGTCCCGCATTGCAAATTTGTTCAATAGACGACGCTCATTTGTTTCTCCCATATCAGGTTACCATAAGGACACTATGTTTTGAATATGGTCAATAGTGTCCTGGATCTTCGGGTCCACCCTGAGATGTCCCAAACATCGAGTGCAGTGATTCATTCTGCCCCATCCCGAAGCAACAAACTTCCTTCTGGGTGGTGCCAGTGGTCAGGCCCATGACCCCAATTCTCTTATAAGGGGTGTACGACGTGGTGTAGGATTACGTCATCTTTCACGTCGGGTTACTTGCCAGGTCGTACATGTCCCCAGATGAGATACAATTATCTCTTTCCCCATCCTCATTACAAGACGCTAAACTGCAAACTAGTCATGCCTTCCTGACCGATGCCTAACCTCAGGCCCCTTGGCCTTTCCGAGCCCACGACCCCCATCCTTGCTGAAAGACATTAAACTACAAGTTAGTCAAGTCGTCCTGACAGAGGCCCAGCCTCAGGCCTCCCTTACTAAGGACTAGCCTCAGGCCCCTTGGCCTTCTCGGGCCCCTTAGCCTAGGTTCATACCCAGAGTGTATGGTGTGGTGTGGGATTACGTCATCATTCACGTTAGGTTACCCACCATGCCATAAACCTCCCCTATATAGGGAATCTTATTCCCTGAACCCTCATCCTTACTGCAAGACAATAAACTGCAAGCTGGTTAGGCCTTCCTGATCGAGGCCTAGCCTCATACCCCTTAGCCTTGTCGGGCCCCCTAGCCCAGGTTCATTCCTATAGGATTGTGCGGTGTGGTGCGGGATTATGTCCTCATTACTCGTCATGCCATACACCTCCTTGTTAGGGTATTCTGCCCCTTGGGTATCTTCTAGAACTACGTGTGGCTTGATTCCCATCCTTATGGGATACATAGGACCACTCGAATTTCTAAGCTTCGGGTCCAGCCCCATATCTTGAAAATCTTCATCCCACCTTGTCCTCTTGGCCTACCTCTCATAAGTCACTTCATCGACCCTCGTCGGCGGTTCACCGATATGCCTACGGGTACTCTGGTTTAAGTTACTGGGAATGTTGGATTCTACTTGGACACATCTGCACCTGCTTTTCAGGCTTCATGTCTCCCTTCATCAGGGATTTCATCACCTATCACACCTGGAGGGACCCCCAAGAACAGCCTGGATACAACGCCCAAGGGCTCTCCTACCGTTACGGGCCAACGCCCCCGAGGGTTTCAGACAACAAATCGATAAAAATCCTGTGTTGCGAATATAGTCAGTGGTTGATGCTCATTTGTTGTTACCACCTCAGGATAACGTGATATGGAGACTATTTTTCTGCCATGGTTAATGGTTATCCTCCATCTCCAAACAATTCATATCCTTCTCCACTCTTATCATGTCCAAGTAGAGTTTCAAAACTCTTGAAACTATTCCTCAGTGCATATCTGCGCATCAGGGGAACAAAGCCATGTAAAAGGTGTCCTTAGGGGAACTTCACCAACTTCCCCTTGATGTATGTTTTGGGTATTACGATAAGGATCTTCCCCCCTTGTTTCCCACACCGAGTTTAACTCTTGTGGGCTTAGGGATCAAGTCGAGGTCTGCAATTACCTGGAAAGTTTTCATCCACCCCTGGTCCGAGCTCTAATACCATAAACTAAGATCTTCTAAGAACTACATCTAGCTTGATTCCCAATCTCATGGGATATGTAGGAACGCCCAAACCTCCTGTCTTGGGGTCCAGATTGAGTTCAGCATCCTGCCTTCGGGACCCAGACTATGAGACGACGTGGTGTGATGAGGGATCATGTCCCCATCCATGTCAGTTATGTCACACGACACCAAACACATTCCCCACCTAGCACCGTCTCTGCTACGTCTGCGCTGTATGATGTTAAAATGCATGCTTGGTCCTATCACATGACCCAAAACTGTGGCATTATCGTCCTAGCCGCACGACGAAAAACGACACTGCATTGTGATGGCCTCATTGTAGAGGACATCACGTTGGGTATTGGTCATGTGCCATGCCATTTGTCAACGCCTATCACGACTTGATTCTTGTAGAGAAACTAAGGCTTGCTACCCTAGGCCTGTTGCTTCACAAAAAAAACCACTCACCTTAGAGGACAAACAAGATTTATCAAATTCCGCTTCTTTTTTTGAAAGGGCCGCACCCGCACTTCCCCTTTTTCCCTGGAACTAGTACCTTACCGTGACACCCTTTAGAACTACGTATTGCTTGATTCCCATCCTCATGGGATAAGTAAGAGCACCTGGGAACTTCCCCATAGGCCCAGCCTAACTTTCATGTTTGGTCCCTCGACTTGAGCACTCCCCAGAGAACACATGGTAAGGAGGGCTAATGTTCTCATCCACGCCGGGTTTTCGTAAATACCCTTCACGTGCCTCTTGTGTTTCCTCCCACCCATGGTCCGAATTCTACGACCCTAAACTAAGACCTCCCTATGGGAAAGGACTCTTCTCCCTCTATATAATACGCCTCATTGTCGTTTTCAGATCTATTTTGACAAAGAGCCCGAAGTGTGGGATTTTCATGGGGACATTCCCCTCGTCCCATGACCAAGATTTTTGAAATCGCTGTTTGGATCCTCATCCTCTTCAACATCCAAAATGACCCTCGGACAACGTGGATTCTAGGCTTAAGGGCTCTTTATGAATGCTGGACGTAAGGGCTCTCTGATCGTTTTGGGCCAACATCCCTAAGGATATCTAACGACATCTGTGACATGGTCCCGTGTTTCGAACATGGTCAATGGTCGACCCACATTTGTATGTCCCCATTCTAGGATAACGCAATATGGATGCTATGTTTCTGCCACGATTAACAGTTATCCTTTATCGTCATGCCACCGTCATTGTGATCCAAATCTCGAGGATCAGGATTCACACATTTCCACTTCCTCGTGTTCAAGTAGAATTCTAACAAACTCAGCTCTATCTCTTCGCACATCTAGGTGCGCCACGTGGTTGCGTAAGTATTATGGGGCCGGTATTCACCGAGCGTCCCTTCACCCTAACCTACCCCTTTCTGTGTTGAGAAATTCCCACCACTACTTCTTGTTTCCCACACCGATCATGACTCACGTGGGCTTAGTAGTTTTGGCAGGATGTGTACCAACACAGCCAGGCTTATCATCATTCCCACAGAACTACGTATGGCTTGATTCCCACCCTCAAGGGGTACGTAGGAATTCCCGACCACTCTGCTTCGGGCCTAGCCTAATCCTCACTCTTGTTCCCTCGACCTGGAGAGTTTCCTCTGGGGGTACATGGTGTGATTTGGACTCCAAGTCCTCATTCATGTTGGTTTCATAACTACCACACCATATGCTCCCTGGGCTCTCCTCTTTCACTCCACGTCCTATCGTATGAAGTTAAACTAAAGAAATCCATATTTCTTCAATGCACGACACTAAATTTTGGTTCTACCCTAAACAAGTTCAGGATGCCCCGTGTTAATCATGGGATGCACCAGAGCCTCTGCCAGAGAGGATTTCACCTACCAGTGTTGGTCTATGACTACATTGTGCTTCCAGAACTATGTGTGGATTGATTCCCACCCTCATGGGATAGGTAGAGACACCCTAATATTTTGCCTAGGGTTCAGCCCATAGGAATCATTAATCCTATTCTTCCCCTTTTTGGCCCCCTGGCTGGACCCCTCGTAGAGGACCATGTAACTATGACTCTGCCCTGAACAAGTTCAGGATTCCCCAAGATCCCATTGAAAAGAAACAGACCCCCTCGCCAGAGAGGCCCTGTCTCAAAGAAGGAATGATCCATGATCAAACTGATGCACGCATCTGGCATACTCCCACCACGGTGGTGTAATTACATGAGTGTTGGATTCTATTAGCACAAACAATCACTCCATATTCCATGCTTTGTGTGCCCCTTATTCGGACCCTCATCCCATTTCATGTTTGAAGGGACCCCCTAACGGCTTGGTATCATGCCGCATCGGCTCACCTACCATCTTGGGCCAACGTTCCGGAAGACTGGTCATGTGTGGAAGGACCCCTTAACAATATGTATGCTCAACCTAGGGTCCACCTACTATCCTGGGCCAACGTCCCGAAGGATTGATCGACAACATTTGTGACATGGTCCACTGTTTCGAACATGGTCAATGGCTGACCCTCATTTGTTGTCCCCATTTTAGGCTAACGTAGTAAGGATACCATTTCTCCGCCATGGTTAACGTTTGTCCTTTATTGTCCCTCCATCCCCACAGTGTTCCAAATCTTGGGTATCATGATTCACACTTCCCATTTCCATCTGTTCGAACCAATTTCAGTGCCCCTGGCATTGTACTGTTCGTGCATAAGAGCACACTGAAGAAATGGCAATTCAGCTATTTTGAGAACTTCCTTCTCCGGCCAGGTCTCTCACATCATTCAGAAATCCAGACTGGTTACCCAAACCCCAGATGCCCGAAGCCTAGTTTCCACTTCTATATTGGATGGGAAGACAAGGAAACTATCTCTTGTTTCTCATGTTGGGCATGACCCACGTGAGAATAAGTAATTATCGCTGGAAGTCCCGAAAACATTGTAGGGATGTAATGAACCGATCCAAACAATGGAAATCATGCATGCAATGGTATTCAAAGAGAGAAGAAAGACGGAGCACGAAAGTACAATTAAATGGTTTGTAATTTTTACAGTACCTGGGGGTCAACTCCCCCTATGGACGGATTGACCCCATCAAAAGAGCATTGCATATTTTCCACCCTTTGACTTGTGGCGTCCGAGAATTGATGCCGCTGACTCAGCTCCCGCTCCTCCTCAGTAGCGTCGGGGCACATTTCCTCAGCCTTGGACCCGACCCTCTCTATGCCAGCCTGAATAGAAGCCATCTTTCCAAAATCCTGCCTCATATGCTCTTCTGCCTCTGACAGCTAGGCCTTAAACTATGAGATCAGCTCATATTTTGTATTAAGAGAGGCTGAGTGCTCATCCACCCAGGCCTGTAGCTGTTGGACCTCACTTTCAGCCTCTTGGAGCTTCTTGATGTTTGTCGCCTTCCTCCGCTGACAACCCATGCTGAGCCCACGATCATACTCCCAGATCTTCTTGGCCATGAGATCTTGGATGAGTGCATGAGTACTTTGGGCATCCACTCCCCCAGTGCACATTTCACGCAGCCGCGAGCGAAGTATATCTATTTCATTCAGCCATAGTGCTTGGGGGGTGTCCTTGATGAAGTGCGTGATTAGCTTCCACGATCGGTGGCAGACTATGCTGCTATCCTCTTCATCGGAGGTCGTTTCATCCCAGTCCGTGTGATTGGTAGGATAGTATGCAAGATACGCCCGCAATAATTCCTCGACATGATCTACATCTGGCGTTGAATCCGGCGTGACATCTGGTGCCGGAGCAGGCGTGATGGGACTTGGGTCGATCGGTTGATCCTCATCATCGGACTCCACCTCAATAACCTCGAGCACGACCCTACTGGTGGTCTTTCCAACGATAGTGCATGCTGTAGCTTAGGGATATGGGGGGACTATCTCCACCATCATCGGCATGACCCTAGAAGGGATGCCACCAGACATCCCAACCAGCCTTGCCGCAATAGCCCATGCCATTCAGAGAACTGTACGACAGAGAGGGACATAAACGTTAGTTGGAACGATCTAAATATGACACCAATGAATCCAGTAGAGAAAAAATACAGAGACGGAACTCCTGGTACTAATCCTGAGTCAATGCTGACAGGACCCCGAGGTCTGGCCCTCCATATACTATTGGAAGGTTTGGAGATTCTGGAGGAGGCACCTCGGGTGCTCTGGCCCCACTAGACACAGAACTGGACGTATCCGTAGGTGCGGGTTCTGAAGGTCCTGCGTCATCACCCACCAAGGGGTGAGATCGAGGCCTGCATACAAGTTCCTCCGGCATGGTTCAAACATTGGTAAGAAATCCATGATGGCCTGAGAACAGACCATGAGGAAAAAAGCTCAGAATTCTACCTCGAGAGCCTCTGTGAAATCATGAGAATCTGAGTCTTGATCTCCAACTTCTCCCTCCTCCAGTGGGCTCCCTCCGCTAGCCTCATCCTCCCAAGAGGATTCCTATGATTATTCCAGCAGGGGGAAGTGCTCCGTCATATCGACAGATGATAGCTGTGGTGGAACCATCCGATCTAGTAGTACCCTCAACCGATCTGTCATTGGGCGTGGAACACCACTGGAATGAACGTAGTCCTCCAGCTCAACCAAATATTGCTCTGCCTCCACTGGAGATACCATGAACCCATCCTGGACTGGGCCTATACCCAGTAGAACCATCCCACAATGGTTCAGGAGTTCCCACATCTCATGCATATGGAGGTGTTGCTGGTTGACATCCCAAATGTCCCAAGACTCTGGGAAGATGACATCCTCTAGGATGTCGATATGACGCAACCACTTCCCTAGAGCCTGAGTGGATATCCTGTGGAATCCCCTCTGTGGCCACCCCTCCGGATGGCCCTGATTTTCTAGAATCACCAGATATGTTGCTGCTGCCACACCCTCGGCCGGTGCTGGTCTCACCACCACGGCTGCCCCGCCACCGCGAGAGGCCCTTACTGCCCTCCGACCCCGACCTTGGGATAGGGGAGGCCCACCATCACCAACCTGAATTGTTGGATGCCTCAGCATCTCCCCTGGATAAGCAGCCTCCCAGCTGATGGCATACTCCCTCAACAATTCAAAAGCAGCGGTGGATGGAGGCAATGCAATTCACATCTTCCCGTCTTCCCGTGTGAACTAGAGCCACATCTGCCTCATCACACACGGGTGCTCCTCGTGGCGCACCTCCCAGTAGACTTGCGGGGTTAGCCGCTGTAGGCACCAGAACTTCCTCGCAAACCGATGTGGGGTGTACGGTTCGCAGAGCAACTCACGATCCACTGGTGCCACCAAAACTCTACCTCAAAAGGCCAGGAGATAAGCCCAATGCTCTTCAGTTCCCTGACCGTCATCAGTAAGTACCCATGTTGGCAATGGAAACGGGTGGAAGTTAAACTCATCTGCCCTCTACACTCGGTTCAACACCATCAGTACGGTTAGTTTGAATGGGAATCTCCCAGCTACATTCAGAATGGAGGGGCATAAGTTTGATCCCAACGGTGAGATAGGGTTTGCATACTCATAAATCCCCTTGACGTGCGCCACAATACACCCATACAGAAGGTGGAAGGGCCCATATATCCTTGGCGGCTTATTCCCCTCGCTAACATACCGCAACATCTGGTACAGCTTGGCAAGAATTGAAATCCCCAGATTGACCCCCTATCCCATGGCCAGCATGGACTCCATGACGAACGAGCTGGGCTACACCCCCCATGTTCGTATCCCTCACCAGTAGGATCCAACCGCAAATAAGTGCCACGATGAATGCTGCCAGCCTGACTATCTGCTACTGTTCAGTGCTGACACTGAAACCCCAAGTCTTCCATTGGATGTCCTCCAAGAGCCGCCAATACGAGTTCTCCTTGCCCCATTGAGCCGCCTTCAGACAAGTTTGAGGCCTCGGAGGGAACTCTCAATTCTCTTGGAAGTTCAGGAACCACTCGAACGACTTCTTAAAGTGGACATCTCTCACCACCTCCCTGTCCTCTTCAGGGACCAGTGCCATCAGTGCCGATGCCAATCGCGACATCTGCTCCGGATCCTCCCACACGCTCAAGACGGGGAGGAACTCATCATACATGGCCCCCAAGATCGGGACCCCCAAAATCTGATGGAATTCCCACAGAATGATGCCCACCTCCCCATGGTGCAGGTGAAAAGTATTGGTCCTAGACGACCATCTGCTCAGCAGCTCCGGCAACAGCTATTTCGATTGGTAAATGTGGAACTGGGCGGCCCATGCCGCCTCATACAAACCCACTCTCTTGAGCTCGTCCCCAAACTCCTCTCAGGAGGCGCCTACCAAGTAGGCCCATGCCCAGTCGTTGGTGAAGTTTCCGCCTTAGCGCAGGTCCCACTCATCGAACAACCCCTTCTTTGAATCCTACAAAGCCGCCTTCTGCATGGTGTGGTACAGAGGAGGGAACGTCTCTGGTTGTAGTGGCTTCCCATCAATATTGTTCACATGGTTGTAGAGACAGTTGGTGGTGATAGGTGTGAAGTCCTCCCACACATGACCATCGGCCGCCCTGAACCACTGGCATTGGCATGGCGTGCTCCTGAACCAGCAAGCTGGTTCTTCCCTACTCGCCTCAGGAATAAAGACGTCATCCCTTAGCCCGAATCTATACAAGGAAAGCTTCTTGCACTTTGGATAGTTCTTATGACTCTCTGATAGCTGTTCTATCAAAGAATTATGGTCCGAGTGACTTCGGACCATCTCCCCAAAGCCCAGATAGTTGGCCACATCATCCCTCCAAGTGGTGTCTACGAGCACCCCCAACACAGCTTCTTGATGGACCATTTCGGTTTCGAAACTCGAAAAAAATTTGGTTCAGTCCACAAAGGTCGCTCACGAATCTCGGGCGCAAATCCAAGACGCAGAGTCTGGCCTCGGCATGCAAGAAGAAGTTCACTTCGCACAGTCATGGAGTTGGAGACTCATGGTTCACCGCGAAGATCGATTCATGGAGAGCAGACATGAATTAAACAGAGCTTAGTGAAGTCGAGAGCGCAAAATGGAAAAAGTCATGAGAGGACAAAAGAGAGGTCAGCCCACGATTTATAGGTGGTGGCCCCGGAGCTTTGATACCCATCCCACCCGTGCAGAGCTTTGCGGCGCGTCCGGACCACGCGGCCACTGTCTGTCCCACGTGCCCTATTTGAAAGTCCGCATCACGAAATGCTGATAATTTTGGCTATTTTCCCTCAGACTTTGACCATTTCCCTCTGCGGTTCCAAGTCTGAGGGGGGGCGTTTGTTGGCGCCAAAATATTTGATGCAAAGGGATGAAGGAAAAGAAGCCCGCGCACTGCTTCGTGAAGCCCCGACGCGGATCTCCCATGAGCAATACGGCTGCCACGAAGCCCCTGAGGCGATAACGCTCCACAAACGCCCTGACATTCATGAGCCCGCCGCGAAGCCCCTGAGGCGATAATGCTCCGTGAACCCGGTTGACGTTCGTGACCCACCATGAAGAAACCACCGACCCTTCGCACCGCGTGAGCTCTGCATCACGACTCCCATTTCCTATAAATACTAGGCTCCCCCTGAGTCCAGGGACATACAATCTGACCTTTCATCTTCTCACCTCCCGAATCGCGAAACACCCTTCACCCCGGGAATCATGAGCTCCGTGAGGTATTTTTTCTTTGAGATATTCCTTCACCTGGTCTCGTTTTGAGCCCCTCTTCCGATAGGGATTCCCTTCACGAAGCCCAAGGGCATTCGCGAAGGAAAGGGATTCCCAAGGGAACCCAGGAAGCCGTGGAGCATTTATGCTTCACGAAACACCCATCTTGTACAAGTGATCCATATGCCAAGGCCGGGTCGTTGTACATCGCAAAGCACACTGCTTCACAACACCTTGCTTCGTGAGGCACCTCTGCTTCGCGAGGCCGTGCTCTGTGAACACTATTCCACTTTGCGAAGCACCTCCCATTAACACCCTTACCCCATGCTAAGGCCAAGGCACTCCACTTCGCGAAGCACACCCCTTTTCTTGGAAATTTCTCTTCCCGCGTGACCCTCTAGGTTTGCACGATGTGATTTCAAATTCCCATGGACAACACCACTCATAGCGTTGCTTCTCCTAATGATTCTTCGCATAGGCATGCTAACGGCTATTGGTTCTTCTCATAGCCACGCTAATGTGGACTCCTCAAAGGTTTGCCCTGCGGCCCCCCTTCACCATGACATTGCTGGTACCTTCCCTCCCCCAAGGGGCAGAGGGTGCTAGTTATGTAAGTCCTAGGGGTGCAGAGTGAACCCACCTCGTCTGAGCTGCAGAACGTTAAACTGCCAAGAACATTGTCCTCCACACATGACGTTAAACTGTGACCCGACCCCGTGCCTTGCATGCAGGGTCCCCCCAGCTCGGACATTCTTTATGCCACTCGTCTCCATGGGAATGGAATCATCCACACATGGGATGATATCCTCCTTATCGGAGTGGAGTATGTCCCTGGGAGAGGTGCCACCACCTTGGTGTAAACCCCCAATCCTCTCTTGCAGAATGTAGCACCCATGCACCTCTGTACTTCCCCACTACCAAGGACAGTGGAGGGCGCGATAGGAAACAGGGCACCTTCCATCTTTGGTCCCAAATCCCTCTCCCTCTGCGCTTTGCCGCAATTTGGGCCTCCATCCCAGAGTAAGTCCCAGTACCATGGGACGCCTAATGCATAAGCCCTTCTTTGCTTCTCACGGACGCACCCTTCACGACGTGATAGTCAGGTCTCTACTGCCTCTTGTTTCTCTCACCGAGCACGACTCACGTGGGCTTAGAGTAGGCATTGGACATGAAAATACCCCGTCCAGCATGAAGATAAACTTTATACCCCATCTAGCATGACGTTAAACTATATACCTCGTCCAGCTTGATGTTAAACTGTATTCCCCCATCTAGCATGATGTTAAACAGTATCCCTCGTCCCGCACGACGTTAAACTGCATTCTAGTCTAGCGGTAAGCTGTTGTGACTATCCGGAACTATGTGGACTTTGATCCATGCCAAGGCATGGTACGTAGGAAGCCTCATGAGGTTCAAGCCCACCACATGTGGACACACGAGTTCACCTTCACGTCATTTCGCTGACAAATCTCTTTGAATAATGAAGTATTTGATCCATGTTAAGGCATGGTACGTAGAAAGCCTCCCTGAGGTTCAATCCCATCAACCATCAGACCAAGGTCCACCTTCATGTCGGTTCACCAACACTGCCACCTCCTGAACTACATGGAATTTGATCCTTGTCAAGGCATGGTACATAGGAAGCCTCCCAGGGGTTCAAGCCCACCACCCATTGGTCACTCCGACCCTCTTCACGTCGGTTCACCAACACCTGGGTAGCCTAGTGTGTAAGCCCCACACTATCTGGACCAAGGTCGTCATTCACGTCGGTTCACTGACACACACCTGAACTACGAGGTCTTTGATCCATATCAAGACATGGTATGTAGGAATCCTCACGAGGTTCAAGCCCAACACCCATCAGACCAAGACCCACCTTCACGTTGATTCGCTGATGATATCCATCGGACCAAGGTCCACCTTCGTGTCGGTCCTCTGACGCACCAACCTGAACTACGAGGACTTTGATCCATGTCAAGGCATGGTACATATAAAGCCTCCACGAGGTTCAACCCCACCACCCGGTCGTTCCAACCTCATTCACGTCGGTTTACCCCCGTCCCTCATGAAGTTAAACTGTATTCAACATCCAACATGAACTATGGGGAATTTGATCCATGTTAAGGCATGGTACGTAGGAAGCCTCCCTGAGATTCAAGCCCACCATCCACCTGGACTAAGGTCCTTATTCATGTCGGTTCTCCGGCACACCCTTTTCTGAACTACGTGGCCTTTGATCCATATCAAGGCATGGTATGTAGGAAACCTCACGAGGTTCAATCCCAACACCCATCGGACCAAGTTCCACTTTCACGTCAGTTCACCGACACCATCTCGAACTATGCAGACTTTGATTCCCTACCATGAGGATACGTAGGAGATCTCTTCAAGGATCAAGCCCAACTTCACCGTCGCCCTTACGATGGTCCTATTTCATTCCCCCTCCACTTCATTGAAATCTCCACCATCCATCCTAATTCTCACCTGGGCCACCACATCCCGGTGGGATCATGCCATTCACCTCCTCACTACTCTTAGCAGTACATGGGCCGCTATCCACTCGTAAGCCCCATCATGTCTCCAAGTCATTGTCCTCTGTGTACACCCCGAATCATCACACCTACAAACTATGTGGGTTTTGATCCCTGTTGTCTACACAGGGTACGTAGGAAACCTCCATGAGGTTCAATCCCAACCAATGGTAAACCTTGGTGATTCCCCAATCTGGGGGGCACACTCCCTGATCCGCCCTCAGTGGTGTTCAAATCATCCATTACGGTGTGAAATCTCCCCTACAGGGATCATACCACCTCAGAACCATCCTCATTGGGCGTTCTGATCCATCCATCTTACAGATGTTCTCTCCTCGAGACACACCACCTCCGATCCGTCTCTATGGGACGTTCTGATCACCCTCATTTCGTCTCCGCAAGATGTTAAACTCGTGGCATACCCCGTGTTAAACATGGGAAGCTAAGTAAAACCTCAGAAGACACACCCTTGGCATAACTATATCCTCTGGATGTTAAACCTGCAACATAACCTATGTTAAACATACGAAGCTGAAGAAAACCTCAGATACATGCTGATGGCATATGATTCCCCGCGCTAGATGTGGGATGCCTTGGGCTTCCAAACCCACGAGAAGCCCTATAATAAGGGACAAAAGACAGACACACCAATTCCCCAGTGTTCAGACATGCTACTGATGCCTCGACGTGATTACTCCCCCGAATGAAGGTTGATGCCCTGACCGGACCCTTTGGAATGTCTTGACAGAAGCAGTGTAATTAATTGGCTCCATGGAAACATGGAACTGGGAAGAGTTTTACGAACAACGTATTAAATCTATGAGGGAGACCCAGACTAGGTGACGAGTTCTAAGGAGGAATCCATGGAAGGAAGAACTGACATCCCATAATCCCGGTTTCAATCAAGGAGCAGACGTCCCTGAATAAGGAGAGGATGCCGCCCACCTTTGGAAAGAGGGAATGCGGGGCAACACAAAGAAATCCGTGCCTGTCCCACCCTGGCAAACGGACCTGCGCGCCCTGATGAAAGCGTTGGAAACAGATCTCAAAAGGCCAGAAAATTCAAGATGATAATTTACCCTGTCTCCAAATCCGTTTATGACCTAATATAGGTGAAATAATCAAGAATAACTAATGTAATACCTTGATCTCTAGAGGTTGGTAGTGACAATCAATATAAAAATTATTCCATGATTGAGGTATATGCATACACTTCCTAATCATCTATACTTACTCTGATGTCTACTAAATTAGATGAGGTCCTAGTAGCAATACCTCACTTGCCTCTAACCCACATAATGGGTGATTGACACGACATACCGTATAGGGACTCATAAGGATCCATATGTATAGTTCTTGAAAACTATTATTATAAGATAATTTAGGAATATTTTAATGTTTTTACAAATAACCACCAAAATAAAGGATAAATGATCAGATCATGTCCTCCAAAAACCATATAGTATGCTCGAATTGATCATTATTATGAGGGTTATATACTATACTTATAATAACCTTTGAATCCTATTCCTTATGCAACCCCTTCCAAAACTGCAATGTTAACTAAGCATCCTTGTCTGATATGATTCTATATGGAAATCCATGAAGTTGTATAACCTTCCTAACATATAGAATTCAAAGATCATCCACTAAAAGGTTCTCTATAATAGGTATAAAGTGGGAAACCTTCATTAACTTGTCAATGATCAACCATAAAAAGTCAACACCCTTCTTTTTCAAGCTAATAAGAGTTGTTTAAAGGAGTGAAAAATTACTAAATAAAATTCTTATAATATCCAAATAGCTCTAAATACTTTCAATATCATATATTTTCTTAGGATTCTATTAATAAACAACAGATCTCACCTTCTATAGGTCCACAGATACCCTATATTATGATATGATGTGACATATGAATTAAACTTTTTCAATCTAGAAATGACATTTCTTGTTTTTGGAATATAACCTAAACTCTCTCAGTGTACTAAATATGATGTTAACTTGGCTATCATGATCACATTGAGTATGTGATTACACCAATATTTTATCTATAAAACAATAATGAAATAATCTAGGTACCAGTGGAATACTCGATTCATCAGAGCGACAAAAATTGTCATTGGGTTTGTGAGAATTAAAGAATTGACTAAATACTCATAAAATTCATATCTACTAAAGAATGTTATATATGGTATGTCCGAGGGTCTAACCATTAACTGATGTTAAACCAACCTCAAGTTAATCTTAGAGAAAACCTGAGCTCCTCAGAGTTGATCAAATAGATGTTCTATTCAGGGTAGTATATATCAGTTCTTAACTACAAGAATTGAATTTTTGGTAATCCCCATAGAGTCAAAGGGTCCCATATTCCTTCTTAGAAAAAAGCATGGTTGAAACCTAAGGAGAGGTGTTGGGTTATATAAACCCCTTAGATTCCCAGTCCTCTATCAATCTCTTGAGTTCCTGAAGCTTAATAGAATCAATCCTGTAGTGAGGAATAAAAATTCATGATACTCCTAAGACTAACTAAATAGTAAAATCCACCCATCTCTTAGGTGGTAACCTATAAAATTCATCGAGGAACACATCCCTAAAATGATTCACCATGGGAGGGAAATCTGTTTGACAAGTTCCTTGATCACTCAGATAAGGGCTATAAATTTGGGATGTTACTCTATCCATCCCACATTTCTTATGTCCAACTTGACTTACCTGGACATCCCAATCACCTTAATGAATATAACTAAAACCATATGGGGATATAAAAGATACAATTCAGTGATAAAATTCTATATGATTTTGATATGTAACCAACCAATTCATCCCATGTATGGTATTGAAACCCATCATCTTGAGAATAAAAATGTTCAATAAGAAATGGTAACTGCCAATCTCAAGGGGTATTCCCCACATTGGCATACAATATTTTACTGAACTCCTAATAGAGTATCAAAATTATTAAATCTATAGAAGTAATAAATTTCAAAACAAACACTTTCATGATATAAAATAATGTAACAGAGTTTAATGAACCTATATCAAATAAGGAAGATTCTAAAATATAGGTTACCAAAACAACACCTCAAACCACAGATAGACTAAAACTCTGCTTCTTAGGAGTAAGAAATACTACATATATCTAGACTGATCTACAACCATGAGTTACATCCTGACTACCATCAGTTGGCACACTCTATTGGAAATATTGTTCATGGGTCTAGATCCATTGGCTATGAGCACCTCCTTATCTTGAATGACCAATAATATTCCCATTTCCCACCTTGAGAGGAGCTACTAATCCTACTTATGAAGGAATAGTTGGTGTGGATCCTCTAACACTATATATAAATGGGAAGGTCCAACAAAACTACAGAAGATTTCCCATTCTACTATTGTCTCGACACTTAATGGGGTCTCTATCACACCGAGGCTTCATGTGACTTAGATTCCCACACTGACGACCTAATGTATGGATATCGGTGTAGAAAATCTAGACACCACTGACCTAATAATAACCCTATTATAAATGATTCCTAATACTGGTTGAAGAACTATCTAATCCCAATGATGAATCACATTGATCCAAACCTTCAATCCCCCATAGATTACACTTGGTGATAAGGGATTTATTTACTATTCCATGAATAATTGTCAACTTAAATATGTTCACCTATGATCAGATGTTATGACTAGGTCAATTCTGAAATAACCTATACCAGGAAAGCTCGTCACCCAGAATAATTAGTGTAAAGTGTTGAAGTTTAATGAAGTGAGTTAAATAGTCAATAATAGAAATAATTCTCCACTACAGGCACATGAACTCCCTATCCTAATTAGTAATCAAATTCTCACGATATATGTAATCATAAAAAGAAGTCTGGAAATCCCTCCAAACCATAACCCAATGTAGATCTAATTGTGTTATAACATCCAATAAATTCTTCATTGATCCATAGATCATGCATCTAGATAGGTTCACTCTTCTCTAAGTAGATGTCTCTAGGTTCTCAAAAATAGATAACATGGCCTCCACCTATCACTTAGTATATTGGGGGGCACCATCCCTAGAGAAAGTAGTTGGTTACTACTGATGTAATTCTCTCATCATATATTACATAGTAGGGGTAGGTTATAGGGATACCTATATAGATTTCACTAGTCATAAGAAACCCTCTTGAAACTAAGAACCAGCTCCAATATTAGGATTAACACGAGGTTATGCAAGTTGATCTATGGGAGGTAAAACTGGTGGCTCAAGTCCCACCACCTCTAAATCATGTTCACCTCCACCTCCTTAGAATTCTACCTAAGGACTTCATGGTGGAATATTTATATAATTTCCAAACACATTTTTAAAAATGATATTCATTTATAGAATAGATCAAAGATATGGAAATTGGATAGGTATAAGCCCTCCTACATAAGAGTTAACACCCCACTACCTGCTCCTAAATCCACTTCTAGGTCATATAGAAGATCATGATGGATCACAAGAGACACTCACTAATTCCCACTACTAAGGCTGGGTTAGGGTCAATCTGTCTGGTTTATTGTAGAGGTTCTGGTATATAGAGCATCAATTGAAAGTTATAAAGGAAAATACTCTCTAATTTGCAATTGGAATCCCATTTTAACAACAACCATTTCTTTTAACATTTAAGAATAAAATTTTCAAAATAATATTAATGTATATATAACATGGTCTAGTTAGATGAGTTTCTATTCCCAAGCTACAATGAGCTATGTTGTATAAGTTTCAATTGTAACTTAATATAATTACAACAAGATATTTACATCCATTATCAGGATGTAACAAGCCATATAAGATGAATTGATTAGATAAATTTCCATTCCCAATTTATATAAGTGAAATATTTATAAATTAAAATTGGAATTAATGTAATAAAAATCAAATAACATTTCAGTCCATGTAACTATATTTATATAGCTTAAACATGTGATCATTGGTTAATTAAGGTTTTTCTGTTAATATATATAGGAAAAAACTATTTAGGTTGATGTAGAAACATTAATAGTAAATTAATTATTTTTTACATATAAGAAAAATTATTCCAGTTTTGAATATCCTAGTCAAGGAACCAACAATATATAGCTAGAAATGATCACAAGAAAATAAAGGTGGCATGACACTTGCATGAAAGATATCCTCTGATGCCTATAATGATGCATGGAAAATACTTACTTACTACATTAGGATAAGGTTGAAATATAATCCATAATAATAATAATAATAATAATTCTAAAAATCATGTTCGTCACCCCATAGTGAAATAAATACAACTATAATAGGAAAAAATCAGAATAAAAATAACTTTTTTAGGAAACTTGGTGTTTTCCCTGACCGTAGGTTAGCTACTCCCAAGAACAGTCTCATTACCAAATTTTGACACTTTAGAATATCTTGTATATAAACCCAAAATTGTAATCAAAGTAATAGATTCCTTTATTACCACTTGTATTTTATTAGATCTAGTTTACTCATAAATAACCAAAACTGGTTGGTAACATGGCCTCAAACACGCCTCCTCATAAACCAGAGGTTTATGACTTGAAACGAGGGTATATACTGGTATAGTGGGGAGACTATACCCTCTCTAATCAGACTGGTATCAAAATAGAATAATAAGTGAATAAACAATGGAAACATAATAAGCGATGAATAGTGGACTGAATATCATCCAGATATAATAACAAACAGACCTAAACCATAAGAAGATCCACATATAGTAACATATAAAAAAATTTCATGATGCTATATAAAAATGATAATCAAATGAGAACAAGGTAACAGGAATACATAGCTCATGATATAAAAAATAAAAATAAACAGAAAAAGTTATCTCTAATAGAATCATGAGAACCATATCAATACTCTACTCCCATACTCTATCCTGGTATAGATATTTAGGTTTCCATAGAATAGTGTTTCTCATTATGATTACCTATATACATAAATTATTTCTGGGTACCACATGGGGACCCGAATAGGGTGTGAATAAAAATTAATATCCCACCACCAATGGTGTCTAGTACTATCTAGTTTGTGAATATATGATGAGGCTGTGTCCAAGTAATAAATTAAAAAAAACAATAAAATAAAAAAATGAAACCTATGTTTTTTCATGTTCTACATGGGACACCTATCTGAGACAACCTACTTTGGACTAATCAGAAATGACTGTAAACATTTTTTATTTTGCAAAAAAATAATGGGTGTGATGTCCATTAATTATGCATAGTTAATAGGAAACGTGATGTCCCTTGATTACATATAGGCAATGTGGAATATCATGTCCTTTAATTATAACAAGATTGTATAAAATTCAATGTTCATTAATTATTAATAAGAAATTAAGAACATCTTTTCTAGTAACTCCAAATAAAAAGTATAGAATGTCTTATCCATTAATTCCAATTTATAATAAGGAACATCCTATCCAAATATATATAGTGAACAACAAGGAACATAATTTCCATAATTATAATAAATATTAAGGAATATCATGTCTATTATTGAAGTAAAACATGATTTAATCACATCCATATCAAATTATATTCAAGGATAAGAAGTATCACCCTTTTCAGTATTCAATTAATTTCATCAATTAATCAATAAAAATAATAAGTAATAAAAAGGGTCCAAGGTGACCATTCCATGCCACTAAATCATTTCATTAGATAACTTTAAATATTTCACTGGAAAACACCAAGAAAAACACACATCAATTGTGTTTTGGTCACAAGGGAAACATAAATCATTAAGGTAAATAATCAAACCTACTCAAGGGGTGGTTTGAGATGAGGTTTTAAACCTTGAATATAATATTCATGTTTCCCAGCATGTCCATATCATTGTTTGAACAATTAATTTAAGTGTTGATCAATTTTAATAGAAATTCCCGAAAGTCTAGAATTTGATACAATGATGAAATAATATAATCACCTGAACTTTTATAGAAAACTGTGAGACTAAATACCTTAGATTGGTTGATGAATCCTTGACATGTATCAGTATTTAATTTAGGATGGAATGATAGAAATCAATGAAATAGAAAAATCACTTGAAAATATAGTATACCATCTCATGTGAAAATTTAATTCCAAATAATGAGATAAATGAAGAAATAAAATAGGATGATTGAATAACTTACCGAGATAGATTCAATGGGTCTGACAATGTTTGATTTGAAAGTCAGTTGGAGGAGGAATCTTAAATACTAGCTCAAGGTGGGGGAGAGATCTCAAATCATTAGAGATACTATATGTGGAAATTAAAATAATAAAAGAGGAAGAAGTTTAATTATAATGAGGGGAAAAACATAAATTCAACCATTTTTAAGGGATTAATGTTTTGGATACATAGTTGGCTAAATTGTGCACCAAATGTGTGTACCCACTACCTAAGGTGGAACACCCTTGCATAGTTAGGTGCACAGTTTGATAAACTATGTGAAACCCATGTGTGATCACTATCCAACACCTCTACCCCTCGCATGGTTAGGAATATTGTTATACTAACCATGCACCAAATGTTCTTATCATATCTATAATTTATTATAACTTTTATATGACCATGAGGTCTCACTTATAAGGTTAAACTAACTATGTTCCAACCATGAAACTCATACTTCTTCTCCAAAACAAAAAATCTAGCCTCTAAACTAGCCCTGAACACTCCTAAACCCTTCCTTAAATAATTAGGCACTTTTATTAGAATAACACAAGATGCTTAAAAAGTAATTTAATGAATATGTACCTCTCTAAAAAATGTATTGTTACAAAAAATGAATATAGAAACTTAGCCACTGATATTATTAAACATAAAAGAGAAGATATTTTGTTTAAGATTATGTAAATGTTACACTAATATTTCAATTATTATTATTATATAACTATTTGTTTGTTAAAAACTATAAAAAATAATCCCATTGAATTTATCTCCAAGAACCATAAAAAAATATATTGGAATGAAATTATAACTTGTAAGTAATTATAAAAAAATTTATTCTAGTACCTTATATAGTCTAGTACTTTTTAACTTGGTATCATAGAATAGATATGTACATCAACATTACAAATAATGTTTAAACAATTAAAATTATAAACATCTGATGGTGAAAATAAACTACAACTAACTATTAAATGTGTTATACATAATTATAATATATGAATATAAAAACAATATATATAATGTTATCAAATAAGTGATTAAGTGAGTTATTTTTGATATAAAAGAATTTATAGTGTGTTCGACTAAGCAGGAATACACAGTATGTGTGTTTCATGTTAATTTATTTTCATGAGACATGTTTTGTTTTATGAACTTAATTTAATTTAAATAGATTTTATATGAACTATTAGATATATAGTGTCATGAATTATATTTTATTAATGGTGTTTAAATTTCAGTTTCAAGATCTATATTTCAAGGGGTTTCTATTATAACATTTATTTAGTCATAAGGGATTCTCATCTCATTTTTTGTTCTTTGAGGCTTATACAAAACAATACACTTACTTAATTTGGTGTAGTTTATAAACTAAACATGGATGTATTATTATAATTTTATTCATTAAATTTAATTGATTCAAAAATTAATCTAGTGTTTTACCTTTCACGGTGTTTCAATTTGAAATATAATGAAGTTTTAAGGGGTTCTTAACACAATTTTTACTAATTGAGTTGTGATTATTATTCTTGAACTTTATTTTTTTATAATTTGGGTATATTCTTACCTATGATTTTATTATGTTTAATTTAGAATTTATTAATGGGGAACCATATTTATATCACATAAATCAGTTTTCAAATGTTACATTCTTAAAGAATTATGATGTTCATAAGAGGATTTCATCTCAATGTTCATTATTTGAGACACATCCAATATTCCATTACTAATTTTGTGTGTGGTGTATATATTTCAATATAATTTAATTTTATCATACATTTCATTAAATTAAAGGGATTTAAAAATCCATGTCAAGTTATGTTTTCATGTATTTCCAATTCAAGTGATTTTAATGTTATAAGAGATTTTGTTAACTTAAAATATCTTTCTTTGAGTTGTATTGTTTCATCTTCAACATATTAATTATATTATTTATTTATTACAAACAAATATTTTATTTTTAAATTTCTATTTTTATCTAGGTAAAATGACACTTTTGGTTCAAATATTCCTCCTTGATTAATTTCTTCCTCATAAAATTATGAAATTTAACAATAATTCCTGCTCTCTTTGATGTTGAATTTTCCTCCATGTCCATATTTTCCATCTAAAAAATGTTATAATTTATATTTGGAAACTTAATTATCTGTTATCTCATGTAACCTTTATATTTACTTTATTCTATTTTCAAAAGGAAGTTTTATTATCCCTGTTTACGATGTGAGATTTTTATAATGGTACTTAGAAATATTAAATCATTTTTCCTTCCACAATAATATATTTTATCTTCCACTCTATATTTACTTTAGATATTTTTTTTAATATTTTTCAAGGATCCATTATTTAAGGTTATTTTCTAAAATTAAAAGTTTTCTAAAAAAATCACTTCATATTTTCATATTTTTTTTTGAATGTGACCCGTAACTTCATTGGATGAGTTATATATCTCATTGCAGTGTAGTGATCCCAAACACTAGGTGAACCTACTTGACTAGAAGATCCATGTACATGGAGTACATGCCTGAGATCCTAGGTGGTCGCACACACCATGTGCCCTGAGTGACACACCATTTACATGGATTTTTACATTCCATGTCAGGTAGTATGGGAAGACTAGGAGAGGAATTAGGAGTAACCCAGTGTAAACCAAGAGACATGGAATATAATTTTATATGGATGTTTTACCTCATGTATCTACTTCGTGAAGACTTATGATTGAACACTCAAGTAGTCCTTCTTGATTATAATTCCACATATAATGTGATGATGAACTTTTATTGATATTAGATATATGACATGTGGTGTCTCTAACAGTTCTATTCATCCTTCACGATTAGATAAGGCTGAGACTTAAGTGTGATCTTTGGAGTGACATCGAAGTTGGAACCCACCTTGAAAACAAGATAAGGTCAGGGTTTGGGTCCCCTATTTCTTATAATGGTAATATTGGAACCCCCCCCCCCCCCCCACACACACACACCTCGGGTCATGGGTATTCTATCTATCAAGTAGAACCCCCACTTGATCAAGCGTAGATGAGGTCTAGCTCCTATGCCCTCTTGGTGTCAGAACCCCCTTATCCAGGATGGTCAATTAACAAGGTGTGGGTCCCTAGAATTTAGTGAGGATTACATTTTTATACTAGCACCAGGACAACACTATCACTTAGAGTTATGGATAGTCTTATCAACCTTAAATAGTTTTGAATATCGAGACCCCCTCTCTCTTTTACTTAGGTTCTTCTATGATCATATTTTTATGTTTCTTTTCTCCTCCCCTTTTTATATTTTGATTTAAACTAACTATTTATTACTATTTTCACCTTCTTTATTGGGTGAAATACTGGGTATGTATATACTCACACATGTAAGGGATTCACCTACACATATCATCTCTTATTCATATAACATGCATTAAGATGGTGACTATGGATGAACTGGTGCTTTGGATGTTTATCAGTAATTAATGATAGTGAATGCATATAGTGGTGGGTATTGGGGTTTGAGAGTAGGCTACTACATGCTATTTAGCTGTTAGATTGGGACTCCCTTTATTTATTGTTGGTTGTGTATTTTTTTCCTTCCCAGTTTTAGTATGTTTTTTTAATTCTTCATCATGGTTATTCTATAGGTTATTATATACATTTTTATCTTCTTGGGTTAGTATAAATATATTTATCCTACATGGTTGTGAGGTACTTTTAGGTGTGAATGTGTATAGGATCTTTAGGATAAGATCACCAATATATGAGAAATTACTACTCGGCATTAGCCACCCGTTTATTTTTCCATGTAAGAGCTTGGAATATTCTAAAGAATATTTCTGGCACCAGGAACTGAGACAGAATGAGGTTCCAAGGCATGGATTTCCCAATATAGATATAATAAAAATATTAAATATATTATATCATGTTCATGTAGTTTTATCGAAATAATTAAATAAATCCTGAATGGAGTCTTGAATCATAAATCCAAGTACACATTTTTTTTCTAAAATGAGGGGTTTACCCTAGGCATGAAATACAATTGGTCGGTGTTGGATGTATGGTTGAGGTGTCCATTTGAGGGTATATTAAGTGAATTGATTAATTAATTTAAATAAAAATAAACCTAGGAACCCTTTTAAAATAACATGTTTTTGAAAATATCTAGGTTTAACTACATAACCTTGGGATAATTAGGGGTGAGCCTCATTTTCATTGGTGGACCAAGATCAAGGATCAATGATGAACAGATCAAGGTGAACCATGATATGGATGATAAACACAAAGTATCGTCTTCTCCATTATTAGTGGATGAATTATTTATCAATAATAAATCTATAATTGAGGTAGGAAATTTTTTTTCCTTATTAATGTTTGATATGAACTCAAATTAATTATTTTCCAAACTAATTAGAGGATTGATCTCTGTTGGGTTTTTTAACATTTAATTTCCATTCCCAGATATAGGAATTTGATATATGTTACTCCTTGGTTCTTTATATTATTATAATCCTCCACTAATGGATTCCAAATAATATATAAAAATTAATACATCCTTTGTTTGATACTAAATATGTGGATTTTACCTTTCTCCCTATGTTCTTGGCATTTTTCATTGGTAATCGGTTGATCAGTGATCTGAGAATATTCAAGAGTATGAATCTCTGTGTGTTCATTATTTAGAAGAATGTATTGTGTTCAAGAGTTGAAATTTGTATTTTAGATGTGATACCAAGTTGTGTTGGGATGAAAAGAAACCAAATCTGGATTGTGTATTGGTGGTTTTTGAGCAAGATTGAGAAGATCTATTTAGAGGAGAAATGATTGATGTTTTTGAGCAATAAGTGACCAGAATATGATTACTAGTGATGATGTAATCAATTGTTGGTGTAGATGGTAGGGTTACTGTGAAATGGGACACATGTTTTTTGTTATCTTTTAATAGTAATAACATTAAAAAATGGGTAAAAAAGAAGGGTGAAACCTAGGGGTGACTTGGGTGTAAAAAAGGTGAGTTGTCTTTTATTTTCAACTATTATGATTATATAAAATAATAATAATAATATAAATGAAAATGAAAAAATAGCGATGGGGATCCCTTCTACGAATTATTTCAATCATGAAAGGTGGGGGAGAGTCATTTTCTTCTGTTATATATAATAATAATATTATTTTTATTAAACCTTATTTCAGTTGTAACTTCTTCATATGATGTCAGAATGCAAAACATCTATGGATTTTTGACCCTAAAATAGAGGTGGTTTATTCAATACTAACATTGATTACCTAATTTGGTATTGTGGCTTTGGCTCTTGAAGTTCTTGTCATGCATGATATAGAAAAATTCATTTTTTTTACTATGTGTCTACTTTGTGTAATTAAATAGCATATCCCAAGTGTTTTTCTTAAGGATTTAAATGGTATGATTAGTTTTTCCATTTATGGATCTTTATAGTGAAGTATCAGTGGATTTATGTCTTTATCCCACCAGACTGATGACGAACCCCTCATGTTCATCAGGCTTTCCCAAACACAGGTTTGGGCTCGTGAGTAGTCTATATTTAGTAGTTTTCCATATAGAATGTGAAGGTGAAATTATTTTTAAAATAAAATATATTTCAATAGGCTATTCAAGTGATATTTTTCTTTTATCAATGCTTATCCAGTTTTCTTTGGGTGAATTTTCTTAGTCTATCCCCATACGTATATAATGCGACATGGCTTCCCAAGTATTGGATTGTGATCCCCTCTAATGGATTAGTATTAGATAGAGTTATTTCAATTCCCCATGAGTCCCAAGGGAGCGATCCTTTATCATATTCTATCCTAATTTTGGTTCTCAGAATCATTGTTACCAACATTACAAGGGCGTTGATCCCCTACATAGCTGGTTATTCTAGATTGGGTTGTCGCTATACCCCATGGACCTAGCTGTAATACCCCAACAATGTATTTATCATGTATATGTTCAAGTATATACATCATTTTGGTATGACACGGTGATAATGACTTCTTATATAGACACTATTAATTCTCTCAGACTCACAGAGTGAGTTCCCTCATATGAGATTTATCATGAAACCTGAAGTAGGAATCCTAGGATTTCTTTGTTGTTATGACTATACCCAAATAATTATTGTATATCATGATTGTCTATAAGTTTTTATCTTATATTAAATACTCTCTTCAATATACCCTTGTGATGAGCATACTAATTTTACTCTCTTGATAATTTTTTTTGATGAATTTAGCGTGTCCTATTTAGTATTTTTATACCAACACTTGTATGAATCTTCTTGTACATGTCATAACTTATGTATATGAATTGACTTTTGATGGAGTCCTTGGTGGTCTATAAGGGAACATAGCTTAGTTTGGGATAGAAATACAAAGGTGTATACTGGTTTTTCATTTGACAATAGTTACCTCCTTCTTAGTTGGTTTGAATTTATTTTTCAATTTTTGGTGGGCATATATTTGTACCCTTTAAGATTTTACAATTTTTTTGTACTCTGATGTTGGATTTATTTTATGTATTCATTATTGTTATCACTTTTTCTTTAAATTTAATCATTTGAATGGGTTTGGATATGTGTGTGTGCATATATGTACTTTAGGTTAATGCCTCCCATGTGTGTGATATACCAACTCGACACTAGTCTCCATCCCCTATCCTATTAGAGGAGACCAAGGGTTAGTTACTCTCATATTATCTTTGTCCAGATAATCCCGGATGGGTCAGTTCAGGATAGAGTGATATTAGAGTGGTGTTTCATCTTTTGGCCGAAGTTTATATTTTTTTCTATACATGAGTTTTTTTATAGGAACTATGGAAATAATGATAAAATGTTTTGAGTTTATCTTTCAGGAAAACAAATCTAGTGTTGGAGTGGTAGCCGATGTATCCATTCACCAGGACTTTGATAACTTACTTGTTGACTCTGTGTGTCTATGAAATGGTTTTAGAGAAAAACATTGGTACATGCATCATATTTGAATGGTTTTCGGTATCCTTGTCCTTTTTTAGTGAGATCACTAGATATGAAATTTAATACAGTGCATCTTGATGATTTTCAGGATGTCTTTATGATGAAAGTGAATTAGGATTATGAGATAGTTTCGTGAAGGTGACCAATTGATCGATGCTGCCCCAACTCATTAAAACTTTTTTTCCCTCCAAGAAGTAATAGTGTATGGCTATAACCTATTGATTGGTGGTTATCTTTTAGTGGATCTTATGGATGATCGGTGAAATATTGGGTAGTTGATGGCTCCAGTAGGTCAGGGGGAAAATATGAGTAGGTTTAGTGAATGATGTGAATTTTAGAAAAAGGGATCACTATGGTTACATGGAGATAAAAAACCTCAGGTAGCTATGATTGGATTGATAAAGTGGTTGGGGGGTTTTCAGCATCTGAGGACCCCAATCAATTAGATGGATTCACTGGTGACCATTCTTCTCTATGGGTAGTAGTTGTTCCCCGAGGTACCAGTAGATGATGCACTAATAAGGAGTAATCATCACATGTTTTAGATATATATGTTTTCTAGGATTAATGATAAGATAGATAACCTTTTTAGATGGTATAGGATTGGATCAAGCTTGTGTTGTTAATGTATCGCTCGGTTAGAAACCCTCTTGTTGGTGGTCATGGTAGAGAGAATTATCTAGGATGATGCTGTGAATCGGTAGAGCACTATGTTAGTGATGTTTTGAAATGAATTTGGACACTCAAAAAAGAGGAAAAATTACCCCATTGAGACATATTCTTGCGACATGATGAAAAATCATACGGGTGAGTCAGTTTCTCCTAAATAAGATAGATTTAAGGTGTGGTAGATGAGTTCTTTTGGCTTGAATGGTTGAGGTTGTTTGGAATAATAAGGTGTCAAAGTAAACCATGGTTGTGGTTAATCAGTGGGAAAAGGAAGGTATGCATTATAGGTAGTATAATATTTCCATCTAGAGACTTTGAGTATGGTTCAAGGAATGACACATGTTTTCATTTCCCCAGTAGCAGTTTTCACAAAGTTTCATAAACCACCCATCCATGAGTGTATCTACTATTTCAGACTTAGCGATACAAGTGGACCCTTTTAACTTGAACCTTTTTTTGGTGGTTCATAAATAGAGGATTGATGATCATATAATTCTATAAATAGTGTGACCTAACTCTATGTAGAGAGAGAGAGCCTAATAGGGAATGTTTCTATAGAGTAAATGACACCCTTTGATATTTTACCTCAGTATAGGCTAGTTTCCTACCATACATTCTTAGTTTGTTGAAACCAATGAGTGTGGCTGATTTTTCATTGTTTAGGATGGATTACTTCTTATTTGATAAGAATTGATCCCAATTAGAGAAAGATGAGATCATGTGCATGTGGATAGAATAAAATTCTTAATAGTTGACTTGTATGAATGTTGGAGAAATTGATGCTATGAGATTTAGGTTTCCTATAATATTATTGAAGTGTGATGATTCATTCATTGTGTTTGTTCCATGCTTACCACCCCATAAAATTTTGGTTTCTACATAAACATGAAACAAAGGATAGCCTAATATTTTCCCCAGCATATTAGATGTCCCCATAGAGATGCAAGAGCTAATGGTGAAGTTGGAGGATATGTAGAACATGAGATTTATTAATAATAATGTGTTCACATTTGTAGACCAGTTTTTTTAACCTAAGAGGCGGATGAGAAACTAAGTTTGGAAATGGATTAACATTATCTAAAACAAGTTACATATGGAAGAGTATCCACCCTATGAGAATCATTGATGGAAAGACTTGTCCCCTAGGGCCCGTGCTATGACTACCCCAAGACTACCTCTGATTGGCCAAGGGATAGAGACTAGAATTGAATAATAATATAACACAAATCGAAGGAATTTTCCTAAGAACCTATACACACATACACACAACTCCAAGCCAAAGATGATGGAAAGTAAAAAAACTAAGTAAAGAAAAATAATTCATACCACTACAACCCAACAACAGAGTATTAAAGAAAGAAAAGAAGCAAAATACAAATGGGCCATAATACAATCCCAAAAAAAGGAGAAATTCTATAACACATGTACTGAAGCTCGTCCATAGAAAACCCCACATGATCCAACTAAAATCTACAGAATTATACTTTTGTTTATAAGACACCAAAAAAAATCAATCCATCTGACCACATAAGGCCCACCTAGTCTTGGTCTGCCTAGAACACCATCGAAGAGTGGACCATATGCACAAGACACAACACATGTGGGAAAATCCCATGAAGGGGTGAGTAAAATAATACTCAGTATGGAACCATGAAACACAAGGTAAAAGACCACAAAGTAAATAACACTAAGAATAAATAGTCATCTCAATCTAGGTATATGTCAACAACACATATAATTAGAACATCCAAGTATACTCATAAAGGATTCCAAGACTCAAGGTCTCATCCCCTTTGATCCATATGGTTCTGCTCATAGCATGCTTGATTATGAGAGATCTCACTCCTCAAGATATCTAATCTTAAGCACGTATAACAAGTCTACTAATAGTATCTGAGAGAACACATGGGATAAATACATCACCATGTTCCATGAGACATTTGGTCTCTCTAATACACAGAGTCTTGATGCCACAAAAAATCCTTGGTCACAAGATTCCACTCGATGCACAATCATTCCACAAGAACTCTCTCCTCGGGCCTTGATGTCATCAGGGTCTCTTATAAGAGGTCTCACTAATTTGGGACCCTCCAGAAGAGAAAATACAAGTAAAAGATCACGATTTACAAATAAGGGATTATCATTAGAGAATAACACTATCCCAATCTATTTTAACTCGCAACATAGTGGATTATTCTCAATGATTACCACAAACCCTACCGATGCGGCTCGTAATGTAGAGGATTTTCCATTGGATTTGTTAATATTTCTTCGGCTGCAGTTTATTCATTCATATTCTTCCACTATTTATTATTTGTTGATGTTTACTTCCACTGTGATATTATGTATTACCTATGAGGGTATAGTCTCCCCCACAGACACAAAAAGGGCCCTCACTACTAGTCGGTATCCTCTGGCATTTGTGGAGATGTGCTTAAGGTTATGTGACCCACCGGTCGGGCCACCATCTTAGAGGTGAGCTAGGTCGGGGCATTACAATAATAAATCAAGGATCAATAATAGAATGGGGAAACATACTAATAATAATATAGTAGGTATATGTATCTTTCCATTAAATTCTGATTGTTTTATAAAATACACCATTATGCCTCGTGTTAGATTCTACATGAGTTACTCCTAAAATGATTAATATCTTAAATTTATTTTCTAAATACTGAACTAGAACATTTTCTAAACACATTTTTATAGTTATATGTTAGTGACCTTAACTTGTTAAACCCCTTTGGGCATGTCTTTTTAATTTCCTTTATTGTCCATTATTGTAATTGGCACTAAAACATGGTTTTATTAATTAATGATATATGAATTTTTTACATTAAAAAAGGGTGTGTGCTTGGAAAATGATAATATTGGAAGTATACCCAGTTTATAAAGGGAAAAAAATGGTGATACATGAAATGATAAAATGAAATTACTTTCCTATAGTCATTTTAATTACTTATAAACTGAATGGACAAAATTGTGCACATAAGTTGTGATATGGAATGCTTATGGGTGTAGCCTTCATAACTATTTATGATTATATTGTAAAGTTGATACATAATATTATTTATTAATTATTATGGAATCAAATTGAATGATCATGACAAGTCATATTTTTGGAATGGATATATCATGGGGCCTATGTCTAATTATTAAATTCATTTTTTGATTTTATATTATCATCCGTGACACTTGGGAATGGAATACCTTATTTTGATATGTGGGAAGGACATCCCCTATTTAAATGTGATAATTTGGTATGAAATCCACTATTTAAATGTGATACTAAGGCATGGAGTCCCCTATTTAGATGTGATACTTAGGAATGACATCCCTTTTGATTTATGGTACTCAGGTATGACATTCCTTGTGATTTATGATACTCTGGCATGAGGTATCTTGTGATTTATGAAACTTAGGCATGATGTCCCTTGTTATTTATCATAATTGGTAATAGAGTACCTTATGATTTATTATACTCAGGAATAGAATGAATTTCTACATATGACACTCAGGCATGACATCCCTTACTACCATATATGACAACATTGATTGTCGTTGGATGCTTTAGTTATGCATTGGGTCCTTGAAATCACTACGTATTTATATATATGGGTATATATGTTACTATGTGTATAGTTCATATACATATATACATATCTATATACTTGTATATATATATATGGCGACACATCATTATAGATATTCAAACTTAGGCTAAAGTAGTTATTGTCCGCTAGTTTTCCTCACGGATCATGATCCCAACTTGATTATATTTATTGTTCACTATTTTAGTATTGTTCTTTCACACTAAAATATTTTTTATTCATAGATAATATTGAATTAGATTACATTGGCAGTGTACTACTGAGCTTATCTCAAACCATGTTCAGGCCACCACTTATTAGTCGGATAGGCCTCATGGTTAAAAAGTAAGGTTCAGGACTCAACTTGCTTACTATTATTCATTTGATTTCATTGTTCACGGATATGTGAGTTTTAGAACACATGAATGATCTATATATTAGGATTCTCAGGGAGATAGAATGTAGTGATTTATTATTTCATAGTATTTTTATGTATTACCCATTTTATGTTTATTTCTTGGTATATTATATCATGTTCATGCATTGTTACTCATTCATTTATTATTGGTTAGAAATTATTATTATTATCTTACACTGATAAGTTATTTATATTTCTTATTATATTCATTATATCTTATCCCATTTTTATATTATAATCATGATGGTATAATCTCCCCAACATACCACTATTGAACCCTTCCTGATAGTCAGCAGTCTCTGACATACTAGGAGGAACACTTGAGGCCATATGAATGACCAACTTAGAGAAAAAATAAATTTTTTCCTTATTTAGGATGTTAAACAGTCATATCATATTTAATTTTCCTTTTATTACTATTTTGAGATGGTATATTGGAGACTAGACATGTTTTGAAACTTGGTAAATAGTCGTGTCTATGAGTGATCAATCCAGGCATGGGAAAAATACCAAGTGGAAAGGAATGAGACTATAATTCATGTTGGTCATTATTATAGTTGATTATTATTTGACCTTGAGTGGCTGATGTAATTTCCAATTCTTACTGATTTATAATAGTTATGGTTTTTTACCCTTGTGTTGGTATGGTAAGGAAGTATTGTTATATGAGTCAATATAGGTACATATAAATTCACATGACATGCATATTCCATGCCATGTAGATTTCATTGTGTGAATTCCTGATACATGTTGTATATGGCTTCGGTGTCTTAGCAACATTATTATCTATATACCACATTTAGGTGATTATTTAGCATGATTTCATATATACCGCGATTCTTTGGTTACTTGTTTATATACCTGTATTATTTACCACTATGTGATATCATTCCTTGTTATAAATATGATTATTGAATGGTTATTAAAGTTTCTAGATGAACCTAAATAGTTTTTTCTTGTGTATCTTGATAGTGGCACCTTAACTAACCAATCATGAAATTTTTGGGCCATGAACCATTGGTTTCATGGTTTGAAACATTTATGGTTGTTATTAAATTGATTCCAATAAAAACTTATAAAGCGTATGAGAATTTATAACATGGGAAGGGTAACCCATAAAATAAAATCATCTTAAATGGACCTACTATGTTTTGAAATAAAAGATAAATACATAGTTTTAGCTACATTCTTGCCAATTGTAACATTTAAAGGAAAGTACCTTTAGAATTTGGGAATGGTAATGCATCTAACCCAACCATGGTATGTGATAAATTGAAATACTTACAGGATATGGTTACCTTTTTGAAGCCTAGTACCAATATTACTTGGGCATGATGACTTGTATGAAAAAATTACTAAATGAAAAACTGGACCCAAGTAGGTAAGTTAGGGAATGTTTTTTTATCATAAAACTATTAAAGGTGTGATTAATATTTAATAAATAATATTTTATTAACATTCATTTAGATGGAACTAGGTTAAAATGATGAGACCCTCATAGATCTTCTTATTCTTTATATTCCTTGGTATCTAACCACATGGGGGTATACCCATGTCACAGTGGAATAGTTATTTAAAGTGTCAGAAACCACTTATACAGGATACACATAAATGTATGGTGGCATCATACTAATTTGAACCATTTTAATGGATGGATACCTTTTATCTTTCTCTAATATTTACTATTATGAGGAGTTAGTTAATTAAAATACCAATCAAAACATAAAGTGGGTTTTCATATGTGGATTGGGATTAAAATCTTCTTTAACTAAACCTAGATTAGGGAATATTTATGAATAAATAAAAATGTATAAAAGGAATTTGTATGTTCCTCGACCGAATGACCGCTAAGATGGAAGCCAGACTGGTGGGTCACATGGCCACGAGCATGATTCCCCGTATGCTAGAGGTTGTCAACTAGTAGCAAGGATTTATGGAGGTGATAGTGGGGTGACTATACCTTTATGTTCATAGTAGCACAATGGTATATCATGTAATAAAAAATAATGTACAATGGTGGAAGCAATAATAAATGAACGACAAAGAAAAAAAAGAATAATATAATATCTGAATAAAAGTTTCCAACACCAATTTTATAATAATTCATGTATGATATATGATGTTGAAAGTACATGCAGTGAAAAATACAAATATAAATTCATAGTAATAAGAGAATAACTTCCCAATTAATAGATCCATGAGCATCTCAACCACCATCTTAGTTCTCTTCTCCTAAATCCAAGGTACAAGCAAGGCAGATCACAAAATAGTCCATAGTCTTGGAAACATAATGTCTACTCAAGTACCCAAGTTCAATGGTGGCCTGAGCAAGATGTGAGATATAAATCTCTATAGCCTACCACCCATGGTGTCATACCCAATATATTTCAAGTATAAAAGTAAATCAGTGTGCAGTTATAATGAAAAATAAACAATACTGAAATGAATAACAATAACCCTCTCAGGTTCTTAAAGGACGCCTGATAGCTCTACCTTCTTTAGCTCATTTACATAATATTATGCCTTACTAGTAACTATATATATAGTAATATATATGGTAATATATATATATAGTAATGTATATAGTAATATACATATAGTAATATATATATATATATTACTTATATATTGAATCCACTTATATGAACCAAGTACATGAAAATGTAAGTGGACGTATACCTAGAACATTGGTTTCTTGTTGGACCAGGGCATAACTCATACATCCATAACCAGTGTAAACGAGCCTATAAGTTCATGATATAGAGTACATTCCCTAAATACCAATAACTTTAGAGACATCATTCTTAAACACTCAGTATGGAAAGTGATCCTCCATGGAAACACTATATTCATAAAACATGGTGCATAAATCCCAGCTGTTATATAGTATCAATAGTTTGAGACATCATTCTCAACACCCAATGTAAGGAATCATGATATTGATATGCTCAATAGAACCCTTACAATTGTTTCATAGCCTATGTATATGGATTAATCATATTTATAATAAACTTCCATGAGTAAATACCTCTCATTAATTTCATTTATTAAGAACATTCATAAACAAGGGTGTTCCATTTATTACAATTCAAATTAAGCATGTACTAAACGGTGTAGCCCTGTCACACTTTACATTTCATTTAAATTGAAAAAAATTTAATTCTTTCATAGGAGGTAATCCATAATGAACATTCCTCCCCACATAATTCAATCCATTAAATTTACTAAGGCAATACAAATCAATTTATTAGGCTAAAATGAGCACTAAGAAGGTTTCATTGGAAAAAGGGAAATCAAAAACATGGGTAATTACCATTAATAAAGTAATAAATTCTGTTTATAAAATAGGGAAAACGCATAGAAGGATATTGGTTCATTATAAATTTACCATATTGAAGAGAATCCCCATATTTAAGTGTAACTACAATGAAGACTCTTAAGCATTCCATTTCACCAAGTAAAAAATCATAAGGAAACACCAATTCCATAAGGCCAAAATATTGATTTAAAAAACAAATCACCACTTTTTCGTTCAGAATACATCACACATAATTGGAGGGGTATCATTATAATATCATGAAATTGTTTCTGAAATAATTCATTTAAGCATAAACACACATCAGGTACTAAATCCATGTCCCAATTAACTTTATAAAAGAATTTATTCTAAAAATCATACTATACTAATTAATATCCATGGAAGGTTGAAAACATTAGCAATTAGTGCATTCTTAAATTAAAAGGGAAATAGAAAGGGATCCTACCTCAAAATCAAGGTATGCTAATTTTAACAATGAGAACACAAGACTTCCCCTTACTGCTTCCATGCATATGCACCTTGACATATATTAAAGGACACCTAGCCTCTATGTGCATATTTTCAAGGCCAAATATGTAAAAGGGGATCCTTACATATATTCTTATACATGCATATACCCTTTTTTACTTACACATGTATGCATTTTCCCATACCCATATAAGCACACCTAGCCTCATTATATATATGTTTCCTTTAATGGGTGAATATATATAAAGGGGTAACTTATATATGTAAATTAATAACTATGCATACACATGAAAGAATATTTTGACAATGGAAATCCAAAACCACAATAAGGTCCAACAAACATATGGAAAATTACAAAAAACTTAGAAACTACAAAATACACAAATAGAAACTAACAAATAAGGAAAAAAGAAGAAAAAACTAGCTAAAATTGATTATTGGAAGATCAAAGAATTTTTCCTTTTGTGGAGGATATCAAAAAATGCCTAAAGATGCCCTGAGAGTCCTACCAGAGTCCCAAACAATAGAAGAAAAAAATACATATTAAACCAAACCGTAGCGTTCAAAAAAAAATGAATGGGAAATAGAGAGGGAAAAATGGTGGAAAATAGGAATATGAGTGAGCCAAAGTCTTTACCATGAAGGTCAAATAGAAAAACCAAATAAATTCGGTGGATCACCGTATCAGAGGAGGCCGTCAGGATAGAAGTCGTGGGATATGGGGGTTCAGACGAGGGGGCTGTCAAACAATTATTGAGGGGGGTGGGGGTGGGAGTGGGGAAGGAGGTAGATTTTGTTTTGTTAGTATTTTAGTTTTAATTTAATTAATTTAATTTCATTAAAAAATCGCATGGTTTGGGTCACATGGTTTGCCAAACCGCGCACCAATTGTGCGATAAACAGTGCACACAAACTACCTAAATGGCTCTAAGAGTGAGGGATAGGTTCTTAGTTTGGATAAACCATGAAAAAACTTTCTGACACCTAATATATCCTCAGTATAGGGTACATGATTTTGTACTGGAGGTTCATGGTTTTAGACAAACCATAAACCCCTGACAGCTCCTCCACACTTGAGGTTTTGGAGCCTGATGCTCTTGAAACATGGAGGAACACTCATGGAACCCCCAGGCTCTGACCTATATAAAAAATACATTGATGTGATGAAACTCATAGAATTCAATTTTGATGCTTAGTTTACAAAATATGCCATCTAGTAAATGCCAAAATTCAGATTCCACTGGAATTTTACCTTGGTTCAAAACATGGGCCATTACCACCTCCACTTTAGAACTTATCATCCCTGAGAATCCTTTGGGAACAATGAAAACATCACCCAACCTATGAGGTTCATGAAGTTTCATTCAATCAATTGCTATGAATTTCTAAATTCCCAACACACCTTCAAGAATTACTTAAGAACATAGAACTTAAGCTGTCATAACCCGAGCCAATGCTCATTTTCTGAATGAAACATTAATAATGAGCTTACATGAGATCATTTAACTAGTGACATGATTGAGGAATCATCTATTTAAAAATATAGCCCAAGGTTATCCCTATATTAGGCTTCAAATTTAATGACCAATTCTGAACCACAACATCTCCAAAATTGGAATTTCCTTAAAAAGCATGCCCTTTAGTGTTATAATGATGCTCTTGGAATGATTTCCTCAACTTATAGATCATGATTTCATCTGAGGCCATATCAAAGAACCCAATCTAAAGGAATGGTCGAAACATGAAAGACCGAACTAGAACTAGTCTCACACGATTTCCAAGAAGACACTGCCGAATATAAAACCACACATTCCTTATCTCTATGAAATGCCTTATAATGATTCTTTACTAACCTCATTCATCGAATGAGAGAAAAATAGTTCGAGCTACCTATGACCATCCCTTCCCCAAATGATCTCCTTATATGGTTGCATATAAAAATAGACCTGTGACAACTTCTTATAATCCGTCTTGCATTTACTATGAGAACATTCATCGAAGCCCATAACTAAATTCCAATGACTTCCTTTGGTCAAACCATCACTTATCCATTTAAATTGTCAATCCCCAACTTGATCAACATTGTAAACCAGATCCACCCCATTGGAATCATTACCCTTTAAACAAAAACTCTGTGCCTGAAAACAAGTATAGGATAACCAATTATTTATTAAATCGGATTCCAATGAAGTAATATAAGGTAATACATACTCCATGCTTACAAGTGATAAGTTGGCACAAGGCCCCAACGTCCACTCAAAAACATTGACTGGCCCAGAGCAGCATCTGCCTGGCAGCCATGTTAAAGAATGTAATATCCAAGGTGTTCTTACTTGAGAACCTAGGTATCACTTAGAACTAACCAATCCTTGATAAGAAACATGCATCCAATGTGAAACATTTATTAAGACAAATTATCAATCCCAACTTCCTTTTAAAGATTTATCACAGTGTATAACTGATGCTCTCTTAGTGCATCATAGAATAAGTCAAGATAAGGGACATTCTGATCTCTCAAGGAATAGTACACTAAGAGGATTTGAATTGTTTCCAAACAACCAATAAAACCAAAAAGAATAGTCGATCCACTACAGGTCAAATTCACTTGAAATAATCTTAGCTTCACCTACCAACACATCATCACAAACTGATCATAATCCTTTACCACCTGAGGCATTCCATGATCATTCACACTTACTAACTGAAGTCCATACAAGACCAAAAATGTTTCTCAAGGGTTTAATACCCATCCAACAACATAAAATTCATTTTTTCAAGAAAGAATCAACATGATTTAAAAGTTTCAATCTTGAAAGGAATTTGAGAAAAACTGACCATTTTATCATGATCCTCTTTGGTTGTGATCCTTCTACATGGAAGGGCACATAAATACTAGAACTGATGTGACACTTCCCACCTTAGGATTATAATATAATTCAAAATAAAATAGATAGACACGTCACTCATAGGAGAGATAGATCCAAAACACCTTTAATGCATATGTTAGACACCCCCAGGTCACGCTCATGCATGTCAAATCATACAAAGAAGGCCAAAATCAACCTGAAAAGTGTGTAAAAACACCTAATCCTTGGGGAAAGTCATCTTGAGCATTAGTATAAACTGACTTCATTAACACCCAGGTCACTCTACTAAGAATATGGCCTGAGAACATACACAACAGCACAAGGCTCAATGATATCACAAAACTCAACCAGTTTGTTACATCATTTAGCACTCGACGAGCACCGCATATATGAACACATACCCCTCCATGATTTAAGAGAGAGAAGAAGAAAAATCCATGACACTATCCATAGGCTATACAAACTATGTATCTGATAATTAGATGGTCTATACAAGAGATTTAACCTAGATTCATATTGCCTCATACGACCATCAACTAGGGCAACAACGTACTAGTTATTATATCACTAAGGAAGAATAAAGGTTCAAAATACCTAAAAGTGGTAAATCATGCTTGAGGAATTTCTAAACCATTGAAACCATGCATTTCTTGATGTTGACACCCACAAAAAAGACCAAAAAAAAACCTGGACACCCATCCAAACAAGGGTGACATTAGGAAGTGAAAGGTCCTACAAGGGAAAATGACACCCAAATGGTACCAAGTTTCAAAGAAATCATAGAATTATCATGGAATTTAAGGTCTAAGGGAGATACCTACATTGACTGTATAGTCCAAGAAATGACTATTTACCAATGGGTGGGGTGATCAGTCTCAGAAACGACTATTAACCAAGCGCCGACACATTCCTAGACTCCTATCTACCAACTAAAAATAGTAATAAAAAGGGAAATGAAACATCATCTGATGGAACTTTGTAACATCCCAAACTAACTGAAAAAAATATAATAACCATACTGGTGGGTTACAGGGCCTCAGGAGTGCCTCCCTCTATTCCAGAGGATACCAACTAGTAGAAATGGTCAAAGGATGTGGTAGTTGGGAGATTATAACCTCATGATCAGAGTAGAAAAATGGTAAATCAAAATGTAAATAGAAGAAAACAGTAGAATAAATAATAAATGAAAGAAAACTAGAGGGAGAATAATATAATATCTGAATAAAAGTTCCCAATTACAATTTTATAACAATGAATCTATGAAATAGGATGCTACATGTACAAGTAGTGAAAATTAAAATTTGAAAAACCATGTAATAGATGAATAAACTCCCAATGACTTTCTCAATGAACATCTTGATCATCAGCTCAGTCCTCTACTCCTAACTCCCAATTATAAGCATGAATGCTCAAGCAATAGTCCATAGTGATGTAAAAATAAGGTCTACTCGGGTACCTAAGTGGAATGGAGGACTAATCAGGGTGTGAGATATAAATCTTAGTAGTCCAACACCCAGAGTGTCTAACCTAATCTATTTAATGCATAAAAGTAAAACATCATTCATGCATGATGAATAATTATGATTACCAAAGTTAATAAAATAATACCACTCAGGTTATTAAAGGACACTTGACAGCTCTACTTGCTTCAGATCATTGTTAGAATAAGATGTTTTAATAATAACTATATATAATAATAATTATATATATATAGTTTATTTACATATTTCATCAGCCTATATGTACCAAGTACATGCAAACAGAAGTGGCCATATACCTAGATTACTATTTACTAGATGGAATGGGGAGTAACTCAGGCATTTATAAACAATCTAAAAGAGACTATAAGCTCATAAAATATGGAACATTCCCTAAATCCTAATATAGTGAGAGACATCATGCTAAAACACTCGAGATGGTGAGTGTTCCTCCATGGGAACACTCTAATTATGGAACGTGGGGAATAAATCCCATCACCCATATAGTATCACCAGTGTGAGATGTTATTCTCAACTCCTAATGTAAGGGAGTGTGATACCTCCATGCCCAACAGAACCCTTACCATCATTCCAAAACCAATGTATAATGTGTAATCACATTTATAATAAATATATATGAGGAAATACCTATCATTCCTTGCATTTCTTAATCCCATTCATAAAAAAGGGCATTCCATTTTTTAAAATTCAAATTAATCACGCACTAAATGATATATCCTTGAAAAATATTACATTTCATTTAAATTTATAAATTTTAATTCATAAAAAGGAGGTAATTCATAATGGACTTTTCATCTCACATAATTCAATCCATTAAGTTTAATACGGCAAGAAAAATCAATTTATAAGGGTCAATGTGCACTTAAAAGGTGTCATTGGAAAAAGGTAAACTACCTACGCAGGTAATTCCCATTAATAAAGAAATCCATTCAGTATATAAAACATGAAAAACACTTAAAAGGAGATTGGTTCATTAAAAATTTACCATATAGAGGGTAAACAGCCTAGTTAGGAATAACTTAAAGGAAAAGTCATAAACATTCCATTTAATTAACTGAGGAAAAAATCATAAGGAAACACCAATTCCATAAGTCCAAAATCATAATTTAAATATCCAATCAAAAAATTTCAATTTAAAAGGAAACTCACCTCATTCGAGGGGTTTTATTATAAAATCATGACACTATTTCTAAAGAAAATCATTTAATCATAAACATGAACTGGATACTAAAGTCATAGCCTAATTCACTTTAAAGAAGAATTTATTCTAAAAAATATATGACACTAATTACGATCCAAGGAAGGTGATAGAGATTATTAATTAATTTATCATTAAATTAAAAGGGAAAATGTAAAGGGACCCTACCTCAAACTAAAGGCATGATGCTTTTAATGATAGTAACATGATCTTTCCCCTTATTGCTTGTAATAATATCCACCGTCACATATATGAAAGAACACCAATCCCTATATGTACATATTTCCATTGAAAAATATGTATAAGGAGATCCTTACATTTTTGATTATATGTCAATATACCTTCTTTTACTTATAGATATATGCATTTTCATATTCCCATATAAGCACACCTATCCCCATTATATATATTCATCTTACAATTGATGAATATATCTAAATAGAGGAAAATATTTAGGTATATTCCTACATATGAATACATATGCAATTATATTTTTACAGTGGAAACTGAAAACAACCATGGAATGGTCTATCACACTTAAAGAAAACTATGATAAACTCAAAAAATACCAAATCCTTATATCAAATTTGAGAAATAAAGAATAATGGAAGAAAACTGACATGAAATTTATTATTTTTGGATTGAAATACTTTGCCTTCAGTAGAAGATATTGAAACACACTCAAAAAGGACTTGAGATTCCCACCACATGACCTTGTATCAGAATAAAAACTAAATATCCATATTAACCCTAACCCCAGGGCTTGTCCTAAAACACAAGAAATAGAGAGGGAATAAATAGTGGGAAATAGGAAGAGGAGTGACCTGGAGTCTTTATATAGAAAAATTGAATGAAAAACTGGAAGAAATTCGATGGATCACCACACTAGAGAAGGCTGCAAGGAGGGAGGTCCTGCCATTGGGGTTCAGTTGAGGGGACTCTTTCATGAGTATTGAGGAGGAGGGGTAGATTAGGTTTTCTTATTTTTTTTAGTTTTAATTTTATCAATTTAATTTCTTTTAAAAAACACATTGAATGGTTTTGGTTGCATGGTTAACTAAACCATGTGATTAATAATGCATACACACTACCTAAATGGATCTAAGTATACAGGAAAGCACACAACTTGGGTAAACCATGTACAACCCTTGATACAACTATTTCACCCCTAGGTCAGGACACAAAGTTTGTTGTTGGATGTCGTATGGTTTTAGAATAACCATGAGCCACTTATTGCTCCTCCTGACTTGATGTTTCAGATTCTGATGCTCCCAAAACCTGAATAAACATTCGAGGCATCCATAGGTCATGTACAACATCCAAAAAAATATTGAAGTTATGAAACTCTATGAATTCCATTTAGATGCTCGGTTTAAAAAACAAACCTTCTAGTAAACACAAAATTTCAAATTCATATGGAATTATACGTTGGATTAAAACATTGGTTATTGGAGAATTTAAAGGATAAATTACCTAAATTGTGATAGGGGGTAATATTAATGAACAATGTTTTAGATTAAGTCTGGAATAAATTTTCAGTGTGCCATGTAAAACCATCTAAATAAAGTACCAGACACTTTTCTCCATATAACTTATACTTAAATTTTTAATTCAAGAGACCATTTAATATTTAAAATTAAATATAAAGTGATGTAATAGATTAAATGAAACCCTTTTATAAAGTTATTAGTTTTGACCCTTATGTAGGGGTAGTTTAAATATTTCTCTAAGCACTACCTTAAATGGGAATGTGTACATTTTCCATACGTATATGTTGACCTTTTTTTCAATAGTGATATTAATGGATAGGATGGTACAATTATTGACCTTATTGGCATGACCTATCTATTGGAGAGATGATTTATATTTAAGTAATGATCTAGACTAGGGTAGATAGCTCCCTAAGAAATTAAAACCATTCTAAATTCTTATAAAGATTTTTAGATGGGAGTTTCCATTTGTCGTGAGGTGGAATCTTAATGAGGAAACAACAACCCCAAGTAGACAGGTGGATATTTAGTAAGTTGTTCCTTTTTTGAGGACGTGAGAATCATTTAATGCTATAGTTAAGTCGATTATACATTCATAGGTAATGGTATACCAATTAGTATATATTGTGGTCCGTATTCTACTTTAGTGATGGATGAAATGGGAGGTCGTCAAATGGATTAACACTCATATGGGATAATGTGAATTTTGGTTAAATATTTTTTATGGGTCATTGGATACTAAGATTCATAGGTACGGTGGGCCTATGGATAGTATCATATGATGAAATGTTGTGTTGATGAAATTATCTGGGTCTTATGCATTGATAATTGTAGTACCCATTAAATTATTAATATGGTGCATCAAACATTATGGGTTCATTGGAAATTGTTAAATGCTTGAGCTATTATGATCCATTCATGGGTATTATCTAGAGTATAATGACCTATATTAATAGAGAATTCATTTTCTCCTAGTACTTGGGATGGTGTTTCAACAGGATAAACTGTTGTAATATTACTGATTAGTTTAGTTCTAGCTTCTATGTGAGATACTAATGACCCGTGTGAGAATATATCATGATATCACTACACCTACATCTAAATTAAATCTGATATAGATTTATTTTAAGTTGAAGTATCTCCAATATATTCATCTTGGTTCTTGGTAAAAATAAGTTGGCCACATTCGGAACCCATGTTTAGTGGTGGATGGGGCTTATGCTATTGGATGAGATCACATTCTCATTAAACAATAAATAAAACACTTATATTGTGGATAGTGTTTCATTGAATTCATTTTAACATGTACATATAAGTTGTGGGAGAAAAATAGAAATAATTAAGAATAGTCATATTTGCTTATGAAATTCCATGAAGTTAGTAAGCTTGAGTTTCTAGACATAAAATGATGCTCAAGATAAAAACTCAGTTATGGGTTTGGATGGAGGTTTGATTCTAGATTCAGCCTCAAAGTGTGTATGAAACCGTGGAATTAATGATTATAATATGTGTTAGTCCATTCAAGGAAGAACAAAGATAAAATGGTTGCCTATGTATGTATCATTTGAGGACACCCGGATTCAAGGTTAGTCTATAGCGGAGCTTTTATAAAAAATCATAGAATGCCTCAATAGTAAGGTATAATGGTCTATAAATTATGATTATCCAACATGTGTGGTCGATATTTTTTAAAATAAATTATCCAGAGGTGGTTTGACTATTCTCTCTTATGTGTAGTTGGATTTGTTTAGTTGGAAACCATTATAGAGAGTTTCTATTTGATTTTATGGGATTGTATCAAGCCTTATTAGGATTCATTTTTATCTACTTATTGTACTCTCAACATAGTGATGATTATGAAATTGTCTTGACATCATCCAATGTAAAATAAGATTGTGTCTTTTATATTCCAATCTTACCAAATAATGAAATTAATTTCCTTGTTTTATTGTCTAATAGACTCTGTGGATGTGGTGCTCCAGGAGGGTGGTTGTTTATAGAGGCATGGTTTGTCCTTAGTGATTCTGGGATTCCCATTTTGGAAGGCCTTGGGTGGAATCATGAACCCCATATAATTATTTTAACTGACTATCAGGTAGGATACCACTGTTTAGATCAGGAAGTGTTCTTGATACATGAATGTTTTTGCTAGGTACCGATGTCTCGCTAGAGTATGGGCTACCTTAGATAACATCCTTGGATTCAAGTGATTTATTTCAAGGTTACCCCAAAAGTTGTGTCAAGATTGGTTTAGATGATTAGAGTGTACTGATTCATGGTTTACGGATCAGGTATACATCCACATTAATGCTATGGAACGACAACGTAAATAAATGTTTGGTGTGGAGATAACACTCGATGTCGGTTTGGGGATTTAGTGAGCATGCCTGAATAAAGATTTTGTGCCTTGGATAAAATGAACTAGGATTTAGTTTCAAATGACTCAAATAATAAAGATTAGTGTTTAAAAAAATATTCAGCTGGTAGTGGATCATCATGCCTTTATATTGGTTCATTGAATGTTATCGTAGAGGAATCCCATCTATAATGTTGTCTAGTTAAGGTGAGTGCAATAAAAAGATCATCCATGTATTTTTATGGCTTGGATAACCTTAACGAGTTAAAATGGGAATTTAACATTTGATAAGATTGGTAAATATACCAAAATCATCCTTAGAACACTAATTGATGGTCCGTTTAGGAAATTTCGTTGGCGGGAAGTGATATGGTTCAAAATTGGCCATTAATGTTAGGACCTATGGTGGGTAGATCCTTGGGTTGATTGATGAAATAAATGATTATGTGATCATTTATTAGGTTAGATTATCTTAGGTAAGTTCTTTCTTGACATTTTAGCTTTGAATTTGAGTGATGGCTCGAGATTCACGACTTAAGTAACCTATATTTAAAGGATATTCTAAGAGGCGAATTAGCATCTAAAAAGAAATGAAACTATTTTAGTGATAATTGATTGAATTAGGTAGTCGAGGTGTCTTTTTTCATTATTTTCCCAATATCTTATTAGGGATGAGAATTTATAAGGTGGGGAATTATAAGATCTTGTGCTTTTTACTAGTTGAAATTTTCCATATAAATTTAAAAGATTCGATTTAGTGAATAGTCCAAATTTTAAACTATGATTTAGAATGTAAATATGAGATTTTTAATGCTTAAAAGTATTTTTTAAGAAAGTGGTTATGGACTGATATGTGTCTTGGGTGTGCATTTGAGTTTCTAGAGCATCAGGATTTTAAATCCTAGTTTTTAGAAATCCAAATTGTTGCATGCAATTAGTTCTAACTTTGCAACTCAACCATAAGAGGCCTGAGGGGATAAGAGGGTGTCAAACTATTTTTCAATCCATGCACTTGAGGATTCATGACTATACAAGAAATATGTAGAAAATTGCAGACCCAACTGTATGGTCTATGCATCATTAGATAAAATATGGTCCTATCCCACACACTTAGTTCTACATAGAAAGTGGGTGCATAAGGATGGTGTACAGTTTGGCTGAACCATGCTTCCAGACCATGTTACTCATTTAGAGGATTGATTTTACAGTTTTACCCTACCCTCTTTTTATGTTTCTCCCCTAATTTATCCCACATTTTTCTAATGCATGGGAGGATTCTCAATCTACCTCTCCTCCTCATAGGATATGATTCTTCTCCTTAATCTAATTTCCTAATATTATACCATCATGTGTGTTGGAAGTGTATCAAAAAAAATTTCAATCCACTTTCTACATTCCATTTTTATCTTTCAATATTGAATTATATTTCAATGCAACCTCATCTACCATATTTTCATGGTGTTTTTCTATTTGTTTAATTTATCTCAAACAATATTGAATTAAGGGTCAAAAATGGATTGTTTCAGAATCCTATGAAAGAGGTATAAGGTCTATGTATTTTACCTTGATGTCTTATTTTTTTATAAAATACAATATCATGTCACATGAAGGATTATCGATGAGCTACTACTAAAATTATAAATAACTTAAATTAATTATATAAAACACAAATAGAATCTTTGTGAGACCCTTCGATATGGTTGGAGTTTGGTGAACACCACTTGGTACACCCCTTTGGCTGTGTCCAATTAATTTACCTTATTGTCCATTGTTTTAATTGGCCCTATATTGAGGTTTGACTAATTAATGGTCAATGAATTGTTTATATTTTAAATGTGTGTGTTCTTATCCCATCATAATATATTAATTATTCCTTGGTTAAAAAGGTGAAATGAAAATTGAAATGCTTGAAATGATAAATGGTATATACCTTTCCATCGTTTTCTTAATTACTTATAAATGGAATGACCTAAATAGTACACTTGAGTTGTGATATGACATGATTATGGGCATGAAGATCTTAATTATTCATGATTAAATTATAAAGTGGAATGTTTATATTTATAGATTTATTTAATAATTACTCTATAATTGAATTTATTAATCATGAAAAGTCATAATTTTAGCATCAATATATCTGAGGGCCAATGTCTAATTAATAAATGCATGTGCTTATTTCATATTATTATCTTTAATACCTGGGAATGATGTCCATTATTTTGATACTTGGGAATGACATTGCTTATTTAAATATTATACTCTGGAATGGAATCCCATATTTAAATTTGATACTCAGGCATGACATACCTTGTGATTTATGATACTCAAGAATAGAATCCCTTGTGATTTATGATACGTGGGCATGGCTTCCCTTGTGATTTATGATACTCGAGCATGGAATCCCTTGGGATTTATCATACCAGGGGATGGTTTCCATCATGATTTATGACACTTGGGAATGGTTTCACTATATAATGATCACACTCATTCATGGAATCCTTTACTACCATATGAGACCATTGTGACTTTGCTTTCATGCCCGAGTTATGCCTCAGGTCTGGTCTAGCATTGCGTATCTATGTATATGTATATATATGTTATAAAATATATAGTACATATAAATACATACATACATACATATATATATATAGTGACATATCATAAGAGATATTCTGGCATAGGAAAAAATATGGATTGTCAACCAAGTGTCATTGAGGAACTCAAGCTTGACTTGATTATATTTATTGTTCACTAATTTAGTATTATACCTAAACATTGTGGGTTTTTTATAAATATAATGGATTGAATTAGACACCATGGGTGGTGTCCTACAGAGTTTATCTCACACCCTGTTCAGGCCTCCATTTGGTACCTGGACATACCTCATTGTTATAGGGTCTGGTTCTAGACTCGTCTTTCTTGATGTTATTAATTTCATGCGTTTGTTCATGGATATGAGGTCTTAGGAGGATAGGATTTAGATAGATCTCAAGATTCTTGAGGATATTTCCTTTAATGATTTTGTTTATTTTGCAGTGTATTGTTATGTATTGCCTATTGTATGATTATTTATTGGAACATTATATCTTTTTCATGCATGGTTTTTCCTTAATATATGATTGGTTGTCAATTATTAATACCATCTTCCAATAATTATCTATTTATATTACTTATGTTGTTGATTATCTCATATAACACTGTGATAACATAATCATGAGGGTAAAATTTCCCTACCATACAACCATTGAACTCTCACCAGAAGCCTCTGGAATACGGGGAGGCGTTCTTGAGGCCATGTGGCCAACCATCTTATGGAACTATTCTAATGGCTCCTAGGTCAGGATGTTACAGTTGGTATTGGTGTACCTAAGTAGGGTTTAACCTACTATTATGATTTTAGGTTAGGACACCCATTATTTATATTTGGTAATGTATTTTCCCCCTTCATTATTTGACTATATTTTAGATTGCTACAGTCTAGTTATTCTAGAGGTTATTACATGCATTTGTTTCCTCTTGGGTTAATAGAAGATTATTTTTCCGGCATGGTTATGATTTACTTAGACGTGTGAATATATAATGGTTATTTAGTATAGGGAATATTATATGTTTGATATGACTTTTTAGTGCTAGTTTCTAGCCCTTGGATTATTGGAGGTAGGCTTGAGGTGTCACATTCAGCTTACTGCTAGTCCAGGTGGGGCCTTGATTGGTCAGGTTGTGACAATATAGGTCTACCCTAAAATATATCTGCAAAAAAGGTCAGGATACATTACATGATAAATATAAAGTCATATTTATTGGGCGAGTACCATGATTTATATCAATTACATAAGCAATTTTAGTGAATTCACTCCAACTATAATAATGAAACCATTCATCATATCAATTACTAGGCCAAGATCCATATTTAACTTAATTTTGAGTCTAATTTAGTGTTCCTATTAAACATAATATTTTTAGATAGTCCTTCATGCCAATAATACCACATATTTTTGTTGAATAATTTGGTGTAAAACTCATTATCTAAATTCATCAAATGAATTTTCCAAAGTCCATTCCCCAGATTACCAAACTTTTAGGGTTATGTCACTAAGTGAAAGACAAAGATCACAATGAGACCTAAATACCTAACTCTTAGGGTTAACCAATTATTTTATGCCTTACATTAGTCAATCCGTACACACCAATAATTATTATGAACCTTCCCATTAAGAAGATCAAGGTATTGAAACATGTTTGGTTTTGAAGGAAACTAACACTTAGTATTTTCATGGGGGTTTTCTTGGTATCACCATTTCTATGTTCATCTATTATATATCATAAGATCATATGAAACCATTACATCTCATGAAATCCTTATAAGTATGCATTCTTATAATGATATGGTTTTATATTTTATATATTAAACCAAATTAATATGTTCAAAACATATTAATTTATAACACTATACACAACTAATGATTTATTTTACTTACCCAAAAATTAATATTTAATTATGCCAACACATTTACCAATCTATATCATGTATGAAACCCTTTCATTTAGATGTTTATAATATTATGAAACCAAAGAAACCTCAAGGTAAAGTATGATTTGATTGATAACTGACCACAATTTTTCTTAAACAGAGCCTAATCCCTCGGTCTAGTTAGAAGTTTGACCTAAAGTATAATTATCCATAGATCAATAGTCATGAGAGAACTTAATTCAAATATAATCCTAACAACTACTACATATAAATCATAATAAACATTTATTATCAAATGCATAACTAAAAAAATAATTATACTCCTAGTTTAATATAACAAAATATAATATCGCACATACCATGTAACATACTCTATGCAAGTTATGAAAATTATATTAAAACATTTAATTATTTTAAATTAATTATTACTAAAATATATAGTATAAAAATTATACTTAAATATTAAATAGTTATTTATTATGTAAATGAATAATTAAAATATTTATCTATAGATATTAATTTTGGGAGACGATATGCACAAAATTGAAACAACCTAAAGTCAAACCACTCGAAACATGATCAAGAATACACCAAAAGTTCAGCTTCCTCCAGAATTCACGCGTAATGGAACACTAAAACTCTATGAATATGTGATTCAAAGCTTAATATGTTTTAATGAACCCGAAATCACTACGCACATAGTTTTTCAAAAACATATAAACATTTATACAAATAAGTAATGAAAAAAAAGAGAAAAGTAAAAAAAATTATTTTACATGGTTTGGATTTTCATCATATACCCATGGAAGAACACTATAGAAATAATATTTATATAATAGTAAATATATTAAAAATCATTACCTTTCATCCACATGGATATATTTTATTGATTAATCACATTTCAACTCAGTAGGCATCCCCACCATATATACTTAGTGGGGTATAACTGATCTTCTAGTTGCACTGAAGTCCTACAATTTTGGGCATACATCTATTTACAATTGTCAAAAATGATGTCCTATAGAAATCCTCAACATGAGTGGATACATCAGGTAGAATAATCACATCACCATTTACTAAAAACCCTTCCTCCCTGAGTTTTCTAATTTCCACTAAAATCTAACATCCAATGTAAAATCCTACAAATAAACCTGTCATATATTAAAGTGTAATAAACTTTTTTATCTTCCTATAAACTGAATAGATATAATTGAAGATGAATAAAAATACATAAAACATTCCATTGGAATACTACTTAACGTACCCTTGGTATACCTTCAACACTTAAACAGATTCAAACTTCATATCTTCTTTCCACATACATTAAATTATCTCTACTGCCTTTGGATTACCCCAACACAATTGAGGCATAGTATTTCCTCATAATTTATTTTATTAGAACCTTAGTGCACATGTCAAAGGGATTTATTATTCCAGAAATGTTTTATATCTCTAAATCTTCATCCTTAAGAAAATTCTAGTTGCAATGATATTTCTGATTGATATCTTTTTTCTTGGAATTGATCAACAAATTTTTATCCAAGTGAATATCACTTTTTCTACCAAAGTAAATCACAATTATTTTTATATTCGAATAAAGTTACAATATAAAATGTTTCAATAAAAAATCACATTTTATGCTTCAAGTATAGATATATATTCATTCTCTATAGTAGATAGTGTAAAGATTTACTGTAACATAGACTTACAACTAATTTTTTTTCTTTTAAATGTAAAAAAAATACTTTTTTACTTTTATAAGTAAAAAAATAAACCCTAAAATCTAGGTCTATATACTCTTGAAATTATTTGGATATGCCAAAACAAAAGGTAATATATTATTTTGATTTGAGATATCTTTTGATATATTTCATGGATTACCAGTGTTATTTCCTCATATTTACCATATAAAAACTTACAACACACACAAAAAATTTAATGTTAGGGTGACTGCAGAATATATAATATATTAAACTTAAAACAACAGAATAAAATTAATTTATTTTCCATGTATATCACCTTATATTCAATTATAGTGCTTACCCCTTTAACTACATAAACTTCCCAACTGTAGGATTTGAAATTGATTTAAATATGATCATAGAAAACCAAGCAATGACCATCCAGATGCACACTATGTATGTAACACCCAATGATTTACACTATATTTTACTATATTTAAATTTCATCGATATCTTCATTTACACACAAAACTATATTAAAATTATTTGGGATACTTTTTATTGAGGTAAAACATTACAAAAAAGTTTATGAAACTATGAAGTAGAACCCATCACTATTGAAAATATAGTAGATTGCATTGATTTTTTAGTGGTGATTTAAAAAAACACTATTAAACCTTGAAATAATATTTTAAGACCATTTTATAGTGAAAATATTAAAATAATTAGAAATAGTGATATTTAATGGTGATTTTAATTAACCCTCTACAATGTTTTTTTATTTAGAGATTATTTTTATTAAAAATCCGCTATCTATTTTAAAAAATTCTTATTACCCTTGACCTCGACCTATCATTGAAACCCTTGTAGTTCGATACAAACTCCTACATGAATCTGACACCCTATCACCATCGATGCTGACATCCCTCCCCCTTAAAACCACTTGTTGCTATACCCCCTTGCTGAGACCCTCTTCATATCCCCTAATACCCTCTCCACCTCACCTGACACCCTCTACCCCTTGACGTCCCCACACCATCCCCTCGATGAAGCCTGATGTTGGACCTACCTTGATAATATCCTCTCCACCTCACTGATAATGTTGATATCACCTAAAAATAAATTCCCACAATTGATATCCTCTCCCCTCAATGATATCTATGTTTTTACCATTTTATTATGAAATTCATATATTTTAAGTAATTTAATGTGTAGTTGATGGATAAATTTAGTGCGTTTATTTTTATTAATCATTGTCTGGAGGTGATTCATGTGAATTATTTTCAATAACTATATCATATTGATAAAAAATACACTTTGAATACTAAGAGTACCTAATTAAGGAAATTTAATGACAAAAACAATATTTTTTATGATTCCAAAATTTCATTCCTTATTTTCTACCATGTAGAGATTTTATATAATTAAGGATTTTCTAGATAATTATTATTATTTAGATACATCCATTTTAGGATTTGATTCAATAATAATATAGTATGTCACTCTAACTAGTGATTTTTTGGTAATTAGAAATACACTTTGACTAGTGTATTATATACTAAGGATTGAATGTTTTCTTAATGACCTAGATTTTATCAAAGGTAAAAAACATTTATTTTTTGACCCAAATCTATTGTTTAATCTTGATAAATGTTCCCTAAAGCCTAAGGAAGGTTATGGAAAAAATATGTGGATTTTTTATAGTCTAGAGATCTAAGAATTGAGTAAAAATAGTGTTTCGTAGTTAGTTCATGGTTAGTACAAACATGTGGGGTGACTGTGTGGGGGAACTCATTGGGCTGTAGGAGCCCATTTCATTTTTCTGAAACTATGCTAGCCTAGGTGCATGACTATGAATGTTGCCTAGGGATTTGAGACAATGATATTCACACAACTTTTTAATGGTTAGGAAAACCGTGCATCTATCTAGTGTGAGGTCCCTCTTTAAGTAGTGTTATGGCACACGATTTGGGTATGGTTTGGCCAACCATGGGAATAAACTGTGAACCCCTACCAGGATGAGTGATTATACCCTTTTTTTATTAATGAACATAAAAACCAAACTCTTTCTTTTCTCTTTTCTTTTCCAACTGATGAACCTTTATCCCTTATCTCATGGATTATTCCTCCTCCTTTCAAGGGATCGATGTAGATCCTCCATCCAAACTCCAAATCAAGTGCCATAAAAATAATTGGATCCACAATGGAAAGACATAATAACAACTTGATTCCTTTCACCCTTTCTCTTCCCATTTGTCATGCTATTTAGGTGAAAGATATATTCCCTATTTTCACGTTGTTGATTTCTTCTTCATTTTTCATATGATCTACTTCAAATATGAATCCAATACTGGATGAGGAGTCATATATGACCTTATGATAGGTGGTATAGTTGTTTTACCTAAATTTTGAGTTTTATTCATAGATCATCTATTCTTCCACACAACGAACTTTGTCACACATTTTCTTAAAATGTTTTCTTCATTAATAAATAGTTATGTGCTTGTTGTTACAATTCCAAGGACCTTTTATAAGTGATTTTAGGATTTAAGCCTAAATAATATCCACCACTTTGGTATGATGGATGAATTTGTGTCTTTTTATTAAACTATTAAAAAATACAAACAGTGCCTAAGTGTTTGTCTTGGATAGGATATGAAATTTATAACATTTATATAATTTTTCAATGGACTGGAACACCTTCTAAGTGTTTTTCATGAACTTTAATTTGTTTTCATACTTAATTAGATGAAATGTATTGTTTAAAATAAATAGAAATAGGAGGAAACGACATGTCAAGTGATACATGTTTTTTTATTACTGTGGATTGCATGAATTGTGATGCCCTTGGTTGTATTTGGATTGATGATTATAATGGTAAATAGGTGATCTATTAGATATTATTATTTTTATAATTATTCCATTGATATTGGGTGTGGAACAATGGTTAAGGGTTCTATTGTAAATGACATTTCATGCTCCCTTACATTGGGTGTTGAGCATGATATATTTTACCGCTAAACTGTTATCTAGGCAATGGGAATAGCATTCCACATTATCCCATATTGATTGTTGGGAATGAAGTATCACCCAACTTATCATGAGTATTGAGAATGATGTGTCACATTCATTATGAGATTTAGGGTATGTACCATTTATTTAGCCTATAGCTCATTAAACTAGTTATGGATGCCTGAGTTACACCTCACATCTTGCCAACACCTAGGATCCAATTATATTTTTAATTACATCCTCACATACATAGTTAATATAGGTGTATAAAATATATAATTATACTATATATATATGTGTTAATTATTACTATATATATATGTATGGTTACTGATCAGACTCTTACACTAGCCTATTCTAAAGCAGGTATAACCATCCAAGGGTCCTATAAGAACCTAGGATGACTGTTATTTATCTAATTCTTGAATTAGTTATTATTTAGTTATATATGAAAGATTTTTAGCTATATACAATGGATGAGGTATTTATAGACATTGTTGGTCATGACCTACAGAGATTTTATCTTAGACCCTACTCAGGCCACCTTTGGTACCAAAATAGATTTCTTATCTATAGGTATGGATAAGGGAAAGTGTCCTTCTAAAGTTGTTTGATTCATTTTACTTGTATATTATAGTATGGGAGAACAGGACTGAGAATATTATCTTGATTCTAGTGGAGTAGTGTTTTGGATTTTTTTTATTTTTGTACAGTAATTTGTATATAAATATCCTCTATTTACCCCTTTTTGTATATTAACATTCCATGACATCATTATATATAACTCATCCTATTGGGTTTTTATATTATTATATAAATTTTATATTTATGTTTATATAGTTTATCATACTTGTTTCCACTATTACATTATATTATACCATTCTTCCACTACATCGGTTTATTGGTCCTGTTTTTACAGTGTCTGTTTCTTCTTTCTATTGGTTATTCATATGCATATTCTATTGAATGTTTTTTTACATTATCTATTGTTCCACTCTTATATGAGGGTATAATATCTCCATTATACCACCATATACTCTCACTGCTAGTCGACAACCACTGATGTATGGCGAGGCACACTTGAGTCCATGTGGCCCACTGGCTCAGGAACGAGTTAAGTGGATATTGAACCAGGATGTAACAAAGATGTATCAAAGGTGTTTCTTTTACTTTGTCTTAATGTTTGGGTATTATATTAGAGACTATGAAAGTAATGGAATTTGGTAATGATCCTATGCTTGGGCGTACCTAACCAATGTATTTGGAAAACCCAAATTACCTGGTTTAGGGAATGTGGTTTTGATTTAAACTTGTTATAGTTGACATAAATTCACTTTTGGATGACACACATATCTTATGATGCTATTTTTATTGGTTTTATTTCAATGAGATTTATTTTACCCTGGATTGATGAGATGATGGAATTACATCTCATGAAACATTATAGGAACTTCAAGACTTATATGCCATGCATTTTTATGCCATGTTTACTTTCTACATGCATTGGATGTGGAAAATAGTTATTACCTAGAATAGTTTTTTTGAAACATGCTAAAAATTCTAGTAGTATGGGAAAATATAATTGAAACATAAGCTTCCTTCCTTAACCAATTTTTTTTCATTTATAGTATAAATAAGAGATAATGTGCTATTAGTTGTGGCATGTTGCGCTATAGACCATTGGTCACATGGGTAGGAACATGTTATGGTCAGCATTAGTGGACTCTGCATTGAAATTTATAAGGATCATGGGCCCTTATAAATTGGAAATGAGATCTATATAATTAGACCATTTAAATATATTTAAATACATAAATGTGCACAAATTTAAAATGAATATAACTTTTATAATGAAATGGTTATCTTATAAGTGTGATATGATACCTTGACCCTGAACCAACATTAGTAGTGGGTATAAGGGTTATCTCTTATATTATTTTGTCCTGATGTGGTATTTTCATTATCCCATTGACCTAGATTTTGGAGGAGGTAGAGAGGTGTGATATGTTCATAGGAAGGCTCTGTACCATTCCTAGTTATCTATCTATGATCGATTACCTATTAAATTATTTTTTGAGGTGTGGATTTAGAATTATATAATCTTTCCACCATGACATCATTGAGTCATACACCTTGAAGGTGGTGATGACCATGCACTGGAGGTGGTGGGACCTGAGCTACCAGTGATTCCTACTGTAGTTCCACCAACGGAACAAATTAAAGTTCTTTATATGGACCCCATCACCATGTTTCAAGAAGGATTTTCCCTATGAGGAAAAATTATAGGCTTATCATGAGTTGTCCTGACTATAGAAGTGTTGACTTGAGAGTTCCAATAGTAGTATCCTCCCACATATTCAGGGGATAAAAGACAACATGTAGTCTAGTCATGTCCAGAGGCCATGATTTATATATTAGAGAATCTAGAGATTCCTCCAGAGAGGATGGATAGACTCTCTGGTTATATGATACCTGATTCTACAAAGATATGGCGGGATGCTTTTAACCATACATATCGATAGAGAGATATGATCTGGGAATACTGATAATCTCATATTAAAATTACTTTCCATAGACTATAAGGGATGAATGAGCTAGATAATTTATGAATCTCCAGTAGGGAGCCTATCTATCAAGGAATATTCTACTTTTCTTACTAAGCTATAGTGATTCACCTTGACTTTAGTGGGTGATGATATCAAGGCCTCTAAGCGATTTGATGATAGAATGGTTTATGCTATTCGATTGTAGGTCAATGTTTTCTAGTTGACAATAATTTTTGAGATAGTCAAATAGACCCTTATTACTAAGTGGAATCTAAGGAAGCCAATGGTTTGAACGAGGGTGGTTCAACACCTATATCATCTAGCAGTTCTTATAATAGAAACATGCATCAAATTGACATTTCATATAGGGGTAGTAGTAGTTAAGAAGTTTGTGCTGATAACTATCTTATCCATCACATGTGTGAGATTTCAGGACATCCAAAACCTCAGTGTATGTAGGCTCTAATGAAATGAAGAGGATGTGGTAGGATTGGGCATATCTAGTGATTCTATAGGACTTGTACATCGGTTTCTAGAAAGTGGGGATCTACACCTACACCACATTCTAGAGTGAGGCTAGTAGTATCTTTCTAGGATGGCAGCTAGAATACCACTAGCCACTCAAAAAGAGGAGGTGGTATATGCAGAGGTAATCAAACATAGGATTATCAGAAATAGCAGAGAGGGCCTAATCAGGGTAGTCATGTTGTGACTCATGGTCATGGTACATTCCAGTTACATGTGGTGTTACCTATTCCATAGGATAAGGGCACCAAGACTTTTACTGTATAAGGTGATATTCTAGTATCATCTATTTTAGTCTCTACTTTATTTTTCATAGATTTTTCATATTACTTTATATTTGATATGGTTTTTGATAGTGTAAGGCTCAATATAGAGATTTTATATTCTATTTCTAAACTCAATACCCCCATTGGGTATCCGATCAGAGTACATACACAACATTAAGGATTGTCCCATTGAGATAGGTGGATATCTCTTTGAGTGGGATCTCTTCATCATTAACATGATAGGGTTTGATGTGATAATTTGGATGGATTGGTTAGTTCCCTATTAATATCATATTCAATTCTATCATCGATGGGTGAAATTTACATCACCAATGGGTGGAAGGTATGTTTATAACAAAAAATGAGTTGTTCTTTCAACTTTATCAGGACGTGAGCAGTACAGGCTGGGTATAATGAAGGATCATATATAAAATAATTTAATGGATGATCAGGGGTTAAGAACCACAATTTACCCTCCTGTAGTGGATCTTTTTTAGGGACTTCTTCCATGAATACTCTTCTAGGCTACCACCAGTGTGAGGTAGAATTTACTATTGTGTTAGTTCCAAGTGCTACACCAGTTCCCATTCATACTTATAAGATGACACACTTAGAGTGTCTATAGCTGAAAACATAGTTGTTTGAACTGTAGGATAAATAATTTATACACCCCAGAACTTCTATTTTGGTTCACTAGTCAATTTTCTAAGAAAAAATATGATACCCTCAGGCTTTGCGTGGATTATCGATGGTTAAACCAGCTTATGGTAAATAACTAGTATCACATACCCTGAATAGATGTTCTCTTATATCATATATGAGGAGTGATAGTGTTTTTAAATATTTTTTTAGGTTGGTTCATCATCAGGTGCGTGTCAGGAAATCTGACGTACCTCGTATGACTTTTAGGAGCATGTATGGTCTATTTAAGTACATGTTCATGTAATTTGTTCTCCCAAATGCACCTGATATTTTTATGGATCAAGTGAATTGATTTTTAAACTTGTATATGGATTCTTTCATGGTTGTATTTTTAGAAGAAATCTTAGTTTATTCATATTTTTGACACAACTATGCCATCCATCTTGAGATCATACTGAGTACCCTAAGGGATCACCTATTTTATTTCATGCTTGTAAAATTCCACTTTTGGATCAACAAAGTCCACTTCCCTGGTCATATAATCATCGAGATTGGAGTTTAAGTAGACCTGAAGAAAGTGAGAGCTATAGTTTTATAGGAGTATCCCAATAATGTTTTTGATATACAATGTTTCTTGGGGCTTGCTGAATGTTACAAATTCTTCATCCCATATTTCTCACACTTTGAAGTGAATCATACTGGTCTGACTAAAAATGGTTTAAAATTCACAAAGTCAGATTATTTTTAAGAATACTTTCAGGATTTGAAGGGAGGATGGAATTCAACCTTGATCCTGATCCAACTGAAGTAAAAAACAAGCTATAATTTTTATTGCCACACATAAGGTCTTAGGTTGGGAGATTTTTTGATATAGGATGAGTTCATCATCATGTATGAATCTCTTAAGTTAAGGCCTCACAATAAGAATTAACCAATTAATGAAATTGATCAAGATATGGTTGGTGATGATCTTTTATTTTAGAGACACTATTTACTTGGAGAGTATTTTGTGGTATTCACCGATCAAAAAATCCTCAAGTACATCTTTACACAGTGTGATTTGATTCTCATAAATAACATATTGGTTGAGTATCATAAATTTTTTGATTAAAAACTTATTTACATGAATGGTAAAGTAAATTTTTTAGATGATTCTCTATGATGGAAGACTCCAAAACAGGTGGTACAGGAGGCCAGTAGTGAATGACACATCATTGCCTTATTTTCAAAAATACATGTTGAGGTTTAGAAGGATCATGGGTAGACTATCCTATCATATTTAGTAGTGACCTCAAATTTCATGGAACGGTGGATAATGAGGTATCTTTTAGGCCTAAGGGACTAGTATTAAGAAAGAATATCTCAAAAAAGGATTCATCGTCTAGTTAGATCATGGATGAGGATGAGACCTTATGCTTTCATGGGCATGTTTGGGTCCCAACTAACATAAGAGATAAGATGATCATGGAATTTCATGCCTTAGTATGGGCAGTACATCCCAGCTTCACCAAGATGCATTGAGACATATGTCGCCAGTATTGGTAGCCTAGTAAAAAAATTCTATATAGATAGTTTTATCTCACGGTGTTACACTGGTCAGCAGGTTAAGGCGGAACATCAATAATCGACAAGACATTTACAACCGTTGCCCATTCCTGAGTGAAATGGGATGAAGTATATATAGATGTTGTTACTAGTTTACCTAGATAACCCCTGGAAATGATAAAATTTGGGTATTCATTGACTTTTAGATGAAGGTCACATACTTCTTACCTATTTGAGATACATTATAGGTAGATTAGCTAGTGATGCTATACGTCACCGAGGTTGGGTAGATTCATTATCTCCGAATACTATCATATCTCAAAAAGATGACCTATTCATGTGTTGGTTATCTTAGGGGTTGAAAAATTCCTAGGGTATACATGTGATTCTGAGTATGGCATGTCACCCTTAGATCAAAAGACAAATAGAGAATACATTTCAGGTGTTTGAGGACATGCTCTGTTCATGTGACTTTAAATTCAAGTGTTTTAGGGAGAAACATATAACCCTTTTTTATTATGATTACAAAAATATCTTTCAACCCAACATTAATAGGACTCCATATGAATATTTATATAGAATTCCTTTTCAATCAACTCTGTGTGGTTTAGAGGTACGAGAGGTAGCTTTTCATGGACCAAATCTTGTCTAGGAGAATACAAACTGTGTCCAGTTGATCAAAGAGTGCATGATGAAAACTCTCTCTAGACAGCAGGCATATGTCAATAGATGTTGACATCCTCTTGAGTTTTATTTTGGAGATTTGGTTTTCTTGTGAGTTTTTTTGAGGACTGGACATTGATGTATTCATAGGTAAGGTAATCTTTCACCTATTTTCGTTCGAACCTTATATATTCTAAAACGAATTAGAAAAGTAGCTTTCTAGATGTCAGTTCCTTAGAGATATCAATCGATACATGATGTATTTCATGCATCTTAGATTCACCAGTATTATCATGACCCATCACAATTTTTTCGGCCTGAAAAACTCTAGTTGTATGTGGATGATTATTTTGAGGTGTATCTAGTGCCTATCATGGATCATAGTGAGAAAACTCTATGAGGAAGGTCAGTTCCTTTAGTAAGGGTGCTATGGAAACACGAATGAGTATAGGATGAGACCCATGAGTAGGAAACTGATATACAATCTCAGTGACCCGATCTTATATCTGACAACACCTCTTTACCCTTATAAGGAAAACGTGGGGATTAGTTTCTTTACGGTGGGGAGGTTATAAAAACCTAGATTTTATCAAAGGTACATATCATTTGTTTTTTTGAATTGAATACTTTTTTAATCTTGTTAAACATCACCTATGGCCTAGGGATAGTTTTGGAATTTTCCAGGGCTTATTTGGATCTTAAAGGTCCAAGAATTGGGTAAACACATTGAGACACACAACTAGCGCATAGTGAGTAATAACTGTTTGGGGTAACCCTGTGGGGAACCCATTGGCCTATAAGAGGCAGTATGGTTTTTCTACAATTATGAAAACCTAGAAGAATTACCATGCATGTTGGAGAGGGATTTAGGATAGTGATATTTACATGGCTTGCAAGTGGTTAGGGAAACCATGTTCTTAGCCTATGTGGGGTCCCTCTTGAGGTTGTGGTGTCATTCACAGTTTGGAAAACCATGTGGACAAAATATGTACCCCTCTTAGGATGGATGAATTATACCTTTTCCCTTATTGAACTTAAAAAATAAACTCCCCATTTTCTCTCTTCATTTATAGCAGATGAACCCTTATCCCTTCTCCCGTGGGTTCCTCCTCCTCCTAATATAGGGATAAATGTAGCTCCTATATCTGGACTCCAAATAAAGTACCTTCAGTATCATTGGATCTGAATTGATAATCACTCGAATATTATTTATAACTTTATTCATTGATCTTCACATTTTCTACACTAGTTAAGTGAAGGATCTTATGCCCTATTTTTAGGATGTTTATCCCTTCTTCACTTTTATTTTGATCTAAATCAAATATCAAGATAATTTTGGATGATGATCCATCTATGAAATTACTGTAGGTGGTATAGTATTTTTAATTAAAAGTTGAGTTTTTATTTATAGCTCCTCTATTGTGATGCACATCAGCCTTTATCACAAATCTCCTTAAAATGTATTCTTTGATTCTAAACAATTATTCACTTGTTTCTACACTCATGGGGACCCATTCGATGATATTATAGGATTTCAAACTCAATCATATCTACCCCTTGGGTGTGAAAAATGAATTTACCTATTTATATTAAATTATTTCAATATCCAAACATCTCTTAAGTGTTTAGATTCACTTGGAGATGGATTTTACCACTTTTATATAATTATTAAATGGATTGTAACACCTTATAAGTGTTCCCATTAAACATGATTTATTTTTAACTTCTTAATTAAATGAAATATATTGTTTAAAATAATTCTAAATGGGTTTCAAGGCCACATTAAGTGATGCATGTTTTAGTTGTACTATGGATTATATGAACTGTGACACCCTTAGTTATATTGAGATTGATAACTATAATTATAAAGAGAAAACCCGTCATGATGTTTTTGTTATTATTATTCCATTGATATTGGTTGTGGAATGATGGTTAATGGTTTTTTTGAGCTTGATGTTTCACCCTCCCTTACGATGGTTGTTGGGCATGACGTCTCTCACCAGTATACTGTTATATTGGCTATGGGAATGACATTCAAAATTCTTCTGTATCGGGTATTGGGGATGATGTTCCACCACACTTATCTAAAGTGTTTAGAATTATGTCTCACATTCATTATGTGATTCATGGAATATACCCTTTCTTGAGCCTATAGATCGTTACACTGGTTAGGGACGCCTGAATTATGCCCTTGGTCTATTGAACACCTAGTATCTAGGTATATTCTTACATACGTCCTCATGTAATTAGTGCATATAGGTGGATACTGTATATAACTATAATATATATATATATATATGTATACAAACTATTACAATATATATATATATATAAACGGTTACATATTAGACTCTTAAACCAGCTTATGCCGAAGCAAGTAAAGCCATCCCTGTATCATATAAGAACCTGATCCAGTTGTTATTTATTTACTCCCTACATTTCTTATTATTCAATTATATCTACACACCGTTTAGCTATGTACATTGGATATAATATTTCTAGAAACCATTGGTGGTGGCCTACTTAGATATTATCTCACACCATACTCAGGCTACCTCTTGTACTCTAGTAGATTACTGTCTGTAGGTATGTATATAGGAAAGTGACCTGTTGTATATGTTTGATTACTTTTACTTATTACTCTTAGATTGGGAGAATATTACTTAAAAAATTCTCATGATTCCAGTGGAGCTTTATTTTTTCCTTTTTTATTATTTAACGCATGTTGTATATGCTTTTCCCATATTTCCCCTTTTTATATATCAAAATTCCATAACATCATTGTATAAGAATCATCCTATTTCCTTTTGATATTATTAAAATTAATTGGTTATTTAAATTTCTATATTTTATCATATATGTTTCCATTGTGCATTTATGTTATATATTTCTTTACTTATGGTGGTTTACTAGTCGTGTTATTACAATTTTTGATTCCTCTGTGCTATTGGTTATTCATATTCTTCCACTACTTCTTATTTGATTACTTAATCTTCTATGCCAATCTAATATGAGGTTATATTATCCTCACTATACTACCTTATACCCTAACTAATATTTAAAATTGTTTGGCATATGTGGAGGTGCATTTGAGACCATGTGACCCACTGAATCAGAGCACATGTTATGTGGATCTTGGGTTAAGATGTTGTAGTTTTAGTATTAGGATCCTTGAGTTGCGATCCAACATATGTTAGGTACTCTCCCAAAATTCCTTAAAATGAAATAAATTATAATTTTATTTTTATATATGATTTTAATTAAAGATTTATATATTAGTTTAAATTTAGATAACATTTCAAACATTAAATGAATGGTGAAAATTTACAGTTAAATTTTACAAAAAGTTTATAAATATGGAATGATAGTTTCTCTATGCATTTTAAATTTGTATAGAATGGTCTATTTTAAAATTTTATAAATATGTAATATGTTGTAATATTGATATGAGTCTTCACATACATTATTCATACACAAAAGGTGTGTTTATACTTGGTTTCATTAATTGATATAAGAGTATGGAACCATATTTAGATAGAAAATATGTGATTGTTTTTCTTTTCATTTAGAGGAGTTGACTTGTTGGTGGTAAAACCATTAACATTGACATGGATAACACTTTTTTATTTTTTCACAAGTTTAGTTAATAATTTTTTATATCATTTTGGCCACAAATTTTGTTATTCATGTTTATATCATTTTGGTTGAAATTTATGTTATGAATTATTTAATAGTGTAGGAAGTCAATTGCATATGGATAAAAGTTGGATTTCCATACCCCAAAACATATTTCAATATGCTATGGGTTTGAACATGTTTTTGTTTTTTTATTTGAAAATTGATCAATGGATGGAAGAATAAAATTTCTATTTCCAAAATAAAAATTTAGGGTATGGTTGAAAAGAGATGATGTATCTGAGAACATGATACTAAAACAATTTCCTCATTGAGTGGGCCAGGTATGGCATTGAGAATTGAATATTATTGAAAATTGTAGTATTTATGTAAACAGCCAAAATCCATAATAGTTCATGATGAAATTTAAAACTTAATAGATGATGCTTTCAAAAATGTAGGTCACTACCATCGATAATGTAACACATCAGTTGATTCATTTGTTAATGTTGTAGATATTAATTATGTTTTTAAAACTATATGAAAACCTAAAAAATATAATAACAAATAAAAGGATGATAATGGGGAGAATAATACAAGAGGAAAATAAAATAACTAAATAGATTATTTTTTAAATTAGTTACAAATGGAAATCAATAATTTTAGGAAGGGTGTATAAAATATTCAAAATTGTATTTTCTGGTGAAGTTTCTCAACATCAATTGATTATATGGAATTAAAAATAAATAAATGTAAATTATATTGAAATTATTTTATGATTTATTTTCTAAATTTAAGATCCCAATATAATTTTATGAAAATAATAAGATTATTATCAATATTGGACACAATTATACAAAGATACATGCATGCCTCAGTGATTTTATAATTTATTGGAATGAATGTTTGAACAAAAAAATTGAAAGTGATTTTTTACATCTACATGGAAATTGAAAAAATAATTATTTCAATTTGAATCAAAATACTACAAAAATGAAATAGAATAAGAAAATTGATGTGAAGTTTTTACATTACTTTCCATTAAAATTGTGGATGAAAAGATTGTTTATGTCATCTAAAACTGTTGAACATATAAAGTGGAATTCTGTTCATAATAATAATAATGAGTTCATGTGACATCCAAGAGATTCAAAATCATGTATTAACATAATTAATTATATTAATATTTCAAATTTGGTCCTAGAAATTATTTTTTGGCATTAGCATTATATGGATCCAGTCCTTTTGGGAGATTTAGTCATAGTTACAACATAAGAAAAATTGTTTTGATCCCTTATAATATACCTCCTTGTATGTGTATGAAACACACTTCATTAATCATATTGATGATTATTCAATAAAATAAAATGATTAGAAAAGAAAATGATGTCTACCTTCAAAATCTTATTCAAAAAAATAATGGATTTATGCAATGAAGGTGTAGAATCATATAATGAATCTACCTTACAAAAGTTGAAAATGTATGTTTCCATTATGTGGTCCATTAGTGACTTTCCTAGACCTAGAAAATCATCTAGTTGGAAAATTAACACTAGTTTTGTCACGAACCGAATCAGGTCGCCATCAACTCGACGCCCGACTCGACCCGCGGCAAGGGCCAAAGGGCATCCCTGATCCCCACGGGCTGGCACAAGTGCCCAGGTATCAATTTAAACTTTGGGAATGATTTACCTGAGTGAAAAAATATAAAGCATACAACCAAAGTAGACCAAAAAAAGTAAATATTACAGTCAAACGTGTATTTAACCAAACAGGTTTTTGGTTCGCATGTATTCAAAACCCAAATAACACTAAAACAAGATAACCAAAAACCAACCTAAGGACTGTTGCCCGGTGTGAGGACACCACCCCTAAGCCACCACCAAAACGCCACATAGATAGGCCTGCTAACAACCTGAACCACTGCTCCCAAAATCTGTAACCTTACCAGTATCAGAAGAAAACAAATCTACTTACACCTAAGGGTGTAAGTAGGGTGTGATCAATCACCTAGTAGGATATCACCAAGAAAAGATTCTACGCACAACTATCAAAAGAGAAACCATTTTCAATGATAAATAAAGAAAGAAAGAAGTGAAAAAGAAATGGTTTTCATAAAACGATTTAAAGGAAAGACAGTTCAAGATAAACATATTAGGGTAGTAATTCAAGTGACAAATCACGTATCATTGTGCACGCAAAGCAACCGGTAGCACCAAAGGATGGGAAATCCCCAAAAGGGTACTAGAGCATGTGGGTCCCTAGAACGTCGTGTCTTAGTGAAACGTGGCTTAGGTGGCCACGACCCTTAGATAACGTGGATTAGAAGGCCATGACCCTTAGAACATGTGGCTTAGAAGGCCACGACCCTCAGATATCATATGTTTAGTTAGTGTTTCAATCGTCAAACCTGCCAGTGAAACCGGGTCGAGTCATCTCTGGAACACTAGCTCACTAGTCCTAGTCTCCCCACCGAATACCCCGAATTCCCTCCTTGTGCTCACCTAAAGATCAAAGTTCACATAACATGTCACATTAGCACTTAGAGCCAAACGAGGTGTTTATACACAAGAACATGTCACCTGCACACTGATATCCTCTTTGAAAACTATACACACACCAAAACCCTTTTTTTTAACTTAAACCACACTGCTTACGATTTAAACTAAACTAGAAACATAACTTAACGAAATTACACTGTTAATTAAGAAAACCACTAAGAAAAATTATTGAACAATTTTCAAACATGTCGCAAAAATTTTTAAAGGTTGAAAAGTTACTCAAAACCTCTTTTTATAATAAAACATATTCTGACACGCCAAAACAAAAACTGCATCATCCGCACTTTCTACCTCACACACTGCATAGTTTACAAATAATAATAAACAACCAAAGTGAGTTTTCACAATAAAAATGGACTTGCATCACATAAATATACTTCTAGAAAATTAGATGCGCATTTAAAATGTACTCAAAACTAATTTTTCCAGCATGAAAACTTATTAGCAAGGTGCTGAAAAATTAAACCAACATGCAAATGATCGCCAGATAATAATTGAGTGTGGAATCACCTACCTCAAACAGGAACGGAAAAAATACACGATGCAAAACACCCGTTGCGCAACGTCGCACCGTACTGAGCCGTCAAACAGATCCTAAAACAGTAGACCGTTAAGCAGGTTTAATAATAATGATAAAATAATAATAATAGTAACAACAATAATAATAATAACGTAAAAATAATAATAATAATAATAGTAATAACAATAAAATAATAATAATAATAATAATATCAGAATAATCACAATAATAACGTAATAATAATAATAATAATAACATAATAATAATAATAATAAATTATTACACTAATAACAATGACATAATAATAATTATAATATTGAGATATTAACATAATAATAATAATACTATAACAATAATAATGATCACATAATAATAATTATAATAAAATGTTAATAACTTATTAAATAAAATAAAATAATAGAATAAATTAAAATAAACAAGACAAACCTGTTTGGCGGAGCAGAGGAGCGCCGACCGCATGCGGCCAACCGAGGGAGCTCAGGCGGTGGTGAGCAGGAGGGGGCTCAGGCAGTAGGAGGGGGGTGCAGAGGTCAGCTGGAGGAGGGTGGCTGAACAGGGAGGTGCGGGGGTGCGGCGGAAGAAGAAGGAAGGAGAGGAAGAAAAGAAGAAGAAGGAGGAGAAGAAGAAGAAGGAGAGAAGGAGGGGTGAAGCACGCGAGAGAAAATGGAGGAAGGGAAGAGAAGGAGAAGAGAAGGATAAGAGAAAGAAGAAGAGGAGGAGGGGGGGTGACACGGTAGAGAGGGGAAGAGGAAGGCACCTGAAAAGGTGAGTGGCACAGCAGCACTGTCCAGCGGAGCAGAGGAGGAGGAAGAAAAAGAAGAAGGAGAAGAGAAGAAGAAGAATAAGAGGAAGAGTGGGGGGGGGGGCACGGCAGAGAGGGTAGGAGTGTGGGTGGCTGGTCTGGCGCGGCTGCGGGTGGCTGGTCCAATGCGGGTCCGGCGTGGGTGCAGCAGGGGAGCAGCAGGGTCGGACCGAGGCGGAGGGCTAGTCCGGTGTGCAGATCCAGGGCGCTTGCCGGCCTGACGGAGGTGGCAAGGAGAGCGGCCGAGCAGGGAAGGGGCGTGCCGGCTGGGGCGGAGGAGGAAGGAGATCGGGGAGGCGCGAGAGCTGGGAGGGAGGTGCGCCGGTAAGCAGGAGGGAAGGGTGGGGTGTGCCGCAGAAGAAAGAGATAAAATAGGGAGAGAAGAAAAACGTGGGGAGGAAGAAAGAAAGAAAAATAAAATAAAAAAATAAAATAATGAGGGGTGGCCACTAGGGTTTTTTTGGGGGGGGGGAAGTTAAACAAAATAAGTTAAAACAAAACAATGATATTAATATCATAATAATAACAATAATAATAATATTATTATTAATAGTAATAATAATACTAATAACATAATAATCAATAAGAAAGTAAAAATACCATTAGCAATAATAATAATAATAATAACATCATAATAATAATAAAAATAATAATAGTAATAATAGTAATAACATAATCATAATAAAAATAATATGAATAATAATAATAATAACAATAATAATAATAATAATAATAATAATATCATAACAATAAAAATAATAATCCTAACAACAATAACAATAATATAATAATAATAATACTTTTAAACTAAAGTTAATCGCCCGGAAAAAGAATGCTCGCGTAGCAAGCGCCGCATGTTAAAAGGGCAAGTTCATGCGGCTACGCCCATGCTCTGCCCGTGCACCGAGCGGTGTAAAGCTAATGCACATTTATCAGCGCCACAACAAAGGCCTCATTTCAGGTTCAACATGCACCTAAAACCAGTAATTAAATAAGAAAGCGATTAAACTTATGAAATACAAATTTAAAAATTAAGTTCACACCTCAAGGCGAAGTCCAAGCGTGACAATTCTCCCCACCATGAAAACTTTCCGCCCTCATAAAGTCAGCTCAAAGCCTGATCAGAGAATACAAATGGGTACTCCTGCTCAACCCACAACTTCCGCTCCCAAGTTTCATGCTCATCATTCCCGTGCTGCCAGAGAATACGAACTAGAGGAATGGACTTTCCACGCAACACCTTTTCCTGAGAATCCACTATGCGCATTGGTCACTCAACCACAGACAAGTCGGACTCTATCTCCAACTCCTCCCAATTCAGCACATGCGACGGGTCGGGGTTGTACTTCTTTAGTTGGGAGACATGAAATACGTCGTGAATCAACATCAACTGCGAGGGAAAAGATAACATATATGCCACCTTCCCAATCTGTTCAAGAATCTCGAAGGGTCCGACATATCTCGGTGTCAGCTTCCCCTGCTTCCACAAATGACGGTGACCCATGCGAGGGGCCACTTTCAGGAACACTCTTTCCCCAACTGAAAACTTGAGATCCCACCGCCTCTGATCCGCATAAGACTTGGGGTGACTTTGAGCTGTCAATAACTGCTGCCTAATCAGCTTGACCTTTTCAGACGTCTCATGTACAAGGCTTGGTCCCAAGAGCGAGGCCTCTCCTACCTCAGCCCAACACAGAGGAGACCGACAGGGCCGGCCATAGAGCGCCTCAAAGGGTGCCATTCTGATGGAAGACAGGTAACTGTTATTATAAGAAAACTCAGCCAATCCCAAATGGCTATCCCACGAGCCTCCAAAATCAAACACATAGGCTCAGAGCATGTCTTCCTGGATCTGATTCGCCCGCTCCGTCTGGCCATCGGTCTGAGGATGGTATGTCGTGCTCATCTTAATCTGTGACCCCAAAGCCTTCTAGACGCCTCCCCAAAACTGAGATGTAAAGTGGGGGTCCCTGTCAGAAACAACTGCCGATGGCACACCATGAAGTCTGACTATCTCCTGAGCATACAAGCGGCCTTGATCCTCTACCTTCGCTGTATCTCTGATCGGAATAAAGTGAGATGACTTGGTCAAGCGGTCAATCACTACCCAGATAGAATTCTTCCCTCGAGGTGTACGAGTCAATCCAATGATGAAGTCCATGGTGACCTCATCCCACTTCCAGGTAGGAATGGGTAATGGCTGGAGTAGGCCAGATGGTCTCTGATGCTCTGCTTTTACCTACTGGCAAATATAGCATCTGGATACAAAGTCGGCTATGTCCAGTCTCATACCTGGCCACCAGAACTGACAACAAACATCGTAGTACATCTTGGTGGTACCAGGATGGACGGACCACTGAGATTGGTGGCTATCCTGCATCATCACCTTTCGTAGAGACAACGGCACTACATCACATCCCTTGAAGAATAAGACCCTCTGGGAAGACAAAGACCAATCAGAAGGAGTCTCCCCACCACGAAGAAGCTGCATAGATCGCTGACACAGCTCATCACCAGGCTTCTCCCGCTGAATCAACTCCAGAAGAGCAGGAGTCAACTGGATGCTAGCCAAGAAAGTACCTCCACTGTGCTCCCTGCTCTCCAAATGCATCTAAGAGAAGAGACCCATAAAAGTCCACTCATCGCTGGACTTCCTCAATGCCTGCACTGGTACTTTTCTTCTCAAAGCGTCAGCTACCACATTACCCTTGCTAGGGGTATAGACAATATCAAAATCAAAACCCTGCAGGTACTCGATCCAGCGGCGCTGCCTAAAATTGAGATCCCTTTGAGAGAAAATATAGGCCATGCTCTTATGGTCAGAATAGACCACAAACTTCTCCCCAAAAAGATAGTGATGCCACGTCTTCAAAGCATGTATCACCGCCACCAACTCTAAGTCGTGAGTCGGATAGTTCTTCTCATGCGGCCAGAGATGGGGAGAACCATAAGCCACAACATGGTCATCCTGCATGAGCACACATCCAAGGCCCATACTTGAAGCATCACAGTACACCACATAGCCCTTTCCTGAATCTGGTAAGGTCAACACCGGTGCAGTGGTCAACCACCGCTTCAAGTCCTCAAAAGATGTCTGGCACTGTGGGCTCCACTCAAACTTTACCACTTTCCAAGTGAGTGCGGTCATGGGGGAGGCAAGCCGTGAGAAGTCCCGAAAAAAGTGCCTATAATAACCAGCCAAGCCCAAAAAACTCTTGATCTCAAACACATTTCTCGGCTGCTCCCATGACATAAATGCCCTGATCTTGTCGGGATCCACTGAAACACCTTGTTTTGAGATGACATGCCCCAGAAACTTCACTTCCCTGATCCAGAATGTGCACTTTGAGAGTTTGGCATACATGCAGTGATCCCGCAAAGTGCCCAAAACAATGCGCGGGTGATGCTCATGCTCCTCCTCCGATCCAGAATAAACCAAGATTTCATCCATGAATACCACGACAAATGAGTCGAGATATTGGTGGAACACCCTATTCATGAGTGCCATAAAAACTGAAGGAGCATTTGTCAGTCCGAAAGGCATGACCAAGTACTTGAAGTGACCGTACTGGCTTCAGAAAGCTGTCTTCGGGATATCTGCTTCTCTCACCTTGAGCTGGTGGTATCCCGAATGCAAATCAATCTTGGAGAACCACTTTTCCCCCTTCAGCTGGTCGAACAAATCGTCAATCTGGGGAAAAGGGTATTTATTTTTGATGGTTACCTTGTTCAATTTCCGGTAATCAATGCACAACCGAAGGGTCCCATCGGCCTTCTTTGCGAATAAAACCGGTGCGACCTAAGGATAGACGATCGGGCGAATGAATCCTTTGGATTCCAAATCTTCCAGCTGTATCTTTAATTACCTCTATTTGGTGGGGGCCATGCGATATGAGGGAAGAGATATTGGCTGTGTTCCTGGTGCCAACTCAATCGAGAACTCCACGTCCCGCTCTGGGGGTAAGCCTGAAAAATCATCTGGGAAGACTTCTGGGAACTCATCCACTACCCGAGGTAACCCGCCCTATAAAATACCACCATCTTCCTCTTGCGCGAGTGACGACAACTGATAAGCAATATTTCCCAGCTCAGGGAGTGGAGGTCTCGTGCGTCCCGACCGAGGATCCCATTCTCCGTGAAATAACTGAGGAGTTCCATCTGGTGCCGTAAAACTGACTCAGTGCTAATAACAATCAATTTGCGCCTGAAAACACACCAGCCAGTCCATACCGAGGATCACATCGAATAGGTCCATATCAAGGACCAAGAAATCCCATTCCATCTAGACTCCTGACACAGAGAGTGCGCACGATGGGCACCTAAGACCCTGCTCCCTCTTTTTCCCCAGTGGTGTTACTAACTCCATAGCAAATGATAACGGCTCAGTTGGCAGGTTCAGAAGATTCAAAAAACGAGAAGATATAAAAGAAACTAAAGCACCGGTATCAAATAAAACTACAGCTATAGAAGATGCAACCAGAATAGTACCTCGAACCGTCGAAGGCCCTGCCTCAGATCCCGCTGGTTCCTGATCCACAGCATCCAGTTGCCTGGTCCCTGCCTGAGAATGACCGCTCGCCTGAGGCTCTGGCCTGATCTGGCTCTGCCCTGAAGACGATCCGGTCCCACCACCACGCCCACCGAACCAAGATCCTGTCGTTATGGTCGGCTCTAACTGAACTGATACCCCTCTAGAAGCCACCGATCCAGCCCCATTGTGGTAAGGGCGTGCAGTCCTGCAGAAGCACTGTAGATGTCCCACAACTCCACATCCATGGCATGGTCTGGGAGGGTATGGACAAACAGGTCGGATGTGCCCTACCCTTCCGCACTGATGGCACACTACGGATCCTACACCAGAAGCCCCAAATGAAAATTGCCTGGGAGGATGACCTGAGCTGCCATCACTCTTCTTCCATTTCTCATCACGCTTCCTCTTCTTCTCAGATAAACTGCCACTACCAAGCCCTGACACTGATCCAGAAAACCCCGAATTTCTCTTCTGGTCAATCTCATCCATAAAAGCACGATCGACCACCTCAGCATAAGTCGTCAGCTTGAATAAGAAAACCTGGGAGTGGATTTCTAGTCGAAGGCCCTTCTCAAACTTCCGAGTTTCAAGAATTCGCTTGAAACTATCTCAGGTGCATACTTTACCAGTTCAGCAAAGCGATTCACATACTCCATCACTGTCTGATTCCCCTGCGAAAGATCCATGAACTCCTGATATCTAGCATAGGTTACGAACTCTGGACAATACTTCTCGTTGAAGATACCCTTTAAATCTTTCCAGCTCATGTGCTCATGTTTCCCATCCTAGACCACTAAATCCCACCATTTTCGACTGGAACCCTCTAGCTGGAATGAGGCACACTTCACCCTGACTTCCTCGAGCGTGCCAAGGAAATCGAACATGTGTTCTATCTTTTCAAGCCACTCCTCTGCCTCCTGAGGTTCTGAACTACCTCAAAAATAAGGAGGTTTTTCCTCAAAAACTTCTGAGCTCTGTCCTTCCTGGAGCCAAATTCATCCCCTCTAGCTGGAACAGGGGTGGGGGCAGGAGTCGCCCCTTGTTCCAAAGCCTGAACGGCTCGGACCATCACCTCTACCAATCTCCAATCAAGCGGTGCGGGAGAACTCTCTCCGGCTTCCTCTCATGGGTGCATGGGAGCTCTCCGGGGAGGCATCTTACTGCAAAAGGGCAGCAATCAAGAAAGAATATCATCAATATTACATATCTCAAAAGGGACTAAATTTTTCAACAAGATAAATAATAATCAGTAAACCAAACATGCAAAAACGACTTCATGCAAAAACTCTATTTTCTTGCCTGGTGTCCACGTACAGTCTGCAAACCGTATGTCCCACCTAGGAAAGAAGTCAAACAAGCACCCTGACATCCCATGGTGACTCAGTATCTGTCATGAGGCATGCTGGCCAGGAACCCTACTCATGAATTCTTAACCCCGACAGACCCAACTCTTGTATAATCCAACTCATCCCAAATAACATAAACCACAAACTAAACCTAGCTCTGATACCATTTTGTCACGAATCGAATCGGGTCGCCATCAAATCGATGCCCTACTCGACTCGCGGCAAGGCCCAAAGGGTGTCCCCAATCCCCATGGGTTGGCACAAGTGCCCGAGTATCAATTTAAACTTTGGGACCGATTTACCCGAGTGAACAACTATAAAGCAGCCAACCAAAGTAGACCAAACAAAAGTAAAGGTTACAGTCAAACATGTATTTAACCAAACATGTTTTTGGTTCACAAGTATTCAAAACCCAAATATCACTAAAATAAGATGACCAAAAACCAACCTAAGAACTGTCACCCGGTGTGAGGACACCGCCCCTAAGCCACCACCAAAACGCCACGTAGATAGGCCTGCTAAAAACTTGAACCACTACTCCCAAAAGCAGGACCCTTACCTGTATCAGAAGTAAACAAATATACTTACACCGAAGGGTGTAAGTAGGGTGTGAGCAATCACCCAACAGGATATCACCAAGAAAATATTCCACGCACAACTATCAAAAGACAGACCATTTGCAATGCTAAATAAAGAAAGAAAGAAGTGAAAAAGAAATGGTTTTAATAAAACGATTTAAAGGAAAGGAAGTTCAAGATAAACACATTAGGGTAGTAATTCAAATGACATATCACGTATCATTGTGCACGCAAAGCAACCGGTAGCACCAAAGGATGGGAAAGCCCCAAAAGGGTACTAGAGCATGTGGGACCCTAGAACGACGTGTCTCAGTGAAACGTGGATTAGGTGGCCACGACCCTCAGATAACATGGCATAAAAGGCCACAACCCTCAGAACACATGGCTTAGAAGGCCACGACCCTCAGATATCATATGTTTAGTTAGTGTTGCAATCGTCAAACCTTCCAGTGAAACCGGGTTGGGTCATCTCCGGAACACTAGCTCACTAGTCCTAGTCTCCCCACCTAATACCCCTGCTTCCCTCCTCATGCTCACCTAAAGATCAAAGTTCACATAACATGTCACATTAGAACTTAGAGCCAAATGAGGTGTTTATACACAAGAACATGTCACCTACACACTGATATCCTCTTTGAAAACCATACACACACCAAAACCTTTTTTTTTAAACTTAAACCACACTGCTTCCACTTTAAATTAAACTAGATACATAACTTAATGAAATTACAGTTTTAATTAAGAAAACCACTAAAAAAAATTATTGAACAGTTTTCAAACATGTCGCAAAAATTTTTAAAGGTTGAAACGTTACTCAAAACCACTTTTTATAATAAAACATATTCTGACACGCCAAAACACAAACTGCATCATCTGCACTTTCTAACTCACACACTGCATAGTTTACAAATAATAATAAACAGCCAAAGTGAGTTTTCACAATAAAAATGGACTTACATCACATAAATATACTTCTATCAAATTAGATGCGCATTTAAAATGTAATCAAAACTAATTTTTCCAGCATGGAAACTAATTAGCAAGGTGCTGAAAAATTAAACCAACATGCAAATGATCGCCAGATAATAATTGAGTGTGGAATCAACTACCTCAAATAGGAACGGAAAAAATACACAGCACAAAACTCCCATTGCGCAACGTCGCACCGTACTGAGCCGTCAAGCATATCCTAAAACAGCAGACCGTTAAGCAGTTTTAATAATAATAATAACATAAAAATAATAGTAACAACAACAATAATAATAACGTAAAAAAATAATAATAATAGTAATAACAATAACATAATAATAATAATAAGATCATAATAATCACAATAATAACATAATAATAATAATAATAATAACATAATAAAAATAATTATTATACTAATAACAATAATATAATAATAATTATAATATTGAGATATTAACATAATAATATTAATAATATAATAATAATAATGATCACATAATAATAATTATAATAAAACATTAATAACTTATTAAATAAAAATAAAATAATAGAATAAATTAGAATAAACAAGACAAACCTGTTTGGTGGAGCAGAGGAGCACCGACCTTATGTGGCCAGTTGAGGGAGCTCAGGCAGTGGTGAGCAGGAGGGGGCTCTGGCAGCAGGAGGGGGGTGTGGCGGTCTGCTGGTGGAGGGCGGATGAACAGGGAGGTGCGGGGGCGCAGCGGAAGAAGAAGGAAGGAGAGGAAGAAAATAAGAAGAAGAAGGAGAAGAAGAAGAAGGAGAGAAAGAGGGGTGAAGCACGCGAGAGAAAAGGGAGGAAGGGAAGAGAAGGAGAAGAGAAGGAGAAGAGAAAGAAGAAGAGGAGGAGGAGAGGGGGGGGGGGGGTGCAGCACGGCAGAGAGGGGAGGTGGAAGGCGGCCAAACAGGTGAGGGGCGCAGCAGCGCTGTCCAGCGGAGCAGAGGAGGAGGAAGAAAAAGAAGAAGGAGAAGAGAAGAAGAAGAGGAGGAGGAGAGGGGGGGGGGGGGGGGGCACGACACGACAGAGAGGGGAGGAGTGCGGGTGGCTAGTTTGGCTCGGGTGCAGGTGGCTGGTCCGACGCGGGTCCGGTGTGGGTGCAGCAGGGGAGCAGTAGGGTCGGCCCAACGCGGAGGGCTAGTCCGGCGTGCAGAGGAAAGGCGCCGACCGGCCTGACAAAGGTGGCAAGGAGAGTGGCCGAGCGGGAAGGGGCGCGCCAGTTGGGGCAGAGGAGGAAGGAGAGCGGGGAGGCGCGGGAGTTGGGAGGGAGGTGCGCCGGTAAGCAGGAGGGAAGGGTGGGGTGTGCCGCAAAATAAGGAGATAAAAGAGGCAGAGAAGAAAAACGTGGGGAGGAAGAAAGAAAGAAAAAAAAGAAAAATAAAATAAAATAATGAGGGGTGGCGGCTAGAGTTTTTGGGTGGGGAAAGTTAAACGAAATAAGTTAAAACAAAATAATGATATTAATATCATAATAATAACAATAATAATATTATTATTATTAATAGTAATAATAATACTAATAACATAATAATCAATAAGAAAATAAAAATACCATTAGAAATAATAATAATAATAATAATAATAATAATAATAATAAAATCATAATAATAATAAAAATAATAATAGTAATAATAATAACAACATAATCATAATAAAAATAAGAAGAATAGTAATAATAATAACAATAGTAATAATAATAATAATAATAGCATAACAATAAAAATAATAATCCTAACAATAATAACAATAATATAATAATAATAATACTTTGAAACTAATGTTAATCGCCCGAAAAAAGAACGCTCGTGTAGCGAGCGCCGCATGTTAAAAGGTCAAGGTCATGCGGCTACGCCCGTGCTCTGCCCGTGCACCGAGCGGTGTAAAGATAATGCACATTTATCAGCGCCACAACAAAGGCCTCATTTCAGGTTCAACATGCACTTAAAACCAGTAATTAAATAAGCAAGTGATTAAACTTCTGAAATAAAAATTTAAAAATTAAGGTCATACCTCAAGGCAAAGTCTAGGCGTGACACGTTTGACTTTTTTGTTTGTTTGTAACATTGATTTTGAGTCTCAATGGATGACTTATACTAAAAAGTGGAATTTCATGCATCATCATCACTTCCTTGGTACATCTCGTAGATTCTAGTTTATCAAGTCATGCATTAATGGAAAAACTGATTTCATGCTTCCACCAAAAAAATTATCAGGATCACAGATGATGGAATAATTATCAACTTTTTTTATAGAGTTTGGAAGAAATTTTTAGCTAAATGAATGTAGAAAAAGAGTTTGAACACCATCAGTTACAGTTTGAGAACAACAATTGAAGAAAAAGATCATATTTTTTAAACTTCCATAATTGGAATTTAATTTTTGATGCCATAATCATGATGTTATGCACACTGAGAAGAATGTATGAGATAATGTGCTATTTAAATTTATTAATGAGTTAGGAAAATAAAAATATCATTTAAAAGATCATAAGGGATTAGAAGAAATCAATATCAAGTGTGATCTATTTTCATGATTTCATCCCTACAAATATGTCACAATAAAGGAAGAGAGATAATTATCAATGATTCCTACCTCTAATTGGATCCAGGTTGGTGACTAGCACTGAGGGTATAAAAATCTCCCAAAATGGGACACATTAGCCTCTATAAATGAAACATGAATGGGAGATAGGATAAAAAGAGCTAAAAACTCTAGTAGATAATATAAAATTATAAAAAACTATCCCAAAATGATTAAACAAAGTAAAATAATGAAATAAATGTATTCAAAATATATTAAAATCAAGTTGATGAAAATGAGTCAACATCTGCTCCAAACCCAAGCTATAAATGTCATGATCAATCCCCAAAATCCACTTAGAAACTTGAAAAATTGTTTATATATATAGGATTAACATAATAGGTATAATCAGTATGGAAAAAACTAAGTACTCAAGTGATAAAGTGAAAATAACATGCTAATGTGCCAATGAACAAACATACGAATCAACAAGAAACTTTATAGGTTAACTAAGACGAATCCAGACCCCCATGGACCACTCACCAAACTACACGTAAAATATAACAATATAGCATTGAGATCATAATAAAGAAAGGCACCTTGATATTTATTCCCCACAAATTTGTATATCTCATGCCTCAAAGTCAATCATCATATGCTCCCATCCCTTATATACATATCGAATCACATCACATCACAAATAGGTTATCTATGATATGGGTTGGGACACATCTATACCTACCCCACCCCCCAAAAGGTCTAGAATGCAGTGCTAGAATGAGGTACCATCACATAACACCTAACCCACATACACTTGGTCCCATCAATCAAGTCTCATCATAGCCACAATTACAACATCTTTCTCAAAGACAACTAATCCATCAAGGAAAATCTCATCAGTAGACACCTGGGACATAACTACTGAAGGAAGAGTGAGAAAGAGGGAGTATCTATCCATCTATATCACTACTATATTGACCTCTGAGTGTTGTTAAGGTTATCCAACATTAGTGGGGGTGAATATAAAAATAAAACAAAATTAGATGATATATAGATAACACAGATGCCAAAACTATGGGTTAAAAATGACCACATGAACACACACTAAATCACTACCGCCATACCACATATCATCCTTCACAACCACTAAAACCACTATATGAAACAAACCACACCATCTCCACACATAAGCGCATGTTTTTCCCACTTTCAATTAAAGGTTTCACCACATTCAAGATATAACAAGTTATGCTAACATTAATGTCATAAGATAATTCATTTATATTTACCAGACATATCAATTCCAACAATTAATATTTATTTCATATAGCATCATAATTTATTCAATGGATAACCAGTAAACTAACACAACCACGCCATTCCAAAACTATCTCATCTCATATCAATGGTCATCACCATGGTACAGTAGAAAAACCATCATACTACAACAACCACGACCACATTTTACCACACCACTACAAGGAACAAAACCACCACACATTGTAACCATCACACAATACAACCCTCACACCCCATGATAACTTCATACAAAAACCATCACATGCCACAAACATCACACAACACAAGCCTTTCAAAGAATAAACTATCACAAACCATAACTATCAATAACCAAAACCTCACTTAATAACCATTAAACACCACATTGAACGAATTCCCACGTAATAACCATTCAATCCAAATACAACATTAGAGCTATACACATCACACAACCTTGGTAGAAACCTCCACCACAATATAATAGCCCAACCACATAACGAAACAACAAAAGAACAAACACAGAATAGAAACACAAACAAAAGCCCAAAAAGTATTCAAGGGGTTTTATCACATAACTTCTTTAATTTACCATGGGAATTATCACAAAAACCATGTTTCATGGAAAACTAGTTATTTATCCATATATACATTTTTTATCAATTTATATAGTGTGTTATCACACAAAAACCTAAAAAGGGACTCATCATATATAATCTATAATTAAAACAAGGCTTCCAACAGCTGTTATTTTCATTACTAGAAACAAGAATAAAAAATATCATCAAAAATATATATCAAATCAGTAGAGCATGTGAACAATCACCATTCCCATCGATTTCAAACATTCCAATTAATTATCATTATTATTCAAACCCATACTGTCCACCAAATGGATAGAAAAACCATGTATATCTCACATATAGTATGTAAACATGTGAGAATGAGGATCCTCTATCTGAAAGGTGTTTTTTATCCCACTGTACATGATAGGAAAAATAATAAATATCTAGAAACCATAATCATACAAGAAAAACCTCGATAAACATGGACAATACCATGGGTTTTCAAAAGTTCTTCCCAACATATCATACACAAAACCAGAAACACTACAGTGTATACCTAACCAAAGAATGAAATGATGACAACAAGGGAGGGAGAATAACTTACCATGGGTCACCTGAACTTCATCATGGGAAACCATATTTTGAAGCAAGAGGAAAGGGGGTAGAAGATCCTTTAAAGATTATAGGGTTATCCCACTAGATGATAACCAAAAATTGTTAAATAGAAATAAATTTGGTCGAAAAATACTTATAGACAACCTGAAATTTTCCCCTTTTATAGTGTAAACCACACTTTTATTTTGTAACATTCACAGGTCTATAAAATATATTTTTTAAAATAAAAGTTTATTATGTGAAATAATTTTATGCTGAAAAACATGGAATTTAGGGATTAATTGATATACACTATAAATACCTACTTTATGATGTAAAACCCTTTTTTATGGAAACTCATCCACCACATAAAATATGTAAACCACTAAACTCATAAGTTTCAAAACAAATTCTTAAATCATAAAATCATCTTTTATAGTGTTTAATGTTTACTATAGTAATGATGCATCTCATACCTCCACCAAACCTCTAATATCCTCCTTCAAGCACACTCCAACAATAAAAAAATCAAATAAATAGTCTAAAAAGTCCCGAAACATTATACACGACACATCTCAAATGATTATATCCTCAATAATCATAACTTAACCTAAAATTGAAAGGGGTTAAAAAAATACCCCATGAAATTTCTCTTGAGGATCTTATTAAACCTTGAATTGCACAAACCAAACATGCCAACTGAAACAACTACTAAACATACTACAAAACTTCATCACCACACAACCACACCACAACCTCTCTATGGGAACAACCAGGCATCCGATGCCATCCAAAAGCAATCACATTACACACATCAAGCCATATTAACATGTAAACCTCCACACAACCCAAAACAAACACTACCACAACCAATACACAATACAAACTTGAGAAAAAATGGAATTCAATATTCCATGTCATGATATTATCCACTTTGGGAAAAAATGAACTGTCTGTATGGTTTTAATCATGTCATATTATAATGCATCATGATTAGGGTTGTGGTCATCACATTTTCATATGTTTTATGATTTGTCACAATCCCACATCATTTCTCAACAAAAAACACAACATATCATAAAACATTAATATCCAAACATCAAATTATAAAACAAAATAGGGGAAAATTCAAAACCACTATAGGTACTGGGCATGAATCCATGTATCTAACTCCCAAGTACTCTCCTCTCACCCACCATGCCTCCACAATAAATTAACCAATTGAATGACCCAAAAATAAAGAAAATTTTCTTGATGATACTGGATCTCTACTGGATACTCCACAAACATAGCATCATACATAATATCAAACTCTCACCACTAAATGACCTGGAAGTCATCATGAAGATACCGATGATGTTAGGAAACATGGAAGAAATTTTTGACTCTATCCAATCATGTTGGGAATTCCAATTGATATCCCACATCACCAAAATTCCCCAATACATCAATGGGCCCAAAAAACTGATGACAAAGCTTACTCACCCTACCAAATCACCGCATACCATATCAAGGGGAGAATCTAAAAAACACATGGTCTCTAACCTTGAACTCTAGGAGGGGATGCTTATGATCAACATAGGTCTTCTAATGATCCTAGACCACCCTCATTGTCTTTCAAAATTGACTATATATTCTTTTGTGTTTTGCACCACATTACTACCACAAACTTCTTCTGTATAATATAATAGATATTGACACAACCAATCATAAAACACCTTAAACAAATACTTGTTGATGGATGAGTGATAGGTGTTATTATATGAAAACTCAACTAGATCCTAGTTCTATACCCATGATCTGCCAATGTCTAGGATGAAATTAGCACTTGGATGGTCTGTTCTTTCTTCAATTCTACTTGAGGGTGGAAAATAGTGCTATGTCGCAACTTGAAGTGAAGGGAATTATATAACCCCTTATATAATCACAAGGTAAAATGAGGATCATGATCAAAGGAAATGGTCCCCAATACCCCATGAAGCTTAATCACATAATCCAAATACCGCCATTCCAAAAAATCCATGAAACACAAATCATGGATCACTAGAAAAAGAGATTAATTTGTCAACTAATATACTAAAATGAAAAATGAATTTCAACTACCTCGAGCCTAGGGTAACCTGATGATGAAGTATATAGAGATGTATTCTAATTTCCACTCATGAAAATACAAGGACTACAACAAACATCTAAGAACACAGCGATCAACTCTCACCTTCTGACAAACCATACACCATTCAAAAAATAATATCATTGACCGTTTCTTCCATATCCATCAAATATGTCGAACCAACCCATGATAAATATTCATCACACCAAGATTTTATTCTAAATTTGATCAGTGAAACTCACATAGAACTCCCTTGTGAATTGACTACGGAAAAAAGAACTCCCCTAGAAAAATAACAGGTACTGACTAACCTATAATCAACCCTCCAAAGCATCACCATGACTGAAAAGGTCACAAATCACCTCTTCCTCGAATTATCACCACTGAGACTCCCCCACCCACTACATAAAATATGACTCCATGGTCATCTGATAAATACAACACAAACCACTTCTCTCTCTAATTTAAAGATAAATCCCTGCAATCACATCCACCCCCCTTCAAGAAATTCACAAACTCTTGAACCAAACATCTTTAGGAATTCCAAATAGACATATTTAAAACCACATTCCTATGTCTTGGGTTGAAAGAAATGTAATAGTCATAATCTTGAAGAAACTTAATCCACCTCCATTGGCGTATATTCACATATTTCTAACATAAACATATTTCAAGATCTTATGGTCTATAAAAATTATAAGGAGATCTCTAATGAAGAAATTCCACACAAATTTTTTCACAAACAACACATATTCAAACTATAAATCATGGGTATAATATTTAAACTAATTGGGAAATAACTATCTAGCCTTACAAGAGATCACTAATCTATTCTTCATCAACATAAATGGGGAGATGTTTTGGAAAGTGACAAAGAAAATGTGATTCCCTGTTACAGTAATATTTTTTAGGAAGGGAGTATGAAGTCATCAGAAATAGTGATAGACGGGTGTACCAAAGTCAAGAGACGACCTTGGAAAGATTACTCTGACTTGCCTAAACCAATGGCAACCAGGTTTGGCATGGGCAGAGCGGCAGCGAAGAAAGCTCGTGAAGGGGACCGTCCAACCAATACTAAGTTATCTCAAGAAATGATACAGCGCAAGATGCAATATCAGGAGATGATGAGGAAGTACGAATCCTCAGAATGGGAGTCAGATGGACCGGATGATGAGCTATCAGACTATGGAGGTAAGAATGAATTTGGTTATGATGTGATGTAAGATGACTTGTGCTTTGCTCTACTTTTCTTCCTTTTTATTGTTATTAATAAATTTGGGAATCAAGTTTTTCCTTATTCTAACCTTCTTCGTATCTTGAGATACAAAGGAAACTACAAACTGCTTCCACATTCTTCATTTCTAAACAAGAAAAAACATCCTAAATATTTTAAGGGTCTAATTACACATCCTACTAAGACACCACATTTACAACAAAATTCAGCTCTCACAGCCATAACTCACACTTGTACAACTTTCCATAGATCCAGTGATGTAAAAGGACCTACAAAATATCATTAAGATGATTAACATGATCCTAATATGATTCCAAGTAGATAAATATATCATCCATTAATACGATGATGAACCTGTCTAGGAATCCATGGAACCCAGAGTTCATGAGTCCCATAAACTTGGCTAGTGAATTCACAACACCGAATGACCTGACTACAAAAATGGAATGCCCATATATATACTTTAAGGTAGTATTCAAAATATCATCATACTTCATCCTAAACTGGTGATATCTAGACCACATATCCATTTTCAAAAACCAACTATCTCCTCTTACCTGGTCAGAAATATCATCTATCCTCAGAAGAGGGTAACGATTCTTTACTGTTACCTGATTCAACCTTTGGTAATCTATATAAAACCTCCTACTATTGTTAAAATTCTTGGTGAACAACACTAAATAACCCCAAAATGACACACTAGGCCAAATAAAACCCCTATACATCATATCATCTATTAGTAACCTCAACTCACTTGATACCATATGTTACATTAGATAGGGGGCATAGAAATCCTAGATGCACATGACTACAACTATATCCCAAACTTGATGTTGTATCGAGGGGGTAGGGTCATAAATTCTAATGAAAAAACTTACAGGAACTAATTTTCAACTTTGGGAATATCCTTTGCATGAACATCAATTGAAAACTCTACAAACTATGAATAAAGAGGCTCTACCCACCCACCACCAATCCAGTAACCCCACTTTCCAACAAATTCAACTTTATGGACATCCACATCAGAAAAAAAACTCTCTAATTTATGTATTCAATGAATACACAAATAAAATACATCCAATACATACTAAGGATTACATCATATGAATTTATCTTTAGCAAGAAAAAATCCCTCATAGACTGGTGCTACCCCATCACCAGTCTACATTCCAAGAACCCATAAAACAAATAATTTTGACCCTTAACTAGCATAGATAACACCAGGGAACTAGAATTCTCTCCACATCTAGTCCAAATATATAGACCAAATAAATAGAAAAAAAAGAGTGTGAGGATATCAAATCAAACAAATAACACATGAGGGTAGATGGTGAACTAATCATACTGAAAATAACTCTTAGATTTGATGACACCAATACCTCTAAAATAGGAATATAAATACCCCCATCTTCTCTAAATAAATATTCTTAGCCTCCACAACCATTATATTTACTAGCTCATAATGGATGAGGAAAATAATGAGGCTTCCACCAACTGAATCCATCTACTCTCATGTTCTGAAAAAGTTTCAGTGGTCCTTTATGTTAACACCCACTCAGATGAAACTACTACTGCTATCAAAAGGGGGTTAAACACTCATATGAAACTGGCCTCTTATAATAGTATGACATTGAGGTTGGTGGTTCCCATGTACCCCAAAAATATATCATGAAATTATGAAGCCCTCAACATGTGAATGAGAGCCACTTTCCCATGAATAATGGAAAGGGTTGTGCTACAATCGATTCCCCGCTTATTAGAACCCTGACTTCCTAAACACCAATGACCCACTACCTAAATCCCTTATCAATGTTCTGACCCTCTTTCTACCCTCTCTAGGCTCATCGACCAAATAAAAAATCTATTTAATAACCTATAGATTTTTCTTCACCTTGAGATATGTAGGGAGTGTAAAAAGAGTGACCAAATACCTGATTAATGGGTGTAAAGCTACATCTAGGTGCCATGATCTATAGTACTCATATAGAAAAATATATGGAGAAAAGTGAAGTAGGTCCTAGAACCTAATATAAATCTCCCACATACTCAATCTGCCATGCTGAAGGGGGAGAAGATCATACCTCATTGCTACCTTTATCATCAATGATAAGAATCCTGAATGAAACTCCTAGAAGTATGACCACAACACTTATACATCCTTATATTCACCAAGGTACATCATCCACCAATAATGTGTAGCTCCTCAAATATGACTAACTACTAATAACACGCAAAACTTTTGTTGTTCTCAAATTAGACTAAAATTCATCTCAATATCCTCTATCTAGTGAAATATCTATAGATTAGATACCCTTACATCAAACTATCCCAAAATATACCACTGAAAGGAACACAATTCTCATTACCGAACCTCTCCCTCCTCTATCAGGTCAACACTCTAATGATCCATCATATCAGACTATTGAGCCTAAAATAATTGATCCACTCATGAAATATGAATAAGATCCATTCTTGATAAGAAAGGATAAAATTTGTTTCTAGATAACAAGTAATTTTAATAAATACAATTTAATTAAGTCATTTTATTTTCCCACAATGACCCAATTTGGATATTAAAACAATCAATCCTGATGCATGTACCTCTCCAAGTTATCCGCCCTGAAAATAAGGCCACATTACATTTTCATTATATAATATCAATTTACATGCACTGGATCATGGGGGGCCTAAAATATCATGTCTTAGCATTTATCCCTAGAATATGTCATGGAGTTAGGTCAACTGGAACCATTTCCATAAAAAATGATGCAATTGTCACTGTACCAAACTCTAAACTCCATCACTTCTCTCAACCATCATCCTTTGATACCACTCTAGTATTACCCCTTCCTCCAATGATTCTGTAATGAAGGAAGAGATATAATTTACCCCTCTATTTGTGATTTCTAGGGTTTCATGTACTTCCTTCTTCAACCGAGCTTCCTTCTTATAGCATCACACGGTGTTCTAGACTAATGTTTTAGATCCCTCCACCTTTTTCCTTTTCTTATCCCCTAATAGTCCATTCTGGATCTAGGGTTTCATCACTTATACACCATTAGTTCCCTTTTTATAGTTTTTTTCCTTCAGTTATGGATCTTTTAATACCTTAGGTCTCTTCGTCTCTGATGTGGCTTCATTACCCTTTATTTCGGACCCCTTATTGGTTTGGTGTTGGAGATATCATAGTGTTTTGGGATGTGTTGATTCTGCATCAAAGGGTGATCTAGGAGCCATTACCTACAATGGTGTTTCATTTTCTGAATTTGGAGTTCCTCTTCTTGGATGTTAGTGTTTTCTGTTGTATTTTGGGTGTGTTTCATTTTCTTGTTTTCATTAATGTTTATAGAGATGAATTCTTTGGTGAATAGTTCATCTCCACATCTGGTGGTGTAAATTATGTTTTATTGGCTTCTTTCTTGGTTTGGTTGGTTATGTTTGGTGATCTTCTTTGATGTAGAACTTTCATGTTGTTCTTTATGATAGATTGTGTAGTGGATTCAATTCATGGTTTTGATTTTTTTTTGTGATTTTATGATGATTACACTGGATTACAAGGTTTTCCTCACCAACGATATAGTGTGATGATGGGTTATATTTATATCAGGTACACGACAATAAGCGGGACGTGACTCGAGATTGTGATGTAGTTTGAATTATTAAATTGGGTGTTTTATTTTTGAATCTGTTTTTTTTGTCCACGAATGGATAATTGGATTTATTTTTTTTGGTTCCCACTTAACCAAAAAGTGTATCTTTAAAAATAAAAAAAATGGATTGGAAATTTATATTGATATGGTGAAAATAAAAAGTATACTCAATAGGTACATAACAAATGTCTCAAGTGCACATGTGAGAAGAGAAGGATAATGCACTAATGAACAATTAAAAAAACCACAAGCACATATATTTTTCAAATAACCAGAATGCAGCCTCACTATGGCTCTCTTACCAGATCACGCATCCAATATAATAATATAGAATCAAGATCATAACCTTTAATGGTTCCCCATTTCCGCTTCACCACTGATATTCTTCTCTTAAGATCCAACATCAAACTTCTTGTGCTCCCTTACCTTTTTTACATATCACATAACATCACATCACATACATGCCATCTATGTTGTGGGTGGGAACACATCCATACCTACCCAACATTTTCAAGGTTTGGAATCAGATAATATAATTAAATACCATCACATCACATATCAAATAATTAAATATGGGGGCAAATATCACATCAAATCATAGACACAACAACCACATCTCATCCGAATAGACCTAGGCTATCACTACACATATCAACCATAGAAGATTAGTCCATCACTACTAAATGAATAGTGGGGAAGAGGGGGCATCCAAACAACCATGTTATCACCCTCCTAAATTATAAGGAAAACACATGGAATCTAGTACCTATGAGCATTCGTAAGGTTATCCATCTTGGCTGCTATGCACATTGCAATAACATAGGCAAGCATGATATATAGATAATACACATACCCAACCTATGGGTTAACAAAAAATACAATAGATACCACTAAATAACTACTACCTTACCACACATCAACTATCACAACCACTGGAACCACTATATATAACACACCTCAAAACCTCCAAACACAGCCACACATATTCCCCACTTTAAATTATTGGTGTTACCACTTTCAAGATATAAAAATCTACACTAACATTCATTTTCTAAGAAACTTTATTCATATTTTCTACCCATATTAATTCCATCCATTCATATTTTTCTCATTTAGAATTCTCATTTATTCCATGGAAAATTTGAAAACTAACATAACCATGCCACACCAGAACTGCCCATATCACATCAACTATCATCACTGTGCTATACCAACAAAACCATTCCACCTCAAAAACCATAACCACATTGCACCACATTCTGAAAGTTACAACACCACCAAATGTTATACCCACCATGTACCAAAAACATCAGTTACCACAACCATCACACACCACAACCACTACACACCATGACCGTCATGCAACACAACCGTCAAGAACTACAACAACTATTCACCACAACCACTACACACCACAACCTCAAATCATAACCACTTAAAACCATGTTGCATAACTTCCAACATCACATCCATTCTAGCCAACCACTGCATCAAAGTCTCACACATCCCAAAACCCTGCGGGTGACCTCCACCACCACACAATAGTCAAAAAATATATGGAAACACAATAAGAAAAAATAAACAAAAAAAACACAAACTATCATTCAAAAATTATTCAAGGGATTTTACCACATTACTTATTTAGTTTGTCAACTTATTTATCACATAAATAATGTTCCATGGAAAAAAATTTATTTATACACATAAAAATTCTTTATACTTTTTATTCATGGTGCAATCACAACACAAAAAAACAAGGGTATCAGGATATATCATATACAAGAGAAAAAAGGATTCTAACACCTTTTATTTTTATTACTGTAAATAATCATGCTCAATATCATCAACAACATATATCAAATTAGTAAAGCATGAGGAAAATCTATATTCCCACCAATATCAAACATGCTAATTAACTATATTTATTATGATAACTCTTTCTATCCACCTAAAAGAAATAAAAACCATGAATATCACACTCATAGAATATAAAAAGGTGAGAATGAGGATCCCTTACTTTGAAAAAGCTTTTCGATCTCACTATACACCACATAGGGAAGAAGAAATAACTTTAAACCACAATCTCCTAAGAAAACCCACAATCAACCTAATAATTCCCAAAGGGTTGTAAAAAATGATTCCCATAATATCTAAAAAAACCAACAACATATCAGTGAATCCCTAAGATAATAACAAAATGAAAAAATAGGGGGATAATAACATACCAGGGGTCATCAGAACTCAATCATCAGAACCCATAGATCAAAGTAAGAGGAATAGTGATAGAAGATCCATAAAATCCGCTAGGGTTCTATAGAGACCCCACATTTCCCTTGTAAGACGTTGAAATATTTCTATATATATTTCTTGAGTTGGGTGTAGAGACGGTGTGTGATTCTGTGGCCCGATGTTCCAGAAATTAGCTTTATAAAAATATTAAAAATATTTTATATTGTGCATACACAACTTCTCAAAGAAAATGAGATAACTATTAAATGTAATCTCAAATATGAAATTTGACACCATGGTTATGTTTGGAACATGGTGTTTACCCTAGATGTGACATAAAATGGATCAACACTAGGTGTTTGGACTCCACAATCATTGGTGGTATGTTCAGAGAAATAATTAATTAATTCAATGACTAATTAATTAGTTCATTTCGATGTAGAGAAATAATCTATAAGATTAAAACTAGGGTGATTTATACAGGGTTATCCACGTAAACCCTAGGGTAATTTTAGAGATATCCCTTCCTTATTCATTTTTGAATCTCATCTGATGATGAAGAAACACCAGATTATATCATATTGGGATGAAATGAATGCAAAAACATCTCTCGATCATTGGTGAGTTCATTATTCTTCAATGAAAAACAAAAAACTATTTATGACACATTAATTTGTGATTTACAACTTTTTATTATTTTTTGGAGTAGATATATCATTCTTCATGGATCTTTTCTAGTTTTGGCCTATACATACACCTACATACCATATTTAAATTGATTTTATGATTGGTTTATGACCCCAGAACACCATTATTTATCATTGGCCATGACTGATAGGAAAAAAACTGTATAAATTTTTTTATGATTCTTTTATCTGATTTATTCTCTGCATTCATCATTGTTTGGAACCCACAGTCCCGATTTAACATTGTTAGGTGGTACCGAGCCTGATCGGACCCCCCATAACCATGAAATATCAAGAAACCAAGCACAAATCGATTAGGTATGGAAAAATCAGGGATGTCTATAGGTGGTTGGTGATTGTTTGAATGATTAGTTATTGATTAATCAGTAGAATAATTCTGGAAAATGTGATAGTTGAATGGAAGAACTCAAATGGATGAACAATGGATGATTTCCAGTAAGTGTCAGTCATAGATGATAGATATGGTCTAGATCCATAACATTCGGGTGGATTAGAAGCTGAAACCAAATGGATTGATTAGCTATCAAGCATGGACCATATATTTTACTTTATTGAGAAAACCCGATTACATTCCATGTATAAGTATGAATTCCCAACATGTCTTCCCCCTCAGTGGTGATATCTAGGTTTTAGGAAAACTAAGTATGACGCAACATGTAGTCCTCCTACATGCCATGTACCCCTTCCCCAATTGGAAAACCAATTTGAAGGTTAATATGGGTAAGAAATTGTGTGCTATTACATGGGCAGGTACCCAATGGTGTACCCAAGTACACAAACATGGGGTCTAGTACACATGCATGTGGTCCATCACATGGAAATGACCCAATCCCAATTAACTTGGACACGTCATAGAATCTACCTACATAGTGTATACTAATATATAGGATGGAATCCATGTTTTGAATAGGGACATGACTAGATGGTGGAGTAGGAACACATGATGTGTGGGTCCCCTCAAACACAATGTACCCCTTGACCTCTTTTGAGAAAAAATCAATCATTCATATCTTCTTTATTTGATCTCGGATTCTATCTTACATGTAGATAATTCTAAGTGTTATTCCACATTGAATGTGATGGTTCACTCCATTATGGCTTTAGAAATACAATTTGTAATTTTCTGGGCATGAAGCTTGATTAGGTATGCTCGATGACAATAGTGATCACACAAGATCACTGGGACCATTTTGAGTGGCACCCTCTAGTTGAGATGGGCAGTGGAGTTCCTTGAAGACCTTTCTATGTGATAACCACTTTAAGGAATGGGAAGTGGAGTTACTCAACTACCATTACAAAAAATACCCTCTATTAGGGTTGGTAATTGGATTTCGTCAATGATATTTCCAAGCGCTACCCTCTTACAGGGTAGGAAATGGATTTCCTCGATGAAATTTCTGAGTGGGAACCTCCAGTAGGTCTAGTAAGTGGAGTTTATAAATAAAAAAATATGAGAGTTACCTTCTAGTAGGAATGGTAAGTGGATTTCCTCAATGAACTTTCAAAGTGGTACCATACAATAGATTTGGTTAGTGGAGTTCCTCGATGAATACTAACTTGATCCTCCAGTGGAGCTAGGCGGTGGTGTCCTCCGTGATGACTTGAGTGGAACCCCCCACTTTGTAATGGGAGAGGGTCCAATATATATAATACCAAAGTGACCCCCTAAAAAACATGGTTGTGGGTCCACTACATTGAGTTTTTCCCCTCAACTGTGAATCACAGTGATGAGGAGTGGTTTGACTTACACTGTTACTTCTAGGAAGATGCATGAGATGCTGAGCATTGATGATAAAATTTTGGAAATATTGGATATTCTTGTTCTTGGGATGATCTATGAGATGGAGAGCCACTTACTCTCCCATTTGATATTATTTTTACTGAGAATATATATATATATATATCCTTATTTATCCACTCCTTAGATTTTGTTAATCTCCTTTCAAGAGAGGCGAAGACACTTGGGGTATGCCACATTCTTTCCATGTTTAGATTCTCAAGGTTGGATGGGGATACTCTTCTAATATAGGTGTAAAAGAGTCAAAGTGTGGTTTTTATACTCACCATGTTTATCCCCATGTGTTTGTATGATATTACTTTTACTCTTTGTTTGGGTTGAGTTGTTCTCCTTCACTATATCTTGCATCCACTATCTTTTCTTTTCTATTTTTTATTTCACTACACTCTCTTCAATTTTTGAGGTGTCCTAATGGGTATGTATAAACTCACCCCTACAAATGATTTTCCCACCCATGTCTTCTCTTATGCAGAAAAAATATAGGTCAGTAGTGACCTCAGAGGAGCCTAGGGATATTGGGTTCTTTGAACCGTGTATGATGGTCGTAACATGGGATTCAGGAGTTGGGATCTCTTATTTGTATTATTAGTTTTTTCAGGTTGGGAGATGTTTCTTGATGGGTGTGTATTTTCCCCTTAACTTTTCAATTTATGATACCATACTGTTTCATTATCTAGAGGTTCATGCATGTTTTTTTTACTTTATAGAAGTGTTCCATATTTTTCGGATTCCCTATGCAGTTTTTCATCAAGATTGTTGTGTGTGTGTCTATAGGTACTTAAGAAAATGCCTCACATATTATAGATATTACTTGGATGATGTACTCCACCCTTGGTCCTATGGAATCATGTATGGTTAGTTGTGTCTCAAACCCTGGCTTGGGTTGGATCATGACAAATTGGTATCAGAGAAAGTTCATTCCTTGAGATGTTTTTCAAAATACCCCCTTAAGATAATTTGGTTGGGTTTAGGGAAATAGTTTCAAAGTGTCTCAAGTGCGGATCTTAGGCTATGGAGTCAAGTGAAGGTGTGGGTGACCAATGTATCCATTAATATGGACCCTAGATACCTACTTGTTGACTCAGTTTGCCAAGAAATTTATTGTAGGAGGAGATATGGGTGGTGGATGATGATATGAGTTCCTCCTACCACCACCACCACTAGGTGTCCAATATCAGGATTAGGGAGATAGTGGATGGGGTGACGTACAACCACATGCATTGTAGGTTTATGATCCCACAACACATGAGATGATTAGATCAAGGATTAGTGTGTCTTATACTATTGCTTTAGTATCAGTAGACCAAGGTTACAGTCATTCCTTTATCACTATGTTTCTGGGGCGAGAACTAGATCTCCAAGTGAAAAGAGCTAGCCTAGAATCTTCATCTTGAGGTTCCCACAGGGAGCGATTCTTCTATATATTTCATTTTCCAGTAGTGAGAGCTATCTCTTTGTGTATAGGGGGTCATGTGGGACCTATTGGTCATCCTGATAGAACCCTATGATATCATATTGGTTATGGATTGGATGTCCATGTTTCAAGCCCAAATTGACTATCACCATAGACAAGTTAGATGTCTATGCTCTGATGGGACAAGATTATCATTTTTTGGAAATAGAGTTATCATGGAGGGACAAGTTCGTTCTATGAGTAGGAGGCTACATTCCATCACCCATAATTTGGAAATTATATCAATTGGTAAAACATTATCATCATAAATCTGGGTTCCTTCAGTTGTTTAAGAATATATGGAAGTCTTCCCTAAGGATGTTATGGGACTATCTTCGAGGAAAGAGATGGTTTTTTCCATTGAATTTCAACTCGAGTCTTCTCTGATATCTTCTGCAGCATATCGTATGTCCCCTATCGAGCACTTGTAACTTCACTTTTAGTTGGAAAAACTTTAAGAGAAAGGTTTCATTTGACCCAGTGTGTCCCCTGGACCACTCCAATGTTTAAAAAAAAGTTAGACAGGATTTTGTTCCTTTTCATAGATTATCGTCGCCCAAACCAGGCCACGATAAATAAAACGTTCCCCTCTCTGAGGACTGAATACCTCTTTGACCAATTTTCAGGTGTGAGATTATTCTCGAATCTTGAACTCATGTCCAACAACCACTACTTGACAGTTCATGATGTTGACATTATAAAGATGGAATTCTTATGTAGTTAGGGACAATATTATTTCTTAGTGATTCCCTTTGGTGTAATGAATTCCCCTACCGTGTTTGTATTTGGTGAACTAGATCTTCCAACTATACTTGGAAAAGTTTTTTGTTATCTTCATCAATGAAATACACATTTAATCTTAATTTTAGGAGGAACATGCAAATAACATGAGGATGGTCCAAGATTTTCTTTGACATAGCTTGATTTTTGGAAATCTCTCGAAGTTCCAATTATGGATTCATGATGTTCACATTCTATAGAATTTTATTTCTAATAATGGTTTAGCTGTGGACCAAGAGAGGATCCATGTAGTGCTTGATTGATATCCACCCAAAATCATGTTAGAGATGTATAGTTTTCTTGGTTTAGTGGGATAATACAGGAAGTTTGTCACATACCTTTATAGAATCAAAGCCCCTTTGAAAACTCTAATGTGGAAAGGGTAGTCATTTACATAGTTTGATAAGTTCCATAGGGCCTTTGAAGAGATTATGCTAAGGTTGATGAGTGATCCAATGATGAGACTACCAAAGTAAGGTGTAGAGTTTGTAGTGTATTATTAATCCCCAGGAGTTGGTATTGGATTCATATTGATCTAGAGGTAGGCAATTATCTCATACGGTTCAAGGTAGTCGAGACCCCATGAGATGAACTATGTGACTCATGAGAGAGAGTTGTATGTGGTAGTTCTTTTCACTAAGGATGTAGAAGGCACTACCTTATTGGAGAGAACTTTTTGTCTTATTTGGACCACTAGAGTCTCATGTATGTCTCCATGCATTGATACTCGAACCATAGATAAAGACGCTGGTTAGAGTTCCTATAGGACTATGACATTGATATAGTTTATATTCTTGGGAAGGAAAAAATTGTAGCATATTCCCATTGCAGGAAGTCCCATGCTCTCTTAGTACAAGTTGTTTCATAGTAGTTGGCTTCCTTGCAGTTGACCCTGGAGGAGTACGAGGGTAAACCTATTCTACAGTCGATTATGTTGACTCCTCCCCTTCTCAATCATGCGAGGGAGTCCTAGATGAGATACATTGAATGTGAGGTATTTTATGATCAGATATTTGTAGCTGAATCACTTAATTTATATTATGAATGAGGGAATCACTTCATCCTTGTCCAGGGATAAATGCTGGAAACAATCATGTTGCGGGAGGAGGTGATGTGAGAGTTTTATACTTCTCCCATATATTTACATCCCAATGTGGGGAAGATGTACAAAGATCTTCAGTGGATATTTTTGTGGTCCAACATGAGATTAAGTGTAGCTGAGATTGTCTCTTAATTCCACACTTGTCAAAAGGTGAATGCTAAGAACCATGTTTTTCCAGGTTTGTTGCAGCCCCTTGAGATCCAAAAGTTGAAATTGGAAAACATATCCATGGAATTTGTGATAGGTATTTTAGGGAAAACTATGGTCCATGAAACTATATGAGTGATAGTTGAAAAACTCATGAAGTTGTCACACTTCCTATCTATCATAGAGAAGAGTTAAGTAGAGAGTTGGGGGAAGTTGTACGTATGAGAGGTCATTTGTCTTCATGGGGTTCCCATGATGATTCTCTATGATCATGAAATTTGGTTTATGTCATGATTATGGAGAGGCCTACAGGAAGAATTCAAGACCCAAATAATGATTATTAAAACCTTTCACCCTCAAATCAATGGGCAGACCAAGATCACTATCTTGGTGATGGATGATATGACGAGGGATTGAGTGTTAGACTTCGACCAGAGTTAATAGGATCACCTATCCTTGGTCGAGTTTTTGTAAAAAAACAACTACCACTATACTATCATCATGAATCTTTTTAGGCCTTGTATAGGAGGCCATTAAGGTCACCATTGTGCTGGAAAGGGATCAGTGAGACATCACTTGTGGGCCCAAAGATGGTGCAGGCGATGAAAGATAAATTCCAGGTCATCCTTGAGAGGATGGGGACGACCCAGAGAAGAAATAAATCTTACACATATCTCCATCATAGGCCCTTGGATTTAGAGTAGGGGGACCATGTATTCCTAATAGTCTCCCCATGATAATGATTTTAGAGGTTTGTATAGGGAGGAAAGCTATCCATGAGGTTCGTTAGGCCATCCTAGATCTCGTATAGGGTTTGAGAGGTTGATTACTACTTCGACCACCCCCCATAGCTAGAGTGGGTGTACGATGTCTTTCACATGTCACAGATGAGGTTATACATGCATGACCATATTCACATTATCGAATGGGAAGTGCTAGACTTTACGGCTCGATTCACTTTTTTGGAGTACCCTATGGTGACCAAGGATCTATAGGAGAGGACCATACATGGATAAAAAATCCCCATTGGTCTACTTGGTATGGAATCCCAAGAATGTTTATGAGAATTTCTGGGAGAGGGAGATAGAAGTGAGGGCTTAATATCCTAAGTTGTTTTCTTAGTTTATACTTTTCTTGGATGGAAATATTGAAGTAGGGATGATGTAGTGACCTGGTTTTTTCCTTTTAAGACATTGAAATATTTCTATATATATTTCTAGATATAGGCATAGAGATGGCCTATAATTCTGAGGCATGGTGTGCCCGAAATTATTTTTATAAAAATATTAAATATATTTTATATTGTGCACACATAGATTTTAGAAGAGAAAAAGATAAATATTAAATGAAAGCTCAGATTATAAATATGAGACCACAGTTGGGTCCAAAACATAGTGTTCACCCTAGGTGCGACAAAAAATGGGAGATCTTGGGGAATTCAGACACCTCACTCGTTAAAAGTACATTTTGTGAAATAAATAAATAAATAATAAATTAATTATTTTTTTTGACACAAAAAATGATCTATAAGGTTAAAAATAGAGAAATATCTCTATGGTTAGCCACATAAAACCTATGAGAATTCCAAATCTTCCTCTTTCTACTTCATTGGATAATATCATTAGATGATAATGAAATTCCTAATCATATCATATAAGGATGTTGTAAATGAAACAACTTCTCTCAATTGTTAGAGAGAACATTATTCACTATATAATGATACAAAAATCAGTTAGAACTCATCAATTAATGATTTATTCCCTTTGATTTATTTTTTTGATAATATCCATACTTTTTCTTGGATCTGCACCTATGGTGGCCTATGCATACACATAGGTATCGGATTTAAAATGATTTTTTGATTGGTTTATAACACCAAATAACCATTCATGATTTGTGGAAAATAAATCTTGTAAGATAACCCTATAAAAAATTTTATAATGACTTTATGACATTTCTTCTTCACATTTATCATCAGTAGGACCCCTCTATCTCGATTAGACATTTTTGGGTGGTACCAGGACCGATCCAACCCTAAAAACCATGAATAATCGAGAAGAAAAGCAAGTATTTATAAATTATGGATAGATATGGGATGTTTATTGGTGTTTTATGACTATTTGGATGATTTTTTTTGTTGATTAATCGATGATGGAATTATTTTAAATGTACGGGTTGAATGACAGAACTCCGATGGACAAATGAGGGATGATTTCTACACAGAGGAGACTAGAGATAATATATCTAATACACATCCATCTGTTTTGGATTGATTGGAATTTGAAAATAAAGGGATAGATCAAATATGAATCATAGATCACTCATATAACATTATAGAGAAAAACCAAATGCACACTATGTACAAAGATGAACAGAATACATGTATCCCACCCTTAGTAGTGGCATCTTGGGTTTTAAAAATCTAAGGATGAAATGACGTGTAGTCCTACTACATGTTCTGTACCACTTTCCTAGTTTGGAAGCCCATGTGGAGGTTCACATGGGCTAGAACCCATGTGGAAGGACATGGCCAGGTACATGGAGGTGTACCTGAGTACATGGATATGGGATCATTACGTGGACACATGGTCCAATATATGAACATGAGCTCTGATATGCTGACACAACCAATATTAGATGTACTCGTCCCAGTTAACATAGACACTCTGTATAGTCTTCCTACAATATGTGTACTATTACATGAGAGGGGAGCTATGTGTGGGATAGGGACATGACTAGGTGGTCGAGTGGGACCACAAGCTATGTGGGTCCCCTCACATGTCATGTACCCCTTGCATTATTTTGAAGAAACTTCAATCATCTGTATCCACTTTGTTTGAACATAGATTATGGACCGCAATTAGCTTAGCTTTAGTTTTTTTCTATATAGAATGCAATGATACACTTCGTTATGGATTAAGAGATATGATGAGGAATTTCGTGCAAACAATGTTTAGTTAGGAAATGTACGATGGTGATAGTGATCATGTAGGATCACTCGGAACTATCTGAGTGATACCCTATAACAGGTCTGGTCTGCGGAGTTACTTGATGACCATTCCAAGTGGTACCCTCCAGAAAGATTGGGTAGTGGATTTCCTCGATGACCTTTATGAGCGGTACCCTCCAGCAAGGCTAGGTAGTAGAGTTCCTTGATGACCTTTCTAAGTGGTACCCTCCAGTAGGGATGGGAAGTGGAGTTACTTGATGAACTTATTGAGGGGTACCCTCCAACAAGGATGGGTAGTGGTGTTCCTTGCGGACCTTTTTGAGTGGTACCCACCAGAATGGCTTGGCAGTAGATTTCCTTGCCGACCTTTTTGAGCAGCACCCTCTAGAAAGGCAGGGAAATGGAATTCCTTGATGACCTTTCCAAGTGGTACCATCCAAAAGGGCTAGGTAGTGGAGTTCCTCAATGGAGTTTCTATTTGGTACCCTCCAAAAGGTATGGTTAATGATGTACGTTAATGACCTTTCCATGTGGTGCCCTCTAGTAGAGATGGGAAGTGGAGTTTCTCGTTGATTACTGAGTTAACCCTCCGGTGGATCTTGGCAGGGGTATCCTCAATGATTACTAGATTGGAACCCCACATTGACATAGGTGTGGGTCCTCTATGAATTATATCAGAGTGGAACCCCCTGATGCACTAGGGAAAAGGTCATGTACTTTGAATTTGTGGCCCTATAACTGTACGACATAGTAACGAGGTGTGGTTTGGCTTGCATGGATACATCTTGGAAGAGACATGAGATATTGGGCTTCATTGATGGAATTTTGGAACTGTTGGATACTCTTATTCTTGGGATGAGCAGTGAGATGGAGGTCCTCTCAATATCTCATTTGGGATTATTTTTAATAAGAATATATATATATATATATATATCCTTCTGTATCCACTCCTTTGATATGGTCACTCTCCTTCCACAGTACCTGAAGATGCATAGGGTATGCCACATGCTTTAGGTGTTTAGCTTATCATGGATAGATGAGTATATTCTCCTTTTATTGGTGAAAAATAATCTATAGGTAGTTCATCTACTCACCGTTTTTAAATTTTTGTGTTTGGATGAGATTACATTCACTCTTAGTTTGGGTTGATCTGTTCTCATTCACAGTATCTTTCATCTACTATCTTTTCTTTCCAATTTTATCACTTACTACTCCCCCTTCTTCTTTCGGGTGGTCCTACTTGGATTGCATGTACTCACCCCTTCATGTGATTTAAACACACGAGTTATGTCTTTTGCAGAAGAAGAATAGGTCAGTGGTGACTTTAGAAGATCTTAGGGATAATGGGTGCTTTGGACCACATACAGTGGTCATAGCTCGAGATTCAAGAGATGATATATTTTATCTGTTAACTTTGTCTAGTTTTTTTTATTTTGGTACATACTCTTAGTTGGATGTGTATTTTTACCATTTATTTTTATATTTACACTACTGTTCTTTTTTACCGTTTAGAGGTTTCGCATTCTTGATTTAATTTATAACAGTGTTACATCATTTACTATTTTACTATACACTTTTTCATCAAGATGACTATGAGTGTGCATATAGGTACTTATGTAGAGGCCTCTTTGAATTTTTATATGACTTCTAAACTAGTCACAACCCCTTGGCTTATCGAGGTTATCTTGGGATAGTTTTGTCTTGAGACCCTACTTGTGTAGGGTTGTGATAGGTTCACCCACTAGAAGAGAAAAATACATGGCTTAATGAAATGAAATTCATCTGAACAAGACTTATAACCAACCAATAACTATCCCATTTTATTATGTAAACCATGATTTTACAACATAAAATCCAAGGATCCACAAAACATAAACAACAAAACTAACCTTTATACTATAAACCCATTTTATTTTGAAAAACATGTTGTTTAATGCTTAATTGATTTATGCCATAAATACCCATCTTATGAGGTAAAACAATTTTTTCATCACTACTCCCCTGATGAATATAATACATAAACCACTAGCCTCTCAATCCTCAATAAAAATCCTTACATCGTAAAATCCTATTTTATGACGTAGAAAGAATACCACAGTTTTGCTACAACTCCATCTTCCTGTGACCCTCCTCTAGCCTCCATTGAGCACTCTCTAACCAAGAAACCAGCATAGTAAGGGCCTGGTAAGGGAAAACCATTATATCTATGTTCAAGTGTGAATAAAAAGTATCTGGTATCTATTTTCACAATGAAAAGTCATCTGAAAGATATTTTTACTGGGATATTAAGAAATGTGAAAGTTCTTGATTGATATTGGTGGGTCATAGTTATTGGTATACAATTAATTTTAATCAAATTACTTCCTTAAATATTGATACTAATTTTTTAATTTATATGTCAAATAGATGAAAATAATATTATAATGGATATAGACATAAATATTCAAGTTGTTTTTAATATCACTAATATAGAGTTATTTGTTCCTTTTGATGAATATGGGGTACCCACTTAGGACAAAACATACATTTTGGGACAGTTCCTATGGTGTTTATCATGTGAAATTACATCCATCAATAGTCATTATTTATATTAGATACACATTGAATTATCCTAGAAAAATTAGTTTTTTGATTCTCAAATAATGGTACAATCATTATTATGTATTCATATATGAGTAAATTGAAAATTGTTAATTAATGTGATAATAATTTAATGAATTTATGTATTTATTTTATATGTTGTTCCATTTTGAAAGACTTGATTCCAATCTATGTCCTCTAACATTAACAAATTTAAGGAAAAAGTGCAATGATTTAATGTGGTGATTATGGATTAAATTAAACGGAAAATCTCTATCACTGTCACAAATATATGAGAAGATCCCAAAAGACATGCCAAGGAAAAAATGGAAATCATTCATTGACCATATTCATTCCAAATATCATAATTTATTTTATTAAAGGAAAATTGATTAATAATAATGTTTTTATAACATTTCAGTTTTTATTGATATATAATTTCTTCAATTGATTTTCATGGGAAATTCTATCAATCCAAATAAAGAACTAATTTGTCCCCCTTATAGCATGCTGAATTTCATTAGGAAAAGAAATGTAATGGTTCAATTGAATTTATTATAATATATAACCATAACATGTCAAGTAATTTAGTTTCTCAAAATATTATTTATGTAATGTTTTCAAATAGGTGAAAGAGGTAGGTAATTCAGTTGGAAGGAGAGAATTGTGGTTTGATGTTCACAAAACAAAATATGGAAGTTATGTCAAAAATCTTATAAAAAACAAAGGGTAATAAAATTTTAATTAGTATTTGGTGTTACTAAATTACTTTATAAAATAATAGTATTCAATTTAAAATATAAAATCAAAGAATCATGGGATAGCAATATAAGAACCTAGGTTTTGAGCCTGTGATACTTTGAATTTTTATTGATGTTATTCCAGAGCAGGGCGTTTAGACGGCGTGGGATTCCGAACCCCGGTGTGGCCAAAATTAAATTTCAAGTGAGTTCACACTAGAAATACCAAATAAATTGAATAACTCCTAAACAGTTGCTCAGATGGGAAAAAATAGGGCACCATTGAGTTTGGAGCATGCTGTTTAACCTAGGAGGGGTGTAACTTTCACAGGCACGACCCTTCTGTGCAAAACGCCACCAGGGGTGTTTTTGTAATTTTGGGGTGTTGGGTGTGAACTTTATAACTTCTAAAAGGAGGCTCAGATTAACATTCTAAGACCACCGTTGTTCTAAAAACGTGTATTTTACCCTTGGAGCAACTTAACCTCGACCCTGTCGAGAGTTCAGGTACGGGCCAACTGGTGGGTGTTTAAAATTAATTAAATTTTAATTATGTTTTCCCTACTTAAACACATCCACCCCCTCTTCTTAAACCTTGTAATTTCTATGGAATAAGCTCTCCCAACAAAGAACCTACACCTTATTAAATATCCTCTCCCACCTCTTCAAGGTGGTTGCGGCTCCGGTGGATCACTTATGAAGCGATGGGCTACACCCTGCGAGGTAGGATCATTGCGTTTTGGATTAAAATTCCCACATCCTCTTTGAACTCAATTTATAGCATCGAAATTCTATTTAATTATCGAGTGAAGGATATATTTGGGTAGGGATTGATCCTATCTTTACAATGATTCTTTTGGATCAAATTTTTGAGTCCCAGGGTGTCTGAGGTGACCCCGGGATGTTTTCTGGCCAAAACCCCTATTTGCCGGTGGTTCCAGGGTGGTCCTGCGGCCGACAGCGGCGGCGCGAGATCCTCAGGCAGCAGAATGGGATCCTAGGCAGTTGGAATGGGCAAGCATAATGGTGGCCCAGTGTAGTTGTGGTCCGGGAGAGTAGCCGCGTGCCTTCCGGCTTCGATGGTCGACGTGCAGCGCGAGACCGGGGTCGGCGCAACCCCAGGCGCAGACCGAGACCCATGAAACATGTGTCCTGTGGAAAAGACCCAGACCAGCTTAAGCTGGTCCGGGTGATGCGGTGTGGTTCATGTTCTGATCCACGGGCCATGGTGTACCAGGCGGTCTGGGCGGCCAAGCCGCGGACCACCGATCTAAAGGGGTCGACCGGCCGAACCGGTCCGACCCACCCAGTCTCCATCCATTGGCATTAAAACACCTATAACTTTACAATCGAGTATTATATTTGAGTTCCATCTACGGAAATGCAATCCTCGGATTGAGATGGAGGTTTTGAGATGGTTTAAAAAAAATTAATTCCTGAGACGGGGGACTTGGTGGTGCGACACGTCCGTTAAGTGTTATTTAGCACCCCGCCGAGATTCTTGTTTTGGATGGCGCAAGCACATCTAGAGTCTATTTTAGGTGCCTTCAGCAAAGTTGTGACCCTAAAATTGAGATGAGAGTTTCCAAAGGGTTTTAGTTCATTGAATTCGGAGTTGAGGCATGGGCCCCACGGACCGTCTTTTAAGCTATGTGCATCCTATTGAATCTTTTTCATTAGACATCCATTTGGGGTGAATGAATAGTCATTTGGCGTGTTTTTCTGAGAGCATCGCGATGGTGTAGTTTTTCTGACCTTTTTCGGGACCGAGGTGTGGGTCCCACGAGACGTCGTATGGGCATAAAGTGGTGTTGAATAACTTTTTTGTCAAGAGTCCATTTCAAGCAAGTAAATTGTCTATCTCATGTCTTTTTCTACAAGGATTTCAATAGTGTAATCTGTTTGGGCATGTGAAGCCTCACTAGAGATCACATTAAATGTGGAAACATGAAAGGGCATTGTTCGGAGGTTCCTTTGATTCACTCTGAACCAATGCATGGTAGCAATGTTAGTGACACTGAGTGATGGCACGGGAAATGCAAAGTTATTAGAGCAGTTCTGAGTTTACCCTTATACTGGGCTGGGCAGTGGGTTACCAGAAAATGTCTTTCAGAATCAACCCTTTCTATGAGGTTAGTTAGTGAATTTTCTCCATGATTACCGAAGTGAGACATTTGGGCATCAGTGATGGATATCCTTAGAACTGTTGGCGAATTTTCTTGGACAGAGCTTGGAGATGGAGATCCCCTTACACACTTGTTTAGGTTTCTTGTTGAGAATATATATATATATATACCCTAATTTTGTTCCCAATCCTTGGTTTCAGTTACTGTCCTTCTAGGAGGAGAGAAGACACACGAGGTATGCCAGGTGCTTTCCATTTCTAGATCCTTGCGTTTGGACGAGTCAACTTCCTTTCTCTTATTGGGTTGAGTTGCACTCTATTTATTGTACTCCTTCACTATTATTTGTTCTGTCTCCTGCTCACCTCTTTAGTGCCTCCTTTATTTCTCCCTCAAGCTTTCGGGGCATCATATTAAGTATCTTTATACTCACCCCTACCTAGACTTTGCCCACACCTGGTGTACCCTTGCAGACGATAGGTAAGTTGATCGTGACTACGGAAAACCATAGAGGGAACATGAGCTTGGGCCGCGTACCAGGGTCACAGTAGAGTTTTTAGCTGTGGGACTCTCTAGTTGTTTACTTTTGTTTACCTATTTCCAATATGGCACCTTTCGGGTTGGGTGCGTGTTTTTCCCTTTTTCTATTCAGTTACCTTGTCAGTACTTTGCAGCACTCTACTTGCTCTATTTAGAAGTTGATGCATGACTGTGGTTGTGTTATAGTTGTTTCTCCTTTGGTTTTTATTTTACTCTACACTTCTGCATCGAGTGGGCTGTGTGTGTGTGTACAGGTACTTAGGTGAAGGCCTCCTTGAGATTGTTATGACTTCGGTGCTTGTCGCCAGCCCTTGGCCTATGGAGGCGGTCTTGGAGTAGTTACGGTTTGAGACCAGTAGGTTCGATTCATGACAAAGTGGTATCAAAGGTGGTTCGTTACTTGGACGTTGTTCAGATGTCCCTAAAAAGGAATTAGTTGGGATTTAGGGCAATAGTGTCGACATGTCTCAAGAGCACCTCTCAGGCAGGGATTCCGGTAATGGTACGGGCGACCGACGTATCCATTCACCAGGACCCTGATAACCCGCTTGTCGACTCGGCACACTGAGACACTTGTTGTAGGGAAATTTGGAACATGCATTCGGTAGGATTGTGTATTTGACGGTCCTTTTTGAGTCAATTCCCCTTTTTGATTACTGTTATATATATATGCTCATTTAATTGCGGTAATCCTTGATGATTTTTAGGATGCCCCCACGACATCAGCCAGCCAGGTTACCCTCTCCAGTTTATTACGAAGACCTGGAGAGCGACGATGCTTCAGTTCATGGACCCTCACATGATCCCCTTCCACCTAGTGGTTCAGAAGTAGCTCCTCCATCTGGAGTGCAGAAGTTAGTACCTGCAGCACAGGCCTAGGTTGAGCATAGGATGAGTGCGCTATGAGAATTCTAGCGTCAGTGTCTGCAGATGTTCCACGGGGACCCGGATCCCTAGGCAGTAGAAGACTGGCTAGAGACTGTGGACAGAATTTTTAGGCTGGAGTGGACACTTACAGACCAGATGGTAGCCCTAGATACCAGCCTTTTCCTCAGGACGGCCAGGCATTGGTGGGGGTTGGTTATGCAGACCCACAATGAGTTGTCTATCACATGGGATAGCTTCCAGCAGCTCTTCCAAGAGGAGTACGTCACCTCTTGTTTACGCTCCGTTCAGATTCATAATATTCTGGAGCTGAAGTAGGGGGGATGACCGTGGCGCAGTACTCAGTCCGATTTACTGATCTGACACACTACTCGTAGGATATGATCCACGATAGTTACTTTCAGGAGCGGAAGTTTGAGCAGGGTCTTTGTAGGGAGATTCGTGCTAGTCTAGTGCCCATGTGAATCCCTACTTATTCCAGGGTTCTAGATCAAGTTCTTGTGACAGATAGCTTATTGGCTGAGGGACGCCAGCTAGTAGGGTCTAGCAGTGGCCACTTTAGAGCAGAGTCTTTGGTAGCAGGTAGGCGGCTGAGAACAGAGCCTTAGTCGAGGAGACCCTTTCATGAGTAGACTCAGGGGAAGGTTTGTACACTGCAGTGGCGTTGTAGAACACCGGGGTAGTCAGGAGAGAGCCGGTGCTATGCTTGTGACGGACGAGGTCACTTAGCACAGGAATGCCTGACCAGGAATACTGAGCAGCTATGGTAGGAAGTAGGCACACCACAGCGGCAGAGGCAGCACCATGACCAGGGATCTCCCAGGTGAGGACTGGGTGGTCCTTAGGGAGGTGGCACAAGCAGAATGGCAGGACCTGGAGGTGGGGGATGACGTTTCGAGAACCTTCCACTGCCACCAACGGGTGGCCCATGCCAGGCCCAGGGAGCTGGAGGTAGGGGTCGTGGGAAGCTTCAGAATATGGGTCTTCGTGAACCCCCAGCACACGAGATGGTCCGAGGTATGCTCTATGTTTACTTTAAGATTGCTTCAGTACTAGTAGACACAGGCGCGGGCCAATATTTTATATCACTGCTTTTGGTATGGGAGTTGGAGCTCCAAGTAGAGGCGCTGACACCTACTCTTATCCTCGAGGTTCTTACGGGAAGTGCATCGTTAGTGACCTTTGTTTGCAGATAGAGTGAACTATCATTCGGTGGAGAGAGTTTCACATGGGACCTACCGGTCATCACTATAGAACCTTAATACATCATCTTGGGCATGGATTGGCTTTCTATGGTTCACTCTTAGATCAGTTGTCATTGCTAACGAGTCAGATGTGTGCCTTCTGATGGGACGAGTCTCACTATCCTCTGTGAGTGAGACCTCGTGGTAGAGCAGAAGGGTTCTCTGAGTAAGAGACCAAAATCTTTTTCTCATCAGTTGGTGAGCATGTCTCTTGGACCAGCAGATGCTACAGGCATCTGGATCCCTACCGTTGTAGAGGACTACGTGGAATTCCTTCTCGAGGATGTCTCAGGACTACCCCCGAGGCGAGAGATGGAGTTCTGCATTGACTTGCAGCTAGGGACTGCCCTGATATCATGTGTGGCTTATCAGATGACACCCATAGAGCTTCGGGAGCTACAAATTCAGTGGGACGACCTTCATGAGAAGGGATTCATCAGGCCCAGTGTGTCCCCCTGGGAAGCTCCAGTTTTATTTGTGAAAAATGCATATGGGAGTCTGTGACTTTCTGGGGATTATTGTTGCCTGAATCAGGCCACGATAAAGAACAAGTACCTTTTTTTGAGTATTGATGACCTATTTGAAAAGTTGAGAGGTGAGAAGTGGTTCTCTAGGATTGATATTTGATCTGGATACCACGAGTTGTGGGTTCGTGAGGCTGATATCCCGAAGTTGGCTGTTGTCGTTATGGGTGTGATGAATGCCCCTTCCATCCTCATGGTTTTGATGAACCAGATTTTCCAACTGTACTTAGACCGGTTTGTGGTATTCTTTATTGACTACATACTTATCTACTCTGCGACAGAGGAGGAGCACACAGAGAATTTGAGGATGGTCCTAGACTTACTTCGGGAGCACCAGCTATATGGGAAGCTCTTGAAGTGTCAGTTCTAGATTCATGAGGTTTACGTTCTAGGGCATGTCATTTTGGAACATGGTTTATCCATAGATCCCGCAAAGGTAGATGCAGTGCTTTCTTGTGATCCACACAAGAATACGTCTGAGGTGCGGAGCTTCCTTGGTTTGGCATGGTACTATAGGAGTTTCGTGGAAGATTTATCCAGGATTGCTGCCCCTTTGACCACATTGAAACAGAAGGGATGAATATTCACTTAAACTGATCGAAGCCAAAAGGCCTTCGAGGATTTGAGGCAAAGGCTGACTAGTTCTCCAGTGTTGAGGCTACTAGAGGAGGGCCTTGAGTTCATGGTATACTATGACCCTTCAAGAGCTAGGATAGGGTGCGTGTTGATACAGCAGCGGGAAGTGATTGCATATGGGTTGAGGCAGTTGAGGCCACATGATTCGAATTATTCAACTCACGATTTGAAGCTGGCAGCAGTGGTCTTCACCTTGATGTTATGAAGACAGTACCTTCTAGGTGAGCATTTTGTGGTCTACTCAGACCACCAGAGCCTCAAGTGCATCTTCACTCAGAGGGATCTGAATCTGAAGTAGATGCGCTGGCTTGAGTTTCAACAGGACTATAATTTCTAGATAGTCTACACTCTATGGAAGGGAATTATTCTAATATATTCCCATAACAGGAAGTACCAGGCTCGTCTAGTTCGGGAAGCTTTAGAGAATTTGGGTTCCCTACAACTGACCTTTGTGGTGCTAGAGGGTACTAATTTTCTGCAGTCGATGATGTTGACTCCTTCGCTCCTTGAGCGTGTGTTTGAGTCGCAGCTGGGGCATGTCGATAGCGAGGTACTACGTGATCAGATATCCACGGGCGATGCACCTGATGGGTATTCTGAAGGAGGGAATCATGAGATCCGGTTCCAAGGGAGAGCTGTAGTACCAGTGGAGATGCGGGAGGAGGTGATGTGGGAATTCTATACTTCTCCCTTGTATGTACATCCCGGTGTGGGGAAGATGTACAGAGACCTTCAGTGGTAGTTTTAGTGGTCTGGAATTAATCGGAATGTAGCTGAGTTCGTTTCTCAGTGTTTTTCCTATCAGAAGGTGAAGGAAGAGCATCAGGTTCTGAAAGGGTTGTTGTAGCCCCTTGATATCCCGGAGTGTAAGTGGGATGACATATCTATGGACATCATCAAAGGGCTTCTGTGCGCAGCGAAGGGCCATGATTCCATTTGGGTGATAGTGGATTGACTCATAAAGTTGGAACAATTTCTTTCCATTAGGGAGTAGTGCTCGGTGGAGAGTCTAGGGTAGATGTATGTTTGGGAGATCGTCTACCTTCATGGAGTGCCCTCGACAATCGTATCTGACTGTGACATGCGGTTTACATCGTGATTGTGGCAAGTCCTGTAGGAGGATTTCAGAACTCAGCTGTGGATGAGTACAATATTTCACCCAAAGACGGATGGGCAGACCAAGTGCACCATCCAGGTGTTGGAGGATATTATTAGGGCATACATGTTAGACTTCTACCTAAGCTGGGAGGATCACCTTTTCTTCATGGAGTTCACGTATAACAATAGTTACCACTCTATTATCAGCATGGAACCTTTGGAGGCCCTCTATGAGAGACCCTACATGTCACTTTTGTGTTGGACGGAGGTTGGGGAGACCTCCATTGTGGGCCCAATGTTTGTGAAGGCAATGATAGAGAAGGTGTAGGTCATTCGTGAGCAGATGAGGATGGCTCCAAGTAGACAGAAGTCCAACGCAGACCGTCGTCGTAGGCCTTTGGAGTTCGAGGAGGGGGACCATGTCTTTTTGAGAGTCTCCCTGCGGCATGGAACACAGAGGTTCATCTATTGGGGGAAGCTATCCCCGAGGGTCATTGGGACTTTTGAGATCGCGCGTAGGTTTGGTGAGGTTTCCTACCGTCTTGCTCTACCCCCACAGCTGGAGAGAGTGCATGATGTCTTCCACGTGTTGTAGCTGAGAAAATACATGCACGACCCCATGCACGTCATCGATTGGGAGAGTTGGACATTGAGGATGGATCCAACTTTGTGGAGCACCTGGTGGAAATTGAGGACCGGTAGGAGCAGACTCTTCCTGGACAGATCATTCCTTTGGTTTGAGTGTTTTAGCAGCATGAGAGGGTGTATGAGAGCACCTGTGAACAAGAGAGCCACATGTGGGCTCAGTATCACGAGTTGTTTTTGTATTTTTTTTAGTGATGAAAAATTTAAAGGAGGGAATGATGTAAGAACCCAGGTTTTGACCCTATGTGACTTTGAATTTTTCTTCATGTTATTCCAGAGCAGGGCGTTCAGATGGCGAGCGCAACCTTTCTGTGGAAAACTTCACCAGGGGAGTTTTCGTAATTTAGCATCCTCAGGTGTGAACTTTATAACTTTTGAATATAGACTTAGATTAAAATTCCAAGATCACCGTTGTGCTCAGAATGTGGATTTTACCCTAGGAGCAACTTAACATCGACCCCGTCGAGAGTTCGGGTATGGGCCTACTGGTGGGTGTTTAAAATTAATTAAATTTTAATTTAGTTTTACCTACTTAAACACACCCACCACACTTCTTCCCCCTTGGAATTTCTATGGCATATGGTTTCCCAAAAAAGAACCTTAAACTTCTTTAAGATCCTCTCCCCACCTTTCTACGGTGGTTGCGGCTCCGGTGGATCACTTGTGAAGCGACGGGCTACGCCCTGCGAGGTAGGATCATTGCGTTTTCGTTTAAAATTCCAGCATCCTCTTTGAACTCAATTTATAGCATTGAAATGCTATTTAATTATCAATATAAGGCCATATTGAGTAGATCTTAATCCGAGATTTCCAAGGATTCTCTCGGATCAAATTTTTTAGTCCCGGGGTGACCCTGGGAAGTTTTCCGGCTAAAACCCCTATTTTCTGGTGGTTCCAAGGCGGTCCGGCGGCTCCGCACGGCAGTTTGGCAGGCGAAAACGGTGGCAAGGGCTCCCTTGGAAGTGGATCAGGCTCCTCAGAGGTCATATCAGGCGATATAAATGGTGGCCCGGTGCAACGGAGTTCCGGGTGAGCAGCCGCGCGCGGGCCAACTTCACCGGTCGGCGGGCAGAACAAGACTGAGGCCGCCGCGACCCCAGGTGTAGACCGAGACCTACGAAACGCGGGTACCATAGAAAAGATCCAGACCAGCTTAAGACAGTCCAGGTGAAGTGGTGTGGCCCATGCGGTGAACCACGGTTCATGGTGGACCGGGCAGTCCGAGCGGTCGAGCCGTGGACCGCCGGTCTAAAAGGGTGGAGTGGCCGAACTGGTCCAGCCCACCCCGTCTCCGTCCATTGGCGTTAAAATGAATCTAACTCTCAAACTGAGTAACATATTTGCATTACATATGCAGAAATGAGATCCTTAGATCAAGACGGAGGTTTTGTGATGGTCTCAGGAACTTTTAATTCCCATGATGGGAGGCTCAGTGGCTCAACACGTCCGTTAAGTGTTATTTAGCGCCTCACTGAGATTCTTGTTTCTGATGCTGAAAGCACATCTAGATTCCATTTTAGGCACCATCAGCGGCATTCTAACCCTGGTATCGAGATGAGAGTTTCCAAAGGGTTTCAGGCGTTGAATCTGGAGTCGAGGTGTGGGACCCACATGCCGTCTTTTAAGCTGTGTGCAGCGTATTGCAACTTTTTCATCAGACATCCGTTTGGGGTGAATGAATAGTCATTTTGGTGTGTTTTTACAAGAGCTTCTCAATGGAATAGTTCACCTGGCCTTTTTTGGGATTTTGGTGTGGGTTAAACGAGACACCGTATGGGCATAAAGCGGTGTTGATTAAATTATTCATCAGGAGTCCGTTTCAAGCAAGTAAATAATCTCTCTCGCGTGTTCTTCTATGAGGATTGCAATGGTGTAATCTATTTGGGTGTGTGAATCCTCATTCAAGATATCATTAAATGTGGAAACATGAAGGGGCATCAATCGGAGGTTCTTTTGACACACTCTAAACTGACACACGGAAGCGATGTTAGTGACACCCAGTGATGGCACGAGCAGTGCGGAGTTATCGGAGCAGTTCTGGGTTTACCCTCCAGCTGGGCTGGGCAGTGGGTTACTCGATGACTTCTTTCAGACTAATACCTTTCTATGAGTTTAGTTAGTGACTTTTCTTAGTGATTTTCAGAGCGGGACATTTGGGCATTAGTGATGGATATACTTAGAACTGTTGGCGACTTTTCCTGGGCTGAGCTTGGAGATGGAGATCCCCTAACACACTCGTTCAAGTTTCTTGTTGATCACATATATATATACACCCTACTATTGTTTTCACTCATTGGGTCTAGTTACTCTCCATCTAGGATAAGTGAAGACGCGTGGGGTATTCCACGTGCTTTCCGTTTCTAGATCCTTGTGTTTGGACGAGTCTTCTTCCTTTCTCTTGTCAGGTAGAGCTGCACTCGAATTATTGTACTCCTTCAATATTATTTGTTCTGTCTACTACTCACCTCTTTAGTGCCTCATTTGTTTCTCCCTCAAGCTTTCGGGGCATCCTAATGAGTATCTTTATACTCACCCCTGCTTGGGCTTTGCCCGCACCTGGTGTTCCCATGGAGACAACAGACAGGTCAGTCATGACTATGAAGGAGTGTAGAGGGCACATGATCTTAGGCCGCGTACCGGGGTCACAGTAGATTTTTCAGGTTTGGGACTCTCCATTTGTTTACTTTTCCTTACTTATTTCTAGGTTGTGGCACCTTTCGGGTTGGGTGTGTGTTTTGGCCTTTTTCTGTTTAGTTACCTTGTTAGTACTTTTTAGCACTCTACTTACTCTATTTAAAAGTTGATGCTTGATTGTGGTTGTATTATAGTTGTTCCCTTTGGTTTTATTTTTACTCTTCAGTTATGCATCGAGTGGGATTTGTGTGTGTAAAATTATTTAGGTAAAGGTCTCCCTGAGATCATTACGCCTTTGGTGCTTATCGCCAATCCCTGGCCTATGGAGGCGGGCATGGGGTAGTTGCAGCTCAAGACCGGTAGGTTCAGGTCATGACAACCAACCCTTTCATTTTAGTTTCAGTACCCTATGAGGCCTCCATGGATTGAGTTATTAGAATAGAGAATTCTAGTTATGTTAGGGGGATGATTTGTGTGCCGTATCCACCAAGGGTGTTCATTAGGGAACATATATCTTCATCTACAATGTCAATAGGATGGGGGATTATAGGTTTTGGTGATCCAAGTTCTCAAAAGTAAATTGGTGCATTGATGAATAATGTTAATGATTAGGAATCACTTATTAAAACACATAATTATACGAACGCACCATTGGAAAGTGCGATGGATATTTTATTTCATAAGATGATTCAAAGTATTCTTGAATAAATAAAAACAATCATTGGGGGAACATTTGTGGTAAATTCCCAAAATTTACTCTTATATTTTTCGTTTTATTAGTTATTTTTTTTCAATAAATATAGGAAATGATTCTTTGGATTGAGATGGACTATGTCAATAGACATCTATCAGAGCCTTAAGATGGGTTTAATTGAGCAGTTAGTCTCACGTATCATATAGTGTATCATCTTATTTTCTATGAATGCACATTGCTACCAATTATTCATTATTGGACCACTAGTTGAACTAAATTTAGATAAAATAATATATCATTTGAATTGAGATTCATTTATTATTCAATTAATATACCAATTATTAATGTGCAGTTAAATACTTTAAATATAGGTAGTAGAGCTGGGAAGTGGTGAATGATTTTTTGGGCTTTAACATGATCGAGTAATTGAGGGTGGAAGGCATGCATCTCTATAGAGTAGCCAGGACTCATGTTTATATTGATATCTTTTGAAACATGACATTTTTTGAAACATGACATTTTGTACACTCTGATGTAATTTAATGTTTTATTTTATTTAATGTAATCTTTCTGATGTATGAATACTATTTTCTATACTATATTTGTTTCCCCTTTTTTGTATATATTTTCTATATACTAGATTTTGGTGGATCAAGAAATAATAAATTCTACTATTTCTGAAACTCTATAACCAGCGGTAGTTTAAACCACCTATATTAAATTAGTGATGGTTTAAACCACCATGAATAGAATATAGGTTTTTAAAAATACTTAAAAATATGGTAAATTTTCTTATTTATAGGTGGTTTAAACCATTACTAAATAATTTTCTGAATAAAAACTACTTTTTTTCAGAAAATCCGCCGCTAAAATTATCACCACGAAACTACTACTAACTAATAAATGACCTCTAATAAATATAAATTTTTTCAGAAAACAATGAAACCATTAGAAAAAATTATACAACCTCTATTAAATATTACATGACTCACTATTTCATGTTTGTTTTAAAAAAGCACTGCTAAAACGAAAAAAATCTATTATATGTTATTTTTCCAATAGCGCAGGAGTTATTACATAACATGTATGATTATTCCCTTAAAAAATCATAAATTAAAATTGGAGAATAAATATAAAATAAAAACATTTTGAGGAATAGAAAGTACCCAATATCATCTTATCCTTTAAGAATAACCATGATTTGAACTACACTATCAATGAGAAATAAAATAATGAAAGGATAAAATATTATACAGAATTATTAATATGAAATGAGAGGTGTGATTGGAGAAATGATAATGGAATGAATGGATAATTTTAGTAAGGTTATACATAATAAACCCAACCATGATAAACATGGTCATTGTGAATATGGCCATTGGAAATATGGTAATTGGAAATATAGTCCTTGGATATATATCTACAACATGTATACATAATTTATTTATTGTTAAAATAATATATTTCATAAAAAATATATAATAAAATTAAAATTATAATATTTTATTAAAATATTATCTTTACAGGATAAATATTATTATTAAATAACGATATGATAAAGTTTAAAGAAATATTTTAATTTCAATTTAATGATAGAATTAAATATTTATATTATAAATACATAATTTTAATTTTATTTGGTTGAGATCATTTCATATAAATGACATTTTCCAAATAATTATTTTTTTAATGTGTTATCTTTTTTTTATCTTAATAAAAAAATCACTAATAACTAAGGATTTTAATGGAATGTATTAATAATATATAAAACTAAATAAATAAAAATTCATCTAATTGTTATTACTCGGAATTTAATAGGAATAAAAGATATATTTTTTCCAAAAATTATAATTATGCATTATATGCACTTATATTAAAATATTTTTTTATAAACATTAAAAATTGACTTTAATAAAAAGTATTTCATATTTCTAAACATCACATAAAAATTTGGTAAATATTTTTTTTAATTTTTAACAAAAAAATATCACGTTACTTAAGTAAATATTATCTCCCATGGTAACATTTATTAATGAATTATTTTTTAAAAATGTTTTTTTTATTTTTTATATAAATAAATTAAATTGTTATATTTTAATTGAAAATATAATATGATATTTTTAAATATGAAAAAATATATTAGAATTTATTTAATTATTAGTTTATAATAATTTAAAATAAAAACACTTAATCAATAACAATACTTTTTTCTAAAAAATAATTTTTTTTCTATATCTTATCTTTTAATTTAATAATTAATTTTATCATATTAATAAATTCAATTTCATTAAATTGATTTAAAATTAAAAATCATCCCATTGAAATATTTTAAGAGGTATCATCTTATCCTTTTATTAAAAAAATTTACCATGATAAATATTTAATTAAGGTTAATAAGGTTAAAAATGGTTAACTTAAACATGAAAAAATTTTGTTATGTTTACATGGAACTTAAAAATTATAGATTTAAATTTTTAGTTTTTAAATTCATAACCAAATTTATCACCAACATTTCTTCACCTAACACATCAAAAACACATGTTATTTAGTCTTTACTCCTCACTAAACATTTAAATCCAAGGAAAAGTCCCTCTTTTCGCATGTTATTCACTCATGTTACATGCATAATATTACCTCCATGAACAAAGTATTTTATTTTTCATCCAATATTTTAATGTATGGTTATAAATATTGTTTTAATGAATAATAATTATATTTATGACATGATCAAGATCTTGAAAAGATAAAATAAGCATTCTATTAAAGATTTTATCAGTAAGTGATCATTATAATTTTAAGAGCCAAAAATAATAAATACTAAGAGGAAAAATGATTTATTATATGATACTAATAGATTTTTGTCTTACCTTATTCATAAATATATTTTAAATCATGACATTTCAATTTTATAAAATCTCAATAATATAATTATGCTTTTATATTTATGATATTATTATAAAATCACTTTCATACTTATCTATTGACCATAACATGTATTTTTTTGGGTTTGTTAATCCACATAGAAAAATAATGAATTGAATTTTTTTATTATGGTTGAATATGTAAAATTAATTAATATTATAATATGGTATTAATATTTAAGTGATTTTTGTTTTGTTCTGTAATGGTAATATTAGTATTTAAATTATTATTAATAAACCACCTTTGTTAAATAAAATACAATCAAAACTAACTCGCCCCCCAATTACCGTTTCCAAAAACCTAAAAAAGGATCTCATGTAATGAAATTAGAATGTTATAAGTAATCATGGAAAAATAATTCTATTACCTTATATAATCTCTGAATTATTTAATTTTTTTCAAAGAATAAGAATCGACATCGACATTACAAAGCATGTGCGAACCAATCAACTTCACTAGCATCTGAGATGAAAATAAAAAATATCTAACTACTAAATTTATAATGAATTATTTTAATTAAAAATTAAAAAATATAATATATATTAATAAGTTTATCAAATAATTAATTTATTTAGTTATGTTTATTGTATAATATTTTTGATCATGTTAGACCAAGTTGGAATCCAAGGAATTTCTTTTCAAGATAAAATATTTTATCTTCCACTATTTGTTAACTTGATGAATATTTTATTTCAAGGATCCATTATTGGGATTAATTTTAATGTTTTTTTAATGAATTCATTTTCACCTTTGTTGGTGCCAAAATATTTGAAGAAAGGAGAGAAGAAAAAGTGGCCCTGTGCTCTTCCTCGCGAAGCCCCGACACAAAGCCCTCCGAAGCAACACGACCGTTGTGAAGCACCAGAGGCGGTAACTATCTGCGAACGCCTTGACGTTCGCGAACCTGCCACGAAGCACCAGAGGCGGTAACTCTTCGCAAATGCCCTGATGTTTGTGAACCCAACACGAAGCAGAGGAGGCGGTAACTCTCCGTGAATGCCCTAACATTCGTGACACCGCCGTGAAGAAGATGAGGCGGTAACTCTCCGTGAACTCTGTTGATGTTCGCGACCCGCCGCAGTGTAACCCAATCCTCCTTCGCACCGTGCGAGCTTTGCTTCGCGGCGCCTCTGGCCTATAAATACCAAGCCCCCCCTGATCCCTTCGGACTAACTATCCGACCTTCCAGCTTATCATATTCCAAATCGTGAAGCACTCTATGATCTGGGAATCATGAGCTCCATGAGGTAGTTTTTGCTTCGTGAGAGGCCTCCAGCTTGTCTCATTTTGAGCCCCTCTTCTGAGAGGGATTCCCTTCACGAAGCCTAAGGGAATTATCAAAGGAAGGGGATCCCCAAGGAGACCCAGGTAGTTACGGAGCGTTTATTATTCGCGAAACACCCACCCTGTACATATGATCAACATTCCAAGGCAAGGTCATTGTACTTCGTGAAGAACACTGCTTCACGACACCTTGCTCTGTGAGGCACCTATGCTTCGAAAGGCAGTGCTCCGCAAACGCCCATCTACTTCGCGAAGCACCTCACGCTTTCACCTCTGCCCCATGCTAAGGCTAATGCACCCCACGTTGCAAAGCACACCCCTTCGCATGTGCCCTCTACTACGCAAAGCAACCGAGCTCCGCAAGTCCCCTGCCTGTGGGCCCCTCTGCTTGGCAATTACTTCTCCCGTGCAACCCTCCAAGTGTGCATGATGTGATTTCAAAGTCACCTGGATGATACCACCTGTAGCATTGCTTCACCTAATGCTTCTTCGCATAGGCACACTAACGACTATTGCTTCTTCACATAGCCACACTAACGAGGACCCCTCTATGGTTTGCTCTGAGACCCCCCCTTCACCACAGACTTACCGATGCCTTCCATCCCACAAGGGGTAGAGGGTACCGGTTATGTAAGTCATAGGGGTGTGGAGTGAACCCACCTTATCTGAGCTGCAGGACATTAAACTGCCATGAACCTCGTCTTCAACACATGACGTTAAACTGTGATCTGACCTCATGCCTTGCATGCAGGGTCCCCCCAGCTCGGACATTCTTTACGCCCACTGGTCTCCATGGAGATGGGATCACCCCTCAAAGGGGATGATATCCTCCTTATCAGAGTGGCGTTTGTCCACGAGGAAGGGAGACCATCTTGGAATAATCCCCTAGACCCTCTTGCGGAAGGTATCACCCATGAACCTCCGTACTTCCTCACCGCTAGGGCTTGCAGAGGGCGTGATAGGGAACGAGGCACCTCCTTTCTTCAGTCCCAAATCCTCTCCCTCTGTGCTTTGTCACTCTCAAGCCTCCATCTTGGAGTAAGTCCCGAAACCATGGGCCACCTAACGTATAAGCCCCTCTTCGCTTCCCACAGACGCACCCTTTGTGACGTGATCGTCAAGTCTTTGCTACCTCTTGTTTCTCACACTGAGCATGACTTACGTGGTCTTAGATTAAGAATCGACTATGACACCCACCCCCATCCAACATGACGTTAAACTGTATGCCCCCTGTCCAACATGACATTAAAATATATGTTGTCCCGCATGACATTAAACTGTACATCCCTTTTGAACTATGAGGTCTTTGATCCATGTCAAGGCATGGTACGTAGGAAACTTCCACGGGGTTTAAGCCCACCACCCGTAATTTCTTCACATCATGTTCCACCCTCATCCCGTATGATGTTAAACTGCATTCCAGTCCAGCGGTAATCCATTGTGACTATCTTGAACTACATGGACTGTGATCCATGCCAATTCATGGTAGGTAGGAAGCCTCATGAGGTTCAAGCCCACCACCAGTGGACCCCTGGGTTCACCTTCACGTCGGTTCACTGACGAAGCCCTACCCAAACTACGAGGACTTTGATCCATGTACAGGCATGGTACGTAGGAAGCCTCCCTGAGGTTCAAGCCCATCATTCATCGGACTAAGGTCCTTCTCCACGTTGGTTCACCGACACCCACATCCCCTTTGAACTATGAGGACTTTGATCCATGTCAAGGCATGGTACGTAGGAAACCTCACAGGGTTCAAGCCCACCATCCACCTGGGCCAAGGTCCTCATTCATGTCAATTCTCTGACATTCCCCCATACTGCATGACGTTAAACTGCATCCCAATTTAGCGGTAATCCGTTGTAACCCTGCCATCTTGTTGTTTTGATACCCCTTAGTGTCAGTTCAACAACCCCTTTTCCTGAACTACGCGGACTTTGATCCATTCCAAGGCATGGTATGTAGGAAGCCTCATGAGGTTCAAGCCCACCACCCATTGGACCAAGGTCCTTCTTCAACATTGGTTCTCCGGCATCCAACCCGAACTACGTGGACTTTGATCCATGTTAAGGCATGACATGTAGGAAGCCTCACGAGGTTCAAGCCCACCACCCGGTCATTCCGACCCCATTCACGAAGGTTATCTCAACATCTTGGGCAGCCTAGAGTGTAATCCCCACACATCCATTCTGAACTACGCGGACTTTGATTCCCTACCACGGTGATATGTAGGAAGTCTCTTCGAGACTCAAGCCCAACACCACCGTCATCTCCACGACGACTCCATTTCATTCCCCCTCCACTCTGTGTAGATTTCCATCACCCATCCTGATTCTCATTTGGGCCGCCACATCCCGGTGAGATCATGCCACCCCATTCCCCTCCACAGGATTTCGGAAGCTGCCCATGGGCTGGCTCCGATATCGGTGTTCCCTCAAGGTGGATTCCTCAATCTGATCCACTCTAGCTAGTGTTCTGATCAGCCCGATCTATCTCTGCTGGACATTAAACTTGCGGCATACCCTGTGTTAAAACATGGGAAGCTGAGGAAAACCCCAGATAAATGCATATGGAATATGATTCCCTGCCCTCGATGTGGGATGCCTCAGGCTTCTGTGCCCTCGAGAATCCCTATAATAAGGGACCAAAGACAAACACACAAATTCCCCAGAGTTCAGACACGTTAATGATGCATCGACGAGAGTACTCCCCCAACTGAAGGTATCTGCCCTGATCGGACCGCTTCGAATTTCCTGATAGAAGTAGTGTAATTAACTGGCGTCCATAGAAACATGGCACTGGGAAGAGTTTCACGAAAAACATATTAAATCTTTGAGGGAGACTCGGACTAGGTGATGAGTTTTGAGGAGGAATCCATGGAAGGAAGAACAGACATCCCATCTTCCCAGTTTCGATCAAGGGGTAGATGTCCCTGAGTAAGGAGCGAATGTCGCCCGCCTTTTGAAAGTGGGAATGTGGGGTAACAAAAGTCGTGCCTGTCGCGCCCCAAGCGGATGGACGCGTGTACCCCGAAGAAATCTTCAGAAACAGAAATGGTGAACCTGATGTGAATATCTTCTCCTTAATGTGGAGATTAGTAGTGCTCGAGACATCAGTAGATTGACATGTCACCAGATCCAGAAATCCGACGTCGGGTCCCGCAAAGCAAATAGCGGGACTGGTATTAAACTCACCAGAATTTGGAGTAGTAGAACGTGGGGCATTCCGTTATGCAACGTTGTTAGTGTGGATCCCTCTTACAGGACACAAAAGACGGTATGATGCTGGGGAACTAGTTGTCGATTTCTTTTCCTCACCGTGCTGATGAGTTAATATCCCTGCTTCTTAGGATTCAGGATGTTTCTACAGGGACACGATCACCGCCCACCCGCCTATGCAGGGGCAGGGGAAACACTAGTAAAACCACTCTGCGTGGCTCCACTACTGCCACAATGGCATCTGCATCCACAAACATGGGGCGCCCACGCCCCATCTCCCCATCTAAAGTCATCCAACAAAGGGTGATTAACGACCTCATACGCCGTTACATGGATGAGGGCATAATCCCAACCCGGGATATGGCCCGCCTGGACCTGGAGGCATCTAGGCCCCACCACCAATCCCACCCTCGAGGGACATGTAGGGAGCCCCTGCTCCCCACCATATCATTCAATAGTTTTAGAAGCCTATCCTCGGAACGCCTTGATGACTCTCTGTCTTATGATGATGAGTTGGGTGAAGTCCGACTCAGCCCGGTCAAAGTCCAGATCCAAGGACTCCAAACAAGGGCCCCCACCTGGCCGCATCAGCACCACCATCCGGCCTTCCAAGAGGAGCAGGTAGGTTGTTCCCCTGCACCACCCACACCGGCTCGCCTAACCCAACGCTAGCATTGGTCTTGAGGTGAGGACACCCATCAAGGGGCGTTAACGTTGATGACTACTGTGGCCTGAGCCAGTTCCAACGCATATCACAAAGTTCCTGCACATGCTGAGCAGGGGAACTCCTATTCCCAACTGGGATTGAGGCCCCAACCACCCCACAAGCAGGCTAGGTTGGGTCTCCGAGTTGCAGGCACGAGTGGTGATCGCCGTGAACCAACCCATGGTGATGTCACCCCATACAGAGGTCCTCCCCATACCACCACTACATAGAGCGTGGGCCTTCCCTGCTCCAAAACTCGTCATGGAGTTATGACCCATTATACCCAAAACCCGAATGAAGACCTGCCCCGCGGTAGTGACACTCGGTGTGGAAGCCTCTTCCGTGCCCACCACACTGGGTATGGAGTCCCTACTTCTTCCCCCGATCGTCGATATGAGGGCATTGCCCATCCGGTCCCTCTCCAGCATGGGGATCCTCCCTATGTTCTCTCCGCAGCTGGCGAAGGTCCTCCTCACCCTGGCATCCAGAGGGGTGAAGGTCAACCTCGCTCCATCTGCAACAAGCATGGAGTTCCTCCCCATTCTCACACCGGTTCCAATGGAAGTTATGCCCGCTCAGGTGCTGTTCATGGAGGTCCTCCCCATGTACCCTTAGACATTTATCCTGGTGCCCCTCGCACCCCGATTGTCTCAAGCGAAAGTCCTCTTCTACCTGGCACCAGCGCGGCCTCAAGACTACATGTCAGGAATCAGCCTTGTACCGAGGATCCATCTAGGGGAAGGAGGGCGGGTTGTCACCGCCACAAGAAGAATCCTGGAAAGGCCTGGATGGAGATCAAACTGGCCTGCTTCTCAGATTTTGAGGCAGAATGTGACTCAGCAGTGGAACCCTCACATCAGTCCTCTGTGTCAAGGGCCGGGGTAGGAACAAGGCGTGCCAACCACATCCTTCCTGAATGCGAAGTCCACCGGATTCCCACCTCTCTTCACAGGTATATCCCGGAGGAGGAAATTATGGGAGTCCCACAGGTTCCGACTGTACAGTCACCACCGTTTTCACCAAAAGCGCCCAATGCCTCGACCAGAGATCATAGAGAGCTATTCTGGGGACCAATGGTGGTTGAGCAACAATGTGACCCATTGCCAATAACCGCAATCCCTACACCAGAAGCTTTGGATATCAGATCGTCGTATCACGATATAGTGGCCAGGTCACCACACTCTTCGGAGGATGGCCCAGAATTCGGCGGCCAGTCGGCTAGTTCACCGTATTCTCCGCCGCCTAGTTTACTATCCTAGAAGTCCACCTCAGTACCACTACCGGTTATTCATCCCCCTCCGGTTGACGAGTGGGGAAATATGAGGCCATACCATGAATCTGAGCCTAGGAGCTTCTGGAACATTCTCGCATAGGATCACTACCCAGAGAAGTTCTAGCCGACAACAAAATTGAACTTTTGTGTGCTATAATCCCTCATCCCAGAGGAATTTGAGAGCTTCCATCAAACCCTATGGGCGACTCACATCCATCTTTATTATGATCGGGCGGTGTACCACAGGAGCCAAGTGCACTTTTAGGAAATCAATGAGAAATGTCGTCTGGTTGATTTGGCCGCACTCCCCGTGGCCCACCGCCCTGAGTCACCAGGTTGCCAGAGCACCCTCCAACAAAAATTTATTCAGAGTTTCAAGGTACTCCAAAAAATCATCAGGGAAGCTACCCTTGATGTGCAAGTCCATGGCTGGGGACAATATGCCACCCTCCTCTTCAATCATATCAGGTGGCAGCCCAATTCGTTATGCGATATTGAGGATATACCCCCAATAAGGGTTGTGGTCCACATGGCTGACATAGTTGAAAAGGAGGACGAACTGAAGATTCTCGATGGAGACTTACCCCCTGAAGGTGTACCACCATTGTTGGACCCATCAAGGCAGATTACTCATCAGTAGAGGAACCTCCTAGGCCTGCCTGCGCCCACCGAGCCACTGGTACTCATTCAAAATGCCGGTAAGCATAAATAACATGTTGGATTTGTCAAGCACTCTGACCTGTCTACCTCAGTACAGAAGACGGACGAAGACCCCGAGAAGGCTGCGTTGCGCCAACAGATCACTGAGCAGAAGAGGCTGGTCGACGAACTCCTAGCAGAGCGCGCTATAGAGCAGTGACATGACTTTGGTGATCCCAAGATGGGGCATCAGGGGCAGTCGGGGCAGGAAAAACTTCCCCCGGTGAGATGCCTCTGGGCAACCCTGATCATGCTACTCCCACAGATAGGGCTGAAGCCGGAACTCATGGAAATATGGCATGATACGTCTCACCAAACCCTCATGAACGATGAGACAATCTAAGGAATCCATCCTGGGTTCCCCCAACTGCCCCGTGGGCCATTCCGCCAGTCACTCCACAAGCCATTAAAGCAATTTACCATGTCAAAGTGCCCAACAATGCACTCGTGGTTAGGGATCCTTGTCAAGACAGGTACCCCCACCCGGATGATCATATAGCAACACTCATCACCCACCTCGAGGCATTGGAAATGCAGTAGGTGGTAGTCCCACCAGATGGCAAGCCATATCCCATGTGGGTGGATGATATGACTGCACCTCCTGGTTTTGGGAATCCCACTTTCTTGCCCTTTAACAGGATAGGGGACCCGCCGCAGCACCTGGCCCACTTTTCCACTAGGTGTGGCCCCATGTTTGGGACCCCGACATAGAAAGAAGCCTCCAAGATCCGATGTTTTGTGCAGACATTGGAGGGCCCTGCATTCTTCTGGTATAGCCAGCTCCCTATTGGATCGGTGACCGGCTGGGAGGATCTCCGCTGGAAATTCCTATACCAGTTCATCTCCACCACATGAAAGACTAGCATTGCAGACCTCTTCATGTGCAAACAAAGACCTGATGAGCGAGTCGCGGACTTCATCGCCCGGTGGAAGGGGCTTACATACTCCCTCGACATGCCACTGGCTTAGGAGAAATTGCAGACGATGTGCGTAGGGAATGTCAAAACAGAACTGGTTCTTTCCTTGATTACCCAAAACTACACCTGAGGGTTCTGGGACTTCTCAGATATGGCCCAACGCCTTGAGGAAGCTCTGCAACAGGCTGGTCAACCGCGTCTGCTGCCCCCTGTGATCCCATCCAGGAGGCTGCCCGAGCTGAGCCCGCTGCGGTGGCCCAAATAGAAGCCCCCATGCAGCTAGAAATGCTGCCAGTAGCACTGGCTCCGCAAACTCGGAGGTGCCCTCCACCTCAAGCACAACCTCTTATCCAGCAATGACCACCTCAGAATCGACAGGTTCCCTCATGCAATGCGCCACCACCGCCTAGGCGGGACAATCAGGCTCCGCCTTTTAAGCAGGCCCCTCCGGCCCCTCATCAGGGCCAGGATCCCAGAGCCCCATATCCAGAAAAAAGGCACCATACTTACTCGTTCAATGAGAATCAGGTCCCCGATTACTTCTAAAGTGCCCTAGAGCAGGGGATTGTGCGCTTACCTGAGTGCAGAAGGCCGATAGAGGAGAATCTCACCAATCGCCCCAACTACTGCCCTGATCATCAAATCCTGGGGCACACCCTCAAGTAGTGCTATGTGTTTAAAGAATGTCTCCAATACTTGGTTGATAATAACATAGTCAGGTTGGGCCTGACCCTGACACAAGTGGCAGGTGTCTTTGTCAGGTCAGAAAGCAGTAGCGATGATGAAGGTGAGTGGCAGCAGGTTCCCGGTCGTGGGTCTCAATAAGTATGATGACTGGATGGCTTGTAAAACCATCGCTCGTGCCCATGGTATAATTCGAGCATGCCTAAATCATCCAGAGCCTTCAGAAGATGCGACCAGTACCTCTGCGTCTTCATCTCAGCCAACCTCTTCCCAGAAGGGCAAGCAGCAGCGGTGTAAGAAGAAGCAACATGCTCCACCACTGCCATCGTCACCCCGCACTCTTAGTGATTTCATGCCCTTTGAGATGGGGATCCATCCAAGAATCCTCCCAATGGTGGATGATTTGTCAAGCAACAGTTAGGGGTACACTTCGGTTAATGCCATGGAGCTGGTAAATCCCTACATGACTCCCGACGTGGGCGAGCACCAGGTGAACCTCCCCAATGTCCCTAGTCGACGTCAACATCGGCGGAGCCACGACTACATGGGTCATCGGGGTGCATCGGCTGGCACCTCAAGCCAGGCCATTCATGCTACTGAAACTAGACAACAGGCCCAACGTAGAGCTTAGTATGTGCAACCTTCTCATCAGGTGCCCTCAGATCTACCTCCACCGCCGTTTGTGCTACTAGATCAGGCAGAGCTGCCTCTTCCGTACCACAACCAGTCCTGCCCTACTACAAGCCAATATCAGTTTTCCGGTCCTCATCCAACAGCTACTCTTGAAACCTAGACTAGCAGGCAGCGGGATGTACCCAGTACCATCCAGCCGCTGGACCATCCAGCAGGGCCCACTGTGTCTCCAATTGCAGAGCGGCCTCCTGTAAGAAGAGGCTCACATCTGGTCTAGAAGTATGATGTTTTGAATCACCTGGCCAGCATACCATTGAGGCTTTCTATCCTTGAGAGGCTCTTTTCCTGTCATTTGAAATGCGTGAGGCACTTGCCGAGGCCCTAAGGAGGCCCCTCCAGTTTGAGATGGAGGTAACAGCTACAGAAGCCTTCAACACCGAGGTGATTGAGAATTCTGAATGCCATGAGATTATATCGTTTTATAGTGGAGAAGAAGACCCTCCCATACAGGGGCACATTCATCCACTATAAATCACTGCCAATTCAATGGTGTGGAAGTCCACCACTATCTTGTTGAAAAAGGCTATGGGATTAACCTAATCCTGACTTGGACACTACAAAACCTAGGTTTGTTTGAGGATGATCTAACTCCCTCCGACCTAAGGATCCAGGGATATGACAGAACTGATCAAACCTCGGTTGCTAAGATCCATTTAAAAACCCAGTTTGGTGGCCTAATTTCTAGTACCGAATTCATGGTTGTCTCCCAAGACACTACATACAACGCATTGATGGGAAACCATGGTTCCATCTACATGCAGCGGTCCCTTCGTTGCATCGCCAATGCCTCAAATACACCCTCAATGGTCGAGTAGGCATGCTACAAGGAGATGTGTCTCATTTTTCCTCCTGTGAAGCCCGCTATCTAGATTTTGACTATTAAAAGAGCAAGGATAATCAAATTCTGGAAAGTGAGGATGAACCCGTAATGGTCACAAGTGATACCTGGGTAGGTTTGGATGACACCTACATCTTTCTGATCCATCGGTTCGAGGCCATGACCCCCGAAATGGGGCAATGCTTTATCATTTTGGGTACAAAAGGAAGGCATATTCCTAGGTCCAAGAGATGGTGGAAAATCACCTCATACTCTTACACCAACTAGGCTCAGGCAATCCCGGAACCTCCTACCTCTATATGGTATTGGGACGTCAAGTTCATGGCAACGGTGGTAGGTCATACGTGTCTCTTCCGTCAGGCTCGAATCAAATGGATCAAGCCAACATGCCACTACTTATTTGATGTCATCAAATGAGGCCCCTTAGGCCGAAGACCGGACGGGATTGGATTGACTACCTTCATCGCTATAGTATCAATGGCACATGAGTCTCCTAACATGATGACCACTGCCGCTCAGCCTGGAACCAACCTCCCATCAGCGTCTGGTGGAGAGGAAGTGACTCCCTTCACAGAAGATCCCTCCACAAGTGAAGAAGAGGACCTAGAGGATTCTCCCATGCCTTTGAAGAAGGTGTTTATACCACGGTCGATGAACTGGTACAGGGGAACCTTTGTAGTGAGGCAGACCTGAGACCCACATTGATCAGTGCAGCCATGTCCCTCGAGGAGCAGCAGTGGTACGTAGACTTCCTTAAGAAGCACTGAGATGTGTTTTCCTGGAGTTACAAGGAGATATTAGGACTAGATCCTGAGGTAGTCGTCCACCACCTTGGCCTCCTGATAAACCATCACGGGTTCAAGCGTCCTCCCAGAAAGATGCGCCCTTCCCATGGTGCCATGGTTGCGGCCGAAGTTGAAAAGCTTATAAAAAACAACTTCATTAAGGAAGTCCAGTACCCCAGGTGGCTAGCCAACATTGTGCCAGTCAGGAAGAAGAACGGGCAGATCAGAGTCTGTATCAACTTCCGTAATCTCAAACACCACTGTCTGAAGGATAATTTTCTCCTTCCAGTGACAGAGTTGTTGATTGATGCCACGGCCAGGTTCCAAGCCCTCTCATTAATGTATGGGTATTCCGAGTACAACCAGGTCCAGATGGCCCCCGAAGATGAGGAGTCCACTACCTTAAGGGCTCCCCAAGGTACTTTTGTTATCAGGTTGTGCCTTTCAGCCTGAAAAATGTAGGTTCCACCTATCAATGGGCCACGCAACGCATATTCAAGCCAACTCTCAAGACATTGGTGGAGTGTTATGTAGATGATCTGGTGGACAAATCTCTCCAGAGATAGGACCATCTCAAGGATCTTGAGAAAGTGTTCGGTTTCCTCTACTCCCGCCACATGAAGATGAACCCGTTGAAGTGTGCCTTTGGGGTCACCTCCGAGATGTTTCTTGGCTTTGTTTTCAGATACCGAGGCATCAATATTGACCCATAGAAGATCAGGGACATCAGCCAGATGCCTCCACCGAGAAATATTCGGGAGCTGCGAGGTCTCCAAGGCTACTTAGCCTATATACGCCGATTCATTGCGAATATGGATGGCAAGTGTAAGACCTTTTCCCAGATCATGAAGAAAGGCTCCGCCTATGAATGGAATGAAGAGTGTCAGGCCACCTTTTAGGAAATCAAGCAGTATCTACTCCATCCTCTTGTACTGATGCCACACGTTGCCAGAGAGCTGCTGGTCCTTTATATGACCGCTCTGAAACGGTCTCTCGATGACCTGATCTCCCAGAAGAACAATGAGGGGATAGAGAACAACCTCTACTACCTCAGCTGCATGCTCCTCGATACGGAGACCAGATAATCCCCTATCAAGAAGAGCTTCCTTGCACTCATGTTTGTCATACAAAAATTGTGACATTACCTGCAGCAGCACGAGGTATAGTTGGTATCTAAGCTAGACCCACTTAAGTACATTCTGAACCGTCCCATGTTGACTGGCCGACTAGCGCGGTGGGTGGTGATCCTCCGAAATTTTGACAACATATTCGTGCCATAGAAGGCTATCAAAGGACAGGCATTGTAAGACTTCATAGCTTCCCATCCAACCTCTGTGGATCAATCCCTGGATCTGGATTTTCCTGATGAGGCAATCCTCTTAGTCGACCATGCCGTCTCATGTTGGAAAATGCACTTCGACGGTGCCTCCAGGAGCCCCACCGGTAAGAGGCTCAACGATCCCAATCTCAACAGAGTGGGTTTAGGTATCGTCTTCACCACCTCGATGCAAGCCATTTTTCCATACTAATTCTTGTTTTCAGAAGGCTGCACTAAAAACGAGGCAAAGTATCAGGCTCTCATCACTGGCCTTGAGCTGGCCCTTGAGATCTATGTGCCCCATTTTCACATAAAACGGGATTCAGAACTAGTCATCATGCAGGTCAATGACGACTATGCTGTCAGAAAGCCAGAGCTCATGCCATTGTTGGAGTGAACCCTCCGTTTAATGGCCCAGATCCCTTCTCGACCAGAGGTTACCCATGTCCCTCAGTTATAGAATAGTCGAGTAGACGCATTGGCCGGCCTTGCTATGTCAATTGCAAAACCCGAATAGGATGATCTGATTATACATGTGGCACACTGGAGAGCCATTGCCCCTGTCACCTCAGTGGATGACGAAAGCCTACGGATAAGCCATTTTACCACCGAGCCCTCCACGTCAGGATCCCCAAGTTCTTCAGATACAGTGGTTGAGGCCACTTCCGACTAGAGGGAACCTTTTGTCGAGTATCTACAAAATGGTTGCCTCCCAGATGATCGGGTCAAGCGTGAGCGAATCCGACATCGCACACTGCAATTTACCCTCCAGAGTGGTCCCAGTCTTGAGCGGATCCTCTATAAGAGGGGCATCAACGGTGTTATCCTCTGTTTCATTCAAAGAGATAAGATTTCTCAGGCCATGCAAGAGGTCCATGCCGGTTCCTGCGGTGCCCACCAGGCTGGACCCAAGCTGTCCCATCAGATCTGGAGGTTGGGGTACTTCTGGCCCTCTATGATCCATGATTTTATTGAGTTTTCCAAGAGATTCCACACGTGCCAAGTTCATGCTAACTTCCTGCATCAGCCTCCAGAGCCTCTCCACTCCACTAAGTACTCTTGGTCATTTGCGGTGTGGGGAATCGATCTCGTGGGACCATATCTACTGGTGACAGCTTGCCAGTTTAGGTTCATCCTGACCGCTACAGATTTCTTCTCCAAGTGGGCGGAGCCTATTCCACTCAAAGAGGTCAAGGCCCGTTCCATCGTTGAATTCATGAGCTCCAATATCACCCATCAGTTTGGAGTACCTCACACTGTCTGCACCGATAACGACACCAACTTTTGAGTAGCCATGCTGAAGAAATTGTACGCCAAGTACAATATCCGTTCGAACCATACATCTCGCTATCATGTGCAAGAAAATGTGAAGATCGAGGCGTTCAAAAAAACTCTATCTAACATTCTGCAGAAAATGGTTGGTCAGAACAAGAAAATTTGTCCGAAAAAGCTCCCCAACACACTCTGGGCATATTAGACGATGAATCGCAATTCCACCCAAGTGACTCCATATTCCCTGGTGTATGGGGCTGAGGCCTTCTTGCCTATCGAGATCTAACTTCCATCATTATGCACTGTAGTCTATGACCAGTAGGTGCCATATAAGGTGGCCGAAATCCATCTAGTGAATTGGAAGCACTGGACGAGAATAGGCTTTGTTCCCTATACAATCTGGAAAGGCATCAGAATAAGATAGCCAGAGCCTTCAACAAGAAGGTTTGCCTTAGCTCTTTCCTACAGGGTGACCTAGTGTTGGCCCTCCGAGCGCCAATGATGCCTAGAAGAAAACCCCCCAAGTTAGAGCCCAAATGGGAGGGACCTTACATCATAATAAGGTTTACCCCAATGGATCATACTCCTTGGTGACCATGGATGGTGAGCGCATAACTCCTCCCACCAACTCCATGTTCCTCAAGAAATACTATGTGTGAGCCCCAAGGTCTGACATGACCTTAAATTGTACGGTCCCGCATGATCTTAAACTGCACCCCGGTCCTACATGACCCTAAAATGCACCAAGGTCCAGCACGACCTTAAACTGTACGGTCCCGCATGACCCTAAACTACACCTCGGTCCTGCATGACCCTAAACTACACCAAGTCTAGCACGACCTTAAACTATATGGTCTCACACGACCTTAAACTGTATGGTCCTGCAGACCTTAAAATGGATGGTCCTACATGACCCTAAACTACACGATGGTCCTGAATGAACTTAAAACATCCGGTCTTGCATGACTTTAAACTGCAACATCGTCCTGCACGATGTTAAACTACATCATCGTCCGTCAAGATGTTAAACTGCTCAGTGGTGTCCTGCATGATAATAAACTGCAAAATGGTCCGAGATCTATGACCCTAAACTAATATCTCCTTCGTCCTCACTACAAGAAATTAAACTACAAGCTAATCAGGACTTCTTGACCGAGGCCCAGCCTTAGGCCCCTTGGCCTTCCCCAACTCAGGCTCTCTTGCGGGATTATACGGTGTGGTGTGGGATTATGTCCTTTTTCACCTCAGGTTACTCATCGTACCGTACATATCCCCAGATGAGATGTGCCCCCCCCATCCCACATGACGTTAAACTACATTCCGTCCCACATGAAGTAAAACTACATTCCGCCCCGCATGACGTTAAACTGCATTTCATCCCGCATGACGTTAAACTGCGTTTTGTCCCACATGACGTTAAACTATGCTCCTATAACTACGTATGGCTTGATTCCCATCCTTATGGGATACGTAGGAACACTCAGACGCTTCGTTTTGAGCTAAACCCCGAGCTATTCTCTTCGACTATTCCCCCTGGGTATAGTTTCCTCAGAGGTTCCTTGCTTGATGTGGAGTAGGCTTCCTAAGCCCCGCTCATACAAGGATTATGAGGGTCACACCATCTGCCCACTCCCGTTCTTCTATCCTCCTCACGTCTTCACCTCACGACGTTAAACTGCATGGCCTTCAAGAACTACATATGGATTGATTCCCATCCTTATGGGATACATAGGAATTCTAGGACATTTTATCTGTTGGCCTAGCCCAAAAGTCAAAATATTCCCCTTGGGTCAAGACATATGGTAGGGTGCACACTTTTCCCCTAATTTACGTCGAGAAAGCCTCGACCCGGCTGTACATCTCACTCCCTGGAGATGTTCGCCTCTTTCGTAGATGGGTACAACTATGCTTCACCTACTCCTTGACATGGATTCCATCACATTCCTCATCCAGAAGGGCCCCTGAATAGTATGGATGCTCAGCCTAAGGTCCCTCTTACCACTTTGGGCCAACTCCCTCAAGGATGTTGAGAAACAAGTCGATACAAGTCCTGCATTTTGAATGCAGTTAGCAGTTGACACTCATTTTTTTCTCCCATATCAGGTCACCTCTGGGACGCTGTGTTTCGAACATGGTCAATAGTTGTCCTGGATCTCCGAGTCCACCCTAAGATGTCCCAAACATCGAGTGCAGTGGTTCGTTCTACCCTATCCTGAAGCGACAGACTTCCCTTTAGGTGGTGCCAACAGTCGGGCCCCTGGACCTGATTCTCTTATGGGAGTATACGGCGTGGTTACTTGCCATGCCATACACGTTCCCTGACCGAGGCTCTGCCTCAGGGCCTTTGGCCTTCTCGGGCCCCTGGCCCAGGTACTCTATGATGGGGTTGTGCGGTGTGGTGTGGGATTACGTCCTCGTTCACGTCAGGTTACCCGCCGTACCGTAAACATCCCTGGAAGAGACACATCATCCTGGCCCTCATCCTTATTGAAAGACGTTAAACTCCAATCTGGTCAAGCCTTCCTGACCGAGGCCCGGCCTCAGGCCCCTTGGCCTTCTCGAGCCCCTTAGCCCAAGTCCTTACCCGGACTGTGCGGTGTGGTGCGGGATTACGTCCTCATTCATGTCGGGTTACTCACCATACCGTACACATCCTTGTTAGGGTATCCTACCCCCTGGGTATCTTCCAGAACTACTTGTGGCTTGATTCCCATCCTTATGGGATATGTAGGACCACCCGAATGTCTAGGCTTCGGGTCCAGTCCCATCTTCCAAAAATCTCCATCCCACCTTGGCCCCTTGGCCTACCCTTCAATCTCTATCCCACCTTGGCCCCTTGGCCTACCCTTCAATATCTATCCCACCTCGGCCCCTTGGCCTACCCTTCCCTAGAGAGGGGAGTATATAGCATGTTGTTGGATAATTTACTCATTCATGTCAGGCTTGTAATGACCATGCCATATACCTCTCCCTCATGAGCCACTATGTTGACCCTTTTTGGTGGTTCCCCAATGTGCCTAAGGGAACTCTGGTTTAGTTACCTGCAATGTCGAACTCTACTCGGACACGTCCACACCCACTTTTCAAGCTTCGGGTTTCCCTTCATCAGGGATTTCATCACCTTTCACGCTTGGAGGGACCCCCAAGAACGGCCTGGATACAACGCCCAAGGGCTCTCCTACCGTTACGGGCCAACGCCCCCGATGGTTTCAGATGATAAATCGATAAAAATACTGCATTACATATATGGTCAGTGGTCGATGCTCATTTGTTGTTCCCACTTCTAGCTAATGCGATATGGAGACTGTTTTGCTGCCATGCTTAACAGTTATCCTCCACTGCCATGCCAACCCCATTAAGCCCAAAATGTCGGTTACACGATTCACATCCTTCTCCATTCTCATCAGGTCCAAGAAGAGTTTCAAAACTCTTGATACTATTCCTCAGTATGCATCAGCGCATTAGGGGAATAAAGCTGCATTAAAGGTGTCCTTCGGGGCTCTACACCGACTTACCTTTGGTGGATGTTCCAGGTACTGCGATAAGGACCTTCCTCCTTTATTTCCCACAACGAGTTTAACTCACATGGGCTTAAGGATTGGGTTGAGGTATGTGCTTACTTGGAAAGTTTTCATCCATTCATGGTCTGAGCTCTAATACCATAAACAAAGATCTCCTCAGAACTACGTCTGAATTGATTCCCATCCTCATGGGATACGTAGAAATGACCAGACCTCCTATTTATGGGTCCAGTTTGAGTTCATCAAATTTGTCTCTTTTGTCTTTCCTTCGAGACATTGACTGCAGGACTGCATGGCATGGTGTGGGATTATGTCCTCATTCACATCAGATTTGTAATAGCCACACCATGAGCACCTCTTTCTAGGAATTTTCCCTCTTATTTCCTGTCTCGCACGACATTAAAAGCCACCCTCCAGAACTACGTGTGGCTTGGTTCCCATCCTTATGGGATATGTAGAACCACCCAAATGTCTAGAATTTGGGTCCAGCCCCACCTTTTAGAGATCTACCGATCTCCCCGATCTCCTAGGTCTCTTGGCCTGTCCCTCTCCACGAGGGGGATATATAGGCGTGGTACAGGGTATTTGGCACCATTCCCCCTTCTCCCGGGAATCCTCCATCTCTTTCCTTCCCTCAAGTTGTGCCCCTAGACCCCTTGTAGTGGTTCACCCATGTGTTAAGAGTACTCTGGTCTAGGACCAAGAGTGTCAGATTCAACTTGGTCAAGTTCCTTCCACTTGTCAAGCTTCGCATTTCCCTTCATTCGGGCTTTCATCATCTTTCACACCCAGAGGGATCCCCAAGAACGGCCTGGATACCACGCCCAAGGGCCCTCCTACCGTTACGAGACAATGCCCCCGAGGGTCTCAAACAACAAATTGATAGAAATCCCACGTTGCAAACATGGTCAATGGTCGATGCTCATTTTTACCCCATTTCAGGCTAACGCAACAGGATGCTGTGTTGCGAACTTGGTCAGTAGTAATCCTCCATCATCAGGACAACCCATTCAGGCCTTGAATGTTGGTTGCATGATTCACGTCATGTTCCAACCCATTGTGTCCAGGTGGAATCTCGACACTCTTGACGATATCCCTAAGTGCACCTCTGCACGTCCGGGGGACAAAGCTGCAATCCGGAATCCCTCAGGGCTCCCACGGTCTGGGCTCTAAGACCATAAACTAAGATATTCATTTAGGGATATGTGTGGATCGATCCTCATCCCCATGAGATGTGATGGGTCACCCAGACGTCTTTTCTCTGAGTCCATCTCAGATAGGAGCTAGTTACTCATGCCCCTTTCACTCTCACCCCTATTTGGGCCCCTTGGCCCGAGGTTCCTATCTCGGAATTGTGTACGGGGTGATGGAGGATCATGTCCCCATCCATGTCGGTTATGTCTCAGGACACCATACACACTCCCCGCCTAGCATCATCTCTACTACGTCTGCACTGCATGATGTTAAAATGCATGCTTGGTCCTATCACATGATCTTAAACATTGACATTATCGTCCTGGCCGCATGAAAAAAACAGAACTGCATTGTGATGACCTCATTGTTGAGGACATCACGTTGGGTATTGGTCACGTGCCATACCGTTTGTCAGTTCCTACTGTGACTTGATTCTTGTGGTGACACCAGGTCTTGCTACCCTAGGCTTATCGCTTCATAAAAAAACAACTCACCTTAAAGGACAAACAAGATTTATCAAATTACACTTCTTTTGGAGAAAGGGACATGCCTGTACTCCCATATTTCCTTGGTACTGGTACCTTACCGTGCCACACCCAAGAACTACGTATGGATTGATTCTCATCCTTATGAGATACGTAGGAGCGCCTGGGCACTTCCCCATGGTCCCAACCTAACTTGCGTGTTCGGTCCCTCAACTCGAGCACTTCCCCAGAGAACACATGGTAAGTAGGGATTATGTCCTCATCCGCGTTGGGTTTTGTAACCACTTCACCATGTGTTTCCTGCTCTCCTTACCCATTCGTGGTCCGAGTTCTTAGAACTTAAACTAATACGTCTTCAAGAACTACGTGCAGCTTGATCCTCATCCCCTCTAGGTAAGTAAAAATGCCTTTGCACTTTATCTCAGGCCCAGCTCAACTCTCATTTTTGTTCCCTCGACCTAAAACATTCCGATAAGCATGTGGTGGTCAGGACCCCCGATTCCCATTCACGTCAGGTATTTGAGTTACCCCACCACGTGCCTCCTATGTTTCCTCCCACCCATGGTCCAAATTCTACAACCCTAAACTAAGGTCTCCCTATGGGAAGGGGCTCGAATCCCTCTATCTAATACATCTCATTAACGCATTCAGATGTGTTTTGACAGAGTCCAAAGTGTGTAATTTTCATGGAGACATTCTCTCATTCCATGATCAATCTTTGTGAGCTCACTATTTGGATCCTCATCATCTCCCACATCCAAAAGGACCCTCAGATGACATGGATGCTAGGCTTAAAAGCTCTCCATGGATGTTGGGCCTAAGGGATATCATCTCGTTTCGGGCCAACATCCATAAGGGATCTCTGACAACATTTGTGACATAGTACTGTGTTTCGAACATGGTCAACGGTCGACCCTCATTTGTCTATCCACATTCTAGGCTAACACGATATGGATGCTGCATTTCCGCCATGGTCAACGGTTACCCTCCATCATCATGCCACTATCATTGTGATCCAAATCTCCAGTGTCATTATTCACACATGTCCAATTCCTCATGTTCAAGTGGAATTCCAATATACTCGGCTCTACCTCTTCGTGCATCTAGGTGCACCCCATGGTCATGTTAGTGTTATTGGGCCTGTATTCACCGAGCATCCCTTCACCCTAACCTACCCCTTCTTGTGTCGGGAAAGTTCCCCATTACTTCTTGTTTCCCACATCAATCACAACTCACATGGGATTAGTAGTTTTGGTGGGATATGTATCAGTGCAGCGAATCTTCTCATTATCCTACATGATGTTAAACTATGCTTCTAGAACTACGTGTGGCTTGATTCCCATACTCATGGGATACGTAGGTACACCATGGTATTTTTACCTAGGGTCCAGCCCACAGGAATCATAAATCATGTTCTTCCCCTTTCCAGCCCCCTGTCCAGACCCCTTGTAGGGGACCGTATAATTATAACTCTACCCTGAACAAGTTTAGGATGCCCCAAGATGACATTGGGAAGTGACAGACCCCCTCTCTAGAGAGGCCCAGTCTGAAAAGAATGGTCCATGATCAAACATATGTGCCTATATAGCGTACTCGCACCATGGTGGAGTAATTTCATGAGTGTTGGATTCTATTTGAACAAACCATCACTCCTCATCCCACTCTTCACATGCACCTTATTCAGAATCTCGTCCTCTTTCATGTTTGGAGGAACCCCCTAACAGTATGGTTGCTCGACCTGTGGTCCGCCTGCTGTCCTGGGCCAACATTCTGGAAGACTGGTCATGTCTGAAAGGACCCCCTAATAGTATGGATGCTGGACCTATGGTCTGCCTGCAGTCCTAGGCCAACATCCCAAAAGGCTGATCGATGATATTTGAGTTAGGTCCCATGTTTCGCACATGGTCAACAGTCGACCCTCATTTGTCTGTCCCCATTCCAGGCTAACACGATATGGATGTTGCGTTTCTTCCATGGTCAACAGTTATCCTCCATTTTCACGCCACCCCATAGTGTTCCAAATCTTGGGTATCATGATTCACACTTTCCATTCCCATCCGTTCGAACTGACTTCAGCACCCTAGGCATTGCACTGTTCGTGCACAAGAGCACGCTGGAAAAATGATAATTCGGTTGTTTTGAGAATTTAATTCTCCAGTCAGGTCACTCCCATTTCTTGGAAATCTGGAATGGTTGTCCAAACCCTGGATTCTCAAAGATTGGTTTGCACTCCTATCTTTGGATGGGGCCATGAGGCAACTATCTCTTATTTCTCACATCGGGACCGACCCACGTGAGCTTAGGGAATTGTCGCCGGACATTCCGAAAACATTATAAGGATGCAATGAACCAGTGCAAACAACAGAACTCATTCATGCTACAAAATTCAAAAGAATTAAAACATGAAAGTATGATTAAGGTTTTGTAATCATTACAGTACCTAGGGGTAAACTCCCCCCATGGACGGATTGACCCTGTCAAAAGAGCGCTACAGCTCTACCACCCTTCGACCTGTGGAATCCAGGAACTGCTGCTGCTGACTCAGCTCCCGCTTCTCCTCAGCAGATATGGGGTGAAATTTATCAGCCCCAGCTCGGGTCCGCTCTATGCCAGCATGAATGACGTCCATCTCTTTGGAAGCCTACCTCATACGCTCTTCCGCCTCTGCCAACTGGACCTTCAGTCACAAGATCAGCTTAGATTGTGCATTGAGAGAGGCTGAGTGCTCATCCGATCGGATCTATAGGTGTTGGAATTTGTTTTCATCCTCCTGAAGCTTCTTGATGTTCGTAGCCTTCCTCCGATACCATCCCATGCTGAGCTCGTGGTCATACTCTCAGATATTCTCTACCATGAGATCTCAGATGAGATGTTGAGGGCGCTGGGCGTCCACTCCCCCAGCACACAGTTCGCACAACCGAGAGTGAAGTCTTTCCATTTTTTCTAGCCACAACGCTTAGGGGTGTCGTTGATGAAGCGTGTGATCATGTTCCATGATAGGCAGGGAACTATTTTACCATCTTCTTCATCGGAGGCTGTCTCATCCCAGTCTGCACGATTAGCAGTCTCGTACGTGGGGTATGCCCACAAGAAGTCTTCAGCAGGATCTACATCTAGTGTAGGATCTGGCGCGACATCTAGCGTTGGATCAGACACGGTAGGACTTGGGTTGACCGGTCGATCCTCATCGTCAGAATCCACCTCAATAACCTCAGGCACGACCCTGCTGGTGGTCCCACCAATAATAGGGAGTGATACAGTTCGGGTAGGCGGGGTAACTATCTCCACTATCACCATCATGCCCTTAGGAGGGATGCCACAAGACATCCCAACCAGCCTTTCCACAACAGCCCATGCCAGTCGTAGAACTATACTCAACAGGAAGGACATGGACGTCAGTTGGCACGATCTACATATGACATGCAATGAATTCAGTGGTGAAGACTTTTAGAGATCGAACTCTTGGTGATGCTCCTGAGTTGATACTGATGGAACCCCGAGGCATGGCCCTCCGTATATTGTCGGAAGGTCTGGAGAGCCTGGAGGAGCCACCTCGGGTGACCTATCCCCGCCACACACAGAACTGGATGCGGCCACAGGCGCAGGTTCTGAAGGTCCTGCATCGTCACCCACCAAGGGATGAGAGCGAGGTTTGCATACATGATCTTCCTGCACAGTCCATATGTTGGTAATAAATCTATGATGACATGATATAAGACCCCGAGGAATGAAACTTGGGATGTTACCTCGAGATACTCTGCGAAATCATCAAGATCCAAGTCTTGATCGTTGACTTCGCCTTCCTCCAATGCCCCCCCCCACCGGCCTAGTCTCCTTGAGAGGATTCATCTGATTCTTCCGGTAGAGAGAAGCACTCTCTCAGTTCAGTGGCCAAAAACTGTGGGGGAACTGTCTGATCTAGCAGTACCCTCACTCGATCTGTCATTGGACGTGGGACACCACTGGAATGTACGTGGTCCTCCAACTCATCTAGAATATTGCTCCGCCTCTGCTAGAGACACCGTGAAACTGGCCCGAACAGGGCCTATACCCTGTAAAACCATCTCAAGATGGCTCAGGTGTTCCCACATCTCGGGCGAGCTGAGGTGTTGCCGGTTGTCATCCCAAATGTCCCAGGTCTCTGAAAAAATAGTATTATATGGCATATTGATATGGTGCAACTGTTTCATTGGATCTTGAGTGGATATCCTATAGAATCCCCTAGATGGCCGCCCCACTGGATGGATCTATTCTTCCGGGACCACTGGATCCGCCACTATAGTTGGGTCTACCGCCGCTACCTCATCCTCAGCTGGAGCAGGTCTTGCTGCCATGGCAGCTCCGCCATCGCGAGAGGCCCTTGCTGCCCTCTGACCCCGACCTCGGGATAGGGGAGGTCTGCCGTCGCCAGCCCAAACAGTTGGCTGCTTCAGCATTTCCCCCGGATAAGCTGCCTCCCAGTTAATGGGATACTCCTTCAGTAGTCCAAAGGCGGCAGTGGACGGAGGCAATACATTTTTCATTCTCCCATCTTCTCGTGTGAACATGAGCCACAATTCCCTCATCACACACGGGTGCTCCTCGTGATGCACCTCTCAGTAGACCTGTGGGGTTAGCTGTTATAGGCATCGAAACTGCCTCACGAATCGGTGCGGGGTGTACGGCTCGCAGAGCGGCTCGCAGTCCACCCGCGCCCCCAAAACTCCACCTCGAAAGGCCAGGAGATAGTCCCTGTGCTCTTCTATTCCCTGACTATCATCAGTGAGTTCCCCCGTCGGTAATGGAAATGGGTTGAACTTAAACTCATCTGCCTTCCACACCCGGTTCAGTACCATCGGTAAGGTTAGATTGACTGGGAAGCTCTCGGTAGCATTCAGAATAGAGGGGTGGAAGTTTGACCCCAGTGCCAAGATGGGGTTTGGATATTCGTAAACCCCCCTGACATGGGCCACGATCCACTCATACAGAAAGTGGAAGGGCCCATATATCCTCGGCGGTTTCTTGACCTCGTTAACGTGCCGCAACATCTTGTACAATCTGAAGAGAATCGGAATCCCCAGATTGACCCGCCTTCCTATGGCCATCATGGATGCCATGATGAATGAGCTAGGACACACCTCCATGTTGGTGTCCCTCACCGGTAGGATCCAACCGTAGATAAGGGCCATGATAAATGCCGCCAGCCTAACTATCAGCTGCTTTTCAGTTCTGACACTGAAACCATAGGTCTTCCATTGGATGTCCTCCAAGAGCCGCCAATACAAGTGCTCCTTGCCCCGTTGAGCCCCCTTCAGACTAGTTCGAGGCCTCGTAGGGAACTCTCAATCCTCTGGGTAGTTCATGAACTACTTGAACCACTTCTTAAAGTGGACATCTCTCACCGCTTCCTTGTCCTCTCTGGGGACCAGTCCCATCAGTGCCAGCACCAGCCACAGAATCTGGTCCGGATCCTCCCACACACTCATGACGGGGAGGAACTCATCATACATGGCCCCCAAGATTGGGACCCCCAAGATTTGATGGACATCCCATAGAATAATGCCAACCTTTCCATGGTGCAGTTGAAAAGTGTTGGTCCTAGATGACCATCTTCTCAACAGCTCCGACATCAGCTGTTTTGGTTGATAAATGTGGAATTGGGAGACCCATGCCGCCTCATACAAGCCCACTCTCAGCTCGGTCCCAAACTCCTCGCATGAGGCACCTACCCAGTAGGCCCATTCCCAATCATTGGTGAAGTTGCCGCCCTGGCACAGGTCCCACTAATCAGACCACCCCTTCTTCGAATCCCCCAAAGATGCCTTCAGTATAGTGCAGTATAGAGGAGGGGATGTCTCTAGTTGCAAGGGCATCCCATCAATATTGTTCTGGTGGATATACAGACAGTCGGTGGTGACAGGTGTGAAGTCCTCCTATGTATGACCGTTAGCCGCCCTGAACCATTGATGATGGCATAGCGTGCTCCTGAACCAGCAAGCTGGTTCGTCCCTACTCACCTCAAGAATGAAGACATCATCCCTCAGCCCGAATCCATACAAGGGAAGCTTCTTACATAGCGGATAGTTATTTTGTCTCTCTGATAGTAGTTCCGTCAAAGAATTATGGTCCGAGTGGCTTCAGAGCAGTTCCCTTAGGCCCAGACAGTTGGCCATCTAATCCCTCTGGGCGGCATCTGCGAGCACCCCCATCGCAACTCCTTGAGGGGCCATTACAGGTTTAGAACTCAGAAAAAATTCAGGTCTGGCTGCAAATCTCGTTCACAGAGCCCGTTCACGGATCCTGTTCACAGAGCTCAGGCGCAAAGCCAAGATGCGGAGCCTGGCCTCGGCTTGCAAGCAGACGTTCGCTTGGTGTAGTCAGGGAGTCAGAGACTCGCGGTTCTCCATGAAGCTCAATTCGCGGTGAGCAGACACGAAGTACACATAGCATAACAAATCAAGATAACAAAAGGACAAAGTTGAAAAGAAGGAAAATGACAAGAGAGGTCAGACCCCTATTTATAGGCGGCAGCCCCCGGAGCTTCAGTGCGCATCCAGCCAGCATGGTGCTTCATGGCGCGTCCAGATTGCGCGGTCCCTATCCAGCTCGCGTGCCCTCTTCGTGAGTCCGCATCGTGAAACTGCCGATAAGTTTGGTGATTTCCCTCAGACTTCAACCCTTGATCCCTCCGTGGATCCAAGTCTGAGGGGGGGGGGGTATTTGTTGGAGCCAAAATATCTGATGAAAAGAGAGAAGAAAAAGAGGCCCCGTGCTCTTCCTCGCGAAGCCCCGACGCGAAGCCCTCTGAAGTAACTCTGCTGCTATGAAGCACTAGAGGCGGTAACTCTCCGAGAATACCCTGACATTCATGAACCCGCCATGAAGCACCAGAGGTGGTAACTCTCTGTGAACGCCCTGACGTTTGTGAACCCGCCGCGAAGCACAAGAGGTGATAACTCTCCATGAGCGCCCTGACGTTTGCGAACCCACCGCGAAACAGAGGAGGCGGTAACTCTATGTGAACGCCCTCATGTTCGCGATGCCGCCGCAAAGCAGATGAGGTGGTAACTCAGCGCAAACTCAGTTGACATTGGTGCCCTGCCTCGGAGCAACTTGAGTCCCCTTCGTACCGCGTGAGCTCTGATTCACGGTGCCTTTGGCCTATAAACACCGAGCCCCCCATGAGCCCTCTAAACGGACAATCTGACCTTCCGGATTCTCAGCTCCGAAATCAGGAAGCACTCTTCGCTCTGGGAATCATGAGCTCTGTGAGGTATTTTTTGCTTCGCGAAAGGCCTTTGCCTTTTAATTTTTTGAGCCCCTCTTTTGAGAGGGATTCCCTTCGCGAAGCCTAAGGGCATTCACGAAGGAAGGGGATCCTCAAGGGGACCCGGGCAGCCACAGAGCATTTATGCTTTGCGAAACACCCACCCTGTACACATGATCCACATTCCAAGGTAGGGTCACTGTGCTTCGCGAAGCACACTACTTCACGACAACTTTCTCCATGAGGAACCAATGCTTCACGAGGCAGTGCTCCTTGAACACCCTTCTACTTTGTGAAGAACCTCCCGCTTGCACCTCTGCCCCATACTAAGGCTAAGGCACCCCACTTCACAAAGCACACCCCTTCGCATGTTCCCCCAACTATGCAAAGCAACCGATCTCCACAAGGCCCCTACCTGTGGACCCCTCTGCTTGGCAATTCCTTCTCCCATGCGACCCTCCAGGTTTGCACGATGTGATTTCAAAGTCCCCTTGATGATACCACCCATAGAATTGCTTCGCCTAATGCTTCTTCGCATAGGAATGCTAACAGATATTGCTTCTTCACATAGCCATGCTAACGTGGACCCCTCGATGGTTCGCTCTGAGACCCCCCTTCACCATGGCCTTACCGATGCCTTCCCTCCCACAAGGGGAAGAGGGTACCGGTTATGCATGTCCTAGGGGTGTGGAGTGAACCCACCTCATCCGAGCTGTAGGACGTTAATCTTCCAAGCACCTCATCCTCAACACATGACGTTAAACTATGATCCAACCCCGTGCCTCGCACACAGGGTCCCCCTGGCTCGGACATTCTTTACGCCCACTAGTCTCCAAGGAGATGGGATCACCCTCACAGGGGATGATATCCTCTTTATCAGAGTGCTATTTATCCATGGGGAAGGGAGTCCATCTTGGCATAATCCCCTAGCCCCTCTTGCGGAAGGTAGCACCCATGCACCTCCGTACTTCCTCACCACCAGGGCTTGTAGAGGGTGTGATAGGGAACGAGGAACCTCCTTTCTTTGGTACCAAATCTTCTTCCTCTGATCTTTTTCACTCTCGGGCCTCCATCCTGGAGTAAGTACCGGCACCATGGGATGCCTAACGCATAATCCCCTCTTCGCTTCCCATGAACACACCTTTCGCGATGTGATCATTAGGTCTTTGCTGCCTCTTGTTTCTCACACCGAGCATGACTCACGTGGGCTTAGAGTAAGCATTGACTATGAAACCCGACCCCATCCATCATGACGTTAAACTGTATGCCCCCCCATCCATCATGACGTTAAACTATATGCTATCCCACATGACATTAAACTATACATCCCTTTTGAACTATGAGGTATTTGATCCATGTCAAGGAATGGTACGTAGGAAGCCTCCACGAGGTTCAAGCCCACCACCCGTCGTTTCTTCACATCAGGTTCCACCCTCATCCTGCATGACATTAAAATGCATTCCAGTCTAGTGGTAAGCTGTTTTGACTTTCCTGAACTACGTGGACCTTGATCCATGCCAAGGCATTGTACGTAGGAAGCCTCATGAGGTTCAATCCTACCACCAGTGGACCCCCGGGTTCACCTTCACGTCAGTTCACTGACGAAGCCCTACCCGAACTACAACGACTTTGATCCATGTCAAGGCATGGTACATAGGTATCCTCCATGAAGTTCAATCCAATCATTCATCAGACCAAGGTCCTTATTCATGTCGGTTCACCAATACCCACATCCCCTTTGAACTATGAGGACTTTGATCCATGTTAAAGCATTGTACGTAGGAAACCTCACGAGGTTCAAGTCCACCATCCACTTGGGCCAAGGCCCTCATTCACATAGGTTCTCTGACACACCCTCATCCCGAATGACATTAAACTGCTTCCCAATATAGTGGTAAGCCATTGTAACCCTACCATCCAGTTGTTTTGACACCCCTTCGTGTCAGTTCAATAGCCCCTTTTTTTGAACTACAAAGACTTTGATCCATGCCAAGGCATGGTACTTAGGAAGCCAAATGAGGTTCAAGCCCACCACCCATTGGACCAAGGTCCTTCTTCAACATTAGTTCTCTAGCGTACAACCCGAACTACGTGGACTTTGATCCATGTTAAGGCATGGTACATAGGAAGCCCCACGAGGTTCAAGCCAACCACTCGGTCATTCCGACCTTATTCATGACGGTTCTCCCACCATCTTGGGTGGCATAGAGTCTAAGCCCCACACATCCATTCAGAACTATGCAGACTTTGATTCCTTGCCACGGGGACACGTTGGAAGTTTCTTCAAGACTAAATTCCATCACCACCATCATCTCCACGACGGCTTCATTTCATTCCTCGTCCACTCCGTGTAGCTTTCCATCACCCATTCTAATTCTCATTCGGGCGACCATATCCTGGGGAGATCATGCCACCCCATTCCCCTCCATAGCATCCAGGAAGCTTCCCACAGGCTTGCTTTGATATTAGTGTTCCCTCAAGGGGGATTACTCAATCTGATCCACTCCAGCTAGTGTTCTGATCTGCCCGATCCATCTCTACTGAACGTTAAACTTGCGGCATACCCTGTGTTAAAACATGGGAAGCTGAGGAAAACCCCAGATAAATGCCTATGGAATACGATTCCCTGTGCTCGATGTGGGATGCCTTGGGCTTTCGCACCCTCGAGAAGACCTATAATAAGGATCCAAAGACAGACACGCCAATTCCCCCGCGATTCGACATTTTAATGATGCCTCGACGTGACTAATCCCCCAACTGAAGGTTGCTGCCCTGACCGGACCCCTTGGAATGTCCTGACAGAAGTAGTATAATTAACCAGCATCCATGGAAACATGGAACTGGGAAGAGTTTCACAAACAACATATTAAATCTATGAGGGATACCTGGACTAGGTGACGAGTTCCGAGGAGAAATCCACAGAAGGAGGAAACGACATCCCATCAACCCAGTTTTGATCAAGGTGCAGACGTCCCTGAATAAGGAGCGAATACTGCCCACCTTTGGAAAGCGAGAATGCGGGGTAACAAAAGCCATTCCTGTCGCACCCCAAGCAGACAGACACGCGCACCCCAGGAAAAGCATCAAAAACAACCTTGCTTAAAAATATATTTTAAAGTATCATGTCACCTAATCTATTTAAAATTATTTCAATTAGTTTTTTAAAGTATTCTATTTATATTTCTCATCCATTATTCTTTTTAACTCCAAAAATATCACTCTACTTTGATGGTATGTTTCATGAATCGCCCTATAAAATCACTTATGGAATACTTCATTAGGGTGATTTAAATTTTGATATCAATGGAAACAACTATTGTTCTCATTTTATGTGATACCATTTGAAAACTGATATGAAACCCATTTTCATTCCCTATATTTTTTCATGATATGTTTTATGAATGATTTCATATGAAACACATGTTTATTGATTATAATTATGTAATGGGTTGGTTCTATATAACCCTCCAATTCATTAGGTTATGTTTTATATCTCATGAGACAATAATGAAAAATAATTATTAATGCTTGATCCATAATGGTTAATGAGTGTGATGAACTATAGAAAATAAGTTGTTATTTCTGATCCACTATATGATGGGAAATAAGTAGTCAGTCATAATACACTAGGATATTATTTCCTTGGTAGTTAAACATGACATATGTTATGATTTTCCAGGATTATAAGTTTTTTATAATATTAATATCAAAAACCTATGCTTATGCTTTGATCCATGGATAATATTTATTATCTCTTATTTTTAAACTATTATTATATGTTAGATATGTGATCATCTAAGGTTACATTTCATTAAATCATACATTATGGAAAACTCTATTATTATTCCATATTTCCCATTGTTTTCTAATATTCATAGGATCTAACCTCATAATGAATCTTTTATAAGAATTTCCTTGTGATGGAATTGATCTCTCCCCTTATTTTATTGCTATCTATATATTATTACTTCTTCTTCTATGATGGGTTACTGGTCCTATTGATATAGTGTATACTTCCTCTATTTACTATTATATATATACACACATACCTCTATTATCCACACTGATATATGATGGAATAGTCTCCCCATGACACACCCTATTCCCTCCCTAGTAGTCACTAGCCTCTAGCATGTGGGGATGTGTGTTTGAGGTTGTGTGGCCCAATGTCTTGAGGCACCGCTAAGTTGCATCATGGGCATGATGTTACAAAGTGGTATCATAGTTTTTTTTTCATTTGGTATTATGTTTGGAAATTCAACAAGAGGCTTAGATTAATGGAACTTGTTAATGAGGATGTGCCAGAGAGTAGTTATCCCAAGTATAGGGGAAACCCAAACTACCTAGGATGGGTTATTGCTTCTTTTTTTTGTGCTATAATAGTTGATTAGATTTCACCATTGGGTGGCATGATTTTATTGTGCCATTCCTGTAGATGATGATGATTTAATTTAATTTATTTACCACGGAACAATGATATGAGGGTATATGATGTCATGAATCATACTAGGAACCATATGACTTAAATTTCATGCATTATACCATGTCATGCCTACTTTTCAATATGCATTGCCTTTTTTCCATGATCTTGTTGTGGTGAATTATTTTCTACGTGCTGTATTGTACTACAATTTTTTATTATGATATATTTAGTTTAGTCCGATGGGGACACCTTAATTAACGAATTATTCCACAATAGTTGGTTTAATTGAATAATTCCAATGTTGATTTTAGGAGTGAGTACTTTTATACATTGGAAATGGATGTTTGATCAATCAAATCACTATAGAGGGACCACTACATCCAATTATCAGGTATAAGGAAAAATTTATAGTTTTTTATGTTCTAATTTTAATTTATAAAGAGTACGGTCCTTTATAAATTGGAATCTGTGAAACAATTAATTGGATAATGAAATCAATAAAAACATAAGAATAAATTTCAATAAATTAATGTTTTAAAATGGAAAGGTTACTATTAGAATAAGATTTAAAATGAAATGTAAAGGGTGTTTTCCTCAACACCATTAATTTGATAGTCCAAATCCTAGAACCTCTATTGAGTTATATAGGAACCTAACCCAAAACCGACCATTGTAGTGTGAAGTATGAAGTATATCCCATGATCTTTCCATTTTTATCTTTCTTGTCACCTAGATCTAGCTTAAGGAGCACACAGAGAGATGTGGCTTATTATAGAAAGACCATGTGGTGATGACCATGCATCAGAGGTGGTGGCCCCTAATACACTAGTGACACATCATATAGTGCCACATGAGGCACCTCTTATTGATTTTCCACATGGTGTTTATTTTCAATTTTTTTAGTTTTCCTCTACTTCACATAGTCTATAAAGAGTTCTCCTCGGCCTACCCCTAGTATGGAAGAATTAACTTCAGAGTATCAACTACAGGATTCTATCACTTTGTCAAGGGATGGATGACCTCAGACTGGTGAGTCATGGATGGATGGCAAGAAATCAATCTTAGAACATCTTGAGATGATACCAGAAAAGAGGGTCAAGCTGATAATTACATGTTATGATACAATATCAAGCATTGGATGGATTATATATATCTGGATGAATGTCATTAGGGTATGGTCTAGGAAGACTTCCAGAAATATTTTTATGATCACATATTTTTGAAGATGCTAAGAGCAGACCTTTATAGAGAATTCATAAATCTTCAAGAGGGTTATTATACCGTGTTAGAGTATTATGATCCCTTCACAAATATTCAGTTTTTCTATCAAAATCTTACCAATGATGAAATGATGAATGAAATATGATTTGAGGACAAGATTTTGTATGTTGTTCTATCATAGGATAAATTATTCTTGTTGGAAACCATTATATAGATAGTGACTCAAGCTCCCATTATAGAATGGATACTTAGGGAATATTGAAATGTGAGCAAGAAAAGTTCTATTATGAGGTAGGGAAAGGGTTCTTTAGGCATTAGGACACATATTTTTGATGATGAATGTGGGGGAACTACTAGTTTGGTGACACGTACTGACAACTATGTGGGATGTCACAAAAATTACAGGTGTGGCCATAAAATACGCAATGCATAAGGAGCCTAATTGAGTTCTGAGATTGTGGTAGGATGGGTGAACTTTAGTGCTTATGTCATTGTTTTCCTCTAGTGTCTATTTAGTGGGATTCTGTACCAACACTTATTTCAAGTACTGGATCAGCAACTCCATGTCAATATGGGATTTTATCTTCTACTGGTCGATTAGGCCAAGGATCTAGACATGTCTAAGGAAGTTGGGCCTCAGAGGTTAAATGTTAGAAAATAGAACCATCATAGGATAGTTAGGAAACATCTCAGGGTTGTGGTTGAAGACATATTTAGGAAGTACAACCTATGCCAAATAATTAGAATCCATGACCTTCCACTCTATGTGGTACTATTATAGTATTCTATACTTTACTTTATGTCCATTTTGAAATAGGTTCTTCACACTCTTTTACATCTATTGTGTTTATGGGATGTCTGGTCCTAGAGAAAGAATACTCTAGTGGAATTGTGTCTCTCAACACACTATTAAGGATTAGAACAGAGATTATATGCTAGTGAAAAGAGTTATCCATTAAAATAGGTGTGTACCATTTCTATTGGAGATTCTTCTCCCTCGATAATACTTTCTTTGATGTCATTCTCATCAGGGATTGGATAGTTTCTTATCAAGACCACATGATTTCTATCACTGGTGTGTGTCTTTCACATCACCCAAGGGTAGTACATATATTCATAATGATGAGTGGGATATCTAGTATTTTTAGGCTATACCAAAGCATCAAGGCTAGGTAGAGTGACATCCCAAATGGATAATATCTTAATGAGTTATTAAGGAATGTAGATTTTGGGATTTCCTCTTGTGGTGGATCATTTAATAGTATTCATCCCTGATTATTTCTCTAGTTTACCTCCCGAGAGAGTGGTTGAGTTCACTATTGATTTCGTGCTAGGTGCGACACTAGTGTCCATACCTCCTTAATGGTTGGAACCTTTAGATATCCAAGAACTCAAAAGATAGATTGTAAATCTAGAGGAAGAAACATTTATCTGAACCAACAAATCACCTAAGGGTTTTCTTATCATTTTCACCAAGAAGGTAAACATTAATATTAGATTGTGCATGGATTACCACCGGCTGAAAAAACTTATGATAATGAATCGTTATCCACTTACTTGTCTAGATGAACTCATTGCCCAACTATGTGGAGGAATAATTTTCTCTAATATCGATCTGAGGCCAGTCTACCATCAGGACCATGTGTTGAAGTCAAACCTACCATATATGGAGTTATAGGGAAGGTACAACATGTACGAGTATCTGGTCATGCTGTTCATCCTTAACAACTAAATAATAATTTTTATGGATCTAATTTATTGAGTTTCACACCTGTACGTGGATTCATTTTTTGTAATATTCATAGACATCATCTTATTGTAATCTAACACCAGATACAACCATAAAAATCATAATGATATTGTGATGAACACACTAAAAGAGCACCAACTATATGCGAATCTCAATAAATTACTCTTTTGGTTCTATAACATTCACATCTTTAGTGATATAATTTTAGAATAATGTGTATCTGTTGACCTCGAGATGGTGAGTTCTATGGTCTCCGGATTTCATCCCAATATTGTGTTTGAGATATATAGTTTCACGGGGTCAGATGGTTATTACTGGTGATTCATTTGGGATTTATCCCACTAAAAGTTTCTCTGAAAGGATTAAATATGAATTGAGTGATATTCATCTAGTTAAAAGCTTGTGAGATATCCTTTTAGTAGTTGAAAGGTAGGATAACTTTGGTGTTGATTCTGATCTACCAGATTCGAGTAGAGGATATATTATTTACTAAGATTCTTCATGAATCAAGATGGGAGAAATGATGTTACATGGTGATTGGGTTATAGGGTATGGGTCCCTATAGTTGAACCCCAATGATTTGATTTATACTGTGCACGACCCTGAGGAATTTTCTATTGTAAATTCTTTACACTGTTGGAGGCATTATCTTTTGGACAAGAGGTTCATTATTTACATGGATCACAAGGGTCTCAAATATATTCCTACACAATGAGTCTGGAATTTGAGGTAGCATTGGTGGGTTGAATACCTATAGTGGTATGATATTGGGATTTCATATATACCTATTAAGGGAAATACTGTGGCTAAATCCTTGAGCTTAAGGACTTAGAAACATTCCATCAAGAGGTTAGTTTGTGATTGTTAGATGATGGATTTCATTTCCAAGATGAACCTGGAGGTTTAGTAACAACACGAAAAAATATTATTGATGCTCAAGTAGTGATATCCCCTCTTATAGAGTGGGTGCAGATGAGACAATTATTAATTCCTAAGGGACTCTCATTGAGGGAGAGTGTCTCTGGGGATAATCCACCATCAGGTTGATTTTTTGATGAGAGTCAGACCATACTCTATCATGGATTTGTTTGGGTGACTTATAATATATGTGAAGAGTTGATGTGGGAATATCATGACTCTATTTGTAGAGTTAATCCTTGGATTACCATTATTTAATGATATGCATTCCATCTGTATAGGTGGATAGGTATGAAGAGGATGATTGCGTGTTTTATCATCAGGTGCTCCACTTATCAGCTTGTGAAGGTTGAGCACTAGTGACCTGCTAGAATTTTACATCCTCTATCCATTATTTAGTGTAAATGGATTGATTTCACCATATATTTAATTATGGTATGTATGAGAACCCCTCAAGGTGGTGATTTAGTATGGGTGATCATCCATAAGTTTACTAAGGTCACACACTTCCTACTGATATGGGATTCCTTATCATTTAATGAATTTTAGATGCTATAAAGCTGAGATATTATACATATTCATAGTGGTAACCATTTTATTTTATTGGAATGATATGACTTGTTTAGATAATGGTTATATCAGAGGCTTTAGAAGGTACTGGGTTTATAGGTTGTCATGAGTATAGTTTATCACCCTCATATTGATAGGCCGCTCGAGTGGATGATACATGTGCTTGTGGGAATGGTATGGACACGTGTCCCTAATTTTTGAGATTCATTGGAGAAACAAATACCTCTGATAGAGTTTTCCATCAATAACATATTTTAGGAAATGATTCAGATGGATTCGTATGAGGCCCTTTATATTAAGTAATTCCATTCATTATTATGTTGGCTAGAGGCCAGTAAGGTAGCACTACTGGGTCCTCATCTCCTTTAGAAGAAATAAGAGAAAGTTATGCCAATTTAGAAGTATATGGATATATCTCAGTACAAGTAGATGTTTTATATAGATCTTCATCATCGGACACTAGAGTTCGATGTGGGACATTAGGTCCTTCTGAGGGTATCACCTAGATTGGATTTTAGAAAAATTAAGAGACATGGAAAGTTATCGCCTTGGTATGTCGGGACATTCGAGATAGAGGAGAGATTAAGGATGGTAGCTTATTAGTTATAGTTACCTCAAAGGTACCATGACATGCATGAAGTCTTCTATGTTTCTCTGCTTCGTCATTATCATGTACACCATCTCATTCATTTGACACTTACGGTAATGATATAGATGCAAATTTTTTCTATGAGGAGCGTCTAATATGTATCATTGAAGAAAACATGATGAATCTCCATGGATGGTCAATTACACTAGTCCAAGTGTTTTGGAAGTATGACCATGTGTAGGATCATACAGGGGAGTGGGAAGATGATGTACATGTGTAGTGGAATAAATCTTCTCATATGATGTTTTACAACCTATGGAAGGAAAACTTGGGGAGAAATTTTCTTAAGAAGGTGATGTTGTAACGTCCTGGATTTTTAGAGATGTATGAATCCTTGTGTTACTATTCAAAACATCTTGTTTTATCCTAATTATGTGATTCAATGCCTAATAAATGGTTTAAGAGATATTGGGGTTCATTTAGAGCCTGGAGTTCTGGAAAATTGGAAGACATGCTGAGTCACAAGGTTTGCACATGGTTAGTGAAAACCATGTGACTCAACCGTGCAAGCTCCCTGGGGTATAGGGTGATCTACACAAATTTTCTACAACTAATCAGAGTAGGTTGAATGGCCATACGATGATTTAAAACCCCTTAGACAGTGGCATTTTCATAAATAGTTTATGATTATTAAAACCATGCATGTAGACCATGTGAGGTCCTTCCTTAAGCAGAAATATGTGCATGGTTGGAGCATGGTTTGGCCAACCATGTGGAAAAAGTGTTTAGATAAGTAACCAAGTGAAAAGTAACATTTTACATTTAAATTTTTTAACCAAAAAATTCTTTTCCTCCCTTATTGATATCTAGCATCCCACACCCAAAGCTCCTCATTCCCTATTTGGTAGGGTTTTTTTCTATCTCCCTCATATAATCTCCAAATAGTTCACCGTCAAATAAATTGTACAGATTAAGGTATTATCTACACTCCTCTTCCATCCATTATTTATTTATTTCTCCAACATTTCACTATTTCTATGTGACATATGTTTCCCTACTTTCAAGGATTTTTATGATTCTTATGTTATCCCTCATTCTATCTCGATTCAAGGACCAAAAGTGAATGAGTGACCTTATAAAAACCTAAGGTCGATTTTTTATTTCTTTCCACAAGTTTAGTCACTATTATACCATGAACCATTGTTATGCACACCAATCCATTATGAAGACCCCTATAATTTGTTAAATAAATTTGATTTAATGCATCTTCATATCCATTATGCACCTATTGAGCGGCGAATCAACCCTTGGGTTGATCTCCTAAACTTTATCTACTTTAATGTATGTAATTTTCTTTTTTAGGACTAATTCACTATAACTATAGACACCTGAACCCCTTTTGAGGTGTGTTTCACTTGAAATAATTTCCTTAAATTAATAAATTTATTCAATATTAATTGAAGGACTTGGATTAGGAGTTAATCTTTATGATTTTTCTATATGGCTAATCCATTGCCTTATTCTTGTACTTTATGTCTTATACCTGACTACTTATTCTATACAATTATACCCCAAACCATGTTCCATATATTATAATTGGTTCTTGGTGCCTTATTCCATAGTTGTTTGGCTTGGATAAAATACTTGGGTAAGATTTCTTTTCTTATTGTACATTTAATGACTTGATAATGATATGTGATCCTTATAGCTATGAATTTTATACTTATGGGTTTGGAATGAACATGGGTCCATAATTAGGGATACCATGTATTATCTCTTCATTATTATCTTAGGATCTTTTGGATTCTTTAGGAGAGATACTTGGCTTTCCTTGTATGGGCTCTCTAGGAGAAATATGATACCCATGAGTGATACCTGTTTCATTGGGGAGGCATCATAGATGGGCCTCTTGAAAAGATGGTTATACCATACCTATAGTGATACTCTATTACCTATGTGAGATACATGGTATGGGTTAATAGGTTCATTCTTACAACATTCCAAGAGTGATATGGCATACACATGTTAAGTGTAACCTTGGGCATGTTCTGTGGTGTTGGAAACATGGTGGATCCTATAGTGACCCATGAGATTACTTTATAGATCACCTTATATAGGATCAGGATGCCTATATTGGTTTTGATAAATTATATTTATTGGTTTACATGTGAATCATTTTTATCAATTTATGATAATTCTCGACTGATATCATAGAGATGCGTCCAAAAAGCCGAAACACGTGCTTGGGGGTAGTCCACACTTGATGCCTTATTCATGATGAATCATGTACATGACTTATCACTTTTATACAGATCCTTTGGTTCAAATACATCAGGATTAGGTCAAAGCATGTAACAATGGTTGATCATCTAGGAGGAACTCAAACTATCATGTTTTATTTATTTTTTGTCACATATTTACTCTTACAAGCACACTGTTCATTTTATATTACATGGACTTGGTTGATCTATAAGCTATTCGTACTGGCCTAATGATTATATCTCATTTCCTTATTTGGATTCCTTTAGTACCCAAGAATAATTTATGATTATAGGTTTTGATAAAGGGAAGTATCTGACATCAAATGTTTGGTTAATAGTTCTAGGATAGAGTATGGGAGCAATGGACAAAACCTATACTCTTGATGCTAGTAGTAACTATTTTTGGATTTTTTTTAATATTTGATAGCATGTGGTATATACTTGTATATATTATTCCCCTTGTAATAATTTTTTATCATTACATGAATTCATTAATATCATATTTTGTATATATTTAAATATTTATCTTCTACATGTCGTTTTTTTGTCTTGGATGAATTATTATTTTTATTTTACCACTGATGTCTGTATTTTATTAATAAGTCTACAATGACGGGTTATTGGTAATGTTGATATTATGTATTCTTACATTATTTTCTATTATATATATAAACATAATACTATAATACACTCTATTATACAAGGGAATAGTCCCCACATGGACAGACCCTAGGATATCCCTGTTCGTCCGTAGCCTCTTGCGTATGGGGAGGCATGCTTGAGGTCTTGTCGCCAACCATATCACTGAACCGCTAAGGGGCATATAGAGTGGGACACTACAACCTATGAATAATAATATGTAAAATTATTGGTTGGGTATTATATCTATGTTAACATGGTGTACTAACAGTGTTATTAACTTCACACTTGGTTTTAAACTATTAGGGTATATGCTTTGGTGATTTACATTCTCTTTACATACCACTATAAAATATTTAAATAGAGTTTGAGGATATAATATATATCTATTATTTTATTAAAAAAATTAAAAATATCACAATTAAAAACTTAGATTGAATCTTGGAGATTTATAATTTATGTTATGATTATTATTTATGAGTTAATTATTATAATTTTAAAGATTTTTTAAATGAATTTATTAATTTTTTCACACTTAGACATTCAATGATTTAAAGAAATGTCTAAATCATCAAGGAACCAGGTTAACAGTGGGTGAATTTGATAATACGATGATTTTACTAATAATAAATTAAACGATATATGATATAGAGTGAAAAATATTTTCGTTATGCCTAGCTAACAATCTTGAGTTATGACAAACTATTTGAACTTAGTTGAATTTATGAACACACTAAATAAGATAAAAATAAACATTCATATAATTTTTTGTTATAAATACCGTGAACTATAGAACATTCAATTTAATTCATGTTATGAATGTGGGAATAATCACCCAGGGAAAAGCCTCAAAGGAATTGGAATATGAATTAGTTATGGTAAATGATGTCATAAAGTAGTCAACCATGGAGGGAAAATTAAGTGTTTTGATATCACAATATGGTAATATAATGTTTTCATTAAGGTACCACTAATAATTGGATGATTTAAATGAATGGAGTTATGGAATTATAAAAATTTATTCCCATAATTGAGGCTCAATAGAGATAATAAAAATCTACAACCTCTGAAACTAATAGAATAAGAATGTACTTTTGAAATGTCTACCATTAAATTGGATCTTGATAATTAAAGTACATATATCCTCTACTTAAATTTGTGGATATCTTGTCGTTTTTTAATTCTATCCACTTTAGTGCATCATGGATGTTTTCTAATTAAATTGATGATTTGAAATTGGTTTATCTGAGAAAACTTATAATTGAAATATTATTTTATCCCAAGTCTAGGATTGTAGAAATTTTCCTCATGAAAATATTATTATTCTTCCATTATATGAATTTGATGTTATTTTGGAAATATATTAGTTATAATTGCCTAAAATTTATAGTTATTACTCAAATATGGGAATCAAATTTCATATTGAAAATTAACCTATGATCATATATCAGTTGAAGTATGACTATGAAATATCTAGTAAAATAAATTTCATGGGTTCCAATACCCAATCTTGAGAGGTATATAGCTTAAATGATTGTGGAGAAACTCTATATTTTGGATATACCTATTATGATGAAAAATATTGGTTTCCCAATCTTACCCATGTTAGTATTGTAGATATATCATTAAATATTATATCTTGACTAATATATATCTTTTAGATACCATTAAATATTTTTATTAACAAGTATTAATTAAAAATAACTTGGACATAATTTATATAGGAGGGAGGGGGAAAGTAAAACCCCATGATTTGGTATATATTTTCCTTTATATAACACCCCATTTTTTAGTATATATTTTCCATTACATAAATTATTTGAATAAAATACTTCACATACAACATTGAACCAAAATGAATTGCAATAATATTTATGGAGATAAAAAATTACAAAAAAACTACATAAAACTAATAATTACCAACCAAGGGTTATTACATACCATGGGTGATCACATCCTATAATAGTTCATAAATTAATGGGGGGAAATAATTTAAAAATAAATATATTTTTATGACTAGGAAATCACCTATATCATATTCACCTATAAGAATAACCATGAGTTGTAATAAACCTATAAAGGAAAATAAAATTATGAAGGGTGAAAAAATTATTCTAAATCCGTAATATTAAATGAGAAGAGTGCTTTGAGAAATAATAATGGAATGGATACATAATTTTATTAAGTCTCTATGACGGAGGAAACTTAATTTTGATAAATGTAGTCATTTGGAATACAGTTATTGGATATACATATATGTGATATGTATATTGATGTTTTTTATTTTTAAAATAATACATTTCACAAATAATATATAACAAAAAAATAATATAATATATAAAACAAATATTTATTTACACATTAAATATTATTCTTTAAAAAATATTTGTTAAAAATCATAAAAAAAAATATAATTTCAATGCAATGATAAAATTAAAAGGTTAGAGTAAAAATAATTATTTTTATGGTATTTTTTTAAGACCATTTAATATATCAGATATTTTTAAAAGAGAAATATTTTAATGTGTTGTTTATTTTTATCTTAATAAAAAAACTTCTACAAATGGATGATTTTAAATAAATTTATTAAGAATATATAAAAGTATACAAATTAACATTCATCTAACAGTTATAACTAGACAAGTAATAATAATAAATTTATTTAATTCTTAAAAGATAATTTTTTATAATTTTTAATATGAATTATGTTCATTTATATTAAAATAATTTTAAATAAATCAATAAATTGAATATAATATTTTTTAATAATTTTAATAAATATATAAAAAATTGGTGTAAATTTTATCTTCATTTTTAACATAAACTAGTAAATAATTTAAATATTATTTACCATGGTAATTTTGTTTTTGATGAATTGTTTTTATCAAAATTGTGTAATTTTTATCTAGACATATAAAATAGACCCATTTAAAAATATAAAAATAATACAATATTTTGGAATTTAATTTTTTAACACTCATTTAATAAGTAGTTTATAGGAAATAATTTTTAAAATACTTAATGTAAAAAAAGATATTTTTTAAGAAAACATATTTTTTATTTATCTTCTGTTTTAATTTAAAAGTTAATTTTCTCAAATTTAGATATTTAATTATATTAAATAGAGTCCAAATTATGAGTCATCACATATAAATTTGTTTTTATAGGTCATAATATATTTTAGTAAAAAATAATTACCACTGTAAATACTGACTGATGGTTAATAAGGGTAAAAATGGGTAACCTAAAGTGGATTGATTTTTTTATGTTCATATAACACTTAAACCTTTAAAAACACCTTATTTGGGTTTAAAATTCATACCCACATGTCTCGTCATCCTTTCCACACATATATAACCTAACTCCCATATCAATCAATATTTATATGTTACCTAATTTTTAATTTAGGAGAAAAGTCCCTCTTTTTCAAATTTATAATGAGCTCACTTTCACCCACTTAAATAAACATTTATCGTTTGAAATTATCTCGAAAATTTTCCTATTTTTCCAATTATAGAATCATATTATTGTTTTCCATACCTTGGTTACATGAAATTTTCCAAGTCCTCAATTTCAAAGAATTCATTAATGAGAAGAATCAAGTCCTCAACATGAGTATTATCCACTCCCAACATTTTTTTCTCTACCATTCTTCTAAAGAATTATTTAAAAAACTAAAATAAAAAATAATTATAATAATTATAATTAAATTATATTATATTTATGTAATAACCATTATTTATCTCCCTCTCATCTATTGGAAAAATGGAAACACCACTCTTTTTATGTGTGGACTACTGCCTCTTTGAATGAGTTATTGATTTTTTAATCACTATATTTCACAGATGGTTATAAATTTTTTTTAAATGGATAAATATTATATTTAGAAAATGATTAATATTATATAAATATAAACTATGATAAATGTTAATAATATTACTGGTATGTGATCATCGTGCGTTTGAAAACCTGAAATGAGCATACAAAGAGGAAACACAATTTATTCTCTATAAAAAATAGTTTCATTTCTTAACTTATTCATCCGAAAATTATAAATTATAATTTATAAGTTTTTTAAAATCAATAATATATCATTTTTATTTCATAATTATGATATTATAATATAATCACTTTCATACTCATCTATTGATCATGGCATGTTCTTGTTTGGGTCAGGTTAACCACCTATGTGAACAATGGTATTATTTTCATATATGGTTATGGAAAAATATTTAATATTTTAATGTTAAATTGTTTTTTAAATAATTTTTTTTCTTCTATAAAGGAAATATTAACATTTAACTCATCTTTAATGTATCACCTTCATTCATTAAAAAATTACAGACACTATCTTGTCACAGATTTCACCTTTATAAAACGTAACTAAAACTATAATTGAATGAAACTAGAAAATTATAAATAATTATTTAAAATATATTAAATTAAATTATTGAATTTAGGTATTATTAAATTTTTATCAAATACTGAGTATATATATCAATATAACAATTCATTTGAGAAATAATCAAAATCACTAACATCCAATGATGAAAAGAAATAATATGTAACTAATAGATTTATAATGAATTATTATAATTAAAAATTATTAAAGATAATAAATTTTACAAGGGTTATGAAATAGAAAATTAATAGGATAATTTTCATCATACATGAGTTTATAACACATCTGACCAAGCAAGAATCTATGATAACATATTTTTAGATAAAACATTCTTTTTTATTGAGGCATATTTGTTACTCCATTGACTATATTCTTATATGTTTTTATATTCTTCCATTTATTTATTTAATACTGTATTACATATTCATTATCTAGGGAAAACTAATTTTTTAATTTAATTCTCCTTATTTTATTTACTTCTTACCTCTTAAATATGAAATATTTTTAAAAAAAATTATCATCATCTTAAAAATATCTTTGAAGACTATATCAATATGATTTCAATGTGTATGTTTTATAGTTTATTATTTTTAAACAAAAATATATTATATTAAATTTTAATTGTATATTTATATTTTAACTACTTCAAAATTAATTTTTTTGATCCTTTATAAAATGAAGATTTCAATAAAGGTATGTCAAAATATAAAAAAAGAATTTATTTTCACGATCATATATTTTATCTACCACTCCTCATTTATTGACCTAGAAATTATTTTATTTCAGAAATACATTGTTGGTATTTCATTAAAATTTATATTTAATTTTTTTTTCATATTACCATTTTTAAAATTATATTTGAATGTGGTTCGTAACTTCTTCACTTTACGAAAATGTTTAGAAGTGTTTTCTAAATGCTATTTTTAATTTTCTCCTCAATTTTATATTTACCTCAAAAAAATTTATATCACCTCTAGTGTTATGTTAATTGGATCAACCTATAAATTATATCATTAAATATGCATTTGGGGTGATTTTAATTTTGTTATCAACCGATCTAACTCATGTGGAAATTTTATGCAATACTATTTGGAAAGTTATTTGAAACTAATTTTATTTTCATAGTTTATCCATGATATAATTTTTAATGTTTTATAATTGAAAACATGTTTATTTATTATGATTATTGGTTGGGTGGGTATAGTATATCCCTCAAATACATTTGTTAATTCTTTATATATCATTATATGATAATAGAAACTGAGTAGTGATGTTCTATCCATAATAAGAAAAATGTAGTGATGACCAATCCACTATATAAAATCGGTAGTGATGTATGATCTACTATGTGATGGTAAATGTTTAGTGAATCTTGATCTAATATGATATGGTTATATTGGTAGTTAACCCTAACATATGTTTTTATTTTCCATGCTAATACACGTTCCACACTATTTATGCCAAAAACATATACTTATGTTTTATTGCATGGATAATGTTTATTATATCATGTTTTTACACTCTTTTTCCATGGTATATGATTTATTATTTAAGGTTAAAATCCTGATTAATATTTTTTATGAGCAATTCTTATCATTAATAATTTATCTAATGTTTTCTCATGTGTTTATTTTCTAATGTTGTAATAACTCTTTGTTATGATTTTACTTTACCGAGAATTTGTGCGGACCCTTTCATTTCTTTTCTCATTTTCATAGGGAATTATATTCTATATTACATGTAAATGTGAGTAATATGAAGAGATATTATTGTTTATGTTGAATAAATTATTTGAAATATGATCTTTCTATAGAGAATTTATAGAGACACTAACCCTTTGGTTTCTATAGTTGCAAGATCATTCTTGAGGTGTAATTTTTAAATTATGAAAAATATATAATGTATATGTAAGTTTAGATTTAGTTATATAACTAATTATAAAATAAATTATATAAAGTGTTTGTTTTTAGCACTAAACCTAGGTGTATGGGTCTTGGTCATCTCACTTATAGAAAAAAAATATCTTCCAACGATCATATCTCTTTAAATCCTCATACAATGAATATAATTTAAATACTGAGATCTTTAATTTTAAAAGTTCATAAAAACATACACATTAATTCTTAGATATGTTGAATTCATGGATAGGAAAAAACCATATCATAAACATACAAGAGTGGGATAAAAAATAAACCATCGGTACACATATTTGGATAAAAACACTTATTTTAGATACTTTACATATATATTTTTTCATTTTTAAGAACATTCAATTTCTAGTTCCCTTGATGTTGTAATTTTTCTAATATATAGTGAATAAAATCAATTTATACACCAATTCCTTATTCTGTTTAATCTCAAATTTAGTTTTTTGTTTTATATTAATTTTTTCCTCCAAACCACTATGAAGGATCAATGTATTTAAATCTATTTTTCATATACACAATATTTTGGTAGGAAAAAAGAAAAAATTATCTAGAAGATAATATGTTTTAAAATTAATGAAAATATCTCAGATAAATCCAATCAATCTTTCCATTGAAATCATTTAACCACTATCCTTGATTTATACCCAATTCTTCCATAAAATTATTATTTTTTAATTAAGAAACCCATTTATTCTAAGGATATTTGTTTCTATTTGGTAAATTCATTTTCTCCTAGGACTCATTAGAATTCAATGAGTCTATTTCCTATTCCATAAATAGCTTTCACTGATTAGAATCAATGAGTGATTCCGCTTCTTCTAGGATTTCATGTTTTCCTATATCCCTTAAAATTAAATAGTAGAATTCACGACTCTACTTTTTTGTCATCCATATAACAATAGAAGTCCTTACAGATTCAATATATGATTCTAATCCATATGATGGAACATTTTATAATTCCCAAAATTTTCTTTATCAGAACTTCTATAGATCTCCTCCATACCTCTATGGACCATGATCTTTTAGGTATATCTACTATTGGACTATCTTTTAAGAAACTTATTCCAACATTTTAATTTATTAGGACTATAAAAATTTTAGTGCTCTAATACAAATCAACCTGAGTCTGACATGTTGATTCTTTTAGTTGTGCATAATCTTCTAGCAAATTGTGGTTTTGTGTAAGACCATCTCATTAAATAGAACATTTTATTATTTGACAATTTCAAATATAAAAATCAATTTTATTTATGGAAATTAATTTTTGTTTAACATATATTGATTTTATCTTTTATTGGGTTGTTTTATGTGAAATTTTAGAATTTTTATATATTTCTAAGCCAGTTCATGGTTGGAACACCATTAAGTAAAATCATGTTGGTAATCTTAGGAAACTATATAACTTGTTTTGAATTCTTTAATGAGGGTTAAAAATTGGATAATAGTTATACCAAACCCTTTGAACATCACCTAAAAATATTAAACATGGGTTAAAGGCATTTCACATAGTTGGAAGATAGTTTTTCAAACCATGAGTCCTATCTAGTATCCTAGAAAGGGCCATATAGTTGTCACATGATTTAAAAAAATAATTTAGCTAAACCAAGCGTGTTTAATTAATTAATAAGAAATTTTATCCTTAAGAACAAAAGCACCTATGTTTGGCCTCATTCTTCTTTCAGTTGATTAGGATCTCGGCCTAGAAGTCACCTCATAGACATTTTATATATTTCTTCTTCTCAGTGATTATTTTTTATGGATCCAAGGGTGTTGGATCTATATTTCCAAAGTAAATATATGTTATTCATTATTATTTTTCTTTATTATAGATATCTCCTCTTTATCTTAGGATAAATATTAGATCACTGGTGTGTTAATTAGATATAATGTTTTTTATGATCTAATAATGTTTTAATTAGATTAACCATTGGAAGAGGTGTAATTTTTAGGATCTAGGTTGATTATCGTGTGTATATTTGAGGTCTTTGTGGTAAGTTATCTCTATCCATCTCTCTCTCTATCTCTTATCCATTGAACATGGCACCACTAAATCGGAATTTAATGTTATGGGATTCATATTTTAGGATATTATACAGATTAATAGATCCATCATATCTTTTGGTGTGTCTATCTTATAAAATTGTTGGAATACCATGTGTTTGAGGTGGGTGGTTTCATATAAAGTATTTTTATAAACAATTAATCCATTGTAATTTACAAATTTGATTTATAAAGTGTTAATTTCATGATATTTAATTTATTGAAATTCATATATTATTTTTTATATAAAATGGGTTTTCTCTTTTTATTTGATAAAGAAAATTTGATTTCGAAGCACCATTGTATTCTTTATCAAAATAATATTTCAAATCTCGGTTTTATTATAAAAAAGTTGTTTTGGATTGACTGTTGAAATGTGATATGAGGATTGTGAAATGATTTTAAATGTTTAGCACATGTGAGATTGGGGTGTTTAGGAGGGGGTGGTGCATGAAATTGATATGATATAATCATAGGAAATTTACACATCAGGGTGTTAATATTTATCCTAGATTTTCATGTTAATGATTGGTTTACATGACACTAAATTTGTTTAACACATCAGGGTTTTTTTGTGCTCCTTTGGTTATTATACATGCGACTTGTTTAGTGTGTACTAGTCACTATTGATTACATGGGATGAGTATCATTGATAGAAAAGACTTATATTTTCCTGGGGATACATCCCAATGTGATTTTATTTGATGAGACTTTATGATTCTTGCTCAAAAAATGATAATTGTATCATATTAATGTGATTTGAAAAAAAATTTGTAATATTTTTTTATAAACTTTTGAAAAGGGTAAATTTACATGATTTTAGGTGATTTATGAAAGTGACCTATGTTCTATTAAAATGATCATATTTTTATCATTTTAAAAATGGTTCTTACGAAACAATTTGTGGGATTTCAAAGGGTTTGTTTTTATCACACCCTACACATACCTTTATGTGTGTGTATACAGTATTTTTTCTGATGCAAGAAAAGGTATGTTGTTGTAGTAAATTGAAGAGTATTTGAGATATCTGGTTTTGATAATCAGTTGGTGAGTAGGTGGGGTAATTACCACTTCTCACATAGATATAATGGTCACTAAATTTTTTGACATTGGTTACTCTTGGATCATGTACTTGATTTTTTTTCAAGTTATGTGTCCTTTTCCACTATTTGAATATGTTACATTTTTTATTTCTATCCATAATTTTCTTATATATCTTACTAGTTTTAATATTTTTTTGGGTGAAATTATTCCCTAGGTTATCCTTGATGCATGGTTTCCAATCTATAACTTGTGTAGATTGGGAATGTCGTTCGAGTCTTATTGATAATTGGTTTGGAAGATAGATTGACGAGTCATTTGGGTCGGTTCATGAATGACCATTTTCTGATGATTTTCATATAGGGTCAATTTATAATATTCTTATCACTATATCACAAAAAAGTAAAAAAAATTCGTACTTTGACTCAATCTTTTACCTATTCTTAGAATTAGTATAAACTTCTTCAAGACATATGAGAAATTTTAGATGTTAAATATACACCTGTTTATCGAGCCATAACTTATCATGAATATATTTCCCCACTAGTGATGATGGAATTTAGATGACTAAGTACAAAATGAAGTTAATTTCTTCCAATGAAATTTATTTATAAATTCCAATGTAAAACCTCGTAAACATTCTTTCTCATTTATTATTTTTTTATCAATTCATCCACAATGTTTCATTCTGGTGTACCATGAACAATTTTCTTATACTAATTCCGTTATTTTGAAAGTAATTATTGAAGCCCCTTCCACTTTATTCACCACAATTATCTGGATAATGGAATTTAATCCTTCTACAAGTCTCTCTCTTAACTATGGATTTCCATTGAGAGAAAATATTAAACACTTTAACTTGTACTTCTTGATATATACCCACAACTTTCTTTCTGTACCATTAATAAACATGAAATATGATAATGAACCTATATGAGAATGAAATGATGATTGTACACAAACATCAAAGTGAATAGGTTCAAGATTTTGTATATGAGGATTAATTTCATTTACATTAAACAAAACATTCTTATATTTCCAATGTATACAACCATTACATGTTCTAACATCTGTATGATTGAGATTCATTATACACTTATTCATTATAACTATCAATTTCTTCTCACCAAGATGACTAATAAGATTATTCAATAACTCCAAACTTCTAGAAGTTTTATTTTCAACAATAAAACTTATACCTGAACTTCTGGTCAAATAAAATATCACATTCTTAAATCCACTTACCATATCCATTAATCCATCAACAATTTTACTCAATGTCACGAACCTTCCCCGGTACCCTGGTAACCCAATAACCAAGATGAAACTGACATAGCCTGAAGGGAATTCCTGATCCCCATGGGGAAGCAACTAGCACCTGGCATAATACAACATACAAGTGGGTATGATTTTTCCATAAAAATGTGGAAGCAAATAAAAATAGTGCAATATGCATAAAAAAATAAACTCCACTAAGAGTGAAGTACCAGAATAAAACAAGGCATAAAAATCCCAAAGTACTAAAACCCAAGTACTAAAATGGGAAAAACAACCCCAATGTCCCTAAGGACACAACTCACTAAGGAAAAAGCTCAACAGTTGGATCCACCTCTAAGATATCCCTTCCATTTTCACAAACCTGGAAGAATAATGTTTACTAACACACAAAGGAAAATATAGGGTGTGAGCATAATCCTAGTAGGATACCATCAAAGATTCCATAATAGATGCTATATACAGATTATCTAAATAAATGCTTTCAATTTTAATGTAAATAGGTTTATAAATTCAAAAGAATACTTAAAAAAAACATGCTATACATTTTTAAAGGATGGAAATAAATATTTTAAGCAATGATTTCAAAAATGATGGAATATTTCTAAAACAATTGATTATAAAAATCATTTATATAAAATAGTTTATATAAATTTAGTAGGCATGTAAAGTAGTTCAAAAGCATTGGAATACATTTATATCTCAAATATAAATAAAAAATCAAGAAACATGTTTTTTTCCAAAAGGTATGATAGTATTACCCAGCTATATTGTTCCACACTCTCTATGTGAATTCGTAAAAATTTGTATACACACATCCCTATGAAACCAGCCAAATGAGACTCATCACCAACCCGTCGGGGATGTGACCCCCTACAAGTATGTTTTATAATGTTGTTGTAACGTAAAGTGTGTCCAAATAACTCTCTAGCTACCTAAGGATTTCAAGCACTCTTATATGATGGGTAAACTATTTTTAGACTTCTAAAAATATGATCAATCCCATTATTCAATTTAAAAAGTGCCAATTTCTTTCTATTTAGAAAAAACATGTTTTATTTAAAATCATTACTTTTTCACAACATAAAACCAATGGGTTTCTATCAAATCATTTTATGTCCTTTTCACCAGTTCTAAATCCATTCAAAACCAATTACATCATTACAAAATTTATTTCCACAATTAAATTCAATAATTTAATTGAAATCATTTCCATCAAATACACAATGTAAATAAAACAATTTAAATCATCCAATTTCCATAAAAACACCCAATTTAGTTGAATTTGGGGTTTTCCACAATTTTAATGCCAAAACCATTTCAATTATATCGATTTAATAAAATCCGATTTTTATCAATTTAATTGAAAGTGAATTTGACCAATTGAATTTAAATCAACAATTTAAATAAATTTGGCAATACAAGTATAATCAATTTGGTGAATTAGAATGGAACCACCTACCTCAAGGTCGTTGATGTCATCGCCAAGGATAAATTGACCTATGTGGTTAAATACACCCCCTTGAGACCCTATTACCATAAGTGTCGGAACACCAATGCTCCATGTTCATCAAGTTTCCTTGAACCAAATTTTTTTTTTATTTCACAAGGATATAAAATATTACATGCGATTACATTTTCTCTGTTATGGATAATCTCTGGATTATCATTTTATGTTAACACATGCAATCACAAGAAATATCCATAAGAAAAATTATAAACCTCATTTGATAATTATATCCCTATATTTTATTTCACATGGAAATAAAATATTACATGCAATTACATTTTATCTCTCTTGGATAGTCTTTAGATTATCATTTTATGACAATGCATGTATTTGAAATTATCCTTCAATAGTTCCTGAAATTACATGTTTCTAATTTTATATTTAATAAAATTATCCTCAACATCGAAAGTAAATATCAAAAATATATATATAACTATATATATATATATATATATTTTGATAATCAAAATAAATAACCTTAGATAATTTTAATAAATTATCCCAACCATGTTTATCGATATATATATATATATATAATTAATTACATTTTGATAATCCAAATAATTATCATTTGATAATTTTTTAACAATTATCCATTTTATAAAATTGTTTAAGAATTATCCCCTATATTTTCATTAAAATTATTATTTGATAAGTTTTTGTAATTTTAATTTAATAATTCTTAATAATAATATTTTGATAAATTTATTTATAAAGAACCATTGAAAAAGTGGAAAATAAGATTGAATAATACTCTTCTACCTTCAAATCAAAAATATGATTTAGGTTCTTCTCATTGAGATGAGTCCAATGAAACCAATAGGGTGTAATTATGACCAATAACATAAAAGTTATAGAATTTAGATTATTGGAAGAATAATAAAAATAAATAAACAAAATAGATAAATCAAGGAAGACAAACCTGATATGCATTGCACACCAGGGAAGAGGAGCATCCCGAACTCCACCAGAAGAACACCAACAAGAAAGGGATTTCAAACCAATCATAGTATCTTAAATAATCGTCTGCAAGGGAGTATGAGGTTCTTTGAACACGAAGAGAATTCCCCAATAAATGTTTTCCAGATCATAGCTTATTTGAAACCCAAGTGCATTATAAAAAATAATAACCAAAAAACTTCATTTAAACATCCTTTCAACTTGAAGATTAACTACAGAGGGTTTTAAAACATCATATTAGTCTTTTGGTGTTCTAAATAGTTTATAACAGGTTGAAATGGAAGGTTTTGAAACCTATCCTAATTAAAAATGGACTTCCAGCATGGTACAATGAGTTTTTAGTGATGATTTAACAGTGCACCATTTTTTTATAATTAATATTTTAATTATTTAACATTAAAATAAAATGACACCAAACATCCATTAAACATTAAATTTATACCCAGTATAGGGTAAACACCTCGTTCTATACCAAATGGTGGTCTTAGATTTCTCATACGACACACTGTTTGGGTGATATTAAAGATTAATTAATTAAAAATCGGAATAAATAAATAATTAAAATAAAAAGGGTTATTTTTGAGAGTGAGGCATCCAAATGCCTGATGCACACTAATGTTACACCCTACCTAAAGTAAAAACCTCATTCCGATCCTATCGGTGGTTTAAGATATCTCAAAAAATGAATGGTTTGAGATATATTAATGATTTATTAATGAAAAATCGAATAATTAATTAATTAAAACAAAAATTTTGATTTTTGTGTGCGAGGCATCCAAATGCTCGTTGATTACAAATGTTATTCACCATATAAGGTAAACCCCTCATTCCAAACCCATTGGTGGTCTCATATTTCTTATATATCTCACAGTTTGGGAGATATTTAATTATTTTTAATAAATAATATATAAAATATTATTTAATAATTTTTACTCTTGAGCGATGCATCCAAATATCCGATGCCTTAAAATGTTATACCCCTCCGAGGATAAACACCATATTTTGGAACTAATAATGATCTCATATTTCTCAAATGATGGACCATTTTTGAGTTATTCAATTATTCTGAAAAAATTGCACATGCATAAAAAATATATATTCAAGATTTTTATTCTATCCTCCCCGAGGCTTTACAGACCTCGAAAACTAATACTTACTCAGTGTTTAACTTAGAAAATATTTAATTGAATACTCTGGAGTATTAATTGGGAATTTAACCATTTCATGATGTGTTAAAGAAAATGCATCTTTTCACTAAAAACCCATTTTCCCATTTAACGTAATAATTTAACAAAGGAGGGTTTATGAATACTTGAAATAGTAACAGGATGTTACAACCTCCCCCCATATGAACTTTCTGTCCCCAAAAATCCTACGAAGAATCCGCCACATAAAAAAGACAAATCCACTATTCTCTCGTTAGTGCCACCCTCTCTCATGTCTTATGAGAATTAGAACTATGCTTCCATATCACACAGAGAAGATGTATCATCCTCCGCTGAAGTACCTTGGTCTTAGAATATATTAACATGATTGGTCGTTGAGTAATAGATAAAACAAGTTCCCCTTGAAGATCACACCAACTCAAAACATGAGATGAGTCAGATAAATGATTTTGAAGCTGGGATACATGAAACATATTATGTATCGTTGTCAGTTGTGGTGGTAATTCTAAATGGTAAAAAAACCCCAATCGACAACCACAAAAAATCCCACAAAATAAGAAGCAAGCTTCATTTGCCTCCCAAGTTGTTGATGAACCAATCGGGGTGAATCCTTCAAGAATACATGGTAACCAAAACAGCTAATTCATGTCGTAGAACATGTTAGGGCTTCTTGGGTGCACAACCCATTGTAATTTATAGAAATCCCACATTATATCCTTCCTTGTTGCTAACGGTGCAAAATAATGGTTCTGATAACATAGAACACCCTATTTGGAGAACAACCACTGGACATCAGTCTAACCACCATAAAGAGAGTCGCTAATTCTTACAAAATTCGTCAACAAGATTTTGTTCCTAAAGAGTCATCTCGAGAAGAGAAGATGTCAAAGAAACATCAGCTTTCATAGAGAATTGAATCAGTACTTCCCAAGGTGACATACTTGGGTGAATAAAGGCTTTCTCAAGAAGATCGTCCTACTGGGAAATTAGTTCTTTCAATTCCATTGGATCTATTTGGTAAGAGGGAAAAGAAACTAGTTTCATAATGACATCAAGTCAATGGAAAACTCAACCTCACTTACTGGTGGTAAACTAAAATAATCTGAAGGAGACATAATGGGAAACTCGATGACAACTGGAGGGATATCACTGCTCCAAATCAGAAGCAAACACTAATAAACCTTACCTAACTCAGAATAAGAAGGTCTACCTCTCTTCGAAATTGGGTCCCATTCTCCTTGAAATACAAGAGACGCACCACTGGGTGTGGTAAGATAGAACCATCAAAGATAACAATAAATCCAGTATTTATTTGCAACGATCCAATCCAACCTGAATATAATGTCTAGAGATTTCATGTCGAGTACCTGAATACTCCAAGAATGTTTGAAATCTGATAGAGAAAATACAAAAAGGGGACTACAAAGACCCTACTCCCTCTTCATGCCACGAGGTGTAGAGACATACATTGCACAATATAAAATATCTATAGGTAGATTAATAATATTAATAATATGGGATGAAATAAATGAGTGAGATGAACTAGTATCAAATAGAGAAATCACTAAAGACGAAGCTATAGTAATGATACCAATCACGGTCACTGGACCTTTATCAGCTTCCTCTAGAGACTCTTCCACTACGTGAAGATGATTCATTCAGGATGTCTGTGGCTGGAACCCTTTTGCATGTGAAGCATTTGATTGGCCCATAGTTTTTGAAGGTTCTAATGATCATACCTTAACTAGATTCAGATCCACAACCTAATTCGATCGCTGGGGGTTCAGCAAAAGCCTCCTCCTAAATCCAATTCATATGTCTTCTCGAGAGAATTTAGTTACACAACATCATCCTTAAATAAAATGAAATTAGATGAAAACTCGGACATAGCAAAGAGAGAAATTATTATCAACATAATGAAAAAAGAAGATTTTGATTTCACTCTATCCAAATCACAATAAGGAAAATAATGGAACTACACCACAAGACATCTTTCCCTAACCACCCCTATTGACTTATGGTTCATTTTAGTGAGAGCTATCCAGGCACTCAATATCAACTACCGTTTAAGTCCCAATGATATTTCACAAATTCATACCGACTTCAAGAAAAATGCTCGACCTCACCTTGATACCAATTTTTCACCAACCATCCTAGGTAACCAGGTAACCCGATAACCGATCTGAACCTAACATATCCTTAATAGCATTCCCAATCACCACGGGTTGACGACTAGCACCTATCATCATACAACATACAAGTGGGAACATTTTTTCCACAAGAATGAGGAAGCAAAATAAAACAAGGAAATATTTATAACAAAATAAACTACATTAGGAGGGAATTACTATAATAGAAAAAGGAATAAAAATCCCAAAGTACTAAAAACCTAGTACTAAAATGGGAAAACAACCCTAAGGTCCCTAAGTATACAACTCACCAAGACCAAACCTCAATAGCCAGATCAACCTCCAAGAGATCCCTTCCATTTTCTCAAACCTGGAAAAAGAAAGTCTACAAGCACTCGACGGAAAATGTAGGGTGTGAGCCAAAGCCTAGTAGAATACCACCAAAGATTCCATAAAATATGACAAATTAATATTATCCAATGAAATTCTTTTAATTTTAATGTAAACAGGTTTAAAAAATCAAAATCATATTTAAACAAAACATGCTATACATTTTGAAATGATCAAAATAAATATTTTAAGCAATGATTTTATAAATGATGAAATATTTTTAAAACAACGGATTATGAAAAACATTTATATAAAATAGTTTATATAAATTCAGCATGCTTGTAAAGAAGTTCAAAATTATTGGCGTACATTTATATCTCCAATATATATACAAGCGAGCAACACAATCATCTTCCAAAAGGTATGATAATATTACCCAGCTATAGGATTCCGCACTCTCTATGTGAACTTGGAAAAATGTGTATACACACGTCCCTATGACACTAGCCAAAGGAGACTCATCACCAACCCATCGGGGATGTGACCCACCAAAAGCATGTTTTAGAACATTGTCATATCCTAAAGTGTATTCAAATAACTCACTAACTACCTAAGTCTTGTATGCACTCTTACATGATGAGTGAACTATTTTAAGACTTCTTAAAAATACCATCAATCACATTCTTACATTTAAAAAGTGAATATTTATTTTCATTTAAAACCAAAATAGGTTTTATTAAAAAAATGCTTTTTTCAAAAGATAAAACCAATGGGTTTCTATCAAACCATTTTAAGTAATTTTCACCAGTTTGAAATCAATTCAAAACAAATTACATCATTACACAATTTATTTCCATAATTAAATTCAACAATTTAATTGAAATCATTTCCATAAAATCCACAATTTAAATTAAACAGCTTAAATCAGCCAATTTCTTTAAACACACCCAATTCAATGGAATTGGGGGTTTTCTAGATTTTCATGCCAAAAACATTTCAAATATGTTGATTCACGGAAATCATGAATTTATAAACTTAATTGAAAGATAATTTGAGAAATTGAATTTAAATCAACAATTGAAATAAATCAAGAAATACAAGGATAATCAATTTGGCTAATCAAAACGGAACCACCTACCTCATGGTTGTTGATGTCAGCGAAAAGGATAAACCAACCCGTGTTGTTCAATGCACCTCCTCAAGACCCCATTATCATAAGAATCGACACAGAAAAGTTCAATGTTCATCAAGGGCCCTAGAACCAAAACATCTATTTTATTACACACAGAAGTAATATATTACATGCGATTACATTTTCCCTCTCCCGAATAATATCTGGATTATCATTTTATGTTAATGCATGAAATCACAATAAATAACCATAAGAATAATTTTAAACCTCATTCTATAATTATATCCCTATATTTTAATTCACAAGGAAATAAAATATTACATGTGACTACAGTTTCTCTCACTTGGATAATTTCTAGATTATCATTTTACGTCAATTCTTGAATCAGAAATTATCTTTCAATAGTTCCTACAATTACATTTTGATAATTTTATATATAATAAAATTATCCTTAACAACCAAATTAATTATCAAAAATATATATCTGACTTTATATATATATATTGATAACAAAAATAAAAAACATAAGATAATTTTAATAAATTATCTCAACTGTGTTTGCCAATATATATATATATATATATATATATATATATAATTCATTATCTTTTGACAATACAAATACTTATCATTTGGTAATTTTAAACAATTATCCATTAAATAAAATTGTTTAAGAATTATCCCGGATATTTTCATTAAAATTATTATCTGATAAGTTGTTAAAATTTCCATTTAATATTTCTTAATAATTAGCTTTTGATAAATTTATTTACGAAGAACCATTTAAAAAGTGGAAAAGAAGATTGAATAATACACTGCTTCCTTCAAATAAAATATATGATTCAGGTTCTTCTCATTGAGACGTGTCCAACGAAACAAACCGTATGTAATTATGACCAATAACATAGATGTTATTGAATTTAGAAGATTGGAAGAATAATAAAAATAAATAAATAAAATAGATAAATAAAATAAGACAATACATATATGTGTTTCACATGAGGGAATAGTAAGATCCCATACTCCACTGGAAGAACACCCACAAGCCAAGGATTTTAATCCAATTGTATGATCTTCAACAATTGTCTGCAAGGGATTCTGAGGTTCCCTAAACACGAGGAGAATGACCCAAAAAAATAATCTCGATCATAGATTATTTGAAACCCTTGTGCATTAGAAAAAATAATAACCATAAAACCTCATTTAAACATCCAATCAACTTGAATATTAACTATGATGGGGTTTAAAACATCTTATTAAACTGTTGGTGTTTGAAATGGTTTAAAATAGGTGAAAATGGAAGGTTTTGAAAACCTTTCTCATTAAAGATGGACTTCCAGCATGATACAATGACTTTTTAAGGATGATTGAACAATGAACCATTTTTTTATAATTTATATTTTAATTATTTAATAGTAAAATTAATTGACACAAAACATCCATTTCATACTAAATGTATACCTCGTCTAGGGTAAAACACCTCATTCTGGACCCAACAGTGGTTTCAGATTTCTAATAGGAAAGATCATTTGAGAGATATAAAATATTTATTAATTAAAAATCAGAATAAATAATTAATTAAAGTAAAAGGATTATTTTTTTTGAGCGAGACATTCAAATGCCCGATACATACTAATGTTATACCCTGCCTAGGGTAAAACCTTTATTCCAGACCAATTAGTGGTCTGAGATTTCTCAAACGATGAACGATTTAATAGATATTAATGATTTATTAATGAAAAATCAGAATAATTAAATAATTAAAACAAAAGGTGTTTTTGTTTTTGAGTGAGACATCTAAACGCTCGATGATTACAAATGTTATACCCCATCTAAGGTAAACCCCCCATTACAGACCCATTGGTTGTCTCAGATTTCCCATACATCATACCATTTGAGAGATATTTAATTTTTTTAATAAATAATATATTAAATATTATTAATAACTTTAACCCACAAGAGAGGCATCCAAATGTCTGGAAGATTCGAATGTTACACCCCTCCTAGGATAAACACTATATTTTAGACATAAAAGTGATCTCAGATTTCTCAAACAATGGACCATATTTGAGATATTCAATTATTTTAAAATAATTTCCCATGGTTAACAAAATATATACTTAATATTTTTATTCCATCCTACCCAAGGCTTTTGAGAACTCAAAAATTCATACTTACTTAGTGATTAACTCAGAAAATTTTTAATTGAATATTCCAAAGTATTAATTGGGAATTTAACCATTCTGTAATGTGTTTAACAAAAACAAAACTTTTCACTAATAAACCATTTTTCCCATTTAATGTAATAAGTTAACAGAGGAAGGTTTATGAATACCTAAAACAATAAATGGATATTACACAAAAACCATTCATGATGTTATTTCCATAAATTACTTTATCCGATATTCCCATAGAAAAAATATTTTTCAATAAACCTTGGAGGTGTCTCACTTATTTCAACATTAGGAAGTTCCTATTCATCATCCTGACACACAGATTCCCATATCCTTATCATCCAAAATATAAAACATTCCAAATATTCTAGATACATAATTCCTCATCAAACCTTCTTCTAATGTGAAATGGAATGACATAAATAATAAATGATCCATGATTCTACAATACCATTTACACATAATAGAATAAAATTATCACATTTCACTGAATTTAATTAATCTAAACGTTTTAAGATAGATCTTATAGAACTCACTCTATGGTATTTTAAGTCATTATTGAGATGATCCATCTTACCACTATTATGGAAAGAAGGAGAAAGTCCTGTAGATTTACCTCTATTTTCATCTCAATATTTACTCTATTTATTCTAAATCATTTAAGGTTGGGTTATCTTACAATTAATTTTGTTCTCAAAGCATTACTAGTAGGTGTGTGTACATCCCTCCATCTTATATTTTCATTCAGAATAAACTATCTGACATATTAAAATACTATGTTTAGGATTCCAGTATAAAAACTAACAATAATGACCACCAGTTCTTAACTTTTTAATAGCAATCAAAACAAAAGGAAATCCCAGAGATCATTTGTGGAAGTGACTTTTACAGACACAATATGACTCTAAATCATGTTAATTTCATTATAATGGTATATATATTGTGTTACATTTGATAATATCATTCTATATAACATATGAATAAAAAAACATTGTTTAAATATATCTATTTTTCATACATGTGTATATGTGAAACCATAAGTTCAATAATTTTTTCTTCTCCTTGATGTTGAAGTAAATATTCTTTCAAAATAAAATCCGTACCAATATGAGTGCCTTATAATCATTATATTTCCATTTAAATTTTTATATATTCTCTGGTTTCACTCTAGTTAGGATAATTTTAATTTTATTTTAGATGATATAATATTATAACTTCAACCTCTAGAAGTGAAAGTCCCTTTTTTCAAAGTTATAAATCTTGATCGTTCCATATCCCAACACCATTACACTGATGTAGTAACTCTAATTGAGTCAAATAATGTCAAGTAATAAAATATAACAAATATAATAGAGTACGATATGAGTACTCCCTTCTTATGAATAATGATTTGATGAAACTTGCTAGGATATGGGAGGTGAAAAAGTGAAACCACTGGTTGTTAAACCACCAAAAATAGGATAATTAATCCACTGTAAGTTTATCTTCCTTCATAATTAATATAAAGTGGCACACCAAAACTCCCTGATTATGTGGTATGTAACATTATAATCTTTAATTCACCACAAATAACCATGAATATAGTCTTCCAAAAATCATACACATATACAAATAAATAATAAATGAAAAAATAGAAAATCTAAGAACTCTTTGATTTGACATGGTTCAAATTTTCATCCAATTTCCATAGAATAACTCTATAGATAATATATTTCTCTATAAGTAAAAATATTAAAAATTGTTAATTATTTCACATTTGAATCTTTCTCACCCAGAAACAAAATTACAATTCAGTTGGTGCTACCACTACAAATATATAGCAGGGTCCTGTTGGTCTTCTGGTTTCACTGACCTCTTATAATAATGAGATAACATCCATATGGTACAATAAATTTTTACCTTTTGTATAAATTATTAATATTAATAGCTATATCTAGTAGAATAAATACATCACCATTAACTATAATCTTTTGCTCACTAAATTTTCTAACTTCTTATAAACATAAATTTCTAAAAGAATATCCTTCTGATCAATATATCTTCTTTTTAGGATTCACTACCTTAGCCGTATTTCATTGAACTAAACCTTTAATTTTAAGAGGCTTCCCAATCCTAAAAATAAAAACTTTATAAATTGATGAATTTTATCCAAATAAATTCTAATCAGGTATAAATATATACAAATTTGGCATGGGCTCATTAAAAGATAATTTTGTGAATAATAATTTTTAATATTCAAATAAAATGTGACTAAGAACCAAGATGTGTCTTCTTTATATAATAAATTTTAGGTAAATAATATATTGGATGTCACACCTGGAATAATAACATGATTTTTTTCACAATACATTTTCTTAAAATTCATATATTTAACTTGAAATTGAATCAAATTTTCAATTCCTAATTTTTCTCGAGGGAATAAAATATATAAGAACCAAAAACTACCTTTTCTCAAAATTAAAATTTGAAAAAATATTTTTTAATTATATTTTTACTATAAATATAATTTAGTTTTTTAAAATAAAAATCATTTTAATGAAAATTTGCATAAACATTCACATGATTATATAATCTATTGTTGTGGTTTTGTAGACATTAAACTAGATTCCAATTTCTAGTATTAATATTACCAATCCATCATAAATACTCACTAAAATACCAATGACGTGTTTTTCTATAAATATATATTCTTGAATTTATTGAAAGAGAACATAAAACCCAATCACAATGGAGACATAGAGAGTAAAAGGTAATATTAAATGAAAAACTAAAATAAAGTGAATCTCACTGTCCATCTTATATCTTTTAAAATAGTTAACATAATATAAATCCTATAGAAAAATAAAATGAATAAAACCTCAAAACATATCCATCAACTAAAATGGAATCATCAAATTATTTTAAAATAACTCTTGTCCTATGAATGGAGTGTGGTAAAACCTCTAGGGTAAATAAAGAGAAGATAATTAGAGGAGGATTTAGTGAGTTAAAGAGTAATCTACAGTATATAAAATAAGCTCCATGAACTCTATTTAAATATATTTACTTCATTAAATTTTTAGCGACATTAATTTCCTATTATTCACAGGTTATGAAAAAAAAACATTATGGCTTCATCTGTTATAATGATTACAATAGTCACCATACTGATTTAGTGATTATAAACTCCTTTAATATTTAATTAATCATAAACATATCATTATATAATGTTTTATATGACTTAAAAACATGATTATTTTTGTATTAAAATTGGAGAAATGATATATTATATCATTCATAATGAACACCATTGTTGAAAGTAAAAAAATTCTTAAAAAATACATAGTGTGGGGACTCTCACACAGTCATGGATTATGTTTTAGTTTATAAAACCATCAGATAATAGAATGAATATTTAATTTTTACTACATTATAAAACTATATAATTTATTAATATTATCAAAAATGAAATTAAAAATTTTATCCACTAATAATGAAGTGATTTAAACTACATCAAAATGAATAAGCAACATCAATATTCTAATATTCATTTTCTTTTTGGATTCATATATTGTATCTTTTTTTATGTTTTTATACTATAATCATTAATTTATGAATTTCTATTTCAAAAACAACCATATTTATAAATTTTACACCAAAGTAAATTCTTAAATAGGTTGTGACTCCCAAAAAATTAGGTCTTTTTGGTTGTGTCTTGGTTTGTAGAAAATTAGGGATAATGTTTTCTAGGTTATACATCTAGGTAAAAAATAAAGGTCTGGTAAAAGTTTATCACAACTTTAAATAGTGTGGTTTTTCTAGTGATTACCATTCCAATCATTGATAACATAGGGGTGATGATTTTATATAGGATCATTCGATCTATAATATTATAAAAAACTATTGTTCATATAATTTATTTTTTACTGCACTATTATCTTGAACACTACATTTCACCTGCACTATTCTTACTGGGAATGCCTTTTTTTACACCAACATTAAATAATATACTATATTTTATTAATTTTCAGAAAATATTACAAGTTTTATTCAACATATATAATATATTTTCAACTGAAATTGGCCCAATATATAAATCACATGATTATCCTTAATATTAAAATACACCAAAATTTAAATTACACTTTAGTAATTTAAAAATTATTTCAACTACACACAAGTGATATTATTTAGTTTTTGATTAAAATTTATCATATATAAAACATCAGGCATAATGTTAGGCCAACTATAATAAAGTTATAGTAAAATGTAAATCATACATTTGTAATGTGACTATTCCACCGATATGTTGATTACACCATGTCATGATTATAAATAACAATCATAGGTGTATCGATACCCTTAAAATATTAATCTCATAATATTTTAATATATATCTTTTAAATTTTATTTGATTAAAAAAATAACAATTTTATTTTAAAATTTTTGAAATATAGAACGTGTTTTAACTCCGACATCAATCTGATTTTCACAAAAAGAATAAAATTACTACCCAAAGAAGTTTTGGAACGAATAAATGATAACACCAATAGATATTTAAGATAGAAAATAATTTTTTAATCCAATTTATAAAAATAGTAGGATGATATTTATCTTTTCAAAAAAAATTTATAAAAGAAAAGTTTTGAACTGACCATACAATGCTCTAGGAGCCTACTTTAAACCATAAAAGGCTCAGAAAGTCAAAAAAAAAAGAAATTATAAAATAGTGATTTTGAAATCTAGGTATCTATCCAATATAACAATCATAAATATTTAAACAATTTAAAATTTTACTTTTGATATCTCTTTAATATGGAATGAAATTTAAATGAGACAAATAGGATAAACATATTCTAATGAAATCAATTCCTAAAATTGTTGAAAAGTTTTTCTTTGAAATAAATCCCTTTTTATTGACTATACCATTATCAAAAAAATATATCCATATTTATTGCAAAAATATTTAACTCATACACTTTGATTATAAAGACACACTTAGTTCCAATTTTAATACAGTCATTAGCAATTTCTAACTAAATCCTATACGTAGATTCATTCAAATTCGTTCCAATAATGTTTTATATAAGATTAAAACTTTTTATTACTAATTTAATTAATAATTTTCTTTGGTTAATGTTGTGAAAATAAATATTGATGTTAATTTTTTTTAAGTAGGATTTTGTGTGATTCCCTATATCAATATCACAAAATACTCCATTTTTTTTTGTTTTTTTTTGTGAGGAGTAACTAGTTTAATAGACCACATAAATATTCATTGAGGGGGTTGGAAGTGACCTAGTTTATAAAAAATCTATTTAAATGTTTTATAAACATCCATTCATCCTTAATTAATAAATTATATCAACTTACTAGTATTATTAACCTTGATGAATCATTAAATTAAAAAAAATAACAAGTAGAAAAAAATCTAAATGGTTCTACAAGGAAACTACAACATTTTAAGGAGTCTCACCTTCCATAAACTTATACTCTATGTGAAATTATTATGGAATTCAAACAACAAAAAATTTATTATAATATTTTTAAAAAACCAAATAAAACTTCTTTGATAAACCCCAATGAAATAATGTAGATGATATTATATTTAATTTAATATAATTTTAAAAAGTAAATTCAAATAATGTTGAACATTATAAAAGAAGATCCTAATGAAGATATACGAGAAGCTACCATTTCATGTAAATGTTTCAAGTTAAATTAAAGAGTTGGATATGGGAAACAACTTGAGAGATGTTTTTAAAGAAAGAAAAAACTTTCTTGATGTTAGAGAAACAATCCAAGGTTCATTAAGCATAAAGGCTATTATACCAGGAGAAATATATCATATTAATGCTATGTTATATTGATTTGGAATATTTTATAAGTCCCCAAATTAAATTAAAAGTTATCTCATTTGATGTGAGTGTTATTATAAATTCTGTGATGGAGTTAAAAAATAGCTACAAATAATTCAGTAAGAGTAATTTCAATTTCAGAAAAGTCATTGAAATTTTATAAGAGTAATTTTAACCTTAAATTAGATAATTAATAATGGAATGAATATAATGAACCATACCAGGTCGACTCGACAAATCAATCAATCCAACCTTCAATATGGCCCCAAGCATTCCACCCGTACACCAGTTGCTATTGACTAGAGGAAACAGCCTAATACATATAATGGGGAGAATATCCCCTTGAATTAGAGTGAAATAATAATGGAAAATAACCCAACACATAAAAATCCATAAACATCAGACTACACGACATAAATAACTAAAATAGAATAATTCTATAATAAATAAAATACAATATACAGACTGTTTGTCATCCTAGTACACAAAAAATGATTTCCCATTATGCTGACCACATATAGAGAATAGATAGAATAAAATATAGAAAAATAAAATACACATTACTTTACTACCATCTCTAATCCATACCTCAAACCCAATCACCACCAACTATCAAAATTTCTCCAACTTGATCCATTGAATTCTCCATGTAATCCTACTTGACCATACTAGACTGGGATTCTATAAAATCAAGTGCAACATGTTCCCAACCAAAATATCAATATAATGTATTTTCATGAACCAGAGTTCCCATATAAGGGGTGAGAAAAATAATTCATAATGAGATATCCCAAATGGTGGTACCTAATATGTAACTCCCTAACCCTAGTTACCCAGAGTCGGTGCATTATTACATAATATTGGCATGATCACAAGAAAATCATGCCTCGACAAACCGATCAGTTTAGTATTATTGGAAACAATATTCATACATAAGTTTAACTTTAAAACTTGAAAAGAAATAAAAAATGAATTTATTCCATTAGAAACATCCAATCCTCCTAGATTATTCTTGGAAGTCACTCATAACTAACGTTTCCATATCCTGGGAAAATGAAACATAAAAAAGGGGTGAGCTCAAAGGATCATTAAGGGTAGGTATTATAATGGAAGATAACATAAATATTAAGTATGGTGAATAATTTAAACCACATGTTTTTACCAATAATAAACATGAATAATTTTATCATAGGAATATGAGTTGATAAAATAATGCCATAATAAAATATAATCATGGGTATTCTACTAGTCAAATGACCACATGAACCTTCAATATTATTTTCAAAATGAGGGAATGTATAATGCTAGATATTCTGAAACATTTTGTCAAGGCCTTAACCAAGACGTCTAAAAATGATTAAGGCATCAGCCAAAACCATATTTCAAAATTGGGTAAGGACTCAGCCAATTCCACATCTAGTTGTCTCATGAGGCATACCGATGCATCGAGAAGTTATAGCAGGCTCCACCCGTCACTTACTAAGTCTAATACATTCCTCATATGAAAAGGTTGAAATATAACATAATCATTCATATTACAAATAGCATACAAAATGTCAATACTTTAACTATAAACCATGAATGGTATAAAAATAACTCATCTACAATCAAACATATTGCATACCCTTAAATAAAATATGGATGATTTGTATCATAATGAATTGACATAAAAAAGTATAATATCCATCAAAGGATGTTGACATAGAAGAAATAAAAACTATTTGAGAGAAATATCTCTTTCTTTTTTTGAAATCATTTAAAGATACATAATTATAAAAGAAAACATTTTTTTGAAAATATTCTTATAATATTGTAAGGGAAGCTTTGATGATGTTATAACGGCGGAGAATAACCACACCCACCATATAAGTTAATAAAACATTCTTACCTTAATTTTGTCAAAAAGGTCGTAAAGTACCTTGTCTAGAAAATGACTGAAAGATACTTATCAAAACATATAAGTTAAAATAAGGGTATAAATGATTTTAAATCTTTGTCTAGTAAATAGTAAAAAAGTTTTGAAATACATTTTTATGTAACATGGATGTGGATGATAAAGAGATCCCAGTAGATACTTACGTAAAAACAAACTTAGATAATAAAGAGATTGTATAATTAACCCTTACCTTGTACTTTTAATTAGTTGAGGGTAGATTAAACTCCTGTATAATGGTGAAATAAGTCTTATTAAATTATTAAATAACTATATATATTAATATGATATCATATATGATCTTCTAATATTTCTTTATTAATAATATTTTTGAATTATCATCGTTTCTGGTGTTAACTGATTTGTTTTCCTTTATATGATTTGTTACATAAGTAATGTTTTTTTGGATAGGATGTATCTTATTCATATTTAGAATAATGTTAACTCTTTAAAAATTATTTGTAATAATCAAATGAAAATTAGTCTTGAATGGATACGATGGGGAATGAATCTCATCGTGTTCGTGGTGACGGTAATCAGTACGTATGCACGAGCGACGATTTCAATCTTTTGATATTAAAATAATATATAATTGGATAGTATATCATATATACAGAATAATTATAATGTTATATTTATTATTTAAATCAATTATACATCATTATTATACCCATCCAAATAATAATGTATTGAATAACAACTACACCACGATGTGGAGATGGTAAGCTGTACATACACACGTATGGTGACATGTCATTCAAAGGATGGATAGAATAATGAATATGATTGAACCATATTTATAATAACATCACAGTATATAAAAGATACTATAGTTATTATTTTAGAATGGAAACAACAAATAAAGATGAAGTGGAAGAAGAAAGGAACTTGAAAGAGGTGATGAAATATTTACCTTTTCTTCGGGTTCTTCCTTTTTATTTGATCAAAAGGGCTCCTTAGGTTTGATTTATGACTAAAGAAAGACCTCTAGGATGCAGGGAGGACATTTGAGAGTATATTTGGGTAGGTTTTTGCTGAGCCAAATGGATTTTAAGATGTGAATTTGAGAGAAGGGGAAGTGCCCTTTTATAAGAGGTGTGAGGGGCACCTTAGGAAAAGATTGAAGTATTATTTTATAATAAAATACTATTCGGTTTCTAATTGATAAAAAATAAATTATTTAAATGATAAGGTGGTTATGGGTCGAAAACCACCCAACCAATAGGTTTTAGATAGGTTTGGGTCACCATATTAACCTTATCTTCTAGATTTTACTCTTAGTTAAATAGATTGACATTTACCATGTATCTTTGTATTTTTATATTATATGGTAAATAAACTTACTATAAACCTCCAAGAGAACCCCAAGTGGTTAATTAATGACATATATAATAGTATTTAATCCCTTTTTCTGAACCTTATATTTTTAGGAAGAGAATACCAATTAATAATATAATATTTCTTTTAAAAAACACTTTTATGTCAATTTTGATACTATTTGGTATTTTTTTTCTAAATTCATTACATCATTAATACATCAACAAAAAAAATTCATTTAATAAAATATAAAATTTCATATTAACCTATAAAATTAGTGTAATTCATAAAATGGCTCAAATTGAATTTATTTTGGTATTTATAATATCAATTATTTTAATATTTCATTAATAAGGTATTTATTGCATCATCATTGTGTCGTAAATAAATTAAATTATAAAATTTATTAAAATTATAAATAAAATACCATTACATATTAAATATTTTTAGCTTTATAAGGAATATTTATAGTAGAAGATATAACTTATATAACCCTATGTAAAAATTGTTTTACTAAAAGATATATGCTTTTGTCATATTTATATTTACTTTAACTTAATTAATATAAAGTGTCATTATCACTTACAAGTGGCTCCATGGGGTCCAAAAATCGACCAAAGGATGCCCATGGTCAGACATGTATCATCCAATAGGGTTATGACACATGTTAGGGTGATTTAATAATATTATAGTATTATTTTTTACCCTTATTTACCAGATTTACCCTTTAACCATGGTAAATAAAATATTTATCGAAGTAATTATTCAAAATGTTTAAAAATAAAATTTACCTATTTACAAAATTTGGACTTCATGATTATAAATATGGAATCCATTTTTCTAAATTCTAAACACATAAGTGGACTAAATTAATTTAAAATTAATTCCCATTATCAAAACAAAAAGCATGTTTTTAAGAAATAATAACTATCAAAAGATTGACACTTTGTTATGTCCAGTTTAAAGGTGAAATTTTCTCCAATGACCAACATTGAATTAAATGGTAAAAATATAATATAATTATACTTATAACCCACTCAATAGTATATTTTACCACTATAAATTATTTTGATTAAAAAAGTTGTTTTTAATTTAAATTTAGTATTTTTCACTATTCATCAAAAAATGAAAATTTTTAGAAAAATACCAAAACTTTACCCTAAGATAATTTCAATATTTAGAACCCAAAAATTATTTCCATTTTGAAGGATAAAATTGATAAAATTTCAAAAAGTAGGTATTAATATTCATAACTGCTAGTTTGATTGGTCGCGATGTGTTAAAATCTCGAAGTTGCGTACAACGCAAGCTATTACATTATTCAAAGGGAAACATACCACAGATGATTGGGGTGTTACATTATCCAATCCTTCAAATAATTTCATCCTTGAAAATTCTAAAACATTACTAAATAAAAATATTTGGGAGGTTCTTCATCATAAGTTCCTCAGGTTCCCACATTGCATCTTCCATTTTATGGTTTCTCCATAGAAATTTTACCAGATGAGTCATCCAGTTTCTCAACACTTATTCTCTTATATCAAGAATCCTGACAGGCTCTTTGAAATAAGATAGATCGAGTTCCAGTTCTAATTCCTCATAGGTGAGTACATGTGTTGGGTCAGGCATGTATTTTCTAAATAGTGATACGTGGAACACACCATGAACTTTGGAGAGACATGGCTGCATTGAAAAATGGTAAGCTACATCCCCAATTCATTATAGAATTTTGAAAGGTACAATATACCTGGGACTCAATTTACCTTTCTTACCAAACCTTATAATTACCTTCCATGGATATACCTTCAAGAAAACATTATCTCCTACCTGAAATTTCAAATCATTCCTTAGGTTATCAGTATGGCTCTTGTGCATACTTTGAGATGCTTTCATGTGGGTTTGTATTACCTTAACCTTTTACATCATTTCCTCAACAAGTTCTGGGACTATGAGTTTTCTTTCACCAACATCATCCCAACAAGTTGGAGTATGACATCTCTTTCTATATAACGCTTCATATGGTGCCATCTGATTACTTGAATTGAAACTATTGTTATAGGAAAATTCTAATAGAGATAAATATTGATCCCAATACCTTAAAAGTAAAGTGATCAAGATCTCAACATGTCTTTTATGGTCTGAATAATCCGTTCTAATTGTCCATCAGTTTGAGGGTGGTAGGCAGTGCTCAAACGAAGTCCAGTATCCAAGGCTTTCTGAAGAATTTTCTAGAATTTCGATGTCAAACATGGATCACAATCAGAAACAATCGATAGGTGGAGTCCATGGAGTCTTACAACTTTGTTAATATACAGTCTTTCTAAACGTTCAAGTGGTAAATCTTCTCTTATAGTAAGAAAAAGTGTTTACTTGGTAAGATGATAAAAAATAACCCATATTACATTGTTCCTTCTAGGAGTCTTTGGTAGTCCCATAACAAAGTCCATCATAATATTATCCCATTTCCATTCATGTATAGGAAGAGGTTGCATGACTCCTTTAGGTCGTAGCCTTCTATATTTCACTTATTAAAAACCATACATCTTTACACAACATCAACAATCTCCCTCTTCATGTTGTCCCACCAAAAAGGTTCCTTTAAATCTATATACATCTTGGTCCTCCCATGTTGTATAGAGAAATTAGAGCTATGTGCATCATCTAGAAATTCCCTTTTTCAGATCAGGTATATTGGGAACACAAATTCTCTTCCCAAATTTCAAAATCCCATCTCCATATACGAATTTGATCAATCTCCCATCATTCATAGATTTAATATTCTTTTGAAATTCCTCATCATCAGGCTAATAAAATTTTATCCTTTCTAGTAAAGATGATTTGGAAACCATTTGAAAAAACATTTATGTTTCACCTTCCATGATTATTCCTATATCCATCTTTACTTGATTCATGAAAATAGGATCCCTTTTAACTCTCATCTCATTAAAAACTCCACGATCCTTTCTACTCAAAGCATATTCCACCTTATTTGCCTTCCCCGGGTGGTAGTGTATCATGAAATCATAATCCTTAAGTAGTTCAATCCATCTCCTTTTCCTCATATTGAGTTCCTTCTGAGAGAAAATATACTTTAAACTCTTGTGATTAGTACAAATCTGACATTTTTCACTATAGAGATAGTGTATCCAAATATTCAAAGAAAAGATTTCAACTGCTAACTCAAGATCATGAGTAGGATAGTTTTTCTCATTAATTTTCAGTTTCCATGATCCATAGGCGATAACTCTATCATTCTACATGAGGACACAACCAAGTCCTTTCTTTGGGTCATCACTATAAATAACAATCCCATCATTCCCCGATCATAGAGTCAAGATATGATCATTGACTAATCTTCTATTCAGTTCTTCAAAACATTATTCACACTCTTTTGTCTAAACAAATTTAAACCCTTTACGTGTGAGCTTTGTTAATGGGTTAGCCAACTGAGAAAACTTCTGGATGAAATGTTCATAATAACTTGCTAAACCAATAAAACTACATGCCTCAGTTATAATCATTGGTGTTGGACATTCATGGATATCCTTGGTCTTAGAAGGATCAATAGAGATTCCATTCTTAGAGACAATATAGCCAATAAAAGAAATCTCCTGAAGCTAGAATTCACACTTTCTTACTTCCCATATAATTCATGACTTCTAAGAGTCTTTAGAAAAATACACAAGTGATTTTCATGATCTTTTTATCTTTTGGAGTATATCAAGATATCATCAATAAATACCACTACAAAGTCATCAAGATATTCTATGAAAACTCTATTCATTTGATCCATGAAGAAAGAGGGTGCATTAGTCAATCCAAAAGGCATTACTGTAAACTCGTAATGCCTGTACCTAGTTCAAAATGCTGTTTTAGGAATGTCTTCCTTCTTCACACATAACAGATGATATCCAGATCGAAGGTTAATTTTTGAAAAGTATTGAGATCCATGAAGTTATTCTAATAAATCATCAATGCGAGGTAGGAGATACTTGTTATTTGTTGTTATATCATTGATCTCCCTGTAGTCAATGCACAACCTCATAGATCCATCTTTTTTATTAACAAAAAGGACATGGGCTCACCATGGAGAAACACTAGGGAGAATGAATCCATTATTACTCAATTCCTCTAGTTGTTTCATTAGTTCCACTAATTCCACAGTATCTATTCTATAAGGGGTCTTCGATATGGGCCTTGAACCAGGAATTAAGTCGATGGAAAACTAAATTTCTCATTCTAGAGGATGTCCAGGTAAATATTTTGGAAACACATCAACATATTCTTCCACAATAGATACATCCTCAATTCGAAAATTCTTCTCCTCACACATTGTTATTTGTTTTTATTCCTCCCCAATAATTTAATTTAGTTGAGCTACTGGGGGTAAATCTAGATAATAATTAGCTGGTGACGTTTTCCTCTAAAGATAAGGTACCCTTTATCATCAAAAAAAATTGTAACCTCCTTCTTATTACAATAAATGTTTTCATCATGGTTCGAAATCCAATCCATACCAAGGATTATATCAAATTCAATCATGGGTATGACGATTAGATCAACAAATAAATAATGGTTATATGCCTTAATGGGAACTGATTCACAAAACATTGTTGCAATGATACTTCCCTTAGGAGATTTTACTGACAACACCTTTGTTAAATCAAATTGGATATATTTAATTTTCTTAGCAAACTGGGAAGATATGAAACAGTGTGATGATCTAGAATCAAATAAAGCATTGGCTAATCTTGAGGAAACCATTAAATAACCTGCCACCATGTCTTTTAGGGCTTCAAACTCAGTAGTAGTGATCACATAAGCTTGGCCTTGATCCCTTTTACTTTTCTGAGGTATGTTTTCCTGAAACTTATGAAATTCATTTGCATAATGTCCCATCTCCTAGAAATTGTAGAATTGAACATTGGTAGAATCTTTCTTTCCCTTAAAATCACCAGCAATATGGCCTTTCTATCCACATTTATAGCATATTCCTTTTCCTTTTAGATAGTCCCTAGGGTGCTTCCTTCCACAATTATCATAGGGTGGAAATTTGATTCTTCCCTCCATCCCTATTTCCGTATTTCCTTTCCCAGAGTATTCAGCAGATCTCTTCTTCTCTTGCATTTCTTTATAGTCATAATACATAGAGAATTTATTTTCTGTCTTGATAGGACATGAGACAATATCTTCGTATGATGAGAACAATTTTGATACTAATGATCGATGGAGAAATGGTTTTAACCCATAAAATAAATAGTCAATCTTACTTCATGGGTTATGAATATAATCTACAACATGCCTTACTAACCTTGTAAATTTAGCTTCATACTTTTCTACATTCTCGTCCTCCTTTTTCCTCAGACTCAGAAATTTTATTTCCATATCAGCTCGATGGTCAAGAGGAAAGTATTTTTCTAAGAAAATTTCTTTAAACTCCCTCCATTACATATTTGATACTTCATTATCTTACTTTTTGTTTTGAATCAATGACCACCATTGATCATCATCTCCACTGAGGCGGTAAACTGCCATGACAACTTTTTCCCTTTCGCTACTCTCCAAGGTCTGAAATATTTTCTCTAAGGAATTTATCCATTGCTCAGCTACTAATGGATTTTTATCCCCATTAAATTTTGGTGGTTGTTTCCTCATGAAGCGGTCTAATATTGAACCTCTGCATTGTGGATCAAGGTGCTCTATACAGTTAAGGTTATTATTCATAACCCGTGTGAGTTGTCTCAGTATGGTGATAAGCTGATCAGCACCAGTTGTATCACCATATCCACTATAATTATCTTGAGCAGCTGGGCAATACCTACATGGATTGAATGCATTGAAATAGTTTCCATTCCTCCTACTAGGTGCCATTTCTAAAAAATAGAATACATTAGATTAGTTTATGAATCTCAATACATAAATCCAAACTTTTAAAACAGTTAACAAAAATTGAACAGTTTATGTATATAATCCATAATCATAAAATGTTTTCTTTGAGTAATTATATGCTCATAAACACTTCATAATGATTTGTAAAGAAAATGAGAATTATCCTAAGCATATCCCCTGAAGTGTCGTAACCAAGAGTACAGCAAGGCCCATTTTCATGCACCGATTCCCGTTCAAGTCTAGCTCAAAGCGGTGTTTTAAGGTTTTACCCCTAGGTACATCTATTGCAGAGCCACCTCTACCTGCTCATATCAAAACATGGATGTACATATTGGAAAACTCACAAAATCTCTATAGTACTAAAATTATAGGTAATTATTCTATACTAATCCTCAAAGTCTATCTTAGGGCTATGTGATTTAATCAGAGTTTATCTAAATCTAGTTTCCAAGGTTTGTACAAAACTACCTATAATACCAACTGTAACACCCCGACCCTAGTTACCCAGATTTGGTGCATTATTACATAACATTGGCATGATCACAAGGAAATCATGTCTCGAAAGACCAATCAGTTTAGTATTATTGGAAACAATATTCATACATAAGTTCAACTTTACTACTTAAAAAGAAATAAAACACGAATTTATTCCATTAGAAACATCCAAGCCTCCTAGATTATGCCTACAAATCACTCATAACTAACTTCTTCAATTTCCGGGAAAATGAAACATAAGAAAGGGGTGAGATCAAATGATCGTTAAGGTTAAGCAATATAGTGGAAGATAACATAAATATTAATCCTAGTGAATAATTTAAACCACATGTTTTTACAAATAATAAACATGAATAATTTTATGGTAGGAATATGAGTTGAGTAAATAATGCCATAATAAACCATAATCATGGGTATTCTATTAGTCGAATGACCATATAAACCATCAATATTATTTTCACAATGAGGGAATGTATAATGCCATACATTCTGAAATATTTTGTCAAGGCCTCGACCAAGACGTCTAAAAATTACTAAGGCCTCGGCCAAAACCATATATCCATTTGGGCAAGGACTCAAACAATTCTACATCTAGTTGTCTCATGAGACCTATCAATGCTTCGAGGAGCTATAACAGGCTCCACCCGTCACTTACTAATTCCAATAAATTCCTCATATAAAAATCTTGAAATATAACATAATCATTCGTACTAAAACTAGCATACGAAATGTCAATACATTAACCACAAACCATGAATGGTATAAAAATAACACATCCACAGTTAAACATATCGTAAAACCTACAATAAAATATGGAAGATTTTTATCATAATGAATCGACTTCAAACAAGTATAAAATCCATCAAAATATGTTGACAAAGATGAAATTAAAACTATTTGAGAGAAATATCTCTTTTTTTAAATCATTTAAAGTTACTTAATTACAAAAGAAAAAATTTATTTTGAAAATATTCATATAAGATTGTAAGTTATTATTTTACGATGTTATAATGGCAGATAATAACCACACCCGTAGTATAAGTTAAAAAAACATTCTTACCTTAATTTTGTTGAAAAGGTCGTAAAATACCTTGTTTGGAAAATAGCTGAAAGATTACTTTCCAAGCATATAATTTCAAATAAGGGTATAGATCACTTTTACTCATTGTATAGTAAATAGTAAAAATGATTTTAAATACATTTTTAAGAAACATGGATGTGGATGATAAAGAGGTCCTAGTAGATACTTACATAAAAACAACCTCTGATAATAAAGAGACTGTAGAATTAACCCTTACCTTGTACTTTTCCATGGATGAGGGTAGTTTAACCTCCTGTATAATGGTAAAATTATTGTTATTTAATTATTCAATGACTATATACATCAATATGATATCATATATGATATTCTAATATTGTTTTGTTAATAATATTTTAGTATTATCGTCGTTTCAGGTGTTAACTGATTCGTTTTCCCCTGTATGCTTTGTTACATAAGTAATGTCTATTATGAATAGGATGTCTCTTATTCATATTCATACTTATATTAAGTCTTTAGTCATTATTTTTAATCATCAAATTAAAATTAGTCGTGAATGGATACGATGGGGAATGAATATCATCCTGTTCGTGGAGATGGTAATTCGTACGTATGCACGAGCGATGATTTCATTCTTTTGATATTAAAAAAATATATAATTGGATAGTATATCATATATAAAAAATCATTATAATGTTATATTTATTATTTAAATCAATTATACATTATTATTATACCCATCCAGGTAATAATGTATTTAATAACAACTACACCGCGATGTGGAGAGGGTAAGCCGTACGTACGCACATATAGTGATATTTCATTCAAAGGATGGATAGAATAATGAATATGGTTGTACCATATTTATAATAACATCAAATTATATATAAGATACATGAGTTATTATTTTATAATGGAAAAAACAAATAAATAGGAAGTGGAAGAAGAATGGAACTTGAAAGAGGTGATGAAATATTTACCTCTTCTTCAGGTTCTTCCTTTTGATTTGATCAAACGAGATCCTTAGGTTGGATTTCACACTATAGGAAGGCCTCTAGGATTATTTTAGGATAGTTGGAAGGATATTTTGGTAGGGGTTTTCTGAGAAAAATGGATTTTAAGGTGTGAATTTGAGAGAAGGGGAAGTGACCTTTTATAAGAGGGGTGATGGGAACCTTAAGAAAAGATTGAAATATTATTTTATAATAAAATAATTTTCGGTTTCTAATGGCTCCAAAATGAATTATTTAAAGGATAAGGAGGTTATGGGTTTTAAAAACACTAAAACAATAGGTTTTAGATAGGTTTGGGTCACTATATTAACCTTATCTTCTAGATTTAATTCTTAGTTAAACAGATTGACATTTACCATGTTTCTTTGTATTGTTATATTATATGGTTAATAAACTTACTATAAATTTCCAAAAAAACTCCAAGTGGTTCATTAAAGACATATATAACAGTATTTGAGATCTTTTTCTGAACCTTATATTTTTAGTAACAGAATACCAATTAATAATATAATATTTATTTTAAAAAAATGTTTTTTGTCAATTTTGACACTATTTGGTATTTTGTTTTTTCTATATTCATAACAACATTATTAATTCACAAAAAATCCATTTAATCAAATATAATATGTCATATTAACCCATAAAATTAGTGTAACTCATAAAAAGTCTCAAATTACATTTATTTGGGTATTTATAATATCAATTATTTTAATATTTCATTATTAAGGTAATTATTCCATCATCATTGTGTCATAAATAAATTAAATTATACAATGTCTAAGAATTATAAATAAAATAAAATTATGTAGGAAATATTTTTATCCTTATAATGAATATTTATAGTTGAAGAGATAACATATATAACTCTATGTAAAAATTGTTTTACTAAAAGATATATGTTTATGTCATTTTTGTATTTACTTTAACTTAATTAATATAAAGTGTCATTATCACTTACAAGTGGCTCCATGGGGTCCAATAATCGACCAAAGGTTGCCCATGGTCGGACATATATCATCCAATAGTGTTAGGACATGTGTTTGGGTAATTTAATAATATTATAATATTATTTTTTAACCTTATTTACCGGATTTACCCTTTAACCATAGTAAATAAAATATTTACCGAAGTAATTATTCAAAATGTATAAAAATAAAGTTTACCTATTTAAACAATTTGAAACTCCTGATTATAAACATGAAATCCATTTTTATAAATTCAAAACAAAGAAGTGGCAGAAATTAAGTTAAAATTAATCTCCGTTGTCAAAACAAAAAGCGTGTTTTTAAGAAATAATAACTATCCATAGATTAACACATGCTTATGTACAGTTTAAATGTGAAATTACGTCCAATTACCAACATTGAATTAAATGGTAAAAATATAATCTAATTATACATAAAACACACACAATAGTATAATTTATCACTATAAATTATTTTGATTTAAAAAGTTGTTTTTAATTAAAATTTAGTATTTTTCACTATTCATCAAAAATTGAATGTTTTCATTAAAATACAAAAACTTATCCCTAAGATAATTTCGATATTCCGAACCCAAAAAATAATTCGATTTTAAAAGATAAAATTGGTAAAATTTTAAAAAAGTGGGTATTACTATTCATAATGGCTAGTTTTATTGGACGTGATGTGTTAAAATCTCGAAGTTGCGTACAATGCAAGCTATTGCATTATTCAAAGGGAAACGTACCGAAAAATATTGGGGTGTTACATAAAATCCTATTTCATAAATAAGTGCATGACCATGTGATATGCTTTGATCAACTAAATAATAAAAATTGGAAGGATTAAACAAAAAACAAAAATAAAAAAACCATGACCAAGCCTTATGTTCTAATTCCACTTGAACTTGAATAAACCCACTCCAAAAAAAGCTGAGATCTTAGATCATGTAGCTCAATAATAAACATTACATCAGGTTGATACTGTGGATGAAAAATTAGTTATTAGACAAAAACATTCTAATATGTATGAATGTAGAACCCTAGAATATCTCTATTAGTGTCTAATATGAAAACACACAAACCTACCAGATCCTGAGGACTCCAATAGCAAGATCTATACTAGAGACTGAAACCCCAACCAACATGGGAGAACCTACAAAATTTCCATCATTATTCTAGAACTATATGGTCTAAATATCTTCCCCATGATAGAAAAGTTACTATGTGCACATAATCCTTCTCGAGAGAAAAAAATCAATGGGTATCCATATAGGATTCATCAACATCCATGACCATTAACCCCATATCCAATTAACAACACTAAACTTGGGGGTATACTCATATAGATCTCCCATTAGCTCCTTAGGACCTATCTAACACAACTATAGAACCACCAAAGGAGAGAATCAAATTAAACCCACGGTCAAATCCCAATCCAATAATATCCAAATGTTCTCCTACTATCCATAATACATAAGAAATCAACTACCTAAAACATCCCTAGAATAAGACATTTAAACATGGGTTGGCCAACACCAGCACCCATCATCAACAAAATCACTACACCTCTTACTAACCTTACCATGGTCACAAAACACAGTCCTACCATGATCCTAGGAAGTACAAAAAATAGGATTCCCTCTAAGGGTTACCTTTAATCAAAACCCAAACCTAGGACAAGCCCACCACATTGTATTCTAAAGTTTCCAACAATGGACCAAAAATGATTTGTAATCAACAACACACCTGGAAGAGAATCCACTATGGTTCCTTAAGACCACTTCATATTTTATCCCAAAGGAACCTTACCATACAGAACACCCCATGGTTTTATCCCATTCCCAAACCTCGATCAACATCAACATCCCACCCAAAACAAAGACCCTTGTGGGTCCCTCAACACCATATTAGATATCAACAGAATTGCACCCATATGTATTTAGAACCTCATGGTGATTCTCTATCCCAAAGGTTCCATCAAGTCTAAATGTCAAGAAGCTGGTTTATAAGACCAAGCTACTCAAAACTATAATGACTAGTACAAACATCCAATATCCATATAAACAAATACATCCATGATACCACTTGTTCATTCCTTCTAGGGAACACCTAAAAAATCCCAAACAAAACTACTTTGCATAACCTTATAGGTCATCCTTAAAAAAAACTCTCACTTGGGGTCTCATATTATACATGACACCTAGAAAGTTATAAATACAAAACATTGATGGAAACTTCTAATCCAACATCAACCAGTTCAGGGACACACATTAATTCCCCTAAATACTCAAGGTCCTCATCACTACATAATATGTGGAATGGAAACCTTATAAGGGCCTATACATAAGTACACTCATATATCTATGGTAAATAGAATGAAAAAAACTATCCACTTTACTACCACTATTCACTACTAAACATCACACAACATGTGTTCTTTAACCAAAAGTTAAGAGATTGGGTTTTCTAAAAAAAAACCTCTGCAAAACATCCAAAACCCATGATCTCACTAAGACAACTCATAAGAGCCCTTAAGGGACTCTCAATAGATAATAATTATTTTAAAACTTATATTTTATTATTAAATAGGAAAATTACCAAAAAACAAATAGATAACCTAACCGATGATGAAAATTAAAAGGATTATTGCCTAACTCTATAGTGTCCCAACACCCTGAGCACCAATATCAAGAAACACAGTATAAATAATTAGTTATAAAAATTTATAAATAATTATTCAAAATTAATCTACTATGAATAATTTTCTAATAGCTCACAAAGGTGCATTAAATATCTCAATCTATGAAAAACTACATATATACGGTCTAAAACTCTACCTCGACAACATCAAGAGGAAAATAACTAACACAAAACACTTAATTACATGGAATTTTCCATAAATTTATTTAAAAACATTAGAAAACCCCAATGGGGATCATAAATTCTCTAAAACGATGAGGGATGACATGTGTTCCTTATCACAAGACATTCTCTCACAAATCCACATAAAATTCATATCACACTTGACTGATTCGACCATGCTATGGTGGAATCAACCCTAAAACAAAAATTAATTAAAAACCAAGAAGAAGAATAAACGATGGAGAAAAGGAATAATCTCACCTCAAAATTTGAATATCTCCCCCAAAATACACCAAAAATAATTAGGTATTAATGATTAAGAGAGTAAGGGTGTGTCCATAACATGTTCACAGCAAGAAGGGAAAATGGAACCACACTTTTAATTATTGAAGAAGTAAAATGAAAAAATACAATTTTTAATGATACCCACATCTTGGAAATTTAATTAACCAAAATATGTTTCAGCCCTATGGTTGTCACAGTCTACGAAACTCACCATCACAAGATTGGTACACATAGTAGAGCAAATCATGTTTGCACCATTAAAATAGAACTAAACACCTCTGAAACACCTCACATAATTTTCACATGGGTTTTTTAAAATTATGCACTAGCCTTATTCCCAGATCCTAATGTAAACTCACCTCATATATTTTTACTTGAAAACCATATGGTTTCCATCAAAACATATTCTAACAATTAACCTCAACCATTCACTATATAAAGATAACAAAAAAACCATCAGCTTAAGGGTATCACATGATTAGTCACAAAACATTTTAACAAAACTCTTCACTAAAGTGAAAAACCATTTAAGAAATCCAATATACACTCGAAGGTCTTGACATTCACTTAAAAACCTATCCACCATATATGGCTCAATCAATAGTCAAAAAATATTTTAAAATGTGTATCCAACTATCAAAATTCATATTCGAATCCAAATTCATCAAACACCTCAATGACCTAAAATTCATACATCATCTGAATTTTATATCCAATGAACAATCACTAAAAATATTTACATCATTATAATATACCCACCCTAACACTTCCCAACCCTTGATAAGACTAAATGGTTATAAAAATGAAAATCTAAACCTACACCAGATATTAACTCTTGAAAAAATAACCAAGTTCCACCCCTAAATTACAATAACATTTCCACTATGAATTTTCACCCAAATGCTTAGATACAACGAAGGTATTCCAAAAAATATACATTTTTATATTTTAACTACTTTAACCACTTATAAAATGACACCCTCGACATGGTTTCCACCTCACATTTCCAAAAACTACAAAAATAAACCACTAGTCGGACCTCTTTCAGCTGATTCCTTCAAAAATTCTCTTCCTTGGATGTTGGTTCTCTACCTATCCAACTCAACCATGGATCAAAATAAATGTAACATGTTATTGATGCTTCCATATGGAATCTATCCAATGTCACATTCAAAGTCCCAATATATTATTCACTAAGGAACTAGACATACTTGAATCCACCCACACACTGGTATTTTGTTACCACTATGACTGATCGGATTATCCACATCATTGAAGTGTCCTCACAATCATACAAAATCCAAAAAAACTGACCTACATTACCCATGAATCATTTAATACAAAAAAATGGTGGGGCGTGGTTAACCCCTTACACCTGAGTGATACAAAAAAAACTCCAACCATTTCCCATTACCAACTTATGATGAATGACATACTCTAATCTCAATGACCAACTTATAATGAGGATCACACCCTATAATGGACTATGGTGAAATCCCCACCATATATATTTCCTTAAACTTATCTTTAAGTGACAACCTTAATTTGTTTATTGCTGAAGCACTGTTCGGGTTCTTCTAAGACCGTAACAACTAATAATAGACCCACACATGGTCCATTCTACCAATCCATGATCAATCAACACTCTATATCACTAGTGTGTACAATCACCCAAGCTCCAAAGTCCCATCCTGAAAATCCACACCAATAACCCCTATCCTTCTCATGGTATAGTGATTCTCAAAGAACTTCTCATAGGTTATCACAAAATAACAAACCCAGTCGCACCTGAACATAGCTTTTGAACACTCTTGTGCAACCTGATCAAATTACCCAACTCTTGTGTATATGAGTCACATCACATAAGACCTAGTAAAATGCTTCTAAACCACTAATCATTCTCCTCACACGGTTCAACTCCACCATGTTAGATCACCCTAATTTCACCTCTGTAAGAATGAGTAATTTCACCCACGACAAGGCTAACCACACAAATACCCACCACTCAAGCATCATTCTAAAAACTATATTTACAAGAATCTAACCAAGCCAACAATATCAACACAACCTCGACACTGAGATAAATCCTAGTTCCCCACACCTCAAAACTAAGGAAACCAAAATCCTATCATAAATCCTCTTAGGAAAACCACATCCTCATATAAACTTGATCCCATTTCAAAAATATATTCAGAATCAAATTTACCAATTAATCCATTATTAGGGAATCCAATGATGGAATAAAATACCTATGTTTCCCCCATGAATCTCATAATAAATGTAATTCATCTCCGTCACTGATGATAATTTCTTAATAAGATGTACATGAACTTTAGTTTGAAAAAAAATCCTATAGTTCACTTGAACAAAATTCTATAAAGATTCTATATGAAAAAATTCAATATATGTTGTCGTTGAAACTTTAAAAAATAAAATCTCAAACATAAGTAAAATTATACATAGATAGGATCATGTCATGTGAATCCTACGTGCCTAATTTGATGCATATAAACTTTCCTCTTCCCTGTGGGCCATATTAAAAATCCATAAATTAATGAATTCAAATAATTAAGATAGACATAAGTTAATAACCTAATTTTTTTAATAAACCAAAATCAAAATTCCCTCACTTGGGTAGCTAAGAATTACCACAAAAAAATTTTTTGTGATACACCAGTCTGAGGTCCATCACATGCTGTCATCCATATCCCAAAATAGTATGAACAAAAAATCTCTAATACCCTTTGATTATCAACTGACCTAGGTCAACCCGACATGTCACCCGATCTGGATTTCCATAAGGCCTTTAGTGTTCCAACCAATATACTAAAGACTATTGAATAATGGTGAGTGAATAATTCATACAATGGAGAGATCATGTTCTTGAATAAAAGTGTAACAATAGTAAAAAATAACAAAACTCAAACACATATCTAAACATCAGAGCATGAAACAAAAATAATGGAAAAAAATTTATGATATAAGAAATGAAATAAATAATATATATGTACGAACATGATAGTACATAAAAATTTATCTCCCATTGGTAGAAAAAAATATATATTAAATAAAATAAACTGAAGTTAAATAAAATAAAAAAGGCTCTACAACGATCCCTAAGTTATAACTCATAAATAGTAACCAATAACTATAAAAAAACCCTAGATCAGTCCAAATTCACTTTTGAGTGATCCCAATTGGTCTTGTAATAATGTTCCTCCACTTGATAAAATACAACCTATGATTAATCAAAAAGTTGTTTTATAGTCTACACATGGACCGAAGTGCCTTTATATGGGGTGTGAAAATAACTCTTAGTAGGAAACCCCAAATTGTGGTACCTAATATTTTTTCATAAACAAGTTCATGAAAACATTATATGAAAATCCTAGTTAAACTTAAATATCTAGGTTGAATGAAATAAAATAAAGAATAAACAATACACTTCAAAGACATAGGTTCTAATTCCACTTGACGTAAACTAAACCCACTCCATCCAAATCCAAGATTATATAGCACATGGCTTACCAAGACACAAAACATTTGGTGCATTTGTTAGACTATAAATAAGCCTCAAGGAAAAAACATTCTAAATGTACAAATTATAGATCTTAAGATATCTCCATAGTTATCTAATTATACAACACACAAACCTATTAGATCACTAGGAATCTAATATCAAGATTTTAACTAGTGAAAGGAAATCCAATCAATATAGGATAACCATAAAAAATCCCAACAATAATACAGAATTATCCAGGATCAATATTTTTCCAAAGAGTGCAAAGATACTTCGGGCACAAAATCCATCCCATAAGAGTAATAGTAAAAATGAAACACCATCTTGGAAAACATATCATCAAAGAACACTAACCCCATAGCTAGTGTGTAACTCTAAAATAAAGGGTGGGGTTTCACACATCCATATCACCCATTATCTCCCTAATAAAATTATAATATAAATAGTCTTCTAATAGAGGAGATTATTAGATCCATGTCAAGGATAAAGGAAAATATAGTAAAACCCCATATGTATTCTCATATCCTTAATACATGAGAAAGAAACTTCCAAAAATATCTTTGGAATAAGACATATAAACATAGGTTAGATAACACCCACAACCATCATCAATGCATCCACTACTATTCTCATCGAATGCCTTAGGGTCACAAATTAATGGGCCACCCATGGTCCCTTGAGGGACATAAAACAATATGTCATCCAAGGGAAATCTTTCATCAAAACAAAAACTGATCCACTTTAATCCCAAGATATTCCCATGAAGCTAAAAATGGTCAAAAACTAAACCCAAATCAATAACACACCCATAAGGTCATTCATTACGATCCCTTAGACCCACCTCATACCTCATATCAATGATAGTGAACCATACTCAACACCCTATAATGTTATAACAAAACTATAGGACCCATCATATCTAATCTTATACTAATATCAAAATCTATCCCATAATGGAAATATTTGAGTGTCCCATAGAACCATATTGAATATCCACTTAATGGATTTCATTTATACATGGAACATCATGGTATCAACCCAAACCCAAGGATCCATCTATACTGAAAAAATTTAATAAATTCAATAAACCTAATCCACTCAAACATAAATTTACTAATATTGATGTCTTAGATTCATCTAAACATACACATAAAAGATAGCACTAATTTCCTCCTTCTAAGAACTATCCCTTGAATCCAAAATCAAACCCCTTTGAATCCTATTCCAAGTCATCCATAACATGTATGAAACTCCATTGGGGTATTATCCCACACCTCTCACCTATAGATTTTTAAATAGAAAACCTCAAGAGAATGTTCCCATCCAACCTAAACCAGGTCAAAGTATCACACTATGGTCCTTAAGAAATCAATTTCCTCGTCATCATGCCCTATGTTAAAAGAAAACTCTTATAAACAACTATATGTAAGTACAATAATTAATATAGGGTGAGGAGAAAACCCAAAACTATTCTACCTTCACTATCACAATACAAAACTAAAGAAAACACAACCTATGTTATTAAACTAAAAGCAGAGAGTTCATGTTTTAAAAAGGGAAATCCTTCTGTGAAACATCTGAGACATATTATCTTCTAAGAAAACATAGAACATCCCTCAAGGGGTTCTAAGAAGATAATAATTATTTTAAAACATATAAACTATTATTGAATGGTGAAATGTTGGAAAAATAAATAACTAACATAACTCATTATGAATACAAAAAAGCGTCAATACTTACTCCATGATCTACCAAAAACACTAGAATCTATCTTAGTTCACTCAATAGAAGTAAATAATTGTAAAAATTTATAATTAATAATGAAAAATTAAATTAACAGGTCTAATTACTTTAAATCTCAATGAGTAACATGTACTCTTTATAACTATGGCCAAATTTCTAGGGAATGTTTTTAATGCAACACCAAAATCATTCTTGGAAAAATCCATACTAACTGACAAAATATTATAAAAATATTTAGATCAATTCATTTAAAAAATTTTAAAAAATTAATCCGGCATCCTAATGTCACCAAAATGGTAAGAGAGGGTGTATGATCCTTATCAGAGGATGTTCTCTCACAATGTGAAGTGTAATCACGATCTTACTCAGATGATTGTAACATGGTCCATTACAATTAAATAAAAAAACCTAGATTCAAGAAACCAAAATTAAAGAAGAACTAGGGTTAAGAATAATGAATAGAGGTGAAGATTAATTTCCCCTCAAAATTCCAATGATCTCACAAAAAATCCACCCTAAATCATAGGGGATTGAAGAGGAAGAGATAAAGAAGAGGCAGTCACCCCATTAACATGGGGGATGGGAAAAGTAACTCTTCCCCTTTAATTATTGGTATGAATAATGAAAAAAGACCATTTTAAGGAGATGAACTATTTGGTTTCATGATAAGCCAAACCATTCACCAAACATTTGGTTATAACTATATAGTACTAGTTGAAAAAAACAAGGTCAATTTTTTTGCCTTTATAAATTGGTTATAATGTGATGTAAATGTAATAAATGTAGGAAGTAGGATGTTCAATATAGGATTATAAAAATAATCATTGAAAAATATTCTAAAAGATGAAGTACTGATGGATTTGACAACATCTTTTAAGTAAAATTTAAAATTAAATCCTTCTAAAAAATATAGAAGTATTTCAAAAAAAAATTCATAAAAACTGATGTGGAAAACCATCATACTCATTTTTCCATGTTGGTTTTTATTGAAACCAATGTGGAAATCCCTAACAGTGGGATTTAAGCATTGGTTTTTTATAAAATCGACAGTGAAAGTTGATTTATTTTAAAAAATATTAAAAAAATAAATTATTCAAGACCTATAAAAAAAGTGAAGCACATAATAGTCAGAAAAAAACAAAGATATTAATGAGAAAAAACCCATTGATAACATTCAAAAAAAATTATTATAAATAAACCACAAAATTAATCCAGATCATCAAATTAGTTGAACTGGGAAAATATTATGTAAATAAATTTTGAAGGTTTTTTAATTCATTTGATGTATATGAAGAAACATCATTGAAAACCAATAACATAAATTTTCATGAATTTAAAAATAACATATTTGTAAAAATTTATGTCTTATTGTTAAAAATCATTTTCAAAATATATTTTTATTATGGTCATGATTACCACATAAATGATCTATAAATCATAATATCACCATTCAAAATTCCCACATTAATGATTAAAATGTTTTTATGAAATAATATTTTAAAAATTAAAATCATATATATGTACGAAGAACATGTATTCACTAAAATAACATTTATCTACATGAATTTCACATATTGAACTTTTACCCGTTCCACTATTGAATAGTGATCCCCATTGAACACAATCCACAACCTGTTGTTATTTTAAATATTAATTATTAAAAATTATATAAAATTAAATTATTAATATGAAATAACTAAAATAATTAAAAAATAATAACTTATTTAATAACATTCTATTTTTTTATAATACCACCCAATAAAGGGATTAACCAATATTATTTATATTCTTTTGGAAAAAATATACATAACAACATTTGGCCACTAAAATATAAAAATTTAGCATTAATAATAGTATAATGAATATTGGTTCATAATTATATATTTTATATCACCAGTCAAAGAATGGAAGAAACCATACTGTAATATAAAATTTTTAATCGTTCAAATATATATTTAATTCATGCATTTTGGTTCATGTATTGAACAACTTTTGAAATTATATCTGGAACATAGGAACTATAGATTTATTCACCTTGAGAAAGATTATCCCAACAAGCTGGTTGAGTTTGGGTAATATAAATAGTAACCAGGCTCACTAGATTTGTTAGAAACTTCCCTCATCAGGATTCAAATTAAATTTGCATGGCTTGTGTTGTGATGGATTAATGAGGGGAGGTGGTCTGGTAAGAGACATGAGGGGTTCTGTTATTCTCATATTAAACTCATTTTACGGTCCCAAATTGTCCTTAGGTGCTGAGGCGAGAGCTATACAAACTGGTATCTCTCTATATAGAGATCACAAAATCTAGATTTATGTAATTTTATCTGATTCTACTATTGTTATTCGGCTTCTACAGAAGAAGGATTTTATTCCTTGGGAGATGAGTTGTCAAATCATAAGTTGTAAATATTTTATCAATCAAGAAATCTGCATCAATTCCACTTGGAGGGAAGGGAATTGTGTTGCTGATGCTCTAGCGATCAAAGAGAGTTCAGGTGATCATCTGATTCTATACTCTGGTTTGGGGTCATTACATAGTGATTGTAAGATCATAGAAAAAGGTTATTCTCTAGTCCTTCACCAATTTTTGTCCCCCATGAAGGGGTTTTGGTATGACTACTTATCATTTTCTAATAAATATTTAATTTTTCGTCAGTCATAAAAGCATAAATAGAAGTTGAAACACATTGGATGAAAAAAGTGTCCAGATACATAAATAAAAATTCAATTAATTAATTCAATATAAAATATGTTTACCTAAGAAAATAAATTAATAACTAAAATTTACATACATGGAAAACTACTATAACAGGGGTACAATGAGCTCCTTACGCTTTAAAACATCCATGATATCAGTTTAAAAAATATTTAACATATAATATCTTCCATATTATTAGAAATCATAAAAAAATTATAATAACTATATAATATATAAAAAAACATGTGATAGGTTTATTATCCCCATCAACTTCTTAAGGAGTATATGAAGGTACTGGAACCCATAATTGTTATTCCATTTGCAATGAATACTTTGATTTTAGATACTATTATATAAATTAAGTGTAAGAAAATATTAAAATAAATAATGAATTTAATGAAAAAAATAAAAAACATATATTCCTCATATGTCAGATGAAGACAAATATTAGTTGGAAAAAGTTAAAAAATAACTGACACTCATTCTAGCTTTGGACTCCTCCTTAGTATACATTGACCTAGATTAGTTAGATCAATAAAATCATATATCGATACTCTTTAATAACCCAACTACATATGATGATGATGCACATAATACCCCATATGATGTATAATTATTTACACTTCAACACATACATGAGGACCTCCAATATGAAACTCACAATACACAATCAGAAATGATCAAGGAGGTGGTAGATATGAGTGGGAAGTTTATGTAGGATGCATATATCTAATTTCTTATGAAATAGTAACCAATATATATGATTTTGTTATACCCTATATCAACTCATTAAATCCTTAAATCCTATACATTAAATATCTATTTCTCTCTTATATTCTTCGTCCATCAATGTTTCTCAAGGGGCATAGATTTTTTTAAAGCTGATACACTCCTTATACCCTCTAATATGGCTAGAGTGATCTAGTTTTTCTAATGAAATGGAATGAATAGCCATCTCACCCTTAGTGATAATGGTACCCTGTTCCATTTTAACTTTATGGGCATCCTGAAATAATATTTTAAAATGTTATATTTCTAAGATAAATTTACTAAATAGTAATATTGAACAAAATTAATAATTGATTACTTACAATATTATGATATACACTGTTAGATTAGTAAAATAATTCCTTTTATTCATTCACACCCTTTTCCATTTCTGATGATTAGGGGGAGGTGATGGAGGGTCTTGTGGATTATCATTATAGATGCAATTTGACTTGTATATTAATTCACTAAAATTTCTAGCAATCAATTGAATCGCTAATAAAAGTCACCCTTCACATAAAAATGTATGAAGGTATATATTGTGAGATTATATCCCTAATTGAGTTTTACTAGAGGCCTGTTACATATAAAAGAGTAAATAAGTTATCAATTAATTAAAATTAAATAAAAAAATAAATTTTACAAATAATAAATAAATACAAAAAGGATTCCTCTTATTTACTAGAGACAAACTTCTTTCATATATCCATATCTATAAAAGAATAATTAGGGCATATATATTGATCCAATTTACTTGAAAAAATATAAAATGAATCCATATTTTACATAAAATATCTACATTTTCATACCTCAAATGATAGAAACATTTTATTAATTAATTTCATCTATTTATTGTTAAATATATTCTGTTAAGAATAGATAAAATATCAACAAAACATATAATATTTAAATAATTAGAAAAAGAAATAAACAATCTATAAATTTTATCATTATGGACTACCATAATAGATATTTTGATGTTTGGTTTATGATCTTCTAATTAGGGAACGAAATACTTATCCTAAAATGACTTTGTATAGCCAAGTGAGTCTCAAATTGTGTTGAATGTGGGTTAGCTAGGTGTTCATTATCATCAAAGTTAATTGTAATCCTCTACTATCCACATGAGAGTGAATGTTATGGTAAATATTGAATCCCACACCTACCATCTTTAGGTACTATCATCTCTAGAGAAGAATAAGAGCTTCCCATAATTTCAAGAAATAAAATTTTAATTTCTTTAAATAATTTAATTAATATAGATATATATTTATATGAAAAGATTTACATACATAAATCCACCGCCTCTATGTATTTCATTTATAAATATGTACCAATTCAATAAAAGTATGTATAACTATATTTTATTAAAATTTAATAATTTTTAAAAATAAAAGTTTAATTTTACATAATATAAAAAAATTAATGTAATATTTTTCAACAAAAAAATATGTAACTAAAACTAGTGAATAAAATAAATAAAAATAAAAAATGATATAAATGATTATAATATAAAAAAGTGTAATTTTTTATACCTATATTTATTTGTAAATAAAAAATGTTATAACTAAAAACATAAATGTTCATAATAGGAAAAAAATAGAAATATTTTTTTTAAAATAAAAGTATATATATTGAATAGAAGAATGTAAAGAAAATATTCACAAAAAAATAATGAATGAAATTTTTTTGAACTGAAAAATGGATATATTATTGTAATGAATTAAAAAAATATTACAAAAAATGTAGGAATTTTGAATATATATATATATATATTTATTTATATATGAATATCTAAATTTATAAAAAATAATGTTTAACAATAATAGTTTCCCAAAAAAATTACTTGATTTATTAAGACTGTAATGGAGTTTTTTCTCATATTCATTCTACATGCTCATTCCATGTTTCATAGAAAATTACCACATTATAGTTATTTTTATGATCTTGTAATTGTGTAGTAGATGAAGTAATTTAAGATATTTATTCAACATCATCAATATTATCATCACCCAAATAAATTTTTTCCCTTAAAAAAACAATGAACCACTGATTCTTCAGTTGGTTAAGAACATAAAATATTTTTTTTTTCAAATTTATTATTGATAAATGATTCCTAATTACAACCTAATCATTTAAAATTAATAAGTGTAAATATATAATCATCATGTTTCACACCACTATTACAATCAACATGTTTACACTTAAATACTGGTAACAAATATTTTGTATAATCAATCCCATATATACACTCAACAATTTGAAATTATGATATTGATGAAAAATTTGTCTTTTTATCATTGTCACTAAAAATATACACTCCTTAAACTATAGCCATTACTACAATATTTTATACGATACACTTCCATCTAGGTTTTTTGTGTTAAATGTGTAATCACTAAAATCAAAATTAAATCACATGATCACATTAACACTTGGTCCCCTTGCTAACAATTTCAATGTTTCTGATATGGATAAATCAATATTGAATTTTCATTAAACCATGAAAAAATGTGTTTTTACGTTCATTCATCAACCAATTTTAATTTATTATTGAATATCATATCTTCAATCCTGAAATATGTGATGATATATATGGATGAATCTCACCTATGTTGTTCAAATTGTATAATTGATCAAGCATCACTCTATCAAGCAGAATTAACTATATCTTTTATCCACACATCCCTTTAACTTCACTATAAACTATAAAATCTTGAGATATAAGGATACCAACATTATCCAATTTATAAAAATAATCATTATAGAAATAAATTACCTCTATTGATATATATTTTTGAACAATAATGTCATGACCCGACCCACTGAGGTCCAAATTGTGATTACTATAAGGCCACCTCCAATAGGCTTGGGGCTGGTGACCAATGATGAGTAGGAATATATCACATATGAGGGGCATTAGCATAATGTACATGTACAGAAGAACACATCTCCAAGACCACAAAATGGTGAAATGTAAAACAATTATAAGAGTGCATTCATACATCTATGATCCCACAATACGATAGTAATTGTATTGAAAATGAAGAAGGGTCCACGTACAAACCGACCAAAAAAAAGAGTCCAACCTACTCCAAGGGATAAGATTAAAGTCAAATGAAATATCCTGATAAAACTCCTTTGTCTATCAGGATCCAACTACGTTCCACCCACTCTCTGTCCTCCCATGACACCATTAATAGGGTCGTCATCTTCATAAGACATGAAAAATGTGGGAAAATCCCACCTAGGGGTGAGTATAATAATACTTGAAAAGACACCCTAAAAACACTAAACATGAATCAACAAGTACGTATAGCTCAATAAAAGATATAACAATCAATGTATAATATAAATACCAAGATAAACTGAGGAAAAACACCATACCACCATTTGATCATTACCAACTACCAACAATAGTATTCTGCTCTAAGCAATGCTTGTTCCTGGAGAATCTACTCCAAGATCTATGCTATCATCATAAACACTTGATGAAGATTTATATCTCCTTAGTCCCCTTCCAATGAAATTTCACTGGGATAATAAGGCCCTGGTACAATAATAGGGGTCATTTCTATGACCCTGGGGGACACCACAAACCCTATGTGGATCAACCCACTATGTAGGGGATCATATTCCAACAATTCCACAAACCCTATCGATACAACCTTCTAGATGGAGGATCAACTCCCTTTTCAAGGAGGTCACATAAATTACACAAAATACACTATGGGAAAAAGGATGATTGAGGATCACACTATAGTATTATTGAGGGAAACCAAAACATTATCCGTGACTCAACCTCTAGAGGGGATTACAATCCATTGATATGGATTAATGATGCACTGTACCATGGAGGGAAATGACCAAAGAAAACTCACCCAACCTATACTAGTTAAAAATAAGAAAAATAGAGATCCAATATCACTCTTGAAGTGGGTATAAGGTGTGTACAATGTTTTAATGTTGTGTACAACTATCTCCATGCCTTCCTATGTGGAAGAGCCTCACACAAAATGTAGTCTTCTTATAAACGGTGTGTAGAAGGTGTACATGGGGTATAGGGACACACTATATCCTACCATTGTCACATGGATGTGTCTATTTACTGAGGCCATGTCCATATACTATCCCATATATTCCAATCCATGTCTTTATACTGGGGTTGTGTACATATGTGAGCCCATGTATGCCATGTTGTGTTTGTGTATAAGTACACAACATTCCATATGGCAGTGTACTTTTACCTCTGCCCTTGTGTACCCCCTAAGTACACTCTGAGTCACATGGAAGGGGTCAAGCACCATCTAGTAGGGGTCACACACCATGGTAAAGGGGCCACATGTCATGTGCCTAGGGCCAGATGCTCTATGATCCTTAACTCTGGGTGAATCCATATCACCATAACTATGTGGTCTCACATGGCTTGGAACCCGAAAAGGCACCTTGTTTCTTGAGATTTTTCAGATCCATCAGGATCTCTCCTATGTTGTCCTAGGTGCCATAAAAACCACTACCCATGAAAAAACATGTATATATGGGTTCATCTGATCCTTTCTTACATTGATCGATGGAAAAATAATATTTAATCCACTCGTAAATCAAACAGTCAAGCCGTTCGTCCATATGGGTCAAAACTAGAAGAAATGGAACCTGGAAATCTAATTTAATGCACCATAGATAATCCTACAACATAGTCTCACCTTGATCATTCTAGAGGTCATGCACATCATCATTGAAATTGACTTACTGTGCCGAATAATGGTCTGATAGTAATCAAATACCAGGTATTTGTTGAATCGTGGGCTAAAAGAAAACACCCACAATAAAAGTGCAAAGAAAGGAGGGAGAAAAGTAAAAGCTATAAAAGAGAGTAATGAACATAATAAATTGTGATTTTAGATTTTATTCATTCTAATATAAAGTATTAATTAAATGGGATAAATCAAAATGAAAAAAATAAAATTTATTCCATCAAAATAATTCTACCGATGATGATCGTATCAATTCTATTTTTGGAATTGATCTGCATTCACCAAGGATCATAGAATGGGATTGGAGTCAACAAATGAAATTTCTACATAGATTTTGGATCAATTATTGATGTATAACATTGGTTTTTTCCTTGTTGGGGATATCCATGAACTCCATTGGAACAATAATCCACAATCCAGTCCTAATCTGTTGGCATCCACCAAGACAAGATCTTCAATGGTCTCTCTAAATCTCCATATTTTAGGAAAAAACCTAGATAAAATTTAAATAAAATTATACTTAAAGTATGAATGGATAATTCATCAAAAACTAAACAAAATAAATAAATTATTTAATATATTTAATTTAATTATACTCAAGATGATTTTTTCCAAAACGACCTGCGCCAAAAAATGTTATTTCATGCCTATGGTAAAATCCACATTCTAAACACAATGGTTCCCTCATATTTATGATCTAGGCCCCCCATTTAGGAGGTATTATAATTTTTTAGGAAACTACATGTGTTCTATTTAATATATTTAATATAATTCTAATATTTATTCATGTAACACAAGGTCTTGGAATCACATGCCTTCATAGCAGCTTGTATCGAAAATAATCCATATAATATACAAAAAATAATACGATACAATAAATTCTCCCCACCATATTTATTTACATAATAAAAATTTAAAGAAATGGATACACAAAGCTATGTGGGTACTGAGGATGAATCTAATCCTCCCACCCCCATGTGTTCTCCTAAATATTCTTATTCTACCACCGAACACAAACGAGGGGAATTGATCACACATAAAAGACACTCTCTTAATGATCATCGATATTTATTATGTACTATACAAAGGTAAATCCATACTTTATGTCCATTTCACCCTAGTCGATAACATGTATTGAGTCATACATGAACATCCTCAGCTGCAATAGGTGGGAGAAATCATGTGCCCGGTCCAACAACGGAGGTAGAGCTAAGAGGTACACCACCTCTCCAAATCATTATAGTATCTAGAAGGAACCAATGAATCATAGATATAACTTTCAACCATGGATAAATATCCTCATTCCATGTTGAGGTGAGACTCTTTGGAACACATTACATCCATCCATAAAATACAGAGGTCTTCATAAGACATATGATGACTATGTGAAGTCCTCATGCTACCATGTATGATATTAACCTTCTCAATAGTAGCTCACACCAGCTTTTTCCCTAGGAGTTTTGACTCCCTGAGACCTATTTAATAAATTGGTGACATATAGGTTTGGCCATAGAAATCATCAGATGGTTCCATACAAATGATATAATGGTAGATATTTTGTAAAAAAACTCCACCATGGGTAGGTGATCCTTCGAACTACAACCAATGTCCAAAATTCAAGCTATCATCATGTCTTCTAAGTGCTGGATGGTCCACTCTGTCTAGCCATTGGTCTGGGGGAGAAACGATGTTCTCAAGCACAATTAAGCCATGAATGCCTCCTGTAATCCTCTTTATAATTGAGATATGAAGCAAGAATCATGATCAGAGATGATTTTTGAGGAAACCCCATATATTCAAACTATCTACTATATTTTTAGGTATCGCAAGATCTATACAAAAATATTCACTTAGATATCTAGTACATGTGATGACTTGATGATTCAGTCCATGATCACCTATATGGAATCCTATCCAATAGACATATATGAAAATCCCATCACAATGTCCATCGATATCCAATCCCCTTTCCACCCTATCACCTCAAGGGCTGATGTAAACCTTCTAGAACCTGGTTATCAACCTTCACCCACTGACAAATGAGGAATCAAGAGAAAACTCTACAACTCCCATTCTTACACCAAAACTGATGTTGAATGTCATGGTACATCTTTTCCACACATAGATATAATTGAAAATCAGATATATGAAACTATCACAACACCTCCACCTACTACATCAAAGGTACCATCATCCATCCTAAGAAGAGGATAATTTAATCCCTATTAGGTTATAATAATACAAAGATATATAGCGGTGAATTTTGTCATTTCAATAATCCTAAAAAATTCTTCTTTTTAACATTCCTAGCATTTATGAAGATCTGCATCATTATCTTCTTTAAGTGGTTTGAGCCATAGATAAAAAATAAACAATAACTCATCATTTTTATAGTCATTTAGGGCATACATATTATCTAGTTTGCTCCATCAATGCTCTCTCTATGATCTTGGTTATTTTCACTAGATAATGTCCTCTTTTCATAAAACCATCAGAATTGAGTATAAGTAGTTGGCACCTTTACAATAATGATAAATAGAGAATTATAGTTCTTTTATAGTAAATCATTTTATCTATAACATTGTGAAAGAATATGAAACATTACCATGTATGAGTTAGAGTATTCAAAACTCAAATAAATCAAAAGAGTTTTTTTTGATGGTATAGGTTAAACATCAGATTCATAACAATAAATGATATAATAAAAATCTTTTTAATAAAATATGAATGAATTCAAGTATGAATAGCTATGAAAATATCCTTTTTTAAAATGATGTTCAATAATAAAACAAACAAACAAACAACATCAATTTCAGTAGTTCAAGTATGAAATATATATATTCAAAATGTATCATTCTAATAAATATCATAGTCATTTGATCTTTTCAGTAGTTATGTATTCAAAATATATTCACAAATATACATTCATATATCACGTATCTTATATCGTATATTGTTTCAAGAGAAAATATTATAGGCATATATATAGAACACAAAACAATATTTCGGTTGAGAAGATCCAATAATTTCACTTAACACATCACCGATATTCTAATTTAAATAGTTTAATAGAGTCCTAAATTCACAAAGAAATAGTAAAGATTTACGTTATTGAATACAAGCATTTTAATCAATCATAATGGTCCTTTTAATCAATCATAAAATTGAATTTAAAAGTTCTTTACTTCCATCAAGCCTGTTTCATAAATCTCGAATAATATTGTGGATTTAAAACATCATTGTTGAATAGTCAAATGTTGGTCTCCATTAAGTGATGAAAAAACACCAAATGTAGGTATGAAAACATAGGGTTTATCACAAAAGTATGGTTGTTGTACCATATGTTTTTTCCCTAAAATGTATGGTTTCTACCAAACATAGAGTTCCTTATCCATACTTTCCTTATTTTCAAATATAAGGTTACATCAAAACAAAGGGTTCTTAAACCATACATTCTTCAAAACGTAGGGTATATGTTCCATGCCTGATGTTTAAAACATAGTATTGATTCCAAATTCTATGATTACCAATTTAGGGTTTGAAAAATATATGTAGAATATTCTAAAAATTAATTCCAACACATTATCAAATATTTATTGTGGATTAAGGACTTTGAATATAATTATGAAATAAATATTTCAATGAATATTAATTTCCTAAAATTCACATAAAGCAATTTCATTAGTAAAACCAACAAGGGTATTTGTGAGCATCAATATCATTTTGATTTATAGAGTATTTTCAAGACAATACATTCCAAAACATCTCCCCCTTTTTTATGATCAAATAACCGATGCCAGAAATACAAAAAATATAGGTATTATAATCACAAATATATTTTCCTCCCTTAAAAAAATATTATATTATGTCTAAAAATTAATTTTACATAGTATTATTTAAATTAAGTGAGAAATATAATTATGAATTTTTTGTTTATCCAATTCTCTCCCCCTTTTGTGATATAAAAAAGGAAGTGTATGAAAATGGATTAAAACACATTCAATATATATCACAACTATAAATGCAATTTTATTTTTCAAATGTATAGAAAAATTAAAAATGTATTTTGGTAGTATAATTTAATAGAAATAATAAAAAAGAGTAAAATAAAACGAATATTTTTCATTAAAAATATGTTGAATGATTATAAGAGTTATTTTGGCTAAGAAATAGTTTTAAAAAAAGAGTTGGTTAAAGTTGAAAGAACATGTTCAATAGAGGTGTCAGTTTATGATGATGCTTGAGAAGATTCCAAAAATTTCTTTAATTCCCCTATCTATTCTTTAATTATCTTAGAAATATAGTCTGCCTGCAGTCCTATCAAAATTCTCGAGTACTAACCCACATTTAAAATTTCAATCAGATTGACTTTTAGAAACTCATAAAGGTTTTCCTTAGTCTATAGAATCATTTAGGTTTGTGAGTTAACTTATTGAGAAATATTTTGAGTCTTAGTTAACTAAAGGAAAAAATTTTAGTAAGATCCTTTTGATTATATAACATCAAATTTAGAGGTACACTGTTTCATTAAAGAGTATGAAGTCTTTCATTCATATAATCAATCACAAAAGTAATTGCTTGAATTTTTTTGACTAAATTCGGAGATGTTGGTGGTGTATAATTACATGATTTTTATTGATTGACACTTCTTTTTATGGATTCAAAATAAATTCCAAAATATGATTTTAAATCAATGAATTCATTCCTCAATATAGATGCTGATTTTAGTTTTCCAAACTAATCTAACACTTCTCTATGAAAAGCTTCAATATATTTTTTGGAAACTAAATTTTCTCTGAGATTATGTAATTGAATCTAATTTTTTTTAATTACTTTTTTGAAATAGTGGGATGTCTCCAATCTTCCTAATTTTTTGTTGCAGATTCCAGTTCTTATTGAATACTAGAGTTGTCCAATTTTATTTTGTTATACTTTATTACTAGGTCATCAATTTGATTGTTCAGAGAATATATGTGACTTATTCTTGATTTTTTATTAAGGAGCCATTTCAACAAAAACTAAGGACTTTTCTATAGTTTTATCACTGGAAAAAGAAATATTATAAAGATCATATGATATTTATCTAGATATAAAAGTTTCTCTATTCATAGATTTTGCAAAAACAAAGATAATTTGATTTTCAAAAAATTCAGTGGTTTTAGATACTAAGGTTTGAACTTTCTCATCTCTTTGAGAATTTTCATTGACATGATCCATTCCAGGTGCAATTTTCTTATCTCATAGTATAATTTGAGCTTGTTGTTCCCTAGGAGAAACTATTTCTCCTAAAAATAGTTTTTTAGTGTGTTTTCCATTATCAATAGTGTCAACTTATGGGTAATCATGTGGATGTTCTTATCTATTTTTGATCCATGTGACAAGTACTTGTTTAGCTATTTCTCTAATTTATTCTACATCTTAATCATCAATGTCAAAACTGGGTCACATTTTTTTTTTGATTTAGTATAAATTTCTATCCTAGTGTCTCAATTTTCTACAAGACATAGAAAAACTGATCGATAATATTTTCCTTTCCCCCAAGAAATGGGACGAGATTCTTGGTTGTCATCCACACCAACATGAATTATTTTACTTATAACTATACTAAAAAAAACTAATCATTATTAATGTAACAACATTTATAATTTTTCTGTGATGACACATTTAATGAATATCATGATGGTGAATCTTCATCTTTCTATATAGAATATGTGAAATAATTCGACCATACAAATAAAAGGAAATTTGTGCCTCTGATTGACAACACTAATTCAGTTATAGAATCATATATAAAAGGAAATGAAACTTAATATCATTGATGAACAAGAATATGACATTCATGTCAGGATAAAGAATTTTTTCTAATTTTCCAACTCTAGGGAGGATTGAAAACTAGATTAACTTGACTAAAACCATTTGATCATCCTCAACATTATTAACCATAATTTTTTGATTTTGCATTGAACCAAAAATAAATGAAATTATATCTTTTCACATGTGCACCTTATTTTCTAATGACTGAAGATTAAATTTGAATAATCGATTATGAGGACATTTCAAGATCAGGGCTATTTCAAAATAAGAAATATAAAATTACTCATAATTGTCCTTTGATATAATGATGTCCCTTGTTTATAAAAAATTTAAATAAACATACTTATAGAACTACTTGAATTATAGCTCGAATGGAAGTTATATATTATGTTCATGAAATAGAAATTACAAACCTTGAAAGTGAGGGATTTATTCAGCTAAATTTTTTATGATAATGCTAGTCAAAATCAATAAATTTTCTGTGAATAATCTTTTTTAAGGGGACACAATGATATTTCAAGTCCCTTAGTTCATCTTCATTTTCTCTCTTGTGATTTTAAATTTCTAAGAATCTAAAGGTAGAATGGTTTTATACTCTAGGGTTTTGATGGAAGACGAGCTCTCTAAGAGTTGAAAAGTTTCAAAATAGAAGGTTCATAATAGAAAGAGAGAGGAAGGGTATTCTAATGGTTGTGGGTGATGTGGTGTCGTTTATTAATACAATTTCATAGTTTAATCATTAAATATTTATTTTTAGAAGTTGTTATTTTTTAAAAATGAACTAAATCTATGTTTTATTTAAATAATAAATAAATAGAAAGCATCCAAATAAAAGAAATGGAAAAAAAAATTACTAGAGATATGAACAAAATAAATTAATAAACTTTTATTTAAAATTAAATATCTCCTACTCATCCTTAATAAAATCAAAACATGAAGTGGGGAGTGACTTAGTAAAATATCAGCAAGTTGATATTGGATATTTACAAATTATAAATATATATCCTTTTTATGAACATGATCACTTATAAAATGACGCGTTATATCAATATTCTTGGTTGTAGAATGACTTATAATATTCTAAAAATTTTAATTACATAGGTATTATCATATAAAATTGGTTTATTATTAAAATTAATTCCAAAATCTAGTAAGGTGTGTTTCATCCACAACAATTGTGAACAGAAATATCATGATGATATATATTACGCCTTGGCTAGTGACAGAGCAACAAAATTTTCTTTCTTACTTAACCATGATACTAACGATTTCCCTAAAAAGTGACAGGTTCCTAAAGTATATTTTCTATATAATCAATATCCTCTAAAGTCAGTATGTGAATATGACATTAAATTATAATAATAGGTTTTTTTGGTAATGTATAGATTGAAAAATAATGCCAAAAATATCTAAAAAATAATTCTAATAGTTGTAAGATGAGATTATTTTCGGTTTGACTAAAATCTACCACAAATACATACATAAATTATTATATCATATCTGATATTTGTAATATATAATAAATTACTAATCAAAATTCTATATTAGTTGTTCTCATCTATTTTACCAGTTTAATCCAAACAATGTTTTACACTAGTACACATGGGAGTTGTATAAGTATTAATGTTTTCTAGTATTTTTCTAATAAATCATTAATATATATAATTTTATTCAAATAATTTCCATAGTATTTTTGATAAAATTGAAATACAAAAAAGAAATTCAATTCTCCTATCATACCCATTTAAAATTATTTCTGAATTGGATTTGAAAATTCTTTACAATGTTTTTAGTGATCGAAAGATAACATCATCACCACATATTTTTACTAAAAATATTTTATAGAAATTTTTTTTCCAAAAAGAGTAGGATCCTCAAATCCCCTAGAAATTCCATTTTACAATAAATATTATCCTAATATTCATTACCAATCTTTAGGTTCCTATTTAAGGCTTGAACGAGATTTAATAAGTTTAAAAATAGAATTTGGTATATAAAGGATTTCAAAACCATGTATTTTTAATATAAAATTATTATATTAAAAATCTATTTAAAAAGGTAGATTTTACATTTATATGATATGATTTAAAATTCATATGAGATGCATAGTCTAGCAGGATTCTAATTACTTCTTACCATGAAATGGGTGAAAAGGTTTCAATATAATCTATTCATTCTTTTTTGACTGTATCCTCTTTCCACTAATCTAGTTTTATTTATGTTAATGATATCTTAATCATTTTGTATATTTCTAGAGACACATTTGCTTCCTATGACTAGAAAATTGGTTGGTGTGGCCACTAATTCAGATTGTTTATTTCTATATAATTGATTGAGTTCTTGTTGTATAGATAACAACTAGTTTTCACCATTGGTGGATTCATAAAAAAACTTAGGTTCTTATTCAGAAAAAAGGAATATATTATACTATGTTTCCTACATTTTATCAAGTTCTTACACTCGTAACTAGTTTTCCTGTAATAGTTTGTAATGGATTTTCCTTTATGTTTATAGACTATTTAGGTAAGACACTTTCAGGTTCTTATGTATCTTGTTCTTCTATACTGGACTTAATTTTATATAATTTATTTTCAAAATAAATATTTGGTGTTTTAAGCCTCACTACCATAAAATGACCATTTTGCGGTGGTTTAAACCACCGTTTTCCAAAAACTACTACTAAAGTGTTTTTAAGGATACAACACATGGTAGTTTCCTCGATTTAGCAGCAGTTTATGGTAACTTTTGTAGTGGGTGAATTCCACGGATGTGTTTATGGATTTAGCGGCCGTTTGTCTCAGAAAAACTGATTTTTTTAGTGCTGGTTATAACCACCGCTAAAAAAATACCAATTTCTTCAGAAAATACCGTAGATAAATCCCTAAAACAAGTACAAAATAATTAAGGAATATGAAACTGTGTAGTAGAGATTAAAATCGCTGCTAAATTATTGTCTGTATCGGAGGTTATAACTGCCACGGATAGCAAAGTACCTTATTTGTAGCGGCAGTTAAAACCACCACTAAAGCAAGATTTACAAAAAAATGCTGCTGATACTACATGACCATTACCAATGCCCTGAATGAAACCATTCCAATTGATTTAACATATAACACGTCATAACCATAACACATCGCAACCACCCCACATCACAACCACCCCACATCAACACCACCACACATCATAACCACTACACATCACAACCACCATGCATAATTTTGTTTCAATAAGGGTTTTTATCATAATTAATAAATTATTATGAAGGGTATTTACATAGAAATAAAACTTTTCATGGGAAACCAATTAAATAGTTCGATATATATCTTTAGTCATTTTCATTTGTGGTGAGGTTATACAAACATACATAGAATGTTTTATAAAAACAAAAACAACACACTATCTCAAAATAAGTCATAATTAGAAAACCATGTATGTGTGGCCATATAAAAATAAATAACAAGAATAAGTAAAAATCATGTGATTTATCCCTTCCCATTAAAGTTCTATTAATCTTGTTAATTATCTTTATTAAGATGATATGTACCATTTAACGAAAGAAATAAAACATCATGATACTTCCAAATCATAGAACATAAAGTGGTATAAGCCATAATGGTTCTTCTATATTCTTCCATGTATAGAATCCGAGTCCTAGTTCCCATTTCCTAACCATTTTACCCTCACCATACCCTAGGCTAAAATGTGGTGAGTTTCGGTTTCCTATTTTGGAAAGGTGGTCCTATGATATTCCATGCCCACCCAAGGTCATTTCAAGATTCTCATAGTGCATAGGAAAACCACTAGGACATCACACATAACACCATGTCATCCCCAAGTCGTGGTTATATATCCCATTTTACATAAGAGCACGCCCAACATAAAACTACCTACTTGATATCCAGACAAGTCATTGCACAAGCCGTGGTGGCCTTCAAAAGGAAAAAACACCACCTCAATCCTCAAAATCACCACCAAACGCTCCCTAAACACACCCAAGACTTGATAATGCACAAAGTGAAGTTCATAAAGGGTATGTACCATTAAAATCATTCTATTTATTTTGGTTTCCCTATTATTTCTCAATTTTATGTCAAGGTCATAATATTTTCCACAAAATTATAAGAACTATGTGTGGATTGATTCTTATTTTCCTGAGATACATAGTGATTCCTAGATCTTTTATCTCAAACCTAACCAAAAAACTGATATCAAATCCCACACTTTACCTTAGTAAATAGGCTTCTTTATTCACATTGGTTTTCCATCTATAGGGTTGGCATCAAGACAAGTTCATTTCATTTTAAACACCAGTTTAAACTACATTAAACCTCATATAATAATGAATTTTTCTTATGATCATAAACTATATATTATTTTATTCATTTCCACATGATGTTAAACAATGTGATGTCTTGTCTATATTGTAAGACTGAAAACTTCTTAGAGAAGTCTACCTAGTAAGACCTTTCTTCCTCTATATATTATACAAACATACCCAAGGATCCATAACATGGGGTTTTTTATCCATAAAACTATGTAATGAAATTAATGAATCTTACCCTAGGAAAGTTACTAATATGAATATGGGTATTATATAATAACTATATGTTGATTGATTCATGATGTTTCAATATATATAATGATGTTTGGATCTCCTATAACAGGCCTAGGTGAAAATTATAATCACAATGGTTATACAATAAATGAGAGACCCTTCCTCATTAACATAAATTTGTTTATTTCTTTATCACATAATGGTTCCCATACATCGCATACTTATCCTCCTATACAGGAGATAAATTTTAATAGAGGAGCATTTCCATGAACTATGAATAGATTGATTCCTATTACTATAGGATTTATTTTTGACTATTCATCCTTGGGTAACAAAACTAATAAACTTTTGAAAAATGAATCATAAAACATGATTCATTAAAAAAAATAATCGACATATATGGTGCATAACACACTCAGGAAATCAAGACATAAAATGAAAAATCAAAAATAAATAAAATATATAAAAGGAAACATGAGAAATCAAGAAAACGTTAGGTTATGAAAATGTTTTGTGGAAACTATGTGCAACACATGATACATATAATAAACAAATGTTACCATATTTGTCTAACATATCAACAAAAAAACCAATCACGGTCCAATGATGAACAGAGCTCATCACCCTCTTCACCTCCATCTATACTTCATGCTACCACCTAAAAGAACATTATATTTAACAATAGATACTGTTGTATATTTATATTTAAACATAAAATCAATAAATGTTTCAAAACTAAATGATTTTGAATTTTTTATATTTAACTTCTCACCACCAATTAATGAAATACAACCAAGGGTTGATCCGACTGTCATCTGCTATAAATCAATCAATTCTTTCTACAAAGAGGATATCAGAGCCCCCTGGTCGTGAACTACGTTTCGTAGAGAAACATTCTCTCTCTGAGTATCTTGGGGTATGGCATGAATACTACCATGATTAGATGTAGCTGTAATCCTCGGTGGCCTGCCAAATACCTCAAATGGTATGGGTCCCAAACCCATCCCATGAACTCTACCAAGATGCTCCTTTCTAAGGTCTTTAGAAACTAGGCCATCCTGGGAGACTGGGTAGGACTGCAAAGAATTTTCATCCCACAATTATTTAATTTTATCTATAAGTAAAATAGAAATCATATTAAAAGTAATATATATTGACATTATAACAACTGATAATAAGTTATTATAATGAAAAAATGAGTTCATACCCCAACTTCTTTGGCAGGCTCATAAGAAAAACATCTACTAAATTTTGGGTGAACATTCAACCACACTTTTGTTCGAGATGCCTTGTGCCCTAAACTCTGTGACTGCATTAAAAAAAACATAAATAATCATTTTAATATATTAAATAAATAATATTTTATTATAAATATTTAAACCAATGAAAATATTACTTGAGAATATCATCTTCTAAAAAAACTCTTTGACCCCGTAGTGTGAGGGATGGCCTACTTAGCCCGACTTGATTCAATATTTCTTGAAAGATATCAAAATAAATAAAATAAAATTTAATAGTAATGTATTCAATTTCATATCCTCTTCATATACATGTATAAATATTAAATGAGATTATTATAGTAATATATATTTAAATACCATCTGATTCTCATCACGATGTCTATCAAGAAAAAACCTTCCATTGCTCTTTGGGTACTTCATCAGGTAGCATGTCATACATCTATTGGGAAGTCAATGATGTATCATTGACATCTCCCCACAATCTCCTTTTAATATGTTTCCATTTTGCCAAGATTTTTCAATATCTACTTTCGTGCTATCACATCATCGACTGTAATGGGGAAACATCTATATAGATAAATTCATTTTGAAAATATTTATAACATGACATTAAATTACACAATAATGTATTAAAATGACCTTTATTTGGGAATCATAACAAAAATTTTCCAACTTGCAAGAATATGTCTCCAATCATCCTATAAAATAGAAATGGAAATGGGCTCTGCAACCAGCTGGCCTAAAATCTGGCCAATTAATCCTATGAAGTCATCTGTAGGGTCCTCATATGAATCAAATGGGACAACTATATTCTCAATGGCTAGATTCTATACATCTAAACTTTTTATATATTTTTACCATTGTTGTATTGTTTCCATCTTTAATGAAAAAACCGTTTGTATAAAAAAGTGGAATAAATTTATTCATATTAAAATTTGTACCTAGAGAAGTCACCCTCCATTATCCCCATGAAGAACTAGAAGTGTCTTGCCACAACTCCACTACTAAGGATCCTAAAGCGGGAGGTGATGACTGAGCTACTGAAGGGATTCTCAGAGAGGGTGTGAGAGATGGTTTAGGGGGAGATAGTGTAGAGGGAAGGAGAATGGTGACTCAGATTTCACAGGGAGGGAGAAAGATTGACCGTCATCTATCGCAGTGGTTGATGGAATAGTATATCGGTTCCTCTTGGAATTTCTATATTTTAATCAAATAAAATTAATTTCAGAACATATATTTCAAAAAAATTATGCAGAAAAAAAATTAAAAAAATAACAGATGCACAATACTAAAAACAAATATACACAACAATGATAATGAATGATTGCACAAATAAAATAATTGGTTGCTAAATAAATGCATCATTGTAGATACAATAATTTTCTCCGTCAATCATGTTGGTTTCATACTCCATTAATTAATCCACTTCATTAATCATTTCTAGAATAATATTTTCAATATCATGGTGAAGAAATGATTATGATTCTTGTTGTCGATGAGATTCAATGTCAGAGGTAAAATCTTCCACTTCATCATCCATATCATAAAAATATCTTTGTTTTATGTGAGAAACAACAATCCAAACATAATACACAATATAATTCACATAATATAAAATTATTTATTGTGATGATAAGATATATGGATCTTGTAGTTCTTGATCACCAACATCTATCAAGCGAGAGAAGTTCAGAGAAGTAAATTTCAAGAAATATCTTTTAAAACCTATGATAATATCTACCCAATTGAATTTGAATAAAAAAACTCAAAAATACCCATGGTAGATTAATTCAATAATATTGGTCAGCTTTCCATAGTATACCACTTCTAAAAATGTATAAATACCACTATTATGTGTTTTCAAAACCTCTTCTCGATCGACTGTATGAAATCTAAATCCATTCACGTTGTAAGTGTCAAACTTTCTAACTTGTTTTAGAGGTCCTCAAGCAAGAAACATAAAATCTTCTGAAAACTCTTCTCGAGTATCGATATTCATGTTCTGAAAAAATATATATACTTTATTAGAATTAAAAAATACATGTGTCAACCTTATATTTCTATTTATTTCAATATTTCTGAACTTAAACGTCGTGCAAACCATTCTACATGATCTTTATTAATAGATTTCATTATATCTTTCTCATTTCATGTTCAGAATCTCATTTGTCTCTTTATTTGTATCCCCAAATCTTTAATAAATGGATCTAAAATTTCACTATTTAGAAGCACGTATCTATGTGCCTATAATAATTGCATTTTTATCATGGTAACATTTGAGTTCCTCCTAACTGACCGACCAATAGTAGAAAATATTTTTGATTTCCCATGTATTTCATATTGATTAGATGTGTCTTCAACACGTCCAACTTGATTAAATATTGTCTCAATATCATCAACATATTTAGAACAAACATTAAGACACTCTTCTACCAAATATCATTCAGCAATAGAGCCATATGGTTGAGATTTATTTCTCATTTATGATTTCAAATACCCAAGATATATGTGAAATAAAAAAAACAAAGTTGTGAATTTAAGTAAGTGCCAAAAATTATTTACAAAACTTAAAAAAATATAAATAAAGTAAATCTCAATTGGATACATCCATCGATAATTAATGGGGCCTCCTAATTTAGCTTCTTCAACCAAATTCACAGTTAAATGCGTCATGATAGTAAAAAATGACGGAGAAAGGATCATCTCCATTGCAAAATGGGTCAATATAAACTTCTCCTGATGGTTTTGAAGCTCAAATAGATGTAGATATTTCTCACATAGTTGCATGAAAAATGTGTAGAATTGGATTACAACAACAGTAACTTTTTTAGGTAATAATGTATGCAATTCCAATGGTAGTAACTACGGTAACAAAATATATGTATCATTACTTTTCAATCCATGTAACTTACAATTATTTAAGACAACACACCTCGAGAAGTTACTTGAATACTCATAAGATACTTTCACATGCTTTAAAATTCGATGGAATGTATCTTTATCCATTTTTTTCATTGCAAAAATTGTCGGAGCATACTTTTCATTCTCATCTGACCAGAGATCAGATTTTATGTTTATTAATTGTAATTATTTCCAAGCATTGATATGATCCTTAAACATTCCATGCTCATTAAGATATGTGAAGATCAAATTGTCACAAACATTCTTCTCAATATGCATCAGATCAATATTATGCCACAACACATGAAATTCCTTATACAGAAGTTTAAAGAATATATTTTTTTCCATTATTGCGTTTTGATTTCACTTGATGATGCACTTTGAACCCATTTCCCACTATCATTCAAATGATAAACCTACCCAAATTATATTTCAACTTTTCAAAGTTGGGTTAATATTTTAAAACCAGTTAAAAACATTTGAGGTGGTCTATAATCAATGAAACCATTAAATTTTTATCTGTTCAACCGAAATATATGAGATGCGTCAAGAAATATTCGATGGCACAAGAAGCACCATTTTCTATTGTGAGGTAGCCGTTTGGGTCCAAAATCCAAGTTACAAATAGGAAAATCCAATCTTGTGTAAGTTTTCCAACCATATAGATTCCCAAGCTTAGGGAAGTTACTAATGGTTCACATTAAAGTAGTATGTATTTTTAACATTTTTTTAGAAGAAACATCAAATTTATCAACATTGTTGCTCCATAAATCCTATAATTATTCAATTTAAGTCTATAAGTACACATCAATATCATTTCCAAGAATTGTTTTTCTAGGAATAATCATCAAAATGATGAAACACATTTGTTTCATAAACATCCACAGAGGTAGATTGTAAGGGATCAAAAAAACTAGCCAAATGCTATAACTGGTACTCAAAGTCCCAAATTGGTTGAATCTATCGACAACCAATACCAATCAAACATTCCTAGGATCATCTGAGAAATCTAGATGTAATTAATCAAATGTCTTCCATGATTTTGAATCTCAAGGATACCGCATTAACCCATCATTGTTATTATCTACAGAATGTCAGTTCATGTGTTCGACGGTTTTCGATGACATGAATAATCTTTGAAATCGAGGCTTTAATATAAAGTAATGAAAAACTTTTGCATGTGGTTTCCTTTTCTTCTATTTCATGGTAGTATTTGGATTCATACTTACTACATCACTCATTTACTTCCATATAGAAGAACATTTTTTGCAATCCCGTCTACTTGAATCCTCTCGCCAATAAAGCGTACAATCATTGGGACTTGCACATGTATTTTTTTATAATTCAAACCAAGCCTGTTAAAAACTTTTGTAATATCATAAACAGACCCAAGAATGTTTTATTCAGGAAATCCATCACGCAAAAATTCTAATATCATGGACATTTCATTATTTTTAATTCTACATAGACATTTGATATGGTACAAATTCAGCAAAAAATAATGTTTTGAATATTTCAAACATACACTATAAAACTCTTGATTACCTTCTTCAAATAAATCATGAAATATATTTTCCTCAAGGATGTTTTCTCTTACACTAGTCTCTATATAATCAAGAGAAGGGTCAACTGATATGTTAAAATCTTCATCTAGTTATCCTAATGTATCAAAAAACATCCCTTGTCACATTGCTATTTGTAGCACCCTCATCTGGTTATTCTGAAACGTTTTAATGTTGATGGTGGTTTCTTGTAGTTGCAAATGCATCATTTATAAGGTTTTTCATCTCATTTTTTATTTTCGACAATGTTGGGAGATCATTTTTTGGATTGACATTAGTGCACAACCTTTCTGTAACAATCGATTCTCCATGCCAAATCCCACACAAATATTGACCAGGGAATTGCTTCAATATTAAATTTTCATAAATTTATCTCTCTTAAACTATCTTATAAATTTACATCTTAGACATGGACATCTTATTATCCCTTCAACGGATCGATTAGAAATTGAAAAATATAAAAACTCCTCCAAACCCTTAACAAACTGAGGTGTGTTCCTCGACAATGTGATTGAGCTTTTATCCATGTATATCACAATGTGCCTACACAATATTATAAAAAATTAAAACACATAACTATTAATTAATATGGAAAGAGATTCATTTATACTAGTGAAAAAATATATAAATATGTTAAATATTTGAAAAAAGTCTAGGATTAGATCAAAAAAATACATAAAGACACTTTTTCCCAATAGCCTATGGTAACTAAAGGAACTTTTAGGATGATATCTGGACAATAAATTTCTCGTAATACACCTATTAATTCTCAAAAATACTATCTCATGTCTACCAAGACATCCCATACTATATAGAAATTTTAATGAAGAGGCATGAATGCCATTAATACCAATTTGTCACAAACCAACCTAGATAACCTGCCTAAAAAACATATTATAGGGTTTATATGTAGATCATAGATTTCATGGATGAATATATACATAGAAAAAATAATAATGAGGTGGGGAAAATATAGGCGTATTATATTTTTGAAGATATGCATGTGTGATAAAGGATACAAATGGAGGAATCATAGAGGAAGGGAAATAGATGTTGGGATGATGGGAAAGTGACAAAGGTGGAGCTAGAGGAATGGACGCAGGGAGAAAGATATAGAATATTTTTTCATATGTTATAAAAATCACCCAATTAGAATTGTAAATCTATAAATTCACCATATATTAGTTATGTAAGAATGAAACCAGAACCAAATATATTGATCCATCACTAGTAAGGATAATTTATATTATCATGGGGTTCTAAAAAAATATTGGTTCACATAACCATTTTATTAACTAGAGTAATTTCCATCAAAATAAATGGTTCAATATAGATGCTAACATTGTGTATTTATATGTATAATAAATTAATTTTGGGTAGTATACTCAGTAGGATAATTTTTGGTGATTTAATGTAGTTTTTATAAAATGCCTACCAAAATACCATAAAATGATTTAATGATTATATTGTCTATGTTATTTGAGTGAAAAAATATACCCATTCAAAAAAATACCCATGGTAATTGACTATGTTTCGAAAGAGGTCACAAAATTGTAATTATAAAAAGGAAAAAATGTATAAGAAAGATAATACTAACATGATATGATTTTATATTCAGAACATTTGTTATTTTTTGTTATTTTAGAATATAAAATTAATATCCAATATATATTACTGTGTTTCAACTAGTCATGATTAACCACTCCTTATAGAATTCAACAAAGGACACCAAATTGAGAAATTTGCTGTGTTTCAACTACTCATATAGTAAGGGAGTTTCATCTCACTTTTTATATTCATTAGATACAGGCCATATTCCCCACTCGTTTATTCTTTAGTGGTGTATATACTACACAAGAATGTATAATTTGATTATTATACATAAATTTATAGTCATTTAAATATCCATTTTGTGATATTTCTTTCATGGGGTTTATGGTTCAAGTGTTACCAATTCATTAAGGTAATTTTGTCTCAATTTTCATTATTTGAGGCACATGTTTTGTTATACACCTATATTCGTTTATGTGGTGTATATACCACCCTTTGAACTGTTATATCATGAATAAATTTATATTTATGATATTATAAGCTTCATTTAATGTTATTAGTTCATTTTGATTATTATTAAGTGTTACCAAAGTTGTAATAATTTATATCTACAATCTCATCATTTATCGAGATTGTTTATGATTATGATTCCATTGATGAAATATTATTATTCATCTCTAAATAATACTAATGAATTTTATTTTCATATATTTATTCACGAATTATTCATATAATGGTACAATATTCCCACTATTTGGTACTTAAAGTGACTAATACAACGTTTTTAAGAAAATATGACTTTATATCTCTCTTAGGTCAGATTTTTTTTCACAAACTAGGTTTTCTAAAAATATATTCAATGATTTTTTAAATGATATATTAAGTTAATTTTGATGGAAAATTATTCTAAAGAAATTTCTTATGTTTTTATTTGTTTAAAATGATTTATAAATCATCTTTATAAATTTTCATGGTCATTTTCAAAGGAAACGTTTTTAAAATGATTTATGTTATAAAAATTAGTTTCCAAAGTGGAAAGGATATTTTACCCAAGAAATGATTTAAATATGATTTAAATATTAGTTCTTAAGTTTTCAATGTTGTTTTCAAAGAAAATTATTTTAAAAATGTTATATTATTTTCAAATAAAAGTTATTTTTCTTATGAACTATTCCAAGTGATCTTTCAGAATCCTTCTCCATCTTAGATGAAATCATTTGATAAAGTTAAGAATTTATATGGATATGGTCCAAATATTACATTCATATTAATTATATGAATGCATTATGATTTAATGGAATTATGTTTATGGATACCCTTTATTTTTCATGAGTAAATAATTATTAAAAGAGATCGTTCTGAAACCCATTTCTTTTCCACAAACTAATCAAATTTCAAAGAGATTGACATGAAAAACTTTTTTCTCACAGGGTTTAAACATGTAATGAATAAATTACTTTGTTGTTTTTTTATGATAATATGAAATCTCTTTTTAGTTTATTCAAGTTGTGGTTCATAGAAATAGATTATATGATGTGGTGGCCTAGATAGCACTAGGTAATCCCATTATAGCTTATGTGATTGGGTGTCTTAGAGAACATTAGGTAATACCATTATATCTTATACTATAAGGTCACCTAGATAGCACTGGGTAATCCTATTATATCTTGTAAAATGCGGTGGACTAGATATCTTGAGATAAGCTCAGTATAGATTGTATGATGGGGGACCATATAGTATCGAATAAGCATATTACAACTTATACAATTTGGAGGAATAGATAGAATTAGTTGATCCCATTGTAGATATATAATGTATTGGGTAAATATTTCTTTCTCACAAGATAATGATGGGAACAAGCCGATAGGATTGTTCCACTAAGGGAAGAAGGTTTAACCTGATCTACTATAAGGAAAGGGCTATGAATAGAGATGGTCGCGTGTTTATCCCAGTAGTTGTTTATGTGTATACCACAAGCCTATGTCTTATTACATAGTTATTCCCTCATGACTCATGTTTTTTTAATTTCAATTAGAATCATGTTTTATGAACTACAAATATGTATTCCATGACTCTTGATTATGATCTTTGATATGTATGGTATGATCATATAATGTTAAGATCATGTTCTCATACCCTTATGCCCATATTATGCTTAGATATCTCCCTTTTTTACCCTTGCTGAGCATCTGAGCTCACTCCTTTCTTATGTTTTCTCTCCTTTGGTTATAAAGAAACGTTTTAAGAAGGATTATAAAAGGGGAATATATTTAAGGGATATGTTAAAGATATTTTAGTAATATAAATTATTATGCTTCCATGATTCCAAATACACTATACTATTATTATCCTAAGGCATGTACTTTTGTATTGTGCAAATTATTCATCTAAAATGATGCAATATCCTTGTATGTTAATCATGGGTCACAATATTCCATATGTAATAAGATGTTCTTTAAATATAAGTGTTGTGTGGGAGTGAAAGAGAGGTGAGAGAATCGTAGGAATATGATTACTTATTCACTAATGAAAATGACACATTATTAGTTAACAGTGATTATCCTCTGTCATACAAAGAGAATGTAGAGATCACATGATCAGCAATATGGAATGAATCCATGAATTATAAGATGGATTCCATGTAACAAAACGTATTTTGTGTTTTGTTCAATCCACTAGTTGAGGTAAATAATATTTTCTATAAATGGGTATTTAAGAGAAATGTGGACATAAAATGTAAATTATATATATATATATATATATAAACAATAGAAAATGTCTAAATGGAATAGAAAATTTCAAGGAATTGAATATAAAAAACATTATCTCTAGTTTTTAGGATTAAATATATTATATTTATTCCAATTAATCTTACCAATACTATGAGATTTAGAAAATGGGTGTAAAAATTGCATTCTGTATTGAAAAACTTCATGAAGATGTGAGTATGACACAAATAAAAGAGTTTTTGACATCAAGAAATTCCAAAAATATATAAAAGTTATTGAGATCCATCTATATATTAAAGAAATAATATAGGTCATGGAACATTGGAATCAATGAAACATTAAATGAATTTGGTTTTATTAAGAATCAATGCGGGCTTGGTTTTTACAAGAGTTTTAGTCAGAGTACCTTTTTCATTATATTATATTTTAATGACATATTAATAATGATAAATGATATATTATCCTTAAAAAAGGTTTGGGAATGGTTTAGAATGTTCTTATCCATGAAGGACATAGATAAATTATTCTTCATTCTTGAGATAAGGATCATGCTAGGTAAGTTAAAGAGGGTAATTCTACTAAGTGAAGTAACATTCAATGATTAGATAATGAAGATGATCAATATGTAAAAATATATGATGGGATTGGTTCCAGTGTCACATGGTAGACCTATTCCTAGGATAATGTGTCCTCTTAAATAATATAAAAGAAAGATAGTGAGTAACATCCCATACAATTCTATGATAAGATCCATCATGTATGACTTATTATGTATGAGGTATGATATTTCCTATTCTTTGAGTATGGTGGGGAGATATCAAGAAGATCTAGGTGATTTTTTTGACAATTATTAAGGTTATTCTTATGTATCTAAGGTAAAGTAAGGATATATTCTTGGTTTATAGTGGATATAAATTGTTAGTCATCAAGGTTTATATTGATTCCATCATTCATAGAGATGATAATTATAATAATTCATAGTCTGCATATATATAGTTTTTCTCAACGGAGGAGCTATGACATGGAAGAGTTAAATGAAGCATAGTTTTACTTATTCTACATTGGATTTTAGTATATTTTTTCTTATGATGTATTCAAAGAAGTTGTATGGATTCACAACTTTTTCTAAGTGCTTTATGTGTTACAGAGAAGTAAAGATCCTATCAAAATTTGATTTGATGAACACTAAAATGGTAGATATTTCTAAATGTCCATGGTCACTCCAAAAGAAAAAAGAACATACTTCATAATATTTATATCTTGATGATTTTTTCTTCAATGAGGTAATGTTGAAGTGAGTAGAGTATTTATAGAGGAAACAATTGGGGACCCCTTAATTAAGGAATTATCTCGGTAAAAGAATTAGTATCATCTGAGTGTTAGTGGAATAAAATTTATTTCTAGTTGGCTCTATTGAAAGTTTGAATTTTTTAGAGTTAGAAACCAAGAACCAACCAGTTTAGTACTTGATTACATGATTTCTTATTAATTGTGTTTTCTTATCAGATTATTGTTAATATTCTACAATAAATTTGTATGCGATATTATCCTTAGAATATATTTTGCACTAAAACATTTCAGTAGTTCCCCTATATAATGAGAACCTAGAGGTTCCATGACCTAATTATTTTATCTTGTTAAATGGCTAAATGATATTTTATGATGGAATATAGAAAATATAGTTTATTAGGGGTTCAAGGCTAGCAAGACAAAAATACACATTCCCATGGTGTTTTTCCTTGGTAATCTCAATGATTGAAAGTTATGAGAATAAAACCATTAATAAGAAATCAACATTTACATATGTCATTATATTTTTTCCATCTAATAATATGTGTATTGATCCCTATACATTATTTTTATCATTAATGGATATCATGACTCAAGTAGTTTTATGTATTGGAAAAAACCTTGATGATATATGTTCACTTGGATGTAGGAGGTTCAATACCATTATGACATTAAATTATTTATCTATGGGAGTCTTAACATATTGTGAGATACTAACTTTAGAAATTATGTGGTTATTCCTAAATCCACTGAAAAATAGAACTAGAGGATCTCAAACTTAGTGTATCAAAAATATCAATTAAATTCAAGTAATGAATTTAACGAGTAAAAATAAATGATATTTATTTAGTTTGGTTGATTTCAATAATTTAATTATAGGTTATTTGATAGAAGAAATGAGTTATATAATAACAAATATTATCATGAAAATTTGTAAAATATAACATTTTTTATATTTATAATAATGTAATTATGTGACATTTACATAATTATATTGTAATTATTCAAGAATTCATAATTTTTGATGAGGGAAAGAGGAATGAGATTAATGGTACTATTATAGATAAATGATATTTATTTATATTTGTGTTGAATTTCCCAAGTCATGTAAATAATAATATTAATAATATTAATAGAAATGGGGTTAACTAAAAAAATAAAGATGGTTAGGGGCTTGTGTGTGGTTCTCCAAACCTAAACATACCATAATAAATATTGAGTTATATATCCTTACTAAATTACAATTGCTGAGAACAATGGATAGAGAGAGACTCTCTTAAGAACATAAGAGAGATTAATTTATCTATAGTGATCTCTTCCCCCCTCTCTGAAGCTGATGAGAGATCATCAAGAGATCTTCTTCTCCTGAGAAGAATTTTACTATAGTCATGCATGACCAACACAAGTGATCAGGATCGATTCTACTAACACCAAATGATTCTCTTACTTTATTATGAGATTATTGTACATGTGTGGATCAAAACTATAAGAATTATTTACATGGTTCATATAACATAATAATGGTATGAAAATATCTATTACATCATATCATCAATGAAATCCAAATTAAAAGTTGAGGTAATTATATATATTATAATAAATTAATTAAAAAAATACATGTGAAGATCCGTCATTTTGGGTTCCATAATTTTTGTATAGTAAAGTAATCTATTATTTTCATTGGATATGATTTTTTTATCTTGTAAAGAAACTATTTCACTTGATTTATGATTAAAATTATAGTGGGCCATAACTTCAATAAAACTACCATTGTTCATAGAACCTACAATGTTTCCCTAGGGAGAGAGACTTTGGGTAACACATTCTACTGGTACAGAGGGTTATTTATTCATATATAATTTTGTATGTCTAATATCTATGGATCTAATATTAATCATTTTTGTATTATAAATTTCATATAATTCTAAATCATTATAGGAAACGTTCATGTGCCATATGAATTGGATGCATTTTGGATATGTGCAAACTTGTTTGGATTCTTTTTCTGGGTGAGAAACTCAAACTGTGAGTTGTTTAAAGAGACATATATTAAGAATGGTTAGAAATATTAATTTGGATTATGGAATAGGGATTCAATAACTACATCATTAGATGTAAGAAAATATATAGGAATAAAAAATGAGATAATAAATATTTTATGTGATGAAATGGTTATTATTTGAGCATTAAAATGATCTATATTAAACATATGATAACATAAAAACCATTCAAATACAAATTGAAATATTAAATCCCAATGAATCACATGTTAAGACCTTCATCATCCAACTGGGTAGGTTTATGAGAAATTAGGGTTTCCATGGATTATCTTGTGTAAGGAATAATGGATGTGGTCAACCCTAAAAGTTAAGTAACCGCATCCTATTATAAGCATTTGATTGAAACATATCTAGAAAATTCTATGAGTTAAAATACTATTGGAATAGAGTTGAGTATTATCTATATAGATTATTTGGATAAAATTGTTCAAATAAATTATCCATGAGTCATATGTGATATGATTGGAAATTTAACCTATATAAATAGATAAAGTGTGAGGCTCATGCCAAATTGATTTCATTTATTATTGAAATATGGATCTTTAACTACCAAAGTAATTTTTATGGGTTATAAATTTTAATGGGAGTTCTTTCATTAAAATTATAATTTCAAAAGATATAAAACATTTTACTTTCCCAATGAAATTTCGTTATTATTGATTATGGAATGCATTATGATTATCATTATGAGGTCACTTAAAGGAGTAGAATATAATACATTTATATATTTTTGACTAGGGTTTAGAAGTATTGTCATAGAGAATAATTAGGATAATTTGAATGTAAATTCTTTAGAAATAAATTTCTCTAACTTTGAATCTTGGGTAGAAGATACAAGGTGTGTAACATGCATTTATCCTAATAAATAAAAACTCAAATATAAGAGATAATTGAAGAAAGGTGATGCATATACACCTATTATAAATGTGGAAAGAGTTTTTAACCTAGATTTCAACACCTATGATCTAATTATATATATTAGATTGGTTATGGAAATAAAAAACTACTATAGTGGTCCTACCATAACAATAAATTTGACTTATGTATATTTTTTGGACACGATTATATTTTCATTCATTATCAAGCAATAGAGTTGTTATATATATATGAATGGATTTTTTTATTTAATTGGGTATATAATAAATGGTTTATAAAATATAGATATAGATTATCTTATCTATAACATTAGGAATAAATAGTTCATGGTTTATTGTAAAACCACTCACCATTGGAATTATTACAGCGGACATATACATGAGAAACATATTCAAAGACTTAATAAAAATTTATTTTTAGAATACTTATATTATGAGTCATTTTATAACATTGAATTTTTTTTATTACGAAAAATTGACAAAGTGAATTTTAAAGGAAATGGGTAAAAGGGCTAGAAAACTTTTGAGTTTTATACATGGTGATGTATTTGGGATAATGAGTAATCATGAAAACAATGTTTACTAGTACATCAAATCCTTTAATAAAGTATTTAGTTATTATAGTTATTTGTTTCATATTAGAAACAAATTTTTGTATTGTTAAAGGTCTTTTAGAAATAAATACATAATCAACTTGGAGAAAGTATTAATATTCATTGATTGGATCGGGGTGGTGAACACTTGACCATAGAATTCACTGATCATTTTTGAGAATATTTAATTATTTTACAATTAATTACATAAATAACACTATAGTAGAATGGTATATTCATGATGATGAATTATACCCTATTAAACATAATTTTTGATCAATGATAAGTATGTTTGACCCTACTATTTAATTTTGGGGATATAATATTTAAAGTAAAACATTTCAACTTAAATAATGATCCATTGAAAAGAAGTTACAGTGACCCCATAAGAGATATGGATTGAGAAACATCAAAATATTTCATATATGTGGATTTGTGGTTGTTAATCATATGTAAAACATTTGGGTTCTAAAAAACAATTCCTTAAATCGGAATACTATAACATCGCTCGTGTGTACGATGGACTACTACATCACGATGCGATGTGATTCATTTTATAATAAAACATTACATGGAAGGTTATAATGATAAAGTTAACGAATATTTGTGACATACATTATCTAATTATGATATTATTGAAATATTTATCATTATAAAAAAAATAATATATCATTTTATTTCTTCCATTTTCACTCACTTAATGATGATAACATTTTTGTGTATGTGTGGACTACTTCCTTCCTGAAGTGACATGAATATATTGACAACACCACACAACATGGATGATATATATAGGAATATTTAAGGAAATAATTTTTTTTAATTATATTATTACCATTTTTTAAAGATAAAATATTACATAACTTCTTTTCATAATGATCATAGAAAAATATAAATATTACATATATGTATGTACGATCTACCATATTTATGATTATAGTATATTTAATTTTTCATCACAATAATTCATGATTTGTTTAAAAATTTAATCTTTTATATAAATATGATAATTATGACATGATTATTATTCATGAGATGTTTAAATAATAAACTATTTGACCATAGTTAACCTACCAAAGTAATTTTTGGAAAAATAATCCAAATATCCTCAAAAATTCTAAGGTGAAATTAATTTATGATGTAATCATATATAACATGTTAATAAGTTAATGAAAGGAATAATAAACTTGTAAAAGGATCCTCTAAAACTATATAATTAATATTATTTTATTATTTAGGAATATAAATAACATACTTGATGAGTCAGACTCAAGGTAAGAGTTTCTTGTCTCACATTTAATTTTATAAGACATACACTATATTTAACACTTATTTATTTTATGTGTGGTATATACATCCTTTATTATAATTTTTATTATTAATTAATTTCTATTAATAGTATTTAATATTTCATTTAGTGATATTTATTTCAATTGAATTATGATATAAAAGATACAAATGTTGTAAGGCTGTATTTCACAAATCATATCATTATTTGGGATTATTTCGATTTAAGTCTCCATTTGGGGAGTTATTTGATATTTATATTGTAAAATAAATATATTTTATTATCATATGGTTATTAATGAATTATTTCATTTAATATTACCATTTTCCATCTCATTGATACTTAAAATGAATAAGAAAATATTTTAAATAAAACCAAATATTATTTCTCTCTCCAGTCGAAAATCATTTTTCCTCAAAAAAAATATTTTCAAAATTTGTTTTTAATTTTTTCAGAATATTAAAAATTATTTTTTAATTTTTTTACCCATGTATAAATGTATAAAAAATGGTTTTAAATGAATATCCTAGCCTTTTTCTAAAAAATACACCTTTATAAACTTTTTACACTTAAAAAAGGATTTTTTAACTTATACAGCTTGTAAACAATTTCACACTATCATGGTCATAATTTATTTGAGGATTCATTTTTATATTTATAAGGATATTTTTGAAGAATTATTTTTCCCTAAAATTAGGGAAAATATTAGTTTTTAAATTTAATATTTAAGGAAAATAATTTTGATAATATTTTATAAATTTTATAGTATTAAATTGTACATGTTAATTTTTAAATAAAGGTTATGTTCCTCAAGGAATGTTCAATGTGATATTTCAAAACAATTTCCCATTTAAGAAGACACCCTTTTATTATACTTACACTTTAATGTGAATATACCCCCATGATACCATCCTAATTATTTTTCTACATGGTTTATGATTATTTTTAATGGGGATGTACTATATTGATACCATTCATTTTAATTTGGATGATTTATGACTATGTTTATTGATTGGTGTAATTGTTATGATTTAGAATTCTAGTTTTTCAATATGAATGCTTATGTTGGTTATGATAAAATCGTTTTATATGAGGAATGCATTGGATATCATAAGTGATTGGTGGGACCCATTATATCTCCTGGAAAAATTAGTAAGTCTCATGAGACAAAATAGATTGTGTTTTGTATGAGGACATACCAATTTATATAGATATATTGGTACAATTACTTGAAGAAATTAGATGTCTTGGAACATATCCTCAAGAATTGTTTTTAGATATCAATCATTATGAATTCCACCATTATTAATTCAATTATTGATATACCATGTGATTATTTGATTAGTTAAAATAACCATAGTTATGTTTTATGCTCATGTGATTATTTTTTATGGATTTATTTTGTCATTATTTACACCTACTTTATTATGAAAAAATTATTGATTAAATGGTTTGTGGTTTAGTTATTTACTTTTTGGTATTGATTATGACTTATTTATTCATATCTATTATTTTATGCTTACTATTACTAAGAGTCTGATATCACCCATTTCATATATTTTTTCCCCAAGATACAAGGATGTTTTTTATGGCCGATATGCATGAATACACTAAGGGTAATAATTTAATTCTCAATTAAATTATTTGTTTCTTTTTTGTTTAAAAATTTAAAATCATTTCATGTGGGTATCTAGTTTACAAAAACTAATAAACTATTATATCCTTTGAGATGTGATTCCTCTTATCTTATGCTCATGTAATAAATTTTCCACTAACTCTAGGAAACTAGGGTCATAAATTATATAGTAGGTATCAAAGAAAGTTTGGTAGAAACTTTGTGAACTAGATCTTAGAAAACATATATTAGGGAATATAACCATCTAATTAGAAATAAGTATAAGTATATGATAAAATAATAATTATTTGGTGTGAAATAGATGATGTGGGTATTCCTAGAAAATATATATTTACAGATACTATAAGGGTAAATAGTTTCAGAATAAATGTACATAAGGTTATAACTCTTGAAAGGATGCATCAGCCTTGACCTGATCACCACCCGGTGCATCAAAATGTTCCTTGAACTCATATGGTTTGACACTACTAGGAGATATTCTTTGAGAAAATATTTTATTTAAAAACCATTATTATGGATTTGAAAATAAAGATATCACCAAAGAAACCATGTTTATTATTATGAGATTACCCATGCATAAATATTTCAATATATGTTTAGTGTTTCACTATTTTTGGGATTAAAAATTATTTTTCATAGTGTTGTTCTGTAATATAGTGTATTGCATTATTTTGAAATGGTTTATAATGAATTTAATGGGAAATGTATCAATTCATTTACTCCATGTATGGAATTCCCTCCTGGGAATGATAATGAAGCTGGGGCTAGAAGTGAACCTGGAAGTGATCAAATTGTAACCATTTTGGGGAACCTAAAGCAGGTTATGAATAATAACCTTTATCATATATGTAATCCTACCGATCCACTATAAAATATAGCAATGTTAGACTACTTCAAGCATAATCAACCCCATCATTCAATGGTACTAAAAATCCAATTTTAGGCATGAAATGGATAAGTTCCTCATGAAAGATATTTATTTCTATAGGATGTCATGAAAGGGAGAATGTTGTTATGGATGTTTATCATCTCTCAAGAGATGATAATTAGTTGTGTTCATTGATTCCAAACATTATTGTTGAAGAATAAATATAAAATATGGAATCTAAGATCTTAAAGGTACTCTTTGTGGAAAAACTTTTTCTTTATGAGTAATGAGAAGAAATGGAAAGATATTTTTTGAGTCTATCATAGAAAGGAGAGTAAAATATTTCCAAGTATGAATCCAACTATACAAGGATAAAAACTCATACTAAAGACTATATCTATAATTCAAAGAGAAATATTTTCCATATTATTGACTGGATTAATACAATCCTCTAAAGGAAACTAGTATCCCAAAATTTCTTATAACTTGAGGATATAATATTATGTTCTATCTGGATAGGTAACTAATTCTCAAAATATTATAAAGTATAAGGGAATGAAGAGAAGAAGAGGATTCCAGAGAAAAATAAGGATAAAGGGGTGAAGGGAAAGAAGAATTTTCCAACATGTGATACCTGTGGAAGGTAACATGTTGATAAATGATTAAAAATTAAAGGATTTTTTTCCCATGTGTGGGGAAAATCTCACGAAGATCATGTATTCAAGGGAAATAAATAATCTACCAATATGATATTCTTTCACTATATTTATATTCGGCACTAAAAAAATTAATTCTCCTAGTGTCAAGGGAATATAACTCATTAAAAACTATGGGATCATGTTTTGAATTATGCTATGGCTACATCCTAAGTTGAATGAATACTATTCATGTGTATTTGGAAATAAACAATAAGTTGTTAGATTAGTTTATTAATGATTTTATCATTACGAGAATCATAAAAATATAAAGGTTTTTATTACTATACCATTTCTTAAAGGATTTTAGAGAATATGTTGAATTTAACCAATGTCTAATAATAGTGAACCACTGACAAGTTGAATCTCTTGTAAAAAACATGATTGAAGAAGGATAACACTTAATATGTGTATGATGTTGAGATAATAATGATAAAGATGTTTTTATGAGGGTAATAGAAATTTTGAAGTTTTATATAATATTTTATATTGAGGTCATTATGGGATATTACAATTTAGAAACATGATAGAAATTATATTGATATGGTTATAGAAAAAGGACAACCCACACAGTCAGTGATAACCTGTCACATCTGAAAATGTTGTGGGGATGAAGAAAGATAGTGGTTCTTCACATAACAATGGTCTAAAAGTTTTCTTAGTTAATATGTCACTATTTTAAGTTATTAAATTTGATGAATAAATAATAATGATGAGACATTTGTTGTACACTTGAAGTTTAATGATTAATGTATTATATTTAGAACTTGTTCTAACTATATAGGTCCTGGAAAATAGTTAGTGATATATGGAATACTTTTCACTCTTTTATGGATCTTAAGATCCATTAAAATAGAATTTTAGTTCTTTAATAATTAATTAAAATAATTTTTGGACATTCATTTCTTGGAGTAAGTGATTAATTGTAAATTGATCAAAGAAAAACCAAAGGATGAAATTATTCCAATAAAATAAAAATATATAAAGTATGTATATTTTATTATATTCCTATATAATAAAATTATCCCTCATACTTAGGGAATATATCGTGAAATTTTTTTATCCTTTTTTCTTCATATGTAATTGATCAAATGGATATTTAAATCATCACTCATTTATGATTTTTAGGTCCTTAACTTTCTACTGATCATTGTATTTCTATTGATCAATAATCTCTTTTAGTCTGTATAATTATTTACACTTTTCTTCCATATCCATAGCTTCAATTTCCACAAATGTTCTCCTACTTATAAACCACATTTTTTGTTATTCCCTATGAAATTTTTTGGTAACCTTTATCTATTATTAAGATAATATTTTATTAACTCTTTTTTTGATGTGGGTATTTCAAAAATGGTATTTTTAAATGTCATACCCTTGATTTACGAGAACAAGTTTAAATTGTGATGATGCAATTTATTTAATGTGGGTAAAATGTAACACCCTGAAATGATAAAATTAGAAATTATTATTTGATAGTGCATGAGAAACCGAAAACCGTGATTAAACATATGAAGAGTTATATTTCTTTAAATCTAATCTCATGGATAGGTTGTAAAACACACAACCAAGAGTCTAAATAAACAATAATATTGTATAACTTTATAAAATAATTTTTAAATAAAATTATATGAAAATATTATGGATGATATTTTTCTTCTTATACATATTAGGGATTTTCATAAAATCATCATACATAACATTATATTTTTTATAAAAAAATTATTTGAAGTATCTGAGGTGGAAAATGGAGATGTTAACTCAATAAATTTATATATAGATCATAAAGTAACATATTTTTTTACCCTTTTGGTAAATTAATTTGTAGATTTATCTTCTATAATATACCATGAAATAATTTAAATAGACTTATTTTTCATTTTTTGATTTCCTATTTTTCTCACTATCTTATTTGGGATATTCAAGAATACATTTCTAGTTGAATCACATCCACAATATATAGGTTAATTTTTATGCCCCAATATATTAAAAGATTATTCTGAGTGGGCAGGTGGTGAATATTTGTTTTAAATTTTAAACAATGAAACATTATTATCAAAGTGATAACCAATGATAATTGTGAAAAGTATGATTAAAAACATAATGAATGATTATTTATAGTAGTTCAGATCACCAAGATCCTAATTTAATATTCAATATTCTTTACTCAATTTTAAGACGAATATTCTCTAATCCCTCTCTTTTGATAAAGAGTTATAACCCATTTATAGGTGTACATACATTTTTCTCACATGATGGTATAACCCCAAATAGGCTTTTCACAGGAGTAACAACCTAGAAAACTTTTTTCTTAGTGTCAAAACCCAACCATACTTTTAGAAAGGAGTGATAATCTAGTAGATTGGTTTTATATGGTAAAATCATAAACCAACTCTAGAAGAAAAAACATCATAATTAAGAAATACTATAATAAAAAACTAGGTATAATATATAATAATAATAGAGAAGAAGATTTTGAATATCAATAAATCTAAAGATATTTTACCACATATGTATAATATAATAAAATGGTGAATTCCTCTTTGATCACATTAATGGAAGATTAGTCACAATTTATATTCAATAGTTTATTATTCTTGTATCAATGTTTTTTTCTCCCACTATAATCACATAAAATTTCATGATCAATCTTGTTTGAATAAACATTGTCAATGTTATTTTATCTCAACCATTGATTTTTATTACAATGTATAATTGAAATTAATTAACTTCATGATCTTCTTTGATGAGTAGGAACATCTAAAAGACAAATCTAAAAATTCCATGTTAGAAAATAATTATGTTTAGAATATTAATATTACATGTATTTTGATATAATGCACTCACACTCATTGAATATTCATGCTCGTTTATTCCTACATGAAAATAAAATAATTTTTTTGAAAACATCATTAAGATTAAAAATATTTTTTAAATTAATAAAGTTAATAAAAATAATTTTTCAAACTAGAAGTAATTTAATATTTTAAAAGATATGAAAAACATATCATAAAACCATTTATGTGAGTATTATTTTTTCATAATTATTTTAGCTGTATTTTCCTATAAAATGATTTTCAACATAATCAATATAAATAATATTCATTTTACCAAGAAATAAATTTATTCAAAAACATTTACTAAACTTTCATTAAATATATTTATGAAAAATAATGCTACAATTGAGAATTTTGGAAAATATTGAATTTTGCAAAAATAAGAAAAGTAATATACTAACCATGTGAGAGGAATTAGCCATGTGGTCAATATACTTACCATGTCATCACACACTATCATTATACTAACCATGAAATTACTTTGATTATGTGGTAGGTGCACTTATCATGCATGAATGGCCGGTATATAGATTGTGTTAACAATTTCATATGGACCACAAACAAATAATTCAAGCTAAAAATATATAATAAATAATTTCAAAATAATTTTTTTGTTAATTTTTTTATGTAGATTAAAAATAAATCATGCGGTATATAAAAAATATTAGTAGTAATTTAAAATAACCCATTACATCACATGAAATTTGACTTTACGATACCTTGTATTAATTGCTAGCCCAATGTAGGTAGGTATATCCTCAGGTGGTAAGTGCATATGTCTTGAGGTAGCTTGAAAATACGGAACATGTAGGTTTACTGTCATTTTATTACTTTTGAAATAACCAACATAGTATATTGATGTCTTATCATGGTAAATATTATATTACATGCATGGTAGATTTAATCATTATTTACAATAAGTTCATTTTCAAGGAATAGTAGGTAATAAATTACCCATTATCACTGACAACATAGATAACAAAATACTCATAAGGCATGTACTATTAAATAGAATAATTTTGTAGCGACCCAACCCTAAAATCCTAGAGCCTGCATTTGTTATCAATTACATTGGCATGATTACAAGGACTCAATCCCTAAAGGATGAACATTTTAGCAGTCTTGGTGAACTATATATATAAATGGGTCTTTTATTACAAATTACTAGACTAATTATAATTTTTCATCTTCTTTTTAAATAAACACCTTTGAGGATAACTTTAATTTATCTGGTATGAATATGTTCTTATATTTCATAGTACTCTTATGAAATCCTATGGAAAGAAACCTAATAATGGTGAGTTCAAATTCAATGTAAGTAAAAAATATATTGGAAGAAATAATGAATAAAAAAGAATTGTAAAATGGAACTATAAATAACAGAACACACATATCGTGTAATCAATAAACTTAATGGAAGTATGTAGATAATATGGAAAGGTAAAAATTGGAAATATATTTCATTCAAACAAGTAGATAAAGAAAAATTATTATGGAAAGGTATGAAACTAAAACAAAATCCAATAAATCAATGAACTGAAATTTGCTATATTCATTGATATCTCGATGCAATATCTCATGGATAAATAATAAAAGAAACAAATATGAGGAAACTTCTTAATTTTTGGATGTCATTTCTGAGCTAGATGAAAAACTATTACCATCATGACCTTTTACAAGAATGATTCAAACTAAGGGTATAAACCTATTTTTGAAACTATTTGTCTCATGAGAACATGTTGATGCATGAAGAGGCTATATAATTTCTAGGATCCACCCATCATTGAAAATCAAAAACATTACTCATATTGAAAAATAAAAATAACAAATATGCGCTATCAAATAACCATATTGATTGAGAAATATAGATATATCAATAATTCCTCATTTAAACACCATATATAAAATAGTATATAGTTTAGGAAATTTTAATATCCATAATAAATGGTATGTATAATTAGAAGAAATTCAATACTCAATGATCATATAAAATTTGATATTTCAAGGGGACTAACAATTATATCAAGGAAGTGAATGTGAATACTATAATTGGCCATATCAATCATAAAAAATCGAGAGGAATATAAAGAACAATATCAATACCAAAAAAATCCCATGTGGACTAAAAATAGAGGGTTGTTTTCCTTAGGGAAATAAATGAATAACATTTAAAAATATTTATTTGGAAAATATCATTTTATTTTGAAAAACCATTTGAAAATATTTTTCATTGAAAATACATTTTGAAAAAAATTTATTTAAAAAACATTTTATCATGAAAAGAAAGATTCAATGAAATGATGGTAGATATATCTATAAAAGTCATATGTGGTAAAAAGAAAATTCATTTAGTATAGAAGGATAGAAGATGGATCATTTGAAAAAAAAGAATATTCCTTTGAAAAAATTGTTAAAATAAATAATGGGAAAATTTATTTACCAAATAATTGTATTTATTTTGAATTTTATTTAATAAAACATTCTTTTTAGATGAAAATAGGTTCTACGACTATATAGAGAAATAAAGTCGGGCTTTGGGAAAAACAATTACAAAATATTTTGAGTAACAAAGAGTGTAAAAATGGTACACATACTTGAATATTTTAATGAATAACCTGATAAGGGAAAATGAATGGTTTTATTATATAATGGTAATATAATTTCTTCAAATTGAAATACCATTGAAATATCATTAAAGTTATTATTGAGGAAAATAATCATTAAACATTCCAAAGTGATCGATAACACTTTGAAAAATTATAAAGCTTAATCCTTATAATGGAATAAAATTAAATGTAGGTTTAATATATCATGAAGGTAAAAGTATTAATTATATAATATAATAAAATGGGAAGTATATACACCGCACACAATATGTATGTGGTGAACATGATATTTTTATCATGGATGTATAAAAGTGACATTAGAATCCCTTATATATGAACCAAAAGAAAAAAATTAGTAATCATAAATTGAAACATATAAATACCATTAATATAAAATATTTAATTATATTACATTTCAATGTGGTAATATGTACACCATATATAACAAATTAGGTGCACAATAATAAAGTATACATCACAGATAGTAAAGTGAGACAAGAGTCCCTTACCTTGAGTTTCCTTTCAGGTGAAAGTCAATTAAAAAACATTATAATAAACTTATATTAGTTTTATACATTCTTGAAAAACATTTTAATATTTATCATTACTTTTATTTCATATATTACTATGTTTTATACAACTAATTAAATAATACTATTTACATCACAAAATTCAGATTATGTTTTAAAAAAAACTTTTGTTGGTCAAATATGGTTAAATGGGTTATTAAATAACATCTACAGAATCATAATAATGCAACAATTATTATAATAAAAAATAAATTATACTTTTATAATCAATCATGAAATTTGGTTAGGAAAAATTAACCAACATTACAATCATGGAGACAGTATGTGGTATATATGCATGAGTAACGTTATCATTTTTCAATGATCATTATAAAAGAAGGAAATTTGAATTATATGTTTCTAGAATGATCATAATATCATTAATAACATGTTATTTTGATATATATACTTATATATAAAATTATCATGATGTAAAAGGAATCAAATCGTGCGGAGGAGGAAGCAGTCCACTGTCTACGACCGACATTATCACTTTTTAGTATGTGAAATGATAATAATGGAAATAATATATATATATATATATATATATAAATTTACTTAATTAATTAATATTAAGTTGATGTTGTGTATGTCTCTTATTTTCAATTTTATTCATCTTTTATACGTTCCATGGATCATGTGAACAAATCACATCCCTTTAAGGGGGAAGAAGTCCACACTTCCTCAAATGATCTTATCATATTTACCTATGATGGAAAGAATAATGGTATTATCTTTATAAAAATTATAGAATAATACATAAATTATAAATATCATATATAATATTGACAAATATTGTGTCCATAATAATGGACGTCCATGAAATTTGGAAGTTGAAAAATAAACAATCATTGTTTCATGAGATAGTAGTTCACCATACATAGAATTAGTATGTTTGTTACCCATTATATGGAGGTGTGGGTATGTGTAGGTATAAATATTAAGATAAAAACATCCTAGTATATTTATAATTCTGTTTTTGTTATTTAATTATTTATTAAAGAAGATAATTGGTGTTGAAGAATGGAAATGAAACTACCAATTTTGATAGAAGACGTTAACTCTTATTCGAGTAACTTCTTTTGGTTTGAACCAAAAGATACCTTGGATTAATTTCTTCCCAATGGGTGTCTTGTAAAATTATGGGGGAGATTTTCAGAGACAACTTGTTCAGATTTTGGATGATCCTATGTGGATTGAGATGTGTGATGAATTGGTAGATTTGGTGACCTTTTACAGGGAAGGAAAAGGATTCACTTGGAATTTTAGGAAACAAGTTAGGTGTATCAAGTTCTTATATAAGAATGTCATAAAAAACAAAAAAACAAAATACTGGAAGGTTAATGGTAGATATACGTCCATATAATTGGTTTTGGAAAAGTGGTTCTCTCATTTTAGAACTTAAATATAAGGTTTAGTCCACTTTTAAGTATAATTACATTTTAATCAATGCTATTAAATTTAATCAATTTCACAAATAATTTTGGTCGAAAATTAAGTTGATATTATTAGAATCTAAATATAATCTTGAATAATATGGTTTATATATATATTTTAAAATTCAATTCATAGAATCTAAAAAATTAAAATTAATTCTAATCCCATAGGCTGATGAATTAACTGGTTTGATTAGAAAAATTATCAAAAGATTGATATGTTTTATAGTCAATTTCAATGTGGAATTGATTATAGTAAACTACATTATATTAATAGATTTTTAATTTATCTATTGTTAAATTATAAAAAATTTAAAATATAAATCAACATTAATAATAATATAAATGAAAAATTCAATTTTTAACTAAAATGCAATATTTTCCACTATTCATCAAAAAATGAATTTTTTCAAAAAAATACCAGAAATTCATCCAAGGATAATTTTAACACTATTAATTATTAAAATTAATTTTCTTTATTAAAAATAATTTACAATAGTGTCCAAATTAATATTTTAAATAGGTTTTCTTTTAAAAGGTGATAAAATTTCCTTTATAAAAATATATGTTTTCTATTTCTAAAATAGTGTTTGTTCTTATCTTATGCATATAGAACATAATAGATAAATTTAAAAATTATTTTATTGAATATATATAATATATTTTTCATTAAAATCAAATACTAATTTTAATTAGTTATGTTTATTAAGGTAAAACACCATTGGAAGCATAAAATAACAATATTTATTTTCTATAACCAGTTCTTTATTATTTCCATCCCTCATTAATTGGTAAAACATAAATTTTCATAAGTTAGTTAACATTATTCATTACTACTAACATAATGGCTAGGTGAAGTCATATTATATTAAAAACAATATTTTTATAATATATTTGTATTTGGTGAAACTCAGTCTTACGTGTAATGCAAGCTAACTCGGTGTTGCGTGAATTAAAATATACAGAATATATTTTAAATAATAAATATATTGTAATGTATACATATATTATATTATCTTATGTGTTTAGTGTCATTTTTCATACATGCTATCAAATACAAGGTTCTTATTTTTGATTTTTAGGGCATCACATTCTCCCCCACCTTATTTAATTTGCATTCACATAATTTAAACTCAATCATTGTGACAAATTGTTTGATACTTCTAATGTTTTAAATACCATATTTTGATAAGGGTGCATAAGCCATCCTCTATAAAAGAAAGAATGGAATGTACGAAGGTCACATGGACTACCATTTAACTAAATCTCACAATTAGAGAACATCATTGGAAATTATAGATATGTATTAGGAATAAGAGTGTAAATATTTATATGGAGTGAATAAGGTCATAAATTTAAAAAAAGTGTTTTATAAATTTAATACTGAGGGATTGAATGAAATTATTCTGTGATGATTTATTAGAACATCGGTTCAACATATATTAAGGTATTATGATAACATTTTATTTTAATTCATGTTTCTCATGATGGGTAATTCTTTTACTGACCAAGAATATAATGAAATGTTCTTAATTGATAGCTTTCAATTTCATATGAACATTCCTAACTTTTGGATGTGCTTTAATAAAATTATAATTCATTCATTTTCTCCCATAATTTAATTATCAATAATGATTTTTTTCAATCTTTAACCACTAAATGAATCTTTTATAGAACCTTATGGCATATAAAAGTGTAATAAAACTAACTATATGTCTATTACTATCATTCAAAACAATTATGGTTAATATATTAATCTCTAATAATCAAAAGTGATATAATTGGTTCATTATTTTCATTTTTTCTTGAATTTTTTAACTAAAATCCATGATAAAATTAACATGAAAATTATATAGGTTAGTGATTGGCATGAAACACTTATCATTCTTCGGTTATGGGTTCATGAATCGTAGAATTGTTAGATTTTATTGGTTTTCACCCAGCTTATATGTTGTTTTTTTCTAAAAACAAATTTATTTAAATTAAAAAAGAAATATGATAGACATCCTTGAAATAAGATTAATCCTTAAATATAATTGTATCTAATAAAACCTCCACACATAAATACTTTATCCATTTATTTCTACATAGGTCCTTCTTTTGTGTTGGGTTTATCCATAATATCTGTCATAAGATTTAAAAATCATGACACCATAACCTCATTACAAAACACATTAGGTTTAACCTTGATCATTCATTTTCATAATCCTTTATACTATTTTGTAAAGAAAATGTGGATTATCCTAAGCATATCCCCCGAGAGTGTAAAACCAGGTGCCCAATAAGGCCTATTTTTGTGAACCTGGTTATCCCATGTCTGGCTTAGAAAACGTCTTTAGAGTTATTACTCCAAGGTACATCTGTTCCAGAACCACATCCATTTATAGAATCCAAACATGGATTTGTTTCTAGTAAGAACCACATAATCTATACATTACCAAAATTATATGGTGTTTTTATACACTTATCCTCAAAATCAACTTTTTGGTTATGTTCTCCAGCTGATTTTTTCTTAAATCTAGTTCTCTATGTTTCTACTAAACATTATTTGATACCAATATTAGTGACCTAGCACCAAAATCCTAGATAGTGTATCTATTAGCAATTGCATTAGCATGATTACTAGTAATAAATCCTCAGAGTACATATCAATTTTTTAGTGTTGGTAAACAAGATACATAAATGAGCATTTTATTACAAATAACAACTCTAATTAGAACATTATTTTTTCATTATTATTTCAAAATAAATTTCTTTATTGATAAATCTACTCCATATTTTGAATCCATGCATAAATTTCATATGAATATTCTTGGATTTTGGGGGAAATAAACATAATAACAGTGATATCAGATTCTCAGTGAGGAAAAAATATAGGGGAAGAAATAATTAATCAATAATAATAGAAAAATGGAAAGGTAAATAACTGAAGACACATGCAAATAATCAATAAATTGAATGGAAGTACGTAAACAATATATCAATGTAACAACTATAGATACATTACTTTAAAATAACTAGATAATACAAAATCACTATGGTAATGGAAGAAACTAAACCACATTCCATTTAATCAATGAACAGAAATGAAATATATTCGTAGATATGTTGATGAAAGATATCTTGGATGAATAATAACTAAAACTAATATGAGGGTAATGATTAATTATTTTAAATAATGTCTAATGCATATGAAATCCTACTACCATAAATAACTTTCACAAAATGGTTTAAAACTAATGTTATAACCCTAATTTCACAACAATTTGTCTCATCAGAACCTATTGAAACACTAAGGAGCTATATAAAGTCTGAGCTCCACTTTCCATTGCTAGTCAAAAAAATTACACATATTGAATAACGAAAATAACTAATATTCCTTAATAAATAAACGTATTAAATGAGAAATATAGATTTTACATTAATTCCCAATTTAAACAACACATGTAAAATGGTATACAGTTAAGGAAATAATAATATTAATGATAAATGTTGTGGATAATTTGGATAAATTCAGTGCTTAATGATCATATAAAATTCTATATATCAAGGGGACTCACAAATAAATCAAGGAAGTGAATTTGAATACCATCTATGGCCAAATCAGTCATAAACCATCTAGAGGAAAAATAAGTATGTTATAAATATAAAAAATCACATGTGGAGTAAAAATAGAGGGTTGTTGTCATTGGTTAAATACAAGAATAACTTTTGAAAATATTCTTGAGGAAAATATCATTTCCTTTTGAAAAATCATTTTAAAATATTTTTCTTTGAAAATATCGTTTGAAATTTTTTTAATTAAAATTAATCATTTTAAACATGGAAAGTAATATTGAATGAAATAATAGCATTAAAATCTAAAGAAGTCATACGAGGTAAAAAGAATATTCCATTTGTGGGACAACCAGTTAGAAAATGCCTCATTTTAATAGTAACTAGAATATTCATTTGATAAAATTTGTAATATAAAAAACAGTGTAAAATTGTCCTTACCATATTATTTGAAAAAATGTTTTCAAAATCTTTTTAATAAAACATGGTATTAGAAGAAAATAGGTTATCTGATTAAAGAGATAAATAAATTTGGGTTTTCTGAAAAACATTTTCCAAAACATTTTGAGTACCGTAGAGTGTAAAAATGGTTATAATACCTGGAAATGGTAATGAATAACTATATGAGTTAAAATTAATAGTTCAATTGAAAAATATTTATACAATTTCATTAAATGTAAATACCATTGAAATATCATTCAAGTTATTATTGTGTAAAATAATTTCTAAATATTCCAAAGTGTCTCATTCAACTTTGAAGAATTTTAAAACATAATAATCATGATGGAATAAAATTAATTGTATGTTTAATATACTTGAAAGGCTAAATAAATAATGATACAATTTTACAAAATGGGCATCAGATATACTATATGAAATATGTAAGTGGTTAACATGAATTTTTTCTCACAACTTTAAAAAATTAAGATAAGAATCCCATACATATGAATCGAAAGACCCAAAAGTAATAATCATAAATTGAAACATCTTTTATACCATGAATATAAAATAATCCATGATATTACATGTGAATGTGGTTGCATGTACACCATATATATGAAATTAGGTTCACAACAATAATATATGCCTCGTAGAAATAAAATTTAGACAAGAGTCCATTTCCTTGAGTTTCTTTTCTAGTGATCATCCATTAACATCATATATAATAAACTGATGAAAGATTAATACTTTCTTGAGAAACATTTTCATGTTTATAACAAATTTTATTTGACTTATTACTATGTTGTATACAACTACATGAACAATAATGTTTATATTTGGTGTTTTGACCAAATTCAGTTCATGTTTAAAAAAAACTTTTATAGGTCAACTTTGGTCATATGGGTCGTTATATAACATCTATTGAATAATAATTATGAAATTATTATTATATTCATACATAAATTATACTTTTAATGTCAATAATAAAAAATATTTATGAAAAATGAACCAACGTTACAATCATGGAGATAGTTGGTCGTACGTATACATGAGTACTTACTTCTGAAAAAATGGATTGTTATAATGGGTCATTTCCGAAAGGCTCCCATAAAAAATTTTATTTTTGACAGGGTCCCATAAAAAATGACCCATCACGGAAAATGGCATTGTAAATATTTCTTTTCTCTAATGTCTATAAAAAATAGATTATTTGCGATGGGCAGTAGAATCATCGCAAAAAACATTCAACGGTTTTTTAAGAAACTATTTGCAATGGACCAACAAACTGTCACAAATTGCTTCTTGATTTTTACTCGTTTATGATGGTCCATCGTAATTACTTATCGAAATATAAATAAAAATAACCCCTTTTGCAACGGTCTATCACAAATAATTTAAAAAACTAAAAAAAAAAATTAAATAATTAAATAATATTAACAATAAAATAATTTTAATATAATATAATATAATATAATATTAATGTAATTAAAATCATAAAATTAATATTAATGGAATAAAATTATTTATAAAATAATAAATATAATATAATATTATCATAAATTAAAGAATAATATTAATAATTGTAAAATAAAAATAATTATAAAATAACTAATTAATATTAAAATATTATTATTAATATTAATGAAATAATAATATTAGTAATATAAATAAAACTTGAGTATTCACATAAAAAATATTTGTTAATAAAATAATGAATATCTTAAAAAAATAAAATAAAAATTAAAAACATTAATTTTTGAGACAATATAAAACACACACTATTTAAAACATTAAATAGTTAAAATTACAAAAAAATACAATGAAATGTTCCATCATAAGATAACCAGAAATAACTGATTATATGGAGGGTCGTCTAGAGGAGCTGAAGGAGATGGTAAAGGGAACTCCATCCCTAAACTGCGAGTCAGATGTCGCAAGTACTCCATCTACTCCTGCTCCTATAGCCATCGACACATATAATACTGCATCTACTACTACTATTGTTACTAGTACTGCTACTATCATAGGAACACTTCCTGTTGTTGCTGCTACCATTGACGCTTCTCCTCATGCTCCCTACATATAGTCTTAATAAGCTCAATCTAAGATCACAGATTCACCTAATACTATGCATGAGATGATGATAACTCTCCATGAGCTCCTCTCGAGCTAGACACCGACATCACATAGGTTCCATAAAAATCCCCAGGTGTCACTTGAGAGCCGATACCAATAACTCATCCTTTTTCAAAGCCATACTGGGTCTCCAACATCCATGTTGCCTCATCAAATAGGGGGCATTGGTCTAGAGATCAGTCTCATCCTAAATCTTAACATCTGTCTGAGACATTTTAGTCTCATATTAATCCTCCAAATGCAATTTAAGATTAATGTAGTTAAAATATTAATAGTAGTTAAAATTAATAATCAAAAAAACTTTTACTGACCACAATACAACACTGGTGAGAACCTCTAATCTCCCCAATGGCTGGATCACTGTACATCCTCCTATAAACATTGTAATCCATAATTTCAGGCCATGTAAATGCCTATATTAGTATGAAAAAAACCATTTAAATTTAAATTTGTATACAATATTTTAAAAAAATATGTACTTACCACATGCTAGCTTTACATAATAAACGTACGACTACCAGCTCGATGTGTCACCTCATGTCTCCCCCGATTTTACTGACCTACTGATGATCTACACTGAAACTTCCTACTCAACCAATGTGTACATAATCCATCCCAAACATGAGTTGAAATATTATTAGGTCGGTAGACATGACATGTCTCATCAAACTTCTGTACACATGCTTTCTCCATTTCCTTCCTTTTCAAATTGTGGAAAAACTGAGTGTAACACGTACACATAGCTCCCAACCATGCCTTCCAAATAGCCACACACATTATCTCCTCAATGTGATACCATAAAACCTATAAATAATTTATTATATCTTATTATTAATTAATATAATTTCAATATAAATATTATTTTTTTACGTACCAACCAATGATTGAACATGCGCTGGTGAACATCGACATGAATCTGATCCCCTGACACCCATGCATCAAAAAAATATTTGAGCAATATAGTGCTCCCTTGTCCAACAACTATATGCGTAATGCTGTGAAAAAATAATAATTAATCAAAAAATTAGAATATAAATAAATAAATTAAAGCTAACTAAAATTCAAAGATAAACATACTTCTTATGTGCGTTGATCAAACAAAATATGTGGACTTCGCTCAGGTGTAGGGTCATGAATCATTAGTCAGGAAAGACCACACCCCTTCCAAGTGCCGCATGAACTTCCAACAGTCTAAGGGTTGGATAATCCAACTTCCTACTCATCCAACATTAGATAGGCATCCTATAACATATGAAACAAATCATCATTCATCTGAAACATGAAATAATTTTTGTTAGCAATCAATTAAAAACAACAATTATATATAGATATATATTATATATGATTATAATTGGAATTTAAGTGTGTCAATGTTCATCTTCATACTCAAATTCATAGATGTTGATGTCAATGTATTTATCTTCCAACTCAGCATCATCAATTTCTATATAAGTTTCTGTTTCACCATCTCTTGTCATTTAAAATTTAGTTGTAACGTCATTAACATCATCCTCACCATCGGCCCTTAACTGTGGGGGTGTCATAAATGATATTCATGTCTCTTCATGTAAAATATGGATTTAGAGTAGTCTCTTGAAAAATTTCAATTCCTTTAACTTCAGCAGAACCATATTCACTTTTATTAAACTGATTCTCTCAAGTTTTACTTATTATTATTCTCCACCAATCACCCAACTCCCTTGAAGTAGCACAATAATTTTCATAATAATTTAGATGTGCCTTATGAACCAATAAATATGGTTCATTTACTATAAGAATAATTATAAATTTAATATCAATGATTACATCGATCAGATGAACATGTAATCCTCTCTCAGTATCAATCCACTATCATTTAAACATCATTACGTAATGTTCACCTAGATAATACACTTCAATGATTTCTTCCAGCAAACTGTAAAAGTAAACATCAGTTTCTCTATGATGAGATCCTCTTAAGAAAACACCACTGTCCATTATTTTTTTGATTCCCCATATGCACGTGTATGAAATCAATAATCATTCACGACATATACATTATATGATTTAACCATTTTGAATGGCGGGATACTCAATATAGATAATTGATTTTCAATTTTATCACCATGTTGAGATAACTAAAATTTTGTAAAATAATTTTCAACATAAAAATTATTAAATTGATTTCTTATATGAAATAAAAAATAATTTTTGTTACTAGTTTTTGAAACCAGTTAGAAAATTATTTTTTCCAACTTTCTTTAAGAGCAGCTGCTGTAATTTTCAGAAACATTTTTATGATATTATTACAATATAACCTAAAAATAAAATAATATTAATGTATTGTTATAAAAATTATAGAATAATTGATAGGAGAACTCACAATATGAATGGTGACATTTCATCATAGTTTAGCAGAATATATGTATGAGCTCTATGACGTTCATCATCTGAAATCCATCATTCATGAACTCCACTAGATCCAAGTTCATATTGGTTGAAAAATAATAATTGATTTATCATGTCATCATCAAGATTTCTATCATTACATCTCATGTAGTTTTTTATTGATATTCAGATTGAAAGTAATGAGAGCATAAAAAAGAATATTTCTTTTGCAAATAATCTTCTACAATTAAGTCTTAAACTGATTCTTTGTTACATACTTTTTTTCAATTTCTTCATGCGTCTCCCAAATAGGTACATCCATAAAAACTGAATTGGACCTCCACATTTTGTTTAATGTGTAATATTTAATATCAAATGACCCATTGGGTCAAAAAACATGGGGGAAGATTTTTTCCATTTTACATAAAATTAAAACAATATCTTCTTGTAGATTGCTTATGGCATCGTAGTCTGCCTTCAATGCCCAAATGTCTCAAAAAAAAGATATGTCTATTAGATCATCCCAAATCATTGGATTTAACAATCCTCTTAATCTGATTGGTATAATTATTTCCATTAAATCATATTATTCATGACTTTTAAATATGGTAATATGACCATTTCTGATATATCTTCCCAAATTGGAAACATATCTATCTGGAAGTCTCAAAAATTCAATACATAGACAAAATAATAATGAAATCTCTTTGGATGATTTATAAAATTCTTTTATCTTCATTAACTTATATTTTCTGGCAATTTAAAACTATTAATGATCTGGTTGCTTGTAAATTTAGGCAAGATCTAATCATGCCTTCACATTGTATTTGGTCTTACCTGGTGTATAAAAATCTATGAAATAACTTATCAAAATAATTCTTCTCAATGTGATTCAGATTCAACAGGTGATAGACCAAAAAATCAGACCAGATATAGAAAATCCCCAAAAAGGATTTCTTTTATCAAATTGTGACCTTTTCCAAACCAATCAATTTTATGTTGGTTTATTTTTGGTTCACATGTGATGGTAGGTCATGAAGATACCATTGATTTCAACTATGTACCTGAGATAATTCTTGGAGGCCCATATATTTCATTTTTAATTTTTTTGAAAAGATATTAGTTTCTTCAAAATTGATGATCGACTGGAAGAAATCTGCGATGAAAGTTGAAAAAAAGTTTTTTTCCATTGATGAGCATAAAGGATTTTCTATATCTAATGTAGTACATGCATGATTTTAGACCATGTGTACTCTAACCAGATAAATTAACATATGATGGGATGCCACTAATTTTCCACATCAATGCTTCTTTCAGTAGGAAGTTTTGTTTCACACCCACATCATGTGTGCTGACACTATTACTCAACTATGAATTCAACACATCAATCAATGTTTTCAAATAAAAATTGATATTATTTTGTGGATGACTTGGAACTAATAATGAAAAAAAGATATATGGCTCTATCATCCACATCCATGGAAGTAAATTATACAGTGTTAGAAAGAAAAGTCAGTAGGAATATTGACTACTGTAAAAACAAATGGACAGAAACCATGAGTAGAAAAACCCAATCTCACTTTTTGGGATTCTAAAGAAAACAATAGATGCACTTGGTAAAAATGATTCTATGAATCACCATCAGAGGTATTATTTAATCTTCTACCGGTTAAAATGTTGGTTTAGTTCCATGGAAATAATGATGTTGTGTTTTGAGACATAAATAAACGATGCAATCTAGATGTAAGTGGGAAATATCTCAATTATTTATAGGAACAAATCCAGACTTCCCTGGTTGAGCTTCTTTATACATTTATTTTCCACATGTAAGACAACAATCCAAAAACTCATTTTCATTATAATATAAGATACAACCATTTGAACCTGTATGAATCTTCTAATTACTAAGACCCTGATTACAAACTTGCCTCTTTCTCTCATAAAAATCTATAGGAAACACATTTAATTCCAGTATGATTGTTTTTAACAATGAAAATATTTGATCAAAACAACTATTTGACATTACATTATCTAATTTATTGGCCACAAATTTAGAAACAACTTCAAACATGCTTATCTTGAAACTGGGATATAAGGCACCCTTAGTGGACCTTAACAAATCATATAAATGAGATGTTTCCAATTCATGAGTTAAATCAACATCATCCTATGTTTTGGATTGTTGAATAACAGACCTACCACATCATGTACTAAACATTCAAACCATGATGGATTTGGAAGCATATAATTAATATCTTTTTTGGAACATCATTCACCATGTTCATTCAAAAAACATAATATAGTTGAAAACAAAAATGAAATAAATGAGCTCCCACATTTTCAAATGTGTCTTATGTCCCCAGAGCACATTTTTTACAAGGACACTTAACTTTCCCTTTTGAAGAAAAAAATTGGTTTCTATGATTCAAATGATAAGAAAGCTTGAACCCCCTCAATATATATAGGATACAAAATAGAATCGTTTCGATTCCTACACTGAGTTATCCAAGCACGATCATCTATACAGGACTATTATCGACTTCCTCGTTCCATATTTTTCTAAAAAATATGAAATAATTAGTTATTTTTTATAAATTTGTATAATATAAACACTATCCAAAAAAGATATGACAATTAAATTATATTTTCTAGTAATTTAAAACAATTTCTATAATTTAATAGCTATTTAAACTATTTTTTAAGCTTTTATACTAATCTACACTCATTTATAAAAATTTATACTAATTAACAAAAATTATTATAAATTTTAGGTTTTTTGTACTAGTTATTCTTAATTATGGGCAGCACAATTTCCAACAAATTGGCGACAACTCTACTGACAACTCATTCCATTTCAACTTTCTCAGACAAAAATCACTAAGAATAGTATGATCTGATTTCTTAATATTAATTTTTTTATGCACAAGATCATGAAACAAAAGCACCATGGAAGCGCTATCTATGATCTCGTGCATACGAAAATGGATATTTGTACACTCAAGCTAACTATTCATAGTGATTTCAGTCGTAGAAAGTGGCAAGGGGATGAGTCATCAGAAAGAAAAGAGCCTCTTTTGCTCGATGGCTCACCGCCATATAACTTTTTTTGACAAACATCGCTATGAAAAATCTGCTTTGATATATGTCCGTGCAAGTTTTTCGTATTGATTTTAGTGGAAAAAGTTGCAAGGAGCCTAGGCCTCGATAAAAAAGAATGCTGTCAATTTATTGGAAATTATGTCAGTGTATCAATGCACTCAGATTTATTATGATTTATTATGAATTATTATAAGTTATTTCTAATTAATCCTAATTAATCCTAATTATTTCTAATTATTTATAATTAATCCAAATTTTTCTAATTATTCCAGGTTGTTGCTAATTGTTCCTAGTTTTTGCTAATTATTCTTAATTATTCTTATTTATTCATAACTAATTGTAATTTTTGATTACTAATTATTTCAAATTATTAATAATTATTTATTTACTATTTATTTCAAATTATTACTAATTATTACTATTTATTACCATTTATTAGTAATTATTACTATTTATAATAAATTATTTCAAATTATTACAGATTAATTCTAATTTTTACAAATTATTTATAACAATTCCAAATTATTTCTAATTATTACAAATTCTTTCTAAATATTTATTATTTGTTTCTAATTAATTCTAATTATTACTAAGTAATCCTAATTATTACTATCTAATCCTAATTATTACTAACAATTACTAATTAATACAAACTATTACTTATTATTACTAATTATTTTTAATTATTACAAATTAGTACTAATAATTACTATTTACTACTATTTATTATTATTTCTCACAATTTATTATTATTTATTATTATTTTTTACTATTTTTTACTATTTATTACAAATTATTACTATTTATTACTATTTATTATTATTTTTTATTTTTTATTACCATTTATTTCTAATTAGTAATTTTATATGTAATTATTAAAATTTATTACTAACTAATCCTAATTAATACTAATTATTACAGATTATTAAAATTTATTACTAATTATTCATAATTATTACTAATTATTTAGAATTATTACAAATTATTCCGAATTATTAAAAATTATTTATAATTCATACAATTTATTTCTAATTATTAAAATATTTTTCTAATTATTAAAAATAATTTCTAATTACTACAAATTTTTTCTAATTATTTAAAAATATTTCAAAAATATTTCTAATTATTTTTAGATATTACTAAATATTACTAATTATTAATAATTACTACTATTTATTACTATTTATTTTTATTTATTACAAATTGTTTCTAATTATTAAAGATTATTTCTAATTATTTTCCAGTTGTTGCTAATTATTCTTAATTATTAAAAACTAATCCTAGTTATTACTTACTAATTCTAATTGTTACTAACAAATCATAATTATTACTAACTAATCCTAATTATTACTAACTAATCCTATTTATTTCTAACTAATCATAACTATTACTAACTATTACTAACTATTACTAACTATTACTAACTATTACCAACTATTACTAATTATTATTAATTATTACTAATTATTGCTAATTATTAATAATTAATACTAATTATTACGAATTATTATTAATTCTTACTAATTATTACTAATTATTACTAATTAATAATAATTATTACTAATTATAACTAATTATAACAAATTATTACAAATTATTACTATTTATCACTAATTATCACTATTTATTTCTATTTATTACTATTTATTACTATTTATTAATATTTATTACTATTTATTACTATTTATTTCTAATTATTTCTAATGGTTTTTATTATTACAATTTATTACTAATTATTCAGAATTATTACTAATTATTCAGAATTATTACAAATTATTTAGAATTATTACAAATTATTTAGAATTATTACAAATTATTTAGAATTATTCGAAATTATTTCAAATTATTACTAATTATTTCTAATTATTAGAAATTAATACAATTTATTACTAGTTATTACTAATTAATACTAGTTATTACTAATTATTACAAATTATTTATTATTTTTACAAAATGTTACAATTTATTACTAATTAAGACATATATATAACTATTAATAAAAATAAATATTGAAAAAGATATATTTAATTATAATTTAATTAATTTAAATTTAATTGAAAAAAAATTATAATTAATTAAAAATAAAATAAATGGACTAAATAATAAAAAAATAGATAAATACCATGAAACTGAAGCTTCTTGAGTAATAAAGTCGCGGACAATGGTTTGATTTAAAATTTTAAACTATGAAAAGTTTTAGAAGAAAAATTTGCAGTAGAGATAGAGAGGAATGTAGAGTAATGAGTGAAATTAAAGGAAAACCGCATGAGGGTTTATATAGGTTAGATTAGTTACGACGTGGGAATTTGCGACGATCCTTATCGCAAATACCTTGACCTAAATTAATTACAGTGGGGCATTTAAAACTTATCTACGATGGGCATCGTAGTAAATAGTACCTCCCGACAAAGTATTTATGATGGGGCAAGAATCTCGTCACAAATATTAAAAACCATCGCTGGTTATTTGTGACGAGAATATGAACCTGTTGTAAATAACCATACCCAGGGTTTGGCACGTAGTTCACGAAAAACCTTTTGCGACAGGTGGTTACTGCCCATTAAAAATTATGGTTATTTGTGACGAGGTAATCTACCCGTTGTAAATAATTCCTTTTGACGGGTTATTTGTGAGAGGCCCTTGACCAATCACAAATAACCTGTCACAAATTGCTATTTTTCCTATAATGAATGTTCTTATTTTTCAATGATCTTTTTGGAAAAAAGGTAAGTAGAATTATAATTTTCTAGAATGATTATAATATCTTAAATAATATATTATTTATTCATATATACTTATATATAAAATTCCCACGATGTAAATAGAATCAACTCATGTTGAGGAGGCGATAGTCCACACATCCACGACAGACATTATCACTTTTTAGTGTGTGAATGGATAATAATGAAAATGATATATATATATATATATATATATTTCCATAAAGGTAATCATGTCATGAATATAATATAGGTGTTTTTATGTATCATATTTTCCATTATAACCATCCTTTATACATTCCATGGATTGTTTGAACGAATCACATCGCTTTGAGGGGGCAATAGTCCACACTTTCTCAAACGATGTTATCATATTTACCTATGAGGGAATGAATAATGGTATATTATGAATAAAAATTAAATAATCTTAAAGAAATTATAAATACCATATATAATTTATATAAAAAATGTGTTTATCATAATTACCAACCATTAAATCTAGAAATGAAAAATGAACAATCATCGTTGCGTGAGGCAATAGTTCACCATACATAGAAACAATATGTTTGTTATCCATTACATGGAGGTGTGTGTATGTTTAGTTTGAAATATTAACATAAAATAATCCTAGTATAATTATAATACTATGCTTGTTATATAATCATAGAATATAAAAATTATAGGGGGGGTTAAGAATAGAAATGAAACTAAAAATCTTGAGAGAAGGCATTGTATCTTATTCAGGTAATTTCTATTTGTTTGAATCAAAATTTTCCATTGATTTATTTTTCTAAACGGGGTGATTATATGATTAAAGCAGTGATTTAGGGAGACTACTTGGGAATATTTTTGAAAAACCATTGTTTCTTGAGTGGTGTGAGAAAGGGGGAGAGGTGGTGGCCTTTTATAGGGAAGAAAAATGACTCACTTAGAATTTTTGGAAACAAGTTTGGTGTACCTAAGTTCTTACTCAAAAAAAGTAATAATAAACCATCAAAACTAAATTATGGTAGGTTAGTGGAAAATATATTTCCATTAAATGGGTGTTGGAAATTTTTCTTGGCCATTTGGGCCCATAAATATAAGGTTTAGTCCATTTAAACCTAATTAGAGCTTAATCACTGTAATTAATTTTAATCACTTTCTAAAATCATTTTGGTTGAAAAAATATGGTCTTATAAGACTCTAAATATAATATTTATGACAATGGAGTATGTCTGTTATTCTAAATTCAATTCATGTAAGCAACAAAATTTAGATAAATGATAATCTCACAAACTGATGAATTAACAGGTTTTAGTAGAAAAATGATCCAAAGATTTTTAAGTCTTTACCTTCAATTTCAAAGTGAAATTAATTATAATAAATTTTTTTATTAATATATTTATAATTGATCTAATAATTTTTATAATAAAAATTTATATATAATTTAGTGTTAATAATTATTTAAACAAAAGGACAATTTTTAACTAAATTCCAGCATTTTTCACTATACTTTAAAAAATAATGTTTCTCAGAAAAATACCAAAACTTCAACCATAGATAATTTGAAATTACTAATTTAAAAATGATGTTTATGTTAGTAAATTAAATTTATAAGTGTGTCCAAATTATTATTTATAATATATTTTCCATTAAAAGCCTATAAAATTTCCTTTATAAAAATACTGGGTTTTATGTGTGAAATAGGGTTTTTCTATCTTATGCATATAAAATCTAATGGATAAATATCTAATTTTTTTGGTAGAATATATAACATATACATTTCATTAATATCATTCACTAATTGTAATTAGTTATGTTTATTAAGGTAAAAATCCTTTAGAAGCATAAAAATAATAATTTTTTGTTTTATATCAAATTGGTTATTCTTTGTCATTTCTCATTAATTGGTAAACCATAAATTTTAACATGTTGGTTTATAATACTCCTAAATTCTAACATAATGGCTATGTTATATCATATTATATTAAATAATACTAAATTAATAAAATTTCTTAATTGGTGAAACATAGTCTAGCTTTTAATGAAAGCTATCAAGGAAGGTTGTTGTTGCGTATAACACAATCTATCGAGGTTTTGCGTGAATTCAAATATATAGAATATGGAATATTTGATAAATATATTATAATGTGTAAGTATTTTATATTATCTTAAATTCTTGGTGTTGTGTTTCATACGTGCTATCGTATACAAGGTTATTATTATAGACTTTTGGGGTGTCACAATGTTCATAAGGTGCTACATTCATAGAGGAAGGATGAACTGCGATGCTGGGTGCTTCCATGGAGTCACTGTGTGTTCTCAAGTGGTCTATGTTTCCCTGAAAAGCCTCTTGCATGGAAAAATGTTTTGTGGTGGTGTTCTGTTTTTTATTTTCTAGAGTTCATTGATAAAGACAACAAGCTGTGGTGGTGGATGTCGCACCACACTAATAAGGATCATATGATAGTGTAGTCAATGATGAAGCTAATGAACACTAGGGGATGGTGTTTCAGGTGTCATCAGAAGTGCATGGTGTAAATTGGATGATTTTGAAGCATTTTAGTGATGGAGAGCAGCAGTGTCGCATAGGTTTGAATGCTTCACTGATTCTTCTTGCTCTTGGTGATATCAAAACAAGCATGCGTGGAAAAAGTTGAGGAAGGTGAGGTGTTGTCCATGCAAGTTGGTATCAAACTTGATGAGCTGCCAAGAGAAGAGAATGATGTGCCATGTTTTGTTGAAAATGAAGAATCCGAAGACGATGTATAGTAAAAACATGTGTATTCATATCTATAATGATATATATATATATAGAAATATGTAATTTCAAAAAATAATATTTAGTTAAAACTATATAATGATATATATATATATAAGTATATATATATAGATATATAAATTTACTGAAATTATTATAATTTTTTTTAATAATATAGTAATAAAAAAATATTAAAGAGGATATTTATAAATGTAAAAAAATTAATACTCTAAATAATAATAGTATATGTAAACAAAAAAATTTGAAAGTAAAATTATAAAACTAAAAAAAACAACATAAGGGATAAGGAAAAATAAAATAATGGATTTCAACATAACAAAAGAATAAAATAAATAGAAATATAAACTATCAGAAAAATACATTTGATCAAACAATATCACAGAAATACTCTATAATATAATATAACATGTAAATAAAGAAAATACCTATTCCTTTACACTTTTTAATGACTAGAATAAATGGATAGATCTAAAAAAGAAATAACCTCAAATGGATATGAAAACATAGAAAAATATATCCAAATAAGATATTTCTATGATACCAATTGTTTGGTTCCACACAGGTGATGAAAAGGGATTAAGTCATGGGTGAATTTTAAATCCAAGATAATAAATGTACTTAAAAACATTAAGTATATAATATGGTGAATATATAATAAAAATATTCAATATAACCATATTTGTGAATCTAGTGTGAATTTTTGTGTGGAATATAGAAGGAATGATCACAAGAAATTAATATAGATTCAATTAAATCTCTATTCCACTTTTCACATACTCTCTAACTACTCGAGAGATATGAAAATACATGAGACTTTACTTTTAATGGGATTGACTACCTAATTACTTTTCATGGGAGTGGAAAATGTTTTTCCAAAACAATAGGATATGAAATATTTATATATAAAACATCAATTAGAAATGAATTGTCCAGAGATTATAAAAGATATTAAAGATGACATTTGAAATCTATCTCTGAAACACTCTAAAAACTTCATTTATTTCCCCATAACAATATAATAAATTCAACATAAAAAAGAAAAAAAAAGAAAAAAAGATAATAGAATAATAATAACTTGAAATTTACATGTTTTGGACTTAGTTATATTCCAAGGGAGGAATATTGACACCTTTGGATTACGATTGAAAACCCCTTTGTAGTGTGGTTCATAAATTTCAGAACTATACTCATAAACAAAAGAATATTACCACTAAATAGATTAATAATTGAATAAGTGACCCCACCTACTATTTTATAGATAAATACACATGATAAAACTATTTCCAATATTAAATGATAATTGTGGATTATGGATGCTCAATTATGGAAACCACTAGTATCGTTCTAATTTCACTACCTCAAATTAAAACATATTGTGAATATTTCATTCTTTAAAACTCAACCTATAGTTCTTTTAAATTTATAGAAATTTTCACATGCTATTAATAATTCTATAATTATAGGTTCTACTATGCCCTTTTTTTATTTGGTTTTGAATCATAACATCTAAAATATTATATTTTTTGACATTTTTTAAATTTATCTAAAAATATGATCCATACAACCAACCCAACCTATAACATGCTGAGTTATATTGAATTATTTTTTTTCAAAAAAATTAAATTTTGTAGATAGATTGTATCACATAAAACAACACATTAATATTATGTTACAAGTTACACATATATTAGCTTATGTTACATGCGTCACTAATTTAGGATTTTGTTACACACAACACCAAGTTTAGTAAGCACTGCCCACAACAATAGGTTTAAATGAAACATGACAAACTATTAAAATATTAATATTTAATATGATAGTTATCATCTATCTATTTTAATGGAATTTTTGATTAAGATTAACTAAATTATGAAAATATATTGTTTACACCAGTATATATAATTATTTCACTGGTGAAAAAATAAAAAAAATGAAAATAAAAACCTTTTGAAAATAATGGAAATCTTTTAGAAAAAAACATTTTTATGAACATAAACATGTTTAACCTCAATAAATTAAATAAATAAATATCATTAATTATTTTAATTAAATTTTTATATTATATATTAAATAAAATTATTAACATTCATCTTATGTGCTTTATAGCTAATATATAAGAATAAACCCCATTCTTTACATAAAAATGCATTTTATAAAAAAGAAGTTGTTGACCTTCAATGAAATTATTTTAAAATTATTATTTACAAATTATAGAAATATTATTTGAAAAAATAAATTTAGTTTTTAGAATAATAATATAAAATATTCTTAGTGTATTTTTGGGTTAATGTTATGACATGTTTCATTTTTTGATGAATTGTAAAAAATAATTAATTTTAATTGAGAAATGTCTTCTCATTTAATTTATTTATAAATATATATTATATATTAAATTTGTTTTAATATTAAATTAATTAAAAAATATATCAATTAATACACCTTAGTTTATTATATTCGAAATATACAATAAAGATGAGCCCGTAATGGGCACCCCGAAGCTAGGGTTTCCCCATACAGCCACCTTCCTCTACTCTAGCTCCATCAGGAAGCGTCCTCCCTCGACATTTTGGCTTGGAAAATCTGGGTGTGGTCCTCAATTTTGGGGATCATCTTTTGTGGATTCCACTATTGTCAGTCTACCTACTTTCTCTATCCCTGAAATTGATTGGGCTTTTCAAGGCAGCGTAGTGAAAGCTCAGAGGTATTGTTTCGTGTCTGTGGGTTGCATATGTGGCTGCTCTTGGTTCTTTAAGAGGTTTGATGTTGGATTCTAGTGTGGTATTGGAGGATACAATGGGATTTCAAGTATGAATTGAGGTGGACCATTCTTCTGGCCTGCTGGTGTTCAGGTGACTAGTTGAGTATGTCTTCACCCCTCTTCTGCTACGAGTCAACTTTAGATATTCTCTTTAGTGATTCAACTCAGCTATTTGTGATGATTATTCTTCTCCAGGGGGGGGGGGCATATTTTTCATGGGTGTGGATTTCATGTAGTGTTGTTTTGAGTTGGGCACACTTCTAGTGGGTTGAGGTGGTCTCCAGGTGTGAACATGAAGGCGATGACAAGATCTAGTTCTTTTTATAGCTTGGCCACACAGATTCCTTCGCTGTTCTAGTTTTTCATTGATATTATGATCTTTTAAATTGGGTTTGGGTGAGGTTGTGGATCATTCAAGGTATTTGGGATGATTTTGATCTACTGTGTTCTCTAAGATTTGGGTTTTCACTACTTCAGAAATGCTGGAAAGGGGTCAATGGCGTTTTTATTGGTTTGAGGTTGCACTGTAGTTGTCTGCAGATTAGGGTGCAGCGTCTGGATGGCCTGATATTTCTCACTCTATTTTTTTCATCTCAATTTGTTGATTTTCTATTTTCACGGTCCTTCTCACATCTCTATAGTGTTTGGGTGAACTCCAACTATAGTCCGTGGGTTTGTGGATTTGGGCTGGTGTTGTGGTTGCACTAATGGGCATTTGAGGAGACATGTTCTGAGGTTTTTCAATCGTTTTTTATATTCCTATTCCCTTGTTCATGGTACCTAGACCTTCTCATTATTGATTTCAGAAACATCAATGATGGGTTGTCAGTAAGAATTCTTGAATCGATTGTTCATCCAATGTGATTGTATGGTTTGATGTGGTGAAGTGGTGAAGTGGTGAAGTGGTGAATTGGTGATGTAGTAAATGAATAGTGTGGTGAATTCATGTATGGTTTCTCACATTTTTTCTTTTAAACTGTTTTCATAATAATAAGAAAAAAACAATTTTTAGTCAGTCAGTTCATTTTAATCAATTTCATATAGAATTTTTGTATAAAAACATTGTAAACATTTAACATTAAATATTTTCTCTTTTAAAACCCTCATTCTTACCATGTCTATGGGATGAGTTTTAAATTTTTTTCTACTAATATGGGAGTATAATTTGTTAAAATGGGTTACATAAATTGAATAATCATAATTTATATTATAAAATAAGTTAAAATTAAAAATTTACCCTAATTATTATTGAAAATAGTTACAATTAATTATTGCGATTAAGTTTTAAATGGGGTTTTGTGCATTACATGTGTTTTATTAATAATAATTTTACCCCAAAATATTATTTTTCATTAATAAATTGTATTTAATATTTATAATAATTAAGTATAAATTACCTAATAAATCTCATTTTAATTTTAATCTTAAATGATAGATTACATAGGTAAATAACTAGATATATGTTACCACTATAAAAATACTTAAAGTATATAATTGAGTAAACTTAATGACCGAGGAATAATAAGAAAAAATGCATTACATTTATTTTGGAGGAGCTATTTATTGACCAAATAATCCCTACACACCATTATTGATCTTTTCTTTAGGTGAAAGAGGTAAGAGTGACCTCTCAATAGTGAATACTTTTAGATATTTACAAAAAATGTCACTCCTCATCAATTATAAATGGGCACACACTCCGCACATATACTCACACCACTCAAAGACATTTTTCATGAAAAAACCAAATAACTTCCAAAAAACCCGAATATCATCTTAAGATCCTTATTTTAGAGATAAATCCAACCTAGAAACAATTTTGGTGCAAACTTATGGAGGATAACTGAAGAAAAGGTAACATTCCTCTATGAGTGTTTTCATTTTATTTATTCATCCAACTACTTCAATTATTATTACATAATAACAAAATAATAAACTTGTTTTCCTAAACATAATTATATTTTTTTATGTTAAGTTAATAACTACATTTATCCTTATTTCCATCAAATGGGTTACAAAATCATGATTCATGTGTATGGAGGACTGCCGTCTTGCGAACCGATGTCATTTCTTTATTTATTTAAACATATCAAAATTATAAAGAATTATTGAATTTTTGTTTATATATATTTGTATATTATATTTATGATATTATTATTTTTGGAATTTGTTTATCACAGATACCTTCATGATTTCCATTTTTTGGGAATATGTTATAGTTACTAATGAGTATGACAGACTACCAACTCACGAAGCGGCATGATTCATTCACAATTTACAGGGAAGGTAATAAGGATTGTTATAACTAAAATATGTTATATTCATGACATAGAAATGATACTATACTGATAATATATCATTTAATTTTCTCCTTTTTTATTTGAAAATAAAATGTAATCAATATTCATGCATATGTAGTGCCTACCATCACTATGAATGATGCATTTAATATTTTTATCAATAAATATAATGAATTACAATAAAATGTATATAATGAATATATATGACATTTATATCATGTTTCAAATTCTTTATATCATGAAAATATTATTTAACTAAGATGAAAAAAATAAGACAAAACATCCATAAAAAATAGGGAAGTTCATCTATGAAGCAAGACTTTAACATAGAATTACTAATAAACATGTATTAAAAAGTCATAAAAAACATATATGGTATGAAATATATGAATATGGTTATTTAATATATGTATAATAAACTTATATCTATTATAAAAGAGTTTTTAATGATCATGAAGGAATTCAAAACTTAAGGTAAGAGATTTATATCTCACTTTTACTATCTTATGACACACATGATATGTTCACTAAATATTTATTTTATGTGGTGTATATAATGATAATTAATGTATTTTATAATGATTAAAATTAAAAATGATTATTTTTATACATCAATTTGGGTATCTATATTTCATGGGGTTTGTGGTTTCAATGTTATCAACGTGATAAATTATTTGTAATCTCAATTTTATTTCAGGGAGACATATAAAAATTCGTTACTCATTTATTTTCCCGGTGCATATGAATCATATTAGACATTTTATATCTTGAATAACAGTATTTTAATGATATATTGAGTTTAATATGACATTATAATTTAGTGGGGAATATTATTTAAAATATTTCTAATGTAGTAAGATATTTCCGTTTCAATTTCTCATTATTGATAAATACGATATGTTATAAACCAATATTCGTTAATGAGGTGTATATATAGACCCTTTGATGTGTAATATTTTGAATTTATTTATACTAGTGATATTTTAACTTCCATTTAAGTTTATCTCTTCTTAGGTATTACAATTCAGTGGTTTCAAAATAGTAATGGTTTTAAGTTACAATATCATCATTTATCAATATTAATGATTGTGTTTCTGATGATAACATATTATGATCCATCTCTAAAGAAACTCATGAAATTAATTTCCAATTTTATTCATGATGTTTTGATGTATGATTATCATTTTAACACTCTTTGAAACTTATAATAATTGAGAAAATGATTTTATGAAAACATGACTTTATTTCTCTCTTCGTTCAGAAATATGATTTATTCAAAAGCTATGTTTTCTAAATATGTTTTGAAAAATGTTTTGTTATACTTATATTATTCCTGATAGAAATAGTTACCCATTTTTACTTTTTTTAACCAAATTATTTTTAAATAAATCTTCATGTGTTTTTTCAAACAATGCTTGTATAGATTTTTCAGAAAATTTAAAAGGATTCATTATTTTAACATGTATGGTATGAATAAAACTTCATTTCTCAAAGAAATTTTTTTTCTTTGAATATTACCTTATATTTAACCAAGGTTAACTTTATAAAATAATATTTTAATTATTTTTATGAATTTGTATTTTTGAGAATCAATTTTCATAGAAAAGATATTTTCATTAAGAAATGTCACAATAAATCTTTAAAAACATTTTACATATAATATTGCATCTATTTATTTTACTTATTTATTATTTATGATAATATTAAATGATAACATTATTATTATTTATCTAAATGGTTTATGATTATAATGAAATGATGTTTATGAAACCTTTGTCTCTTGCACTGGTTAAACCTAGATAAAATTATTATAAAACCTTTTTTTTCAATGGGTTATGCTTTGATGAATTGATTAAATGATTATAAAGCTGATTTATTTTCCACAAGTTATGTTATGATGAAATGTTTATAAAACCCATTCATTCCATTGGTTCTTAAATGATGAATATTTTATGATCATATGGTACACATATGTTTTATTTGTATGTTTTGGTGGTAATGTTTTAACCAAGGATGTTGGTTAGGTTATAAAAAAGGATTTTGCTAACTTTATAATCAAAAACAGTTTGTTACTATGCCTATGTCCAATTCATTAGGTAAATATTCATAACATATGAGATAAAATTTATTGGAATAAGTAATGTAATTGGTTTAGTACGGGACGTTTTCTTCTATAATGGTCTTAGGTGTGAACCTTGACTATTTTCAAGGTTTCAGATGTGAATTAATTCCACTATGAAGAAAGAGATTCCACTAGGGATGGTGGTTTGTCCAACCTAGGATGTCTAGCCATCCATAGAGAGTCCTAATATGTTTTGGTAATGACACTTGACTACTAAAGAAATTATTTTCTATGCTATGTTTATACCACATATCTATGTATTTTTCCAATTTTAGGCTCTCATGGCTCATGTCCCTTTATTTTCTTATTTCTTATGAAATATAAATATTTATTCAATGACTCAAAATTATTATATTTTTTCATGTTATGTTTTCATATCTCCTTTTTTTACCCGTAATGAGAATATCAACTCACCCATTATTTTGATTTCTTCCACCATGTTATGAATAATGGTTTTGAGTGGGGTATTTTTTTGAAAAGTACTAAAGGGGAAGACATTTAAAGAATATATTGATGTTTTTTTTCCAAATTATAATATTTTTTACCTAGTCTATAAATTAAAAAACTATTATGGTCCTCAAGAAAGTGTTAGTGTATTGTAATGAATATTCATATAAAAGGGTATAATATATTTTTTATGATTACCCTAGTATTATATAGTTGGTATTAAAGGAAATGAATATTTAACCATTTAAAAATAGGATGAAAAAACATTAGTGAGATCCATATGGATATTTCTAAGGATATATCTAAGGATATGATTAAAAACTAGTTTATAGATGAGTAAATGTGGAGGAAAATGTCCATAAAATTTTGTAAGTGATGGAGTGAGTTGTTTCTAACTAATTACATTCCTATATGGATACTATAAGTGGATACATATCTATCACAAAGAAACCTATGGGTAATAAATCTGAAAAGGGAACATTGGGATAGACTCTATAGTCACCATGTATACAACGACTAACCTTTCTTCTCATCTGGTTTGACACTCATGGGGGATATTCATTTCAAATCCTAAAACTCTTTATAAATGATTATAAAATATTTAAATATATTATGATCATGGTTGACATAGTATAATCCCAAGGTGTCATAGATTTAAATAAGGTGTTGTTATTTAGAAGTACTATATATTAATTTTCATCATTATGTGGTTTTCTAATATGATTATTTTTTTCCCATGCTATTTTTTTGGTTTTAATAAATTTCGGGAATAAAAATGATCTGGGATAGTGATAAATGTGATGAAAAATTTATTGATGAGTTGATGAATGAGATGATTATTGGAGTGAAGGATATTGTGATTAATCCTAATTAGTTATAATGGAACTTTATTAAAAATATGCACCTTAACCAACTCCAAAACTAACCAATGAAGAGAGAGATATAGTTTATTGAGAGTTTGAGTAGTGTAGAACATAGAAGAAAGACAATTCAGTTCCCTATAAGGTGAGAATGGGGAAAGAATAAATCTAGGGAATTTATTAGAGGCACTAAAAAATGTTTTGGGCCTTGAAAAGAAGGAAACAAATCAAGTAATAAAAATGGGAAAAAGAAGAGTTCACTTAACAAAATAGATGAGAATAATGGTCTCCCTAGGGTATCATTGATTGTTGAATGTTTTAAATGTGTAAATAATATGCATTAGGAAAATATATATCCCATATGAAAAGTTCATGAAGTGAATGATGAAGGTTTTACATGTAATGGGATTTCTATTTATGATGAATATAATATGGATAAAAAATGAAAGGAAAGAGGTATTATTTATTAAGATGATGATTCCTAGTTAATGGATTAAGAACGAGGTGGAATGATTGAAGTATTAATGTATTAGAATTTAAGGATTATATCATATTAATCATTAATCATATAATGATTTCTTAGTATAAGGTTTTATAAGGATATGGGAGAATATTTTGAATAATATTAGTGTCCTAGAAATGTAATTAAATGGAAAGATAATATGTTTACAAAAAAGCACGAGTAAGGTAAGATAACCTTAATAAGTTTGTGAGGTTGATAAAATGGTGTTTAGTTTGGATAAATAGATGGTTTATATAGATAATTTAAAATTTATATTAATGAGGACCTCAAAATTGATAATGAATTTTTTAACAAAGTAGTTTATTTTATCATTGATGGAGTTTACATTATTTTCATATTTAAGGAATATATCCAATAATATATGTTTTATAAAAGTAACAAGGAATAATTTATTATTTAAATAAGTTTGTATAGTAATTTTGGGTGTTACCATTTTTCAAGAGAATATATGATGAAGGTATTCACATGTTTGGATTGTTTCAATCAAGATATAATTTATGATATATGTGGGATTAGTGTTATGTTTATTTTGAGAAAACTATAACCTGTCTATAAATTTAAAATTTTTGAAGAGTTGAAAGGTTAACTATTTATGGAATGGATTTTGTTTAACTTTGGATGAGGTTTTAAAGACTAACCTGTTACGTCACCGTATAAAGATTTACCCATACTTTATAAAAAATGATAACCTTTTTTAAGATTTAAGTAAAAACTTTTCATTCTATTAAGGATCATATTTATTTCTCTTTACATACAAAATTAATTACATAGATTAAGTGATAAAGTGTAAATTTACCAAGGCACTTCTAAAGGATGAAATTGTTCCCATAAAATAAAAATATATCTTGTATGTATATTTTTTAGGATCTTAGTCTATATATAAATAAAATTCTAAAAAATTTTGAAAAGGATATTGAAACAAGAATGTTTTCCGAGTACCTTAATTTCAAATGAATCAAATGGTCCCTTAAATCACTATAGATTTATAGGTTTTCGTTTTTAACCTCCTTTGTATGAACAAATTTCTTGTGGTTAACAATCTTTATCACTCTCTATTATTATTGATGTCTTTCTCAATTCTCTAAATCATTACTTCCACATATTTTCTCCTATATAGACATCTAGTTTTGAGTAACTGTAGGTAACATTTATTCTTCCAAATCATCCTTTTAAGGGTTTTTTATTATTCATTTGTATGATTTGGGTTTCTTTGAAGAAATTTTCATACGTTAAACCATTGATGACTGAGATAAATTTCAATGGAAAACAATCCGTTTTATGGGGGTAGAATCTAACACCTTGAGTTTTTATGAATTATTGTGTTGAATAAATTAAATTTATTTAAAAATATTCATTACAAACAACACCAAGCTATGATTGAATTATTGGTATTACTTATTTTAGATTATTTTTTACACAACACTATGTTGGGATTTTTGTACACACAATTATGAGTTTATCTTGTATTATAGGCAACACAGTGTTGAAATGAAATTTGACATAATATTTTAATATTATTATTTAATATAATATTTAACACCTAGTATATGGAATAATGGGTTAGAATAGGATTAAATAATCATAAAAATATATTGTTTAAAATATTATATAAAATAAATTACTTGGTGACCAATTAATTAAAAATGAACTAACAACCTATTGGAAATAAAGGAAATCATTATCTGAAAAACTATTTCTATCAAAATTAATGTGTCATTCCTTAATAAATTTAACAAATAATTTTTAGTGATTGATTTTAATGAAATATATAATATATATTCTATAAAATTCTAAACATTCATATTTTTTTTCTTGAAAATATAAAATAATAAATTTACTTTTATTCCCAAAACTGTTTTTTTCTAAAAAAACAATTTTTTCACAATTGGAGAAAATATTTTAAAATTAAATTGTAACACATTAAGAAAATTTATTTGAAAAAATATTCATTTATTAAATTTTAATATTTATATTATCTTATGGAAAATGGTTGGGATTTTTATGAAATGATTCATTTTTTTATGAATAGTGAAAAATATTGAATTTTAATTGAGATCTGTATTTTCATTTAATTTATTTATAAAGTTCATTTGTATTTTAATTTTTCTTAAAGTAAAATTAGGTCAAATATATATCAATTAATACTATACAGGTAATTAAAATCAAATATTTACTGGATTTTAATATAAAAACATTGTAATCTTTTGAAAAATTTATCTTCAAAAACATGCTTTCTCATCACCTCCGTGGGATTAGTTTTAAATTAAATTATTTCGTTTTTTTGAATTATGTTTTGAAAAAAAGATTCCATAAATGGAATAATCATAAATTTTATTATCTAATAAGTTCATATTATTATTTTACCATAATTATTTGAGTAAATTATTAAAATTAATTATTGTGATTAAGGCTAAAATAGGGTTTTGCGCATTACATACGTTTTTATTTAGGTTAATTTTACACAAATATAATTTTTTATTTAAAAAATGTGTTTTAATTTTAATAATTTTAGGTATAAATTATATAATAAATATCATTTTAATTATAGTCTTAAAGGATAAATTAACTTAATAAAAAACATACAAGTTTCTGTGGAAAAAAAACTAAAAGGGTAAAATTGAGTAATAATAAATACTAAGAATAACATGAAAAAAGTGTTTATTTTTTGTTTTGTATGTGTGTATCTGACAAATCATCTATGAAATCAAATAGATCATATTGTTTAGTAATATTTTATTAATAATAAATTATATAATTTTTCAACACTGTGTTAAATATGTTTGTTTATAAAATATTTGGGATTAGATCATTCATTTGAAAATTTATGAAAATTACAATTTTTCCCTTTAAACTGAACTAGAGTATTTCAACCATATTATTTTTGCTGTTTTATTTAAACATAAATTCTTTTATCAATGTTCAATAATTGATGATATCAAACCTTAATTTTTGAAATCTGAGCCATCTCATGAATTTGAGTAGAGTATATGGGCCATGAAGTCAAAGTTGGACTGGACTCTTCAGATTGGACATCACTTGACCTTTTGGGCCCTATCATTCTCATACGTTCTTGGATTGGGAAAAAATTTGGATTGGATCTTGAGAATAAATTTCACAAAAATTATCCTCTTGTAGGGATATATGGTTCATGAATTTTGGTGGTCAAACAGGAGGTGTATTTTAGATTAAATTATGTGTAATAATTTCACCATTGACACTTGAAACATCTTAGAACCTAGCCTACCCTATACTATATAAATTTGTTTTTTCATATTTGAAGGGGATTGGATGTGAATTAGTAATCATATAAAAGATGAGATGTTTTCTACTATAATTATCCAAGAATTTCAATAAGGGTAACTATTGAAGCAATGATCCCTTCATTGAAGCCTTCTTCTTCTTCGCATTGGGATATTTAATTTTGTGTAATAAAATTATTAGTTATCCTCCCATTTCATATGTTTTATTCTTCTTTATCTTATTTTATTAATCACTAATATTACAATTTGTTATGTAAATCAATGTTTTGTACATGATTGGGTTATACCCATTCTATGACCTTTGTGAATGCAAAACGTCTCTACAATGACTACACTCCCCATGGAAGAGTAGTAATTTTTATAAATTGATATACATATTACCTTATTCATTAATTTATTTTAAATAAATGAGATAATTTAATTCCCATAATATTATCCTTAATTTTATTTTTTAAAATTAGAAAAAACTAAATTGATAAATTGAAGAACGTACCAAAAACTTACGAGGATGAGTATTATGTGAATTGTGAGAGCATGAACTTAATTGGTAAAAACACAACATAGGATTAATTTAGAGAGATAAAATATAATACCTAAATGAAATTCATAATCATTTCCATCATGGATATGTTCCTTAATTTACCACTGACCATAATCTAGTATTGTAATGAAAATAAATGCATGGTGCTATGATTGAATCTTCTAAAACTAGTGTAATGTTTTATTCAATTCCTCCTTATGGTTATGTTATCTCAAATAGGGTTAGAGGGTTATAAAATCAATGGATTATAATTAATTTATTATTAATATAAATGGTAATGATTAATAATTAAGTTAATGGGTAAGGTTAGATCCACTATATTTTCTAAAAATAGTTTTCAAGGAAAAAACATCTTCTCATTATGTTTTCTCAATATCATTCATAAAAGAAAAAAAAATGAAAAAAATACAGTATTATTCTAAAATTGTTATTCTATATTTATAAATGTTTAAAAAACCCATAATTTTAATGTAGTGTTTTTCTTATATTTTATTTTATTTTTGACCAATGGTAAGTTGTTTTAATTTTCTTCATCTTTTGAGATACAACCTTGTCCATCCACTCTACTACACCTAAGATGTAAAAATTAGACATCATTTGAGAGAACCCATGATAGTGCCTTTCAAATTGAAACCATTTATAGGGAGTAAAGTAATCATTTCTACTAATTAGATGTATTTCAATTATTTTTCATTTTATTCCCTTATCTAATTTGTTCCTTCTTTACCTAATCTGATTTTTTTACTTATTTTGTTTTGTTTTTCTTCTTTTTTAGGATCATCAACAAAAACTTCTCTTTTTATTTTATTATGGTCCAATTTTCTTCTTTTAATTTTTATTTTACTTAGGAAATGAACTAATCTGAAGGATCTCATAGATATTAACCCTCAGATTGAACATGTCCTTGTAGCTCAAATCAAACAATCTCAGTCTACAAGAAGTTTCAACATTCATACAGTTGAAGAATTAATTTATTATGGGAATAATATAATTAGAGACACTTCTAAATCAATCATAAAATAAGAACCATTGGGTAGAAATAATAACAGTGATCTTAATAAATCCATTTTTGAATTTGATTCAATCAATATTAACTATGAAGAAAATTGTATTGCATAACCAAACCTCAAATCAAACATTGAATTGAAATTTGGGTTAATTCACCTTATTCTAAAGTATCATGGATTACCTGGTGACGATCCAAACAAAAATTTGAAGAATTTATTATTGTTTTCTCAACCCTTAAATAAAAGAATTTCTACAAAGATCAAATTAAACTAATAGCATTCCCATTCTCACTTGATGGAGCTGAAAAAGATTGGATGTATTATTTACATCATGAAGGTGTAACATGTTGTAAGGATTTTAAATATATTTTCTTACAAAGATTTGTCATATCATAATGGACCACTACCATTTCAAAAGAGATATTATGAATTAAGAAATATCAAGGGGAGTCAATGTATGAGTACTTGGAGTGACTCAAGAAGTTGTGCGCAAGGTGTCCACTTCAACAAATCAATGAGAAACTACTAATCTAGTATATTTATTAAGTCCTCACACCTATGGAGAGAATAATGGAAGATGATACAACTACAAGGGAATTTTCTAACTAAACACCAATAATTTCACAAGCATTGATCGATAAGATGGGGCAAAATCGGAATAATTTGGTGATTAAGGTACGCCAAATATTTGAGGAGTACATTAGATAAGTTTATATTATCTTAAAAATAATTTAATTGATTTAATGGTGGAAGAATTGAACACAATATAAAGGTTGATATGTTTGGCTCAAAATACATCCCAACCCACTCTTATGAGTCTATGTGGAATTTTCACTATAATTGGTCACCCAACTCATTGTTTCCCCTAAGTACAAGAGACATTAGATTACATAGTAGTATTCCCTATGAGACCACATCAATATCAACAACATCCACATCCCCAAAATAAGTATTATTCTTTTTCAACAACATTCAAAAAAGGATGGGAAGATCAATTAGTCATTTGGTATTTATCTATAAAACAAAAAATTCCCCCTTTAAATTTTTTTTTTCTAGTATCCTCTACCTTACCATCAGAGTTTCAAACATCACCAAATAAGATTTAAATCCTAAACATAAAAATTCTAAAAAATGGAATACACAATCTAAGGTGGCTTCTAACAGTGATTAATTTTTTTAAAAAATTGTTCTTAATCAATAGAATTAGCTGAAGAGTCAAGGTTCTTAGTTTAGGGAGTTGAAGACAAAAGGGATCTAGATTTCCAATGCCATCCTTAAACTAGTATGTAATAACTCTGGGAATCTTCCTTCTCAAGAAACACCAAATCCAAAGGTGAATGTTAGTTCCATCACCTTGAGAAGTAGAAAGAGAATTACTAATACATCTAAAACTACCATTATAATGGGATTCATGTCAACTTCGGATAATCCCCATTCAAAGAACCACTGATGACCAGCCCAAGGAGAAATACAAACATAAGAATAATATGTATGATCTACCTCTTAAACCCATTCCCTTTCCAAAAAGTGTTTTTTCAAAAAAAGGCTAAATAGACTATGAAAAAAGAGGTCTTAGGCTCATTCAATCTTGTTGATATCCACATCCCTCTATTTCATGTAGTTAATCAAATTCCATGGTATACAAAAATTTTAAAATAAATTTGTACCAATTAAAGAGGGATCAATGGAAATGAGAGGATAAATATTAGAAGGAATGTGTCTGAACTCATTATTCTAATTCAAGTAATGCCCAAAATGTGCAAGGATTTAGGGACATTCACCATACCATTCACCATAGGGGAGTTAAATTTTTCAAATGATAAATGTGATTTAGGTGCACCTATAAATGTGATGCCTCAATATGTATTCACTTATATACAAGTTGATGAGTCAAAGATGATGAGAGTAGCAGTGTAGTTGGAAAATAGATATACATCGTATCAAGTGGGAGTCCTTGAGGATGTACTTATTCAAGTAAGATACATGATATTTATGGCATATTTCTATGTTCATAACATGGATAATGATATTGTATATTACCATTCTCCCATTATCTTAGGTTTCCACTTCCACAAAAGAGAAAAACTAGCATAAATGTCATTATGTGTACAATTTAAATGGATTTTTACATTAAATTATTATATTTAATGTTATGGACTCCATGAAGTACCCCTCATTGGACCATTTAACTTTTTTTGTCTCCCATTTTGAACCACCATGTAAAAACCCCATGTAGTTTTATTGTTCCATACTTAGAGAAATATGAGAATTGGTTATAGTTTGATTTCTAAGAGAACTTACACTTCTATTTATTATAAAAAAATTATTGTATATGATTTTTAAATTGATTCATATTCTAATTTTTACCATGTTCATTCTGACTATTACTTGTCTATTGAGTATGCTGATAGATTTGATGCATTATTCTCTGATTTTGATGATATTTATTCTGGTACTGATGTTCATTATGTGGATATTTTAGTTCCTTAAATGTCTCTATCCATACATAACCCCACTACAATAAAACTCAATCCATTTCCACAAACACTCCAATACTCATATTTATAAAGTGGGGAGAACGTACCTTTTATCATTTATAACAATCTCCCTTTTGAAAATCATGATTTTTTTTGAATCTTTTTAAGAAGAAAATTAGGTAAATAAGGTGTAAATTGGATGACATATCATGTATAATCCCCTCAATTTATATGCACATGATTCTTTTGAAGGATGGGGCTAAACTGGTTAGGTAGCCAGAAAGGAGAATGAATCCAACACTTATGGAATTTTTTAAAAATAAGTTGAAAAATCACTCAAGGCAGGTATAATTCATTCAATTTCAGATTCCAAATGGGTGAGTACTATTCAGTTTGTGGCTAAAAAAGTTGTTTTACTATTGTTAGAAATGAGAGAGTTGAGTTAGTTCCAATGAGGGTACAAAATATTTGGCATGTCTGTATTGATTATAGGAAACTTAGTCAATCCACATACAAAGACCATTTCCCACTCAAATTTATTAATCAAATTATTAAGAGACTAGTTGCAAAGAAAAATTATTTTTTGTTTTATGGATTTTTTATATTTTAAGGTTCTTATAGCTCTATAGTACTGGGAGAAGACAACATTAAATTGTCCATTCAAAAAAATTTCCTTTCGAAGGACTCCATTTGGAATTTACAATGCCCTAGGAAACATCCAAAGTTTTATGGTGACTAGTTTTTTCAGATTTCATCAAGACCTACAAGGAGGTATTTGTGAGTGATTTTATAGTGTATAGATCCTCATTTTATGAATGTATCTTTTGTCTAGGGATGGGGTTAAATAATTTTATTGAGAATAACATGGTCATGATCATTAAAAAGAGTCATTTTATGGAAAGAAATGGAATTGCCTTAGGTCATGTAGTGTCAAAAACTGAAATAGAGGTTAAATTATATAAGGTATATATTATTTCATCCTTATCCTATCCTTAATTTGTGAGTGATTTTAGATCATTACTAGGGAATGAAGGTTTTAATTGAATCTTTATCAAAGATTTCATTAATATTTCTCTTCCTATATGACAATAATATCATAAGGATTATAATTTTGTGTTTGATAATTCTTGTAGAACATAGGTTGATTAGATAAATAAGCATCTGACTACACCACTGATCATACATCCCCAAAGTGGGACATTACATTTTAGTTTATGTGTTATCCTTTAATATTCCCAGTTTGAGCTGTTTTATCACAGAAGGTGGAGGGACATTCACATGTTATTGGATATGATTCTAGGACAATAGATTCATCCCAATAAAACTTAAAAACAACAAAAATGAGTTTCTTTCCATCATTTTTCTTTAGATAAAATTTTTTCATATTTATTATGCTCTAAAGTAGTTTTTTCTAACCATGCAGCACTAAGGTACATTTTTAAGAAGCCATATTTAAAGCCCAAATGTATGCAATGGATGATTCTTATTCAAGAATTCAATATTGAGATAATAGAAAAGAAGGGGTTAGAGAATTTGTTGGTAGACCACATGAGTAGGCTTACTCAAACACTAGAAGAAGATGTCATAGACCATGTATCACATTAGGACACTTTCCCTGATGGGTATCTTTAATCCATCTCATGTACACATCATGGGCATGCTAATTTATTTAAATTCATTGTTTCCTATGAAATTAATATAAATTTAACAAATCATAAAGTCCAAAAATTAATTAATTATTCTATATTTTATGTTTGGGTTGATCCCTACCTCTAAAACATGTGTAGTGATAACGTTATTAAGAGGTGTGTTTCTGATAATGATTTTTAGTCTATTTTTCATTTTTTAGATATAATTTCATATGGAAGACACTTTGGATCAAAAAATACAATTCGGAAATTTTAGACTAATGATTATATTGGTCTAGTTTATTCCATGATGCTCGTGTGTTTTGGAAATTGTTATCATGTTGCCAACACACAGAAAATATTTATAGGAGACATGAAATGCATTAACAGATCATATTATTCTCTGATATTTTTGATGTATGTGGAACTTGTTTTGTGGGTAATTTTCATATTTTTAATGGTTTTTGTATATTTTTATTATGTTAGAAAATGGGTGGATGCCGAGCCCTCCAAGACTAATGATTCTCATGTTATTGTTGACATTGTCAAAGCTCAAATTTTCTATAGGTTTGGAGTAAAAGGCCATCAACAGTACCGAGGGTCCCAATTTTGAAATCTGAATTTATCTTTCCTCTTTCAGAATTATAGAGTGAAACACAAAACATGAACACCATTCCAGAACCAATTAAATGGAGATGATGAGGTTTTAAACCTAAAGTTGAATTTTTTTGAGAAAACTGTGTAGCTTGATAGGAAGGATTAGAGTAAGCATTTGGATGATGCGATTTGGGATTATATGACAACATACAAGACATCCATTGATATGTCCCCATTTTAGATTATTATTTAGAAATCCTAACATCTCCCTATGGAGGTTGAGCATCAGGCATATTGGTGTATAAAGACAAAAAGAATTAGTTCATACCAAACCAGAATTAAAAGTATCCTACAAATTTAAGAGTTTATGGAGATTAGATTGTCATCATACGAGAAATCAAGGCTCTACTTGGAGAGATCAAAATAGGCTCATGATATAATGAACCAAAAATGGTACTTTAATGTTTGATAGAAATTATTACTCTAATATTCATGACTAAAGATTATGATGAAAAAGTTACGTTAAATATGGTTAGGCATTATGTTGTATCTCATTGTTTCTCTTTTGGTGCAGTGGATATCACTAAAAATAAAATCGGAATATGCTTTATAGTTAATGGTAAGTGGTTAAAGTAACACTTTGTGGGATTTACACCACATGATGTTGATATAATCACATTGAATGAGACCTTCATCACTTGAAAGCATCAGGCTATCCCTTAACCTCTCACTTTAATATTATTTTTCCAAATTTTAATTCTGTATTTCATGGTCATTTTATGAATTTATTGTCACATTTAGTATAATTTAACATTTTAAGTGTGGTATAAGGAATACAATTTTGGTTATATTCCTTTTTTTATTTTCAGGTGATTCCTATTTGAATTAATTTTTTAGAAAAAAATGAAACAAAAAACAAAAAAAATATGATGAACATTACATCCAAGGAACTGATTTAGGTTTCATGTTTGATTTTTCAAACCTCATGAGAATAATCGTAACCAAGGGAATGTTTTCTTCTTTTTTTGTCGATGACATGCTTTACTGTGACATTTTGAAGCCTTTGATATTTCTAACATCATTCATTGTGGGACATTTTGAGAAAACTCTGTCATTTAATCTCTCCATTAACATTAAAAAAATCTTGGCTTGTGTGTTTCACTTACCAAATAAATAGTATAGTTAGGGTATGTACTATTTTTCTTCATAAAACATGAACGTTTCATGTACTTGTTTCTCTTATGATCATTTCCACTATTGTAACATACTGACATATGTTTGGGTACCAAATATATAATTATTATCCGACCAAAAAAATAAAATAAAAATCAATAAAAGGGTAATGAATAAATGTACAATGTGTTGGGATATCTTGGTCTAGAGATCAAGGTTTGAATTAAAGGAATGACTAAATTAGTGGGTTTTTTAATACGATTACAATTGGTTTTGAATAGGTATGGTGTAATAGAATCAGGTAATAAGAAAAGTTTTTCTTGACCTAAATATACTAGATAAAGGGTTGAGAGACAATCTTCAAATGATTTTCACAAACAAAAATGGGGAATTTATGTCATAGTTGACTTATATGTAGTTTTCACCTGATTAGTGAAGTTGATTTCATCAGATTTTGTTTTATTACAATTTTCGATACATTTAAATCTTTTTTTGAGATTTAATTACGTTTTTTAAACATTATATGATTATATTCCCATCCTAGATTTAGGAATATCAATATGCCTCATTTTATTGAATACTTGATATGTGGTTTCTCATTGGATTACAAACGGGTATGTGTGTGTCTGTGGGGGGGGGGTGATAAAATACACTTTTATTGAATATTTTATGGATTATAAATTATAAAATTTCCACACAGTGTGTTCAATATGTTCATTTATAAAATATTTTGGATTAGATAATTTATTTGAAAATTTGATTAAAATTCCAGTTTTACACATTAAAGTCAACTGTAGTATTTCTAAGATAAATATTTTTATATGTTTTATGTGAACATAAATCTTTGTAATGATTATCCTAAATTAGTGGGATAATATTTCTATTTAGGAAATATGAGCTGGATCATGCATTTGAGTGGAGTAAATGGGACATAAAGTCAATGATGGACTGAACTATCTAGATTTTACATCACTTCACCATTTGAGAAATATCATCTTCATCCTTGGTTGGATTGGGAAAAAACATGGAGAGGATCTATAGAACCCATTTTCTCACAAATCAGCCTTCTCAATGTATAGGAGGTTCATGATTTTTTTGGTAGAACATGTGGTGAAAGTTGGATTAAATTATTTGGCCAAATTTCCCCATTCACACTTGAAACCTCTTAAAACCTAGCCTCCCCCCTCTATAAATTTGTGTTTTTAAAATTTATTTTTGTGGTGGGACATGAATTGGGAATATTATTCTAGGGTAGAAGTTGATCTAGTCCAATTATCCAATCATTTCAATTAGGTTATCTCTTGATGAAAAAATCCCTTCATTGAAGCCTTCTTATTATTATTCGTGTAGTGATATTTATGTTTGTGTAATAAAATTCTTAGTTATTATTATATTTATTAGGTATTATTATATGTTATTCAATTTTAATCCTCTCTAATATTCCCCTTTGTGATGTAAATTAAGATTAGAAACATTATTGGGTTATACCCTTTCCAGGAGCTTTGTTAATGAAATTAATTTCTACGATGACTACACTGCCTACTGAATAATAGTTTTTTTTAATTATATTTCTATATCATACCTTATTTATTAAATTATTTTTAAAAAAAGGTCGATTTAATTAAAATAATATGATCCATGAATTGTGTTTTTAAATTATAATAAACTAAGAAATAAATTGAACAATATACACAAAACTTGCGAGGCCGAGTAATGTTTGAATTGTGAGAGCATGAACTTAATCAGTAGATCAAAACCACACAAAATAAATTTGTAAATAAAAAATATATTATGTAAACTCAAGTAATACTCATTTAAATAATGGATAAATTCCACAATTTACCATCGACCATAAGCTAGTATCTTAAATACAATCAACTTCGGGTGCTACAATTGGATGATCCAAAACTAGTGTAGGGTTTCATTCATTTCATTATTATGGTTAATTTGACTTCTATAGGCTTCAAGGGTTATGAAATTAGGGTATCATAATTAATTTTACATTAATTTAAGTGATAATTATTAAAAACTATGTGAAGAGATAGGGTTATATTGATTATATTTTCAAAAAATAGTTTTCAAAAAATATATTATAACTATTTTATCTGTATGTCATTAAAAAAATTAAAAAAATAAAAAACATAATCTTCATACGTCATAATTATTCGATATTTGTAAATATTAAAACACCCCTCCCATATTTTATATTTAGTGTTTTTTTCCCGTTTATTTTATTTTTTACTTTTGAAAAAAAAATTAATTTACTTTCTGCTTTGAGAGACAATATTTAACAACCACTCTACTGCACCTAAGAAGTAAAATTTTAAAATAATTTGATGGATCCCATGAAATAAACTTTAAAAATAAATTATTGATATATTTAGGAGGAACATGTGGTAAGAGTGGCCTCCAAATAGTGAATACTTTTGGGTATTTACAAGACTTCCACTCCTCCTCAATTATAAAAGGGAACTCACTTCCCTCACTTACTCACACCTCTCAAGCAACTTGGATATTCCAAAACCAGCCCAAATAAATTTCTAAATTAACTCCTATCATACTGGAAGCCGTATTTTGGACATAAAGAAACCTATAATGTCTTTTTTATGAAAACATAAGAAGGATACCTGAAGAATAAGTAACATTCATCAGTCACCGTTTTTGTTTTATTTGTTCCACATCCTACATAATTTATTATTATTACATGATGATAATATAATACTAGTTTCTTAAATATAATTATATATGTTATGTAAAGTTCATGAACTGTAACCATATTTACTTTCATCAAATGAGTTATAAAATCATCAGTCATGTGTAGGGAAGATTACTACCACAAGAACTGATGTCATTCATTTTTCCATTACCACCATTCATATTGGGACATAATGATTGATTTATTGTTGATAAATTATATTTATATATATTAATTAGTATTCTCGAATTATTATATAACACATACCATTATTCTTTCAATTTTCTTTAATATAATAACATCGCTCATGTGTTTGGGGGACTACCGCCTCACAAAGAAATTTTATTCATTCACACATTACATAGAAGGTATTGAAGATTTTATTAATTAAAATTTGTTATAAATATTTAATATATATAATTTAATTTTATTTCCTTCTTTTTTAAATTAAAATTTAACTAATTTTCATTCATAGGTATGACTTACCATCTCCAGGAACCAAGCATTTCATTATTTTATCAATATATATTATCGATTACTCTAAAAACGTATATAATGAATCTATATAATATTTATGTCTTGGTAAAAATTATGTATATGAATATTCATTCATTTAAGTAATAGGAACAAAAATAAAAAGTCAAAAAATACAGGAAAAACAAACTAGTTATTTCCTAAAAACTTGATATTGACATGTAATTGTTAAAAAATAGTAATAAGATGTCATAAAGAAACCATATATGTCATGATATAAATGAATATAGTTATTAATATATTTATAATAAACTTATATTTATTATACATGAGGTTTTAATGTTTACGAAGGATGTCAAGACATCAAGTAATGGATTTCGGTCTCAATTTTATTTTCTTATTAGACACATGCCATGTTCACCACATATTTATTTTATTTGGGGTATATAATACCCATGAATGTATTTTATGATGATTATACATAAAATTATTTTTACTAATACATCAAATATAATATCAATCATTAATTTTTTATATGGTTTTAATTTTATCAATGCGATAAGGGATTTATAGTCTACCTTTTATTTCTGGGGGACATTAGAAAATTCACCACTAGTTTCTTTTGTGTGGTGTATATACTAACAATTTTAAATGTTATATCATGAATAACATAATTGTCTTGATATTTAATATTTGATTTTATGTAATTATATACCGGCTATTAAGATTCAAAGAATCACTAAAGTGGTACATGTTTTTTGTCTCAATTTACCTTGTCTAAGACATACATTATGTTATGAGCCTATATTTTTTCACAAGGTGCATATAAATCCCCTTTGACATGTAATATTATGAATTTAATTATACTAAGGAAATTATATGTTCCATTTATTTATTTATTCTTGGGTCTTATGATTCATAGTTACCAAAGTGGTAATGGTTTTATGTTACATTGTAATCATTTATTCACATTGTTTATGATTCTATTTTTGATGATTAAATATTAAGATCTCTCTCTAAAGATAAATTGTAATCATTCAATTGGATCAATATATATAATTGGTATATGATTAAAATAACCTTAAAATAATTGAAATTATTTTGAATTCATCCATGATATTGAAAATATGACCATTATAGGGAAAAATAATATCTAATGAATAAAGGATAGTGATAGAGAATATGATCATAAGAATGCGATTTCTCTCAAAGAAAATTATAATCCATAAGTTATTAAAGGTTGATAAAACACCATCGATTCATCTAAAATAATGTTTTATAGTAAAACCAAGACTTTATGAAATAAAATGGAATAAAAAATAAAATTAACTTCATTATAACTTAGTGTAACAATGTAAATATATATCACATTTAAAAATTCTTTTTAATCATTTAATAAAATAAAACCTTTTTCTTTTGATATAATTTTAAATAACAATTACTAGAATATTGAAAAAATGAATTTATTGTGTAATTACCTTAAAAAACAGTAAAATAATATTCAAATTATATAATGGTCATGATAGTAAGAAATTAATTCAATGTGGTAAATGTTAAAATAAATATTTATTTCGTAATTTTGGTAAAAAGTACAAAATGACATCATTTACAAAACAATAATATGATTCATTTTAAAACATTTTAAATGAATATAGATATGGTTGAAAATTATTTCCTATAATCATTGGAGTATAAATAATAATATTATTGGAACATTTTAAAGAACCATTCATTGAATAAAAATTGTTTGAAATAAATATTTAGAACTTGATTTTTTAAATGACAGTCTCACACATGAAACTTACTTGTTGATTCCTGATCCAACATGAGATGAAATGGAATATAAACATATAAAATCGAAAAATAACTATAGGATAAAAAATACATGGGATATTATATGTTAGGATTATATAATTTTCTTAAATGAAATATGAACATAAAAAATCCTAAAATAAAATTACACTTTAAATGAAATCCGTTTCATCATGTATCAATTTAATCGTATGTGTTTGGTATTTATGTATGATTAAAAAAATTAATTAAATAATTTTTTGATAATATATTTATATATATATATATTAATTTGTTTAATTTTGTTTTATAAATATTTTAAATCCATTCACTGAATATTAGTTTCATACATCAACCACTTACAATAGTTTGGTCAATTAATCCAAAATTACTTTGGAATTTTTTATAATGATAAATGAGTTATGAAATGCTTCAATCATCTCCCTAATGTTAATAATTACAATTATACCATTTTTACTCATTATATATAATTTCATATTTATCCATGTAGGGCAGTAATAGAAAAATGAATCACATCGCTTCATAGAAGTTGTAGTATACACGTACACATGAGTGACGTTATCATTTTCAAAAGGGTAGAATGGTAATAAGGTACAATCATTTGTTCTAGAATTCACTTCCTCATTAATGAGGTATTTAACACATTATGAACATCCGAGAGGCTTGGTATAATTTCAAAAAATTATTTGTAATGTTAATTCTATCTAGAATATAAAAATCCTTCATGTATATATGACTTAGTTTTCCATTATTTTCAAACCACATAACATCCTTCCATGGAATAATATTTTTGAAAACATGATCAACTACCTAAATTTTTAAATCCTTTCATCAGTAGTACATATAGATCATTTTCATGCTTTGACCTTCGTTGATATAACATTGAATAGTTCTCACTTTCACTACTGCATCATCAACATGTTCTGGGTGTAAAATCATCCTTTCACAAACTTCATCCCAAATTATGGGAGTACTCAATATTTTCCCATAAAAAACATTATAAGGTTACATTTGAGTGATTGAATTGAAGATATTATTATATGTAAATTCGATCAAAGGTAAATACTAATCCCACATACCATGAAAGTCAATAGAGCATGAAATAAATATATCCTCTAAGGTTTGAATATTCATTTCACAATTCCCATCCATATGAGGATGGACATATGTGAGAATATATATCTTGGATTCAAGATCCTGCAAAACTCCCGTCCATAATTTATCTTTTAAAAGTTAGTGATCATTTTATATAGTCAAAATAGGTGCACCATGAAGTCTTGCAACATTATTAATATAAGAAACATGATCTCCTAAAAAGGTATATCTTACCATATAGTGAAGAAATTTATAGAAATGTTTTTCTAATCAATAATAACCCATTTAAAATCATTAAATATAGTATTTTTTGGAAAATGATTAAAAAATTCCATAATAATATCATCCCATTTATACACAAGAATATGTAGAGGCTTCTGGGGCCCTTTAGGATGTTGTTTGTCATCCTTTACCTTTTCTCAAACCGGAGATCTCAATATATAGTTGCAAATTTTTTATTTTATATTATCCCACTAAAAATGTTCCAATAATTCCTAAAACATTCTATTTTTACCATGGTGTATATAGAAAATTTGATCATTGAGATTTATCTAACGAATCCTAATTTATCATAGGAAATTAGAGAACACATATACTATTTAAAAATTTCAATATACCATATTCAATTATAATTTTAACTAACTTACCAATATTAATGACTTGGATATACAATAAAATATTCTCATCTCTAATATTATAACATTTTATTTTATCTAATAAGGATGGACTCAAAATAAAATAGAATAGATGTTGTGTTTCCCCTTACTATTTTTTATATCAAAAATTTCTAAATATAAGAATATATTATCTTTTCCAATATTCATTTTTATACAAAAACTATGATCTTTCACACTCAATGAATCATCCACCTTATATTCCATCACCTGAAAATATTGTGTTGAGAAATTATAAGGCTTAAGTAGTTCTAACCATCACATTTCCCTCATTCTATTCCACTTCTATGAGAATATATATTTCAAAATTTTATGATCTATATAGATTTTATTTTTTTTTCACCATAAAGGTAATTCACCCATATGTTAAATGAAAAGAGTATGAATGCCAACTAATGATAAAGGTTAATGTAATTTTATTCATGAAAATTTAACATCAAATAAAAAATATATCATTCTACATTAAGAAACAACAAAGTGCTTTATTTTACACTTCACTATATATTAAAAATCCATCACTTATAAATGATAAATTCAATATTGTTTCGTTGAATAATATCCAAATTAGTTATTGAAAAAATTATTTACATTCTGACCATATAATATTTAACCCTTTACATGTCAGCTTGGTTAATAGTTAATCTAATCTGAAATGATTTTGAGAAAATCAATTATGTTGACCTTATAATCCAAGGAAACAATATACCTCATATTTATTCATTGTAATTTTCTAATCCAACATTATATTTTTCTTTTAAGGGTTAACTAATATTCTATCATTTTATATAATATGGTTTAAAAGAGAAGCTTCATGAATTAAGAATTCAATTTTGGAAAATATTATATATTATTCATTTGTTCTAAGTGTCTTAAGAATAATTCAAAAATTAACTCTCATACTCATTAGAAATGTTATTTTGTATCAATATTTCATCAATACATACCATAAAATTTTATTCATATAATACATGATTTATTTTCACATTGAATCCATAAAAGCAAGGGTTTATTAGTAAATCCAAATGGAATTACTTTAAATTCAAAATGTTATTACCTCATATGAAATTACATCTTTGGAATAAATACCTTCATTAATCATAGACGATGATATATATAATGAAGATAAATTTTTGAAATATATATAGACCTATAAAGTTGATAAAACATGCCCTTTATGTGGGTAAAAGGATACTTGTTCTTTATTGTAATGGTTTTGATTTCCCTACTATTGTTTTATGACCTCAAAGACCCATCAATATTCTTAACACAGAGAACAATGGTTCCACATGGTTAACAAATAAGGAGTATAATTCCCTTATCATGTACATGTACATGTTTTTTTTGTTTCCACTAATTCCAATTTGACCATCATTTAGGCAATCTTAGATATATGTATTAGAGTAGGGATATGATTATATAAAACTCAACATCACACTTAGGTGTATGTCCAAGTAGTTCTTTAAAAAAACAACAATTTATTCCTCTACAATAGGTATATAATCTATTATAAGGATAAATTTCACCTTTATTTGATGTTTCTTCTCTTATTCTCTATAAATATTATTATGGAGAGCTACTAGTGTCACATTAAAGAGGATTTTGATGATGTAGTTTCCCCTCTGAAGATAGGGGATTATATATCTTCTTTTTGAATCATAATCTAATTATGTTAGTTTTTTTTCACATTATGATTGGAAATCAAATCCATACCAAGGATTATATAAATTTCAATTATAGGTATAATAATCATGCTTATAAAAATGAAACATCTGTGTGTTAGAATGTTAACTGACAAGAATATCATTATTGTAATATTATTTACACATGAAGATATAATTAAAAACATAATTCCTAAGTCTCTATGTAAAATATTATTTTCATCAAAAACCTAGAAGATATAAAAGTGTGTGAAGTTCCATAATCAAATAAATCATTTGCTAATTATGAGGTTACAATCAAAGTACCTTTCACCACTTATTTAAGAACTTTGACCTATACTGTAGTAATCATATATGCTTAGTATTCTCACTTTTCCCTCTTATATAGGTGGTTCCCATGATTCTAGGGACATAATATAAATAATTCCCTATAACATAACAAATACAACACTTGTTATTAGTGGCTTCTTTTTAGCCTTGCATTCGTGAGCCCTATGACCATATTCCCTACATTTTAAATAGACTCATGTTACTTTCAAGTTAGAAACTAGTTGATTCTTTTAAAAATTATCATATGTTGGAAATATCATTTTATAATTATTCTTATTTTAAACAGTTATTCTTTATTGGTGCTAATATAACCTATTTTATTATTTATTTCAATTGATGATGTAATATCTTGAGAATTATTTATCTATTTTTATGGAACTTGATACCATATCTAGAACATCCTGAGATTTTAAAATGAAACACCACATTCTAAAATGAGATACTAAATACTAGGTGACCATTATATCCATGTATTTAAACATAATTTTACCACTTCTATTAATTTAATTTTGAAAAAATACATACACCACTGTGATCAGTAAGTTTTTTGGAGTCTGATAGAACCAACATAATTTTTAGTGAATTGTAACATACCATTGTGAATCGTCACATACCCATATAGGTAGTATTTTACACTTATGAATACTTATATGACCATTTTTTATAGTAACTTGGCTAAATGAATTGTAACCTCACAAAATAATGTATAATAAAAGGAATATTATAAGTGACAATATGACCATTATATAAGTGTTGGTATTTATGAAGTCATAAATATTTAATTAAACTTTTATGATTAATATAATAATTTAAATTAAAATATATTTTAATCAAATTTTACAATAAATTATAATTTTATTTTATTATGGTTATAATATTATTTTATGAGATATTGATTTGTTTTTCAAGGTGTTATAAAATCAGTTATAGTTTAAAAATATTTATTTTTCGAAGAAATTGTGATTTTAATATAAAATAAAATAAAAAATATTTATATATTATTATGATACAATGGATTTCATTTTAGAATGAAACCCATAGAAAAATATTTGGAGTGAATTTTTGTGATTTTTCTGAAATGCTCAAATTTTTGATAAAGAAGGAAATATAGAAAATTATCTTATATATACATTATATGTTAAATAATGTATTCCTATTATAATGTATTATGTAATCACACATGGTTAAAAATAAAATTATATATTTTCTATTTCAGATCAAATGAATCCAAACTATTCGTAGTCTGGAGAAAAAAATATTAAACTAATGATTAAAACAATGGAAACCCCCTTTTATCCTCCCCTATAAATACCTCCCTCACCACCTCTTCCTCTCACACGTCTCCAGATTTTATAATTGCCTAAATTTTACCAAATTCCCTTTAAAAGGCTCCTACACATGTACATGACCTTTTAGTCTCAACAAATGGCCAAAACCAAAGGCCTAAAGGTGGTTCTTAAGGAGAAGAGATCAAGAGGTAAAAATCCTCATTCATTTTCATGTGTTTTCTTTTCAATTCGTTTCATTTCTGGTACTATCATAACCTCCCCTTATCCAAGAGGAATTAAAGATCTATTATTATATATATTAGGTATTTTTATCATTTTTATAGAAAAATTCATCATCATTATTTCTATTATATCCTCTTCTTTTAAAAACAAAAACACCATCCCTTATGTGTCGATTTACTGACATCATGGATGATGTGTCTTCAATTTCTTGTAGATACTTCAAATTTAGTTGTAAAACCATTTTAATGGTTAAAAAATACTCTAAATTGTATGATATAACCTCAATAATGTTTTTTAATTAAATTATATCCATTTTAATAAAGGTATACAATGAAAGAAATTCATTATTATAAAAGAACTGCCAAAATGATCTTACCATAATTAATGTTTTATCTAAGGATTCAACATCATATACGATAAAAAATGAATTATGGTATAATTTAATATTCTGGAAAAATATTAATAATAAATAATTCAACTTCTAGAGATTTAATTCTATTCTACAAGAAAATTGGTTACGAAGCGACCATGGAAAGCATGTATAGAATACACCTGAAAAAATGTAAATAACAAAATATTATTAATAATTTTTTTTAATTATGTTATAAAATAATCATATAAGGTTTTATAAAAATTATAATTATTTTTTAATGAATTAATAATACTCTTTTAACCATTATACAGAAGGTTTAAGCATGTTTGAATTAATACAAACTCGAGCTAAGGGAATTTAAACCCAATTTCAATTATTTGGGTTTACCTTATCCTTAGTTGATTATGTGGTAGTATGATTATTTGTTAAATTAATATTGATTATATTATTTTTTATAAATCAGATTTATGTTGAATTTACTTATTACATTCATTTTACTAATTATCTCTTCAATGATATGGTATATGTAAGTGACTCTTCTTTAGGAATCATATTTTAAATATTATTTTTTTAAAATTCGAATCTAATGTTTTTATACATGTGTTATAGTTTTAGGATTTTTTATGGTTCTTGGGAACTATTTATTACATGGGTGGGACCTATATCTCCCTACAATACATTGTTTATGATTATGTTGGAAGCTGATTGTATGGTTACTAGAAGTGTAACTGTGATGGCTACACCATAAGGTATCCGTGAGGGTTAAATTATAATGTAGCTGTGAGGGTTAAAAATAATTTGGTATCCATGAGGGTTAAAGTTTTATGTATTTAATTCTCCAAGTTAACAATAAGTTTATTTATTATTTTTATTCTTATATGGGAACCTCTTGTTTTCATAATTAATGTTATTATGTTTATGTTCATAGGAAAATATTTTATAAGTATTTATGGACTAAAAGTTTCTTTACTCATTTTTATAACCCTTACTGAGCTTTTTATGCTCATCCCATGATTTTTAAAATGTTTTTCATAGGATTCCTTATATATTCAAAAGATATTTAAGGTGATAATGTAGATGAAACCAACTAGTTATATTGTGATTATTTTTTAAAAATTTTGATTCAATATATGTATATTGTTGTCTAATTATCTTGAACCTATGCCATAAAAGTTTATATAATGTATAATTTACTGTGTATTTTTCAATTATAAATTATAAAAAACAATATATTTTAGTACATAGTCTAGAAGTGCAGGTTTATGGATTTAGAGATGGTATCAATAAAACTAGCTAGACATATTTGGAGATTAGACATTTTCCTTTAAAAAAATGTGGAGTAATATAATTTTGAACTTATAGTTTATTAAGTATGTATAATAAAATAGTTTTTCAAAATTATCAATATGTAAATTCAGAATTACATGTATAGTGACTGAATTACAAGGGTGAAATACATTTAAGTGGGGGGGGGGGAGAATTTAATATCCCAAGTGTTTAAAAAGAAATTCTAGGTGCTTAAATGAACTACTAAATACTATTTGACCATTATATCCTAGATGTTAATCATAATATTTCTGCTTTTGTGAACTGAATATCGAAAAATGGACATACACGGTTTTAATCAGAATGTTATTTAGAGTTTGATAGATCCAACATAATTTTTTGGTGAATATAACATTCCCTTATGAATAGTAATGTACCCTTATATATTGTATTTTACCCTTATGAATAGAAATATGACCCTAATGTATAGTAAATCAGACAAGTGAATTGTAACCTCAGCAATGAATGTATTATAAAAAGGCATCTTATAAGTGACAATATGATCATTATATAATTGTTGGTATTTTTGTAAGTCATAAATATTTAATTACACTTTTATTATTTATATAATAATTTAAATGAAAATTTATTTTCTTAAAATTTAGTTCTATATTATTATTTTATTTTATTATGGTCATAAGATAATTTCATGAGATATTTATTAATTTTTAATGGGTTATAAAATTAGTTATAGTTTTAAAATTTTTTTTTCAATAAATTATTATTTGAATTGAAAATTAAATTACTAATATTTCGATAAATATTTTGATAAAATTGAGTTCATTTTTGAATTATACATTTCAAAAAAATATGGGTGATGTTTTTGGATTTTTCTGAAATACTCAAATTTATGATGAATAGTGAAATACGGTAAATTAACTTATATATACATTATACGTTAAATACATTATTCCCAGCATCATAGATTATAACACCCCAGGTAAATAAAGAATATGACATTTTTGTATTTATCCATTTTTGTGAATAAAATATTAATATGGCTTTAAAGGGGACGCTATGCTCGATGGCGTACCCAATACGCAACAACGAGTTTTTTGGGAATCTTACGTTGCACTCTAATAATAAAATAATATTATTTTAAATGGTAGTTAACATGTAGCCATTGTAATGGCGGGAATGGATAGAAATAACTAAAATATGATTATATATGTTTTTAAATGTTTTTACATTTATCCAATAAAAGCTAAAGGCTTAAAATACAGAAAGAATTCAATTTTAGGCGTATATGCCCTAGTTTTCACTAAAGGTTCACTTATCGCCTTTTAATGGAGAACTGTCATTAAATATAGTTTTGATCACTATTATACATTCTTTTGGACCAAATAAAACTCTTATTATGAATCGGGACATCAAATTTTACTTTGTGTAAATTTTTTGGTATTTTTCTGATAAAGTTCATTTTTTAATGAATAGTGTAAAATGTAGTATTTTAATTCAAAAACTCTTTTTAATATAATTTATTTATATGATTAGATTATCTTTTTAATTTGTTTTAAAGTGAAATTATAAAATATTTTTACCATTAAATTTAATAGTGGTCATTGGAATCAATTTCACTTTGAAATCGGACTTAAACTAGTGTCAATCTTTTGATACTTATTGTTTTATAAAAACACGCTATTTGCTCTGATAGCGGGAATTAATTATTGAATTAATTAATGTGACTTATATGATTTGAATTTTGTAAAATGGACTTCATTTTTGAATTCGGAATATAAAATATAGCTTAGGGTGAATTTTTGGTAATTTTCTGAAAAACTCCAATTTTTGATGAATAGTGAAACCACTAAGTGGTAATCAAGCAAACTGATTTTTCAGTTAAATGAAATTTTACCACTAATGTGTATTGAATTTTGAAAATCCGACATAAATGGTTGTCATTAAGAAGTAAAATGTGGTTCAATGAGATTATAATAATTTTTTGGTGAATAGTAACTCATTAAGTTCTTAATCGCGATTAGTGGTAATTAGTGTAGTTTAAGGTAAAAATAATGCTTTAATAAAATGAAATGAACATGACACATGTCACAACCTCATTGGTTGTGTCATGGCCGACCATGAAAAGCCATGGGTCAACTTGGGGACCCCATGGATCCACTTTTGTTGGGAAATGACATAAATTACTTTTTATTTAATGTTAAAGTGAAAATGACACAAACATAATATGTTTTACGAAAACAATTTTTATGTGGGGTTATACAAGTCCAAATTTTGATTATAAATAGTCATTGGAAAGATAAAACGATTTCATACATCATAGTAATTTTTTTATAATTTTTAAACATTAAATAAATTAAATTATTTATGACATCATAATGATGTAGTGATGACATCATTATTTAACGATTAAAATAAAATGGAAAGATAATGTAAAATCTATGAACTACACATGTCCAAAACCAATTGGATGAGTGGATTTCGATGCCTTATCACCTTATCCAATAAGTATATCAATGTGGGACCTTTTGAAACAGAAACACATTTTCAAATAAAGTAATATTTCTTACTTTCCAAAAGTGACCCTCCTCTCCTCTTATAAAAGGCCGCCACCTCTACCTCATTTCACACACTCTTCAAGCCTTTGGCTCGGCCAACCCCTGCCCATTTACTCTCTCAACATCCCTATCCTCATCCTAGAGGATCCCCTTTGGGCATAATCCTTTCAAAGGAAGCCTTTAGGCTCAAATCAAAAGGAGATTACACTTTTAAAGGTAATTCATTCTCTCTTGTTCATTTGTTTTATTTTGCTTCTCCAAACATCTAATCTCTTTTTATTTACTTCTTTTGTAACAACACCAGTATCTTCAATATACTAGGATGTTGTTACAAGATTTATTTGAGCTAAACTCTCACACAACTACATCAAATGGTTAAAGAACATACAGTTTCCGTGGATGGTGAAATTCTGCCTCCCGAAACGATGATTGTTCAATACTCATTTAACACCTTCAAAGGTGGCCATTATGATGTCACTATTTTTATATATGATATATAGTATGTTTATGTTTTCCTTAAGATTCTGTTTTTTACATTTTGGTCAAACCTTTATGGTTCCCATTATGGGTAAACACGATATCTTCATTTAAGGAAGTGCGGACTACCGCCCCCTCAAAGTGATTTGATTCATTAAATACCATATGTGGGACATATAAAGGATGGAACTATGATATTAAATATGATATTATACAGGAATTACAATATACCTTTATATAATTATTATTCCATTCTATAAAATACGAATAAAAATGAAAGTAGCGTTCATGCGTACGTACGGCTTACCGTCTCCATGAACGGTGCATTTCATTTCTTACCTCTAAATGATTATGTAATGTTATAAATGCATGAATGTACTGGATATATATGACATATATTATATCTACAACATGAATACAATTCTGGATATAATAAACATTTGGCCACATGAACAACATGTAATTGTAAGAAGTCCACTTTCGACTTAAGAACCAAATACCGACAAAATGAACATTATTAACTTAAATGATTACATAATGTTCACAACATGTCAATAATTGATATAAAAGGAATAATGAACTTGGAAAAGGTTCTTAAGCAAATACAAATTAACTCAAGTTTATTATTCAGGACGTTAAAGAACGATCGAGTCAAGTCAGACCCGAGGTAAGGGATCCTACAACTCTCTTTCTTTTTAAGTACACTCTTTTATGTAATTTCTTTTAAGCTCATCTTTCTTATGATTGGGATGTTATTTTATATTACTCCTACTGTAATTTTTATGTTCATGTGATAAGAGACCCTATTCTCTCTCATCAATCCTTTTTCTTTTTGAAGTTTTGTGTGGCGCCGTTAGGCTGCCGAGTTCTCGTAAGGGATTTTTCATCTCACTTTTATTCTCGTGAGATTTACGCTACTTTTGCCACAAATTCCATTGAGTGGTGTATGTACTGCCCATTATTCTACTCTTTGTGTAATATACTTTCGTTTATGAGTATTTACATCAATGATCTATTGTCCTTCTTTCATGGGGTGTATGTTTTGAAAGATACCCAAGTCGGTAAGGGAACCTTTCACCCTCCTCTTTTTTAAAAGACTTCTTTTGTTGGGTCTTTTAATTTACATATTGTTATGTTGGGATATGTTCTCATATATCCTTATTGATGTAAATTTTATGTCCAAGTGATGAGATACACTTTTTATCTCTCATCAACTCATTTTGATGTGATGCCGTTAGGCTGTCAAGGGAACTTTTTAACCCAATTTCGATTTCTTTGGGTTCAACATGTAGTCATTGAATATGTCATCCATTTAATATATGTGAATGACCTTTTATTGTTTTACACTTAATATCCACTTATATTGGGTGTACTTATATTTTTCACACATATTTTTGAGATTGATTTGTCCTTGATTTAAGGATACCTTCTTCATAAGGGATTTCATCACATTTGACATTTCTATTGAGGGTTCATTGTTGTTATACACCAATTCACTCTTATATGGTGTATATACTGTCCTTTGGAGTATTATATCATGAATCCATTTATTCTCATGATATTATAAAGTTCTGACTAAATGTTATTCCTCAATTATTGTATTCAAGTGTCTCTAATTTTGGTAAAACCCCTTTAACCAAAATATCGTTTTAAATGTTTTAATTATTTGTTCTTATTAATATCCATGTTTTCAAAATGGTTTTAAGGATTTATTTATATGGATATTAATGGTTTAAAATGTTAAAAGCTTCAAGGTGGTATGGGACACTTTGATTCAAAAATCTCTTTATTAAATGTTTTAAATGGTTTTGGAAATGGGTTGTTTTTGAATGGATTCATTATTTCAATATCCTAAAACGTTATATTGTGATTGAAATGTGGAAATGTTATGTTTCCTTTATTCATGTTTATGTGATACGATTATGTTATGGTTCTTGGGCATTTTTATGAAGAACAGGTGGTTCCGTGATAAACTAAGGGCGGGTGAGCCCGATATAGCTCTCCAATGCATTGGGTAACGCGAAGGAGTGAAACATTAAGGTTTCTCCGAAGAGATTTTAGGGAATATACTGTGATGGGTATTCCAAAAGTAACCAAGAGGGTTACTCCCTACGTAAGAATGTTATGAATGCCTCAAGTTACCTTTATGTCTTATGATTTCTATGATTTATTCATGTTTTGATGAGGTAGGTTAAAGTGCCTATGTTTTATGGGTAAAATATGATTTCGTCTTTATGTATACATGAACTCATGTTCCCTTTCCATATTTTTATGTCCCTTACTGAGCTTTTTATGCTCATCCCAAGTTTCTGAAATGTTTTTCAGGTCAAGGGGAAAGGTACATGATAAGACGGTAGAGTCAAGGATGTGTTAAGAGAGAATCCATGTTTTATTTTAAATATGTTCTCGTTGATGGGAAGAATGAATATTGTCATTTATGTAATCCACTTTGTTTAAATGTGGAATGTAATGCAAGTTTCATGAACTAATTCTCTAAAACTCTAAACCTGAAAAGATCCTCAATGTGTAATCTTGTATTAACTCAAGATTAAGTAAGTTTTAAGGCTGGGGCCTTATAGTTGGTATCAGAGGTCGGTTTAGATAACTTTAGAGGTTAGGGTATTCCTTAAGCATAAGTGACATTACCATAATGGTTAGGATTTCAGAAAGAGTCCTAGTTTTAGATAAAGTGAATGAGTAAGTGTATCTTAGTGTTTATCTTCCTCATTAGTACATGATGGTTTTGTTGATATACTCACACTGACCTTTTTGGTTTTAGTAAATGGCTGGATCTAGCAGGCACCAAAGTAACAGTGGATGTGAAGGAAACTGTGATAGTTTTTTGAGCAAGCAACTGAATGATATGGGAGCTGCAATGAGAACTCTTCTGATTATCCTCAACCAACTATCTGGAGTCATGATTGACCACCTAAACCTTGGAGTTTTCTCTAAGGCATCATATATGCAAGAAAAAAATCCCTACGGAAGTGCAGGTAATAATCATAAAGGTATGTGTGTTCAAAAACCTATGTGTCAGAGATGTGGAAAGAAACACCTAGGAAAATGTTTCAAAGGGACAGAAATATGCTATAGATGTGGAAATGAAGGTCATAAAGCAAGAACCTGTAATGGAAAAAGGAAGCATCCTATTGACTCGAGGAAAGGGAAAGAAGTTCTTTCTGAGGGATCAATTGAATGTTTTAAATGTGGTGTGCATGGTCATTATGCAAAAACATGTTCTATGAAGAAGTATCGTGAATGGGGTCACCAAGAGCGTACAAATGTTCGTTTACCAATACCTAATGCCATTCCTATTGAGGATGAAGAAACTGACAATGACCAATCAAAGGTATGTACTATTTCATGACTGTTGTTTTCCTATTTTGAAATCTTAGGATATGATTCATGATTTTGTTTGTAGGAAAGAGGTATTTCGGAATAGGTTGGAAAGGAATGGATAATGGATCATGAAGAATGTTGAATGAGTAAGATGTCAACATATAAGGGCTTCAAGAGTTATGGTGAAATTCTTAAGAGTATTATGTCTCTTTTGATGATGGGGTTACATTAGAAGACTTTTTATATTATGTGTAACCCTGATGTTTAATATAGGCAAATTTTATCTAAGGAATATTTACCTTTTCTTTTGTGGACATAGATATAAAGAACCATTTGGGTTTATATGATCCTTACTTTTGAGGTAATTATGGGTTACTAAATGTTATGATTGAAGTGGAGGGCATGAGATGAAATTGAGGTTAAAATGTGTTATGAAGATTTTATCTCGTTTTGGGGAATGTTTTAAGAATTATATAGTTTTGGAAAAAGGACAACACGCAGACCGTGTGACATCCCGTCGCGTCGGACAAAGCTGCGGGAATCGAACCCACAACCAAAGTGCGACTGGTATTTATCGCCTACCACTGGACTACGTGAAGTCCCTGGTTAGTTTGATTGATTCTTTCAAGTTATATGATTTTATGAATTAAGAGTAAGTTGATTTTGGGTTATTTATGAAAATGATTAACCTATCATGGATGATATGTGATTAGGTTAATTACTTTTCAATACGAGACTTTAGGAGCAACTGATGTTGTTTGGAGATAAATGTTACGATTTAACTTGGAAGACTATGTGACTAAATCTTTCAAATATTTGGGTTTCGATCTTATATTGGTTTACTTTGAAGAATTTTATGGAAAAATTGTTTATCGAATGATCCTTGTTGAACATTGGGTTTTTTTTGACAAATTTTGGATGTTAAGAATAGATTTTATTTTTATAAAGGGTTATCCTTTTCTAGATTATCCGATATTGTACTAGCCTTTTGGTTTTGTTTTTGGTTAAAGTCTAAGGACATGGGAAGTATATAGCTCTCTTTTGTGGATTAGGTGATTCTCTAGATGTTGATTATGGTACTCTTAATACGAACAAGTCTCCCTAAATACTCGTCTTTTGGAAAAAAATATGAGTTTGATTAAGGAATCTAGTAAAAGTTAAAGGTCAACATGATAAGTGATTATGTTTCCTTGTGAATAAAATTCCTCAATAAAAAGTAACATAAAACAAAAATGTTGTCTATTAACTTTTCCTACTAGGGAATCGAATACCGTTTAACCCATCACAAGTTTGTGATTTTCTCGTGGTTAACTTTCTCCTAAACATGTTTTCTAACACTCTCCATCAGAACATGACCCTTTGTTTTTTCCTCCATGTCCATATTTTCATACTTGGAATCCTAGTATGGGTTAACTCGGGTGACCTTTGTACTTATCTTTCTTTATTTTAAAGTGATTGTCTTACCGACTCTTGTTCCGATGTGGGACTTTCAAGGATGTTTCCAAGTCCAATTTTAAAATTTCGCGGACGCAATTCCCAAAAGGGGGGAAGGATGTAACACCCCAGGTAAATAAAGAATATTACATTTTTGTATTTTTCCATTTTTGTGAATAAAATATTAATATGGCTTTAAAGGGGACGCTATGCTCGATGGCGTACCCAATACGCAACAACGAGTTTTTTGGGAATCTTACGCTGCACTCTAATAATAAAATAATATTATTTTAAATGGTAGTTAACATGTAGCCATTATAATGGCGGGAATGGATAGAAATAACTAAAATATGATTATATATGTTTTTAAATGTTTTTACATTTATCCAATAAAAGCTAAAGGCTTAAAATACAGAAAGAATTCAATTTTAGGCGTATATGCCCTAGTTTTCACTAAAGGTTCACTTATCGCCTTTTAATGGAGAACTGTCATTAAATATAGTTTTGATCACTATTATACATTCTTTTGGACCAAATAAAACTCTTATTATGAATCGGGACATCAAATTTTACTTTGTGTAAATTTTTGGTATTTTTCTGATAAAGTTCATTTTTTAATGAATAGTGTAAAATGTTGTATTTTAATTCAAAACCTCTTTTTAATATAATTTATTTATATGATTAGATTATCTTTTTAATTGGTTTTAAAGTGAAATTATAAAATATTTTTACCATTAAATCCAATAGTGGTCGTTGGAATCAATTTCACTTTGAAATCGGACTTAAACTAGTGTCAATCTTTTGATACTTATTGTTTTATAAAAACACGCTATTTGCTCTGACAGCGGGAATTAATTATTGAATTAATTAATGTGAATTATATGATTTGAATTTTGTAAAATGGACTTCATTTTTGAATTCGGAATATCAAATATAGCTTGGGGTGAATGTTTGGTAATTTTCTGAAAAACTCCAATTTTTGATGAATAGTGAAACCACTAAGTGGTAATCAAGCAAACTGATTTTTCAGTTAAATAAAATTTTACCACTAATGTGTATTGAATTTTGAAAATCCGACATACATGGTTGTCATTAAGAAGTAAAATGTGGTTCAATGAGATTATAATAATTTTTTGGTGAATAGTAACTCATTAAGTTCTTAATCGCGATTAGTGGTAATTAGTGTAGTTTAAGGTAAAAATAATGCTTTAATAAAATGAAATGAACATGACACATGTCCCAACCTCATTGGTTGTGTCATGGCCGACCATGACAAGCCATAGGTCAACTTGGGGACCCCATGGATCCACTTTTGTTGGGAAATGACATAAATTACTTTTAATTTAATGTTAAAGTGAAAATGACACAAACATAATATGTTTTACGAAAACAATTTTTAAGTGGGGTTATACAAGTCCAAATTTTGATTATAAATAGTCATTGGAAAGATAAAAAGATTTCATACATCATAGTAATTTTTTTATAATTTTTAAACATTAAATATATTAAATTATTTATGACATCACAATGATGCAGTGATGACATCATTATTTAACGATTAAAATAAAATGGAAAGATAATGTAAAATCTATGAACTACACATGTCCAAAACCAATTGGATGAGTGGATTTCGATGTCTTATCACCTTTTCCTATAATTATATCAATGTGGGACCTTTTGAAACCGAAACACATTTTCAAATAAAGTAATATTTCTTACTTTCCAAAAGTGACCCTCCTCTCCTCTTATAAAAGGCCCCCACCTCTACCTCATTTCACACACTCTTAAAGCCTTTGGCTCGGCCAAACCCTGCCCATTTACTCTCTAAACATCCCTCTCCTCATCCTAGAGAATCCCCTTTGGGCAGAATCCTTTCAAAGGAAGCCTTTAGGCTCAAATCAAAAGGAGATTACACTTTTAAAGGTAATTCATTCTCTCTTGTTCATTTGTTTTATTTTGCTTCTCCAAACCTCTAATATCTTTTTATTTACTTCTTTTGTAACAACACCAGTATCTTCAATATACTAGGATGTTGTTACAAGATTTATTTGAGCTACACTCTCACACAACTACATCAAATGGTTAAAGAACATACGGTTTCCGTGGATGGTGAAATTCTGCCTCCCGAAACGATGATTGTTCAATACTCATTTAACACCTTCAAAGGTGGCCATTATGATGTCACTATTTTTATATATGATATATAGTATGTTTATGTTTTCCTTAATATTCTGTTTTTTACATTTTGGTCAAAACTTTATGGTTCCCATTATGGGTAAACACGATATCTTCATTTAAGGAAGTGCGGACTACCGCCCCCTCAAAGTGATTTGATTCGTTAAATACCATATGTGGGACATATAAAGGACGGAACTATGATATTAAATATGATATTATACTGGAATTATAATATACCTTTATATCATTATTATTCCATTCTATAAAATACGAATAGAAATGAAAGTAGCGTTCATGCGTACGTACGGCTTACCGTCTCCATGAACGGTGCATTTCATTTCTTACCTCTAAATGATTATGTAATGTTATAAATGCATGAATGTACTGGATATATATGACATATATTATATCTACAACATGAATACAATTCTGGATATAATAAACATTTGGCCACATGAACAACATGTAATTGTAAGAAGTCCACTTTCGACTTAAGAACCAAATACCGACAAAATGAACATTATTAACTTAAATGATTACATAATGTTCACAACATGTCAATAATTGATATAAAAGGAATAATGAACTTGGAAAAGGTTTTTAAGCAAATAGAAATTATCTCAAGTTTATTATTCAGGACGTTAAAGAACGATCGAGTCAAGTCAGACCCGAGGTAAGGGATCCTACAACTCTCTTTCTTTTTAAGTACACTCTTTTATGTAATTTCTTTTAAGCTCATCTTTCTTATGATTGGGATGTTATTTTATATTACTACTACTGTAATTTTTATGTTCATGTGATGAGAGACCCTATTCTCTCTCATCAATCCTTTTTCTTTTTGAAGTTTTGTGTGGCGCCGTTAGGCTGCCGAGTTCTCGTAAGGGATTTTTCATCTCACTTTTATTCTCGTGAGATTTACGCTACTTTTGCCACAAATTCCATTGAGTGGTGTATTTACTGCCCATTATTCTACTCTTTGTGTAATATACTTTCGTTTATGAGTATTTACATCAATGATCTATTGTCCTTCTTTCATGGGGTGTATGTTTTGAAAGATACCCAAGTCGGTAAGGGAACCTTTCACCCTCCTCTTTTTTAAAAGACTTCTTTTGTTGGGTCTTTTAATTTACATATTGTTATGTTGGGATATGTTCTCATATATCCTTATTGATGTAAATTTTATGTCCAAGTGATGAGATACACTTTTTATCTCTCATCAACTCATTTTGATGTGATGCCGTTAGGCTGTCAAGGGAACTTTTTAACCCAATTTCGATTTCTTTGGGTTCAACATGTAGTCATTGAATATGTCATCCATTGAATATGTGTGAATGACCTTTTATTGTTTTACACTTAATATCCACTTATATTGGGTGTACTTATATTTTTCACACATATTTTTGAGATTGATTTGTCCTTGATTTAAGGATACCTTCTTCATAAGGGATTTCATCACATTTGACATTTCTATTGAGGGTTCATTGTTGTTATACACCAATTCACTCTTATATGGTGTATATACTGTCCTTTGGAGTATTATATCATGAATCCATTTATTCTCATGATATTATAAAGTTCTGACTAAATGTTATTCCTCAATTATTGTATTCAAGTGTCTCTAATTTTGGTAAAACCCCTTTAACCAAAATATCGTTTTAAATGTTTTAATTATTTGTTCTTATTAATATCCATGTTTTCAAAATGGTTTTAAGGATTTATTTATATGGATATTAATGGTTTAAAATGTTAAAAGCTTCAAGGTGGTATGGGACACTTTGATTCAAAAATCTCTTTATTAAATGTTTTAAATGGTTTTGGAAATGGGTTGTTTTTGAATGGATTCATTATTTCAATATCCTAAAACGTTATATTGTGATTGAAATGTGGAAATGTTATGTTTCCTTTATTCATGTTTATGTGATACGATTATGTTATGGTTCTTGGGCATTTTTATGAAGAACGGGTGGTTCCGTGATAAACTAAGGGCGGGTGAGCCCGATATAGCTCTCCAATGCATTGGGTAACGCGAAGGAGTGAAACATTAAGGTTTCTCCGAAGAGATTTTAGGGAATATACTGTGATGGGTATTCCAAAAGTAACCAAGAGGGTTACTCCCTACGTAAGAATGTTATGAATGCCTCAAGTTACCTTTATGTCTTATGATTTCTATGATTTATTCATGTTTTGATGAGGTAGGTTAAAGTGCCTATGTTTTATGGGTAAAATATGATTTCGTCTTTATGTATACATGAACTCATGTTCCCTTTCCATATTTTTATGTCCCTTACTGAGCTTTTTATGCTCATCCCAAGTTTCTGAAATGTTTTTCAGGTCAAGGGGAAAGGTACATGATAAGACGGTAGAGTCAAGGATGTGTTAAGAGAGAATCCATGTTTTATTTTAAATATGTTCTCGTTGATGGGAAGAATGAATATTGTCATTTATGTAATACACTTTGTTTAAATGTGGAATGTAATGCAAGTTTCATGAACTAATTCTCTAAAACTCTAAACCTGAAAAGATCCTCAATGTGTAATCTTGTATTAACTCAATATTAAGTAAGTTTTAAGGCTGGGGCCTTATATAGATGATGCAAACACACATTATTTAAACTCAAGTGATCTCATTACTATTTTCGGTCATATGAATCAATAATATTCATAGTATTGATCTAACATATTAAACTAATGATTAAAATAATGGAAAAATCCTCATATCCTCCACAATAAATACCACCCTCACCCAAGCTTCCTCTCACACAACTAAACCTTTGATCATTGAATAAATTATAAAAAATCCCCTTACAAAGTATCTTCTCAATGTGCAAGACCTTATGGACTCACAAGAATTCCAAAACCAAAGGCCTTTAAGAATATCTCAAGGAGAAGAGATCAAAGGGTAAAAATACACTTTCATTTTCTTGTGTTTTATTTTCAATTATTTTATTTTGTTATACTCTTTTAATCTCCCCTTATCAAAGAGGAATGAAATATCTAGTATTATATATATTATAAATTTATATAATGTTTATGGAAAAAGTCATCATCATTCTTTATTTTTTCTTTCTCTTATTCTAAAAATAAAAAAACATCGTCTGTGTTGTGTCGATTTACCGACATCATGGATGATGTGTCTTTAATTTCCATTAAATCCTTAAAATGTAGATGTAAAATAATTTTAATGGTTGTTTTTTGTAAAATTGTATTATGTGACCTTTCTTATGATCTGGAATTAATATATATCCATAATATTAAAGGTATATGATGAAACAAGTTCGTGATTATAAAATAACCACAAAAATGATTTAAACAGATTTAATGTTTTATATAATGATTAATCATCATATATGATAAAAAAATTATTTTTGGTATTATTTAATATTATTGAAGCATATTAATAGAAACTCATTTCAATTCATAAGATTTTCTTCCATTCAACAAAAATATCTATTACGAACAGACAATGGAAATCATGTATAGTAAGAACCCGAAACAATGTAAATAACAAAACAATATCAATATATATGTGGAATTATGTTCTAAAATGATCGTATAGTGTGTTATAAAAATTATTATACATATTTAATGTATTAATAACACTCTTTTAACCATTATAAATGTTGTTTAAACATGTTTTATGTAAGACAAACTCAAGGTAAGGGAGTTCTTAACACAATTTCAATTCTTTAGATTGACCTTATACTTAATTAATTATGTTGTACTAAGATTAATTGTAAAATTAATTTTAATTATATTATGTTTTGTAATGTGGATTTATAGTGCATTTAAACATTACTTTCATTTTATTAATTATTTTTTCCATGATGTGGTATATTGAAGGGGATCTTTTTAAAAAATTCTCTTTTAAATTTCAATTTTAAAATGAAGTTTTTCATGAAAGCGTTTTCAATTTATGATTATGTTTCGGTTCATGAGAATTGATTTTTATAAGGGTCGATCCTATATCTCCTTCCAATGAATTTGGTATGATTATGTTGGATTTTGACCATATGGTTACTCCAAGTGTATTTACGATGGTTACACCATAAAGTAGCTGTTAGGGTTTCTTTGTAAGGTAGCTATAAGGGTTACAAATCATATGGTATCCATGAGGGTTACAATCTTAAGTAAGTAATTCCCCAAGTTACTAATAAGTTTTATTTATTATTTTATGCTTTTATGAGAACCTATTTTTCTCAAAAGTAATGTTATTATGTTAATGTACAAAGGAAAATGTTTTATAAGTAATAATGGACTAATAGTTTCCTTCCTTCTTTTTATAACCCTTACTAAGATTTTTTGGTAATCCCATGTTTTTAAAATGTTTTTAATAGGACTACTTAGAAGTTAAATTGAATTTTATGATGATAATGCATAGATACCTATTAGTTATATTGAAATTATTTTTTCTAACTCAGATTTTATATATTTATGTTATGCCTAATTCTTATTAACCTGGATCAAAAAATGTTCCTGGATATACAATGTATTGTGTATTTTTATGTTATCTCTTATAAAAAAACATATTTTACGACTGAATCTTGATATGTGGGTTCAAGGACTTATAGTTGGAATCAGAGGAACTACCTAGACAACATTCAAGAATATACATTGTAATTTTCTTAAAAAATTGTGATAGAATTTAATTTTGAACTTTTAATTAATTAATTACACATAATAAGATAGTTTTTAATAAATATATATATGTAAATATAGAATTACGTGTACAATGAATTAATTGAGATGGAATAATACATTTACTCAGGGGGGGTGATATAATATGCCGATATTTTAAAAGGAAACATTATGTGATTAAATGAACTATTAAATATAATGTGACCATTATATCATAGCATTTAAACATAAAATTTCTACTTTTATGAATGGAATTTTGAAAAATGTACATTCACAGTTTTGATCAATAAGTTATTTGGACTCTCATAGATCCAACTACTTTTTAGTGAATTGTAACTTACCCTAATGAATAAAAGGTACCCTTATGAATAGTAATGTACATTTACGAATAGTAACCTGACCCTTATAAATAGTAAATCGACCAAATGTATAGTGACCTAACCTATGAATGTATAATAAAAAATGAATCTTATAAGGGACAATAAGATCATTATACAAGTGTTGGTATTTTTGTAAGCCATAAATATTTAATTTCACTTATATGATTAGTATTATAATTTAAATGAAAATTTATTTTCATATAATGTAATCAAAAATTATTACTTTATTTTCTTATGGTTATAAGATTATTTTATGAGATCTTGATTAATTTTCAAGGTGTTATAAAATTAGTTATAGTTTTATATTATTAATTCGTCGATTAAATTATGATTTTAATTAAAAATTAAATTACTATTAATAAGAAAATTATTTTGATAAGGATGAGTTAATTTTTGAATTCTATGCATCTAAAAATGGTTGTGGTTAATTTTTGGTATTTTTCTGAAATATGCGAATTTTTTATTATAGTGATGTACGATAAATTACCATATATATACATTATATGTTAAATACACAATTCCTATAATGAGGGATGATGTAAGTAAACATGGTTCAAAATAACATGATCTCTTCACTATTTTTGATCACACGAATCTAGACTATTCATAGTCTTGTGAAAACATATTAAACTAATGATAAAAATAACGGAAAATGCCTCCTCTCCTCCACTATAAATACTACCCTCATCCCCCTCTTCCCGTCACACCTCTCAGGATTTTAGAATTGTCTAAATTATACCAAATCCCCTTCATAAGTTTCTTAATCACTTCCATGACCTATTAGTCTCACAAAAATTCCAAAACTAAAGGCCTTAAAAAGGATCTCAAGGAGAAGAGATCAAGAAGTAAAAATCCTTTTTCATTTTGTTGTGTTTATTTTAAATAATTTTTTTCTTATACTCTATTCTCACCCCCTTATCAAAGATGCATGAAATATATAGTATTATGTATGATTTATATTGTTATCATGTTTGTGAAAAAAGTATTCATCATTCTTCCTCTCCTCTTTGTATTTTTCTAAAAATGAACACACCATCACTGATGTGTCGATTTACCGACATCATGGATAATGTGTCTTCAATTTCCTTTAATTCATTCAAATATGGTTTAAATCACATTTTAATTAATTAGTATTATATGAACTCTTTTATGAACTGGAATATATTATATGAATAATATTAAAGGTATATAATGAAACATGTTCGTGATTATCAAAGAACCACCAAAATGATCTAAATATCATTAATGTTTTATCTAATGATTCACCATCATATATGATAAAAAATGATTTATGGTATCATTTAATATTTTAGATATATATAAATAAAAACTCATTCCAGTTCTAGATATTAACTTCCGTTCAACAAAAAATTCCATTATGAACCAACTATGGAAACCATGTATAAAAAACACACAAAAATGTAAAAAACAAAATATTATTAACAAATGTTTAGAATTATGTTATAAAATGATTATATTAGGTGTCATAAAAGTTATTATTATTGTATTAAGAATTATTTACACTATTTTAATTATTATACAAGAGGTTTAAACATGTTTTTAGTAAGACGAACTTAAGGTAAGGGAATCCTTATCCAAATTTCCATTCTTTCAGTTAACCATATACTTCCTTAATTATATGGCACTAATATTATTTGTGAAATTAATATTGACTATATAATGTTTTATAATGTGTATTTATAGTGATTTTACATATTAAGTTAATTTTATAAATTTTTCCTTCAATGATATGGTATATTTAAGGGTATCTTCATTAAAAAATTTCTTATAAATTTATATTTTTAGAACTTTTGAAAAAAATGATTTTATGCAAGTGTTAATGTTTTATGATTATGTTATGGTTATTGGAAATTGTTGATGAAAAGGTCGGGACCTATATATCCCTTCAATTTATTGGGTATGATTATGTTGGAGGTCGACCGTATAGTTACTCCAAGTGTAACTATGATGGATACACCATAAGGTAGCTGTGAGGATTGCATTGTAAGGAAGCCGTGAGGGTTAAAAATCATATGGTAGTCATGATGGGTACAATATTAAGTAAGTAATGAATGAATTTATCAATAAGTTTTATTTATTATTTTTATACTTTTATGGGATCCTCTTGTTTTCAAATGTAAAGTTATTAGCTTTATGTTCAACAGAAAATATTTTATACTTATTTATGGAATAATAGTTTCATTCATTCTCTTTATAACCCTTACTGAGATCATTATTCTCATCCCACTTTTTGGAAAATATTTTTCATAGGATTAATTAGAATTTAAAAGGACAGTTATGGTGTTAATGCACATGAATCCAATTAGTTATATAGAAATTACTTTTGTAAACTATGATTCAATATATGTAAGTTTTTGTCTAATTATCCTTTACCTAGATAAGGAAAGGTCCTTAGATGTATAATGTAATGTATACTTTTCTAATTTATTATATAAAAAATCACAACATATTTTAGTACTGAATCCAGATGTGAGTGTTCTAGGATTTATAGTTGGTATTAGAGGGACAATATAGTCATCATTGGATATTAGTCATTCAGTTTAAAAAAAATATAAGTAGATTTAATTTAGAACTTCATGTTAATGAGGAACACATACTAATTTTTTTTCATAATTATCGATATGTAAATACAAAATTATAAGTACAATGAATGAATTGTGAGGGAAGAATTCATTTAATGGGGGAGAATGTAAAATCCTGATATTTTAAAAGGAAACACTATGTGCTTAAATAAACTACTAAATACTATTTGACCTTTATATACTAGCAGTTAAAAATAAATTTTCTACTTTTCAGAATTGATTTTTGAAAAAAGGACATACATGGTTGTGATTAGTAAGTTATTTTATGTCTGATAGAACGAACATAATTTTCATTGAATAGTAACTTACCCTTATGAATAGAAACGAACCCTTATGAATAGTAATATGACCCTTATGAATAGTAAATAGACCAAATGAATTGTGACTTCACTAATTAATGTATAATAGAAAGACATCTTATAAGTGACAATTTGATCATTATATAAGTGTTTATATTTTAATAAGTCATAAATATTTTATTACACTTTTTATTTTTAATATAATAATTCAAATGAAAATGTATTTTCTTAAATTTAAATAATAAATTTTTATTTTATTATCTTATGGTTATATGATTACTTCATGGGATCTTAGTTAATTTTTCGATGTATTATAAAATCAATAATAGTTCTGAAATTGCAAATTTTCAAATAAATTATGATTTTAATTAAAAGTTAAATTAATAATATTTAGAAAATCGTTTTGATAAAATGCAGTTCATTTTTAAATTATACATGTTAAAAATGGTTGGGGTGATATTTTGGGATTTTTCTAAAACAATTGATTTTTTATGAATAATGAAATGCAGTAAATTACTGTATATATATACATTATATGTTAAATACACTATTCATAGAATGATGGATGATGCAATTAAAATTGGATAGAACAAAAATGATCTCTTTAATATTTTGGGTCACATGAGTCCATGCTATTCATATTCTTTAGAGAAAATATTAAACTAATGCTTAAACTAATGGAAACCCCCCCTCTCCTACACAATAAAGACCACCCTAACCCCTCTTCCTATCACACCTCTCAAGCTTCTAGAGTTGTATAAATTCTTCTATACACCCTTCCAAACTCTCTTCCCCACATCCAAGTTATACTGGTATCTCTAAAGGATCAAAACAAAATTCCTTAAGAAGGATCTCAAGAAGAAGATATCAAGAGGTAAAAACCCTCTTACATTTTCTTGTATTTTCTTTTCAATTCATTAAATTTATTATAATCTCATCACCTCCCCATATCCAAGTGGAATTAAATCTCTAGTATTTTATATATTCTGGTTTTTATCATTTTTATCAAAAAATTAATCATCTATATTCTTCACATGTTCCTCTTATTCAAAAAATAAAAACATCATCCATGATGAGTCAATTTACCAACATCAGGGATGATGTGTCTTACATTTTCTTTACTTCCATCAAATCAGGTTGTAAAACCATTTTAATGGTTGAAAAATGTTTTAATGTGTATTATCTGACCTATATTATGTTATTTAATTGACTTATATTCATAATATTAAAGGTATATGTTTAGAAAGGTTGGTTATTATTAAAGAACAACAAAAATGATCTAAAAACCATAACTGTTTTATTTATTGATTCATCATCATATATGATAAAAATATTATTCATGGTATCATTTAATATTATGGAAATATATTAATAACAACTCGTTCCACTTCTAGATATTCACATCCATCTGACATGATGATCTATTACGAACTTACCATGGAAACCATGTATAAAACACACCCGAAACAATGGTAATAAAAAAATATTATTAATAATTGTATATAATTATGCTATAAAATTAACAAATAAGGTGTTATGAAAATTATTATTCTTATGTAAAGTATTAATAATAGTCTTTTAACCATTATACATAAGTTTTAAAGAGGTTTGATGTAAGATGAATTGAATGTAAGGGGATTCCTGAGCCAATTTCCATTATTTGGGATACCCTTCTAATTTATTAATTATGTGGTACTAAGATTATTTGTGAAATGACTATTTATTATTTTAGGTTGTATAATTTGTATTTATAGTGATTTTACATATTACTTTTATTTTATTAATTCTCCCTTCAATGATATGGTATTTGTAAGGGAATCATCTTTAAAAAATCAAATTTAAATATCTAATTTTAGAAAATTCAAAACAAATGTTTCTATTTATGTTTTCATGTTTTATTATTAATTTATGGATAATGATAAATTTTTATGAGAATCATGGTATTTATATCTCCCTCTAATGCATTTGTTATGATTATGTTAGAGGTCGACCATATGTTTAGTCCAAGTGTAACTGTGATGGTTACACCATAAGGTAGCCATGAGGGTTCTATTGTGAGGTAGTCGCGAGGTTCACTAATCATATGGTAGCCATGAGGGTTAAAATCATATGTATCTAATTCCTAAATATACTAATACGTTTTATTTATTCTTTTGATGCTTTTATGGGAACCACTTGTTTTCATAAGTAATGTTATTGAGTTTATGTTTAAAGGAAAATATTTTTAATGTATTTATGGGCTAATAGTTTATTAAATTATTCTTATATTCATTACTGAGACTTTTGTGCTCATCCGTTTTTTAGAAATGTTTTTCACAGGATACCATATAAGTTAAATGAAATGTTAATGCTCTAATTAAGATGTATACAATTGGTTATATAACAATTATTTTTGTAAACTTTGATTCAACATATGAAAGTTGTTGTCTAATTAATCATAACCTAGACTAGAAAAGGTCATCATATGTATAATGTAGTGTGTATTTTCTATCATATCATATAAAAACCACATCATATTTTAGTATTGAATCTAAATGTTTGGGTTCAGGGCTTTGACATATCATCATATTATTAAAATATTTTATAAACCAATTACCTTTAAAGACTGAGCTTAAGCCCGTCAAATAATCATCAATATTTCTATCTAGCTTATGTATGAAGCATGAATCATGATCACATAATATTTTAATTTCATCCGCATAATTTTTAATACATTAATATTCTTTCTACATTAATGTTAGAAACATCATATACATTTCATCTTTTTTATCTCAAGGAATGTATTTCTCCAAGAATACCACATTTAAAGTTATCCATTCCATAATATTTATTTCATTAATATCTTTATCATTATAGTTCAATAATAATTATTGATTTTTATCTACATTTGGAAATTAAACATCTAGAATAATCATTTCCATTTTATTATATTCCATGGATTAAAATATCATTTAGAGGGACTTAATCCATTGTTCATCTGCTAATGGATTAGTATTTCCATTAAATGATATAGTGTTTTGGTGTATAAATTGATACAACATTATATCATCATTTTGTGGAGAAATATGTTTCTTCATAAGGGAAAAATTATTCATCATAACCAGAGTAAACTATATTAATAGAAACATTATATGTTCATATGCAAAATTGGATACCATGTATTTCCTAGCATGGGAATACCTACATTGAATATGAGTGTTGGTATCATTCCTTCTTCTAGTAACCATATATAAATAGTGACCCATAATGAGTTAGATCATATTCATCCTGAATATTTATTCATAATAAATCCTTTTAATGGTAAATGTTCTAAAATACATAATGTATTTTCATATTTATTATTTTAGTTATGTTTATTTAAAATCTAGATCCCATGGTTCCAAATAAACATCCTCTAATACCAATAATAATAACTATGACTCTAGTAACCTAGTGTTGGTGTTTACTTTATTATATTAGTATAAGATACAAGGGATCAAACCATGTAGGATCGATCCGTTGAACAATTTTGAAAAACAAGACACATTATTGATTCCCATAACTCAATAGATTTATAAAATATAGAATATGAAATATTCATGCATCCATGAAATCATTCATAATATCCATCTTTAAATATTATTGAAAGGAAAAAAAATTAATGGGTGAGATCAAATGCTCAATAATTGTTGCATATAACATAATCAATCAAGTGTAATTAATGAATCATTAATATGGAATAGTGGATAATCCAAAAAAATTCTAATCAATCAATAAATTGAGTTCAAAGTACATCCCTAAATAATATCAATATATCAATCACAGGGATAATGGACACCGAATTAATAATAAATCAAATGCAATAATCCAGATATTCATTATTTTACATGAAGGCCTTGACCATGATATCATGAATATTACCATTAATTCTTTGGAAAAGACATTATTAAAAAATTTATTGGTGTTAAACATATACAATTAATTTTACCATAATGGCTTCCACCAATTCATTCTTAATAAATGGGTAGGGATACTCCAAAAAACCATCTAATATGGTATAATTTTTTTCAAATAATACCTAGTGATACATTAATGGGATATCCATAATTGAGTCCCACTAATCACTTTCACATCATGTGAATTCCTCATATATTTAATATTTATCACAATTAATTCCCAAATTTACTCATAAATAAACTATATACATATTAAATCTAGAATATGAAATATTTTCGTAGTTAATGTAATAAATGTCTCATTAGAATTATTTCAAATGATATGGTACATAAAAATGTTATATCATCAAAACCTCATAAATTTAAAGGAAATGATACTAAATTCGTCCATGATAATTAAAATATGGATATTAGAGAGGAAATTAATGTATAATGAATAATATAGAGTGATAGAGAATATGATCACATAAAAGTGAATGATTCCAAATTAAGATTTTATCCATAAATCAATAAGTATGGCAGAATACCATTGATTTATCAATGGTGTGGATTTTTCATTAAAATAGAGAATTCATAGAAAAAAATATTACAAAAACCCTAAAATTAATTCCTTGTGACTTTGTTTAAGAATAGAGTTATAAATCACTTTAAAAACTCTCATCATACCTTTATGAAAATAAAAAACTTTTATTTTGATATCATTTTAAATACAAAGTATCCAAATATTGAGAAAAATAATTTCTTTAAAAATAAAAATAGAATTTTATAAATGGATATTCAATTTAATGAATGGTTATGATAGTAATTGATTTTGTTCAAGATGTAATCATTAAAATAATGGTTCATTCCACACTTTTGGTAAAGATTCCAAAAGTACCAAAATTGGAAAATCAAAAGAATATTAATTAAAAAAAAATATAAATAAATTAAAATATTATTGAAAATGAAAAAACTAATAATTGTATTAAACAATAATATCCTTTAAACTATTAAATAAACCATTACCTGGAAGAAAAAGAGTTGGAAAGAAAACATTAAAACCTGAATTTTTAAAAGAATGTCCCTTGCATGGAACTTAATTATTTTCTTTTTACCCAACAAGAGAAGAAATAGAATATAAACATGTAAAACCCCAACATAACCATATTAGATAAAATATATTTGGTTTAAGATATTTGGATCATATAATTTTCCCAAATTTAATCTAAATATAAAAAATCTTGAAATAAAATGGGATTGAGAAAAAATACCTTACCTTGTGTCTCGACTTAGTCACACAAGTTTGGTCCTCCAAAATACTGGATTTAAATTTATTAAATACATGATTAAGAAACTTTTTATTATGAATTAGATTTTAATGTCATTATATAATAATTTTAAATATGTTCATGAAATATTTATTTTTAACATTAACAACTTAATGTTGTTCGGTCAATTTATCCAAAATTCCTTCGGTATATTATCCATAATAAAAAAAGTTATTAATTGGATAAATTTTTTCCATAAATTTTATATTCTTTTTAATATAATTTTTAGTCATTATATTTGATTTTAAAATTATACAAGCATTGTGGTAAGAAATAAAAGAATCTCATTTATGTATAGAGGTGGGAGTCCACATGTATGCATGAAGACCATTATTATTTTTCAACGAATGGAAAATCAAGATGGTAAATGATAAATTTTTTTTATATAATCATAATTATTTCATAAATAAAATATATATTCAAAAATATATGTTTATAACCATGAATGTTACCTAGTGATTGAAAATATATTACAACACTACAAGGAGATGGTATTCTATATATACTCATGAGCGATGTTATCATTTTTATTGGATGGAAATAAATTATAAAATAGACAAAAATTATAATAAAACAAATAATTATAGTGAATTTACTTATTTAATATTATTTATCATGGTCATTGAATATTTGTTGGAGTTATATGAAGAATGAAACTTGGAAAGTCCCAGTAAGAACATATACCACTTCTTTTGGTAACATCTGTTGGCATAGACCTTAATCCTTATTGAAGTGGTATTCGGAAGTGAACATTACCTCTATGATATGTGGAGGGATTTAAAAAATGTATTTTGAAGGAATTAGTGGATATTAGTGTCTCAATTATAAAAATACCCATGCCAATCAGGACTTAAAAAATGCATTATCAAATAATTTTTATTATTCATCTCACAACAGCTGAACAACCTAAAGATAAAAATTTTTATTGTCTTATATATTATATAAAAAACATATTTTATAAATATTCTTGAAAAACATTCTCCGTAATCATGATCTCATTTACCCTTTCAAGAATTATCACATGATAAAAGCATCTTCACATTTTGTTAATTAAAAACACAAGAAATAGTTGAGCTTAGTTGTTTTCTAAGGGATAACATAACAATGTCCATAAAAGATAGATTATAATCATATGGAAAATCATTAATATGTAATTTTTTATTTAAATGAAAATAAATCATTAATTGTTATCAATTAGTATAACATCGCAAAAGATATCACTTTTACTAAGGCATGAAAAAATAATACATGAAAAATATAATATAACCAATGGAATATAAGAAGAAAAGTGAAAAAAACATAAATACAGGACATCATATCTTTATAAACTAGAATTCCCACAAACCCATTCTTTCACAAAATTTTTTTTGAGATAAATTCTATCACACTCACCTTTTATGAAACTACATAATTCATTACCAATTCACATAACATTTCTATCTCACGAGTTACAAAAAATTACCCACTGAATTAGAGGGAGATATTGGCCCCACCAATCTCATAATCTAGTCATTTGTGTGCCACTTTAAAAAAATCACCACATTATAAAATAAAAAATAAAAATAAAACAATTATCATGAAATTTTTAAATTATCAAATTGCAATTCCATAGAAGTAAAATGGGTTTCATAGAATCTCAAAAAATGTAAATATATCAATTTTTTATAGAATCCATGGAAATAAATTAGTTTTCATAAAACATATAAATGGTATAAAATAACATAATTAATTAAATACTTTGATAAAAAAATAGATCACCCAAAATAATGACAAAAAAATAATATAAGTTGAAATCTGAAACATAAATCCACTAGAGATATAATATTTTAGGATCATGAAAACATATGATAAAAAAAATATCATTTGAAAATACTTTCAATATTACATTTCAAAAGTCATAATAATGAGTCTCTTTTCAATAGTATCATTTTTTTCAAAGAAAATAATATGGGAAACCTTTGTGGAAGTGGAATTCATTAAAAAAGAACTTCTATCCAGAATTAAAAAGAGATAATTATTTAAAAGGAATGTCTTGAAAAAAAATGTGAAAATTAAAAATTTTATAATTCAACAAAAGGAATTTGAGTTACCAAGTCCCTTAGGAATGTCATAATTCATTGATCAAGGGAAGGAGAAGAATTCTAAAAACATTATTATATCAAGTTCAAAATTAATGATCATTTTAATACAAAATGGTTTTAAAAATTATGTCTAAAAATGGTTAGAAAAGTTTTACTCTTAAAAGAATCCTTTTTTTCATTTTAAAAATAGAATGTGGAAATACATTGAAAACCTTTACATTATAAAAAATATTTTATACTAGGAACATGAAAGGCTAGAATGTTTTCAAAAATGGAAATTAAAAATACTTCAAAAAATTATATATTTTAAATTAGATATTTAATAATAAAAAAAATCCATAAGGAATATCAAATAAAAATGTGAAGTGTATGCTAAATTTTTAATTTTCATAGGATGCAAAAAACCATTTGATATCTTTGAGATAACCTTATTCAAAAGCAAAATCGTTAAAAGGGTATTATATTTTACATTTTGAAATTGATAAATAAATATGAAAATCATAAAAAAATCATATTAGGATCTTAAAAATAGGAGACAACATTTTCGGGAAGGAAAATATTGATATGGTAGAAAATAAGAATTGGTTAGAATGAGTGTTTTTTAACAAATGAAAAATGCTTATTTTGAAAAAATAATAATTAATGAATAGTTTATTTATAAAGAGAAGTAATTTCCCTAAAAAATAAGGTAAAAATACCAAATTACATCATTATAGGTAATAATATATCATCATTGAAATATTATAGTTAGAGAAGAGTGATTATCCATATGTTCAATGAAATGGATTCAATTACTAACTAAAGGTCATTGGTTGGTCAATTATGTGTTGAAAATTTTAGAAACATGATACATAAATAAAATTTCTATCATTATTCATAAGGAAACCTCAGCATACCATATTTTAGGTATAATTATATATTAAAAATACATTCATTCTCGATGGTAAAGTCAATATTGGTTTATTTATTAATCTCATTTTTTATTATTAAAAAATATCATTAGCTCATTCTGACCATATAAACATAACCACTATATACATCAACATGGTTAATGGGTTGGATAATTGATAATTTGTTTTTGATAAAATCATTGATTGTAACATGAGTACCTTGGGAAACTATGTACCATTTATTGACATTGGAAATTACCTCATTACCTTTGTATTTGAAGGGTCAAATTATATTCTATCCTTTGAGATAATATGTCTATGAAGAGAAACATCCTATATCTAGAATTCAAAATTTCTAAATTTTCAAATAACTCATTTTATCTATGAATATTAATATAAATTATCAAATTAATCTTATAATAATCATTAATTTTAGAGTATATCAAGAATCCATCAACAAATAACACATAAAATTATTGATGCAATCCTTGAATACTTTTCTCATCAGATCTATAAAAACAGAGGGTATATTAGTCAATCCAAAGGTAATTTATGTAAATTTATAATTTCAATACCTCATATGAAATTAATTTTTTGGAATAAAATCCTTCATTACTTATAGTTAATGATACAAATACTGAAGATCATTTTTTGAAAAATATTTATCTCCTTTAAGTTGATCAAATAAACCATCAATGTAGATAAAAAGAAACTTATTCACTATAGTAATGGTGTTGATTTCCTTATAATAGTTTTACATCCTCAAATATGCATCTATCTTCTTATCAGGTAGAAAAAGTGTTCAACATGGTGAAGCAATCAGGTGTATAAATCCCTTATAACAAAACTCCTGTAGTTTTTCTTCTTCAATTCCACTAATTATACTTCGTCCATTATTTAGGGAGTCTTAGATATATGTTTTAAATTATTGTTGAGATAAATAGAAAACTAAAATTCACAATCAAGTGTATGCCCATGTAGTTCTTCAAAAAACACATCAATGTATTACGGTACAATAGGTATATACTCTTTTCTTAGGACAACATTACCATTCATAGGTTGTGTCTCTTCATCTTCTCAAATAACTTCATTAAATAAAGATAATAGAGATGGTTTCAAATAAGATTTAGATGATGTATTATCCCATTTAAAGAAAATGGATTCCATATCTCTATACCAAACCATAATGGACTTCTATGAAAATAAATTAATGTATTATAATTTGAAATCTAATCCTTACCAAAGATTATACATTAGTAAACCATAGGTAGAAGAAGCATGTTTTTAAATAGGGTATGTCTATGAATGATAATGGGGAATAATGGACATATCTTTTTTAAAATATGAAATCCACTTGGAGTTGTAATCTAAAAAATCATTCATAAGGTTATAGGAAAAAATGTAATTTTGTTGAAAAAAATAGATGATATAAAATATTGTAAAGATACATAATTAAATAAATAATTATCTAAATTTGAGGTTACAATAAAATTACCTCCACCATATATTTAAGAAAATTGACATAATCCTTAGTATCTATATAATTTTTGACTTCTACCCTTGTCCTCTTATATAAAATATTCCCTTGATTCCTGGGATATTGGTTTCATAATGTCTCCCCACTTTATCGATACATCACTAGATATAAGTGGTTTCATTTGATCATTGTATGAATGGTATTTATGACACTATTCTCCACACATAAAATAGACTCAGGTTATTATTAAGAGAGTACCTAGGTTTTTCTTTCATATATTTTCAAATGTAAGAAATAGGATTTTTTCTACTTTGAAAATTTTCTTTTTTCCTTGGTGATCCGATGACCTCTTTATTTATTGATTTTAATTTAAGATTTAAGATCTATATAATCAATTCTCTATTTTGATGAAACCTAACACAATATCATCATATGTTGATTATTTCTAAGAAACCAATACCCTATAGTGGATTGTCGTATGCCTGTAGAATAAATAATAAATAATTCTTTATAGATTACATATGTAGCTTCTTGTATTCATGTATAATGTTTTACAGTTATCTTTATACTATGAAACCATTTATTTTTACTTCCACATTAAAGTGAGTAACTTCCTCTACATTTTAGCATGTTTCCCTTGATTGAAGTATTTCTTGAATAATATCACCTTAAATGATATGAATTCTATAATTTCAATTAAATCAATCTATTTTTCAATATGAATCAATGACTACAATTTTATTTTATATCCCTTCATATAATAATCTTTATGAATAATCTTTTCCCTTTAATTACTTTCTATGGAAAAAAAATCTTTTAGAGGGTATTAATCTATTATGCTTCTACCAGTATATTAGTAGTTCCATTAAAAGTTATAGAATTTTTATGTAAATAGAGAACCAGAATTGGTGCATCGTGTTGTAGAACAATAGATTTCTCTATACGGGAAACATTATTAATCATAACGAGAGTCAACATCCCTAATATGGCCAAGATATGCTAATATACAACACCATTTATATTGGATTTCTCATCATGGTGAACCCTACATTGACTAGAGGTGTTGATTCCATTCCTTCCACTAGGTGTCTCCTCTAAATAATTACACACATTGATTTACCCTATAATCATCATGAATATTGATGCATAAAGTTAAAATACCTTTAATCGTATAAGAACTAAATAAAATATGGGATTTAAATAATTATTATTTTAGGTATATTTATTTAAAATATTTCTCCCAAGGTTCCAACTAATCTTCCACTAATACTAACAGTAATAATCTTTACTCTAGTAACAAGGAAATAGTGTTTAATTTATTCTATTAGTACAAGATACAATAGATCAAACTAAGTAGGATTTATTAGCTTATCCATATTGGAAAACTAGTTACCAACATGATTCCCATGATTCACTGGGATTATAAAAAATTAGCATCAGAAATATTCATTCACCCTTGAAATCATTTAATATATCATTATACATATATTGGTGAAAGGAAAAAAAATAAAGGGAAGGATAAAATTCTTAATATGGTTTATATATAATGAACTATATTATGAGTAAATAATAAATAATAAATATAGAATAATATATAATCAAAATAAATTCTATTTGATCAACTACTTGAGTTCAATGTATAGTCATGGATAATACCAATATATTAATCACATGTATAATTGAAACTGAATTCTTACTAATATAAATTAATAAATCTAGAAATTCACCAATGTATCATGAAGGCCTCGACCAATATATCATGAATATTACCATTATGGAGTCATCACATAAATTCTTAATAGAATGGAAGGGTTTAACCAAATTACTATAATCACACCATCATGGATTCAAACAAGTCATTATTAATAATTGGGTATGTGTAAACAAAATAACCTTATAATATGGAATGAATACAATTTTGTCTCATCATAGATGTTGATTCTTCAATGAGCTATCTATAATCAGGTCCCACTTATCATATTCACACCTTGTGCATTCGTAATACGTTGAATATTTAGCCCAATTCATTTTCAAAATTCCTTATAAATAAACATTATCCATATTGAATTATGAATATGAAATATTTACCAAGTCAGTGAAATAAATTCCTTGCTAAACATCCTTCAAGTGATATTATACATAAAAATGGTATATGGTGGAAACCTCATCAATGTAATAAAAATGATATTGAATTAATCTTGGATATTTAAATTTTGGACATAACGGGGAAAAATAATGTGCAATGAATAATATAATTTGATAGGGAATATGATCACAAGAATGTGAATGATCACAAAATAAGGCATAATACATAAATCAATAGAGGATGATATAAGACCATCAAATCATCTTTAATAAAGATTTTTTAGTTAAACCAAGACATTATAAATGAAAATATAATGAAAAACCGAAATAATAACTTCCTTGTAACTTTATGTATGAATGGAGTTATAAACCACTCATGCACTAGTGAGAGAACCATTTTAATGGGAGAATAATTCAAATTACATTACTTGAAAAATAATTTAAACTCAAAAGAATAAAATAAGGTACAATATCCACCCTAAAAAAAACAATGAAATATCACCAAATAATGAAAGTAAAGTAAATTAAATTAATAAACATGTTGATATTTTGGTATCCCACACCACTTCCCACTAGTTAACTGCTCATCCCTAACAGAAAATGTCTCGATGCTACCATGCTATTCTACATGCCCCACTATCACAACCTTCCCGCACACAGCTCAACCACAAACCAGAAAACCTTTATACCCACACATAGCTAGCCTCAAACCAAACAACATTACTTATAATAGACATGTGGGCCTCAAACCACACCACATTCCTTTTCGCAGACACCCATACCTCATCCTGAAGACACTTGGGAAAGCACGACATACCTCATCCTAAAAACACCTATAAAACACACCTCATCCACATATATAGGGTATTATTTCTTCATTCCATTACAGCCTACCCAAGGAATACCTGGAGATCAATTCCTAGAAGAGGGACTAGAGAATTACCAATAACCATTAATCCATTCTCTAACCAGGATATTGGAAAAAAGACCCTCCCCCAAGAAATGGTGTAACGACCCAAAGTTTCACTAATGGAAATCCCTCTTGATCTAGTTAAATGTCTCTTTATATAAAATATTTAAAAAAAATGTCAACTTCTTTGGTTTTATGTTAAGTATTGTGACCGTTTCATTTATATTCATTGAACAGTGATCACATGATTAGTATAAATATAGGGCTTTATCAAATATAATTTACACAGACAAAAGAAGCGATGGCATTATCCAGTAGAATTGCTCCATAAGAAGACCATTTGTTGGAGCTCAAAAAAGAGGTGGCATCCTTGGGATTTTCTCTTGACCAAGCCCAAGCTGAGCTTCATCATGTCAAGCTCGAACATGACCGTCTATGGGAGAAGTGGAAGTTGATAGAGATTACCACTCGAGCGATGTTATCTGAGCCACCCAAAGAGTCTATCACCATTGCACAACTTACCCTTAGGTCTTATATTAATTTTTTAAGGGGTTATGTAACAAATATCTACTAATATGTTCATGTATAGTATTTTTTTATTGTAAATAATAATGAATATACCTTCTTGTCATTATTGATACATTGTAAATAGTTTTTAAAATACAAATAGTGTTTTTAGTTATTATTTAATTAAGAAAACTATTTTATTTAATTAAGGGATTTTTGAATTAAATAATATTTTAGTAAAATATTATTATTATTATTAAATTAATCTTATTATATATATATTATCATATAATTTTATGAATGGAGTTATAATTTTTATTATGGTTTGAAAGCCATTTCTATCAAAACCTGAGATTTTTCGATAAATGGCAGTTTTTATTTTAAAAGAGAAAATTGACATATTTAAAAAATTATTTAGATAAAATAAATGATATTTCTGGAATTAGGATGTCGATATTATCCAATGGTGAATTTTTCATAATTTTCTAAGAGAGTCAAATTTTTGGGTAAAAATTAAATACCGTTTAAATATATAATGTGTTTTATGACATCATAATGACCCAATAGTGATGTAATAAGATACTATAAGCTTTATTTTCGGACAATATATGTTTTAACATTAAAATAACGTGATTTTTGGTTTGTTTGACTTACTTTTTAAAGAATTAATGGACCCCTCAAGACTTATTAAACATCTTGTCTTTTTAAATTATTTTCCATGGGAGTGTGACTCATCTCAACATAAGCAACCCAATTATTTTTATGAATTTAGGAATTTGTCCATATAATTTTATTTCCTCTTCCCTTTTACAAAAACCATGGTCAAAAACCATGAGCTGATTTGTGGTTTGGATTAGTTTACTGTAAGGGGTCCCAAACCTAAATAATAAAGAATTCACTCACCTTTCCTATATAAACCCACACGAGCTCCCACTTCCTCATCACTAAAAGCCTTTGGAGTTCATCCAACCTCTACCCTACTCTCTCTAGAATCCTCACAAGGTGCCCCAAGCTCCTGAGAAGCCTCTCTAAATCCATTGGAAGCACAATTCCAAGTTAGGGTTTTTTCTTCCTTTTTCATTTTTGTCCTATTTTCTTTAAGTTGTTTTGCCCATTTAATTTCAATTATGAATGTTGGGGTATGGTTTTGTACCTATCTCATAATAACCTATTTATGTTTGAATGATGGGATACCCCTTTCTCTCTCATTAGATTCCTCCCATGTACACCCATTACTATGCCAAAATTATGAAAGGAACTTCTCTCTCCTCATTTACATTCAAGCAATACTTTTGTATCATGAATCTAAATTCCATTACAATTGTTGGGACTTGTATCTATATGAAATACTTACATTCCATTACATGTAAATATTATGAGGAACCCCTTCTCTCTCATCAATCATTTTTATGAATTCTTATGTCACGCAATGACACTGCCGAAATCGCAACAATTTTCTAAGCCAATGCTATAAGGCCCCAGCCTTAAACCTTACTTAATCTTGAGTTATTACAAGATTACACATTGAGGATCTTTTTAGGTTTAGAGTTTTAGAGAATTAGATCATGAAACTTGCATTACATTCCACATTTAAACAAATTGGTTACATAAAAGACAATATTCATTCTTTCCATCAACGGAAACATATTTAAAATATATCACGGATTCTTTCTTGACACATCCTTGACACTATCATCACATCATGTACCTTTCCCTTGACCTGTGAAAAACATCTCAAAAACTTGGGATGAGCCTAAAAAGCTCAGTAAGGGTTATAAAAATATGTAAAGGAAACATGAGTTCATATATTCATAAGAATGAAATCATACTTTACCCATAAAACATAGGCACTTTAACATACCTCATCAAACCATGAATAAATCATAGAAAACATGAGACATAAAGGTAACATGAGGCATTCATAACATTCTTACGTAGGGAGTAACCCTCTTGGTTACATTTGGAATACCCATCACAGTATATTCCCTAAATCTCTTCGGAGAAACCTTAACGTTTCACTCCTTCGCGTTACCCAATGCATTGGAGAGCTATATCGGGCTCACCCGCCCTTAGTTTATCACGGAACCACCCATTTTCATAACAATGCCCAAGAACCATAACATAAATGTGTCACATAAAACAATCATAAAAGAAACATAACATTTCCACATTTCAATCACAATATAACATTTTAGTATATTGAAATAATGAATCCATTCAAAAAGAAACCATTTCCAAAACAATTTAAAACATTTAATAAAGAGATTTTTGAATCAAAGTGTCCCATACCACCTTGAAGCTTAAAATTTTAAACCATTAATATCCATATAAATAAATCCTTAAAACCATTTTGAAAACATGGATATTAATAAGAACAAATAATTAAAACATTTCAAACGATATTTTGGTTAAAGGGGGTTTTACCAAAATTAGAGACACTTGAATACAATAATTGAGGAATAACATTTAGTTAGAACTTTATAATATCATGAGAATAAATGGATTCATGATATAATACTCCAAAGGATAGTATATACACCATATAAGAGTGAATTGGTGCATAACAACAATGAACCCTCAATAGAAGTGTCAAATGTGATGAAATCCCTTATAAAGAAGGTATCCTTAAATTAAGGACAAATCAATCTCAAAAATATGTGTGACAAATATAAATACACACAATATAAGTGGATATTATGTGTAAAACAATAAAAGGTCATTCACACATATTCAATGGATGACATATTCAATGACTACATGTTGAACCCAAAGGAATCAAAATTGGGTTAAAAAGTTCCCTTGATAGCCTAACGGCATCACATCAAAATGAGTTTATGAGAGACAAAAAGTGTATCTCATCACTTCGACATAAAATTTACATCAATAAGAATATATGAGAACATATCCCAACATATCAATATGTAAATTAAAAGACCCAACAAAAGAAGTCTTTTAAAAAAGAGGAGGGTGAAAGGTTCCCTTACCGACTTGGGTATCTTTCAAAACATACACCCCATGAAAGAAGGACAATAGATCATTGATGTAAATACTCATAAAAGAAATTATATTACACAAATAGTAGAATAATGGGAAGTACATACACCACTCAATGGAATTTGTGGCAAATGTAGCATAAATCTCACTAGAATAAAAGTGAGATGAAAAATCCCTTACGAAAATTCGGCAGCCTAACGACACCACTCAAAACATCAAAAATGGATTGATGAGAGAGAATAGGGTCTCTCATCACATGAACATAAAAATTACAGTAAGTGTAATATAAAAGATCATCCCAATAATAAGAAATATGAGCTTTAAAAGGAATGACATAAAATCGTATACTTAAAAAGAAAGAGAGGAGTAGGATCCCTTACCTTGGGTCCGACTTGACTCGATCGTTCTTTAATCTCCTGAATAATAAACTTGAGTTAATTTCTACTTGATTATGAACCTTTTTCAAGCTTATTATTCCTTTTATATCACTTATTTCCTTGTTATAAACACTATGTAATCATTAAGTTAATAATGATTGTTTTGTCGATATTTGGTTCTTAAGTCAAAAGTGGACTTCTTACAATTACATGTTGTTCGTGTGGCCAAATGTTTATTATATCCAGAATTGTATTCATGATGTAGATATAATATATGTCATATATATCCAGTACATGAATGCATTTATAACATTACATAATCATTTGGAGGTAAGAAATGAAATGCACCGTTCATGGAGACGGTAAGCCGTACGTACGCATGAACGCTACTTTCATTTCTATTTCGTATTTTATAGAATGGAATAATAATGATATAAAGGTATATTATAATTCCAGTATAATATCATATATAATATCATAGTTCCATCCTTTATACGTCCCACATATGGTATTTAACGAATCAAATCACTTTGATGGGGCGGTAGTCCGCACTTCCTTAAATGAAGATATCACATTTACCCATAATGGAAACCATAAAGGTATGATACAAATGAAAAATACAGAAGCATAAGTGAAACATAATCATATTATATATCATATATAAAAATAGTGACATCATAATGGCCACTTTTGAAGGTGTTAAATGAGTATTGAACAATCATCGTTTCGGGAGGTAGAATTTCGCCATCCACGGAAACCGTATGTTCTTTAACCATTTGATGTAGTTGTGTCCGAGTGTAGCTCAAATAAATCCTATAACAACATCCTAGTATATTGAAGATACTTTTTCTGTTACAAAAGAATTAAATAAAAAGAGTTTAGGGGGTTGGAGAAGCAAAATAAAACAAATGAACATGAGAGAATGAATTACCTTTAAAAGTGTAACTCCTTTTGATTTGAGCCTAAAGGCTTCCTTAGTAAGGATTCTGCCCAAAGGGAAACCTCTAGGATGAGGGTAGGGATGTGGAGAGAGTAAATGGTCATGGGTTGGCCGAGCCAAAGGCTTGAGGAGTGTGTGAAAAGAGGTAGAGGTGGGGGCCTTTTATAAGAGGAGAGGAGGGTCACTTTTGGAAAGTAAGAAATATTACTTTATTTGAAAATGTGTTTCGGTTTCAAAAGGTCCCACATTGATATAATTCGTTGATAAGGTGATAAGGAATCGAAACCCACTCATCCAATTGGTTTTGGCCATGTGTAGGTTGTAGATTTTTCATTATCTTTCTATTTTAATTAAATCGTCAAATAATGATGTCATCGCTGCATCATTATTATGTCATGAATAATTTAATTTATTTAATGTCTAAAAATTATAAAAAAAAATACTATGATATAGGAAATATTTTTATCTTTCCAATGAATATTTATAATCAAAATTTGGACTTGTATAACCTCACTTAAAAATTGTTTTCGTAAAACATATTATGTTTGTGTCATTTTCACTTCAACATTAAATAAAAAGTAATTTATGTCATTTCCCAACAAAAGTGGATCCATGGGGTCCCCAAGTTGACCCATGGCTTGTAATGGTCGGCCATGACACAACCAATGAGGTTGGGACATGTTTCATATTCATTTCATTTTATTAAAGATTTATTTTTACCTTAAACTACACTAATTACCACTAAACGCGATTAAAAACTTAATAAGTTACTATTCATCAAAAAATTATTTTTATCCCATTGAACCACATTTTACTTCTTAATGACAACCATGTATGTCGGATTATTAAAATTCAATACACATTAGTGGTAAACTTTCATTTAACTGAAAAATCAGTTTGCTTGATTACCACTTAGTGGTTTCACTATTCATCAAAAATTGAAGTTTTTCAGAAAATTACCAAAAATTCACCCTAAGCTATATTTGATATTCCGAATTCAAAAATGAAGTCAATTTTACAAAATTCAAAACATATAAGTCAAATTAATTAATTAAATAATTAATTCCCGCTGTCATGACAAATAGCGTGTTTTTATAAAACAATAAGTATCAAAAGATTGACACTAGTTTAAGTCTGATTTCAAAGTGAAATTAATTCCAACGTCCACTATTGGATTTAATGGTAAAAATATTTTCTAATTTCACTTTAAAACCAATTCAAAATATAATCTAATCATATAAATAAATTAGATTAAAAAGTGGTTTTGAATTAAAATACAACATTTTATACTATTCATTAAAAAAATGAACTTTATCGGAAAGATACCAAAAATTTACACAAAGTAAATTTTGATGTACCGATTCTTAATAAGAGTTTTATTTGGTCCAAAAGAATGTTTAAGAGTGAACAAAACTATATTTAATGACGGTTCGCCATCAAAAGGTGATAAGTGAACCTTTAGTGAAAACTAGGGCATATACGCCTAAAATTGAATTCTTTCCGTATTTTAATCCTCTATCCTTTATTGGATAAATGTAAAAACATTTAAAAACATATATAATCATATTTTAGTTATTTCTATCCATCTCCGCCATTATAACGGCTACATGTTAACTACCATTTAAAATAATACTATTTTATTATTAGCGTGCAACGTAAGATTCCCAAGAAACTCGTTGTTGCATGTTGGGTACGCCATCGAGCATAGTGTCCCCTTTAAAGTCATATTAATATTTTATTCACAAATATGGATAAATATGAAAATGTCATATTCTTTATTTACCTGGGTTGTTACATCCTTCCCCTCTTTTGGGAATTGTGTCCTCGCAATTTTAAAAAAAATTGGGCTTGGAAACATCCTTGAAAGTCTCGCATCGGAAGAAGAGTCGGTAAAACAACCACTTTAAAATAAAGAAAGATAAGCACAGAGGTCACCCGAGTTAACCCATACTAGGATTCCAAGTATGAAAATATGGACATGGAGGAAAAACCAAAGGGTCATGTTCTGATGGAGAGTGATAGAAAACACGTTTAGGAGAAAGTTAACCACGAGAAAATCACAAACTTGTGATGGGTTAAACGGTATTCGATTCCCCAGTAGGAAAAGTTAATAGACAACATTTTTGGTTTTAAGTTACTTTTTATTGAGGAATTTATTCATAAGGAAACATAATCACTTATCATGTTGACTTTCAACTTTTACTAGATTCCTTAATCAAACTCATATTTTTTTCCAAAAGACGAGTATTTAGGGAGACTTGTTCGCACTAAGAGTACTATAATAAACTTCTAGAGAATCACCTTATCCATAAAAGTGAACTATGTACATCCCATGTCTTTAGGCTTTAACCAAGACCAAAACCAAAAAGGTTAGTACAAGGTCAGATAATCCAGAAACCCATTAAAAAGAAAATCTATTTTTAATCTCCAAAATTTGTCCAACAAAACCCAAAGTTCAACGAGGACCACCCGATAAACAATTTGTCCATAAAATTCTTCAAATTAAACCAATATAAGATTGAAACCCAAATATTTTAAGGATTTAGTCACATAGTCTTCCAAGTTAAATCGTAACATTTATCTCCAAACAACATTAGTCGCTCCTAAAGTCTCGCATTGAAAAGTAATTAACCTAATCACATATCCTCTATGATAGGTTAATCATTTTCATAAATAACCCAAAATAAACTTACTCTTAATTCATAAAATCATATAACTAAAAAGAATCAGTCAAACTAACCAGGGACTTCACGTAGTCCAGTGGTAGGCGATTAATACCAGTCGCACTTTGGTTGTGAGTTCGATTCCCGCAGCTTTGTCCGACGCGACGGGTAGTCACACGGTCTGCGTGTTGTCCTTTTTCCAAAACTATATAATTCTTAAAACATTCCCCAAAATGAGATAAAATCTTCAAAGATAACATATTTTTACCTCAAGTTTATCTCATGCCTTTCATTTTTCGTCATAACATATAGTAACCCATAATTACCTTAAAAGTAAGGATCATATAAACCCAAATGGTTCTTTATAACTATGTACACAAAAGAAAAGATAACTATTACTTGAATAACATTTGCCTATATTAAACATCAGGGTTACACATAATATAAAATGTCTTCTAATGTAACCCCATCATCAAAAGAGACTTAATACCCTTAAGAATTTCACCATAACTCTTGAAGCCCTTATATGTTGACATCTTACTCATTCAACATTCTTCATGATCCATTATCCATTCCTTTCCAACTTATTCTGAAATACCTCTTTCCTACAAACAAAATCACGAATCATATCCTAAGATTCCAAAATAGGAAAACAATAGTCATGAAATAGTACATACCTTTGATTGGTCATTGTCAGTTTTTCATCCTCAATCAGAATGGCATTAGGTATTGGTAAACGAATATTGGTACGCTCTTGGTGACCCCATTCACGAAACTTATTCATAGGACATGTGTTTGCATAATGACCATGCACACCACATTTAAAACATTCAATTGATCCCTCAGAAAGAACTTCTTTCCCTTTCCTTGAGTCAACTGGATGCTTCCTTTTTCAATGGCAGGTTCTTGCTTTATGGCCTTCATTTCCACATCTATAGCATATTTCTGTCCCTTTGAAACATTTTCCTAGGTGTTTCTTTCCACATCTTTGACACATAGGTTTTTGAACACACTTACCTTTATGATTATTACCTGTACTTCCGTAGGGATTTGTTTCTTGCATATATGATGTCTTAGAGAAATCTCCAAGGTTTAGGTGGTCAATCATGACTCCAGATAGTTGGTTGAGGATAATCACAAGAGTTCTCATTGCAGCTCCCATATCATTCAGTTGCTTGCTCAAAAAAACTGTCACAGTTTCCTTCACATCCACTGTTACTTTGGTGCCTGCTAGATCCAGCCATTTACTAAAACCAAAATGGTCAGTGTGAGTATATAAACAAAACCATCATGTACTAATGAGTAAGATAAACACTAAGATATAATTACTCATTCACTTTATCTAAAACTAGGACTCTTTCTGAAATCCTAACCATTATGGTAATGTCACTTATGCTTAAAGAATACCCTAACCTCTAAAGTTATCTAAACCGACCTCTGATACCAACTATAAGGCCCCAGCCTTAAACCTTACGTAATCTTGAGTTATTACAAGATTACACATTGAGGATCTTTTCAGGTTTAGAGTTTTAGAGAATTAGATCATGAAACTTGCATTACATTCCACATTTAAACAAAGTGGTTACATAAAAGACAATATTCATTCTTCCCATAAACGGAAACATATTTAAAATATATCACGGATTCTTTCTTGACACATCCTTGACACTATCATCACATAATGTACCTTTCCCTTGACCTGTGAAAAACATTTCAAAAACTTGGGATGAGCATAAAAAGCTCAGTAAGGGTTATAAAAATATGTGAAGGAAACATGAGTTCATATATTCATAAGAATGAAATCATACTTTACCCATAAAACATAGGCACTTTAACATACCTCATCAAACCATGAATAAATCATAGAAACCATGAGACATAAAGGTAACTTGAGGCATTCATAACATTCTTACGTAGGGAGTAACCCTCTTGGTTACATTTGGAATACCCATCACAATATATTCCCTAAATCTCTTCGGAGAAACCTTAACGTTTCACTCCTTCGTGTTACCCAATGCATTGGAGAGCTATATCGGGCTCACCCGCCCTTAGTTTATCATGGAACCACCCGTTTTCATAACAATGCCCAAGAACCATAACATAAATGTGTCACATAAAACAAGCATAAAAGAAACATAACATTTCCACATTTCAATCACAATATAACATTTTAGTATATTGAAATAATTAATCCATTCAAAAAGAAACCATTTCCAAAACCATTTAAAACATTTAATAAAGAGATTTTTGAATCAAAGTGTCCCATACCACCTTGAAGCTTAAAATTTTAAACCATTAATATCCATATAAATAAATCCTTAAAACCATTTTTAAAACATGGATATTAATAAGAACAAATAATTAAAACATTTAAAATGATATTTTGGTTAAAGGGGTTTTACCAAAATTAGAGACACTTGAATACAATAATTGAGGAATAACATTTAGTTAGAACTTTATAATATCATGAGAATAAATGGATTCATGATATAATACTCCAAAGGACAGTATATACACCATATAAGAGTGAATTGGTTCATAACAACAATGAACCCTCAATAGAAGTGTCAAATGTGATGAAATCCCTTATAAAGAAGGTATCCTTAAATTAAGGACAAATAAATCTCAAAAATATGTGTGACAAATATAAATACACCCAATATAAGTGGATATTAAGTGTAAAACAATAAAAGTTCATTCACACATATTCAATGGATGACATATTCAATGACTACATGTTGAACCCAAAGGAATCGAAATTGGGTTAAAAAGTTCCCTTGACAGCCTAACGACATCACATCAAAATGAGTTTATGAGAGACAAAAAGTGTATCTCATCACTTGGACATAAAATTTACATCAATAAGGATATATGATAACATATCCCAACATATCAATATGTAAATTAAAAGACCCAACAAAAGAAGTCTTTTAAAAAAGAGGAGGGTGAAAGGTTCCCTTACCGACTTGGGTATCTTTCAAAACATACACCCCATGAAAGAAGGACAATAGATCATTGATGTAAATACTAATAAAAGAAATTATATTACAAAAAGAGTAGAATAATGGGAAGTACATACACCACTCAATGGAATTTGTGGAAAATGTAGCATAAATCTCACGAGAATAAAAGTGAGATGAAAAATCCCTTACGAAAATTCGGCAGCCTAACGGCGCCACTCAAAACTTCCAAAATGGATTGATGAGAGAGAATAGGGTCTCTCGTCACATGAACATAAAAATTACAGTAAGTGTAATATAAAAGATCATCCCAATAACAAGAAATATGAGCTTTGAAAGGAATGACATAAAAGCGTATACTTAAAAAGAAAGAGAGGAGTAGGATCCCTTACCTCGGGTCCGACTTGACTCGATCGTTCTTTAATCTCCTGAATAATAAACTTGAGTTAATTTCTACTTGATTATGAACCTTTTTCAAGCTTATTATTCCTTTTATATCACTTATTTCCTTGTTATAAACACTATGTAATCATTAAGTTAATAATGATTGTTTTGTCGATATTTGGTTCTTAAGTCGAAAGTGGACTTCTTACAATTACATGTTGTTCGTGTGGCCAAATGTTTATTATATCCAGAATTGTATTCATGATGTAGATATAATATATTTCATGTATATCAAGTACATGCATGCATTTATAACATTACATAATCATTTGGAGGTAAGAAATGAAATGCACCGTTCATGGAGACGGTAAGCCGTACGTACGCATGAACGCTACTTTCATTTCTATTTCGTATTTTATAGAATGGAATAATAATGATATAAAGGTATATTATAATTCAAGTATAATATCATATATAATATCATAGTTCCATCCTTTATACGTCCCACATATGGTATTTAACGAATCAAATCACTTTGAGGGGGCGGTAGTCCGCACTTCCTTAAATGAAGATATCACGTTTACCCATAATGGAAACCATAAAGGTAAGATACAAATGAAAAATACAAAAGCATAAGTGAAACATAAACATATTATATATCATATATAAAAATAGTGACATCATAATGGCCACCTTTGAAGGTGTTAAATGAGTATTGAACAATCATCGTTTCGGGAGGCAGAATTTCGCCATCCACGGAAACCGTATGTTCTTTAACCATTTGATGTAGTTGTGTGAGAGTGTAGCTCAAATAAATCCTATAACAACATCCTAGTATATTGAAGATACTGGTGTTGTTACAAAAGAAGTAAATAAAAAGAGTTTAGGGGGTTGGAGAAGCAAAATAAAACAAATGAACATGAGAGAATAAATTACTTTTAAAAGTGTAACTCCTTTTGATTTGAGCCTAAAGGCTTCCTTAGTAAGGATTCTGCCCAAAGGGAAACCTCTAGGATGAGTGGAGGGATGTGGAGAGAGTAAATGGTCAGGGTTTGGCTGAGCCAAAGGCTTTAGGAGTGTGGGAAAAGAGGTAGAGGTGGGGGCCTTTTATAAGAGGAGAGGAGGGGCACTTTTGGAAAGTAAGAAATATTACTTTATTTGAAAATGTGTTTCGGTTTCAAAAGGTCCCACATTGATATAATTCGTGGATAACGTGATAAGGAATCGAAACCCACTCATCCAATTGGTTTTGGCCATGTGTAGGTTGTAGATTTTTCATTATCTTTCCATTTTAATTAAATCGCCAAATAATGATGTCATCGCTGCATCATTATTATGTCATAAATAATTTAATTTCTTTAATGTCTAAAAATTATAAAAAAAATACTATGATATAGAAACTCTTTTTATATTTCCAATTAATATTTATAATCAAAATTTGGACTTGTATAACCCCACCTAAACATTGTTTTCGTAAAACATATTATGTTTGTGTCATTTTCACTTCAACATTAAATAAAAAGTAATTTATGTCATTTCCCAACAAAAGTGGATCCATGGGGTCCCCAAGTTGACCCATGGATTTTCATGGTCGGCCATGACACAACCAATGAGGTTGGGACATGTGTCAAGTTCATTTCATTTTATTAAAGCATTATTTTTACGTTAAACTACACTAATTACCACTAAACGCGGTTAAAAACTTAATAAGTTACTATTCACCAAAAAAATATTTTTATCCCATTGAACCACATTTTACTTCTTAATGACAACCATGTATGTCGGATTTTTAAAATTCAATACACATTAGTGGTAAACTTTCATTTAACTGAAAAATCAGTTTGCTTGATTACCACTTAGTGGTTTCACTATTCATCAAAAATTGAAGTTTTTCAGAAAATTACAAAAAATTCACCCTAAGCTATATTTGATATTCCGAATTCAAAAATGAAGTCAATTTTACAAAATTCAAAACATATAAGTCAAATTAATTAATTTATTAATTAATTCCTGCTGTCATGACAAATAGCGTGTTTTTATAAAACATTAAGTATCAAAAGATTGACACTAGTTTAAGTCTGATTTCAAAGTGAAATTAATTCCAATGACCACTATTGGATTTAATGGTAAAAATATTTTCTAATTTCACTTTAAAACCAATTAAAAATATAATCTAATCATATAAATAAATTAGATTAAAAAGTGGTTTTGAATTAAAATACAACATTTTATACTATTCATTAAAAAATGAACTTTATCGAAAAGATACCAAAAATTTACACAAAGTAAATTTTGATGTCCCAATTCTTAATAAGAGTTTTATTTCGTCCAAAATAATGTTTAAGAGTGAACAAAACTATATTTAATGACGGTTCGCCATCAAAAGGTGATAAGTGAACCTTTAGTGAAAACTAGGGCATATACGCCTAAAATTGAATTATTTCCGTATTTTAATCCTCTATCCTTTATTGGATAAATGTAAAAACATTTAAAAACATATATAATCATATTTTAGTTATTTCTATCCATTCCCACCATTATAACGGCTACATGTTAACTACCATTTAAAATAATATTATTTTATTATTAGCGTGCAACGTAAGATTCCCAAGAAACTCGTTGTTGCATGTTGGGTACGCCATCGAGCATAGTGTCCCCTTTAAAGTCATATTAATATTTTATTCACAAATATGGTTAAATATGAAAATGTCATATTCTTTATTTACCTGGGTTGTTACAAATTCCATTGTGTACTGAATACCATGCCCATTTCTCCATCAAGGGTATTCACCTTTATGAAAATTTACATATTGATTATACAGTTTCATGTATGAATTATACATTCATTTATCATTGAATAAGTTATTATGTTTTATGAATCAATGTTTTATGATCCATGTGGCACACTTATGCATGAAATGAAATGTTTAAGAAGGGTGCACCCTTATAGCGCTCCAATGCATTGGGTAAAGTATAGTATCATGATACCTCATGTGCTATTAGTGTTAAATCATGATAATTCAAGTGAAACAAGTGTTTACTCGTTCTTCAGGTGTAATGAGAATTAACTCATGCTCCATGTGAAATGATCCTTGGCTCATGCTAATTTCATGTTAAGTGTTGTTGCCACAGTTCCACGTTATGATTATCATGCTTTATCATGCCTTTATGTTCATGTTTCCATTGTTCTATATTGATATGCCTATTGTCTAACATGTATTTTACTCCTCATGTATTCCTTGTTTATTCCATTACTGGGCTTTATATCTCACCCCTTTTCTTATGCATATCCTCAGGTTATCCCATGCAATGCTATGTATGAGGGAATATAGTGGTCATGTAAAGGAAGTCTTCAATAAAGATGTTGTATTTCATGTTTTAAGTTGTTATGTAATGATCCTAAGCCCCAAATAAACTAGACCTCTCGATCATCTATGTTGTATCATGTGAATATTTTATGTAATAAATCATGTTTAAGTTTGTAATAAAATCTGGGTTGTCATAGTTGGTATAAGAGGATAGGTTTAGTTATTTTGGGGATTAGGATTAGAAAACCCTAGTGAAGCCTTAGAGACAATACTAAGTATAATAAAAACATACCTAAGTTTTGGTAAGTACTATGTAAGTGGTTTATCAAGAAAATACATCCCTGTTTGGATACGAGTAGGTAGAGGCGGCTCTGGCACAGATGTATCATAGGGGTAAAACCCAAAAACACCACTTGGAGCTAGACTCGAATGAGAACTGGTGCACGACAATGGGTCTTGCTGCACTCCTGGCTATGACACTCCCAGGGGATATGTTTTGATATATTTACAAGATTATTATGAACCCTTATTAAGGGAATAAAAAACGCCCCTAAGAATATATGTTAGAAAGTAGATCATGAAAAGCCTATATTGAAGCCTATAGACTAATGAGTTAAGAAGATACAAGTTTATTTATAAGTCATCAAATTTTATCTTTGTATTACCCTTTATGTGTTACTGCTAACTTTCCTTTTATTCCAGCCAATGGACGGTAATAGGAGGACTTGGGCTAATAAACAATGTGAAGATCAGTGTGATGACTGTACTAATGAGATGCCCAATCCAATAGGAGAGAAAATCGTGAACTTTGTCACACTTATATCTCAGCTAACTCAAGATTTGAATAGAAACATAGGTCAAGAGGAAAGTTCATCCCCCCCCCCCCCCCTAAAAAATAACAAGTTGCTATCGAGAGTTTCGTGAGACAAAGGCCTCCTACTTTTAGTGGATCATCAGATCCCATGATCACTGAACAATGGATCAACTCCATTGAAACGATTTTCTCCATCCTTCAATGTTCTGAACAAGAGAAGGTTCTCCTAGTGGAATATCGTATAGAGGGTGAAGCTGATCAATGTTGGATGTTGATAAAAAATAAGAAGCTTGAGGAGGATATGAAGGCATGAGAATGGAAGGATTTCCAGAAGATGTTTTTAGATAAATTTTTTCCGCGCACCCTCCAGCTTAAGATGGAAAGGGACTTCCTTTCCCTCAAGAAAAAAGATGAAGAATCTGTTGGATCATACGAGGAAAACTTCACAAGGATTGCACGATATGCTTTCGGCTTTATTGTTTCCCCAGAATTCAAGGTTGACCGCTTCTTTGGTGGGCTGAAGCCTAGCCTACGGAAAGAATTAGCGATCTGTGACTTCGAAAGCTCTGAGTAAACTGTCTGATGTGCCCTCAAGGTTGAAATAGAGATCGGGGAATCACAAGGGTATCATGTGGACAAGAAGCGTAAGGTGGACTTCAATGTTGGTGGTCTGATGGATAAATACAATGGTGCTAAGAAGATCTAGCACCCCACTTTCCAAAAGTGCAGAAAGAAGCACCCTTGAAATTTCCTTAAGGGGATGAGGAAATTATTTAGGTGTGGAAGAGAAGGGCACCTAGCTGTTAACTGTCGACAAGAAAGACCTGCGACTATGGAAGAGGAGAGGAATGCTATGTTCGAACCTCAATGCATTGTTCATTGCCACAACTGCAAAGAACTAGAGCATTTTTCAAATTAGTGCCCTAATACAAGGGTTTTCGGAGGAAACCAACAACCTCCAAGGCAGAAAGGAAGTGATTTTTCCATCACTTCTACCGATGTGAACCCCGACAATGAAGTGGTGACAGGTACACTAGTTATTCATTCAAGAATAGTGAACATACTTTTTGATTCGGGTTCTACACATTCTTTTATATCTCGAAACATTAGTATAACAATCCCAATACCACCACAAATCATGGAAGTAAAGATGTCAGTGAGTACGGAAAATGGGGAAATCATTGCATCTCATGAATATAAGTCATCCCCTATTATAATCTGTGGATTTAATTTCCTGGAGAATCTCTTCATACTCCCTCTTGTGTAATTTTATGCAATTCTTGGCACGGTTTGGCTTTCATTATATAGAGCGAACATAAATTGTCGGGTTAGGGAAATCACACTCAATATGGAGAATCGACCCCCAATTCATTACAAGTGTAAGGAGGAAGATGAATCTACTTTAGCTCCATAATCTCAAGCATAAATATTACTACCCTACGAGCATGAGTATCGGGCTCAGATGATTGAGTCCAAGGAAGAAACCATCCTTGAAGAAATGCCTATAGTGAGGGAATTCACTGAAGTGTTTCCCAAGGAACTGCCTGGTGTTCCTACTAGAAGAGTTGTTGAATTCTCAATTGAACTTATACCAGGGGTGATACCAATATTCAAGAATCCATTTAGAATGGTTGTCATGGAGCTTAAAGAGATGAAGAAACAACTATAGGTGAATCTGTATAAAGGGTTTATACACCTAAGTGATTCACCATGGGGTGAACCAGTCCTCTTCGTCAAGAAGAAGGATGGGTCAATGTGGCTTTGCATCGATTATCGTGAACTTAACAAAATCACAATAAAGGAAACGTATCCTCTTCCACAGATCAATGACTTGTTTGATCAGCTACATAGAGCACAATACTTCTCTAAGGTAGATTTGCAGTCGGGATATTATCAAGTAAGGGTGAAGAAGGAAGATGTCCCCAAGGCAGCTTTTCGTACAAGATACGGGCACTATGAACTCATTGTAATGTCTTTTGGACTCACTAATGATTCAGCAATCTTCATGGAAATGATGAATAGAGTCTTTAGTGATTACCTTGACAAATATTTTGTAGTCTTTATATATTATATGCTAATATACTCCAAAACCAAGGAGGATCATGCGGAGCATTTAAGAACTGTACTAGAGAGTTTGCGCAAGGAGAATCTCTATGCAAAGTACAACAAGTGTGAGTTTTGGTTGAAGTAGGTCTCATTCTTGGGCCATATCATCACAAGCAATGGGATATTTCTGGATCCCTCCAAAACCAATGCAATTGAGGGATGGCCGAGGCCAACATCGATAATAGATATCCATAGATTCTTGGGGTTAGCTTGATATTATAGATGATTTGTGAGAAATTTCTCACAATTGTCCAACCCTCTTACCAAGCTAAATTGAAAGGGAGTAATGTTTTTTTTGGAGTGATGAATGTGAAGAAAGCATTAAGGGGCTGAAATGGAGGCTTATCACTGTTCCCTTGCTCACTTTACCCACAAGTGGGGAAATTATTTTGGTATTCAGTGATGCTTCAAAGAAGGGATTAGGCTGTGTGCGGATGCAGAATGATAAAGTGATATCCTATGCCTCAAGGCAGTTACAAATCCATGATCGAAACTATCCAATGCATGATCTGGAGTTGGTGGCGGTGATCTTTGCCTTGAAAATATTGGGGAATTATCTCTATGTGGAGAAATGTGAGATATATACTTACAACAAGAGTCTTAAATATATATTCACATAGAAAGCGCATAATATGCTCCATAGAAGATGGATAGATCTCCTCAAGGATTATTACTGTTCATTACATTACCACCCTGGGAAAGTGAACATGGTGGCAGATGCCCTAAGGATAAAGGACCTAGAGATTCTATCAATGATGAGAATTTAGAGGGATCCAATCTTCTTAGACTTGATGAAGATGGAAATGGGAATCATAAAGAAGGGAACATCGTCAATCCTTTCACAAATGATTGCTCAACAGCCTCTTTTGGAAAGGTTAAAGGATGCTCAAAAGGATGATGTGTGAATTCAGGAAAAAGTGGAAGCTATCAAAAAGAGGAAATCCTTGGAGTTTAATGTTAATGAAGAAGGAACTGTGTGATTTGGGAAATGAATATGTGTTCCATCAAGTCCGGAGCTGAAGAAGGAACTTTTGGATGATCCACATAGTTCAAATTTCTCTATTCACCTAGAGAGCACAAAGATGTATCAAGATCTCGGAGAAATCTATTGGTGGGATAATATAAAAAAGGAGATCGCTGAATATACATCAACGTGCCTGGTGTGCCAGCAATTGAAGGCAGAGAGGCAGAAGTCTGAGGGGATGATGCAACCATTGGCCATACCAGAATAGAAATGGTAGAACATCACCATGGACTTTGTCACCAGACTTTCAAGGACATCCAAAGGAAAAAATGCAATCTGGGTTGTTGTGGATCATCTTACAAAGACTACACACTTCATTACTATTCTAGATGATTTGTCATTGGATCAACTGGCACAGATATATATCTGGGAAGTGGTAAGGCTGCATGGAGTTCCACTATCTATTGTGTTTGACTGAGATCCAAGATTTGCCTCCATGTTTTGGATGAGTCTTCAACATGCTATGAATACTAAACTAAACTTTGGTACGACCTATCATCCTCAAACCAATGGCCAATCCGAGTGGACTATCCAAACACATGAGGAAATATTGAGATCGTGCTCAATAGACTTTAAAGGAGGATGGGATCAACATCTTTCTCTTTTTGAGTTCTCTTATAATAACAGTTTCCACTAGAGCATCTAAATGGAACCATATGAATCCCTTTATGGGAAAAGGTGTAGAACACCGGCGTGTTGGGATGAGGTCGATGAACGTAAGCTGCTTGTACTAGAAATGATTGAGGAAAATGGTGGAGAAGGTGAAAACCGTTCAGCAGCATATCAAGATAGCCCAGAGTCGGAAGAAGAGTTATATAGATAATCATCGACGTTACCTTGAGCTTAAAGTTGGATACATGGTTTTTCTATGCATATCTCCGTGGAAGAAGGTCATGAGGTTTGGAAAGAAAGGGATTTTAAGTCCAAGGTACATCAACCCCTTCGAGATTCTTGATCGTGTCGGGGTTGTGACCTATTGACTAGCACTTCCATCTACTACGGCCAAAGTACATTGTAACACCCCAAGCTTCCATGGTACATTTCCCTTCGAATAATGCGATAGTGTGTGTTATACGCAACCTCGAGTTCTAACACACACCACAACTAATTAAACTAGCCGTTGTGAATAGTAATACCTACATTTTGAAATCATATATATTTTATATTTCAAAATGGACTTCATTTTTGGATTCGGAATATCGAAATTATCCTAGGGTGAAATTTTGGTACTTTTCGGATAACTTTTATATTTTGATGAATAGTGAAAATTACTAAATTTTAATTTAAAAAAACTTTTTTAATCAAAATAATTAGTATTGATAAATTATGAATTTTAGTGGTTTTAAAGTATATTTAGATTATATTTTTACCATTTAATTTAATGTTTGTCATTGGAAATAATTTCACAATTAAACCAGACATAAACAAGTGTCAATCTTTTGATAGTTATTATCTCTTAAAAACACGCTTTTTTATTTTAAAAACGGGAATTAATTTTAAATTAATTTCTGCCACTTCTATGTTTTGAATTTGGAAAAATGGATTAAATATTTGGAATTAGGATTTCCAAATTATGTAAATGGGTAACTTTTATTTTTACACATTTTGAATAATTACTGCGGTAAATATTTTATTTACCATGGTTAAAGGGTAAATCCGGTAAATAAGGGTTAAAAAATAATATTATAATAATACAAAATTACCCTAAAACGTGTTCTAACCTTATTGGTGGACACATACCCAACCATGGGCATCCTTGGGTCGATTTGGGGACCCCTTGGAGCCACTTGTATGTGGTAGGGACACATTATATTAATAAAGTTAAAATAAAAATAAAAATGGCATAAGCTTACATCTTTTAGAAGAACAATTTTTACATAGGGTTATACATTCTTGATTTTCGATTATAAGTATTCATTAGAAATATAAAAATATTTCCTACATAATGATATTTTATTTATAATTTTTAGACATCAAATAATTTAAATTATTAATGACACAATAATGATGCAATGTTTACCTCATTAATAAATCATTTAAATAAATAAGATTATAATGATTAAAATATTATCTAAAACCTGTCCAATTCTTATTGGTTGATGTTATTTAGAATATGAGTCATCTTATCTTCAACCTCAATGATTTTTGGATCATTATAAACCGAATATAATTATATTATAAAGTAATACTTTCACTCTTTATTAAAGAGCCCCTCCTCTCCCTTATAAAAGGAGACCACTTCTACTCATTCCTCACACCTCTCAAGCCACTTGGATCGTCCAAACCCTGCCCAAATAAGCTCCCCACATCCCTCAATACAATCTAGAGGCTTTAGTTTGATCAGAAAGCCAACCTAAGGAGCCCTTTTGATCAAAACAAAAGGAAGAAACCGAAGAAGAGGTAATGATTTCACCACCCTTTTCCAAGTTCATTTCTTCTTCCACATCTTCTTCCTTTGTTGTTACCATTATAAAATAATAACTCCAGTATCATTTATATACTGTGATGTTATTATAAATATGGTACAACCATATTCAGTATTCTGTCCACCCTTTGAATAACATGTCACCATACGTGCGTACGTACGGCTTACCGTCTCCACGTCGTGGGGTAATTGTTATTCAATATAATATTATTTGGATGGGTATAATAATGATGTGTAACTCATGTAAATAATAAATATAACATGTCAATTATTCTGTATATATGATATACCATCCATTTATATATTATTTTAATATTAAAAGAATGATATTATCGCTCGTGCGTACGTACGGACTACCATCTCCACGAACGCGATGAGATTCATTCTCCATCGTAACCATTAAAGTATAATTATCATTTGATGATTCAAAAATGATGTTTAAGGACTTGAAATCATTCTGGATATAAATAGTATACAACCTATCCTTTACAAACATGTCTTATGTAACAAAACTTATGAAAGAAAACAAGTAAGTTAACACCCGAAACAACGATAATACTAAGATATTATTATCAAATCAATATTAAAAGATCATATATGATATCATATTAATGTATATGATTCTTGTATAATTTAATAACAATTATTTCACCATTATACAGGAGGTTAACCTACCCCAACCAAGGAAAAGTACAAGGTAAGGGTTTATTTCGCAATCTCTTCATTATCCGAGGTTGTTTATACATAATTATCTACTGGGACCTCGTTATCATCCACGTCCATGTTTCTTCAAAATGTATTTCAAAACATTTTTAATATGGGTTAAAGTCATTTATATCCTTGTTTGACTTTTTATAAGAGGTTTATAAGGGAATCTTTCCGTCGTTTTCCAAACAAGGTACTTTTTAACCTTTTCGACAGAAATAAGATAAGAATGTTTTTTAACTTATACGGCAGGTGCGGTTATTTTCTGCCGTTATAAAATCGTCAATGCTTTCCTTACAAGATTATAAGAATATTTTCAAGAAAATGTTTTATTTTATATGGATCTTAAATGATTTCAAAAATATAAAGAGATATTTCTCTAAAAAGTGTTTTGATTTCATCTATGTCAACATCCTTTGATGGATTTTACGCTTATTTGAAGTTGACTTATTATGATACAAAACTTCTATATTGAATTGAAGGTTTTGTGATATGTTTGACTGTGGATGTGCTATTTTTATGCCATTCATAGTTTATGGTGAAAGTATTGACATTTCGTATGCTAGTTTTAATACGAATGTTTATGTTATGTTTAAACCTTTTCATATGGGAATGCATTGGACTTAATATGTGACGGGTGGAGCCCGCTATAGCTCCTCGATGCATCGGTAGGTCTCATGAGACAAACTAGTGTCTTGGCACAAGGCCTTGACAAAATCTTATTTGTAGTCTTGGCACGAGGCCTTGGCTATGTGGTTATGATAGTCTGGTATTATGCATTCCATCATTATGAAAGTGGTTAGTGATTTGGCATGTGATCATTCGATTAGTAGAAAATCCATGTGAATGAGTAAATGGCATTATTTCATTTTATTTATGCCATACAAAGTTGAAAGTTCAAGTTTGAAAGGCTTTTGATTTAGTTATACATTGCCTTAAATGTTTATTCTTATTTATGAAAGTTTCCACTATATTGTTATCCTTACTGGGCATTTCAGCTCACCCCTTTTCTATGTTTTATTTTTCCCAGGAAGTGAAGAAGTAAATTATGAATGATCTGCAGGGATATTATGAGGGGTTAATAGTGTGGACTATGGAGACAATATGTTGTTGTAGTAGTTTTTTTATTTTGATGATGTAATGTAAAACTTATGAATATATCTAGTGTTTCCAAGGCTACTAAACCAATCAGTCTTTCGAGACTTGATCTTTCTTGTGATCATGCCAATGTTATGTAATTAATACATCGACTTTGGGTAACTGGGGTCGGGGCGTTAGAGTTGGTATCAGAGGAAGTTTAGTACAAACCTTGGAAGCTAGATTTAGATAAACTCTGATTAGAGCACGTAGACCTAAGATGAACTTTGAGGATTAGTATAGAAGAACTTCCTATAATTTTGGTATTGTAGAGTTTTTGTGAGTTTTCCGAGCAATACATCCCTGTCTAGATATGAGCAGGTAGAGGCGGCTTTGGCACAGATGTACCTAGGGGTAAAACCCGAAAACACCGCTTTGAGCTAGACTCGAACGGGAACTGGTGCACGACAATAGGCCTTGCTGCACTCTTGGTTACGACACTCCCGGGGGATATGCTTTGGATAACTCTCATTTTCTTTACAAATCATTATGAAGGGTTTATGAGTATATAATTCCTCAAAGAAAACATTTTTATGATTATGGATTATATCCATAAATAGTTCAATTTATGTTAAGTGTTTTATAAGTATGGGATTATGTATTTTAATTCATAAACTGATCTAGTTTATGCCATTGTTTAGAAATGGCGCCTAGTGGAAGAAATGGAAACTGTATTAATGCACGCACTCCATGTAGGGATTGCCCTCCTACTCAAGATAATTATAGTGGGGATGGTGATGCAACTGGTGCCGATCAGCTAATCACCATACTGGGACAACTTACTCAGGTTATGAATAATAACCTTACCCGTATGGAGCACCCTGATCCGCAGCGTGGAGGATCAATGTTAGACCGATTCATGAGGCAACAACCACCAACATTCAATGGGAGTACAAATCCCTTAGTAGCTGAGCAATGGATAAATTCCCTAGAGAAAATATTTCAGGCTTTGGGGAGTAGTGAAAGGGAGAAAGTTATCATGGCAGTTTACAGCCTCACTGGAGATGCTGATCAATGGTGGTCATTGATTCAAAACATGAAGGAAGATGATGAAGTATCAAATATGGAATGGAGGGAGTTCAAAGATCTGTTTTTAGAAAAAATACTTCCCTCGCGACCATCGAGCAGATATGGAAAGGCAATTTCTATGTCTGAGACAGAAGGAGGATGAGAATGTCGCAAAGTATGAGGCTAACTTTACAAGGTTAGCAAGGTACGCTGGTGATTATATACGTAACAAAAGAAGTAAGATTGATCGTTTCTTTGATGGGTTAAAACCATTTCTCCGTCGAGCATTAGTCTCACAATCCTTTTCATCGTACGAAGACATTGTATCATGTGCTATCAAGACCGAAAAGGAATTCTCTAAGTCTTATGACTTTAAAGCAAAGCAAGAGAAGAAGAGACCTGCTGATCAATCTGGGAATGGAAATAAGGGGAAGAAGGGAAAGGTTGAATATCCATCCTGTGGTAAATGCGGGAAGAAACACCCTGGTACTTTCTTGAAGGGAATGGGAGTCTGTTACAAGTGTGGTGAAAAAGGCCACCAAGCTCGTGATTACAAGGGGAAGAAGGAAGCTACCAACGTTCAGTGCTACAATTGCAGGGAGATGGGGCATTATGCAAATGAATGTCCTAAGCGTCAGGAGAACTTACCTTAGAAAAGGCCAAGGGATCAAGGCCAGGATTATGCTATCACTACTGCTGAGGTAGAAGCTCCGAAAGACGTGGTGGCAGGTAATTTAATGGTTTCCTCAAGTTTAGCAAATGCATTATTTGACTCTGGATCGTCGCATTGTTTCATATCTTCCCAGTTTACTAAGAAAATTAGATATTTCCAATTTGATTTAATAAGGGAGTTGTCAGTTAAAACTCCTAAGGGAAGTATCATTGCAACAAAGTTTTGTGAATCAGTCCCCATTAGAGTACATAAATTTTCTTTATCTGCTGATCTCATCGTCATACCTATGATTGAGTTTGATATAATCCACGGTATGGACTGGCTTTCGGACTATGATGCGAAGATTTATTGTAAGAAGAAAGAGGTTACGATTCTTGATGATAATGATAAGGAACACCTTATTTTTAGAGCAGAATCGTCACCACCTAATTCTTATTTAGATCCACCCCCAGTAGCTCAACTTAATTCAATTATTGGGGAGGAAGAGAATGAAATAACTGTCGGTGAGGAAAGGAATGTTCAAATAGAGGATGTACCTATTGTGAAAGAATTTGTAGATGTATTTCCGGAATATTTACCTGGACATCCTCCAGAACGAGAAGTTGAGTTTTCCATTGATTTGATTCCTGGATCAAGGCCTATATCGAAGACCCCTTATAGAATGTCCACTGTAGAATTAGTCGAGCTAAAGAAACAACTAGAGGAATTGAGTAATAAGGGATTTATTCGCCCTAGTGTTTCTCCATGGGGAGCCCCTGTTCTTTTTGTTAAAAAGAAAGATGGATCTATGAGGTTATGTATCGACTACAGGGAGATCAATGCTATAACGATAAAGAACAAGTATACCCTACCTCGTATTGATGATTTATTTGACCAAATGCATGTAGCTCAATACTATTCAAAGATTGACCTTTGATCTGGATACCATCAGTTGTGTGTGAAGAAGGAAGACATTCTGAAAACAGCATTTCGAACCAGGTACGGGCATTACGAGTTTACTGTAATGCCGTTTGGATTGACTAATGCACCCTCTGTATTCATGGATCTGATGAATAGAGTTTTCAAGGAGTATCTCGATGAATTTGTGGTGGTATTTATTGATGATATCTTGGTATACTCCAAAACCTACGAAGATCATGAAAATCACTTGCGCATTATCTTGATGACTCTGAGGAGGCATGAATTATATGGGAAGTTTAGCAAGTGTGAATTCTGGCTTTAGGAGATTTCTATTCATGGAAATATTGTCTCTAAAGATGGAATCTCTGTTGATCCTTCTAAGACCAAGGCAATGCAAGAATGGCCAGCACCTACGAGTATAACTGAGGTACATAGTTTTATTGGTTTGGCAGGTTATTATCGACGTTTCGTCCAGAATTTTGCCCGATTGGCTAACCCATTAACGAAGCTCACACGTAAAGGGGTTAAATTTGTTTGGACAAAAGAGTGTGAAGATTGTTTCGAAGAACTAAAGAGAAGATTAGTCAATGCTCCTATATTGACTCTACCATCAGGGAATGATGGGTTCGTTATTTATAGTGATGCATCAAAGAAAGGACTTGGTTGTGTCCTTATGCAGAATGATAGAGTTATTGCCTATGCATCACGACAGTTGAAAATTCATGAACAAAACTATCCTACTCATGATCTTGAGTTAGCAGCTGTGATCTTTGCTTTGAAGATATGGAGGCACTACCTCTATGGTGAAAAATGTGAGATTTATACTGATCATAAGAGTTTGAAGTATATTTTCTCACAAAAAGAACTCAACATGAGGCAAAGGAGATGGCTTGAATTACTCAAGGATTATGATTGCACGATACACTACCACCCGGGGAAAGAAAACAAGGTGGCAGCTGCTTTGAGCAGAAAAGACCATGGAGTTTTGAACATGATGATAATTGAAAGGGATCCAATTTTCATGGATCTAGTGAAGATGGACATGGGAATAACCAGGGAAGGTGAAACATCAATGCTTTTTCAAATGGTTGCCAAACCATCTTTACTAGAAAGGATTAAGAGTTCTCAGACCGATGATGAAGAATTTCAAAAGAAGATTAAAGCTGTGAATGATGGGAGATTGAGAGACTTTGTGTATGAAGATGGAATTTTGAAATTCGGGAAGAGACTTTGGGTTCCCGATTTACCTAATCTAAAAAGGGAATTACTGGATGATGCTCATAGTTCCAATTTCTCTATAAACCCTGGGAGAACCAAAATGTATAGAGATTTGAAGGAACATTTTTGTTGGGACAACATGAAGAGGGAGATTGCTGATTTTGTGTCAAGATGTATGGTTTGTCAACAAGTGAAAGCTGGAAGGCAACAGCCTGGAGGAGTCATGCAACCTCTTCCCATACCGGAGTGGAAATGGGACAATATTACGATGGACTTTGTCATGGGGCTACCAAAGACTCCTAGAAGGAACGATGCAATATGGGTTATTGTTGATCGTCTTACCAATTCCGCACATTTTCCTGCTATAAGAGAAGATCTACCCCTGGAACGTCTAGCAAGACTATATATTAATGAAGTTGTGAGACTTCATGGAGTACCCTTATCGATTGTTTCTGATCGTTATCCCCGTTTTACTTCAAGATTTTGGAAAAGTCTTCAGAAATCCCTGGATACTGAACTTCATTTGAGCACTACTTACCACCCTCAGACAGATGGACAATCAAAACGGACTATTCAGACCTTAGAAGACATGTTGAGATCTTACTCACTTGATTTTCAGGGTATGTGGGATCAATATTTACCACCGGTAGAATTTTCCTATAACAATAGCTTCCATTCGAGTATTCAGATGGCACCATATGAAGAGTTATACGGAAAGAGATGTCGTACACCAACCTGTTGGGATGACGTTGGTGAAAGAAAACTTGTAGGCCCAGAACTGGTGATGGAAACGGTGGAAAAGGTGAAGGTAATCCAAAATCACTTCAAAGCAGCTCAAAGTAGGCAGAAGAGCTATGCCGATAATCGAAGGAAGGATTTGGAATTTCAAGTCGGTGATCATGTTTTCATGAAGGTATCTCCATGGAAGGGAGTCATACGTTTTGGTAAGAAAGGTAAATTGAGTCCCAGGTACATCGGACCTTTCGAAATTCTAGAACGAATTGGGGTTGTAGCTTACCGATTGGCAATGCCGCCAAGTCTCTCCAAAGTTCACGATGTGTTCCACGTATCTCTATTGAGAAAATACATGCATGACCCATCGCATGTACTCACCTATGAGGAATTATAACTGGAACCCGATCTGTCTTATTGTGAAGAGCCTGTCAGGATTCTTGATACAAGAGAACAAGTACTGAGAAACCGGATGACGCGTCTGGTAAAAGTTTTGTGGAGAAATCATAAGATGGAAGAGGCAAAGTGGGAACCTGAGGAACTTATGATGAAGAACCACCTGAGTCTTTTTATGCAGTAATACCCTAGAAATTGTGAGGATGCAATTATTTGAAGGAGGGGAGAATGTAACACCCCAAGCTTCCACGGTACGTTTCCCTTCGAATAATGCGATAGCGTGTGTTGTACGCAACCTCGAGTTATAACACACACCACAACTAATTAAACTAGCCGTTGTGAATAGTAATACCTACTTTTCGAAATCATATATATTTTATATTTCAAAATGGACTTCATTTTTGGATTTGGAATATCGAAATTATCCTAGGGTGAAATTTTGGTACTTTTCGGATAACTTTTATATTTTGATGAAAAGTGAAAATTACTAAATTTTAATTAAAAACAACTTTTTTAATCAAAATAATTAATATTGATAAATTATGAATTTGAGTGGTATTAAAGTATATTTAGAATATATTTTTACCATTTAATTTAATGTTTTTCATTGGACATAATTTCACAATTAAACCAGACATAAACAAGTGTCAATCTTTTGATAGTTATTATCTCTTAAAAACACGCTTTTTATTTTAACAACGGGAATTAATTTTAAATTAATTTCTGCCACTTCTGTGTTTTGAATTTGGAAAAATGGATTACATATTTGGAATCAGGATGTCCAAATTATGTAAATAGGTAACTTTTATTTTTACACATTTTGAATAATTACTGCGGTAAATATTTTATTTACCATGGTTAAAGGGTAAATCCGGTAAATAAGGGTTAAAAATAATATTATAATAATACAAAATTACCCTAAAACGTGTTCTAACCATATTGGTGGACACATACCCATCCATGGGCATCCATGGGTCGATTTGGGGACCCCTTGGAGCCACTTGTATGTGGTAGGGACACATTATATTAATAAAGTTAAAATAAAAATAAAAATGGCATAAGCTTACATCTTTTAGAAGAAAATTTTTTACATAGGGTTATACATGTTGGATTTTCGATTATAAATATTCATTAGAAATATAAAAAGATTTCCTACATAATAATATTTTATTTATAATTTTTAGACATCAAATAATTTAAATTATTAATGACACAATAATGATGCAATGTTTACCTCATTAATAAATCATTTAAATAAATAAGATTATAATGATTAAAATATTATCTAAAAACTGTCCAATTCTTATTGGTTGATGTTATTTAGAATATTAGTCATCTTATCTTCGACCTCAATGATATTTGGACCATTATAAACCGAATATAATTATATTATAAAGTAATACTTTCACTCTTTCCTAAAGAGCCCCTCCTCTCCCTTATAAAAGGAGACCACTTCTACTCATTCCTCACACCTCTCAAGCCACTTGGCTCGTACAAAACCTGCCCAAATAATCTCCCCACATCCCTCACTACAACCTAGAGGCCTTATTTTGATCAGAAATCCAACCTAAGGATCCCTTTTGATCAAATCAAAAGGAAGAAACCGAAGAAGAGGTAATGATTTCACCACCCTTTTCCTAGTTCATTTCTTCTTCCAATTCTTCTTCCTTTGTTGTTACCATTATAAAATAATAACTCCAGTATCATTTATATACTGTGATGTTATTATAAATATGGTACAACCATATTCAGTATTCTATCCACCCTTTGAATAACATGTCACCATACGTGCGTACGTGCGGCTTACCGTCTCCACGTCGTGGGGTAATTGTTATTCAATATAATATTATTTGGATGGGTATAATAATGATGTGTAACTCATGTAAATAATAAATATAACATGTCAATGATTCTGTATATATGATATACCATCCATTTATATATTATTTTAATATCAAAAGAATGATATTATCGCTCGTGCATACGTACGGACTACCGTCTCCACGAACGCGATGAGATTCATTCTCCATCGTAACCATTAATGTATAATTATCATTTGATGATTTAAAAATGATGTTTAAGGACTTGAAATCATTCTGGATATGAATAGTATACAACCTATCCTTTACAAACATGTCTTACGTAACAAAACATACGAAAGAAAACAAGTAAGTTAACACCCGAAACAACGATAATACTAAGATATTATTATCAAATCAATATTAAAAGATCATATATGATATAATATTAATGTATATGATTCTTGTATAATTTAATAACAATTATTTCACCATTATACAGGAGGTTAACCTAACCCAACCAAGGAAAAGTACAAGGTATGGGTTTATTTCGCAATCTCTTCATTATCCGAGGTTGTTTATACATAATTATCTACTGGGACCTCGTTATCATCCATGTCCATGTTTCTTAAAAATGTATTTCAAAACATTTTTAATATGGGTTAAAGTCATTTATACCCTTGTTTGACTTTTTATAAGAGGTTTATAAGGGAATCTTTTCGTCGTATTCCAAACAAGGTTCTTTTTAACCTTTTCGACAGAAATAAGATAAGAATGTTTTTTTAACTTATACGGCGGGTGCGGTTATTTTCCGCCGTTATAAAATCATCAAAGCTTTCCTTACAAGATTATAAGAATATTTTCAAGAAAATGTTTTATTTTATATGGATCTGAAATGATTTCAAAAATATAAAGAGATATTTCTCTAAAAAGTGTTTTGATTTCATCTATGTCAACATCCTTTGATGGATTTTACGCTTATTTGAAGTTGACTTATTATGATACAAAACTTCTATATTGTATTGAAGGTTTTGTGATATGTTTGACTGTGGATGTGCTATTTTTATACCATTCATAGTTTATGGTGAAAGTATTGACATTTCGTATGCTAGTTTTAATACGAATGTTTATGTTATGTTTAAACCTTTTCATATGGGAATGCATTGGACTTAATATGTGACGGGTGGAGCCCGCTATAGCTCCTCGATGCATCAGTAGGTCTCATGAGACAAACTAGTGTCTTGGCACAAGGCCTTGACAAAATCTTATTTGTAGTCTTGGCACGAGGCCTTGGCTATGTGGTTATGATAGTCTGGCATTATGCATTCCATCATTATGAAAGTGGTTAGTGATTTTGCATGTGATCATTCGATTAGTAGAAAATCTATGTGAATGAGTAAATGGCATTATTTCATTTTATTTATGCCATACAAAGTTGAAAGTTCAAGTTTGAAAGGCTTTTGTTTTATTTATACATTGCCTTAAATGTTTATTCTTATTTATGAAAGTTTCCACTATATTGTTATCCTTACTGGGCATTTGAGCTCACCCCTTTTCTATGTTTTATTTTTCCCAGGAAGTGAAGAAGTAAATTATTAATGATCTTTAGGGATATTATGAGGCGTTAATAGTGTGGACTATGGAGACAATATGTTGTTGTAGTAGTTTTTTTTATTTTGATGATGTAATGTAAAACTTATGAATATATCTAGTGTTTCCAAGGCTACTAAACCAATCGGATTTTCGAGATTTTATCTTTCTTGTGATCATGCCAATGTTATGTAATTAATGCACCGACTCTGGGTAACTGGGGTCGGGGCGTTACATACATGATGTATTTCATGTATCCCTCTTAAGGAAGTACATACCAGACCCTTCACGTGTACTCTCTTCTGAGGTGGTACAGTTAGAGGATGATATTTATTATGAGGAGAAACCAGTGAAGATATTAGATCATAGAGAAAAAGATCTACGATATAAGACAATTCCCATTATCAAGGTGTTGTGGCGGAACCACAATTTTGAAGAAGCGACTTGGGAATCGGAGGAAATGATGAATTTGAGTTACCCACATCTGTTTTAGTGTGGGAAAAAGGAAATTTTGAGGGGGAAATTTCTTAAGGGGGAATATTGTAACGACCCAAAGTTTCACTAATAGAAATCCTTCTTGATCTAGTTAAATGTCTCTTTATGCAAAATGTTTATATAAAATGTCAACATCTTTGGTTTTATGTTAAAAATTGTGACCGTTTCTTTTATTGCCATTGTACAGTGATAAGATGATTAGTATAAATATAGGGATTTAACAAATCCAATTTACTAAGACAAAAGAAGCGATGGCCTCATCTAGTAAAATTGCTCCATACAAAGCCCATTTGCCAGAGCTCAGAAAAGAGGTGGTATCTTTGGGCTTTTCTCTTGACCAAGCCCAAGCTGAGATTCATCATTTCAAGCTCGAACATGATCGTCTATGGGAAAAGTGGAAGTTGATAGAGATTACCACTCGCGCGATGTTATCTGAGCCACCCAAAGAGTCTGTCCCCATCACACACCTTACCCTTAGGTCTTATGCAGCTATTTTAAGGGGTTATGTAACAAATCACTAGTAATATGTTCATGTATATTAGTTTTTTTATTGTATATAATAATTAATATACCTTCTTGTCATTATTGATAGATTTTAAATAGTTTTTAAAGTACAAATAATGTTTTTAGTTATTAATTAATTAATAAATATATTTTATTAAATTAAGGGATTTTTGAATTAAATAATATTTCAATAAAAGATTATTATTATTAAATTAATTTTATTATATATAAATGATCATATAATTTTATGAATGCAGTTATAATTTTTATTATGGTTTGAAAGCCATTTCCATCAATACCTGAGAATTTTCGATAAATGTCAGTTTTTATTTTAAAAGTGAAAATTAACATATTTATAAAATTATTCAGATAAAATAAATGATATTTCTGGAATCAGGATGTCAAAATTATACAATGGTGAATTTTTCATAATTTTCTGAGAGAATCAAATTTTTGGGTAAAAATTAAATACCATTTAAATATATAATGTGTTTTATGACATCATAATGACCCAATAGTGATGTAATAAAATACTATAAGCTTTATGTTCGACCAATATATGTTTTACCATTAACATATTGTGATTTTGGGTTTGTTTGACTTACTTTTAAAAGCATTAATGGACCCCTCAAGACTTATTAAATATCATGTCTTTTTAAATTATTTTCCATGGGAGTGGGACTCACCTGCATATAAGCAACCCCATTATTTTAAGAAGTTAGAAATTTGGATTTATAAAATATTTTTTTCCTCTTCCCTTTTCCAAAAACCATGGGCAAAAACTATGAGCTGATTTGTGGTTTGGATTAGTTTAATGTAAGGGGTCCCAAACCTAAATAATAAAGAAGTCACTCACCTTTCCTATATAAACCCACACAAGATCCCACTTACTCCTCACTCAAAGCCTTTGGAGTTCGTCCAAATTCTGCCCTACTCTCTATAGAATCCTCCCAAGGTTCCCCAAGCTCCCAAGAAGCCTCTCTCAAGCCTCTCTCAAGCCTTTGGAAGCACACTTCCAAGTAAGGGTTTTTTCTTCCTTTCTCATTTTTGTCCAATTTTCTTTAATTTGTTTTTCCCTTTTAATTTCAAATATGAATGTTTGGGTATGGTTTCAAACCTACCTAATACTACCCTATTTATGTTTTAATGATGGTAGACCCCTTTCTATGTCATTAGATGCCTCCCATGTACACCCATTACTATGCCAAAATTCCAAATGGAACTTCTCTCTCCTCATTTACATTCAAGCAATACTTTTGTATCATGAATATAAATTCCATTAAAATTTTTGGGATATGAATTCATATGACCTCCTTACTATCCATTATAAATAAATATGATGAGGAACCCATTTCTATCTCATCAACTATTTTTATGAATTCTTATGTCATGCTGTTACGCTGTCGAAATCACATTGATTTTTTAAGCCAATGCCATTATGTAGTGAATACCAGTCTCATTTATCCATCAAGGGTATTAAAATTTATGAAAATTTACTTATTGATTATAAAGTTTCATGTATGAATTCCACATTACATTATCTTGGAATAAATTATTATGCTTTATGAATCCATGTTTTATGATCCATGTGGAACACTTTTGCATGAAATGAATTGTTTAAGAAGGGTGCACCCTTATAGCACTCCAATGCATTGGGTATAGTATAGTTTCATGATATATCATGTGAAATGAGTGTTGACTCACGCTAATTAAAGTGAAACTAGGGTTTAATCTTGCTTCACGTGCAATGAAAATTTACTCATGCTCCTTGTGCAATGAGCCTTGGCTCATGCTAATTCCATGTTAAGTGTTGTTGCCACATTTCCATGTTATGATTATCATGCTTTATCATGATTTATGTTCATGTTTATATTGTGCTCTATTGATATTCCTATTGTCAAAAATGTATTTTACTCCTCATGTATTCCATGTTTATTCCCTTACTAGGCTTTATAGCTCACCACTTTTCTTATGTATGTCCTCAGGTTATCCCATGCGATGCTAAGTACAAGGGAATGCAGTGGTCATGTAAAGGATGTTTTAAATAAATATGTTGTATTTCATGTTTTAAGTTTTTATGTAATTATCCAAAACCCCAAAGACACTAGACCTATCGATAATCCATGTTGTATCAAGTGAATAGTTTATGTAATAAATCATGTTAAAGTTTGTAATAAAACCAGGGTTGTCATAAATGGGGGTGTTCTTCACGTAGTGATAAAATACTATAGGGTGAAAATATTAGTCACAATGAACTAAAAGTATATATATATGTACCAAACACTCATCCCAACCTATAGTTTTTAAAAAAACAACTAACCGACAGAAAACTACATTTACTACGAACTCTAAATGCACGTGTCAGAATGAACGATGGTCACTTCTGAATTTGCTAAAAGAAACCCAATAATTCCCAATCAATTTAATGTTATTAATCATTTACCAGTTATTCCGTCCCAACCCAAGATAATAAAAACCAAGATACACAAAAGGGGAAGAAAACTATATTAAAAAACCTCACTTCACACTTCCTCCGCACTTAGCACCCAATCCAACAACTTTCATTATCATTCCTCAATGTAATATCGCCTTGTCCTTCCTATCAATAAGAAAAACCCCTAAACACCTCATCATATCCACACTTGGTATCCCCAAAACATAACAACACAACACCTAGTAACATAAACACCTCATCATATCCACACTTGGTATCCCCACAACATAATAACACAACACCTTGTAGCATAAACACAGTACAACCCCAAACTGCAGCCCTGTTACTCAAACACTACCCCAATATAGACCTAATGCATAAAAAGTTCATCCATTCCACAATCAATCAATCTCTCAACATGAGATACTATCACACCACCCGTTCCACCTCAAACCCACAACCTTACATTTAAATAAAACACCACATGACCAACACAAGACACAAGGCTAAACAGAACCACACACAACACACATCCACAACAAAAAACTCATTGTGTATTCAGATTTAGCAGTACCAGTTATTTAATATCACATTCACTATTTTGGGGTGATCGTAGAAACTAGATCAATCATGGGGAATCCATTTTTTAACTAAGTGTATGTGGTTAATAAATTTCATAATTTTATCCATTTAATAAGGAAACAACAAGAAATATTCACATGTTATATAGGTCTCCAAACAGAGGCCACCAACGACCATGATTTTTAGAATGAATTCATCCTATAAAAAACACAACATGGATCAAGGATAACATAAAGAACAATGTGATCATTATCATCATGTTACCAGCCCCTCATTTATTTTTTCTAATTTCATTCATTAAATTTGGGTCCAACTATATTCATAAGGGGACATGAGAACACCCACCCCGCATGATATAAAAATAAAAGGGTCATGAAGGGATCCCTACTTGGAACAAGTGACAACCAATGATTCATTCTTGCACCATACTAGAGGGTCTCATAAGTAGTAGAATAAAATCCTAGGGAAAAACTAGATCCATGGTTACATCACAGATGCAACTCCTTGGTGAAGAAAGGTTTTGTGCACATTGAGAGAAAAAGAAAACACACTAGGAGAGATAATATCTTGGTTTAGAAGATACATATACTATATCAATGGATGGAAACAATTTCAAGGGCCATTAAAGATAGAACATGATCAATATTATGTGGTTTGACAATGTCAATGTCCTAGGAGTGTTATGATATTAATTATGTACTTAATATTATTTAAAACTCATTTATAAATTGTCAAACTATGTTTCACACATGGTTTACATCATATAAAATGTCAGGGGAGTGAAACTAGAAAACTGGAAAAATTTGGAAATGAATCACCGATGGGTGTGTAAATGACACGAGTCAAAAACAACTGGTCTACTGATGTGAGTCACTGACATGACACAATGATGTCGAGATATGAATGCTTGGATCACCGACACCCTTACTCACCGATGCCCAAACTCACTGACACCGTCACTCACTGATGCCATGACTCACCAACACCATGAATCACCGACTCCTTGACTCAAAAACACCCAGACTCACCGACACCCGGAATCACCGACATCCTCACTCACCAACACCATGACTCAACAAATCCCTAACCTACTGACAGGAAAATATATTTTTTGAGAACCCTTGAAATGAGTTCCATTTTTTCTTATAACACCCCAAGCACCGTATTATGAAAAAGAAATGGTCTGGGGAGGCTTGTACCATAACATACCCCAACATGACAAGAATTATTTCCACCTCAAAAACACTTTTTGGTGGATTAGAATATATAACTACATTGATCATCGATGGTTCCATGGATAAACCATGTTAAAAAATTACATTCTCCAAAAATTGAAATTGATAAATACAGAACATACACTTTTAGAGCTTTCCATGAAGCTGATTCTCTGGATGAAAGTCTAGGACCATCCTCAAGTGCTCTACATACCTCTTCTTTGATAGTGAGTATATGAGTATGTCATCGATGAAGATAATAAAAAACTAGTACTAGTACTACTAGAATACATATTTCATCATATCCATAAACATGAAGCGGTCATTTTTCACACCAAAGGGAATCACTAGGTACTCATAGTGTCAATAGCAACATCTAAATTCCATCTTTGGAAAATCAGCCTCGCAAACCCATAAATGGTGGTGTCCAGACCAGAGACTAATCTTCGAGAACCATCTCTCACATATAAACTGGTAAAAGATGTCATTAATCCCCAAAAATGTGTACTTATTATTTTTTTTGGCCTAGTTTAGGTTACAATAATACACACAAAGCCGTAACATCCCATCTTCATATTTTACATACAAGACTGGAATCACCCATGGGGACACACTAGTTCTAATGAAACCATATTCTCAAAGGTCCTCAAACTACATCCGCATCTAATGAGGCATGGTAGGGGTCATTAGATATGTTGTAGAAGATATAGAGGAGGTGAATATATTCAAATCAATGCAAAATTCCATCTCTCGCCTTAGAGGAAGTCTTGGAACATCCTTGGAGATAATGTCCACACATCCTACAAAACTGGGGGAACAAATTTTCATTAAGACACTACTACACCAAGGGTAATAATTCCAAATTTATAGGTTCTCACATAACACACTTTACCTACCACGAGATCTCTCTTTCTAGAGAAGGAGAATTGCATCCCATAAGTGCATAAAAATATTACTTGTATGTGGTGAAATTAGATCTGGGATCAGACCATGGATATCCAATCCATACCCAATATGAAAATCATTGGGTTCCATTGTGATGACCTAAATTTCCCTCATGATCATCTATCCACCAACTGATAGATCACACTATTGGGGAATAAATGATAAAAAATAGGGGTTCCATATAGGAACCTCAAGATGAAGTTGTTAGGGTAGTCCATAAAATAGGATATATATCTCTCATAACAAGATTATAGAGATGAATGAATTCATGAAAAAATGTTATACTAATAATAGAAAAATATTTAATAACACAAAAATCATACTTCTTATCATCTCATGCACTGCGGGATAATAACCCACCAAAGTGTGCAGCTGTTTGTAGCCCTAGACATCAGCTCTCTGAGCCTGAAATGGAATTCCTAATGGTGGTGGTGGAAGGATATCTTAGTGGGGTCCACCACCCATACCTCATCCCACTACTATTCTAGATCTACCTCCTTGGGGACCACCTATCCCTCGCTGAGGAGATCCCTAATCACAGCACTACCACTGTTGTGGTAGTCCATCAGCTATCTGCATGTGTTTCTCAACACATTTGGATAGGAAGTCTCATTCCCTATGACCTATAACATAAAAAGAAAATTAACAATCGTTTTAGGCTACCATGGTCCTCTTCACTTCCCCTAACCACATGCTTGATCCTAATCACATGACGGTCTCCTATGCCAAGATCCATGCTCCTTGAGTCTTCTTGATACTGCATACAACTTAACTTTGTGGAACCCACTAACAGCTCCATAAACCATGCATTACTATTATAGAAATATCATTTTAACCAATTTCCACTCCAAAAACCTATCGTAGTGGAGATTCACGAAGGCCCAATACTGGCTCAGATCTATCTATGGTGTCCCTGCTGAAACATCTATGATTGGAATTACCAATCCCAGATCATGTCAAGAGAGTATCGAGTAAGGTAGTTAAACCATGATGAGTATTCATAGACCATAATTGATAACTAATACAACTCTATAATATCATAGATCTAGACTAAGTGAAATAAATAGGTGTAGTACTCCTCATGAAATAAATGCAACATGTCCGGCCATGAGAGTGTTGTATCATCATGCATTTGCATAACAAGGCTCAACCGGAATCCAAATTCTTTGAGGAAACATATAGATTCTAGTGAAACCACATGATCCATCAGGGGCCAAAAAATCTTGAAGATACCAACCACCAATTCTAGACAATATTATGCTACTTAAGGATCTAGCTCATCGTGGAACCTCAGTGGCCTCAAAAGTTGGAACTCACAGAGCATGATATGCTTGTTCCCGTTCTCATCCTACTATGACAGAATGAGTTGCTTCTCAATGGATATAGGTACTATTGCCTACGCACCTAGAGGAAGGGATTCATGGGATATAAGCTAAATTGATGCATCTTCACTCATAAGATCTTCATCACAAACCAGAACTGGTATCCAGGCCAAATATCATCATGGAGGCATCTTTAGATTAATAAAGACATACCATAGTCAGATTAGCGCATATATATATATATAGATATATATTAAAAAAAATGGGGATCTGAATCAAGAAGGATAATCAAAGAAAAAATCCAATATGATTAAAGTACCATTAATCTATGAAAAAACATTCTCGACATATTGTGTTGACAAGAAGGTTATCAAGGTCCTAGTGAATGGATACATCGACCACCGAAGCATCACTATATTCCTTAGCCTTAGATCTGCACTCAAGTGACTTTGAAGCTCTTTCCCTAAACACAAAAAAATACTCTTAAGGAGAGTAGTATGAACAATGTCCCAATCCAAAAACTTTCTAAGATACCATTTTTTAAAAACTCGACCCAAGATGGGGCTCACGCTATATCTACCCTAAGCCCACCTCTATAGGCAAATGGTGCTGACTGGCATTGAGGGGGAAACTAACTTAGGGAGAAATATTTATAAGTACCTACACACACACACACATCCATATAGATTCATATGTGTATTGGGAAAGAGTAAAATATGAAACACAACTATAATATAAACTACGAATGCATGAACCTCTAGATAATACAAATGTAAAATAGTGTAAAATGAAAAGTAATGGAGAAAATACACACTGAACCCAAAATATGTCCCAACATAAAAAATATAAATTTAAATGGTTAATAGATCCCATAATTTGAATCATAATCTATGACAACCATATGCAGTCCAAGAACCAAGTCTCCCTCAGATACTCTGTAGTCACAGTCAACCTATCTGTCATCTTCTTAAGACATGAAATGTGCGGGAAAATACCCTGCATGGGTGAGTACAAAAAACCCATTAGGACACCCCAAAAATATAAAGGAAAAGTAGTAAGAGACATAATAGGAATAAAAATATAGTATATTCAGGAAAGATCCAATGTGAATATCTCAATCCAACCATGAGTGAAAGTAAGCTCGTCCAAACAGAAGGGGCTAAACCTAGTGAGTAGATGGACTACCCATCATGTATTATACACATATTGTAGAATATAAGAATCAAACAACCATGAGAATCTTAAAAAGGAAGGAATTATTCATACCCTACATGTATTTGTCTCTCTTGGAAGGAGAGTAAGAAAATTCAAGGTGTGGATACAGAAGAAGAATATTTATATATCATCAGCCAAATAATTCTAAATGAGAGAGTAAGGGGATCTCTATTTCATATATTTCTATAAGAATAAGATAATACAAAAGAACCAAAAGGTAATCAATAATGCTCAACCTCTCATTAATATTAAAATAATGCAATCATACAAGTCAATACATGCCTCTTCACCTTGTTACATAGTCAAGGTGGCTACAAACTCATGGTAGAGGACTCGCTTCCTAGTTTGTCAGGGGGTTCCACTATGATAAATATCATTAGAGTACCCACACCCATGATGATGGTGTGGGGGTAAACATATTAAATTGGAGGACCCATGCCCATACTGATGCAGGGCTCCACTCTATAGGTCAAGGACCTATTCTGTGGTGCAATTTGGTAGTTCCACTATAGTCATTAAGGACACTCTCCCAATATGATAGGGGGTTCCACTCAGAAGTTGTGGAATCGTGCCATGATATGATAGTGGGGTTCCCCTCTTGTCATCAAGTACTAGTGGCCTACCCTTTAGTGGGGTTTCACATTGAAGGTAGCCATTGATGACCTATTCCCATAATGATGGGGAGTTCCACTCTATGGACCAAGGACTCCACTAACCAGCTCTACCTGATGGTACAACTCGATAGTCTCTGGTGATTCTTTCTGATCACTACCACTATTGAACCTTTTTCTATATCAGTTCCATGCCTGAAAAATTTATCTATATGTCAATAAATCGACATCTGAGGGTACTTCAACCTTCTAAATAGAAAAACACACATGAAATGTTACTCATAGGCCAAAATCCATGTTTAAACAAAGGATATATTGATGACTAAAGTTCCGTAAAAATAGGTCTAGGAGTACACGACGTGTAAGGGACCCCCACAACATGTGGTAATGTTCCAAAACCCAGACAAGACCTTAGATAGCACACAGATCCATCATATATAGTAGAACACACCGTGTAAGTGGACTAAATTTCATGTCTAGGCTTACTTGGACTGGGCCATGTGTTCTCACCGTGTCCATGTACTGAACCTCGTGTCTATGTGATCGAGTATACAAATGTGTTCCATTCCATGTAATTAAAGATAGTTTCCACACTTGAGATCCATAACATGACTTCCCCTACCCAGAAGGGGTACATGAAACATAGGAGGACTACACACCGTGTCATCCTTATCTCATCCAAAACCTAATCCACCAAACTGAGGTGGGATACATGTCGTGTGTTCATCCTTGTACACAACATCTAGTTGAGGTTTTCTCTAGTTTTCTATATATAATTTCCACACTTGAATAATTCTATTTCACCTTCAATTTATTCTTATAATTGACTGAAAATGGTGTATGAATCCGCAGTTCGTAGATTCCATCTGTCACTCACTGAAAATTGGTTCCATTGGTTCGTCAGACATCTGTCGCAGATGCCTCATGTCACAACTCCTTCAAAAATTCATTTATTTATATCAAATCAAGGAAAACACATCTTTTGAACTCAGGAGTCCCATATATATACTTATTTCATTGATCTTATCCTCTTTGTTCAATATTTCATGATTCAAGGGGACAGATTGGGCTCGGTACCACTCGATAATGTCGAACTAGGGCCACAATGTCCTATCAGTGATGAAAACAAAAAATTATCAGAGAAAAGCACCAGAAAAGGTTAAATTATATATTAAAATAATTATTGTAGAATCTTCCATGAACAGGGGTTATAGGGTTAAATATAATTAAAATTTATCAAGATTTTAGTAATCAAGCACATTCAAAGGTTGCAAAACGATGCTGGTCAAAAAAGAATGGTCAATCTATTCATTTTATTTAATCAAGGGTGTAAAAAGACAAATTTAATAACCCTACCATGAATATAGATCATTATTTTATAAAGAAAACATTCACTAATGATTAAGATATGTCATTTCGTTTTTGGTGCCCTGAACTGATCCAATCTATCATTTCATCATTTTCAGATGAGATTTTACAATATAGGAGGGTAAAAGAGATACAAATTGGTCCAATGGTTTATCTGAGTAATAGTAAATAAATAATCATGTAATTGATATTATTGGATTATCAATTATGTTGAAACAAATTAATTAAATTATTTATTCAATTAATTAATTCAATTATTCTACTTTTATTGAGAGAGTAGTTTGAACATACCATACCGACTCATTTTATATCACAACTAAGGTAAAAACCACGTTTTGGACTCCACCATGCTCTAAGATTTCTGATTTGAGATTTTTTATTTATCCCATTTTATTTATGAATTTTCAAACACATAATATAAATTATATTTAATATATTTATATAATTAATTTGGGGGCACACCTGTCCTTTGAATCACACGCCTTCTTAGTGCTTATCTCTAGATATATATATATAGAAACATTTTAAATTATTATAAGAAAAAAATCTAGTCTCTCTAATAAACCTTTTAATATATATTCAAATTCTATAGTCTTTATATAATAATTTTAAATCCACTCCTTGAATATTTCTTGATTACATCAACACTTATGGTTTTTTTTTGGAAAATTATAGAAACAATTTCTTTAGTATATTATCCCTGGATAAAAGAGTTATTAAATAGATAAATTATATATTTAATGTAAATAATTTAATTAAAACAATTTTAACTCATTATATATTCTTTTATAATTATCCAAGAATGGTGGTAACTGAAAAATGAATCATAGTGCTTCGTGGAGTTGGGAGTCCACATGTATGCACAAACAATGTTATTATTTTCAAACATATGGTATAATAATAATTTAAATGATTTATTATATGTATAGAATCATTATTACATCATAAATTAAATATATATTAAATAATTTTGTAATTTTAACCATCCACATCAAATGTTTATGAAAAATGAATTATGTTGCGACGTGGAGATGGTATGTTGTGCATACAGTTGAGAGATGTTTTTTTATAAGATGTAAATGAAATATAAAATGGAAAAAAAATTAAAATAAAAACATAATAATATGTTGAATATATTTATTAAATTTTTTATCGATGGAAATCGAAGAGTTAAAGGAGGTTTAAGAATAAAGGAACTTGAATAATCTTAGTTAAAACGTATGCTTCTTATTTTGGTAACCTCCTTTAGCATTAACATTATGCATAATTGAAATAGTATATTAGTGTTACTATTTTTCTCTAGGATTAAGGGAGGGATTTTAGGATGGTATTTGGGAAGGGAATCATTGACTTATGTGTCTCAATTAGTGAAGTAACCCTATTAAATCATGAATTGAATTATAAATTAATCTCTTAATTTTGATAATATATATCACTACAGTTAGAAATCCTAAATAATGAATGTTTTAGTGTCTTAGATCTTATATATATAATCATATTATTTTAATGTACATGAAGTTTTTTCCATAATCATGATCCTGTTGAACATTTTTATACTTCTTAAATGGTAAACTCATCATCATAACATAGGGATTAGAAACATATAAAATGTGTGATCATAGATACTTAGTATGATATAACACATCGAAGGCCAAAATTTTTAGATCATAATCATATGTAAAATTATTAATAAGAAAAATTTCTACATAAAATAAAATAAATCATTAAGTGTTAACCATAATACCTACATTTCAAAAAAATATATCCTTTTCCAAGGAATGAGAAAAAAATTATGAGGCATATAATATGTTCCATAGAACATAGGAAATAAAGTGGAACATTCATAAATATATGATTTTCTATCTTCGTGAAAATGACTTCCCACCAAGCTGTTCACTTGTAAAATTGTTTTTATAGATAAGTACCACCACACACAACTTTTTTGAACTCACCAAATTTCTAACCCATTCACATAACAGTTCTATCTCATGAGATATAAGCATTTTACCAATGAATTATATTAATATAGAGGCTCAACCCATCTCAAAATCGATACATTTGTGTTCCACTTAAAAAATCATTACACTGAAAAATAACTGATAAAAATATAATAGGGTTAATGAAATTTCCAAATCATAACATAAATATCCCAGGTAAATGGAAAAAATTACATAGAGAATCCAAAATGAGAATAATTCAATTATCATATAGAACACAAGGAAATAAAATGTGTTTCATAAAGCATTTATGTTTTATAAAATAACATCATAAACTATATTACTTGATAATGAGAACTTGCTCATTGAAAATAATGACATACAAGAATAATATAGGGTGAAACATGAAACATTACTCCGCTAGAGATATAACCTTTTATGATTATAAAAACAAATCATAATGAAAATATTTTATAAAAATATTTTATATTTTCTATTACAAAGACATGGTTATGAGTAACTTTTCAAAACTATTCTTTGTTTTCAAGAAAAATAAAAAATAAACCTTCTATGGAAATTGAATTTTTTCAAATACTCTTTGATCAATAATTAAAAATAGAACATAATTTAATAGAAATTGTTTTTGAAAGTGATGTTTAAATAATAAATAATATAATTCAAAAAAATGGAGTTTGTGTTACCAAGCCCCTTATAAATGTCATAATTCATGTATCCAAGGAAGGTGATGACTTTTAAAACCCTATTATAACAAGTACAAAGTTAGAGATCCATAAAATAACTAATTATTTTCAAAAGGATTTCTTAAAATAATTAGAAAATATTTATTCCTAAAAAAATACATATAATGTTTTTAAAAAATTTAAGTGAAAATACATTGTATAATTTTATTTAAAAAATATATAATAAGTGGAACATGGAAATACATATAGTTTTCAAAATGGAAAGGTGAAAATACTATGAAAAAATTTAATTTTTATAAAGGATTAATAATGATGAAAAAATACATAATGGATATAAAATGAAAATGTGGAGTGGATGATAAATTATTTTATGTTGGAAGGATGGGAAAAACCACATCATAACTTTGATATAACGTTATTAAAAACCCACACCATTTTAAAGAGTATTACAATTTTCTATAAAAAAAAGATAAATAAGTATGGTAATAATATAAAATAATCCATATTATCATTACAAAAATAGGCGATAACATTGGATGAAAATAAATAGGGATATATCCTAAAAGAACCATTGGTAATAATTGGAGTTATTCTTACCATAGATACACATTTATTTTGGAAAACATTTAATCAAAGATTTTTATACTGTTTTAGAGAAGTAATATCCCCAAAAGATAACGTCAAAATATAACATTACATCATCATAGGTTAAAATATATCAAAATTTTAATATTATATTCAAAGAAGTGTGATTATAGTTTGGTGAATAGATTCAATTATGAAAAAACCCACAATTATTTTTTAAATTATAAATGGAGATTCCATGAGAGATAGAACATTAAATAAAAAATTTAATATATTTTGTTATAATATATTCATGATCAAAAAATTGGGCATTATTTACAATATTTAAAATGAAACAAGCTGTTTAATATAAATATGTCACAAGGGATTGAAATTTGTGATAAAAAATCCATTACAACTTGAGAAGTAAATGTATTGAAAGAAAATTTAGGAGATATTGTGAAATAAAAATTAATATCTCATAAAAAGGGTGATTTATGAATATTTAATTCATTTTGGTAGTTTATTTACCACATGAACTATCAATTGGTGAAAGACATGAAACCATTCCTCAACAAAAGTGAACATGAGACAATAAACCCTTACCTTGCTTCTTTACTTAGTTGATGACACTATAACCACCTATAAAAAACATAAATAACTTAATAACATATTTCATATCCTTTCTCATAAAAATTATCCTTTAATAAACCTTATTATAATTAAATATAATTTATTATATTTTACTAATAACATTTATTATTTTTAACAACTATCTTTTGGTAAATATTTTGTTTGTAAAATTGGAAAAGCGGAGTTGGTGGAAAAGAATTTTTTTATAAATCTTTAAAAGAATAAAGAAAATTATTAGGTATATAAAATTAAAATTTTATATAATATTTAAAGTAATAAATTTACTAAGACAAAATATGTTAGAAATTTTGTTAGTTGATAAAGTTGAAGAGACAGTGAATGTTAGAAAGTCTAAAAGATAAAAATGTATCTGAGATGATAAATGTTAGAAAGTATGAAAGATAATATACTTTTTGATATGGATAAATTTAGATTGTCTAAAAGTTAATAATGTTAATGGGAGGAAAAAAATTATAAATTATTGAAGTTATTAATGTTTTTGAGATGAAGAAGTTATAAATTACAGAATTTAAAAATGTTGCTGAGACAAAGAAACTATGAAATTCAAGATTATAGAGAGATAAATTTGTTAAGAAAAATTATTATAAAGTTATACAATGATTTTTTGTTATTTCATGTTCCAAAAAAATCATTAATAATTCATTTTATGAGATGAAAATAGTAGAGGAAAAGGGAAATGATAATATCTAGAGTTTCTAAAGATCATGTTCCAAGATGATATTTTTTGTTAGAAAGATTGTACTTTTTCATTGGATGAATAATTAATGAAATATACATTTTACGTACAAAGAATCAAAATAATTATTTTTAATAAACTAGGAAAATTTACTTTTTAAAAATTTTAGATTAGTTGAAATTTTTTTCTTTGAATGAATTTTTCAAATCAAATAGAATATTACTAATCAAAAGGACATTGGTAATCGAGATAACTTTTTCTAGTTGGAATTTTTTTCTAATTGGGAAAATTTTTGTAATCTGATGTAATTATTCAAAACAGATGAAATTTTTTAATCAAATGGAATTTGAAATAAGAAAAATCTTTATCCAAAAAATGGACAATATGATCGGACGAACAACATGACAAGATAGAGAATGTTTTCCGAATGTGAAGAGTTTATTTTTGATGAGCTTACAATGTTGAAGTTTGTAAAAAGTTACAAAGTTATTGTTTTTAAATAATTGTAAATGTTTATGTTTTATGAATTTAAAAATTTGATGTTTTTATAAATTAAAAATTTAAGATACTGAACATCAAATGAAGTTTTTTCTTGTTTATGTTTTGGTTTAATATATTTTAAACGTTTAATAAAATGAATCTTATGAATATGAGGAGTCCTAGGGGTTTATCAAGAGTTTAGGGAATGAAAATGAGTAAAATATGCAATCCAAAAATAGATTTTTGGTTTTTACATAGTAAATGATAACCACATACTAGAACCATGTTCCTTGGGGAGGGGTGTTTCATGGTTGTTCAAATCATGAATGTTGGGGGACCAAACTAAGAGAGTTAGTATAGTTACGTGATGTACATAATCCTCCAGTTTCTTCAAACTATGTACACTTTATATGGGACCATGCGACTGATGCCCCACTTGGAAAGATGGTGGAACACCGTTAGTGCATAGATTGGCCAAATGTGTGGCCAGAACGTGTGTCACATTAAACATGGGAGAAGATTCCATTCCCCCCTTAGAAATTTTGAAACCTCAGCTAATTAAATTCTTATTTATTCTATATCATCTAGGGGTGAAAAAATACACCCCCAAATCATTTCAATTATTTATCTCCGTCTTTTCTAAGACATTCAGAGTATTGTTGGGTGTTGATTAAAGATCTGGGTGACTTTAGCACTCATGTTTCATTATTTTTTAGGAATTGGGATTATGGAAGCATTATTATTCTTTTTAATCCTTAAAAAATTTCCTTAAAGGCATTAGGTTTTGGATTTTAAGGTTATGTGAGTTCGAATCACAAGATAATATTAAGTGAGCATTCAACTATAGACTTAAGGTATGTTGTATACAAGTTATATACCATAGTATTGGTGGTGTATTTTTTTATATGATTGTTCATGGGTGTTGTTATTCTTTACATTCAGTACCCTTAGTAGGAAATGATAAATAACACAATTAATTTATGAATTTAACCCCTCATAATCCCCCTAGAATGCAATGACAATGGGGGAACTACAACTTAAGTCTACCCATGGGATGTACACTACCATGAACATGTAAATTGAACTGTTATATTTTAAATTGAAATATTTATGGGATAAAACATTGGTAATTATTTTAGTTTATAACCAGGAATAACATGGTGTTAGGTAACGTTTCACTATGTTAGGTTGGTTGTGGCATGAAAATGGTAAATGCGACACACATTTAAAGAGCCATTCACACATGATATAGTGGTTGGTGTGGGGTAATGAACTAAGGATATACTTCCATGGGTTGGGATAGTAAAATACTCTAATCTCAACCCCTATATTGCAAGGGTTATGGTTTTATAATGTGGCCCTATTCCCTTAATGAACGCTCATGGTGAGATCCCTAGAACAAATCTCTGAGGCATGTTGCTTAATTTTTATATTGATCTGTGAAATGAATGTTTGTATGAGTTAGAGAACCTGACCTCTTTATATTTTGTTCAGTTGATAGAAGTAGGCCAAAGTGAATTTGATTAATTTGGATAACTATTGAAATTAATTGCTAAATTGGTTAGTCTTAATATTGTTAAAGGAAGAAAATTGACATATATTTTTACCCATATTTTTATTACACCTTTGCATACAATATTTATTTACACTATATATTTGGTAGACATAATTGGTGCTGTCATGTCAAGTTTCATGCACACCATACTCGAGCATCGATTTGGTATATGGGAAAATTTCATGGTTGCAGGTAAAGAGAAGAGAAAAGGCCCCATGATAGATGGTTGATTTAGGGATTTGAGATATTCTTGGATGTGAGAACAAAACAAGGAATTTGGACCCATTTTAGGTATTCTATTGTTTTCTTTGTTTTTTTTCATTTATACATGGCACTATATGAAACTAAATTACATATTTAATATTTAGGTGTGGCCATGTACCTAATTGTGGTAAATGTATTTGTAATGAATTTTTATTATTATTATTTAATTTTATATTTATTGAATTAAATGTAGTGTATTACTATGATAAAGATGGTATAGTCTTTCAGAAATAATCTTTGGCCCTCACTTCTAATTGGTAGAATCTTGTCTATGGGGAGGCATGCCTCAAGTCATGTAATGAATTCGCATAGGGAACTTAGTATAGTTGAACCCTATCTAGGCACGTACAATTTAGTAACATATGAGTTTTATTTACACTATTTTGGGTTGGTAGACAAGAGAATATGGGGTGTTAAGCCTTAGAAATGAGCTCATTCATGAAAGTAGTTACTCTCTGTACATGGTAAGACCAGGTACTCACAGTGGGATTATTTTTCTTGATATTCATTGATATAATTGAATTTTATTCACCATTTGGTGATGAAATTGATTTGTGGTGTTATTATTTTATAATATTTTTCTCATGGGTCAATTTTGTATGCGTTTGTGCATCCACCCATCATTTTAGGCACATAAGGATATATATGACATTCACCATGTTAATAACACATCTGAAAAATGTTATTTTAGGGTATGTAAATTGAAACTTCATTTTAAATTCTATTGATTTATAAATAACATGACCCCTTAGAGGTGTTATGATTGTAAAATTAATTGAAAGATGTTTTTCAAATCATAAAATTAGGGTATAAATGAAAAAATTTGTGTTGATGAATGAGAAATGGTTAAAAAATAGTATCTTGTGAGAGGCATGTTTTTATGTTTGTTTGGGGTTTAACTGTGTTGAAAATGGACTAGGATAGGGGTGGCTAAAGATAGTGATAGAGAAGTTTCCATAAACATTGTAATAGTGTATGTGTTATGAGGTTTTATGGATATTAGTGATACTTACATCATATAAACTTTAGAAAAATTTTATTATGTGTTTTTAGATGTGAGTTAGAAAATATATAGTGATTCCCCTACAATGATGCTTATAATTTTGGAGACAAGAGTACATCATCATTAATGTACCTCTCATATGGGAGTCAAAAACCCTAATCGTTCCATGTAGTAGAGGGAATGCAATGTTTTTTGATAAATTTTCCTAGTTTATATTGATTATGGAATGTGAACTAGGGCAAGATGTTCCATGTATGTTCAACCTGACTTGAGAGTTCCCGTTATAGAACCCTCTTATGTTCATTATAGAGGGTGCATCAGGGGTAGCCGAGTTCTGTATATAGTCCATGTATATGATTTTAGATCACTAAGAGATTCCTACCAGGAAGAGAGTTATGTTGGTGACTTATATACAGGAGGACCAATGAAGTGCTGGTGGGATATCTTGGTTCATACTAGGTAGACCGATGATATTATATGGAAGGATTTCTAGGAAAAGAATATTTCAATTGAAATACTATGAGATATGAGAATGTAGTGGAATTTAGGAGGTTTTCTCAAGGAAATATGTGATTGATGGATTATGCTAGCTGCTTCACATACATGGAAAATTTTGTTCCTGTATTAGTAGGGGATGATGGAGGAATAACAAGACATTTTCATAACATAATTAGATATGAGTTTATGACGTAGGTAAGTATATTAAATATTATGGGGAATATAGATGTGGGGTATGAAGCCCTCATTTCCGAAGGACTCCTTAATGAGGATTCGGGTGGTGGACATGTGGATTCAGTTGGACAGTCTAGTGGTTTCAATTATGATAGTATGAAGTATCATTTTGAGAGTTTTCATCATGGAGGTGGTAGAAAGAGTAGACATGGGAGTGTATTGATATATCAGGGTGGTGATATGGTGTTATGTTATCATTGTGATAGTCTAGGACACACGAATGATCAGTGTCCCCGATCCCCAGTTGAGTGTTAGGCATACAATAAGATTTTGCATGCATTTAGTTTTTTTAGGATCCCTTGATAAGTGGGAAATTATGTAGAATCAATACATATGATGATTTTAAGAATTTGGTCTACTAACCCATACAAGGGATGCAACTGGAGTTCTACTGGTCATACCGGTATGGGCAGTAGATGTGTTGGTTCAACAAAAGTATGTACATATCTGTAGGTTAGTGTAACACCAATAACTCAAACTAGAGCCTAGGGTCAAAGTGCAAGTTAGCTTCTTATAGTCCATCTTGTATCTGGCACTTGTGGGGCTGGTCCATCGACCATTATATGTACTATACTAGTAGATTCCACAATTGAAATTTTTTTATTGGATTCATGTTCCTCACATTCTTTTATATCTACTTAGTTTGTCAATTTATTGGATCTAGTGGTCGATTCTATGTTTGGGATTATGTTTATTGATGCACTATTATGGGTATGAGTAGAAAGGATCCAAAAATGTAAGGAGTGTACTCTTGAGGTTGATGGGTACGATTTCTTTTGGGACTTGTTTTTCCAAGAGATATATAGTTTTTAATTGATATTGGTTTTTGACTGGATGGTGTTGTATTGATCCCATATCAAATTTTATCATTGAAGGGTAACATTACCCTCACATTATAGTAAATATTATGTTCATAATGGGGAATGAGTTATTTAGGCAATATATTCAGGGTTAGATCATCCATAGTTGAGTGAGATCCTCGTCAAACTGGCATGTATTGTACTCGATGACTACAGAGTAGTGTAGCCTGTATTTTCACCTATGGTGGATCTTTTCCAGGATGTGTTTCCAGAGAAATTCTTAGAGTTACAACCCAAGAGAGGGTTTGAGTTCATGATGTAACTGATGCATTGGTCTAATCCAATATCCATTGTTTTATATAGAATGAAACTATCAAACCATATGAAAATAAATCCGAGTTGGAGGATCAATTGAATAAAGGTTTTATCCAGCCAAGCACATCACCTTGGGGATCTCCAGATTTGTTTGATAAGGAGGCTGATGTGACATTACAATTGTGTGTCAAATACAAGATATTGAATCAAATGATAGCTAGGGACTGTTACCTAATTCAACATATCAATTTTCTTTTAGACTAGATAAAAGGTGAATATTTATTCTCTACAAATGATTTGAGGTTGGGGTATCATAAGATAAGGGTGATACCTTCCGATATATCTTAGACTACTTTTAGGAGAAGGTGTGGTTTATTTGAGTTTTTTGTGATTTTATTCTAGATGAAAAGTGTTTCTAATGTGTTTATAGATCCAATGAACATAACCATACATCCGTATATAGATCATTATGTAGTTGTTATTTGGATGACACCTTGGTGTACTCTCAAGATCATGAATATCATTCCAATCAGCTTGAAATATTCCTAAGTACACTAAGAGATAATAAGATATATGCCAATATATCTAGCTTTCAGTTTTGGATTTAAGAGGAACATTTCATGGGTCACATCATCACTATGAAAGGTGTATCCGTCGACCTAATTATGGTTCAAGTAGTTTTATCTAGGGAGTAGTTCAATAATGTTTTTTAAATAATATGATTTTTGTGAATGTCATGATATTTATGTAATATCATCCATGAATTTGATTACATAAAAACACCACTATAGGGATTAAATAAGAAGGGTTTCAAGTTCATGTGGTCTAGGGCTTGTGGGATGATTAGTATGAGTATAAGAAATGTTTGAAAACTACTTTGATTTTGGTCATACCAAATCTAGTTAAGTTTTATACCTTATTTTGTGATGAATTTTCAATTATTCGTGGGGATGTTTTGATTGATGTATAAGAGGTTGTGGAATATGGGTCCTGATAGTTGAGTCCAAATGAGATAAATTACACTACGCATGATATCATGTTGATCACTGTGGATTATGATTTAAAATTTTAATGACATTATATTTTGGGTAAACGTTTTTTGTGTATAATTACCATAAAATCTTTAAGTACATCTTCTCCCATCATGATTATAATCTTTCATAGTAGAAATGGATTGATTACATGTATTATTTATATTTTCAGTTATCTTACATGCTAGTGAAATGGAACAATGTCACAGCTTCCTCGAGCTGAAAGATAAAAACATAGACAGTTTATTTGTCCTAATATAAGTGGAGGAAAATGGCCTTGTTGGATGAGATGCATAAAATGGTTCAAGATATCTAGGGAAGGATGACCATCACAACCTTTGCAATTGAGTCAATGCTTCCGAGTTTGTACAATGAGAGGTAGTATAAGGATCCAAAGTGTTTAGTCTTGAGGGAATTCATCAAAGATGTGGAGTCACCTTATGACTAGACTATTGATGATGGTGAGATCATCTACATTTTTTATTGTGTTGTTGTTCTCACTTTTATAATAGAATTGATGATTCTTGAGTTTCATACATCAATATAGGTTTTTCATACTAATTTCACCAAAATATATCATGATCTTTGTAGATAGTATTAGTGGCCCATGATAAAGAAATATATTGCTAGTTTTGTGACATGATGCTACACCTATTTGTAGGTGAAGGTCAGAAAATAATAACAGGGTAGATTTCAATAGTATTTTCCAATTATTGATTGATGTGGGATGATGACACCATAGATTTATTAGCAGTTATTCTGAGGATTCCTCATAAGAATGAATCTATAAGGGTGGATGTGTTTCAGCTAACCAAGGTGGCCTATCTCTTTCCAATATTGGATTATTTTACTAGGGATCAACTGGGTGACTTATATGTTCGAGATATAGTATGGTTGCATGGGGTTCTATGGACTACAGTTCTAGATCATGATTTAAAAATGGTTGTAGAATGAACATGTTACTCAGGTGTTTTGAGTACATGTGTTTACCCACAGATAGACTTGTATTCAGAGTATATTATTCAAATGGTAGGGGAAATGTTGAGGGAATGCGTCTTAGACATTGTTTGATCTTGGGAGAAGCAATTACTGCTCATGGAGTTTTCCTATAACAATAGTTATCAGGTGATATTTCTGATGTCACCACATGATGAACTCTATAGTGGGACATTTAGATCATCATTATATTGGATATAGGATGAGAAATTGGAGTTTTTGGGGTCGAGCCTTGTACAATAGACCTCAGAGAAGGTTCAGTTTAATTGGAAATGTATGGATATGAATCAAAGAAGGAAGAAGTTGTATGCTGATCGACATTCTCAACCTATATAGTTTATGATGGGTGATTATGTATTCCCTTAGGTTACAAAATTTTTGGGTATCTATGGGATTGAAAAATAGGGTATGTTAGCACCCAGATATATGGGGCTATTTGAGATTGTATAGAGGATCAGACCGGTGGGGTACCGATTGGTTCTTCAAAAATGGTATAGTGCAATGCACCATATTTTTTATGTCTCAAATTTTTATTATTATCATTCCAACATATATCATATGATTTATTTTGACAATGTGGAGCTATGTGTTGATCCATCTATTTAGTAGAATCTATTTTATACCATGTATTGCATTTAGAACGTTTTATGAGGTACCTCCATTTAGTTGGTGTGAGTGATATGGAATCACAGAAATGTTCTGAAGGATACATGTGAGAGGGAAACATATATATAGGGCCAGTGGCCCAATAGTTTTTACTTGGTTAAATAGTGATTTTTGGGAGTGTGTACTAATTAAAATCTATTAAAAAGTAGACATGTTATAAGATACTGAAATTCAAATATGGTATGTTCATGTTTATGTTTCGGTTTAACTCCATTTTAAATGGATAAAAAAATTTTTTCCCTAGAATAGGAGTTTCCTTTGGGGTGTCGTAGGGGTTTGAGGCAAGGAAAAGAGGAAACAAGGCTATCTGGTGAAAGTTTCATAGTTTATGCATCAGTAGTGATAATTGTGCGCCAAAACCACGCACCCTAGAGAGGGGTGGTGAATGGTTGGTGAAAAAATGCATGGGTAGGGATGAAACCTTGAGGTATTGGACTGATCCATCCTATATAGGCTTTGGACAGGTTTTTAAACCATTCATGATTATTAGGTCACTGTGTGACCCAGACCCCTCTTGGACATAGGGTGGCACATTGTTGGCACATAGTTTGGCCAAATGTGAGGGAAAACCATATACCTCATTAAACATGGAATAAAATCCCAATACCCCCTCTAGATTTATGAAACTTCACCCAATTTTCTTCCCCTTTGTTATACAACAACCATCGGTGATGAAATCTTCATCCCAAACTTCTAATGGATTGATATCTCTTGTTTCTATTCCATTTTATGTTTTTTGGTGTAGATTGAATATATTAATGAGTAGGACACACTATTCCTTATATTAATAGAAAAAGGATTGTGTAGTGATTATTATTCTATTAATGCCCTAAAACTCTCGTTTTTCATGTATATTGTATGTTAGGGATTTGAATGTGGGGTGAGATAAAATCATGGTCTAAGATTAAGTGAGCGCTCATTTATGAACATGAGGTAGGTGGTGTACAAGTTCGATCTCATAGTCTTGGTGGTATATTTATGTGCATGTGATTGTGATTGGGAGTTGTTATGATATCCATTTTGTCTCCTTGGAATGAAATGATAAATGGGTTAATTAAATAATGAATTGAACCCCTCATGAACCATGTGGGATGCGATGAAAAAGAGTGAACCCGAAACTAAATCCAAACATGGTTTGTAACCTACCTTCCACATGGAAATTGAATTGTTAAATGATAAATTTAAGGTTTTTTTGGGAAAAACCCATTTTTAATTTTGTTTTTTTGATGACTTTGAATAAGGACGAATTTGATCAATCTTGAATGTGTTAAGTGGGTTATGGAATGTAATTGGTAAATGTGATAAACTGTTAAAAAGGAATGTGGATATGATTAATAGGTATGTGTAGGATATTAGATTAAGTTTATACTCCCATGTTTTTTGACTAGACTAAAGAATTAAGGCCTATCCCTATATGGCATGGTTTAGGGTGTTAGACTGAGTCTCTATGCCCTTAAAGAATGAACATGGTGAGATACCAAGACTGAGGATCTGAGGTATGTTGTTAAACTTTTATATTGAATTTAAAAATTATTTCCCTTGGAATTATATAACTTGACCCCCTTATATTTTGTTTAGTTGATGGAAATTGGACAAGGTGAATTTGAGGAATGTGGGTAAATTTTTGAATTAATGGTGAATGTTGTTAATCATAATATTGTTAAAGGATGAAACTTAACTTATCATTTGTTAACCATTTTTATTTATTGAAACCATTTATACACTCTTTATTTAGAATTTTTTTTAGACAGTCCTAGTGGTTTAATATTAAGTTGTTCTCATAACCTACTTGGGCTGCCATTGCTTACTCGATAAAACTTCATGATTTAAGGTCAACAAAAAGGAAAATAAACCTATGCTAGATCATTTATTTGGAGTTTATGGACATGCATTGATGAGGGTAATGGACGTAGTGTTGGGACTTGTTCGGTGTGGGGGGGGGGTCCTATAATTGTTTTTGATATGGGTTTTTATTTTCACATGGAACTTTATGACATTAAATGACATATTTATTTGTTTACTTGTGGGAATATAGCAAATTTTGGGAAATGTAATTCTGATGAATATTTATTATTATTAATGTTATACTTATTTATTTATTTATATATTTTGTATTACACTATTAAATTTTGTGTAGTATCCCACATGTTTCTTTGGACCTTCACTGCTAGCCAGTAGACACTAGTGGATGGGGGAGGCATGCATGAGGTCAAATAGTGAACTAGCTCGAGGCAGAAGGTTTGGTGGAATCCAGACCGAGGAATTTCATACATTGTTATTGTTTTATGAATTTAAAAATCTGATGTTTTTAAATAGTAAAAAATTTATCAATTCCTGAATTTATAAAATTGAATTCTCACGTTATATATGGTTGAAGTTATAAATAAATGTTTTTATGTTGTATGAAGTCTAAGTTACAATGTTTATAGGGATTTTTAAAAATTGTGTTTATGGAAATTTAAATAAAATAGGGAGTGATAGAGAATTAAGGATGATTCATGAATTTTTTAAAAGGGTTGAGAGTGTTCTAATAAAAATTCAATTGAGAATGAAATTAATATTTATTAATTTTAGTGAGGGGAAACAATTATTTTCTATACTTTAATTTTTTGGGAAAAAATTAAATAGAATTGAAAATGTTCATTGTACATGAAATTGTTCACGTGTGTGAAAAGTAAAAGTGTCACAGGGTTTGTGATAGAGTGAGATTCAAATTTATTTTGAGTCTCATTTTTAAGAAGAGTTTAGGTAAAATGTTTTGATAAGAAGAATCAGATAGAGGTTAGTTTAGTTACCAAATAGAGTTAAATGGATAGGGTTTTCATGCATAATGTTTGTGAGGCACAGAGTTTTGAAAAGAAAAATAGAACAAAATTTTTAATTTGGTGAAGTTTTTGAAAGTGTGTATCTAATGGAAGTTGAAAAAAATAGGTACCCAAGAATGAGAACTCAGATAGAAGAATGTTATATACTTTCTATATGAACATTCCTGGAGAAGAATTCACAAAGATATATTTTTTGGTGGCTCATGTTTTGTTGGAAATGTTTTTAAACTAACGTGATTCAGTATAATATTACCTATCGGGATAAAGATGGAGGCCAATGTGAGATACCTAAAAAGTAATTTTAAATTATTTATAATATAAAATTTATATGGTCTCATGGAAGTGTCCATGGTAAGGATATAGTTTCTCACACTGAGGTCGATCCTTTATGATATTATGGGCCATATTTATTTTCCTATATTTCCATTCTTGTGATTTTCTTATAAAAATAGACAATGAAGATAACATTAACAAGTTGTTGGGGGTTAAATTTAATTAATTTTTATTTTTTTTAAAAAACCCATTTATTTAACCCCCATTATTAGTTTTTCAATATTATTTAGGAATATCAATTATTATTTATCTGGATTAAATTAAGTTGTTATAGTGAATTATGACTGTTGGGTGTAAATAACATTAAATATTTTTCACATATTTAATAATTTAGATATCATTTAACATGAATTGATACCAATTTAATTATATATATAATATAAGGTATTATAATATATAAATAATATTTATTTTAAAAAATATTATTTTATTCCATATGTGTTTGGGTTACGTTATGTGAAAATTAAATTGGCAATGGCTTATTTAATTAATTTTAGGGAAAAAATGTTACATTAATAATTAGTTAAATACTTATTGTAATATTTATAAATCCATAAAATAAAACTAAATTAAATAGTTTATTATAATAACATTAGTTTTAATGTTCCTATAGTAATTTGTTATAAAATTGTAAACTACTATTCATGTAGGTGGTTAAATTGACACAAACTTGAACACACTTTAACTCGATTAGTGAGTATGGTTATGGTGGTTTTTCTTTTGAAATAATATCATTATAAAAATAATAATGTTTTTTTATTTTCGATGATGTTCAAGTTGATTTTAATATGTTTATATAATTTATGAAAATATTAATGAAAAATAAAAAATGATTCACCATGGTGGAGGTAATCCATACGTAAGCATGATTAGCATTACAATTTCTCTCTACATGAGATGGGTTGTAGCTCCATATTAAATTTAAATTTAATAATCATAATTTATTAATAAATATAATATTTATTCAATCCATATATTTCATTCATTATCCATGAATGGAGGTGATGAAAAACATAAGAAATCTGTTTGTGGAGGCGGTAGTCGGTGCGTTTCACTAACGATGTTCGTTTGTTATTCCAAGTGAATGAAAATGGATAAATAAGTGTTTTAACATTAATGTATATAAATGTTATTATATTAATTAAACATAATTCATCACATTATTATTGTAATGGGAAGGTTATAAGAGTCATATTAAGAATAAAATATTAAGAAAAAGATAATACATATGTAGAAGAATCAACTTTCTCTTGGAGGTCCCCAAAAATTTTATGGGATTGAAATAAATATGACTTACCAAGGGAATATTTTTATCACTTAGGTTTATCGGAATAATAAAAGAAAAAAGTTTCAGGGTCAAATTTGAAGGATATTTATAACAACTCAAGACTTTGTCAATAGAATTTACCTTGATATAATTATGTTATATAGTGTAAAAGACATACATCACATGGAGAACCCAATAAAAATATTATTCATATTAATAAATAAAGAAATAATTGATATGTGAGGAAATTAAGAATCCCATACTATTGGAATAGTAACATGACCATTGGAATAATAACACAGACATTAGGAATAGTAATCCAACAATTATAGTAGTGTACTCACCTATGAAAGTAAAAAAATATAATGTAGGTATCTTAACAATTAAAATATAGTATATTTACATCATTTTATATGTAAATAAATGTATTTAAGATGAAAAACTATGTGTAGGTATTTTTTTAAAACATAATTATTTATATAAAATAGTATAATTTTTATAACGGTTTAAAATAAAATTAAGTTTCATATAACAAGTTCATATATTAATATTATGATATATTTAAAATATACAATGATTTTATGTGACATTTACTAATTTTTAAAATGGTTAAAAAATCAATTATACTCTTCAAATTAGTATTTTGTTAATAAATAAATTTATAAATAAAATTTCTCTTATTTATAAAGTTATTTTCATAAAATAGATTTTTTTTCCATTATAATTGTTTAAAATGGTTGGGGTTATTTTTTTGGTATTTTTTAAAAATATTTGAATTTCTGGGGAATAGTGAAAGATGATAATTTATTATATGAGTTAAATAAATGAATTATTGTGTCATTGATGATGTATGGATGATGTAAGCACCATTATCTGGAACCCTAATTATGTCTTTACTATATTTAGTCATGGTAATCAACAATATTGATAGTATTGAGCTAAAATAATAAAAAAATGAAAAAATAAGCATAAAATACCCCTCTACCCCTTATAAATACCACCCTCACCACCTATTATACTTAGACCTTAGAAGATGTGTTTCCTGTTGAAATTATACACAATTACATCCCCAAGAATCATCCCAATGTCTTGTATATTTTGTTCTTAACGAAATACACAATCAATGTGCCATAATGGGGTTCTTAGGGAGACAATATTCAACAGATAAAATCCTCAATCCCTCTATGTTAATTTCATTTTTTTCTCTACTAACCTCTCCTATAAAAAGTGGAATGATAACTATAGTATGATATATGTACAATAATGTTATGTAGTTAATGTAATATCTTTCATTGAATCTATTCTCTTATAATTTTATTTTAGAAATGAAAACACCATTTGTGACGTGTTGATTCACCACCTTCTTGGATGAAGAGTTCTCATTTTCCATTAAGAAATTCAATTCTATTCATAAAACAATTATTATGCTTATATAATATTTCAATATACATATTATATGTTATATCATGTTTTTAACTATTATATAAACCTAATATTAAATAAAATGATACAAATTCATGATGGTCATAACCATCAAAAAAATTAAAATATTCTCTTCAATTTGTTATCTAATGAAGCATCCACATACCTTATAATATAATGATATATAAAACTATTTAAAATTCTCAAATTTCAATAGTAATAATTAATTTTACTTCTGGATACGTTATTCCCATTAGAAAATAATACTCATGGGAGCTTACTGCAAGCCTTGAAAAAAACACTGATTGAACGTTGAAATTCTATACTATAACTCATAAAAATGGACAAAAAATATCAAAATTACAATAAATAAATTAAATATAAAAGAGTTTTTGTATTCAGTAATTGAAAAATCTAATTTTATTATACAAAATATTACAGACATATTGTTATGGCTTCTTGAACCCAACTAATTTTCTTTGGGTTACATACCTTTCAAGACATCATTGGCATAAACACTCCTCTTGTAGGGACCATGGATGTTATTTGTCATAAATTTTATATTTTGTGTTTGTTTTCAATACACTTTAAGATTATTTTGGAATTTAAAGGCAAGTGATCTTATAGTAAAAGCTAAATATAATATTGAAGGTGGTGTCATTTCCTAGTGTGTAACAAATTTTTTGGGCACAAAATTAGAAGGAACAAGAAAGAATCATGAAATAAGGTTTTATAGAATTTAATTTTCCTAAATATGGTAAGGTCATGGTTTTATCAGAAGTATTGGATTCAAAAAAGATGAGAATTGTGAATACGTGGAGCAACACAAAAAATCATAATAAACAGTGATATGGGTTGACTGTAATCTTTGTGACTATGATAAGATTCATGAAAAGGTTGAAATTAAATAGAGATTCATAAGTGAAATAGCTTCATGAAAAGTTTTTTTGGAGTTCTAAAAAAATATATTTGATGCATCACATCATTGCGAGGGGATGTGTCTAAAAATATGAGGCCACCCGTAATACTTTAATAAATAAAAATATTCATACAAAAGGATTAATCTATATAAATTAATGAAGGAAACATGCATGATGAATCAAGTATTATAAGAGATCTTGAGTATCAAAAAATACATTTCTAGTCTGGAAAAAATCCTTTTTTCAGGGGAAAATGATTTTCTTTGTGATGGGGTATTACATGATGACTCAGCGAGCATAATGAAGGTAGTTTTTTCCATTAAATAAGTTTTCATCACAAAGGTAGTGAGCTTCAATAAGGGGATTCGAAAATGGAATTATTGAACATAATGTTTAAGTGAAAATTTATTTCAAGTCCATCATTTCAAGACATTGATGCAAGAAGAGTCTTTTTCTATTTTTGAACAAAGGCTTAAATGCTAATCTATAGAAAACACCATCACATAATTTAATTGATTAATATATAACCCAAAGGAGTGAGCTAGGTGAAGTCGAAAAAAGTGTTCTGAGGTAGGAAATGTGATATAACTAAAATCTAGTAAATGAATTTTTCCTAGCATGAAGTGACTATGTTTGAACTTATGTCTTCCAAAACTAGTGAAGATTGGTTGATTTAGGTATGTATGACACAATATTGGCATATTGTCCTTAGACTAGCCCTCAATGTTTAAAAATATAAAATTGTTGTGTTTTCTCCCTTTATGTGAAATTTTTATTACTACAGGATTCCATAAGATAGGTTTTACAAGTTCTTACTGATGTGGAAATAAGAACCATCAATTTAAATAAAAAAGTTGATACCATGATTCATTACTCCCCACTCAAGGTGTTCCCGGTTCTTATACCTCAAATGTTCCTAAAATCATTTTCCTTATTCTACACATTTATTATTATAGATATATTTGATTCATACATGATTTTATAAAAAAACAATGATTTTAAAAAGGAACACTTATTTAAAAAAATTCATATTTTACTCCTCTATTGATAGTTTGTTCTTCACTTAGGATTGATGATTCTTATGCAATGTATGTTTTTTGTTTTTTATTTTGGGAACCCAAAATAATATTCATGAATTTCTTATTTATGAAATTATTATGAAACCCATTCCTCTCCTTGGGTTAATTCATGTATTTCATTGGCATGCATTCTATATTGCATTCCTGATTAAATAATTTTTATGATGTGATGGGTGGGGCCAAAATTATATAATCCTCCAACTCATTGGGTAATGTGATGTATTAAATGAGATAATGTGAAATATGCCTTAACATGAGGCTATATTTTTTCAGAATAAATATATTATGATTATACACATTTGTTATGCATGAACATAATGCTATATTTGTTAATAAAACATGTGTTTTATTTGACCACTAAGACATGATGTTTCATTTTTATGCGTTTACACATTCTATGACATCATTTAATTATTCATCTATTGATTATGATGATGTTTATATTATATTGTTATGTTGATTATTATTATTATCACACATTATATATTGATCATTTTCCTTATTTATCCTCTTACCAAGATTTTAGATCACTCCTTTTATCTAATGTATATCTTTAGGTGACTATGTCTACTAAGGATAATGTGAGCATTAACGGGACAAAAAAGTAGATTTTAAATAAATGCATATGTCATATTATTTGGAATGTTATGTATATTCCAAATCTTCCTAAGTAAATAAACCTTTGGATCCTAGTTTTATAATGATATTATGCAGTTTATATTTAAAATTATGAAATAGTTATTATAGAAAGTTTTATTCACTATAGTTGGTATTAGAGAATGGTTTAGTTAATTTGGGAATTTGGATTGGAGAACATTAATGAAAACCCTTTGGACGAAGTGTACGAAGAGTTGTTTAGAAATGTTATTCACATAATAATCCTATGATATATCTATTTGAAGTTAATTTCATAAAATTATTCATTATTCATGTTTTGTGAAATTAATTTTTTCAATCATTTTATATTTTATAAAATGGTGGTAACTAGAAGAAACCAGTTTAACACCTTTAAATGATTTCTGGAATGACACACCTAATGCATTGTGAAGTGGAGTTTTAAAATTTGTAGGAGATTCTTACATATCTAAATCAAGATATGAACATTATCATAAACAATGTTATACATTCACCATATCCTAATAGGGAGAAACTGGATATTGATTCTTTTATTCAGCTATGTGAACTGACTTTTAGTTGATCCTTTGAGCCCCCTGTTATGTAATAGTGGGTTAACTTAATAGAGAATATATTTTTTGTGATCCAATATTTTGATAAGTATAACGAAACTTTACCAATCTATCATTTATATGTGAAGGCTGATCAAAGGTGGGAATGATTAAGAACACCTTGTTGAATGATGCAATATAAAAATTAGAGTTAGAAGAATTTAAGAAAATATCTCTTAATAGGTTTTTCCCTCAAACTATTTCAACAAAGATTTAGAGAGAATTCATAGAGATAAAAAAAATTAATGGTGAATCTATTTTGTCTTATGAAAAAAATATTACAATGTTTTCAAGGTATGCCACATGTTTTTTTATAAAAAATTATAGAATAATTCATAGGTTCTTTTTTTGTTTGAAAGCAAACCTTAAAAATGTTCTAGACATCTGAGACATTTGAGGTTTTGAAAAAGTGGTGATATTTTTTCTCAATGTAAATATGGATATTTGAAAATGGTTCTATTGTTATAGATACAAGAATAGTGGAATGGATTTTCAATTGGGTTGTTTAAATTAAAAAATATGAAAGAGGATACAACAACTCATGTGTTAAAAATGAGGGAAGAAGCATTGTGGGAATTTCCTCAAAGGCAACTAAAAACTTTTCAAGTGCACGAGACAATTCCATCAAGACCATGAATTTATAATAGACCCTAAGAATATGGCCAAGATGATTAAGGAAATAAGGGAAAATCCATTTGAACTACCTATGGTTCAATGGTATAACTATAGGAATAAATGATACTATGAATGCTAAGGCACTAAACCTCAACTCACTGAGGGTAATCTACTTCCATAGACACAAATTCCAATGGAACATGGGTAGTCTTATTACTTCAATATTACTAAATTTTAGAAAGATAACGATTTCTTAAAAGGTACACTTACTACTCACGGATTAATGGAAAAAGAATTACATGATTCTAGTTCTACAGATTCCTTTATATCGTTCAGTTTTTATACAATTATTGAATCTAAAAATTGATATCTTGAAGTAGATATATCTATTAAAACACTTAGTGGTGTGATCATTTTAACCCATGTGTTTTACTATACTACTCTTGGCATTTGTGGGAATATTCTTCTAAATAATATATTAATAGTTCTCTTGGGGAATTCAATGCTATAATAGGTATGTTTTTTTATTTTTATATAGAGTACACACAAACTATTAGGAAAATGAAATATCATATAATATTTTGTACCATCATGAGATCCTATAAAAAATAATGGAAGACCCTGAATCTAATTTGGGAAATCCATAAATTTTGTGCAAATTGATGCCTCGTAATGAATCATGCCTTAATCAAATGGACGATTCAATGGAAGGTATCAACCTAGATGAGATGGCCATTGTGAGTGATTATAGTGATGTATTTCACAGAGTTACCAAGAATTATCTTTTATCGATAGGTAGATTGTTCAATTCAACTCATACCCATGGAAACTCCTATCTCCAATTTCCATTATAGGATGACCCCTATTGAACTAAAGGAGTCAATGAACTAGATACAATATCATTTTGGAAAAAGGTTTATATTCCTTAGTGCATCATCGTGGGGTTCACAAGTTCTCTTCGTAAAGAAAAAAGATAAGTCAATGTGGTTGTGTATCAATTACTGATATCTTAATAATATCACCATAAAGAAATATTATCCTCACAAAATCATTGAGGAATTATTCAATCAACTATGAAAATATCAATAATTATCAAAGTGGATATTTTTTTTATATCATTAACTGGTGGCGAAGGAGAAATATATTTGAAATACTTATTTCTATACAAGGTATGTGATCTATGAGTTTCTAGTGATTCATTTATGACTTAATACTGCCCTTGAAATCTTCATGTTTTTGAAGAATAAAGTCTTTAGACACTACCTTGAAATATATATGGTAGTTTTTATAAATAATATTATCATATACTTCATGATCAATGAGGGATATGAAGAACATCTCAGGATTATGTTGGCAACATTAATGCAAGATGAATTTTACACCAAGTTCAGAAAGTGTGAATTTTGGGTCAGAATGTTGAATTTTTGGGACACATGCTGATAAGTGAGGGAATTTCAACTGACCCTTCAAAAACAAAGGCAATTGTGGAATTTCCCAAACCCACTTGTGTCACAAAAATCTCAATATCTTTCTTGGATTATTAGTTTACTTCCCAAATTTTGTGGGAAATTTCTCATGGTTGTCTAGCCTACTAACTATGTCATCATGGAAATGAGTAATGAATGTGTCGATTGAAGAATGTGAGGGAAGGTTCAAGGAACTAAAGATGAGGATAATCACTGAACCTGTATGTTCACTTCCAAAAAGTGGAGAGTGTTTTTAGTATATAGCGATTATTAAAAAAAGGCTTAGGTAGTGTACTTAAAAAATGTTAACGTGATATCCTACACCTCATAGTAGTGAAGATTCATGAGCATAACTACCTGATGTATGATTTGGAGATAGAGGCTATGATATTTTCAATGAAAATATGGAGTCACGACCTCTATGATGAGAATTGTGACATATATACCAATAATAAGATTCTAAAGTATACATTCACATAGATGTATGTCAACATGTGTCAAAGAATACGGTAAGAGAAAATTAAGGACTAAAATTTATCTATTCACTACCATCTGGGAATGGAAAACAAGGTAGAATATGTTCTTAGAAGAAATAAACTTGTTACTCTATCACTAATGATGATTGAGCAGGATCGTATCTTCATGGATATGAAAAAAGGTGTATTTGTAAATAATAATCGAAGGGAATAGAGTCTACCTTTCCCAAATGATTTATCAATGGTCGATCTAATTGAATATTGAGGAGTCACAAAGAGAATATCTGGTTCAATAAAATATGTTGAATACTCTAAAAGAAAGAAATTTACATGAGTGTCACATCAATTATGATGTTGTGATTCAGTTTGGATCAAATATTTTTACACCTTCATCACATGATTTAATGATGTTTTTATTGGATAGTTCACATAACTTACCTTTCTCTATCCATCATGGAATTACTAAGAAGTATTGTGATATTCACGAAAACTACTAGTTGGATAACATGAAGAGGGAGACTGAAGAGTATATATCAAGGTTTAGGATATTTCATAATGTTAATGTAGAATGACATAAGTCCAATGGGATAGTATAACCAAGTACTATACACATGTGGAAATGGGAGGGTGTCACAATGGACTTTGTCATTGGTCTCCTGAAGACATATAAAGGAAGCAATGTGATATGGGTTTTGCTAGATCGTGTCACCAAGACTACCAAATTTATATCTATTTGGGAATAATTATTTCCTGAAAACAATTCCCACACATATATGAAGGAAGTGGAAATGATACATGGAGTTCAAATTTATACCATATATGATCTTGATCCAAGGATAGCATCCCAATTTTGGATAATTCTTCAATATTCTAGGAGTATTTAATTTATTTTTAGCATGACCTATCATCCCCAAAATGATTCCAAATATGAATGTACTATTCAGATGATCAATGAAATGTTGAGAAGCAACCAAATGGAATTCAATGTTGGATTGGATCAACATATCCTATTTGTTAGGTTCACAAATAAAAATAATTTACATTGTAGTATTCAGAAATCTCTATGTGATGCTCTATAATTGAAATTATGTAGAAATCCAACAAATTAGGATGAAGTTGGAGAAAAAATTCTACATGAACACAATCTTGTGAAAGAGATGACAAAATTTTTTTCAGTCCATCCAATAACATATAAATGCTTCTTAGAGTCATATATGATGAAAATAGTTGAAGTGACTTGGTGTTTGATGTTGGAGATAATTTTGTCCTTGAATATCACCATGGAAGAGATTTATGTAGTTTGGAATGAAATGGAAGCTTATCCTAGTGTACATTATTCCATTTGAGATCCTTTATCATGTAGTATTAGTTATTTATCAACATTAACTCCCACCAAATATGGCTCATGTTAATGATGTGTTCCACACATCTCTCATGAGGAAGTACATACATTACCCATCACATGTAATAATTCTAGAGGTAGTACAATTGTGGAATGAGCTCTCATAAAAAGAGCATTTAGTGAAGATCATGAACTATAAAGACAAATTCATACACAAAAATATGACTCAGTATTTCAATTTTTTATCAAACAGAAGTTTGAGGAGGCGATATGGTAACTGGAGGAATAAATGAAGAACAAATACCCTCACATATTAAAGTAAAACAAAATTTTGAGGGAGGAATTTTAAGGGGGGGGGGATGTAATGACCTATAATATTATTAATTGAATTTACCTTATTATAATTATTATATATAGTAAAAAATACATACATAACATAGATAACCCAATGAAAACATTATTATCATAAATAAAGAATAAGATAAGTGATATTTATAAAAATTAAAAAACCTATATTGATGGAACATCGAAATGATTGTTGGAATAGTAACATGACCATTAGGAATAGTAATATAGACATTAGATTAGTAACCTCACCTATGAAATTATAAATAAAATTTAGGTATCAAATAAAATAAAATATGAAATATTTACATTATGTTGTAAATATATAAATGATTTTAAAATGATAAATTAAATTCTAGTGTTTTTGGGAAACGTAAATTTTTATTTTCAATTTTATAATTAATAAAATCACTGAAATAGAAATTAATTTTCATAAAGTAGGTTTATGAATTAAAATTATATATTACTACAAATATAATATTATTTTATGTTACCTTAACTAATTTTTAAATTAGTCAACAAAATAAATAATAACAATCACATCAGTATTTTTAAAATAAATGATGATTTTATTTAAGAATTAAAGTTTTTATATTTAAAAATCTATTTTCGTAAAATGGTGTAAATTTTTAATTTATAAACAACAAAAATTGGTTGGAGTGTTTTTTTTATTTTTATAGAATAGTTGGATTTTTGATGAATAGTGAAATACTATTATTTATGATATAAAAAAATTGTTGAATTTTGACGTCGTTTTAAATGTATTTATAATTAAATAAAAATTATACTCAACAATCCTTCTATTATTAAAATATTTTTTCATTATATTATATTTTATTGATTTTATTGATACAAAATAATAAAAAATGTTTAAAATAATAAAAAAAATTCCTCTACGACGCCAATAAATACCACCACCCACTGCCTCTTATCCTCATTTCTTCTAAACCTTTTATATTGCCTAAATTCCTCACCATTAAATCCTAATGTCTCTTAATTACATCCATGATCTTCTAGTATAAAAAAATATAAAATCTATGTGCCTTAAAGAGGTTCTCAAAGAGACAATATTTAATACGTAAAATTCCCAATCCCCATCTTTTAATTTCTTTTATTTTCAAATACACTCCTTACATACACTATAAAAAGTTGAAGGAAAACTCCATTTTATTAATTATACTATAATTTTATTATGTTAAGGTAGTGTACATCATCAAATAAATTATATTTTCCTTTGATTCTAGAAATGAAAAAAATCATCTGTGACGTGTCTATTCACAACATTCATGGATAATGTTTTTTTATTTTCTATTACCACATTCAAGGTTGGTTATAAAACCATTAATATGGTAAAATAATATATTTATATACATATTATATAACACATGATGTTTTGGATCCCAAATATAATCAATGTATTTTAAAAATGATCAATATTCATGAGGGCTATAAAAACATCCAAAACAAATAAAATCATTTTCCTCAATGTTTTATCTAATGTATAAACCCCATAACATATAATAATATGATATAGGAGACCATTTAATTTTTTTGACTTTAATTAATTCTAAATAATTCAACTTTTGGAGAAGTTATTCACATTTGAAATGGACACCTATATTTATACTCCAGAAAACTGACCATAAACCTTGAAATGAACACTCTTGAAACGAATAAATTCAATATTGTAACTCCTATTAAGGGAAGTACACAATCCTAAAAAATTATAATAAATCAATTAAATGAAAAATTGGATAAGTATTTAGTAATTAATGAATATAATTTTATTAATCTGGATATTAAGTTCAAGTACAGAATGTATTCGGACATAAGGTATGGGGATTCTCAAACCCAACTCCTTTTTTCACAACATCTTATTTATGGATACTATCTAATGTTCCCAAATATAATTTCATTATTTTTACATTTTATTTTTTGGTAAATACATGTTTCCAACTTGAGTTTATGTAAAACACAAAATAATTTCCAAATTAACCCTTCCCTCAAATAACACATCTTTCACTTCTCTTATGGTTGTTTCTTATTCCCTAAATATTGAGGATTCTTTTAACAATTATGTTTCCAATTTTTTTTCATGGAACCACAAATATTATACATGAATGTATGCTTTATAAAATTCTTATGAAACCCATTCATTTCTCTGGGTAAATTCATGACATTGATTGATTTACATTCTATGTGGCATTCATGATTATATAAGTGTTATGATGTGATGGTTTGGGAAAAAAATTATATATCACTCTAATTCATTGGGTAATGTTATTTATCTCACAATATAATGCACAATATTTATGAACATGATGCTATATTTGTTTTCAAAATTATGATGTTATGATTATTCACATATGTTATCTGTGAACATGAGGATATGTTTGTTCACAAATATTTGTGGTATTTGACCACTATGACATGATGTTTCATTTTTATGAATTTACACATTCCATTCCTTTATCAAATTATTCCTCTCAGGTTTATGATGGTGATCATATGATTTTTTATGATTATGATGATTATGATAACCAATATTGTTTTTATTCATGCCATTATTTATCCTATTAATGAGAATTTATCTCACCCATTAACTTTGATATATATCCTCTGGTGGATACATGTACTAAAGAGAACATGAGATTTAATTGGGAAAAGATGAATGTATTAAATAAAATTTTCAGTCTTATTATTGTGCAAGTTATGTATGAACACAATTTTTCGAAGAAAATAAAGCATTGGATCTTGGATTTGTAATTATATTAGGTTTTTTATATTTATAATGTTATAATATTTATGTAGAAAAATAATGGTTATTTTAATAGGAATGCACTTAAATGTGCATAAGTGATCACCATTTTTGATTGATGGAAATCACACATTTGGAAACTCCCTTTATAAATTAGTAATTCCCGGGAACTATTCCAAGGTAAGTGGATCCAAGAATAAAAAAAATATTGAGTTCTTGGTTTTTTAGGGTTAATAAAGGCACAAACATATGTTTCAAAATAGTTTCTAAACAATATATATAATTTTTACAATTATTGTTTTTACATTTTACACTATAACTTTATAACTAGATAACTAGTTTTTAACCATGTGAATTTATTTTCTATTAAATATATTACATATCCTAAATAACCAAATATCAATGTTATGGAAATTTTTTTAAAATATATTTAATCCAATTAAAATTTAAAATATTATAAAATTTAATTTTAAATTAAAGAATATAATGTCTAGAAAAACTATTTTATTAGAAAAATAATTTTTTGACGATTATGAATTAGTAACATTATTTTTTATTGATTTACAAATAAAATAGTGATAATAAATTTATTCATGCATTTATAATTAATATTATATTAATTAATTAAATTATTTCAATTTAATTAAGTGGATATAAATTATTCGATATTAATAAACAATAATGTTAAAATAATTGTTTAACTATTCTTGTGGTATTAACAATAATCATAGAAATCTAATTTTTTCACTCAAAAATGAAATTGGATATATTAAATAATAATAAAATTATTATCTCAAATATATGTATCAGTTTATTAAATTATCATTACTTTTGTATAGAAGGTAATCTTAACAGTATCACCTGAAACACATAAAAATGAGTTTTTTTAAAGTTTATTTTTAATAAAAGAGAATTATGATTTGGATAGAATTATCAATGAAATTTATTAAGAAGTATATTATGAAATTATTATATTTAAAATAGTATTTATTTAACAATAAAATAATTAAAAAAATTATTTTATAATTTTATAATTAATTAAATGAAAACTGTTGAAAAAAGTGTTCAAAAAAGTTTAACAAAAATTTTCAAATTGTTGAGTATGAGTTTATAAATTAACAAGAGTATTTTAAATTTTTTTATTTTAATTTAAAATATAAATCTCTATAGAAAAATGTCTCAAAAAATTCAATTAATTCATAAAATGAGAGACATTAAAAATAGGTATTTATTTAGTATTCAATGAAAATTGATAATTTTAGAAAAATTTAAAAAATATACCGTAAGAAAATTTTGTTATGATTAATTCAAATATGAATTTAAATTCATCAAATTGAATGATAAAATTTATAAATAAATATTATAATAATCTATCTCGAGATAACTATTATACTCACCAATGGTGGTCCGCCACTAGGTGAAGTACAATAATGCAGAATCAACATTTATGATGATAAACAAGAATAAGGAAACAAATAGGGTACCACACAATTATAAGAAAAAATATCCATGAGACATAAAAAAAAGTTCAGAAAAATAATCCAAAATAGAAATGTAAAACAAGATAAGACTAAAAAACTCCATTTATGATGATTCATCTCTACAAAGTCGTCCCTCTATTAAGATTATGATACCAAGAATAAATTTCATACAAAACAAATACCTTCACATTACATGAGCCTAGAAAATAACATGTACAACTACCTAAAGGAAAGAGTAGGGAATGATCAAATAGACCATTAGGATACACCCAAAGAATATATATTTGTTCTAATATCAATAATTCACCAATTCCAACTTTAAACGAATCCTAAATTACAATGTTTTTATATAATGTAAAACCATTTCATAAAAAGTTCCATTGGTTTTCATAAAAAACCACTTTCACCAAATATAGGTATATATAAAGTAAAAAATAAAACATGTAAGAATCCTTGGATACCCACAATATAATAATGTATGAAAATAACTGTGAAAAACAATCATATGATAAACCCATCATAAATGAAAAATCACCTCATTTGTAATCCAACTTATGGGCATATGTTCAAAACAAAAAAGAAAATCCCCAACCATTGCCTTGAATGGATCCAATCAATATAACCTATGGTATCATTAGACATTTTAATGTGACATATAAACTATTGCAGCATTAAACATACAAGGTTTGTCATGTATTTTCTTGATTCAACCTAGGTTAACCAATGTGACAAGTTTATCAAAATCCATTTAAAAATAAAGTCCACATTTAATAAAAAAATCACATTAAAACCATTATTATTTTCATATTAAATACCTATTTCAAAACCAAAAACAACATTCCAAGAGTTTAATCAAGCACTTGGTGTGCACCAATATATTTTTAATGAAAACCCCTTTAAAAAAATATAATCCAAATAAACCATTCCAATGTAAAATCATTATTTTTAATTGAATAACTTAATGGAATTGACAAGAAGACCCAATATTTCATTAATTAACCCCTTTTATAGAGAACCCTAAATTAATAATGGGGGAATCCTAATCTACTTCAACAAGTGAGATTGAAAATGATAATACCAGTCTCTAAGATAAAAGGAATGAGGGAAAATTATAAAGGTCCACTCTATATTTCATCTCAGATGATAGAAAATTGAATAAATGTAACATATGTAGCATCCAAATGAAGATAAAAAATATAAATTGGGTCAGTTTAATTTCACATACCTAAAGTAATAAAATACACTTCACTGGGGATCAACCTCACCAATAAAAATGATATAGAGTTAATTGAGCACTCCAAATGCACTGGCTAGTGTACAATTTCTTGGGGGAGATGGCTAAAAAATGAAATTGGATGGAGATACAAGAGTGGAGAATAAAAACTATATGTCATTTGGTATTTAGGACAAAAATATTAGTCTTACATCCTAAATTTACTGTAACTCTCAAACACAAACACATATCCTCAGGTTAAATTATCATGAGTGAATGTCATATGTCATAAGAATTTATTTTAGAGCATAAAACCAATTTAAAAAATAAAAGGTTTTAATGCCAAAGGTGATTCCTTGTTTTATTCCAAATATTGAAAATACATAACAATCTGAAAAATTATGAGATAAATATCTCCTACAGGATGTACCAAATATATAACCTATTAGAAAACTCCTAAAACATCCTGACATTCTTTAGTGCCTTTAACAAATTTATAAACAAACTAGATTAATTCAAAAAAAACATACACAATTATACATTAGGTCATTTAATCGAAAAATTGACTCCATAACAGAAAGGCCTAAAATGAATCCAAACAAAAAAGGGGACCAAAACAAGAGTCAAGAAGTATCTACAAAAATGTAATAATATGTTACAATCTTCCACCTTAAACACTTTCTATCCATAGAAAGTCCTCAAGATCCTAGAATCAGAAAAAGTGATGGATATTGTTGAATCATAAAAAAATCTCATTCCCAAATCTCATGGCTACCCCATCCTCACATACATAGTACATGGATCAAAACAATTCTATAACCACACACTACTTTGACTTGAATATTCCTATTATGAAATTGTTTCTTATCCCCAATGGTTTTGGGCTTAAGATAAACATCCTCAAACTCAATCACATGAGAATGATCTAGTTGATACCTCCTCATCTAGAAAACAAGAAACATTTTATATATTGAAGCTTAACGTGGTGAAAAGTTATTCAAATATTCCACCTTTATAAGATTCCCAAATATCTCAATAGGGAAAAATAACCTCAGTGCCAACATACCCTGTCTACCCAATAGTCAATGTCCCAAGTAAGGGGAAGCTCTATGAATGATCTAATCACTAACCTGAAACTCCATTTGATGATGAAAATGGTCCACATATGATTTATGATGGAGTTTTGTTAGGATCATCTAATTATGGACCAACTAATCCCTTTTCAATATTTCCTAAACATGACTCCACCCACCTGAGGACCACTCTCCCAACTCTTCCCTGCACAAGGAAGATCTATGTGGCCTCCCTTAAAACACCACAAAAGGGGCCATTTTAATCAAGGTATGGAATTTTTTTATATAATTTTTAAATAAAATAATGATGCTTTTCCCAATAACCACTAGAAATAAAAAAAATATACCTAGAGTATATTACTAACAACCTAGATAGTTGTCTTTATCTTTCCATTAGTCAGTGGATGATAAGACTTTATCAATTTCCACAGGGAAGTAATCGCCTCTTAAAAACATTTTCAAAACATAAATATGAACCTATGGACTATATAATAGAAAATTGTAGAGGGAACCCCATGAAGTCTCACAACCTTTTCTAAATAATAGTCCCTATATTTTTCCTCTTTTTTCATCCCCTTGATAGGGAGAAAATGATGTTGTTTCCGGAGTTGACCAATGATCACCCAAATTGAATCCTTCCTTATTAGAGTATATTATTAAATAAGGATAAATCCCATGGAAATATCTTCCCCTATATCCATCAAAATGGGTAAGATATATAGGAAACCTATATGTCTCTAATTACCCACTTTAATTATCTAAAATGTAAGACATCATGATAAAAATATGTAATAGACCATCTCATCCCCAAAAAACAATACCAATATCTCATGTAAAGATACATCATGGCATTCTCAAAGAGCATGGACCGACATGAATAGTTTCTAAATTCCATAAACTACCACCTTAATGTAAGAGGAACTACCATACTTCTTCAAAAACACAAAGCGTTTCTGGGAGACCATGACAACACACCCGAGTTGTCGCCACCATTAGGATTTTAATAAATCATTAAATCTAAATTTTAGATACCTCATTATGTCAAACCACTGATTAAATGATGATTCACTGCTAATGAATCCATATATCCCCACCATATTTTTCCATATCCAAGATCATCATAGAAAACAAACTCATTAGATAACAATAGTCCAATGATTCCTTCAAGGGTTATGTCAGTAATTTCATACTCAGTGCATTAGATACCACTTTCCATTTCCCAGGTGTATTAGAAATATCAAAATCAAATGTCCAGAGGTACTCATCCCAACATATTAGTCAAAATATTAGATATATCTATGTAAAAAATATATATCAGGATTTTATGATTATAATATACATTAAATAATTCCCCAAAGTGGTAGTGACACCATGTTTTAAATAAATGTATAAAAACTACCAACTAAATATCATGGGGGGAATAACTAGTGAGAACTGTAGGACATTACTTATTTCCCTTGCATCAAGACACACCCCAAATCTATATCAGATGCATCACGGAAAAATTCATAACTCGAACCTAGTTCCGAGAAAATAAAAATGATGTAGAATTCATCATCTTCTTTAATTCTTAAATATATCTCTAAAATATTTCATTCTACTCCAAAATTACACCATTACATGTTAAATCTATCATCAGATATATGATCTTGGAGAAAAAAAATAAACAAACTACATTTAATAACTTGAAAAGCCCATGAAGCTTTAGATCTCAACCACATTTCTAGGATGCTCTTAGGATATAACAACCTGTTTCTTTTTTGGGTCCACTGATACACCTTTGACAAAAATATAATTCCACAAAAAATATAATTACTTATATAAAATACTGATATTTAGAAATATTACTATACAAATGAGGTTCCATCAAAGAAATAAGAATGAAATAAAAATGATCAATGTGTTCATCCTATTACTTGGAGTACACTAAAATATCATCAATGGGTATAATGAAATTTTTTTCTTATAAATGATGAAATATCCATTTCAACAAAACCATAAATACCACATAATCCTTAGAGAGACTAGGTAGAAGAAATAAAAACTCAAAATTCCCATAATCGAACCAATAAATCTTCTTATGTATATCATCTTCTTGAACTCTAGCATAGTGGTACCATAACTAAAGGTCAATCATTTAAAACCAATGATTCCCTATTATTTCATCAAAGATATCATAAATATAGAAAATGTTATATCCTTAAAAAGATTCACATAATTTATATTTTGATAATTCAAATAATATCTAATGATATAGTCTTCCATCTTAAAAAAGAGAATAGGGGATGCCCACATTGAAACTTTGGGATGAATAAATAACTTATTTTAAATATTCAAAACCTAAAAATTTTGTTCTTCCAAATCATTAGGTGACATATGATAAGATGGAATAAAAATTGTCACTGTATTAGGTATTATTTCAATATGAAACTTGACCACTCTCTATAGTGGTAAACTAAAAAAATTCACTTGAAAAGGCCATAGAGTATGCACACACAACTTTAAAAAGATGATTGACTAAACAAGGATCATAGATTTTAAGGAACATTTTTTACCACTATCGTTAGATCACGCCAACATATAGAACAACATGCCCCACTCTCCCTTGAATAGAATACCACTCAACCTGAATGACATGAGTGGATCAATCAGAATATAAAAACAAAAATCAATGAAATTAATACTTGATCTTGGCCTTAATAATTATAATCCAATCCAATAAAATAATTATGTAAAAGAGATAAATGTCAAGTATCATGAAGTCCACCTTCAACTCATGTTTTAAATTCACCAATTGACCTGTTGGACTGCTAAAACATTGTTCTAAACTCTCTCCTGAAGTATTAGAAATATCTAACGATAATTATATAATCATTTAATTCAATAAAAACATGTTAAATAATATTTATAATGAAAAATAATGAGTACCTTCCATATCAAACAATGATAGAACCATAGAAAATGAAATGACCACCATACATCTAAACAGTTATTGGACATACATTAGATTCCTCTCTTCTATGATTTAATTTATAAAGAAATACATTATTAAATCCTCCATTGAATTTCTTAGCCACACAAACAACCCCCCCCCCCCCGGTCTGGGTATTGGACCCACCACCCTTGGAAGCATAAAAAGAACCTACAAAACCATGGTGATAATGGATCCATTAATACTAGCTTAGTACATCCATGCAAAAAAACGCCTTAGATGGAAAGATAGTATGAAATTATGAAAAGACTAGGGAAACTCTATTCTGTGGGGATTGTTATGACTAGGGATTCTAGAATTTTAACAGACAACCTACTGCTATCCTACTAAAGCCTCTAAAACACTTCCTGAAGTAAAATGTGTACATTTTTGTTTCTTTTTCAAATTAGAAGACACACTCTAGCTAATAACCACACTAAACAAAGCTCCGCCAAAACATTTTTTTTTCATTTATGTCTAATTTATTCAAAGGTGCCTTATATTCTTCCACCATAAATATAGAAAAGTGAAGGAGAATAAAAAGTTGACAAAATATTATCCCTCAATCCCTAATCAAACCCTTGATCCTTTAAGAAATTAATGATGGCTTACTATGGTTCCAAATTCACCAACAAAACAAATTGGTGGAATACAATAGAATGTTATACTCTCCTTTCCTTAAGGATAGAAACATCATGGTCTTTTACACAGGAAACATGTCTGGATAAAACTAATGGTTGAATATTTTCATTAAGGTATCCCATGTAAGATCATTGTGAAAATAATATTTTATAATAGAGTCCCACTATATCAACACAAGTACCTCAAGAATATACATGTATTGACCCATCATAGAGTCTTCAAGATTCTTTAGAAAGTTGAGGAATCTATAAATCCACTAAATACAGTCCCCAAATTCATAGTGTACTTTTTCACAATGTAATATGGGTTGACTATTAATACTAAATTATAAGACATAGTCCACCACTCATCACATGTTCTTGATTCCCTATTGACATAGATTATGAAAAGTAATGATTATAGCTTCTATCAATTAAGGATACACTAGATGATTCTCCTAAAGATTTTATATTGTAGCTTCCTCTCTAGGAATTGGGAGAGATCTTCTTGGACGTGTTGTTTGATAATCATAATAAAAAAATAAATCTGTCATGAGTAGATTCAAAAGTCATTAGATAAACATCATGTATTATTATGAATGCTCGTATATGACTAGAATTCATAGTCGTTATCTATTTTCTAAATAAAAGACTAAAAAATTAAGGAATACAATCTCTTAAATAGTAAACATATCTAATACATTAAGATAACCTAAACCAATAGGTAACAATATTTTTAAATTCCCTAACCACCTATGGTAACCCAGATTCAGTAATGAGAGTGAGCTAGCTAGGACCTTTTTTCACACATTCAATTAATATTTTTACAGTCTTAACTTCAGTCTACCAAGACACAAAACCAAACCCATTCTATTTCACTACATGATATTTTGGGTAATGGATTTGATACTAATTTGTAATGAACCAAAATAGGTAAAATAATCAAGTCACCCATGGTGTTCCACAATATGGTAATTTAAAATATATTTTAATAAACATGCCCCATGATAAGTTGGAATAAATAAAACCAACAAGGTATAACATAGAAGAATGTGAACATATCCATGATACATAAAAAGTCAATCCAAGAAAGAAAAACCACAAAAATAATACAATACAATACTAAACAAGTCCATATGTGGACATTTATCACAACTAATCCATCCTGGTAAACAAAATTATAATAAGAGAAACTATCATGATAAACAATGATGATACATTTAACTGATTCTTGTGAATAAACATCTAAAACCCCCTAACGTAAAAAAGTATAATGGTAGAAAAAATCTTTACTGGATAACACCAAAGAATCTATAAATGATCTAATATCAATAATTTAAAAGTCTTATCTTAAAATAATACATTTTATAAATTAACTAAATAAAGTAAACTAATATTTTAAAAAATTTCTTTGGTTTTGATAAAATATTACCATATTTACCATATCTAGATATATTTTACGTGTGAAAGAAAATTTATAAGTAACGATTGATACACTATATGATAATCATGTGAGAAAATAACTATGAAAATACAATCATATTATAACTAAATAATAAATTAAAAACATTCCATTTAGGATATACTAATTTAGAATACAAGATATAAAAACAAAAAATCCCCAATCTAGTCATTTGGTGGATGTAGATAATATAACATCTAGTTTAATTACACACAATAATGTGAAATAAAAATCCTTTGTAATTACAAATAGAAATAGTGAAAAGTATTATATTGATTTAACAAATGTTACCCAATTTGATATGTTTTTTAAATTCCATTTCAAAACCATGATCACATTTAATAAAACATTTTAGAATCAAATACAACTATTCTCCATCCATAAAGACACATTTTAGAACTAAAACAACCTTTTATATAATCTAATCAAACCCTACATATGTGAATATACATTTTCAAAGAAAACACAATTAAAAATATGAATCTCATTGAGAAAAAAATTCCATTGTCAAATAATTCAATTTAATTTAGTAACCCAAAATAATTTTAAAGAAGATAAAGAAATATAATAATTACTCCATGTATAGATGCACCTACTCTGAGAACATTGGAAACTTAATCACCTTTGAGAATGAAGATTTGAAATAAGAAAACAAGCCTTTGAAAGGAAAGGAATGAGGGAAAAATCTAGAGAATCGATTGAGACCACATCCCATTGAATAGAACATAACAAACATAGCACGTGGAACAACTAAACTAGGATTAGTAAACATAAATAGGGGGAGGGCGATCAAACATACCTGATGTTGGACAACCCACCATATTGGTAATCAACTGCACCATGAAAAATAATTTAGATGGAATGAAACACTCCAAATGTATTGAAGAGAGACCTAATGATCGAGGGATATAGACACACTATGAAACATGGAGGAGTTATAAGAGAAACGAATAAAACCTACAGGGTATGTGGAATCTATGAAATAAATCTCAATCTTAGGATATAAATTTTCAAAACCATATATACACTAATAAAAAAATTCCTAGGAAAAATTATCATGAGCATTGATTTTAAGTTATAAGAATGGGTTTTATGACGTAAAAAAATTTTACACCCAAAATTAACTTACTATCATAAGAACATACCAAACTTATACAAAGAACAAAAATTAGTCTCTAATCCTATATTTATATTGTAAATATATCCTACCTAAAATACTAAATATAGAACACTTTATGAATCTTCTAGTGACATCTAGAAACCCTCCAAGTACTTGAACATATTAATATACAAAGTCTATTAATTCAAGTAAACACACATCGTAGAACATTAGGCCATATTCCAAAAAAATGATCTCTATCCTTGGAAGTCCCATATCACACCAAACAAAAATGGGATCAATACAAGACCCATTAATTACATGAGAAAATTAAACCACAAGTTACAACGTTTTTTAAAATAAAATAAATAATATAATGAAAATGACATTTATTGAAAATAATTGTTTCGATAGTAATTCATATTACTTATTTTCTTTTTACAGGTAATAAATATTAATAGTTTACCATTATAGTGTAGTTTATAGATTTATTAATAATATATTCTTAATATCTTGTTTTTTATGTTGGTTATAGCATGTGATAGAAAATATAGAACATATCTTGAATTTTCAAGGATCAAGAATCTATGGTTGTTACATTATACCACCAAAAATAAATTTCATCGTCGTAATTTTAATTATTATTTACTTTAAGGAATAGATAAAGGTGGTGAATATACTCACATGGTTTAAGATATTATCTATAATGATATATGGTCCCCAATATCAAAGGGGAGACTAGAAAATACTTATTTTCAATAAATATTCAATTAAATATATCTAAAAAATAGGTATTAAGGAATATGTGAAGGATTATAGAATCTTCTTATAAAATTTATTGTTTTCCTTACACTAATAAATGATTCTAGTTGATTGAGAATGTGTTTTTACTATTCTAAAAAATATTGTGGAATCAACGTGAATATATCCATTCAATTTCAAAAATTGATTCAAAATTTTAGAGGAGGTTATTATGATTTCAACAAAGATTATTTTCAAAAAAAAACATTATAATCACATAACTAATTTTTTTCATTAAAATAAAAATAAATAATGGTGGAAACTTCTTACTTATATAAAACACCATAGATACAATATTTTTTATAAAACTATATTTCATCTAATAATTCAATGTTTAGGGTAAGGGGATCTTAATAACCCCTATCATATTCACTGGAAGTAACTATAAATTTTATTCATTTATCCCTAGGCTTATGGGGTTGTGGATTTTAAAAATCATTACCTATCCTTGTATTAGAGAATTTTATTGGATAATGACCATGTACTTCCCATATAAGACATTGAATTGGTAGTGGTTCTGTAGGATATGTTCTAACATATTTTTTATGGTAACTTAACCATAAATTTTCCTAAGATAGTTATATTCTTGATTACCTTCTCTTCTATATGTAAATAAATTTATAGTTACCATAAATAAAAATCACTTTGTACTTCATAAAACATTTTTAAGATGTAGAATGTTGAACATTTTTTACTTTATCATTTTCATCACTTGATCTTTGATTGGACTCCATCTGTATCATCTATGGTGTGTTTGAGATTTAGACTATGCTCATATTATTTATCATATTCCATGAAGATTTTTTTTGAAATAATTAAATGGATTCTCATTCCATATCTAATTTAGATGGGTTTTTTATTAAAAACCCATTTATTTTTTCCTCAAAGACAAGGTTGGTTTTATTTTTTGGAATTATTAAAACCAACATGGTTGATTAGAGTGAAAAAACAGTAATAATGCATGGAAAATTATCACATTCTTAAAAAAATAGAACAAAAAAAATATTATTCTTTAACATTTCCATGTTGGTTTATTTTTACTTTACTCTAACCTATATTTATCTTTGTTTGATATTGGTAACTTTAAGATTGGTTAACTTATTCTTATAAATGTAACTCCTTAAGTTATCTAGGAAATAAATCCATCATTTGGGGTTCTAAGAAGAATATGATCAACCAAATAATATCTCCTTCGTGTGTATTTATAGTTATGTAGTATTTGATATACTCATCATATATTAGGGTGTTGATCATGTGAAATCCCAACCAACCCTCTTTGGGGTAACTACCATTATGTAAATCATTTTCAAAATTGAATCTATATTTCAATATATATAAAGGTATTAATTTTTAGGAAAACCACTTACTCAAGAAATAACCAATATCTTTGGATATTATCCTATACATACACTCAAATCTAGGGTTTTTACTATGTTTTTATAACCATAACACAAAAGGAAACTTAATTCATTAAAAAATTTAAACTAATATCCAAAATAACTAAACCATACTATGATGCCAGCAGAAGAGACCGAAGCAGAACATGAATTTAATAATAAATTAATATCATTATTTTGATAAAAAATATCACAAAATCCATACAACCAAAATACCATAAGTTTTTGTGTCATGGATGGTAGCTATATAAACAACTTATATTACTACCCTTGAAAACATTTCTCCAAAATGATGCCCCTCAAGAACCTTCCTTGACATATCCCATGGCAAAATCAGCTTCATAACTTGTGTATAGTGAACATAATAAATGGGTGAGATCATATCCTCAGTAAGGGATAAAATAAAAAAGGAAATAATGGTTATATAATAATTATATAAAAAATCAAGAATAAAGAAAAATATATTCATTAAAAGAACCTAAATCATTAACAATTATGAATAAGCATAAAAATCAAAATAATTTAATTTTTACCATGTTATGAGAAAAATAAAATTTAATTATATAACAAGATCCTTGTAACATAGGAAATAATTTGGCATAATCATAAACAAATGATTTCTTATCTATGCAGACCTAGATTCCTACCAACCCATTCGATCAGAAATTAATGAGTAGAGCTAAACACCATCAAATCACCATCTAGGAACCTATTAACATGATAACCCATACACATAACACATATCTCTTATTATTTATAATACTTTACCCAATAAATTATAGATATATATAAGTCCCACCCATCTCATAATTCATACATTTTTTCACCATAGAAAAAACAATCATTACATCATAAAATATCTCAATGAATGAAAATTGGATTCATGAAAATTCTAAGTCATCACATAAAGAACCCATGTAAATAAAATGTGTTTTAGAGAACATCCAAAATGAGAATCATTAAAGTTTTCATAAAAAACCCATGTAACTGAAATTAGTTTCATAAAATATCCAAAAGGTATGAAATAACATCATGAACTAAATCATTTAATACTAAAAATATGATCACCAAAATAATATCATAAAGTAATAATATAGGATGAAACACCATGAATAAAAAACTATACAAATATCATTTGATGACAGTTAATGTAAATAATAATTAAAATAACTTTCTAAAACATTTTTTATTTGTTGTTGTAAAAGTCATATTTGTGAGTCTCTTTTAAAATGTAACCTTTTTATGAAAGATGAAATGGAAAAATTTCGTAGAAATTAATTTCATTTTAAAATAATATGTATATGTAAAAAGATAATATAATTCATCATGTAAATTATTATATAACTCATAGAATGAATTTTGAGTTTGTAAGTCCATAATTTTAATGACCCAAACATTTTGAGTAGTAATTAAATTACTCTTAATGATTTAATAGAGATGTTAATGGTTAATGCAGAAAGAGGATTCGATGGCTTCATCCAGTAGACTCAAACCTTATGAAGCCCACTTATCAGAGCTTGGGAAGGAGGTGGCATCTTTGGGCTTCGCTTTGGACTAAGCCCAAGACGAACTCCAATGTGTCAAGCATGAACGGAAACGCCTACGGGAGAATTTCAAGTTAGTAAAGATTATTACTAGGGAAATGTTATCTGAGCCTCCCTCAGATTCTCTCACCATAGCACACCTTACACTTAGGTCATATGCTGGTGTTATAAGGGGCTATGTGACGAGAACCTAGCTTCTTTGTCTAATCCTTTGGGATGAATAAATTTAGATCTCTTCCTTTAGTGAAGTTTGTGAAATTTCCAATGTCCGGATAATTTTAGGATGTATTTATTGATGAATTTTGAAAAAAAGGGATATTTTAATATATTTATGTAAACTTTAAATAATTAATGATGAGTAATGATTTTTAGAAAAAGGTCTTCTGCAAAAGTGTTCAGTAAGGAATTTGGAGTCTAATAAGATCAACTTAATTTTTAATGAATAGTAAATTATGAATAGTGATTTAACACTTAGGATTAGTAATGTGACCAAATGGATTAGTAATTTCACTCAAAGAATGTTTTAATATAATTTAGACACCTAGATTAAGTAATGTTATTCAATAAAATGGATAAATAACCGTTTCATAAATTATTAGTCAAGTATTAGTTTTTTGGGGTGAATAGTGTATTTTAATTAGAAATTAAATTAAAAATATTTAGAAAAGTATTTTTATAAAATAGACTTTAGTTTTTAACTCAGAGCACTGATATTATGTTATGGTAATTTTTAAGGTTTTTTTTGAAAAAAATAATTTTCAGTGAATAGAGTATTTATTTAAAAATTAAATTAAAAATATTTAGAAAATTATTTTTATAAAACTGAGTTCATATTTGTAATCAGAGCGTCGATTTTTGGTTAAGGTGAAATTTTGGGATTTTTCTGAGAAAGATAAATTTTCAGTTAATAGTGAAAATACAGTTTTTAAGTACGGGTGTTTAATGACATCATTAAATGATGTATTAAGTATGTAATCAATATGGTCAACTTATGAATAGTATGATAAGGTATTAGATGTCCCAAGTGGCCAATAACATGGGAAAATACCATGGTAAAGCCCACGGTTTTTTCAAAACCACCAATGAGGTGTCCCTTGGACATTAATGCCTTGTCCCCTCACTTTCCCTATAAATACCAAGCCATTCTCTCATCCTTTGGACTCCAAAATCATAATCAACGAAGTTATGGTCTCATTACCTTCCAAGGAGTCCTCCCAATGTTCCCTTAAGCCTCTCAAGGTCCCAAACATTGAGTTTTAAGTGTTACGTTTAAGGTAAGGGATCCGACCTCTCTCTTTCTTTTCAAGTAATGTCTTTTATGTCATTTCTTTTATGCTCCATGTTCTTATGTGGGAGGATGTTCTTTTTATATTCCTCTTACTGAACTTTTAATGTTCATATGATGAGATATACCCTCTTACTCTCATCATTTTTTTGTGAATGTTTAAGTGGCGTCGTTAGGCTGCTAAATTTTTTAAGGGATTCTTTCACCCTTCTCATTTTTCAAGTTCTATTTTCATGTCATGTCTTTCAAGTTCCTTTTTATTATGTTGAGGTATGATCTATATATATATCATACTGATATTTTATGATAATATTATTAGATAACCTGTTTGATATCATCAATTCATTTTTATTGAAGTTTAAGTGACGCTATTAGGCTGCAAAATTTTTATAAGAGAAATCTTATTTTTGTCTTACTTCCATGTTTTTCATTTCAAATGGTATGTCCTTAAAATGTAATTACCATGATTCATATCCTTTATATTATGTCCCTATACTATTTTTATAGATCATTTATGAGTGGTTGAACCATGTCCCCTCTCTTTTCAACGTTTTCTAAAACCCTGTAAAGTAGCCGTTATGCTGCAGAATTTTCGTCTCAAAATGACTCTCTCTTTTTCTCAAAATTATTTTATGTTATTAAGTGAATACTCAAAGATCTAATTTCTATAGGGGTATTAACATATATATCAAAATGGTCTATTTTAAATTTTGGTATTCACATACATGAAACCCGCTTTCCCTTTCCATGGGTTTTAAGTGACATAATGATCATGTCTTTAAAGCAGTGTTTAAAACATTATGATTATGAAATGAAACCCATTTCTTTTATTCAATATGGGTTTCTTATGAAATGATTGATGATGATATATGTGGATCACATGATAATAAAGACATGTCAAGGGTGTGCCCAGATAGTGCTCCAATGCATTGTGTAAAGACTTAATCTCTAGAGATGACCATTTAGATTGATACCTTGGTGAATAAACCTAGTAATTTTTAATGACACCATGGGGATGGACCTTCGTGAAACGAAATGATTGTCAATATTAAATGTTGCAGCCACAACTTCAAGTTATGAAAAATGTTATTTTTATTATGATATATCTCATTATTTCTTTCTCATGCCTTAAAGTTCTTTTCATGACCTTGTTAAAGTATCTCAAGTCCACATGTAAAATGTTTCTCTTATTTCCCTTAATGGGCCTTCTGCTCACCCTTTCTTTTGATGTATGTACCCAGGTTATGAGATGAAGTAATCAACCTAGGATGAACATAATGAGAAGCCTTTCAAGTGTTTAAGAAGAATTATTTATGTTGTTTTCATCTATTATGTTCCTGGATTCGAAGACACCAAACCTTAAAGATCCTCAGTTTTGTGTAATGTAATGAAAGTTTATGTTATAAAAAAGGCGGGATGCAATAGTTGGTATCAAAGGATGGTTTAGTTATTTGTGGAAATTATGATATAAATACATTAGGAAGAACCCTATAGAAAATTTTAAATATAGGAAAACTACTTGGTATTTTTGTAAGTATTGAGTAAGTTGTTTATCAAAAAAATACATCCCTATATGGATATTAGCAGGTAGAGGTGGCTCTGGCACAGATATAAATAGGGGTAAAACCCAAAAACACCACTTTGAGCTAGACCTGAACGGGAACTGGTGCACGATAATGGGCCTTTCTGTACTCTTGGTTACAACACTCCTGGGGGATATGTTTGGTTAATCATAAGCTTTTTTATGAATCATTATGAAGGAATTATAGAGAAATGTAATTATCTAAGAATGAAGTCTTAGTTAAAAGATTCATCAATGAAATAATTTTCTCACTAAGGTTTTATTCTTTTAGAAAATTATGGGCAATAGGAGGAACCGTGATGATGGTGACTGCATTGCACCATGTGCTGACGGACCTCCGATGGAAGCCGGAATGGAAACATTCATGCGAATAATGAACCAACTTACTCAAGTTATGAGTAATAACTTGAATCAAGTTGAGAGGATGATCTCACCACGAAGGGAACAAAATTCTGTTGAGTCCTTCATGCATCAAAGACCACCATCATTCAGGGGATCTACTGACCCATTGGTTGTGGAACAATGGATAAGCTCCATTGAAAAGAATTTTTCTATACTCCTTTGTTCGGAACAAGAAAAATTCACCCTTGTTGTTTGCAACCTAGAGGGAGAAGTATATCATTGGTGGTCACTGGTCAAAAAAATCCTAGAGGAGAGATGGAAGCTATTGAGTGGGAAGAGTTCTGGGGAATATTCTTTAATAAGTATTTCCCTCATTCCATGAGAAAAAGAATGGAGAAAGAGTTTCTCGAGTTGAAGTAGAAGGAGAACGAATCTATCAGAAGCTATGAGATGAACTTCACCTGACTTTCAGAATATACCTCTAGCTTTGTCATGGATCCAAGTTGGAAGGTTGATATATTTTTCGGTGAACTGAGACCTCATCGGCGGAAGAATTTAGCCAACCGGGACTACGATATCTATCAGAAGATCGTGCGGAGTGCAATGAAAGTCGAGCTAGAGTTTGGTGAGACACAGTGGTCTCATAATTCAAATGACAAGAAGAGATTGTTGGAGCCCAGTTTAGGGAAGACTTTTGATCAGGGAAGAGGTGGAAAGCAAATGCAACTTACCACATGCAATAAATGTGGGAACAAGCATCCGGGGAACTTCTTAATCGGAAGTGGCAAGTGATAAAAGTGTGGAAGAGGAGGCCATATTGATCAGAATTGTCGTAGTGAGGTGAAGCCTCAACTCCCCAACACTAACGACAGAGGAAAGATGGTTCTGGCCTTACCCGAAGTCCATTTCTTCAAGTGTGGACCGCTTGGGAACTATGCTAATCTCTGTCCAAATCCAAGGGTAGTGGAGGGGAATGACCATCAACCTCAGAAAAGGCCAACACAGCAAGGTCGTGCTTTTCCTATCACAACAACTGAAGTTGAAGCTCCGAATGACGTGGTAGAAGGTACTCTTGTTTTCCTCTCAAAACTAGCAACTAATTTGTTTGATTCTAGTTATACGCATTCCTTTATTTCCTCCACGTTTACAAAGAATATAGAATCAATCCCAGAATTTCTTGAGGTAGAGTTGTTATTCAAGACCCCAAGTGGGATTATCCATACATCAACAGTGTATAGAGACTCTAGTGTTTACTTTAGTGAGAACAATCTTATCACAAATCTTGTAGTCATTCCCATGTTGGAATTTGACGTTATACTAGTGATGGACTGGCTCTCAAATTATAATGCTATGATAAAATGCAGAAGTAAGGAAATCTCAGTAGTCTTGAATAAACGACCTATAATTATCTTCTAAGGAGACATATCTCGAATTGATCCCTATATGTAAGCCCCTCCTATAGATTTCTTTATGGAGTTAATCGGTGATGATGAAAAAGGAAAATAGAGCATACAAATAGAAGATGTTCCAATTTTCCAGGAATACATGGATGTATTTCCTAAGGAGTTACCTGGACCTCCCCCATAAAGAGAGGTAGAGTTATCCATTGAACTTGTACCTGGATCTCAACCTATATCAAAGACCCCATATAGAATGGAAAATGTGGAACTAGAAGAGTTAAAGAAACAACTCCAAAACTTGTTGGAGAAGGGGTTTATCCGTCCGAGTGTGTCTCCTTGGGGAGCACCAGTTCTCTATGTGAAGAAGATGGATGGATTAATGTGGCTATGCATTGATTATAGAGAACTGAACGGGATCACAGTGAAGAACAGATACCCCATTCCAAGAATTGAGGATTTATTTGACCAACTTTATGGGGATAAATTCTTCTCTAAGATTGACCTTTGATCTAGTTATCATCAACTGAGGGTGAAGAAGGAAGATATCCCAAATACTGCCTTCCGATAAAGATATGGGAATTATGATTTTACTTTTATGACCTTCAGCTTGACTAATGCTCCTGCTATTTTCATTGATTTGATGAATAGAGTCTTTAAGGACTACCTTGATAACTTTGTGGTAGTTTTTATTGATGATATTTTGATACATTAAAAAACTCATAAGGAGAATGAAGGTCATCTGAGGGTTATTTTGACAACTTTACGGAAGGAGAGGCTCTTTGGAAGGTTCAGCAAGTGTGAGTTTTGGTTACAACAAGTGGCTTTCTTGGGGCACATCATAACAAATGAAGGAATCTTGGTTAACCCTCCAAAGATAATGGTTGTGGGGGAGTGGCATCAACCCACAACAGTAACTGAGATTCGTAGTTTCCTAGGGTTAGCAGGATATTATAAGAGGTTTTCGAAAAACTTTTCATGGAATTCTAATCCACTAACCAAGTTGACTCGAAAAGGGGATAAGTTTATCTGGACAAAGGAATGTGAGGAAAGTTTCCAGGAGCTGAAGAAGAGATTGGTTACTGCACTTGTGTTAACACTACCCTATATCAGAGAAGGATTCTTTATTTTTAGCGATGCATCTCTGAAATGTCTTGGGTGCGTCCTCATGAAAAATGACAAGGTAATTGCTTATGCATCTCGACAGTTGAAGATTCACGAGCAGAATTATCCTACGCATGATATAGATCTAGCGGCAGTTGTTTTTCCTCTAAAGATATGGAGGCACTATTTTTATGGGGAGAAATGTAATATATATACTGACCACCAAAGTTTAAAATATAATTTCACACAGAAATAATTGAACATGAGACAAAGGAGATGGTTGGAGCTTATTAAAGACTATGATTGTTCAATTCCTTATCACCCTATAAGAGCAAACAAAGTTTCAGATGCGTTAATCATGAAAGACCCTGTTGTTCTGGAAACAATGAGGATCCTAGGAGATCCATTGATTAAAGATCTAGTAAAACTGGTCATGAGAATTATAAGGAAAGGGGCATCATCAACCCTATCCCAAATTATTTCTCAACCTTCATTACTAGAGAAGATCAAGAAGGATCAAAAAGAAGATCCTTTGCTGCAAGAGAAGTTGGAGACTGTAAAATATGGGAAGTTCCCTGATTTCAATATTGATCAAGAAGGTGTATTGAAATTTCATACAAGACTATGTGTTCTATCTATTCTAGAGATAAATAAAGAACTGATGGATGAAGCTCATAGCTCTACTTTCTCTATACATCCAGGAAGCACTAAAATGTATAGAGACCTTCGTAATCATTATTGGTGGGATAACATGAAGAGGGAGATTGATGATTACACTACACGGTTCTTGGCGGGTCAATAAGTAAATGCATAACGACAAATTACTAAGGGGGTATTACAACCGCAACCCATACCAGTATGGAAGTGGGATAATATCACTATGGACTTTGTAACTAGTCTCCCGAAAACATCCACAGGAAACACTGCGATATGGGTTATTGTGGACCGTCTCACCAATACTGCCTATTTTATCTCTATTCGAGAAGATTTCTCTCTAGATCAACTTGACAAGATATACGTAAAGGAAGTTGTGAGGCTGCATGGGGTACCACTATCCATCATGTCTGATCGTAATCCAGGATTCACATCAAAATTCTGGAGAAGTCTTCAACATGCTCAGAATACTGAATTGATTTTAGTATGGCCTATCATCCTCAAACTGATGGCCAATCTGAAAGGACTATTCAGACACTCGAAGACATGCTGAGATTATTCTCAATGGAATTTAAAGGTGGATGGGATCAACAACTCACATTAGTTGAGTTCTCTTATAACAATAGCTTCCATTCGAGTATTCAGATGGCACCCTATGAAGCTCTGTATGGAAAGCGATGTAGAACTCCTACTTGTTGGGATGAAACTGGTGAGAGAAAGCTTCTTAAGCCTGATCTCGTGCAAGAGATGACAGAACAGGTTCAAGTCATCCAACAACACATAAAGGCTTCTCAGATTCAGTAGAAGTGCTATGCTGACAATCGTCGAAGGGACATGGATTTTGGTGTTGGCAACAAAGTCTTCCTTCAAATTTCTCCATGGAAGAGAGTCATGCAGTTTGGGAAGAAGGGGAAGCTCAGACCTAGGTACATTGGCCCCTATGAAATCCTTGATCACATAGGAGCAGTGTCCTATCGTCTAGAACTTCCACTGAACCTAGCTCAAGTTCACAATGTCTTCCATCTATCTCTCTTGAGGAAGTACATACCCGACCCTTCACATGTACTGAACCCAGAGGTGGTACAACTGGAACATGACCTCTCTTATGAGGAGCGTCCAATGGAGATATTAGACTGTAGATACAAGGTTCTACGAAACAAGACTACCCACCTTGTGAAAGTGTTGTGGAGGAATCATAAATATGAAGAAGCGAATTGGGAGCTTGAGGATATGATGAAGCAAAAGTACCCTCACCTTTTCGACTAGGCCTCAAGTATAAATTTCGGGGAAAAAATTTCTTAAGGGGGGAAGAATGTAATGACCCAAACTTTTTGAGTAGTATATTAACTTACTCTTAATGATTTAATAGAGATGTTAATGGTTAATGAAGAAAGAGGAGTCGATGGCTTCATCCAGTATACTCGAACCTTATGAAGCCCACTTATCAGGGCTTGGGAAGGAGGTGGCATCTTTGGGCTTCGCTTTGGACCAAGCCCAAGCCGAACTCCAGCATGTCAAGCATGAAAGGAATTCCTACGGGAGAAGTTCATGTTAGTAGAGATTGCTACTAGGGCAATGTTATCTGAGCCTATCTCATATTCTCTCACCATAGCACACCTTACACTTAGGTCATATGATGGTGTTTTAAGGGGCTATGTGATGAGACCCTAGCGTCTTTGTGTAATCCTTTGGGATGAATAAATTGAGATTTATTCCTTTAGAGATGTTTGTGAAATTTCCTATGTCCGGATAATTTTAGGATGTATTTATTGATGAATTTTGAAAAAAATGATATTTTAAAATATTTATGTAAACCTTAAATAATTAATGATGTGTAATGATTTTCAAAAAAAGGACTTCTGCAAAAGTGTTCAGTAAAGAATTTGGAGTCTAATAAGATCAATATAATTTTTGATGAAAAGTAAATTATGAATAGTGATTTTACGCTTAGGATTAGTAATGTGACCAAATGGATTATTAATTTCACTCAAAAAAATTTTTAATATAATTTAGACACCTAGATTAAGTAATGTGATTCAATAAAATGGGTAAATAACAGTTTCATAAATTATTAGTCTAGTATTAGTTTTTTGGAGTGAATAGTGTTTTTTAAATTAAAATTAAATTAAAAATATTTAGAAAAGTATTTTTATAAAATGATCTTTATTTTTGAACTCAGAACACCTATATTATGTTATGGTAATTTTTTGGGTTTTTTTGAAAAAATTAATTTTCAGTGAATAGTGTTTTTATTTAAAAATTAAATTAAAAATATTTAGAAAATTATTTTTATAAAATGGAGTTCATATTTTAAATCAGAGCATCGATTTTTGGTTAAGGTGAAATTTTGGGATTTTTCTAAGAAAGATAGATTTTCAGTGAATAGTGAAAATACAGTTTTTAAGTACGGGTGTTTAATGACATCATTAAATGATGTATTAAGTATGTAATCGATATGGTTGACTTATGAATAGTATGATAAGGTATGAGATGTCCCAAGTGGCCAATACCATGGGCAAGCCCCTGGTTTTGCAAAAACCACCAATGAGGTGTCCCTTGGCCATTAATGCCTTGTCCCCTCACTTTCCCTATAAATACCAAGCCATTCACTCATCCTTTGGACTCCAAAATCATTCTCAACGATGTTCTATTCTCCTTACCTCCCATTGAGTCCCCCCAAGGTGCCCTCAAGCCTATCAAGGTCCCATCCTTTGAGTTTTAAGAGTTACATTTAAGGTAAGGGATCTGACATCTCTCTTTCTTTTCAAGTAATCTCTTTTATGTCATTCCTTTTATGCTCCATGTTCATATGTGGGAGTATGTTATTTTAAATTCCTATTACTTCCCTTTTAATTTTCTTATTATTAGATATCCCCTCTTACTCTCATCATTTTGTTTTATGAATGTTTAAGTGGAGCCGTTAGGCTGCTGAATTTTTTAAGGAATTCTTTCCTCCTTCTCATTTTTCAAGTTCTATTTTCATGTGAATTATTTCAAGTTCCTTTTTATTATGTTGGGGTATGATATCTATATATATAATATTTATCTTTTATGATCATATTATTAGAGACCCTATTTGATCTCGTAAATTCATTTTTATTGATGTTTATGTGACGCCGTTAGGCTGCCAAATTTTTATAAAAGAAATCTTATTTTTGTCTTACTTCCATGTTTTTCATTTCAAATGGTATGTCCATAAAATTTCATTATCATGATTCATATATTTTATATTATTTCCCTATACTATTTTTATAGATCATTTATGAGTGGGTTACCCATGTCCCCTCTCTTTTCAACATTTTCTAAAACCCTGTAACGTAGCTGTTATGCTGCAGAATTTTTGTCTCAAAATGCCTCTCTCTTTTTCTCAAAATTATTTTATGTTATTAAGTGAATACTCAAAGCTCTTATTTATACAGGGGTATTAACATATATATCACAATTTTCTATTTTAAATTTTTGGATTTACGTACATGAAACCCACTTTCCCTTTCCATGGGTTTAAAGTAACATAAAGATCATGTCTTTAAAGCAGTTTTTAAAACGTTATTATTATGAAATGAACCCCATTTCTTTTATGCTATATGGGTTGTTTATGAAATGATTGATGATGATATATGTGGCTCACATGATAATAAATACATGTCAAGGGTGTTCCTAGAGAGTGCTTCTATGCATTGGGTAAAGACTTTATCTCTAGAGATGACCATTTAGACTGATACCTTGGTGAATAACCTTGATAATTTTTATTGACACCTTGGGGATGGACCTTGGTGAAACGAAATGATTTTTAATATTAAATTTTGTATCCACATCTTAACGTTATGAGAAATGTTATTTTTATTATGATATATCTTATGATTTCTTTCTCATGCCTTAAAGTTCTTTTCATGATCTTATTGAAGTATCTCAAGTCCGCAAGTAAAATGTTTCTCTTGTTTCCGTTACTGGGCCTTCTACTCACCCTTTCTTTTGATGTATGTACCCAGGTTATTAGAGGCAGTAATGAACCTAGGATGAACTTAAGGATAAGCCTTTTAATTGTTTAATAAGAATGCTTTATGTTGTTTTCATGTATTATGTTCCTAGTTTCCAAGACCCTAAAACTTAAATATCCTCATTTTTGTGTAATGTAATGAAAGTTTATGTTATAAAAAAGGCGGGATGCTGTAATAATGTCCCTGGTTTTTTGGAGCAGGTTGAATTCCATGCCCATTTTTAATTTTCCTAGTTTGGTGGGTAGACCAAATAATTCCTTATTTAAAAAAACTTAGTTAAGGTATTTTTGTTCATCCAAGTCCTTAATTGTAGATGAATATTAATGTGCTACATGGTTTTTTGTGTTTCAATTCAGTTTTAGGTGCATCAGAGGACATAATCCCAAGATTTATGGGCACATAGGTAGGGGAACATAGTTTAGACAAACTATGTGGACCCTCAAAGAGTAACCAAGTGACATTTACATTCATTTGAAATGGTTTTAAAAAATGTATAGGTGGTTTCCACATTTTATATGGGGAAACATTCTATCTTTATCAGAGGTATCTACATGGATTGCACATAGGTTGGGAAAATCATGCATAAGAGACACACTTAGTGAAACTTAGCTAGTGGATATGCACATGCTATGGACTGTTTGGCCCTACATCTTAGCAAATTAAAATGATGAAAAGTCATTTTCCATGGTAACCTATTTATTTTCCTCTCTTATTCTTTCTTCTTCCATGATCACAAATAGTAGTGGGGAAGCTCCTCCTTCATCCTCCTCTAGGTGTTGAGGTATCTTCATCATCTAAGCTATGTTTCTAGATTTGTTTGTGTCATTGGAATCATAATGGTAATACATGCAATCCTCTTACCTATGATCGTCTGTTAAAGTATCCACCAATCTGAAGTTAGAGTTTCTCGTCATTCTTAGTGATTTTGTTGTTGTTTTGGAGGTGCAAATTTGAGTGAAATATTGAGTTAACTGAGAGAGACCTCAGTAAATTAATGTTTTATTTTTTGATTGATTAAATGATGTTAAGATATACCTATGGTAATGCTTGTATAATTCTACAAATTTATTGAACATAATGAGAGGCTTAAGTCTCAGGTATTATTAGGTCATGGTATTATATTTATCAAATTGATTTATTTGAATTTATTTATATTGAATTACTGTGTTCTATGGTAACATGATGGTCTTAGCTTGAAGAAGGTTATAAATCCTTTTTGGATACTTAACATAATAGGAGAGGTTCATTATTTTAATTTTTTGTGGTTATATATGTTTTACTACATAGATACATCATATTAATCATAGATGCAAGATATGAACACATTTTTGGTGGCCTACTGAGATTATTTTCTCATATAATAGATGGGCATTTCGGGATGCGATCATATTATATGGATTTTAAATATGGTAAAGGTTTTGGTATCATAGTTGGATCATAGTGATTGAGTTTAAATGGGACAAAGGGAAAGGGATCATGGGTTCTTTCCCCAGCCAAAGTTCCCTTTTTTTCTTTTTTATTCAAAATTCTATTAAATGTATATACTAAGGTCATCTATTAGAGACACTTCTGATTATTTTCTATATGACATATTTTTATGCATGTTCTATTTTAGTATCTAAAATTTAGGATTGAAATCTGATGTAGATTCTCAATATACAAGAGAGGGGTGAATTGTAACATTTAAAATTTATTTAGAACTTTTAAAGTTGATATAAAACTTTTTATTATTTAACAAATCTAAACAAGGTAAATTCACCTAAATTCTGGGTTCTACAAACATGCTAGATTTATTAAATATGGTTCTATAAATAAAACTTACGAAAAGTTTACATGGGAAAAGATTATTCCTTAAAGCCTATAGAATCTTACTAATCATAGTACAATTTCAAGAAAGTATAAGATAGTTACACTTTCCTTATTAATCAAAATTCAACAGAAAATAATATTGGAATAATACAAGTAAAAGGTATGAAATCATTTAACCCCAAGATTTGGGTATCCAACAACCTTGGATAAAGGTCTCTTGATTTATTCTTTTAAGAATTCCTATCTCACCCACACCAGGGTAAGCCCTCAATAAGAATATCGGAGTCTGTCTTGCTATCCCTGCAAGCCCTCAAACTTCACGGTAGTAGGAACCTCTATCTTCTTTATCATGGAATTACTAGAACATTAAGGTAGTCGGAAGCTCGGTCTTCCTATCCCCGGAAGCCCTTGATTGTACCTAACAACAGTCAGAGTCACACGAAGAAAGATGAAAAGGTTGTTCAGTATGAAAAAAGCATGAGTGTATCTCTCTCTAGAAATCAATTCTACAATAGGAAATATCTAGAGTTGTAGAACAGGTAGTCAGTCGTATCTTGGGTGTCTATGTCATTTAAATGAGCTTCTATTTATAGACATTTCTCCAATGGTTGGCTCCCTCCTCCAATGGTCATATTTTTCCTTGAATTTTGGAGGGACCTGTACATGTGTCACTCCAATAGAAGTTGGTTAGAAGAAGAATGCATGACATCGTTTCATAATTGTAAAATGAGTAAGTAAAATATGGTTGCTCAAGAAAATCTATTTTTCAGAGTGTATGGAAAAATAATGATCAGAGTCTAAGTAAAAAACATTATGAGCCTATTTTACATGAATATTCAGATTCTAGTTTTCAAGGAATCTTGAGTCATAATTCTCTACACATCGGAGTATGAATTCTAAGGAATTCAGATTCTGAATTCTAAGGAATTTGAATACTGATTTCAAAGGATTTTGGAATCTAAATTCTAAGGAATTATAAATCTGAATTATATGGAATTTGGAGTCTGAATTCTAAGGAATTATAATCCTTAATTCTACAGAATTCATAGTCTGAATTCTAATGAATTAGGAACCTGAATTCTATGGAATCTGGGGTCTATATTCTAAGTAATTTGGTACCTGAATTCTAAAGAATTAAGAGTCTGATATATAAGGAATTTGGAACCTGAATTCTAAGGAATTTGGTTACTGAATTCTAAAGATTTCGGCATCTGAAATCTAAAGAATTCATAGTCTGAATTATAAGGAATTCAGAGTGAGAATTACAAGGAATTCAGAATATGAATTTTAAAGAATTCGAAGTCTGAATTATATGGAATTCAGAACCTGAATTATATGGAATTCGAAGTCTGAATTATAAGGAATTCTGTACTTAAATTCTAAAACATTTGGTACCTAGATTCTAAGGAATTCGAAATCTAAATTTTAGAGAATTCAGAATATCAATTATAGAGAATTATGAATCTATATTTCAGAGAATTTAGAATATAAATTTCAAAGAATTTGTAATCAGAATTTAGAACCTAAAAATAAAATACATTATATCTAATTATTTATAGGATTCTGAGATTTTAGAAATTAAACCAAATTTTACACTTAGAAATAAAAAGAGTTAGGTTTAGTGAAACTAAATTATTAGCAATGGTAACAAAGATAGGGAGAAAATTTCCTTGGGAAGGAAAAAATTCATTAATAAGATAAATCTCATGGGAAATGAAATTTTCTTTGAGATAGAGTGTTTGTTATTTTCAAAACATAAAAGAATGGAAAAGTCATTAGTAAACCTTATTGACTCCACAATCTCCCCCTTTTGGAAAGCACAAACATCCTTAATAAAAAGAATCTAAGGACTTAGAAACTCTATCTACTAATGAAAAATTATATCCATTTAGTTATGGATCATAGTAAATTCGACTAACAACCCCCTAGGATTTGGAATCACTAAGGATTGTCTTATTGATTTCCTGAATGATAATTTTCATTTTCTTGCATTCAAAAAACATCATTGGTAAGAACATTCCTCTTGATGAACTCCCCATAACTTAGGTATACTTATTAATTACTTTGTATTCTTGTTAACATTCCTTTCTCCCACTTTGGGAATTTAATAAATCAATAGAGGGAATGAATAAATTGGTACTTGAAACATTAGTACTAAACAACCAAAGAATATGGAGAACAACAAAAATTTCATTAATACGACAATTATTTTTAAAATGAGGAAAATACAAAAAAATATTGGAATGTAATCTTAATATCACACTGTCTCCTTCGGCATGAGCATATACAAAATAGTTTTTAGCTTCTTGAGATCTTTGTGATCCTCTTCTGCACGGTTTAGCAACTGATCCTAGTCTTTACCTTTCTTCTCTAAGGATTTAATTTTTTCTTCTTGAGCCTTAAGAATATCTTCCTGAGCTTTCAACTGTTCTTCTTGCTTAAAATGATTCTCTTCAATCTTTATTAAAATATCTCTTTCTCACTTCCAATTCATGGCCATAGATTTATGCTTTCCATTCAGATCCTTAACTTCTTGCTTCTGATTAGTCTCTTCAAGACATAACTTTTACTCAAAACTATTTGAAGGATCTTTAATATTACCATCTTTGGTGTCGAATGCATCTATGAAATTTTCATGAAATTAATCAACGATCCTCATTTATTCGATTGTCTTCTTTGACCAGCTTGTCATCTTTTTGGAAGATATTTTGTGATCCTCATAACCAGTGAGGAATGTTTTGAAATCTACCTTCAGTTTAACACACTTGTCCATAACCATGGAAACTGAATATGAATTTTGATTTATTGTATGATGAAGCATATGAAATATTGAATATTTTCTTAGAAATAAAGGAATTGTACCAACCAGCTTCTTCAATGACTGAACAACAAAATCGTGTCCAACAGAAGATTATTTGGAATCCGAATGTTTGGTTGATGAAGATTATTTTTCAATATCCTCATTTTTTCTATTTGATGAACCACCAAAATCTTTCCTCATAACCACATATTTACTAGGTGTATCTAAAACTACCTTATTTCACATATCTAGTCTTGAAATGATGTCTTGTTCTTTAGAATATTCATGATCACTATAAGATAGTTGAACAATCTTATCTTCCTCAACTTCTTCTTTCACTGCATCAGCCACTAGATCTTCCAGATGAATAAAATCATGATTACCAAATTCATCATATGATGGCTTATTCACTTCTTCTTCACCCTTCTCATCTTTTCCTGGTGTAGAAATTTTTGAGGATTCATCTTGGGAAGTTCGGATTGATAATTTTACAGATGGACTTTCCTTCTCATGGTACTCTTCAATTTGCTTTATGATATCATCAGATTAATTCCCTTCTTCATCCACCTCCTCTTATTCTTTTATTGAATCTTACACTTCTTCATCTAAAACTATTTTTTCTTCATTATGTGATTATGGAATAAACAATTTTTTCCTAGAGTCTCTTGTAATAGTTCTAATGAAAACTATTTTTGTACCAGAAATTATTTAGAGGATCTTTCAGTAGCCTTGAGAATAGATAGAATGACATCAGCTTCTGACAATTTATTTCTTTGCTTATTTTATTTTTCATCATTTACAAGATTATCAACAGCCTTTTCCTTCAATGGTTTTGCTTCAACAGGGTCAATGACAAACATAGGATTCCCTTCCTTCTAGTTTTTCTTATCTTCTCTCCACTTAGCCAGTACTTCATCATGATAAGATTTTTTCTTCTTCGGCTTCATTGGTTCTGACAGAGTTTCCTTGGACATGGGTGTTTTTGATTTTTCTTCTGGATCCTTATAATTTTTATTCCTTCGATCATTATTAGAGATTTCATCCACTTCTAGATTCTTTGACAAATCTTCTAATTCATCTTCAGATAGATCATAGAATTACCTGGATTCACTGGAAAATACAATTTTCATTCTTATTAAGGTGTCATCACTCAGCATCATATCTTTGTAATTTCTCCACATGTAACTACATGGGATTTTGAATGAATGAAGGAAAATAACAATAATATTTGAAAGAATATGTGGATACATAATAATATGAGACTTTAGATTTCCATTCTTGGTATTCAAAATAATTTACAAGAGATACTTAATGAAGTATGTCTTCCTTAGATTCACCTAGAAGTCCAAAATATATATGTCACTCTTTTTTAGAGTATCCTTTTCCCCTTTCCTTGGAATTATAAAGCCTTTATCCCACAATTCCAGAATCCACAAATTTATAGAAAGATAAATGATCTTAATAGTCTTCACAAATTTCAATCAAAGAAACTCTATTGCCTTCTCTTTATTTAATGATCCTAATTCATCAGGTAATTTGAGTGTACAGAACTCTACATCACCTTAATAAGAAATACTAACCAGACTTGATGCCTTGCTGTATAAAATAGAGTAGGCCCTTCCTTAATAATCAAAAGAAAATTTATCTTTCTATCCTTCCATGAGAAAGAACGTTTTTTTATAAAACTCCACCATCAACTCCAGATACACCGGATCCTGTACCTTTTTCTTCGAAATACAAAGGCTCTCATAGCAATCCAACTTAATATTTTTGGAAACAATAGAATCATAATTTTTGAGGAATTTCTTATCAACTTGCCTCTCTCGATATATCTGACACTCAGATATTTATTAAACAGTTGAAATTTCTATCGAAGAAGAATCTTTAGAATAAATTTGGAACTGAGGAAACATTGTGGATTTAGAACGGCCATAAAATACAAAGGTAGGGCTTTATCACACAAAAGCGTGAAAAACCTCTGTGGGAAAACCATCTGGGGGATTTATATAGGTGATTTAGGAAATAATTAAACTTCCATGGTTGATCCAATTATTATAAAATATTATGATCAAATCTGACAGTTGAGCTTATAAATGATGACGAAATTTTATAGGTTTCGATCTTATGAGGTTTTTAAGATAGGCATTTGGATTTAAGAAAAAACTAAATCTGAAAAATTTTAAAAAAAATTCCAACAAGTAAAATATGATTATGAAAACATAGAAATGAAATCACAGCTTTCAGAATTCTATGAAAATTATTCGTAACGAGGAATATTTTTCTTGGAAAACGTTAGATTCTAGATAAATTTATAAACTAATTTAAAGGGGAAAAATGATTCTGAAAACAAGATTAAAAAACTTGATTATGAAAAATTTGTATTATAAAAAACTTGATTATGAAAAATTTTGATTTCGAAAAAAAATTTGATTATGAAAAATTTGATTAAGAAAATTTTGGAAACAAGAAAATATACACCCCCTATGAAATGAAATTATTTGATGTAAGAAGATAGGTTTCAACAATATGTTAATATAGACTATTACCTTACAGTTATCATTCTTATCTTCTGTTTAATATATTCAAATATATCGGAGGGTAAGAATTTTTTGAAAATATCAGCAATCTGATCTTGTGTTACGATAAATTGAAGAATGATATCTCATTTTTGTTTGTGATCTCTAAGAAAGTGATGCCTAATATATATTTGTTTTGCACAAGAGTGATGTGTAGGGTTTTTACTTAAGGAAATGTAACTAGTTTTATCACACAATATTTGTGTTTTGGTAAAACTCATACTATAGTTTGTGAGTGTGTGTTCCATCCACAATACCTGAGCACAACAACTTCCAGCTGCTACATATTCAACTTCAATAGTAAAATTTTCTACTGAGTGTTTCTTTTTTCATGACTAGAAAAATAATGAATCTCTTAAGAAATGATATGTTCTATATATACTTTTCTTATACATTCTACATCTACCAATGTTAGCATCCTAAATTGGTTTTAGAATAAAATTATTTCTAGAAGTATAAAAGAGTCCTAAATACATGGTTCCATTTAAGTTACAAAAATTACTTTTCACTACCTTTAAATGAGATTCCTTATGATTGGATTGATATCTTGCACATTAGAAAACTGAGAAAATTAAGTCAGTATGACTAGCTGTTACGTAAAGTAGACTTCCTATCATACCTTTAAATGATGTTTGATCTACTGGTTTCCAAAAATCATCAAGATCTAGTGAATTTAAGGTACCAATGGGAAAACTTATACTCTTAGTGTTTTCATATGCATACTTTTTAAGAATATATTCAATATACTTATGTTGGGATATATAGATTCCTTCTGGTTTTTGAGAAATTCAACAACCAAGGGAAAATGTTAACTCATCGTTCATACTCATTTCAAACTCTGACTTCATTTGATCCACAAAGGATTCAGTTAAAGATTAATGAGTTGAACCCAATATAATTTCATCAACATAAATTTGAACAATCAAAAAAAATTTCTTATATTTAGTTATAAAAAGGGTTGGATCAACATTTACCTTATGATTATAGGTTTGAAATAATACCCTATAAGTATATCACACTAAGCTCTAGGGGATTGTTTAATTATATATAATGCATTGGTATGTTTGAAAACATGTTCAGGATGTTTTGTATCTTCAAAATGAGGAGGTTTTTCAAAAATCACTTCCTCTTGAACATAACCTTTATAGAAATCACATTTAATATCCATTTGAAAATGTTTGAATTTAAATAATGCTTCAAAGGAAAGTAAAAAACAAATGGATTCAAGTCTAACTACAAGAGCATAGGTTTCTTCATAGTCTATTTATTCTTGTTGATTATAGCCTTTATCAACAAATCTAGATTTATTTCTTACTATGATTCCATTTTCATCATACTTATTTCTGAAGACCCATTTTACTCTAATAAAAGAAGTTTCTTTAGGTATTTCAACTAAGGTCCAGATTTTATTCCTTTCGAATTTATTTAGCTCATATTTCAAAGCTTTTATCCAATCATCATCACCAAATTCTTCATCAGTTCTTTTTGGTTCTGTTTGGGAAAGGAATGCAAGATGTTCTACTTCATTTCATAAAGAACTTCTATTCCTTACTGGTTAATTTACATCACCAATGATACTATCACTAAGATGATTCCTAGGAAATAATTAATTTGGGTTTTGTAAAACCTGTTCATCAACATATGGTATGAAATCTTCTAGGATGAATGCTTCAGAAACATTTTCTTAAACATTTTCCTTACCATAAAGATATTCTATCATGGGATAACAATCAGTTTTCGAAAACACATCTGAAAAAGTAGGTTGAGTTTTTTTAAAATAAAGGGATTGGTTTCCTCAAATTTAAAATGCATTGTTTCATCAATAGTACAAGTTTTTTTTATTAAAAACTATATATGCATTAGAAGTTGTGGAGTACCCTAAGAAGATTCCTATATCATCTTTTGGTTAATATTTATGTAAATTATCTTTAGTATTGAGAATGAATACTTTGGAACCCAAAACCTTGAAGTATGAAAGTCTAGGTTTTCTACCATTCCATAACTCATTAAGAGTTTTATTAATTAAAGGTCTAATCATAACACGATTTATAGTATAAAAAGTAGCACTTACAACTTTAGTCCAGAGATGTTTGGCTATCAAATTTTTACTCAAAATTGTTCTTGAAATATCTTAAAGAATTATGTTTCTTCTTTCAACAACACCATTTTTTTGAGGAGTTCTTGGTGATGAGATGTTATGAGTAATGCCTTTTCCACTAATTTTTTTTTTCAAAATCAGAATTTTGAAATTCTCCTCCACGATAGCTATGAATAGTTATCAATGGAATATCTTTCCCATTATTTACTTAGGCTCTAAATGTTTTTAAATTAGAAAAAGATTCAGATTTCATTGCTAGAAAATAGGCCCATGTAAATCTAGTGTAATCATTAACTAAGAAAAATAAATAATATTTTTCTCCCATGCTTCCAGTTTGTGTTGGAATTAAAATATCCATATGTACAAACTATAATTCATCATTGGTTGAGACTTCACAGAATGATTTAAAACATGATTTATGTTTCTTTCCATATTTACAAGGATCCCATTCTTTTGAAGAATCAAATATATGATCTGATAGATCCTTAACTAGTCTTTTCATTGATAATTTTCACAGGTTCTTAAGGTTATAGTGTCCAAACATTCTATGCCATAACCATTAATGATCTTCCATTTTACTAAGACAAGGTAGATCTTATCTCATAAGGTCTTATAGGTTTAATGTATAAACACGCTCTTGTTTATGGGCAGAAAGAATAAACTCTTCCTTGGAATTGTTTACTAAACACTTGTCATTCCTAAAATTCACAAGTTATCTATAATCACAAAATGGACTTATTATAATAAGGTTTTACTTAATACCATTAACAAATAAAACTTTTTAAATAAATGTTTTTTGAATAAGAACAATATTAAATTTACCAATAATTTCTCCCTAAGCATTATCTCCAAAATTTACTTTTCCTCCCTTTGTCTTGATAATCTTTTGAAAGATGCTTTGGTTACTAGTCATGTGCCGATAACATCCACCATCCATGTAACATGTATTTATGTTGGTACTATCTTTATTTTTCTTGAAAATAATAGTGTTAGACTTTCAAAACCCAAACTTTTATGGATATGGAAACATCAGAATGAAATAGCATAGGAATCCACATTTTCATTGAATAATAATCTTTATGAAAACCTAATGAGTATTTTTTGTTAACGGAATTTTTTTTCCAATGCCGACCACACTGACACTTACTGCAGAAAGGAGCACTTTGAAGAACAAAATAATTATTACTAAAACTGGTTTTGAATAAGTATAACCAAATCCAGAATTATTCCTTAAAGGCTGAATTTGGGAATACATCTTATCAAAGTATTCCTTACCCAAGGTAAACTTTGACAAACACTTCCTGAAGGAAAATATTTCTGACTTCAGTCTAATAACGTAGTTTTTTTCCTCAAAACAATAGTTTTACCACTATATTTAGTCTCTAAAACATTTTTCTTAGAAATTAATTTTTTTAGATCCTTTGAAGGTTTATCCTTCTGAAAATTAACTTCCCCAAGGGGTATTGAAATAATTTTAAAATCGTAAATTTTCTTATCATGATCATTAGAAAGACTTGATACATCTTTAGTAGGAATAGATATTCTAGAATTTTCCTTATCAAGATTTTTCTTGACTTCAGATTTTTCATTCTCAAGGAGCTTAGGAAACCTATAAACTTATTAATAAGTAGGTAAAGTAATATCTTCATCAGAAAAAGATTCTTCATCTGAATATTCATAATATTTACTATCATTATATTTAGAATTCAAGGATACATTGGTTATGGATTCAGAATATGGTCCTTGGCCATTAAATAATGATTTTCAATAGGTAACATCACATGTAAATGAAGATTCTTCTAACCAGAAGATTCATTCTCTGAGGATTCATCAGAAGAGTCTCCACCACTGGCACTCTAGGCGTCATTATATTGAAAAAATTTCTTATCATTAGCTTTGTAGTGCTTCTTTAATTTCCTCTTAGAATGATTTTACTTTCTTTCCCTTCTCTTAATCATAAGACAATCTGGCCATATATTCCCTGATCTTTTGCTTAAAAAACATGTCACGACCCATCCTCGGGGCCCGTGCCGTGACTACCCCAAGCCCACCTTCCATAGGCCAGGGGCTGGCGACTAGCACCAAGGCGTAAATCCCAACAAAAAGGGAAGGCATTGCCTTTGAAAAGTAAACAAGCACCACAGAGTAAGCAAGCGGAAAAGTAAACACTAAGTAAAAACTGTACAGGCTGTGCTGAAAGTAAAAGGGGCCAGAAATACAAGCCCAACTGTAAAGTACAACTGAAAGGAAAAACAGTAACTGAAAAGGGAAAACTGCAGCGTCGAGCCGTCCTCTGGAAGTCCCACCTGAAGGGTGGGTACAGATAGCCTCCACTGCTCCTCGGGTCCACCTGACCGCTCCGAGTACGTCCCGCCCAGTGGTCCACCTCCAGGTACTGTCCGGCTCCGCACGCCTCCTCCACGATCAGCGCTGTCCGTTGTCTGCAACCAACACCACGAAGTGCGGGCATAGCCCGTGCAGGGGTGAGTATAAGCTACTCAGTAGGGACCCCGAGACCCCCGAAGGTCTCCCGAAATCCACAAAGGATAAGCCACGAAGGAGAGATACAATCACGAAGTAACATCTGACACGGCTTAGGTATATGCCCATTCATATACCTAAGTCATCAATTCCACGATCGGATCCAACGTCCGAGCCCTAGCACAACCCAGTCCACACAGGAAAGAAAAACGCATACCCACGCAGGATAGAACAACACAATACACAAAGGAGAGTAAACAGTAAATCCACATAGGATAGCTCAACACAATCCACAAAGGAGAGAAACACAAGATTCAGCTCACACAGGTATACTTCTTTGGATGAAGAAAAGATGATCTCTGATCCATATAAGTCGTCGGACCCACGAAGGATCGATAGGTAACTAATCTCTGCAGTGACCCACACAGGATCGGACCCACACAGGATCGGGCCCACGCAGGACCTGTAGGAGTTGGCTCACACAGAACCGCTGAGTGTTGACCCACACAGGATCGGATCCACACAGGATCGGGCCCACACCGGACCGGGCCCACGCAGGACCTGTAGCACTGATCCACGTGGGATCGCTGAGTGCAGTAGTCATCACAGTCTGCTGAGGATCTCTGCACAGTCGTCGCCGCAGTCCACTGAGGATCTCTGCACGGTCGTCGTCGGAGTCCACGGAGGATCTCTGCACAGTCGTCGCTGTCGAGGAAGCCGTCGCAGCCAGCACTAGGGTTCCCGCACACAGCAAGCTCGTTCGGGAGGGTCCGCTCCACGAGCCGAGAGGCTGATACATCAACTGTCACAAAGTCCAGTGTTGATGTATCCAAAAGTTCTGTATCGTCAACAGGAACTCAACGCAACAGACGGCGCGTCGATCGGACGCCCGGTTTGAGAGTTATTGGCTTTTTCGTCCTAGGGGCCCGGTTGGTTTTTAAGGCAAAACCAACCCGAATGTACTCCACCTGCGTCCAAACCTCGGGCGGAGTAAGCCAAAAGATCCGTCTCACTTAGAGGAATTCAACAAAGCTGACGACACGTCAATCAGACGTCTGTGGCTCAAGATATGAGCGTTTCCGCTCCGAGGGCCCGGTTGGTTTCGTGTACGAACCAACCCGGCCGAACTCAAAGTATTCCTGAAACCTTGAGTGCGATATACCGAAACGACCGTCTCGATCCAAGGATCGCGGTGCCGCCGACGGCGGGTCGTTTGGAGGCCCGTAGCTCAAGATACGACCATTTGAACGAAGTCTGTCCGAAGACGGGGGGTCCGGGCCCGGGCCGACCCGGCCCGACCCCCCCTGGTTGGACCGAACCGGGTCGGGTCCGACCCGGTTGGCCCGGCCCGGCCCGGCCAGGGCCGGTCCGGCTCGGCTCGGCCGAGCGGCCGAGCGGCCGACGCGGGGGAAAGCCGCCGCCCCGCGTGACACCCCCGCGGCACCCGCGGGGTGCCGCGTGACAACCCCTCGGCACCCGCGGGGTGTCGCCCTGGACACCCGCGGGGTGCCGCGTGACAACCCCGCGACACCCGCGGGGTGTCGCGCTGGACACCCGCGGCACCCGCTGGGTGTCGCGCTGGACACCCGCGGGGTGCCGCGGTACAACCCCGCGGCACCCGCAGGGTGTCGCGCTGGACACCTGCGGGGTGCCGTGGGACAACCCCGCGGCACCCGCGGGGTGTCGCGCTGGACACCCGCGGCACCCGCGGGGTGTCGCGCTGGACACCCGCTGGGTGCCGCCGCCTCCGGCCACCGGAGTCGCTCCGGTGGCCCATTTTCCTTCCTGTCTGCGCCGTTGTTCCTCCCGGGTTCCGTTCTTTACTGCGGGATCATCAAACACCCGTTGCGGCACGTTCCGTCGTCGGCCGCCAAATCCGCAAAACACGAAGAACGACGGAGGGTTGCCAGGCCATGTTCGTTTGACCCGCACCCTCCGCGTTAGAGATAAACAACCGGGAGAAAAATAGAATGTTCAACACATGAACCAACAATTTTAATAAAATAAAATTGTTTCTTTGATTCCGGTTCTTTAATTTTTAAAGAACGTTCACGGGAATAAAGAGGGGTATTCCAAAATATAAAATCCCTAACTCGATGATCGTCGCACGCGGGCGTTCTTCGCGGAAAAGTTCGTCGCGGAAGAGAGGGATTGTCGCGTCGTCGCGGGGAGGTGTCGCGTCGTCGCGGAATCCGGCGTTGAGTCGGCGAACTCAACGCAACATGAACAGCAGATTTAATTTAAATTTATTAAATCCGTGCTTTGGTTAAGAATCACAAAGGAGATAAAAAGGAAGGTCTGAGAATCTTACCTCAAGCAGCCGATCGAAGATCCGTCGCGGAGGAGAGACGTCGCAGAAGAACGTTGTCGGCGATGCGGATCACGGCGTCGCGTCGTCGATTTCCGGGTTCGGCGTTCTTCGCGTTCATCGCGTTCTTCGCGAAGGAGGAAGAAGAAACAAGAATCCTCTCAAATCTTCTCAAAAGATTTTGGGTTGGTCTTATTTTATTAATATGCCAACACACGAAAACAGGTTAAGAAATGATTGAATTAATTCGTTGAATTAATTCAACGAAAGAAGCAGGCCATTTAATTCATGAAAGAAACAGCCCATTTAATTCACAAAAGAAACAGCCCATTTAATTCACGAAAGAAACAGGCCAATTAAATGGTCTGTTAAGAATTTAGAAAACCCGTCAGTTGACTTTCATTAAGACGGGTTTTCACGGGTGCGTTTCTTAGCAGAAAGAAACAGCGGGGCTCGTGCAGGCCCCACCTCACAAATATCCTACCAAGGGGGTAGGATATTTCTGGATAGCATCCTATCCAGTTCAACTCAGTTCAAGCCGCCATTAAGTGGCTTCAAGTGGCTTCCAAGTGGCTTAAGTGAAATAAAATAAAGTTGTCGCAAAATTATTTTATTTCTTAACTTTAAGCCCGAAAATTAAAAACCACACCCGAGCAAACGCAACTCCGGAAGTGGCGTTTCTAAGCGAATACCAGCGCTACGATTTCATCGGAGCCCTCAGAATTCGATTCTGGGCACCGGTTCAAATGTTAGAAAAACCCGCTCGTCCGTTCACTGAACGTACCCGAGCCAAACTTCAGAAAATGATTCTGGGCACACCGGGCCTCAGAATCAGGTGCCGTCAGAAACTGCGCTCTTGTAAAATTCCAAAGAAAATTAAGAAAAAAAAAATTTCCTTGAAATTTACGGGTCTTTACATTACTCCCACCTCAGGACTTTACATCCCCGTAAAGATACATCAAAAACTAGGGAAACAAATGTGGGTACTGAGCACCCATCTGAGCCTCCCGCTCCCAAGTGCTCTCCTAGAGGTTCCCGTGCTGCCATCTGATGCGCACAAGAGGAATCGATCGCCCACATAGGACCCGCTCCTATCGATTCTCTATCTCCACTAGGACCTCCGCAAAAGTCGCCCCATCATCCACGTCTAGCTCCCCATAGTCAATGATGTGTGTCAGGTCGTGCACGTATCTCCTCAGCTGGGATACGTGGAAGACGTCGTGCACCCGGTGCAACTGAGGTGGCAGAGCCAGATGATAAGCCACCTCGCCAACCCTGCTGAGGACCTGGAAGGGTCCGATGAAGCATGGAGGCAACTTGCTGCCTCGGCCAAATCTCCTCAAACCACATCGAGGTGAGACCCGCAAGAAGACGTGGTCGCCATCCTCGAACTCTAGTGGCCTCCGCCTCCTGTCAGCATATGACTTCTGCCGGCTCTGTGCTGTCCTCATCTGCTCCTGGATGACCCGGACCTTCTTTGTCGTGGCCCGCTCCTACATCAGGACACACCCGAGTCCGGTCCCTGATGCATCGCAGTAGACTACGTATCCAACTCCCTCCTCAGGCAACCTCAAGATAGGTGCGCTGGTCAGCCTCTGCCTCAGCTCCTGGAAGCTCTACTGACATCTGTCTGACCACACGAAGGGTTTCCCCTTCTTCGTCAATGCTGAGAGTGGGGCCGCAACTCTGGAGAAGTCTGGCACAAATCTCCGACAGTATCAGGCTATGCCCAAGAAACTTCGCACCTCTGTCACGCTCTTGGGTGGCTCCCAAGATAGCACTGTCTCGATCTTCGCGGGATCCACTGCAACTCCCGCCTTAGAAATGACGTGCCCCAAGAAGTGGACCTCACATAACCAGAACTGACACTTCGAGAGCTTTCCATAAAGCTGGTGCTCTCGGAGTGTGTCTAGTACAACACGTAGGTGGTAGGCGTGCTCCTCCTCCGTCGTCGAGTACACCAAAATGTGGTCGATGAAGACCACGACAAAACGATCGAGGTATGGCTGGAAGATCCTGTTCATGAGGCTCATGAACACTACTGGAGCGTTGGTCACGCCGAAAGGCATAACCAAGAACTCATAGTGGCCATACCGACACCTGAAGGCCGTCTTCTGCCCATCCTCGCCTCGAACTCTAAGCTGATGATAGCCTGACCTGAGGTCTATCTTCGAGAACCACCGTGCTCCCTTGAGCTGGTCGAAGAGGTCATCAATCCTGGGTAGCGGATACTTGTTCCTCACTTTCACCTGATTCAGGCGACGATAATAGACACACAGTCGTAAGCTCCCGTCTGCCTTCTTGGCGAACAAAATCGGGGAAGCCCAGGGCGAAACACTGGGTCGGATGAACCCCTTGCCCTGCAAGTCCTCCAACTGTACTCGCAGCTCTCGAAGATCAGCGGGGTCCATCCGATATGCTGGGGTGGATATCGGGGCTGTCCCGGGGTACAGGTCAATATAAAAGTCTACCTCTCTGCGAGGAGGTAGTCCTGGAACGTCGTCGGGAAAGACGTCCGCGTACTGATCCACCACTGCAGGAAAACTGGGACTCCGCACGTCAACTGCTCCCAGGATGAGGCTAGCCAACTGATGAGTGATGGGCTGACCTCTCCTCTGCGTGAGTCCATCCTGTGCTGCTAAGGCTCCCTTCTCGCCGGTGAAGGTGAACCTGCTCCCATCGGTGCGCACACATCGCACCTTGCGCCTAATGCAGTCAATCTGAGCATGGACCGTATATAACCAATCCATGCCCAAGATGACGTCATAAGGCCTCGACGCCGCTACAAGAAGATCCCAGCCGAAGCTCTCGCCTCCTAGAGTAAGCTCACACTGCCAGCACCAGTGCGTAATCGTCGAGTCTGCTCCCGTAGGAGTCTCTAGCCGTAAGGATCGAGCCAACGGCTCTGTCGGAATCTCCGAGCTCCGAACAAGGGCAGTGGCTATGAAAGAGTGACTCGCTCCTGTGTCTATCAGAACTGCAGCTAGGGTGGAATAGACACAGGTCGTACCTCGAATCATCTCTAGCGCACCGTGGTCGTAGGCCTCCGCTGCCTGGAGCTGAGCCTGTCTCTGCCCGCCAGCTCCCTGTGGTCGGGGCGGGCCTCCTGGTGGTGGTGGTGGCAGAGCCTCAAAGCGTCGCCCACCACCTGCTGCTCGGCCAGCTCCTCTGCCTCGTCCGCCTCCTCCCTGCGGACCGCCATGGTCGACCCTCTGCCTCTGCCTGGGTGGCCCCTCCACCGTCTGCTGACCCTCAGTACGACGGGTCGGGCAGTCATGAGCCATGTGGCCCTGCCCGCCGCACTCGTAGCACTGTCTGCCTCTCGGAAGGCTGGCTCCGGGCCGGGTGCCCTGCACTGCTGAGCCAGTGTCCCGAGGTCGCCTGCCGGATGGTCTGGTCCGCCTGGAACCCTGAGTCATCCGCTGGCTACCATCCACCAAAGACTTCGCTCTCTGCCGCCCTGCGGTGGGTCTCGCTGTGGACTCAGCGAGGAAGCTCTCGATCAGGAGGGCTCGCTCCAGTACTCTTGCCTGGGTCGGGATGCTGAGGGAGATCAGCGATGCCCTGATCTCGTGTCTCAAACCCTGCTCGAAGGTCCGGGCCCGGAAGAATGGGTCCCGTACCATGTCTGTCGAGTACCGAGAAAGGTCGGTGAACCTCGCCGCGTACTGAGCGACCGTCAAGCTGCCCTGCCGCAGATGAAGAAGCTCCTGGATGCGCACCGCTCGGAGGGTGGCCGGGACGAACTCTGAGCGGAAGAGGCTCTCGAAGTCCGTCCAGATGAGGGTGGCCTCATCGTGTACCTGGAGCATCAGGCTCCACCAGCGTCCGGCTACTGCGTGCAGTAGGCTCGCCGCGAGGATCACCATGAGGTCTGCTGGCGTCCTCACTAGCCTGAAAACTCGGACGACCGCCTCCAGCCAGTCCTCGGCTGCCTGGGGGTCTGACTCCCCACGGAACCTGCGTGGTCGCTGGCGCTGGAACTCATGCAGAGCTCCAAGGCGTCGTGCATCGTCAGCTGCCAGTGCTGGAAGCATCGGGGGCTCGGTGGGTAAAGGTACCGCCGGGGCCTCTGCTGTCAACGGGCCCTGTACCAAGGCCTCGTTGCTCGGCGGGCTGTCGTCGCGCCCTACTCTGGGAACCCTAGCTGGCTGCTGTCGTCGTGCCATCCTGAAAAGGAAACAAGTATGCCATGGTCAGAATAGTATACCTGGTGACCTGACACAAGTAATCACAAAGAAAACTTGAAACACACATGCAATCAATGTTTTCGTGCATTAAGTCGGGAATCAGAAGTCAGGGTCCTGGTGTATGGATACGTCGGCCGCCGCACCAACACTAGACTCCTTGGACTGATAACAACACTCAATACACTAAACACTATTGCTTTACGTAGAAGAAAGATCAGAGTCTACGGTAGAACCGACCACCTCTGATACCAATTTGTCACGACCTGTCCTCGGGGCCCGTGCCGTGACTACCCCAAGCCCGCCTTCCATAGGCCAGGGGCTGGCGACTAGCACCAAGGCGTAAATCCCAACAAAAAGGGAAGGCATTGCCTTTGAAAAGTAAACAAGCACCACAGAGTAAGCAAGCGGAAAAGTAAACACTAAGTAAAAACTGTACAGGCTGTGCTGAAAGTAAAAGGGGCCAGAAATACAAGCCCAACTGTAAAGTACAACTGAAAGGAAAAACAACAACTGAAAAGGGAAAACTGCAGCGTCGAGCTGTCCTCTGGAAGTCCCACCTGAAGGGTGGGTACAGATAGCCTCCACTGCTCCTCGGGTCCACCTGACCGATCCGAGTACGTCCCGCCCAGTGGTCCACCTCCAGGTACTGTCCTGCTCCGCATGCCTCCTCCACGATCAGCGCTGTCCGTCGTCTGCAACCAACACCACGAAGTGCGGGCATAGCCCGTGCAGGGGTGAGTATAAGCTACTCAGTAGGGACCCCGAGACCCCCGAAGGTCTCCCGAAATTCACAAAGGATAAGCCACAAAGGAGAGATACAATCACGAAGTAACATCTGGCACGGCTTAGGTATATGCCCATACATATACCTAAGTCATCAATTCCCCGATCGGCTCCAACGTCTGAGCCCTAGCACAACCCAGTCCACACAGGAAAGCAAAACGCATACCCACGCAGGATAGAACAACACAATCCACAAAGGAGAGTAAACAGTAAATCCACACAGGATAGCTCAACACAATCCACAAAGGAGAGAAACACAAGATTCAGCTCACACAGGTATACTTCTTCGGATGACGAAAAGATGATCTCTGATCCATATTAGTCGTCGGACCCATGAAGGATCGATAGGTAACTAATCTCTACAGTGACCCACACAGGATCGGACCCACACAGGATCGGGCCCACGCAGGACCTGTAGGAGTTGGCTCACACAGAACCGCTGAGTGTTGACCCACACAGGATCAGATCCACACAGGATCGGGCCCACACACGACCGGGCCCACGCAAGACCTGTAGCACTGATCCACGTGGGATTGCTGAGTGCATTAGTTGTCGCAGTCCGCTGAGGATCTCTGCACAGTCGTCGCCGCAGTCCACTGAGGATCTCTGCACGGTCGTCGTCGGAGTCCACGGAGGATCTCTGCACAGTCGTCGCTGTCGAGGAAGCAGTCGCAGCCAGCACTAGGGTTCCCGCACACAGCAAGCTCGTTCGGGAGGGTCCACTCCACGAGCCGAGAGGCTGATACATCAACTGTCACGAAGTCCAGAGTTGATGTATCCAAAAGTTCCGTATCGTCAACAGGAACTCAACGCAACAGACGGCGCGTCGATCGGACGCCCGGTTTGAGAGTTATTGGCTTTTTCGTCCCAGGGGCCCGGTTGGTTTTTAAGACAAAACCAACCCGACCGTACTCTACCTGCATCCAAACCCTGGGCGGAGTAAGCCAAAAGATCCGTCTCACTTAGAGGAATTCAACAAAGCTGATGGCACGTCAATCGGACGTCCGTGGCTCAAGATATGAGCGTTTCCGCTCCGAGGGCCCGGTTGGTTTCGTGTACGAACCAACCCGGCCGAACTCAAAGTATTCCGAAACCTTGAGTGCGATATACTGAAACGACCGTCTCGATCGAAGGATCGCGGTGCCGCCGACGGCGGGTCGTTTGGAGGCCCGTAGCTCAAGATACGACCATTTGAACGAAGTCTGTCCGAAGACGGGGGGTCCGGGCCCGGGCCGACCCGGCCCGACCCCCCTGGTTGGCCCGAACCGGGTCGGGTCTGAACCGGTTGGCCCGGCCCGGCCCGGCCAGGGACGGTCCGGCTCGGCTCGGCCGAGCGGCCGACGCGGGGGAAAGCCGCCGCCCCGCGTGACACCCCCGCGGCACCCGCGGGGTGTCGGCCAGACACACGCGGGGTGCCGCGTGACAACCCCGCGGCACCCGCGGGGTGTCGCCCTGGACACCCGCGGGGTGCGGCGTGACAACCCCGCGGCACCCGCGGGGTGTCGCGCTGGACACCCGCGGCACCCGCTGGGTGTCGCGCTGGACACCCGCGGGGTGTCGCTCTGGACACCCACGGCACCCGCTGGGTGTCGCGCTGGACACCCGTGGGGTGCCGTGGGACAACCTCGCGGCACCCGCGGGGTGTCGCGCGGGACACCCGCTGGGTGTTGCGCTGGACACCTGCGGGGTGCCGCGTGACAACCCTGCGGCACCCGCGGGGTGTCGCGCTGGACACCCGCGGGGTGTCGCTCTGGACACCCGCAGGGTGTCGCGCTGGACACCCGCGGCACCCGCGGGGTGTCGCGCTGGACACCCGCGGGGTGCCGCCGCCTCCGGCCGTCGGCGCCGCCGCACCGGCGACCCGCGCCGCCACCGGCTTCCGCGGGCCGCCGGAGTCGCTCCAGTGGCCCGTTTTCCTTCCCGTCCGCGCCGTTGTTCCTCCCGGGTTCCGTTCTTTACTGCGGGATCATCAAACACCCGTTGCGGCACGTTCCGTCGTCGCCCGCCAAATCCGCAAAACACGAAGAACGGCGGAGGGTTGCCGGGCCGTGTTCGTTTGACCCGCACCCTCCGCGTTAGAGATAAACAACCGGGAGAAAAATAGAATGTTCAACACATGAACCAACAATTTTAATAAAATAAAATTGTTTCTTTGATTCCGGTTCTTTAATTTTTAAAGAACGTTCACGGGAATAAAGAGGGGTATTCCAAAATATAAAATCCCTACCTCGATGATCGTCGCGCGCGGGCATTCTTCGCGGAAAAGCTCGTCGTGGAAGAGAGGGATTGTCGCGTCGTCGCGGGGAGGTGTCGCGTCATCGCGGAATCCGGCGTTGAGTCGGCGAACTCAACGCAACATGAACAGCAGATTTAATTTAAATTAATTAAATCTGTGTTTTGGTTAAGAATCACGAAGGAGATAAAAAGGAAGGTCTGAGACTCTTGCCTCAAGCAGCCGATCGAAGATCCGTCGCGGAGGAGAGACATCGCAGAAGAACGTTGTCGGCGATGCGGATCACGGCGTCACGTCGTCGATTTCCGGGTTCGGCGTTCTTCGCGTTCTTCGCGTTCTTCGCGAAGGAGGAAGAAGAAACAAGAATCCTCTCAAATCATCTCAAAAGATTTTGGGTTGGTCTTATTTTATTAATATGCCAACACACGAAAACAGGTTAAGAAACGATTGAATTAATTCGTTGAATTAATTCAACGAAAGAAACAGGCCATTTAATTCACGAAAGAAACAGCCCATTTAATTCACGAAAGAAACCGCCCATTTAATTCATGAAAGAAACAGCCCAATTAAATGGTCAGTTAAGAATTTAGAAAACGCGTCAGTTGACTTTCATTAAGACGGGTTTTCACGGGTGCGTTTCTTAGCGGAAAGAAACGGCGGGGCTCGTGCGGGCCCCACCTCACAAATATCCTACCAAGGGGGTAGGATATTTTTGGATAGCATCCTATCCAGTTCAACTCAGTTCAAGCCGCCATTAATTGGCTTCAAATGGCTTCCAAGTGGCTTAAGTGAAATAAAATAAAGTTGTCGCAAAAATTATTTTATTTCTTAACATTAAGCCCGAAAATTAAAAACCACAACTGAGCAAACGCAACTCCGGAAGTGGCGTTTCTAAGCGAATACCGGCGCTACGATTTCATCGGATCCCTCAGAATTCGATTCCGGGCACCGGTTCAAAAGTTAGAAAAACCCGCTCGTCCGTTCACTGAACGTACCCGAGCCAAACTTCAGAAAATGATTCCGGGCACACCGGGCCTCAGAATCAGGTGCCGTCAGAAACTGCGCTCTTGTAAAATTCCAAAGAAAATTAAGAAAATAGATTTCCTTGAAATTTACAAGTCTTTACAAAACAAGTGACTTCAGAGTCATTCTGGTCCCTTCTCCCTTTATTCTTATATCTATACTGAAATTATTTCTTCCCTACTATCTTGTTCATCCTTCGAGCAAGATTAGATAATTCATTCAAAGAATGTTCACTTTTGATTGATTCAGATAAAATAGTAACCTTCTTAGACTTCAATCTAGTTACCCATTTAGGAGTCTTGGCTTTTAAAGATGTGAAAGCTACACTTCCATTTCCATTTTTCTTTTTTTTTCAAATCCGTATCTCTTTTCATTCTTGTCTCATATTTAATAAGAGTTCCAAAAATCACATCAAGTGGAATATGAAATAATTTTCTATTATCATCAATTGCGATTATCTTAGATTCCCACTTATTAGGAATGATGTCTATTATCTTTCCGACAAGTGCATCATCATTTAAAACTTTTTCACCAATGGATTTTAAACTATTAAGAATTGTAATAACCTTTTATTTTACCTTATACACTGGTTCCTCATAAGGAAATAGAAATCCATAATATATTTCTCTAAGCATAGATCTTATAGTTTCTATAACCTTGGATGTACCAAAATGAGTAACCTCCAATTTCTTCTAAATAAAATTTGCATCTTCACAAGAAGAAATATGGCTATATATATTCCTAGTCATGGAAGACACCAAAGAATTTCATACCTTGTAGTTTAGTTGACATTCTGACTTTTCTTGATTAGTAAAAGACCTGACTTCCTTATCAAGAATCTTGTAATCTCTAGTAAGAATAAGCAAATTGTCCACACAAGTGTTAATAACAAAAGTCTTCATACGATCTCTCCAATATTCATAATCATTCCAATCAAATATAGGTCATCTAGTAGTATTAAGATTTTCAATTGAACCAACATTCATTAGTTCCATCTAAAAGAAACTATCTTTCCACAAAAAATTGTGAGTAATAAAAGTTTGTAATCAAGGATAAAAATCCTAAGCATGGAAAATATAGACCAATTAATACTTGGGCAAGAAAACTCATATGTAAATATAAGTATTTCAGATACCTCCTCTAATACCAATTGTTTGATCAAAATATGATGTAGATGGTCAATATACAAGAGGGGGGGGGGGGTGAATTGTAACCTTTAAAAATTGTTTTGGAAGTTTTAAAGTTGATATAAAACATTATATTTTTTATCAAAGTTAAACATGGTAAATTCACAAGACCTATTGGTTATACAAACTGGCTAGATTCCAGAAATATGGTTCTGGAAATGAAACATAAGAAAAGATTACAAGGGAAATGATTCTACCTTAAATCATATAGAATATTACTAATCAGAGTACAAGTACAAGAAAGTATAAGATAGTTATACTTTCATTCAGAATCAAAATGTAGCAGAAAATAAACTTGAAACAATACAAGTAACAAGGATGAAATATTTTAACCCAAAGAGAAGGGTATCCAACAACCTTGGATAAAGGTCCCGTGATTTATTCTCTCACGAAAGTATGTCTTATCCACACCAACGTAAGACCTCGATTAGAATATCGTAGTATGTCTTTCTATCCCCACAATCCCTTGAACATCAAGGTAGTCAGCACCTCTGTCTTCCTTAACAAGGAAGTCCTACTTATTTAAAGTAGTCATCACCTTTGTCTTCCTATCCCAGGAAGCCCTCGATCGTACACAATAACAGTAGGAGTCGCACGAAGGAAGATGATCAAGATGTTCAGTACACACAAAGTATGAGAGTCTCTCTCTCTAGAAATCACTTCAATAGTATGTAATCTCTAGAGTTGTAGAACAGTTAGTTAGTTGTATCTTATGTGTTGTGGTTGTTCAAAGGAGCTCTTTTTATAGGCATTTCTTTAATAGTCAGCTCCCTCCTCCAATGGTCATATTTTTTTGTTGAGTTTCATAGGGACCTATACACGTGTCACTCAAACAACAGTTGGTTAGTAATATAATTCATGAGCTCATTTCATAACTATAACATGAGTAAGAAAAACATCGTTGCTCAACCAAATATATTTTTCGAAGTCTAAGGAAAAATAAAGTTCAGAGACTATGAGAAAAACATTCAGAGCATGTATTACATAAATATTCAGATTTTATTTTTCAAGGAATTCTAAAAAGAATTCTATAGACTTCGGAGTCTGAATTCTAAGGAATTCAGAATTGGAATTCTAAGGAATTTGGAATCTAAATTCTAAGGAATTTGGAATATGAATTCTATGGAACTCAGATTCTAAATAATAAGGAATTTAGAACTTGAATTATAAGGAATTCAGAACCAAAATTCTAAGGAATTATTTTTCTGAATTCTAAAGAATTCAAAACCTGAATTCTAAGGAATTGAGAGTCTGAATTCTATGGAATTCAGAACCTGAATTCTGAGGTATTCAAAAAATCAATTCGAAGGAACTCAGTGTCTGAATTATAAGGAATATGGTATCTAAATTATAAATAATTCAGAGTCTAAATTATAAGGAATTCTGATTCTAAATTCTAAGGAATTCAGAGTCAGAATTCTAAGGAATTAAGAAGCTGAATTCTATGGAATTCGGAGTCCAAAATCTAAGGAATTTAGAACCTAAATTATAAGGAATTCAAAGACTTAATTTTAAATAATTCATAACCCAAATTATATGTAATTTGGAACCTAGATTCTAGGGAATTAGGAATCTGAATTTTAGATAATTAGGACTTTGAATTTCAGAGAATTAAAATTCTGAATTTTAAAGAATTTAGAATATGAATATCAGAGAATTCAGAATCTAAATTTAGAACCTGAAAACAAAATACTTTATATCTATGTATTTATAGGATTCTGAGGGTTTAGAAATAGAACTAAATATTAGTCTTAGAAATAAAAAGAGTTAGGTTTAGGGAAACTAAATCATGAGAAATGAGAACAAAGATAGGGAGAAAATTTCCTTGGGAAGGAAAGATTTCATTAACAAGATAAATCTTATGGAAAATGAAATTTTCCTTGAGATAGAGTGTTTATGATTTTCAAAACATAAAGGAATGGAAAATTCAAAAGGAAACCTTATTGACTCAACATAAAAATGGTATCTTGTGATTTTTTATTATACAAATGTTTTTCTATCTTATTTATTATATCTTCTAGTGTTTTTCACATGCTTCTACAATGGGTGGGTTACTAGTTTAGTTTTTTATGGTCTAACTTTTTCACTATTATATCTATTAGACCATTATTATGTTGTCACAAGAGGTTATAGTCTTCCCAAAATCACCTTTTCGCACCCTTTCTTATAGTATAAAACCTTTGGAATTTGTAGGGGATTGCCTATGGCCCAATGTATTTCAGTATGTAGCAATTTTTAGGTAGATTAAAGGGTCAATTCACTAAAAAGGGTGTCATTGTGGATTAGTTTACCTATTTATTGGTCTCAATATTTGGGATTTTTTATACCAGTGACTATGATGTTGTTGAAACTAGGGTTAGAGATCATGTTTGGGTTCCAAAATCCCCATGAATGGGGTAAAGAAAAAAATTGGAAAAGAATTACTGTTATGCTTTTCTCATTTTACAGTTGATATCATTTCAACCTTGAGTGGTGCACTTGGGTGTCATTATTATATGTTATAAGGTGATACCCTTGAACTGGTGTGGATATGGAGGATCATTGGACCGTTTACCCTATATGAAATGGGGTGTTTTTTATGATTTTAGATTAGGAACATAGAATGTTTGAAATATATATATATATATATCTGTGTGTGTGTGTGTCTTCCTACAATTAAATTGGTTTTAGATTTTCATTGGGGACCAAGAATGTGCTATAATGGGTTGGGTTGTTTAAAGTTCCATTAAAGGAATCTAAGATGTGTTTTCCTGCCTAGCCTCTATTTGGTGGAATTTTACTCAACCAGCCTAGGAATGTGGAACCAATAAAATATATTTATAATATATATATATATATAAGTATTGTTGTGTGTGTGTGCCTAGATATTATATTATAAGGAATGTATGATTAAATGGGGTGATGTTGATCACTATGTAGGGTGATCACGTCATCAAATTGGGGAGACATGGTTTGTTAGGATGTGTAGGGCCTAAGGAATATGTGATATCTTGATCATATATGAGCTTTTAAGTAGCTAAGAGGCCAAATTTTTGGACACAAGATTGTGATGGGGGCATATTAAGGGTGGTGATATTGTGCTTCTTGTTACTACATTCCTTATATACATTATATATATGTGTGTGTTATATATTTTGTATGACTATGATATTAATATTCAGTGGGATTCCACCTAGTTAGGATCCAATGTAGCATTAGGCTGGTGATGATGTGGTGCCACAAGAGAACACACAGGTTGAGACTCCTGGGGGTTGGAATGAGGTGCTAGAGGGTCAGGCAGGGCATGACCCGCATGTGAAGGCTCAGGTGTAGGTTCATGAATTTGATCAGGTATATACAAGGAAACCATACAGTTTGATAGCCTTTAGGCTAATTCTTGATGATCATTTTAGGTAATGTCTCATACATGATTTCTAGGGGACTTATAGGGGAGACTATTGATAAAATCTGCAGATGAAAACCTTAACTCAAGAGATCCATTTTCATTATGCACCAAAATTGTAGTTTGAGGTTGGACCATATGTGGTTGAGAATTAGAGTGATTTAATGAAGATGATATTTGACTAGACTAAGACACCAACAGGGTGGAGGGTGAATCTGGTGACATATATGGTTAGGGTACTAGCTATGCATAGGTGGAAGTTGTAGGTTCAAGTGGGTATACATGACAGACATTCCTAGAAATATTTGGATGCCATAATTTTTGAGCACTTCTTCCTAGAGACACTAAGTAGAGAAATAGATTAGGGTTTCTTCAGCATGTATCAAAGAGACATGTATGTCATGAGCTATGAAGATAAATTCACTGAGTTTCCTAGTTCTATATCTAGATTGGTGAGAGAAAAAACTTCAATGAGTGGTGTTTCCTGCATGGTTTATGGAACACCAACAGAGTGTTGGAAAACATCTTCAGCTTAACCTTACTCTTAGAGGCGGTGAGTCAGGAACTCATAGATGTGGGAAATTTGAAAGATTGGTCATATTATAGTCATGTAATGGAATGAATATAGGTTAGTGATGATGATTTATATAACATTAAGCACGGAAGATACAGTGTTCTATTTGGGAGGTGAAGCCATAGATTTGAGTAGAGCACCTCGGAGTGGGTTTTCGATGGAGTTATTCCAGTGTTGGAAACCATTTCATGGGTAGAGAAAGTGCGCTAGAGCACTGAAGGAGTGCTGAGCATGTGGTAAGGTCAGGTGTCTAGAGAGGTTTTGTAGGATGCCTCGTCATATATCTAGTGACTAGGGATTAGGGAAAGCTCATGTCTCTTAGAACATATCGTGACTAGTACCAAGACCTGGTAGCTATGAGTCTACTGCAGGTTGATGTTATGGAAGAGGCAGTAGGACCCACTAGTGTGATCAGTGGCTACTTTCCTGTGCATCACCATAGGGATTCTATACCTCAGTTATTGAAGCCTTATGCTAGATGCACACTATAGATCTATTAGGTTTTGAGTAGGCTGGTGAGCCAATTATCTCTAAAGGTACATCTTGGGCATAACTATGATTCTTTTGTTTTATTTTGTAATGGACCTTGTGTAGGAATGTTTGTTTTGCATGAAATAGGTGCACATGATGTATTTATGGAATGAACTAATGATGGTTAGTAGTTTTCCATTGATTCAAATTCATTATACACACACACATATATATATATATATATGTGTGTGTGTGTGTGGTACGTGGCACTAATATGTTTATGTGGGAATAATTTGTTTTGTAGATTATGGTGTGCATTAGCATCTGGAGATCGATGTACTGTGAGATTTGATTGAGGTGCGAGGTATTGAGACTAATTTTGATCATCTTATTTGATGTAGGTCCTCATATGTGCCTATTGTAGAATAGTAATGAGGTGTGAATCGTTGCAGTGCAAGATTTGGAAGGGTGTATGATGTGAGACGAGTTTGATGTGATCACCTGATGAGGTGCAGGAGTGGTGATTCATCATGGGAGGACATTGTGTCTGGGATTGGTTGGTGGACCATCAGTGTTATCTATGTTTTTTGTCACAATACAATAGAGGTAGGAAACTCCAAAAGTGATTGGTACCTTGAGGTAGTTGAACTATAGTTTATAGAACATGGATGTCTTGGTTAATTTTTGTTATATAGGTATGAATGGAACCATATCTGAGATTCATTTTATAGCATGGGGATGAGCTATGTTAGTGTGGGGGAGATTGTAACAACATGACCTTTTGAAGTGTGTTGAATTACTTTACCATTTTGAATTTTCAGAGTATGGTGGGTAGAAAAAATATTTTCTCAGATAACATAAAATAATTCTGATAGATTAATTCACTGAATACCTGTCATTTAGATGATTCTAAAATCTAATCCATTATACCATGGATTCGATTGGGGTTTGGTTGCGTTGGAGGGTGAAAAACCAGGTTTATGGGGTGCACATATTGAGGAACATGGTCTAGAAAAACTATACGACCTATTAAAGAGAAACCATGGGGCCTCTAAATGCACTAGATAAGGTTATTCATTCCATGAAATAGGGGTAAAACAACCATATGAGTACCACTATAGTTTTTAGTAGAGGGATAAAAATGACTAGCACATGGTTTGGGAAAACTATGCAAAAGATGCATGCTTAGTGCTACTTAACCAGTGGATACACATGAGATCCACATGATTTGTCCTAGCCTAGTGAGATAACCATGTTAGGTCTAGTTCTTAAACATCAAAAGCCACATTATTTTTTGAATGGTTTGGAAAACAATGTGAGATAACCGTGAAACCCCTTAAATGGGTGAAAAGTACATTTTTATATTATACCCTATTTCTTTTTCCTCCCTCCTTCATTCTTCATCCCTTTCAATGCACAACCACGAGGAGGGTCTCCCTTCCTTCTTCATATAAATGTTAGGGTATCTCCCTCAATTGAGCTCTATTTATAGATCCATCTTTGGTGTTGGATTCATAATGGTAATCCCTTGAGTCCCCTTTTCAATTTTTTTCTTTTCTCCTACCGTAGAGAACATTATATCCTTACGAGACTGTTTACCCTATTTTAATAGAATTAATCTGTAATGATAATTTTATCCAAATTGGTTCGATTAAGAGGATATGGTTAGACATGAAAGAATCTACCAACATGAGGTGGGTGGTTATCATCATTCTCATAGATTTTACTGTTGTTTTTTGGGGTGCTTCTTTCAGCGTGTCATTGTTTTGACTAAGTGAGACACTATTAAATTAATGGTTTGTTTAAAAGTTAATTAAAAAATGTTTGGAGATTCTAGTGGGCATGATCTTACTAGTCTACATGTAGGTGGAGCCTACTGAGAGGATTCAGACCTGGGAAATATTAGGCTGAGTGTGATATTTATTAATTTTTTAAATAGTTTTTATTGAATTTATTAGTTCTATTGGAAGGTGATGGGATTGGAATATAGATTGGGATATAAATTGATATCTGATTCTAGGTTATGTGATCATCATATTTGGCATGGAATATTATATATATTTATATAGATATATGTTATTAGTGTAGTTGATCACTGGTTGGGTGAAAAGGTCATCAACTGAGGTGATAATGTCATTATATTATGGGCATGGATCATGTGATATTGGATGGCAATGTCCATTAGTTTTATCAACATGGTCATAGGGGTATTAAGTGCTAGATGATGTGGATTAGGTACTTACATTGATATTTCCACTCACCCATTTTGGCCAATGCATTATTTAGAGTCATGTGCACAGAACATGACTTAGATGATGAGGTGGTACTGACCACTAATGTGGGTATATCCCTATGGTAGTACTAGATTAGGCAATTGGTTGGAGGTTATTTCCATTGAAACCCCTAGGGATGTTGAGGAGTTGTAGGTTGAAAGTTCTGAGATAGTCAGTTGGAGGATGAGACTCACTATACTTGAGTCCGATGGGTCATGACCTTTTTGGGGAAATAGACATTTATATTTTTTTGGATGTCAGTAATTGATCTGATAAGGATATTAATTATATTGGAGAAATATTTTTACCTCAGATGTTGGGATAAGGGTTTACTAGTTTTCTTTTAATATGAGGTTTGAGGAACCATGGTCTTATTGTTTGTTCGCTCCTTTGAGATGTAAGTTACTTGAGTTATGGACTGAGGTGTGAGGTGATATTTGGAGGTGGAAATTGAGGGTTCACCTAAGATGACTTTTATCAGGTGTAGGATCCAAATGTAGATATATATTTCTCAATTACAAGATGGGGGGTGAATAGTAGGTTTGAAAACCATTGTTTTTATCCTTAAAAAAAATCTATGTTTAACAATGGTAAAAAAAGAGAAATTACCAAATCTCTTTTTTCATAAAAAAAGGGATAATTATAGGGGGGAGGTCCATTTACAATGAACCTAAACATAAACAAGTTTATATTAATGAAACTTAAGAAATTTTATCTTAACAAATTATCCTACCTCAAGGAGAATAGAATCAAATATATAAGACTATGTACAAGTATTAGAAATTATAAGAAATTTATACTTTCGGACTATGAATTAAAATAGTGGAAATATAATAATCTTTTAAAATGACCAAGTAACAATGAATATTTTAACCCAAAGGGAAGGGTATCAAGCAACCTTGTATAATGGTACCTTGATTTATATATTAAAGAAATTATACCTTAGCCACTCCAAGGTATGCCCTCGATATGAATATAGGAATATATCTTGCTATCCATGCAGGACCTTGATCTATAAGGTGATTGATACCTCTTTTTTCCTTTCCCTAGTATCCCTTGATTGTACACAGAAAAAATAAATGTTGCACCAAGTAAGATTAACAAGTTATTCCTCATCATGAACATGTTTTTCTATAATTCACACAAGGAATTTTGAGCAATGATCTCACAGAGTATTATCACATCTATCACTTCTAAACATATCTTGAAATATTCAAATGACTGAGGTATTGATGGTAAAAAATCCAAATGGTCATATCCACCTTCAGTAATCATATTCTTCCTTGAATTTCAGAGGGTTCTAGATAGTTTTAATTTAGCCAATGGTTAGTTAAAAATATAATGTAAGATATATTTTCATTATAACATAATCAGGTGTAAGAAACAATTACTTTTAAGATATAAATAGTCTTTTGTTTATGAAATATAAGTAATCTAGAATCTGATAAATTTGGATCAATATATTAAAGAAAAAAAGTAACATTAATAAATATGAATAATCAAATTATATATATTGGGGGAAATAGATTCTAAATATTTAGACATATGGAGTTTGGATTAATCAAAATTCAGACTCTGGATTTCTAATAAATCAGAGTCCAAAATTCTGAGAGAAAAAATGATGTTTGAATTTATTAGAAAAAGATTAATAATTTATGAGAATTTAGAGGTAGTGTTTCTAAGAATTTACAGTCAGAATTTATGAGAATGCACATTCATAATTTCTGAGAATTCAGATTGAGGATATAGGATAATTTGAAGTCATAATTTAAGATAATTTAGTGTCATATTTTTTGAGAATTTGAAGTCAGAATATCTAAGAACTCAGAGTTTGATTTTTATAGAAATAGGAATATGATTTCTGTGAAACTCAGAGTCTTAAAATAGATATTATCAGAGTCTAAAAACATTTATAATTGGATTCTAAAAATTATAATACTCGTATTCTTAAAACACATGGAATTGGTATTAAAGAAAAGTACAGTTCTATGATTTTTGATAAGGATCTAATTATTCTTAAGGAAATTCAGCCTTAAGAAAAATAAGGTTAATCTTAGATAGGAATGTTAATAAAAACATAGAAAAGAAGCTTAAGTAAATATAACAGAATGTCCGTTTAGCGGAAATTGTTTTCCATTTCGCGGCGGTTTAAACCACCGCGGCATGGTTTGGCAGCGGTTTACAAAAACCACCTCCTAATACAGCGTTTCCACTCTATTCCCAGTGGTTTTTTCTGTTTTGTAGTAGTTTAAGGAAAGCGTCGTAGCTTCCTCATTTAGCGGTAGTTTTATTGAATTTAGAAACAATTTTTACAATCCCTAGATATCAATTTATTCACGGTGATTATTACCACCGCGAATAAACTCAAATTCAGCGGCCGTCAAACCGCCGCTGAAGTCACGGGAACTGCCGCAGAACGAGGCATCAACGATTTTTCTATGTCATGGCGGTTAAAACTGCCACTAAACCTAAGAAAAATTTACGTTTAGTGGCGGTTTTCATAGTTTAGCAGTGGTTAAAACCGCCGCCCATATAAATTTCACGGTGATTAAAACCGCTGCTAAAAGTTTCCCAGAAAAAAAAATTCTGCTTTTGCTGCACCACTACCTCGAAAAACAAATCAAACTAGAAATATAAACCAACTAAGATACATTATATCCCTCCTACCATGCATAACCCACATCATGTATCATCATCACTAGCCCTCCTCCTTCACTACATCACATTCCCACAATCACTTCCTCAATATCAAAAATAACAACATGACAATCACACACCAAAACATCACTTTCCACAAAAAATCATTTGGTAATAAATTATAAATTTTTCATATTTGGTTAAAATTGATTAATTAATTATAACTAATGATAAAATATTATAATTAATTATGTATGATTCCTTTGTATGTTATAGGACCTAAGAAAATGGGTGGTAAAATATTGGTCCATGGAAAGCTTGGGGGTGAGGTCTGTCCATGAGCTGTTAAGTGGTGTGTCAATGGAAAGGGGCTTCAAAATGAGTTAGACTCTCTAATGTTCTAGACCTATTGTTTTCATTATTATTTTGTGTGGTTTGAGGTGTGTATGACTTCCATTGGATTCCATTCTCCTTCTATAAACCCAATTTTTATTATTTAATTAAATGGTTAATTGAAATTAAAATGTAAAGGTGATTGAAGACCATGAGAAAAATAAACTATGTGCAAGGGAGAAAATAGAAGAATGTGTACTGGCCTGATTCCTCGGTCTCTAAAGGATGAGGTATTGAACTTAGAGATCTCATGTGACTTCATGACCCCTTCATGGGGGGGGGACCTTTTGAGATGTCTTTCCCCAAGAGGATGAGCCTTGTATACCTTTTTATGGAGGTGTTTTGTGACATAAGATGACCATCCAATGTGGGATAGCTATGACCCTTGAGACACCTCCAACAATTAAGTAATGTTTGACTTTGAAACCATGGCCTATCTAGTCTAGAATGTGTCTTGGGTATACCATCAAGTTATGCAATCATAGTAATTGTTTATATTGACCAAAACCTTTTCCATTAGTTGTGATTTACTCTAGGTGGACGAACATAGGATGGACTAGGATTGGGTTTGCTGAGTGGACCATTTATGTGGAACTTTCTAACTAAGATGGTCCATGATCCATATTCCTAGAAAACCCATTATTTGGTTTCCTTATTGAGGTATAGATGTTATTTTATATATTGACACTGATAGAAATTGTGATTTTATCGAATAAAAAGTACTAGATTGTGATAGTGGTCCATGAACAAGGATCTCAAGAGAGATTCCTCTACATACATACAGACCTAGAGGACACATGTGGGTTCCCAGTAGATAGTCCAACCCTGAACAGGTGCATGTGTTTCTTTATAGATGGTTACAGGTTTCACAATAGAACCTAAACGAATGTGGTTGCCTGATAGAGATAAGATGATAATGATGGGAATGGATGTTTGGATTACCGTGGTTTTATTTATATTTATATTTATATTTAGTCTTGATTCATGATATTTAACAAGATTCATTAGAATCTATAATTGGGCATGACACAATTTTCATTACATAGGACACCTGTGAATCACTTGTTGGGATGGATGAGACCCTTTGATTCATATTGTGTTTCTAATATATTATCATGACATATTTGAGGAGGACACTTAGTACAACTAGCATCAATCATATATGATAGATTTATGGGTGAATAACTAATGGTGGTACCTTTTTTGCAAAAAAATCCATTGGGTCCTGTGTGCAAGATATATTCAAGTAATTTATATATCTTCTCACAAGAGTGTTAGTTTGGGACATATGAGTAGTCCATTCTAATAATATTTATATATAGAACATGATGCTACACATGCATTCATAAATTTGGGTTTATATTGTTAACATACAAGTAGATGGTGCTTTATAGCTTTGTAGACAATTGGAGCATCCACTGGGTTGATAACCCTCCTGGTTGCATAATGGATCCAAGGAATGAGTCCTATATTTATTTTTTGGATTACATAACCCTATCATAGTGATAGGACATGGGTCCTCCATTCATAGAGTTGGTAACCCTCTCAGTTGATGCGCACAATGCACATTGAGGCATAGATCATTCATTGCAGCCAGTAACCCTCTTGAATAAAATTGTATGTACTATTTAATGAGTCCAATATTAAATCTACTTTTGAGGGAGGATATAGAATTTATTGATGTGTGATAGTATGGGTGAAAGTTAGGACATGAAAATGTGTAGTGGCAACTACGAATTCAAACACAGGCCTAAATGGAATGATGTATACCATTCTCGAGAAATCAAGACATAAAAAGAAACATACAAAATCAATAAAATGCATAAAATAAAACATGAGAAATCAAGGAAATTTTAGGACATGAAAATGTGTGGTGGAAAATATATGCAAAAAATGTTACATATTCAAACCATCTTTTCCCATACTTCTTCAACACATCAATAATACAACTACTCAGGGTCCGATGATGCATCGTCACCCTCTCCACTTTCATCTCCACTTTCTGCTGTCACCTGTAAGAACATTATATTGAAAATTAAATATGGTTGCATATTTATATTTAAACGTAAAACCAATGAAATTTAGAAAACTAAATGAATATAATTTTTTTTATTTACCTGCATACCACCAGTCGATGCACTACCACCGGGGGCAATCTGCTCATCTACTGAAGTATTTCAGTCAACTATTTCTAAAAAGCAGATATCTGATCCCCCTACTAGTGAACTGTGTTTTGTAAAGAAACAATATCTTTCTTAGCATATATGGATATGGGATGAGTAAAGTCTGGAGTAGATGTAGCTGTTATCCCTGGTGGCCTACTAAAAACATTATATGGTATGGGTCCCAAACCCATCCACACACTCTCGCAGGATGCTCCTTCCCAAGTACTTTAGCAACTGGGTCGTCCTGGGAGACTGAGTAGGACTCCACAGGATTGGCATCCCATAGTTCTTTAATTTTTTTCCTATAAATCAAATATCAATATATATTAACATAGTAAAAAATGATAATAAGTTATTATGATAAATATTTGACTTCATACCCCTACTTCTTTATCAGGCTCATTAACAAAGCTTCCATCTGATTTCTTGTGAACATCCAACCACAGTTCAGTTCTGGATGCTTCATGCCCTAAACTCTGGGAATACATTAAGAAAACATAAATCAATAAATCAATATATTAAATAAATAATATTTTTTTATAAATATTTATACTAATTAAAAGATTACCAATGTCATTCGGCTTCTAGAAAATCTTTTTGAGCCCGCAGTGTGCGGGATGACTTGTTTAGCTCAGTTTGATGCATTCTGTCTTGAGAGATCCTGAAATAAATAAAATTCAATTTAATACTAATGTATTGAATGTCGTGTCATTTTCATATACAAGTATAAATGTAAAATAAGGATAATATAATAATATATTTTTCAATACCATCCGCTTCTGATCACGATGTCTGTCAACAAACACTTTCCATTGTTCTTTCAGTACCCCACTGGGTAGATTCTCATACATTTGTTGCACGGTCATAAAATTATCATTGACATCATACCACAATCTCCATTTGAAATCTTTCCACTTCTTACCAAGATTTTCAATGTCCACTTCCATGCTATCACATCAGCAACGGTAAAGTGGAAGAACATCTGCATACAGAAATTCATTTTGAACATATTAGTAACATGACATTCAATTAAACCATAATGTAATAAATTTACCTTTATTTGAGAATCATAAACGTTGTTTTCCCAACTTGGAGGCATATGTCTCCAATCTTCATATGAAATGGGAAGGGAAACAGGCTCCACTGCCAGTAAGCCTAAAATCTGGCCAAGTAACCCCGCGGCGTCAACCGTAGGGACCCCATAAGAATCAAATGGAACAACTATATTCTCACCAGTCATATTCCAAACATCTAAAATTTTTATGTTTTTCTCCATGGTTGCATTTTTTTCATCTTCAATGAGAAAAATTTTAGTATAAATAAAATTCAATAAATTTATTTAATTAAAATTTTTACCTTTGACAGTGACACTCTAGTATACCCGGGATGAACTGGAAGGGGCGTGTTGCTACCCCATTGTTGAGGCTCCTAAAGGGGGAGTTGATGACTCACCCTCTAATGGGACATACACAGATGGTGTGAGAGATGGTGCATGGGGAGATGGTGTAGGGGTGTCGGCAGCTGATGCCTCAGATGTCGTGGGAGGGATCCAGATGGATCACCATCTGTCACAGAACTAGATGAAATAGTGTACTACTTTCTCCTTGGAATTCCAGTCATTTAATCAAATAAAATTATGTTCATAATATATATTTTAAAAAAAATATACAGAAAAAAATTAAAAATGATAATATATGTCCACTACTAACAAAAAAATATATATATAATAATGATAATGAATGACTACAGATATGAAACAAGTGGTTGCTGTATAAATAAATAATTGTGCATACAATCATTTTCACCTTCAATCATGTCGGTTTCTTGCTCCATTACTTCATCCACATCATTCATCCTTACTAGACTAATATTATCAATATCATGATGGACAAATAATCCTTCTTCCTGTTGCTGATTAACTTCAATTTTAGTGGTCAAATTGTCCACTTCATCCCCCATATCATACAAATCTCTTTGTATTATGTGAGAAACTACACTCCACCCTTCATCAGAAACACCATTCACCTAATATACCCTTTTTCTTGCTATTCTAAGATATATGGATCATGCAGGTCATGATCACCAACATCCATCAAGTGAGAGAAGTTCATAGAAGTAAATTGCAAGGAATCTCTTTTAACACCTCTGATAAAATTGACCCATTTTCATTTGAATAAAACAACCGATAAATGTCCATGGTAGTTTAATTCAACAATATCATGCATCTTTCCATAGTATTCTACTTCAGCAAATGTAAATATATCACTATTCTATGTTTTCAAACCCACTTCTCGATCGACTGTATGAAATCTAAAGCCATTCAAATTATAAGAGTTGAACTTTCAAACTTGTTTTAGAGGGCCTCTAGCAAGAAACATCAAATATTTTGACACCTCTGCTCAAGTATCAGTATTCATGATCTAAAAAAAGAAATATAATTTATTAGATTTACAAAATGTATGTGTCAAACTAATATTTGTATTTATTTCAACATTTATGAACTTACACGTCATGCAAAGCATTCTACAAGCTCTTTATTAACAGCTTTCGTTATATCTTTCTAATTTTGTGTTCAACCTCTCATTCGTCTCTTTGTTTGTATCCTTAACTCTTCAATAAATGGATCAGAAATTTCACTATTTAGTAGCACATATCTATGTGCCTGTAATAATTCTAATTCAGTCAATGTCACATTTGTGGTCCTCCCAACTGATCGGCCAATAGCCGGAAATATTTTGTATTTCTGATGTATTTGAGAGTGATTTGATGTGTTTTCAACACGTACAACTCAATTAAATCATGTCTTAATATCATCCAACTATTGAGAACAAAAATTCAGACACTCCTCAGCCAAATATCCTTCAGAAATAGAGCCTTTTGGTTGAGATTTATTTCTCACGTATGATTTCAAATGCCCAAGATATCTCTGAAATAATATAAACATAATTATGCATTTAATTAAGTAACAAAAATTGTTTACATAAATAGAAAACATATAAATAAAGCACCTCTCAATTGGATACATCCATCGATAATGAACAGGGCCTCTAAATTTAGCTTCCTCAACCAAATGCACAGTTAAATGCATCATTACAGTAAAAAATGACGGAGGAAAGATCATCTCCATTGCACAAAGGTTCAATACAAACCTCTCCTGGAGGTTGTCAAGCTGAAATGGATGTAAATATTTCTCACATAGTTGTCTAAAAAATGTGCAAAATTGGAGTACAATAGTATTAATTTTTTTAGGTAATAATGTACGCAATACCAATGGTAGTAACTGCTGTAACAAAATATGTGAATCGTGACTTTTCAATCCATGTAACTTATGATTCTTCAAGTCAAAACACCTTGAGATGTTACTTGAATACCCATCAGATAACATAACATTATTTAACATTCGAAGGAATGTATCTTTATCCCTATTTTTCATTGCAAAATTGTCGGAGGATACTTTTCATTCTCATCTGGCTAGAGATCGCATTTTATGTTCATTGCTTATAAGTCTTTACGATCATTGAGATGATCCTTCGACTTTCCATTCTCATTAAGAAATGTGAATATAAAATTGTCATAGAAATTCTTCTCAATATGCATCACATCAAGATTATGCCGCAACAAATTAAAATACCAATATAGAAGTTTGAAGAATATACTTTTTTTTATCCATTATTGCATTCAGGTTTCGCTTGACGATGCACTTCGGACCCATTTTCCACTCTCATTCAAATGATGAACCTTCCCAAATTCTGTTTCAACATTTTCAAGCTATTTCAATATCTCAGAACTATTTAACAACTTTGGAGGTGGTCTACGATCAATGGAACCAATAAATTTGATCTGTTCATCCGAAATCTATGAGATGCATCGAGAAATCTTCGTTGACACAAGAAGCACCATTTTCTACTGGGAGGTATCCATTTGGGCTCAAAATCAATGTTACAAATGATACAATCCAAACCTGTGTAAGTGTTCCAAACAGTTAAATTTACAAGCCTAGGGAAGTCACTAATGGTCCACATTAAAGTAGCATGAATTTTGAACATTGATTTAAAAGAAGCATCAAATGTCTCAACACCATTGCTCCATAAATCCTGCAATTCATCAATCAAAGGCTGCAAGTATACATCAATATCATTTCCAGGAATTTGTTTTCCAGGAATAATCATCGAAAGGATAAAAGATGTTTGTTGCATACACATCCATGGAGGTAGATTATAAGGGATGAAAACAACTTGCCAAATTCTATAACTAGTACTCAAAGTCCCAAATGGTTTGAATCCATCGGTAGCCAATCCCAATCAAACATTCCTAGGATCAGCTGAGAAATTGAGATGTAATGAATCAAATGTCTTCCACGATTGAGAATTTCATGGATGTCTCATTAACCCATCATTGTTATTATCTACAGAATGCCACTTCATGTATTCAGCAGTTTTCAATGACATGAATAATCTTTGTAATTGAGGCATCAAAAAAATTAACGCAAAACCATTGGAGGTGTGTTCCTTTTCTTTTTCTCCATGAAATTATGTTCATTCAGACTTCCAACATTATCCTTTACTTGCCATCTAGAAGAAGAACATTTCTTGCAATTCTTTCTAATTGAATCCTCTCCCCAGTAAATCATACAATAATTGGGAAAGACATGTATTTTTTTATAATTCAGAGTAAGCTTGTTAACAACTTTTTTTATATCATAAAAAGATTCTGGGATTTTTGCTTCAGGAAATGCATCACGAATCAATTCCAATATCATAGACATTTCCTTATTTTTAATTCCACATAGACATTTGATATGGTACAACTTCAGCAGAAATGAAAGCTTTGAACATTGGAAACACCCACTATACAACTCTTGATTTCCATCGTCAACTAAATCATGAAACACATTTTTCTCAGTGAAGTTTTCTCTTACATTAGGCTACACAGAATCAAGATGAGGATCCAATGATATGTTACAATCTTGATATGCCTGTCTTACAGTCTCAAAAAAATTACTTGTCACATTATAATTTTTAGCACCCTCTTCTGGTTGTTCTAATATGTTTTGATACTGATTGTGGTGTCTTGCAGTGCCGAATGCATCATTTATGAGTTTTTTCATTTCATTTTCCATTGTCGACAAACTTGAGACCTCATTCTGTGGATTAACATCAGTGCTCAATCTTTCTATAACATTCGATTCTCCATGCCAAATCCAACACAAATATTGACCAGGGAATTGCTTCAGAATTAAATGTTCATAAACCTCATCTCACTCCAACCATGTTCTAAATTTACATTTAGGACATGAATATTTTATTCTCCCTTCAACATATCGATTATAAATTGAAAAATCTAAAAACTCATTCAAACCCTTAACATACTGAGGTGTGTTCCACGGTATTATGATCCATCTTTTATCCATGTATATCCCAATGTGCCTACACAATAATAAAAATAATTAAAACACATAGTTACTACTAAATAGAGAATAAGATTCATATATACAATAGTGTAACATTATAGAAACATAATATAATAAAGATGAGCCCCTGAGTTAGATATGAACCCTCTAATGTTTGGGATAGGGGAAGTTTCTTTGGTAAAGAGAAACAGTGTGCTAACAACGTGGTAGCTAATTTACCATAAAAACCAGAGAATATTGTTAATTTAGAATAACCCCAACCTATGTTCTCTATATAGTCTTCATATAAAACTCTAATATCGAATAAATCTATTATAAATAATGTTTAGGGAAAACCTTATGATGCTTACCAAACTCAACACATTGCTAATTTGGAGTGGCAAGAACCACGTGAAGGATAGTCTTGAGGCAAGATAAGTGGTGGTGTTCATGGAAATGCATGATGAAATATTTAATCAATAAAGATCAATGAATATTATATAACATCAAAATGAGAAAATTATTATAGCGGGTGACACGTATGAGAGGAATCACCTTTTTAATTTACTAGGTATAAAAATAGAACCTCCAATCAACTTAAAATACATATATTTATATATATATATAATAAAATAAATAAATAATTTCATACAACTTAAAATCTATATAATAATGAATATAATGCATCAAGAACAATGAAAAAAGACCTCTTAAGATCTAATCTGGCTTCCCAAACAGTAGAATCTAAAATTTCTATCGATTTTTCCAGAAAAACAACTCATGAACACTATAGAGGGGGTGAACACTTGGGAGTACTCAATAGGAATATATTTCTAAGTATTTCTATATCCATGCAAGATATATGTGCCAGAATAGACATATGTGAAACAACTAAGCAATACTAGAATATGGGTTATGCTAAAAAGAAATGTAACACAATATATATTTTTTATATTTAACCATATCACCTATAAAGGTATTATCATATTAAACCAATGTATTATCAAAATAAAGTAAGAAATTGGGATTTTGATTTCTATGTAATTATAACAATAATGTATAGATTCCATATTTATAACATCATCCTCGAATAATTATGGCACTTCACAAAAATTTCCATAATATGGAAACCATCAATATTTTCGACAAAATAGAAAGAAAAACTCTTAACATGTGTCAATCACATAGCTATTTATGGCGCACGACACACAACGACAATAGGGACCCCCGGTGCAAAAGCGCACTGCGCGGTGTAAGGCGCGTGACAATATTAACTTGCGGCATATAGAAAGAATAAAAAAATGTAGCAGAAAAAAACAATAAACAAAAAAAATTCTGAAAATATTTAAAACAAACAATTAAATATTTTAAACCATATATCTCAAAAAAAACAATAAAAAAAACGTAGAAAAAAAAATTAAAGTTCCCCTCAACAGGACAAGAGGAGGACAACATTAATTGAAAAAAAAGTCAAAACATAAATAAAATTGAATGATAAAAATTACTACTTAGGGTTCGGTTCGCACACAAGGTGTGTGTGTGTATGCTTTCCCTTGACGAGGAGGGTCGGGTCATCATCGTCGGTTGGTATGGATGTAGCTGTCGAGGGAGATGACTAGGTCGCACCACTCAACTTGGTCTAGTAGGGGCTGGGTTGTAGCTGTCACGGGAAGAGGATAGTGATGTGCGACGGTGGAGGTTGTCGTTTGAGGTTTTTTTGAGGTATTTTTTAATCACGAACATGTTGGTGCAGTTGCGCACTCCAAGCCACTATGCGCCATTGCGCACATTGGGGAGCGCCACTGAGCGCCTTTTTAGATGAGCCATTGAGAACCTATTGTGTGGCGCTCGGCTTCCTAGTGCACGCCATGGCGCGATGGTGCACCATGGCGTGTGACATTAAAAACTATAGTAATTCATCACTGTCACATCATCATATTAGCTAGAAACAGTACAGGAAATACAGGATTTCCCAATGTTTTAGAACCGTTGGTATATGTTATACCAATTGTTCTGCAAACCATAGGGAAGTAAGCCGTTGGGAAAATCATCTCCCAACGATTTACAATGAACCGTTGGGATAGGGTGGAGAAAATCACCCTATCCCAAAAGTTATAGAAAATAGTTGGGAATGATTTTTCCCAACTGTTTACAACCATTGGGATAAAGTGCCCAAAATTACCATGTTTTTCCCAACGGTTTTCAAAACTGTTGGGAGAAACCCAAACTCTCCTCTTTACCAACGGTTTAGAACCATTGGGAAAAGTGTTTTACCAACAGTTTTATGAACTGTTGGTAAAACAAAACCTAGACATACTCTGCCAATGGTTTTGAACCATTGGCATAGCCTCTACTGGGAAAATTGCAGAGCAGCTCTGCAATTTGCCCAACAGCTCCCCAATTTGCAACCAACTCTCCAATTTTCCCTCTAGGTCTCATTTTGTGGGTTCCCTCTCATTTTCAATCCAATTATTGTACCTGCAGTAAACTAACACATACATATATAATTATTGTACCTGCAATAACCAACTAACACTTACATATAGATAAAAAATTCATACACATTTAACATATAATGGTGGAACTATACACATCCATAATTAAATTAGAATTCATAATGTAATTATAAACATACATAATTCATTTAGAATTCAATTTAAAATTTAGATGACAATTATATGTGGAATCCAGAAGTCAATTCATAATTAGATCAGTTTTTTGTATACCATATATTTTTACCTGAAATAATGTCCGTTTTAAACATAATACATACACCTAGAGTGCTACCGGCCACACCGTGCCTCGTATTGAGGTGGGGTTGACTCGTACACGTCACATATAACCCATGGATCATTGTGCTAATGTATCGACACAATCCAAATGCGTTTGGTCGGTTTTCAGTATGTCAGTTGATGTTTTTCAATTAAAATGAAATACTTTTGGAACAAAGAGAAGACACTTAGAGTGGTGCTGGCCACACCGCACCTCAGATTGAGGCATAGTTGACTCGTACACGTCAAATATGACCCATGAATCGTTCTCCTAAATTTTCAATGGAAACCGAATGCGTTTGGTCGGTTTTCTGTATGTACTTAAATTGTTGTCCATTTTAAGCAAAAGACAGACACTTTGAGTGATTCCGGCCACACCGCGCCTCGGATTGAGGCGGGGTTGACTCATACACATCACATATGACCCATGGATCGTTGTGCTAATGTATCGACACAATATGAATGTGTTTGGTTGGTTTTCTGTATGCCAGTTGATGTTTTTCAATTAAAATGATGTCCTTTTGAAACAAAAAGCAGAGAATTTGAGTGGTGCTGGCCACACCGCACCTCGGATTAAGGCGGTGTTGACCCGTACACGTCACATATGACCCATGGATTGTTGTTCTAATGTATCGACACAATCCGAATGCGTTAGGTCGGTTTTTCGTATGCCAGTTGATGTTTTTCAATTAAAATGACGTACTTTTGAAACAAAAGGTAGATACTTTGAGTGGTGCCGGCCACAGCATGCCTTGGATTGAGGTAGAGTTGACTCAGACACGTCACATATGACCCATGGATCGTTATCCTAAAGTTTCAAGGGAAACCAAATGCATTTGGTTGGTTTTCCCTATATAATTAAATTGTTGTCCATTTTAAGCAAAAGAGAGCCACATAGAGTGATTCCAGCCACACCATGCCGCAGATTTAGGCAGGTTTGACTCGTACACGTCACATATGACCCATGGATTGTTGTGCTAAAGTATCAACACAATCCGAATGCGTTTGGTCAATTTTCTGTATGCCAGTTGATGTTTTTCACTTCAAATGAAGTCCTTTTGAAACAAAAATTAGACACTTTGAGTGGTGGCTGCCACACCACACCTCGGATTGAGGCAGGGTTGACTCTAACACATCACATATAACCCGTGGATAGTTGTGCTAATGTATCGACACAATTTGAATGCGTTTAGTCGGTTTTCCGTATGCCAGTTGATGTTTTTCAATTAAAATGACGGCATTTTGAAACAAAAGGCAGACTCTTTGAGTTGTGCTGGTCACACCGCACCACGGATTGAGGCGTCATTGACTCGTACTCACCACATATGACCCATGGACCGTTCTCCTAATGTTTCTATATAAATCGAATGTGTTTGGTCGGTTTTCCGTATATACTTAAATTGTTGTCCATTTTAAGCAAAAGAGAGCCACTTAGAGTGTTTTCGGCCACAACGTGCCTCATATTAAGGCAAGGTTGACTGGTACATGTCACATATGACCCATGTATTGTTGTCCTAAAGTATCGACACAATCCGAATGCGTTTGGTCGGCTTTCCGTATGCCAGTTGATATTTTTCACTTCAAATGATGTCCATTTGAAACAAAAGACAGACAGTTTGAGTGGTGGTGGCCACACCGCGCCTCGGATTAAAGCGAGTTTGACATGAACACATCACATATGACCCAATGTATTGTTGTTCTAATGTATCAACACAATCTGAATGTGTTTGGTCAGTTTTCCATATGCTAGTTGATGTTTTTCACTTCAAATGACGTCCTTTTGAAACAAAAGACAGACACTTTGAGTGGTGGTGGCAACACAGCAACTCAGATTGAAGTTGGGTTGACTCATACATGTCAAATATAACCCATGGATCTTTTTTCTAATGTATCGACACAATCTGAATGTGTTTGGTCGGTTTTTCGTATGCCATTTGGTGTTTTCAATTAAAATGAGGTACTTTTGAAACAAAAGTTAGACACTTTGAGTGGTTCCGGCCATACCATGCCTTGGATTGAGGAACATTTGACTTGAACACATCACATATGACCCATGGATCGTTATCCTAAAGATTCAATGGAAACCGAATGCGTTTGGTCAGTTTTCCGTAGGTACTTAAATTGTTGTCCATTTTAAGCAAAAGAGAGACACTTTGAGTGATTTAGGCCACACCGTGCCTCAGATTAAAGAGGGGTTGACTTGTACATGTCACATATGACCCATGTATCATTGTGATAAAGTATCGACAAAATACGAATGCGTTTGGTCGGTTTTTCGTATGCCAGTTGATGTTTTTCACTTCAAATGATGTCCTTTTGAAACAAAAGACAGACACTTTGAGTGGTGGCGGCCACACCGCACCTCGGATTGAGGTGGGGTTGACTCGTACACATCACATATGACTCATGGATCGTTTTAATAATGTATCAACACAATCTAAATGTGTTTGGTCGTTTTTTGGTATGCGAGTTGATGATTTTCACTTCAAATGACGTCCTTTGGAAACAAAAGACAGACACTTTGAGTGGTGGCGGCCACACCGCGCCTCAGATTGAGGCGGGGTTGACTCGTACACGTCACATATGACCCATGGATCGTTGTGCTAGTGTATCGACACAATCCAAATGTGTTTGGTCGGTTTTCTGTAAGCCAGTTGATGTTTTTCACTTCAAATGACGTCCTTTTGAAACAAAAGATAGAATCATTGAGTGATGGAGGCCACACCGCTCCTCAGATTGAGGCGGGGTTGACTCATACACGTCACATATGACCCATGGATCGTTGTGCTAATGTATCGACACAATCCGAATGCATTTGGTTGGTTTTCCGTATGCCAGTTGATGTTTTTCAATTAAAATGACATACTTTTGAAACAAAAGGCAGACACTTTGAGTGGTTCTGGCCACACCGCGCCTCAAATTGAAGTGGAGTTGACTCGTACACGTTACATATGACCCATGGACCGTTCTCCTAAATTTTAAGTGGAAACTAAATGTGTTTGGTTGGTTTTCCCTATGTACTTAAATTGTTGTACATTTTATGAGAATCCTCTATGCGGGGGGTTGTTCGGGGTCCAAGGAAGAGGGTGGGGGGCTGTCCGGGGGCTATTCGGGGGGCTGTCCAGGGGGTTGTCTGGGGAACAGGGATGAGGGTGGGGGATCTGTGCGGGGGGATGTCTGGGGGGTGTTCGGGGGGTTGTCCGGGGTCCAAGGAGGAGGGTGAGGGGGCTGTCCGGGGGGCGGTTCGGGGGGCTGTCTGGGGTCCATGGAAGAGGGGTGGGGGGCTGTTCGAAGGGCTATCCGGGGCTGTTCGGGGGGGGGGGGGGGGGGTTGTCCGGGGTCCAAGAAAGAGGGTGGGGGGGCTGTCTGGGGGCTGTCTGGGGGGCTGTCCGAGGGGCTGTCTGGGGGGCTGTTTGGGGTCCAGGGAGGTGGGTGGGTAGGCTGTGCGGGGGGTGTTCGGGGGGTTGTCCATGGTCCACGGAGGTGGGTGGGGGGATGTCTGTGGGGCTGTTCGGGGGGTTGTCTGGGGTCTAGGGAGTAGGGTGGGGGGGGGGGCTGTTTGGGGGCTATCCAGGGCTGTTCGGGGGGTTGTCTGGGGTCCAAGGAAGAGGGTGGGGGGCTTTCTGGGGGGTTGTTCGGGGGGTTGTCCGGGGTCCAGGGAGGAGGGTGGGGGGCTGTCCGGGGGGCTGTCTGGGGTGCTATCCGGTAGGGCTGTTCGGGGTCTAGGGAGGAGGATGGGAGGTTGTCTAGGGTCCAGGATGGAGGGGGGTTCTCAAACACACAACCAATAAAAGACAACAACATCTATAAAAACAGATAATATATAAAAATAACTCAACTCCAATACTATACTATGAGTCTAGATAAAACCTACAACTAGAATAGATTAAATATCAAAACTCAGTAATATCAGTCAAAAATGTAATGGATCAACTTTTCGCACATCACCATCAGCGTCATTATAATCATCATCATCACCCTCGTCCTTGTCCCCATCATCGTCCTCGTCCACTCCCTCCTCCTCGTCCTCGCCCTCGCCACCCGCCTCGCACTCCTCCTCTCCCTCCTCTTTCGCATTAGACTCCTCGCCATCATCATCTTCAAGCTGGACATCATCCTGACCACCACTAGAACTAACACCTGGTGCACTTTATATAGAATGTATCGATGACATATACTCATCAAAAGCTGGGCTAGCCTCTGTTGGAAGTGTAGGATGTAGAACTTCAATAAATTTCATAAATGCACTATTTTCCCTATAAGAATGTTCTGCCATCTTTGTGGCCCTTTTCTCAGCCCGTTCTACCTGTGCCCTAACATTCTACAGCTCAGTGGAACTACAGCTCGTACCTAAGAAGGGCCAATACCTCGTCGGGGCTATACTAGGTCGGCAGTGTACTCTGCCAGAATGCTCCTCTCCCAACACATGATGTAAGTGATCTGTTGGCCCAAAATTGTCTGGTTCTTGGGCATTGAGGGAATCTAAAGTAGCCTGTTACAAATATAAATATATCATTAAGTTACAAAATAGATATTAAAAAATAAATTCAACATATTAAAACTTACAATCTGCTGTTGAGTCGATTCATTGACGACACTTCCATCCTTTTTCCATCTACTCGAGCAAAACAATTTTTCTCGAGGCACATGTCCTTCAATATTTTTTATTTTCCTCTACAATGACATTGGAAACTAGAGTTATATGAAAACTTTATCAAACTATTAAATAATTGAAGAAACAAAATAATGTGTAAGTCGTAAAGAAAACTTATAAACAGTTGTCAACCCTGCTTCCTCTCATGATCAGGAATCGTAGTGCGTCCCAGTGTGTGGAGGTATTTTTTTGCATCAATGTTTTTATTTTTTCCCAATTATTCCTAAATAAAATTCAAAAAATGAAACAGATAGTAATAATGAAAAACATGAAAGTCATTATTTAAATACCTCAAATGTTATTAATACCTTAAAATAGGTACTCGTCCAATGAGTAATCATCTGGCGATACTACTCTATAGGACAATCATCCACCACTGGTAGCACCTCTAAGTCAGTTCCAACTCTAGAAACCCACCCAATATACAACTCATTCTTGTAGGCTCTCTAAAGCTCGCCTAAATCCTTTAGACGTTTTGATCGTGCACCCTCACCATCGGGAAAATTAAATCGAATCTGAAATCAAAATATTAATTCTTATAAATACAAAAATAATTCATTCCATTAAATTGAACATATTTTTTACCCATATCTCTGCCCAAGCTCTATCCTTGACCTCATGTGGCAAATGTCTCAACGATAGCGGGATGATGGGAATGATGTCGGAGTATTTGTCAAGCGTCGCCAAAAAACTCCGACATTGCTGCCCTGTTTTCTCAACCATTTAGTTGTCTTCATTATAATCCACCATAACCTGTGTGCGGCAGTTCGACACCGAACGCATCCGTGTACTCCCCCTTGCACGCATCCTGTCAATAGTTTTTCATGTCATGAATGAAAAACAAATATTTTATCAAAACATTTTATAATGAAAATAAATATTTCTATAAAAATTTGTTTGGGTTCTATAAATCCACCTATGCTGGTCTGATAACTAAGTGCCGCTGGATCCACGGAAACAGATGGAACACCCTGTGGTGGAACAGGAGTCGAAGACGATGGAATATAGACGCTCGGAGAGACAGAAGTAGAAAGAAAAGAAGATGGGACAACTGTCTAATCGGTTGCTGACTGAGGAGTGGGAATCATCATGGGATGTGAAAATGATGGTCCAGAAGATGCAGAAGGTAGTGAAAACATGGGAGGCCTAAATATCGCCTATGTATCTAACGACACATCGAGATCAAAATGTGGGAACGATGACATGTCAGTGGGAGGGGTAGGGTCTAGTCGGGTACGCGCAACTGCTCATCCACCTCTGGTACGAACCCTCCTCGTACCACCAGCCTGAGTACTAGGACCAGTACTAGGCTCCTCGTTGAATAACTATCGACATATAGGTGGATCATACAAAAATGTTTACAAAAAAATTAATCACATGACATTTTATATTCTTTAAATATATCAATTTGAAATAAAGTACTCACTATAGGCACTAATGATGGAATTCCCAACTCCGTCATTCAACGATTCTTCTTCGTCATTTTTTTTCCTTCGTCTCTCTTCAATTGGCTTCATTTCCTGCATTTTGAAAACAAATATGTAATTAATTAGAAAAAGAAAACTAATGTGTAACCCAAAAAACTAAATATATGAGGGAATTGGGAGATTCATTGGTATTTTAGCTATCAATTGTTTTAGAAGAGCTTGAATGGATTTAATAAATCATACAGGTTTTAATGTTCACCAAGTTAGAAATATTGTTTGACTATGTTTGAATACAGTTCAATTCCAAATTAGAAAATGCAATTCAAATAAAACTGCAACCAATAAACATTGAAAATTCACATAATGGTCAATTAAGCTATCAATTGTTGTAGAAGAGCTTGAATGGATTTAATAAATCATACAAGTTGTAATGTTCACAATGTTAGAAATATTTTTTGACTATATTTGAATACAGTTCAATTCCAAATTAGAAAATGCAATTCAGATAAAACTGCAACCAATAAACATTGAATGTTCACATAACAGTCAAGTGATCTATCAATTGTATTAGAAGAGCTTGAATGGATTTAATAAATCATACAAGTTGTAATGTTCACCAAGTTAGAAATATTGTTTGACTATGTTTGAATACAGTTCAATTCCAAATAAGAAAATGCAATTCAAATAAAACTGCAACCAATAAACATTGAAAATTCACATAACGATCAAGTCAGCTAAAACATATTTGCGATCAATACTAAATCAATTTGAATATTAACAACCTTAACAACCCAACTTGAGGTAAACAAAAAGAATTTAGAACATGGATGTATGATTCTATATATTTTCAACCACAACTTCAAGTTCACAATCAACTCTGACAATTGAGCTATTTGAGTCATCAAAAGAAATAAATGGATTGGTTCCAATGGAACTAGGGATAGTGTCAATTCCATCATCACCATCATCAAAAATATGTCTTGGAATTACTTCAATTATGACACCAAATTAAGGTCAAAGTTGGTCTTTGATATAAAAAACTTGTTTATCCATTGATGCCAACACATATGGTTCTTTGGTAGCAATATTGTGAGTCATATTAATTACTCAAAATCCACAATCATCAATAAATGTGCCATGCATCGTCATCGAATCAAACCAATGACATTTCATCATTGTGACTCATCCATGAGAGTAATAATCCTATATTATTATTTTCTCAACAACTCCGTAATAACCCACATTTTCAAATCGCGGTCTACTATCTGATGCACTGACATACGAATATGTTGTGGAAGCAACCATAACACCATCATGTTGTGTTCTCATGTTCTTTGCTCGTTCAGTGACAATAAATTTGTACCCATTGATAACAATTGATTTACAGTCACGAACCATGGTATTAGGACCAAAAGCCAAAGCTCTTATTTCCTCAGAGACAGAGTCAGCAGACAAACTCAATACCTATAATATAAATGACTATTAAACTTAATTAAATATTGATGTAATTATTTTATACATTAATTTTTTTATACCTTCAATTTTAACCAAGCAGAAAACTCTTTGCTATGTAAAGTCTCTCTCCTTCTCAAAGATAAAGAATGATGATTCTTATTTATCATTGTTTTATGTTCCCCGTAGATAAAAAATATTAATTGTTTAACAGATATATATGTATGATATAAATAATCAATTTAGTTACCTGATATAGTCATCAAACAAATCATAGTTGAACAAAACAGTTCTATGTGCTATCTCCCGCTCTTCATGGCTTAATGTCTTCAATGTATATGATCCAGGAATTCCTCATGTTTGAGGAAGTGATGAAAAAATGGGTTTAGTTTACTCATAGTGTTCTTCTTCATTTCTCATTGGTCTGTTCAATCTTGTTGTAAGATCAGACAAATACATCGAGCATAAATCCATACATTCTTGAGCCAAGTAACCGTTCACAATAGAACCTTTGGGATGATTTCTGTTTCAGACATAAGACTTTAATGTGAACATATTTCTTTCAGTTGGATACATCCATCCAAAAGAAAAATGTCCTCCGAGAAGTATTTCAGTGGGAATATGGACAGTCATATGCAACATGCATGTGAAAAAATGATGGAGGAAATATTTTCTCCAACTAACGCAAAATTAATGGGGCATCTATCAACATTTTTTGCAAGAAAGACTTGGACAACTTCTTAGCACAAAGATATCTAAAAAAATGTTACATCTGAATAATATCCACCCTTACATTATTGGACAGAAGATGATGAATTGCTATTAGAAGCAACTCATGCAGTAGAACATGATAATCATGAGTCCTCAAAGATTTTAGCTTCAACCCTCTTCTGTTGACCCATTTAGATATGTTACTTGAATAGCCATCATGAACTCTAATAGTCTCTAATACTTCCAATTTTTTTTTTCTATAGGTGTCATCACATAAGAAGCACATGGAAGTTGCCATTTATTTTCACTGATACGCACATGATGCAATTCTGGTCTGATGCCCCAATCCACCAAGTCACGCCGAGATCGTAAATCATCTTTTGTCTTCCCCTTGACATTTAGAAGAACCGAAAGCAACATTTCACATATATTCTTTTCAATATGCATTATGTCTAAGCAATGACGAAACAAATTGGTTGACCAATAAGGGAAATCAAAAAAGATACTCTTCTTCCTCCAATTGTAACAGGTTTAAGTGGAAACATTATTTCTCTTTCCAGATTTCATTTGACCCTTCCCAAATGAAAAACTGAAATCTTTCAATTCATTAAGCACATCAGTTCCAAACATACGCTGAGGTGGATCATCGGTCTCTATGGTATTATCAAATATTTGACGATTCATTATATATTGATGATCCTTTGGCAAGCATCATCGATGTCCAATAAACTGAAACTACAACGATGTTTCAGTCTTCTGGATCGTGTATTTTTCTTACAAACTGGACATGATAGTTTTCCCTTCATGCTCTATCTAGACATCATTGCATACGCCGGAAAATCATTGATCATCCACATAAGTGCAGCACTCATCTGAAATATGTCTTTCTAATATGCATCGTATGTGTGCACACCCACATCCCAAAGAAGTTTCAACTCTTTTATTAAAGGTTGCATGTATACATCAATATCAATGCCAGGATCAGAAGGACTAGATATGAGTATACTCATGAAAGTGAAAGGTTTTTTCATACACAACCACGGGGCAAGATTATAAATGTGTATAAAAACTGGCCATGTGCTATGCGAAGTAAGCATCTGCCCAAATGGATTAAAACCGTCGCATGAAAGACCCTGCCTCACATTACACACGTTAGCTGCAAAATCAGGATGTCGAGCATCAAATCTCTTCCATGAAAATACATCTGCAGAATGAACCAACTCATCATTAGTCTTCCTTCCCTCGGTATCTTGCCATCTCATTTTTATTGATATGTCATCAGACATAAAAGGACTCTGAAGTCTGGGGATCAATGGAAAGTGCCAAATTACATTTTGTGGAACGCAGGATGGTGTTCCATCAGATTTTGACTTCCAGTGGGATGTGCCACATTTTATACAATCATTTCATTCAGCGGTTTCCTCCCAGAATAAACAGCAATCTTTCGAGTAAGAATGAATTTTCTTTCTTGAAAATCCAAGTTCCTCAACTAACTTCCATGCATTATAGTTGTTTGAGGGAATATCTGCATCATCTGGAAGTAAATCCTTCAAGAGGGTAATAATGTAATCGATTACTGTATTAGTAATTCCATACATAGTTTTCCCATGAAACAATCGGATTAAAAATTCCAGCTTTTTAATTTTATCGCATTGTTGATATACTGGAGTCGTGGCAACATCATTCGATTTTTCCACCCTATCAATATCATCATTTTCACTAGATGCATCTTCTGTCCTCATATCAAAGTCTTCATGAGTCGAAATCCTTTCTTTTTCATGATGACGAATAAACAGAAACCGATCATCTAACAAATTCTCCATTCCAGTCCTTTCATTTCAATCATCACCAATTTTAGATTTCATTTTCTCCCCATTGTGATACCACAAAAAGTAGTTTGCTTGAAAACCATTTTTGGTTATGTGGTAGCTGACTTCTTCATGGCTCAACCAAGGTCTACCAACACAATTGGAACATGGTCAGTGTATGCGACCACTATTTGAAGCATTGTGAAATAAAAAATCTATAAACCTCTCCAAATTGTTTTGAAAATCGCTTGAGATCCGATCGGTTTCATACATCCAACTACTATCCATTATGTAAATAAAATTTATATAAGTCATTTTGTCATAAACAATTCCATAGGATTGAACTTTAATAGAAAATAAATTTATGTAAATGATAAAGGAAGAAGTTTCTAGTCGATGTAGTGAAAAGAACCCCACCCCCATAAAAGTGAGTATTGTCCAAGAAGGACACATAATATACAACGTACAATGAGAACCATATTTAGTTGACCCTAATGTTATATTAGTATAGTCATCTTGGGGGAAATGAAATATATGATCCTGGTTAACTGATGAATTCAAAAGCTCGTATTCCATATGTTGGACACTATCTAAGGTAAGAAATCATGTGAGGATGAGTTGACATCACTCAATTTCTTACATGCTAGTGAGAATGAGGGCTTAAATTAATGAATTGAGTTCACTAATACCATGCCAACCATTATACACACCACGTGAACCCTTATACACACCATATAAACCCTTATACCATATCGTCATTATTACAACCATTAATAACAACTTATTAAATAACATCACTAGTTAAAGATAATCAAATTGAACATAAATCAATAATAATATGAGATATATCAAGTAAAATGAAGTAATACTATCTTACATCATAAATGACCACACACAACCATGATTAATGACCAAAAAGCTCCCCTTTCGGCCAAATCAAAAGTGAAAACAAAAACACATAGTTGTAGAAAAAAACTTCATTTGTGTGAAAAATAATAATCTCATGGTCCTCATGATATTTGAAACACGCAGTCATGATTTTCGAGATAAACTTGTATCCATGAAGCCATATGAGAAACACGATTCGATACATGCATTATTCTGATTTTCCCAAGCATTTGGAGGAACCTCAAATCAGTGAAAATGGTCATTGTGTTTTAAAAAGGTGATTGAATAACACATGTACGATGTCAAAGGTAGAATGATTAATGGTTATATTATAAAAACTAATATTCACTAATATTACAAATTTGACATTCTGTGAATTAGATTCATGAAGAAGGAAGAAGTACTAATTAGGGACCACATACTATTTGACAAAGTTCAACAAGATACTCCATATGTTCTATTGTGCAAAGGATAAGTGAACATTGTGTCATTTTATATATATATAGATTTTGATAGAATCATGATACATACTTGTTATGTAATACACATAGTGTACAAAAATTAAGATGAAAAATGTCTTCATTTTTGGCATGATCTTAGTGAAAGGAGTGATTTTCATGAAATAATATCAATAAATATTACAAACAATTTCTTATTAGTTCCTATACAAGAAGCTATAATATTTGTAGCATATTAAAAGAAATATGAATCTTCAAAATTAGAACACAATAAATATACACCATGCCCTTATAAATGTAAATTTGTAATGAAAACATTAATTGGACATACACCAATATAGGGATTTGAGTTCACAATTCGTGGAACAATCATAAAATTTTACAAAAACTCTAAAAATTGGGAATAACGAAGTCAAGAATAGAAGTATATGATTTATAAGAGGTGGAACTATATCCTTGATAAAGTATAGAAGGAGTATAACCTGGTAGGTGCGGATCCGATTGAAGATGTGGGGATTGGGAAGTCCTTTTACCAAGGAATTGCTCCAGGAGACGAGCGGAAGGCTTCTGGAATCGTGGGGAGGCCGCTGCCTGCATTTTGGTATTTGGGGCTTTTTTCCCCAACAGTTCTTAAAAACCGTTGGAAAAAACCAATCTTTCCCAATGGTTTTATAAAACTGTTGGGAAAAATAAGGAAAATTAAATCTTTCCCGATGATTTTATGAAACTGTTGGGAAAACTATGTTTTCCCCCCACTTTTCCCAACTGTTTCATAAAACCGTTGGGGAAAATAAGTTCTTCAAGGTATTTCCCAACAGTTTATATAAATCGTTGGGAAAGACAATATATGCCAACGGTTCCTTTGAACAGTTGGTATACAAGTGTTGGGAAAACTCCCTTTTTCAGTAGTAAAATATGTAATCCCAACTCTCAACCTATGTCAATCATCTCATCATCATCACATCAGCATAACAAGAAAGTCCAACTCTCAATCAGTGTTAACCATCCCAACATCCACTAAATTTCCACATCATTACCTCAATGACACATGTTATAACCTCGACCAATCACAACCAAAAACATGACATAGCCTTAAAGCCATCACAACCTAGGGAAATGTGTACATGTTATACCTTAATCCATTATAACCCATAATATAAGCATGTATTTTAAACATGAGCCATCACTACCCATGAGTATAGTATCAAACAACCACAAACAATCAAGAAGATAGAAAAACAATCACTTAAGAATAAAAACTAACAAACATATATAAAAAATCACATGAAATAACTAGAAAAATAATAATCATAAACTAAAGCATCAACATAAAATAAAATAAATACAACATTACAATTTATTATAAGAAAAAATAATAATAAAGAAATATCTAATATCAAAACAACAAAAAAATTAGAAATCAAACCCTAGGGTTTGTATAGGGCATTGGGAAAGTAGGGTCACTAGGGTCACGGGGTCACCGGGGTCGTGGGGGGCCGGGGTCACGAGGTCGCGGAGTCGCTGGGGTCGCGGGGTCACCAGGGTCGCCGGGTCACTGGGGTCGCGGAGGGCCGAGGTAGCGAGGGAAGTGGGGGGCTAGGGGAATCGCGGTCGCCAGGTGAGGAAGAGGAGGGTCGGCGTGGGGGGGAAGGGTCGAGGCTGTTAAAAAAATTGTTTCGTAGCGGTTTATTATAAACCATCATGAAACCTTTAAAAAAGGTTTAGTGGAGGTTCTAGGAACCGCTGCTACAAAACCGCCGCTAAACGGTGATTTTGTTGTAGTGGGGGTTAAGAAAAAAAATTGGAGATGGGAAATAATATTTAAGGAAAAAGGGTTTGTGATTTTCAAAACATAAATGAATGGAGAAGTTATAAGATAAGTTATTCACATAACATCAAGGAATTAATTTGTCTTATGATATGAATCATTTTTACTAAGGTATTCTAGAATTATCTATAGTAAGTGATAACTAATATAAACTCATAAGTGCTTCAAACATGGAGTTTTATTATAAAAATTTTATAAGGATTTATATTGGAACTTGTCCTGTAGTAACACCAGTTTTGAATGTAAATAAGTGTGCTCATAGCTTTCGTCAACAAGTAATGATATAGGTCATATTCACATAACATGGTACTACCCACTTCAACAAAACTCATATTTTACCTTTCAAAAACACCATTTATGTGTATATAGTAATGAAAAAATGTTGAAATCCATGTTTTTAAGATAACATTCGAAATATTTATTCTTGTAATCAACACCATTTTAATTTCTAATCTTCTTCCAAGAATAATCACATTTAGTCTCATATCTTCACATAAAACTATTAAATAACATCAAATCATATGTATTATGATTGAAATATATTATAAAAGTTACATTAATAAAACCACCATTGAATGAAATAAAGTACGCGTCTATGAAAGTTGATTGTTTTCTCATTTACCTATAGATATTTGAATGAACAATTTCAAGGGGTCGAGTTGAATGAGGGCCATTATTATTATGCATAGAGTTTGTAATATATCCTTTATGAAAAATCATGAAACAAAAATATCTTCTTCTTGATAAACTAAGAATAATATAAAAAAATTATCTCTTTTATAATTTTCTCATGTTTCTCTGACACATTTTTGGCAAAATTTAATAGCACAATTTATTTTCAACTACCATTATTATGTAACCTAAATTCTGAACCTCACCAATTAGAAACAAGTTTCCTTTTATGAACTTTCTTTTTGAGATATGTTCTCCATCTTCATATCTTACAAAAAACCCAAATTTTCTTAAAAAACTTAATTACCTTCTTCGAAATGTTTTGAAACACAGAAAAAATTATGTTTCAAACCATTAAAAAACAAGTGTTTTGGGGATTTAAGCTTTTCTTTTCCAATACAAATGGAAAAAACACCTTTAATTCTAAAATATTAATCATTTAAACATGTCATTATTACTTATTTTAAATATTTCACACACTTCAAATATATCAAGTCTTCCATAATAGGTTACGAACACCTTCTATCCAAGATATAGGTGTGTTCTCCTTTTGTAGCTTTGAGAGCAGTTTGCACAATAAGATACTTGTCATTCCATTAATCTTTATTCACATCTAGATTCTTAGAATTGTCATAAAATATTGCTTTCCCAAAAACAAAACAAGGCATTCTTTTCCATGATTTCTATAATGTTTATATATTTCTAAAAATAGTTTCCAATGGTTTAACATATTTTCAACTTTCAGAACATCCGTAATATATTTATTCCATAGAGTGGATTGAATTCCCTTTAAAATTTACCTTCTATAACACATAGAAAAGTTTTAATGTTGTTTCTTAAAATAAAACAATTTTTCTATATTCCCAAATCCACCACAACACTAGTAGTACCCAAAGATATAACACATTCCACTAAAACATCCAAACTATCTGAAGTTGTGAACATGTTTCTTAGAATAATTCTTATCTTTCATATCAAAAAACATTTTCACTAAATGTTTTATCATCAGTTAGAATATTATTATTTAATTTGGGTTTCATCCTATCTTTATTAGAATAAGAAATAGTAAAAACATTTATTTTATACTTTGTATTTTTAGAAACTTTTAAATTATCAATATTTTTGGACTTGGAACCAAAATTTTTTTTACAGAAATATTTGAATTTGTAGAAACTTTATATTTATTTTCAACATTTGAAGGTAAATATTATAATCATTCTCAAGTTCACCCATTCTGCAATATTCACAAACGCCTGAGATAGAGTTATTAATACTTATAACTCCCTTCATAGGATTATTATGTTTTTGTTTAAAATTATCTATATCCCTTTATTTTTCCTCCAAACTAACTTCAAGATATTCATTATGAATCTATTCTATCTTAAGAGTCTTTTAAAGACAATAAACCTCTACTGTAAAATTATATTTCTCTTCACTAGGAATTCTTTTTTGTTTGTTGTGGGGATTTTCTCCTTTAACATCCTGGTTTTTTTTCTATTCATACAATCTTTCTATGATATTCCTTAATTTATCTCTTTTGTTGAAACTATAACTAAGTCTCGTCTTCTTTATTGATACTAATCCCATGACCATTATCATTAACTATTGCAATGATAGTATTTTCTCCAGTCACTTCACTAAACATTATAGCCTCAACTTCACTATCTTATTATTCTTCATCTTCAGAAAAAAATTATCCTTTTATATTTTAATAATATTATAACATATAAGTTGGAATAATATTTTAACTTATCACCATTTTTCATACAAGATCATCTATACATTCTGTCAAATTTATCACTATCATCCTCATTCTTTATTCAAGGTAATTTCAATGAAAAGTTACCAACATCTCCACATTCAAAAATTTCAATGTATGTTTCCCTTTATACCATGCTATAAATATTTTTAAATTTTAATAATTCAAGGATAAGAGTTCATCTTGATTTTTATATTACAAATTATCAGATTTAAGGTCAATGAAATTATCTTCTCTAAGAATCATCTAAGACAATCCATTCTTAAAAGCATTGATGGAAATTACTCAAAAAACTATTGTTTTTTCCTTTTTTAATATTATCCTTTATCATTTTATACATCATGATAGTACTGTGAAGGTCATCCAAAGATAGAGTTTTCGGATATCTATCTTCCAAATGTAAAACATTGGCATCAAAATTTTAAGGAAAATGTTTTAAGATCATTTCAAAAACAGTTTATTCTTTTGGCAACTCACCAAGAAATATTATGGTGTTAAACTTGTCATTTACCCATATAATGAAGTCACAAATATATAAATTCTCATCAATTTTGAGATGTTTATACTTTAGGCTCAAGATTTGAAATAGTTAATTCTGTATTCTTATTTTTTCATAAATAATTTTATCTTATTCAAGATACCATTGGCATTAGCAACTACCATAACTCTTAGAAACTCACTTTTAGAAAGTGAGGAGAGTAAAGTAATATTAGATCATCCATCATTCTCCATATACTTCTTATCCATAGATGTAAGTGCTAAATTATCAAATTGAGGTGTAAATACAAATATAATAGCTTCTAAAACATCATACCCATATGAAATTAGTTAAGGATATATTCTATCATTCTAGATATGATAGTTCTTTACATAAAATACCAGAATCCACTTATAATTTACACAATTCATATTCTCCATAAACAAATATCATTAAAAACCCATCAGAAAAGAGTAAATGAAGTGGTCCAACCCTTAGAAACCAATTAAAAACAAAAATGAGATCAATGTATCTTTGAGAGGAAGAGGTGGTGAATCAAAGCATTATTTTTTATGGTGAAAATATTTTATAGAAACCATCAATTCTTATTAACTATCAATCAGTTTTTGGTCCTAGTATTAAAATTCAGTATGATGGATTAGTCTAATTCCACAGTTTAGTTCATTATTACATAAATAGATAAGAAATAATACTCTACGAGCTATTATGAACCACTTTTCTTTCTCCAAAAATCATTGTCCATTTGGAATAGCGGGATTCGATAAATTCTTCTTTCATATTCCACCATTTGGAAAACTTCATCAGGAATTTTTTTTAGAAACATATTCTCTCTCCAAAAACATTCAGTTCTTTATATATATCTTTGCACAAGAAACATTTTTCATCATTTTAAATTAGAATTTACGTCCTTTTATTTGTAGGTGTTCCAGGAGAGTAATGGGAGGGAAACTACTTGCACCTTCCTGCTAAGCCAAATTTCAATAAAATCAATTTTTTTGACATCATCTTTCATTATTTTAGTGGTTCTAAACTCTTATTGATTTTCCTTGAAACTTCCCAAATCATCTCAAAAATTCAGTTAGCTTTATAATTCCTAATAAATCATATGTTGGATAATAATTTTTATACCTATTTTCTTAATTATTATGAAAACATAAAACAACTATTGAATCCCCTGCCGATACTCATTACCATGTAAAAGATATAAATCATTGAAACCATTTGAAAAAAATAACTCATCATTCTTAATCATTGTTTCAAATTTATATATTGAAGTGGTTCTACTATAAACATAATTGAAACTTATATATCCTTAATAACCACCTTTGAGAACACATCAATAATATTTTCAAAATAAATCAACTTCTTTTATATGATTCAAAAATTCCTTAGAATGATCTTACTATTTCTCATGAACCCCAACATTTTATGGATAATTAGGGTAATATGAGTCTGTTCGATTGAACTTTACATCACTCCAATGGATTGGTGACAATTATCCTCTGACATATCCTGACCCACATGAAAGAAATATTAGATTATTTTGATCTTGACCCACTAAAGATAATCAATCCATTCTTCTATTATATGAATATGGTTGAATACATTTTTTATTATCACCAGGTTGATTGTTCTTCTCCACTGGTCCAAAAATGTCAACTCATTTAATTCATTCATCCCAATAATTCTATCTTACTAATCTGAATAAAAAATCTTCAATTCCTATGATTATATTTTGTAATAAACAATATGTCTGACTGATTGATGTCATAAATTCTATTATATATTGGTGGCACTTTGTGTTTGATGGACCATCTTTTGATGAAACTAGATTATCTACAATTGTTGATTGATCCTTTTTATTTATTCATTTTGAGGATAAGATAGTCTAATTAATTATAACTTTTGATTGACCGATCCATACATGCATCTTCAAATACAAACATCCCAAAAACCTAAAAAATTCATCATCTATTACAAATCATAACAATGAAATATGAATTCAATAATTTGACTTCATCTATATTCTTCTTAAATCTCTTTATTGTAATAATGAATTCTCCATGATGTAGTAACCATGGATCAACATATCATCATTTGACTTACATTGAAAATTTTTATGACTTCCCACAGTTTCAGTATATTCTATCATTCCATCTACAAATCCATCGAATTGAAACAACTTGGAATGAATCAGAACCATTTTCTACCATTCCATCAAAAATCATAGATAAAATGTTTTGATTAACTCATGAAGTTCAAAACCTAAAAAATAGAATAAAATTTTTATTTTTATTGATGAAAACATCAAAATAAATTCATAATTTATAACACCATCTCATTCTAATAAAATATTTCTTACTAGACACAATGTGATATTGATAAATATATTCTCCCATAAAACATATTCATAATAGAAAACCGAAACCAATTTATTTTCTAAATTTTTTTCCAATCAACTGAGTCCGGAACACCTGAGACCAATCCTTAATACATACAAAGTGAATTGATTTTTCATGATGAAAAAAATAAATAATAATAATAATAATAATTTAGAATCTAAAAAAATTCCAGACAACTTGTTCCCAAAATTATTAAACAATTATCATACAATTTCATTTAATGAAAATTAAAGAATAAACAATCTTGTTAAGAATGAGATTGTGAAATAAATCATTAAAAATCATAATGTTGAAAAGAGAATCCAAAAATGGATCAATTAGGTGTATCAGATATAAATACACATTAAACAAGGGTAAATAAAATATAATATTTTCAAAATACATTATACACATAATCATAGAATATTAACGATAACAGTGAAGCAATATGACCCAATGAAAAGAAATTGAGTTATTAAAATATTTACCACATGGTAACTTTTTATTCAAATCCCCAGAGATGAAATAATTATAATTGAAAATTAAAATACAATGAATAATTCTTTATTCAAGATATTACATGATATGTGGCAGTATATAAACTATTTAAATATAATTAGGTGCATATCATTATAATTTTTCTCAATGATATGAAATTGAGACAAAATCCATTACCTTATAATTGTTTTTGGTTGAAGAAACATTAAACTCTTATATAAAAATTTTAGATAATGTATTAACTTATTAGAGGACTATATTAATTTTTATAATATCATATTTGATCATTTTATAACATCTTATCAATTTTTTTAATAATCTTTCATTTTTTCAATTTCTTCAGTGTTAACTATTTTGTTTTCCAAGTATGTTTTGACTTACTATTTTTTGTTCCCCTTTCATAGATCTAGATTTAATAATATAAATAATTAAAAAATTATTTAAATAACATATATTTTCAGAATATAAGTATTAATAATAATCCATAATATTTTGTGATTGGTAATGACATACACCATTTATAGAGATGGTAGGTCGTAAGAACAAATTACCATTGTTTCAATTTTTTGGTTCTATTAATGAAAGAAATGTAAATGATATATATATATATATATATTAAGGTATAACAATTATACCCTATAAATTACATATTTTTATTAAAATGATCTTTAATACATTCCGTGTAAAGTGTGAACAAATTACATCACTTCGTGAGGTAGTAGTCTGCTCGAATGCAATAATCATTTTACCAGAAAAAGAAAACATGAATATAATTTTTATTAGATAATAAGAAATAATAAATTAATCATATATAACATATATATCATATATATCGTATATAAATAGTATTTTTGTCAATTGAAATGTGGTAATGGAAAAAAATTCCATCAGTTCTATAGTTAGCTGTTCACCATACATAGAAGCTATTATTTTATAATCCATTTGATAGAAGTGTGTGATGTTTTATGTCATAAAATTGAGATAAAAACATCAAATTTAATTTAATTTTTTGATAATATTATATAATCAGGATATAAAAATAATTTTAGCAGGTGGATAAAGTAATAAAATAAAATATCTTTTAGAAAAAAATTACCTCTTCTTTGGGTATCATCTCTAGGATTACCCTAAAAACATCCTAAGTTGGATTTATGACCATGATAAAGCCACTAGGATGAGGGAAGAAAATTTGAATATTTTTTTGGTAGGCCTTTTGTGAACTAAATTGGTTTGAATGTGTCAAGAGAGGAGGAAATGGGGTGGCATTCTAAATGTTGGGAGAGTGGTACTCTTGTAATTTTTGAAAACGGAGAGTTCCACTGAACATTTTACAAGTCATGTGTCTATAATAATGGACCACTTAAAATTATAGAACTTATAAGGTCCAAATATTTCCACCCAATGGGTTTCGAAAAATCTTCTAGGTCATTTAGCCACATAAGATTAATGTTTAGTCCCATATTAATCATTTTTCACTTAATTTCTATTTATAATTTTAACAGATTTCACTTATAACATTTATTAAAAATCAATTTTGACTTATAAGACAATATACAATATTATTATTCTAATAATATATTTCATTTTACTAAATTCAGTGCACATTAGTGAACAAAATTATTAAAAATTAATCCCAAAGACACAATGAAAAAAGAATATTTTTGAAGTGAAAATGTTAAAATGTATATAATGTTTTTACATCAAAGTTCAATATAAATTTTATAAAAATTACCAAAATTGTATTAATTTACGTATAAATTAAAACATTTTAATTTTTAACCAATTAATATTATAATATATCATTACAAATTTTTTAGACAGAAATAATGTTTTTAATTAACACTCATTATTTTTCACTATATATAAAAAAATGAAACGTAAATGAAAAATTATATATGATTAAATCTAAGATAATTTTTACATTATGATTAAAAAAATTAAGTTTACTTTTTCCATTTATAGATTATAAAAGTTTCTAGATTTAGTATTAAAATAAGCACTCCACTAAAGGCTGGAAAACAGCCTTTAGAAAATTGGAAATTCTATGTGTATAGTTGGATTTGTTATCATCTTATGCCTATAAAATCTTTTTGATGAATTTCAAAACATGTTATTGAATATATAATATATAAATTTCATTACTATTTTCCACTAATAGAAATTAAAATAATGTATTACAACAAATCTTATTTAGTATAATTTTTTTTGTAAAAACACTTTTGTTATATATATATATATATATTATCTGTCAGGGTGTACACTAAAATAAAACACACGCACACCAAACAGAGGCCATAATTGTAGGACATAGCCCCCTAAGAATACTTCCTTTATATTCAATTGGTTTTAATACTCATTTTTAACTAATTAGTATCCAATAAATTCAAATGTATATTATCATTAATTAATTAATCTAATTTTTAACTTTAAATTTAGAAGCTAGGAGAAAATTGTCATTTTAAAAAATTATATTAACACTTTTTTGGTAAAACTAGTTGTTGCATGTAACACAAACCATCAAAGAAATTAATTATTTCCTATAATGAAATATAATCTCAGTGTTGTGTTCATTACAATCTATAGGTTATAATTAAGTGGTTTAAAATATTAAATATATTTTAATGTGTCAGAAAATTATATTCCCTTTTAAACATAGTCTTGTGTGTCATAAATGCTATAAAATACTATGTTCTTATTTTATAATTTCTAGTTATTATGTTCTTCTCACCTTAAATAAATTGCTTCCTCACAATTAGACTTGATATCACCATTATTGGGTTTGAAATATTAAAATACCAAAATTAAAAAACACACATTATAAGAAGGGTTGTTAAAAAACCCTCTTAACAATAGATAATGACATGTAAAATGATTATATAGAATATAATATAACTGGGTTTCTATATTGAATATCCTTGGTGTAATGTGAAGATATCGATATAAAGGAAAGGTGTAAATATTTATAGGGAGTGATTGATGTCATTGATCAAAAGTAAGTGAATCTAAAATGGAATATTAAGGTCCTTGAAACCATAAATATAATATGTGTGAAAAGGTAATTGATATCATGAGAAATGATGGTAAAAGGATAAAATTTTATTCCTGAATCATTTTTTCTAAAGATGAGGAATTTTTTATTCTTTAAGAACATAAGGAACTATACATACATATTGAAATTACATTTTATAAGTTAAATTTAAACCTTTGGTTGTTCTTTGATCAATTTTCAATAAATAACTTATTACAAGAAATAAATATCCAACATTGATTTTTTATGCATGATGCACTAAACATCACTTGTAATGGATGATAAGACCCATAAAATTTCTTTATATCAATCTATGAATATTATCTAAAATGAATATTTTTTTCTAATGTTATCCAATTTAATAAATTAACCCCGAACCTTAACAAGTTACACTACTAGTTCATCATTAGTGTCTGTTCTTCAATTTTTTTAACTAAAAACCATGAAATTTTAATGAGAAAATGACATAGGTCAATGCTGGGAATGAAATCCTTATCTTCCTTTGATCATTTATTCCAACTCCACTACTTTCCCTTACTTGATAGGTTGTCTCCCATCATACTGGTTTTGATTTTCCTAAAACTATTTTAGTATAAATCTTATAAAATTTCTAAAAAACTATGATGGATATCCATGAAATAAAATTAATAATTATATGGATTTTTTAATAAATTTTTCAACAAAATTATTTTAATTATTTATTTTTTAAAATGTATATTTATCTTATTTGATTATTATTATTTTTTATTATTTATAATACTTACTATAAATGATATAAATACCTTTAAACTAATATCTTTATAATTTAAATTAATTCTTAACCAAATAACATTACTAGTAAAACATATTCTTACAATAAATTAGTCAAATATTTCATTAGTTTTGGTAGAATCCCATCCCATGAAAACTAAAAAAGAGGTTTTTTTAATTTGATCTTATGATCAAACTTAATATCTTTTTATATTGATGGGATTCATAATGATTAAGTAAATTAAGACACACGTGTTTCAAAAATTAAAAATATCCATTGATAATTCACGGATCTTATAATGAAAACACGACTAGTCAAATAATTCCATAGCTTAATTAGGGAATACTAACAAATAAATACTTTATTTTATAAATTTAAACATAGCTCCATCCATGGTATAAGGTATAATCTAGTTCATTCATTATCTTCATCAATTCAAATTCAACACAATAAGTTATACAATGTGAATTTCTTAAGAATATACCCTTGGAGTGTCACACTAGGTGAAAAATAAGGACCTTTTTCATGTACTAGGTTATGCTCGAGTCAATCTCTAAGAACCATTTTATAAGTTGTTACCCATAGGTTTAAATGTTGTAGACCATATCCACTTGTAGTATCTAGAAATGGATGAATTGCCCGTAAAAACCAAAAAATATATATCTTACTTATCATAAAGATGTTATTATATTATTATTCTTAAATTCAACCTTATATTCATTTTCCATAATATAGGTTTTTGTATATATAGTTTCCAGGGTTTCTATGAATAGTACCCCCTAATACCAACTCCAGTGACACTGACCCCAGTTTCCCAAAGCTAGTTCCTTACATTATAACATTTGAATAAGTTTCTTGGAATCAAATCCCAAAGGACTGAATAGTTTTATAGTCGTGTTAAACCAAAAAAAATGGGTTTTACATTATATTTGAATAAAAAATTTATTAAATATTTTTTGGGAATAATATTATTCAATATAGACTAACTGTTCAAATCAATCATAGTAAACATCATTGAATCCTCAAAAAAGGAAACTAAATATGAGTGATCTCAAATTATTAGTAACGGTTAAAAAATAGAATAAATATGAATCACTAAGGATAATAAATATGGTAAGGTAAATAACTAACAACACATTGATTTTAATCAATAATTGATAATGAAATTCCTAAATAATATATAAAGGAAAATAAATGAAAACACATGTAATTTAATAACAAAATAGAGAATGAAATGCAACCATAGATTTTTTTTTCATACTAAAAATATCATTGGAACATAATAATTATTGAATTATTAATATAAGCAATTCTAAAATATTTTACACCATGTATGATCCACTTAAATTATTATACATTTATAACTTTTCACAAGATGTTTTAAAATTACATGTAGAAACATATTTGTTCCCAACTAATTAATAATATAATAAATTAACTATAAAATTAAACACTATAAATTAAAATTGTATATGGTTTTGACAGTAAAAATATCTATTGTACATAATTTAGATATTTTGGTGAGATTTGACGTTCAATGATCACTAGAAACTTAATAATGCAAGGTAAATTTATCAAATGTGAAAATGATTCAAGGAAGTGAATTTCAATACTATATTTGGTCAAAATAATCATAATCCATCCATAAGAAGAATACAAAATGTATTAATATGATGTATACCAATTATTGTAAGAATAATTTTTGTTTTTATTAATGAATATACTTACTATAAAATTATCTTTAAAAACATTATTCAATAAAATTACTATTAAATTTTGAAACACCGTACAAATTTTTTTTTTGAATATAAAATTTTATGTAATTTTATTTAAAAATAACTTCTTAAAATTTCAAATGATGATTCAAAGAAGTGATGTTGGGAAATATCTATCAGGGTAAAAAGAACATTTCTATTACATTGTAAAAAGTTAGAAATGTACCTTTTTGGAAAGTGAAAAGAGTACTTCATTGATTTTTTTAAAAAATGGTTAAAAATTATTTTTTATAAATAATTTTGAAAATTATCAATTAAAATATTAATACATTTTTATAAAATACTACTTTGTAAGATAAATAATTTCAGTCGAAGGGGGAATTAATGATGGATTTTGTTAAAACATTTTCTCAATAATTTTTAGTGAAAAGAGTGGAAAAATGGTAATATTTGTTTGAAAAAATAAATAATAACTATAAGATAATAAAAGTAAAGGGTTTATAAAAAATGGTCATATAATTTTATTTAATTGAAATTCAAGAATAAAAAATCTTGATTAGAATGAGATTGTGAAATAAACCCTTAAAGTGATCACAACATTGATGTGATAATTAACTAGTGAATCAATTATGTGTATCAGATATAAATACAAATAAAATAATTTTAAATACAATATAATTTAATAAAAATATATTATAAACATAATCATATAATTTTAATTATAGTGAGGATGTAATATAGCCCAATCAAAATAAATTGAGTTGTACTAATCTTTACCACATAGTAAATATTAATTAAAATCCTCATTGATGAAATTACATCAATTAAAACTTAATATTTCATGAATAATTAATTATTCATGATATTACACATCATGTATAGTTATATAAACCATAGAAAATAATTTTTTTTCACAACATTACAATATGTCTCAATGAAATGAAATTAAGGAAAAACCCCTTACCAAACGCACTATTTTCATTAAAAGCCCACTAACCTTCTATACAATGAGATTATTTAGGTTATTGAATTATAAAATAGCCATATTAAAATTTATATTTTCATATATGACCCCATCATAACATAATATCACCCATTTATTCATAATATATCATTATTTTTACTATTTCAGTGGTTAATTGCATTATTTTTAATGTATGATTTGACCTTTTATTTCATCCAAATTTTATGAGATAATTATTTATTCCTATAAAAAATATAAAACATTATGTAATTATAATATATATTTATTTAGATTAATCCACAAAATATGTTGATAGAGAATGAAATGCCATGTTCATGGAGATGGTAGGCCATACGTACATATGAACACAATTTCTATTCACTTATCATGTTGAATGAATTAAAAGTGAATTATATATATATATTATAATTAAAGTATAATTATTATGTCATATATATAATATATTTTTTAAAAACTAAATTTATAACATTCAATGTAAAGCGCGAACGAATCACATCACTTTAAGAGGCGGTAGTCCACAGTACACATGAACAGTGATTGCATAACCCATTTAATGGAAGTGTGTGGAATTTTAGACTAAAACCTTAACATTAAATAATATCAATATATTGATGAAAATAAATTAAATATATATTAAATATATTAAAATAATAGATGGAGATGGAAGAAGAAATTAAATAAGAAAATATTTTATAAAAACATTATATCTTCTTCAGGTATCCTCCCTGGGTTTGAACTAATACCTTGAAATGTTGGAAATTTCATTAAATAATACCCCTATGATGAAGTAAGGTATTCTTCATTGTGATTTGGTCAGGTATTTTAAGATAAAGTTCTTTTAATTTGTGAAGACAAGAGAGGGGTGGTCTTCTATAAGTTGGTGAGTGGAAATTTATTAATTTTTCAAAAGTTAACATTCCACAAAATTGTTTCCACATAAAGTGGCTCCAATAATTTACAAATATTAATTCAATATATGAAAGGTATATTGGGATTTTTGAATGTTTATATGTAATTTTTTTTCTTTATGTTTACCATTTAGTCCCTTATTAAACTTGTTTCTCTCTTAATCGTTGAAATTAATTTAAAAAGCATTCACTAAATATTTTTATAGAAAATTAAGATTAAATTATTATAATCTATTAATAATTATGATTCCGTATATAGAATAAATTTTCCCATGTTAAATTCATTGAGTTTGAAAAAATTAATTTAAAATTAATCCCACAGACGTGATATGAAAACTATATTTTATTGTGAAAATGTTCAAAAGTTTACAATGTTTTTATTCCATGTTTAAATAAAAATTTAATTAAAAAAACAAAATTGTTTAACGTATCTATAATTTAAATATTGGGACTTTATTACTAATTTATCATCATATAATTTTCAAAAAAAGTCATTTTTGACATAAAATTAAGTATGTTTTACTATTTATCAATAAATAAGACTTCCCAACGAAATACCAAAAAATGAAAACCTAATATAATTTGACATTAATTTTTCAAAAAGTATGATTATTATATCAAATAAAAATTATAAAATCATCTGGATTTGGTTTTAAAATCATTTATCCATTATAAGGTAGAAACATTTCTTTTATAAAAACACAGCTTTCTATACATAAAATCTGATTTGTTGATATCTTTGCCTATAAAATTTATTGGATGAATTTAAAAATATTTTATTGAATATATAATATATTAATTTAATTGATATCAATTATTAATATTAAATAATATATTTTATTAATATAATACACCTTTGGCACAAAAGTTTTTTTGGAAAAAATATTTCATTTATATTTAAATAGATTTCATATATTTTTATTATTTATTAGTAACTAATGAAATAGTTAATATATTTTAGTAACTTTCTTAAACCAATATTTTACAAAAAAAATTAAATTTTGGGAGATAAATCTCATTTTACCTAATAATATTAATAATTATGGGTAAAACTCAATATTGAATATAACAAAAGTCATCGAAGAAAGTCGTTGTTGCATTTAATGCAAGCGAAAGATAGTTTTGGGTGAATTGACATATATAAACTTTATTGAATTTATTTAAAATATTAAATATATTATTATTATTCTTTATTTCATATTCCATTTTACTCTTACTGTTGTGTGTCATATATGCAATCAAATACAGAGTCCTTTTATAATTTTAGGGTGTTCTATTATGCATCATGTATGTGGAGAATATGTGATAAATTTAATGAGATGTTTCATATGAGGGTGGTGGAGGTGAGCTTAGTTTTATGTATAACTCTTTGAGATGATTAATGTGTCGATCATGTGTTTGATTTAAATATTGACTCCTTTGTTTGATGTCATCAGATTCAAAGGGAGATTGACAGTGACTTGTATATGTGCAACACATAGTGTAGACTGTGTTTCCTAGTGTAAGGAACTAGTTAGAAAGAATAGGCTAATGATTTGTTTTAAATGGCCTAATAACATACACTAAGGGACTAGGGATTGGTTTTGAGCTCCTTGTCATAATGAATCATGATTAGTAATGGCTTAATGTATTCAATGTATATGATCCAGGAATTCCTCATGTTTGAGGAAGTGATGGAAAACTGGGTTCAGTTTACTCATAGTGTTCTTCTTCATTTCTCATTGTTCTATTCAATCTTGTTGTAAGATCAGACAAATACATCGAGCATAAATCCATACATTCTTGAGCCAAGTAACCGTTCACAATAAAACCTTAGGGATGATTTCTATTTCGGACATAAGACTTTAATGTGAACATATTTCTTTCAGTTGGATACATCCAACCAAAAGAAAAATGTCCTCCGAGAAGTATTTCAGTGGGAATATGGACAGTCATATGCAACATGCATGTGAAAAATGATGGAGGAAATATTTTCCCCAAATAACACAAAATTAATGGGGCATCTGTCAACATTTTTTGCAAGAAAGACTTGGACAACTTCTTAGCACAAAGATATCTAAAAAATGGTACAACGGAATAATATCCACCCTTACATTATTGTATAGAAGATGACGAATTGCTATTGGAAGCAAATCATGCAGTAGAATGTGATAATCATGAGTCTTTAAAGATTTTAGCTTCAACTCTCTTCTGTTGACCCATTTAGATATGTTACTTGAATAGCCATCATGAACTCTAATAGTCTCTAATACTTCCAGAAATTGTTTTTTTTCCGTAGGTGTCATCACATAATAAGCACATGGAAGTTTCCATTTATTTTCACTGATACACATAGGATGTAATTCTGGTCTGATGCCCTAATCCACCAAGTCACGCCGAGATCGTAAATCATCTTTTGTCTTCCCCTTGACATTTAGAAGAACCGAAAGCAACATTTCACATATATTCTTTTCAATATGCATTATGTCTAAGCAATGACGTAACAAATTGGTTGACCAATAAGGGAAATAAAAAAAGATACTCTTCTTCGTCCAATAGTAACAGGTTTATATGGAAACATTATTTCTCTTTCCAGATTTCATTTGACCCTTCCCAAATGAAAAACTGAAATCTTTCAATTCATTAAGCACATCAGTTCTAGACATAAGATGAGGTGGATCATCGGTCTCTATGGTATTATCAAATATTTGGCGATTCATTATATATGGATGATCCTTTGGCAAGCATCATCGATGTCCAATAAATGGAAACTACAACGATGTTTCAGTCTTCTGGATTGTGTATTTTTCTTACAAACTGGACACGACAGTTCTCCCTTCATGCTCTATCTAGACATCATTGCATACGCCGAAAAATCATTGATCGTCCACATAAGTGCAGCACTCATCTGAAATATGCCTTTCGAATATGCATCGTATGTGTGCACACCCACATCCCAAAGAAGTTTCAACTCTTTTATTAAAGGTTGAATTTATACATCAATATCAATGCCCGGATCAGAAGGACCAGATATGAGTATACTCATGAAAGTGAAAGGTTTTTTCATACACAAACATGGGGCAAGATTATAAATGTGTATAAAAACTGGCCATGTGCTATGCGAAGTAAGCATCTGCCCAAATGGATTAAAACCGTCGCATGAAAGACCCAGCCTCACATTACGCACGTCAGCTGTAAAATCAGGATGTCGAGCATCAAATCTCTTCCATGCAAATCCATCTTCAGAATGAACCAACCCATCATTAGTCTTCCTTCTCTCGGTATCTTTCCATCTCATTTTTATTGATATGTCATCAGACATAAAAGGACTCTGGAGTCTGGGGATCAATGGAAAGTGCCAAATTACTTTCTGTGGAACACGATATGGTGTTCCATCAGATTTTGACTTCCAGCGGGATGTGCCACATTTTATACAATCATTTCATTCAGCGGTTTCCTCCCAGAATAAACTGCAATCTTTCGAGTAAGCATGAATTTTCATTCTTGAAAATCCAAGTTCCTCAACTAACTTCCATGCATTATAGTGGTTTGAGGGAATATCTGCATCATCTAGAAGTAAATCCTTCCAGAGGGTAATAATGTAATCGATTGCTGTATTAGCAAATCCATACATAGTTTCCCATGAAACAATCGGATTAAAAATTCCAGCTTTTTCATTTTATCACATTGTTGATATACTGGAGTCGTGGCAGCATCATTCAATTTTTCCACCCTATCAATATAATCATTTTCACTAGATGCATCTTATGTCCTCCTATCAACGTCTTCATGAGTCGAAATCCTTTCTTTTTCATGATGACGAATAAACAGAAACCGATCATCTAACAAATTCTCCATTCCAGTCCTTTCATTTCAATCATCACCAATTTTAGATTTCATTTTCTCCCCATTGTGATACCACAAAAAGTATTTTGCTTGAAAACCATTTTTGGTTATGTGGTAGCTGACTTCTTCATGGCTCAACCAAGGTCTACCAACACAATTGGAACATGGGCAGTGTATGCGACCACTATTTGAAGCATTGTGAAATAAAAAATCTATAAACCTCTCCAAATTGTTTTGAAAATCGCTTGAGATCTGATCGGTTTCATACATCCAACTACTATCCATTCTGTAAAAATAATTTATATAAGTCATTTTGTCATAAACAATTCAATAGGATTGAACTTTAATAGACAATATATTTAAGTAAACGATAAAGGAAGAAGTTTCTAGTCGATGTAGTGAAAAGCACTCCACCCCCATAAAAGTGAGTATTGGCCAAGAAGGATACATAATATACAACGTACAATGATAACCATATTTAGTTGACCCTAATGTTATATTAGTACAATCATATTGGGGGAAATGGAATATATGATCCTTGTTAACTGATGAATTCAAAAGCTCGTATTCCATATGTTGGACACTATCTAAGGTAAGAAATCATGTGAGGATGAGTTGACATCACTCAATTTATTACATGCTAGTGAGAATGAGGGCTTAAATTAATGAATTGAGTTCACTGATACCATGTCAACCATTGTACACACCACGTGAACCCTTATACACACCATATAAACCCTTATACCATATCGTCATTATTACAACCATTAATAACAACTTATTAAATAACATCACTAGTTAAAGATAATCAAATTGAACATAAATCAATAATAATATTAGATATATCAAGTAAAATGAATTCATACTATCTTACATCATAAATGACCATGCACAACCATGATTAATGACCAAAAAGCACCCCTTTCGGCCAAATCAAAAGTGAAAACAAAAACACATAGTTGTAGAAAAGAACTTCATTTGTGTGAAAAATAATAATCTCATGGTCCTCATGATATTTGAAACACATAGTCATTATTATCGAGATGAACTTGTATCCATGAAGCAATATGAGAAACACGATTCGATACATGCATTTTTCTGATTTTCCCAAGCATTTGGAGGTACCTCAAATCAGTGAAAATGGTCAATGTGTTTTAAAAAGGTGATTGAATAACACACGTACGATGTCAAAGGAAGAATGATTAATGGTTATATTATAAAAACTAATATTCACAAATATTACAAATTTGACATTCTGTGAATTAGTTTCATGAAGAAGGAAGAAGTACTAATTAGGGACCACATACTATTTGACAAAGTTCAAGAAGATACTCCATATGTTCTATTGTGCAAAGGATAAGTGAACAGTGTGTCATTTTATATATATATAGATTTTGATAGAAACATGATACATTTTTGTTATGTAATACACATAGTGTACAAAAATTAAGATGAACAATATCTTCATGTTTTTCATGATCTTAATGAAATGAGTGATTTTCATGAAATAATATCAATAAATATTACAAACAATTTCTTATTAGTTCCTATACATGAAGCTATAATATTTGTAGCATATTAAAAAATCTATGAATCTTCAAAATTAGAACACAATAAATATACACCATGCCCTTATAAATATAAATTAGTAATGAGAACATTAATTGGACATACACTGATATAGGGATTTGAGTACACAATTCGTGGAACAATCATAAAATTTTACAAAAACCCTAAAAATTGGGAATAATGAAGTCAAGAATAGAAGTATATGATTTATAAGAGGTGGAACTATATCCTTGATAATGTATAGAAGGAGTATAACCTGGTAGGTGCTAATCCGATTGAAGATGTGGGGATTGGGAAGTCCTTTTACCAAGGAATCGCTCCAGGAGACGAGCGGAAGGCTTCTGTAATCGTGGGGAGGCCGCTGCCTACATTTTGGTTTTTGGGGCTTTTTTCCCCAACAGTTCTTAAAAACTCTTGGGAAAAACCAATCTTACCCAACGATTTTATAAAACTGTTGGGAAAGATAAGGAAAATCAAATCTTTCCCAATGGTTTTATGAAAATGTTGGGAAAACTATGTTTTCCCCCCACTTTTCCCAACTGTTTCATAAAAACGTTATGAAAAATAAGTTCTTCAAGGTATTTCCCAACGGTTTATATAAATCATTGGGAAAGACAATATATGCCAATGGTTCCTTTGAACAGTTGGTATACAAGTGTTGGGAAAACTCCCTTTTTCAGTAGTGAAAATATGTAATCCCAACTCTCAACCCATGTCAATCATCTCATCATCATCACATCAGCATAACAAGAAAGTCCAACTCCCAATCAGTGTTAACCATCCCAACATCCACTAAATTTCCACATCATTACCTCAATGACACATGTTATAACCTCGACCAATCACAACCAAAAACATGACATAGCCTTAAAGCCATCACAACCTAGGGAAATGTGTACATGTTATACCTTAATCCATTATAACCCATAATATAAGCATGTATTTTAACCATGAGCCATCACAACCCATGAGTATAGTATCAAACAACCACAAACAATCAAGAAGATAGAAAAACAATCACTTAAGAATAAAAACTAACAAACATATATAAAAAATCACATGAAATAAGTAGAAAAACAAATAATCATAAACTAAAGCATCAACATAAAATAAAATAAATACAACATTACAATTTATTATAAGAAAAAATAATAATAAAGAAATATCTAATATCAAAACAACAAAAAATTTAGAAATTAAACCCTAGGGTTTGTATAGGGTATTGGGAAAGTAGGGTCACTGGGGTCACGGGGTCACCGGGGTCGTGGGGGGCCAGGGTCACCAAGGTCGCAGAGTCGCTGGGGTCGCGGGGTCACCAGGGTCACCGGGTCGCCGAGGTCGCGGAGGGCCGAGGTAGCGAGGGAAGTGGGGGGCTAGGGGAATCGCAGTCGCTAGGTGAGAAAGAGGAAGGTCGGGGTGGGGGGGAAGGGTCGAGACTGTTAAAAAAAATTGTTTCATAGCGGTTTATTATAAACCATAATGAAACCTTTAAAAAAAGGTTTAGTGGAGGTTCTAGGAACCGCCGCTACAAAACCGCCGCTAAACGGCAATTTTGTTGTAGTGGGGGTTAAGAAAAAAAATTTGAGATGGAAAATAATATTTAAGGAAAAAGGGTTTGTGATTTTCAAAACTTAAATGAATGGAGAAGTTATAAGATAAGTTATTCACATAACATCAAGGAATTAATTTGTCTTATGATATGAATCATTTTTACTATGGTATTCTAGAATTATCCAAAGTAAGTGATAACTAATATAAAATCATAAGTGCTTCAAACATGGAGTTTTATTATAAAACATTTATAAGGATTTATATTGGAACTTGTCCTGTAGTAACACCAGTTTTGAATGTAAATAAGTGTGCTCATAGCTTTCGTCAACAAGTAATGATATAGGTCATATTCACATAACATGGTACTACCCACTTCAACAAAACTCATATTCTACCTTTCAAAAACACCATTTATGTGTATATAGTAATGAACACATGTTTAAATCCATGTTTTTAAGATAACATTCGAAATATTTATTCTTGTAATCAACACCATTTTAATTTCTAATCTTCTTCCAAGAATAATCACATTTATTCTCATATCTTCACATAAAACTATTAAATAACATCAAATCATATGTATTATGATTGAAATATATTACAAAAGTTACATTAATAAAACCACCAATGAATGAAATAAAGTACTCATCTATGAAAGTTGATTGTTTTCTAATTTACCTATAGATATTTGAATGAACAATTTCAAGGGGTCGAGTTGAATGAGGGCCATTATTATTATGCATAGAGTTTATAATATGTCCTTTATGAAAAATCATGAAACAAAAATATCTTCTTCTTGATAAACTAAGAATAACATAAACAATTTATCTCTTTTATAATTTTCTCATGTTTCTCTGACACATTTTTGGAAAAATTTAATACCACAATTTATTTTCAACTACCATTATTATGTAACCTAAATTCTGAACCTCACCAATTAGAAACAAGTTTCCTTTTATGAACTTTCTTTTTGAGATATGTTCTCCATATTCATATCTTACAAAAAACACAAATTTTTTTAAAAAACATAATTACCTTCTTCGAAATGTTTTGAAACACATAAAAAATTATGTTTCAAACCATTAAAAAACAAGTGTTTTTGGGATTTGAGCTTTTCTTTTCCAATACAAATGGACAGAACACCTTTAATTCTAAAATATTAATCATTTAAAAATGTCATTATTACTTATTTTAAATATTTCACACACTTCAAATATATCAAGTCTTCCATAATAGGTTACGAACACCTTCTATCCAAGATATAGGTTTGTTCTCCTTTTGTAGCTTTGAGAGCAGTTTGCACAATAAGATACTTTTCATTCCATTAATCCTTCTTCACATCTAGATTGTTAGAACTGTTATAAAATATTGCTTTCCCAATAACAAAACAAGGCATTCTTTTCCATGATTTCTATAATATTTATATGTTTCAAAAAATAGTTTCCAATGGTTTAACATATTTTCAACTTCTAGAACATCCTTAATATATTTATTCCATAGAGTGGATTGAATTCCCTATAAAATTTACCTTCTATAACACATAGAAAAGTTTTAATGTTGTTTCTTAAAATAATTTTTTTTTTCTATATTCCCAAATCCACCACAACACTAGTAGTACCGAAAGATATAACACATTCCACTAAAACATCCAAACTATCTGAAGTTGTGAACATGTTTCTTAGAATAATTCTTATCTTTCATATCAAAAAACATTTTCCCTCAATGTTTTATCATCAGTTAGAATATTATTATTTAATTTGGGTTTCTTCCTATCTTTATTAGAATAAGAAATAGTAAAAACATTTATTTTATACTTTGTATTTTTAGAAACTTTTAAATTATCAATATTTTTGGACTTGGAACCAAACAAAATTTTTACAGAAATATTTGAATTTGTAGAAACTTTATATTTATTTTCAACATTTGAAGGTAAATTTTTTAAATCATTCTCAAGTTCACCCATTCTGCAATATTCACAAACTTCTGTGATAGAGTTATTAATACTTATAACTCCCTACATAGGATTAGTATGTTTTTGTTTTAAATTATCTATATCCCTTTATTTTTCCTCCAAACTAACTTCAAGATATTCATTATCAATCTATTCCATCTTAAGAGTATTTTAAAGACAATAAACCTCTACTGTAAAATTATATTTCTCTTCACTAGGAATTCTTTCTTGTTTGTTGTGGGGATTTTCTCCTTTAACATCCTGGTTTTTTTTCTATTCATACAATCTTTCTATGATATTCCTTAATTTATCTCTTTTGTTGAAACTATAACTAAGTCTCATCTTCTTTATTGATACTAATCCCATGAACATTATCATTAACTATTGAAATGATAGTATTTTCTCCAGTCACTTCACTAAACATTATAGCCTCAACTTCACTATCTTATTATTCTTCATCTTCAGAAAAAAAATTATCCTTTTATATTTTAATAATATTATAACATATAAGTTGGAATAATATTTTAACTTATCACCATTTTTCATACAAGATCATCTATACATTCTGTCAAATTTATCACTATCATCCTCATTCATTATTCAAGGTAATTTCAAAGAAAAGTTACCAACATCTCCACATTCAAAAATTTCAATGTATGTTTCCCTTTATAACATGCTATAAATATTTTTAAATTTTTATAATTCAAGGATAAGAGTTCATCTTGAATTTTATATAACAAATTATCAGATTTAAGGTCAATGACATTATCTTCTCTAAGAATCATCTAAGACAATCCATTCTTAAAAGCATTGATGGAAATTACTCAAAAAACTATTGTTTTTTCCTTTCTTAATATTATCCTTTATCATTTCATTCATCATGAGAGTACTGTGAAGGTCATCCAAAGATAGAGTTTTCAGATATCTATCTTCCAAATGTAAAACATTGGCATCAGAATTTTAAGGAAAATTTTTTAAGATCATTTCAAAAATAGTTTATTCTTTCGACAACTCACCAAGAAATATTATGGTGTTAAACTTATCTTTTACCTATATAATGAAGTCACAAATAGATACATTCTCATCAATTTTGAGATGTTTATACTTCAGGCTCAAGATTTGAAATAGTTAATTATGTACTCTTATTTTTTCATAAATAATTTCATCTTATTCAAGATATCATTGGCATTAGCAACTACCATAACTCTTAGAAACTCACTTTCAGAAAGTGAGGAGAGTAAAGTATTATTAGATCATCCAACATTCTCCATATACTTCTTATCCATAAATGTAAGTGCTAAATTATCAAATTGAGGTGTAAATACAAATATAATAGCTTCTAAAACATCATACCCATATGAAATTAGTTAAGGAAATATTCTATCATTCTAGATATGATAGTTATTTACATCAAATACCAGAATCCCCTTATAATTTACACAATTCAGATTCTCCATAAACAAATATCATTAAAAACCCATCAGAAAAGAGTAAATGAAGGGATCCATCCCTTAGAAACCAATTAAAAACAAAAATGAGATCAATGTATCTTTGAGAGGAAGAGGTGGTGAATCAAAGCATTATTTTTTATGGTGAAAATATTTTATAGAAACCATCAATTATTATTAACTATCAATCAATTTTTCGTCCTAGTATGAAAATTCAGTATGATGGATTAGTCTAATTTCACAGTTTAGTTCATTATTACGTAAATAGATAAGAAATAATACTCTACGAGCTATTATGAACCACTTTTCTTTCTCTAAAAATCATTTTCCATTTGGAATAGCTGGATTCGATAAATTCTTCTTTCATATTCCACCATTTGGAAAACTTCATCAGGAATTTTTTTTGAGAAACATATTCTCTCTCCAAAAACATTCAGTTCTTTATATATAGCTTTGCACAAGAAACATTTTTCATTATTTTAAATTAAAATTTACGTCCTTTTATTTGTAGGTGTTCCAGGAGAGTAATGGGAGGGAAACTACTTGCACCTTCCTGCTAAGCCAAATTTCAATAAAATCAATTTTTTTGACATCATCTTTCATTATTTTAGTGGTTCTATACTCTTATTGATTTTCCTTGAAACTTCCCAAATCATCTCAAAAATTCAGTTATCTTTATAATTCCTAATAAATCATATTTTGGATAATAATTTTTATTCCTATTTTCTTAATTATTATGAAAACATAAAACAACTATTGAATCCCCTGCCGATACACATTACCAACTAAAAGATATAAATCATTGAAACCATTTGAAAAAAATAACTCATCATTCTTAATCATTGTTTCAAATTTATATAGTGAACTGGTTCTACTATAAACATCATTGAAACTTATATATCCTTAATAACCACCTTTGAGAACACATCCATAATATTTTCAAAATAAATCAACTTCATTTATATGATTCAGCAATTCCTCAGACTTATCTTACTATTTCTCATGAATCCCAACATTTTATGGATAATTAGGGTAATATGAGTCTGTTCGATTGAACTTTACATCACTCCAATGGATTGGTGACAATTATCATCTGACATATCCTGACCCACATGAAATAAATATTAGATTATTTTGATCTTGACCTACAAAAGATAATCAATCCATTCTTCTATTATATGAATATGGTTGAATACATTTTTTATTATCACCAGGTTGATTGTTCTTCTCCACTGGTCCAAAAAATGTCAACTCATTTAATTCATTCATCCCAATAATTCTATCTTAATAATCTGAATATAAAATCTTCAATTCCTATGATTATATTTTGTAATAAACAATATGTCTGACTGATCGATGTCATAAATACTATTATATATTGGTGGCACTTTGTGTTTGATGGACCATCTTTTGATGAAACTAGATTATCTACAATTGTTGATTGATCCTTTTTATTTATTCATTTTGAGGATAAGATAGTCTAATTAATTATAACTTTTGATTGAACGATCCATATATGCATCTTCATATACAAACATCCCAAAAACCTAAAAAATTCATCATCTATTACAACTCATAACAATGAAATATTAATTCAATAATTTGATTTCATCTATATTCTTCTTAAATCTCTTTATTGTAATAATGAATTCTTCATGATGTAGTAACCATGGATCAACATATCATCGTTTGACTTACATTGAAAATTTTTATAACTTCCCATAGTATCAGTATATTCTATCATTCCATCTAGAAATCCATCGAATTGAAAGAACATGGAATGAATCAGAACCATTTTCTACCATTCCTTCAAAAATCATAGATAAAATGTTTTGATTATCTCATGAAGTTCAAAACCTAAAAAATAGAATAAAATTATTATTTTTATTGATGAAAACATCAAAATAAATTCATAATTTATAACACCATCTCATTCTAATAAAATATTTCTTACTAGACACAATGTGATATTGATAAATATATTCTCCCATAAAACATATTCATAATAGAAAACCGAAACCAATTTATTTTCTAAATTTTTTTCCAATCAACTGAGTCCGGAACACCTGAGACCAATCCTTAATACATACAAAGTGAATTGAATTTTCATGATGAAAAAAATAAATAATAATAATAATAATAATTTAGAATCTAAAAAAATTCCATCCAACTTGTTCCCAACATTATTAAACAATTATCATACAATTTCATTTAATGAAAATTAAAGAATAAACAATCTTGTTAAGAATGAGATTATGAAATAAATCATTAAAAATCATAATGTTGAAATGAGAATCCAAAAATGGATCAATTAGGTGTATCAGATATAAATACACATTAAACAAGGGTAAATAAAATATAATATTTTCAAAATACATTATACACATAATCATAGAATATTAACGATAAGAGTGAAGCAATATGACCCAATGAAAAGAAATTGAGTTATTAAAATATTTACCACATGGAAACATTTTATTCAAATTCCCAGAGATGAAATAATTATTATTGAAAATTAAAATACAATGAATAATTCTTTATTCAAGATATTACCTGTAATGTGGCAGTATATAAACTATTTAAATGTAATTAGGTGTATATCATTATAATTTTTCTCAATGATATGAAATTGAGACAAAATCCATTACCTTATAATTGTTTTTGGTTGAAGAAACTTTAAACTCTTATATAACAGTTTTAGAGAATGTATTAACTTATTAGAGGACTATATTAATTTTTATAATATCATATTTGATCATTTTATAACATCTTATCAATTTTTTTAATAATATTTCATTTTTTTTCATTTTCTTTAGTGTTAACTGTTTTGTTTTCCAAGTATGTTTTGACTTATTATTAATTATTCCCCTTACATAGATCTAGATTTAATAATATAAATAATTAAAAAATTATTTAAATAAAATATATATTCAGAATATAAGTATTAATAATAATCCATAATATTTTGTGATTGGTAATGACATACACCATTTATAGAGATTGTAGGTCGTAAGAACACATTACCATTGTTTCAATTTTTTTGTTCTATTTAATGAAAGAAATGTAAATGATATATATATATATATATTAAGGTATAACAATTATACCATATAAATTACATATTTTTATTAAAATGATCTTTAATATATTCCGTGTAAAGCGTGAACAAATTACATCACTTTGTGAGGTAGTAGTCTGCTCGAATGCAATAATCATTTTACCAGAAAAAGAAGAAATGAATATAATTTTTATTAGATAATAAGAAATAATAAATTAATCATATATAACATATATATCATATATATCGTATATAAATAGTATTTTTGTCAATATTTCCAACCTTGAAATGTGGTAATGGAAAAAAATGACATCAGTTCTAGAGTTACCAGTTCACCATACATAGAAGCTATTATTTTGTAATCCATTTGATAGAAGTGTGTGATGTTTTATGTCATAAAATTGAGATACAAAATTCAAAGTTAATTTAATTTTTTGATAATATTATATAATCAGTATATAAAAATAATTTTAGCAGGTGGATAAAGTAATAAAATAAAATATCTTTTAGAAAAACATTACCTCTTCTTTGGGTATCATCTCTAGGATTACCCTAAAAAAATCCTAAGTTGGATTTATGACCATGATAAAGCCACTAGGATGAGGGAAGAAAATTTGAATATTTTTTTGGTAGGCCTTGTGTGAACTAAATTGGTTTGAATGTGTCAAGAGAGGAGGAAAGGGGGTGGCATTCTATAAGATGGGAGAGTGGTACTCTTGTAATTTTTGAAAAGGGAGAGTTTCACTGAACATTTTACAAGTCATGTGTCTATAATAATGGACCACTTAAAATTATAGAACTTATAAGGTCCAAATATTTCCACCCAATGGGTTTCGAAAAATCTTCTAGGTCATTTAGCCCCATAAGATTAATGTTTAGTCCCATATTAATCATTTTTCACTTAATTTCTATAACTAATTTTAACAGATTTCACTTATAACATTTTTTAAAAATAAATTTTGACTTATAAGACAATATAAAATATTATTATTCTAATAAAATATTTCATTTTACTAAATTCAGTGCACATTAGTAAACAAAATTATTGAAAATTAATCCCAAAGACACAATGAAAAAAGAATAGTTTTGAAGTGAAAATGTTAAAAAGTATATAATGTTTTTACATCAAAGTTCAATATAAAATTTATAAAAATTACCAAAATTGTATTAATTTAGGTATAAATTAAAACATTTTAATTTTTAACCAATTAATATTATAATATATCATTACAAATTTTTTAGATAGAAATAATGTTTTTAATTAACACTCATTATTTTTCACTATATATAAAAAAATGAAATGTAAATGAAAAATTATATATGATTAAATCTAAGATAATTTTTACATAATGATAAAAAAAATTAAGTTTACTTTTTCCATATATAGATTATAAAAGTTTTTAGATTTAGTATTAAAATAAGTACTCCACTAAAGGCTGGAAAACAGCCTTTAGAATATTGGAAATTTTATGTGTATTGTTGGATTTGTAATCATCTTATGCCTATCAAATCTGTTTGATGAATTTCAAAACATGTTATCGAATATATAATATATAAATTTCATTACTATTATCCACTAATAGAAATTAAAATAATGTATTACAACAAATCTTATTTAGTATAATTTTTTTTGTAAAAACACTTTCGTTATATATATATATATATTATCTGTCTGGGTGTACACTGAAATTAAACACACACACACCAAACAGAGGCCATAATGGTAGGACATAGCCCCCTAAGAACACTTCCTTTATATTCAATTGGTTTTAATACTCATTATTAACTAATTAGTATCCAATAAATTCAAATGTATATTATCATTATTTAATTAATCTAATTTTTAACTTGAAATTTAGAAGCTAGGGGAAAATTGTCATTTTAAAAAATTATATCAACAATTTTTTGGTAAAACTAGTTGTTGCATGTAACAAAAACCATCGAAGAAATTAATTATTTCCTATAATGAAATATAATCCCAGTGTTGTGTTCATTACAATCTATAGGTTATAATTAAGTGGTTTAAAATATTAAATATATTTTAACATGTCAGAAAATTATATTCCCTTTTAAACATAGTCTTGTGTGTCATAAATGCTATAAAATACTATGTTCTTATTTTATAATTTCTAGTTATTATGTTCTTCTCACCTTAAATAAATTGCTTCCTCACAATTAGACTTGATATCACCATTATTGGGTTTGAAATATTAAAATACCAAAATTAAAAAACACACATTATAAGAAGGGTTGTTAAAAAACCCTCTTAACAATAGATAATGACATGTAAAATGATTATATAGAATATAATATAACTAGGTTTCTATATTTAATATCATTGGTGTAATGTGAAGATATCGATATAAAGGAAAGGTGTAAATATTTATAGGGAGTGATCGATGTCATTGATCACAATTAAGTGAATCTAAAATGGAATATTAAGGTCCTTGAAACCATAAATATAATATGTGTGAAAAGGTCATTGATATCATGAGAAATAATGGTAAAAGGATAAAATTTTATTTCTGAATCATTTTTTCTAAAGATGAGGAATTTTTTATTCTTTAAGAACATAAGGAACTATACATACATATTGAAATTACATTTTATAAGTGAAATTTAAACCTTTGGTTGTTCTTTGATCAATTTTCAATAAATCACTTATTACAAGAAATAAATATCCAACATTTATTTTTTATGCATGACGCACTAAGCATCACTTGTAATGGATGATAAGATCCATAACATTTCTTTATATCAATCTATAAATATTATCTAAAACCAATATTTTTTTCTAATGTTATCCAATGTAATAAATTAACCCCTAACATTAACAAGTTACACTACTAGTTCATCATTAGTGTCTGTTCTTCAATTTTTTTAACTAAAAACCATGAAATTTTAATGAGAAAATGACATAGGTCAATGCTGGGGATGAAATCCTTATCTTCCTTTGATCATGGCTTACAACTCCACTACTTTCCCTTACTTGATAGGTTGTCTCCCATCATACTGGTTTTGATATTCCTAAAACTATTTAAGTATAATTCTTAGAAAATTTATAAAAAACTATGATGGATATCCATGAAATAAAATTAATAATTATATGGATTTTTTAATAATTTTTTCAACAAAATTATTTTAATTATTTATTTTTTAAAAGGTATATTTATCTTATTTGATTATTATTATTTTTTATTATTTATAATACTTACTATAAAGGATATAAATACCTTTAAACTAATATCTTTATAATTTAAATTAATTCTTAACCAAATAACATTACTAGTTAAACATATTCTTGCAATAAATTAGTCAAATATTTCATTAGTTTTGGTAGAATCCCATCCCATGAAAACTAAAAAAGAGGTTTTTTTAATTTGATCTTATGATCAACCTTAATATCTTTTTATATTGATGGGATTCATAATGATTAAGTAAATTAAGACACATGTTTTTCAAAAATTAAAAATATCCATTGATAATTCACGGACCTTATAATGAAAATACAACTAGTAAAATAATTCCATAGCTTAATTAGGAAATACTAACAAATAAATACTTTATTTTGTAAATTTCAACATAGATCCATCCATGGTATAAGGTATAACCTAGTTCATTCATTATCTTCATCAATTCAAATTCAACACAATAAGTTATACAATGTGAATTTCTTAAGAATATACCCTAGGAGTGTCAAACTAGGTGAACAATAAGGAACTTTTTCATGTACTAGGTTATGCTTGAGTCAATCTCTAAGAACCATTTTATAAGTTGTTACCCATAGGTTCAAATGTTGTAGACCATATCCACTTGTAGTATCTAGAAATGGATGAATTGCCAGTAAAAACCAAAAAATATATATCTTACTTATCATAAAGATGTTATTATATTATTATCCTCAAATTCAACCTTATATTCATTTTCCATAATATAGGTTTTCGTATATATTGTTTCCAGGGTTTCTATGAATAGTACCCCCTGATACCAACACCAGTGACACTGACCCTAGTTTCCCAAAGCTAGTACGTTACATTAAAACATTGGAATAAGTTTCTTGGAATCAAATCCCAAAGGACTGAATAGTTTTGTAGTCTTGTTAAACGAAATAAAAAAAATGGGTTTTATATTATATTTGAATAAAAAATTTATTAAATATTTTTTTTGGGAATAATATTATTCAATATAGACTAACTGCTCAAATCAATCATAGTAAACATTATTGAATCCTCAAAAAAGGAAACTAAATATGAGTGATCTCAAATTATTAGTAACGGTTAAAAAAATAGAATAAATATGAATCACTAAGGATAATAAATATGGTAAGGTAAATAACTAACAACACATTGCTTTTAATCAATAATTGATAATGAAATTCCTAAATAATATATAAAGGAAAATAAATGAAAACACATGCAATTTAATAACAAAATAGAGAATAAAATGCAACCATAGATTTTTTTTCATACTAAAAATATCATTGGTACATAATAATTATTGAATTATTAATATAAGCAATTCTAAAATATTTTACACCATGTATGATCCACTTAAATTATTATACATTTATAACTTTTCACAAGATGTTTTAAAATTACATGTAGAAACATATTTTTTCCCAACTAATTAAAAATATAATAAATAAACTATAAAATTAAACACTATAAATTAAAATTGTATATGGTTTTGACAGTAAAAATATCTATGGTACATAATTTAGATATTTTGGTGAGATTTGATGTTCAATGATCACTAGAAACTAAATAATGCAAGGTAAATTTATCAAATGTGAAAATGATTCAAGGAAGTGAATTTCAATACTATATTTGTTCAAAATAATCATAATCCATCCATAAGAAGAATACAAAATGTATCAATATGATGTATAACAATTATTGTAAGAATAATTTTTGTTTTTATTAATGAATATAATTACTATAAAATTATCTTTAAAAACATTATTCAATAAAATTACTATTAAATTTCGAAACACCGTACAAAAATATTTTTTTTGAAAATAAAATTTTATAAAATTTTATTTAAAAATAACTTCTTAAAATTTCAAATGATGATTCAAATAAGTGATGTTGGGAAATATCTATTAGGGTAAAAAGAACATTTCTATTACATTGTAAAAAGTTAGAAATGTACCTTTTTGGAAAGTGAAAAGAGTACATCATTGATTTATTTTCAAAAATGGTTAAAATGATTTTTTATAAATAATTTTGAAAATTATAAATTAAAATATTAATACATTTTTATAAAATACTACTTTGTAAGATAAATAATTTCGGTCGAAGGGGGAATTAATGATGGATTTTGTTAAAACATTTTCTCAATAATTTTTAGTGAAAAGAGTGGAAAAATGGTAATATTAGTTTGAAAAAATAAAGAATAACTATAAGATAATAAAATTAAAGGGTTTATAAAAAATGGTCATATAATTTTATTTAATTGAAATTCAAGAATAAAAAATCTTTATTAGAATGATATTGTGAAATAAACCCTTAAAGTGATCACAACGTTGATGTGATAATTAACTAGTGAATCAATTATGTGTATCAGATATAAATACAAATAAAATAATTTTAAATACAATATAATTTAATAAAAATATATTATAAACATAATCATATAATTTTAATTATAGTGAGGATGTAATATATCCCAATCAAAATAAATTATGTTATACTAATCTTTACCACTTAGTAAATATTAATTAAAATCCTCATTGATGAAATTACATCAATTAAAACTTAAGATTTCATGAATAATTAATTATTCGTGATATTACACATCATGTACAGTTATATAAACCATAGAAAATAATTTTTTTTCACAACATTACAATATGTCTCAATGAAATTAAATTGAGGCAAAACCCCTTACCAAACGCACTATTTTCATTAAAATCCCACTAACCTTCTATATAATGAGATTATTCAGGTTATTGAATTATAAAATATCCATATTAAAATTTATATTTTCATATATGACCCCATCATAACATAATATCACCCATTTATTCGTAATATATCATTATTTTTACTATTTCAGTGGTTAATTGCAGTATTTTTAAAGTATGATTTGACCTTTTATTTCATCCAAATTTTATGAGATAATTATTTCTTCCTATAAAAAATATAAAACATTATGTACTTATCATATATATTTATTTAGATTAATCCACAAAATATGTTAATAGAGAATGAAATGCCATGTTCATGGAGATGGTAGGCCATACGTACATATGAACACTATTTCTATTCACTTATCTTGTTTAATGAATTAAAAGTGAATTATATATATATATATAATATAATTAAAGTATAATTATTATGTCATATATATTTTATATTTTTTTAAAACTAAATTTATAAGATTCAATGTAAAGCGCGAACGAATCACTTCACTTTATGAGGCGGTAGTCCATAGTACACATGAACAGTGATTGCATAACCCATTTAATGGAAGTGTGTGGAATTTTAGACTAAAACCATAACATTAAATAATATCAATATATTTATGAAAATAAATTAAATATATATTAAATATATTAAAATAATAGATGGAGATGGGAGAAGAAATAAAATAAGAAAATATTTTAGAAAAACATTATATCTTCTTCAGGTATCCTCCCTGGGTTTGAACTAATACCTTGCAATGTTGGAAATTTCTTTAAATAATACCGCTATGATGAAGTAAGGTATGCTTCATTGTGATTTGGTCATGTATTTTAAGATAAAGTGCTTTTAATTTGTGAAGAGAAGAGAGGGGTGGTCTTCTATAAGTTGGTGAGTGGAACTTTATTAATTTTTCAAAAGTTAACATTCCACAAAATTGTTTCCACATAAAGTGTCTCCAATAATGTACAAATATTAATTCAATATATGAAAGGTATATTGGGATTTTTGAATGTTTATATGTAATTTTTTTCTTTATGTTTATCATTTAGTCCCTTATTAAAATTGTTTCTCTCTTAATCGTTGTAATTAATTTAAAAAGCATTCACTAAATATTTTTATAGAAAATTAAGATTACATTATTATAATCTATTAATAATTATGATTCCATATATAGAATAAATTTTTCCATGTTAAATTCATTGAGTTTGAAAAAATTAATTTAAAATTAATCCCACAGACGTGATATGAAAACTAGATTTTATTGTGAAAATGTTCAAAAGTTTACAATGTTTTTATTCCATGATTAAATAAAAACTTAATTAAAAAAAAAATTGTTTAACGTATATATAATTTAAATATTGGGACTTTATTACTAATTTATCATCATATAATTTTCAAAAAAAGTCATTTTTGACATAAAATTCAGTATGTTTTACTATTTATCAATAAATAAGACTTCCCAACGAAATACCAAAAAATGAAAACCTAATATAATTTGACATTAATTTTTCAAAAAGTATGATTATTATATCAAATAAAAATTATAAAATCATCTGGATTTGGTTTTAAAATAATTTATCCATTATAAGGTAGAAACATTTCTTTCATAAAAACACAGCTTTCTATACATAAAATCTGATATGTTGATATCTTATGCCTATAAAATTTATTGGATGAATTTAAAAATATTTTATTGAATATATAATATATTAATTTAATTGATATCAATTATTAATATTAAATAATATATTTTATTAATATAATACACCTTTGGCACAAAAGTTTTTTTGGCAAAAATATTTCCTTTATATTTAACTAGATTTTATATATTTTTATTATTTATTAGTAACTAATGAAATAATTAATATATTTTAATAAGTTTCTTAAACCAATATTTTACAAAAAAAATTAAATTTTAGGAGATAATTTTCATTTTACATAATAATATTAATAATTATGGGTAAAACTCAGTATTGAATATAACAAAAGTCATCGAAGAAAGTCGTTGTTGCATTTAATGAAAGTGAAAGATAGTTTTGGGTGAATTGACATATATAAACTTTATTGAATTTATTTAAAATATTAAATATATTATTATTATTCTTGATTTCATATTCCATTTTACTCTTACTGTTGTGTGTCATATATGCAATCAAATACAGAGTCCTTTTATAATTTTAGGGTGTTCTATTATGCTTCATGTATGTGGCGAATATGTGATAAATTTAATGAGATGTTTCATATGAGGGTGGTGGAGGTGATCTTAGTTTTATGTATAACTCTTTGAGATGATTAATGTGTCGATCATGTGGTTGATTTAAATATTGAATCCTTTGTTTGATGTCATCAGATTCAAAGGGAGATTGACAGTGACTTGTATATGTGCAACACATAGTGTAGATTGTGTTTCCTAGTGTAAGGAACTAGTTAGAAAGAATAGGCTAATGATTTGTTTTAAATGGCCTAATAATATACAGTAAGGGCCTAGGGATTGGTTTTGAGCTCCTTGTCATAATGAATCATGATTAGTAATGGGAGACTACCAACAAAAGACAGATTCAGTAGTGTCATCCTATGTTTCTTTTTTCCGGTTGATGTCTTTATTACTAGAGTCCTATTAATTTTACCATTACTAAAGGAAGTTATTAATGATAAAATAAGATATTTTTTTCATTATATTTATTTCACCCCATGCTTCTTGTATGATTTATTATCACCAATCTATTGGTTTTTTGTTTTTATTATCTTATGTTAATAGTAATATGATTTATGTTTCTGCTCATTCATTCATCTTTATTTTTTTTATTACATTATCATTTGTTTTGAAAGTATATTTTATGAATGTTTTTTTATAATAGGAAATAAAATCACAGTTTTGATTTTATTTCAAATTTTTAATCATGAATTTAAAAATTGTGTTCATTAAAATATAGAAGATGTTTTCCAAAGAGTTTTAGAGTGTTTTAATAAGAAAGGAGAAAAATGTTTTTTAAATTTTTTTTAATATACATTATTTATTAAAGTATTTAAATTAATTCAAAATATAAAATTTAATTCAATATGTGGATTTTAATTAATGGATTTAGGATGGATGTTACTATTTTATTTATATAGGTTTTACATTGGTTTTTGAAAGTGTAAATGTAATCAATTGATATTTCTTTCTAAATTGATATTAATTTGAAATATCTATTTCATAAAAATGATCAAATTATAATTAATATTAGGTAATATATACAATAATACATTGAAAACAGTAAAGACAACAGAATTTAATGTATATGTGTTCTATAATAACAAATTAAATTAATATCCACAACAACAATAATTAAACTCTGTATTTTATATACAATGAAGAAAAAACACATTTGAAATAGTAAAAATATTGTTTTTTTATTCAGAAAAAAAATATTCTTGAAAATATTTTATAAACCATACATTTACCCAAATAAGAATCAGAATATTAAACCTAAGTAATGGTATCCTTGGAAGTAGACCTATTGGTAAGAATCCAATTCATTATGCCTAAATCGTGGACCTATATTCCATATCCTAGAATCCCTTAATCATCTCGATAAGTAGGAATCCAATTTAATATACCAAAAGAAAATAGTTTTCAATACTAAAACTAGTATTTTGGTATCCGCACTACTATAACTAGTAGCTTGATTCTATCTTCCTAACCATATAATCCATTAATCTACCATATTAGTTCCACATAAATTAAAACACAAAAATATATGTGGTTTTTTAATTTATCTTTAAATTATTAATCTCTTGAAGAGACATAAAATTTTAATCAACCAAAATAATTCTTATTCAATAAGTTTTCAAAGACATAAAAATATTATGTTTTCATAAATTTATTTTTAAAATTATTAATTGAAATATTTTTCCAATATGTGAAATTTGGATATATTTATATAAAATCATCTACTGGTATGATACTAAAAATATTAGATTTAGTTAATAACAATTTTGAAATTTTTTATTGTACATCTTCTGGTGGACATACAATCTCATCAAATCCTCAAAAAAGTTTATTCAACACCATCAAATTATTCTTTTTTATTTTATTAAATATTAAAACATCAGTATTTTTAAATATATAAAGTCATTATATTTTCATGTATCCTAAGACCATCAGTATTTCCTAGAACATTATATTTTTCAAAATTCATTTAATTAATTTATATTTTATAATCATTATAAATTAAAATAAAAAAACCATGTACAAAAAAATATGAAATAAAATGTTATGGTTTTAGAAACAAGTAGAGTAATGAAAGCCTATGAATTAATAAATTTCTCCTCATTTTCATAGGTTTATATTCCTTGGGATCTTATTTAGTATTTTGGTTTAGATTCAAAATGGGAATCTAAGCATTAGGTAGGGCTGTGGGGACTGAAAAACAATGATGTAACAAAGAAAATTGATTCCAGAAATGTTCTTGGGACCATCAGACAATCAGAATGTTGTAATAAACCATATGGTCATGTCATGAATAGTTTTTCACCTTGTTATTTTACTTTGGACCCCATGACACTTATATTTCCTATTCTAGTTAGATCTATGGGAAAAGGATCAATGTAGGTAATGCTATATATTTGAATTTCTTTATTTTAGTTTGGTTGATGCTAGTGTTATTTAATTATCTATGGGATTTTGTGTTTGACGTGAAATTTAATTTTTAGGTTTGAAATAAGTATTTCCTTAGAAAAGTGTTTTTAGTTAGAATTAAAAACTCAATATTATTGGTAAAATAATATTTTTTTTCATGATTTTGTTGATATCATTATAAAAATTTGTAAGTGTTTTTATGTAAACTAATTAAGAATGTTTTAAAATGAAATGGTGTCAATGTTGGGAATTTTAAGTGTAAATTTTTTTAAAATCTTTTGATCATGGTTTTTGGAAAAGATTCAAGTGGGTACAGTGTTTTCAAAAATGAATTAAAATCCAAATGGATTGTTTTAGTTTTTGAATAAGCCTCTAGTTCAAAAATATTCACTTTTTTAAGACTAGTAATATATGTTTTCATTATTTAAAAAATGGAATGTGGAACTTAAAATTTATGCTTCTTAGTTTAAGGGAGATTGGTTATTTTTAAATTATATTTTGGGTCTATTTTGAATTTTTAACCAAGGAGTGTATTTAAAAATTGTTTGGTTTTAAATAACAATAATATATGAATATTTTGGAATTAAACAAAGTTTTTTTAATCAACTTTTCTCGCTTGGTTGCTTTATATTTTGGATTCACCCCTTACATTGGGTTGTGACTCATTCTAATGGGTGTATATGGTTTTAAAAGATAAATGATTGGGTGAATTTTTTTATAAATATTTTTATTTTGGTTGCGTGGATGAGTTTAGTATATATATAATTTTATTCTATTTAGGCCTCCCAAAAAATCTATTCATTTAATGTAGGGTGCTAATGTTTTGGGTTTTCCCTCATTTTAGTTTGCACACCACCGAGGCTTCAAATGGAGTGGCATGTGTTATCTTCTATTTTTAATTGTGTGCCTTGTAATTATCCAATTTTTTTTCAAATGTTTGTATCCAAGTACCATATAGGTTGAGTGGTTTTGGATTTGATCCTTGGTTAAATAGTTTCGTCACTAAGGTAATTTTTTTTATAGAAGTAGATGCGAATTCTGATTCAGGGAGTTTGTTCATTTTGGATTTTTGGGAAAATGATCATAGAGAAGTTTGATATTGATAAATTGTCTATAATTTATATTTTAATTAATATAATTTTTCCTTCCTCTTTTTATTGTAGTTTTTACTGAGGCAATGATTAGTTTAAGGGATTTTTTCTATGTGTTTGGAAAAAATATAGCTAGAGGAAACCATTTCCCAATGTCTTTCATAGGTGTATTTTGGATTTCATTTGTGGTCATATAATTTTTTTAGGAATGTTCATTTGTCATTAATTTATAATGATAATTTTTTTCTTATAGTGTATGACATGGTCTGGTTTTTGGATTGTTGATAGGGATGTAGAAACAACTAGTGCACATTCATAGCAAACTAAGAGCATGGTTTGTTTCCAATTGAACCATGGGATCCAAAAAGTTGATTTTATCTACTGATATCACCATGGAATGTTATTTTATAATAAAGAAGAAATAATGTTTCTTCATTTTTAGTTCATGAACAAAGCGTTAAATCCAAATTACTTCTTGACAAGGTATAATTTCATTTATTGTACACCTAGGATTGGGGATGCCATTTATTTGGTTATATAAACATATATTTCTTTATGATGTTTATTGAATTAGTACCATCTATATGGATTTGGATCTTATTTTTTGGATGTTTTGTTTAGTGAATTCCTGTTATTTTTTTGGAGAGGTCCATGATTTTGGTTTCTTAGTGATGTGTTCTTTTAATTAATTTTTTTATATTACCATTTTAGATCAATTCAAAATGGTGGTGAGTTATATGACTAGTATATTTTTATTTTTATCTATTATTGATTGGGTGTAGATTTGATATTATTTTTGGTTTCCTATTTTTTATGGATTCATCCTATCATTGGAGGAATTTTATTTTTCTTAATGGGATTGTTTTAGAATTTGGGTTTCTCTATCCCCTACATTGGACATAGATATTATATGGTAGAAATTGGAATGGTGGGGAGAATTGGGACACACTACATGTCAATTTAGAGTTTATTTCTTTTTATTTTGATATTATATGGGTTAATTTATTTTTTTAGGAGTTTTGAATTGAAACATGGAGAACATGAATTTTTTTCATTTATACATGATTTAGTTGAAACTATGTTGTTACCCTTTGTCATGTAGGATTCCAATTTCTTATGTTCATTTCATTATTAGATATCCTAGATAGTGAATAATTTAGTGTTAAATTTTTGAATCCAAAGGGAAAAAACGTTGGATATATGATACATATTGGTACTAGTGTATGCAGTTTTCATATTTAGGAGAACTATGCAACAAGCCAATGAAGTGGGTTTAAAATTTGGCAGTTCCATTTGAAATGGATAATAAAACCATGTGGACTTCATAGGGGAAACTGTGTGAGGTGGTTTGGCTTTGGAAGTGGATCCTTCATGATTGGAACACATTTTGAAAAACCATATGGCTAAAGAATAAGACATTCCTAGGTTTTTAACTATTGAAATTTTATCATTTCCCTCACATGATTATATTCCCTTCTCCATCTCATTTTCTCCCCCTAATTCAATTGGTGAGGAGGATAAAAACATAAGAGATTACTCAATTCCCCAACCCATTTTGATGGTTCCTTTACTTTGATTTAAGTGAGTTTCAAGGTATTCTAACTTAGTTAATTTCCTCGCTTCTCCAACCTTCTTTCTCCATTATATTTGTTTCTCCCATGAACCTAATAATCCACAGGGATAAAAATTTTGTTTTGGGTGAATTTAATATTTGTGGTTTTAGTATTATGGGATTAAAAGTTACACTTGTTACTTGGTTTGATGTTTTCCATCAACACAGACAACTTCCATATTTTTTCACCTGACTATAAAGGGTTGTGGAAGGTGTTTATATTCCCTCACTTATTATTACATTCTATTAGGTGATTTAATACAAAAAATTGTTCTCTTATTTAAAATAATGAATATTTATATACCCTATGAATAATAAACAATGATTTCTAAATGGTTTTAACCATTAGAGTGGAAAGGTTTCCCTTATTAGTGGTTTTTAAAATTATCAAGTTGATTTTAAAAGGCATTTAAAATGTTTAATAGCGGTGGTGGATATAATTTTTAGATTTTAAATGTGTTATACCTATAAATTTTTATAATTAAAGTTTCTCATGCATTGAAATGGGATTCTTTATTTTAAAAGGTGAATTTTTTACATTGTGAAATTCATTTTTAAATCTAATGTCAAATTTGACCATCTCAATTATTTTTAAATGGAGTGTGGATTTTTTAAAGGATTACTATGAAATGATTATACAATTTATTTTTGATAATAGTTTGAAATTGGATATGAAATTGTGTGAGTTAGATGGGAATTAAATTCTTATTTCAAATATGACCTTTTGGAACCCTATGCAAATTAAGATTTCCTGAATGTTGGGAGACCCACTTTGTTCCACTTGTATGTATTCCCTATAATGGGTCGTGCTAGTGCATATAGGGACCACATAATAGATCTAAGAGTAAGTTTCTTGAAATGGTGATGGAGGTGAGTGGATATTGTTTTATAATGTTTTGAGATGATAAATTGGTTAATCATGTGGTTGATTTTTGAATGACCTCTTTTGATTGATGTTCTGGTAATCCTTGAAAGATAGTAGGTAAAATATATGAGTGAGAGCATTAATTTAGAGTTTGTTTCCTATGGTGAAGACTAGATTAGGATGATTGATCTAAAGGGAAGTTTTTTATGTACCTAGAACATATTGGGAAGGGAGTGTGATTTCACACACCATGATCATAATGAAACTTGATTATTTCACCATATGTTCAAGGACATGAACGATTCAATTATTATAGTCTGGGTTCATCATCAACAATATAGTTCCTTATTATTGGAGTCATAGGGAGCTTACTGTTATACTATGATTCTATTTAGGATTTCATATAGTAATTATTTCTTTATCTACCAAGTGTTTTTCTTCCCTAGTGGGATGTTCATCTTCTCCAAACCCTTTGATGATTCACACTTATGTGTTTATCATAGAAATGACCATGTTTATTATGGTGATTCCTGGAGGCATATCCACGATATCATTGAGTGAACTAGGTTAGCAAAGAATAGGACTGAAATGAAGGGTATCATATTTCCCCCATCAATGAATATAGTCATACGAGGAAGCCTCCTTAATACCTATATGGAGCAGAGTAAATATTTAGATGCATCATTGATGGAGAGTCTAATGATAACCATGTGGTGTAGGGTGCTAAGAAACATGGAATGCAACAATCTCAACTAGGCTGCACTACTGATCCATGTCATCTAAGAGTTCCCAGATCTGGGGGTAAGCTAACTGTCAATGATGGAGATGGAAATACATCATCCATATGGTTCTCCGGAAGCACACATCCTCATGTTGGGTGAGGAATCTAGAATACTAAATCTTACATTTGTAATTGGCCAAAACATCACAGGGAGATGGTTTACAATAAGAATTTCACCCAAATATCTTAGTTCAAAATTTGGATGTATCCCTTTGTTGACCCATCAATCGACTGCTGATAGTTGAGGGACCAATAACGACACTGATGTAGACCATTTTAGCGATAGAATGGTCAGTGGAGAGTACAATGCACGAGCTAACAAGCCGATGCTTCATAGGTTGTCTCCCAGGTAATTCAATGACTATATCACTACATCCCTATAGGATGGGGTACTAACCACTACTTCCCACATAGGGGGGTTGTTGGCAGTGGATCATGATGCTGCTCGTTGTCGACTGGTCCCCATAACACTTTTTAGTGATCTCTAATAAAAGTATAGATTGATCTTAGTGACGATAGAGAGGATTGAACAACAAGACCCCAAAAAAGAGCCAAATATTCCTCATCCAAAATGTATCTACAGAGGGATTCAGGGATCTGGTGAATCTTACTTTCTTGGAGGACAAGGAAGATTCTTGGAGTTCTACCCAAGACCTTGTCCCTGAGGATCAGGGTGAGGGCTTTGCCACATAGTTTTAATATGCTTCAATGTTTGGAAAGAAGTTGGGTTTGATAATGATATGAGGTTTTATATGGTTCTACATTTTTCAGCGACATCCAAAATTCCTACCCTAAGACGATTCTTTAGTGTAGGGTTGACTTTTGACATGGGGAGGACCTCCGTGCAGGTTGGTGTTAGAGTAGAGAGGATTCCCTCTTCGATGGGTTATAGAGTATGGGGATCCTAGAAAAATGTCGAATAGAACATCAGGAGGACTTCCATGCTTAGGGGACACATCATGAGTAGAAATTTATCTATGATTAATGCCACCGTGGTGAGGTTCCCCTCTTAATCTGGTGATGATGAGAGGAGGACTTTTGCATTGCTGGATAGAAATATAGGAAAACCCTCCATACCTAGGATCATGGTGATGGAGAGGAAATCCATGCCGATCATTAATAAGATAGGTAACACCTATGTTTTGGATAATAATTGTTTGGGGTGGACCTCTGTACTGAATCTCATCATCGTAGGTCAACCCACAATGGCTTCCACATTCATCAATGACCGAGGAAGTCCAGACAGCATGATCGTGGGGTGACTGAGGCCTCCATCCCCGATTGGGTGTAGATGTGCCCCATGATTGTAGTAACTAGGAGGCGAAAACACATGTCAGTGGTGGCTTGGAAACTAATGGCATAGAAGATGATTCCCCCACATGGGCATCCTTCTAAGCTTTCACCCGACGATGGCACTGAGTCATCCAAGCTAGGTATGGCTGTGAAGGTGTATGAACCATCTACTATTTGATATACGAGGCCATCAAATAGTGTTTTAATGGCCTGGTGGGAGACATATTTGGTGTCCTTATGGGAAAATTCACATCCAAGAGGACTCATACACCCCTTACATAATCATTATAATGGAGCGAGTTATAATATAATTCTGGTTAGAGGCTCCCAAAATTAGGGAAAATAGGATAAGGGAGAAGGGAATCTATTCATGGCCTTTGTGGGTGGTGGTGATGGCATGGAACTAAGGCCTCATATCTTTATGGGTTATATATCTCATTGGGATGACCCTTCCAATTCATATAAAGAGGCAAGAATTTAAATTACTCTTATTTGGACAATTTTGGATGGTTATATTGGGTGTGGGCGCTCAGTATTAGTGGTAGTTGATGATTCCATGGTGAAGGTGGTGTTGTGTGTTATTGCCACATCGATTATTTTCTCTACCCCTACCCATGCGTCTAAAGATTGGAGGTGATTGGTTTCCTACAACAATATCTTGGGTCTTGAAAATAAGGTAGACTCAACCATATATTCAGAAAGTTGAAAAGGAATTAATAGTTCCCCAGTGTCATTTAGTCTTCTGTGGGTAGATATAAAGACCCATTCTAGCAACATAGCAGACCAGGATGCCCAAAGATTAGCTTCCTCAAATCTTGGTGAGTTTCATCCTAGGCCCACTATTTGTTTGGCCGGACCTGGTACTAGATAGATGGAACTGATTATTTTATCATCTGTGGATTCCCTAAGCCATACTAATCCCCATATTGAGTAGAATAATTTTGCAATGGGTTCACTATTTTTGTTACCAAATATTTTTCATTGGTGTGCGCCTTATCATTCTATGAGTGTGGAACACATCAGCCAGATGGGTCACATTGTTTCCCAGTATTCCCTCTTTCTAAAGCTAGGTGGAATCCATATCCTATTGAGGGATGTTTTCTTCTTGATCAAAATGGGTTGATGGGATTTCAGTCTCTCCTTCCATGGATTCCTCCTCAGAATTTGTCACCTAGTCTTTGTCTCCCTTAAAGATTAATACATTGTTTGTGACCTTCTTCCTAATGCCATATATTTTTGGATGCTGGTTAATTACATTACTTATTTCATGACATTATAAATGGGTCAAGTCACCGCAACCACCTTTAGTCGTGTGAGTAGCCACGTTGGACATCACAGGTATGTCTCAACATAGAAACACTGGTACATCCTGAGTTACCCTTTTTCAGAGTGATTCTCAAGGGTAAATATTCCCAATGAATCACACATTTAATGTGTGGAATTGTATTCTAAAGGCATGTCTCCAAGGTCTTCCTCGGTTTCCATGTTTAACACGGGGTATGCAGTGAGTTTAGCATCTAGAAAAGATGGATCAGACTGATCAGAATACTTATTAAAGTTGATCAGATGGTTACATCCCTAGGAGGGAGAAAAAAGAAAATTTACTGGATGGGTGGATCAGAACACACAATGAGTATGATCTCTAGAGTGGTGTGTCCTAAAAAAGTGAAGATTTCATACAGTTGAGGCTGATATGGACACAATAATGGGTGAATCGGGGAAAGACAATGGGTCCCTAGAAATGGGACAGCATGGTTTATCATTGTCTAGTATTCAACCTTATGGAGGATTCTTACATACCGTATATCAAAGATAGGTATCAAAACCCACATAGTTTGAGAGGGGGAGTCATGGGATTAGGGTGTACACAATGGACAATAACCCGAAAACATGTTAGGGCTTATGCGTGGTTAGCATACCAGGTGCTACAAAGAGAAATGAGATGAATGAGGATTACAAGTGGATAGCTACCCATATAGATGAAATTATTTCACTGGGATGTGGAGGCCTTGGTGAAATCAAAATTGATATGGATGAATTGTTGATGTGTGGAATGAATGAGGATGGAATCAAGAACCTATTATGAGGGTGACAATATTGTGGCATAGAATTGGGGTCTAAAAAATGATAGCAACCTAAAAAGATGTCATGGCTTACGCATGTTTAGTAGCCCATCATAAGAGAAACACTCTTGGTTGGAGGGGTATGGAATTAGTGTAGGACATACGTACTGAGATGGCTGAGGAACCGACCTGACACAACTTATGGGTGTACCATGGATGTGGGACACAACCAAGGGGTCATCTAAGTTTATCAATGTTTGGATTTGAACATCAAGAAGGCTTTCTACATACCCTGTATAAGAGATAGGTATCAAAACCCTTGTTGTTAAAAAGAATACATTTTAACATCATGTGTGACAAAAGGGGCATATAGATTAACATCATTCTGGATGAGGGTGAACTAATGTGATGTTTTCGGTACTGATGTGTGATGGGATTGAACCTCAGGGTGGCTTACTAAATATCCCCTAGTAGGGAATCAAAGTCAATGTAGTTAAAAAAATAGGGGTTTGGAGCTTACATGCTAAGGTGGACCAAAAAGTATTCCATGGTTGATTCTTACTCTAAGCCCAAGCGAGTCATGATTAGTGTGAGATAAAAGATGAAGCAGTAGACCTAACAATTGAGACACAAAATATGCATAAGTGGGGAGTGGGGTGGGGTGTAATCATGGTTAGAGGACCATAGAGAAAACATGGAATTACACATCATTAGAGGACCGAGGAAAGGAATATTGGGACTTATTTCAAGAAATAACCCTGAGGAGGATATTCAGATGTATGAGGAAGATATGGTCATCATAAAGGGAGAAACCTATCAAGTTGGGTTGGGGATTATGTTGGTACTTCCCAAGGTGCACATAGAGACAAAGCGTAGTGGGAAAGAGAGAGTTGAAGGGAACTGGTTCCCATCCTCTCTCTAATCCTCTTGAACCTACCACATATGTGAAGATCATAGTTTAATGTATTATGTTGAGGACTTCAGGTAGCTTTAAAATTTAATATCCTACACCTCTGAGGGTGTGGACTAATTTCTCACCCTTAGAACTTATATAACTTGTACCAATTGAACTTGGGGAAGGGAAGGAATATGAAATACCTAGTATTTGAGGTTGTGGAGTGTTCCATTGAGGGTACACATTAGTGTGGCTATGTGAATAACCTATATCCATTTTCATTACTATGTGAAGAAGCACAATGCAGATAAGTACAACATGATGCACCACTCAAGGGACCTTGAAATCATATCTTATAAGGCTAGAGGGATACAAAAGAGAGGGGTTTGATAAGTAAGAGACCGTGAAAAGAGGGGATTCAAGAATATTTGGTGATTTACGAAGCGAATGGACTTCAAGAATATTTGGTGCTTCACAAAAAGTGTGGTCTTCATGAAAGAATGGGTATTCACAAAGGACTGTTGCTTCATAAAGAGAGGTTTTTAAAAGGACAAATATTCACCTGTGAAAAGGACTCTTTATTTGGAGAGTTATTTGTGAAGGCTTAATTATTTTTAAATCCTGGAGTACCCTAATGGGGATCCTTCCTTTGGAAAGGGCATAGGGCGTTGCAAAGAGAATCCCCACCATAGGTAGGGTCCATGTAGAACACAAGGAGGCATGACTCGCAAGGCCAATTACCTTTGAGAATCCTTTTTCCAACTTTAGGAAGGTCTTCATAAAATGGGATATTGGAAGGTGAAATGGAAGAGTGTTAGTGGTTTGAATTGGCAGTGGGGGTGAGCCATCTATTTATAGGCAAAGAAGGTTGGTGGGGGTCACAGAGCTTGCTGTAGAGGAAATTCGGGCACTGTGAGGAGGAAGTGATGTCTCAAAGGGGAAGGGGTGGTGTTAGACTCATTTGGACTCATATAGGGCCCGAAAATGTGGTGATCACTAAGTTTGATGCAATAAAAAGTGACACAGTGTAGAGGCATGGCTCTACTGAACATTATTTGACTCACCGAGGGTCTGTCAAGTCATGTAGGTGATCACTGAGGTGGCGATCGCAGAGTGGGATGTAGATATTACATGATTCCATGAAGGCATTAATAGGACTCTTAGAGGGGCCGTCAAGGATGCTTATGATCACAGTGGCAGGATGGCCTTGTAAAGTCCTTCATGAGCCAGGCCCTTTAGGATAGATTTTATGGATTTTAAAGCCATTTGGATCCTATATTTACTTTGAACCGGCCGTTACATTGTTCATACCTTAAGTGGAACTCATTTTAGAGAACCCCACCCATAATTTGATTCGAAAGGAAAATATGGTCTAATTCTAATGGTAAGTCCCTAAAAAACTAAAAGGATCTGTAAAAGGGAGGATCTAGAAGTTGGATTGCAAAGAACGATCATGAAGCTACATACGGAAGACGCATCACCATGAAGCACTATTAGAAGGGCTTCATGATTCTTGGTAAATGGTCGCTGAGAAGCCCAAGTTAAGGTACCCGCATAGCCCAAGCTGACTGCAATAATAAATAGGTGTATAAGGATATTTTTTCTGTTCATGGAACTCCGTGAAAGGTTGTTCCATTGCTTGATTTTTACGATGAAATCCTCGCCATTAACGCAACTCTGAGAACCCAACTATTTGTTTTGGTGCTCTGTGAATGATTTAGCGAATAGATGCCTCATTACATAATGCTTCCTTGGATATGTGGACTGATATTGAGGCTACTTCATGGAATGATTTCTCTTTGACAACCATTTTCATGAAAGGGCCTATTTGACCATCTTCACAACCTAACCATAAATTTTTTATAATTATTAGGCTGATGTCTTCTCAAGATGTTTCTTGAGAGGTTTTTGATGACGATGCATAGATGGATGCCATGGAAAACACCCTCAAAATAGGGGAATACATCTTTAGAAATTCAGATCAGTAATCATTGGTGGCATTGCTGACAGAGGTGTTGAAATAAATTCAGTTGTTCAAGCACTTTCCACTATATGAAATTGGCTTGTGGGGAAACATATTCGTCCTAGAGAAAAGCAGAGATGAACCAACTTACTGGTTTCAGATTACTCCAGAATTGTATCAGTGGTATAAGGCTATGGATGGCCATGCTGAAATAGATCATACTCATGTCACAACATAATACCTCCACAACCACATCAAAAACATCATTGGAATGGATTTTGTGGCAGTTATGTCTCCACCATCCTATATGTCCATTATCATGGTGGGTCATGGGAATCTAGATAAGGGATGGATCAAAAGTATGGATCTATGCCAGGGTGGAAAATTTACCATTGAGTTGTCCTAGGCCTACTGGGTGTGTGCTTCATGTGAAGAGTTTGAGACAGTGTTATAGTAGGGATTTCTATATAAATTATCATAGGATTCAAAATTAAGTGTTTCACAAATAATGGATTTCATTCTAGAATTTCTAAGGTGGTGGTCACTGGATACCAAGACCTACCACCTACACTAGAGGAAGGTTGGTATCTGCATTTGGGTCCTTCATCAAATTTTGGGAATCCCGATCCTAGTAGGGATGTATGTTCAGTTCTTTCCTCCCATGAATTCCTTGGATATTGATAAATATATGTAAACTCTTGCGAAGGAATTACTTAAATTAGTACCATAAATGGGTGATGATAGGAAGAACACTAGAGATTTCCACCTTAAGAACTGGTTTGGTTACTTTCGGAACTTCCCATTAGAGGAAGAGACACTACCATCCAGCCCCCACCCACACATGCCTAAGTGTAGATCAAAGGGGAAAGTAGGTTTCATTCTAACAAACTCTATAGGATAGCCAGTGGAAGATATGTGGTTATAGTGTGAAGACTGAACAACAACTGATAGTCTGGCTTGCTGCATTCATCTATGAATTGATATGCTGGTGGATGTTACCAGTCAAAGATGATCAGATGAGAGTATGACTGAGCACATTCATTAGGGCGACACAACTGGTTGGTGGAGAACATGTCATCCTATAAATACTGGTGCTAGTAATGTTATATCATTTACTTCGGCACATCAACGAGGGAAAGAGTTCGTTCTGGGTATGTGTGTCCATTCCATTTTCTATATTGATCGATTGTAGCACATATGGCGGGATAAAAATATCTCTTTCCCATTTCTCATCCCGGGATACTCTCTCAACTAACAATTTTGAATATCACTGGGAGCGCCCCAATGAAATCTGATGCATTGGCCATGTTGGGTAAAAGGGGGCGGGTAGATCAATTCATCTTCTAAATATTCCCTCTGTTGACTAGATCATATAATAATGATGGAATAGACACCATTGATAAATGATCATAGTTTTTATTCTTATGCGGTTGTGTGTTGGTGGTGTGGGTATATTTTGAACCCATATGCAAGTTTTACACTCCAAAATGGTTATAAGACAATTCAGATACATGTAGAGAATGACCTAGGATGTGTATCTGGGGGTGCATCATGAGAATCACCCATGCGTGATGAGAAAAATGTGCCTGATGTTTACACCAGAGGATGGGATGATGTGGAATGTATTTCCTCTAAAAAATGCTAAATTCAGGTTGGCTCATAGATATGCATTATGTTTGGAAGTTGGCTACCCAGGTCAGACATTGAATAAGCTAACCATATGAGCTAGCAAAGTAGCAGTTCCCATGCGTTGAAGTCAGAAATTGATAATGGGTGGACATCATGAGGGTGGTGACAACGTCCAACATGGTGATGAGGTAATAGAATCATGGGAAATGGGACATGAACCTAATCCTATGGAAGGTGAAGAAAGGGAATCCATGAGGCTTAGCCCCGATTCCCCAACGGGAGGAACCCAAGAGAGAGAGGAATCATCAAGAAGATTTTGTGGGTGGTCTCCTCAGGCTTTAAGAAAAGAGGTATGACAAGAAGTGATTCCTTATGATACTCTTTATCCAAATTCTTAAAATGACTAGGAGTTCTACAAACATTACATCAGTGCTGATAACCTTTGGGAAAACTCCAACAAGAATGAAATGGAGCTGGGGGAACTCATTCTTGTGAATGATGGATTCAACACGGACTCACATAAGGGTAGAAAATTTCTTCAGGAGATGTAAACACTAATATACTCATGGGTACCCTATGACCATTGATATATCAGACAAGGGTGTTATTGAACAAGAAAAATCCCTCCAATTGAGTTAGTGACCCAACTTGTAGAATAATTTCCCCGACCTAACAACTCAAACAGCTCACAGGGGAAGAGGATGGTGAGGAATACTTCTAGAAGGGTGATGAAGAAGCGGATTCAAAGGGGGTATCTATTGAAGAAGGTGAAATAGTGTCCTCAGAGAGGATTTCTCTTAGAATGTTCCCCTTAACTCTTGAAGTAAGATCTAACTCATCTTCCTTGTTCCATTTCACTTATTAATTTATTTTGGTCTCTCAACTAAAACCTATCAGTACATGAGGATCTTGAACCAGGAAGTCCCACTAATAGGAATGAATGCATGAGGACTGCTGTGAAGAACCAAACACCAAAATCCACATCTGGTGAGATGATTGTCACAAAATACAAAAGTTCATGGGAAGTGAGGGTGGTCCCCTGAGGGACTTCTGAGTCAAAAACCATTTATGGAGGACCACGCTCTAACAACTGGGAAATGATAGGCCAGAGGTAGGATCATTTGGCTGCCAACGTTAGTTATCCACATTCGGGGATGCATATGTTTTCTGTCTAATCAACCTAGATAACATGAACCATATCTAAATATGAGTAATGATGGAACACATGGTGGTAGTGAAAATGGATGGATGACTCTATGATCCTCTCTAAAGAGAGACAGTAGTCCATATAGAACCGAGTACCTGAGATCACAAAAACATGGTCTCTAATTGGAGACCAATGCTGAAAAGTGAGACCACTAGTGGGATAGATTCTAAAGTTGGCATGGTGGGAAAACATTGAATGAGAATCAAGTGATGAAGGCCAACCTGAAGAAAATTCTACTTCTGATCTCTTGGTGGAATTACTTAAATACGATCCTACTGGTATAGAGGAGCGAGACTAGACTGCATACGATGAAGAGGATAGAAAGGTTGTCTGCTGCCTATCATTGAAACTGATCAAAAACTTAATAAAAAACATGACAATCGGATTGGACAATACATATGGGAAAAAATCCTTCTTGAATGAATGAACAATGTGCTGGAGGAGTGAATTCCCAACTCCCTTATATGATCATTTGAGATTATCTTGTGTATAATTTTTAGGAGACTAGCTATAATTTGGATTCCACAATGTGCTAAAGGAAGTCCCAAAACACCTAGTAACTTCAAGTGGTTGAGCTGGAAGACAACACGTCATCCAATATCTAAAAGAGAACTTCAAATCTATTGTCGAGTGGACAGGTCTGGTCCAATATCTAGAGGATCAACTGGTGAATGCATAGGAGCAGTTGTCAAGAGTGAATAGTCATGTGGAATAACATTGAGCAGAGAGGGACCGAACACAAAGCTGAGCATATGAACATCACCTTATAGTCAATAGAGAGTTATTTGAGATCAGGTAGAGAGAATGAACCCTAGAACCCAAATGCCGAAAATAGTGAAACTAGTGTGCTCCCTTGAGGAGAAAACTCTATAGGGCCTATGTTTTTCATGAACATACAAGAACATTTTTATGATAACCTGTTTATTTTCGGCTGTGCGAATGAGTCCCATTACCAAAATTGATTAATAATCTCAATTATATATATGAAAAAACTAGTTATCAAATCCTATGCTCATGTGGGCCATAACCAGTGTGACAAACAAGGTATAACCATGTAATTATTCACCTTGAATATGGGAGAGGCAACCAATCACCAGAAAACTAATTTTTGAATAACCCATCAGAGTTTTTTGGAGGAATGAGGGGGCATGATTATAGAATAGAGTTCTCCGAGTATCCAATGTTTTATTTCCCAACATAATGTATCACACGAGTGGGATAATGATAGGGGAATTGGAATCAATTATAACAAAGGGGAATGGAAAGTGTTAATCATGATACACAAAATTCAAAATAAAGTGATGGTGGAATGATGATGGATGATATCCATTGTCCATTTTTGAATCGAAACATCAATATCACATTACCCTGAGATGGAATCAAACAAATGAGGTCCAACCGCTGACCATATTTAAAACATGGGGCCAAACTCGAAGTGTTTTCTAATATCTTCTAGAATGTTATACTAGAATAGTTGGTGGTCCATAAGACTGAGAATCCATATTTTTGGGGTCCCTTTAGATGTGAAAAAGGCTGGGTATCTAAATAAGGGGAACAAAAAGATTGGGAATGGAGGGATGGGTTGTTTGAATGGAGTCTAAGAATCTTAAAATTATGCCACTATGATGAAAGCACACTGAGAAAGCATATCAGTCTGAATTGAGATCAATCCTAATATCAAAAAGGACCCCTCTAGTGGGGTCATTGGAAGCCATGTAGTTTACATATTACAAATGAGGATAATAGGCACATATTTTAGGGTCATATTGTCCAGAATCTATACATAGTTTAAGTTGTTACTACCTGGAACATGGTAAATAGTTTAAAACTATGTTATAAGGACTAGTAAATCCTAGTATAGGAACATATATTGGGACCATAATTAAGGGAAAATATCAAGAAGAGTATATGAACATGTGGTTGGGCCTGAGGTGAGAAACCCAGGTGTCCCTATGTATCCTACAAGGGTAGGAATTAAGCTGTACATAGTTATGGAATTTCGTGATGTTTAACATCATATGGTAAGGATGTGATAACCCCAAAGGAGAAAAAAATCATGTGGTATTTAACCTAGAGTGAATGAGGAAAAAGAAGGTGACACCGCACCACACATCCCAGAAAGGGAGCAAGGGCCAAGACGCTATAAAGATTAAAGAGGTTGCGAATGGACCATATATCAGAACTCTAGGCATTTCAATGTATCCCATGAGAATGAGAATCTTGACATACATAGTTTTTGAGGATGGTATGGAAGCTGGAAAATAACAAATAGGAGTGATATCCTCTAATGAGAGGAAAATAATAATTACTATGAATTTTAATGTCATGTGAACTAGGACAATGGAAGACATATATTAAAGGTCATAGAGTTTGGACCCTATGGGGTGAAGAGGTGCAATATATCATGATGTGGCTACCCAACATGAATGAAGACAAAAGAAGTCCACACTATACTGAAACTTTCGAAAATTGGAAAACACATGGAATGTAGGGGAGAAAAGGATCATGACTTTGCTGCTATACTAGGATGTAATGTACCAGGGAATCATTACATATCTCACAAGGGTGAGAATCATGCCACACATATTTATGGAACGTGGCATGGAAGAGGTCCAACGCCAAAGGGGAAATGTATTCTCAAACGAACACAGCATACAACTGGGAATTTGATCACTACACATCCTAGATGTGAAAGGTATAGTTGTATATTTTAACATCATACAATAAGGAAATATGAGATCCTAGTTTATGGTCGTAGAGATCGAAGCATAGGGAAGTGTCGTTCTTCCAGGAAGGCACAAACCATACCCAAATCCTTAATCCCACATGAGCCCTGATAGGTGTGGTAAACTAGGGAAGATAATATCATTACAACACATAGATTTAAATGGTAGGGAATGACTGTTAAGTGTTAAAAATAACCCCATTATGCCATTCTGTCCTCCCAACATGCATAGGTGCATAGAGGGATAACACTAATGGTATTAAAGTTCTGTTTGAGCATGATGAAATTGAAAAGAACGTGAATAACAAAACCAAAATTTAGGTCAAATTAGGGTTGGCATAATGCTATAGGATAAATATTGACCATATTTGAAGCAATACATCCATATCATGTGACCTAAAGTGGGAATGAAAATTTGAGAGTTAGTAATTGACTATATTTAAAACATATAACCTGTCTCAAAATTTCATTCAAAATCTTCAGGGTTGTCGGCCATAAATGATAGGTGATCCATAAGACCGAGCATCCGTACTATTTAGGGGTCTATTAGAATGTGAAATATGATGGGAACCCATATAAAGGGACTTGTGAAGCATGGAAATGGAATGAAATATTGTCCATGTAGAATCCAACAATATATGACCTATACAATATTCTGTGCGAGTTAATTGATGGGGTACAAAAGAGGTATAAGGGGACCATTAAGAGTGGACGACTCACAAAGAAGAGATGGGGAAAGGTGAAAATGTAGGTTGATAGACCTAGGGTTGAATCCTAAGAGAATGTGTCTTGGTGTTCCTATGTATCCCATAAGAATGGGAATCAAGCCAAAAATAATTCTAGAATTCAATTAGTTTAAAATCATGCAGTAAGGAAAAACTGTTTAACATCATGTGGGATGAGAGAGATCTTAGTTTATAGTCGTAGGGATCATACCATGAGGTGGTGATGAAATGGAAGAAAAGGATGAGGAACCATGGGATGGACTCAAAGATGAAATGCTTGGTCATTCCTATGTATCCCATAATAATGGGAATCAATCCATACATAGTTATATAATTCCATGCAGTTTAACATCATGTGGTAAGGATGTGGATGAATGGTAAAATACCTTAGGGGAAGTACATGGTGTGACTATTATAAACCTGATGTGAATGTGGAAAAAATATGTCCACATGCCTCACCACATAATCCCATAAGAATCATGGCCAAGGGGATGAATGAATGACACAATTTATGGAACCAAGGATTGACCTAGGAAAAATCATATGGTCTTTTATACTTATCCCATATAAATGGGAATCATTCCATATACAGTTCTTGAATTCCATGCAGTATAATGTCATATGGTAAGGACATGGAGGGAAGGGAGGTATTATTAAGGGATGAACATGGTGAGGCTGTTTTAAACATGAAGATAATGAGGAAAAGATTTGTCCACATCATACCGTATGATTACAAAAGGAATCTCTAGACGTAAGACTGATAATTTGTAAGCTTCCGGATGGAGCCAAATAAAAAATGTTTGGGACTCTCTATGTATCTCATATGGATGGGAATCAAGCTATACATAGTTCAAGAATTCCATTTAGTTTAATGTAATATGTTAAGGACACATTCCAAAGAACATGGTTCTAAAGGGAATTTGTATGGAATGATAAAGCATACCAGACATGAATGAGGGTAAGAGAAGTCTAAACCACACCGTGTACAATCCAAGGGGGGAACCTCAGGACAAGGGTCTAGAAAATATAGAAGGGATGTTACAGGAACAGATGATGAAATTTATAGGAGTTCCTATGTATCCCATATGAATGGGAATCAATACGTACATTGTTCATGAATTCTATACATTTTAGCATCATGAGGTAAAGAAATAGATGAAATAGAAAGTTCTAGAGGGATGGGAACATGATGCCATTGTTCTAAACCCAAGGATAGTGTGGGAAAAAGATGTCCATATCATACCATATGCAGCTCTTAAAGAGAACTAATCCCAGGGGGGAAGCAAGGAGATGAAATGATTTGTTGGGCAAGACCCGAAGAATTTTTTTGGGTGTTCCTACTTATCCTACAAGGGAAGGAATCAAGACACATGTAGTTATAGAATTTAAATATAGTTTTATGTCATGTGGTAAGAATGATGAAAGAAGGAGATACAGAAATGGGATACATGATAGAACTAGTTGTAATAACTAATGTGAATGATAAGAAAATATGTCCACATGGCATCACATGCTTCATCATACATAGGTTGAATGGATATAAGGAAGGAAGAATCCATAGTACATGGAGAAGGACATGAAGAAAATGTATCTAAGAGATCCAATATATCCCATAGAGATGGGAGTCAATACACACATAGATTTTAATATGTTGTGTTGTTTAACATAATGCATTAAGTATGAAAACGATCTTTGTTTATGGCCATAGATCTTGGACCAAATAATTCCGGTTTAATGTCATGTACATGGGACATCGGGGAAGAAAAAGGTGAATCACCACACAAAATATTTGGGACACAATGAGGATAGAGATAAAAATAGAGGATAACTTATATTCATGCTCAAAACAAAGTATCCATATCATGCGACCTATAATGATAAAAAATAATTGAACATCGATCATTGAACATATTTGTAATGTGATACTTTTATCAAATTTCCATTTGATATCTTCTAGGATGTTGGCCCAGAATGTTATTTAAGATAAGGTGGCATGAGATGAGGCCACATGGGGGTCCTTTAGAATGTGATAGATGATGAAGACCCAAATGAAGGCCTCATGTAAAGAATGAATTTACCAATTTAGTTTATCTTTTTGAAGTCAGGATGAGGGAGATCATATTTTAAGGTCATAAATATTGGACTGTGAGGCATGTTTACCACTTTCAGTTTATAATCACGCAAGATAAGGGTGCTAGGTAATTTTATGTCTTGAAAAGAACTAATCACATAATTTAACATCATATGATAAGGATGGAAATGATATTTGTTTAATTTTGTAAAGATCAAACCATATGTTGTATTCATAATTTGTAGTGTATCATCATACATGATGAGGTTTCTTAGTTTAAAGTCTTAGTTACCATACCGTTTGAAGTTTATCATCATAAATAATAAAAGGGACCATTTATGAAATGCAATGCTTGAGGACTTTTGAATTGGTGGAACAAGTGAAACTCTCACCATCAAAAGTGTCCAAGGATTATGTATGTTTGGGGTAAGCCCTATGATTGATATTGGGTCCCTCCCATATGGGTTCTATATTTGGGGGATTCATTCGAGGTATCATTGGAATTTAAAGAGAAAATAACATGTCACTATGAAGGAAGGAACATATATGAACATCCTTATTGAGAGCTCCGGTTACCTTGTTCCAATACCTTTCCAGATTGTGCAAGGCACAAATCCTATTCTCAAAAAGGGCTTCCATTTCATCCAGACGAACATATGCTACCTTCTCTAATGTTTGTTGACTATAGTAGGCTATACATAGTGATGGAAACTAGATCTCAATGGGAAGAACCACCTCTTTTCCATACACCAGGGAATATGGTGTCACCTATGTGGAATTATGAGTCATCAAATAGTAATCCGAGGGAGCGTTGGGAAGCTTGTCTGGCTAACTCTTCTTATTCTAAAAAACCATCTTCTACAAGATTTTAGAGAGGGTTTTTATAAAAACCTCAGTGTACCCATTTTCTTGTGCATGATAGTGAGTGTTATGATTAGAACATATATTTTTATTTGAATTCAATTTCTTTAACTCAGCTTCCCAAAAGTTGTGTTCATTATCTTTATGGATGGAATGAGGGACTCTTAATTGGTGGATTATATTATATGTCAAAAAATATATGGTATAAAAAGCATTGGCTTCCTTGATTGTAATTGCCTCTACCCAATTAAAATAGAAATATGTAGCTATCAGGATGAACCTGCACTAGCGAGCTGTCGGGGGTGGATATGGTTCCACGGCATTGAGGCCTCATACTACAAAGGGCTATGAGTAATTGGTGGTATGGAGAGGATATAGTAGATGATTCAAAAAATTAGTGTGGATCTAAAATTCCTAGCACCACTTGGGGAATTCGAGACAGTCATGGACCATTGTGGGCCAAAAGTAGCCCATCCTTCGGATCTGATGAGAGTGTTTTACCCTACCAGATGAGCTCTATAGGAACCAGCATGTCCATCTTGCATAACCTAGGAAATATCATATCCGTGAATGAAATGGAGGAGAATACAATGAAACCCACATCATTAGAGGATATTCTCAAGACTGGGACAACTATTGATGGTGAACTACACTTTTCACTAACAGATTCTCTCACATTCATCTTTATCTATTAGGATATTTTCATGTTGGAGATACTCAATAAAAATAATTTTCCAATTAGAGGCATCTTCCAGTGTAGTGGTAGGGGGATCAAGATGTCCTAATGTGGATACAATGGCGGTAAGGTGACTTACATGTTGACTATCACCATCATCATATAGAGTGATGGGAGTGATGAATATTTGATATTCCACATGGATAATAAAATTATCCTAGTGAATCACTATAAAAGATGCGACAAGGATAGACAATGAATCTGTTCAACCATTCTATTATTGAAGAACATGAATGACTTCAGGCCAGAAAGGGAACTCAAAAATTTTCTAGAGAGTGTGCTCTAATAGGGGTACAAGCTCTGGCTTCCTTACAGCGTAACCATTGTTGGTCTTCTTGATGACCTTTTAGATTCCACTTTTACATGCAGGTGGGGAAGATCAATCTCGAAGGCCAGTTTCAGACTAGTGATGTGGTTTTGATACTCCTCCTAATTTTTTGCGAAGCGTTCTGAAGACAAGAATGAATAGGGAAGGATATACTCTATCATAATGATAAAAACAATACCCATGCCTACTCGATTTATCCTTAGATCATTGAGTCTCTTAATGTTATGGATTCATGAGGCATTCTTAAAATGAATCTACCAACTTTTCATGACTTGATTGAATGAGATGAGTGAATCCTATTGGAAATCTTGATCTGGAGACTACTCTCTGGGGGTACGTATGAGCGTCAAGAAAGTCTTACAAGGCCAGACCATTGATAAAATTCTGTAGAATAAACCTGATGGAAAACAGCTATATGATCACTTCCCACTAAGTTGGACAACCTATCTATATGATTATGTTTAGAATATATTTACGTTTGTCTATGTGAGACACCGACTGTATCTCATGGTTCTATAGGTAATGTTGGAATATCTGTATTGTGAATACAACTATGAGATAACTTTTATTTATAGTGTAATATCTAGTCTATGTATTGAGGATCATGCGGCTGAGATAGTATAAACTATTCTCTATCAACTCGTAGTTCTTATGAGCAATAAGGGAAAAAAGGGACCATTCTAGACAGGTAACATAAAGTACTAGAGACTTTCCAAAGATGGGTGGAATCAGAACCAGAGTCTATAGAATTTACTACATGATATCCTTAAAAGAAACCTGACACCATTAATTCCACTATTAGTAGACACCTTTTATCATGAGCCATGAGAATGTCTTACACTTTCTGTTATATTTTCAATTAATCGGCCTCTGTAGGCTATGTGACCAGGAATGACTTGGAGATGCAAATTTTTTCCCAGAGGAGGCATCAGACTAATGGACATGATCTTCTTTAGATTGATCTTGATGCCCATATATCTAATAAAAAATATGAGAAAAATTAAAAAGGTAACCTTTAATACACACATTAAGGGGTTCATCTTCAGAAGGTGGGAGCATAAGAACTCGAACAATTCATCAAGATCCATTATATTGTCTTGAATTTGGTAAGATATGACCAACAAATTGTCTGCATAACATTCCACCAATTTCCCAAGGATCATCTAGAATATGCAGTACAGAGGATGCCAGTAGATTTGTCCTGAATTATTTAAACCGAAAGGCATTACCTGATAGAGAAATATACCTTTTTGTGCTCTGAAGGTGGTATACTCTTCATTCTTGAGGTCCATTACGATTTTAGTATATCTTTAATACCGATCTGTGAAGGATGGAGCTTGGAATATATTAGTACAATCAATCAATAACTACATCAGAGTAAGGGGAAAATCATCCTTTAGACAGTGACTGACAAGACCCTGGAAGTCCATCCAAACATTGATTTAACCATTCTTATTTTGGATGGGAAAAATTTTGGACATCAATTTTTGGTATTGGACTTCCTTGACGGTGATGTATTTAATGAGTTTATTAGCTTCTTCCTTGACCATGGCACTGTGAGAAGGGTGCATCTTTATGATAGGTTGTTTGAACCCATGATGGTTTATCAGGATATCAAGGTAGTGGAAAATGACCTGAGGATCTAGTACTGGAATCTCACCATAACTACAGGCAAATACATCTCGATGCTACTTCAAGAAACTCACATATTTTTGGTGCTCCTCTGTAGACATGGTTTCACTAAGTAATATTGGTATCAAATATGTCTCGGTGCCGAGGTTCTCATATACCAACTCATCCATAGTGGTGGGGAAACCTTCCTCAAATGTCAGAGGAGCATCCTCCAAATCCAATTTATTTTCCAATGTGAGATGATCATCGATAGGTGTAAATTATTCTATGATTTATGATTCTAACAGAATGCTGGTATTGGCTTGAGCAGAAGTAAAATATTCATTAGGGGAATCATACATTTCTCAAATCATGGAGATGAAATTTTTTGATCCGATTACATCCGTCCTTCAACCTAGTGGGTCGTTCATGGTAATATCAAAGCATTAGTGGTGTGTCGACTTGAGCCGATTTAACCTATCCCAATAGAACAAGCATGTATGATGTATTGTTGTGGACATGGGGAGAACGTCCTGATACCTTCCTTGGGTAAGGTGTCCTAGGATAACTTGAGACTAATTCATATAGGAGTTCTAAGTGATAATTTTTTTTGTTTTTTTCACCGGTGAACGACATTTACCATTTTCCCATAGATGACCAAGAAGTGTCCCATGTGTGGGGTTATGACCTCCAATCGATGAATTTGTAGAATGTAGGCATCATCCATGTATGTCCTTGGGTTGCCAGCAAAGGTATCATGACCAACCTCATTGTCCTAAACCTACTTGTCCTTTATCCTATAGTAGTGAGAATCTGGGTAGTAGTATTCCAAAGAGGAAAAGGGATACACATAACCTTATAGAATTCCCACTCAACTATTAAGGTAGTACTTGAGGCATTGATGATACGAAGAGGGGACTAATGTGTGTAGAAAGAGTTAGGGGCTACCCATCATTGAATAGTAGCTAGTGTCTTGCGAGACAACCAAAAAATCAGTGCGGGAAATTAGAACTCAAAATTGGGTCCTCAAGTGGATTTTTACAATAGGAGTCTACTATGTTAGTTCATAACCTTGAATCAGTAGGTAATAAATATTTAGATCTATTTCAAATAGCCTCAGTTTGTGGACCGTCCGGGGTGGGATGAGACTGATCCCTAAATCCATGGTGAGAAGACAATGGAAGACTACCATGCCATTAAACTAACAAGTGATGTACTGTGGGCAGATTTTTCCCTATATAGGATAACCTTCATCGTCTCTTAAAAATGATATTATGTCCTAATAATCTACATGTTCAGCCTCTCTAGCGTGGAATTCCTCTACGGCCGCTACATTTGTTTCCAATTTGATGGGGCTCATCCAAGCCTCTACAAGGGATTCATGGATATCTTCAAACAAGAGGAGAGCCATGGGAATTTAGTTTTTGGTAGGAATACTTTCAAGGTTCTTGAGAACATCATTCTTACATTTAATGTCCACACTTCTTATGATAAGATGTTTTTCTGTGGTAGGAGGTGTCTAGGACACTACATGTCGGACCAGTGGATTTTGGCAAGTGATGGGGGTATCCTGTTGCTCATTAGATGAATCTCATCGAATGACTACTGGCATATTATTGGATTATAATCTCCTAGTATTATCTATATGTGGATGATCATAGTATGGTCATGAAGGCTCCTCTTGGTCTAGCAACACAATCAACATGGGAAGTGGATTTGATAAAACATAGTAAGAGTATTGCACATACTAGGTACTACACAAATTTAGTTGTTTAGTCTCAGTGGTGTTCATGTCATGGTCCAATGTGTTGGACAATTCAAATTGATCTATCCTATATCCATGGTTTTTTCGATGTTGGCGTCAGCTTGGGACATTTAAAGGGTCTTCCTAGCCATTCTCTTCTTCAGGGACCATGTATAGGTCTTTTAGCTTGATGGTGTTCACCGATGTGTACTTTTGATCATCATGTGAGGAATCATCCATTGCTAGGAGAACTATGGGGGAAATTATCATCCTCAATGTAATGAAATATACAATAGTAAGGGATAAATATTTCATCGATGATGTACTTTTATTCTCCTTATGTTGTAGGCGCCTACTCCCCAGTGGTGGTGAATGCTGATATGTTGATACCAATGTAGTATCTAGGGGCAACACAGTGACTCTGAGTGGCTTGGGTTGATTAAAATAGGCCCTAATAAAACCATTGGAAAGGTAAACTACCATGATATCTATCCAATCATTATACTTTTGAGACCCACAACCAAAGACATGATGTTATTCACCATTGTTGTCGCTATCGGGCTTTGCAGACACACATGCCACATGTGATGGGGTTGGTCCCAATCTTACTTATTATTATCAACCTGGTCCTACATCTAGTGATTGAAATAATAAAACTACATGATAGTGTGTACAAGGATCTAGTGATATAGGTAGTAATTGGGCGATCAATGAGATATGCCTCTTCGGGCCACCTACATTCTCACAACCGAAGGATTCCTTGGTCCAAGGCACTCCAGAAATAGTCGTGGAATTGAGATTCATTGAAGGATTATGTCCGGTTTTTTCAATCCTATAAATGTACACTAGGATTATAGTCTTGATGAGGGGATAGATCCTTGCAAGGAAGTGGATCATGGTTTTCTTTCACAGGTAGTAGTCATGTGTTAAGTGGTAGATCATGCTGATTCTTAGGGGGGTAATTCGGAGTCATAGACTGATACTAAGGTTATAGCCCCCAGTGAGGCTATGTAAGTGGCTCTTACATTCATAATTCCAGTTTTCTAGGGGCCTATAAATTCTAAAAAACAACAATATCTACCTTGGTGGATCTTCTTGAGGGAGTTGTGGGAGGAAACGAGCATGCCTACTTGGATGGATATAAGGGTTCATAAAGGCATTCAAGCTTGTCATAGATATCTCATAATCTACCTTGGATGTTTTGATTGATGAGAGAAGGAACTAGTTTAGTCATCACTTTCACTGCTCCCATTTTTAGTTATTTTTCCAGAGTTTGTGGCAAGTCGTGTGAATATATGAGGCCCTTCCACATGGCAGAAAAGTCTGTGACATGATAATCTGGCCTTTTTATACAATTAAAGAGGTCGGAAATACTAGTTTACATGTGGTAGATCTAAAATGATATAGAAACTTCCTTTGGAGATCTTCAAAACCAACTATGGACCTAATGGGCGGCTGGATGTACCCAAATAATATGGGACGATCCAATGTTTGTACAAATCATTGATGATTTGTGTCATTCTACTACACTGGAGATCCTGGAATGGGTTCACACTGTGAAATAAAGTGGCCCAGATGATGCTTCGGATCACCTACCCCATTAAAAGGGGAAAATGTTGGATTTATGATTCTTAGGGGTGTTGACATATAATCCCCCTATTCTAAGTATGTGTTTCTATCAGTATGGATCAAAACCTTTTGGGTTTCAAGATCTATTATGTGATTGTTGAGAGAATACATTGGATCATCCTGATGAAGATTCATATCTTGGTGAGGATTTCTAACCACCAGTGTGTTGAAAAGTTCTGTGATGTGGTAAGATGGTTGAGAAGATTGTGTATTGGATAGTGGAATGACACGAGGGGCCACCTAAGGAACCTGCAGAGTGGTTGGTTGAACTTGCAGATTAGTTGGTGGAACTTGATTTAGGTCCAGGGCATGGTTGTCATGCAGCTCAGGTGGATTCAGTGATGCGTACCAGGGCCTTTTTTTATAAACACCAGCCTCTACCATGACTAGATTGGTATGGTTGTCGATATCACAGAGGAGGGAATTTTTTGGAAAGGTTTTATCTACCCCTACAACCTTAGTGGGGGATGAATGGGATCATATCAAGGATCACCATAATCTGGAAATGGTTCTGTGCTATGCTCAGGGATGAGATCATCAATGATCCATCTCTGTTCTTTGAGTTGTTAGCTCATCATGTCCTTTTTGTGATCCTCTTCCATGTTCTTCACCAAAATAGATGGGTTGGAGGGATTGACTATCCTGATATTCTCTTTTCCCTTTGAAGAATCTTGACTGAGAGGCAATGACTCCGAAGGCTCAGTTAGGACAATCAACTTCCTTTGTTAGTGAGTGTGGAAACCTGTAGGGTCTCCAAGGTATTCATCTTCTCTAGTGAGAATTTAATCTTCTTTATACCCCATTTCAACACATCCTTCTAGTTATTTCTCAAGAACAACCATTTTTATAGTGATGACGCTAGAAGGCATACCCTTGATATCACCGGGTGAACTAGAGTGGAACATGATAAGAATGAAATGTTGGGAAAAAAATTCCCCTATCAATGAATCTATACATGTGGGGAATCTTATTTAATAACTCAACAAATCACATTAATTTTTTATATGCATAATTGTTTAAGAGTCTGATGATTACTGGGTGATGTAGGGTGCAGAACAATAGAGAGTGTAGCAAACTAAACCTGGTAGAACTACTGGACAATGTCTTCAAAGTGTTCTTGGCTATTTAGGTAAGCTAACCATTGATTAAGGAGATTAAAATGTATCATTTTTATGTTTTGTAGGAAGCACACAACTTTTCCCTGGGTGAGGGACTCCAAAATATTGAATCTTGTAGCTAAATTTGGCAAGAATATTTGAGGGAAATGGTCCATTGTGAGATTGTCCTACAATAGTTTCACCTCAGACTTTCTATCCCACCATTGGTTTCTCTACTAATTGAATAGTGGTGGTTGAGGGACTGGTATCAGCACTAATGTTGACCATTTTAGTGGTAGAATGGTCAGTGGAGAGTATGGTGCACAATATGACAAACCGCAGCATCTTGGGCTATCTCCTATGGAAATCATTGATCGCAACACCACATCTCTATTGGAAGAGGTACGGACCACTACTTCCTATATAGTGGGGGTTGTCATTGGTGGTCAATCTGGATGGTTCTCATCATCAACTGGTCCCCATAACAAGTTTCGGTGATCTCTTATCAATGTAGAGAATGATCCTGGTAATGATAGAGAGGATATAATAGTAAGACCATAGAATAGAACCAAATATTATTCCTCTTGTATGTATCTATAGAAGGATTCATTGATTCGTTACATCTAAAATTCTAGGAGAAATAATATGATACCCGAATTCATCCCCAGAACCTGATACAAATGATCTAGGTGAGGGCTCCATCACCGAGTCACACTCCACATAGGAGTCTGAAAAGAAGACGGGATTGATCACGATATGAGGTTTCTCATGGTTTTTTAATTTTGGGGAGACAAACCGACCTCCTCCCCCTAGACTGTTATTCATAGAAGGGTATATTTTTAGTACAGGGAGGAGCTTTGTGAGGGTTGGTGTTAGAGTTAGGAGGACTTCTTCTTGGATGAGCAGGATTTTAGGGGTTACCTAAAAAAATGTCGAATGAAACACGAGGTGGACCTTCATGCTGATATGTTACATGGAGAGGAGGACCTTTACACTAATTAATTCCATTATGGGGAGGTCCCCGTATGTTCTTGTGATGATTTAAAGAGGAACATCTTGTTGATGACCTAATATTTAGAGAGAAACTCTATACCAAGGATTGTGGGCATGTATAGGACATCTGTGTTGAATGTTAACAAGATAGGGATGACCTCCACTCTAGATGATGTTGGTTTGGGGTGGACCTATGTACTGAATCTCATCATCGTAGGTAGGACCTCGATGGATGCTACTTACACATGTGACTAAGGACATCAACCTAGCATGACCATGCGGTAGAAAATGCCTCAATCTCGATCAGACATAGATGTTCCCTTGTTTTGTAGAAACACTGAGGTTATTGAACATGGAAATGGTGTCTCCAACCACTGAAGCTGTAGAAGATGATTATCCTTTGTGGGTATCCTCCTGATCTTGTGCCTGACATTGGAATCAATTTAGCTGATCTAGGGTTGGTTATTTAAGGGTATGGACTATCTGCTATTATTTCTACGGGACAAACGTGCAGTGTTTTTTGGCATGGTGGGAGCCCTCCTAGGTGGCCCCATGTCCAGAGACACAGACGGAAGGACCTAGACACCTTTTTCTTCTTCGGCATAAGGGAGTCAGTCATAAGATAGTTTGGTAGAGAGGCCCTAAAACTACTCAAAATTTAAGTGGGGAATAGTGGCTCTCTATGCGATCCTTAGGGGGTGGCATCGATGAAGGGGAAATGAGGCCTCTATATCATGACAGTCTATATCCCTTATCGGGATGACCCCATCCTATTCATATCAACATAAAATAATGTCAATTACCCTCTTTTGGACCATTTCGGAAGGTGAGATGGGACATGAGTGATCGAAAGTTCTGGTATTTTATGATGTAGTGGAAGAGATGGAGCCATATGAGATTTATGGATCGGTATTTCCCCAACCCTTCCCCTACATCTATGGGAGGGGGGGGGATTAGTTTCCCGCAGCTGTACCTCGGGTCCTATAAAGAATAAAGATTCAGACATCAGTTTAGATAATAAGAAAGTAATGACTAGTTCCCCAAAACTATTTATCCATCCATGGATATATAAGAAGATCGATAATAATAATGTCATAGAACGAGATTCCCAACGATTGGATACTGAAAATCCTTGTGAGTTTCACACTATAAGGACTATTTTATTGGTGGGACCTGGAACTCGATAGCTGGATCTGGTGAAATTATCATCTTTTGATTCCTTGAATGCTACTAATCCCCTTATTGGGGAGAATAATTTCATGTCAGCCTCACCATTTCTATTTTTGAAACATTTCTACTAGCGAATTCCTCATTGGGTTGCGTGGACGGGACGCTTCATCCAGATGGGTTATGTTGTTTCCCCACATACTTGGTCTCCAAAGGTAGACATCATCCACCCCCTCTTGAGGGATGTTTTCTCCATGATAGAAACAGAATGATGGGATGTCATTCTCTCATTCCCAGGATTACTCCTTAGAATTTTTCCCTAGTTATTGTTTCCCTTAATGATTAAGAAGTGGTTCATGAAACACTTCACAGTGCCATATCTTTTTGGACTTTAGTTAATTACATTTCTTGATATATTACATTCCAAATGGGTCATGTTAGGGCAACAACATTTTGTCATGAGAATGGTCACTTTGGGCATCGCTGGAATGTCTGGACACTGAAACACTAGTACAAAAAGATTTTCCCTTATCTTAGGTCTTCTCAAGGGTGAAGAAGCCTGAGGTATACCACATCAAATATGGAGAATTTTATTCTTGAGGCATGTATCCTAGTTTTTCCTCAACTTCACAAGCTTAACATGGGGAATTCTGGAGTTTAGAATCTTGTAGGGAAGGATCTAATAGAGCAGAACACTAATGAAATTGGATTAAATGGGTTCATCCTTAGGAGGGAGGACCAAGATAGTTTAACAGATGGGTGGTTCAAAATTCCCAAAAAGGATGGACAATGGATTATTGTGTCTCAAAAAAGGGAAGATATCATGCCAGGAAGGATGATATGGACACCCCAAATTGAGGAATATAGAAAGACTATGGTCCCTAAAAGGGGACACCATGGTTTACACTTGGCTGGGATTGAACATTTTGGAGGCTTCCTTAATACCATGTGTAAAAGATAGGGATCAAAACACATGTAGTTCATGAGGTTTAGTCATGGGATCAGGGTGTACACAATGGAAAGAAACTAGAAGACATGATGTGGATTATACATGGTTAGTGTCCTAGCTTCTACCAAGAGCAATGATATGAAATGGGCTTACACATGGTTATGTAGAAATTTGGATGGTATGATTTCACAAGGATCTTGTGGCCTAGGTGATATCAGGATGGATATGGATGATTTTCTAAGGTGGAATGAATGGGGAAGGAACTGAGAACCTGTTGTAGGGGTGATGATATTAGTCTTGAACATCATTGAGGTCTCCTATGTATCCCAGTGGTTGGGAATAAAAGTCCATATAGTTCTGTAATGGGGTGATGAGTCCCATGAGGAGGAAACTCTTTAGAATGAATGCATGGATGGGGACCCAAATGAAATTGAACCAATAGAATAAGACATGATCTTCCCAAGACATAAATGCTCGAGTGAAAAACCAGGACGGGGAGTGGGTGGTGGGATTGTACATTGGGGAGGCTTCCTCCGTACCTTTCTCAAAAAGGAAAAGGATCAAAATCTACATAGTTCATTAATGGGGCACAGAATCAGGGTGTACCCAATAGAAAAAAACCTAAAGAAATACTGGGACTTACATGTGGTTAGAATCTCACCACAAGAGAGACACTCTTGGATGGAGGGGTGTTGATTGAGTGTGAGAATTATGCACTAATATGGCCCATGAACTGGTATGAAACCACTAAGGGGATGGCCAAGAATGTGGTTCCCATCGAAGGGGACAGTGAATTTTATCAGATTTTGGATTTGAACCTCAAGGGAGATTCTTATAAACCCTATCTAGAATATAGGGATCAAAACCAACATATTTTGAAATAATACATTTTAACATTATGTGGGACAAAAGGGGAATATGGATTAATATCATGCGGGATGTGGGTGAACTGACGTGAAGTGGTCAGGACCGATGAGTGATTAGCTTGAACCTCAAAAACGATTCCTACATATCCTCAAGATATAGAATCAAAGTCCATGTAGTTTAGTAAAGATGGGGTTGATTATTACACACTAAGGTGGGTGAAAGAGGATTCCATAGACTATTGTCACTCTAAGCCCACATGAGTCAAGACCGTTTTGAGAAATAAGAGGCAACAATATTCCCGACCATCACATCATGGATGTTGCACCATCGAGGAGTGTAACATGGCGTACACATTGTTAGCATCCCAATAAGGAAACAAGGGATAATGTGTGATTGGCAACATGGGGAAAATAAAATTAGGATTTACTCTAGGAAGTTATTCTGAGGAGGATGTATATATGTAGAAGGAGGATATAGTCATCATACAAGGAACACCCTTTCAATATGGATCAGGGCTTATGAATGGATAACCCATGGTGATCATGGAGACAATGTGTAGAAAGGGAGAGAGATAGAGGGCATTGTGGCCCAACCCATCTATAATCCTCTTGGACCTGCCACACATATGGTGATAACTTTTTAACATCATGTTTTGAGGTCGTGGGGTTTTCTTTGTTGTTTAATGTCATGTAGCTCGAACAGATAGAACTCGCTCCTCAACCCTACGACTTACATTACATTTACTAATATGCACTCGAGGAAGTGAAGCCAAAAGAAATGGCTGGTATTGGGGGTTGTGGAGTTATCCATTGATGGGTCCACTTTAGCATGTCTATTTGAAGAAACCATAGTTACTATCATTCCTATTTGATGAAGCACAAGGTAGGAAAATGCAATAGGAATCACCACTCAGGGGACCTTGCAATCACATCCTATAGGCATGGAGGGACACATGAGTGATGAGTTTTTAAAGAAGTAGATATTTCAAGGTGGGGGTTCACAAATCATTGGAGATTATCAAATATGATGGCCATCATGATTTTTTATTGCATCATGAAAAGGATGGTATTCATGATGTAAAGTGTCTTCATAAAGGATAAACGCTTTGTCAAGGGATATTTTTCAAGGAGAAAAGATTCACCATATCAAAATTCCCATTATTTGTAGAGTGACTAGAAAATTCTTAATTCTTCATGAACACTCAGGCTCCCTAAGGGGCTCCCTCTGTTATGAAGGGAATATGACTTCACACCAGGCATCCCCACCATAGGTAGGTTCCATAAAGAACACAATAAGGAACGAATCATAGAGGCCATGTACCTTTGGTGATCCACATTTTTACATCACTGAGGACTTTGAAAAATTTGAGGTTGGATGGAGAAATGAGGTAGTGATATTGGCTTGAAGGGAGAGGGTGAGACATTCATTTATAGGTAATGAATGTCGACAAGGGTCACAAATCTCATAGTGGAGAAAATATAGGCACCACAAAGAGGAGGTGACTGTACGAAGCCAAACTGACATCATCGTACTCTTTCAAACTAATAGAGGGTCATTCAATGTGAAAATTGTGGAGTTTTCCATGCCGAAAAAGTGATGTAGTAGAGAGGGAGGGCTCTATTAGACTTTGTCAGACTCACCGAGGGTATGTTAAGTCACGTAGGGGATCACTGAGGCAGCAATCACAAAGTGGGCCGCAGATAGAACATGACACCATGAAGGCATCAGGATTCATCAGACTCTTAGAGGTAATTTCATAGATGCTCAAAATCATAATGGTGGGATGGATCTATGAAGGTATTTGTAAACTAGGACCTTTGGGATAGATTTTTTGGATTTTAGGGACATTTGGAATCTTGATATACATTGAATGGATCAAAAATTTATTCGTACCTCAACTTACCTAAATTTCAGAGATAACAAACACATACCAGTGAACAATGATCGGAAGAATTTAACACCTATGATCTTCTTCCACAATCTATTTCTTATTATCATGACTTATTAATTATGTATTTACTATAAGGATCAACATAGCATTGTCTAACTTATATTGGAAATTTTTATGAATTCCTAATATTTTAAAATGTTTTATCATTATTTCCAAACATCAATCAAATTGAAACCATTGGGAATGAATTAGACTCATTTACACCGTTTCTTTAAAAAATATTGGATCAATGATTTGATTAACTCATGATGTTAAAAAATCTTCAAAAAAAAATTCATTGTACTCTTTATTTATGAAAAGATTGAATTAAATTCATAATTTGTAACATCTTGTCATTCTGATCAAAAAATTCATACCAAAAGAAATTTGATTATGATAAAAAATTTATCCACTAAAAATATTCATAATAAAATATCAAAACTAATTTATTTTCATATAATTTTTTCTAATCAAGTGATTCAGGAACTCCAGTATCCAATCAACAATACATATAAAGTGAATTGATATTTCTTGATGGAAAACCAAAAAAAATCAGAAATAATTTCCTTCAACATCCAGAAAAACTTCCAACTAAATTCTTCACATCATTTTTATACAATAATCATATAATTTATTTTAATTAAAATTCAATAATAAATAATCTTGATAAGAATGATATTGTGAAATAAAACCTTAAAAATAAAAACATTGAAGTGTGAATCAACCAATGAATAAATTATATGAATCAGCTATAAATACACATAAAAAAGTAAGAATACAATATAATATTATCCAAATATAGTATACACATAATAATATAACATAAATAACAATGAGGAAGTAATATAACCTAATGAAAATAAATTGAGTTATGAAAATCTTTAACATGTGGAAGATTTTAATTCAAATCTCTACAGAAAAAATAATTCCAATTGAAATATAAAATACCATGAATAATGGTTTATTCGTGATATTACAAGTCATTTGGTAGTATATACACAATGTAAATGTAGTTAGGGACTAACATTACTATTTTTCTCAATGAAATGAAATTGAGACGAAATCCATTACCTTATTCTTTTTTTCCAAAAAACCTTTAAACTCGAATAGAATAGTTTTAGAGAAGTTATTAACGTATAAAATAACCTAATTAATATTTATATTATTATATATGTTCATTTTATAACATCTCATCAGCAATATGTTATTAATATTTCATTATTTTCATACTTTAGGTGTTAATTTTTTTTAAGTATGTTTTGACATCATATTATTTATTCCCCTTACAGACATCAAGATTAATAATATAATATATTTAAGAAATTATGTAAATAAAATATATATTCTGTATTTAAGTATTTATATTCATCCATTATATTTTCTGATTGGTAATGAAATTAACCAATTATGCAGACGGTAGGTCATTAGTATGCATGAAGGATGTTTCCATTTTCTGGTTCTCTTTAAATAAATAAAAGTAAATGATATATATATATATTATAATTAATTTATCATAATTATACCATATATATAACATATTATTATTAAATCCATTATTAATATATTCCATGTAAAGTGTGAACAAATCACAACACTACGTGACATAGTAGTAAACACCAACCACATTATCATATCATCATAAAATGGAAATCATGATGATATTTATTATATGATAATTAAAAAAGAATAAATAAATCATAAATATCATATATTTATTGGATTTATTTCAATATTTTGAACCATGAAAGGTGAAAAAATGACATCAGTTCATGAGGTGGTAGTTCGTCGTATACACAAGATATTATTTTGTAACCCATTTTAATATAAGTGTGTAAAGTTTTAAGACTAAAAATTAAGTTAAAAACGTCATATTACTTTTAATTTTTTAAGGATATTATATAATTTGGATATAAAAATATTTTAATGAGGCAAATATGGAAATAAAATAAAATCTATTTGAGAAATACATTACCTCTTGAATGGGTATCCTCTATAGGATTGCATAAAAAAATTCTTATGTTTGATATATGACTAAGATAAAGCCACTACTATGAGGGTAGATAATTTTTATAGTTATTTGGGTTGGTCTTGTTCGATCATAATTCATTTCAATGTGTGATGAGAGGAGGAGAGGGGTGGTATTTTTTAAGTGGGGTGAGTGGTAGTCCTGTAATTTTTAAAAAGTTATAATTCCACCAATGTTTTTACTTTATATTTTCTCCAATAAAGGGAAAAAATATATAATATAAGTTATATGGTAAAAATATTTCCATCCAATGGATTTTTTACAAGATTCAAGGTCATTTGGCACCATAATAAAAATGTTTAGTCCCTTGTTAATCTTGTTTTCTCTTCGTTTCTATAATTAATTTTATTTGATTTTTCTACTAACATTAATAAAATATATATTTGAAATTCTGAGACATTATAAATTATTCATGTTCAAAATAATTAATCCATTTTACCAAACTCAATCTATAGTTGTGGAAAAAATAAATTTAAAATTATTCTTATAGATGCAATGACTAAGTGGGGTTTTAAAGAGAAAATGTTCAAAAGTTTACAATTTTACTCCATCAAAAACAAATATTAAATTTATTAAAATGACTTAAATTGTATTAATGGATTTATAACATTACACATTTTAATATATAACCAATTAAAAATATAATTTATCATTATAAATTATTTAGACAAAAAGTATGTTTTCAATTAAAATTCTGTATTTTCACTTTTCATAAAAAAATGTAACTTCCCAGAAAAAGTAAAAACAATTAACTTTAAGATAAATTATAAATTATTATTAAAAAAATTATGTTTAGTTTCTAATATAATGTTTATAAATGTTTCTAAATTTAGTTTTAAAATAAGAACTCCATTAAAAGGTTGGAAAGCTACCATTTGAAAAATGAATATTTTTATGTGTAAAACTAGATTTGTTCTTATATTTTGCTGATCAAATCCATTGGAAGAATTTCAAAATAATATATTGAATATATAAAATATAAATTTTATTAATATAATTCAATAATAGTCACTAATATAATTTTTTGAGATGATCCTTCATCTCACTTTTTGTTTAAAAATACTTCCTTTATATATATATTTGGTTATTGGTGGTACAATTACATTAAAAACACACACACCACACACATGAGTTGGAATAGTAGAACATATCCCCCAAAAAACACTTCATACATTTTTGATTGGTTTTTACATTCATTTTGTAATTAATTATAATTCAATGAATTCAGGTGTATAATATCATTAGTTTGTTAATCTTATTCATAACATCCAAATTTATGACTAGGATGAAATTTTAATTTTAGCTAATAATATTTATACTAATTGGTAAAATTATTTATTTAATATTAAAAAAATCCATCTAAGAAAGAAAATATATCATGTAATACAATCTAATATCAATGTTGTGTTCATTGCATGCTATAGGTTGAGTTTTTGTTCTATAAAATATAAAATATATTTTAAATTATTTGGAAGTTATATTCTTATCAGTAGTTATTCATGTGTTTTATACATGATATATAATAAAATGTACATCTTTTATAATTTTTGGGTATTAAATTCATCTCACCTTAAATAAATTTCATCCTTATAATTATACTTGATATTGCTATTATAGGGTCTCGATTATGAAAATAACACTATTGAAAAACCCACATCATAAGAAGGGTTGTTAAAAATCCTCTTAATAATAGATAATGATATGTACAATTGTCACATGTAATACCATAAAAATAGGTTTCGATATAAGTGAACTTATTTGGAAAGTGATGATATGGATATGAAATAAAAGCATAAATATTTATAGGGAGTGATCAAGGTCATTGATCACAAGTAAGTGGATTTAAAATGGAACGTTAGAGGCCGCAAAAACATAAATATAATATGTATCACAATTTCATTTATATAATTATAAATGACGGTAAAATGATTTAATTTTTTCCATATCCTTTTTTCTAATGTTTATGAATTATTTTGTTCTCTAAGAATATAAGGAAATATATTTACTTGAGGAATTTAAATTTTTTAACAGAAATTTCATCCTTTGTCCATGCTTCAATAAATTTCCAATTAATCAATTATTCGAAGAAATAAATATCCAACATTGATTATTGTATGCTTTATACACAAAAATTCACTTGTAACGAATCATAACATACATAAAATATTCTTTATATCTGTCTCTAAAAATTTTCCAAAACCAATATTTTCATCTTATGTTAACCAATATAATAAATTAATTTATAAACCTAAAAATTAACAATACTGGTTCATCATTAATATCTTGTACTCAAATTGATTTACTAAAAACATTGAAATTTTAATTATAATATTACATAGGAGACTTTCAGGCATGAAATGCTTATTGTCCATCGATCATGGGATCAAGCTCCACCAAATTACAATACTGGATGGGTTTTCATCCATAATACATGATTTTTAATTTCAAAAACTATATTAACATAAATATTATAAAACTCCTAAAACAAATATGATTGACAAACTTGAAATAAAATTAATAATTAAAATTTACTTTTTACTAATTTATTCCACATAGTTGTTTTGATTATGTATTTATCTAAAAATAATATTAATATTATTTGAGTATTATAATAATTTCATTAATGGTCATACTTAATGTAATGGATAAAAATACATTTAAACAAATGTTTACAATATTTAAATGAATTATCACCCAACCAACTTTTATAATGAGACATATTATTGTCATATAAACATAAAAAATGTCTTTATTTATATTAGAATCCAATCACATGAAACCTAAAAATCTATTTTTTTATTTTGATCTTATAATATACATTAATATCACAATCTAATGATGGTATTCCTAACTCTAATGTTCATTCAGACACATGTGTTTCAATGATTAATCAAAATCTATAGGGTTTTCATGATTCTTATAACTAAAATACAACTGCTAAAATAATTCTATCAATTAATTCTTAAATAAAAATACACAAATACTTCATTTTTTCTATTTCCACATAGGCCCTTCCAGAGTATACGATTTAACCTTGTACATTCATTAAATTCATTGATTCAAATTCATCCCAATGAGTTTTAATGAAAATGTGAATTATCCTATGAATATCCCTTAGGTGTGTCAAACTAGGAGCACAATATGCAACAATTTCATGTACTATGTTATGCTCGAGTCTATCCCGATGATCTATTTTCAAATTTGTTACCCATAGATACATATTTAGTAGAACCATTTCCTATTATAGTATCAAGACATGGATGTATTTCAAAGAAAAACCAGACAATATATATCTTACCAATCATAAAGATATTCTTATATTTTTATCCTTAAATTAAATCTTAGATTCATGTTCCATGATATATGTTTTCCAAAATCTAGTTTCCATGGTTTCAACCAAAACACCCTCTAATACCAATTGTAATTAAATCGACCCCAATTACCAAGATCCTATTCCGTAGTTTATTAAATTTCCATAACATAAATGTAATCACATCCAAAATGACCTAATAGTTTAGCAGTATTGATAAACTAGATACAAAAATGAGTTTTACATTACATTTGAATAAACAAATTAAAATTTTATTGATAATTATATTATTCCATATAGCATAACCATTCATATCCATCATAGTAAAAATCATGGAATCATCGAGAACAAAAACTAAATAAAGGTGATATCAAATTATTAGTAAGTGTTAAATATAATGGAGATATATGAATCAATGAGCATAATAAATTGGGTAAGGTAAATAACATTTAACACATTGCACATAATACATAACTGGGAATGAAATGCATAAATAATATATAATGGTAAATAACAGAAAACACATGTAATTAAATCATTAAATATGTAATGAAATACTCCAAATATGTTTTTCATAGTGAAATTTTTATGGGTATTAATTACTAAACATTGAATATAGGAAATGATTAAATATTATGTGCTATGTCTAAGCCACATGGAAACTTATACTGTAATGAACATTCATAAGATAGTTTAAAATTACATGTAGAAACTTTTAATTTGGCCAAAAAAAATTTAAATGATACATGTCAATTCATTGAGGGGTTATATAATGTCTAAGTCCCACCCATCACTTCCATTATAATGCACTCTCCATTTAACAAATGATATTTATAAATCATAAACAATGTTCCCTATCAAATATCTTTAATGAGATAAGAATACAAACTTATCGATATTCAAATATATAATAAAATAAATATTATAGTAAAAATTATAAAATATATTGTTATACAATTTAGGGAGTAGAAATATTCATGGTAAATAATGTCGATATTTTGGTGAAATTTGATGTTCAATGATCACAGGAATGTGAATAATGCAAGGGGAAATTAATAAATATGAAAATGATTAAAGGAATTAAATTTTAATAATTCTATTGGTCAAAATAATCATAATACATCCATATGAATAATAAAAATGGTACAAATATGATTTATAACCATTAGTGTAAGAATAATGATTGTTTTCATTGATGAAAAATTACCATAAAAGATTAAAAACATTCTTGGTAAAAATAGCCATTATATTTTCAAAAAAATTATGAAAATATTTTTCTTTGAAAATAAATTTGGAAGTAAATTTATTTAAAAAAAATATTCTTAAAATTTCAAAGGATTATTCAATGATTTAATGGTGATTAATTTCCCTCATGGTAGAAAGAACATTGTTATTACATCTTAAAAATTTAGAAAAGTACATTTTTCAGAAATTGAAAAGAAGAATTATTTGAATTTTATTTTATAAAAAAATGGTAAAAAATTAAATTTTTATAAATAATTTTAAAAAGGATAGGTATAACATTTTTGAAAAAGATTTATAAAATATTGCTTTGTAAGAAAAAATATTTTCGACTGAAGAGAGAAATATATTCAGATTTTGAAAAAACATTTGGCCAATAATTTGAAGCATCAATGAGTAAAAAGTGGTTCTATCACATTAAAAATATCATGAAAAAATATATGAGAATGAAATTAAAAGGATTTCTTAAAATTATAACATAATTATATTTTATTAAAATTCAAGAATAATCAATCTCGATTAGAATGAGATTATAAAATGAACCCTTAATGTGATCATACCATTTAAGTGATAGTCAACCAGTGAATCAATTAAGTGTATAACATATAAATAAATATAAAATATATTTAAATAAACCATAATATAATCAAAATAAATTATACACATAATCATATAATATTAACAACAATGAGGAAATAATATAGCTTAATGAAAAAAATGAGATATGAAAATCTTTACCACGTAGTAACTTTTAATTAAAACACCCTTAGATGAAATAATTTGAAATGAAACATAAAATATTAGGAATAATGAATTATTCAGGATATTACACATCAATTAAAGGTATATATATCATAGAAATTTAATTTGTTTCATAACATTACAATATGTCTAAATGAAATGAAATTAGGGCGAAACCACTTACCCAAAACTCCCTTTTCATTAAACCACATTTAACGTCTAATATAATGATTTTAATCTTGTTATAGGCTTATAAAATTACAAATTTAAGATTAATAATTTTATATCTGACCTCTATATAACATATTTTCACCCATTAGTTAATAATATTTCATTGTTTTCACTATTTCGTTCATTAATGGTCCTTTTTTCAAGTATGCTCTGACTTGTTATTTTTTTCCTTTTTATGAGATAATGATTTAATCATCTAAAAATGTTATCCATGATGTAATTATAATATATATTTACTATATATTTATTTATATTATGCCACAAAATTTCGGGATAAGGAAATAAATGCACAGTTCATAGAGACAATAGGCCATACATACGCATGAACGCTATTTCAATAATCTTATCATATTTAAATAAAGAGAAGTAAATACAAATATATATATATATATATATATTATCATTAGAGTATAATTATTGTGTCATATATATATATTATTTTTATTAAAACTATCTTTACTGTATTCCATGTAAAACGTGAACAAATCACATCTTTTTATGAGGTAGTAGTCCACCGTACAGATGAACCATGATTTCATAACCAATTTAGTGGATGTGTTTGAATTTTTACCCCATAACCATAACATAAAATATTATAAATATATTTATGAAAACTAATTCATTATATAATCAATATATAGGAATAATAGAAGGAGGATGAGAGAGAAATATAATAAATAATTCATTTAGAAAAACATTATATCATTTTTAGGTATCCTCTTTAGGTTGGAACTAATTCCTTATAAAGATGGATTTAATAAAATGAAAATCCTTATAGGATTAATTAAGGTATTTTTCTGAATTATTTGGTCAGGTATTTTCTGATAATAAGTGGTTTTAATTAGTTAATAGAGGAGGATAGGGGAGGTCTTTTATTGAAGGGGTGAGTCGCACTTTTATAAATTTTCAAAAAAGAAAATTCCAAAAACATTTTTCCACATAGAGTGGATCTAAAAAAAGAACAATATTGATCCTATAATGTATAAGTTATAAATATTTCCATAATATGGAAATTTTAAAGGTCTAAAGGTCATTTTTTCACTTGTGTTTAATGTTTAGTCCTTTATCAAACTTGTTTCTCTCTTAACATTAAATAGATTTAAAAAAAATAGTATTAAAGTATGTATAATTAAACTATTTCGCCTTTATAACTAATTAAATATAAAATTTATGATTATAAATTATTTTAAAAAATGTCAGTTTGGAAATAAAATTCAGTATGTTTTCCTATTCATCAAAAAATAAAAATTCTCAGAGAAATTCCAAAAAAATGAACTATAAGATAATTTTACAACAATATATCAAAAAAATAAGTTTATTATTTCAATTAAAATATATAATATCATTTAAATTTATTTATAAAATTATTTATACATTAAAAGGCAATAAAACTACTTTCAGAATAACACAAATTTTTATACATAAAATCTGATTTGTTCTAAAGTTTTTGCTTTAAAATATATTGGATGAAGGTAAATATATTTTATTGAATAATATATATATATATTTCATTAATATCATTGTTTAATATTAAATAATATAATTTATTAATATGAGAGACCTTTGGCACATAATTATTTATATAAAAACATTTCCTTTTTATTTAATTAGATTTTATATTCATTTATAATTAACTGTTAAATAATGAAATCAACAATATATTTTCATAATTGTATTAATCCAATTTTTAACCTCAAATTTAAATTCTAGGTGTTAATTTTCATTTTAATTAATAATATTAATAGTGTTTGGTAAAACTTTGTATTTTGGGTAGCACAAGTCATAAAAGAAAGTCATTGATTTATTTAATGCATGATAAATATAGTGTTGGGGACATTGAAATATATAGATTTTACTGAATTTATTTAATATACTAAATATATTATAAATATTATTGATGTCATATTCCATTAGACTCTTAGTGTTGCATGTCATATTCACAATCAAATACAATGACCTTTTAAAATTTCAGGGTGTTATATTATGCTTCTTGTATATTAAGAATAGGTGATGGATTTAATGATATGTTCCTTCTGAGGGTGTTGTAGGTGAGGTAATATTTATTGAAAAATAATTTAGATGATTTATATGTTTATCATGTGGTTTATTTCATTCTCAAATCCATTGTTTTATGTCATCATATTCCTTGGGAGATTGATGGTGACTTATATGAGTGAAACACATAGTGTAGACTTTGTTTCCATGTGTAAGGAACTAATTCGAGAGAATAAAAAAATGGGTTGATTTCAATGGACCTAGAACATAACTTAAGAGCCCATGGATTGCTTTTGAGCTCTCTGATCATAACGATGCATGATTCGTTCTGCATGACTATGAACATAAGATAGATTTAGTAATGTTATCCCAGGTAGCATGTTTCCAATTCAGGTCTTTATTAATAGAGTCCTATTGGGTTTTTTAGGATTTTAGGAAATTATTAAGGATTAAATGAGATTTTTATTTCATTATATTTATTGCATCCCATGATTCCTATATGATTTATTATCACGAATTTATTGGTTTTTTATTTTTAATATCTTATGTCATTAGTATTATGGTGCATGTTTGTGTTCATTCATTCTTCCTTATATATTGCATTACTTTTCAAATATATTTTAAAGGGGATTTTATGAGTTTTTTAAAGATAGAAAATAAAATCCTTGTATTTATTTGATTTCAAACTACTAATCATGAATTTAAAAAATGTGTTTTTTAAAATATGGATGTTTTTTTCCAAAGAGTTTTAGAGTTTTTTCGATATAAAATACGAAAAATGTTTTGTTTTAAAACATTATAATATCCATTACATTTTAATAATATTAAATTAATTTATAATAAAATATTCAAACAAATATGTGGAATTTAAGGAATGGTTTAGGAAGGTTGTTCGCATTTTACTTATAATTGTTTCCCATCGGTTATTGAAAGTGAAAATATAAATAGTGGATTTAGTTACTAAATAGTTGTTCATATGAATGATCTATTACATAAATATGTTAACATTATATTTAATATTATGTAATATAAAAAAATACATAGATTAGAGTAAATACATCAGAATTTAATGTATTAATGTTCTATTACAACAAATTAAATTAATATTCACAATGGAAAATTAAACACTTTGTATTTTATATACATTGATGAAAAAATAAACACGTTGGAAATAATAGAAATTTGGTGTTTTAATTTACAAATCAAATACTCTTAAAAAGATATTATAAAATGTACTTTCACTAAATGAAGAATGAGAATCTTAATCCTGATAAACAGTATCCTCGAATATAGACCTATTGAAAGGAATCCAATTAATAATGACTAAATCATGGACCAGTACTTCTTATCCTATAATACATTGATCATCCCAATTTATAGGTACCGCCTTTAATATACCTGAAGATTATTGTTTTCACTATGACAACTAGTTTCTTAGTATCCATGCTACTATAACTAGTATCTTGACTCTATCTTCCTTACCATGTAAACCCTCAATAAACCATATCAGTTTCACATCAATTAGTACAAAACAAATCTAGAATGTTTTATAATTTTACCTTACAATCTCATGCTCTAGAAGACATATATAATGTTAAACAACCCGAATAATTCTTATTCAACAAGTTCTCAAATTATTAATGAAATTTTAGGTTTTCAAAGATATCATTTTAAAATTAGTAATTGGATTATTTTTAAAATATGGGATATGGGGATATTTTTTTTATAATCCTCCAATTTTCAGATACTTAAAATCATAGATTTAGTTAAAAATAAATGTCTAGAATTTTTCTATATGTCCCTTGGTGGACTTATCATCTCATCATATCCTCTAAAAACATTATTCATCACCACTATATAGTTCATTTTTATTTCATTAAACCTTAAGAAATTGGTATTTTAAAATTTATAAAGTCATTAGATTTTCATGAATCCTCAGATCATTAGTATTTCATAAAACCTTATATATTTTTTGAAATTTATTTAATTGTTTTATATTTTTTAATCATTAGAAATTAAAATAAAAAGATCATGTTAAAGAAAATACTTAACAAAAAACCTCTTGTATTTTGAAACAAGTAGTGTAATTTAAGTCTATGAATTAATACATTGGTTCTCATTGTTATAGATTGAGTTTCCTTTGGATCATATTTAGTGCTTTGGTATTATGAAAAAAGGGTAATCAAGGCCGGAGTTTAGAAAATTGGGACTGAAAAACCCTAAGGTAACTAGTAACATGATTCCAAAAATGTTTCTGGGACCATCAAACAATTTAAATTTTGACATAAACTATATGGACATGTCATTAATAGTTTTTCACCCCATTTTTTTAATTTTGACCCCATGACACTTATATTTTATATTGTTTTTAGATATTTTGGGAAAGGATCAATGTAGGTCATGTGATATATTTAAATTTATGTATTTTATTTAGGTTGAATTCCATTTTCTTCTATTGTCTATATGATTTTGTGTTGGAGGTGAAATTTATTTTGTTGGTATGAAATGATGATTTCAAGAGAAAACTATTTTTAGTTTTAAATGAGAACTCATGATAGTTTTTAAAATAATATTTTGATTCATGATGTTGTTGATATCAATATAAAAAATGTTATTGGATATTGTTTTTAATCTATTAAGGAATGTTTTGAAATGGAATGGTGTTTGAGTTGGGAATTATAAGTGTAATTTATTTTACAATATTGTGCACATGGTGTATTTAAACGATTCATGTGGGTAAAATGTTTTATAAAATGAGTTAAAATACAAATGGTGTATTTTAGTTTTTAAAGGATCTTGTGGATCCAAAATATTAAATTTTTATAGACTTGTATAATAGGATTCTCGGTTTTAAAAAAGTAACAGGGATCTAAAATTGTAGGATTCTTAGTTCGAGGGAAAAAGGTTATTTCCAAAAATTATATTTTGGATCTAGTTTGGATTTTGATCCTTGGAGAGTATCTAAAAAGTGTTTAGTTTTACATTGAAACAATATATGAATATATTGTAAATAAAAAAGTGGTTATTTCTAGAATTAGGTTTTTAATGTGTTTCCCATTTTGATGTTTAATATATTGGTTTCACCCTTTACTTTGTTTTAGGAATCATTGTAAATGGTGTACACTGAATAAAATGAGGAATGATTGGATGATTTTTTTGATATATGTATTTATTTAGGATTCATGGTTGTGTTTAGTCCATTTATTATGTTATTCAATGTAGGCCTCCAAAAAATGTATTCAATTAATGTAGGGTTCTTATCTTTCGGGGTTTCCTTCATTCTTGTTTTCACACCACTTAGGCTCCGAATGGAGTGGAATGTGTTATCTTATATTCTTAATTGTGTTCCTTCTAATTACACATTTTTTTTCATGTGTCTCTCTTTTGGGATAGTATATGTTCAGTGGTTTTGGATTTGATCCTTTGTTAAATAGTTTGGCCACTAAAAGGAATATTTTCTTATAGAAATAGATGTGAATTCTTATTCAAGGAAGTTATTTTTTGAGTTGTTTATAAAATTTTGATTGAGATGATTGACATTGATAAATTATTTATCATTTACTTTATCCTTAATATTTTTTGTTTTTTCTCTTTTTATATTAGTTTTTATTTATTTGATAATATGTTTTTGGGATTTTTTCAGTGAGTTTGGTATAATAGTATCTTGAGGACATCCTTACCCAGTGTCTTTATTAGGTTCCTTTTGAATTCTATTTATGTTAATTAGTTTTTAAGGAATGTTAATTTCTCATTTTTATGATGATATGAGTTTATTTTTTATACTATAGGACATGTTTTTTTTCTAGTTTGTTTATTTGAATGTAAAAAAACCTACTTCATGTTAATCATAAACTAGGAGTATGGTTTGCTAACAATGGAACCATGTGAGACTCTATGTTTATTTTATTTATATATGTATCATTGGGATATTAGTCTATAATCTAATACATGAGTGATCCTAATATATAGTTCATGAACCAATGTTTAAATCCAAATTTCTTCTTGATAAGTTATAATTCAAATTATTCTACTCCTAGGTATGGGGATGACATTGATTCGGTTATCTGGATGTATAGTTCTTCTGGATGTTTCTTGATTTAGTGACATCCATGGGGATTTCGATCCTATATTGGGGATGTTTTGTTATGTGATATTGTGATACTATCATTGGAGATGTATAGGATTTTTGTTACTTAGTGATGTTATATTTTTATAAAAATTATTTTTTTTATTCCAACATTTGAAGTCAATTCTAAATGGTGATAAGGTCTATGAAAAGTATCTATTTTTTTATCTATTATTGAATGACTGTAGATTATATGTTGTTTCAATTTTTCTATTTTTCTTTAAGTATTCATCCTGTAATTTGAGGAATTTTTTTCCTTATGGGTTTGTTGGAGAATTTGGGTTTCTTTGTCCCCAACATTTAACACATGCTTTCTAGGGAAGAAATTTGAATAGTGAGGAGAATTGGGGAACCCAACATGTTAATGTGGAGGTAATTTTGTATCATTTTGATTTAACATGGGATACTTTAGATTTTTTTGACTAGATTACAATTGAATATTAAAGAATATTGAAAAAAAATTATACATGATTTAGTTGATTCTATGTGTTTACCCTTACTCAAGTTGGTTTATAATTTATTATGTTCATTACAGTGTTGGATAGCACATGTATTGAAAAATTTAGTGTAAAATGTGTGAATAATATGGGACAAAATGTCAGACACATGATTCATATTGGTGTTAGTGAATGTACAATTCATAGTTAAAAGAATCATGCAAAAAAGTGATGTTCAACTAAAATTTGACAGTTCTATTTGTCGTTGTCTGTCAAACTGTGTGTACTCCATAGGGGGAACTATGTGAGGTGGGTAGGTATCAGAAGTGGCTCATGCACGGTTGGTACACAATTTAAAAATCCATTTTCACATGGAATACAACCTTCCCATGTTTTTATCTATTAAAATTTAATCATTTCCCTCACATGATTATATAAACTCCTCTCTCTCATTTTATCCCCCTCATTAGATCTGGGAGGAAGAAATACACTAAGAATATTAGCCACATCCCACCAATCATATTAATGAAAACATTCCATTGATTCAAGGGAGTTTTGAGTTATTATTCATTTGTTATTTACCTTCCCTCTCTTAACTTCATTCTTAATTATAGTAGTTTCAACCATGAACTGAAGAATCCATAGGGATTATAATTAAATTTTGGGTGACATTAATCTCCATGATTTTCTTCTTAGGGGTTGACATGGACCACTTATTCCTTGGTTTTATGTTTTCCATCAACGAAGACAACCTATATCTTTTTTCACTTGAGTACACAGTGTTGTGGTAGGTGTTTCTTTTCCATATCATAAAATTACATTCCATTGGGATAATGACTACAAAAATTGTTTTCCTTTTTCAAATAATCTGTATTTATATACCCCATGAATAATAAATGATAACTTATAAATGGTTTGATCCCTTTTCATGGAAAGGATTTTATTCTATGTTGTTCTAAAAATTAACAAGTGGATTTTCAAAGGTATTTAAATGTTTTGAAGGGGTAGTGGACACTAGATTGAGATATTATGTGTGTTATACATAGAATATTTTCTAATTAAAGTGTATCGTGTATTGAAATGGGTTGGTTTATTTAAAAAGTGGACATTTTTACCATGTGAATTTCATTTTGGAAACTATTGATAATTTTGACAATATCAAATGTTTTTCAAAGGGTGGGTGTATTTAAAAATGTATTACTAGGAAATGGTTATATGATATAGTTTAAATAATAGTTTTAAATTGTATTTTAAATTGTGTGAGTCATCTTTTAATCCAAATCATATTTAAAGTAGGACATTTTTGAACTATATGAAAGTTAAGATTTCATAAAATATGTGAGACAATCTTTATGCCCCCTATATATTTCTTAAAATAGGTGGTTGAATTTATTTGTAGATACAATATGATTGATCTAAGAGGTTTTTTTCGGAAATGGCATTGGAGGTGAGTTGATATTTTTTTATAATTCATTGTGTTGATACATAGGTTAATAATGTGGTTGATTTTTTACTGACCTCTTTTTTATGTTCTCGAAGTACTTTGAAGATAATAGGTAACCTACATGTATGAAACCATTAATTTAGAGTGTTTTTAATTGGGTTAGGATTTCATTAGGATGATTGAGATAAGGGATTGTTTTCTAAGTACCTAGAATATATTGGGTGGGGAGATTGATTTCAAGCTCATTGATCATAATGAAGCTTGAGTAGTTAACCATATGTACCAAATTAGGAATGGTTCAGTATTTCTGGTCTTGGTTCCTCATCCCTTATTTACTTCTAGATTATTGGACTCATAGGGATATTTTTGTTACATTTTGATTCTATTTAGTATTTCATATAGGATTTATGTATTTATCTTTCATTCATCCCTTAATTCTTATATGATTTCATGTGAATTTTGTATTTTTTGTTCCATTATCCTTATCTATGACATTAGTATCATGTCTTATATTTGTGTTCATTCCTTATTTCTTGTATTTTGGATTTTTTTTCATATGTGTGGAAAGGGGATTTAAAAAAAATTAAAACAAGGAAAATAAAATATATATTTTGGTTTTCATTCAAAATGTTTAATCATAATTTTTAATGGTGTATTGTTAATTTTTCCATGAGTTTTTCAAAATAGTATTTGTAGTATCATGATAATAAAAAGTAATGAATGTTTTTTGAAACATTATAAAAATTCTTTTAATTTAATTTAATTTAAATGAAAGACATTTTATTAGTGTATAGGTTTTTAATTATTTTCTCTTTCATACTATGAATTTTTTATATTTGTATTTTTTCCTTGGTTTTATAAAGTGAAAATATAATCATTAGGTGTATTTTTTCATAATGGAGGTTCATTTGAAAATCCTATTTGGTAAATATTCCCAAACTAGAATTCATTGAATATAATTTATTAGTGATTGTAAAAACTTAGGTGGCCTAATGGGATGTATAAATTACACATATATTTTATATATTATAGGTCTTTCTCAAATTGGGGTTCTGTCCATTTTGAATTCTTTCTAGTCGTTCTATTAGATAGTGTACTATGATATGTTCTATGGCCACAAGTCACATGGAGTTAGTTTTGTAGGTTTAGTCATGCCTTCAATTTATTTTCGATAGGTTATGTATTATCCTCTTTAGCCTATTTTATTTTCTTATATTGTCTTTATACCTTATTTAACTATTACATAATTTAATGATTTAGTCGTATCCTAGGAATGGTAATTAACATATTATATCAAATTGGGTTGGTTAAATTTTTTTCCGTTATAAGTGAATATTATTGTTGAGGGTTAAACCATACCAAAAGTTATATTTGTATTCCAATTAACTATTTTTCAACCAGTGAACACTGAAAACAAACTTCTGGAACATAGTTTTTGGGTCAAGTGCATAGTTAATTGGAATCCCAAGTAGATTTTTTTCATATAGAATCTATACTTCCATACAGTTCCTATTAGAAGTAAAAAGGGTACTCAGTGAGATATATATGTTTTCTTATTGAGGTAATAAATATATCTTTTTTAAAATCAGGTAATTTATCCCTTAACTCATAAATTCCTCTTCATGAAGTTTATTTTGATGGATTTTGAAGGAATAATAATAACTTAATATCTCCCTTTCATCTCCCATATTCTTTGATTTATTCATCTTTATTTCAACAAAAATTTGTGATTTGTTGGTGAAATTAAAACCATCATGGCTAGTGATTAAAATCCACTTTATTTTTATGATCTTAAGATAGGGTTTATTCTATGTCTCTTTTTAATATACATAATTTTTCATTAATTTTAGCGAATCCTTGATTCTTCATTTTCATAAAGTACCTAATTTTCTGTTTCTTTTATGTAATGTCCCGTATGTTCCTGGTAGATTCCCACATTTTTTATTTATGTGTTTAGATTATGTTTTTATATGATTTTTTCAATGTTTTTTGATTAATTAATTCATTATATTTTTTTTCATGAAAATTTTATTTCAAATTTCTAGAATAGTTTTCCATTATATTTTGAGTGATGCATGAGTTTTAAAAATATATTAATGTTATAAAATTATTGGAATTAATGATTAAATAGGATAATTATTAAATGGAAAAGCTAAATGTTATGTGTTATTGAGGAAAAAATAATGGAACAAATATTGATGTGTTAATAGGGATTAAATTAATTTGTTGGGGAGTTTTTAATGTGTTAGGAGTATATTAAAACTAATTTAATTTGTGTTTCACTGAAATGAGTTTTGGTGAGTTGTTGTTATTTTTTTTGAGATTATGTGATCATTTAAAATGTGTTTTGATATAGTATGAATGTTATAAATTGGTGTAAATACATATGTTATATGGGTTAAACACCCAAAATTAGTTATAAGATTTTTATTTTATTTTTGGAAAAATTTATAAAAGAAATTAAAGATGTAACAATTGAAAAAAAAGATAAAAATTGTCATTAAAGTGTAATAACAAATTCTATGAATGAAGAAAAGATTAAATAATGTTTTTTATTTAGTAATTGGATTATGTGATTGAAACTAGGTGTTCTGATGTGTAAATTTATTTTCAAAATTAATGTTATTGAGTTGGAAAATATAATTTTAATTGTTTTTGTTTACTTTTGACAATGAATAATGATTGGTTTATTCATGATAGATAACCTAGGTTTTAAAATAATTTAATAAATTAAAAATGTTTGAGGCATTTTATATTGTCCTTCTACACTTTTGTATTTAGAAACAACTCTATAAAGCATTTCAATTATTAGGTTAGGCAGAGACATGATATATAAATGTGAGAGCCATGTGTCTTTCTTGACTTTATTAACTCAAAACACCTTGATATTCAATGTATTTTCAATAAGAGATAATTTGATTCCATGAGAATTCATTATGAGATAATGGAAATCCTTCTTTTCATATGCCTTGTTCTATGCTAAAAAATATTTCTTGAAGTAAGTATGAGTTATCTGAGTGACATGGTTTACACTGAATTCATTATTTTCAATATAATTTTTTTTGTTAAAGTCTACAAAGATTTACCCTATTTTTATATCATCAAATTTATCTTTTTTTGGATTATTGGGGTATTATAGTTTTTAATAAAGATTATGTTCTCACTTCCTTCATAGACACACCTAGTTTTCATATAGATCAAATATATGATATTTAATGTGATTTTAAGAGGCCTATGTATCTAATATATTATGTCTAGAAACATCATATATATTTTCTAATGTGATATTAGTGTCCGATGGAAGAGAAAATGCTTGATATTTTTTTCCAGGGAATTTATATTGTTTTAGACATACTTCGGTGAATGGTATTGACTTTCATTTCACATTTGGATGTATGATTTTTTATGAAATATATTGGATGATTGTATGGTTTATATTTTTTCTATTTAATACATTGATGTTTCATTTCTATTTTTTGTTGTTTTGTGGTAACATTGATATTAAGGATCACTATTGGGTACAGTTGTCCCAAAAAATTAACTTTAAACCATCAGTGTTTGTCACCAACCTCTCATAAGAATGAATTGAACGTGAAGCTTGGTAGAATATCACCTCAGCTGAATAGTCATGCCTGGGTGAATCATTTTAATTTATCCAAATTTTAATTCCACATTTAAAATAAAAATATCTTTTCGTTTTTGGAAATTTTAATTTTATTATAAAAAACAAAAAGGAATGATAAATAATGATCTTGTATGGTCTAATAGATAAGGTGTATTATATATTCTTAGTGGAAACTGAAGATTTATAAATATTAAATAGAATGATTAAAATTATGAAACTTGTTTAAATTCCCCACCAAAAAATAAAATTTACTTTAAAAAATAATGGGTGATAATTACATTGAATATATAATGAATTTGATAAATCATTAATCAAAATTCAAAGAAATACTTTTTGGAAAATATATATCTTTTTTATAAAACATATATAAAAAAATAAATAAACAACTAAAAAACCATTCAAATAAAAACACTTTAAACAAAATTTTTTTCTTCTAAAATATCTTTAAATTAAAATAAAATTTAGCTGAACTCAGTTTAAGAGGAATGTTAAATTTCAAATATAACCTATCACTAGCCTCTATAAAGATAAATAATAAAGTAGTTAAAAAATATAACATGTTAGAATTTGAAAGTAATGGTTCCTCTATATGGTAAATCATATTACCCTCTACATTATTGAAATAATGACCATGAACACTATACATACAGAATAGTTATTTTAAATCCAATAGATGATTCCATAACTTGGATTGAGTTTTAAAATGTACAAAAAATATAATTTCTGAATAAAAAATAAATCTCTTAAATTTTTCTTCTTATGAAATAAAAAATTGTAAGGAAATAAACAAAGAAGTAAATGAATACTTTTTGTTCAATATTGATTGTCATGATAGTATAAAAATATAATAGTTAACTCGCACTAGCATAAAAAGAAAGGAAAGTGAATAAATATGATTGAAATTTGTTTTTATTATTCTCATGTGATGTACATGAATAAATTTTGGTGGATTTTATATTTTATACCCTTGAATATATTTTTTAATTGAAAAACCAAATATATGATTATTTTTAGTAGGAATGTACAAAAAATCAATTCTGATGATGATTTTTTTTGTTATATTAGTGTAATTTTGATGTATTTTATGTATTTTTATATCTAAACATATTGATTTATAAATTTAATAAATTTCATAAAATATTCCTTATGTTTATTATAACACCCTATTTGATTAATGGTTCAGTGGAGAATAATTATGAAAAATATATTAAATTGAAAAAACAATGTAAATCAATCTCTGAAAAACTTATATTTTCAACATAAAAGTTGTGAAAATTATATGACATATTAGTGATAATTGAGGATTATAAATTCAAATCCTTTAGAACAATGGACTCAATCAACAAAAAGGGACATACAAATAAATAATAATAACATTCTTAGGATCATTAATTGTTTTTTCAAATTACATTTTTAAAATAGTGTAATGATAATAAAGTCTTCTTTGTTATTAACAATGTGGTTTTTATTATTTATTTAATTAAGATCAGAGGATTCATTTTATTCTTCATTATTGGATCAAAGATTGTAAAAAATATCTATGGTTGATTTTGTTGATCTATATAATTCTCCATAGTGAATTTCATTGTAAACTGAAATATCATTAGTAGGTTGATTAGTAGACTTATTTGGTAGATTAAAATTAATTTCTTAATTAGCTATATTGAACTACATGTTTTATACAAATTTTATAAAAATTTGTAATAATATATTAAAGGTGTATATATTATCCTAAATGGTGAAATTTTTATTTAAAAAATATAAAATTTCATTAGGTATGGGAACTAACCAAATAAATATATTTATGAAAAGAAACATAATTCACATAGAATAAAAACCTAAAAATATACTAAACATGATTTTTATGTAGTAAAATAATGAATTTAAATAATTTCCCAACATTACAGGTTAGATAAATGAAGTGAAACATGAATAACCATTGCATAAATGACATCTACCATTAACATATACTTGATCACGGAGAAATTGAGATATCTAATTGGATGTTATATATACAAAATTCCATGATATAAGTTATAGTTATATTATTTAATATTATTAAGATATTATGATCTACATGAGAAAAATAAAATCGATAAAACATTCAGATGAAAATTTATTTGATAAAATTTCTATAAATTATTGGAATTTGTAGTTACATATATTTGAATGGGAAAACAATACAATAATTTTATTTACTTCTTACATACAATAAAACAATATAAAAAGTAGAAAAATTATTTTGTAATACCATATATAAAGTTTGATATATATCTGATGTATCAAAATAATACCATATATCTATAAAGTAATCTTAAAATCTGATAAAAAAATTTAATTATAATATATTTTAAAATATTTAGTGTTTTTTATGTCATTATATATTTTACTTATAAAAACATGTTAAAAGGTTTCAATACAAAAATAAATCTACTTTATTTTTTGAAATAAATTTTCATTTATTTAAAAAATAAATGTATATTAAAAAAATATAAATATATATATTTAATCCAATTATTTTTATTGAAAAAATCAATAATATAAAAACTAGTTCGAATAAAAAAGAAGAATTAGTTTTTGGGACATGAAAATTATGTCACAGATAACTATTAGTGATGGATAATAATTTCATAGGTCAATGTAAGATTATATATACTCTGTTGTTATAAATTAAAAATCAAAATGAGATTTTATTATATTCAATTTGTTTAGTTGGGATTTTTAATGATTTATTATGTTTGGTAGTGTGTAACATAATTACACCACATAATTTTATTACTAGTGTATAAAAAAATTATAAACAACAATATTAATCAAAATAACATGACTATGAACAATTCAAAGTATTTTTAACCGAATTTTTTAAAAAAATGATAGTATTACAATTCTATTTAACAATAAATTATAATATTTAATATTTAATTAATAATTGAAAAATTAATATTACACCTATTTTGATTCCCATTTAGAGTCTATAGTTTTAGAATTTGTTTTACAACACTTAATAATTATTGTAAATAAAAATTATAACTACTGATAAAGGATTTGAAAAACTAAATTTTATTTTCATTATTTATGAAAAATATGTTTGAAAGAAATTCATAAAGGCATGTTTGGATTTCCACGAGGGTGGTCAATAATGTGTTATATTTTTTTGATTCTCCCGAAATGAACAATTCATGAGTCATATAATAAATATTAACAAGGAAGAAAATTCATTTTGAAATTCTATGGTAGGAATACCATCTATTATTGGCTGGGGAATTAAGTTATTCAATAAACTCAATATAAATTGAAGAATAAATAAATTTATCCATATTAATTTCTTGAGAATATGGAAGAAACATTCTACATTGATGGTTCCGAATGGGTTATTCTGTAACACTTTAATATTTTTTTTATATTTTTCCATAGTCTTATCAATATATTTTTATACCCATCATATTCTCTACAATCAGCGTTAAAACCCACTTGTTTTAAGTTAATATTTTTGGTTTCTAGGGTTCTATAATGAAAAATAATTACCTAAAACAATATAGGTGCATAGATTTTAATTCCTAATGAACACATGACACTATAAAGAAATCAAGACATGTTTTAAGATTCGTTTTTCAATGAAAATAATTCTCAAAATTCATTTCAAAATATTTATAATTATTTATAAAAAATATTTACTCTATCTAATATGTTATTTAATGTTTAATAATTATTATTATCAAAGTTTTGTTCTAAGAGTTTTTTAATTTTTTTTTGTTTTAGGATTTAATGTTTAATTTAAAATTTTATATTGATTTATTTTGTCACATATATTATTTATTAATTGATTATTTTTAATTTTAACTGAATATTTAGAGTTAATGTATAGAATAAAATAACTAACCTATGTTTTAGGAACTTTAATCTTCAATAAAAAGTTGATAAATTCTATGCTTGGTGAATAAAAAAGTCACATAAGTTTTTAAATTTCAAAACTCAAGGGTTATTTCTCATATTTGTTTAAAAAACTTATATAATAATTTTATAAGAAAACTATACTTATGTCAAATCTAGTTACATAGAACCAATGATTATTTATGAAAATGGTTGAAAATACACAGATCAAAATACACAGTATCCAAAAGTTTAGTAGTTTCAAGAGATAAGATACAAACTTGAATAATAAATTATAATGGAAAATTAATGTACACCATACAAATACATGAAACCTTATTATTCCTCCACAATCATATTTATATCATTTATTAAATCCTTCATGGTTTTTTTGGGAATGTGGGAATAACAAAAAGGGTGATATGAAATTCATAGTAGAAGATAATGTTTAAAGAAATCTTACATGGAATAATCATGACATATAAAAAATGGAATGAAAAAAGTGTTAAATGATTATACGATTGTATGACTATAAAATAATCTATAGATTAAATAATAAAATATAGAAAAAATACCATGGATAATAATAATTAATAGATCCCTTGTTATGGAACGTATTATAATAGATATCATAACCATACCCCCAAAACATTGTGCCAAGATATCGTAAATAAAAGAGAACAAATATTCCCAATACTAAAGAATATTTGTCTATGTTGACATAATGATACATCAAGGGGGTATATAATTCTTACCCCAAACAAAATATAATATTTTTATAGGTTATCTTATAAAAATAATGTGTAACACAATATATGAAAACAGTCCCAAAAAAATATCTTATATAAAATTGGTTTAGATAATCAATAATTATAAATATAGAAGTAATGTGTATATAGATTGTCCAGAATTTCCAAATAAAATAAAAAATGAAATTAAAAAATAACATCAATGGATCACATGATAAATAGATAAAGTGTAAGATAGTGGTTGATAGGGAGTGATAAAGTACAAACAACAATGAATGAAAATTAAAGGGATATTCCACTTATAAATAACAAAATGTAGGGACTATTAATTCTATAGAGAGTTTATGTAAGATTTAAAAAATAAAAATTAAAGGATAAATAGTAAGGTACACATTAAAAATGATTTATATAATACATTTAAGAGGATATAATTAATTAAATAATCAATTCTTGAAAATGAACGAGACTAAAAAAACCCTTAACATAATTAAATACTTTCTTCATATGAACCTATAACTTGATGAGTGAGAGAGTTAACATTGTTAATATAATATTAAAAATAAATTTTAATGTTTTTCAAATCTATTCTATAATATTTATTAAAATTTATTTTTCTTTTATGAGACTAATCTTTATCACATCGTTCTTTGTTGTGGTTTGGTTCATAGTTTTCCAAATCGATCCCCTATATGTGTGATGAGTAATATTACATTTCAAATGGATTTATAATACATATAGGTGTCAATGATTTATCTTTAATATCATAATTGTTTCATAAAATTTTTATGTTAAATAGATAGTTAAAAAATGAATGTACTTTAAGAAAAATTTCTCAGTACAGTCATTTTAGTCAGAAAAAATAACCATAAAAGATTATTTTTAATATTTTAAAAATCATTATATATTTTAATTATATTCATTTAAAAACTAATTAAATATAATTTTAATTTAAAAATTATACATTTATTACATTTTCAAATTCATATATGAATTATGTTAATGAAAATATCATCATTCCCATAGGTGGTAAGAACAAAAAAAATTATGAATCTTGTTTTTTAAAATAATAAAATAAAATAAAAATAAATAAACATTTTTCACCCACAAATATATATGATAAAACTACACTATTAATTTAATGGTTTAATGGATTTAACTTATATTTATATGAGCTAGGACAAGGATGAAAATGGGTTCATAGAGAAGTTATATTGTTACTTTCTCTTTGGGATTCCACCTTTAGAACAATCATTATGGATTCAAAGGATTCACTTTTGGTTATAAGATCTTATAAAACATGTTAAGAATACTTTATATATTGGATTTGAAAGGGGTTTTTTCAAATGAAATAGTTTTGTAATTTAAGAGAAAAGGGTGGAGTAATGTTATATTTATATTTCAAGGGGATGGGTTTTGTTGAAGGAATATATATTAGACTTTTATTCTTAGGGAATATTATAAATAGTATTGATTCAAGTTACTAAATACAACAATCCATTCATGGGAGTATGAGAAAAACATATATATTATCAAGTATGATGTTATTAATAACGCATTTATCTTATAATACAAAATATAGTATTCTACCATATTTTACGACACATCTAAAAATTTTAATATTTATGAAATTTTAAAAAGAAAAACAATAGTTAATTATAATGTTATGAATCCAAATACCTATCCATTTTACAAAAATAAATTTTTAATTTATAAAAATATTATTTTATACCTTCAGAATTAGTGTTTTATTAAATAATATAAAACAAGGTTTACAAAAAATATATACATATACATATATTTTTTTCTATGTATTGAATAATAATTTTACATAATTTTTATACTTATATATAACTATTTTTTCCTAGTAACAGTAAATTTTAATTTTACATAATCTGAATGGTTACTATTATAGAGGTTATGTTACAATAATACTGATTAAGTTACTATTTTAACTATAATATTATATTGAAACTTACTATAAATACATATTATTTTTTTCATTATTAAATCACTAAAATTTTCAATTCATTTTGATCGAATTTAATTTAAAAAATGACAATATTTTTTATACTATTTTGCCTTTTTTTACAATAGTTTTGATGACTGTGCACTTTCTAGGTTACCAAGTCGAACCATAATTTCAATTTATAGTTATATTATATACTTGTATTTATTTTCCCAGTATACTATTTTTAATTTTTTTAAATCATTTACCCTTAATATGTAATATTCTATAATACTAGTTTTATCCATTCTATAAAATGAAACTCTGTAGTTTTCATGTACTATGATAATGAAATAAAATATCTCTTGTTATAGTGAATTTTTTAATTATTATAAAAGAATCTTGTTTATTAAGAAAACCACTTAAATAAGTGTTATAGAAACACATTTTCAATAAAAACTTTTCAAATAAATAAATATAGTTGTTATTAAAAAATAATTGGTGTCATAAAAAGTCTCTAATAGTTATTTTGTGTGTTTAAATCATAGTTAAAAGTGCAGTAATGTTTAAAAAATAGTTCATGTCATTTTGGTAAATATAAAACCAATTTCCCAAATAAACATATACATGTAACATAAAATAGCCTAAACTGAAAAATAATACTATGATGAAATCATTGAAAAACTAAATTCTTCTATAAATATACATTGAATACATTGAATATACTAATATATAATAATTGTTCCTACTCAAAATACACATATTAGTTTCCAATTTTTTAATTGAATGCCAAAAATATTACATAATGTATTATGTTTGTGTGTATCTATATGTATATGAAATGAATCAATGAAGCATAAAAAATAGGGAAAAATGAAGCTCATTCTATTAAAAAAATTTAAACTATTATAAAAAAATACATATTTAAAAATAAATTCATAGAAAAACTGTAATCCCCCAAGCCTGTATGAGCTTAAAATTTCCATAATTAATTTTGAATTTTGAATTAGTATATTGGATGAATTTTGAAATATAATTTGTAATTTAATTATACTATTTATAACACATTAATTTAGGTATTCTTGGAAGGGTATTGAGGCTTGTAAACGAGACTAAGGGATAATAGGAGATGTTCAAATTACCTAGGGTATCTTTATCCAGCAGCCACTGGCCAGGTTACTAGCTAGCCACAAGATCATCAGTGGGAAATCCAATAACTAGGATTTCAATCTAGTGTCTTAAAAAATCTTCTTGGTTTGAAAGACAAAAAAAGTTCAACCCCCCTGAAATTTGAAGAGCGGGAACCCCTTACATCAATTTCATTCTCTTTCACGACAAGGAGGGATCCTCCCCCTTAATTTGGTCTTCATCACTCTTTCAATTGGGTGTTTTCTTATAATTTTTTAGTAATATATGGTATTTTATTTCCTCTATTTATATATTCCTTCCCAATACTTAATTTTGATTTAATTTTAGCTTCAATGTTTAGGTTGTTTGTTCTAATTCTACTAGAGCATGGTGGAATTAGCCAATTATCAGGGTATTTTTATTCTTCTCAGCAAATGAATTTCCTGAGATAACATCACCATGATGATGAAAATAATTTCACATAAGGTACACAACACTATATATTTAATTATGATTTTCTATTAAATTTAATATAAACTAATTTTTTAATGTGAATAATTGGTTATGTTCTTTTCCCGAGGTGATATCAGGAGTCAAATATGAACCTTAGGTGGATGATTAGTTATAATTTTTGTGTGATTGGATGATGAAGTGGGTTATCCAACATTAAACCTTTTTTATATTAATTAGCTCAATTAATTTTAATATTTATAAATAATTAGTTATTTTTTTGGATTGATTTAGAGTTTTCAGAATCAACATGGACTTCGAGAAGACATGGAAGAGGCTTGGTGGGTTGGGGATGAAATTGAAGGACTTTGAAAGTAAGTGGGGAAAAGATTCATATGAGGTAGGTGGTATATATATGCACCCAATGTTGTTTTATTTTTAAATAGATTGTTGTATGTGTTCTCACCACCATATTAAAAATGAAATTTGAATTTAATAAACTTTTAAAAGAGTCAAATAAATAGATAAAAGATAATTAAGTAAAATTTTAATTTAATTAAGTTAAATAACTAATAATATATTATATATGGTCTTTAGGGCTTCCGGGGGCCCTCAAAAACTGATGGTCAATGTACCAAGAGGTTTAATTAGGATTCCATATGATACTTAGACCCCTTTAGAGGTGTGGGTTGGCTTGATATGACTAAGGGTCCCATTAGTGAGATCCTATAAACACATCATTATGTGTATGTGTCATGAATGATTATTGATATCCCTAGTAGAACATATAAAGACATTTGAGATTTACCCCATTTAGGTGGATAGACTATAGGCTATGGGTGATAAGATGGGTGAGCACACATACATAGTGTAACATTGAGGAAATAGACATGCCATGTTTCATATACAATGTGTTTCCAAATTGATTTAACTGGTACATTTGGTTTGTCCATTTTACAATAATGAATATTTCATGTGAAGATATATCCTTAGAGAATCTAGTGATGAACCAAGATTAAGGTTGATACTGAGTATCCATGTTTGGGTTACAGAACTATGTATTGACCCATGATTCCCTAGAAGGTTACCAGGTGGCTAACCAACCATAAGAGGGTGTGTTATGGTTTCATTTATAGGTCATAGACGGTTTCACATTAGAACACTTGATGAAAATGTTAGCTCAAGGGGACTTGGATAGTGGTGGTGGGTTTAGACATTCGACCAACCCCTCTATTTTTTAAACTATTTTACCTAGTTATTATAATGAAACTATATATATCGATCATATTTTTTTTGACCCAACCATGGGTTAAATGAATTGCTACAGTGACACTATGGATTCCCATAGGTTCTTCTTGAGAATCTCATTTCGGTATCATGTTGAATTGTATTAAAGATCTTAGATGTGATAATACTAGAAGGGATTGAAAGTGGGTATTCTAGGATCCTCTTGTTGAGCCTCGTGATGAATACCTATGTCATATCAATTCAAGCTGAGAGCTCTATGGGATGGAATGGATCCCAGAGGTCCCTATAATGCCCAAAATTTCTGTGATATATACATTTTGGATTGGTTATTATTATTATTTTTATTATTGAGAGATTCCTTAGTGTCCCTTTAGATCTAGATAGTCATTCTAGATGATAATAAATAAATCTAATGTGGATAATCAATATTCCTATGATCTGTCCAATTGTCTTGGTGTCATGGTTTTTGACCACGAGTGAGTGACTTCTTAGGATTTTAATAAATTACCATTGGGCCATTTATTATATGGGGGTTTAAAGATATGCCTAATAGACCTTATATCTCACTGTTGGGACATTATTATTTGATGTATTCTAAATTCAGCCTGATATTTGGGAATTCGTAGAATAATTTATTAGATCCAATTGATGACCTTAGTGGTTGAATGATCATATTGAAATTCTTAGCAACACCTTGATACTATTTGAAGAAGGTATAGTTGATTAGTACCACAAACCATAGGATAAAAAAATAATTTCTTGGTAATTAGGTTGGAAAAGTCCATATGAAATTATCAAAGACATTATAGTATTTATATAATTTTTGTATTCATGGTTAATTTTATTTGTTTTTAAAATGTTAATTTATTTATATCGATCATGGAACATGGAAATGTCACTGTGTTTTTATTACATAGGGACAATGTTTTAGTCCCATACAATGTTTTGTACTCAAACCCTTCTTTGGCCAGCATTTCACAGGGGTACCAAAGAATATCTCACTTATATATTGTAGGAACAGTTAGGGAAGAGATAATGTATTGTGATGAACATGGTCAAGTATTACATATTTATTTGGATCATGTGATTATGATATGATATGAATAATAGCTTAAGCAGAGCCTCTCATTTTTATTATTTTTATTTATTTTATAGATATTGATTGGTTGAGTTGGTGGTCGTTTGTGTCTATATATATATCTTGTGCATGACTGATCACAATTAATGCCACATCTCATATTTTATTCTCATTTATATTAATGGATTATAGTGTTCTATTATTATATAGTGATCATGATACTTTGTTATTTATCTATTATTTCTCACTCTAATAATAGGGGTATAGCATCCCCATAATCCTTGTGGAGAACCCCAATGTTAGTAAGTATCCTCCAGCATTTGGGGAGGTGTGATTTTAATCATGTGGTGGTTTTTTCAAATAATTATTCATTTTAAGAGGGTTCGAGGTGATATAATGTGGTTTCATGGCTTTGTTTTTATTTTTCATCATCCTGATTATGAAGATATTTTACAAGTGACATATGAATATGTCATTGATTGTGATGGAACCCAGATTGGTGAATAAAAACACATTTTATAGTGGAATTACAAGTTATCCTCGGTATTTTTTCAGGTTTTTGGCCTTCATTGTTATAGTTTTGGTTTTGGTTATGTTCACCTATTTTTATGCACATTATGTTTGAGATTTATAATTTATTTCTTATAAAGTATGCATATCATTATGTTGGAAAGAAATTAGTTATTACATTTGGCACTTTTATTGTTTTCAAGAATCCATCTATGCATTTGTCTCTTAGAATATTGAGGTGAGAGGCATCACATAAACCATAATAGCCATATAGGATCCACATATCATGTAAGGGCCTACTGTTGTGTTCATTATCATAGACGCCTGAATATTTTCTATTTAATGTTTCATAAGCATATCACAGAAAAAGTTTCTATATAACTAATTTTTGTCATTATAATCAGTTAGGGCCACTTGTATACATCTATTTTACTCAATTGGAAGATCTTATGGATCATATAGCTTTACTATTTTTGGATACAATGGTGGAATAGTATATTTATCCAAGAAAGAGTATAAAACCTAAGGGGTCATTAGAGGAATTTAATAATTTAAAGATAAAACCGACGTGGTTGATTATTATGTAGGTTTTTTTATAAAAAAGTTATATTAACAACCTATATAGCATTTCCCATATTATTGGAATGACACTCTCCTTAGATAAATTGGGTGACCCTAGTTCCATTAAATGGATATTCTCATATGAAGAATTGGGGGATCAACCTTAGGTCATGATTTTTACAGGACCAGTCTTGTGTAAATATTTTTAGTTAGAATCTATTAATTGATAGGATATTGGGTTTCAATGCAATGTCATTATGTTTTGAGAACCATGCGAGGTTATTGGAACATGAGATGTTGTCACATAGTTATGAATTATTACATGAGGTATTCCCTATGAGTTATAATGATAGATAGACATTAGATTATGGGATATGTGGGAGGACCTAGATATCATGATATATAAACCATTTGTTAGTTATTTGGATCCTTTTCAATGATTGAGGGATCCCCACAAGTGGGGTTATTCTCATATTATTGGTGCATTAATGAGGGAAGTACGAGTATGTTCTTGTGTTTTTGATTGATACATGATGGTGATAATGAGTATATGATATTTTTGTAGTGACTAAATGGGTTACATATGAAGGTAACATGAATTTAGAGTTCATTGGATGTGTTGTGGCTTGAGGTGGGAGGATGAGAAGATGGTCATTACTCAGAGTGGTGTCACGTGGAGGCTAAGTATATGGATGAATAGATGATATGACATGTTTTGGAGCACGTAAAGTCAGTTTTTATTATTTGATACTCATAGAGTAGTGAATTGGGATATCATGACTGGTTATATAAGAGTCACATAATAATTGGGATTCAATAAGATCAAGTTACATTGTGGATGACCTCACATGTTTTGATAATCTCACTTATGTTTTAATATGTTAATAATCCCAAATAATGTTCATTTATATATTAAATACTATTCATTATACTTTTAAATAAATCTAACTCAATTAGGATGTGCTTTTCATAGAACAGATAAGTGTTAAGTCACTGATATGCTCAATGCTACTAATACAGACCTTCCGGAACATAGTCTACTGATAGACATAGTCACCGATAAGCAAAGGTCACTGATATACAGAGATACCAGTATGTATAAGTCCACAGGTAAGCACATGTCACTGATATATCCAGTATACTGATACAATGAGCTATCGATAAAACGAGCTACCGATACAAAGAGCTACTGATACAAAGAGCTACTGATACAAAGATCTACCGATACAAAGAGCTACTGATACAAAGAGATATAAATACAAAGAGCTACTGATACAAAGAGCTACCGATACAAATATCTACTCATACAAAGATCTACCGAAAAAAAGAGCTACCCATTCAAAGAGCTACCAATACAATGTGCTACCGATACAAGCAGATCTACTGATAGGAGTAACCATTACAAGTCGACCGTTACAAGCACTCAGCTGCTTAAATGTTTATGCCCTATTTAAATTATACTAACAGTCATATTTGCGCAATTTAACAAAACTATCGTTAATTAATGTGGGTTTTTGGCAAGTCATGGAATCGTACATAGTACCCATGAAAAGGTAATTATTCCCATTGCTGGAGCTGAAAGCTATAAAAGGGAGGACAAATGTCATGCAAAGAAGGAAAAAAAAAGGGTGAAGAGTGATGAAAAGTGGTGAATACACATAGAAAAAAAGGCTACGTCCATACTGGAAGAACACTCGATATACTCAATGAAATTTATTCTAGAAGAGAACACAAGCTGCACCTTAGCCAAGGAGTCAAGAACTACAATGAACTTGAAGAAAACAACCCTCTGTTTTTCAGACAAAAACCAGAGAAGGACTCGGATGAATTCCTCATCAATCAAATGAGTCCAGATCTGCTCTTCACATCACAAGAGAATTCTAAAACTCATATATACTCTCCCAGTGATTATTTCATTTACATTTTGAGCAGTGTGAATACTCTTTATATTTTATACACACATTGTCTCTTGTTCTAAACTTGATGATTTTTAAATCCTCACACAAACATTCTATAACTCTTCTGTATCCCACTGTGGATAGTGGTAGAGGTCATGTGTCACCTGGAGAGCCTGTGTGCTATTGTTTTCCCACGTAGAACTATGGTATAATTATTCAGACCTGGATAGTCTTTGTACTGTTGTTTACCTTGATCCATGGTGTAGATAAAAATTAATATAAATTGTTTGAGAGGACTAAGTCTCGGCTTGAGACTGAACCTCTTGTTTTAAAACTGTCGTGCTTACTTATTTTGACTTTAACCTATATTGAATATTCTGTTTCTAATTACATTGAAATATAATTTTTTTAATGTTACTTTGATAGTTAATCTAGAAAGTGCTTGTATGTACTGTAAATAATTACGTGAGATTCAAAAGTTAATTAATCTTTAGATTAGATTAACTGAGAACTAATCAATCTTTTGAGAATCTAACCGACCCTTTATATTATTACAAATTCACTATAGATCATCTTGTTATTAAATTTGGGGGATTTTCATAAGAATCTTCATAACAGAAATTATTATGTGCAACTCAGTTCACCCCCCTCTTGAGTGTCCACTCTGACCAACTTTTGGTACTAGAGGATTACTTGTTTATCAAAGGATTTTGAAACACTCTGTTTTTCATCTTTGATTTTAGTTGTATCTCAAAGATCTTAAATTTCTATTTGTTATACATTTTATCTCTTTAAATATATTTGATAAAATCTACCTATGGACAATATATTAGAAGGTTATTATACCAACCATCCACCTTTATTTAATGGTAGAAATTATGCCCAGTGGAAGGTTAAAATAAAAATACATTTTGAAAGTATGGGATTTGATATCTGGACGGCTATAGAAACTCAATATAAGATTCTAGAGACTGTTAGAACTACTTGGGATGAACCTACTAAGACAGCGTACAATAATAATTGTAATGCAATCAATGCCCTGTATTGTGCTTTAGGAGATGAAGAATTAAATCACATATCTGCTTGTAAAACTACTTATGAAATCTGGAACACTTTGGATATTTCCCATGAGGGAACTACCAATGTCAATGAAATGAGACTGAACACCTATACTATTAAATATGATAATTTTTAAATGAAGTCTGATGAACCTATTTCTGATATGTATCTCAGGTTCAATGAGATTTTCAACACTATGGGCTCACTTGGAAAAGTTGTTCCTGCAAAGGAGCAAATCATGGGAATACTATGATGTCTTCTAGACAAGTGGAGGGGCACATCAGTTTCAATTAAAGAATCATGTGATATTGGTACTTTTCCCAGTAATGAATTAATTGTTAAGCTTATTATCTATGAAGAAGAAATCAAAGTGAATATGGAAGAAGATGATGAACCAAAAAAAAAGTTAGTGGCTTTTAAGTCTACTGCCTTGAGGAGCATGGATAAGGAGAAAGTACACATACCAACTGAAATCTCAACAAGTGAATGTTCAGATTCTAATAGTGATGTTGAAATGGATCAGATATCTAGGAGATTCAAGAAGTTCTATAGGAAGAAAAAATTCTTTAGAAAATCAAATTATAAAAGAAAATATGACAACAAAGGTCATTGGAAGAAGGATTGGAAGAATCCTGATAAAAGTGATGAAATTGTCTGTTATGAATGAAAAAGGAAAGGACATGTAAAAGAAGAATGCACAAAATTGAAGTTCAAAAAGAAACATGACTACAAGGACAATAATTATAAGAATGCTATGAAAGAAACTTGGAGTCCTTTAGAGGATATTTCAACTGATTTTTATTCTACTCAGGATGAAAAATCTCAAAAATATAACATTTGTTTCATGAAAAATACATCTGAGGTAACATTAGATACTTTTACTTTAAATTCATATTATTCTGGACTTGGTTTTAATCTGGAATCTGAAAATATATCTAGTGAAGAATTATTTGAATATTGTAATATTCTAGAAGAAACCTATAATGAATTGAAGCACAAGTATAAGACCTTGAAGAAACAACATGCCTTCACCAGCTCTGCAAAATATGCACTTGATGTACAAATGGAAAAGAATGCTCATTTTCTGAAGGAAAATACTGAACTGAAATTTTCTAATGAGAAATTAAGGAAGGAATTAGAAAAATTCACAAATGAAAAAGTTACACTTACTCAAATTCTAGGAAAACAAGTGGCAGCAAAATATACCACGGGAATAGGCTATCAGCTTGGATAGAGATAGTTTAATTAAAATAGATTTCTTTCTAAATCTGGACAGAATGCTGCTAGTTCTAGTTTTTGAAATTCACATGATTAAAATAGTTAATCACATAGTTATAGATAAAATATTGTTTATCTTTAAAAATATATATATTCTGTAAATTATTTGTGTAAAGACCTGTAAATTTCAAGGATTTTTTTTATTTTCTTTGGAATTTTACAAGAATGCAGTTCTGACGGCACCTGATTGCGAAGCCCGGTGTGCCCGGAATTATTTTTCGAAATTTGGCTCAGGTACGTTCAGTGAACAGACGAGCGGGTTTTTCTAACTTTTGAACCGGTGCCCGGAATCGAAATCGGAGGGCACCGAAGAAATCGTAGCACCGACATTTGCTTAGAAATTCCTCTTCTGGAGTTGCGTATGCTCGGGTGTGGTTTTTAATTTTCGGGCTTAAGGTTAAGAAATAAAATAATTGTACGACAAACATTATTTTATTTCATTTAAGCCACATGGAAGCCACTTGAAGCCACTTAAAAAGTGGCTTAAGCTGAGTTGATCCGGATAGGATGCTATCCAGAAATATCCTACCCTCTTGGTAGGATATTTGTGTGGTGGGGCCCGCACGAGCCCCACCGTTTTTTTCCGTTAAGTAACGCACCCGCGAAAACCCGTCATTATGAATGTCAACTGACGCATTTTCTTAAATTCTTAACGCACCATTTAATTGGGCGGTTTATTTCGTTGAATTAATTGGACGGTTTATTTCGTTGAATTAATTATACGAATTAATTGAGTCGTTACTTACCCTTTTTCGTTCATTGGCATAATAATAATATAATACCAACATGACATTTGGAGGATTGCACGTCGAGAGGCCTTGGCAGAATTCTTGAGCCTTCATCCTCCTTCGCGAAGAATGCGAAGAACACGAAGAACACAAAGAACGCTGTCACCCTCGGAGTTTGATGACACTTCATCCGAGAAGTTCTTCCCCGCCCCGATCTCCGATTTCCAACTGCTTGAGGTAAGAGATATCAGATTTTCTTTTTAAAATCTCCTTTGTGGTTTTTAATGAAACACGGATTTAATTATTCATAATTAAATCTGTTGTTTCTTGGTCCGTTGAGTTCGTCGACGCAATGCCGGATTCCGCGACGACGCGACATACTTCTGTGACGACGCGACGCCCTTCTGTGACGACACGACAATCCCCTTCTTCCGCGATGAGTAATTCCGCCAAGAACACGTGCGACGACTTGATGAGGTAGGGATTTTTCTTTTAGAAATACCCCTTTTTATATTCCCATAAATGTTTCTATAAAAAGTTAAAGAACCGGATTCGTATAAACAATTTTAATTTATTAAAATTTTTGTTTCATGTGTTGAATATTTTTTTTCTCCCGTTGTTTCTATCTAACGCGGAGGGTGCGGGCCAAATGAACACAGCCGGAAACCCTCCGCCGTTCTTCATTGTTGTGTGGATTTGACGGTGATGACGGAACGTGCCGCAACGGAAGTTTGATGGTTCCGCAGTTAAGGTCGGATCCCGGGAGGAGCAACGGCGCAGACGGGAAGAAAAACGGACCACCAGAGTGACTCCGGTGGCCCGCGGAAGCGCCCGGCGTGCCGCCGGACAGAACCGCCGCAGCATCAGCCGCGGCGGCGGCGCCCGCGGACCCGCGGCCGCACGGGTCCGGTGTGCGCGGGACGCGGCTCTACCGCGTCCAGGTGTCCAGGGCGGCCCCCCGCGGGGGCCGCGGGGCTGTCACGCGGGGGAGGCGGCTCCCCCCCGCGTCGCTCGGCCACTCGGCCGAGCCGAGCCGGGCCGGCCGCGCCGAGCCGCGCCCTGGCTGGGCCGGGCCGGGCCAGCCGGGTCGGCCCGGACCCGGACCCCCGTCTTCTGACCGTTTTCAGTCAAATGCCTGTAACATGAGATACGAGCCTCTAAACGATGCTCCGTCAGCAGAAACACGATCCTTGGATCGAGACAGTCGTTTCGGTATATCGCACTCAAGGATTCGGAATACTTTGAGTTTGGTCGGGTGGGTTCGTACACGAAGCCAACCGGGCCCTCGGAGCGGAAACACTCATATCTTGAGCTACGGACGTCCGATTGACGTGCCGTCAGCTTTGTTGATTTACTCTAAGTGAGACGGATCTTTTGGCTAACTCTACCCGAGGTTTGGACGCAGGTGGAGTACGGTCGGGTTGGTTTTGCCTTAAAAACCAACCGGGCCCCTGGGACGAAAAAGCCAATAACTCTCAGACCGGGCGTCCGATTGATGCGCCGTCTGCGACGTTGAGTTCCTGTTGACGATACAAAACGTTTGGATACATCAACTTCGGACATTGTGTCAGTTGATGTATCAACATCTCGGCTCTTGGAGCGGACCCTCCCGAACGAACTTGCTGTGTGCGGGAACCCTAGTGCTGGCTGCGACTGCCTTTTCGACAGCGACGACTGTGCAGAGATCCTCAGTGGACTCCGACGACGACTGTGCAGAGATCCTCAGTGGACTGCGACGACGACTGTGCAGAAATCCTCAGTGGACTGCAACGACTACTGCACTCAGTGATCCTACGTGGATCAGTGCTACAGGTCCTATGTGGGCCCGATCCTGTGTGGGTCATTACGGGGGTTAGTTACCTATCGATCCTTTGTGGGTCCGATGACTTATATGGTTCAGTGATCATCATTATCGTCATCTGAAGAAGTATACCTGTGTGAGCTGAATCTTGTGTTACTCTCCTATGTGGATTGTGTTGAGCTATCCGGTGTGGATTTACCGTTTCCTCTCCTTTGTGGATTGTGTTGAGCTATCCTATGTGGATTACTATTTATTCTCCTTTGTGGATTGTGTTGTGCTATCCTCTGTGGGTATACGTTTGCTTTCCTGTGTGGACTGGGTTGTTCTTGGGCTCGGACGTTGGAGCCGAACGAGAATTGATGACTTAGGTATATGTATGGGTATATACCTAAGCAGTGTCGGTTGTTGCTTCGTGATTGGATCTTTCCTTGTGGTTTATGCTTTGTGGATTTCGGGAGACCTTTAGGGGTCTCGGGGTCCCTACTAAGTATCTTATACTCACCCCTGCACGGGCTATGCCCGCACTACGTTGTGTTTGTTGCAGACGACGGACAGCGCTGATCGTGGTGGAGGCGTGCGGAGCAGGACGGTACCTGGAGGTGGACTACTGGGTGGACGTGCTCGGAGTGGACGTCTGGACCCGAGGAGAAGTGGAGTTATCTGTACCCCCCCTTCAGGTGGGATTTCCAGTGGACAGCTCTGTGTAGCGGCTTTTACTTTTCAGTTGCTGTTTTTCCCCTTTCAGTTGTACTTTACAGTTGGGCTTGTATTTCCGGCCCCTTTTACTTTCAGCACAGCTTGTTGCAGTTTTTACTTAGTGTTTACTTTCCGCTTGCTTACTCTATGGTGCTTGTTTTCTTTTCAAAGGCAATGCCTTCCCTTTTGTTGGGATTTACGCCTTGGTTCAAGTCGCCAGCCCCTGGCCTATGGAAGGCGGTGTTGGGGTAGTCACGACACGGGCCCCGAGGACGGGTCGTGACAAATTGGTATCAGAGGCGGTCGGTTCTACCGCAGACTCTGATCTTTCTTCTATGTGAAGCAATAGTGTTTAGTGTATTGAGTGTGGTTATCAGTTCAGGGAGTCCAGTGTTGGTGCGGCGGCCGACGTATCCGTACACTAGGACCCTAACTTCTGATTTCTGACTTAATGGACGAAAACATTGATTGCATGTGTGTTTCAAGTTTTCTTTGTGATTACTTGTGTCAGCTCACCAGGTATACTGTTCTGACCATGGCGCACTTGTTTCCTTTTCAGGATGGCCTGAAGATAGCAGCCGGCTAGGGTTCTGAGAGTAGAGTGCGACGACAGCCCTACGAGCGACGAGGCCTCGGTACAGGGCCCGTTGACAGTGGAGGCACCGGCGGTACCTTTACCCGCCGAGCCCCCGATGCTTCCAGCACCGACTGCTGACAATGCGCGTCGCCTCGGAGCTCTGCATGAGTTCCAGCACCAGCGACCACCCAGGTTTCGTGGGGAGACGGACCCCTAGGCAGTCGAGGACTAGCTGGAGGCGGTCGTTCGAGTTTTCAGGCTAGTGAGGACACCAGTAGACCTCATGGTGATCCTCGCGGCGAGCCTACTGCACGCAGCAGTAGGACGATGGTGGAGCTTGATGCTTCAGGTGCACGATGAGGCCTCTCTCATCTGGAAGGACTTCGAGAGCCTCTTCCGCTCATAGTTCTTCCCGGGCACCCTCCGTGCGGTGCGCATTCAGGAGCTTTTCAGCTGCGGCAGGGCAGCTTGACGGTCACCTAGTACGCGGCGAGGTTTACCGATCTTTCTCGCTACTCGACCGACATGGTACGAGACCCCTTCTTCTGGGCCCGGACCTACGAACAGGGATTGAGACACGAAATCAGGGCATCGCTGATCTCCCTCAGCATCCCGACCCAGGCATGAGTGCTGGAGCGAGCCCTTCTGATCGAGAGCCTTCTGGCTGAGTCTACAGCGAGACCTACCGCAAGGCGACAAGTGGCGGAGTCTTCGGCAGTAGGTAGCCAACGAATGAATCATGGTTCCAGGCAGACCAGACCCTCTCGTAGACGACCTCAGGACACTGGCTCAACAGTGCGGGGCACACAGCGCGGAGCCAGTCTTCCGAGAGGTAGGCAGTGCTATGAGTGCGTTGGGCAGGGCCACATGGCTCGTGACTGCCCGACCCGCCGTACCGAGGAGCAACAGACGGTGGAGGGGCCACCCAGGAAGAGGTAGAGGGTCAACCGTGGAAGTCCGCAGGGAGGAGGCAGACGAGGCAGAGGAGCTGGCCGAGCAGCAGGTGGTGGGCGACGCTTTGAGGCTCTGCCACCACCACCACCAGGAGGCCCGCCACGACCACAGGGAGCTGGCGGGAAGAGACAGGCACAGCTCCAGGCAGCAGAGGCATATGACCACGGCACGCCAGAGATGATTCTAGGTACGATCTGTGTCTATTCCACCCTTGCTGCAGTTCTTATAGACACAGGAGCGAGTCACTCTTTCATAGCCACTGCCCTTGTTCGGAGCTCGGAGATTCCGACAGAGCCGTTGGCTCGATCCTTACGGCTAGAGACCCCTACGGGAGCAGACTCGATGATTAAACACTAGTGTCGGCAGTGTGAGCTTACTCTAGGAGGCGAGAACTTCGGCTGGGATCTCCTTGTAGTGACGTCGATGCCTTACAACGTCATCTTGGGCATGGATTGGTTATCTACAGTCCATGCTCAGATTGACTGTTTTAGGCGCAAGGAGCAATGTGTGCGCACCGACGGGAGCAGGTTCACCTTCACCGGCGAGAAGGGAGCCTTAGCAGCATAGGATGGACTCACGCAGAGGAGGGGACAACCCATCACTCATCAGTGGGCTAGCCTCATCCTAGGAGCAATGGACGTGCGGATTCCTAGTTTTCCTATAGTGGTGGATCAGTACGTGGACGTCTTTCCCGACGACGTTCCAGGGCTACCTCCTCGTAGAGAGGTATACTTTTATATTGATCTGTACCCCGGGACATCCCCGATATCCACTCCAGCATATCAGATGGCCCCCGCTGAGCTTCGAGAGCTGCGGGTACAGTTGGAGACTTGCAGGGCAAGGGGTTCGTCCGACTCAGTGTTTCACCGTGGGCTTCCCCGATTTTGTTTGCCAAGAAGGCAGACGAGAGCTTGTGACTGTGTGTCGACTATCGTCGCCTGAAACAGGTGACAGTGAGGAACAAGTATCCGCTACCGAGGATTGATGACCTCTTTGATCAGCTCAAGGGAGCACGGTGGTTCTCGAAGATAGACCTCAGGTCAGGCTATCATCAGCTCAGAGTTCGAGATGAGGACGTGCAGAAGATGGCCTTCAGGTGTCGGTATAGCCACTATGAGTTCTTGGTTATCCCATTCGGCGTAACTAATGCTCCATCAGTGTTCATGAGCCTCATGAACAGGATCTTCCAGCCATACCTCGATAGATTTGTCATGGTCTTCATCGACAACATTTTGGTGTACTCGACCATGGAGGAGGAGTACGCCTACCACTTGCGGGTTGTACTAGACACACTTAGAGAGCACCAGCTTTTTGGAAAGCTCTCGAAGTTCCAGTTTTGGTTACGTGAGGTCCACTTCTTTGGGAACGTCATTTCTGATGTGGGAGTTGCAGTGGATCCCGCGAAGATCGAGGCAGTGCTAGCTTGGGAGCCACCCAGGAGCGTGACGGAGGTGCGGAGTTTCTTGGGTCTAGCTGGATACTATCAGAGATTTGTGCCAGACTTCTCTAGAGTGGCGGCACCACTCTCAGCTTTGACGAAGAAGGGGAAACCCTTTGTGTGGTCAGACAGATGTCAGCAGAGCTTTTAGGAGCTGAGACAGAGATTGACCGTAACACCTATCTTGAGGTTGCCTGACTAGGGAGTCAGATATGTAGTCTACTACGATGTGTCAGGGACCGGACTCGGGGTGCGTCCTGATGTAGGAGCAGGCCTTTATTTCCTATAGATCATGTCAGTTGAGGCCGCATGAGTAGAGCTATGCTACCCATGACCTGGAGTTATCTGCAGTGGTCTTCGCTCTGAAGACATGGAGACACTATCTGATGGGCGAGCGCTTTACAGTCTTTTCTGACCACCAGAGTCTCAAGTACATCTTCTCTCAGAAGGACCTGAACTTGAGATAGCGGCGATGGCTCGAGTTCCTCTAGGACTATGACTTTGAGATAGTCTATACTCCTGGGAAGGGGAACGTAGTAGCCGATGCCCTCAGCAGGAGGACGAGCATTCAGCTACTTGAGGAGGAGACAGAGCAGCTAGCCGCCTTGCAGATATCCTTCGTGGATAGATATGGAGTAGCCTTCCTTCAATCTCTCACAGTCACCCCTCCACTACTGTAGCGGGTCAGAGAGGCACAACGTGAGGATGATGACTGTGAGACGCGGTGTGCACAGTTATCCTCAGGACATGCACCTGATGGTTTCTCCCTTGGAACGGAGCACGACATCATTTTCAGAGGACATACCTTGGTACTAGTCGCTTTACGAGAGGAGGTGCTGAGAGAGTTTCACACTTCTCCTTTGGCGGTACATCCTGGAGTGGCGAAGATGTACCAGGACCTCAGACGACAGCACTGGTGGCCGGGCATGGAGAAGGCTGTGGCAGAGTTCATTTCACGGTGCCTCACCTGCCAGCAGGTGAAGGCAGGGCATCAGGTAACAGCAGGCTTGGTACAGCCCTTGGAGGTCCCAGAGTGGAAGTGGGACCGGATATCTATGGACTTTGTGACTGGACTTCCACGCACTTCCAGAGGTCACGACTCCATTTGGGTGATTGTTGACCGAATAACCAAGTCGGCACACTTCTTACCCATCTGAGAGTAGGGCTCAGTGGAGAGCTTGGGGCGTCTCTACGTTCAGGAGATTGTACGGCTTCACGGTGTGCCATCGACTATCGTCTCTGATTGGGATGCTCGTTTTACTTCCCGGCTTTGGAAAGGGTTGTAGGAGGTGTTCGGGACGCGGCTACGTCTGAGCACCGCCTTTCACCTGCAGACGGATGGTCAGACGGAGTGGACCATTCATACACTCAAGGATATGCTCTGTGCATGTGTCCTTGACTTTTGTCGCAGCTGGGAGGACCACCTACCCTTGGTGGAGTTCGTGTACAACAATAGCTACCACTCCACCATCAGGATGGAACCATATGAGGTGTTGTACGACAGACCTTGCAGATCTCCTTTATGCTGGACAGACCCTGGGGAGTCAGCACTCGTGGGACCAGAGATTGTCCGGCCCACAACAGAGAAGGTCCAGGTCATCCAGGAGCAGATGAGGACAACTCAGAGCTGGCAGAAGTCATATGCTGATAGGAGGCGGAGGCCACTAGAGTTCGAGGATGGCGACCACATCTTCTTGCGGGTCTCACCTCGACATGGTTTTCGGAGATTTGGCCGAGGCAGCAAGTTGTCTCCACTTTTCATTGGACCATTCTAGGTCATCAGCAGGATTGGCGAGGTGGTTTATCACTTGGCTCTACCACCTCAGTTGCACCAGGTGCACGACGTCTTCCACGTATCACAGCTGAGGAGGTACGTGCACAACCCGATGCACATCATTGACCATGGGGAGCTAGACGTGGATGATGGAGAGACTTTTGCGGAGGTCCCGGTGGAGATAGAGGATCGATAGGAGTGGGTCCTACGTGGGCAATCGATTCCTCTTGTGCGCATCATATGATAGCACGGGAACCTCCAGGAGAGCACTTGGGAGTGGGAGGCTCAGATGCGTGCTCAGTACCGACATTTGTTTCCCTAGTTTATGATGTGTCTTTACGGGGACGTAAATCCCTGAGGTGGGAGTAATATAAAGACCCGTAAATTTCAAGGAATTTTTTTTAATTTTCTTTGGAATTTTACAAGAATGCAGTTTCTGATGGCACCCAATTCCGAGGCCCAGTGTGCCTGGAATCATTTTTCGAAGTTTGGCTCGGGTACGTTCAGTGAACGGACGAGCAGGTTTTTCTAACTTTTGAACCGATGCTCGGAATTGAATTCTGAGGGCATCGATGACATCGCAGCGCCGACATTTTCTTAGAAACGCCTCTTCCGGAGTTGCATTTGCTCGGATGTGGTTTTTAATTTTCGGGCTTAAGGTTAAGAAATAAAATAATTATACGACAAACTTTATTTTATTTCACTTAAGCCACTTGGAAGCCACTTGAAACCACTTAAAAAGCGGCTTAAGCTGAGTTGATCCGGATAGGATGCTATCCAGAAATATCCTACCCTCTTGGTAGGATATTTGTGAGGTGGGGCCCGCACGAGCCCCGACGTTTCTTTTCCGCTAAGTAACGCACCCGCGAAAACCCGTCATTATGAAAGTCAACTGACGCATTTTCTTAAATTCTTAATGCACCATTTAATTGGGCTGTTTATTTCATTGAATTAATTGGACGGTTTATTTCGTTGAATTAATTCTATGAATTAATTGTGTCGTTAATTACCCTTTTTCATTCGTTCCCATAATAATAAATTAAGACCAACACGACATTTGGAGGATTGCACATCGAGAGGCCTTGGCAGAATTCTTGAGCCTTCATCCTACTTCACGAAGAATGCGAAGAACACGAAGAACGCGAAGAACGCCGTCACCCTCGGAGTTTGATGACACTTCATCCGAGACGTTCTTCCCCCCGATCTCCGATCTCCAACTGTTTGAGGTAATAGATCTCAGATTTTCTTTTTAAAATCTCCTTTGTGGTTTTTAACGAAACACAGATTTAATTATTCATAATTAAATCTGTTGTTTCTTGGTCTGTTGAGTTCTTCAACGCAATGCCGGATTCTGTGACGACGCGACGTCCTTCTGCGACGACGCGGCGCCCTTCCGCGACGATGCGACAATCCCCTTCTTCCGCGACGAGCAATTCCACGAAGAACGCGTGTGACGACTTGACGAGGTAGTTATTTTGTTTTTGGAAATACCCCTTTTTATATTCCCGTAAATGTTTCTTTAAAAAGTTAAAGAACCGGATTCGTATGGACAATTTTAATTTATTAAAATCATTTTTTCATGTGTTGAATATTTTTTTTCTCCCGTTGTTTCTATCTAACGCAGAGGGTGTGGGGCAAACGAACACGGCCGACAACCCTCCGCCGTTCTTCGTTTTTGTGCGAATTTGACGGGTGACGACGGAACGTGCCACAACGGAAGTTTGATGGTTCCGTAGTGAAGATCGGATCTTGGGAGGAGCTACGGCGCAGATGGAAAGAAAAACGGACCACCGGAGCGACTCCGGTGGTCCGCGGAAGCCGGCGGCGATGCCCGCGGACCCGCGGCCGCGCGGGTCCGGCGGGCGCAGGACGCGGCTCTGCCGCGTCCTGTTGTCAAGGGCGGCCCCCCGTGGGGGCCGCGGGGTTGTCACGCGGGGGCGGCGGCTCCCCCCCTGCGTCGCTCGGCCGTTCGGCCGAGCCGGGCTGGGTCGCGCCCTAGCCGGGCCGGGCCGGGCCAGCCGGGTCGAACCCGGGTCGGGTCGGCCCGGTTCGGGCCGACCCAGAACCGGACCCCCCGTCTTCGGACCGTTTTCGGTCAAATGCCCGTAACTTGAGCTATGAGCCTCCAAATGATGCGCCGTCAGCGGCAACTAGATTCTTGGATCGAGACGGTCGTTTCGGTATATCGCACTCAAGGTTTCAGAATTCTTTGAGTTCGACTGGGTGGGTTTGTACACGAAACCAACTGGGCCCTCGGAGCGGAAACGCTCATATCTTGAGCTACGGACGTCCGATTGACGTGCCGTCAGCTTTGTTGATTTCCTCTAAGTGAGACGGATCTTTTGTCTCACTCCGCCAAGGGTTTGGATGCAGGTGGAGTATGGTCGTGTTGGTTTTGCCTTAAAAACCAACCGGGCCCCTGGGACGAAAAAGCCAATAACTCTTAGACCGGGCGTTCGATTGATGCGCCGTCTACGACGTTGAGTTCCTGTTGACGATACGGAACTTTTGGATACATCAACTTCGGAATTTGTGTCAGTTGATGTATCAGCCTCTCGGCTCATGGAGCGGACCCTCCTGAACGAGCTTGTTGTGTGCGGTAACCCTAGTGCTGGCTGCGACTGTTTCTTCGACAGCGACGACTATGCAGAGATCCTCAGTGGACTTAGACGATGACTGTGCAGAGATCCTCAGTGGACTACGACGACGACTGTGCAGAGATTCTCAATGGACTGCGACGACTACGGCACTCAGCGATCCTACGTGGATCAGTGCTACAGGTCCTGTGTGGGATCGATCCTGTGTGGGTCCGATCCTGTGTGGGTCAGCGCTCAGCGGTTCTGTGTGAGCCAGCGCTTACAGGTCCTGTGTGGGCCCGATCCTGTGTGGGTCATTGCGGGGGTTAGTTACCTATCGATCTTTTGTGGGTCCGATGACTTAGATGGATCAGTGATCATCTTTATCATCATCTGAAGAAGTATACCTGTGTGAGCTGAATCTTGTGTTACTCTCCTTTGTGGATTGTGTTGAGCTATCCTGTGTGGATTTACTGTTTCCTCTCCTTTGTGGATTGTGTTGAGCTATCCTATGTGGATTACTGTTTACTCTCCTTTGTGGATTGTGTTGTGCTATCCTGTGTGGGTATACGTTTGCTTTCCTGTGTGGACTGGGTTGTGCTTGGGCTCGGACATTGGAGCCGAACGAGAATTGATGATTTAGGTATATGTATGGGAATATACCTAAGCAGTGTCGGTTGTTGCTTCGTGATTGCATCTTTCCTTGTGGTTTAACCTTTGTGGATTTCGGGAGACCTTCGGGGGTCTCGGGGTCCCTACCGAGTAGCTTATACTCACCCCTGCATGGGCTATTCCCGCACTACATTGTGTTGGTTGCAGACGACGGACAACGCTGATCGTGGTGGAGGCGTGCGGAGCCGGACGATACCTAGAGGTGGACCACTGGGCGGACGTGCTCGGAGCGGATGGTGGGACCCAAGGAGAAGTGGAGCTATCTGTACCCACCCTTCAGGTGGGATTTCCAGTGGATAGCTCGGTGTAGTAGCTTTTACTTTTCAGTTGCTGTTTTTCCCCTTTTAGTTTTACTTTACAGTTGGGCTTCTATTTCCGGCCCCTTTTACTTTCATCACAGCTTGTTACAGTTTTTACTTAGTGTTTACTTTTCCACTTGCTTACTCTGTGGTGCTTGTTTTCTTTTCAAAGGCAATGCCTTCCCTTTTGTTGGGATTTACGCCTTGGTGCTAGTCGCCAGCCCCTGGCCTATGGAAGGCGGGCTTGGGGTAGTCACGGCACGGGCCCCGAGGACGGGTCGTGACAATTTGAGACCCATAAGTCAAATATGGGTACCTAAAGCTTTGATTGCTAACCTATCTGGACCCAATAGAATCTTGGTACAAAAGTCATTTTCCTTCTAAACCTGTTTTGTAGGAAACATGCTTGATGAGTTCCCATAAGAAGATCTGGTATTTGGACAGTGGAAGTTCAAGGCATATGACTGGGGATTACTCATGTTTCAAAAGCTTAATCAATGTTTATGGATGCCATGTCACCTTTGGTGATAATTCTAAAGGAAAAATCACCAGCCTAGGCCAGATTGGTAACACTAATTCAGTTTTAATTTCCAATGATTTATTTTTTGATGAACATAAATATATTTTGTTAATTATTTCTCCGTTGTATGATGATGGTTTCAATGTTAAATTTGAAAATGCTTAATGTAATGTCTTTAATTATAAAAATGTTTTAGTATTTTCTACTTTGAGAAATGAAAATGTTTATAAAGTTGATTTAAATTCTTTAGCTAAAGAAAATATTACGTGTTTAAATGCTTTTCATAATGAGTCTTGGCTATGGCACAAAAGATTAGGAAACTGCAATGTTTATTCAATTAGGAAACTGACTAGGAAAAACATAGTAAGAGACCTACATAAACTTGAATTCCCAACAGACAAAGCCTGTAATCCCTGTCAAAAGGGAAAGCAACATAAAGTTTCTTTCAAATTAAAGAAATATGTTTTGACTACTCAACCTCTCGAGTTGGTTCACATGGACTTTTTTGGACCTTCTAGAGTTTATTGTTTAAATGAGAAGCACTGTAGAGAATCGAAGCTTGACGTACATGGACAATACCTTACATTTGCGGAATACATAATACATAACAAAAGCAGACACACAAAGACCGTAATAGTTTAGTGTCCTTGGAAACTTGGAACGTAATCTTCTAATCGTGGTGAAAGATCTTCAACATCTCCTATAAAGATCTTCCACTTTTTGTTTCCTTACCTAAAGTCTCCCTTTTAATCCTGGGGGAAAAGAAAAAAATAAAAGGTGTGAACTAAAATGCCCAGTAAGGGTAAACATAGAGAACATAAAACAATCCATAAACATTTGAATGCAAAAACTTGAACATTAAATCTGAACATCAAAATCCTGAGCAAAGACAAGAATCTTGGAAGTACATAAGGCATATATCATAAATAAACATTAAGAATAATAAATTATCATGCGAATAAAACATGTAATTATGGCAACCATTATGCACATGATATGATTTCCATATTAGCCAAGGCATTACTGCCAAGACCATCTAAGTGGACAAAGTCCCTTTTTGAATCGAGTTCACTCCTCGTTCCAGCCCTGTATTACTGAACCAGTTTAACTTGCCGTTACAACCATGTCTATCTCATGAGATATAAATCTTTACCCAATGCATTGGAGGGAGATATAGGTCCCACCCATCTCATAATGAAATCATTCTTACTTGTGACACAACATAAACTTAAAACATTCATCATAACCAAAAGAATAAAATGGGTTTCAAAAACATCATATCATCATCACATAATACATATAAAAGAAAAGGATATTTCAGCATAAGAAAAGTGAAAACACATAAATCATAGGGACATTATACTTGAAACATACACATTTGAAATAATTTCATCTTAGATGGAAAATGGTGTTGATAAAACACTTGAAATGAATTCTTGAGGAAAATATCCTTTTTTCTTCAAAATCATTTTCTTTTCAAAAAATGGCATGTACTTTTAAAAGAAAAGGGTTTGTTGAAAATAATCCTGAATACTTTTAGAGGAAGCTTTATGAAAATGAGGCGTTATGAAACTATAAAAATCCATTCACGCCGTATAAGTTAAAAATAACATTTTTCTCGTACTTTTGTCGGATAGGTCAAAAAGTACATCGTAATGTAAAAAAAAGAAGAAATATTCCTTACATACCATGTAGTAAAAGTTAAAATTGGGTAAAAAGGACATTAAACATACATGAAACCATTTTTAGAAAACATGGGCTTGGATGATAAAGATAACCCCAGTAAATACTTACGAATAAACAATCTCGGATAAAAATGAGATTGATAAATTATCCCTTACCTTAGGTCCAATATGCTTCGTACGTGTCTGAAACTCCTATATAATGATTTAAATAATGTCATTTACTTATTACAGAATCATATTCATTGTTATGATATCATATATGGTTCACTTATGACTTTATATTACCCGTTCTTTTGTAAATTACATGTTAAAGAGCGTTTTGGGTAAAATCGTTTCATTTGTCGTTCATGTTTTGACTTGTAATTATTCATATGATTACTGAGATCATGATTACATAAATCCAGAATGTAAAACATGATTTATATATAACATAAATTCAGAATATACATATACATAATGGATCGATAAATGGAAAGAAATACACCGTTCATGGAGACGGTAGGCCGTACGTACGCATGAACGCTGTTTTCGTTTCCTTATTGAATTGAATGGAATTAAGTATATGACATCAGTATATATATATATATATATACATAAATACAGTATCATTATTATGTCATATATTTCATGATTACTTATTATATATACGTTATAATCATTTTTGAATGGTTATCATGGAGAGTGAATCTCATCGCGTCGTGGAGACGGTATTCCGTACGTATGCACGAGCAATGATATCATTCCCATGATCATGGAATTGTATTAAAGTGTATTTATAATATTACAGAATCAATATCACATTACAATAATCATATATATTCATTACTTTCACCATTATACCAATACAAGTAAGGTGGTGGTGGAAAATAGATTACACCACGGCGTGGAGACGGTATTCCGTATGTACGCACGCGCGGTGATTTCATTTTCCATAGGATGGATAGATGGTGAAAGAGGGTTGTTTCATACTTATAATAACATATCAGTATATGAGTGATACTGATGTTATTACTTCATAATGAAACAACCTAATAAGAAGAAGTGGAAGAAGAAATAAAGTTGAAAGAATCGGTAATGGACATTACCTCTTCATTGAAGCGCCTCATTGTGTCCTCTTATTAGGGCACTGAAATTGGTCTATGAAGAATACCAGGACCTCTAGGATGTTTCTAGGTAAGTTGAGAAGAGAATTTGGTAGGGTTTGGATGAGCTTGAAGGCTCAAAGTGGTGTGAGGAAGAGAGGAAGGTGGTTCCCTTTTATAAGGGAGGAGAGGGGAACCTTTTGAAAAACATAAAATATTATTTTATTATAAAGTCATATTCGTTTTTAAACAGCTGCAAATTGATTTATTTTGAAGCTAATTTGGGTATGGGTTGAAATCCTCTCAGCCAATAGAATTTGGCCAAGTTTATGTTACTATTTTGACCTTATCAATTAGATTTAACTTTAAGATAAATAATTTTACTCTTACCTTGTCTTCTTGTTTTCTTACACTATAAGGTTAACAAAATTACTATAACAAGACAAACGAACCCCATGTTGTTTATTATTAATATATATAACCTTATATAAGTAATTTGGCCGAACCTATGATTTTTAATAATAAAATATCAATTAATAATATAATATTTTTTAAAAAAACTATTTTATGACAATTTTGACACTATTTGGAAATTGATTTTTTGTGAAAATCATAACCGAATGATTAGTTCGAACCAAGTTACTTAAATCAATAGTAACATGTCATGGTAATCTATAAGATTAGTGTAAATCATTAAAAGTCTCAAATTACATTTATTTGGGTATTTATAACATCAATTATGTCAATATCTCATTAATAAGATAATTACTGCATCATCATTGTGTCATAAGTAAATTAAATTATTTAAAGTCTAAAAATTAAAAATAAAATACCATTACATAGGAAATCTTTTTATCTTTCTAATTAATATTTATAGTCGAATGTATGTTATGTATAACCTTATATTAAAAATGATTTACTTATTAAACTTTGATTTTAACTATTTTAACACTTCTTTAAATAAATTAATATTAAATGTCCTAATCAAATCCATGTGGGCCTAAATGGTAATATTTTATTCCTAATGTTTTTTTGGTTGAATTACACTTATCCAATAGAATTAGGACATGTTTTAGGGTAATAATAAAATCATTTTTACCCTTAATTACCCTATTTACTTTTAACCGTGGTGAAAAAAAGTAAAAAGATACTATTCACAAAAAATTATTTTCATCTCATTGAACAAAATTTTACTTACTGACATCAACCGTGTCTCTAGGATTTTTGAAATTCCACTCACAGAAGTAGTAAAATTACGTTTTATGTAAATTTTCAAATTCTCCAAGGAGGTGGGTAAAAGACGGTCAAAAGTTCAATAAAATTTTTATATATATAAAATTATTATAAAATTACTTCAATGAATTAAATTGAACTTATATAGGTATTATGTATCAATTTTTACTTAATATAAATTTAAATAAAATAAATAATTATTTAAATAAAAAGGCGGTTTTTAAATAGTAACCCAGTGTTTTCACTATTCACCAAAAATTGAAAGTTTTCAGAAAAATACCAAAATATCACCCTAGGCTAATTTCGATATTCTGAATCCAAAAATGAAGTCCATTTTAAAAAATAAAATTCATAAAATTTCAAAAATTGGTTATTAGTATTCATAATGGCTAGTTTTAATAATATTTTAATAGCATATCATTGTTTAGTGAAACTCGGTATTGCGTACAACACACGCTATCATGGAAGGTTGCGCTTGCATGTAATGCAAGCCAGGTCAGGGATGCATGTTGTGAAAGTTCCTTTTGGTGAAGCATACAACACAAGACATTAATGAAATTAAAAAGAATATTTTTCATAAAATCTCAGGGTGTTACATTCTACCACCCTTAAAATGAATTTCTCCCTTGAAATTCGTTGGGGTTATAAATGGTTTACTACTCGAAAGTTTCTTTAACTGAATCCCACATTGTAAAAAGGAATACCAAAATATGGATTTAAAAACTAAAGTATGAAACATAATGGTTACCCAAATTAACTCGTCACAGGGTTTTCACATAGGAGAACACATGTGAAAATATGGATATGGAAGAAAAATCTAACCATCAGGTTCTGATGGAGATTGGTAGAGAACATGGCTATGAAAAAGCCAACAATCACAAAGCCATAAATTTGTGATGATCTAGGGTACCATCCAATTCATCGGATATAAGGGCACTAGAACAACATTTTTGGTTTTCAAGATCATTTCACTAAAGTTGAATAATTTGAATTAGAATAAATACTTACTTTATTTTGGTACAATCTCATTGTTGTTCGTGCCTTAAACAATTTCCACTTCATCTCTTAATGAAATTAAGTTGAATTTTTTATTCGTGAAGTGTTAGTAGATCATGTGATAGAATAGCGGGTCATTCCATCTATCTCAAACAAAAGGTTAGAAAAAGTTATTAAATATACATAAGTCGATATATAGTGAGATTAATCATATATGGTTCTAAAAATGGACTAATACTTCATATATCATACTTCTTAATATAATAAAACTAGTTTCTACTAAACAGGGACTTCCTGTAGTCCAGTGGTATGCGATAAAGGCCAGTCGCACTTCGGTTGTGGGTTTGATTTCCAAATCCTTGTCTGATGTGATGGGTTGTCGCCCGTCCTGCAGGTTGTCTTTTAAAACTACATTACTATAACATCCCATCAATAATATCAAATAACATCTATCCTTAAACAAAACTAACTTATGTCCAACATAATCCATTCTAATATTTTGGCTTATCTATAATACTGCAGTCCACTCTCATAATATAGTGAAAATGATTACTAGAGATTTCATATAACAAGCATGTTAATACCATCATTGATCCCCATAAGATATGTCCTATTGGTCACATTCCAAATATTCGAAGGCCTTAATCATGTATTCTCCTAAAAAATGAATACCAATTGAATCTTAGTGAAAACATGAATGTTGTTAAATTTTAACACTTTCCACATGCCAAAATCCAAAAAATCTATATACTCAAACCCTGATATAACCTTCTACTTATATCAGTCATGAGATCATGAATACTATCAAACATATAATTTTCTCCTTATCCCTTCATTATGTGCATATCATGTTCTTTCCAAAAATATCTGAATAACCATTGATGGTTACTGGTACCATTCATCATACACTTTCAAAACCTAAGGAAAGACAACAGAGTAACAATCCATAGATGTCTCTTTATTCCATAGTACCACGAGATTACTTATACAATATTACACTTGATAAACATGTAATCATTCCATTTCCATCTTAAACCATTGACCGAGCTTCAAGAATTCTTTTATCTCACATATCATTTGTAGTCTCTTCATCATCATCAACATAAATACTACCCATACGACCATACTGATTCTCTTCATGAGACTTTCCCTTAGGGCATTGGTTTGCATAATTTCCGTACATTCCACATTTAAAACATTTAACCATTATTGATGTTGTAGCAATACCATTATCCCCATCCATGGTGTTAACTGAACCTTTTCCTTTTCACTTACTGGATTTGTGTCCTTCTTTTCCACACCCAAAGCATCTTCCAGTTCCTTTGAAACAATCTACCTGATGCCTCTTCCCACATGATTTACATGAGGGAAATTGAACTTTATTTTCTCTATGATCATCATGAAACTCCATCTTTCTCTTATTATCTGAGTCGGGAAACTTACCAAAGTTGGGATTATTGATCATATTGTGAGATTGCTGATTAGGCATAATAACAATGTTTGGGCTTCCAAATACCATTTCATTTGGTTTCTCATGAAGAATATCATTCCATTGTCCATCATACCCTCCATTATCACGAATCTTCCTTTTTCTAGCCATTTTCTAAAACCCAAAAATAGTAGTGTGAGAGGAAAAAACCATGCTAGGGAAAACAACATAATAAAGGGGGAGTACCTTCAATATCTAACATCTTAGGTTTAATTCTAAGATCATTAGCACAATTCTAGGACTATAACCTATACGTATACTTAACCTTAAGGACATCCCTAGACGTACCTTAGAAATATCTCTTGGGATCTCACTAAAGTTTTCGCATCCTAGTTTCCAAAGGTTGACTAAACCTTTCCTCTGATACCAATTATAGATACCCAAAGCTTGACATACATGGAAATTACATTACTTTTGCAGAACAATTAATACATATCAAAAGCAGACACACAAGGACCGTAATAGTTTAGTGTCTTTGGAAACTCGAAACGTAATCTTCTAATCGTGGCGAAAGATCTTCAACATCTCCCATAATGATCTTCCACTTTTTGTTTCCTTACCTAAAATATTTCTTTCAATCTTGGGGGAAAATAAAACATAAAAGGGGTGAGCTCAAATTCCCAGTAAGTGTAAACATAGAGAACATAAAACAATCCATAAACATTTGAATGCAAAAACTTGAACATAAAATCTAAACATCAAAATCTTGTGCAAAGACAAGGATCATGGAAGTACATAAGGCATATATCATAATGAAAACATTAAGAATGATAAAATAGCATGGTAATAAAACATGTAATTATGGCAACCATTAAGCACATGATATGATTTCCATATTAGCCAAGACATTGCTGCTAAGACCATCTTAGTGGACAAAGTCCCTTTCTGAATTGAGTTCACTCCTCGTTCCAGACCTGTATTACTGAACCAGTTTAACTTGCCGTTCCAGCCATGTATATCTCATGAGATAAAAATCTTTACCCAATGCATTGGAGGGCGATATAGGTCCCACCCATCTCATAATGAAATCATTCTTACCTGTTCCACAACATAAACTTAAAACATTCATCATAACCCAAAGAATAAAATGGGTTTCAAAAACATCATATCATCATCACATAATCCATATAAAAGAAATGGATATTTCATCATCAGAAAAGTGAAACCACATAAATCATAGGGAAATTATACTTGAAACATACACATTTGAAATAATTTCATCTTAGATGGAAAATGGTTTTGATAAAACACTTGAAATGAATTCTTGAGGAAAATATCCTTTCTTCTTCAAAATCATTTTCTTTTCAAAAAATGGCATGTAGTTTTAAAAGGAAAGGTTTTATTTAAAATAATCCTGAAAACTTGTAGAGGATGATTTATGATAATGATGCTTAATGAAACCGTAAAAATCCATTCACGCCGTATAAGTTAAAAATAACATTTTTCTCGTACTTTTGTCGGAAAGGTCAAAAAGTACCTCGTAACGTAAAAAAAGTAATATTCCTTAAATACCATGTAGTAAAAGTAAAAATTTGGTAAAAAGGACATTAAACATACATGAAACCATTTTTATAAAACTTGGGCTTTGAGGATAAAGATAACCCCAGTAAATACTTAAGAATAAACAATCTCGGATAAAAATGAGATTGATAAATTATCCCTTACCTTAGGTCCAGTATGCTTCATACATGTCTGAACCTCCTGTATAATGATTTAAATAATGTCATTGACTTATTAAATAATCATATTCATTGTTATGATATCATATATGGTTCACTTTTGACTTTATATTACCCGTTCTTTTGTAAATTCCATGTTAAAGAGCGTTTTGGGTAAAATCTTTTCATTTGTCGTCCGTGTTTTGACTTGTAATTATTCATATGATTACCTAGATCATGATTAATTAATTCCAGAATGTAAAACATGATTTATATATAATATATATTCAGAATATAAATATATATAATGGATAGATAAATGGAAAGAAATACACCGTTCATAGAGATGGTAGGCCGTACGTACGCATTAATGCTGTTTTCGTTTCCTTATTGAATTGAATGGAATTAAGTATATGACATCAATATATATATACATAAATAAACTAGCATTATTATGTCATATATTTCATGATTACTTATTATATATACATTATAATCATTCTTGAATGGTTATCATGGAGATTGAATCTCATCACATCATGGAGACAGTATTCCGTACGTACGCACGAGCGATGATATCATTCCCATGATCATGGAATTGTATTAAAGTGTATGTATAATATTACATAATCAATATCACATTACAATAATCATTTATATTCATTAATTTCACCATTATACCCATACATGTAAGGTGGTGGTGGAAAATAGATTACACCACGGCGTGGAGACGGTATTCCGTACGTACGCACGCGCGATGATTTCATTTTCCGTTGGATGGATAGATGGTGAAATAGGGTTGTTTCATACTTATAATAACATATAAGTATATGAGTGATACTTATGTTATTACTTCATAATGAAACAACCTAATAAGAAGAAGTGGAAGAAGAAATAAAGTTGAAAGAATCGGTAACGGACATTACCTCTTCTTTGAAGCGCCTCTTTGTTTCCTCCTCTTAGGGAACTAAAATTGGTCTTTGAAGAAGACCAGGACCTGTAGGATGTCTCTAGGGAAGTTGAGAAGAAAATTTTGCAGGGTTTGGCTGAGATTGAAGGCTCAAAGTGTTGTTAGGAATAGAGGAAGGTGGTTCCCTTTTATAAGGGAGGAGAGGGGCACCTTTGGAAAAACTAAAAATATTATTTTATTATAAAGTCATATTCGGTTTTAAATAGCTCCTAATTTATTTATTTTGAAGATTATTTGGGGATGGGTGGAAATCCTCTCATTCAATAGAATTTTGACAAGTTTAGGTTACTATTTTAACCTTATCAATTAGATTTAACTTTAAGTTAAATAATTTTACTCTTACCTTGTCTTCTTGTTTTCTTACACAATAAGGTTATCAAACATACTATAACAAGCCAAAAGAACACAAAGTTGTTTATTATTAATATATATAACTTTATCTAAGTCATTTGTCCGAACCTAAGATTTTTAGGTATAAAATATCAATTAATAATATAATATTTGTTTTAAAAACTATTTTATGTCAATTTTGACACTATTTGGTAATTGATTTTTTTCAAAATTATAACAGAATGATTAGTTCGAAAAAATTTACTTAAATCAATAATAACATGTCATATTAACCTATAAAATTAGTGTAATTCATTAAAAGTCTCAAATTACATTTATTTGGGTATTTATAACACCAATTTTGTCAATATTTCATTAATTATATAATTATTGCATCATCATTGTGTCATAAATAAATTAAATTATTTAGAGTCTAAAAATTACAAATAAAATACCATTATATATGAAATCTTGTTATCTTTTTAATGAATATTTATAGTCGAATTTATCTTATGGATAACCTTATATTAAAAATGATTTACTTATTAAACTTTGATTTTAACTATTTTAACCCTTCTTTAAATAAATTAATATTAAATGTCATAATCTAATCCAAGTGGGCCTAAATGGTCATATTTTATTCCTAATGTTGTTTTTGGTCAAATTACACTTATACAATATAATTAGGACATGTTTTAGGGTAATAATAATATCATTTTTACCCTTAATTACACTATTTACTTTTAACCGTGGTAAAAAAAAGTAAAAAGTTACTATTCACAAAAAATTATTTTCATCTCATTGAACCAAATTTTACATACTGACATCAACTGTGTCTCTCGGATTTTTGAAATTCCACTCACATAAGTGGTAAAATGAAGTTTTATTTCAATTTTCAAATTCTCCTTGGAGGTGGGTAAAAGATGGTCAAAAGTTCAATAAAATTTTTATATATCTAAAATTATTATAAAATTACTACAATGAATTTCATTGAACTTAGATAGGTATTATGTATCAATTTTGACCTAAAATAAATTTAAATAAAAAGTCAGTTTTTAAATAGTAACCCAGTGTTTTCAATATTCATCAAAAATTGAAAGTTTTCAGAAAAATACCAAAATTTCACCCTAGGATAATTTCGATATTCCGAATCCAAAAATGATGTCCATTTTAAAAAATAAAATTCATAAAATTTCAAAAGGTGGTTATTACTATTCATAAGGGCTAGTTTTAATAATATTTTAATAGCATATCGTTGTTTAGTGAAACTCGATATTGCGTACAACACACGCTATCATGGAAGGTTATGCTTGCGTGTAATGCAAGCCAAGTCAGGGATGCGTATTGTGTAATATCCTTTTGGTGTAGCATACAACACAAGACATTAATGAAAATAAAAAGAATATTTTTCATAAAATCTCGGGGTGTTACATTCTACCCCCCTTAAAATGAATTTCGCCCTCGAAATTTATCGGGGTTATAAATGGTTTACTACTCGAAAGTTTCTTTAATTGAATCCCACATCGTAAAAAGGAATACCAAAATATGGTTTTAAAAACTAAAGTATGAAACATAATGGTTACCAAAATTAACTCATCACTGGGTTTTCACGTAGGAGAACACATGTGAAAATATGGATATGGAAGAAAAATTTAACCATCATGTTCTGATAGAGAGTGGTAGAGAACATGGCTATGAAAAATCCAACAATCACAAAGCCATAAATTTGTGATGATCTAGGGTACCATCCAATTCATCGGATATAAGGGCACTAGGACAACATTTTTTGTTTTCAAGATCATTTCCCTAAAGTTGAAGAATTTGAATTAGAATAAATACTTACTTTATTTTGGTACAATCTCATTGTTGTTCGTGCCTTAAACAATTTCCACTTCATCTCTTAAATAAATGAAGTTGAATTTGTTATTCGTGAAGTGTTATTAGATCATGTGACAGAATGACGGGTCATTCCATCTATCTCAAACAAAAGGTTAGAAAAAGTTATTAAATATACATAAGTCGATCTATAGTGATATTAATCATATATGGTTGCTAAAATGGACTTATAATTCATATATCATACTTCTTAATATAATAAAACTAGTTTATACTAAACAGGGACTTCCTGTAGGCTAGTGGTATGCGATAACGGCCTGTCACACTTCAGTTGTGGGTTCGATTTCCAAAGCCTTCTCTGACATGATGGGTTGTCGCCCGTCCTGCAGGTTGTCCTTTGAAACTACATTACTATAACATCCCATCAATAATATCAAAAATACTTCTATCCTTAAACAATACTAACTTATGTCCAACATAATCCATTCCAATCTTTATGCTTATCCATAATACTGTAGTCCACTCTCATAATATAGTGAAAACGATTACCAGAGATTTCATATAACAATCATGTTAATACCATCGTTGATCCCCATAAGATATGTCTTGTTGGTCACATTCCAAATATTTGAAGGCCTTAATCATGTATTCTCTTAAAAAATGAATACCCATTGAATCTTAGTGAAAACATGAATGTTGTCAAATTTTAACACTTTCCACATGCCAAAATCCAAAAATTCTATATACTCAAACCATGATATAACCTTCTCCTTATATCAGTCATGATCTCATGAATACTATCAAACATATAATTCTGTCCTTATCCCTTCATTATGTGCATATCATTTACTTTCCAAAAATATCTGAATAACCATTCATGGTTACTGGTACCATTCATCATACACTTTCAAAACTTAAGGAAAGACAATAGTGCAACAATCCATAGATGTCTCTTTATTCCATAGTACCATGAGATTAATTATACAATATTACACTTGATAAACATGTAATGATTCCACTACCTTCTTAAACCCTTGACCGAGCTTCAACAATTCTTTCATCTCACATATTATTTGCAGCCTCTTCATCATCATCAACATAAATACTACCCATATGACCATACTGATTCTATTCATGAGACTTTCCCTTAGGGCATTGGTTTGCATAATGCCCGTACATTCCACATTATAAGCATTTAACCATTGTTGATGTCATAGCAATACCATTATCCTCATACATGGTGTTAACTGAACCTTTTCCTTTGCACATACTGGCTTTGTTTCTTTCTTTTCCACACCCAAAGCATCTTCCAGTTCCTTTGAAACAATCTCCCTGATTCCTCTTCCCACATGATTTACATGAGGGAAATTGAACTTTCTTTCCTCTATGATCATCATGAAACTCCATCTTTCTCTTATTATCTTAGTCGGGAAACTTACCAGAGTTGAGATTATTGATCATATTATGATATTTCTTATTAGGCATAATAATAATGTTTGGTCTTCCAAATCCCATTTCATTTGGTTTCTCACGAAGAATATCATTCCATTGCCCGTCATACCCTCCATTATCATGAATCTTCCTGTTTCCAGCCATATTCTAAAACCCAAAAAGAATAGTGTGAGAGGCAAAAATCATGCTAGGGAAAAAAACATAATAAATGGGGAGTACCTTCAATATCTAACATCTTAGGTTTAATTCTAAGATCGTTAGTGCAATTCTAGGACTATAACCTATATGTATACTTATCCTTAGGGACATCCCTAGACGTACCTTAGAAATATCTCTAGGGATGCATCCTAGTTTCCAAATGTTGACTAATACTTTCCTCTGATACCAACTGTAGAGACCCGAAGCTTGACGTACATGGACATTACATTACTTTTGCGGAATACTTAATACATAACAAAAGCAGACACACAAGGACCGTAATAGTTTAGTGTCTTTGGAAACTCATAACGTAATCTTCTAATCGTGGTGAAAGATCTTCAACATCTCGCATAAAGGTCTTCCACTTTTTGTTTCCTTACCTAAAATACTTCTTTTAATCCTAGGGGAAAAGAAATCATAAAAGGGGTGACCTCAAATGCCCAGTAAGGGTAAACATAGAGAATATAAAACAATCCAGAAACATTTGAATGCAAAAACTTGAACATAAAATCTAAACATCAATATCTTTAGGAAAGACAAGAATCTTGGAAGTACATAAGGCATATATCATAAAGAAACATTAAGAATGATAAAATAGCATAGGAATAAAACATGTAATTTTGGCAACCGTTAAGCACATTATATGATTTCCATATTAGCCAAGGCATTGCTGCCAAGACCATCTTAGTGGATAAAGTCCCTTTCTGAATCGAGTTGACTCCTCGTTCCAGACCAGTATTACTGAAACGGTTTAACTTGTTATTCCGGCCATGTCTATCTCATGAGATATAAATCTTTACCCAATGCATTGGAGGGAGATATAGGTCCCACCCATATCATAATGAAATCATTCTTACTTGTGCCCCAACATAAACGTAACACATTCGTCATAACCCAAAGAATAAAATGGGTTTCATAAACATCATATCATCATCACATAATCCATATAAAAGAAATGGGTATTTCATCATAAGAAAAGTGAAACCACATAAATCATAGGGACATTATACTTGAAACATACACATTTGAAATAATTTCATCTTAGATGGAAAATGGTTTTGATAAAACACTTGAACTGAATTCTTGAGAAAAATATCCTTTCTTCTTCAAAATCATTTTCTTTTCAAAAAATGGCATGTACTTTTAAATGAAAAGGGTTTTTTGAAAATAATCCTGAAAACTTGTAGAGTAATCTTTATGAAAAGGAGGTTTTATGAAACCATAAAAATCCATTCACGCCGTATAAGTTAAAAATAACATTTTTCTCGTACTTTTGTCCGATAGGTCAAAAAGTACCTCATAACGTAAAAAAAATATTCCTTACATACCATGTTTTAAAAGTAAAAATTGGGTAAAAATGACATTAAACATACGTGAAACCATTTTTAGAAAGCATAGGCTTGGATGATAAAGATAACCCCAGTAAATACTTACGAAGAAATAATCTCGGATAAAAATGAGATTGATAAATTATCCCTTACCTTAGGTCTGATATGCATCGTACATGTCTGAACCTTCTGTATAATGATTTAAATAATGTCATTGACTTTTACAGAATCATATTCATTGTTATGATATCATATATGGTTCACTTATGACTTTATATTACCCGTTCTTTTGTAAATTCCATGTTAAAGAGTGTTTTGGGTAAAATCATTTCATTTGTCGTCCGTGTTTTGAATTGTAATTATTCATATGATTACTTAGATCATGATTACATAAATCCAGAATGTAAAACATGATTTATATATAATATATATTCAGAATATACATATACATAATGGATCGATAAATGTAAATAAATACACCGTTCATGGAGACGATAGGTCGTACGTACACATGAGCGCTGTTTTTCTTTCCTTACTGAATTGAATGAAATTAAGTATACGACATCAATATATATATATATAAATATAGTAGCATTATTATGTCATATATTTCATGATTACTTATTATATATACATTATAATCATTCTTGAATGGTTATCATGGAGAGTGAATCTCATCGCGTCGTGGAGACGGTATTCCGTACGTACGCACGAGCGATGATATCATTACCATGATCATGGAATTGTATTAAAGTGTATGTATAATTTTACAGAATCAATATCACTTTAAAATAATAATATTTATTCATTACTTTCACTATTATACACATACATGTAAGGTGGTGGTGGAAAATAGATTACACCACGACGTGGAGATGGTATTCCGTACGTACGCGCGCGCGGTGATTTCATTTTCCATAGGATGTATAGATGGTGAAATAGGGTTGTTTCATACTTATAATAACCTATAAATATATTAGTGATACTGATGTTATTAATTCATAATGAAACAACTTATGAAGAATAAGTGGAAGAAGAAATAAAGTTGAAAGAATCGGTAACAGACATTACCTCTTCTTTGAAGGGCCTCTTTGTGTCCTCCTCTTAGGGAACTAAAATTGGTCTTTGAAGAAGACCAGGACCTCTATGATGTTTCTAGGGAAGTTGAGAAGAGAATTTGGCAGGGGTTTGCCGAGCATGAAGGCTCAAAGTGGTGTGAGGAAGAGTGGAAGGTGGCGCCCTTTTATAAGGGAGGAGAGGGGCACCTTTGGAAAAACAAAAAATATTATTTTATTATAAAGTCATATTCAGTTTCAAATAGCTCCAAATTGATTTATTTTTAAGCTAAGGTGGGGATGGGTCGAAATCCTCTCGTCCAATAGAATTTGGACAAGTTTAGGTTACTATTTTAACCTTATCAATTAGATTTAACTTTAAGTTAAATAATTTTACTCTTACCTTATCTTCTTGTTTTCTTACACTATAAGGTTAAAAAACATACTATAACAATACAAAAGAACACCAAGTTGTTTATTATTAATATATATAACCTTATCTTAGTCATTTTACAGAACCTCATATTTTTAGGAATAAAATATCAATTAATAATATAATATTTGTTTTAAAAACTATTTTTTGTCAATTTTGACACTATTTGGTAATTGATTTTTGTGAAAATCATAATAGAATGATTAGTTCGAACCAAGTTAATTTAATCAATAATAAAATGTAATATTAACCTAGAAAATTAGTGTAATTCATTAAAAGTCTCAAATATCATTTATTTGGGTATTTATAACATCAATTAAGTCAATATTTCATTAATAAGATAATTACTGCATCATCATTGTGTCATAAATAAATAAAATTATTTAAAGTATAAAAATTAAAAATAAAATACAATTATGTATTAAATCTGTGTATATTTCTAATGAATATTTATAGTCTAATTTATCTTATGTATATCTTTATATTAAAAATGATTTACTTATTAAACTTTGATTTTAACTATTTTAACGCTTCTTTAAATAAATTAATATTAAATGTCATAATCTAATCCAAGTGGGCCTAAATGGTCATATTTTATTCCTAATGTTGTTTTTGGTCGAATTAAACTTATCCAATAGAATTAGGACATGTGTTAGGGTAATAATAATATCATTTTTACCCTTTATTACCCTATTTACTTTTAACCGTGGTAAAAAAAGTAAAAAGATACTATTCACAAAAAAATTATTTTCATCTCATTGAACCAAATTTTACTTACTGACATCAACTGTGTCTCTCGGATTTTTGAAATTCCACTCACAGAAGTGGTAAAATGAAGTTTTATGTAAATTTGCAAATTCTCCTAGGAGATGGGTAAAAGATGGTCAAAAGTTCAATAAAATTTTTATATATCTAAAACTATTATAAAATGACTCCAATGAATTGAATTAAACTTATATAGGTATTATATATCAATTTTGACCTAAAATAAATTTAAATAAAATAAATAATTATTTAAATAAAAAGTCAGTTTTTAAATAGTAACCCTGTGTTTTCACTATTCATCAAAAATTGAAAGTTTTTAGAAAAATACCAAAATTTCACCCTAGGCTAATATCGATATTCCAAATCCAAAAATGAAGTCCATTTTAAAAAATAAAATTCATCAAATTTCAAAAAGTGGTTATTACTATTCATAATGGCTAGTTTTAATAATATTTTAATATCATATCGTTGTTTAGTGAAACTCGGTATTGCGTACAACACACGCTATCATGGAAGGTTGTGCTTGCATGTAATGCAAGACAAGTCAGGGATGCGTATTGTGCAAGCTCATTTTGGTGTAGCATACAACACAAGACATTAATGAAATTAAAAAGAATTTTTTTCATAAAATCTCAGGGTGTTACAAGCGCTATTTCAATGTCTTATTAGATGACTTTTCTAGATATACCTGGCTATACTTCTTAGCTCACAAATGTGAAGCTTGTTCTTACTTTATTATGTATTCCAAGTCTGTAGAAAACCTTAGTGGACTTATGATTAAGACCCTGAGAAGTGATCATGGTCGTGAGTTTGAAAATCATGAGTTTGAATCTTATTTCTCACAAAATGGCTATAATAACAACTTTTCTTCCCCTAGAACACCTTAGTAGAATGGTTTAGTAGAAAGAATAAATAGAACCCTTTAAAAGATTACAAGAACTATTCTTAATGAATATGACATGCCAATTTATTTTTGGGTTGAAGCTACCAAAACAACTTGCTATATTATAAATAGAGTCTTAATTAGACTTGTTCTTAAGAAGACCCCTTATAAATTGCGGAATAATAGGAAACCTAAGGTTAATTACTTCAGAGTTTTTGGTAGTAAAGTCTTTATTCTTAATACTAAGTATAATATTGAAAAAATTTCATCCAAGAGTGATGAAGGAATCTTTTTAGGATATTATTTAACTAGAAAAGCATATAGAGTTTTTAACAAAAGAACCTAATGTGTGGATGAATCTGTTCACATCATGTTTGATGAAACTGATCCACATGAATGCAAATATCCCATTGAAAGTCTAAAATAAGACTTGTCTGTTATGAACCTTAATGATAAAATCAATGAACTTATTGTAATGAAATCAAGTTCTGGAAACATTCCAGAACCTGCTTCGGTTGAACAAGAACCTACAGATGCACCAGAAATTTCTAGTCCCACCTTTACTAGATCAACTAGAATTCTAAAGAATCATCCTATAGATGCTGTTGTTGGTAATCTTGAAAGAGGGACACACACTAGAGAATCTCTAAGAAAAAAGTTGAACATCAAGCCTTTCTTTCACAGTTAGAACCTAAAAATGTCAATGATGCAATCAATGATGAATTTTGGGTAATTTCTATACAAGAAGAGCTAAATCAATTTGAAATAAACAATGTTTGGGAAATAGTTGACAGACCTAAGGACACTTTGACCATAGGCACTAAATGGGGTTTTAGAAACAATGTTGATGATTCTGGAAATATAGTTAGAAAAGAAGTTGGGATAGTTTCTCAAGGTTATAGTCAAGAGGATGGAATATACTATGAGGAAAACATTACACCACTAGCTAGATTAGAAGCTATAAGGATTCTACTTGCCTATGCTGCTCATCTGAATTTCATGTTATATCAAATGGATGTTAAAAGTGCTTTTCTAAATGGTTTTATAATTTAAGATGTTTTTGTTAAACATCCACATGGATTTACTAATCCTCATTTCCAAATCGAGTTTTCAAGCATTCAAAAGTTTTATATGGTCTAAAACAAGCTCCACAAGCTTGGCATGATAGACTTAGTAATTTTATTATTTAAAATGGTTTTATTAAAGGGAATGCTGACCCAACTCTTTTTATTAAAATAATTTCTAAATATGTTTTGATAGTACAAATCTATGTTGATGATATTATTTTTGGATCTTCTAAACATTCATTATGTACTCATATTTCAAGGAGTATGAAAAATGAATTTAAAATGAGTTTAATGAGAAAACTAAAATATTTTCTTGGATTTCAGGTTTTTCAAAATGAAAATGGTATTATTTTGAATCAAAGTAAATATACAAAGGATCTTTTAAAACGTTTTGGTTTGGATAGTATAAAGGAAAGTGATACACCTATGAGTACTGTTTGTAAGTTGGATGCTGATCAAACTGGAAAACCAATGGATCAAACCAACTACAGAGGTATGATTGGAAGCTTACATTACCTTACTGCTAGTCGACCAAATATTATGTTTAGTGTGTACACATGTGAATGATTTCAAGCTAAACCTAAAGAATATCATTTTCTTGCTGTTAATTTTTTTCCAAATATCTTAATCATACTATAAATTTAGGTTTGTTTTATCCAAAAGGACAATTATTCGATTTTATCATTTATTCAGATGGTGACTTTGCTAGTTTCAATTTAGATAGAAAAGGAACTTCTGGAACATGTCATTTTCTAGGTATGTCCTTTGTATGATCGTGTAGTAAGAAACTGAATTTTTTTGCTTTGTCCACTTCTGAAGAAGAGTATATAGCTGCTGGTAGTTGTTGTGCATATATTCTGTCGATGAAACACAATCTTTTGGACTATGTATATGACTTTAGACATGTTTCAATAAACTGTGATACCACTTGTTAAATTAATATATGTAAGAATCATGTGTCTCAGTCTAAGACCAAACACATTGATGTATGAAACCATTTCTTGAGAGATCATTACCAAAAAGGTTATATTACTCTTCAATTCATAGGTACTGAAAATAAATTTTCTGACATTTTAACCAAATGATTATGTTCAGATAGGTTAGGTTACATTAGACATGAGTTAGGGAAGTTTAACTCTCACCTTTAGAGACCCCACCATTAGAAACCTCACCATTAGAAACCTCAACGTTAGAAACCTCACCATTAGAAACCTCACCGTTAGAAACCTCGCTGTTAGAAACCTCACTGTTAGAAACATCACCATTAGAAACCTCACCATTTGAAACCTCACCATTAGAAACCTCACCATTAGAAACCTCACCGTTAGACACATCACCATTAGAAACCTCACTGAAAGAAACCACACCGGTATGGATCTCACTGTTATACCTCACCGGTATGGACCTCACCATTAGTAGACTTCACTTTTCGGGATTCTCACTGGTATACCCCACCTTTAGTATGTATTGTTTTAATCTTCTGTTTTAGCCACCCGAATTTCTATCATTTATATTTTACTTATTATGTTTTATTTATTTATTTTTTGATTCCAAAATGATAAAACACAATTTTTTATCCTCTTTTATTCCACCTATATCCCTTTACCTTCAAGCCATAGCTCTCAATACTTCTCTCAAACCCTAAGTCTCGCGATTCAAACAATGGAAAGAGTGAAGAGACCTTCGGTCAGTGCAATGGAAGATGAGACAAATGCAAAGAGACTCAAAGGAAAGTCTAGCAGTGGATGTGAAGTAAGGAAACCTACAAACCCACATCTCGCTCAGAGAAAGATAGTAGTTGAGAAGGAGCGGTGAGCAGAATGGATGATGACCAGTGATTCCTTAGATCTGGAAGTTTTGGAAGATCAGAAATGGATAGAATGATTCTCGAACAACAATGGCCCCTACTATCTGAAACTGGTGAAACAATTATATGAGTTTGTATGTTTTGAGGAATCAAAAGCTGAGAGCCTAATGATTTCTTTTGTGAATAAGAAGGAAATAGATTTTTCATCTATTGAGTGGGATGAATGCCTGAAGGTACCACATGAAAGAGAATTTGGTTATTTCACTAAATCAGCAGCACCTAAAAGCAACTTCTTTAAGTATGAAACTGCCTTGGATGATTTAACAATATATGGAACACCTATAAAGGAAGTGGTTTTTGAAATTAATTGAAAAGACAGACTGCTCTTCATGTTTTTTCAGCATGTTCTATTTCCAATGAGATGAGTTTTTTCAAATCTGAAATACCAGGATATTTACTTGCTTCATTTGCTGAGGCATGGTGTGAATTTGAATTTATACAGGATATTGATGACTCAAATAGAGGATATTATTAGACCAAAATAAAATACAAATGACTTATTCCTTTGCAATTTGATCTCGATTATGATAAATGTGAAAAGAGTAGTTGAGTCTCAGGGTGAGACAATGGTGTTAAAGAACAACTTCTATATTACAAGCACAATATGTAATTACATGAAGACAATTGGAATCCATGTAAGAGATAATGGGTTAGTGATGATGAGAAGCTGTATGATAAGTATAATCCTATGGATCATCCTTCTAGGCCTAAGGATGTGAGTGATCCAGGTCTAGGACCTGATGAAGAAGAACGTAAGTAAAGTGATGATACTAATAAAGAGGAGACTTCTATAGCTGATGGAAGGGATTGAGACTTGCCTACAAGTCCTATTACTGAAATTATATCATCAAGAAAGGAAAATTTTCTAGAAGAAGAAACACATGTTGATGAGGAAGACCAGCCAACACCTGAAAATGAAGATGAAAGAGAGAATGAATCTGAAGCCTCTACTTCTGTTTGATTAAGTCCGAGTCCATTGATTGGAAGCTCAGTTGTTCCTATTAAGGATGTAGTGTAACACCCTAGTTAAATAAAGAGTATTAAATTTTCACATTTATCCATATTTGTGAATAAAATATTAATATAACTTTAAAGGGGACGCTATGCTCTATGGCGTACCAAACACACAACAACGAGTTTTTTGGGAATCTTATGTTGCACTCTAATAATAAAATAATATTATTTTAAATGGTAGTTAACTCCTAGCTGATGTGATGGTGGGAATGAATAGAACTAACTACAAAATGATTATATATGTTTGTCAAATATTTTTACTTTTTACAATAAATGTTAGAGGATTAAAAATGCGAATGAATCCAATTTTAAGCGTAAACATTCTAATATTCTTTAAAAGGTCGATTAACCACCTTTTGATGGAGATCCTCTTTTAAATCCACATTTTCAAAATTTTATGTGTTATATTTGACAAAATAAAATTCTTCTTTAGAATCGGGACATAAAAATTTACTTTGTGTAAATTTTTGGTACTTTTCCGAAAAAGTTCAATTTTTAATGAATAGTGAAAAATGTTGTATTTTAATTCAAAACCTATTTTTAATCTAATTTATTTATATGATTATATTATCTTTTGAATTGGTTTTAAAGTTAAATTAGAATATATTTTTACCATTTAATCAAATAGGGGCCATTGGAATTAATTTCACTTTGAAATTTGACTTAAACTAGTGTTAATCTTTTGATATATATTGTTTCATAAAAACATTCTATTTGTTCTGACAGTGGGAATTAATTATTAAATTAATTAATATAACATAAATGTTATTAATTTAGTAAAATAGACATCATTTTTTAATTCGGAATATCAAATATAGCTTAGGGTGAATTTTTGGTAATTTTCTGAAATACTTCAATTTTTGATGAATAGTGAAACCACTAAGTGGTACTTATAAAAACTGATTTTCTGTTTAAATGAAAATTTTCCACCTTTGTGTTTTTAATTTCAAAAATCCGACATACATGGTTTTCATTAAGAAGTAAAATTTGGTTCAATGGGATTAAAATAATTTTTTGGTGAATAGTAACTTATTAAGTTTTTAATCACGATTAGAGGTAATTAGTGTAGTTTAAAGTAAAAATAATGTTTTAATAATATGAGATGAGCTTGAAACATGTCCTAATCTCATTGGATGTGTCATGGCCGACCAATACAATCCATGGGTCAACTTGGGGACCCCATGGAGCTACTTTGGTTGAGAAATGGCATAAATAACTTTTTATTTAATGTTAAAGTAAAAATGACACAGACATTAGATGTTTTACTAAAACAATTTTTAAATGGGGTTATACAAGTCAGATATTTGACTATAAATAGTCATTGGAAAGCTAAAAATATTTCATACATCATAGTAGTTTTTTTATAATTTTTATACCTTACATAAATTAAATTATTAATGACATCATGATGATGCAGCGATGACCTCATTATTTAACGATTTAAATAAAATAGAAAGATAATGTAAACTCTAAGACCTACACATATCCAAAACCTATTGGATGGGTGGATTTAGAAACCTTATCACCTTATCATCGAAAAACATCAACGTCGGACCATTAAAATCCGAAACTCATTCTAAAATAATGTAACATTTCTTTACATTCCAAGAGTGCCCCTCGTCTCCTCTTATAAAAGGCCCCCACCTCTACCACCTTACCCACACTTCCAAAGCCTTTGGCTCAGCTAAACACTGACCATTTTGTCTCTAAACATCCATATATAACTCTTAGGAGCCTCACTTTGGTCATAAATCTTCCCAAGGAAGCCTTTGAGCTCAAACCAAAGGGAGTTACCCGATTTTAAGGCAACGTCTTCACTTGAGTCCTTTTGTTTTATTTGGCTTCTCCACCCCAAAACTCTTTTTATTCATTTATTTTGTAACAACACCAGTATCTTTAATATACTAGGATTTTGTTATGTTAATTATTCAAGATACACTTACACACACCTTCGTCTAATGGTTAAAGAACAAACTGTTTCTGTGGATGGTGAATTACTGCCTCACTAAATGATGATTGTTCAATATTCTCTTAACACCTTTCATGGTGGCCATTAAGATGTCACTATATTTATATAGGATATATAATATGTTTATGTTTTCCTTAATCTTCTGTATTTTTCATTTATGGCATACCTTTATGGCTTCCATTATGGGTATACAGGATCTGTTCATTTTAGGAAGTGCAGACTATAGCCCCCTCAAAGTGATTTTATTTGTTAATACCATATGTGGTACGTATAAAGGATATATTTAATTATATTATATATTATACCATACTGGAATTAAAATACTATTATGTATCATTATATATTAATTCCATTAAATATGAAATAGAAATGGAAGTAGGGTTCATGCGTACGTAAGGCTTACCGTCTCCATGAACGGTGCATTTCATTTCTTAACTCTAAATGTTATGTAATATTATAAATGCATGAGTATACTGGATATATATGATATATATGATATATACATCATGAATAAGATTCTGGATATATTGGATATTTTACCAAATGAACAACTTGTAATTATAAAGAGTTTATTTTTGACTCAAGTACAATTGATCGTTAAAACGACTGTTATTAGCTTAAATAATAACATAGTGTTCATGACATGGTAATAAGAGATATAAAAGGAATAAATAACTTGAAAAAGGTTCTTATGGAAGTATAAATTAACTCAAGTTTATTATTCATGAGATTAAAGAATGATCGAGTCAAGTCGGACCTGAGGTAAGAGATCATTCTCCTCTCTTTCTTTTTAAGTACACTTTATGTAATTCCTTTTAAAGATCATCTTTCTTATTATTGGGATGTTATTTTATATTAATCATACTATAATTTTTATGTTCATATGATGATAGAACCTATTCTCTCTCATCAATTCATTTTAGAAGTTTTGAGTGGCGCCGTTAGGAAGCCGAATTTTCGTAAGAGATCCAACCTCTCTCTTTCTTTTTAAGTACACTCTTTTATGTCATTCCTTTTAAGCTAATCTTTATTATGATTGGGATGTTTTTTTATATTAATCCTACTGTAATTTTTATGTTCATATGATGAGAGACCCTATTTTCTCTCATCAATCCATTTTGGAAGTTTTATGTGGCGCCGTTAGGCTACCGAGTTTTTGTAAGGGATTTTTCATCTCACTTTTAGTCCCGTGAGATTTATGCTACATTTGCCACAATTTCCTTTTGTTGGTGTATGTAATTCCCATTATTATACTATTTGTGTAATATAATTTCATTTATGGGTATTTAAATATTCATTGTATGACCCCTCTTCAATGGGGTGTACGTTTCGAAAATTACCCAAGTCGGTAAGAGAACCTTTCACCCTCCTCTTTTAAAAGACTTATTTTGTTATGTATATTAATTCACATAATATTACATTGGGATATGTTCTTATATATCCTTATTAATGTAAATTTTATGACCAAGTGATGAGATACCCTTTTTATCTCTCATCAAGTCTTTTTCTGAATTTTGATGTGACGCCGTTAGGCTGTCAAATTCTTGCAAGGGAACTTCTTAACCCAATTTTGATTCTTTGGGATAAACTTGTACACCTTGAATATGTCTTTCTATGATTATGTGTGAATGTCCTATGATTGTTTTACACTTAATACCCACTTATATTTCGTGTATTCATTTGTCACACATAATTATGTAACTGATTTATCCTTAATCTAAGGATACCGTCTTTATATGGGACTTCATCTCAATCTTCTTTCATTGAGTCATATTTTGTTTTATACACAACATTATTTTGTAAGGTGTATAAACCCCTTTGACTTTTACATTTATTCAAAAGGATTATTTTTTCTACGAAGCGTTTACTAAACGACAAAATGGAATGTTTTTGTCATACGTATGCAGCGAAAACAACTTCTCCAGCGCCATGACCATTATTTGAGTTTCGGCTTCCTCTACAAGCCATACATTCTTTTTAAAAGAAAAATAAATACCATGTTTTACTTTTATTTTATTTTTCTATTGAAAATAGTTTTCATAATGTTTTTATATCAATGTGTTGTGCTGATATCTTGTTATTGAAAGGTGGAAATGTTATGTTTCCTTTATGCATGTTTTATGTGATAAAATTATGTTATGGTTCTTGGGCATTGTTATGAAGATTGGTGGTTCTGTGATAAACTAAGGGCGGGTGAGCCCGATATAGCTCTCCAATTCATTGTGTAACGCGAAGGAGTGAAACGTTAAGGTTTCTCCGAAGAGATTTAGGGAATATACTGTGGTGGGTATTCCAAACGTAACTAAGAGGGTTACTCCCTATGTAATAATGTTATGAATTCCTCAAGTTACCGTTTATGTCTTATGATTTCTATGATTTATTCATGATTTGATGAGTTATGTTAAAGTGCCTATGTTTTATGGGTAAAGTATGATTTCATTCTTATTTATATATGAACTCACATTTCTTTTCCATATTTCTATAACCCTTACTGAGCTTTTTATGCTCATCCCAAGTTTTTTTTGAATTTTTTTCACAGGTCAAGGGAAAGGTACATGATATGATGATAGTGTCAAGGAAGTTTCAAGAAAGAATCCATGCTTTATTTTTAAATATATTTCTGTTGATGGGAAAAAATGAATACTATCTTTTATGTAACCACTTTGTTTAAATGTGGAATGTAATGAAAGTTTTATGATCTAATTCTCTAAAACTCTAAACCTGAAAAGATCCTCAATGTGTAATCTTGTAATAACTCAAGATTAAGTATGGTTTAAGGCTGGGGCCTTATAGATGGTATCAAGGATCGGTTTAGATAACTTTAGAGGTTAGGGTATTCTTTAAGCATAAGTGACCTTACCATAATGGTTAGGATTTCATAAAGAGTCCTAGTTTTAGATAAGTTAATGAGTAAGTATATCTTAGTGTTTATCTTCCTCATTAGTACATTATGATTTTGTTGATATACTCACACTGAACTTTTTGGTTTTAGTAAATGGCTAGATCTAGCAGGCACCAAAGTAACAACGGATGTGAAGGAAACTGTGACAGTTTTTTGAGCGAGCAACTGAATGATATGGGAGCTGCAATGAGAACTCTTGTATTTATCCTCAAACAACTATCTGGAGTCATGATTGACCACCTAAACCTTGGTGATTTCTCTAAGGCATGATATATGCAAGAAACAAATCCCTACGGAACTACATGTAACAATCATAAAGGTATGTGTGTTCAAAAACCTATGTGTCAAAGATGTGGAAAGAAACACCTAGGAAAATGATTCAAAGGGACAGAAATATGCTATAGATGTGGAAATGAAGGTCAGAAAGCAAGAACCTTCCATGGAAAAAGGAAGCATCTAGTTGACTCTAGGAAAGGAAAAGAAGATCTTTCTGAGGGATCAATAGAATGTTTTAAATGTGGTGTGCATGGTCATTATGCAAACACATGTCCTATGAAGAAGATTTGTGAATGGGATCACCATGATCGTACAAATACTCGTTTACCAATACCTAATTCCATTCCGATTGAGTATGATGAAACTGAAAATGACTAATCAAAGGTATGAATTATTTCATAACATCTGTTTTCGTATTTTGGAATCATAGGATGCGATTCATGATTTTGTTTGTAGGAAAGAAGTATTTCAGAATAAGTTGGAAAGTAATGTTTAATGGATCATGAAGAATGTTGAATGAGTAAGAAGTCAACATATAAGGTCTTCAAGAGTTATGGTGAAATTCTTAAGAGTATTAAGTCTCTTTTGATGATGGGGTTACATTAGAAGACTTTTTATAGTATGTGTAACCCTGATGTTTAATATATGAAAATTTTCTTCAAGGAATAGTTATCTGTTCTATTGTGGACATAGTTATAAAGAACCGTTTGGGTTTATATGATCCTTACTTTTGAGGTAATTATGGGTTACTATATATTATGATGGAAGTGAAAGGAATGAGATAAAATTGAGGTTAAATTATGTTATTGTTATTTTTGATGATTTTATCTCTTTTTGGGGAATGATTTGAGAATTATATAGTTTGGAAAAAGGACAACACACAGACTGTGTGACAACCTGTCATGTCAGACAAAGCTACGGGAATCGAACCCACAACAAAAGTGCAACTGGTATTTATCGCCTACCACTGGACTATGTGAAGTCCCTGGTTAGTATGACTTATTCTTTTTAGTTAGGTGACTTTATGAATTAAGAGTAAGTTGATTTTGGGTTATTTATGAAAATGACTAACCTATCATGGAGGATATGTGATTAGGTTAATTACTTTTCAATACGAGACTTTAGGAGCAACTGATGTTGTTTGGAGATAAATGTTACGATTTAACTTGGAAGACTATGTGACTAAATCCTTCAAATATTTGGGTTTCAATCTTATTTTGGTTTAATTTGAAGAATTTTATGGACAAATTGTTTATCGAATGGTCCTTGTTGAACTTTGGGTTTTGTTGGACAAATTTTGGAGATTAAGAATAGATTTTCCTTTTATAAAGGGTTATCCTTTTCTAGATTATCTGATCTTGTACTAACCTTTTTGGTTTTGGTTTTGGTTAGAGTTTAAAGACATGGAAAGTATATAGTTCTCTTTTGTGGATTAGGTTATTCTCTAGAAATTGATTATAGTACTCTTAATGCGAACAAGTCTTCCTAAATACTCGTATTTTGGAGAAAATATGAGTTTGAATAAGGAATCCAGTAATAGTTGAAAGTCTACATGAAAAGTAAATATGTTCCATTATGATTTATTTATGCTCAAAAATAAATTCCTCAATGAAAAGTAACTTAAAACAAAAATGTTTTCTGTTAAATTTTCCTATAGGGGAATCGAATACCGTTTAACCCATCACAAGTTTGTGATTTTCTTATGGTTAAATTTTTCCTAGACCTGTTTACTATCACTCTCCATCAGAACATGACCCTTTGTTTTTTCCTCCATGTCCTTATTTTCATACATGGAATCCTAGTATGGGTTAACTCGGGTGACCTTTGTACTTATCTTTCTTTATTTTAAGGTGATTGTTTTACTAACTCTTGTTCCAATGTGGGATTTTTAATGAAGTTTCCAAGCCCAATTTTAAAATTGTGAGGACGCAATTCCCAAAAGGGGGGAAGGATGTAACACCCTAGGTAAATAAAGAGCATGGAATTTTCACATTTATCCATATTTGTGAATAAAATTTTAATATAACTTTAAAGAGGATGCTATGCTCAATGGCGTACCCAACACACAACAACGAGTTTCTTGGGAATCTTACGTTGCACTCTAATAATAAAATAATATTATTTTAAATGGTAGTTAACTCCTAGCTGTTGTGATGGTGGGAATAAATAGAACTAACTACAAAATGATTATATATGTTTGACAAATATTTTTACTTTTTACCATAAATGTTAGAGGATTAAAAATGTGAATGAATCCAATTTTAAGCGTAAACATTCTAATATTCTTTAAAAGGTCGATTAACCGCCTTTTGAGGGTGAACCTCTTTTAAATCCACTATTTGAAAATTTTATGTGTTATATTTGACAAAATTAAATTCTTCATTAGAATCGGGACATCAAAATTTACATTGTGTAAATTTTTGGTACTTTTTTGAAAAAGTTCAATTTTTAATGAATAGTGAAAAATGTTGTATTTTAATTCAAAACCTCTTTTTAATCTAATTTATTTATATGATTAGATTATATTTTGAAATGGTTTTAAAGTAAAATTATAATATATCTTTACCATTTAATCAAATAGTGGTCATTGGAATTAATTTCACTTTGAAATTGGACTTAAACTAGTGTCAATCTTTTGATATATATTGTTTCATAAAAACATGATATTTGTTCTGACAACGGGAATTAATTATTAAATAAATTAATTTAACTTATATGTTATGAATTTAGTAAAATAGACATATTTTTTTAATTCGTAATATCAAATATAGCTTAGGGTGAATTTTTGGTAATTTTCTGAAAAACGTCAATTTTTGATGAATAGTGAAACCACTAAGTGGTACTTATAAAAACTGATTTTCTGTTTAAATGAAAATTTTCCACCTTTGTGTTTTGAATTTCAAAAATCCTACATACATGGTTGTCATTAATAAGTAAAATGTGGTTCAATGGGATTAAAATAATTTTTTGGTGAATAGTAACTTATTAAGTTTTTAATCACGATTAGAGGTAATTAGTGTAGTTTAAGGTAAAAATAACGTTTTAATAATATGAGATGAGCTTGACACATGTCCTACCCTCATTGGATGTGTCATGGCCGACCAAGAAAATCTATGGGTCAACTTGGGGACTCCATGGAGCCACTTTGGTTGATAAATGACATAAATAACTTTTTATGTAATGTTAAAGTACAAAATGACACAAACATGAGATGTTTTACTAAAACAATTTTTACATGGGGTTATTCAAGTCATATATTTGACTATAAATAGTAATTGGAAATCTAAATAGATTTCCTACATCATAGTAGTTTTTTTAATAATTTTTAGACAATAAATAAGTTAAATTATTTATGACATCATGATGATGCATCGATGACCTCATTATTTAACGATTTAAATAAAATGGAATGATAATGTAAAATCAAAGACCTACACATATCCAAAACCTATTTTATGGGTGGATTTATAACCCTTATCAACTTATCCTTGAAAAACATCAATGTGGGACCATTAAAATACGAAACTCATTCTAAAATAATGTAACATTTCTTTACTTTCCAAGAGTGCCCCTCCTCTCCTCTTATAAAAGGCCCCCACCTCTACCTCCTTACCCACATATAAAAAGCCTTTGGCTCGGCCAAACCCTGACCATTGTTTCTCTAAAAATCCCTCTATAACACTTATAAGCCTCAATTGGGTCATAAGTCTTCCCAAGGAAGTCTTTGAGCTCAAACCAAAGGGAGTTACCCGATTTTAAGGTAATGTCTTCACTTGAGTCCTTTTGTTTTATTTTGCTTCTCCACCCCCATAAACTCTTTTTATTCCTTTCTTTTGTTACAACACCAGTATAGTAAATATACTAGGATGTTTTTATGTTAAGTATTCAAGCTACAATAACACACACCTTCATCTAATGGTTAAAGGACATACTGTTTCTGTGGATGGCGAATTATTGCCTCACGAAACGATGATTGTTCAATATTCTCTTAACCCCTTTCATGGTGGCCATTAAGATGTCACTATATTTATATATGATATATAATATGTTTATGTTTTCCTTAAGCTTCCGTATTTTTCATTTATGGCATAACTTTATGGCTTCCATTATGGGTATACATGATATCTTCATTTTTGGAAGTGCGGACTACCGCCCCCTCAAAGTGATTTGATTCGTTAATACCATATGTGGTACGCATAAAGAATATATTTAATGATATTATATATGATACCATAATTTAATTAAAATACTATTATCTATCATTATGTTTTAATTCCATTAAATATGAAGTACAAATGGAAGTAGCGTTCATGCGTACTTATGGCATACCGTCTCCATGAATGGTGCATTTCATTTCATAACTCTAAATGTTATGTAATATTATAAATTAATGAATATACTGGATATATATGATATATATGATATCTACATCATGAATAAATCTCTGTAAATAATGGATATTTTACCACATGAACAACTTGTAATTATAAAGAGTTTATTTTTTACTCAAGTACCAATGATCGTTAAAACGACCGTTGTTAGCTTAAATAATAACATAGTGTTCATGACATGGTTATAAGTGATATAAAAGGAATAATGAACTTGAAAAAGGTTCTTAAGGAATTAGAAATTAACTCAAGTTTTTTATTCAGGAAATTAAAGAACGATTGAGTCAATTCGGACCCGAGGTAAGGGATCCTACTCCTCTCTTTCTTTTTAAGTACACTTTATGTCATTCCATTTAAAGTTCATATTTATTTTTATTGGGATGTTATTTTATATTAATCTTACTGTAATTTTTATGTTAATATGATGAGAGACCCTATTCTCTCTCATCAATCCATTTTGGAAGTTTTGAGTGGCGCCATTAGGCTGCCGAATTTTCGTAAGAGATCCAACCTCTCTCTTTCTTTTTAAGTACACTCTTTTATGTCATTCCTTTTAAGCTCATCCTTATTATGATTGGGATGTTTTTTTATATTACTACTACTTTACTTTTTATTTTCATATGATGAGAGACCTTATTTTCTCTCATCAATCCATTTTGGATGTTTTAAGTGGCGCCGTTAGGCTACCAATTTTTTGAAAGGGATTTTCATCCCACTTTTAGTCCCGTGAGATTTAAGCTACATTTGCCTCCATTTCCTCTGAGTGGTGTTTGTAATTCCCATTATTATACTCTTTGTGTAATATAATTTCATTTATGGGTATCTACATATTCATTGTATGACCCTTCTTCAATGGGGTGTAGGTTTCGAAATTTAACCAAGTCGGTAAGGGAACCTTTCACCCTCCTCTTTTTAAAAGACTTATTTTGTTATGTATTTTAATTCACATACTATTATATTGGGATATGTTCTTATATATACTTATTGATTTAAATTTTATGACCTAGTGATGAGATACCCTTTTTATCTCTCATCAACTCTTTTTCTGAATTTTGAAGTGACGCCGTTTGGCTGTCGATTTATTACAAGGGAACTTCTTAACCCAATTTTGATTATTTGGGATAAACTTGTACACCATGAATATGTCGTTCTATGATTATGTGTGAATGTACTCTGATTGTTTTACACCTAATACACACTTATATTTCGTGTATTCATTTGTCACACATAATTATGTTACTGATTTATCCTTAATCCAAGGATATCATCTTTGTATGGGACTTCGTCTGACTCTCCTTTCATTGAGGCATATTTTGTTTTATACACAACTTTATTTTATACAGTGTATAAACCCCTTTGACTTTTACATTTATTCAAAAGGATTTTTTTTTCTACAAACCATTTACTAAATGAAAAAAGGAAATGTTTTTGTCATACGTATGCGGCGACAACGACTTCTCCACCGTCGTGACCATTATTAGAGTTTCAGCTTCCTCTACAAGCCGTACCTTCTTTTTAAAAGAAAAATAAATACCATGTTTTAATTTTATTTTATTTTGGTATTGAAAATGGTTTTCATAATGTTTTTATATCAATGTGTTGTATTGGTATCTTGTTATTGAAAGGTAGAAATGTTATGTTTCCTTTATGCATGTTTTATGTGATAAGATTATGTTATGGTTCTTGGGCATTGTTATGAAGATGGGTGGTTCCGTGATAAACTAAGGGCGGGTGATCCCGATATATCTCTCCAATGCATTGGGTAATGCGAAGGAGTGAAACGTTAATGTTTCTCCGATGAGGTTTAGGGAATATACTATGGTGGGTATTCAAAACGTAACCAAGAGGGTTATTCCCGACGTAAGAATGTTATGAATACCTCAAGTTACCTTTTATGTCTTATGATTTCTATGATTTATTCATGATTTCATGAGTTATGTTAAAGTGCCTAAGTTTTATGGGTAAAGTATGATTTCATTCTTATGTATATATGAACTCATGTATCTTTTCCATATTTTTGTAACCCTTACTGAGCTTTTTATGCTCATCCCAAGTTTTTTTTTGAAATGTTTTTCACAGGTCAAGGGAAAGGTACATGATATGATGATAGTGTCAAGGAAGTTTCATGAAAGAATCCATGATTTATTTTTAAATATCTTTCCATTGATGGGAATAAATGAATACTATCTTTTATGTAACCACTTTGTTTAAATGTAGAATGTAATGCATGTTTTATGATCTAATTCTTGAAAACTCTAAACCTGAAAAGATCCTCAATGTGTAATCTTGCAATAACTCAAGATTAAGTAAGGTTTAAGGCTAGGGCCTTATATGTAGTGGGTGAGATGGAAGGACTTGTGCCTAATCCAAAGAAGCCTCTAGCTATTGCATAGATGGATTTAATTGTTGAGGATTCTTCTGAGTAAGAAAGACCTACTGAGAATTCTATTGTTATACATGAACATGCACCGGGTGAGGGGGAGTATCCAACTTGGCTCGGTACTATCTTAGTAGCTAATGAAATTGAGGATTGGGTAGAAGACCCAGGTTTTGTGGTTTGTGGATTAGATATTCCTGATCTTGATATTGAGTCATCCCAAAATAGAACAAAAGTCTGTTATGATATGCAGCCTGAGTTGTTATCTGAAGATGTGGTCAGAAGAGGTGATCTAAATAAGTTGAAGTCAGATCTTAAAGCTAGTTTTTTTGAAGAAGTCTGAAAAATGGAAGGTTACCTGGTATCATCAATTCAATCAATTATGACTGACTTAGTGGCCAGTATTGTATTTTAGAGAGCAACTACAGTTGTGCCTGAAAATTTGATAACCAGGGCTGATATTGATTCATTAAGGATGAGATGAAAGAGTCTTCTAGTGCTTCTGTTGCTGAGATTAAGCACTGCTTTGTTGAAGAGATCAGTAATATGGAAAAGTCTTTTGAACTCCCTATGGGTTGCAATATGTCAACCTCTGTGGAACAGATGATGGAAGAAATCAAGGCTTTCTAGATTCAATTATCTAGACTGACAGAGAATGTTGAAATTCTACAGAAATATGTTATCTATTTAGAATCTTATATGAGTTCTAAATCCCAAGCAGACAAAGACTTAGCTTATGTCAAATGTGTTGTGAACCAGATGGTATCATTCTTTGAGGGATTTAAAACCTCCATGAAAGATCATGTCAGCACCCAGGATTCCCAAGTAAAAAATATTTTCAGTGGGTTGACCAAAAACTTCAAGGAAACAATAACCTTATTTATTGGTTCTTTTGACTCCAGACCTTCAAACGAACTACATCATATTCGAGTTGTGCTGAAGGAGGAGCTTGGTTAGGCGTCAACTAGTGGCTCTGTGGACTCATCTGATCTTACCAAAGTGGTACCTTCTACTAGAGATACCTCTAGAGATATCATGAAGATTGTTCAAGACTATATGAGAGAAGTTTCTGCTTCTCAGAAAGAGGTGAAAGACTAGGTAGATTATTATTTCCAAAGGGTCTATACCAAGAAACAAATCAATAACCATTTCAATATAATGTTAGAAAACATGAGGCTACCACCAGTCAATCAAGCCTTCAGAGAGTAGGTCAGAAAACTCAGAGTGTTGACACCTACCCTAGACAAATTCATGGAGAACAAGGACGAATTAATTTCTGCTACGGAGAGATGAGGAGGAATCATTATGGATTTCAGAAATATTTTGTTGCCCTTCTTACATGTCGATGCTAGGCTAGTTATTGTACCTCCAGATTTACCTGCCTCTACCTCTACTGCTTCTTCTGCTCAGATGACTCCAGCCCAACCCATCCGATGCCTTACTCCTATGATCACTCAGAGAGCTACATAGTATAGACCAAACACCGTTTCAGTGGCTCAGCCTCCTATGATCATTTTTGGTGTTCTTAAGCCTCTACCTGCATTTCCACAGTCTCAGTCTACCTCGGATCTCAAAGGAAAATCTCATGTAGACATCCAAGAGGTGGATTGACTGATGGTTAAGCCATTTGATAGGAATCCTTGTATTCTTTTTGTTTCATTTTTTTATTTATATATATCTTTTCGGCCCCATGGAATGAAAATGATCTTATTCTTTTTTACCCTACTATTACTTTTCTCTGGGTTTGTTTCCTTCTTTTTTTCTAATCATAAAGGGGATGAACAAAACTGATTCATCATATGATTGGACTAAGGGGGATAAAAATGATCCAAATGAGAATTCAGGACAAATATGAGTTTATGAGAAATATAATATTACCTCTAATACATTTAGCTTTTCTAATCTTCATTTGAAAATATCATTATTCCCATTGATTATTTTCTTTATAATTCCTCTGATACATAATTCTGGTACTTTTTTTTATTTTCTCTAATACCATTGAATTTTATACTAAATCCTCTGATATGTTACTAATTATTTTGAGATTATGATTCAATAATTTTTGATTATCAAAAAGGGGGAGATTGTTGAGCTCACCTATCTGATTATCTCACTTATGATTTAATATGTTGATAATCCCAAATAATGTTCATTTATATATTAATTACTATTCATTCTACTTTGAAATAACTCTAACTCAATCAGGATGTGTTTTTTTTATAGAATAGATAAGTGTTAAGTCACTAATATACTCAAAGCTACTAATACAGACCTACCAGTACTTAGTCTACCAATAGACGTAGTCACCGATAAGCAAAGGTCACCGATATATATAGCTACCGGTATATATAAGTCCACTGGTAAGCTCATGTCACTGATAGATCTAGTCTAATGATATGAAGAGATACCGATACAAAGAGCTACGAATACAAAGAGGTTCCAATACAAAGAGCTACTGATACAAAGACCTACCAATACAAGGAGCTACCAAAACAAAGAGATACCGATACAAAGAGCTACCGATACAATGAGCCACTGATACAAACAGATGCTGATACAAAGAGATTCCGATACAAGCAGAGCGACCAATAGAAGGAGTAACCGTTACAAGTTGACCGTTACAAGCACTATGCTTCTTAAACTTTTATGCATTATTTAAATTATTCAAACGGTCATATTTGGTCAATTTAATGAAATAGCCATTAATTAATGTGGGTTGTTGGCATTTCAGGGAACCATACCTATTAACCATGAAAAGGTAATCATTCCCATTTCCAGAGCTGAAATATATAAAATGAAGGGCGAATGCTGTGCAAAATAAGGGTGAAAAAAAGGCTGAAGAGTGCTGAAAAGTGGTGAGTAAACACTGAAAAGAAAGGCTATGTCCATATTGGATGAATAATAGACATACACGAAGCAATTTATTCTTGAAGAGAATACAAGTTGCACTTTAGCAAGGAGTCAAGATCTACAATGAACTTGAAGAAAACGACCCACTTTGTTTCAGACAAAAACCAGAGAAGGACTCAGAAGCATTCATGATCAATCAAAGGAGTCCAGAGCTACACTTCAAATCACTAGAGCATTCTAAAACTTATATCTACTTCCTCAACGATTATTTCATTTACATTTTGAGCAGTGTGGATACCCTGTATATTTTATACACACACAGTCTCTTGTGCTAAACTGAAGGATTTTTAAATCCTCACACAAACCTTTCATAACTCTTGTGTATCCTAGTGTGGATAGTGGTAGAGGTAAAGTGTGACCTGGATAGCTTGTGTGCTACTGTTTTCCCATGTAGAACTATGGTAGAGGTCTTAAGACCTGGACAATCTTTTTACTATTGTTTACATGGATCCAGGGTGTGGATCAAAATTTATATAAATTGTCTGAGAGAACTATGTCTCAGCTTGAGACTAAAACTCTTATTTTTAAAACTTTTATGCTTAATTATTTTTATTTTAACCTATATTGAATATTTTTCTGCTAACTACTTTGAAATATAAAGTTGTTTTAAGGTTACTTTGATAATTAATCTATCAAGTGTTTGTATTTACTGTGAAGCATTAGGTTATCTTGAAATGTTAAATAATCTTCAGATTAGATTATCTGAGAACTAATAAATCTTTTGAGAATCTAACTGACCCTTTATAGTTTTACAATTTCACTATAGATTATCTTATTATTCAATTTGGGGGATTTTAATATTAATCTTTTTAATAGAAATTTTTAATTGGAACTCAATGAACCCCCCACTTTAGTGTCCACTCTGACCAATAATTTTTATAAAAAGGGTTCTTCCTATTAAACCATGGATTAAATAGCTATCATGTGTCAATGATGGGATAAAGAAGATCGATTTTATGCTTATGAGAATAACAAACCAATACATGAATGATGACTTTGAAATATTACCCTATGTAATGGGATACATAGGAAATGCATTTTATGTTGTGACTTGGTTGATCAAGAAGTGGTTATAGGGAAGTGATTTTTCTTATATATGAGTCTCAATTAGTAGGTGAAACAATATCATAGTAATGGAAACAAATGAGGTGGTTCAGTAAAAGTGGTATAAGGTAATTCATATGGTCAACATATCAAAATTATCCATTTTATGGTGTGTCCCTCTTTATGATTGTAATTTTTGTGGACTCCAAGAAGAGAATTTTTGTGAGATAATAACAACTTTTAATTAATGTCTCTTGATGGAACTCATGTATTATAGAGTTTGGTCACAAACGAGCATTAATTCAAGTGATAGATAGGATGTGGGAAATGATTATGTTTTTTTGGATTGGTGGAGTAACAACAAGAATTATCTTATGGTGGGGACTATTATATAAGACATAGGTTATGTGGAAATAATATTGAAGGGCAATTGATTAATGGGACTTGTGTTTAGATGATCATTCTTGGTGATGATATTCCATGATGAAAATGGAGTTGAGTGGAAATAGAATATATAAGGAATTATATAGATGAGTTTATATGTGATGTGTGATGGAGTTCAAACATTTGATTCAGTCTTGAGATGGAGAGATTTAAACCAATTTTTTTAAGTCAATAATGCATCTTTGATCACAAAAACCGTGAAATTAGTTAACTCAATAGATTTTCCAATCGAGGAGATAATAATGGTTTAATGGTATGGATACATGTGTGATTTCATTATTGATCATATGATTATTTTGCATATGATGGAATCATGATAATGTAATTAATGACACATTTGTGGATGATGCTGAGCAATTTCAATAATGGTTGACTGAAGGAGGACATACTGATGGGTTTACAAGTGTTTTGATGTAGAGGTCTAGAAACCACATCTGGTTTGTTGTTTGGATGTGATGGGTGTGTTTTAGAAATTTATAATTATTTTTAGGAAAATATTGTGTTCTCGTGATCTGAATGGATGGTAGAGGCACATTCCATCACAACTTAATTTTATTAGTAATGAAGTGTTCTATGTATTGATCACAATTATCAATTTTGATAATTCTTGTTTAGTTGGAAACCAATCTGGGAGGGGTGTAAGAAGAAGGGTGTATAATTTCAATTGAAAATTATAATGGCTGAGGCACCAATGCATCATAATTGGTTGTTATGGTTTGAAGATTATATTGGGGATAACTATATGACTAAGAATGAATTGTATAGATAACCCACAAATTTTTTAGGATAGAAGGAATAATAAAATAACCATACTAGAGTTTTAGTAATAGTTATGAGGATTGGATGATGGTTTAGTGGATTTTTTTCCTTAATTTTGAGGATTATATTTAGTATCATGTTTATAATTAAGAGTTAGAATGGGGATATATTTGGGGAATAGATGAAAAACATTATTCTAGATATTTAAATATATGACAATCAAGACTAATGTTTTAGGAGAAGTGTTATGGTGAGTGTATTCTAAGATCCCATGTTTGTTTGATTTTAAAATTTCTAGAAATATTTAGAATTATAGAATTACAGGATGGGATGTTTTTTGAACTAGAATTGAGGACCAAAAATATGAATGTCTAAACACCTCAATAGAGGTACATTGGATGGGGTTTGAGTCTAATGGGATAGGTGGAGGTCTCATAGGATCACTGGAGGTAGATGGGGTGTATGGGCTATATGGTGGCTATATCTTGAAGCAACTTACTAGTCACAAGATAACTATTGGATAACAAGTCTGCATACTAATAGCTAAACAAGCCTTCTAGTCTCACCATGTATCTAATATTATTTAAAAAATAATTATTTTTTCCCAAAACGAATTTTAAGATGGGTAACCCGGTTTCTTTATTTTGTTAATCCTACATGACCAAGAGGGTTCATCTCCCTTATTCTGTTCATAAACACCTTCAAGTTCATGATTTTTATGAATTATCCTGTGATATATTGTATATTATTTCTTAAATTGGTATTCTACTTCTTTATCATTTTTCTTTAATTTCCATTCCATGTTTTTGGGTTTTGGTGCCAATTCCACATGATCATGGAGGAATCAGTGCATTCTAATGGATATTGTTTTTTATAAGTAATTGGATGCCCTGAGAAAACATACACATCCCGTTAATCAAAATTTCCTCATAGATACATAACACCATAGATTAAATTATTGTTTTTAATAAAAATTAATACTAATTAGTACTGGAATTGATAGTTTTGGTTAGGTCATTGTCCTGAGGTGATACATGGAGGATGTCCTAAAACTCTGTTGGATGGTGAGTCACAGTTTCAGTGTTATGTTGTGATGTCGCGGGTTATATAGCTTTAAAAATAATTTTGATTAATTTTTTGTTTATTATATATTTTATAATTAATTAATTATCAATTTTTTAATTGATTTAGAGTCTAATGAATTTTCACATACATGGAGAGAAATTAGGAGAGTCTTGGAAAGTTTGGGATGTAACTATTTGCCTTTGATGTGAGGAAGGAATCATTTTAGATAGGTTATCTATATATAAACACTATGGTTTCTTAATTTTATTATATTAATTAATATATACTGTGTACCACCAAGATATATTTTGAATTTGTCTTAAAAATAATTGAATCATTTTGATAGTTGTCGATTCACGTAACACTGAATATAAATTTGGTTATATGAAATCACTATGTTTTTGTTGAATTAAATGAAACACCAAGTTTATATTTCACTATATGAAACAAGTAGATTAAATTAGTATACAAAAAAATAGTATATATGGATTACGTTTCACACAACATAGAGTCCATTCGATGGTTTGCAATACAAGAAATGATGAGTCTTACAGAACTAAAAAATAATGTTAATATTGTTATTAAAATATTATTAGAGTAACCACCTATAAATTGGAATAGAATTTAATATCATGATTCAATAAATCGTGAAAATATGATTTAACCTTATATATAAAATGAATTATTTGGACCTCTATTATATATAAATTAAAATAATAACTATTTGAAAATAAATAAATTCTTTTTCAAAGAAAACTATTTCCCTCTGTACAAACACCATTTTATCGTAATAAACCTGAAAAATAATTTTTAGGAATTTTTTAAATAATATTTATTTATTTTATATATTAATAAAATATTATTTATACTCATACAATATATTTTATAGTTATAAGATAGAGATAAATCAATGTTTATGTATAAAAAATTATTTTTTTTCTAAATGGTTATTTTATATCCTTTTATGGGTGAACCTATTTTAAATTCAAATGTTGAAAATTTAATAATTTTTTTTGAAAAAATTAACATAATTTTTGAATTAATAATATAAAAATTTACTTATGGTTATTTTTGGAAATTTATCCAAAAAAATTCATTACGGATGAATAGGGAAAATGCCAAATTATAATTAGAAACTTCTCTTCCATATAAATTATTTATATTGTAAAATTGTATTTGAAATTTGTTTTAATGATTATTTATATAAATTATAAACAATTTTATCCATTAATGGTCATTGGAATAAAACTATCATTTAATTTGGATATAAAAACATTTTAATATTTTTTTACTTTTCCCTTTAAAAACTCTCCTTCGCAACACATCTCTGAGATTAATTTTAAAATAATATTTTCCAATAATTTGATTATAAAATTAAAAAAGGATTACCTATTTTTTAAAAATAATTTATAATTTATATTATGTTCAACATAATCTTGGCCAAAAATATTAGAGAATGAAATTTAAATTAATTATAAAGATTAAGGTAAGAAAGAGTTTACTTAGTGGATACAATTTTAACTTCTGGGAAACAATACCCAAGGAACTTGTAAGAAAAAAATTTTATGGACATAATTAGAAAATATAATCCTTTTTATTAAATATATACTATTATTTTTTTGGAACATTATATAATGGATACCATTCAATAATGCATACCATTTTATATTTATAATAATTACACTCCTACTTCACAATAAAAGGGCTCTCAACACCCTCTCACTTCTATAAACCCATCAATACATTTGGATTTTAAAAACCTGGTAAAAATAATACCAAATATATATACTATAATTCGATTATTCTCAATTTGGGATGAAATCCAATGAAGGATTCCCTTTCAAGAATATCCAAAGGTGTAACCCTGAAAAGATGTAACGTTCTTCAACCGGAGTTTCTATTTTATTTTATTATCCACCCATTTAGTTCTTATAATTTTTTTGATTATATAAAAAATAAGTACCATAAATTTTACAATTTATTTTAATTATTAGGCTAATACCTAAACCTACATACAATTATATTAAATGTGTAATGAATATACCATTCTAGTGTACGATAGACTTCTGCCACACGAAACGATGTAATTTATTTTACCTTTAACACCTATCATGGTTGGGAATTATCATTTACATACTATTTTTATATGATATGTATTATATTTATTATTTATTTATACTTTCATAATTTTTCAAAAAAACATACCTTCTTTATTTCAATTTTTTGTACATATCATAACATCATTTGTGGATGCGTGGACTACTTTCTCCTCAAAGCAATGTGATTTGTTCAAAATTTTAATGGAATTTAGTAAGTAAAGATATATTATAATTATATGATATTTATTAATTATTAATTATAATGGGATTATAATATATATGTATACATATATGTCATTCACTTACTTTATTTTAACACGACAATAAAACAAAAACAATGTTTATTTGTACATATGACTTAACATTTTCTGGAATAGTGTATTCTATTTCATAATTTCATGCTTTATAGATTATTAATTTTTTTGTATAATAAATTTATATGATACATAAATAAGTTTTTAAATTTTTTAAATATGTAAATTTTTATCTAAGTAATAGAATATAGGAAAAAAGTCAAAACATATATGAAAAACAATGCAGATATTACTAACAACATAATATTAACAGACATTTTTAATAAACAGTTACTATAATGATATAATAAAATGATATATGTTATTATAAATAGGAATATATTTTTTTGTTACATTTATAAAAAACATACACTTATTATAATTAGGGTTTGATTGTTTGTAAAGAATTTCAATACTTATGGTAAGGGAAATTCATCTAACTTTTTATTTCTATGAGATACATGTCATATTAACCATTATATTATTTTTTGGGGGTGTAAATATTTCCCTATGAATTTTTATATATTAAATTACCTTTATTTCATGATATTATAATTTCAAATTGATGTCTTTCATTTTGGGGATCATGATTCCAAAGATACTCATGTAGTTTCTATTTTTTCATATCACATTTATTTTTGTTTGACTTATTACATATTTGTTAATTATTTAATTTGTGTGGTGTATTTACTGACCATAAATGTATCATATTATTATAATACTTATATTTATGGTTAATTATATATCCATTTTATGATATCATTTTTTTCCGAATTATATTTTAAAATTTTCCAAATTGGTAATGAAATTTGGTCAAAATTTTCTGTCTTTGAGACACATTCCATGTTATGAACATATATTCTTATAAGAGGTTCATATAATTAAAATTTTACATGTTATTACATTAATAGAATTATTTTTGTGATATATTATGTTTAATTTAATGTTATTTATTCTTGTGTGTTATGTTTAATAATTACCAATGTGGTCATAGTTTGTTGTTACAATCTCATCGTATATCATGATTGTTTAGGACTATGCTTACATGGATAAAATATTATGATCCATATCTAAATCATTATCATGATATTATTATCCAATGGGTTTTCATGATATCCTCATGTATTGGTATAATTTTTCCACACTATTTTACTTAACATCATTAAAAAATGTTTCCATGACAATTCATTTTTTTTCTGTTTGATTGATAACATATTTTATTCTATAACCCTTGTTCAAAAAAATGATTTAAATGATATTTTAATATAATTTTTAGAGAATTTTTATTCTTTTTTTATATATTGAAAAGGTTTTCAAAAGGTTTTTCAATGATTCTATAAAACTTTTTTATGGATATTTTCAAATAAAGTGGGTTTGAAAATATTCTTTCTTTTAAAAATTCATTTTCAATGGGGGAAAGGATATTATTTTCAAGTGATGTTTTCATTTTTTAAATCGTACATTTTATGTAATTAATTTATTTTTAAAAGAAATATATTTTTGATGTGTATCATGTTTAATGAAAATTATTTTCCAAGGAAGGTAATTTTCCATAAGAAATTTTCAATGTGATATTTCCATTTCCTTCTCCATATATGATGACATCCTTAAAATGGTAAGAATATCCAATTTTGTAATTTAGGAATCAAAAAAGATTTTAATACTATTCAGTAATACATGGAAAAAATGGGAAGTGAACCTAGTTTATTCGTACATGGCAAGAATGATATGTGAACCCATTTCAATAATACAATGATGGAATTAGAAGTGACCCCAGTTCAGTAATTGATGGATCAAATGTGAATTAAAATTTATTCAGTAATATAGAGCTATAATGGGAAGTGAACCTTTTTTAGTAATACAGGGATAGAATAGGGTGTAAAACTGGTTTAGGGCAAGAATTTTTCAACTAACATGGTCCTGAAAGTAATCCTTTAATAAATTGGACATATTTTAATATATCATCCACAATTTCTTGTTTTATTCCAATTATACGATTTCATTAATTATGAAATCAAATACAGTATGATTTATGTCTTATGATCATAAAATATTTATTCCATGACACTTTATTATGTTCTATGATATGATAGGTTTTTATTCTAATTATAAAATTTTATTAACATACCATTATTATCTTGATTATTATTACATATCTCATTATTTACCCTTATAAAGCATTTGATATCACCTATTTCTTATGTTTCCATTCACCAAGACACAAATAATGGTTTTAAGGAAGAGTTATACAGAAAAATACCATAGAAAGAGATATTGAATATCTTTCTCCAAACTAGAATAATGGCTTCCAAGATTACCAAGATAGTAATTTATTATGGTCCTCGGGAATGTATTTTTGTAAGGTGCTGAATATTTATCCAAAATGATGTAATATCTATGTATGTTAATCTTGAGTCTCGATATTTTCTATAAAAGGAAATTATTAGTCAAAACTAGAAACTAGGATGTTGAAAAATTAGTGAGATATAAAGGGATATTTATAAAGATATATCTAGGGATGTCTCTGTGGATAATTCTTGGGATGAGTTAAAGTATAAGAAAATATTCATGAATTTTTATAAAGGATAGAGTGACTGGTGCCCATAAAATACATAAATTTCTAGATAATAAAAGTACATATCTATCAAGAACAAATGTACATAGGTGTAACAACCCTAAAAATAACGTATTGAAGTAGACTCGATTAGGAACTGGTGCATGACAATAGACCTTGCTGCACACCTAGTGTGACACTCCTGGGGGATGTTCTTTGACAATTGATAAACTCTATAAGAACTATTATAAAGGATTTAAAATTAATATAAATATGAATAAAAAAAATATAAAACTATGTTTTAATTTATTAAATAACTAGGTGTAATATTTTAGGAATACTATAAGCAATTTTTCTTGATTATGTGGTTTTATATATTGATAAGTGTTTCTCACACTGTGATTTCTGGTTTTAGCCATTTAAAAGAACTTAAAGGAACATAATTAAAATTTAATGTTTATATGTGTAATGTATGGGAATTATTAAAATATACTTCTTCATTGAAAATTTACTAAAGATAATTAGGACGGTTTTATGGGTATTGGTTATTCTCTTGAAGATATAGGTGTTGGAGCTGACATGTTAAAGGTATCAAATGTTATAATGTTCTTTTTTTTCATTAAAAGAAAGAGTCATGAATAGATCATGGTTGAGGAAACTTAAGACATTATTCATATTTTAATAAAGGGGTGTTAAGGAATAAGATAATAAAGCCTAAGTAATGATTCAACAATAATATTGGATGAATGAAGTTTATATGTTTTGGAACTCAGAATTATGTTATTGAAATCATGAAATATATAAGTATTTTCAGTATAAGTTTTCTTTAAAGATTTAAAAGGATATATTTAAAAGTTTTGATGATGTTTAAAGGTGATTATATGGAATAATGGTATTTTAATTGAGGAACGATAACCCTTAACCTATTCTTGATATTGAGGAAATTGTGTTTATCATGGATACAGAGATGATTGGTATGGATAAATAATGTTGGACAATAATTATTAACATGAAGCAATTTATTTATTTGTTTAAAACTTTGTAGATTTTATATAGGGTGAAGATTAAAATATCATGTATTTAATTATTATATACATTAATATTTAGATATGGAAGAATTCGTGTTTTTTAAAATGATTCATTGTAATTCAGATTTTTACCATGTCTTAAGTGAATATACAATGATGGTGTTCACATGTATGGAATGTGGTAACTATGAGATACTTTATGATATATAAAGGAAAAATGTTAAGATGATTTCATGAACTTATTTCTAATTCTTTCGAGTATCATCATTTGTAAGGCTTATAAGGTTAAACATTTATTTAATTGTTTAAGTTAAACATCTGATGAGGTTATTGAGATTTGAGTATTATCTCACCATATGAATATTTATAAAAATTAGATAATTTGTGGTAAATTTTTTTCAATGATTATAACTAAATATATATGCAATTACAAATCATTCTACATCACAACCTATTAGTATATGAGGAACAAAAAACTCACCTTCTTTTCTCATAGTAAGAGATGAAGTGGATATCAAGAAATGTGTAACCAAAGGGTGAGATTAGGAACATGAAAAAAATATTATCAAGTAACTATTTTTACTTATGTTATTATAAAGACAAATAAGTCCTCAACTCTAAGAAAAATATATTTAAATATATTTAACATAATACCTTTTGGTTTGGATAAACCAATAGTCTTATAAATCATCATATATTTATAGTTTTGAGGCCCTTGACTTTCCATTGATAATTCACTTGTTGTTGATCAATGATAATTATAACCTTATAAAATTATTCTTGGTTTTCATCTAAGAATAATAATCACTAAAAACGTATCCATTTTTAATGGAAGTTTTAGTATTCACTTTTTAATGGAAGTTTTAGTATTCACTTATAAGAAGTCTATTTGTATAAATGGAACATTAATGTATTGAGACATTGATAAGCTTGGAGAATTTTAGGGGTGAAATTCAGTTTATGGAGGGAAAAATGTAACACTCATTTTTTATGAATGACTATTTTTGAAATAATTTAATCTATTTGATAATTTTTATATCACCCAACACTAAAGATAGATTTAGTTATATGATGGAATAAATTTTTTCCAGTATAATAAACAAACAAAGTTATTGTTTCACTACATATAACATATTTGAAGGCTTCAAATAGATGTGAAACAATTTCTATCTTATGTTACATACAATACCGTGTCCCTTCGATGTATTTCATTAGACATAAGGCCCGGTTTTACCGATCTACAAAACACTGTTAATATTATTCTTAACCTATATTATAGTTAAAACCAAACCATTCGAATAGAAGTCAAGAGTAAGATTAAAAAATTGATGAAAATATGATATACATTTTTATATAAAATTAATCATTTGATTAATGATTAATTATAAATTAAATTAGTAACTAATTGAAAATAAAAAAAAATTCTTTTTTAATGAAAACCATTTATCTATGTACAAACATTTTATTATCATAATAAAATTGAAAAAAACACTTTTTGTGAATTCTTTATATAAAAAATATATATTATATATCCAATAAATATTTTATATACTCATCCAATATATTTTATAGGTTTATGATATGTATAAATCCATTTTTATGAATAAAAAGATGAATTTTTTCTAAATATTAATTTTACAATTTATTAATGGAGAAACTATTTTAAATATAATTTATTGAAAATTTTATAGATTTTATACAAAAATAAAAAGATATTTTTTTAAATAAAAATATCAAAATTTACTTTTGGTGAATTTATGTATTTTTCTGATGTATTTCATTTTTGGATAAATAGTGAAAAAAACTGAATTTTAATTCAAATCTTTTTTTAGTTTCCCTATATAGTTAAATTATATTTTAATTTTTTATAAAGTATAATTATCTTAATTTTTCTTTATTTTATCAAATATTTTTCATTGGATCTAATTTTACATTGAAATTAGATTTAAAAATATTTCAAACATTTGGACTTTATCATTTTTATAACCAATTTCATGAAATGTTTATGGAAATAATTTTAAATCAATTTTTTCAACTTCACTGATTAGAACTTGGAAAAATAGATTCTATATTTTGAATCAAAATATTTTGTAATGTTTAATATTATCCAACGTGCATATCTGTTTTAATTTATTCTCCTTGATTTCAGTTATTATTACTTCATAATTGTATAAAATCATAAATATTCATAATAAAATGTTATGTTTTTTATTTTAAGTGTCTGACATAATCCTACACACACTTTAATCAAATGTTTTATGAACATACCATTCGTGTGTATGACAGACTACCGCTGTATGAATTGATGTTTTTCGTTTTCCTTTACCACCTCTATTGTTTAGGAATTGGGATAGAATTTTTTTAATATAATATATATGTTATTCATTATGTATTAAATAATATTTAATTATAACATATAACATAGCTTCATACCTTATTTTTCTAAATATGATAAATTTGTTTGTGTATGTGTGGACTACTGCCTCCTAAAATAGATGTGATTCATTATCACATTATATGTAATATATTATGGATGGGTTTAGTAAACATATATAATATATATGACATAATAATGAAATTGATATGATAATATATATATATATATACATATATGTAATTTAATTTCTTTTTTTCAATATGACAATATAAGGTAAAAATTGTTCCAGAATACGTATAGTCTATCGTCTCTATGAATGGTGTATTCTATTATATATTTTTATAATTGATAGATTATTATAACTATTTAATTAATGAATATATATGTTATTTATATCATGATATACAATTTAGAGATAATTAAAAAATGATATATGTAAGAGGATCAAGAATAATAATTCAAACCTGATATAACAAACAAAGCTGATATTACACAAAACATAACATTAACATGAAATTGTTAACATGTGAGTAATATAAAGGAATAATAAAACAATATATGGTATGATATATAATAATATGGTTCTGTGTCAGATTTATAATACAGATATACTCATTATAGAGGATGTATGAATGTGGGTGAAGAAATTCAAGAATTAGGATATGAGAATTTCATCTCATATTTTTTAATTTCAAGAGAAACATTCCATATTCACCAAACACCTATTTTGGTTGGGGTATATGCTTCCATATGGAATTTTATAACATTAAATTATATTTTTCCATGAAATTAAAAGTTTAAATTTATATTATTTATTTACGGGGCTATATAATAAAAATTATCTAAAGTAGTAAGGGATTTCTTATCTCACTTTTATTTTTGTGTGTTTTATGCCTTATTCAACACTCATTTCTTTTTTTTTAGGTTTATTTAATTACCAAGAATGTATTATTTGATTATTATTCATAAATTTATGGGTATTTTTATATCTATTTTATGATCTATCTTTTATTGGGTTTATGGGAGATGGAAATCCTCTTACCTGGTTAGATTCGCTTCCCATGGTCTGGATCCATAATTATGAGGCTGATTATTATAATACCCCACATTTTTGACTCTTGTAACTTTCCTTACATTTATGATTTTTCCCTAGACTATTGGTAGGGAGACCTTCAAAAAAAGTTACCAAATCAATAAAGATTTTTTTCTAAATTTTCCTTCTTTGAGACACCTACTGTGTTATAAACCTATATTCTTCTACAAGGTGTATATACTACCCTTTGAAATGTTATATCATTTATATATTTACTTTAATGATATTTTATCTATCATTTAATGTTATTATTTCATAGGTATTATGATTCATTGTTTGAAATTTTTTAATGTTTTATTGGTACAATCTCTGTAAATATTGAGATTTTTTATGATTAAGATTACATTGATGAAATATTATGATCCTTATATCAATAGTTATCAAGATTTTATTCTACTATTTTTTTCATTATATATTCATTTATTTTTAACATTTTGTACTCTTTCGTAAAATAGATAATTAATAAAATGCTTTTAATAAAAAATAACTTTCTTTCTATTAATTTGGAAAATGGTATTATAAAAAAACATGTTTTAATATATTTAAAAAAACATTAAATTTTATTTAAAAATAATGTTCAATGAAAATTATTTTTATTTTATGTTTTAAAAAGGTTTTTAAAATGTTTCTAAAATAATACATTATAAGTATCCCAGGTTATTTTCAAATTAAATGGTTTTTAATATATTTTATGTTTTGAAATGTGTTTTTCAAAAAGGTAAGGTTAATTTCCATATGATTTGTTTTAAATTATTTCTAATTATTAAATTTTATGTTTTAAAAAAATTAACATAAATTTATTTTGAAATATTATAACATAATATGAAAATTATTTTGAAAGAAATGTTATTTTCCATAATAAATTCTCCCAGACATATTCCAATATCTTTCCCCATATATGATGAAATAATTTGATAAAGTTTATTAATTTTTTTAGATATGATACATGTACACCATTCATATTTATTCTAGCATTATTTTATGTTTAATAAAAAATGTTTTCTATGAAAAACATTTGTCTTCCACAAGTTTTAAAATGACATAAAAATTATGTAACCCACTTTTTTTAAAGAGTAATTCTATGAAGAAATGATTGAGAACCCTATTTATATTCCATAGGTTATGAAATTGTGAAATTTTTGTGATACACTTTCAATTCCATGGTTTATGATATGATGTTTATAAAACAAATCTATTTTTATGGGTCATGATATGATGAGTTTTTTATTAACATATTGAACATGTTTGTAAGATTTCATTATATGAATTGTGGGTAATATATATAAATCTAATTCATTGGGTAATGATTTATATCTCATGAGTATGACTGGTTTGGAATGAGGAGTTAAATTAATTTAGAATGAATGGTTTGGAAGGAGAAGTGAACCTAATTTAGTAATACATCGATTGAATGAGATGTGTACTGAGGTCAGTAATTAATTATTAGAAAGTGAAGCAAATCTGGGTCTATAATAGAAGGTTATAAAGGTAATAGAACTTATTTCGGTAATACAAGGCTAGAATAGTAGGTAAACCTAGTTCTGTAATATAGGGTAGGAATAGGGTGTGAACCTGGTTCTGTAATGGACTTCGTCTACAAAATAGTCTGGTAAGTAATCCTTGACTAATGTGGAAATAATTTTATATATCTTCCACAATTCCATGTCTCATTATTATATTATGATTACATGGATTAGACTATTTATTACCATATGATTCATGTCATATGAATATATAATCATTGTTCCACAATTATTGATTACGATCGATGATATATTGTGTATCATCTTCTAATAATTCGATCAACCTTTTATATCCTTATTCCCATGATTAGGCCTACATATATCCATGTTTACCCTTAATGAGAATTTGATCTCGCAACTTTCTTATGTTTCCATTCCTTTGGATAATAATAATTTTTTTAAATAGGAGTACTAAAGGGGAAGATATTTATGATAGATGTTGAGGATCATTCACCAAACAAGAAGAATGGGTTCTAATTTTCCAAAAACAATAAACTATTGCCATCCTCATGCTGGTATTTTTATAAGTAGATAACTATTCAAATAAAATTATGTAATATCCATGTTTTTTAATCTTTTGTTTCTATATGCCTCCTCAACACATTATGTATAATGAAAATTTAATTTAATAAAATTGTCAATGAGAAAAAAAATAAAATTTATTATAAATTAAAAAGTTAAATTTATAATGTAAAATGACTAATAATAGTCTACACAAGGTGTATAAGGTCATAAGTTCCCCCTAGAAATAGGATAATTTCATCGAACACTGATGTATAAAAAAATAAGTTATTTGACTAGAAATCCATTTGATAATTAGACCCCTCTATAGGTGTAATGTTACAACCGGATATTTTAAATGATGAAAATTATTTTTTATAGAGTATATGACATACAATAGAGATCATAAATGAACCATGATATATTATTTAAATGTTATTGTTAAATAACTAGGTATTAAAATTTATAGTATGAATATAAAGAAAAAATATTTTAAATTATTTATAAATATTTTATGTGAGTCAAATATTTTGTTAAATATGTACATTTTGAGTAAATTCCTTATATGCTTCGAAAATATATTTTTCATCTATAATATTTTTCTTAATTTTTTTGAGAAAATAATATAAATAACTTATACCATTAGTATAATTTTTTTTTTGTAAAAAATGAACTCATGTTTTAAAATAAACAATTAAAAACTATCTTTGAGTAAAATAGTTGGATTTTTTATGGAAAAGTGTAAATTTTTTGTATATAGTAGAAAAAACCATTTTTTAGGAAAATAACCATTTATTTTTAATAAATTAAACAATATAAAATTATTATTATTCCATATATATTTTTCAAAATAGAAAAAAATAATTAATTAATATGATTTAATATCATTAATTACATTTGGATCATTAATATACCAGAATTTTATATATGTTTACTTTTTAGATTTAAAATGCATATGTTCAAAAGACTATTTTTAAGTGCATAATGACTATACACATTAATTAATATACATAAACCCTTATATGAATATAATTTAATCAAATATATTGATTATATATATATATATATATATATTTAGAAACATTTAATGTTGATTACTAGCCATTGTGTTAATATAACATCATATAATTCTTGAAAGATACATTACTGGAAAAATATTTTTTTGAGATGTTTTATGGGTTCATTTTTATATAAAAGTATAACACATTTTTGAATATTATTAGATAAAATGGCTTCCATATTTTTTTATCATAATAATTAACATTTGGTAATGATTGTATTGTAATTATTGGTTATAATGAATATTAAAAATTGTAAACATTTATCACCTTAGTTAAAGGGAAAATAGAGTTAACATAGAATAAAAATAAGATATAGGGCCACAAGTTATCATCTTAAGTATTATTATAGAAATTAACTTACACCCTTAAAATCTTATTATTTATATTAAAGTATTTCTGGGACACTTTTTCAGGAAGATTACCTATATAATAATTTATGTAAAGGGAAAGACTAGATGTCACTCTCTTTCATTTAAATTTATCTTGTATTTTAACATATGGATGAAAATTTATGGTGAATTAGTATTAATGGTTTTCATTATAAATAAATTATTTCATTCCTGTATATTTGTTTTAATATTTAGTATTATATAGGTACCTTAATCTCCTATATAACACTAACACAATTCTTTTGAAAAAAGTGGAAAAAACCTGGAGAAGTGTTTTAAAAACATCAAAAGTAATGTATTCGAGATGAGTGATGGTTCTAGAAGAACATTATAGTTTATAATGATTTATATTTTTTAAAATATATTAAATTTTAAATTAATTATTATATTCTATTCCTTATATTCAAAATAAATTATTAGTCTAAAAATGATATTAATGATATTTCATGTTATGTAATATTTTATTAAATTATTAAAAATTAGAATAAATATTATATAGAAAAATTAAGATAAGAAATGGTCTAAAATTTCAATAATTTTCTATTTATGATCCAATTTCTATATTATATGTAGAATTATAACCCTTTTAATTTGAAAATATTATTACCGCAATATAGGTAAAAACAAGTTCCCTTTAGGGTTAAACTAATAGATAAGGGTTTCATTCTAATTAAACATAAATAAATACTGTAAAATGGGAATATATACACATGATAGTATCCAAAATTATAATCCATGTCCATTATGATGTATTTAAATTGAATATTACCTTAAAATAACTTAATATTTAACGAAATTAAAAATTTTCCCCTCCCCTAACATATAAAAGAGAACCACCTATCCTATTTTCCTCAAACATAAATAACCATTTTTTTCATCAAAAAACTATAAAAATTAATTTCTTATATACATTACCACATTATTTGGATCATTATTTTATAATAAAATATTCTTAGGAAGTTTTTTTTGTAAACCTAATGAGGTTTTTTGAAGAAGATATATCATTCTTAACCAAGTGTTTTTTATTTCGTCTTCTACAACATTAAAATATTATTCCACCACAATAATATAAAAATATAATTATCCAAAATATAATGATATTTTATAATGTTAATGCAATAACCAACATCTATCTGTTATTCAATCGAATGGGCAATAAAACCATTATGCATTGTTTAGGAAGACTACATCCTCGTGAACCGATGCAATTCATTTTCTACAACCACCACTCAGGAATAGTTTTTATGATAGATTATATATATATATTATTTTGATGAAATTTTGATCACTATATATATAAATATTTTATCAAATAATTATATTCATTTCAATTAAATTAAAAATGACAACATCGTTCAAGCATACGTGTGGATTACCTCCTCCACAAAGTGATGTGATTCATTTTTCATTACCATATCTTATGTATGATATATATAAGTATATTGAATGAAATAGTATTATATTTAGGATATAATGATATTTTTAGAAAAAGAAAATAAGGCTCATCTTTTTTCTATCAAGATCATTGAAAAATGGAAATGTTACTCATGTGCTTGTATGAAATACCCTCTAATTGATTACAAAATTGTTAATTTAACATTATAATAATTAATATATGGTATTATATTTATAAATTTATTATAGAAATTTTAATTAATTAATAATTATTATTTTAACAGAGATTAATGAAAAATGAAATATTTTTCAATTTTCAACATACCGTTGTCATTTTGGACATATGAACCAAATTTCATCAAATCATATGACCTAAATCTAATTGATTAAGTAATTAAATAAACATGGTAGTATATAATATAAAAGTAATAATAAAAATTTAAAGGGTTCTTAAAAAAGTAAATAATTAAAATTAATCAATTTTTTTAGGAAGATAAATAACATTTGTGATGAGTTGGCCATTAGGTACGGCGTTCTAACTCAATTATCATTAACTGAGGCATAATTTAATGTTATGTACCAATTTAATTTATATTATGTATATAGTTCCATTTAAATTATTATATAATCAATAATTAATAATTAATGTTAATTTATGTTGCAAGTAAAATTATTTTCTCCAAATGGATTTGACTTGAAATTTACTAAGTTGAAAGGGGTTTCTTAACTCAATTTCCATTCATTATGATATAATTCTACATAATAGACTATAATATATCATCATTATGTGTGAAATTAAATTAAATTTTATTATTTTTTATTTACACATTTTTGTAATATTAAATTTTTTACATATAAGAACTTCCTTGATTAATCGTTGCATCACGTTATGATCATTGCAGTAGATTCCATACCAACATTCTTTCATTGAGACATATTAATTGTTAGGAACTTAATTTATGTTATAGGATGAATATAAAACCACTTTAATAATTAATATCATGATTATTATTATTCTCATGATACTTAGTTTCTCATTTACATCTATTCTTTCACATAAAATTTACAAAATTTGTAAGGGTTTTCAAAACTAAATTTTCCTTAATTGGTTTATAGTATTACTTCATTGTTATTTATATTATATTATTATTTGTGTATTGTAATTTTAATAAATTTATGTTTTATTTAAACTTTTTATCTTTTTTCAATTGATAAAAATAATATATTCAATCAATAATCCTTACATTAATAATATTATAATTTTCTGTTAATTTCATCTTAATTACCACTTCATTAAGCCATATTTGGCATTATGCAACAATTTACTATTTTTTGGTATATATAATACCTCATGGATATATTTTAAATGAATAACTATTTATTAATTATGATTAATGTTTTATTTTATTTTTATTATTTCATGAGTTTTCAATTTAAAATTTACCAATGTTTTAAAAATAGTTTTTAAAATCCACAATAATTTATTTTTTCTTATATTTTCATTGAATTAATATTATAATTTATCCTTAATATGATCCAACTGGTATCTTATACTTCATATATTTATAGATCTTCCTTATATCCTTATATCATTTCCTATCAATTTCAATTTAATCAATCAATGAAATTTTTATAAGAATAACCTATTTTCTTCTCCTTTAATCAGATGTACCTTTATTTCATAGTGATTTAAAAAAATTGTATTATTTATTAATTAAATGATATAAAAATTAATATTTAAGATAACCATTAATATATAAAATATTTTAAATTATCAATTATATTACTTTCTACAAAATGAATTTGTTGAGTTTCATTACAAAAAAGATAAAATGAATTTTTTTGACATATATGAAATTAACAAACTTAACCACCACAATAACCATTTTATGATAATTATTTTTTTCTAAATGTTCTAAATGATATTACAATTAAAAATATTAAATCAACACCTATTTTAATATTTCATTTCAGTATTTTTCATTTTTTCCCAATGGACAAGATCTCATTAGAAACCCTTTATTTTTGATGAACTGATGGTCATCTCATACCTCTTATTAATGTTGTTGTTGTTAAAAAATGTTAGACATTAAATTATTTAAGGTAATTTAAAATTAAATTAATCGTAAATATAATTCTTATTATTATCATGGATATGATTATTTTGTAAATAGCATACCATATTTACATTCAATGTTTTATTATGCAATTTATTTGACTAATTGTGTAAGATCTTGGTAAATTAGTATTATTTACTCAATATGAATATTTATTGATATGTTTTAATATTTATGAATCTAATATACTAATAAATATTTGAGTAATATATCGAACATGTAGTGATGGGTGGGTATTAGATATACATGGGTCAACAATATGTTAATTGGTCTAATGCAACAAATCAATAAGCTAAATTAAATGGGATTTTGAAGTATACCAACCCATAGATTAAACCGACTTGGTGAAAGGTCTTGAAAATATTTATATAATGATGTATGAGATAACTATATCCAATATTAATAATTTCCATCATTTATATTTATGTTATTATTTTATAAGATATTTTTATGGACATTATATATGCATTAATTTTTTTCTCATTTTATTGATTAAATAGATTGAATTTCTAGTTATTTACCATCAAATATTAATTATGACTTATTTACTAATGATAGATTATACTCTATGTATCGCTTAATGATATTTTTATTCCACTCATTATTTTGTTTCCTTTTATCAGGATATAAAGAAAGAATTAATGAATTAGTTGAAGGATAAATTTTTTTACATTCAATATGTTTATTTAATTTTATTTCAATTTTACTTTGAGATTAAACTATTTATAGAGTTTACAAAAAATAATATATTATTCAGTACATTTGGGTGCGATCTGTTATATATTGTAACAATTTATAAATGTGACCATCAGCCATGGGTTATTTGGTTTAGGGTTTTTCTAGATGGTATTAGATCCAAATTTAGTAGAAAAATTGTGAACTAATTTTAGAATGAAAATTTGTTGGGGAACATGACCATATGACATACTTATAGAAAAATCCCCAAAGAAAAATTGTTTATGCTTAATTTTATGATAATTTAATATTTTTAGGTACCACAAAGGTTAAATTTTTATAAGGATGGTTATTATTTTAAAGGCATATATAACCCTTTTTGATATTTTTTATTATAGTAATTTGATATGATTATGGAAATATTTGTTGAAATTTATTGGAAGAAAATTCTTTGTGTTACAAATCTATGGATAAATAGTTGATTGTGGGGTGGGGGGTTGAGTATGCTTTCACATTCAATATCATCAGGCTCACCATTTTTTTGAATTACCTTTTTTGGAAGTTTCCTAAATGGTTAATCCATGGAATATAAATCACCCAATAAATCAAATATCCACGATAGATCATGGAATAGCTTTCCAAAAGAAATTGGTTTTTGGAAATCATAAACAATAAAACATAAAAAGTCACATTGGTTAAGAGGATGTGAGGTTAGTATCATCTCACCCTTTTGGGGGGATTTTTATTCCTTTTTGAAGACCCTCATATAGATTTAAGTCATACTCAGTAATTATTTAATTAAATTCAAAAGGTATAATTATTCGCCCGTATGTATTAACAATCAATTATAGACATCAATTGATGGGATACTATTGTTATATATATTTTTTTTCATCGATGAAACCATATAGATGTATCCAAGGTTCCCCATTAATGAAACCATTTTTATTTATATGAGATCTTCCATCATTGTTATGTTTTTTATTTTCCCTTTCTTTTTTTAAGGCACACATTTAGGCACACTGGAATATATATTCATATAAGGAGATAAGGGTTTTTTGGATGTTGGTATTGAGCCCATCATATGGTCTTCCAATGTATCTTCATGAGAGGAATGATAACCCATGTAGACTATCTCCACCTAATAGTATATGTCAAACATTTTTGGGTCATGCGATAAGGACGAAACCATTCAGTTTAATTTCATATATTAATAAAATATGAGATGAAGATTCCTAGAAAATTATGGTGTATAAATTACATATAAATAGACCTTATTTCTTTTTTATGGTAGTATATATGAAATTGTAGTGGAGGAACTCACTGGTAATATGTACTGATGAAGATTAGATGACAAGGAATGGAAGGGATGTGCCTCCCGAGTGGAGGAATGATCTTATTGGAAATGTATACCAATAAAGACGGTCATGGAAAAGTATCGGAAGAATTATAAATATCTAGGTCAGATTTGAACCTATTGGGAATATGTTCAAGAAAATATTAGGGTTTATTAGGGTTCTAGGATTTAACCTCAAAGAGTCATCTTATATATCCCGTTTGGATGGAAATGAAACACTACATAAGTCATAATGGTTAAGGATTACACTTATAGAGGAAGTCTAATGTTGCTTTATCACGAATATATCACTTTGAATGGTGGTATCATCAAGAATATGGACATTGGAGAGGTTAATAACACATCTATGGGGGTTAAACATTGTAGGAGACCAATGTGGTGAATATTTTACCATCCTGATGTCTTTATCACCACTAACCACTAATATCAGATTATTCATGCTAAGTCTATGGTTCAAAAGGAAATGAATGATATGGAAATTCACTCAATATCCTTCATTTTTCAGTTGACGAGGGTGATGTTATAGATATATGGGGAAATTCTTGCATGAAATATTAGGGTCTTAGTGTATGAGGGATTCCCAAAGTGATAATTTTAATAGGTGTAATTAGAAAGGATGATACAACACAGGCCCTCATCATAGGAAAAAGAAACTTATCCTCCCAAAAAACTAAAGGGGAAGGTCTCTTGAACTACTTCTAGGGTCAGGGCTCCCATTAAAATGAGAATACATAATTATAATCCTACCAAGGATCATAACTAGCCTACAGGATAAATTCAAGTCTTCTATTACCAGGGTAAAACAAAGTCAAATGAGGTGGAAACTTATGTTTCTTATACCCTTATGGTCTAAATTTTGTCGCCTCAATGGAGTCTTTGACATGGTATTAAATTACTGGGATTTCTTGGGAGAGTTTTGACCTATCATTTGGATAAGATAGAGGGATTAAAGGGTGTATCACATAGGGGAGTCTTGGGTTAGTTAATTAGTTATTTTCCATGATAATAACTAGGTGATATGGCATTTACATTACACAAGAGATAACTAGGAATGAATGAAATTAATTCTCTCATGTGATACCTAGGTGGGATATGCTTGACATTTCATAGGTAATAATTGGGAGAGACAGTTTTGGATACACCCATGTGATACATGGGTGAGCTAGGATTTTATTCATATAGATGATATCTGAGCAAAGTGGAGGTACCTCACTCAAATAGGTCATGGATGAGTTAGACATGCCTCTTGGGTGATGAAAATACTGAGAAACAATGCATCATATAGAACTTACATAGAGCCTAAATTTTTTCCTCATGTTTATTTAAAAGAATCATGTGGAAGTATCAATATTCAGAATAGAGATTTTACCATATGGTTGTGGACTATGTAGAGGGAGATCCTTATATATGTATTGTGTTTTTTATACCTTGGATAAACTTGACTCATTATTTTCCCATTTATCTATCTTATTTTGACACATAGAGAGACACATTGAGGGTTTGAGGACTAGGGTGATGGGCCAAGTATTCCAGATATTTGAGATTTATCTTAATATACCCATACTTCAATATAGGGATTCCAAGGGTTATATTTATATGAAAATACATGACCCTAGGTGAAGGAGGTTTTCTAAAAAAGTACATCTCACTAGAAGACCATGCCAGTCTTACAAGAAGGTGGGTACTGCATTGATGTTCGATGTAGGATGGATATATGTGATTCTAGATGTCCACATATATGGTTCATAGTAACCATACCTAGATGAAATTATCCACCCTAAAGGTGAATCAGTTTGATCTACGCGGGAAAATTTAGGTAGCCTCGCATTGTTATACATAAGAAAATTGGAAAATTTCATGTATTTTATTTACATTTATAATTCAATGACATTCATTTTATACTTTAAATCCTCATATAAAAAATTGACATTCATGAAATCACCACAACCCATAGAAATAAATCTAATTATAAGACGAGAGACTAATCTCAAGTTAAAGAGAAATATGAACTGTGATTGAATCTCAATTTGTTTTTGATAATGAATTTTAATATTTTTTTGGTCATGTTTCTTGAAAATTTCTAAGAACATATTTCATTACTAGATAACCATTGGATTGGTTGATCATGATCATCTCTTAGGTTATCCATGTAGGTCAATCAGGTAGGTCTTCTGTTAATGTCATTCACATAGGTAAAATGTGTAGGTAACTCAAGAAGGTATATTCTGAAAGTCAACCCAGTCCTATAAATGCATGATTCTGGAAAGTAATTTCTTTTCCACATTAAGACCACATAATCCCTCTTATTTCACTAGTCATCTATGCTGATCTTATTATACTAAACCATGAAGAGATTGTTTCACATACATACTACATTCATGAATGGATCAGGATAATTCCTCCAAGTAATTTAGGTGAGTGGACTATGTGGGGTGGCTTATGAAAGTGACATGTGCATGGTCACTTAGTTGAGTTATCCCTGTGAGTTCACTTGGTCATGTGACCTGTGTTGGGTGACCAGAGTGAGTGGCATGTGTGGGGTCACTCGAGAGAGTAACCTACCCTATGTCCCTTGGGCGAGTGACCTATGCGAGTTCACATGGGTGAGGTAACTACATGAAGTCACTATGTTGTTAAAATTTATCAATATTAAATTAAAATTTTAATGTTCAATGAAATTCATGGAGTATCCATATAGGTATCCAAATGCCTTCTCAATTAGTTTATGCTTAATATTCTTATGTTGTTGTTCACATTAAAGAGATACTGGGTATCATTGGTCCCACATTCCATATATGACCCTCAACTTACAAACCATGAAAATAATTTGAAGAAATATTATTTAGAATACGCTGAGAGATTCTTAATACCATTTTCTGGTTATAGACTTTTGAGAGACATTCTCTTCTGATTTATAGTAGACTTTATACTGAGGTACTCATTTAATGAAAATATGAGGGTTACTATTTCCAACATTTCTAGTTTGGGGTCCATTTAAGGATGAGGGAATGATTCCATCAGGGTATATGATTCCCCCAATTCAAAAATTCTAGACTATCAACTTCAAAATCTTCAATCATGAATGCACATTTATGAATCAATTTTCTTTGTTTTATTAATGGACCAAACAAATGGATGAAAATAATAATGGACATTTTCTGTCTGAGGATGGGTCAAACTGTAATAAATTTTTATTTTTTAGGTGTCCAAAAATATTTTATGTTACACCCCGAGATTTTATGAGAAATATTTTTTTTTAATTTTTTTGATGTCTTGTGTTGTAAGCTACACCAATATTATCTTTCTCTATATGCACCACCATATTATCTTGTAGTGTACGTAAACACTATTCTTGGCTTGTGTTGAATGCAAGAGAGATCGTCCTCAATAACCTATGTTGTATGCAACATTGAGTTTCATTAAACAACGATATATTGTTAAATTTTTTTACTAGACGTTATGAATACTATTAACCACATTTTTAATTTTATAACATTATAATTCATCTTAAAAATATTCTAGAACATTGTATGAAAAAAAAAATTTGGGTAAAATAAGTACTTTTCAAAATATGCAATTTTGCTACCTTTTGATGGCGCACCCATTTTAAATCTAACTTTTTACACATTTATAAGTTCAATTTTACAAAATAAACCTCTTATTTTGAATCAATGTATAAAAATTTTCATTGGATAATGTTTTCATATTTTTCTAAAACTGTTCTTATTTTGATGAATAGTAAAAACACGCTGAATTCTACTTAATAACAACATTTTCATCGATATAATTTATTCAGTTAAATCATAAAAGTAAATGGTTTTAAAATATAAATAGAATATATTTTTACCATTTAATATAATTTATTTAATTATCAATAATTTTACATTGAATTCGAGGGTAAAATCAATTCAACCTTTTGCAATGTTTTAAATAAAGACCCATTTTTTTTCGATAGTGGGATTAATATTAAATTAATTTCTACAGATTTTGTGAATTGTGTTTGGAAAAATTGATTCCATATTTGAAATGAGTAGGTGAAAATTATGTTAATAGGCTACTTTTTATATTTGGGCATTATGAATAGTAACAGCGGTAAAGTTTATTTACCATAGTTAAAGGTAAATCAGGTAATTAAGGGTAAAAATAATATTATAAAATTACCCTAAAACTTGTCTTAATATAATTTTATGATTATATTTATCATTGAAACATACTTGTGTTGAAATGGAATATATTGGAACCCACTTGGATGTGATTAGGACCTTTAGTTTATTTTATTTAAAGGAAAAAGAATTATGTCTCACTGAAACTTTAATAATTAAAGTATCTTTAATATAGGGTTATATAGAATATAAATTCAATTATAAATACTAATTTGAAAGATAAATTTGTTTTCTTTTTTACGGTAATTTATTTGTAATTTTTATGAAATATTTAATTACCTAAATAGCTTATACATTTTTGATGAAAAAATTATTTATTCAATGAAAAATAAATAATATAGTTTTTATTGCCCCATCATTGGTAGTGGGGTGGTAAGGGTTTGCGGGGGGTGAGGGGCATGTCATGGGTTCAGGTCCTCGAACTTTTGATTTAATGTAATTTTCTTTGTTTTGTGTGTGTCTCTTTCGCGGTTGTACCCAATTTTTTAATAATATAGTTTTTATTCAAATAATAATAGACATAAAAGGCCCACAAACCCGACCAAAACATATTTTTCGTGTATATCTAAACTATAATAACCTAATGGTAGAATTTTGGGCATTTTTAGCCTTATAAAAGTGATTATGACACTTCTATTATTTTATTTTAAAATATGTAAAAGTTTTCACCTACATAATTTAATAAATATAACAATTTAAATGTTATGATTTTAGGATGATAAATTCGAGTAAAAGTATTATTATGAAATATATTAGATTTATCTTTATCATAACATTTTAATTTTTATTTTCATGAAACAAATAAGTATATTAAATAATTATATATTAATGTTGTAATAATTATTTTATTAAGGGAAATATCAAATAAATTGTTTAAAAACATTAAAATAAATATTATATGAAAAAATTAATGTGATCCATGAATTTTATAGATTAGTATGACATGTTAAGAATCTACTAAATATTTTGGTTCTAATATATCTTTTGTGTGTATTTTATTTAAATTAAAATAATTGAATAGTGTCCAAATTGACACTATTGACATTTTATAAAAATAACATCTTAATAAATTGTTTGAAAATCAAAAAAATATTTAAAAATTAATAATTAATAATTATATGGGTGAAAATTTAATAATTTATGTAATTATGGAAAATTCACAACACATAAGTAAGTTTTTATAAAAATTTAAAAATTAGAATATTATTATCACATATAAAATTAAATATATTAAATAAAAATAAATCAAAATTATAAGGATTAAAATAAACTTAAAACCTATTTAAATTTTATTGTTTGATGACTTTACAAACCTATCTTATCTCATATTCAAATTGAGTCATTTTTGGAGATTTTCAATTGGGGTTTTATTTTATTATTAACTAATATTTTTGAGGTTTCAAAAAGTGCCCCTCTCTTCTCTTATAAAAGGGCACCTCATCCCTCTTTTACTCACACCATTTTGTGCCTTCATGCTCAGCCAACCCCTACTCATTACTCTTCTAAACTTCCTTTGTAACATTTTGGGGATTCTGGTCTTCTAAAAAGAAAAACTATAGTCCCTAAAGAGGAAGTTCAAAGGAGGTGCATCGAAGAAGAGGTAACCTCTTCTACCAATTCATTCAATTTTCTTTATTCATCTACTTATTCTTCTTTAGTTGTTTCATTATAAAGTAATTAAATAATTATCACTAATATACTTATATGTTATTATAATTATGAAACAACCCCATTTCATCTTATATCCTTCCTACGAAAAACTAAATAATCGCACTTGTGTACATACGACTTACCATCTCCACGTCATGGTGTAATCTGTTTTTCCACCACCACCTTACCTGGATGGGTATAATGCAGGAAATAAAAACTATATATGATTATTATAACATAATACTAATTCTGAGATATTATATCATCCACTCCAATTCCATTCAATAATTATGGTAATGATATCATTACTTGTGCATACGTACAGATTACTGTCACGACGATGCGATGAGATTCATTCTCCATGTTAACCATTCAAGAATGATTATAAAGTATATATAACAAATAATTGTGAAATATAAGACATAATAATGATACTAGATTTATGAATAATTTATTTACTTAGTTCCATTCATTCTAATAAGGAAACAAAAATAGTCTTCATGGATACGTACGACCTACCGTCTCCATGAACGATGTATTTCATTACATTTATCGATATTATATAAATATATATATATATATATTATATTATGAATGTATATTATATATAAATCACGTTTTACTTCTTGAAGGTAATTAATCATGATCTATGTAATCATATGAATAATTACAAGTCAAAACATGTATGATAAATGATATGATTTTACCCAAAACACTACTTTAACATGGAATTGAAAAATGAAAGGGTAATATAAAAGTCCTAAGTAAATCATATATGATATCATAAATATTATTATGGATTTTTTATAAGTTAATAATATGTTTTCACCCACTATACAGGAGTATTGGACACATATAGATGAAATTGGACATTAGTTAAGGGATAATTATTCCAATATCATTCTTATTTGAGTGTATTTATTCGTAAGTATTTACTAGGGTTCAATTTGTCATCCATGTCCATGTTTTATAAAAAACTATTTTCATAATGTTTTTACTATTCTTCTAGGTATTTTTAAAGTTATTTTTACCTATTTTTGAATTTTACTATGTGGTATGGAAGGAATATTTCTTTTTTTACTATACGAGGTACTTTTTGACTTTTCTGAAAAAAGTACGGGGATAATTTTTATTTATCTTATACTGTTTGAACTGATTTTTACGATTTTATAACTCCTTATTAACATAAATCTTATTCTATAATATTTCATCATTATTTTTAACTAAATTGTTTTCTTTTAAATTGCATGTCATTTTGAGAAAAGAAAATGATTTGAAAGAAGAAATGATATTTTCCTCTAGAATTCATTTCAAGTGTTTTATCAAAACTATTTTCCATCTATTATGAAATTATTTAATATGGTTATGTTTAAAGCATAATGTCCTTATTATTTTCAAGGGTTTATTTTTCTATGATGAAATTATATCCATTCTTTTATATGGATTATGTTATGATGGGATGATATTTATGAAACCCATTTTATTCATTGGGTTATGATGAATGAATTATTTTTTATTTTGTGGCACATGAAAGAATGATTTCATTATGAGATGGGTGAGACCTATATCTCCATCTAATTCATTGGGTGACAATTTATATCTCATGATATAGACATGGCTAGAACGAAAAGTGAATCTGGTTCAGTAATACAGGGCTGTGACGACAGGTAAACCCGGTTCAGCAATGGACTTTGTCCACTATGATGTTCTTGGCAGCAATGCCTTGTCTACTATAGAAATCATAACATGTGCTTAATGGTTTTCCACAATTACGTGGTTTCTTCCCAAGCTATTTTATCATGATTAATGTTCCTTTATGATCTATTCCTTATGTACTTCCATGATTTATGTCATTACTCATGATTTTGATGTTTTATATTCATGTTTTTACGTACAAATGTTTATGGATTATTTTATGTTCTCCATGTTTACCGTTACTGAGCATTTTAGTTCACCCTTTTTATGTTTTATTTTATCCAGGATATAAATAAAGGTTTTAGGTAAGAAAAAAGGGGAATATCTTTATGGGAGATGTTGAAGATCTCTCACTGTGATTAGAAGATTTTGTTCAGGTTTGAAAAGACAGTAAACGAATACAGTCTTTGGGTGTCTCTTTTAGTTTTGTATTAAGTATTCTGCAAATGTAATGTAATTTCCATGTAATTCAAGATTTTGGTCTCTATAGTTGGTATCAAAGAAATGGTTTTTTTCAACCTTTAAAAACTAGGATGCAAAAACTTTAGTGAGATCCCTAGAGATATTTCTAAGCTATGTCTAGGGACGTCCAAAGGTTTATTATAACTATCGGTTACAGTCCTAGAATTATGTTGACAATCATGAAAAACCTAGGGTGAACCTAAGGTGTCATGGAATAAAAAATATGTGATAAGTTAGACATCCTATAAGTGAATTTTTATGATTATGTGGTTCTTTGTTATTTTAACTGTTTCTTACACGTTGGATTCTCATTTTAGTCAATGGAGGGAATGAGAAAGAATTTGGTTAACATTGATTCCAATGAAAAAATTGGTGACTATGATAAAAAGTTGTGTAATTCTTGGAGATAATGATATTATGATTATGCCGAATCATTCATCGTGATATATGATTAACAAGGTGAACTTTAGTTGTATTCCTAAGTCATCAAATAAGAGGAAGGTGGACTTTTATGCATGTTCAAATGGTGAGGATCATAGTGGAAGGATGATTAAGCTTTATTCATATCCAGAAGAAGGGTAGAAGAACCTTAAGGAATACCTAAAATTCAGGAGAGGACGTTATCTGGGTGGGGAAAAGGGGCATAGAGTAACAGACAGTTATGGAGTTTAATTTCTTATCTATGGAGAACATGGGCATTACCCAACTCAATGCCCTGACCTAAGAGGTTACGTCTACATAGAGGAAGGACAAATTCTATGACAATCATCAAAGAGGATGTGTTAAAAGGATTATGTATTGGAATTCAATAATAGTGTTGTTGAGGTACTTGTATGGTACATTGAAATATCTATTTATTGGTCCATTGTGGTTTTCCATAAGAATATGTTACTAGTAACCCTGAAAAGTGATTGAAATATTTTCGGAAAGCAGATGATATGCACATAATGAAGGGATAAAGGGATAATGATATGTTTGATAGTATATATGATCTCATGAAATATATAAGGAAAAAGTGACATTATGTTTGGAGTATATAGAAATTTTGGGATTTTGGTATGTTGAAAGTGTTGAAATTTGAAAGAATTCATATTATCACTAAGGTTATATGGTAATTCATGTTTCGTGAGAATACATGATTACGGTATTAAGATGTTGGGATTGAGACCAACAATATATATCTTATAATATATGGGTGATAAATGATGGTATTCATGTAGAGACCCGAAGCTTGACGTACATGGACATTACATTAAATTTGTGGAATACTTAGTACATAACAAAAACACACACACAAGGATCGTAATAGTTTAGTGTCTTTGGAAACTCGGGACGTAATCTTCTAATCGTGGTGAAAGATCTTCAATATCTCCCATAAAGATCTTCCCCTTTTTTTAACCTAAAACCTTTCTTTATATCCTGGGGAAAAGAAAACATAAAAGGGCGAGCTCAAATGCTCAGTAAGGGTAAACAAAAGAAAAATCAATCACATCATATTCATAAGAACATAACTTTTGGAAATCTTAACCTGCAAAAGAGAGCATAATTTCATAACATGGGATAAATCATAGTAGTGAAATGAAATCCCAATAATCATAACCTAAAACATGAAACTTTGTGGAATACACACATAATCATAGAAAATCATTTCTTGTTAGTCAAGACTCATTGCCAAGACGATCTTAGTGGACAAAGTCCCTTTCTGAATCGAGTAACCCTCGTTCCAGTCCTGTTTCACTGAACCAGTATAACCTACCATTTCAGCCATGTCTATATCATGAGATATAAAATCTTTACCCAATGCATTGGAGGGAGATATAGGTCCCACCCATCTCATAATGATACCATTCTTATGTGTGCCACAAAATCATAAAACATACATCATAGCATAACCCATGTAATAAAAATGGGATTCTTAAACAACATGACATCATAAAACAATTCATATAAGATAAAGGAATTCATAAACATATTTCCATCACAACATAATCAAATCCATGTAATAATAGGGATAAAAACAGAACCCTTTATTATCTTAGATGGAAAATAATTTTGATAAAATACTTGAACTCCATTCTTGAGGAAAATATCCTTTCTTCTTTAAAAACACTTTTCTTTTCTTAACATGTCATACATTTATAAACTAAAAGAAGTTGATTAAAAATAAACTTGAAAACTTGTAAAGGAAGCTTCTTGGAAATAATTTTTTAAAAATCCATTCATGCCGTATAAGTTAAAAAAAACATTCTTCGTACTTTTGTCGGAAAAGTCAAAAAGTTACTCGTATGAAAAACGGCAAAAGATTCCTTTCATGTTCATTACTAAAAACTCACCGAAGGGTAAAATTGGATTTAAACTATTGTAAGTGGATGGAAATAATATCACATATTGAGGAAACATGGATGTGGATGATAAAATACACCCCAGTAAATTTCAATGTATGAATAATCTCGGATAAAAATGAGATTGTGATATTTCCCTTACCTTATGTCCGACTTGCTTTGTAAGTGTCCAAACCTCCTGTATAATGATTTAAATCATGTTATTGACTTATTACAGAATCATATTCATTGTTATGATATCATATATGGTTCACTTATGACATTATATTACCCGTTCTTTTGTAAATTCCATGTTAAAGAAGCGTTTTGGGTAAAATCGTTTCATTTATCGTAGGTGTTTTGACTTGTTGTTCTTGACATCATTATTAGATATATCATGATTTACATACTTCCAGAATATAAAATATGATTTATATATCATATATATTCAGTATATATATATATATATAATAGGTAGATAAATAAAATGAAAAACACCGTTCATGGAGACGGTAGTCCGTACGTACGCATGAATGCTGTTTTCCTTTCCTTATTGTCTTGAAATGGAAGTAAGTAGATGACATACATATGTATATATATACATAACTCCATTAGCTTTATAATGTCATATATATCATTATTATTTCTTATATATACTTTATAATCATTCGTAAATGGTTAACATGGAGAATGAATCTCATCGCGTCGTGGAGACGGTAGTCCGTACGTACGCACGAGCGATGATATCATTTCTATAAATATTGAATTGAATTGGAGTGGATTATACAATATATCAGAATCCATATTATGTTTTAATAAGAATGTATAGTTATTCTTTACACCATTATACCCATCCATGTAAGGTGGTGGGGGAAAATAGATTACACCACGGCGTGGAGACGGTATTCCGTACGTACGCACGCGCGGTGATTTCTTTTTCCGTAGGATGGATAGATGGTGAAATAGGGTTGTTTCATACTTATAATAACATATCGGTATATGAGTGATACTGATGTTATTACTTCATAATGAAACAACCTAAGAAGAAGAAGTGGAAGAAGAAATAAAGATGAATGAATTGGTAACGGTAATTACCTCTTCTTTGAAGCACCTTTTGGAGACCTCCTCTTAGGGAACTAAAATTGGTCTTTGAGGAATACCAGAACCTCTAGGATGTTGCTAGGGAAGTGGAGAAGAGATTTTTGCAGAGGTTGGCCGAGCTTGAGTGCTCAAATTGGTGTGAGGAGGAGGGGGAGGAGGTGTCCTTTTATAAGGGAGGAGAGGGGCACCTTAAGAATATCTCAAAATATTATTTTATATTAAAGTCAAAATCGGTTTATAATGGCTCCAAAGGGTCTTATTTCGAAGCTAAGGTGGGGATGGGTCTAAATCCTATCAACCAATAGGATTTATACAAGTTTAGGGTTTTATTTTAACCTTATCAATTAGATTTAACTCTAAGTTAAATAATTTAACTTTTACCATCTCTTTTTGTTTTCTTTCACTATATGGTTAATACACTTACTATAACATGCCAAAAGAACCCCAAATTGTTTATTATTAATATATATATCCTTATATAAGTCATTTGGCCGAGACTTTGATTTTTACGAATAAAATAACAATTAGTAATATAATATTTGATTTAAAAACTATTTTGTGTCAATTTTGACACTATTTGATATATGATTTTTGTGAAAGTCATAACAGAATTATATGTTCGAACCAAGTTGATTAAATCTACACTAATATATCATAGTAACCTAGAAAATTAGTGGAATTCATAAAAAGTATCAAATTACATTTATTTTTGTGTTTATAACATCAATTATGTCAATATTTGATTAATAAGATAATTACTGCATCATCGTTGTGTCATAAATAAATTAAATTATTTAATGTCTAAAAATTACAAATAAAATACCATTATGTAGTAAATCGTTTTAGCTTTATAATGAATATTTATAGTCGAATTTATCTTATGTATAACCCCATATTAAAAATGGTTTACTTATTAAACTTTGATTTTATCTATTTTAACCCTTCTTTAAATAAATTAATAATAAATGTCCTAATCTAATCCAAGTGGGCCTAAATGGTCATATTATATTCATAAGGTTGTTTTTGGTCGAATTACACTTATCCAATAGAATTAGGACATGTGTTAGGGTAATAGTAATATCATATTTACCCTTAGTTACCCTATTTACTATTAACCGCGGTAAAAATAGTAAAAAGTTACTATTCACCAAAATATTATTTTTATCTCATTGAACCAAATTTTACTTACTGATATCAACCGTGTCTGTCAGATTTTTGAAATTCCATTCACAGAAGCGGTAAAATTATGTTTTATGCAAAATTCAGTTTTTAACCTACCACTTAGTGGTTTCACTATTCATCAAAAATTGAAAGTTTTTAGAAAAAAGCCAAAATTTCATCCTAAGCTATATTTCATATTCCGAATTCAAAAATGAAGTCTATTTTACCAAATTCATAACATAGAAATTGCATTAATTAATTTTATAATTAAATCCCGCTGTTGAAACAAATAGCGTGTTTTTAAGAAACAATATCTATCAAAAGATTGTCACTTGATTATGTCTGGTTTAAATGTGAAATTACATCCAATGACCAACATTGTATTAAATTGTAAAAATATATTCTAAATATACTTTAAAACCACTCAAATTAATAATTTATCACTATTAATTATTTTGATTAAAAAAGTTGTTTTTAATTATAATTTAGTAATTTTCACTATTCATCAGAATATGAAAGTTATCCGAAAAGTACCAAAATTTCACCTTAGGCTAAATTCGATACTTCGAATCCAAAAATGAAGTTCATTTTGAAAAAATAAGATTTACAGAATTTTAAAAAGTGGTTATTACTATTCATAACGACTAGTTTTAAAAATATTTTAATAGCATATCGTTGTTTAGTGAAACTCGGTATTGCGTATTACACACGCTATCGAGGAAGGTTGCGATTGCGTGTAATGCAAGGCAAGTCAAGGATGCGTGTTGTGCAAGCTCCTTTTGGTGTAGCGTACAACACAAGACATTAATAAAATTAAAAAGAATATTTTTTTATAAAATCTTGGGCTGTTACATTCTACCCCCCTTAAAATGAATTTCGCCCTCGAAATTCGTCGGGGTTATAAATGGTTTACTATTCGAAAGTTTCTTTAATAGAAACCCACATCGTAAAAAGGAATATCAAAACCAATCTTTAAAAACAAAAGTATGAAACGTAACGGTTACCCAAATAAACTAATCATTGGGTTTCCACATAGGTGAAAATATGGATATGGAAGAGAAATCTAACCATCATGTTCTGATGGAGAGTGGTAGAGAACATGGCTATGGAAAAGCCAGTAATCACAAATCCATAGATTTGTGATGATATAAGGTACCATCTGATTCATCAGGTATAAGATCACTAGGACAACATTTTTGGTTTTCAAGATCATTTCCCTAAAGTTGAAAATTTGAATTAGAATAAATACTTACTTTATTTTGGTACAATCTCACTGTTGTTCGTGCCTTGAACAATTTCCACTTAGTCTCTTAAATAAATGAAGTTGAATTTGTTATTCGTGAAGTGTTAGCAGATCATGTGATAGAACGACGGGTCATTCCATCTGTCTCAAACAAAAGGTTAGCAAAAATTATATACATAAGTCGATCTATAGTGAGATTAATCATATATGGTTCCTAAAATGGACTTATACTTCATATATCATACTGCTTAATATAATAAAACTAGTTTCTACTAAACAGGGACTTCTTGTAGGCCAGTGGTAGGCGATAAAGGCCAGTCGCACTTCGGTTTTGGGTTCGATTCCCACAGCCTTGTCCGAAGTGATGGGCTGTCGCCCGTCCTGCAGGTTGTCCTTTTTCTAAAACTACATTAATATAACATCACATAAAGAATATCGAAAAACAAACAATACTAACTTATGTCCAACTTAATTCATTCCAATCTTTAGGCTTATCCATAATACTACAGTCCACTCTCATAACAAAGTGAAAACAATTACCAGAGATTTAATACCATCGTTGATCCCCATATATCATAAGATATGTTTTGTTGGTCACATTCCAAACATTCAAAGTCCTTAATCATGTATACTCTTGAATACCCATTGAACCTTAGTGAAAACTTGAATGCAGTTAAAAGTTAACACTTTCCACATACCAAAATCCTCAAAATTCTATATACTCAAACCATGATATCACTTAGTCCTTATATCAATCATGAGCTCATGAATACAATCAAACATCTCATTATCTTCTTATCCTTTCATTATGCACTTATCATCTACTTTCCAAAATATTTGAATCACTTTTCATAGTTGCCGGTACCTTAAAATTATTGAAAACCACAATAGACCAATACTTAAATATTTCAACACACCATAAAAGTACCTCAACAACATTATTCTTGAATACCAAAACACTTCAGTCCATCCACATCAATGATTATCCTGGAATAAGTCCTTCCTTGATTTAGAAGTAACTTTTTAGGTCAGGGCATTGAGTTGGGTAATGCCCATGTTCTCCACAAATAAGACATTGAACTCCATAACAGTCTTTCACTCTATGACCCTTTTCTCCACACAGATAACATCGGTCCCTCCATTTGAGGTATTCTTCAAGGTTCTTCTTCCCTTCTTTAGAAATCTCAATCTTCCTTTCTTTATGCTCCTCAACATGCGAACATGCATAATAGTCTATCTTCCTCTTCTTTGATGAATTAGGCATACCACTAAATTTCACCTTGTTAATCATATATCGCGATGATTGATTCGGCATAATCACAACATCTTTCTCTCTAGGCATTACACAATTTTATTGCTCATAGTCACCAATTTGTCCATTGGATTCAATGTTAACTGAATTCCTTTTGGTTCCCTCCATTAACTAAAACACAAAAATAATTTTGTGATAATCAAAAATCATGCTAGAGAAAACAACATAGTAAAGAGAAAGTATCCTCAATACCTAACTTCTTAGGTTTAATCTAATATCGTTACCATAGTTCTAGGAATATATCCTATACGTATACTTATCCTTAGGGACATCCCTAGACATACCTTAGAAATAACTCTAGGGATCTCACTAAAGTTCTCGCATCCTAGTTTCCAAAGGTTGACTAAACCTTTCCTCTGATACCAACTGTAGAGACCCGAAGCTTGACGTACATGGACATTACATTACATTTGCGGAATACTTAGTACATAACAAAAACACACACACAAGGATCGTAATAGTTTAGTGTCTTTGGAAACTCGGGACGTAATCTTCTAATCGTGGTGAAAGATCTTCAATATCTCCCATAAAGATCTTCCCCTTTTTTTAACCTAAAACCGTTCTTTATATCCTGGGGAAAAGAAAACATAAAATGGTGAGCTCAAATGCTCAGTAAGGGTAAACAAAAGAAAAATCAATCACATCATATTCATAAGAACATAACTTTTGGAAATCTTAACCTGCAAAAGAGAGCATAATTTCATAACATGGGATAAATCATAGTAGTGAAATGAAATCCCAATAATCATAACTTAAAACATGAAACTTTGTGGCATACACACATAATCATAGAAAATCATTTCTTGTTAGTCAAGACTCATTGCCAAGACGATCTTAGTGGACAAAGTCCCTTTCTGAATCGAGTAACCCTCGTTCCAGTCCTGTTTCACTGAACCAGTATAACCTACCATTTCAGCCATGTCTATCTCATGAGATATAAAATCTTTACCCAATGCATTGGAGGGAGATATAGGTCCCACCCATCTCATAATGATACCATTCTTATGTGTGCCACAAAATCATAAAACATACATCATAGCATAACCCATGTAATAAAAATGGGATTCTTAAACAACATGACATCATAAAACAATTCATATAAGATAAAGGAATTCATAAACATATTTCCATCACAACATAATCAAATCCATGTAATAATAGGTATAAAGACAGAACCCTTTATTATCTTAGATGGAAAATAATTTTGATAAAACACTTGAACTCCATTCTTGAGGAAAATATCCTTTCTTCTTTAAAAACACTTTTCTTTTCTTAACATGTCATACAATTATAAACTAAAAGAAGTTGATTAAAAATAAACTTGAAAACTTCTAAAGGAAGCTTCTTGGAAATAATGTTTTAAAAATTCATTCATGCCGTATAAGTTAAAAAAAACATTCTTCGTACTTTTGTCGGAAAAGTCAAAAAGTTACTCGTACGAAAAACGGCAAAAGATTCCTTTCATGTTCATTACTAAAAACTCACCGAAGGGTAAAATTAGATTTAAACTATTTTAAGTGGATGGAAATAATATCACATATTGAGGAAACATGGATGTGGATGATAAAATACACCCCATTAAATTTCAAAGTATAAACAATCTCGGATAAAAATGAGATTGTGATATTTCCCTTACCTTATGTCCGACTTGCTTTGTAAGTGTCCAAACCTCCTGTATAATGATTTAAATCATGTTATTGACTTATTACAAAATCATATTCATTGTTATGATATCATATATGGTTCACTTATGACATTATATTACCCGTTCTTTTGTAAATTCCATGTTAAAGAAGCGTTTTGGGTAAAATCGTTTCATTTATCGTAGGTGTTTTGACTTGTTGTTCTTGACATCATTATTACATATATCATGATTTACATACTTCCAGAATATAAAATATGATTTATATATCATATATATTCAGTATATATATATATATATAATAGGTAGATAAATAAAATGAAAAACACCGTTCATGGAGACGGTAGTCCGTACGTACGCATGAACGCTGTTTTCCTTTCCTTATTGTCTTGAAATGGAAGTAAGTAGATGACATACATATGTATATATATAAATAACTCCAGTAGCTTTATAATGTCATATATTTAATTATTATTTCTTATATATACTTTATAATCATTCGTAAATGGTTAACATGGAGAATGAATCTCATCGCGTCGTGGAGACGGTAGTCCGTACGTACGCACGAGCGATGATATCATTTCTATAAATATTGAATTGAATTGGAGTGGATTATACAGTATATCATAATCAATATGATGTTGTAATAAGAATGTATAGTTATTCTTTACACCATTATACCCATCCTTGTAAGGTGGTGGTGGAAAATAGATTACACCACGGCGTGGAGACGGTATTCCGTACGTACGCACGCGCGGTGATTTCTTTTTCCGTAGGATGGATAGATGGTGAAATAGGGTTGTTTCATACTTATAATAACATATCAGTATATGAGTGATACTGATGTTATTACTTCATATTGAAACAACCTAAGAAGAAGAAGTGGAAGAAGAAATAAAGATGAAAGAATTGGTAACGGTAATTACCTCTTCTTTGAAGCACCTTTTGGAGACCTCCTCTTAGGGAACTAAAATTGGTCTTTGAGGAAAACCAGAACCTCTAGGATGTTGCTAGGGAAGTGGAGAAGATATTTTGGCAGTGGTTGGCCGAGCTTGAGTGCTCAAATTGGTGTGAGGAGGAGGGGGAGGAGGTGTCCTTTTATAAGGGAGGAGAGGGGCACCTTAGGAATATCTAAAAATATTATTTTATATTAAAGTAAAAATCGGTTTATAATGGCTCCAAAGGGTCTTATTTCTAAGCTAAGGTGGGGATGGGTCGAAATCCTATCAACCAATAGGATTTAGACAAGTTTAGGGTATTATTTTAACCTTATCAATTAGATTTAACTCTAAGTTAAATAATTTAACTTTTACCATGTCTTTTTGTTTTCTTTCACTATATGGTTAATAAACTTACTATAACATGCCAAAAGAACCCCAAATAGTTTATTATTAATATATATATCCTTATCTAAGTCATTTGGCCGAACCTTAGATTTTTAGGAATAAAATAACAATTAGTAATATAATATTTGATTTAAAAACTATTTTGTGTAAATTTTGACACTATTTGATATATGATTTTTGTGAAAGTCATAACATAATTATATGTTCGAACCAAGTTGATTAAAGCTACACTAATATATCATAGTAACCTAGAAAATTAGTGGAATTCATAAAAAGTCTCAAATTACATTTATTTTGGTGTTTATAACATCAATTATGTCAATATTTGATTAATAAGATAATTACTGCATCATCGTTGTGTCATAAATAAATTAAATTATTTAATGTCTAAAAATTACAAATAAAATACCATTATGTAGGAAATCGTTTTATCTTTCTAATGAATATTTATAGTCGAATTTATCTTATGTATAACCCCATATTAAAAATGGTTTACTTATTAAACATTGATTTTATCTATTTTAACCCTTCTTTAAATAAATTAATAATAAATGTCCTAATCTAATCCAAGTGGGCCTAAATGGTCATATTATATTCATAAGGTTGTTTTTGGTCGAATTACACTTATCCAATAGAATTAGGACATGTGATAGGGTAATAGTAATATCATATTTACCCTTAGTTACCCTATTTACTATTAACCGCGGTAAAAATAGTAAAAAGTTACTATTCACCAAAATATTATTTTTATCTCATTGAACCACATTTTACTTACTGATATCAACCGTGTCTATCAGATTTTTGAAATTCCATTCACAGAAGCGGTAAAATTAAGTTTTATGCAAAATTCAGTTTTTAACCTACCACTTAGTGGTTTCACTATTCATCAAAAATTGAAAGTTTTTAGAAAAAAGGCAAAATTTCATCCTAAGCTATATTTCATATTCCGAATTCAAAAATGAAGTCTATTTTACCAAATTCATAACATAGAAATTGCATTAATTAATTTTATAATTAAATCCCGCTGTTAAAACAAATAGCGTGTTTTTAAGAAACAATATCTATCAAAAGATTGTCACTTGATTATGTCTGGTTTAAATGTGAAATTACATCCAATGACCAACATTGTATTAAATTGTAAAAATATATTCTAAATATACTTTAAAACCACTCAAATTAATAATTTATCACTATTAATTATTTTGATTTAAAAAGTTGTTTTTAATTATAATTTAGTAATTTTCACTATTCATCAGAATATGAAAGTTATCCGAAAAGTACCAAAATTTCACCTTAGGCTAAATTCGATACTTCGAATCCAAAAATGAAGTTCATTTTGAAAAAATAAGATTTACAGAATTTTAAAAAGTGGTTATTACTATTCATAACGGCTAGTTTTAATAATATTTTAATAGCATATCGTTGTTTAGTGAAACTCGGTATTGCGTATTACACACGCTATCGAGGAAGGTTGCGATTGCGTGTAATGCAAGGCAAGTCAAGGATGCGTGTTGTGCAAGCTCCTTTTGGTGTAGCGTACAACACAAGACATTAATAAAATTAAAAAGAATATTTTTTTATAAAATCTTGGGCTGTTACAATTCACATGCTTGGTAGATGACCTATCTTGTTATCTTTTCATTATACTATGAAATTGGACAGAAGTATTTTGGATAAGACTAAAGATTGGAATGGATTAAGATAGAAATCAGATAGTATTTTTTAAGGCTAAAACATTTTTATATTATTTTTGAAATGTTATAATAGTATAGTTTTGGAAAAAGGACATCCCATAGGATGAGCGACAACCCATCAGGTCAGACTGGGCTACGGGAATCGAACCCACAACTGAAGTGTGTCAGGCCTTTATCACATACCACTGCCCTACAAGAAGTCCCTAGTTTGTATAAATTTGTTTAATTTTATTAAGTGGTATTATATATGAATTGAAATCCATTTTGGGATTCATATATGATTAATATCACCATATATGGACTTATATATATTTAATAACTTTTTCTATCCTTTTGTTTAAGATTGATGGAATCACCCATCATTCTGTCACATGATCTTCTAACACATCATGAATGAAAAATACAAATTCATTTCATTAATATATGAAGTGGAAATTGTTCACAGAACGGCCAATAGTGATATTGTACCAAAATCTAGAAAGCATTTCTTCTAATTCAAATTATTTAACTTTAGGGAAATGATCGTGAAAACAAAAAATGTTAGCCTAGTGTAATCATATCTGATGAGTCAGATGGTACCTTATATCATTACAAATTTATGGCTTCTTGATTGTTGGAAATTTCATAGCCATGTTCTCTACAACTCTTAATCAGAACATGAGAGTAAGATTTCTCTTCAATATCCATATTTTCACCTATATTTTATGACTTGGAAACTCGGTGCTGTGTTACTTTGGTTGAACATTATGTTTCAAACCTTTTTTTTTAAATTTAGTTTTAGTATTCCTTTTTACGATGTGGGTTACAATGAAATAACGTTTCACGTAGTAAAAGATTTATAACCACGATGAATTTTGAGGGCGAAATTCATTTTAAGCGGGGTAGAATGTAACACCCCGGGATTTTTTGAGAAATATTATTTTTAATATCTTTAATGTTTTGTGTTGTATGACACACCAAGATTAACTTGCGATATATGCAACACCATATTAGCTTGTTGTATACGCAAACACTATTCTTGGCTTGTGTTGCACACAAGAGAGACCTTCCTCAATAGCTTGTGTTGTACGCAATACCGAGTTTCACTAAACAATGATATATTGTTATAATATTATTATGGACTAGTCATTATTAATAGTATTAACCATATATTAAATTTTTTAACATTATAATTCATCTTACACATATTCTAGAACATGGTATGTGAACAAAATAAAATTTTCATGTAAAATAAATAATTTTAAAAAAATGCAGTTTTGCTGTCTTTTGATGGCACACCCATTTTAAATCAATTTTTTGATGAGTTTATAAGTTAAATTTTATAAAATAAAATTTTTATTTTGAATCTGGATGTAAAAATTTACATTGGATAATGTTTTGATATTTTTCTAACAATGTTCTTATTTTGATGAATAGTAAAAACATGCTAAATTTTACTTAAAAATATCTTTTTTCATTGAGATAATTTATAAGATAAAATTATAATATTAAATGGTTTTAAAATATAAATAGAATATATTTTTACCATTTAATATAATGTATGTCATTATAATTAAATTTACATTGAAATCGTAGTTATAATCAATTCAATCTTTTGCAATGTTTTAAACAAAAACCCATTTTTTTTACAACATGATTAAATTTAAATTAATTTATACAACTTCTGTGTGTTGAATATTTAAAAATGGATTCCATATTTGGAATCAGTAGGTAAAAATTATGTTAATTGGCTACTTTTGATTTTTGGGCATTATGAATAGTAACTACGATAAATTTTATTTACTACATTTAAAGGTAAATCAGGTAATTAAGGGTAAAAATAATATTATAAAATTAACCTAAAACTTTTTTTAATATAATTGGATTATTATATTTATCCTTAAAATATACTTGGGTCAAAATAGAAACTATTGGAAGCCACATTGATGTGATTAATACCATTAATTTATTTTATTTAAAAGAAAGTGAAATATGTCTCACTCAAACATTAATAATTAACGTATTTTTAATATAAGGATATACAGAATACAAATTCAATTATAAATACTTGTTTGAAATATAAAATGTTTTTATTTATTATGGTAATTTAGTTGTAATTTTTACGAAATATTTAATTACCTAAATATCTTATAAATTAATGATGGAGAAATTATTTATTTAGTGAAAAATCAATAATATAGTTTTTATTCAAATAATAATACACATAAAAGGCCGAAAAACCTGACCAAAACTTTCTGGTCATGTATATTTAAACCATAATCCTCTAATTGTCGAATTGTGGACCATTTGGAGCATTATAAAATCGATTATGACACTTGTAGTATTTTATTTTAATAGATGTCACAGTTTTCACCTTCATAATTTAATAAATATAACAATTTAAATGTTGCAATTTTAAGATGATAAATTCAAGTACAAGTATTATTTTGAAAGATACTAGATTTATATTTATCATAGTGTTTTATTTTTTATTTTTATGCAACAAATAAGTATATTAATTAATTATACATAAATTTTGTAATAATTATTTTATTAAGAGAAATATCAAATAAATGGTTTTAAATAAATTAAAATAAATGTTATATGAACAAATTAATGTGTTATATAAAATTTTTAAAGGAATATGACATTATATTAATCTATTAAATATGTTATTTAGAATATATATTCTCTGTGTATTTTATTTAAATTAATATAATTAAATAGTGTTAAAATTGACACAATTGATATTTTATAAAAATAAAATTTTATTAAATTATTTGAAAATCACATAAATATTTAAAAATTAAAAATTAAAAATTATATGGTTGAAAAAGTAATAATTTATCAAATTATAGATAATTTAAAACACATAAGTATGTATTTATAACAATTTAAAAATTAGAATACTATTACCACAAATAAAATTAAATAGATTAAATAAGGATAAATCAAACTAATAAGGTTTGAAATAAACATAACATGTATAAATCTTATTGGTAGATGATATTACAACCCTATCTTATATCATATTATAATTGAGTCATTTTTTGGAAATTTTTATGTGGGTTTTGATTTTATAATTAACTAATATTTTTGAAGTTTCCAAAAGTGCCCCTCTATTCTCTTATAAAAGGGCTCCCCATCCCTCTCCTCCTCACACCATTTTGCGCCTTCAAGCTTGTCCAACCACAGAAAATTACTCTTTTTAACTCCCATAGTATCATTTTTTATATTAAGGTCTACTCAAAAGACCAACTATAGTCCCTTAAGAGGAAGTTCAAAAGAGGCGCGTCGATGAAGAGATAATCTCTTCTACCGATTCTTTCAAGTTTCTTTGTTTCTCTTATTCCTCTTCATTAGTTGTTTCATTATAAATTAATGAAATATGTATCACTAAAATATTGATATGTTATTATAAATATGAAACAACTCTATTTCACCTTATATCCATCCTATGAAAAACGAAATCACCACGTGTGCCTACGTACGACTTACCGTCTCCATGCCGTGGTGTAATCTATTTTTCCCCCACCACCTTACATGGATGGGTATAATGGTGGAAATAATAACTATATATGATTATTATAACATAATACTAATTCTTGTATATTATAAAATCCACTCCAATTCCATTCAATAATTATGGTAACGATATCATCGTTCGTGCGGACGTACAGATTACCGTCCCCCCGATGCGATGAGATTAATTCTCCATGTTAACCATTCAAGAATGATTATAAAGTATATATATTAAATAATCATGAAATATATGGCATAATGATGATATTATATTTTTTTATATTTTTTTTACTTACTTCCATTCATTCTAATAAGGAATCAGAAATAGTGTTCATACATACGTACGACCTACCCTCTCCATGAACAATGTATTTCATTTCATTTATAGAACTATTATATATATTATATTATCAATATATATTATATACAAATCATGTTCTACATTATGGAGGTAAGTAATCATGATCTATGTAATCATATGAATAATTACAAGTCAAAACACGTTTGATAATTCAAATGATTTTACCCAAAACGCTGCATTAACATGAAATTGACAAATGTACGGGTAATATAAATGTCGTAAGTAAATAATATATGATATCAGGACTATTATTATGATTCTGTTATAAGTTATTAATATGTTTAAACCCACTATACAGGAGTCTCAGAAACATACAAAAGAAATTGGACATAAGTTAAGGGATAATTATTCCAATCTCGTTCTTATCCGAGATTGTTTATTCGTAAGTATTTACTGGGGTTATATTTATCATCCATGTCGATGTTTTATAAAAACTTTTTTCAAAAAGAATTTATTATTATTCCATGTATGATTAAAGTCTTTTTTACGTCTTTTTTAAATTTACTATGTGGTTTGGATGGAATCTTTCTTTTGTTTACCATACGAGTTACTTTTTGACTTTTCCGACAAAATTAAGAGGAGAATGTTTATTTAACTTATATGGATTGAACATATTTTTACAATTTCATAATGAATTATTCACATAAATATCATTCTACAAGATTTCATAATTATTTTCAACTAAACTATTTTCTTTTAAATTGCACGTCATGTTTAGAAAAGAAGATTATTTGAAAGAAGAAATGATATTTTCCTCATGAATTCATTTCAAGTGTTTTATCAAAAAAATATTCTACCTATGATGAAAAAATTTAATATGGTTATTTTTCAAGAATAATGTATCTATTATTTACATGTTTTGATATTTTTTATGATGAAATTATATCAATTATTTTATATGGATTATTTTATGATGGGATGATGTTTATGAAACCGATTTTATTTATTGGGTTATGATGAATGATTTATGTTTATTTTGTGGCACATGAAAGAATGATTTAATTATTATATGGGTGGGACCTATATATCCCTTCAATGCATTGGGTCGAGATTTATATCTTAAGAGTTAGATATGGCTGGAACATCAAGTGAATTCAGATCAGTAATATAGGGCTGGAACGACAAGTAAACCCAGTTCAGCAATGGACTTTGTGCACTATGAAGGTCTTGGAAGCAATGCCTTAGCTAATATGGAAATCATAACATGTGATTAATGGTATTCCAAAATTACATTCTTTATTTCAATGATATTTTATCATGATTATTTTTCCTTTATGATCTATGCCTTATGTACTTCCATAATTTATGTCATTACTCATGATTTTGCTGTTTTTTGTTCATGTTTTTACGTTCAAATGTTTATGGATTGTTTTATGTTCTCTATTTTTACCCTTACTGAGCATTTGAGCTCATCGTTTTTATGTTTTCTTTTCCCCAGTATGTAAATAAAGGTTTAAGTATGTAAAATGTAGAAGAACTTTATGGGATATGTTAAAGATCATTCACCGTGATTAGAAGTTTTTTTCCGAGTTTCCAAAGACACTAAACTAATACAATATTTGGGTGTCTTTTTTTTAATGTATTAAGTATTCTAAAAAAGTAATGTAATTTCCAGGTACTTCAAGCTTTGGGTCACTACATTTTAGAATTTATGAATGAGTTGTAAGATTTAAGATTTTATGAGGCAGTTTCGGTGGCATAAAGGTACAAATATTTACCCACTAGAATAGTCCTATATTTTATAAACTATTGGAGCCCATATAATAATACATTACAAATGAATCATATATAATTTTGTATCAGTTTTTGGGATTTTTATACTATCTTAGGAGTACCAATACTTGTGAAAATGTATGATGAATTTATCCCACTAATGTTGATGTGGTCTAATCTTGAATGAACATCAGTGTTGGCCCCTGATTAATTTATAATATCTTTGGAGACTGATAGGAATACCCTTTACATAGGTGTGTTGTTCATTTGGAAGAATGGTTGAATGTTTTTATAGAACCCTTGGTGATAGGGCCTACATGAAAACATCATAAGGGATACCCTACAATTTATAAGAGGGGGATTCCGAGAAAATACATTCCAATGCATGAGAAGGGAGAATACACCAAATGGGTGTATTCTATTAGGTATTCAATATCATCCACAAATCCAAATTCTAGATCTCTGGACCTATGGATGAGAGTATATCCTCTAATGATCAATGAATCTAATTCCAGTGCGTGTCTATGGGAATTTTTCATGTGAGCTGTGTAAGGAGAATGTTAATAGGTTGGGTTGGAAACCCAAAATTTGGTGTAGATCAACCGGTTATTACTGCATGTGTACCTATAGAAGGACCCCTTCCAAATTTTGGGGGCATTACAAGTAATATGGGTGTGTATAGTTGAATAGTTTTGCATCAATAGAGTTATAAACAGTGTCAAAATTCATGATTATTAGTTTTATCTCTTTATCTAAGCTGTGTTTTCTATTATACATTTGGCCACAATGCATGAGGAGGCCTTAAAGACTCTAATCATGTACAATGATTCCATAGTATTTCTGTATAGTAACCCACATACTAAAACATTTACTAATAAATCCTCAACACTTATTTGCACAGATCATATAATATTTCTTTTAGAGATTGCATATCATTGATAAGAAACGATGATGAAATTATCTGTAAGGCATACACTGCCTACCAGTTTGCATGTCAGTTTAAATGTTTCCAACGAACCACTGTATTCCCTCATACAAATGTTTTATTGGTGAAATGTACAACGGTGTCTAGGAAGATATCGGTCATCATGGATCAGGAAGAATAAAGTTAATTAATCAAATTTCCCCCCTCGATTTCACATATTGGGATGAATAGAAATATATTCCTTCTCTTTGATACCTTGAAACCAAAATGGGGTTGTTGGAGAAAAATGTACTTAATTTTGAGGATACTCTAACTAGATCCAAAAAATAAAACTAGGGGAAGAATGATCATTCTAAATGTGATAGTGATGAGTCACCCCTATAGTTACAATCCTAAATAAGTAAAAAATATAAAACCAAAATTTTTATTTTATCAAAAATAGAGCCACAAAATACATTTTTCACCATCAAGAGAGGATTATGTCTCTTTCAACACACAACATTGTGGAGTAAAAGAGATCAATAATATTTTCAAAGTTGACTGATGTTGGTTCATCTTAGTAACTAGGTATGAAAACATCTGGTTATATGAATCCAAGGGTAGTCCAAGTCGGGGAAGTCATAACCCGTGACATCAATGATTTATGGTTATTCCATCATGATGGGATACATATCCCTAAACATGGGGATATTCAATCACCCCATGATCATAAATTTGATACCAATATTGAGGTCGGGTATTATGACCATTAGTTGGAAATTTTGATAAATTATACCAATTATTGGATCCCATCTATAATTGGGTAGTTGGAATGATAGACTGGAGTTCTCTTAAGTTGGTGGAAAATATATCTAATGATTAATGGGTTTAATTTATCAATAACAGTGATGAAATATTATGTCCCATTTAATTTCATCCATAATAATTTTTATGTGTAGTGGAACTACTATTATTGGTACACTTTGAAATTAAGAAAGATGAGGCATCACCAGAACTAGATTCCCTGATTTGTACTTCAATGGGAAGCCCAATTGAGTTTAAGGGATCAACCCCGGATCATAGGGATTCATATTTGGGTAAGATCATAATTTAAAAGGAGATTTAGGGGGACCATTTCTTTCTTTTGTACCTATGTTTTCGATGATATACATTGTCCCCTCCCCATCTTAGGTGACAAAACAAAGAAGGGAAGAGACGTTGGAAAAGTTTATCCACCACATTATGTATTTATAGTGTTATTTAATCACATATATTTCTTAACATACCCATATGACCATGTTTTACCTTAAAAATATATAAAACACTTTTCCGTCCCAATGGTTCTAGAACTAATCCTTTGGGAGTCGATGAAGACACCTTTGGTAGGGAATGAAATCATGTTGAAAAATCTGCACCCTTAAAAGAAGAAGTGTCTATGGAATATAATTTCTCTATTCCTATCACTATAGTGGGAGAATAAAACAATGGTATTGTCTATTATGAATAATATTATGTAATTTGGAGTCCTTTAAATCACTATTTTTAATATTCTAGATCATCCAAACACAGTGGGGGACCCCTATACAACCATTGATGACCATATTATTTTTTTAAACGAGGTGACCAGAACCTTTTCGCATCTGGAAAAGGTGTATATGGTGGTCTTGAAATTCTGGGTCCAAGAGAGGGGTTTATGATCATATTGAATGTTATCATAGGTATTAGAAGAACTAATTTGGTTTCTGATCTAGATTTATTCGTTATCCCTATTGGTGGTGATTCCATAGGTATTGGGGAATTAATTCTTGAAATGAGAACTCATGATATAAAAATTCATTAAATTTATGACAATATTAATTTAACTTTATTGTGAAATGGATTTTAGGATTTCAATAAATATTTAGACATATATGAGTCTTTAATTTCGAACAAATAACACTTCTTATGAAAATTTTTAATCGTGAATTATTAATTCAGGAAGAATGTTATACAGATAATATTTCCAAATAAACTAGAAATCTGGGTAACATATATCATATTCTTTCTCTTGTTACAGATGTACCAATCTTTTAACTGGGTTTGGAGACATCACATTATCCTTCTTTCATGGGACCTTAGTGAAATAAAGTATGTTTCTCCCAAATTGATGTCTTTTCATAGGAAACTAAAATCGTGGAAGCATGTAAAATCTACCCTCAAGTGGTTGAACCATCTACAAGGGAACACTACTAATAGTCCCAATTTTCTCACATCCATCTCAATTTTCATCCCCCACTATTAATGAAGAATTTGATGTGTCTTTTCATACCATGGATATTTGTAATTGGTCTAGAGGGTGAGGACTCCTTGTCTTCTCAATAATCAACACATGATAAGGATGATATTAATATGAGGATAACAAAGTAGGGTGCCTCATTGAATGATTTTATTCCAGAGTACATCAATACTTCCAAAAGTTATTTTGAGGGGGACATGGGGGAACAAGATTCCTTCTAATCACCATACCATTTTGTTTGGTGTGATATTTGGAGGTTAAATTTAGATATTGATCTTGGATATTTATCTTCATAGCTCCCCAAAATCCCAAACATGTTTTCAATTATAGGGTATGGTGCATTTGAATTTAATATGATCGATCAATTTGTGATTTTAAACATCCAACACTAAGAGGAAGAGAAAATAACCTGATCTGATTTAGTGAAACTTCATTGGAAATTTGGAAATTATAGATCAATCATATCCTAGGTTGTGATTATCCATGTAAAGGAGGTAAGCTAATGTATTATTCATTAATGATAAATCACTTCTTCTAGCATCCATTCAAGAAGAATTGTTTTCTATTAAGGGATATATTTTTCAATTCCACCAATTATTTAAGAGGGCTATAAACCAGGGGAGAGATTTTGTTATTATGAATAATGAGAAGCTTCATAAATGCTAATTATAATGTTGCCATATTATTGAATGACCTCTATCAAACTAAAGATAATAATCAAGCTTCACTTTGACATATCAAAATATTTGCTGATGGAATTCTATAATAATTAACAAAGTGGATTTTTATTGTGACCAATTATATAAAATTTTGATCTATAAATGAAAATAACATTGTTCTAAGTCAATTATTTAGGCATTATTAATTATTAATTGACACTAAAGATGGGTTGTTTTGGTAAAATCTACTGTTTCAATGTTTTTTAATTATAATTATAAGAATATAAGGGTGATCTAATTTTTTGAAAGGATTTTGACCCCATTGAGAAATGTTCAACTATTGGTAGAATGTCACAATGGATCCTATGAAAATTTGGGTCATTTTTATTTTTTCCAAATTTTTTGCTTATATTTGACATGAAGAGGCCATTGTGAGGGAGACTCAATTGTTTTTTAGTACTCCAATTGTGGTTTTTCAAACTAAAATTTTTTATATATAAATTTTAGTATCCATTTCTCCATTTTTTTATGTCATGTGAAGTTCATGTCAAGTGATATGGGAATCGACTTTTACCTATGGATCCATTTATGGGTTTTCATCCAAGTGATCATTTCATCTTTTTTCTTTTAGATGTTTTCATATTACATGCAGTACCAGTGTGAATAGCTATTTATGTCAAACTACTTTGACAATGAGTAGTTGGAAAAAAACTAATGTGGGAATCATAATCCAAGAATTCTAAGCCATAACCTAGGTATGAAAAGGGAAATTTTTTATAAATCGGGTTAGGGATTATCTAATCCAATGATATGGTATGGGAATTGTATGCATTTAACTACCATAGATCTTGTTTGAAAATAATTTGGAATTATGATTTAATCATAACATACATTAATAATAGATTCACTCCTTGATATTCACATGCCTTTGATTTAAAATCCAAAAATAAAGGTGTATTATGAAAATATTTTTTGGAGGAATATTATTCATAGTCAAAATTAAGGTGTCCTGTGGAGTTAGGTTTCCTTATTATCGATATACATGGAAGGTTTATGATGATTTGAGTTTCCAATGACAAATATATTTTATTTTTTAAAGGAGAGTGTGTAGGTATGAAGTATGCATTGGAATTCACATTGTCCATGGATGAGAAGTTAAATAAATAAACTTGATCAAACCCTAAGGAAAGATGAATTCTCCGCCAATTTCAAATTCATAAATGAATAAACTCATGATAGAGTTATGATCATGGATTATGAAAACATGATAAATAGAATAACTAGATACACACAGAAACAGAAAATTGTTTTATAGAAACAAATACTAGAATGAGGGATCTAGGGACCACATCCCAGGTCATTAAAATGAGAATCAAGCCATAAATAATTCTTTTTTAAAAGGATACCAGTGTATATATAACCCATATTATTGCGAAGACGGTGTAGATTAGTCTAAATTGAATATTTTAACGTCATTTAGGATAGACTAAACCTATGGAGGCGACATTATTCTATAGACAGAAACAGTTTTGGGTGAACTTACAAAATATATATGTTGTGTGATGGATGTTATAAATTAAGTACTTATTGTTATTATAACTTATGTAGTGGGATGAGATAATTATGTCTTGTATATGTGTAGACCATGTTTGATAATTAATTTCCACTACTATTTCATCAAAGAATAATTAGATAAGAGGGATTCCTCTTGTGGATAAACATTCCTATGATTTACAATCCAAATTAAATTTCATATAATGAAAATAAATGTTTGAGGTGTATTATTCATAGTAGAAAAAAATAATATCCCATAGATAGTGGATATATTGTTACATGTACCCAAAGGATGTTTATGGTAATCTATTTTTCCCATGAAACATATTTGGACTTATGTAAGGAAGATGCCAAAATATGATGGGGTATTTGTACTAATAGCAATAATTACGGAATGGATAATATCCTATATACATACAGCTCATGTGTGAGATTAATGTATTTGTGTTTTTTTTCTAATTATGGATGTGGTCCCTGATGTTTAACTTCATATGGTGATTATGTTCAACATTCATTTTAATGTGAAGCATCCAAGACCATACCATGATGAAATATACTATATGAATCAAGGTCATATATATGAGGAGGGAAGGGGGATAAATTTTTTATAGGGTATCTGGGCAAGGAATGTGGAGATTAGGTGTTAATATTTATATCTCAGTGATTTTAATCAATCCACATGTAATTTTTAATTTGTGTAAATACATATTGATTATAATAAATGGAAGAGTAAATATTATCATTTTGTGGATGGAACATGATATAAGATTTGGGAATAACTATGCATATGATCAAGATTATAATGAATCCACACATAGTTATTGGAGCATTATATTTTCATGTTAGATGGAGACCAACCATTTCATTTAAAGTCATTCAGTTAATACATGGGTTACCAAATGTAAAGAGAGGGTATTAGGTCTTGTGTCATAAAAATATCCTTGAAATAAAAGTAAAATAGTTTAATGTCATGGTTATTATACCTTGATGTTTTCCGACCATATGTGTATGCCCTTAAAAATATTCATACACTCATGTAAGTTATGATCATTTTTATAAACATAGAATAGAACAAGTTTAATTTTTAAAATTTTAGAGATTCAATGAAATATTGTTGTAACATAAAACTAACACCAAAAGCAGAGGTCTTCTAGGGAAAGTCCAAAGAACTACTAAATTTTACAACATGAAAAACCATACCTTAACTATACAGTTTAATATATTTTGGTGAGAATGGTTGTGTCAACAAAGGAGTGAATATAGATTATTTTATATAGATTGTGAATTAAAGATGCCCAAATATTTATGAAATCATATCATTCAATGCATTGTCCAGGAACTTAGGAAATCATCCCATATGAGGAATCCCATTCTTGTCATATGAGTCTTCAAAGGAATATCACCTAGAGTATCCAATTTTCGGCTCATAGGATAAGACTAAATTTTAATATCCAATTGTGAAGATGTTTTTGTATAGTTTAACATCTTGTGACTAGGATGAAATATTTCAATCCTTTTAGGGTTGTCCAAAAAGGATCATACCAAGATGTTTAGCACTGTGTGGTAAGTTTTATGGTGTCTTGTTGTTTTAGGTTATATGACATGGACCATAAAATTAAAAAGAAAATAAAATATTTCATGCAAAATCATACACTAGAAGAGGCATATAAACCATCCCGCTCAAAGAGATTCTAAAACGGGCATCGAGAAGGTAAACCAAAAAACCATGAGCATATCTCCATAAAAGCTAGAGGCTACTGACTAAAAGGGGGGCCTATGTGACTTTATTGAGAGACTGAGCCCATAGGATAAATAATTACACATTGTTAAATAGTATATATAAAAATGAGTGCAAGCATAATGGAAAATAAAATTGTAGCTGAAGAAAAAAAGACCCAATAGAATAAATAATAAATAAAAAATATGAATAGTTATAATAGATACCATAATTATGTTAATGTATGATGCCAAAAGTAAATAAATAAAAGTGTCGGGGTTGGGGGTATAACTATATACTACATGAATATATCTTCCAAAAAATAATAAAAACAACCACATGAAATATCAAGCAAGGCTTGGTCTTATACCCTCAAATCTCTATTAAAGACTGTAATAAAATCCAACACTTGAAGCAACACACTTCCTATTATCCATACCTATGGGAATAATGTCATCTTGGGTACCAAACGACACCCGAATAAGGTGTGATATATAATCTAAGATGGACGACACCCACAATGTCTAAACCTATCCATTTCTTGCACTAGAAAAATAATAGTATGCCATAAAAAATAAATTAAAGAAATTCAAACAAATAAAATAACTATATCTTCGTTTAGGTTCCTAAGAAGACAGCTGTCCCATATCACTGGCTACAACCTATGCCAAGAGTCTAAAAGACATACCTGTACCAAGATGAATATGTATACATGACCCAAATAACATTTCTAACCCAAAAAGAGGTTACCCCCACGTTTTTTCTTGGGCTTGAGGTCTAATTAATGTGTGAAAACTAGGCTCACTAGAATGAATAAAAGAGGTGTATGAAGTTATAAGTAAGCTCTATATTGATCAAAAAAATAATCACATGAATTTATATTTCTAATACCAATTTAATATGTGGTTCTTATACCTATATATGAGAAATTTCTATGCAAAATCCTTTAAAAATATCCAATGACACTGATCCCATCCATGGTGGTCATTTAAAAATACCAAGTATTGCTTATGGTATTGTAACTATGAGTGCATACAAGGTATCATACATAAGGGACCGAGTATCAACTGAGGCTAGGCATAAAAATCGTTCCAAATGGTCCATGCATTGTTAAACCTTAGGGAATAAATATCACTTAATAGTTTAATAGATTTCATGAGGGATCCCTTTCCAAGAAAGCCGAAATCATCACTTCCCCAATATGTTGTGTTGTATACTATCGACTATGGAGATGCCAATTGTGGGTTCTTAATTGGGGACCCACATCCTTCCCCCAACCCAATTTCATTTTGATCAACAATAGAGGCATATATATCACATAAAAAGAATCCTTGATTATAGACATTTTAGTAACCATTAAATGCCACATGCTTACTAATAAATTAAGGTCAATAATCACAACTAATTAAAATAATACCATATTAATTAAAACTAGCACTTTGTCATTGTAAGAAGATGTATAAATATTTAATAATAGTAAATAATTGAATGACTTAAAAAAAAATTATTTAGGAAAAATAAAAACCAATAGAGAACTGAAATTCCTTATTTATGATTCATCCTAAATAATTTACTCAATTAAAAATATCATCCCAAAGTATCACACTAACATATATAAATGATAAACTAATGATCAAATGCCGAAGTTAAAAAGCACAATTATGTTGGCACACCCAAAAGGGATTCCATTGGATAGGAAACAACCTAGTAATGGGTTTTCCTTAAAAATGATCACAAAGATCAAGTAAAAAAATTAAATTAAATTAAAATGCATTATTTAAGAATCATTGGTAGGCATCAACGAGTGGAACAACAAGGATAAGTGAAAAAAATAGTGTTAATAAACATTGAAACCCTACCATGTAGTCATAGTATACATCATGTTTCATGAAAACCATGGATTTGAAATATAATGTATGAAATTATAGGATTTAACAAAAACAATAATTTCGAGTAAAAACCATATGTGGAAGTTTGTGAGATGGGGAGAGGATGAAACCCCAAATTAAATTATGCGGATGGTAAGCCTTGCTGAGAGATTCATTGTGCATCTGATGGTATTAAAATCAAATTAGAATTAGAGGTGCAGTAGGTGTCCTGAGCGAAGGAGGAGGGAGGCACACCACCCGAAGGGGGGATGGGAAGACACAGATGATGTGAGGAGAGATGGAGAAGGGAGGAATAAAATAAATAAAATAAAATAAATAAATTGATGGAAACAAAAGAAAAGGAAAACAATGAAATAAAAAATTTTAAAAAGTGGATGGAGAAAAGGGAAATAAATAACTTAAATGGGTTAAGCCCATTTTATTTATTTTCACTTTTATCCTAACCATTTTTTATATTATTATTTATATTTATTCTTTTTTCATTTATTCCAACTTAATTGAATTTATTTTTATTTATTATTTTCCTTTTAATTTCATTTGGCATGAAATAATACACCATAGAACAATATATTAGTTTTTATAATCCCCATGCAACTATAAAAAGTCTACTGTAAGGGACTTGCATCCGGCTATGCAAGCATGTGTCCTGGGTCACTTTTGGAAATTATAATAAAAAATTAAATGGTTTGTAACTCGGTTAAATTAGAGATGTTGAAAAAATTTATTCTCACTATAGATGGTGGTTACTAAATATACACCACTATAATAGAACTTATGAATTAAAAACTATCCTTTCCATTTTCATTCATGATATAGAGACTTCTTCTCAATTGTCATTGGGGTACTGAGAACCAAAAATAGTTATCCTTAGGGGAACAAATGAAGTATCACTTCTTTATTGATGACTCTTGGTATATAATTTTGGTGAATCTATAGAGGATTTAATTTATTCATTATTTTCTCATATAGATATTCAAATTCATCTATTATCTTCTATGATTGTTCAACTAGTGATAAATAATCATAAATTCAAATGAAGAGTGTGGTATATTAGAATTATATGGGAAACAATTCTTTTCTCCCATATATTAGTGAGTAAGGGGTTTGTAGTGAGGTAGTACATTTCATCATACAGTAATCCCACAAGGCATGAAAAAGCTTGTGAGGCCCAGGAATCTTTTCATAATGCTCCATTTTTTGGAGTTTGTTCAATATTTTATTACTAAAATATTATATCTATCCATATTTAGCTGAAATATGGTTGAATAAATGGTTAGACTCAATGTTTTATTCCAATTATAGACATATCAATTTGTAATAACAAATGTTGTTACCATTATAAGTCAATAATATATGAGGGAAAAACATGCGATGATATTGGTCTTCATAAAGTTGACGATGCTTTAGGAACTCGCTTCATTAAGGAGTATTACCTTGGCCTATTTGGATAATTGATCAGTTTTTGGATGTATGTACTTAAACTAATTGGTTATAGATGGAAGTTAACACCCCGTGACATCCATTACACTCATGGTGAATGAACATGACAATTTGGATGTGTGATGCAACTCCACGAGTTTATGAATGAAATTAACATTCATGAGATAAGAATGATAGTTTTTGGTGAATTTCATACAATCTGATTTCAATGAAGGACAAATATGTTGATGCCTCATCATTTTGGATGGAATATTTTGTTAATATAGATGGGATCCATAGGGGCTTACATGGACTAATTTTATACTAGTGATAGTTTCATCTTCAATGATGCATCTGAGGAGAAACCTGCTAAAGACCCATCTATAGAGGATCTTCTAGTGTGTTAGTTGGTTTTAGAGGCTAATTTTGACTTCTCATCATTGGGTTTTTTCATTTATGGATATTTCATGTGGGATAGTACCACATTGTAGGACATCTATGATAGGATTCATCTAAACGTTAGTTGGACTATCTAGGTTAGGGATGTAAGTCATCTCATTGACCTCCTCCATGAGACTATGAACAAGAAAATATATAATTCTATGATGTGAGATGTTGATGATTGTTTAAAATCATTAATCTTATTCCAATGTTTTATATTCATTTTCCAACATGAATTACTGATCATTCTAGGATTGTGGGATGTGAGTCAACATTGGTCCCAAGAGGAATCTTACAATCAACCCTTGAACACAATCAAGTAGAGGAATCATTTCAAGTTTCTTGATGGAGTTATCATTATTGACTTTCAAGAATACAAAATCTGAATCCCCTTTATAATTCTAGTTATTTATTGGTATTTTCAACACCAGATTTAATATTTCAACGATATCTTGGTATTTCACCTCATTATTGGTGCATCATTAAGATAATAAGAAGGTTTAAAGTATAATATCCTTCTCTAATGAAAAGATAAGGACTCTCAGAATGGATCTATTTTGTCTAGGGTCATCTGTCCTTTCTAAAAAGATTCTCCTATATGTTCCATCGAAATAAATTTCCACATATGGGGGCTACCATGAACAAAAAATATTTCATCATTTAAAAATATAAAATTTTAAAACAGGATTTTTGTTGAAGGATGTTATGAAAATAAATATTCTATCACCTAAACATTCACTAATTTTTTTTGTCTAAATTGAATGTACATTAATTATTATAGGACCACTCAATGTGATGTTTTAGTAAATATAGGACGGTTGATGATATACTTGAGAATGTCATCATTAAAAATCAAATATACCACATGGTGAAAAAATTAATTCCTTTGCTTTCAGACTTCAAAGATTAATGTCAAACAATTATTCTTGATATCAAATAATGTGTCTCGGTAACTATCACAGTTCAACTAAGATAATAGAACATGTTTTATTTTATAGTATCAATATTTTTTTGAATAAAATTATCAAGATATCACTATAGAGTTGGAACATATATAATGATAGGTTTTCCATTGGCATGTGGAATCAGGAAAGGTGGGAAGAAAAGATACTTCCTAAGACCATTAATTTTTTCCAAGAAGCATCAATCCACATATATGTGCCCCCAATTTTAATTATCATGGTGATTGGAAAACACTTTACTTATAGATTTCCATTAAGGAGATTTTTTTTTATTATTATTCATTTTATCCCATGAATATTTTTATGGTTTTGAGTTGGTGAAATGTCAAGGATATCCTTTTTCATCTATAGATCCAAATTGATTCCACAATTTCATTCTATGAATTAGAGAATCATTCTCAAGGTAACATTGTAGGTGCATTTTAAGGGGTTTAATTTTAGGGTGTGATGTTAAAACTTGTATAATATGTCCTTGAGATCAATATTATGATCAAAACATTGATGAGATCTCACAATCTTCTTTTAGATGTAATGCTAAATCAATTTACACAAAATGCTATTGAGGATGTAGCACATGGAATGTCCGTATGTGATGAAAAAATTATTTAGGCTAAAGGAATCACCCAATAATAATATAACCTTAAAGTTTCCTAATGATGTGGGATAATTGTATTTATGTTCTATTTAGGTTTTTTAATATCCAAAATATCCATCCATAAAGGGGAGATATTGGAAGTCATCCATCACATCAATCATGCTTTCTGTGATTTGGATTTGGAAATCATCATGTTGAACTTATCAGTTGAGATATATAAAGTCAATGAAAACCCCTATATGTTTATTTTTCCACTTTAATGGGACCATATTTGTGACAAATTTCAGTGCTATACTTCCCGAATGATGTCAGATTTGATCATTTTATCAACATCTTCTTCAACCTGGGTATCATGAGTTGAGTGTATTCTTTTAGTTAATTATTTTTTACCACGATGATATACTTTTTGGCTTGGGTGATGGGTGACAACTTTTAGATTGAGATAGGGAATTTTTGTGCAATTTTAGGCTATCACACCCCAATATTTATTTAATAAGTATGTAATTTTTTTTTCTTCAACCGTCATAGACCCTTAATTAGTACAAGTTGTAGATCTTCATCTGTACCTATATTTGCTTATTATTGTTTATTTGTAGTGTTCGAGACACAATCCATGAATGCTATAGAATAATCTCTAAGGCAATCTTACTCTTAAAATTCATCTATCAAATCCTTCATACATATATCAGAAAAAACATGTGATTAATGGTAATATCAAGATTTAATCAAATGATTAATATTCCCAGGTTCGATTATAGTTTCAGAGGTATGAATATCCTCAATATCAAGTAGCGACATGAAAATTTATTCAATTTTATTTAATGAAGTTGAGGACTATAGAATTTTATAAAATATAGTGAGGATATTTTCAACTAAAGTGTAATTACTAGAATGATGATTATAAGCCTTTTCAAAACTGTGGGGTTCAGCTAATATGACTAATACCATCCATGTAACACCCCAGTTAAATAAAGAATATGACATTTTTATATTTATCCATATTTGTGAATAAAATATTAATATTACTTTAAAGGGGATGCTATGCTCGATGGCGTACCCAATACGCAACAATGAGTTTCTTGGGAATCTTATGTTGCACTCTAATAATAAAATAATATTATTTTAAATAGTAGTTAACGCCTAGCAGTTGTAATGGTGGGAATGAATAGAACTAACTAAAAAATGATTATATATGTTTTTCAAATATTTTTACTCTTTATAAAAAATGTTAGAGGATTAAAAATGGGAATGAATCCAATTTTAAGCGTAAACATTCTAATATTTTTTAAAAGGTCGATTAACCGCCTTTTGATGGAGAACCTCTTTTAAATCCACTTTTTGAAAATTTTATGTTTTATATTTGACAAAATAAAATTCTTTTTTAGAATCAGGACATCAAAATTTACTTTGTGTAAATTTTTGGTATTTTTCCGAAAAAGTTCAATTTTTAATGAATAGTGAAAAATGTTGTATTTTAATTCAAAACCTCTTTTAATATAATTGATTTATATGATTATATTACCTTTTTAATTGGTTGTAAAGTGAAATTAGAATATATTTTTACCATTTACTCCAATAGTGGTCGTTGGAATTAATTTCACTTTGAAATCAGACTTAAACTAGTGTCAATCTTTTGATACATTTTGTTTCATAAAAACACACTATTTGTTTTGGCAGCGGGAACTAATTATTAAATTAATTAATGAAACTTATATGTTTTTAATTTTGTAAAATAGATATCATTTTTGAATTTGGAATATCACATATATATTAGGGTGAATTTGTGGTAATTTTCTGAAAAAATCAATTTTTGATGAATAGTGAAACCACTAAGTAGTACATATAAAAACTGATTTTCCGTTTAAATGAAAATTTTGCCATCTTTGTGTTTTGAATTTCAAAAATCCGACATACATGGTTTTCATTAAGAAGTAAAATGTTGTTCAATGGGATTAAAATAATTTTTTGGTGAATAGTAACTTATTATGTTTTCAATCGCGATTAGAGGTAATTAGTGTAGTTTAAGGTAAGAATAATGTTTTAATAAAATGAAATGACCTAGAAACATGTCCTACCCTAATTGGATGTGTCATGGACGACCGAGAAAATCCATGGGTCAACTTGGGGACCCCATGGAGCAACTTGTTTGGAAAATGACATAAATATCTTTTTATTTAATGTTAAAGTAAAAATGACACAAACATGAGATGTTTAACTAGAAAAATTTTTAAATGGGATTATACAAGTCATAATTTTGACTATAAATAGTAATTGGAAAGCCAAAGAGATTTCCAACATCATAGTATTTTTTTAATAATTTTTAGACATTAAATAAATTAAATTATTTATGACATCATGATGATGCAGTGATGACCTCATTATTTAATGATTTAAATAAAATGGAAAGATAATGTAATATCTAAAACCTACACATGTCCAAAACCTATTTTATGGGTGTATTTAGAACCCTTATCACATTATCCTCGAAACACATCAATGTTGAATCATTAAAATCCGAAACTCATTCTAAAATAAAGTAACATTTCTTTGCTTTCCAAGAGTGCCCCTCCCCTCCTCTTATAAAAGGTGCACACCTCTACTTCCTTACCCACACTTCCAAAGCCTTTGGATCGGCCAACATCTGCCCATTTTGTCTCTACAAATCCCTCTCTATCTCCTTGAAGCCTCACTTTGGGCTTAAGTCTTCCTAAGGAAGCCTTTGAGCTCAAACCAAAAGGAGTTACCCGATTTTAAGGTAATGTCTTCACTTGTGTCCTTTTGTTTTATTTTGCTTCTCCAACCCCAAAATATCTTTTTATTCATATCTTTTGTAACAAATATAGTATCTTATATATACTAGGATGTTTTTATAAGAAGGATTCGAGCTAAACTTACACACACATTCGTCTAATTGTTAAAGAACATACTGTTTCTGTGGTTGGCGATTTTCTGCCTCACGAAACGATGATTGTTCAATATTCTTTTAACACCATTAAAGGTGGCCATAATGATGTCACTATATTTTATATATGATATATATGGTATTTATGTCTACTATATGCTTCTTTATTTTATATTTAGACCATACCTTTATTCTTTTCATGTTGTGTAAATGCGATAATTTCATATGAGGAAGTGCGGACTACCGTACCCTCAAGTGATGTGACTCATACATGCAACACATGGAATGTATAAAGAATGAAATTAATGAACATATGTGACCTATATAGAATATATATAATACTGGATTTATAATATATATATATAGTTTATTTTTAATTCCATTAATATGTAAAAGAAAAAAATGAAAGTAGCGTTCAAGCGTACGTACGGCCTACCGTCTCCATGAACGGTGCTTTTCGTTTTTTATCTCCAAATGATATGGAATAGTATAAAATGAATATGTAATGGATATATATGATATTTTAATCATTAATACTATTCTCGAAATTATTTTCTTATAACTACATGGACAATCATTTTTCAAACAAGTTCATTTTTGACTCATGTACCAAACATCGGCAAAAACGTCTGATATGAAATAAAATTATTAACCAATTATTATAACATTATAATATGTGATATGAACTGAATAATAATATTTAAAGGAGGTCCTTAGGGAATTATAAATTGACCAAAGTTTATTATTCAGGAATATAAAGAAACGATCGATTTAAGTCGGACCCGAGGTAAGGGATCTTACTCCTCTCTTTCTTTTTAAGTACACTCTTTTATGTCATTCCTTCTAAAGATCATCTTTCTTGTTATTGGGATGTTCTTTTATATTACTATTACTGTAATTTTTATGTTCATATTATGAGAGACTCTATTCTCTCTCATCAATCCATTTTGGATGTGTTGAGTGGCGCCGTTAGGCTGCCGAATTTTTGTAAGAGATCTAACCTCTCTCTTTCTTTTAAAGTACTCTCCTTTATGTCACTTATTCTAAGCCCCTCTTTGTTATGTTGGGGGATGTTATTTTATATTCATCTTTCTGTAAACTTTATGTTAATATGATGAAAGACTGTATTTTATCTCATCAATCCATTTTTGTAATTTTTAAGTGGCACCGTTAGGCTGCCGAGTTTTCGTAAGGGATTTTTCATCTCACTTATATTCCCGTGAGATTTATGCTACATTTGCCAAAAATTCATTTTAGTGGTGTATGTACTGCACATTATTTTACTCATTGGGTAATTTACTTTCATTTATGAGTATTTACATCAATGTTGTGTTGTCCTTCTTTCACGGGGTGTATGTTTCGAAAGATACCAATGTCGGTAAGGGAACCTTTCACCCTCCTCTTTTAAAAAGACTTTTTTTTATGTCTTTTAATTAACATACTATTATGTTGGGATATGTTCTTCTATATCATTATTGATTTAAATTTTATGTCCAGGTGATGAGATACCCTTTTTATCTCTCATCAACTCATTTTCTGAATTTTGAAGTGACGCCGTTAGGCTGTCAAATTTTACCAAGCAAACTTTTTAACCCAATTTCAATTTCTTTGGGTTCAACATGTAGTGATTGAATATTTCATCCAGTGAATATGTGTGAATGAAATTCTATTGTTTTACACTTAATATCCACTTATAATGGGTGTATTTATATTTTTCGCACATAAATTTGAAATTGATTTATCCTTAATTTAAGGATACCTTCTTTATAAGGGATTTCACCGCATTTTACATTTCTATTCAGACTTAATTGTTTTTATGCACCAATTCACTCTTATATGGTGTATATACTATCCTTTGGAATATTATATCATAAATCCATTTATTCTCATGATATTATAAAGTTCTGATTAAATTTTATTCCTCAATTATTGTATTCAAGTGTCTCTAATTTTGGTAAAAACCCTTTAAGCAAAATATCGATTTAAATGTTTTAATGATTTGGTCTTATTAATATCCATGTTTTCAAAATGGTTTTAAGAATTTATATATATGGATATTAATGGTTTAAAAGCTTCAATGTGGTCTGGGACACATTGATTCAAAAATCTCTTTATTAAATGTTTGAAAAGGTTTTGAAAATAGTTTTTAGAATGGATTCATTATTTCAATATCTTAAAATTTTATATTGATTTTGCAATGTGGGAATGTTATCTTTCCTTTATGCTTAAGTTATGTGCTATGATTTTGTTATGGTTCTTGGGAATTGTTATGAATATGGGTGGTTCCGTGATAAACTAAGGGCGGGTGAGCCCGATATAGCTCTCTAATGCATTGGGTAACGCGAAGGAGTGAAAAGTTAAGGTTTCTCCAAAGAGATTTAGAGAATATACTATGGTGGGTATTCCAAACGTAACCAAGAGGGTTACTCCCTATGTAAGAATTTTATGAATGCCTCAAGTTACCTTTATGTATTATGATTTCTATGATTTATTCATGATTTGATGAGTTATGTTAAAGTGCTTATGTTTTATGAGTAAAGTATGATTTCATTGATTCTTATGTGTACAAGTACTCATGTTTCCTTTACATATATTATTATATCCCTTACTGAGATTTTTATGCCCATCCCATGTTTTTGAAATGGTTTTCACCGGTTATGGGAAAGGTACATGATATGATGATAATGTCAAGGAAGTGTCAAGAAAGAATCTATGTTTTATTTTAAATTTGTTTTCGTTGATGGGAAAAAATAAATACTATCTTTATGTAACCACTTTGTTTAAATGTGGAATGTAATGAATGTTTTATGATCTAATTCTCTAAAACTCTAAACCTGAAAAGATCCTCAATGTGTAATCTTATATTAACTCAAGATTAAGTAAGGTTTAAGGGTGGGGCTTTATAGTTGGTATCAGAGGTCAGTTTAGATAACTTTAGAGGTTAGGGTATTCTCTAAGCATAAGTGGCATTACCATAATGGTTAGGATTTCAAAAAGAGTCCTAGTTTTAGATAAAGTGAGTGAGTAAGTATATATTAGTGTTTACCTTCCTCATTAGTACATGATGGTTTTGTTGATATACTCACACTGATATTTCTGTTTTTAGTGAATGGATGGATCTAGCATGTAACGCCCCGACCCCAGTTACCCAGAGTCGGTGCATTAATTACATAACATTGGCATGATCACAAGAAAGATCAAATCTCGAAAGACTGATTGGTTTAGTATCCTTGGAAACACTAGATATATTCATAAGTTTTACATTCCATCATCAAAATAAAAAAAAACTACTACAACAACATATTGTCTCCATAGTACACACTATTAACCCCTCATAATATCTCTGCATATCATTCATAATTTACTTCTTCACTTCCTGGGAAAAATAAAACATAGAAAAGGGGTGACCTCAAATGCCCAGTAAGGATAACAATATAGTGGAAACTTTCATAAATAAGAATAAATATTTAAGGCAATGTATAACTAAAACAAAATCCTTTCAAACTTGAACTTTCAACTTTGTATGGCATAAATAAAATGAAATAATTCCATTTACTCATTCACATGGATTTTCTACTAATCGAATGATCACATGCAAAATCACTAACCACTATCATAATGATGGAATGCATAATGCCAGACTATCATAACCACATAGCCAAGGCCTCGTGCCAAGACTACAAATAAGATTTTGTCAAGGCCTTGTGCCAACACACTAGTTTGTCTCATGAGACCTACCGATGCATCGAGGAGCTATAGCGGGCTCCACCTGTCACATATTAAGTCCAATGCATTCCCATATGAAAAGGTTTAAACATAACATAAACATTCGTATTAAAACTAGCATACGAAATGTCAATACTTTCACCATAAACTATGAATGGTATAAAAATAGCACATCCACAGTCAAACATATCACAAAACCTTCAATACAATATAGAAGTTTTGTATCATAATAAGTCAACTTCAAATAAGCGTAAAATCCATCAAAGGATGTTGACATAGATGAAATCAAAACACTTCTTAGAGAAATATCTCTTTCTATTTTTGAAATCATTTAAGATCCATATAAAATAAAACATTTTCTTGAAAATATTCTTATAAGCTTGTAAGGAAAGCTTTGACGATTTTATAATGGCGGAAAATAACCGTACCCGCCGTATAAGTTAAAAAAACATTCTTATCTTATTTCTGTCGAAAAGGTTATAAAGAACCTTGTTTGGAAAACGAAGGAAATATTCCCTTATAAAACTCTTATAAAAAGTCAAACAAGGGTATAAATGAATTTAACCCATATTAAAAATGTTTTGAAATACATTTTGAAGAAACATGGACGTGGATGATATCGAGGTCCCAGTAGATAATTATGTATAAACAACCTCGGATAATGAAGAGATTGCGAAATAAACCCTTACCTTGTACTTTTCCTTGGTTGGGGTAGGTTAACCTCCTGTATAATGGTGAAATAATTGTTATTAAATTATACAATAATCATATACATTAATATGATATCATATATGATCTTTTAATATTGATTTGATAATAATATCTTAGTATTATCATTGTTTCAGGTGTTAACTTACTTGTTTTCTTTAATAAGTTTTGTTACATAAGACATGTTTGTAATGGATAGGTTGTATACTATTCATATCCAGAATGATTTCAAGTCCTTAAACATCATTTTTAAATCATCAAATGATAATTATACTTTAATGGTTACGATGGAGAATGAATCTCATCGTGTTCGTGGAGACGGTAGTCCGTACGTACGCACGAGCGATAATATCATTCTTTTGATATTAAAATAATATATAAATGGATGGTATATCATATATACAGAATCATTGACATGTTATATTTATTATTTACATGAGTTACACATCATTATTATACCCATCCAAATAATATTATATTGAATAACAATTACCCCACGACGTGGAGACGGTAAGCCGTACGTACGCACGTATGGTGACATGTTATTCAGACGGTGGATAGAATACTGAATATGGTTGTACTATATTTATAATTACATCACAGTATATAAATGATACTGGAGTTATTATTTTATAATGGTAACAACAAAGGAAGAAGAAGTGGAAGAAGAAATGAACTTGGAAAAGGGTGGTGAAATCATTACCTCTTCTTCGGTTTCTTCCTTTTGATTTGATCAAAAGGGATCCTTAGGTTGGCTTTCTGATCAAACTAAGGCCTCTAGGTTGTAGTGAGGGATGTGGGTAGCTTATTTGGGTAGGGTTTGGACGAGCCAAGTGGCTTGAGAGGTGTGAGGAATGAGTAGAAGTGGTCTACTTTTATAAGGGAGAAGAGGGGCTCTTTAGGAAAGAGTGAAAGTATTACTTTATAATATAATTATATTCGGTTTATAATGGTCCAAAAATCATTGAGGACGAAGAAAAGATGACTCGTATTCTAAATAACAACAACCAATAAAAATTGGACAGGTTTTAGATAATATTTTAATCATTATAATCTTATTTATTTAAATGATTTATTAATGAGGTAAACATTGCATCATTATTGTGTCATTAATAATTTAAATTATTTGATGTCTAAAAATTATAAATAAAATATCATTATGTAGGAAATCTTTTTAGCTTTCAAATGAATATTTGTAATCGAAAATCCAACATGTATAACCCTATGTAAAAATTGTTCTTCTAAAATATGTAAGCTTATGGCATTTTTATTTTTATTTCCACTTTATTAATATAATGTGTCCCTACCACATACAAGTGGCTCCAAGGGTTCCTCAAATCGACCCAAGGATTCCCATGGTCGGGTATGTGTCCACCAATAAGGTTAGAACACGTTTTAGGGTAATTTTGTATTATTATAATATTATTTTTTAACCCTTATTTACCGGATTTACCCTTTAACCATGGTAAATAAAATATTTACCGCAGTAATTATTCAAAATGTGTAAAAATAAAAGTTACCTATTTACATAATTTGAATATCCTGATTCCAAATATGTAATCCATTTTTCCAAATTCAAAACATAGAAGTGGCAGAAATTAATTTAAAATTAATTCCCGTTGTTAAAATAAAAAGCGTGTTTTTAAGAGATAATAACTATCAAAAGATTGACACTTGTTTATGTTTGGTTTAATTGTGAAATTATGTCCAATGACAAACATTAAATTAAATGGTAAAAATATATTCTAAATATACTTTAAAACCACTCAAATTCATAATTTATCAATATTAATTATTTTGATTAAAAAAGTTGTTTTTAATTAAAATTTAGTAATTTTCACTATTCATCAAAATATAAAAGTTATCCGAAAAGTACCAAAATTTCACCCTAGGCTAATTTCGATATTCGGAATCCAAAAATGAAGTCCATTTTGAAATATAAAATATATATGATTTCAAAAAGTAGGTATTACTATTCACAACGGCTAGTTTAATTAGTTGTGGTGTGTGTTAGAACTCGAAGTTGCGTACAACACACGCTATCGCATTATTCGAAGGGAAACGTACCGTGGAAGCTTGGGGTGTTACATTCTCCCCTCCTTCAAATAATTTCATCCTCGAAATTTCTAGGGTATTACTGCATAAAAAGACTCGGGTGGTTCTTCATCATAAGTTCCTCAGGTTCCCACGTTGCCTCTTTCATCTTATGATTTCTCCACAAAACTTTTACCAGACGCGTCGTCCGGTTTCTCAGTACTTGTTCTCTTGTATCAAGAATCCTGACAGGCTCTTCACAATAAACAGATCGGGTTCCAGTTCTAATTCCTCATAGGTGAGTACATGTGTTGGGTCAGGCATGTATTTTCTCAACAGAGATACGTGGAACACATCGTGAACTTTGGAGAGACTTGGAGGCATTGCCAATCGGTAAGCTACAACCCCAATTCGTTCTAGAATTTCGAAAGGTCCGATGTACCTGGGACTCAATTTACCTTTCTTACCAAAACGTATGACTCCCTTCCACGGAGATACCTTCAGGAAAACATGATCACCGACTTGAAATTCCAAATCCTTCCTTCGATTATCGGCATAGCTCTTCTGCCTACTTTGAGCTGCTTTGATGTGATTTTGGATTACCTTCACCTTTTCCACCGTTTCCTCCACCAGTTCTGGGCCTATAAGTTTTCTTTCACCAACGTCATCCCAACAAGTTGATGTACGACATATCCTTCCGTATAACGCTTCATATGGTGCCATCTGAATACTCGAATGGAAGCTATTGTTATAATAAAATTCTACCAGTGGTAAATATTGATCCCACATACCCTGAAAATCAAGTGAGCAAAATCTCAACATGTATTCTAAGGTCTGAATAGTCCGTTCTGATTGTCCATCTGTCTGAGGGTGGTAAGCAGTGCTCAAATGAAGTTCAGTATCCAGGGATTTCTGAAGACTTTTCCAAAATCTTGAAGTAAAACGGGGATCATGATCAGAAACAATCGATAAGGGTACTCCATGAAGTCTCACAACTTCATTAATATATAGTATTGCTAGACGTTCCAGGGGTAGATCTTCTCTTATAGCAAGAAAATGTGATGACTTGGTAAGACGATCAACAATAACCCATATTGCATCATTCCTTCTAGGAGTCTTTGGTAGCCCCATGACAAAGTCCATCGTAATATTTTCCCATTTCCAATCCGGTATGGGAAGAGGTTGCATGACTCCTCCAGGCTGTTGCCTTCCAGCTTTCACTTGTTGACAAACCATACATCTTGACACAAAATCAGCAATCTCCCTCTTCATGTTGTCCCACCAAAAATGTTCCTTCAAATCTCTATACATTTTGGTGCTCCCAGGGTGTATAGAGAAATTAGAACTATGAGCATCATCCAGCAATTCCCTTTTTAGATCAGGTAAATCGGGAACACAAAGTCTCTTCCCGAATTTCAAAATTCCATCTTCATACACAAAGTCTCTCAATCTCCCATCATTCACAGCTTTAATCATCTTTTGAAATTCTTCATCATCGGTCTGAGAACTCTTAATCCTTTCTAGTAAAGATGGTTTGGAAACCATTTGAAAAAGCATTGATGTTTCACCTTCCCTGGTTATTCCCATGTCCATCTTCACTAGATCCATGAAAATTGGATCCCTTTCAATTCTCATCATGTTCAAAACTCCATGGTCTTTTCTGCTCAAAGCATCTGCCACCTTGTTTGCTTTCCCCGGGTGGTAGTGTATCGTGAAATCATAATCCTTGAGTAATTCAAGCCATCTGCTTTGCCTCATGTTGAGTTCTTTTTGTGAGAAAATATACTTCAAACTCTGGTGATCAGTATAAATCTCACATTTTCACCATAGAGGTAGTGCCTCCATATCTTCAAAGCAAAGATCACAGCTGCTAACTCAAGATCATGAGTAGGATAGTTTTGTTCATGAATTTTCAACTGTCGTGATGCATAGGCAATAACTCTATCATTCTGCATAAGGACACAACCAAGTCCTTTCTTTGATGCATCACTATAAATAACGAACCCATCATTCCCCGATGGTAGAGTCAATATAGGAGCATTGACTAATCTTCTCTTTAGTTCTTAGAAACATTCTTCACACTCTTAAGTCCAAACAAATTTAACCCCTTTACGTGTGAGCTTCGTTAATGGGTTAGCCAATCGGGCAAAATTCTAGACGAAACGTCGATAATAACCTGCCAAACCAATAAAACTACGTACCTTAGTTATACTCGTAGGTGCTGGCCATTCTTGGATTGCCTTGGTCTTAGAAGGATCAACAGAGATTCCATCTTTAGAGACAATATGGCCAAGAAAAGAAATCTCCTGAAGCCAGAATTCACACTTGCTAAACTTCCCATATAATTCATGCCTCCTCAGAGTCTTCAAGATAATGCGCAAGTGATTTTCATGATCTTCATAGGTTTTGGAGTATACCAAGATATAATCAATAAATACCACCACAAATTCATCGAGATACTCCTTGAAAACTCTATTCATCAGATCCATGAATACAGAGGGTGCATTAGTCAATCCAAACGGCATTACAGTAAACTCGTAATGCCCGTACCTGGTTCGAAATGCTGTTTTTGGAATGTCTTCCTTCTTCACACACAACTGATGGTATCCAGATCGAAGGTCAATCTTTGAAAAGTATTGAGCTCCATGCAGTTGGTCAAATAAATCATCAATACGAGGTAGGGGATACTTGTTCTTTATCATTATAGCATTGATTTCCCTGTAGTCGATACATAACCTCATAGATCCATCTTTCTTTTTAACAAAAATAACAGGGGCTCCCCATGGAGAAACACTAGGGAAAATAAATCCCTTATTACTCAATTCCTCTAGTTGTTTCTTTAGTTCGACTAATTCTACAGTGGCCATTCTATAAGGGGTCTTCGATATAGGCCTTGATCCAGGAATCAAATAAATGGAAAACTCAACTTCTTGTTCTGGAGGATGTCCAGGTAAATCTTCCGGAAATACATCTACAAATTCTTTCACAACAGGTACATCCTCTATTTGAACATTCCTTTCCTCACCGACAGTTATTTCATTTTCTTCCTCCCCAATAATTGAATTAAGTTGAGCTACTGGGGGTGGATCTAAATAAGAATTAGGTGGTGACGATTCTGCTCTAAAAATAAGGTGTTCCTTATCATTATCATCAAGAATCGTAACCTCTTTCTTCTTACAATAAATCTTCGCATCATAGTCCGAAAGCCAGTCCATACCGAGGATTATATCAAACTCAATCATAGGTATGATGATGAGATCAGTAGATAAAGAAAATTTATGTGCTCTAATGGGGACTGATTCACAAAACTTTGTTGCAATGATACTTCCCTTAGGAGTTTTAACTGACAACTCCCTTATTAAATCAAATTGGAAATATCTAATTTTCTTAGCAAACTAGGAAGATATGAAACAAAGCGATGATCCAGAGTCAAATAATGCATTTGCTAAACTTGAGGAAACCATTAAATTACCTGCCACCACGTCTTTCGGAGCTTCTACCTCAGCAGTAGTGATAGTATAAGCCTGGCCTTGATCCCTTGTCCTTTTCTGAGGTAAGTTCTCCTGATGCTTAGGACATTCATTTGCATAATGCCCCATCTCCCTGCAATTGTAGCACTGAACGTTGGTAGCTTCCTTCTTCCCCTTGCAATCACGAGCTTGGTGGCCTTTTTCACCACACTTGTAACAGACTCCCATTCCCTTCAAGCAAGTACCAGGGTGTTTCTTCCCGCATTTACCACAGGATGGATATTGAACCTTTCCCTTATTCCCCTTATTTCCATTCCCAGATTGATCAGTAGGTCTCTTCTTCTCTTGCTTTGCTTTAAAGTCATAAGACTTAGAGAATTCCTTTTCGGTCTTGATAGCACATGAGACAATGTCTTCGTACGATGAAAAGGATTGTGAGACTAATGCTCGACGGAGAAATGGTTTTAACCCATAAAAGAAACGATCAATCTTACTTCTTTGGTTACGTATATAATCACCAGCCTACCTTGCTAACCTTGTAAAGTTAGCCTCATACTTTGCGACATTCTCATCCTCCTTCTGTCTCAGACTTAGAAATTGCCTTTCCATATCTGCTCGATGGTCACGAGGGAAGTATTTTTCTAAAAACAGATCTTTGAACTCCCTCCATTCCATATTTGATACTTCATCATCTTCCTTCATGTTTTGAATCAATGACCACCATTGATCAGCATCTCCAGTGAGGCGGTAAACTGCCATGATAACTTTCTCCCTTTCACTGCTCCCCAAAGCCTGAAATATTTTCACTAGGGAATTTATCCATTGCTCAGCTACTAAGGGATTTGTACTCCCATTGAACATTGGTGGTTGTTGCCTCATGAATCAGTCTAACATTGATCCTCCACGCTGCGGATCAGGGTGCTCCATACGGGTAAGGTTATTATTCATAACCTGAGTAAGTTGTCCCAGTATGGTGATTAGCTGATCAGCACCAGTTGCATCACCAGCCCCACTATAATTATCTTGAGTAGGAGGGCAATCCCTACATGGAGTGTGTGCATTGATACAGTTTCCATTTCTTCCACTAGGCACCATTTCTAAACAATGGCATAAACTAGATCAGTTTATGAATTAAAATACATAATCCCATACTTATAAAACACTTAACATAAATTGAACTATTTATGGATATAATCCATAATCATAAAAATGTTTTCTTTGAGGAATTATATACTCATAAACCCTTCATAATGATTTGTAAAGAAAATGAGAGTTATCCTAAGCATATCCCCTGGGAGTGTCGTAACCAAGAGTGCAGCAAGGCCTGTTGTCGTGCACCAGTTCCCGTTCGAGTCTAGCTCAAAGCGGTGTTTTCGGGTTTTACCCCTAGGTACATCTATGCCAGAGCCGCCTCTACCTGCTCGTATCCAGACAGGGATGTATTGCTCGGAAAACTCACAAAATCTCTACAATACCAAAATTCTAGGAAGTTCTTCTATACTAATCCTCAAAGTTCATCTTAGGTCTACGTTCTCTAATCAGAGTTTATCTAAATCTAGCTTCCAAGGTTTGTACTAAACTTCCTCTGATACCAACTGTAACGCCCTGACCCCAGTTACCTAGAGTCGGTGCATTAATTACATAACATTGTCATGATCACAAGAAAGATCAAATCTTGAAAGACCGATTGGTTTAGTAGCCTTGGAAACACTAGATATATTCATAAGTTTTACATTACATCATCAAAATAAAAAAAACTACTACAACAACATATTGTCTCCATAGTCCACACTATTAACCCCTCATAATATCCTTGCAGATCATTCATAATTTACTTCTTCACTTCCTGGGAAAAATAAAACATAGAAAAGGGGTGAGCTCAAATGCCCAGTAAGGATAACAATATAGTGGAAACTTTCATAAATAAGAATAAACATTTAAGGCAATGTATAACTAAAAAAAAGCCTTTCAAACTTGAACTTTCAACTTTGTATGGCATAAATAAAATGAAATAATGCCATTTACTCATTCACATGGATTTTCTACTAATCGAATGATCACATGAAAAATCACTAACCACTTTCATAATGATGGAATGCATAATGCCAGACTATCATAACCACATAGCCAAGGCCTTGTGCCAAGACTACAAATAAGATTTTGTCAAGGCCTTATGCCAAGACACTAGTTTGTCTCATGAGACCTACCGATGCATCGAGGAGCTATAGTGGGCTCCACCCGTCACATATTAAGTCCAATGCATTCCCATATGAAAAGGTTTAATCATAACATAAACATTCGTATTAAAACTAGCAAACGAAATGTCAATACTTTCATCATAAACTATGAATGGTATAAAAATAGCACATCCACAGTCAAACATATCACAAAACCTTCAATGCAATATAGAAGTTTTGTATCATAATAAGTCAACTACAAATAAGCGTAAAATCCATCAAAGGATGTTGACATAGATGAAATCAAAACACTTTTTAGAGAAATATATCTTTCTATTTTTGAAATCATTTAAGATCCATATAAAATAAAACATTTTCCTGAAAATATTCTTATAAGCTTGTAAGGAAAGCTTTGACGATTTTATAACGGCGGAAAATAACCGCACCCGCCGTATAAGTTAAAAAAACATTCTTATCTTATTTCTGTCGAAAAGGTTAAAAAGCACCTTGTTTGGAAAACGATGGAAAGATTCCCTTATAAACCTCTTATAAAAAGTCAAACAAGGGTATAAATGACTTTAACCCATATTAAAAATGTTTTGAAATACATTTTGAAGAAACATGGACGTGGAAGATAACGAGGTCCCAGTAGATAATTATGTATAAACAACCTCAGATAATGAAGAGATTGCGAAATAAACCCTTACCTTGTACTTTTCCTTGGTTGGGGTAGGTTAACCTCCTGTATAATGGTGAAATAATTGTTATTAAATTATACAAGAATCATATACATTAATATGATATCATATATGATCTTTTAATATTGATTTGATAATAATATCTTAGTATTATCGTTGTTTCGGGTGTTAACTTACTTGTTTTCTTTCATAAGTTTTGTTAAGTAAGACATGTTTGTAAAGGATAGGTTGTATAATATTCATATCCAGAATGATTTCAAGTCCTTAAACATCATTTTTAAATCATCAAATGATAATTATACTTTAATGGTTACGATGGAGAATGAATCTCATCGCGTTCGTGGAGACGGTAGTCCGTACGTACGCACGAGCGATAATATCATTCTTTTGATATTAAAATAATATATAAATGGATGGTATATCATATATACAGAATCATTGACATGTTATATTTATTATTTACATGAGTTTACATCATTATTATACCCATCCAAATAATATTATATTGAATAACAATTACCCCACGACGTGGAGACGGTAAGCCGTACGTATGCACGTATGGTGACATGTTATTCAAAGGGTGGATAGAATACTGAATATAGTTGTACCATATTTATAATAACATCACAGTATATAAATGATACAGGAGTTATTATTTTATAATGGTAACAACAAAGGAAGAAGAAGTGGAAGAAGAAATGAACTTGGAAAAGGGTGGTGAAATCATTACCTCTTCTTCGGTTTCTTCCTTTTGATTTGATTAAAAGGGCTCCTTAGGTTGGATTTATTATCAAACTAAGGCCTCTAGGTTGTAGTTAGGGATGTGGGGAGATTATTGGGGCAGGTTTTGGACGAGACAAGTGGCTTGAGAGGTGTGAGGAATGAGTAGAAGTGGTATCCTTTTATAAGGGAGAGGAGGGGCTCTTTAGGAAAGAGTGAAAGTATTACTTTATAATATAATTATATTCGGTTTATAATGGTCCAAAAATCATTGAGGTAGAAGATAAGATGACTAATATTCTAAATAACATCAACCAATTATAATTGGACAGGTTTTAGATAATATTTTAATAATTATAATCTTATTTATTTATATGATTTATTAATGAGGTAAACATTGCATCATTATTGTGTCATTAATAATTTAAATTATTTGATGTCTAAAAATTATAAATAAAATATCATTATGTAGGAAATCCTTTTATCTTTCTAATTAATATTTATAATCGAAAATAAAACATGTATAACCCTATGTAAAAATTGTTCTTCTAAAAGATGTAAGCTTATGCCATTTTTATTTTTATTTTAACTTTATTAATATAATGTGTCCCTACCACATACAAGTGGCTCCAAGGGGTCCCCAAATCGACCCAAGGATGCCCATGGTCGGGTATGTGTCCACCAATAAGGTTAGAACACGTTTTAGGGTAATTTTTTATTATTATAATATTAGTTTTTAACCCTTATTTACCGGATTTACCCTTTAACCATGGTAAATAAAATATTTACCGCAGAAATTATTCAAAATGAGTAAAAATAAAAGTTACCTCTTTACATAATTTGGACATCCTGATTCCAAATATGTAATCCATTTTTCCAAATTCAATACACAGAAGTGGCAGAAATTAATTTAAAATTAATTCCCGTTGTTAAAATAAAAAGCGTGTTTTTAAGAGATAATAACTATCAGAAGATTGACACTTGTTTATGTATGGTTTAATTGTGAAATTATGTCCAATGACAAACATTAAATTAAATGGTAAAAATATATTCTAAATATACTTTAAAACCACTCAAATTCATAATTTATCAATATTAATTATTTTGATTAAAAAAGTTGTTTTTAATTAAAATTTAGTAATTTTCACTATTCATCAAAATATAAAAGTTATCCGAAATGTACCAAAATTTCACCCTAGGATAATTTCGATATTCCAAATTCAAAAATGAAGTCCATTTTGAAATATAAAATATATATGATTTCAAAAAGTTGGTATTACTATTCACAACGGCTAGTTTAATTAGTTGTGGTGTGTGTTAGAACTCGAGGTTGCGTACAACACACGCTATCGCATTATTCGAAGGGAAACGAACCGTGGAAGCTTGGGCTGTTACATAGCAGGAACCAATGAGACAACAGGTTTGAAGGAAACTGTGGTGGTTCTCTGATTAAGATACTAGATAAAATGGGGGATTCAATGAGGAAACTCGTGGTTGTTCTAAACCAACTATCAAGGAGTCATGATCATCTACTTGAACCTTGGTATGTTCTGTAATGCATCATGTACGAGATGACCAATCAATGTGAAGTTTAGGTAATAATTATAAAGGTAACCAATAGAGTTTATATGATCCTTACTTTTGAGGTAATTATGGGTTATTATATGTTATGATTGAAAATGAAAGGCATGAGATGAACTTGAGGTTAAAATATGTTATGATCATTTTTGAAGATTTTATCTCGTTTTGGGGAATGTTTTAAGAATTATATAGTTTTGGAAAAAGGACAACACGCAGACCGTGTGACAACCCGTCGCGTCAGACAAAGCTGTAGGAATCGAACCCACAAGAAAAGTGCGACTGGTATTTATCGCATACCACTGGACTACGTGAAGTCCCTGGTTAGTTTAAATGATTCTTTTTAGTTAGATGATTTTATGAATTAAGAGTAAGTATATTTTGGGTTATCTATGGAAATGATTAACCTATCATGGAGGATATGTGATTAGGTTAATTACTTTTCAATACGAGACATTAAGAGAAACTGATGTTGTTTGGAGATAAATGTTACGATTTAACTTGGAAGACTATGTGACCAAATCCTTAAAATATTTGGGTTTCAATCTTAGTTTGGTTTACTTTGAAGAATTTTATGGACAATTATTTATCAAATGGTCTTCGTTGAACTTTGGGTTTTGTTGGAAAAATTTTGGAGATTAAGAATATATTTTCTTTTTATAAAGGGTTATCCTTTTCTGGATTATCTGATCTTGTACTAACCTTTTGGGTTTTGGTTTTGGTTAAAGTATAAAGACATGTGAAGTATATAGTTCTATTTTTTTAGATTAGGTTATTCTCTAGAATTTGATTATAGTACTCTTAATGTGAACAATTTTTCCTAAATACTCGTCTTTTGGAGAAAATATGTGTTTGTGTAAGGAATCTAATAAAAGTTGAAAGTCAACATGATAAGTGATTATGTTTGCTTATGAATAAATTACTCAATAAAAAGTAACTTAAAAAAAATGTTGTCTATTAACTTTTCTTACTGGGGAACTGAATACCGTTTAACCCATCACGAGTTTGTGATTTTCTTGTGGTTAACTTTATCCTAAACATGTTTTCTATCACTCTCCATCAGAACATGACCCTATGTTTTCTCCTCCATGTCCATGTTTTTTTACATGGAATCCTAGTATGGGTTAACACGGGTGACCTCTGTACTTATCTTTATTTATTTTAAAGTGATTGTTTTACCGACTCTTATTCTGATGTGGGACTTTCAAGGATGTTTCGAAGCCCAATTTTAAAATTGCGAGGACGCAATTCCCAAATGGGGGGAAGGATGTAACACCCCAGGTAAATAAATAATATGACATTTTTATATTTATCTATACTTGTGAATAAAATATTAATATTACTTTAAAGGGGATGCTATGCTCGATGGCGTACCCAATACGCAACAACGAGTTTCTTGGGAATCTTACATTCCACTCAAATAATAAAATAATATTATTTTAAATAGTAGTTAACGCCTACCAGTTGTAATGGTGTGAATGAACAGAACTAACTAAAAAATGATTATATATGTTTTTCAAATATTTTTACTCTATATAATAAATGTTAGAGGATTAAAAATGCGAATGAATCCAATTTTAAGCGTAAACATTCTAATATTCTTTAAAAGGTCGATTAACCGCCTTTTGATGGAGAACCTCTTTTAAATCCACTTTTTGAAAACTTTATGTGTTATATTTGACAAAATAAAATTCTTCTTTAGAATCAATTCATCAAAATTTACTTTGTGTAAATTTTTGGTATTTTTCCAAAAAAGTTAAATTTTTAATGAATAGTGAAAAATGGTGTATTTTAATTCAAAACCTCTTTTAATATAATTTATTTATACCATTAGATTATCTTTTGAATTGGTTTTAAAGTTACATTAGAATAAATTTTTACCATTTAATCCAATAGTGGTCGTTGGAATTAATTTCACATTGAAATCGAACTTAAACTAGTGTCAATATTTTGATACATTTTGTTTCATAAAAACACGCTATTTGTTTTGACAGTGGGAATTAATTATTAAATTAATTAATGCAACTTATATGTTTTGAAGAATTTAAAATAGACATCATTTTTGAATTTGTAATATCAAATATAGCTTAGGGTGAATTTTTGGTAATTTTCTGAAAAACATTAATTTTTTGATGAATAGTGAAACCACTAAGTGGTACTTATAAAAACTGATTTTCCGTTTAAATGAAAATTTTCTATCTTTGTGTTTTGAATTTCAAAAATCCAACATAAATGGTTGTCATTAAGAAGTAAAATGTGGTTCAATGGGATCAAAATAATTTTTTGGTGAAAAGTAACTTATTATGTTTTTAATCGTGATTAGAGGTAATTAGTGTAGTTTAAGGTAAGAATAATGTTTTAATAAAATGAAATGACCTAGACACATGTCCTACCCTCATTGGATGTGTCATGACCGACCAAAAAAAATCCATGGGTCAACTTGGGGACCCCATGGAGCCACATTGGTTGGAAAATGACATAAATATCTTTTTATTTAATGTTAAAGTAAAAATGACACAAACATGAGATGTTTAGCTAGAAGAATTTTTACATGGGGTTATACAAGTAATAATTTTGACTATAAATATTAATTGGAAATATAAAAATATTTTCAACATCATAGTATTTTTTTCATAATTTTTAGACATTAAATAAATTAAATTATTTATGACATCATGATGATGCAGTGATGACCTCATTATATAACGATCTAAATAAAATGGAACGATAATGTAAAATCTAAGACCTACACATGTCCAAAACCTATTGGATGGGTGAATTTAAAACCCTTATCACCTTATACTAGAAAAAAATCAATGTGGGACAATTAAAATCCAAAACTCATTCTAAAATAAAGTAACATTTCTTTTCTTTCCAAGAGTGCCCCTCCCCTCCTCTTATAAAAGGCCCCCACCTCTACTTCCTTACCCACACTTACAAAGCCTTTGGCTCAGCCAACCACTGTCCATTTTGTCTCTCCACATCCCTATCGAACTCCTTGAAGCCTAACATTGGGCAGAAGTCTTCCTAAGAACTCCTTTGAGCTCAAACCAAAGGGAGTTATGTGATTTTAAGGTAATGTCTTCACTTGTGTCCTTTTGTTTTATTTTGCTTCTCCAACCCCCAAAACTCATTTTATTCATCTCTTTTATAACAAATACTGTATCTTATATATTCTAGGCTGTTTTTATAAAAAGTATTCGAGCTACACTTACACACACCTTCGTCTAATGGTTAAAGAACATACTGTTTTTGTGGTTGGCGATTTTCTGCATCACGAAACGATGATTGTTCAATATTTTTTTAACACCTTTAAAGGTGGCCATTATGATGTCACTGTATTTTATATATGATATATATGGTATTTATGTATACTATATTCTTCTGTATTTTAAATTTAGACCATACCTTTATTCTTTTCATGTTGTGTAAATGCGATAATTTCATATGAGGAAGTGCGGACTACTGCCCCCTCAAGTGATGTGACTCGTACATGGAATACATGGAATGTATAAAGAATGAAATTAATGAACATATGTGACCTATATAACATATATATAATACTGGAATTATAATATATATATATATATATCATTTATTTTTAATTCCATTAATATGAAAAATAAAAAAAATGAAAGTAGCGTTCAAGCATAAGTACGGCCTACCGTCTCCATGAACGGTGCTTTTTGTTTTTTATCTCCAAATGATATGGAATAGTATAAAATGAATATGTACTGGATATATATGATATTTTAATCATTAATACTATTCTGGAAATTATTTACTTATAACTACATGGACAGTAATTGTTCAAACAAGTTCATTTTTGACTCATGTACCAAACATCGGCAAAAACGTCTGATATGAACTAACATTATTAAACAATTATTATAACATTATAATATGTCATATGAACTGAATAATAATCTTTAAAGGAGGTCCTTAGGCAATTATAAATTGACCAAATTTTATTATTAAGGAATATAATGAAACGATCGAGTCAAGTCGGACCCGAGGTAAGGGATCTTACTCCTCTTTTTCTTTTTATGTACACTCTTTCATGTCATTCCTTCTAAAGATCATATTTATTGTTATTGGGATGTTCTTTTATATTACTCTTACTGTAATTTTTATGTTCATATTATGAGAGACCCTATTCTCTCTCATCAATTCATTTTGGATGTTTTGAGTGGTGCCGTTAGGCTGCCGAAATTTTGTAAGAGATCTAACCTCTCTCTTTCTTTTAATGTACTCTCCTTTTTGTCACTTCTTTTAATCTCCTCTTTGTTCTATTGGGGGATGTTATTTTATATTCATCTTTCTAGGAACTTTATGTTAATATGATGAGAGACCCTATTTTATCTCATCAATCCATTTTTGTAAGTTTTAAGTGGCATTGTTAGGCTACCGAGTTTTCGTAAGGGATTTTTCATCTCACTTATATTCCCGTCAGATTTATGCTACAGTTGCCACAAATTCCTTTTAGTGGTGTATGTACTACCAATTATCTTACTCATTGTGTAATATACTTTCATTTATGAGTATTTACATCAATTTTGTATTGTTCTTCTTTCACGGGGTGTATGATTCGAAAGATACCCATGTCGGTAAGGGAACCTTTCACCCTCCTATTTTAAAAAGTCTTATTTTGTTATGTCTTTTAATTCACATACTATTATGATGGGATATGTTCTTCTATATTCTTATTGATGTAAATTTTATGTCCAAGTGATGAGATACCCTTTTTATCTCTCATCATCTCATTTTCTGAATTTTGAAGTGACACCGTTAGGCTGTCGAATTTTACCATGGGAACTTTTTAACCCAATTTCGATTTCTTTGGCTTCAACATATAGTGATTGAATATGTCGTCCTGTGAATATGTGTGAATGACCTTTTATTGTTTTACACTTAATATCCACTTATATTGGGTGTATTTATATTTTTCACACATAATTTTGAGATTGATTTATCCATAATTTAAGGATACCTTCTTTATAAGGGATTTCATCGCATTTTACATTTCTAATGAGACTTAATTTTTGTTATGAACCAATTCACTCTTATATGGTGTATATAATATCCTTTGGAATATTATATCATGAATCCATTTATTCTCATGATATTATAAAGTTCTGATTAAATGTTATTCCTTAATTATTTTATTCAAGTGTCTCTAATTTTGGTAAAAACCCTTTAACCAAAATATCACTTTAAATGTTTTAATGATTTAGTCTTATTAATATCCATGTTTTAAAAATGGTTTTAAGAATTTATTTATATGGATATTAATGGTTTTAAAGCTTCAAGGTGGTATGGGACACTTTGATTCAAAAATCTCTTTATTAAATGTTTTAAATGGTTTTGAAAATGGTTTTTAGAATGGATTCATTATTTCAATATCTTAAAATATTATATTGATTTTGCAATGTGGGAATGTTATATTTCCTTTATGCTTAAGTTATGTGCTATGATTATGTTATGGTTCTTGGGCATTGTTATGAAGACGGGTGGTTCCGTGATAAACTAAGGGCGGGTGAGCCTGATATAGCTCTCCAATGCATTGGGTAACGCAAAGGAGTGAAACGTTAAGGTTTCTCCGAAGAGATTTAGGGAATATACTGTGGTGGGTATTCCAAACATAACCAAGAGGGTTACTCCCTACGTAAAAATTTTATGAAGGCCTCAAGTTACCTTTATGTCTTATGATTTCTATGATTTATTCATGATTTGATGAGGTATGTTAAAGTGATTATGTTTTATGTGTAAAGTATGATTTCAATGATTCTTATGTGTACAAGTACTCATGTTTCCTTTCCATATATTTTTATATCCCTTACTGAGCTTTTTATGCTCATCCCAAGTTTTTAAATTTTTTTCACAGGTCAATGATAAGGTACATGATATGATGATAATGTCAAGGAAGTGTCAAGAAAGAATCTATGTTTTATTTTAAATATGTTTCCGTTGATGGGAAAAATGAATACTACATTCATGTAACCACTTTGTTTAAATGTGGAATATAATGCAAGTTTTATGATCTAATTCTCTAAAACTTTAAACCTGAAAATATCCTCAATGTGTAATCTTGTATTAACTCAAGATTAAGTAAGGTTTAATGATGGGGCCTTATAATACAGGTTAATGTGCACATGTTCTATTTTGAACTTATGTTTTCATCATGGGAGATGGGTAGTATATATTCATTTTCTAGATACTTTAATGGATTGGTATAGGTTACATCCAATCCATTTGGGGAAGTAACCCATGAATCTCAATAAATTATGTGTAACATCCCTTCTCTCGGATAAAATCATGTATCAATGTATTGAGTTTCTTAAGAATTAAATAGTAATTTATCTCCATGAGAAGTTACACTTTATCAATTAACATATTATCTGAGTAATTGGTGAAATTATGGAGGGATTTGTATATTTTGATGAACCCAAGGAAAAATTAGAATATCGTTGAAGGTTTTGTAATGAAAAATGATCTATAATTCAGAGTTATAAATCTGGTACATAAATTAAATTTCAAGCATGATTTAGCTGAGGGGGGTTTCTCAAAATTATAATACCCTTGACGTGTTACACGTAAAGTTGATAGTTCAGTCTAACTATAGGCCAAATTAAAGAGTGTTTAGAATAGGATGAGTTTGACTCTGGAACCATTTTGTATGAAAGAACTGTATAATTTAAAATCATCTATCAGGAAAAAATCATACAAGGGAATAATTCATCTTTTCATGAAAACATACATTTATAGTTATGTAATAGAGATAATAATATGACATTTCATAGGGTAATACTCTACATGATATTACTGGATAGAAGTTACCTTGGTTTGAAACTCCCAAGGGATAAAAATGACCCTATTATTGCTTCTCCAGTATTCATTGAAAAGTCGAGATCATCAAGAGTTGAATGCTTCACTTGGACTATGGACATATAATTTAAGATGATTTATTATTGTGTCAAATTTCTATGCATCCAAATGTAGGCTTCTTCCTAGCTACTAATTTAGGGACTAAAGTTACTGTTGTAGATGATTCAGGTGATTACATAGATGTTTATGGAATATTTGTTTCTAGATTATAACCTTACATCATTCCTACCTATCTATGTTGATGAGACTACTGCACCCCTTCAAGTACATATTATATAATAATCAGTTCTGGAACACTATTTTTGATGGTGGGTTCATTTTCTTACCCATTCTATGATTATTGAAGGTATCTTCCATGAGTCTTGACAATATAAACAATCCTAGTAGGGTTGTGGAATGGATAGTGGTTTCAACTATGATTAGATATTCTCTTGCCTCCATTTATTCTATAACCTATACCGGTGGTTTTCCAACATGGAACAATGGATTGGACCACATAAACATACTGATCATTTTAAAAGGGATCCACTAAATGAATGATATCAATATAATAAAAAAATGAATTATTAAACCAATAAGGACTCTATTTTGTGGGGAAGCGTTAGTTGTTCTATTTAGTTGGATGGTTCCCATGATCTTAGGGTAGGAGGTATAAGGTAAGAAATGTTTAGGATTGTATTTATCCTTTTTACATGATATTTCTCCCATACCTAGCCTTTTCTCTTCTAAATAATCCATTTCTTGGAGTTCCATCTTTTAGATGTTTTTGGTTTCGACAATGAGGGATGTATTGTGGAATAAGAGGCTGAGGGTATAGTGTTTGGTTTAATTATGTATTTATGATGGAATGAGTTTGGCTTATGGGTTCTCAAGTCACAAAATCACTGAACATCTAAATTCCCTTACATATAACTTATTTACATTCTCCTTCTTCCATTAGGGTGTTGGGGGAAGCTCACCCCACTTGTAATGGTGGTTTACCTAGAATTACTTTCAAAGAGTCAACCAAATTTTACAGGATATAATTAATAGAAAATAATTCCTATATAATGATTCTTATTTTATTATAATAGGGGAAGTAATTCAGGTGGTCATCTAGACGAATTTTATATCATCACCTTGGTTCATTAAATTTTTTCAAGTTTATTTCCATTGATATTAAAAATAAAAAAAGAATATACTCCTATTGGCGAGAATAAAAATTATTCTTCCAATATTCATATAGTTAAAATTTCTACTAAATTTTATCATCCTGATGAAGATATTGTGTCTTCTATTTACTTCTAGATGAGGTCGTACAATTGTAGGTTGGGGATTTGGAGCTGGAGTTGGAATAGAATCTAGTTCCAAGGTAACCATTGTTGTATTTTATTTACATATAATCTTTCCCTGAAATTATTGTACTAGATCTTAAATTGCATTGGTTCTAAAAAATAAATCATGAGATCTTTTTGGAATGATGGAATGATCTCAAATTCCACCTTGATATTTTTTTTAGAATTTGCGATGTTCAATGCTTATAATTAATATTTTTAATACAAAACAATAAATAATCTTAAGGAAGTAGTATGTTCTGGGAGTAGGTTAAGACTTACCACCTATTGATAAAATCCACGATCTTCTAATTTTACCATTTTATACATACCAAGAGGTCATATAACGCCATTTTTTATAGCATAGAGCTGAATTGATAGATAAATTTTCAATGATGTTGTTCCCATCATTTGATTAGAATGGATGAAAAAAATTTATACCAACCAAATATAGGTCCTTATAAGATATTTATTAAGAATATGATATTGTATTCTTCTTGTTACACAAGGGTTACTATCATAGGACCACTATGAGACACAATTTGGATTATATGATGATATAGTTTCACTATGTTGTTAAATTATAGGAACGTGGGATTCATAATATTTGGTAGGGGAATAGTCACATCTACGAATTGAAGATAAGGATTCCACTTTTGTTTTCCTAGTGAAATTCTACCCTATAGAACATCTAATAGGGATACAAATGAGTCAATAGTGTAGAAAAGTTTTTGTGGGATAACCGGTTGAGAAGGGGCTATAATGGTGGGAGCCATGGGTTTGACTTACTATGGTGGTTATTCCTTTATATTTAACCAATAACCTTTACTAGATGGAATGAAAGGATTTTTCTTCTAATATCTTGGTTTTTCCCCAATGGATTTAATTCTTCATATCCTTCTACCGTTGGATCCTTGTATACTAGTTTTTGGTACCCCATGTTGAGAGGATATACGAAATATTATTTTGTTATTATGAAGATCCCTACCTATTAAGGTATGAAGGTTTGGGGTATGAAATGAGTATATTCATAAAGAAAATATGTTTATGGTATGTTTTCTTCGGGAAACTATGCATTGAAATTTTTTAACCCCTTCATCTCTTCCTCAGATCGAGAAATGTTTTCCTTATGTGTAAATGGATATGTATATTTTGGTGGCATGTGAGATGTGGATTCACCTTTACCCCTTTCCTAGAAATATTATCTTCTAAGAGGTTCTATTAAAGAATTTTTAGGAGTAAAAAAATTAAATAAATACATTCATTTACTATTAAAAACACCATCATCCATCATTTTGGCATTGAGCGCATTTTAGATAGAATAATCTCACTTATATCCCTCTATAACATATTCATGACCTGTAGAAACCATAGGGGTAGTGACCATGATGATCAATAACATGTATTATTTGTAGGTATCAAATTAGAATCAAAATAATAAAATGGGTAGTTATCTAGTAAATTCTTTCTTATAGAAAAAAAGATTTTTAGTAATAGTTGTTCACCAGAGTAATGGTCTTATCTTACGATTATCATGGGGTTACATCCATTCATTCAATGACCAGCTTGGATATTTTGTTAAATGGTGATTTATATAGAATCTATAGATATAATTATTTTGTATATAATCAAGGAGGAAATTGGATCACAAAAGAGATAAACTAGGGGATTTAATTTTTTAGGATCTGCCTAAACAGGATATGATTGAATTCCCTTGGGGGAGGATGAGGTAAAAATGCCTCTAGAAATAAATTATTGGGCTGTTCTCATCTATTTTTCTCGACTCCTCAATGTAATTTTGTGCACTTAAAGGGATTTAAGTTGTTAAAAATTCTTTCAGAACTATAGTATGGGGTTTCTCCTATATCACTGTAGCTACAACTGTAACAATTGTTCTTATGATCATGTGGATATTTATTTAAACATGAGATTGGTGAATAATATAATTTTCCCATTGGATAATATCTTTTTTAGGAAATGATATTATTTGAATTTTGGTGTTCATAAGTGATAATCCTTCTCAAACTTCTTAGATTCGTTTTTGAGGTGTCTTTCAATGGCTCTCCACCATCAATTGCAATGTTTCTAGGAATTATTTTGGTTTGGTTTCTTATGGCCCTACCATCTATCATGAGAAAAGAATAATTTTAAGAGTCTAATAAAGGAAATGAAATTCCATTAAATATTTAATGAAAAAAACTTTTCATACATAGAAATAAATTTTTTAATTGAATATTCAATAAATTTGAAGAATACATGTCCGTTGACCATATAGGACTATTATATTTGGAGAGTAGAAAAAAAAATATTTGGATTTCTTCAATTATATTCAAAATATCCCATAAAAAAATTTGAACATTATATAATAATGTGTTTGTAAAGTGAATTTCATTCCTTACACATTAAAAAAATATTACTTTCCAATTTTTTCCAAAAAAAATGAGTCTTTTTAGGAAAGTGACAAGAAGATTAATTTCAAAAAATATTGTAGAAATCAAATTATGGGTAAAAATTTCTTTAATAAGTCACTTGGAGAACATGATAAAAATTAAAATATTTAAATAAATCATGATTTTGGAAGGAAAATATTTTTCAAACAAAGAGGAAAATAATGTCAAATTTTTTTAAAAACATTGCTTTCAACTCATGCATACAAAAATATGGGAAAATTAAGGGAAAATAGGTATTATCATGGTATTAATATATAAGAATAAAATAAATGAGTTTACTCCTAGATATATCATAATATATCATCCTCGTAATTATAATCAGGAATAATCATGATTAATGATGAGGTTGTAACAAAAAAATCATACCACTATGGAAATAATGAATCGTAATACGTATGAAATAATAAAAATAAAAGAAAATTTTAATAAAATTAGAACAAATAAATTCATGATATTAAATTTTAAATTGATTTTATATAAAAATCATAATGAAAAATTGGTTTGTAACATAACATATGTCTAAAAAAAATAAAAATTAAGACACAAACCACTTAGTGATTTTGAATGTTTTGAACATTAAACCCCATGAAAAGGTGATCCAGAAATAGATATGTAAATAAAAATAATTTTATGGTGAGGAATCATAAAATAAATTCTTGGACATTACATACACTGCATAAAGTAAATAGGTGGTGAATATGGCTTGTGTCTCCCAAAAGTTCAATGTGAGACATTAATCCCTTACGATCAGTCTCAACATCCATCATACACATTCAAACCACCTATATAAGAAATATAGTTTTATTATAAAAATTTCACTTATCAATCATGATATAAATATCATATAATATATGATATACTTAAGTCCTTTTATAACCCATTTTCTAACAATTTTGTGGTAAACCCACGTTTCAGTCAAAAATTTCTTTTTTCATTTTTGTTGGGATTTTTTATCTTCTATTAAAATACATTGATTATGGTTTCATCATATTTAGAGTGTTCAATATTTTATAAATATAAAATATATTTATTTTATATTTATTAAGAGTTACCCATTAATGATATATATAGAAAATAAAAAACACCATTTGTGGAGACGGTAGGCTGTATGTCGCCTGAAAGATGTTTCCATTCTCTAGAATGATAAAATAAAGAAAGAAAAATGATATATTACCTTTCCAAAATAATTATTTTTTCGTATATATATCTAGAATTTTTATTTAAACCTATCCTTATTATCTTCCACATAAAACGTATGTGAATAATTAATAACATCGCTTTGGGCGACAATAGTCCACTATACACATGAATGATTTTATCGTACCCTCCATGGAATATAAATTAAGAAAGAATATGTTAAATAATAATTATATAAGTATAAATATTTGAAAACGAACTTAGATATTAATTTAACCTATCTTTATTACCATCCATGTAAATCATAAATGAATATCACACCACATTAGGTCCTTATGCTATAGTCCTCTGTACACACGAGAAATATTATGATTTTTCCAACGATTTCATAGGTATATTGGTATATATGGTAATGTAATTAAATATGTATAATCATATATATCATATATGAACATTAAATATATCATTATACCTTTCCGTGAGATGTTTTAATGGATAACAAATAACATCGGTACATGAGGACGTAAGCCACTATACAAACGAACGATGATTTTGAATTGCATTAGATTAAATTAAAGATGTATATATTTCATTAAATTAAAACAAAAAAAAATTAATATATGTTTAATATAATTTGATTTTAATATCATAATGTTGTAATTATTAATTATGGAGGAAGAGGAAGAAATAAAATGAAACTATCGATTAGGGTTGTTACATCTTCTTGGTAAAACATTGTTTTGTGTCCACCAAAAAGACTCATAGTTTTTGTTTATGAAATAAATAAGAATTCACGTATAGTATTTGGGATGTGATTTTACAAACATAAGTGTTTTTAATGTGTGAAGAAGAGAGATGGGGTTACTATTTATAAGCGATGTGTGTGGAACACTTGTAATTTTTTTAAAAAAGTGTACCTATGTTTTTCACATTCTAGAAGGATATATAATATGAAATTATTAAAATATAATATTTTATTTTGAAATATTTCTAGAAAATTGGATTTTTAAAAGTTTTTTGGTCATTTTTAACCCTTATATTTTTACTTAACCCTTGGTAAACACATTTTTACCATAACTACTATAATTAATTTTAACTACTTTTTAAGTTCCTAATGGTAAAAAATTAACAATAAAATATAAAAAATACAAGTTATTATTAAGAAAAACTTGTATTTAATTTTTTTAAATTACATTAACATAATTATAGGGATTTAATTTAAAATTAATCCCACATATGGTACAAGAAAGTGGTTTTACAAAGGGAAAATGCTCAAAAGATGAAAACGTTTTATATCAAAATTTTAAATAAATTTTATTATAATGAAATGAATTGGGATAATATATATATATAATTGAATTAATTTAACTTTTAATACCATCTTAAAATATTCTTTTTTGTTTTTCAAATATTCAATAGAATTAACTATTCTTATAAAACATAGAATTTCCAATATTCATCAAAAATATTTTATTCACAGAAAATTACATATAATTTTGAATAATATTATATTTGTATAATGATATTAAAATTGAATTCAATTATTTAAAATAAATTTAATTTTAATTTTAAAAAATAATTTTAAAATAAGTATTCAAAAAATAACAAAACTGATTTTTAGAAAATATTATTTTAAGAAAAATTTTGTATTTATTCATATATATTTTCTACAAAACACATATGATGAATATTAAAATACCTTTTTGATTGTTTAGTATACTTATTTCAATAAAATTATTCACTGAAGGTGATTTATTTAATTTATTTTCATGAAACATGTCTATGTGTATAATAATTGTTGTTTAGAAAAAAATTTCCTTCGTTTTTAATTTTTTTTTAATTTCATTTCTATTTAATTTTTCAATGATGAATTTATCATATATTATTATAATATTGTAATATTTATTCATATCTTGGATTATAAATATTATTTGGTAAATATGATATTAAATAATAATATTTTAATATAATTTCTCATTTCATTTAAACATAGACTTACCAATAACAAATGCAATTGAAAAGAATAAATTTACGTGTAAAAATCTTTCAATAAATCATATGGTGTTATATTATTGCCCTTTAAAATGAATTTCTAAAATTAAATTTATTAAATACGTACAAGAAAAGAGTGTAATTCTACCTCATTACATCCCTTGGTTCCAATGTTACTTATCAAGTCATTGGTTTCACAACAAAACATAGACCATGTGACTACTATTGTTTTGTAGAAAATTATCTCTACTATATAGAGTATCCAATGGATCATCCACATAATAAATATTATTCTCTATTGTAATGACCGTTGAGTTTTTTACATGTGATGGATTAGGTATTTACCTCTTTAAGAGAGATTTATGGAACACATTGTGAAACTATGAGAGGTTTGGTGGATGTGCTAAGTGATAAGATACTGTCCCAGTATTATAGAGAACTTTAAAGGGACCTATATAACTAAGGATTAGTTTCCCATTATTTCTCCATGGATAAATTTATAAAAACACCTTCCTACAGACTTAAAAATATCATTTTCATTAATGGTTATCATTATAAAATTTCTATAAACATTATATTTTACATATGTTTTATTGAATGGATTAGAAATTTTCTTCAACTTCATCTTCTATAATAAATACCAATAGATTTATTTATAAAAATTTATTCCTGTATGGTGGATTTTTATATTTGTTTTCATAAAGGGAATCATAAAAATCTATATTAATTCTTGATTTTAACATATAGTTTTAAGAAACCTGAGCCCTAAGATGGTGATGATCTCAAACCCCTTTGAAATCCACATGAAAAGATCTTATCATATCTACTGGGGTTTTAATTTGTCTCTCAGACTAACCATCTGCCTGAGGGAGATATAAATTGGTTAAAACCTAATTTTATATCAAGAGTTTGATGAAGAGTTCATCAAAATATCATTTTATACTTCAATTCCCAATCAGATAAAATATAATGTGGTACTAAATATGAACATACCATATACGTAATGTATATTTTAGAAAAGAGGTCTTTAGAGAAATATTTTCTGATCACAATAAAGTGTGATTACTTTATAAGGTGATCTATAAAAACCCATAATTTCCTCCACATCAATGATAAAATAAACCCGATAGGTTGACATTACCTTTTATCATACTTAATTAATGATTAAATAAATTCCTCATAAAATAATATTGTCAATAAAATGTGTAAAACAAATGTTGTATTGCAATAAATATCTCTTAAATTATCCTAAATATTGATAAACTCCCGATACATAAAACCTCAAAGCATTGTAAATGAGATCGAATTTATGTTCATCCTTAAACTCATAAACCCATTATGGTGTCCATATGTCTTAACTAAATATTTACTAGAGACATATATGATTCCAAAAAATAATTCTCCCTTAATTCATTAAATAATCTCTTATCTTATTTTAAAAATTCTCGATTAAATGTTAGGATCAACCATGTACTTATAAATTATTAAATATGATTTCATTGTTCCATAATCTATATAGGGGGAGTTGATCAATGAACAAGGTCACATGAAATTTCACTAATGGATGGAAAATATGATTTTTATAGGGATCAATCATATGAAATTAAACCTAGAATTATAAACTAGGGAGTGGAGGATATGTGTTCCACAATTATCACGATTCTCATCAACCATTGGGATTTCATAAGATTTTCCTTTTTCATTTTTCATTAGATGTTATTGTCCATATACATCAACATTTTTTTGAGAATTGGGGTATTTATTCCCATAATTCCCATAATCCTTTCATTTTAAACTCAATGTGTGGGTGGATCATTTTCTATAGCTTTCTCACTATTTTCATCATTATCCAAATTCTTCCCAACACTTTGGTAATTAATTGCGTGATGACCTTCCTTACCCAACATAAAAAAGTTACTAGTATATATAATAAAATTCCTCTATGTTTCCTTCCCAAATTTTACCATAAAGGAAATATCATCTTATTTTCACCATGGTTTTATGAGTTTCATTTTAATTTCTTCTTCCACTTATTTTCAAATCCATGAGACTTATGGGTAACCCCAATCTCAATTTACACAATGATATTATAATTAAAACTTTAATCTTATCCAATAAAGTCCCTTATTCTAAACCCATTTTATAAACCTATTTTAAGCCATAGAATTATTAATCAACCTTAAATGTATTTTGGATTATAATACTAAAGGCGTACCTCACAAGTATTGCAACACATTTTTCCAAAGGTACAAACTATTTCATAATCCTTTTCATTTAACTTAAAAAATTACTATTCCATTTTCATGAAAATAATATACGGAATTCACTTGTTGAAGAATATATTAATAAAATCATAACATATTATAGAGTCAATTTCATCATGTTTCATTGTATTTATGGTTAGAGTACACCATTGACCTGGTTCTCATTCCAAGTGATAGAGAAGAAAAATGACTTATTAATGACCCTGTTAAAGGAGAACATAATATTTATTTTAAATTTTATTGAAAAATTTTCTAGAAACTGGTGGCTTAGTAAAACCACATGAAGATATTAGAAGATTCCTCATTAATGACTTAACAGAATTTCATTCCCTTCTTTTCTCATTTCAAATTTCACCATGATTCATAGAATTAGAATTTTATGTCAAGATTTTATAAACATTTTACATTCCATATCCAATAACATTTGGAATATTAGGTGGAAAATCTATTATTTTCTATCATACCATAATTAAAATTATTTATTTGGGTTTTATACGTTGAATAAATCTAAAAAAGATATTGTAAAGTATAATAATTTTTGAGAGGAATCATATTATCATGAAAAATAACTTATAAGATGTCGGAATCATGTTACCTTATTTTTAATCTATAACACCTTAGGTTTATCCCATATCATTCATAGATATTATCAATTTATATACTTCCAGATTGTTTATAAATAGTTTGTTAATTCTTAATGCATACCCTCTGAGAGTGCCAAGCAAGGTGTACAATTAAGTCCTGTTTTCATGCACAAAGTGAAGATCAAGTCTATCTCAATATTATATTATTGGATTTATTACCACTAGGTACTTCAATACCAAGTCCACATCCACTGTAGTGTCCAAACCGGGATGTAATATCTTGGAAACCACTTTCTATATCCTTTACCAAAATTCCCATTAAATTTTAAATACTTTAACATATACATGGATTCATCCATAGACATGTACATAGGTATCATAGTAATGTTTCACATCATTGATTCTATATTTTAATTACACATTAACTATGATACCAAATATAGAGTCCCAAACATCTCATACATAGAGAATACATCTTTTTAGATGAAAATTCATTACATTTCACAAATATTAACATATGGACCTTATAGAAATATTTTATTTGGATAATGCAGAAAAAAATATATTTATTTCATGAATCATATTCAACAAATCCCATATATATATTTCGATATAGTAATATTCCTATGAATACCGTACCTAAAACACTTCTTCAATACCTATGGAATGAAAATAAAATAAAGGGTGAGATAAAATGACCAGTAAGGGTAAACAAGGTATATATCAATTTATCATGAGCATATGATAATTAGAGCATGATAATAACATTTTAAAACAATACCTTATAAATCATAGATAAAAAACATATGTCATGGGATAAATATTATTATTTCATAAGATATGAATCACAATTGAATTATAAAACCTATAACATGATAATATAACATTAACCTAAGATATATATTTTTTATACCTATAAGAATAGAAAATAATATCAATAGTAGTGAAGGATCATTGATAAAACTATCATAGTGGAATGGTTTTACTTCCCAAACCATCATAGTACTCATGGTTCACTCACATGACAGTCAGAGTAGACAGAGTCCCATACTGAAGTCGGTAAACACCTTGTTCAATACATATTTATCTCATGAGATATCAATAATTTCCCACTGAATTGGTGGGAGATTTATGTACAACTCATCCCATAATGAAATTCTTATATGTGTGTAGAATAAGATCATAGTTATTTCATAATATTATATCCCAGGAAAATAAATGGGATTTATAAACATATCATCATAATAAATCCAATTAAAATAATAGGATTTAATAAAAATTTAATCATAACATAACCCCTGAAAGGAAATGGGGTTTATATACCATTTATCCTTGAATAACCTATAGAAATAAAATATGATTTATAATCATTTCATCAATTCATTATAGAACAACCCGTGGAAAAATAAAAAGGATTCACAATTATTTTATCATTGTATAACCTGTGGAATAAAAATTGGTTTCATAAATATCTTATCACCATAAAAATAAAACATTCTGAGAAAGAATAATAATGGTGTCCTTGAATCATATCCTCTATAAAAAATCGGTTAAATAAAATAATATCATTTTAAATTGAAATTTACTTTGAAATATATTTTGGAACATTTATTGACTAAATTAACCTTTTAATTATGAAAGACACTTTTAGAAACCTAAAAATTTAAAAAAAATCATTTATTTGAAAATAACTTTGGTAACACATAAATGAATATTTAAATATAATTTACAATTGCAAATTTTTTTTATAAAAATAGAAAACATTTTGCAAATATATTCTTAGAAATATTTTTTGAATCATGTAATGGAGTATTTAAAATATTTAGTGGCCACGACACTTCAATATACCAATCATGGAATAGAATTTAAAATAAATATTCATTTCACATTTTTTGTAAAATACAAATGGGTTATTTTTTTGGAAAATGACATGAAGATTCATTTCATGTTTTTTATAAAAAAATAAAATATGGGTAAAAATATATTTAATAAATAATTTGTGGAATTTTAATAACATATCTGATTTTTTTTTTCAAATCCTGATTTTGGAAGAAAAATGATTTTATTCCAAAGATATTAATAAAGTATGATTTTTTCATAAAATTATTCTTGATGCATGATTATATTAATATAATAAAATTAATGAAATATATATATTAACATGAAAAAGACTATCTTAGTTGAAATAAATTATTTTTTTAGAGATATATCATAAGATCTCATCCTTTGAATCATAATCATGAATAATCTTGATAAACAATGAGATTGTAACATAAAACCCTTACCACTATTATAACATTTAATCATATTACTCAGAAAGGAATAACAGTAAATGAAACTTATAATATCATGAGAATAAACATGATAATGATATTAACAATAAAAGGAAATTTATATACACCTCATAAATGAATATATCTATACAATGTAATATTTCTCTAATAGAAGAAAAATTGATAAAAAATCTTGTACTGATTTGGTAACTTTTGAAATGAAAACGAAATGAAATAGAGATATAAAGATGAATATGAAAATAATAATAAATATCAGGATAATAATAATAAAATAAATATCTGGGTAGTATATACATCATATAAATTAAATTGGTTGTAAATATTACATGTCTATCAAGGAAGTAAAAATTGAGACGGAAATCCCTTACCTTAGGCCTCTGCTTTCTTCACACATGTTCAAAACTCCTATATAAAAAAATAACTTTTTATAAATATATTACATAAAAATAATTATATAAATATCATACAATATTATATTTATTACGACCTTTTATTTTCAGTTTACTAAAAATTCCATATTAAAGTCACGTTTCAATAAAGAACTGGTTTGTTTTTGTGCTTGTTTTGATTTTTTATGTTTGGTAAAATTAACTTGATCAAGGTCAAATAATCTCCATAATTTTATAAGTGATATAAATATAATATTTATTTAGTGTATTTGTATTTATATTAATCCATACATGTTTTTGATTGAAAAAAATACCCCATTCATGGAGACGTTAGGTCGTATTTAGGCATAAATGTTGATTACATTTTCCCGAAGGATAAAAAAAATGATAAATAATATATTAAATTTAATAAAGCAATTATATGTTATATATTTCACAAATTTTCATTAAAACCTACCCTTATTACCATCCATGTAAAATGTACATGAATTATGAAACACATCACTTCGCGAGGTGGTAGTCCTCCAAACACAGAAAGGACTTTATTGTATCCCCAACATAATGGATAGTACCAAGTTTTATTTTATACCATAATTATATATGAAAAATTAAATTACAAATATAATTTATATTCATTCAATATATAAGTATTACCCTTAAAAAATGAAATACACATCACATCGGTTGGTGAGGTGGTAGTCTATCGTACCAATGAGCGATGTTATTATTTTCCCAATGGTTCTAGAGGAATAAAGATTGAAGTGGTATTATAAAAATAATTTATAATAAAATCATATATATAATATATAAATATTAAACCCCAAAATATATCAATCTTTGAGTGGTGTTCTTGGAAAATGAATAACATCGGTTCATGAGGCGGTAGTCCTCCATACACACAAATACTGTTTTTGTTTTCGGTTTGATGAAAAATGAGAGAAATGTTGGTCGTTCCATTAAAATAAAAAACTTATTAAATTGAATATAATGATGTTTTCATATCAGTATGATAAAATAATTATTTAATTAGGTGGAGGAATAAGTAAAATTAAATACTCTGTATGTGGTGTTACGTCTTCTTCAAAAGGCAATTTTGGTTTGCATAAACGTTTCATATGACTAATTTATGACAAAAATAAGTATTATAAGATGATAATAAGTAATTATGGAAGTTATTTGGGTTTGTATTTGAAGAAAAAATTTGTTCTGGAATTGTTAAGAATATATGAGATGGGATGGCTTTTATAAGTGAGGTTAGTCACATACTTATAATTTTTGAATAAAAAAAGGTGTACCCACATTTTCCACTTGAGATAAGCATCCAAAATGGTTCATTCTAAAAATATAGTAGATAAGGTAATAATACGTCAAAAAAATTTGTTTTGGATGATTTTTGCATCATTTTTAACACATATATATTTAGTTCAACCCACGATAAAGTCATTTTCACCTTAGGCATTGTAATTATTTTTTACTTATTTTTATATTAATAATAGTAAAAATTTATGTTTAATCCATTATAAAATATAAATTATTCTGATTTAAAATCTTGAATCAATTTTTTTCAGATTCCATTAACATAAGTTGAAAAAATATGACATATAATTAAGCCATTCGATGAGAAGAGAAAGTTGTTTTTCACAGAGAAAATGATTAAATTATTTAAAAGTTTTTAGGTAAAATTTAATATTAATTGGACTCAAATGAAAAACAATTATATTAATTAATATGTATTAACATATATAATTGAAATGGTTTAACTTCTTGAACATTATGAAAAAAATTTGGATTTTTAAAATGTGTCATAATTCCTAATAAAAACTAGATTATTTCACTTTTCATCAAATAATATATCTTCTCAAAAATACACCCTAATATATTTATTACATTCTAATTTAAAAAATGAATTAGTTTTTTTTCAAATATAATTATTAATATTTTCAATAATTAATTATAAAATAAGGGCTGAAAATATGATAAAACTATTTTTTTAGAAAAATACATCACTTATATTGTCTGGAAATTGTTTTTATATCAATTATAAGTCAAGGGTTTTGTTTTTAGGTGAGGAGAATTAAAATATATTCTAGAGTATTTCAATCAAATTATGTTATGATAACTTTTATAGGAATTCATATTGAGGATTTTCTAGGGTCTAAAACATGACTAGAAATTTTCCTCAACAGACTATATCCTTATAAGTGATGCATCCTCCTCGTCTTTTGTACAAGATTCTAACAACTGATCTGACCAAAGTGAACATATCCCAGCTATCTTCTTATAAATGGTGAAATTTTTGGGAATAACATGTAATATTTTTAGAGGAAGGAAATCTAAGGGAGGTTTTGAGAATGATTATTGACATAGTCTATCATCTAACTAAGAATGAATATCACTTTTCAATGATAAAACATCTAGTATTTGAAACCAAATCTTCCCAAGATCTAAATGTTATCACGGAATTATCATAACTGATTTAAAAAAGGGAGGACCCTCTTTTCAAATTGAAATGTTATAGTGGGGAGGACTCTCACCAATATGTCCATTATAGAGAGGATTACCATTATGACCTAAAATCATAATAAAAGAAGAATTCATATGGAATATACCGTATGAAGTACCTTTTGGGTGAACATTGAAAATGGGAGGAATTTCATTCTATTTTACCATCTAAAAACATAGTGTGTTTCCAGGGTACTCATCAAAATAACTATTTTCTAGATCGATCATCTCTTAACCATGATGGATACCTTCAGGATAAATTTTCATTATAGGAACTCTATAGATGTTGGAAACAAATGTTTTCTAGATGAAATTTATGATTGATACTACTGTTTCTATAATTTCTTAACAAATTAGTAGGGATTTCTACAACCAGAGATAGATTTTTTTGGGCCACAAGAATGATAATGATGAGTAGATTCGGATGCCTGAACCATTCTTGATAATCAAATATACATTGGTGAGACTTATTTTTAGGATCCCTCCATAGGGTTAATTGAGTCACATACTATGGAAAAAAACATTAATTAACTAGATTTTAAATAGAAGTCCATTTTACGACAACCATAATTTGATGAAATGTTTTTATTTTTTTTCAAGAATATATATCTACCCAAAAGTGGGCTCTATAACTAACCAATGAACATAAATTGGAATGAGGATATGTACATGATCTAGATTTTCATTTATCATGGTATTATTTTGATGATCCTTCTAAATGGGAGTAGATATATGTGCTTGATCATGAGTGACTCTCATATTATGATGATGAGTCACCCCACATGAGGATGTAGTGTGGAATTCTATAATACCAACAACTAATGTTGATATTATTATATATTGAGGATTTTTTAAACATGGGTAATAATTTTTTCTAGAAAATTTATCAACTCCAAAATGTGGTGTCTTATTTATATGGGTGGAACATGAATATATGAACATTTTGAAGTTAGTGTAGGGGTATGTAATTACTTTTTCTATCCATTTACTAATATAAGATATAAATAAAAATAATATGTGGGGGTAGAGATAAGGGTCTTCACTCTACTTATGATGGGGATATGCTGGTTGATTTCTATGACAGCTACCACATCATGATTATAGGCATGACATACAGAAGAAGGAATTTTTTTCTGATTGACTATAGTAGAATTTTATTTATGGTATTCTATGTTTTCCATCACACTTAGTTGGTAGGATTAATCATAATTAAATGAATTTCTATATTCTTATTGGTTTTTCCTATTTTTTGTTGGCATAGTTCTTCAATGGGAATAGAGATGTGGGCCTATACACAGTTGGTTGATCGCATTCCTTGGAGGGTTGTTCTTGAATCATCTTTCTAAGTGACTCAATATAATGAATGAAGGGTGAAAATTCCCATCATTTTATGTAATTAATGCCAAGTGGTATTGGATGTAGTGACTATTTGATGGATCCCTTTGTCAAGACTATTTGGTTTTTGAGAGGCAGTCAATTCTATCCTCTTGGTCCACATACCTATGATAAGGGAGGGACCAATTTTTTCACTTTGGGGAAAGGCTCCTAAATCCATTCAAGATAGAAATGGCTATCATTTTCTTATTTCCCACCAATTATCTCTAAGTGGAAGTTTGGTAGGGTATCATTTCTTGGAGGTCTTCACAAACTATCTCCATGTTCGAGATAGGTCCATTAAGTTGGTACTATTGAATTAATTTATTTGAAACCCATATTCATGTTGATGGGATGGAAATGGTGTCCTTTGATTAGTCAAGGAGCCTCTTTATATAGCTGTTAATGTCTATGTTCTTTCTAGTTGGTATGATTATAGATGAATTAATGGAATAATAGTAAAATGTTCCTTTTAAAGCTAATACAGTGGTAGATGGTCTTGCCAACAAGGGGATCAACCTAGCCATTATGTGGTTTTATGAGTTCCCAGATGATCTCCTCCCTCCCATTACTAAGGATTGTAATAAAATTCCCTCTTACAGACATCTGTAATCTTCTCTCTTAATTTTAATAATTTTCAACTTGGTCGTTGACCAGAACATTGCCTTTAAAAAATGGTAAAATGTTCCTAGAGGGAATATATGATAGAAAAAAATATATAATGCATAAAATCAATTGAAAAAATCAAAAATAAATTCATAATTGGTTGTTTAAAACAATCCATGTTTAGAAAACATTATTTTATTAAATAATAAAAGTTGGATGAGATGTGGGAATCAAACTAATTAAAGGATTATTGAATATAATTCCATTGGGTTCACCATTTTTTTCAGATAAAAATTTGTAGCATAATGATTTAATGTGGGTGGGTTGAGTATGGGTGCAATTTAATTCATGTCGGGATAATATTTTTCATCTCACAGACCAATTTGGGGGGTTTTTAATGATGTTAATTCATGTAACCAAAACACATAATTTAATGAATAACCATGATTGATTATGGAATTTCATTCCAAAGAAAGGTGGTCATTGGATAGATTAACTAATGACACTTATGAACTCACGTTGGTAGAGTGGATGGAGGGTCAGGCTCATCACAACATTTTGTATGGAATTTTTTCCTACTCAAGGAATCATAAATTTATATCAAATTTTTGAATATTTTGTTTTTAAATTACAAATATAGATTTGGTCACCCATATGTATTAAAAATAATTAATAGAATTGAATTAATGGGAAACAATATATTTGTATACCAGGTTCACCATAAAATAAATAATCTTTACTTATCTGAATTTCTCCAACAATGATACCATATGATCTTATTATAGGTCATCCATCATTTTCCCATTTTTTGATTTTTGATGCTATTTTCAAGCCATATACTGAGGTGGTATAGAATATATAGTCAAACAGGGATATGGTAGTTGTTTTCATGTTGGTATCAATATCAACGTATGTGTTCCCTATGAATATTCATGATTGGAGTCATAACACACATAGTTTGGTTCCACATAACCAGACACATCAAAATTCCTAGACCAATGAAAATAGGATTGTTTTTAAGTTCAATGTTAAAGATCATGTTTTCCTAATGGTGTCTTTTCATAATTAGATGTAATGGTTTATTCATGGGGTAATCTTCCTCCTTGATTTTTTTTTCTTTTTTTAGTTGTTGGAAATTTTTTGAGAAATTTCACACCAGATAACACTTCCACTATAGATGATCTAGATTTATGATGTCTTTTATGTGTAAAAATTTCACTAAAATCATTATGTTCACTCTCACATCAACGATTTGGGTGAGAATGACATTCATGAACTTTATAACATCATTGAGAGACCACTATAAATCTAAAAAATTAGCAAGAAGGTGTTGTAAGAGTGTACTATTCCCTTAGTTTTTGTCCTCTAGGGATGTGGAGTCATGTAAGAGAGAACATGGGAACATGTATTAATGATACACATATGGTATCCAAAGTTTTTGATGCTTTATTCATCTTTTATAATGATTTTAGTTATGTAAAACCATTATTCGGATTATAAGAGAGTTGTCACTTCCCTAATGACTTTTTTTAGACATTCACTTGTTTGATTGGTATTCACATAGTAGGTCATTTTTTAGTTTTTCACATATTTCTTCCAAGTGATGTTGTTGTGATCTAAAGATAGAGAGATTATTGATAGGTATCTCATGAGGTCATTTTTTAGGTAAACCTTATACCTTTCCTTCTCTCCATGATGGTTTTAAATTCTTGAGGATGAGAATATTTTGAGAGCTCTATAATGTATGGGATTTAACCCTTCTAGTAAATTTACTTGCATGTTTATTTGGTTACCATTTCTTAGAATAATCCTATAGAATGATCAGAGAAGTTTGGTATCATATATATGAAAGTAGGTGGAATTGAAAATGTGATGTAATGTTCATAATGTGAGTTAGTAGTTCATGGCATGGATTGCTACTCATGATCGATGTATGGTAAGTTAAAACGGTATGCCTCACAACATGAATAGTATGTTTATAACATGAATGGTTAAAGGGTTGGGTTTAGTTAAATAGACCTTGAATATTCATGATCCAAACATGCTATTCAGAAAATAAATTGATCCCATGTTTATAAGATCAGGCTGATGCATTTTTCTACAAGCCATGATCATGGACCATTAACTCCTTTAAAAGTTCATCCCCATTAAGAATTTTCCTTTATAAGAGTGCCCAAAAATTATTATCCCCCACAAAATTCACTAAAAAACCTCTATTTATCTCTCAATACCTGGTGACCAGAGGAGCTCTTCATTAGTGTTTTAAAGCCCCTTTATTTTATATTGCTTCCTAAAATTCCATGACTGATACATGGTTAACTGAAATGATTTTTACCTATATTAATTTTTTTTTCTTATATACTTATTATTTTTTTACTCTAGTTCCATCTTTCTAGGATATGGTAGTTTGTGTCCATGGTTCTTAAGGGGTTTTCGGATGTTTAGTGGAATGTTTTAGGTTCGGGACACATACGTTTTGGTAATTTTTTTTCATGATGTGATTGAATATTTTTTTACTATTTCAAAATTATTTTTAATGTATATTGGGAACCTTGAGGTAGGGGATTCCTTGATTCTACTTTTTATTTTGTGAAACTATGTGTTTATCATGCTATATCATATTGGGTAATGGCATAAATAACCTTAATAATGATTAAAACATAATTAATGAAATAATTTTATTATGGGTTGTATAGAACACATTTATTATGTCGTGTTAATGGTTTTCTTATTGATTATATTATTAGTGTTCTATGTATGTTTATACATTGGTTTAGCCTGATATTTTTGCTTGTAAATTAGATAAAGAACATAAATCTCAAAATTATTTTCAGATACTTAATTATAGTGCATGTTAAATTGTATTTATTCTTCAATATGAATTAATAGAAGTAAATATATTCTTAAAGAATATTTAATTGTCTTATTACAATTATATATTATGCTTAAATATTCTTGTGATTTCATCTTATGATAAATGAATCAATTAATTCAAGATGGAAATGAATTTGTTTTTTGATAATGAAAATTGGATGGGGATGTGTGAGCCTACATTCTTATAAAGTTTTGGTGATATGGTTTTTGGGTCAACATGTACTTTTGACCATTTATTTTTTATTTTCTACCTTATGTGATAGATGTAAACAATAATCATTTCAATTTCATAAGACGCGAGCTTGTGATGGATGGGGGTTTGGTGAGAAATTGAGGTTGATTTCTATATTGTTGGAAATAATTTATAGTTATAATATAAAAAATATTTTTGATATGAATTGTGGTTTTAGGGATAACACTATGACAAATCAAGTAGGTAGATGTTGGGCTAGGAAATTGTTTACTATGTTGAATTTTTTTAAGAATGATTGATAATGAATCTTATTTAATGGTTATATATCCAAGATGATTGTTTTATAAATTATTTTTCTCACTACTTTACAAAGATGTAATTTCATTGTCTATGAATATTTTTTATTAGATTCGGATGATATCTATATTACATGGAATTATTTAATGTAAATGACTGATAAATGATGTATTATAATAGGTTAGAGGATTTCATAAAATATTTAATGATAATAATTATTAAGGAACCTTAGAATATGTTTGAATATTACCCATTGGCATGTAATTTGGTTTATAATTAATGTAAATATGAAATTTGAAATGAAATAATTAATTGAAAAAATTATTGAAATGATTGTGTTCTTATAATATATATAATCAACAAAAGTGGTATCCATGTGTCTGAGATGTGACAACAGTAGTTGAGGTTAAGTCTAGGTGGTTACCTGTAGTGTGTTCTAGGAAAATAATCTAGGCATTTTAGGTTATTATATACAGTCCCCTTGCAATGTTGGTTGGTAAATTGAAACTAGTGGACTCTAGGGGTGTTTTTAGGAACATGAAAGATAGTGAGGAAGATTCTTATGACTACCAATATTTTTACACTCTATTATCCTGATAGAATTGAGTGTAAATGTATATAGTGGTTAACTTTCCCATATATTTTTATAGGGAGATATTATTCATTTTGGTTATTTCTAACATTTTTATCTCTAGATATAGTATTTATTAGGATTATTATAGGTATGTTGTGTATGGGATGTGATTTCTTGACATATAATACATGACATTCAGGTTGTGGTGTCTCCCATAAACTACCCAGTTAAAATCTAGTGATATGAATTATTATGGAATGATTTTATAATCCATGGGGTTCCTAATATTTTACTGTTTTGGTATGGAACTCACCAAAATATTACTTATTCTTGTGTTAAGTTAAGAAATTTTTTTATTTGATATTGAGGATCTATTCAAATATATAGATTTAAATAATTAGGCCACAATTCATACATATTAAACCAATAATAATACAAAGTGGACAATTAAAAATTGTATCCATTTTATTACCAAAAGAAACCCTATTAAAAAATAATATGTGATATCTTTTCAGGACACATATTCAATACATTCATTTCGATATCATAATTGTCCTTAACAATCTTATGACTTGTGAAAAGAATTTTGAAACAAGGGATGATCATAAAAATTATTTTTATGTGGCATAAAATCTAGAAAAAAATATTTAGTCTATGAATATTTTAAAATAATGCAACTGTTTTCAAAAAATTATAATTTTCACAAATAAAACATAAACCCTTTAGCATACCTCGGGAAATAATAAGATTCCTATAAAACAAAAATAACTCATAAATCATAGTGGTAATGTGTGGAATTCAAATCATACATATACTATAGCTTTCATAATAAACATATTGAGTAACCTTCACAGTTATGATCATAATACCTATTACAGTATATTACCTAAATCTCTTAGGAGAAACCCCACCGGTTAACCCCCAATAATTACCCATTTCACTAGAGAACTATAATGGGTTCACCCGCCCATTATTTTTCACTAAACCTCTTATATACATATGAAATTATCAATATCTATAACAAAATCATAACACATAGAACAAGAATAAAAGAAAAAAATACTACTTTTGGATCACAAAATATCATTTCAAGATATAATTAATCCATTCTCGAAAACATTTTTAATACAAGAATACCTGAAAAGGGAAAATTGAATTTATTTTTCAATTTTAAAACATTTTGGCTGGAATAGGAATCCAAATACCAAATAATGGTAACATGAGTGGAAAATTTGTTATCCCTATATATGTTAAAAAATATTCCTTTTTCCATTTAATAAAACACATTATATAAAAAGATTCATTTTAAAAACCTTTGAATTAAACTAAAAGTCAAAGGGGATGATTATAAACCTTATAAAATAAGGTGTTGTGTAACATCAATATATGAATCAATGAAATGAGACTGATTAAAAATCTCTTACGTTGAGTCTGACTCATCACTTACAATTTTTAAATTCCTTTCTATAAGAAAATTCACTTTCTTAACACCTTACCACCTATAAGGAGGGTGTTCCACCTAAAAAAAGATTCCAGATTCTGGGGAGGTATTCTATGAATTTTTTTCAGAAGGTCTTGTCCTAAAAAAATGGATTTTAATGTGTGAGTAATATAGATGAATGAGTTTCATTTTATAGGAGATGGGAGGGATACCCTTGGAATCCCATAATATATTAAATTATTATAAATTAATTATTAACTTTAAATGAATCCAAATTTTATATGTTATAAGGTAGTGTTAATTAGTTTCTAAATCCTTTCAACCAATTATTTTTAGACACACATTAATTTTATTTTAAACCATACCTTTCTTGATTTTACCCCTTTTAAATCTTACCGTTTTATCATGTAATTTACACTTTGTGGGTTAAATTAATTACCATAACATGCCAAACAACCAATGAATGAGTAATTAATAAAATATTTATGATTATACTATCATTTTTATTAATAATTGATATTTATGAATTTTATAACATTTAATAACTTATTATATATTTTGAAATACCAATAGTGTCAATTTGGGTACTATTCATCAGTTGACTTTTAAAAAACATCATAATAACAAGTTAAGTTCTAATAAAATCTTCTAAATCATCACCAACATGTAAAATTCTTCCGTATAATTATATTATGGAATCAATTATCACAAATTATATTTATTTTAGTATTTATAAAATCATTTATTTGATCCATTAATTAATTAAGCAATTACTCTGTCATAAATGTGGTACCATTTAATTTAATTAATTATTTTCTAAATATTCTTAATATATTAAAATGATTTCGATAATCATTTTATCATTATAGCTACTAGTTATAGTTTAATATATCACTTATATAACACCATATTAAAATTGTTTTATTAATAAGAGAAAGGATTATGACATATTTCTCTATACATTAAATAAAATGTTATAAGTTTCATAATCAAAACCATGTGGATTCCAAAGGCCAAAATTTATGACGATGGATTTTCATGGAAGAAAATAACTCATCCAATTATATTAGGACATGTGTTCAGATATTTTTATAATATTTCTAATATTATATTAACCGTCAATTAACTGATTTACCCTTAATCGTGGTAGTAAAAATAATTACAAAAGTTTCTATTAATAATGTCCAAAAACAAAAGGGACAAACTTACATAATTTAAAATTTATTATTCCAAATATAGAATCTATTTTTTCAAATTAAAAACATATAATTGACCTAAATTAATTAAAAATTGATATTATTAAGGGAATGCAAAAAAGGTTTTTAAAGTAAAATATTCAAAAGCTGACATAGTTTTTATATCAAATTTCAATATTAAATTGATTCTAATGAAATAAATTTTATTAAATTATAAAAACATAACATATTTACACCTTAAATCCATGTAAAATTATAATCTAGTTATATAAAGAAATTAGGTGAAACAACAGTTTTAAATTAAAATGTAGTAGTTTACATTATTCTTTAAAAAATGAAAATTATCACAAATAAACAAAAAAAATTATCCAATTTAAAATTTCATGTCCCACATATAGAGAAAGAAGTTTATTTTTTCAAATATAATTTAAAAAATTTTAAAATGATATATTTAAAATGGGTTCTCAATCAAAATGTGGTAAAAATGGATTTTTTGAAAAATACTTCTTTTATGCATAAAATGGAATTTGTTCTATTATCAGGTCAAGAAATTGCCTAATATGAATATTAAACACAATATCAAATTAATATTTCAATAATTTAATCCAACATGAGGGATTTTTTTTATAATCATAATTATTCACATTTAAATTGTTTTTCATAAAAACACATCGGTTATAATCAATTGGTTTTTTTATATTTTTAGCTACTTTGTTAACCAATTAAGCGTTATAGAAACTTATGTCAAATATATTTTAATAACATAGTTAATCATTTTCATTCATTCCTTTATAATTTCTTATTGATAAATATAATATTAAATAATAATATCAAGTTGTTCATTTAAGCTGAATATTGTGTATCATGTACACTATCGAACATAGTGTTTCCTTTTAAAAAATTGGGATGTTACACTCTCCCACCAATTTGTATATTCTATCCCTGAAATTTGAATTTAGGGTTTGTAACTATGGTATGAATATTAAAAATAAATTTATTACAATCCCACATCATAAAAAGGATTATCAAAACATCCACTTTAAAAGAATGAATGGAAAGTACGAGGGTTTCCTGAGATAACACATAGTAGGGTTCTAAATAGGAAAATGTGGATATGGAAGGGAAAATAATGATCTTGTTCTTATGGAGAGTAATAGAAATAAAATTTAGGAGAATTTTAACAATTGAAAAACCATATTTTTTGGATGTATTAAACAGTCCTTGATTTCATAGTAGGATAAGTAAAAAAGATTTTTTTCCTTTAATACCATTTTAATAGAGTTATAGACTTAATTTATATCCTAGAATAATATAATAAATAAATATATTTCATTTAAAAGTAGTGTTTTATCCATTAATCAAATTACACACAAAAACACATATTTTCTTCCAAATGATATGTATTTATGAGTAGTTTTTTCACATCTAAAACACTATAATCATCTTATAGAGAATCACATATTCCACAATGGATTAACTATAAATTCATCTTTTCTTGAAAGATTAACCCAAATTAATATGTTTTAGATAAAATAATATAATTGCACAAATATAATAAATTTTATAAGAAAAATAACTACTTTAAATCACCAAAAATCAGAAGTAATACCCAAAGTTTTACATAGGCCATTTGATAAATAAACATGACTAAAATTCCTCAACATAATACAAATCAGGTTTGAAACCCAAAAAACAAACGAATTTGATTTCATAGTCTTCTTATATAAGTAATTACATTTATCTCAAAATAACATCGATCACAATGAACATATCCTACCCAAAAGTAATTACCCTAATCACATATTCTCCAAGATATTTTAATCATTTCTATAAATAACCAAAGTTCCCATAAGAACACAATTAAAATCAAATATTCTTCCAAAATATAAATCAATTATTACTCCTCAATTAAATCCCATAGTATTTTATTTACCATAATCATTTATAGATCTTAAATTAGTGAACATCTTCCAAAATTACATTTATCACCTAATCCCAAAGTCATTTTCCAATACCAAGGACATCCATTTTATAGAACATAATTTCCCAAAATCAACTTATTATTTTTCAATCAACCCATTTAACTATGAATTAAACATCATAATAACCAGGTAAATCACATAGGACAGTGGTTAGAGAGAAAGCCTTGTCACCATTCAGCTATGGGATTAATTCTGGAAGCATTGTCTGATACAATGGTTTTTTCACACTTCCCACAGGTTTTTATTTTTCTAAAACTATATAATTATTATAACATCCTTGATGGTATAATATTATAACAACCATTATATTAATTACTCATTAATACATGATTTAATTACAAAAAATAAACTTAATACAAACTAAATAATCGATATGTATACTATGTTATGAAATTATATACATTGAATTAAAAAATTAAACATGAATTACAACATCTATATTGAAAACTTCTTTAACATGATTTATCTTAAAACTACAATGGATAACCTAGGTAAAATACATAAGAAATGGGTGAAACAAAAATCCCAGTAAGGGGGTAAACATGGAATATAATTATGATAACAATACCTATTAGAAAATTCTTAACAATGAGGCTTAAAGAAGCATGAATAATAAGGCGAGATATATGATGATAATCATAACATTCCAAATGTGGATACAACATATAACATTACATTATAAACTGAGATGAATGCTAATATGACAAGAATTCATTTTTAAAAGAGTCCCATAATAGAATCTTGTACATCCCTATCCCAACATGACATATTAAGAAACTAACCATTACCCAATTCATTGGAGTGCTCAATAATATTAGGTGCACCAATAACTTTAATTTCATTTTTATGATTTAGTGTGCCACATAGATCATAAAACAATGATTCATTCATCATCATAATTTATTCCAGGATCATGGATTGTAAAATACATACATGTAATTACCAAATAAAAAAGAATATTTTTATAAAATTTAACACTGTTTATAGGAAATGGGTACGATATTCACTACACTTTTGGTTTGGCATGGATAATCGGGGTGAAAATTCAGAATCAAAATGACATCACTTAAAAAATTCATAAAATGGGTTGCTGAGAGATAAATGAGTATCTCATCAATTTTTAATTAATTGGACATTAAATGGGAATGTATGGACATGTTCAAAAATTAATAATTAAAAAAATAGGGCATAAAATAGTAAATAATCTTGAAGAAAAAGGGAGAGTAAGGGTTTCTTACAAAATTTCAGAATGGTAACAGGTATACATGGGAGAGTTTGTGAGAGAGAAAGGGGTCTATCATCATATGTACATAATAATAGAAGTATTTGGGTGGTTAGAAAACACACTGAATCATTAATAATACAAAATAAAAGGTCATAATTAGATAAATAAATATTGATAAAAATGATAAAGAAAAGAACCCTTACGAAATTTCAGCATGGTAACTAGTTTTCATATGAGTGCTTAATTAGAGTGAATGTTGACTCCATTATTTAGATATAATAATAGAAGTATGTGGGAGTTGTGAAAACATACCCCATAATTAGGAAATGAAAAATAAAAAGGGAATAATTGAGAAGTGATTCTTGAATAAATATGAGAAATAGAGGTTCCCTTTCAAAATTTTAGCATAGTAACAAATGTTCGTAGGATCGATTAGTGAGAGAAAAAAGTGTATATAATTATTTATCAATAATATGGGAATTATTGGGGATGTGAAAAAATACCCCATCATTATGAAAATTAAAATAAAAGGGCATAATATTGAAGATATTCTTGAATAAAAGTTACAAAGAGGGGACCCCTCACCTTAAGAGTACGACACAAAAATATTTAAAGTGTATTCTTGAGAGCTTGAGGGGAACATTGGAATGATTATAGAGACATTAGGGAAATGTAAGGTAATCCCCAAATATTTTTAGTGATGTGAAGTGGGATATTGTGTGGGATTATATAGAAAAATAAATGGATTTCATTACTATTTAGGTTTTGGTGGCTACAAAATAAATTTTTTCCAACCATAAACCATCACATGGTTTTTTCCAATTTTTATAGCCAAAGAGGACAGGTTTTAATTATTTTATTAGGAAAAGGTCTGAACTTATTAAAATATTACCATTGTCTATGTCGAGTTAAGTTGCATTTTTTAATTAATGACTTTATAAATATAAAATACCTTATATGTTTTTGAGGATTCAGAAAGGTTTAATAAAATTACTAAAATAACCATAAAATCACATTATTTTAAGGGGGATAAATAAATTTACTATAAAATTAAATTGTATCAAAAAATTATGAAAAATTTAACATTGGTTAATTTAGATGTTTTGATTCTAAAAATTATATTAATTTCATCTAAATAATTTTTTTAAATATTATAGTTTTTACATTTAATATAGGATACATCATTTATTAAAAAGGCTGGGTTTTCATCAATAACAATTATTGAACCCTTAAAAAATTTTATTTCACTTCATATATATTATAATACCATTTTTAATTAATAAACCTTATTTGACAATATAATTTTATTAAAATACTATTTATTTGAAGAATCCATTAATTCATCCCAATTTATCCTTCATTTGAATTTGAATATTGCTCAAAAATACAATTTTGGTTTAATTAAATGCAAATCAAATTCATTTATAAAGTTACAATAAAAATTAAAACAAATAAATTATTCTATACAATATACACATTAATTTTATTATTTTCTTGATACATATCGTTTTATTAATTTGTGTATGGCCTATGGGTTAGGTGCACGTTGTTATGTCTTTCATGGGGTCATTGGTAAACATGGGTTGTTCTGTGGTCTCGATGAGATTGAACATCTACAAAAAATAGTTTTTTTCATGCTTATTTTATTTGATAACATCATGGGAAAGGTTAATGAAAAATCCCAGTGATTTTATATTCCATAGAAGCTACAATAAATGGGCTTCATAAGGTATGATCCTTCTGGATGAGCCCATAAATTCATTCATCAGTGTCAATCAAATTTTTTAAAGCCCTATATTTATATTAATCATGTGATACATATTTAACAGTTATATTAACAACATAAATATTCAAAAAAATATTTTTAATATAATGATATAACCAAGTAAGTTCATGTGTTTTAATAACTATAATAAATAATAATGAAATAGTTTATATCAGAGTGGTAATGTTCATTTATATCATTTTAGGTCTTTATAATATTATCCCCTTGATAAATTTCACCCTCAACATATTTATATCAACATCTTAATGAAGATGATGGTAAGTCTATCTCATTACTTTTTTTGGTTCACATGTTTCTTCTTCAAACATGTGGTTTATCAACAACACTTTTACAAGGTGCATTATATTATTTCGTAAAACATTTTGTCTACAATCTAAGATCCTCTCTAGCTGCTCCTAATAAAAAGTTCACTCTCCAATAGTACCACATTAGAATTGAGTACATGATAGTGGTAAGGTATATTATTCATTAAGAGAGATATGTGGAATACATCATGAACTCGAGATAGGTTATGTGGGATTTCAAGTCGATAGGCTTCTACTCTTATACGATCATTGATCTCAAAGGGGCTGATGTATCTTGAAATAATATTTCACTTCTTCCCAGATATCATAACATTATTCCATGGATATATGCATAAGAATAAAATGCCTCCAACATTATAATTTCGGCCTTGTTGATGATTGTCAGGATAACGCTTTTTCTAAGTCTATGTATCCTTGATGTGCGGATGGGTAGTCTTATAATTTTCTATTATTTCCTCATCCATTTTAGGAAATAGCTGTTTTCATTTCCTAAAATAATTTCATCATGTAGGTGTCCTGCTCCTCTTCCCATAATGTAATTCATAGGGATCCATTTGTATACTCGAGTGGAATCTGTTGTTGTCAGAGAAGTAGACCAGAGGAGTATTTTCATCCCATCCCCCTTTAAATTCCATTTTGTATACTATAAAAATTTCATTATGTGTCTAAATTGTCCACTCAAATTGGCAATTAGTTTGAGGGTGATAGGTCATTCATATTTTGAACATCGTATTTAGAAGACACTAGAGACTCTTCCAGAACATAGAGGTAAATCTGGGATCTGGATTCGATACAATCGATAGTGGAACTCCATGCACCCTGACCACATCCCTGATGTATATCAATGCAAGTAGATCTTATAAGAATTCATCTCATATCTTAATAAAGTGTGGAACCTTCATAAAAAGATCCACAAAAATGCATATATCATTAATCCCTTTTTATTTATTTAGAAGAACAATGACAAAGTCCATGGTTATGTTTTAAAATTTTAATATAGGTTTGGGTAATGGTTTCATAATCCACTTTAATTCTTTTCTATTCCAATTTCACTTGATGACATAAAAAACATCATGATGTATATTTTGTTATATCCTTATTGATATTGTCCCACCCATATTTTTATCATATATCTCAATATAATGTTTTCATTCTTGGGTGTATAGAGAAGTTGATCTATGTGTGTCATCCAACAAATCCTTCTTTAACTAGGGATTTGATGGTACACATATTCTCAACCTAAATCTCACATCACCATCATCATAAAAAATGAACTATGGGGATTCTTCTTTATTTATAGCATTAACTTTCTTGTGTATTATAACATCAACCCTTTTATCATCCTTTATCCTCTCCAAAATAGACATTTGATTTGTCATTAGTGAATGGATTTATGATGTTCTTTACTTTATGACTCCCATATCCATGCATTCTAATTCTAAGAAGATCAGTTCCCTATCAATTCACATCAGTGATAGAATTTCTGCATCCTTTCAGCTTAAAGCATCTTCTACATTATTCTCTTTCCCAGGATAATTGTGGATAAAGAATTAGTATTCTTTGATAAAATCTAACCATATTCATGGGTGCCTATTCAGATATTTTTGTGTGAATATATACCTGAGGCTTTTTGTTCTATATAGATTTCAAATTTTTCCCCGAAGAGATAATATCTCTAAATTACTAAATAAAAAAATTACTATAGACATTTCTATATCATGTTTTGGGTAGTTTTTATCATGACGTTTTAACTGCCTTAAAGCATAGGTGATTATTTTTTCATTTTTCATCAACACATATCCCAAATCCTTCTTCGAAGAATCATTGAATACTATGAAATGATATAAACTAGTGGGTAGTATGAGAAAAGTCACATAGATAATCCTCTATTTCAAATCCATGATTTATTCTTCTCATTCATCATTTCATGAAAAAATTACTCCCATTCAAGTTACCATGGTAAAATGGTTTGAAAATCGCAAGAAATTTCTCACAATTTGGCAATAATACCCATCAAACCCAAGAATACTAAGGATATATGTCACATATGTTGGACTCATCTATTCTTCTATTGCATATAAATTTGAAGGGTCTATGATATTCCATTTTTTGTGATAAAATTACCCATTAATGATACTTTATTCAACCATAACTCAAATTTGTTGTACTTGGAATACATATTTTCCTTTTCAAAGGTCTCTAGAATAACATTCAAATGATCATCATACACATCTTTACTATTTGAGTATTTTAAAATATAATCTATAAAAACTACAAAAAATTAGTCTTGTTAATCTCAAATGAATCTATTCATCATGACCATGAATATTTCTAGAGAATTAGTGACTCTGAAATGAAAAAAAATGAATTCATAGTGCTCGTACCTTGTATGAAAATTAGTATTGGGGTTATCATACTTCACCCTAACTTTATATTATATATACCACAGATCCCCATTGAAATGTATTTTTCTAGATGTATATTATCGAACCTATCATCAATCAGATACAGAGGACCATTTTTCTTTATCATGATCTTGTTGATATCATGATAATTAATGCGAAAGCACATTGACACAACATTCTTCTTGACAAAGGGGACCGGTGCACCACATGGTGAAGCACGTGGTTTTATTAAAGAAACTTATAGATTCTCATATAATTGTTTCTTTAGCACCATATGTTCCCCAAAAAAATTTCTATAATGATTAATAGATAACGGTAATACATTGGGTATAAGATTGATTAAAAATTGAATATCTCATCTATATGGAAGAGCAAACAATTCCTCTAGAAACAAATCACCATATTCCTTCACAATGGGAATCTCATAAAGTATGATTATTTCCCTATAAAAAATCATTTGTAATAGATACACTTTATAAAATGGAAATAATATATATTCTTGAAATGATGGGGCCAAAAAAGATTCATCGTACTCTATTCTCTTGTACAGAATCTTGGTTCGATTTGTAATACAAGAGTGATTGACTACTCATGGAAATTTATGTTTCCTCTATAAAGTGAGAGAAAATCCATGCCCATAATTTCATAAAATCCCTCCAAATTGATCATGATAATGTTTTCATGGAATGTCAACCCAAAAACATTAATAAGGGAGGAGTTATATACTTTGGATGCAATAATTTTACCATTTTATATTTTCACTGACATCTCTACTTCCATGCTTTTTGGTGGTGTTAAAATAGTTCAAATAATCAATCATGATATAAATAAATTCATAGAACTATAAAAAAATAGTATGTACATTATTCATGAATGAATAACTAGTGTACCTATTACCACTTCATTTTCAGGATTCACTTTGGCAGTAGTGATGTAAAAAGCTCACCCTTCCCTCTTGGAGTTTTTCAGTTGTCTCTGAATACCCTTTTCATAGTGTAGTGGTTATAAAATGACTTTGTTTCTTGTATTTTTATCAATGAAAAATCCATTGAGATATGACTAGTTCATTCCTTTCCTCTATCACAGTAGGAGGTTTCTCTTGTTGGCAATCAGTAGCTAGGTGTCCATCCTCTCCACACGGAAAGTATTTCCTTATCCACTTTAGGAAAATTTCAGCGTGATTCATTCTGCATCTTTTAGGATTGGGATGATGAAATTTCATGGTACCATCATACATCAATATTATATAACCACATTTAAGCTATAATTTCTACTTCTTATCCCTATGATACCCCTGAGATTCGAAAATGTCCATTTTAAATTTGAGGGAACATAAGATAATTTTATCATAGTTATCAAAGTCATGGATATCTATGGCTTTCCGTAGACTAGGTTATATCCCACCAAATAACAAGTCAACCATGAATTCAGGTGTAATGAATAATATGGAAGTGTTTCATGAATGCCTTACAAAATTTGCTTTATACGCCCGAGTAGATTCACAATCTTTCTTTATGAGGGAAACAAAACCCCTTTGCATTTCATGTCAGATGGTGCGTGGATAATATTTATTGACTTTTTTTTTGAAAATCCATTCACACCATTCCTTAGATGACTTCCCAAGGATCCATATTTTTTATCAATGTCCACAACTGATCAATTTCACCCTCCTTACAATATACAACAAATATAACCTTCTCTTGTTTAGAGAATTGATGGATAGAGATGATATTCACCATGGATTTAATCCATTGTTCGAAAATTAAGGGATCAGATGTTACATTGAATGTTTTATGCCTTTGTATCATGAATCTTGCAATTTTGGCTTGTTCCCTATTGGGTGGATTTGGACGCTCTTCCTGGTCAATTTTTCTATTAAAATTAGGAATTAGTTAAGAGAGTATCTCCCTAAACTATGCAGTTCATGCTCCCATTGGGTTTGAAATCTCATTGGTGAAGTCATCAAATTTCTCATTACATTTATTTTTTACATGGTTCTTGCAGTTTTAATCAATTAGATTGAATAAAAGGAAAATTTTGTATGACTATCTAAAAACATTTATACACATAAATTGGAATATAATGACATTAATGTGATAAATTATAACTTATATGTAATTCCATAACTTATGGATTGGTAGGATTAAATCTTTATAATCCTTGATATATTTCCTACCATATACTCATAGGTGTGTTTTTTAATCCCTTATCATTGGTTCATAATGAGATTATGAATTATCATATAATTTCCCTCCGCAGTGACAAATCAGGCATATAGTAAGGCCTGTTGTATTGTACCAAGTAAACCTGGGTAGGGCTTTGAACCCCTTGTATGAGTTATTACACCAGGTTAAATAAATTTTAGAACCACATCCACCTATAGTAATCATACATGGATGTATTTTCTTGATAAAAAACATACTCTATACTCATTAAATTGGTATGCATTGGTACACATAGTCTTATCGCTAAGCATTTTTTCTACAGTTTTATACTCTTAATTCCAAAAATAGATAAATGTTTCATTTGATACCTTCTATAACAACCATTATTTTTATTAAACATTAATACATGATTTTACTACAAAAATAAAACTTAATAAAACCATATTATTTGATAATTATATTGTCTTTTGTAATTAGTTATATTACATTACATCTTTAAACATGAATTACAACAGCTTAATTGAAAACATCTTTAACAATATTGAGCTTAAAAATAAATCGGATGACCTGGGAAAAATACATAAGAAAGTGGAGATCCATAAAGACCAATGAGAGAATAAACATGGCATAACATGAAGAAAATAATACATGTTATAAAAGGAATACTAATGAGTATTAAAGGAACATGAAAAATAAGGTGTGATGTAGCATGATAATTATAACATGGGAAATGTGGGAACAACATAAATAATTAAATCATAAATATAGGTCAAGGATAAAATTAAAAGACATCATGGTAGAAAAAGTTTCATAAATGAATCAGGTAAAACCCTATCTAAACATGATGTATCCTGATACTAAACATTACCCAATAAATTTAAGCACTATATATTTTCAGGCGCACCTTTCACTTTCATTTTATTCTCATGCTTAAGTGTGCCACATAGAATATAAAACATGGAATAATTCATCATTTTAATTTTTTCCACAATCATGGATTCTTGAATATATATAGGTAATTCAATAATAAAAATTTATATGTGCATAAAGGTGAACCCCCTTGATAGGAAATGAATATGGAATTTAGTACAAATTTGGTTTAGCATACAAAATCACAGTGAAAATTCATTAGCATAATGACACAACTTAAAAGTACATAATATGAGTTGATGATAGATAAATGGGTCTATATTGATTTGGAAATTAATTGTATAGTAATAAGGAGAATAAATTATGTTTCCAAAAATTTTTAATTTGAAAAATATGGCATGCGATAATAAACAATCTTGAAGAAAATGGGAGAGAAAATGATTCTTATGAAATTTTGACATGGTAACAGGTATATATGGGATGGTTAATAAGAGAGAAAGGGGTCTATAATCACATTTAAATAATAAGGAAATTATGGGAGAGGTTATAAAAAATACCTCATCTCTAATAATTGAAAATAAAAGTTCATAACAATATTAATAAAATTTGATAAAAACGAGAATGGAATGAAACCTTATGAAATTTGTGCATGGTAACTGGGGTTCTTAGGTGAGATTAATGAGATAGAAATGATAATTCAATAATTTATAAATAATATGGGTATTATGTGTTAGGATATAAAATATACCCCATCATTACAAAATTAAATATAAATGGGAATAATATAGATGAGATTCTTGAATTAAAGTGAGAGAGAGACAGTCCCTTATGAAATATTGGAATGGTAAAGGGTGTTTTTAGGAGGGATTAATGAGGGAGAAAAAGGTATATCATACATTAGAAATATAATGTGTAGTATTGGGGGATAGGGTTGAAATCATGACCCCTCATTTTGAATTTTAAATTGAATGGGATTAACATTTAAGATATTCATGAATAAATGTGAGAAAGAGAGGATCCTTTATATTAAGATTATGACACCAAAATAGTGAAAGGGGATAATTAAGAGATTGGGGGAACCTTGGAGGGATTATACAAAGAGCACTGTAGAGTAATGTTGTTCGTTGATGATTTTGAGTGAAGATAAGTGGGATATTGGGTGGGTTGATATATGAAAAAGAGACATTTCTTTAATATTTATATTTTGGGAAGTTACAAATAAAATATTTCAAACCAAAAACCATTACATGGTTTTTTGAAATGTGGAGAATTTTTTGTTATTTTTTTTTTGAATAGGTTTGAAAATATTTAAATAATACCATTTCTAATGTGGAGGTGTGTCTAAATTATAATGAAATGAATTTAAAATCCTAAAATACATTATATGTTTTTGATTATTCATAAAGGATTAATAAAATTAATATAATATACATAAAATCACATTATTTTAATGGGAAGAAATATATTTCTCTGTAAATACCCATTATAGTATTCTTTATATATCATTTTTGTATAATAATGATGTCATAAAACACTCTATATATTTATACAGTATTTAATTTTTACTCGAATATTTGACTATCTCAAAAAATTATGAAACATCCACCATTAGTTAATTTAGACTTTTTGATTTCCAAAATAGAATTACTTTTATCTAAATTGAATTTTAAACTATTTTATTTTAAAATTTAAAATAATATTCGAGATTTATTGAAAAATGTTGGGTTTTTTACAATAACTATTTTTGAACCCTCATAAAACATACATTTCAATTTATTAAGATTATATGACCATTTAAAATTAATAAAAATTATTTGATTACGAAATATTTTTAAAATACTATTTTTCCAAAAAATTAATTCATCAAAATAAATCCCTTAATTTAATTTAAATATTACCTAAAATTACAACATGTGTTTAATTGAACCAGAATCAAAATTATTTATAATGTAATAATTAATTAGAAAAAATTTATTATTCTATATAATAAAATTAATCATATAATTAATGTCTTGATACATATAATTTTATTACACATGCGTACTCCATAAGAGTAAGGTGAGTGATGATAAACATTAATGGGGGTGTTCGAAAAACATGATTTTGGATGTGATCTCGATTAGTTTGAACTTATCCTGTAAATAGTTTCACTCAAGATTATGTTGTTGGATATCATATTGGGCTTGGTAAATTGAAAATACCAGTGATGTTATCTCCCTCATATGCTCTGATAAATGGGATTCATAGTGTGCAGTACTACAATATGAGGTAATCACTTCCTTTTTCTATATCAATTTGTTTTTTAAAATCACTATATTTATATTAACCATCTGATCACTATTTAAATTCTCTATTAACAATGTTAATATTTTTAATGTTCTTTTAAATCATAATATATAACCTTGTATGTGCCGGTTTTTTCTATAACCATGTTACTTAATAATATATTTAATTAAATCATAAAGGGAAACCTCTTTTATAACAGTTTGGCTCATTAGAAGGGTCCTAACAAATATCCATAACATATTTTAACTTCCAAATTTATCTCATGCCATTCATTTTTCATCCATAAATGTAATTTCCAACAATTACCTCAACACAATCCATAATTACGACAAATTAAAATATTATATAAAATGTAAAAGTTATTATTACCATTATTATTTTTTTTACAAAAGAAAAGATAATACTTATCTAAATATCATCTTCACATAAAAAACTTTAGGGTTATACATACAAGAAAAAAGTATTCTAATGTAATCCCATCATACAAATGAATTAATAAATTTAAATATTTCATCATCTTATAATCAACCATAACTCTTGAATCCTTTATATTTAGACTTATTAGTCATTCAATGTTATTTTTGATCCTTTATCCATAATTTTCTATTTTATTCCTTAATAATTTGCTCCTGTAAATAGAAACATGAATCATATCTTAAGATTCAATAATGTCAAAACAAGGGATAAGAAATAATACATAACTTTCATAGATCATTTTCAGTTTCATCATCTTTATTTGAAATAGAATTAGGTATTGTTAAACATATATTTGTATGGTCTCCCAGATCCCTATCATGAACTTACATTGTCAGACATTTCATTGAATAATTACCATAGAACCCACATTTAAAACATTCAAATAATAACTCCTAATGAACATCATTCCCTATACTCGAGTCAAATGAACACTTCATTTTTCCTTGGATCATTATTACTTTCTGTCCTTCATTAAAAAATCTATAACATCTTTCCATCACATTAAAATATTTTCTTAGGCATTTTATTACACAAAATTTACACATATATCATTGTATATACATAAAAGTATGATTATTTCCTGAACCTCCTCAGGAATTCATTTCTCACATAAATGTTTCGTTAGAAAAATCACTTGTATTCAAGTGGTAAATGATAACCCCTAATAGCTGATTAGAATAACCATAGAGATTCTCATTGCTGGTCCAACTTCCTTTGGATGCTTATTCAAAGAACCCCCACATTTTTCTTCGCATCCATTGTAACTTTTATTCCTTATAGATTTAGACAATTATTAAAACCAAAAATGTTCGTATGGATAAATAAATTAAAAGTATCTTATAACATTTTATCAGGAAGGTATACGCTAATATATACTCATACATGTTATCTCAGAATCAATTAAATTTTCTAAAATAACTATGTATTTCCCTATCAGGGTATCTATTATGGTTATACTTGTATGTTTTGAATAAATAACACCATAAACTCTAAAGTTATCTAATATTTTCCTTTAATACCAACTATAATGAACTAGCATTAAATATTTTATATTGTTCAGGTATGTTAATAAATTTTCATCATTTCAGATTGGGTATCTTTTAAGGTGTAGTGATTTATAGAATTAGGACATAAATCACACAAAAAAACCCATATGAGTATAAATTGCACAATTCCAAACTGTATCAAATTTTTACCAAAATAAACCCCATTAAAAAATAAAACCTGATTTCACTTCAAGAAACATCTTAGATACATTTATCATGACATCCTATTTGTCATTAAAAATATTAAGACTAATGAATAAAATTTAAAACTTTAGATGGTCACAAATATTTTAAGTAAGGGGAATAAATCCGAAATGAAATCATTAGTCCATGAATTTTTTAATATCTTGAAAACATTATAATAAAATCATACTTTGAACACATAGAACATAAACCCTTTGGATTAAGTCATGTAAACATAATATTCATGTAAAACTCAAAGAAATAATAAACAATGAAGGCATATTATGGAATACATGTCATACTTACATTGCTACTGTAATAGCTACATAGGTTGTAACCATCATGGTTACATTTGGAATACCCATCACAGTATATTCCCTAAATCTCTTAGGAGAATCCCAACCAGTTAACCCCGTATCATTACCCTCTGCATTAGAAATCTATCACAGTATCACCTGCCTTAATTTTATCACAGAACCACATATATAAATAAGTAATTCCTATGATCAATAATATAATAATAATATATTAAATAATCATAAAATAAAATAACTTTTCCACTTGGAAATCACAAAATATCATTACTAAATACCAATACAGAAAAAACATTCTCAAAACCAATTTCAATACCAAAATACATAAAATGGAAAATGGTATTTTGTTTTATATATAAAAAATTAATCTTATTAGAGAGAATGTAAAATAATGAAAAATTGTTATGGAGGCTGAAAATTGGTTGTCGCCATATATTTAAATAACATTCCTTTTTTCCATTTAGTGAAACGATTCGTATAAAAATATTCCTTTTGAAAATAACTAAATGAAATTAAAAGTAAAAGGGATTGATTATAAAAATTATAAAATAAGAGGGTGTATAATATAAAAATATGCCTCAATGAAAAGGGATTTAGATGAAATCCCTCAAATTAGGTTCGACTAGTCATGTAATATCATTATCTTCCTTTTTCTTCGGATGATCAATTTTCATAACACCTTAAATCCAATAAATAGGGTGTTCTGCCTAAACTACAACTTCAAGAATGTGGAGACGTATTCCTCCAATGGCCCAAAGGCCTTCATTTTTTATTGATTTTGATAATCCACCTTTCAAGGGGTGAGGTGGAACCCTTACAAGGCTCATAGGTGTAAGTATTACATGTCCTGTAGGACTTAGAAGAATTCATTGCCTGTAAGCTTCAAACATTACATAAAACCCAGACTTAGTACTTGGAACTACGACTCCCCAACATCTTTATCATGAAATCAGCTCTCCACCTTCGCATGGTTGTTCGGCTAGGCATTCTCATTCATGCACTGCCTTGTCCCGATGGCATGTGCCATTCCCTTTTATTCGTGCAATCAGTTTAGCTTATAGCTGTGGTAAAAGCTCCTTGCTCATCCCCCTCATAGAGCTTGTTCCTTGTAGATTTTCTTGTTTGCATCTACACTTATAGTGGCCCGAAGGACTGGGTGGCCCGAAGGACTTAAAGGACTCGGGGACCATATCGGGGCCCTGAAGGACCAAACTGGAGCATATTCCTGGCAGCTACAATGCCAAAAAGTTCATGCTATAATTCCTACTATAGTACTGCTACAGTACTATATAGTTCCCGCTAAAAATACCTGCTATAGTACTACTGCAGTACTGCTACAGTACCCCCAGAAATTATGTCTCTTGTTGGATTTGATCCCCGGTCAATTGGATGCACTTACAGAGTCCTTACCAACCGGGATAAGGCTCATGTGCTTGTGGGGAAGTATTATAGGTAGGTTTTTATATACGTATAGTCTGCTCCAATTTTTTTTATGTGTGAGTAATAGAGTGGAATGTGTGTATTTTTATAGTAGATGGGATTTTCACCCTTGGAAACCCCTATAATATTGAATTAATATAAATTAATGTTTAAATCAAAATGACTCCAAATTCGTTTATTTATAATATGGGATTATTTTTGATTAAATATATCTCATATTATTATTTTTAGACACAAATTTATTTTATTTGAAACCTTATCTTTTTTTACCCCATTTAACTCTGGCCATTTTCTCATGTAATTTACACATTGAAGGTTAAATTAATTACCGTTACATGACGCAGGACCAATGAATGAGTCATTAATGAAATGTTTAGATAATTATAAACATTTTTCCAAATATTTTATTTTTATTAATATTATTAAATTTCATAATATATTTTATATTTTAAAATAACAATATCGACAACTTTGAAACAATTGATTTTTTTGACTTTTTAAATATATCATAATAGAAAGATAAGTTGAAATAAACTCCATTAAATCATCATAAATGTAAAATGAATTCAAAAAATTAGTGTATAGAATAAATTAATTAAAATTATGTGTATTTCAGTATTTATAATATCATTTATTATATCCCACTATAGATTAAGCAATTACTACATCATAATTATGTAACCAATTAATTTAAATATTTATTTTCTAAAAATTTTAAATAAATTACCATGATATCAATAATAATTTTAGTTTTCTAAATACTATTTATAGTATAAGACATCACTTATATAACACCATATTAATATTGTTTTAGTAATAAATGACATGATTATGACATCTTTTTTACATTAAATAAGATGATATAAGTATCATAATCAAACTCAAGGGGAATCCATAGGGCATCATTTCAATACAATGAGAGTACTGATCAACAATAACCCATTAAAAAAAATTATTACATGTTTTAGGGTAGTTTTATAAAATTTATAATATAATTTTATCCTTCAAATAATGGATTTACCCTTAACCATGGTAATAAAATCAATTACTAATGTTACTATTAGTAATGTCCAACAATAAAAGGGACCTATTTAAAAAAATAAGAAGCTTTGAATAAAAAACATGGAACATATTTTTCCAAATTTAAAACATATAATTGAGAGAAATTAATTAAAAATTTATCTTATTGACGGAATGTGAAAATGGTCTTTTAAAGTTAAACTTCTTATAGATGACAATGTTTTTATAACCAAATTTAATATGAAATTGATTCTAATGAACTATATGATGTGAAACAGTAAAAAAATAATCAAATTAAAACATATATATAAGTAAAGAAAGATAATCTTACTTCATAAATAAATTAGAAAAAAATTAGTTTTGTATTAAAATGGTGTAATTTTAACTATTAAAAAACAATGAATATTATTAATGATAACACAAAAAAATTATCCAAAGTACAATTTGATTTCCTAATTTCAATGATTATGTTAATTTTTTGAAATATAATGTATAAACATGAAAAAAATAGATTTAAAATCATTTCACTATCATAAGGTGGTATACATGCCTTTTTTTATAAATGCTATTTTTATGCCGAAAATTGAATTTGTTCTTATATCAGGTCTAGAAAATACATTAGATGAATTTTAAACACTATATTGAAATTATATTTCATTAATATAATACCAAAATACTTATTTGATTATTTTATAAACATAATTATTCAAATTTAAATATTTTTTAATAAAAAGACATTTTTTATATTCAATTGGTTTTTATTTGTCTTCCTAATTAATTTGGTTACCAATGAATCATTATATTGACATGTGTAAACCATATTTTCATAATTAAATTAACCCTTTCAATTAATTCAATTCTAAGAGCTATGTGATAAATATCATATTAAATAATAATATTAAGTTTTTTAATTAATCTAAATGTGGCATATCATGTAGGCTATCAAACATAGAGTTTCCTTTAAAAAACTATAAATGTTAAAATTTAACCAATATTTTTGCCCTTATTTATTTGAGAGAGGTGTATCGGGATGTGTAAAACTGGGGAAGAGTGGAAAACTAGTAGGGATGTGGTTGAGGGGAAACAATTTTGGATATTATGTCTGATATTTTATTATTAATTATAAGAGATACTAGGTGTGAATATCTTTTTGAGTATGGGTACATAACCAATCTTATTTTTTGATGATTTTCCCCCACTTTTAGATTATCTAGGATTTAGAATTTATCCTTTATCTCTTGCTTGAGAGGCTTATAGGACGATGTTATTGAGTATACCTATAAGGACCCAACCTTAAACACTACTTAATCATGAATTAAATGAATAATTCACATAGAGGATCTTTCCAGGTTTAGAGTTTCAGAGAATTAGGTCATAACTATTACATCTCAAAAGATTACATATTAGACACATCTACTAAGTTTACATAAAATAAAAAAAAACACTTTAAAAGAAACATGTCTAGTTCCATATTTTAGATAGAATGTCATTCCTTGATCGCATCCTTGACCCTATTCATCTTTTTGTCCTGTGGAAAACATTTCAAAAACTTGGAATGAGCATAAAAAGCCCAGTAAAGGATACACAAAGAAGGAAAACTGTTAGTTTTTCAAAACAACAAGTAAACCATGAGTACTTTACCAAAGTAATACTTTTCACCTTTTTGAAGTAGTAAAAACTCTTCAGTGAATAAAAGACCATTACTTACCCTTTTGTAACAAAAAGATTACCATAAAACCCATATAAAGAACACATAACATATAAAGGTAACTTGGGACATAAACATACTTAAATGGAATACACATACGGTTGACTTCCACACATACTTAATGGAATAGCCATACGGCCATCTTCCATACCCAATACATTGAAGGTTATAACATAACCACCCATCCTGGTATTCATGGCACCACCCGTCATATGGTTTATCATGTAACCACCCGTCAAATGTCCAAGTACCATTATAAAATCATAACACATAAAACAACTATAATGGAAAGAAAACATTTCCACATTTCAAGCACAATATATCACATAAATATATTGACATAAAAAATCCATTAACAAAATAATTTTCAATACCAAAAAATAGTATATGGTCTTTATTTAATTTTAAAAATATAATGGCTTGTTGAGGAAGCCAAAGATCAAATAATTCTCACCGCGGCGCAAAGGTCATTGTCACCGCGTATGTCAAAAAGAAACATACTTTTTTTCATTTAGTAAAACACTTCGTATAGAAAATATTCCATTCGAATAAAATTATAATTCAAAGGAGTTTATACACCGTATAAAAGAAAGCCTTTTATTAGAAAAAAAATATGCCTTAATGAAAGGAGATCGAGATGAATTCCCTTACAAAGCCGGTATCCTTGGATTAAGGATAAATCAATTACATAATTATTTGAGACAAAAGAATACAATAAATATAAGTGGATATTAAGTGTAAAACAATCAGAGGTTATTCACACATATTCATAGAACTACATATTCAAGGAGTACAAGTTTATCCCAAAGAATCATAATTAGGTTAAGAAGTTCCCTTGAAAAAATTTGACAGCCTAACGGCGTCACTTCAAAATTTAGAAAATGAGTTGATGAGAGATAAAAAGGGGTATCTCATCACATGGACATAAAATTTATAGAAATAAGGATATATAAGAACATATCCCATCATAATAAGTTTAAAAGACCTAAAAAATAAGTCTTTTAAAATGAGGAGGGTGAAGGGTTCCCTTACCGAATTAGGTAACTTCCGAAACGTACACCCCATGAAAGAAATACTATACAACGTTGATCTAAATACCCATAAACAAAATTATATTACATCAAGAGTAGAATAATGGTCATTACATACACCACTCAAAGGAAAATGGTGGAAAATGTAGCATAAATCTCACAGGAATAAAAGTGAGATGAAAAATCCCTTTGGAAAACTCGGCCGCCTAACAGCGCCACTTAAAACATCCAAAAATGGATTTATGAGATCAAATAGGGTCTCTCATAATATGACCAGAAAAATTAAAGTATGATAAATATAAAATAACATCCCCAAACATAATAATGATGAGCTTATAATAAATGACATAAAAGAGAGTACTTAAAAAGAACGAGAGAGGTTGGATCCTTTACAAAAATTCGGCAGCCTAACGGCGCCACTCAAAACATCCAAAATGGATTGATGAGAGAAAATATGGTCTCTAATCATATGAACATAAAAAAATACAGTAAGAGTAATATAAAATAACATCCCAATCATAAGAAATATGAGCTTAAAAGGAATGATATGAAAGAGTGTACATAAAAAGAAAGAGAAGGGTCGGATCCCTTACCTCAAGTCCGACTTGTCTTGTTTGTTTCTTTATAATCCTGAATAACAAACTTTGGTCAATTGATAATTTATTAAGTACTTCCGTTAAATATTATTATTCAGTTAATATCAAATATTATAATGTTATAATTATTGTTTAATAATGATATTTCATATCAGACGTTTTTGCTGATGTTTGGTACATTAGTAAAAAAATGAACTTGTTTGAAAATTATTTCCCATGTAGTTATAAGTAAATCATTTACAGAATAGTATTAATGATTAAAATATCATATATATATATATAGTACATATTCTTTTTATACTATTCCATAACTTTTGGAGATAATAAATGAAAAGCACCGTTCATGGAGACGGTAGGCCGTACGTACGTATGAACGCTACTTTCATTTTTTGTCATATTAATGGAATTAAAAATAAATGAGAGATATATATATTATCATTGAACTATAATATATATTTTATATACGTCACATATGTTCATTAATTTCATTCTTTATACATACCATGTATTGCATGAACGAGTCACATCACTTGAGGGGGCAGTAGTCCACACTTCCTCATATGAAATTATCGCATTTGAACAACATGAAAAGAATAACGGTATGTTTTAAATATAAAATAAATAATCATATAGTAAACATAACTACCATATAAATCATCTATAAAATATTGTGACATCATAATGGCCACCTGTAAAGGTGTTAAAATAATATTGACCAATCATTGTTTCGTGAGGCAGAAAATCGCCAAGCACAGAAACAGTATGTTCTTTAACCATTAGACGATGGTGTGTGTAAGTGTATCTCTAATATTTCTCATAAAAAACATCCTAGTATATTTAAGATACTGGTTTCATTACAAAAGAAAAGAATAAAAAGAGTTTAGGGGGTTAGAGAAGCAAAATAAAACATAAGAACACAAGAGAAGACACTACCTTTAAATCGGGTAACTCTTTATGATTTGAGCTCAAAGGCTTCCTTGGAAAGACTTCAGCCAAAAGTGAGGCTTCTAGGAGTACGAGAGAATTTTGGAGAGACAAAATGGGCAGGGGTTGGTCGAGTCAAAGGCTTGAGAGGTGTGGGTAAGGTGGATGAGGTGGGGGTCTTTTATAAGAGGAGAGGAGGGGCACTCTTGGATTGTTATAAACTTTTACTTTATTCTAAAATTCTCTTCAAATTTTAAAGGTCCCATAATTATATATTTCTAGAATAAGGTGATCATAGTTCTAAATCCATCCATCGAATAGGTTTTTGACAAGTTTAGTTCTTAGATTTTACATTATCTTTTCATTTTATTTAAATCGTTAAATAATGAGGTAATTACTACATCATCATGGTGTCATAAATAATTTAATTTATTTAATGTCTAAAAATTATAAAACAAATATCATGATGTAAGAAATATTTTTATATTTCTAATGAATTTTTATAGTCAAAAATATGACTTGTATAACACCATTTAAAAATTGTTTTATTAAAACAACACATGTTTGTGACATTTTTATTTTAACATTAAATAAAAAGTTTTTAATGTCATTTTCCGACCAAAGTGGCTCTATGGGGTCCCCAAGATGACCCATGGATTGTCTGGGTCGGCCATGACACATCCAATAAGGGTATAACATGTGTTAAGGTCATTTCATATTATTAAATCATTATTTTTATCTTAAATTACACTAATTGCCTCTAATCGCGATTAAAAACTTAAAAGTTAAAATTCACCAAAAAATTATTTTAACCCAATTCAACAACATTTTAATTTATAATGAAAACCATTTATGTCAGATTTTCGAAATTCAAAACATAGAGGTGGTAAAATTTCAATTAAACGAAAAATCAGTTTTTTAAGTACCACTTAGTGGTTTCACTATTTATCAAAAATTGATGTTTTTTAGAAAAATACCAAAAAATCACCCTAAGCTATATTTGATATTCCGCAATAGAAAATGATTTATATTTTAAAAAATTCAAAACATATAAGTTACATTAATTAATTTAATAATTAATTCCCGCTGTCAGAACAGATAGCATGTTTTTATGAAATAATATATATCAAAAGATTAACACTAGTTTAAGTCTGATTTCAAAGTGAAATTAATTCCAATGAACACTATTGGATTAAATGGGAAAAATATATTCTAATTTCACTTTAAAACCAATTCAAAAGATAATCTAATCATATAAATAAATTAGATTAAAAAGAGGTTTTGAATTAAAATACAATATTTTTCACTATTCATTAAAAAATGAACATTATTGAAAAAATAACAAAAATTTACACAAAGTAAATTTTGATTTCCCAATTATAAAGAAGAATTTTATTTTGTCAAATAAAACATATAAAATTGTTAAAAGTATATTTAAAAATGGTTCTCCATCAAACGGAGGTTAATCAACCATTTAAATAATATTAGAAGATTTATGCTTAAAATTGGATTCATTTGAATTTTTAATCCTCTAACATTTATTATAAAAAGTAAAAATATTTGACAGACAAATATAATATTTTTGTAGTTAGTTATGTTCATTCCCGTCATTACAACGGCTAGGTGTTATCTACTATTTAAAATAAAATTATTTTATTATTAGAGTACAACGTAAGATTTCAAAGGAAATCATTGTTGCGTATTGGGTAAGCCATCAAGCATGGCGTTCCTAATAAAGTAATATTAATATTTTATTCATAAATATGGATAAATATAAAAATTTCATATTCTTTATTTACCTAGGGTGTTACATCCTTCCCCCTTTTGGGAATTACGTCCTCGCAATTTTAAAATTGGGCACAGAATCTTCATTGAAAGCCCCACATCAGAAAAAGAGTAAATCAAAATATCACTTTAAAATAAAGAAAGGTAAGTATAAAGGTCAACCAAGTTAACCCATACTAGGATTCCATGTATGAAAACATGGATATGGAAGAAAAAAACAAAGGGTCATATTCTGAGGGATTGTGATAGAAAACATGTTTAGGAGAAAGTAAACCACCAGAAAATCACAAACTTGTGATGGGTTAAATGGTATTGGATTCCCCAGTAGGAAAAGTTAACTGATAACATTTTTTTTAGTTACTTTTAATTTGAGGAATTTATTTTTGAGTTTAACTAAAACATAAGGAAACATACTTACTTATCATGTTGACTTTCAACTTTTACTAGATTTCTTACACGAACTCATATTTTCACCCAAAGATGAGTATTTAAGATCACTTGTTTACATTAAGAGAGCTATAATCAACGTTTAGAGAATCACCTAATCCACAAAAGAGAAATATATACATCCCATTTCTTTAGACCTTAACCAAAACTAAAACCAAAAAGGATAGTATGAGATCAGATAATACCCAAAAAGGATAATCCTTTATAAAAAGGAAATCTATTCTTAATCTCTAAAATTTTTCCAACAAGACCCAAAGTTCAACGAAGACCAAAAGTAAACCAAACTAGGATTGAAACCCAAATATTTGAAGGATTTAATCACATAGTCTTCCAAGATAAATCGTATCATTTATTTCCAAACAACATCAACTGCTCCAAAAGTCTCATATTGAAAACTAAATAACCTAATCACATATCCTCCATGATAAGTTAATAATTTCCATAGATAACCCAAAATCAACTTACTATAAATTCATAAAATCATCTAACTAAAAAGAAAAAGACATACTAACCAAGGACTTCACGTAGTCCAGTGGTTGGTGATAAATATCAGTCACACTTTGGTTGTGAGTTCGATTCCCGCAGCTTTGTCTGAAGCGACGGGTTGTCACATGGTCTGCGTGTTGTCGTTTTTATAAAACTCCAAAAATAACCCTAAAATGTTTTAACCTCAATATTTTCCTTATTACTCTCATTTTCAACCAAATTCATTATGATCTCAATATCATAATTCTTGAAGTCTTATTTCACCACCATAAAATAAAACAATTCCCAAAATGAATAACAGCATACCTTGATCATGGCGTCCACTCGATTTCATCATCATCTTGTTTAAGTAGGTTGAAGTCCCATGAATTACAACAATGATTTAGAGATCCTTCAATATAATTTGCTTCCTCCATCCAAATAAACCTTGTACAACATGTTTCAAATGGGTGTTCATAGAAAAATAGTTTTGTAAAATAATCATGTATAACATATAATTCCAAAACATCTGAGAAAACATTATTTAAATAAAATAGTCGGGCAGAATTTGAGTTGAAACATTCTATTATTGGTCCTTTTAAAATACCATAAGTATGTACCGAGAGACTATATTTTAAATGCTAATATAAATAGGTTACACAAGGGTCTCCTTCCTCAGCACCACTTTTAAAATCTTAATATGCTTTAAATTCTTGTGATAAGGTAAAAAATTTGAAAATACCTTGATAGTATTTAACATTCTTGAAAATATGAGAATATTGTGAAAATAGTATTTTCCTAAATACAACCCATGATCCACGATGATAACGAGGTATATTGGAGGTGTTTGATATCTCAAACAACTGTTTTCAAGTGAGTTGTATGCTAGAAAAAGTTTCACAGTCATCTGAACATGACATTGCAATAATTATTACAAGTATGTCATCAGGAAGGGATGGAAATGTCGTTTGAGATCCTCCTCCGTCCATTTGTAACTGACATTACATGACCTAAAAAAAGATATTAAACAATTATTTGACTGAAATAATAGATATATGGACTAACCATGTGTCTAATAAAAACTCATAATCCCTAAATTTGTCTAAAACGACCTTCGACACCAACTATAAGGCCCCGGCCTTAAACATTACTTAATCATGAATTAAATGAATAATTCACATAGATGATATTTTCAGGTTTAGAGTTTTATAGAATTAGGTCATAACTATTACATCTCAAAAGATTACATAGTAGACACATCTACTAAGTTTCCATAAAAAACACTTTAAATGAAACATGTCTAGTTCCATGTTTTAGATACAATGTTTTTCCTTGACCCCATCCTTGACCATATTCATCTTTAAGTCCTGTGGAAAACATTTCAAAAACATGGGATGAGCATAAAAAGTCCAGTAAAGGATACACAAAGAAGGAAAACTGTTAGTTTTTCAAAACAACAAGTAAACTATGAGTACTTTAACATAATAATACTTTTCACCTTTATGAAGTAGTAAAAACACTTCACTGAATAAAAGACCATTAATTACCCTTTTGTAACCAAAAGATTACCATAAAACCCATATATATAACACATAACATATAAAGGTAACTTGGGCTATAAACATACTTAAATGGAATAACAATACGGTCGACTTCCACATATACTTAATGGAATAGCCATACGGCTGACTTCCATACCAAATGCATTGGCGGTTATAATGTAACCACCCATCCTGGTATTCCCGACACCACCCATCACATGGTTTATCACGTAACCACCCATCAAATGTCCAAGTACCATTATAAAATCATAACACATAAAACAATTATAAAAGAAATAAAACATTTCCACATTTCAAGAACAATATATCTCTTAAATTCATTGACATAAAAAATCCACTATTGAAAACATTTTCAATACCAAAAAAGATTATATGGTATTTATTTATTTTTAAAAATATAACGGCTTGTTGAGGAAGCCAAAGATCAAATAACACTCACGGTGGCGCAAAGGTCTTTGTCACCACATAAGTTAAAAAGAATCATAGTTTTTGTCGTTTAGTAAGACGCTTCGTATAGAAATGATTCCTTTTGAATAAAACTATAAGTCAAAGGGGTTTATACACCATATAAAAGAAATCCTTGTATTAGAACAAAAATATGCCGTAATAAAAGGAGATCGATAAGAAGTCCCTAACAAAGACGGTATCCTTCGATTAAGGATAAATCAATTACATAATTATGTGTGACAAACGAATACACCAAATATAAGTGGATATTAAGTGTAAAAAAATCAGTGGCTATTCACACATATTCATAGAACTACACATTCAAAGAGTACAAGTTTATCCCAAAGAATCAAAATTGGGTTAAGAAGTTACCTTGTGAAAATTTGACAGCCTAACAGCATCACTTCAAAATTCAGAAAATGAGTTGATGAGAGATAAAAAATGGGTATCTCATCACGTGGACACATCATTTTTGAATTAAGTATATATAAGAACATATTCCATCATAATAAGATTAAAATACCTAAAAAATAAGTCTTTTAAAATGAGGAGGGTGAAAGGTTCCCATACCAAATTGGGTAACTTCCGAAACGTACACCCCATGAAAGAAGGACTATAAATCATTGATGTAAATACCCATAAACAAAATTGTTTTACTCCAGGAGTAGAATAATGAGTAGTACATACAACACTCAAAAGAAAATGGTGTAAAATGTAGCATAAATCTCACTTGAATAAAAGTGAGATGAAAAATCCCTTACGAAAACTCGGCAGCCTAACAGCGCCACTTAAAACATCCAAAAATGGATTTATGAGATAAAATAGGGTCTCTCATAATATGAAAAAAATTACAGTATGATGAATATAAAAGAACATCCCCGTACATAGGAATGATGAGCTTATAAGAAATGACATAAAAGAGAGTACTTAAAAAGATCGAGAGAGGTTGGATCCCTTACGAAAATTCGGCTGCGTAACGGCGCCACTAAAAACATCCAAAATGGATTGATGAGAGAAAATTAGGTCTCTCATAATATGAACATAAAAAATTATAGTAAGAGTAATATAAAATAACATCCCAATCATAAGAAATATGAGATTAAATGGAATGACATAAAAGAGTGTACATAAAAAGAAAGAGGGGTAGAATCCCTTACCTCAAGTCCGACTTGTCTTGTTCGTTTCTTTATATTCCTAAATAATAAAAATTGGTAAATTTATAATTTCTTAAGAACCTCCTTTAAAGATTATTATTATGTTCATATCACATATTATAATGTAATAATAATTGTATAATAATGTTAGTTCATATCAGATGTTTTTGTCAATGTTTGGTACATTATTAAAAAAATGAACTTGTTTGAAAATTATTGCCCATGTAGTTACAATTAAATCATTTCCATAATAGTATTAACGATTAAAATATCATATATATCCATTACATATTCATTTTATACTATTCCATAACATTTGGTGATAACAAATGAAAATCACCATTCATTGAGATGGTAGGCCGTACGTACGCATGAATGCTACTTTAATTTTTTGTTATATTATGGAATTAAAAATAAATGAGAGATATATATATATATTATAATTCCAGTATAATATATATGTTATATAGGTCACATATGTTCATTAATTTTACCCTTTATACATTCCATGTATTGCATGAACGAGTGACATCACTTGAGGGGGCGATATTCCACACTTCCTCATATGAAATTATCGCATTTGCACACCATGCAAAGAATAAAGGTATGTTTTAAATATAAAATACAAAAGCATATAGTAAACATAAATACCATATATATCATATATAAAATAAAGTGACATCATAATGGCCACCTTTAAAGGTGTTAAAAGAACATTGAACAATCATTATTTCGTGAGGTAGAAAATCACTAACCACAGAAACAGTATGTTCTTTAACCATTAGACAAAGGTGTGTGTATGTGTAGCTCTAATAATTATAATAACATCCTAGTATATTGAAGATACTATTGTTGTTACAAAATATAGGAATAAAAAGAGTTTAGGGGGTTGGAGATGCAAAATAAAACATAAGAACACAAGAGAAGACACTACCTTTAAATCGGGTAACTCTTTTTTATTTGAGCTCAAAGGCTTCCTTGGAAAGAATTATTCCCAAAGTGAGGATTCTTGGAGTAATAGAGGTATGTGGAGAGACAAAATGGGCAGGGGTTGGCCAAGCCAAAGGCTTGAGAGGTGTGGGTAAGGTGGTAGAGGTGGGGGCCTTTTATAAGAGGAGAGGAGGGGCACTCTTGGAAAGTTATAAACTTTTACTTTATTATAAAATGATTTTCTGATTTAAAATGTCCCAAAATTATTCATTAGAAATATTCATTCATCAAAAAATTATTTCATTGATTTATGTGGGAAAATATTAAAATTAATTTTTAGAACATTAAAAACAATTATTTGATAAAATAATGTTTTTTTAAAATAAAAATATAAAATTCATCTTAGAGTAAAATTTTGGGATTTTTTAGATATTATTAAATTTCCCGTGAATAGTAAAAAAATGTTTATTTTTGTAAAAATTTATGCCTTCTAAATAAATAAAAACATTTAATATATCAATTACATTTAAATCTAATTAAATGTAAAATATTTTTAATTTAGTTATAATTAATCCACTTAATTAAATTTTAATCAAATTTATATTGGTTATGGAAAAATTTACATTTTTGGTTAAGAAACATTTTTCATTCTAAAAACTATTTTAAAGTTCGTAATGTTTATCTATTTTAATTATTTTAAATAATCCATAATGAATAAAGATTTAAATTTAAATTATATATTATATAAAGTTAAATATTAGATTAAATATATATAATTGGTATTAGAAGTAATACATTTGATATTTAATCATCATTTTTAAAAAATACACATCTTGAAAAACAAATTTTCATCGCATTTGTAGGTTTTGTTTTAAATTATATTATTTCAATTTTGTGAATTCAATTTGCTAAAATATATAGTATATTCTGAATTAGTATATTCAACCAAGTTTTTTTCATAATATATTGTTAAAATAATAAAAATAATTATTACCGTGCTTAGGGTCAAAACTAGTTTATCTGTGGGGGTCATCTAAAATTATAACATTTAAAATGAAATAAAAACTATAGATATTATATTTTTTATCAATATTTTAATATTATCTCATATAAAGCTATAAAATAGTCAATTTTGGAGACTTTTTTGATGTGAAAAACATTGGTATAAGATTTTCCTTTTAAAAATTCCAGGTGCGCCCTATTCTTCACTCATAAAAGGCCACCCATATCCCTTACTGTTCACACCATATTATTTTGCAGAAAATAACTCCCCAATTACCTTAATTATTTCTCTAAAAAATACATTGATTCTATGGTCTGATCATAATTCAATCCCATGAAGGATTTTGGTGATAACACAAGATGGTTGTCCAAATAAGTGGTAAAATATTTATCCTAGAATATTAATTTTTTTTCTTTTTACACATCCTTAAAATATTTTTAAATTATGATGATATAAAAAATAACTATTTAACATAAAATAATATGTTATTATTTCAATTTCATAACCTACAAGCATCTCCGCCTCCATCAAATTGGATATGAAACAGTCGTTCATGTGTATTTTGGACTACCACCTCACAAATTAATGTAATTCATTTTTCCTCACAGTCTCTCACATATTGTTATAATGATAGATTAAAAGTGTATATATATATATATATATTTTTATTTATAAAATAAATATACTTTTAGGATTTTTTATCACATATATATTTATACATTCCATTTAATGGAGGAAATGATAACGACACTCATTTGTATGGAAGACTACTGCCTCATGAAGAGATGCAACTCATTTAAGATTTAAATTAAAGATAATAAGAATAAAATTAATCAATATATATGATATAAAAGATATAATTATGAAATTAATTTCATATTTATTATTATTAAAATATATTATATCATTTTATTTAATTTCCTTCCACTAATTAAAAGAAGGTAATGACATTCATGTGTATATGTGGACTACCACCTCCATGATCTGATGTCATACATTTTTAATCACCAAATCACATATATGGTATATATTTATGTATTTGAATAAATTATATGGTATTTATTATATTATTATAACTATTAAAAATAAAAATAATACATACCTTCTTTCCATAATGATCACCAAGAAGTTGAATCTTTACACATGTGTACTTATGACCTACTGTCTCAATTATTGTAATGTAGTTGATTTTTCATAAAAATAAATAAGGAATGATCTAAAAAATATAATAAATGTATCAAATTATAATTTTTAATTTATATTATACTATATTTATATGTAATAATTTCCCCTTTTACTGTGGTCAACACACAAAGGCTATATCAATATTACAGACCAAAGTTTCTCAAAACACCTGACCTGAACTTAATTGAATAATTAATAATATATATCATTTAAACAACTAATTTTTTTATTTATATAATTATAAAATTGAAATTATCCATAAATTAGTAAAAAAAGTATAATTTTAGTATACGACATACAAAGGAAATACAAGAAAATTCTTGACCTGAGGTAAGAGTTTACCATCTCACTTTTATTTGTGTCATACATATGAAATATTCAAAACATCTTTTTATTTTTGTTATGTAAATTCTATAAATAATTTTTTTTATTTTTAAATTAATTTAAATTATTAGGATTTATAAATTCTATGAGGTTCTCTATTTTATTAGGTTTTGAATTATAGACTCCTAAATCTGTAAGGGTCTTCATCTCAATTTCCCTCAATCGAGGAATATATTATTATTATGAACATAATATATTTTATATAATGTATGTATTTACCCTATTATTTGTGGTATCATGAATCTATCATAAATCATTATTTTCTAAATTAATATTTTAATTATTTCATACTAGTGGATTTGACATCAATGTTCCCAAGTGGTATAGAATTTATTAAGACAATTTCTTTTTATTGGTAAATATTACTTCATCATTGTGTTTATTATTATATGATTATGTGTTTAATGGATTTTTATTATTTTATATTTTATTTCTTCCTTATTTATGTGTATTTAAATTTTATATAGATAATTAATTCATTTATTAATTCATAATTTCAATGGTATGATCCTTGTAAGGGTTATTCATCTCAAAATCTTTTTATTTGAGACATACGATCATGATATAAACTTATATTGATTTATGGGGTGTCTATACTTTTCTTATGACAAGTTATATTAGGTGAATACTTATTTTCATGATATTTAATTTATCATTTTATGTTATTATTTCATGTGTCTTATGATTTAAGAGTTACCAATGTAGTAAAGGATTAATGTTACAATCTCATTTCATTAGGGATTGTTTATGTTCAAGGATATGTTGGAAGCAATCATATTATATTATTTTAATAGAACATATATATTTTCTTATCTTCTAGTTATGAATGTGATTCAAATGTTTAATTTTTATTTTATCACTTATTCATTGAAAAAATATCAAGAATTTTATTTATATGTGATACCAATTTTATGTATTTCATTTGGATCAAGAATATTTCTCTTCCATATCAATGATTTATATTTTTTTTCAAAAGATATATTTTATAAAATTATATTCTAAGTCATTTTTCATGATCCTTAACATTATTTTTAAAGGGTTAAAAATGATTTTTGTTAATGATTTTCAAATGGGTCACTTATATTCCTATTACAATTTTTTTTAAAAGAATGTTTATTTTTAATATTTTAAACATGAATAGATATTACCATACATGTTACCACTAAATATTCTAAAGTATCCATTTTATGTATAAAAGTATATTTTCATAGAAAATGATAAATTAATTTTTATTTTATTTTTTTAGGATTTAAATAATTTTTTTCAAAATAGAAATGATATTTCCTCAGGAAATATTTCATCCGTTCTTTCATAATCATTTCCCATCGGAAAATAATTTCATTGATGTTACTAAAAGTGAAGATGTGATTTTTTAAATAAAATTTGTAATGATATTTTAATGTTATTTAAATAAAAAAGAATAAAAAACCCTTGACGTTTTATAATCTCCATTTGGGATATTTTTGAACGATATCTTCTTCATTCTTTCTATAGATAGATTATAATTATTTCAATGAGATTTTAAAGGAGACTATTTTTTCAGTTGGTTAAAAAAAATTTAATGACATTTTAATGTTAATAATTTATCTAACATAATTTAATAATGGTTCAATGAGTTTTTTTGAGGATTTAGATTCTTATCCATGGGTTAATCATGTTTTGAATGGAATAATAAGTTGTTTTATGATTTTTATGATGAGATTATTGTTATATGTACTTAAATCATGTTATTGTTCTTGAAAATTATTTATTAAGTGGAGAAAAAAATTATAGATCATGAGTGAGCCTAATAAAGATTACACAAAGGGTTGATCCCCATTATATCTCACTAAAATAGGACGAGCCTAAAATAAATTTATGAATTTTTACTAACATTATAGATCTTCAATTCATTGTTTAATGATTATGTTAGTTAAAGAATTATATTGGAATATATCAATATGTTAATTACAATTTTATGTATTTTTAATGGTTATATGATGATTATTTCCCGTATTTGCAGTGATTTTTCATTATTCTTGTTGTGGGTTATTATTAATTTTTTTTAGAGATTTAAATCACAGGTCTAATTATTACTAATTCTTATTAATTTTCCCTTTTAGAAATTTTTATTCCATGTTTCATGATTTATGATACATGTATTTATAGTTTTAATATTATTATCTTATGCTAATGATTTTTTATTATTTCACATTAACCTTATTCTTATATTATGATCACTGATGGTAATAAATTGATAATGATTTTTTACACTTATTGATCTTTTATTCTACACCATTTTTTTATTATAACCATGTTTTTTTAATAATGTTGATTAAATGATTTCACTCATGAATGGTTTTCAATGTGATTATTTTTTGGGAGATGTTTAATTCTTAATATTGAATATAAAATATTATGTATAGTGGGAAAATAATACTTTTAATTCTTGGTTATTATTTATTTATATTTTTGTATTAATTATCTATAATTGTAAATTTAAAAGGTTATTTCGTAAATAAATTATACCATATTTTTTGGGACCACATGGCGTATAAGGTCGTATTTGATGTCAACATTTGTTAATAAAGATCAAAATGAAGAAGGATATTTATAAGAACTCCAAATTTTTTAAGAGTTGTAATTTTGATGATTGATGAACTAATATTAAGTAAAATGTACATGTATAAAATTTAATACATTATCTATAACAATGAAACCAGCATAGATAGTGTTGAAGGGATCTATGTTATAAAGTACTAATGTTACATCTCACTATTCAAAGAGACCATGCAAGAGACTACCTAAGAGACATGCATCATTTCATGAGGGATCATGTAGAGATTAGGCAACTTTAGAATGATCATACAATGATCAGAAGTTGATTCCAATAATTTTCAGTGTTGATTGGAATGATTGATGTTTTTGGAATATAGAGAAGTTGCAGTACTTTCCCTAAAAAAATATTATGATGCTAAATGTGATCGATCATAGACTATATATCATGGAAAATATGTTTTATGATGAAAGTAGATGATCATTGAAGAAGAAAGATGACTGCTAATTAAACTGTGTGTTCTTGCCAAAGCATATATTTAAAGTGGTTCTATTTACCAATGATTTCCAAATTATGAGATCCTAAAAACCAAAATTTTGTATTAGGAAATAGAAGTATTTCTAAAAATGAGTGAACGAGATGCATAATGTCATAGGAAATCAGAAAAAGAAGCAAATTGTGTGCCTTAGAAAATGGATAATGTACCATGTTCCAGGATTGGTTTAGGGTAGTGTACCTTGCAGCAGAGACGGTATATGATGAACGCGGAATGATTCATGAAACCAAAAATAGTTTCTAGCAATGGTACATGATGAAGGCATGCCATAAAAAGAATTCTGAAGAATAAAATGAAAAACAGTTCACAATGATGGTATGCAGTGAAGGAATACAGTGCGCAGAGTGTTAATGTTTGGTGGGATTGCTGTGGTTTGTAAAACCAGAGTGGTACGTGGTTAAGGCTTATAGTATGGAGATGGAGTTCAGTATGTGATGATGTTTTTCCCACATTAAAAAATTGGGTAAAATAGATAAGCGAAATTTGTAGAGTTATTTTCCTATATAAGGATTTTTAATCCTGTTATTAAGCCAGAGTGGTTTCGATAAAAAAAATATCATCACCGGGGAAGATCTTGATTATGTTGGAATGTGGTATACAGGAGAGATTTGGAATAGGACTAAGTGGTATGAAAAAGATAAACGAAATAACAAAATTAGAAGGATTAGTCCATGGAAGTATGAAACGGTATGTCGAGGCGGTATAAGAAGGTGGTATGCAATGGAGGTATGAGAAGGCATGGTGTACAAAACAGGTATGGTACGCAGAGCATGCATGGTGCACAGAGTAGAAACAGTGCTTGGAGCAGGCGCAGTATGCAAAGTAGACACAGTACACTGGGCTAGTGAGTTACGTAGAGATGTGGTGGTAAACGGAGTAGAGGCAGTACATGGAGCAAGTGCAGTACACTGAGTAGGGGAGGTACACAAATCAAGTGTAGTACACCGAGCAGGGGCGGTATGTAGAGCATGCACGGTATGCTGAGCAGGGGTGGTATGCGGAAGATGCGTGGTATGCTGAGTAGGGGTGGTACTCCGATCAGAGACAATATGCATAATCATGGACAGTTCATGAAAAAAAAACATCATAAAGGGTGTTTGAGATTCTATAGAATATAAAGGGAAGAAGCTCTAGTGCATTTAGTAATTTCACTGATGGAGAAAATTTAATATAAAAGAGAATCAATTATGGAGTTTGATGCATGTAGTGAATCATGCTAATTAGAGAAAAAATGTTTTTATAGAAACCTGTTGAGGAAACCTTAAAGTTAGTAAACTATGTAAAGTCCTCTCCCAGGCAGTGTGCCAGTGCGAGTCTACAGATGTAATCCAAGAGAAGTAGTGTGATACACATATACTTTGTAAAGGAATTGTTTATGGGATAGAGTGAGTATGACAAAACATTTTTAATCCACAAGTAGTGAAGATAAGTGTAATTAGGTATGACCAACAACCTATCAGTGTATGCTCTTTAGACATAGTCCTTAGTGGTGAACTGTGTAAATTGTTTTTTTGTCCTTTTGAATGTATTAATTACTATTCAAATCCATCATACATGTGTAAAAATGTAGCTACCAATGTGGGAAATAGATCTATTAAACAAGAGAAAAAGAGGACAAATCGATTCACCCACCCCTCAGGGTGGTCTAGGGTTATTCAATTTCTATTGAAGGCGGGTTTACATATGTTGGACACTCTCTAGTAATTCTATTTTGAAGAAGATTTGAGTTTTGTTACCTGATTCAACAATGAAGAGCAGTCTTGAGGGAAGTTCAATTATCTCAGAGAAGAAAACTATACCCAACAAGACCATAATGAATAGGAAAAAAATAGAGAAGAAGCAGTTGAAGATGTATCTCATATCCAAAGAAGATGAAATTTTTGTTTCTCTATCCCATTCCAATGATGAATAAATATTAGTCTTGGAAAGTAAAGAGATGGTTGCTTGGGGTTATACCATAAGGAAGGAATACACTTCTTTCTCAAGTGATTAGGAGAAATTAAGAACCTCTCTGTGTGATATGCCTGAAGAAAGAGTTGATAATATTTGTAGTATATTTCAATGTATAGAGGCTAAGATCACTTGATTTGAAAGAGAAGATATTAATATGGAGGAAGTCTTGGATAAGTGTTTGTTAGAATGTAATAATATCTCCATTGATATTGAAGCCTTTGAAGAAACAAAGAGGAATAATGAAATAAATACATAAAAATGACTCAAAAATAATGAAGAGGAAGAGAGAGTTAGAAATAATCTACAAGAAAATATCCATGCACTTTAATCTGAGATGAAGAAGGAAACTGAAGTTCAGATTTAATATTTGGATGAATCGTCCAATAAATTCAAGGATATTGACTCTGTTACAAACCAAAGTCTTGTTGCATAAAGTTGAAATTGAAAGAATAATGAATGAAAGTGAAGGGAAGATGATTATGATTGATGATCATAAAGTCAACCTTAATATGAAATGTCTATAACTAGACACTCAATTGAAAAATATTAAGAAGATACATATTGAGTCTTTACAAAAAAGTAAACAACTACTACTAGTACTCATTGTCTATTGAAGGATTCTAAAGCTGAAATACCTTCAACATGTGATAAGAATATAATGACATCTATTGATGATATATCTCAAAAAATAGTGTCTGTTGTGATAAAATTCTCACTGAAGGAACCGAAGATGAACGGCCTCCAACATGTGATATGAAGATCATGCAATATTTTGATGATATACCACAAACAATGTAGAAGAATAAAGAACCATCCAAATCATCTTAGACTCGTGTTTCTAAAAATGTTCCCACAAACAGTGCACGCTGGAAGATCAATTCAAAACAATATTGGATGAGGACAGGTTAGGAGTTACGTATCACCATATCTGGGGTGAGTAGGAAGAAGAACCTAGAAACTAGTTCTCCACAAAGATCACAAGAAGTTAAGAATATGGTACAGCAAAAAAATACAATGAAATCAAGATTTGTGGGTTAATGTTTGTGCTATTACTAATTTTGGAATTATGCATTAAATTTTTGGAACAATATTTATAATGTAAAAGAACAAAGGAATCCTATATCAAGAAAGATGAAGCTAGAAAAGAAAAATAAATATCCCCATGTCCATAAGCATCTTCTTACCACAAAAAAAATTTAGAATGCTTGATAACATCTGTGATGTATTCAATGGAAGTGGTCATAAGGTAGGAACATTCATATCTCTCCATGAATTCATATTTGATAAGAAAAGAAGAACTTCGATGCCAGCTAAGTATGAAATAGCTACCTTAAGATAAAATCAAATGAATATTGTGAACAAAAATTTCCCCAGGAAGATCTCAAGTTGGGAAGCTGAGAAGTCCATGGATTTTAGTATATGAAACTGAAGGGAAATTCTTCCCAAATAGAAACTAAGTGGGATGACTATAAGATGAACCCATTTGGATGATCCAAACCAGTAACAATAGTTCCAAATGATATGATGGTCATTTGGACTGAACATTTAAATAGAATGAGGAAACATGAAGATGGAAAGGCCAAGTCTGGTGATAAATGAAAAAAATAAAACATTCATGTGATGAAGATAAAGTGAATGAGGGAGTGAAAAAAAAATGAAAAACATGTGTTAATGAATTTCTGTGTGAGATATGTATGAAATTTGGTCACATTACAAAAGGTTGTCTAACCACAATACCATACCATTAAGTAGTCCTTAAAAGAAGTAATAATTAATCATTCATGATGGATTTTAAGAAAAACAATTCTACAGACAATGAATAATGGAATGTTAAGAGAGCCATGCCAAATCAACATAGATCAGAACATATGTTCAGGTGTGAAAGCATGAAGACTAGAGTAAATGGAGGAACATGGTTCAGAAAAATATCTCAACCATGCATCTCATATTGATGAAGTAAAGAGGAACCTCTTTATTCCCTAAATCATGTGTTTATTCTTTTTTTGATGAAAAAATATGGAATTTAATGTGAAGTAAGCTCTCATGCGATGAACCTAAGAATTAGTGAATGCTTTAAACTCTTAATAGATAAGTTGAAAAATTTTCCATCCGTGGAAGATTATTCAATTGATATTCAATGATTAAAATGATGAAGGATGACCCATGATGAAGATGATGAGGATTTTTTCCATTAGGGGGTAGATAAATGAATAAGCTACTATAATTATTATTTTAATTAGTATCACCTTCAATTGGTATTAAATTCAAATACGTTGGAAAATTCATGATGAACATGTTTATGAAAAGGTGTGTCATTTTTCAATCTCTTGTCCATGGTTACTCAGAATGAATATCATTTTACAAAGGGGGAGTAATTGATTTAATCATTGACACAAGAAGAATGGATGTTACCTAAGGCTACTTATCATGCCAATTACACTTGAATATTTTTATCTATTTTTGGAAGTGGGTGCAAGAGTTTTAGGTTGATTATACCCTATAAAATTCAATTTCTTTATCCTGGAATAAATGTGAAAGACCCTTGAAGACAAAGAACATGAGTTCTCATCTCATGAAGTATCTTGATTAGTGGATAATGGATAACTATGTTGTCTAAATAAAATCCCATTATTTTCTAAATCAAGCATGCTCATGTAGAATTAGAGGTAAATTATTGATGGAATATTTCTCATGTTTGTAATGATACCCTTTTCCTATTAACATTGTATTTTTTGTCAATAAGGGAGAGAGAAGTGAAATGAATGTTTGGGGGAGAGAAAGAAGTAAATGGAGAGATAAGATTCACATTTTGATATTGAGACATTCATTTGTGGGGAACTTTAAGGTATTGAAAAAAAATAAAATGGGATGATTTTTGGGAGAACTCTATGTATAAGGTTGTATTTGTTGTCAAAATTTTTCAATTAAGATCAAAATGAAGAAAGAGATGGAGAAGACCTCTAAATTCAGTGGGAGTCACAATTAATATGATTTATAAACTGATCTTATGTCAAAGGTACATGTATCAAAATGTGATACGTAGTCTAAAACAATGAAACCATCTCAGAGAGTGCTGAAGGGCTCGATGTTATAATGTAATCAGGAAACATATCACTATTCAAATGTGCCATGCTGGAGCCTACCTAAAGAGCCATTCATAATTGCATGAGGGACCATGAGGAGATATGAAGATTTAAGAATGATCATTAATAGATTATAAGATGATGCCGATCATTTTCACTGTTAACTAGATTGATTGATGTTGATGGAAGACAGATAAGTTGTAGTACATTATCTAGAAAACTTTGATGATGCTAAAGGTGATCAATAAAAGAATATATATGACAAAAAATAAGGTTTGTGATAAAAGAAGATGATTGTTGAAGAAGAAAGATGATAGTGAATAATCATTGATATTCTTTCCAAATCATATCTATATAGTTGTGCTATTTCACAATTCATGCCATATTTTTGGACCTCAAAAAATAGGATTTTGTTTTTGGAAATGGAAGTATTTCTGTATAAGAGTGAACAAGATGTGGAACAATGAAGGAAATTGGAAAAATAAGCAAACCACGTACCTCAGAACATGGATTACGTACCATGTCTAAGGAATGTTTCACGACCACATACCTTGCAGTAGAGACGATACATGATAAAGGTGGAATGGTTTGTGGAACGGGTACTGGAATAGGTCATGGAACCAAAAATAGTTCACAACAATGGTACGTAGTGAAGGCATGTGGTACATGGAATTATGAAGGATTAATCAAAAAACAGTTCGCATCGATAGTACGCGGGGAAGGCATGTGGTGCATGGAGTGCTGATGGTTTGTGAAATTGATGTGGTTCATGAAACCAGTGTAGTACGAAGATGAGTCTTACAGTATGAGGATGGAGTTAAGTATGTGATGAAGTTTTTCCCATATTTAAAATTTGGGTAAAATGGATTAGTGAAATTTGAGGTGTTATTTTCTTATATAAGGAGTGATAACCTCATCATTAAACCAGGGAGAATTTGATATGAAAATATCATCGCTGTAGAAGATTTCGACTATGTACAAAAGTTGAATGATGGAGAGATTCTGTGTAGGAAGAAGAGGTATGTGAATAACAAAACAGTTCGCGAAAGTGGATGGAGTAGTCCGCGGAAGGAAGAAACGGTACGCCGAGGTGGTATGCGAAGGTGGTATGCAAAGGAATGGTGCATAGAAAAGGTGAAGTACGTAGAGAAGGAATGTTTGGTGGAGTAGGATCATTGTATGGAGTAGTGATGGTATGCAAAGCATATATGGTACACATGGAAGGTGTTGTATGTAGGGAAGAGGAGATACGCAAAGTAGAGGTGGTACGCATAACAGGTGTGGTATGCTGAGAAGGCGTGATACACAGATCAAGCATAGTATACTGAGAAGGGGTGGTACATGAAGCTGGTGTGGTACACCAAGTAGGGATGTTGCGCAGAACAAGAATGGTACACCAACTTGGGGTGGTAGGTAGATCAGAGACAATCTACAGAATCATGGATAATACAATGAAACAAAAACATCAAAAATGAAGTTTTAGATTCTAGAAAATAAAAATGGGAACAAGTTCTAGTGAATTTAGTAGTTGCACTTAAGAGAAAATTGAAAATATAAGAGAATCAATTTGGGACATCGATGCAAGGAGTTTCTCCTGCTAATTAGAGACAATGACATTTCATGTCAATCTATTGAAAAAACATTCAAGTATATAAAATGAGTGAAGACCTCCCCAAGGCAGTGAGCTAGAGGGATTCTACGTATGTGATCCAAGAGAATCAGTGGTATATCCCTGAACCATTTTAAAGTAAGTGTTCCTAGTATAGAGTGACTTTTCTCGAAACATTGTAATCTACAAGTAGTGAAGATTTGTGGAATTTGATACAACCATCAATATATCGTTATATTATTCGTGGATGTTTCCCTTAGTGGTGAACTCAGTGAAAAGTGATGTGTTATCAATATACATACTATAATTACTACACATATCCATCATACAGGTGTAAACAAGTTCATACCAACTTGGGAACATGATCTAGTAAAGAGGACACAAAATGACACCCTGATTCACCCCCTCTCAGGGGAGTCTAGTGTCCTTAAATATTTTCATTTAATGTAGTAATTATTGTATGGTGAAAATTTGGCCACCTTCTTTGATGGAAATGACATAAATGTGATTTTTATGATTTTAGAACTATATTTGGGATTTTAGGTTTAGAGATATTATAGTTGGTTTTATAAGAGGGTTTAGATAAATTCTGAGACTTAGATTCTTTTCATATTAACTTATCATAAGACTTATGGATACCATCATATGTCTATACGATTAAGGTTGACCAATTGTTCAATGTCCTATTCTATACACCCCTTTAGAGGTATTAGGTGATGATATCATAATGTGATTAACGACTTTTTAGGAGATTTTTTATTATGTTGAATTAAATGTAATCTTTGTTTTAGTTTGATGTATGAATTTACAATCTATGGATATATATATAATGGTATTGAAACCCTTGACCATTTATTATATCATTCATGTTGAGGTAATTATGGGTTATTAATACTTCAGATCATATGATACATATAACCATCATATGGAAAATATAATGTGTGATTATTTGACTAATGCTGAAGTTAATTATTTTTTGGGACATTAAAATTTTAATGTATATAAAACATTATGGTAATTAATTTGAATAATAAAGGATAAATTATATTTTAACTCTGGAATATGGTAAAAAAAACTTATTTATGGAAATAATTAATTTTTCATGAAGATTATATTATTTAAGAATATAAAATTTTTATGAGACTTTAAATTTGAATGGTGATATTTGGTGAAAAAATTAAATCAATATTAGAAGAATATGTGATCAAAACATATAGATTTTTTGAATTAAACATAGTGATAAATATTTGGGAGAATATAAAAGATAATTATTTATCCATTGATCAAAGCTAAACTTTGGGTCTTATTATTGAGTCCTTGGAGGTTAATGTTTTATTTTATCATATTGAGGTTTATTAATTTGGGTAATTATCATACGTTGTGCTGACCATTTCGGTTTTGGTTAATATCTAAAGATAGGGGGAATACATTTTTACCATTTTATTCTCATGTTAACACTTAAATGTTAATTTTATTACTTGATACATGAGAAATTGATCTTGAATACTCATCATTTTTATAAAGAGATGATATTATATTGGAAATTTATTAAAATATTAAATTCAACTTATTTGGTAAGTATATCTCTTGATGTTCTTGGTTAATATGGTAAGGAATACATCATCCATAGTGAAAAGATCTTAACAATGAAAATGTTATCCTCCAGCGTTCATTTTAGAGGAAATAATGGTCTTTGTAACACCTCATTGGTTTATGGTTTTGTGTGTGTTGACTTTCTCATGATCATTAAATTTATTATGAGCAATTATTTATATCAATATCCATTATTATTTTATCATTTTTTTCCATGTCAAAATCTACGCATCCTTTAAATAATCAATTATTTGGTAACCATGTATGTGTTATTCCATGTGGGACTTTAATAAATGTTTTTTAAAATGTAAAAATATTTATTACTAAGATAATTATCAAACTATTATGGAGCAATTTATTATATGGGGGATGTAACACCCAAGGATTTAATAATAAGAACATTATGTTATATTGTTTTTTTGACATCCAACACCACGCTTAAATGACCAATGAAATATATAACCATTATAACCCTGCTATTATATTAGTGGTTGGAATAGTAAAAAATTTTATATAAATTAAAATATATATTTCCTAATCCATATAAATTTTTTGATAAATTCCTAATATAAAATTACACTATTGTTTTCTATAAAATAATTGTGTTCATAAAAAACATGGGATCATTCAAAAGTGAATTTTTTTATGTGAAAATAATATAATTAATTTTTATAGATTTTATAAAAGTTATTTTATAATGTGAAATTTATTATTTAAATTATCAAATCATAATTAAGTTAGTGTGAACCCTTGGGAATTTTTTAGAAAATTTAGATTTTGTGTTGAACAGTGAAAATTACTGATTTTTGTCAAGATGTCTTTTCTTTTTAACTAATAATGAGATTAAAAATTAGCTATAATATTTTTATATTATTTAAATACAAATAGGTATTAAATTTTTATATTTAATTTAATTAGGTACTTTTGAATTATCATTATAATTTATTTTAGTAAAACTTTTCTTAAAAATAGGGTTTTTCTAAAAACAATTTTAATTTGAATAATGTTTCTCTATTTTAATTAATTTAAATAATAACTAGTTATGAAAGGATTAAAATGAAATTTATATATTATTTATAAAGATATATTAATTTTAATTCAAATAATTATTATTAATAGTCTTAGAGATAATAAAAAATTTTCATTTTCATGAAAAATACACTTAATGAAAAACTTCTTTTCATCACGATTTTGGGAGAAATTGGAAATTAAATTCATAATATTATGTTAATTTAATTTTAAAAAATTAATTTAATATTTTTATTAATAATTATTTACATTAAATTATAAATCCTACTTAAATTTGGGTCATAATGAAGAATAAAAACATTTAATTTTTTTTACAATAATAAATGTGAAAACAAGTTCACTATGGTTTTCAAAATAAAAAGATATGGGTTAAAAAGAAATAAAAACAAGTATAATTTCGAATTTATGAAAATATGTTTTCATTATATTATATAATAATCTATAATGGTCCATTTTTACCCTTTTAGATTGTTAGAAAAGTGGATATAATTTTTTCTTTTAAAAATTCCATGTGTGTCCTCTACCCCTCTTCTCAATGGCTTCCCCCTCATATATTCTCTTCACTCTATTAAATACATTTTTCAGCCAAAGAATTACCAAATTACATTTGTAAATATTTCAATAATATTTTTGACAACTTTTTAATCTTAAATCACTCATATCATGAAAATATTTTCGATCTACAGGTGGTTGTTCGAAAAAGGTCTATTGTGATTAACTAAAAGTTTTTATTTTAATTCTTCTTATAAAGCTATAAACTATAAATAAATTATTCTGATATAATAAATAGTACCTCTAATATACTGATTATTTATAATTATAGTTTCATAACCTATATATATATAATCTTCCTTAAAATGGTACACAAAACCATCATTCGTTTGTAGGGATTAAAACCAGCTCATGACCTAATGTAAATCATTTTTCATCATCACCTCTTATGGCTTATAATAATGTTGGATTTAAAGTGAATATATTATATTATTAATAGAGTTTAAATTATTTATTTATTATTTTGCACATAAATGCTTACATTTAATTCTATGTGGGATATTATAACATTGATCGTTTATATGATGAACAACTTCCTCATGAAGCGACGTGATTTTTCCCACAAGCTCTTTACATAGATAGAGGTAACGATAATGATAAAAAATATTTGTGATATATATTAATTTTTTTATAATTACATATTATTTATCAAAATAATATTAAAATATAAAATTTTATTTCTTTCTTTTCCACTGATTATAAAGTGTTAATGTCATTAGTTTGTACCTGTGGACTACCATCTTTTCGAAGTGATATGATTCATTTTTCCTCACCAAATAACATGGATAATATATATAAGTGTTTTTAAATAAATAGTATTAATTTTTATATAATTATCATACTACAATGGTGAAATAATAATAACATTAGTTCCATAACGACTGATAAGACATGGAAACATTGCTAATCTGTACATACGACCTACCCTCTCAGTGAATTTAACATAGTTCATTTTTTATAAAAATAATTCATGAATAGTTATAAAGTACAGATATTGTAAAAAATAATAATAATTTAATATATTTTAGTACAATCATTATGGAATAATGAGTCCTTTTACCCTGGTCAATACACTCAATATATTTGGAAATTATCAAAAAAAATCATTAAAACACCCAATGTTAACTTACAATATTATGTAATTAAATAAAATATTCAAATAAGTAAAAAATTATTTAATAAAAAATGAATAAATAAAAAATACCATTTAACTAATAAATAATTTATATATGTTTATTATGTATGATATAAAGGATATACATTGAATGTCTCGACCTGAGGTATGGGTTTTTCCTCTCACTCTTATTTTTGCGAGACATGAAAAATTAACTATTTTTTAATTAATTGTTTTATATATATGACATGAATTTATTTTATTATTACTTTCAAGATTTTTTTTGGATATATGAACTCATTTTATTTTATCTCTTTCCAGAGGTTTTGATTCAGGTAATACTAATTTCATAAGTTACCTTGTTTTAATTTTCCTTCGTTGGTGCATATTTTAATGTTATGAACATAATTTCATTTATATGGTGTTTATAATTCCCCACTTACATTTCTGATCATGAATTAATCATAAATTATTTTATTTTATGTTTCAATTTGAATTATTTCATCCAATGGGATTTGATAACACAATTTCTTTTCATTGGGTTATATTACCACTTCATTGTATTAGATATTTAACGATTATGTGTGCAATAGATTTGGATTATATTATATGGATTTACATTTGATAAACATAATCTATTTATTTATTAATTTTTAAATTCAATGGTTTGATCTTTGTAAGGGTTATTTATCTCAAATTCTCTTTATTTGGGTCATAGACATATAATACACACCATTTCTAATTTGGTGAGGTGTATATACTTCAATTTTGAAATGTTATATCAGGAAAATACTTACATTAATTATATATAGTATCATTTTATTTTATTATTTCATGTGGATTATGATTTAAGTGTTTCCAAAGTGGATAAGGCTTTTGGTTATACTCACTTTTCTTTTTAGATTATTCATGTTGAAGATTACCTTAAAGGAAATAATATACTTTTATTTTCATAAACAAGATAAATTTTTATCTCGTTTGGTTATGAATGTGGTTAAAATGTTTAATTAAAATTTCATCCCTTATTTATAAAATAAATATAAAAAAATTTGTTTATAAGTGATGCCAATAAGGAATCATTCTTTTGATCTGGAATATTTCTCATTCATATCAATTTTTATGAAATATTTTCAAAAAAGTTATTTTTTATTAAACTTCTTAAATATCAGTTTCATTATATACTAACTCATTTTTAATTGTATTAAAAAAATTCCTTAACGCTTTCCAAATGTTTCACTTTTACAACCTTTAATAAAAGTTTCAAAGGGATTTTTATTTTTAACATTTTCCACAAGAACAAATTTCACCACCATCATGTCCTGACAATGTTTTAATTCTTTATTTTATGTTTCAAAGGACAATAAAAATTATAATTAATTGTTTAATTTTTTGGTAATTTTTTTATTTTAAACAAAATGTTTCAAAATAGAAAGGATATTTTCTTTAATAATTGTTAATCACGTTCTTCTAAAATCATTTTACATCAAAGGTGAAATCCATTGATGTTAGACAATGTGAAAAAGTTATTTTACACATGAATAATTTTAATGATATATTAATTGTATTTACATTCATAAACATCAATAACCCTTGATGTTTCCTATGCTCCACATGGGATATTTTTTAGTTATAATAGCCTTATTCTTTCTCTAGATATATTATAATTTTTTCAAAGATATTTTTAAGGAAATATATTATTTAACATTGGTTAATAATGTTTCAATTATATTTATATTGAACCCATTTATTATCCTTTGTTTAATCATGTTTCATATAGCTTTTCATGGAACTCATTTCTTTTCTTTAGTATATTAATATTGTGAAATAAATAATTGTTGTTTTTAGGGGGTTTAAGATGGTATGATAGTTCAATATTCATTATTCATATTTTGGATCTTGGAAGTTGTTTATGAAGGGTTGATCCCCATTATAGATAATTAGTGAGCTAGATATACCTCATTCCAATAGATGATTCCCATTATATATCCAGAAAAAATGGGTGATCCTTATATATCTTATATGAAGTGTATTCCCCATTATAGAATTCAAATTTATTTTATAAGGGTTATGTACTAAATATAATAATAATGGAATTATATCATATTTTTGTTGAAATTTTAAGGGTTTCTAATTTTATTTATGTTTATGATGTCCCAAGGAACCACTACATATTCTTTATTCTTTTATTGATATTTTTTGATTCCTTTCTTCAAGATTGAAAACACATGGTTCATTATTATTTAATATCATAAATATTTCATTTTAAAAATAATTATTCTCTATTTAATTATTGATGATATAGGTAATTATGGGTATATATATTCCTATGTTATTCTAATTCTCTTTGAATATGTTATATCACCCATATTCTCATCTTATTCTCACTGATTTAATTCAAATGTTTTTATTATGTTTACCCTTATTAGTTATTTGATCTCATTATTCTTATATTTCCTATTCCAATGGTAATGAAGAATGATGAAAACATTATATAAATTTACAAATGATATAAATGTGATGAGGTTTATGAGAGACATTTAATACATAATTTGGATTAAGAAAATTTGGTTTGAGTGGAACAAATAAACACTTAATTAAATGGTATTATTTATGTAATAGTTTTTATACATTATCTAAAAATATAATCCTAAAATGTCATTGGGTATATAAGAGATTCAATATTTCATTTTGATTATGATTTTTTAATGGTGAAAATTTGGTCACCTTCATATGTGTCATTTTTAGAAATGTAATGATTATAATTTTAGCACCAGATCCAGGAGTCTGGGTTTATGTCTATTATATTGAGGTCCTACCAAGGATTTACTTTTTATTACTTTAGTATCATTTTTTTGTTTTTTGCTTTTATAAAAATTTCATTAATGTATTATAATATATTACATTTATTATAATAATGGGTTGTTTTTTGTTCTATTATTATCTCTTTTTCCCCATTTTATTTTTATAGGGTAAAAAATCTCAGTTGTCTATATGATATACCCTCAGTGTTTGTTGATAACTTGTTCCTTGTTTAAGTAAAAACTCATGAATAATTATCTCAATTATCACATTAGAGGATTCTGAGGGATACCATGGGGGGGGGGTTGTGTCTCATATTACCAAACATAAAATAAAATAAAAGTTTAACATTTTATAAGTATTTTCTTTTGATAGAATATATAATTGAAAAGATTTACATGTTTGTATATAATGCTAATTTTTAAGATAAGATCATCAGTCTCAACATTAAAAACCACCAATTTAAGACCCAAGGACATTAGTATCAGACAAATAAATATTTTGAGTTTCTCACCTAAATAATATTTCTAGATTGAATTTTGAATTATTTCTGATAAATATTAATTTATAAATTTGAATACATAGAAACATGAATAAATAAGTATAAAAGATATTATTATAATATAGTTATTACTAATTTTGATTTTATAATGAAAATGTTGTGAATAGAATAATTTAATTATATGTTCCTAATCATTGATGAGAATGAAATAACTAAACTACTTGAATTAGAAAGCAAATAATATACTATGATGGAGAGGGATGAATAGAAAGGAAAACATACCAATAATAGATAATCTAGGTTCATAAACATAATAAATTTTTAATCCTAATGATTCATCCGAGTTGTCATTCTAATTATTTCCTCATAACCCCCTTGGCCCAAGTTAATACACTCTTCCTCTCTCCCTCCAAATATCCGTCCCTTTTAATTATGGATATATTACTACATTTAATTACAAATATAGGAATAATAAAACCGCATTAAAATTTAAAATTAAAATAACCAAATTTTCACAGATATAGACTATTTATTTCGATCATATTTAAAGCATATATCCCTTAATAAACAGACAAAATAGTCTTCTATGGAAGGATAAAATAATACAACAGAATGAATTTACATAAAACATGAAAACCCAAAATAAATAAATAATAAAAACAACTATTTCTTAGGTAAAACCCATTTAACCTCATTCTTATAATAAATAAAATCACCTACTAATTCAATCTATAAGAAGGTGAAAAAAATTAAAAATAAAATAAATTCCTATAGAAGATCGAAACAACAACACCAAAACCTATAAACTGTTTGGAACGTCCCTGGTTGATTATTTGTTTTTCATTAATGAAAAAACTCCTTCAAATAGAATAGTATTGAAGTTATATAGTCAATATTTGTAACTATCATATCTCTCAAATTACATATTGATGAAGTTCATGGTTAAGTAAAGGTTGAAAAATTACATATTGGGTTTTTTTTGAAAAAAGAGTTAAAATGAATAAATATTATTGAGTGTCATGGTTAACCAATTAAATGACTAATCCCATTTATATATCCAGTTGAATGAAAAATTAATATTTAATAATTATATAATTTTTCAAAATATCATCTATTTTTGATAAAGGATGAAAATATTATTTCTTAATAATTTAATTGAGATCTAGACTCATGAATTCGTTATAAATTTGATTTTGGGGCCCATTATATACTAAAAAAATGTCATCCTAATCAGAGACATCAAAAAAATATGTATCTTAGAATATGTATAGTCTCAAAAAATATTTTTAAATGAAAAATTAAAAATAAAAAAAACTAGTATTAAATATATAAGGTGTGGATGGTAAGGTAAAATTTGAATAAATATTTTTTTACAAATACATACATAATTATAAAACTAATTTTTTTCTATAAAACTAAATATTTATCATAAAAAAATAAATTCAATGTTAATTAATTTATATAAAATATATTTAAAATTTTATCTATCAATAAAATTATTAAAAAGGATTATTTAGGATAAATTACCCTTCATATTCAAGAATTCATAAAATAATAAAATAAATAAAAATATCCATGAAATGTTCTTATAAAAATCCCATAAATGTAACATAATTCTTAATATTAATCATTGCATCTCAACATATTCAAAAGGAACACCACCTGGCGAATTTTCAAATATCAAATCTAATAAAATAAAAATGTTATCACATAAAAGCTAAATATTCAAGCATTACAAAAGAAAATATTAGTAACTCTTCATTTAAAAAATAAATATAATTAAAATGGTATTTTACCTTCCATCTTTGGAAGTGAAAATTATTTACCTTTATTACATTTATATTTTTCAATCCATCAAAAATGTGCATGTTAATTGTAACTTACCTCATAATAAATTCTTTCTCTCATAACACAAGGTACAATTTAAAATGGATTTGTGCTCATACCTTAGGTCATACATATTACTATAGGATATAAATGTTACTATAACATCCACTATATAGAGATGAAAATAAGAAATAATAAAGAGGTCTTGAAATTATGGTTCAATGGGATATTATAATTTATAGAAGGTATGAATTGATGTAAAAATAATAAATCTAAAAAGTTGGTTATCATCTGTAGAATTTTTCATCATAATCAAAAGAAGATCAAAAAATATTATCCCTTCAAAAATAAATCTTCACACTATAAAAAACTCAGAGAAAGGTAATGATGTAATAAAACCTATGAATTAAAAAGTCTATGGTATTTTTAATTTTTAATAATTTTATTGAAATTTTGTTCATAGTAAATATCTCACATCCATAACCCAAGACCAAATGATCTAGATTATTGGTTAATAAATTATTATTTTTAACCCCTCAAAACAAAAAAATATTTATATTTTTGTATTATGTTTCATTCATTATGTATAAGTAATAAAACATAGAGAATGATAAAACCATATACATTTCCCCAGTATATCATGAGAGCACCAAACATCCCAACTCATAATGGTACATGACTTTTACCCTATGAAAAAAACCACCACTATATGTGAATTAATGAATTTAATATAAAATAAAAAGATTAGGGTAGGGAAAGATATGATTTAATTCTTATTCAGATCATCTATAACAATTTAAATTTTGTGTTTCTATGGGAAAATAAACACTGAATGAAAAAAGTATATTTCAAGGCTATGGGGATTATAAAAAAATCATCAACCATTATAATAGTGAATTTGTACTATCATAATTTTGAAAATATTAAAACAATGTTTAAAATTAAAATATGATTGAGTATCAAAAAATTATTATAAATAAATATTGTGAAATAATAGTATTTATCGACAACTTAGAAAGGAGAAATTGTGTTTCAGAATATTTATCATAGAAATATAAACTCATAAATATTAATTTATTAAAAGAATTCCACTCAATGAGTCAAAAATGTTTTAAAAAATTCATCTACAAAATTCAACAAGTTTACCCAAATGATGATTTGAGGAATCTATCTTCCCATATTTGTGAATTATAATTAATTCCTAATTTACTCGTACAAAATCATTGAAAAATATATCTAAAACACATAAAAATGTGTATAAAATGTTACTTTTGTCCTCTTGATGAATAATAAGAAAAAATATACTAATTTGGGGAAAGTAATATCATATTAAAATTTAATAAAACATAGAAAAATAATTTAGGATACTCACAGTATATAATTAATTAAAAAACATACTCCACTACCAATTAAGCTTATCCCATTCATCATTCTACTACTTGCCATTAATTTAAAACTAAAAAATAGAATAAAAAAACACATCAAAGAATAATGTTTCTTAATAAAATATAATAAATACAGTGGGAATTGAAACTAAATTCATTAAATAAATTATTAATTTAAAACCAAATACAATTCTATATAAAAAAACTAAACTCCAAGAAAAAAATAAATAACTCGTATTGCCTCCAAAAATCCATCCTTTATTTAGTATCTTAACTATTATTTTAACTTAGATAGATAATGAGAGTGTAATATAATTATAACCATCTATTATTTAAAATATTATTCTTTTTATTTATCAAATATATCTATTATACTATTCTTTATTAAAATTAGCTTGACATTTCGAGGAGGTTGATCATAAAATATCGATTATTTGAGGGTTTTAAGAATAAGTTCAAATGTTATCCAGATTTGGTAGAACAATTCCCCTTCCCAAAATTTTGGATTCGTTTATTCAAATTCAATAATAATCTAAATTAATTTGTTATAATACTCATTAATTTTTTCTAATTTTTATCCTTTGCATCTAATTCTTATTCTTTCATTCTTCCATATTGAGTAAGTAGATTGTTGTTAGATATTTCAACAACTTCTGTGGGTTCCCCTTGTGGAAATATTATATTATCATCGAATCCATGTAATAATTTTCTAACATAGGTCTTTTATTATTATTTTCTCAATTTCCCTAAGAATAGAAAATTAAATCGCCCAGTTTTAACATGTAGTGCCTCTTAGTTTCCAATTACATGTTTTGCCATTGAGGATTCATCCTATTCATTTATTAATTAAACAATCATAAAATTAAGAGTTTCTTGAGATAAATGAATCATTATTTTGAAATAGATTTTACCTCATTTTTATATACCATGATTGAAGCTCTTGACACACCACTTCAAAATCAGATTCTAGGTTCTAGTGTGTTGATTCATCCTTTATCAAGTACAGTTGCCAGATCCTTTTTTTGAATACGTATCCAAGTAATCAAATCAACATTATAAAAAAATACAATACATATGTATATAATTTAACCTTATTAGTAAGTACACACTTATTACCTACAATTATAACTAAAAATTGAAATGTTAAGAAAAAGTAATTTAAAAATATAAGAGAAAAATATAAAAAAATCAGAATGTAGAGAGATGGGAGATTAAATACATTCCCTAAACTATAAAGTAAAAATACTAACCTAACCATGATCCTAGAAACGATTCCATCAATTTATATTACCTTAAAGTATAATTAATTAATGTTGGTCAATATCTATATATAAATATATTAATATAATAATATGAATAACTAACGGTAGTAGAAAGTAATATAAGATTGAGAATACTGCGGTCTATCCCATGAAGATAAAGAGGATAATATATCAATTTAATAATAATGACCAACAAAATTATGTGAATAAAATTACTAAACTACTTGTATTAGTGTGAAATTTTTAGATTACATGGAGATGGAAGAATAGGAAAAAATAATAATAACAATAATAGGGGATCCGAGTTTATACAGATAATATAGTAGAATGGTTAATGATTCATCCTGGTTGTTATTAAAATAAATACATATAAGATCCTAGTTATGGATGGAAAATCTATCTCTCATAAACCTTTTGTTTTATCAAGGATTATGGTACTTCAGCTAATTAGAAAACAATTTAACAAAATCCTATATTGAAATATTTAATTCAAATAGCCAAATGTTCAAGGAGAATTCCTAGATTTAGTGGACAAATATAAAGTAAATCCACCTTACAAAACACATATAATGGTCATACATGGAAAAATAAATAAATTATGATAAGTAACACAAAAAACCAAAATATGTCATTAATAAAAAATAAAAAAATATTTCATAAGATAAATCCCCTTGAAATATTATTTATATAAAATAAAATAACCTTTTAATTATATCTACAAGATGGTGGTAAAAGCAAAACAAATCATATTCAACATAATATGTTAGTAATAACTCCCAAACCTAGATACAGTCTAGGAAATACTCATAAAAGTTTCTATTTCCCAAATTATCCTTCCCTCATATAAATAGATAATTGTTAAAAATATGACATAAAATTTAATCCCCCTTATAACACCCACATTTTATCACAATTACATTCATGTGAAAGGATTGGGTGAAAATTTTCATATTGAAATGTGTAACAAATTATGTAAAAATAAAGCCCTATTATTATGCATTATTGTTCACATTTGAAAATATATATCCAATAAAATAAAACATTTAATGAAATATTATTCTTTATATCTTCTATATTTTTTGAGAATTTTTTCCACATTCATGTAGAAAGAAAAATATTACGATCCAACCAATGGAGTGATGACTACGTTGAAAATTACAAGACATGTTTGTCTTCTAGGACCACTGTCTCAATGACAAATTATAATCTATCTTGGGTTATTAAAAAAATATTTGATCATAATATATATTTTTTTCTTCAACAAAATTTCAAATAAAAATTAAATATCAATAAAATTTTAGTTTAAATACACTAATGTATATTTGGAATGGTAAACTTGGAATATCAATGTTGTTTCCAAATTCATTCTATAATTTAATAACATAATTTTTTTTAAAGAAATATCTTTTTTACAAATTATATAAATTAATTATTTATTATTTTTCCAAAATTATATTAAAATATCATATAATAGTAAAATAATTAAAACAAATAATGATTTAAAATTTTATAAATGATATTTAAATTTTTTAAAATATTAAAATTAAACATATATGCATGAAATGTTCTTACCAATTAAAAAGGTTAAACTATAATATTTCTTCATATTTTTAGTAATGTTGAAAAAATTATTTTATTTCATTCACCGTAAGGGATAAAAAGTAAAATAATGCAAAATAAAATTAGTATAACCCCTGGAATTTAAAACATCCCCGATTTGAATTTTTTTATGAACAAAAAGAAAAAAAGGTACATGGATGATATCAAAAAAACGTTGAACCATAACATACATTTTTAAAAATTATGTAAAATATTATTATTATTTTAATGTATGGAATTTAATTAATTTATAAATAAAATAAGAAGATAAATGTAGAATTTAGAATTAGACTGATAGAATCATATAGCCATGTATATAATATCTTATCATTATAACTTACCACCACAAAACCATTAAAAATTAATATATATATATATATATATATATTAATATATGTGGATTTCAATTTTTAATTTATTTATATTATGGTAATATAAAATTTAATCATTAGATAAATAAAGAGTGTGTTTTATAAAAAAATAATATTTTATCTAAAATAATGATATTTTAAAAAATTTAAATTTTTAATATATAAAAATAATTTTTCATAATCATAATTAAAAATGCAAAAGATAATATAAATTTTTATTTAGTATTATTTATTAAATTTTTTTTTCAAAACAAATAAAATTTTATGGTGAATAGTGAAATATAGTTTCTATATATAGAATGATTTATGACTTCATCTTAATAAAAAAATGAATATAATTTATGAAGTAATTTTATTCACTAAAATTATATTTAAAGAGATGATTAATATTTTAAAAAATAATAAATTATATTTTTAGAACAATAAATTAATTTTCAATATTTAAATCATATTTTATTCCTTTAAAAACATCTTTATCATGTTTAAATTGATGTAAAATGTTCAAAATGATATAGAGTATTTTATTTATGAAATTAAATCAGGATTATCATTTAAATTTAAAATACCTTGAGTTAAAACCATTTCTATATAACATAAAATGAATTTTCTACAACCATGTTTTCAAAGGCCTATATTAATAAATTATTAAACATGATCACAAGCATTTCTATAAATACCCATCCCTCCACCATTTTAATCATAACTCCAATAAAATTTAGAACTTTTATTCCCTTGTTATATCCTCCATACATGTTCTTAAGAAGATGTTAATATATTTATTAGTTATTTTTATAATGATAGAAAATTATATTGAAGATAATATTTAATTTATACTCTCTCCCTCATTCTTATGTGAAATTACAGTATTATAACCCCTTTATGGTCAATTAACATTATTTATTAAATTTAATAAAAATCTATTTTATGTAATCAATATATGATTTTCAATAAACATTCATTATATACCATTCAAAGGCCTAATTATATAATAGAAAAATTTTAGTGAATTCTACTAAATATTTTTTTATAAATCAGTATAATGTTTTTTATTTAGGGTATTATGGTTATAGAATTTTTGAGCAGAATGATTTTTTTAATTCTATTATATATCTAGTTTATCTTTTATAAGAAACATAACAATATTACTCCTTTATCATGTCAAGTAATCCTTCTATATTTATGCTACCAATATTTATAATTCATTCATGATGGGTTTTGTATCACCAATGTATAACAAATATATGGGTTGAAAACTGCTAATTATAGAGCTAATTTAACAATATATTGTTTGTATTTATATATTTTATTTTTTTCAAAAATATCAAATAATTAAAAAGTTATATTTTCATCTATAAGCATTCCATATGAAAATTTTAAAATCAAATATAACATCACTGAGTAATAGTATTTAATATTAATTAGAATCCAATAATATTAATTATCTATAATCAATGATTTTATAGAAATTTATGGACAAAAATAACCATGTTATTAATCATACTAGGTAAAACTATTGACACAAATTTTATATTAAATTAATCAATATATAAGAAACATTTAATCGTTGTTAATTATAAATATTTATATTGATAATGTGTTCACTATTTTAAATTGTTAAATTTATTTCTGAGAAATATTAAATATATGATTAAATTAATTATATGATGTTAAAATATAGGAGATTCTCCTAACTATATGCACCACAGCTCGCGGGTAATTTTCATGATTAAACTGAGCCAAGGTAATGCGCGACTCCTTTCCCTTTATGAATGGTATTGTCTCACAACGTCTCTAAGGTATGATTTTAAGGTTTATAAATAAGAATTATAGTCATCTTGATATCCATAATTATGCAGTGATTATGGTACACTAATTTATTATTTGACATAGATATATGTTGATTATTAATCACTTTGTTATTTTGGGGGCTTTACACATGAAATATATAAAGTCTTTTATATTATTTCCATTACAATGATTATAAGTTAATTATTTTATTATGTTTATATATGTCATTAGGTATTAAGGAAAATAAATATGTATGATATTCTACGCATAACTGGAAGAGAAAAAAATAGAGTATTTTATAATTGTTTATGTGTCATGTACTCTATGTTTTCAAATATAATTTATGTGTTTATGTATATGTATAATTTATAAAGTAATTATAAATTTTTAATCTTATATATGTGATCATATATATCATTTAATAGTGAAATTATAATCCATATTCTAAATGTGATTTTATTGGGGTGGTAAATAGAATGTAGAATAGATATAAAAAATAAATTTTCTGGCCATATTGACATTCTATGATCTGAACCATAAGTCCTAGAGTTTAAATACAACTTATGTAACTGATCCAAGATACATATGTTAAGCACCATAAAAAATTATTATTATAGGGTAAACTTTATTATAGAGAATCAGGTGGAACAAAAAATTGTAAACATACATGTGATAAGGCAAGGAGTATAGTTCAACCTCTTTCCAAACTTAGTAACTCTAAAATTGGACTCATTTTATTTCAAATTTGGTTAACAAAAATAATAATAATAATAATAATATTATTATTATTATTACTACTGTAGAAAAACTATTATAGTATTTATTAAAACATAATTCCATAAATGAGGCGGTGTTGCACATATTACAGAAAAATCATTGTTTTTAGAGAAAAAATTGTATCAAAACCTCTAAGAAAATAAAATAAATACATTGATGATGGAATATTATTTAAATACCATAAAAGAGACTTCATGGTTAGATAAATTTTCCAAATAATCAAATAATAAATTAAACTTATGAGTTAATAAAAATATTTTATATATACAATGAATATTATCCACATTTTAATTTTCATAAATATGAAGAAGATTTCATTGGATGGATTCCTCACAAGTATTCCCATATTTTAGTATAATTTAATATGAATTTTTAAATCAAGGAAATTAATTACATCCATAGATGATAAAATTACTTCACTTTTGGAAAATAAAACAAGAAATCCTATTAATTATCCTAGTTGTGCTAAAATCATTGATTTTAAATGGATTTATAAAACAAAAATAAAAATTTGGAATATATAAAAATTAGATTGAAATCCAAATTAGTTACTAATTTATAATTTCAATGAATGTATTTATTATAATAATATTATAAATCTTATTGTAAAACATTTATCTATTAGGATGTTTTTTCGTTTACATAATTTAAATATTTTCATTCATAAAAAATGGTTTTTTAGACTATTTCAATGGATTAACAACTAGTTAAAAATTTAAACATGATATATTCAAAAGGTTTTAACAAATTTAATCCAAATTAGGTATCCCATGTAAATAAATCATTATGTGTAATTAAATTATCATCATGAAAATGAAATCATAATATTTATTATTTTATGTCGTTCACTGTATTTTGTAAAAATAAATATTATGTATTCATTCATAATAAATGTTTTCACCAAGATATGATTTATGATTTATTAAATTTCTATCAAATTTTAATAATATAAAAAATATATGTGTTTAAGTAATCAACATATATATTTCCACAATTATATTTTCAAAATGAAATTCATTAAAAATAAAAAAAATTTGGTTGTGAATGTTATTATAGATAGAAAAAATATATCTCAAAACCATGATATATTATTTGTTTGGATCATTAAATAATAATTAATGTGAAACCCTTTAATTTTCTACGAAGCCAATTTTTTGTTTTATTTAACTCAGGGATGTATTTTTTATTATAAGAAATCATTTATTTGAATTATCGTATATGTTAAAAAAAATTATTGCCCCATGTATAAAATAATATTATAGAGGGTGACTTTGGTTTTTTTGTTGATAGAATGTTTGAATCTATGAGTGATAAGGGAAGAAATCCCTGGAAATAACTCAAATAATTAATCTTGTATAATTAAATTCCTTAGAATTCTTAGTATTCTATGGAAATAATTTTGACATTAAAGATGATGTAATGAGATATGTAGATATGATTTATGATCGGAATATATGTAATAGAAAAACTAGAATTGTTTATGTTTTTACTATATGTGGGTAAAATAACTCCTGGTAATTGGTAATACAATTAGTGGTAGCATTATACAATACTTATGTTATGTTTATAAAAATTATCGAATCAATAAAATTTGATCTATTTTTGGAATTTTTAGTAAAAGGAATTTTATTTTCCACATGTGAATTTTTCAATTTTATAAGATAGTAAATATATACTTAGTTTTTCAAAAAACCAAATATTCCATGTTAAATTATTATATATATATTTATATATACATTTTTTAGAAACGTAATTTATTCCATGAAATTTTATTTAAAGGATTTATTTGAATATAGATCTTGATAATTTTCTTGGTGATGTTTATTAAATTTAACTTAAAAGATTTATTAAATATTAACCCAATTTAGTAACCATGTTATATGAATACCATGATCCAGATTCATGGCATGTATTTATATTATCATTGTGGATATTTTTGAAATAATATTTCATATATAAATATATATAGTTATATTTATTTTTAAATAATATTTTCAGGTATTATATTTTGTTGATTTTATTGAAAAAACACCCTTGAAAATTGTTTTAATTATTTTTATTTACCTCCATTATAGAGTTAGTTCTTTTGAATTATCTTTTTTAGGGAACTTTAGTTTATGTCTTGTTATTAGAACATGGTTGGGCTCCAAGGATCTTACAATATATATTATTTTTCAATAGGGTCTTTCTTTACTAGAAAGAAATACTTCTCCTGAATTAATTCTATTACACAATATTTATCAAATCCACATGTCATTTTAGATTCATTATAATATACTTTGGTCATCAAACTAGTTTGTATTTTTATATGCTATTACAATTTAGCTTGTTCCATTCAAGTACCATTATGACCAATCTGTAGGATCCAAATGTTCTTTATTTTTCAACCACGCCTCAATTTCAATACGTGATGGAATCACCAAAGATGATTAATTTCCCATGAAATTTATGCATGCCCACTTGAGTGGTATCAGATTCTTAAACCCTTTTAATTGTGACCCAATATCTCTATATCTATTTGATTTTAATATTTTATTGTTTGAATTCTAATATATATATATAAGTGAAATAACCGTAAGTGATCTATGTTTTATGATTGTTGAGGTTATAGTTAGTTTGTAAATCCATAATGTATATAGGGATCTATTGTGTAACTCTTATAGATAATGGTAGTGTATTGAAACCACATGGGCACTGAAACAAAAAACATGATCTTGACTACCAAATCTCTTCACGAATGTTATAATGATCACTAGAGGAAATAAAATACTATTTAAGGATCAATTAAAACATAAGTGAATAATTTCCCTTTATAACATAAACTTAAAAGAGTAAAAATCATGTGGATATAAAAAATATTCTGCTAAAAATCTTGAAATTACACAATAGACCTGAAATAAGTTTTACAAAACCCAATTTCATGGTAAAAGTCATATTTCAAATTAAAATTAATAAATATGAATGAATTGATGAAAATTGAATCTTCATATATTTCATCACATGAAAGTACTATTAACATTAAAAAACCCTTGGTTTTCATTGGAACTATAAATTTATATAATGGAATATGAAAAATAATTAATATAATCAAAATTTCCATTTTCATTCCTAAAAACTTGAACCAACATCTGATATCCAGATACATCATGTTCAATCTAGGATGGAATGCCATTATTTAATTGTATAACGAACTCAACACATATTTTTTTTGCTCTGCAAAAAATATCATCCATATTTAGAAATAAATGACTAAATTCATTGGGACTAGTGATCCCTCAATAGTCACTGAACCATTTATAATTTTCTACATCATCCTTTATTCCTCATATATTATATCACTATTTTCACTTTCTCTACCAATTCATTCATCAGATCAAAGATAAAAAATACACGAAATTCCATATATATCACCCCAATATGAATGTTTTTTCTACAATTCCATTAGCAAATATTAGGGTCATATATTTTTTACAATGTGAATTATATACTTATTATATAATGGATCCCCACCATATTCATATTCAATGGTGTATACATGATCACAAAATCAAAGGATTGATGATATTATACATGTGTAATCTATCTCAAGTTGAGATCGTGTTGTGGAAATATATATGTTAGAATCTTATGATCAGTGTATGTTTAACTATTGTCGAAAAAGAGGTAATTCTTAAAAAAAGTCAAGGTATAAAAATATTTTTTAGATTCTTGTAATATGTATGATAAATTTTCTAATGATTTCACAATAATCAAGATCAATAAAACAATAAAATACTCTTTACCGTTAGAAAACATCCAGAACCCAATTTTGAGGAATAATAATAAATTTGATAAGTCTTGATTGATTTAGTTATATTAAATATATGGATTGAAGTTATTAATTTCTTAAATTCCAAAAAATAAAACTTGAATATCATTATTTAAATTAAAATACACTCTATTATGAGTAAAATCTGTCATTGATAAAGATAATTTTGAGTAATACTTAATGAATCTCAGAAAATATGTATCCAGGCCCATGAAAAATCATATCTGAAACATTTTTTTTTGAATAAATATTTTCCATAACCATTTCATTCGAATCAACAATAATAAAGAGCATCAAATCATGAATCAAGATGATTATTTATAATTTTTCTTATAAATATTATTATCCTGAAAAATCGCATAAAGAATCTCAATATTCCCCACACAGTATTATTACCTAAATAAATATCCATACAATTCATAAATTCCTTGAAAAGAATTTCCATATTATTATGTAATATCATGTTCATTATGTCCATAATGATTGACAGTGTTGTGTTACGTCTGAAAAGCATGGAAAAAAAATAATATATACATAAAAAATTAAAATCCAATATTTGAATATCATCATCCAGCATCCATGTAACACCCCAGGTAAATAAAGAATATGACATTTTCATATTTATCCATATTTGTGAATAAAATATTAATATGACTTTAAAGGGGACACTATGCTCGATGGCGTACCCAACATGCAACAACGAGTCTCTTGGGAATCTTACGTTGCACGCTAATAATAAAATAATATTATTTTAAATGGTAGTTAACATGTAGCCGTTATAATGGAGGGAATGGAAAGAAATAACTAAAATATTATTATATATGTTTTTAAATGTTTTTACATTTATCCAATAAAGGATAGAGGATTAAAATACGGAAAGAATTCAATTTTAGGCGTATATGCCCTAGCTTTCACTAAAGGTTCACTTATCACCTTTTGATGGCGAACCATCATTAAATATAGTTTTGTTCACTCTTAAACATTCTTTTGGACTAAATAAAACTCTTATTAAGAATCGGGAAATCAAAATTTACTTTGTGTAAATTTTTGGTATCTTTCTGATAAAGTTCATTTTTTTAATGAATAGTATAAAATGTTGTATTTTAATTCAAAACCACTTTTTAATCTAATTTATTTATATGATTAGATCATATTTTGAATTGGTTTTAAAGTGAAATTAGAAAATATTTTTACCATTAAATCCAATAGTGGTTGTTGGAATTAATTTCACTATGAAATCAGACTTAAACTAGTGTCAATCTTTTGATACTTATTATTTTATAAAAACACACTATTTGTCATGACAGTGGGAATTAATTATTAAATTAATTAATTTGACTTATATGTTTTGAATTTTGTTAAATTGAATTCATTTTTGAATTCAGAATATCAAATATAGCTTAGGGTGAATTTTTTGTAATTTTCTGAAAAACTTCAATTTTTGATGAATAGTGAAACCACTAAGTGGTAATCAAGCAAACTGATTTTTCAGTTAAATGAATGTTTACCACTAATGTGTATTGAATTTTAAAAATCCGACATACATGGTTGTCATTAAGAAGTAAAATGTGGTTCAATGGGATAAAAATAATTTTTTGGTGAATAGTAACTAATTAAGTTTTTAATCGCCTTTAGTGGTAATTAGTGTAGTTTAAGGTAAAAATAATGCTTTAATAAAATTAAATGAACTTGACACATGTCCCAACCTCATTGGTTGTGTTATGGCCGACCATGAAAAGCCATGGGTCAACTTGGGGACCCCATGGATCCACTTTTGTTGGGAAATGACATAAATTACTTTTTATTTAATGTTGAAGTGAAAATGACACAAACATAATATGTTTTACGAAAACAATTTTTAAGTGGGGTTATACAAGTCCACATTTTGATTATAAATATTAATTTTAAAGCTAAAAAGATTTCCTATATCATAGTATTTTTTTTTAATTTTTAGACATTAAAGAAATTAAATTATTTATGACATAATAATGATGCAGCGATGACATCATTATTTGACGATTTAATTAAAATGGAATGATAATGTAAAATCTATGAACTACACATGTCCAAAACCAATTGGATGAGTGGATTTTGAACCCTTATCACCTTATCCAAGAATTATATCAATGTGGGACCTCTTAAAACCGAAACACATTTTCAAATAAAGTAATATTTCTTACTTTCCAAAAGTGCCCATCCTCTCCTCTTATAAAAGGCCCCCACCTCTACCTCTTTTCCCACACTCCTCAAGACTTTGACTCGGCCAACACCTGACCATTTAATCTCTCCACATCCCTCCCCTCATCCTAGAGGTTTCCCTTTGGGCAGAATCCTTACTAAGGAAGCCTTTAGGCTCAAATCAAAATGAGTTACACTTTTAAAGGTAATTCATTCTCTCATGTTCATTTGTTTTATTTTGCTTCTCCAACCCCCTAAACTCTTTTTATTTACTTCTTTTGTAACAACACCAGTATATTCAATATACTAGGATGTTGTTATATGATTTATTTGAGCTACACTCTCACACAACTACATCAAATGGTTAAAGAACATACGGTTTCCGTGGATGGCGAAATTCTGCCTCCCGAAACGATGATTGTTCAATACTCATTTAACACCTTCAAAGGTGACCATTATGATGTAACTATTTTTATATATGATATATAATATGTTTATGTTTTACTTATGCTTCTGTATTTTTCTTTTGTGTCTTACCTTTATGGTTTCCATTAAGGGTAAACGCGATATCGTCATTTAAGGAAGTGCGGACAACCGCCCCCTCAAAGTGATTTGATTCGTTAAATACCATATGTGGGACGTATAAAGGATGGAACTATGATATTATATATGATATTATACTGGAATTATAATATACCTTTATATCATTATTATTCCATTCTATAAAATACGAAATAGAAAAGAAAGTAGTGTTCATGCGTACGTACGGCTTACCGTCTCCATGAACGGTGCATTTCATTTCTTACCTCCAAATGATTATGTAATGTTATAAATGCATGCATGTACTGGATATATATGAAATATATTATATCTACATCATGAATACAATTCTGGATATAATAAACATTTGGCCACACAAACAACATGTAATTGTAAGAAGTCCACTTTCGACTTAAGAACCAAATATCGACAAAACAATCATTATTAACTTAATGATTACATAGTGTTTATAACAAGGAAATAAGTGATATAAAAGGAATAATAAGCTTGAAAAAGGTTCATAATAAAGTAGAAATTAACTCAATTTTATTATTCAGGAGATTAAAGAACGATCGAGTCAAGTCGGACCCGAGGTAAGGGATCCTACAACTCTCTTTCTTTTTAAGTACACTCTTTTATGTAATTTCTTTTAAGCTCATCTTTCTTATGATTGGGATGTTGATTTATATTACTACTACTGTAATTTTTATGTTCATGTGATGAGAGACCCTATTCTCTCTCATCAATCCTTTTGGAAGTTTTATGTGGCGTCGTTAGGTTGCCGAGTTTTTGTAAGGGATTTTTCATCTCACTTTTATCCCCGTGAGATTTATGCTACATTTGCCACAATTTCCTTTGAGTGGTGTATGTACTTCCCATTATTCTACTCTTTGTGTAATATAATTTCGTTTATGAGTATTTACATCAATGATTTATTGCCCTTCTTTCATGGGGTGTATGTTTTGAAAGATACCCAAGTCGGTAAGGGAACCTTTCACCCTCCACTTTTTAAAAGACTTCTTTTATTGGGTCTTTTAATTTACATATTGTTATGTTGGGATATGTTCTCATATATCCTTAATGATGAAAATTTTGTTTCCAAGTGATGAGATACTCTTTTTAACTCTCATCAACTCATTTTGATGTGATGCCGTTAGGCTGTCATGGGAACTTCTTAACCCAATTTCGATTTCGTTGGGTTCAACATGTAGTTATTGAATATGTCATCCTTTGAATATGTGTGAATGACCTTTTATTGTGTTACACTTAATATCCAATTATATTGGGTGTATTTATATTTTTCACACATAATTTTTATATTGATTTATCCTTAATTTAAGGATACCTTCTTTATAAGGGATTTCATCACATTTTACATCCTTATTGAGACTTCATTGTTGTTATGCACCAATTCACTCTTATATGGTGTATATACTGTCCTTTGGAATATTATATCATGAATCCATTTATTCTCATGATATTATAAAGTTCTTTTTAAATGTTATTTCTCAATTATTGTATTCAAGTGTCTCTAATTTTGGTAAAAACTCTTTTGACCAAAATATCTCTTCAAATGTTTTAATGATTTGTTCTTATTAATATCCATGTTTTAAAAATGGTTATAAGGATTTATTTATATGGATATTAATGGTTTAAAATGTTAAAAGCTTCAAGGTGGTATGGGACACTTTGATTCAAAATTCTCCTTATTTAATGTTTTAAATGGTTTTGAAAATGGTTTTTAATGGATTCATTATTTCAATATTCTAAAATGTTATATTGTGATTGAAATGTGGAAATGTTATGTTTCCTTTATTCATGTTTTATGTGATACGATTATGTTATGGTTCTTGGGCATTGTTATGAATAACGGGTGGTTCGATGATAAACTAACGGCGGGTGAGCCCGATATAGCTCTCCAATGCATTGGGTAACATGAAGGAGTGAAACGTTAAGGTTTCTCCAAAGAGATTTTAGGGAATATACTGTGATGGGTATTCCAAACGTAACCAAGAGGGTTACTCCCTACGTAAGAATTTTATGAATGCCTCAAGTTACCTTTATGTCTTATGTTTTCTATGATTTATTCATGGTTTTATGAGGTATGTTAAAGTGCCTATGTTTTATGGGTAAATTATGATTTCGTTCTTATGTATATATGAACTCATGTTTCCTTTCCATATTTATATATCCCTTACTGAGCTTTTTATGCTCATCCCAAGTTTTTGAAATGTTTTTCAGGTCAAGGGAAAGGTACGTGATGTAATGATAGTGTCAAGGATGTGTCAAGAAAGAATCCATGTTTTATTTTCTATATGTTTCCTTTAATGGGAAGAATGAATAATGTCTTTTATGTAACCACTTTTTTTTAAATGTGGAATGTAATGCATGTTTTATGATCTAATTCTCTAAAACTCTAAACCTGGAAAGATCCTCAATGTGTAATCTTGTATTAACACAAGATTAAGTAAGGTTTAAGGCTGGGGCCTTATAGTTGGTATCAGAGGTCGGTTTAGATAACTTTAGAGGTTAGGGTATTCTTTAAGCATAAGTGACATTACCATAATGGTTAGGATTTCAGAAAGAGTCCAAGTTTTAGATAAATTGAATGAGTAAATATATCTTAGTGTTTATCTTACTCATTAGTACATGATGGTTTTGTTGATATACTCACACTGACCTTTTTGGTTTTAGTAAATGGCTGGATCTAGCAGGCACCAAAGTAACAGTGGATGTGAAGGAAACTGTGACAGTTTTTTGAGCAAGAAACTGAATGATATGGGAGCTGCAATGAGAACTCTTTTGATTATCCTCAACCAACTATCTGGATTCATGATTGACCACCTAAACCTTGGAGATTTCTCTAAGGCATCTTATATGCAAGAAACAAATCCCTACGGAAGTACAGGTAATAATCATAAAGGTAAGTGTGTTCAAAAACCTATGTGTCAAAGATGTGGAAAGAAACACCTGGGAAAATGTTTCAAAGGGACAGAAATATGCTATAGATGTGGAAATGAAGGTCATAAAGCAAGAACCTGCCATGGAAAAATGAAGCATCCAGTTGACTCGAGGAAAGGGAAAGAAGTTCTTTCTGAGGGATCAATTGAATGTTTTAAATGTGGTGTGCAGGGTCATTATGCAAACACATGTCCTATGAAGAAGTTTCGTGAATGGGGTCACCAAGAGCGCACCAATATTCGTTTACCAATACCTAATGCCATTCCGATTGAGGATGAAGAAACTGACAATGACCAATCAAAGGTATATACTATTTCATGACTATTGTTTTCCTATTTTGGAATCTTAGGATATGATTCATGATTTTGTTTGTAGGAAAGATGTATTTCGGAATAAGTTGGAAAGGAATGGATAATGGATCATGAAGAATGTTGAATGAGTAAGATGTCAACATATAAGGGCATCAAGAGTTATGGTGAAATTCTTAAGAGTATTAAGTCTCTTTTGATGATGGGGTTACATTAGAAGACTTTTTATATTATGTGTAACCCTGATGTTTAATATAGTCAAATTTTATTCAAGTAATAGTTATCTTTTCTTTTGTGGACATAGTTATAAAGAACCATTTGGGTTTATATGATCCTTACTTTTGAGGTAATTATGGGTTACTATATGTTATGATTGAAGTGAAAGGCATGAGATAAAATTGAGGTTAAATTATGTTATGGTTATTTTTGATGATTTTATCCCTTTTTGGGGAATGATTTGAGAATTATATAGTTTTGGAAAAATGACAACATGCAGACCGTGTGACAACCCGTCGCGTCGGACAAAGCCGCGAGAATCGAACCCACAACCAAAGTGCGAATGGTATTTATCGCCTACCACTGGACTATGTGAAGTCCCTGGTTAGTTTGACTGATTCTTTTGGGTTATATGATTTTATGAACTAAGATTAAGTTGATTTTGGGTTATTTATGAAAATGATTAACCTATCATGGAGGATATGTGATTAGGTTAATTACCTTTCAATACGAGACTTTAGGAGCAACTGATGTTGTTTGGAGATAAATGTTACGATTTAACTTGGAAGACTATGTGACTAAATCCTTCAAAATATTTGGGTTTCAATCTTATATTGGTTTACTTTGAAGAATTTTATGGACAAATTGTTTATCGGATGGTCCTCGTTGAACTTTGGGTTTTGTTGGACAAATTTTGGAGATTAAAAATAGATTTTCTTTTTAATGGGTTATCCTTTTCTGGATTATCTGACCTTGTACTAACCTTTTTGGTTTTGGTCTTGGTTAAAGCCTAAAGACATGGGATGTACATATTTCTCTTTTGTGGATTAAGTGATTCTCTATAAGTTGATTATAGTACTCTTAGTGCGAACAAGTCTCCCAAAATACTCGTCTTCTGGAAAAAAATATGAGTTTGATTAAGGAATCTAGTAAAAGTTGAAAGTCAACATGATAAGTGATTATGTTTCCTTATGAATAAATTCCACAATAAAAAGTAACTTAAAACAAAAATGTTGTCTATTAACTTTTCCTACTGGGGAATCGAATACCGTTTAACCCATCACAAGTTTGTGATTTTCTCGTGGTTAACTTTCTCCTAAACGTGTTTTCTATCACTCTCCATCAGAACATGACCCTTTGTTTTTTCCTCCATGTCCATATTTTCATGCTTGGAATCCTAGTATGGGTTAACTTGGGTGACCTCTGTGCTTATCTTTCTTTATATTAAAGTGGTTGATTTACCGACTCTTCTTCCGATGCTGGACTTTCAAGGATGTTTCCAAGCCAAATTTTTTTTAAAATTGCGAGGACGCAATTCCCAAAAGGGGGGAAGGATGTAACACCCCAGGTAAATAAAGAATATGACATTTTCATATTTATCCATATTTGTGAATAAAATATTAATATGACTTTAAAGGGGACACTATGCTCGATGGCGTACCCAACATGCAACAACGAGTCTCTTGGGAATCTTACGTTGCACGCTAATAATAAAATAATATTATTTTAAATGGTAGTTAACATGTAGCCGTTATAATGGCGGGAATGGATAGAAATAACTAAAATATGATTATATATGTTTTTAAATGTTTTTACATTTATCCAATAAAGGATAGAGGATTAAAATACGGAAAGAATTCAATTTTAGGCATATATGCCCTAGCTTTCACTAAAGGTTCACTTATCACCTTTTGATGGCGAACCATCATTAAATATAGTTTTGTTCACTCTTAAACATTATTTTGGACCAAATAAAACTCTTATTAAGAATCGGGACATCAAAATTTACTTTCTGTAAATTTTTGGTATCTTTCCGATAAAGTTCATTTTTTTAATGAATAGTATAAAATGTTGTATTTTAATTCAAAACCAATTTTTAATCTAATTTATTTATATGATTAGATTATATTTTGAATTGGTTTTAAAGTGAAATTAGAAAATATTTTTACCATTAAATCCAATAGTGGTTGTTGGAATTAATTTCACTTTGAAATCAGACTTAAACTAGTGTCAATCTTTTGATACTTATTGTTTTATAAAAACACGCTATTTGTCATGACAGCGGGAATTAATTATTAAATTAATTAATTTGACATATATGTTTTGAATTTTGTAAAATTGGCTTCATTTTTGAATTCGGAATATCAAATATAGCTTAGGGTGAATTTTTGTTAATTTTCTGAAAAACTTCAATTTTTGATGAATAGTGAAACCACTAAGTGGTAATCAAGCAAACTGATTTTTCAGTTAAATGAAAGTCTACCACTAATGTGTATTGAATTTTAAAAATCCGACATACATGGTTGTCATTAAGAAGTAAAATGTGGTTCAATGGGATAAAAATAATTTTTTGGTGAATAGTAACTAATTAAGTTTTTAACCGCGTTTAGTGGTAATTAGTGTAGTTTAAGGTAAAAATAATGCTTTAATAAAATGAAATGAACTTGAAACATGTCCCAACCTCATTGGTTGTGTCATGGACGACCATAAAAAGCCATGGGTCAACTTGGGGACCCCATGGATCCACTTTGGTTGGGAAATGACATAAATTACTTTTTATTTAATGTTGAAGTGAAAATGATACAAACATAATATGTTTTACGAAAACAATTTTTATGTGGGGTTATACAAGTCCAAATTTTGATTATAAATATTAATTGGAAAGATAAAAATATTTCCTATATCATAGTATTTTTTTTATAATTTTTAGACATTAAAGAAATTAAATTATTTATGACATAATAATGATGCAGCGATGACATCATTATTTGACGATTTAATTAAAATGGAAAGATAATGTACAATCTATGAACTACACATGTCCAAAACCAATTGGATGAGTGGATTTCGAACCCTTATCACCTTATCCAAGAATTCTATCAATTTGGGACCTCTTAAAACCGAAACACATTTTCAAATAAAGTAATATTTCTTACTTTCCAAAAGTGCCCCTCATCTCCTCTTATAAAAGGCCCCCACCTCTACCTCTTTTCCCACACTCCTTAAGCCTTTGTCTGGGACAAAACCTGACCATTTACTCTCTCCACATACCTCCCCTCATCCTAGAGGTTTCCCTTTGGGAAGAATCCTTACTAAGGAAGCCTTTAGGATCAAATCAAAAGGAGTTACACTTTTAAAGGTAATTCATTCTCTCATGTTCATTTGTTTTATTTTGCTTCTCCAACCCCCTAAACTCTTTTTATTTACTTCTTTTATAACAACACCAGTATCTTCAATATACTAGGATGTTGTTATAGGATTTATTTGACCTACACTCTCACACAACTACATCAAATGGTTAAAGAACATACGGTTTCCATGGATGGCGAAATTCTGCCTCCCGAAACGATGATTGTTCAATACACATTTAACACCTTCAAAGGTGGCCATTATGATGTCACTATTTTTATATATGATATATAATATGTTTATGTTTTACTTATGCTTCTGTATTTTTCATTTGTGTCTTACCTTTATGGTTTCCATTATGGGTAAACGCGATATCTTCATTTAAGGAAGTGCGGACTACCGCCCCCTCAAAGTGATTTGATTCGTTAAATACCATATGTGGGACGTATAAAGGATGGAACTATGATATTATATATGATATTATACTGGAATTATAATATACCTTTATATCATTATTATTCCATTCTATAAAATACGAAATAGAAATGAAAGTAGCGTTCATGCGTACGTACGGCTTACCGTCTCCATGAACGGTGCATTTCATTTCTTACCTCCAAATGATTATGTAATGTTATAAATGCATGAATGTACTGGATATATATGACATATATTATATCTACATCATGAATACAATTCTGTATATAATAAACATTTGGCCACATGAACAACATGTAATTGTAAGAAGTCCACTTTCGACTTAAGAACCAAATATCGACAAAACAATCATTATTAACTTAATGATTACATAGTGTTTATAATAAGGAAATAAGTGATATAAAAGGAATAATAAGCTTGAAAAAAGTTAATAATCAAGTATAAATTAACTCAAGTTTATTATTCAGGAGATTAAAGAATGATCGAGTCAAGTCGGACCCGAGGTAAGGGATCCTACAACTCTCTTTCTTTTTAAGTACACTCTTTTATGTAATTTCTTTTAAGCTCATCTTTCTTATGATTGGGATGTTATTTTATATTACTCCTACTGTAATTTTTATGTTCATGCGATGAGAGACCCTATTCTCTCTCATCAATCCTTTTGGAAGTTTTATGTGGCACTGTTAGGTTGCCGAGTTTTCGTAAGGGATTTTTCATCTCACTTTTATCCCTGTGAGATTTATGCTACATTTGCAACAATTTCCTTTGAGTGGTGTATGTACTGCCCATTATTCTACTCTTTGTGTAATATAATTTCGTTTATGAGTATTTAAATCAATGATTTATTGCCCTTCTTTCATGGGGTGTATGTTTTGAAAGATACCCAAGTCGGTAAGGGAACCTTTCACCCTCCACTTTTTAAAAGACTTCTTTTATTGGATCTTTTAATTTACATATTGTTATGTGGGGATATGTTCTCATATATCCTTAATGATGTAAATTTTGTTTCCAAGTGATGAGATACTCTTTTTATCTCTCATCAACTCATTTTGATGTGACGCCGTTAGGCTGTCATGGGAACTTCTTAACCCAATTTCGATTTCTTTGGGTTCAACATGTAGTTATTGAATATGTCATCCTTTGAATATGTGTGAATGACCTTTTATTGTTTTTCACTTAATATCCAATTATATTGGGTGTATTTATATTTTTCACACATAATTTTGATATTGATTTATCCTTAATTTAAAGATACCTTCTTTATAAGGGATTTCATCACATTTTACATCCTTATTGAGACTTCATTGTTGTTATGCACCAATTCACTCTTATATGGTGTATATACTATCCTTTGGAATATTATATCATGAATCCATATATTCTCATGATATTATAAAGTTCATATTAAATGTTATTCCTCAATTATTATATTCATGTGTCTCTAATTTTGGTAAAAACCCTTTTGACCAAAATATCGCTTCAAATGTTTTAATGATTTGTTCTTATTAATATCCATGTTTTAAAAATGATTTTATGGATTTATTTATATGGATATTAATGGTTTAAAATGTTAAAAGCTTCAAGGTGGTATGGGACACTTTGATTCAAAATTCTCTTTATTAAATGTTTTAAATGGTTTTGAAAATGGTTTTTAATGGATTCATTATTTCAATATCCTAAAATGTTATATTGTAATTAAAATGTGGAAATGTTATGTTTCCTTTATTTATGTTTTATGTGATACGATTATGTTATGGTTCTTGGGCATTGTTATGAAGAACGGGTGGTTCCGGGATAAACTAAGGGCGGGTGAGCCCGATATAGCTCTCCAATGCATTGGGTAACGTGAAGGAGTGAAACGTTAAGGTTTCTCCGAAGAGATTTTAGGGAATATACTGTGATGGGTATTCCAAACGTAACCAAGAGGGTTAATCCCTACGTAAGAATGTTATGAATGCTTCAAGTTACCTTTATGTCTTATGTTTTCTATGATTTATTCATGGTTTGATGAGGTATGTTAAAGAGCCTATGTTTTATGGGTAAATTATGATTTCGTTCTTATGTATATATGAACTCATGTTTCCTTTCCATATTTTTATATCCCTTACTGAGCTTTTTATGCTCATCCCAAGTTTTTGAAATGTTTTTCAGGTCAAGGGAAAGGTACGTGATGTAATGATAGTGTCAAGGATGTGTCAAGAAAGAATCCATGTTTTATTTTCAATATGTTTCCTTTAATGGGAAGAATGAATAATGTCTTTTATGTAACCACTTTTTTTTAAATGTGGAATGTAATGCAAGTTTTATGATCTAATTCTCTAAAACTCTAAACCTGGAAAGATCCTCAATGTGTAATCTTGTATTAACACAAGATTAAGTAAGGTTTAAGGCTGGGGCCTTATAATCCATAACATGAATATTATATGCACTAAATAAATTATGAATTAATTCATTTGGCCATATAATAGGTGATGACATAGGTCTCTCATAAGGAATGAAATATATATTTAATTCCACTACCATATACAATCAAATTATACTATCGGGTAACATTGTATGGGGTATTATAAGTATAATAATATGGTACGATATTAACATACCTCATATGATTATTTGGTAATTTAATTATAATAATTATCATTCATGTATATTCTATAGTAGGATATCATTAATATACGCATTTCAAATGATGAATCACATGAGCTAGTTATTTTATTCCAGAGATGAATCTATTTTCAGATTAGGAATTAACCCATACATTATGAACATGTGAGGAAACTGATGAGAGTATATATATTGATTTAGAAGTAATTACACACAATAAATAGTGTGTGGTTTTATACTTCCTTTCATCCTTTTTATTATACCTCTCCTTAAAGGTAACCTCCCCCTATTAATTTTCTACATGAGAAACTAACATATCATGCAGTGATGGAGAATCTCACCCACATTATAGGTGATTAAAATTTTCCTAAGGATATACCATGGTAGAGGGAGTTCTCTGTATACCTCTTTGGTATTCCTATAAACCCACTATAATTAATACTAAACCAGTTACTATTAAGTGAGATGTATATATATTTTTTTCATTTTATTACACATGGGATTGTTTTGAATGAATTATGATAATGGTTTTATGGGATCATAATTGTTTTACAAGATATACTTAAGTGTTGAACTATCCTATAAAACCAATAGGGGTATTAGAAAAAAAGTTAATGTGTTAAAAAATTTGTGGAACCTTTTTCACATGTGTGACATCCCAGGTAAATAAAAAATATAAAATTTTAAAATTTATTAAAATTTTTGAATTAAATATTAAATTTAATTTTAAAGGGGATGATATTTTCAATGGAATACACGATACAAAATATTGGTTTTCTTTGAAATCTTATGTTGTACAAAATGCTGAGTCATACTGAAAAATAATATTATGATATTATTTTAAATGATATTTAACACATAGTAATTTTATTAGAAGTAATGGATACAACTAACTACAATATTAATATACCTGTCTGTCAATTTGTTTTACATATGTCCAATATATTTAGGGGATAAAAATTTGAATGAATCCAACTTTAAGCATAAATACTCTAATATTCTTTAAAAGGTTGATTTACCATATTTTAATCAATAATTCAGTCTAAATATAGTTTTTATCACTTTTATATTTTATATAATAATAAATAAAATACCTCTTTATAATCAAAACATTAAAACTTACTTTGGATAAAATTTTGTTATTTTTCTGATAATGTTCGTTTTTTATGAATACTGAAAAATACTATATTTTAATTCATAACTGCCTTTTAATATAATTTATTTATATGGTTAGATAATATATTTAAATGGTTCTAAAGTGTAATTAGATAATATTTTCACCATTTAATCCAATTTTGGTAATTGGAAGTAATTTCAATTTGAAATAGGATACAAATTACTGTCAATATTTTGATAGTTAGTATTTCTTAAAAACATGCTTTTTGTTTTGACAGTGGGACTTAATTTAAAATTAATTTCTACCACTTATATGTTTTGAGTTTTAAAAAATAGATTCCATATTTGGAATTAAAAGGTCAAAATTTTGTAAAGTGGTAACTTCTATATTTAGAAATTATTAGTATTTACATTTGTAAAAATTTTATTTACCGTGGTCAAAGGTTAAATCTGGTAAATAAGGGTAAAAAATAATATTATAATAATATTAAATTACTCTAACATGTTTCCTAATTCTATTGGTTGATAAAATTCCGTCCATGAGATTCTATGGGACAATTTTACTACCCCATGGAGCCACATGGGAGTGATAATGACAATTTATATTAATTAATATAAAGTAAAGACAAAAATGGAATAAACATATATCTTTTAGTAAATCAATTTTAAATGGCATAATATACATTATATTCAAACTATAAATATTAATTGAAATGATAAAATTATTTCTAACATAATTTTAATTTTTTATAATTTTTAGACGTCATATAAATAATATTATTTATGACACAATAATGATGTAGTGTTTACCTCGTTAATGAATGATTTAAATAAATAAGATTAAAAAGATTTAAAAAATATCCAAAACATGTCCAATTATTATTGGATGAGTTTATTTAAAACATGAGTCATTTTATCCTAGAATTTTATAATTTTTTGTCTTTTTAGAAACAAAAAATTAGTATATAATAAAATAATATTTTTAAACATTCATAAAGATCCCCACCTCTCCCTTATAAAAAGTCCTCACTTCTTAACCATTCTTGACACTTCTCAAGCCCCTAGGCTCATCCAAACTCATCCAAATAAATCTCCAAACATACCTATACTAATTCTAGAAGCCTTAATTTTAGAATAATACAATTCAAGTACACCTTTGGGTTCAAACCAAAGGTTGATACTTGACTTAAAGGATACATCTTCTCTTAAGTTATTTTCTTTTATTTCACTTCTACAACCCAAATAAATACTATTTATTAATTTATTATATAAAAAAACTTGTATCATATATATAATAGGTTGTTTTTATGAAAGGTATTCGAACTATAATTACACACACCTCCATCTAATGGTTAAAATAATATACTATTTCAATGGACAACGAACTAATACCTCATGAAACAATGATTGTTCAATTATCTCTTACCGCCTCTTATGGTGGCCATTACGATGGAAATATATTTATATGTGATATATATTTTATTTATGTTGTTTTTATGCTTCTGTATTATCCATTTATATCATACCTTTAGGGTCTCTATAATGGTTAAACACAATAATTTCATTTGAGGAAGTCCGGACAACTGCCCCCACAAAGTTATATGACTCATTCATGGCATACGTGGAACATATAAAGGTTGAATATAATTAAATTATATATGATATTATAATATAATTATAATATACAAATTTATCATTATGATTTCATTTCATTAAATATGAAAATGAAATGAATGTAGCATTCATGCATACGTAAGGCTTACCGTCTCCACTAATGGTGTATTTCATTTCTTATCTCCAAATGTTATGTAATATTATAAATACCTACATATAATATATATATATATATATGAAATATAATATATATAAATCATAAATATTATTCTGGATATAATGTAATTTTAAAAACATGAACAACTTGTAATTATAAGAAGTTCATTTTTTGACTCAAGTACCAAATATCGACAAAACGAACATTATTAACATATATGATTGTATAATATTTATAAAATTATAAAAAGTAATATATTAGTAATAATAAATTTTTAAAAGGTTCTTAATCAAGTAGAAATTAACTTTACCTTATTATTCTAGATATTAAAGAATGAACTATTCAAGTCAGACAGAAGGTAAGGGGTTTCTAATCTTACTTTTTATTCCATGATATTTCAAATAATCACCACTTATTTATTTCATGTGCTATATTTTGTAATTATATTTTATATATATTATCATGATTATATTTATATTCATTGTGTTTTTTCATTGATTTTGTGGTTATTAATTTATTTTTCATACGAGTTGATTGATTACAATGCGGTAGGGCATTTATTATCTCACTTTTAATTCCGTGAGATTTCAATTATTCGCCACATATTTCTTGTATATGGTGTATTTTGTACATTAATTTGATATATATTATCATTATTCTATTTATATTCAGGGTATTATATGATCAATTTAGTGTTTATTAACTTTTGTTTATATGAGTCGATTAATTACAATGTGGTAAGGGGTTTCTTATATCATTTTTAATTCTGTGAGATTTCCATTGTCCACCACTTGTTTTTTGCTTGTGGTGTACTTTGTACTTCCATTTGATATATATTATAATTATTACACTTATATTCATGGTATTTTATGTTTAATTTGGTGGATATTAACTTTCTTTCATATGAATCGATTAATTATAATGTGTTAATGGGTTTTCATCTCACTTTTTATTCCCGTGATATTAACGGTATATATGTCACTATTTCCATTTGTGTAGTGTATGTAGTACCCATTATTTAATTATTTGTGTAATATACATCAATTTATGGGTATTTACATCTTCATTATATGATCCTTCTCTCATGGTGTGTATGTTTCTTATGTTACCAAATCCATAAAAGAACCTTTCACCCTCCTCTTTTAAAAAGACTACCTTTTGTTATGTCTTTTAATTTACATATTATTATATTGGGATATGTTCATATATATCCTCATTGAAATAGATTTTATGTTCATGTGATGAGATACCATTTTCTATTTCATATAATATATTTCTAAAATTTTATGTGTCACCGTTAGGCTGTTGAATTTCTATAAGGGAACTTTTTAACGCAATTTCAATTCATTGCGTTAAACTTCTACTTGTTTATTTTGTAATGATATGAAAATGTGTGAATGAACTCTAAATGTTTCACAATGAATATAAAATCATATCGTGTGTATTTATATTTTTCACATATAATAGTATAAATTATTTATACTTAATTTATAGAAGCCATATTTATAAGGGATTTTGTCTCTATTTACACTTCATTGAGAATTCCTTGTTGTTATCCACCAATTCACATTTATATAGTGTATATACTGACCTATTATATCATGAATTTTCTTATTCTCCTTATATTATAAAGCATTGTCTAATGCCATCTTGAAATTATTTTTATTCATGTATTTTATAAAGTGATAAGAGACTCTTTAACTAAAACATTGTTTTATATATTTAAAAAATATTTCTTATTAATGAAATTGTTTCCAAAATGATTTTAATGATTTATTTATATGTTCATTAAAGTTAAAAAAATTTAATTCATTCAAAATTTTCCGTGTGGTATGGAACACTTTTATTCAAAAATCATACTATTAAGTGTTTTAAATAGTTTTGAAAAAGGTTTGATAAAGCATTGATTATGTCAATATCTTGAAATGATATATTGTGATTGCAATATGGAAATGGTATCATTCATTTATGTTTGTTTTAACTGTGATGAATATGTTATTTTTTTGGTCGTTGTTTATGTATACATGTGGTTCTGTGATAAACCTAGGGCAGCTGAGACCGAGATAGCTCTCTAATTAATTTGGTAACCTGACAGAGGTAATCATTAATGTTTTTCCTAAGAGATTTAGGGAATATACTATGTAGATATTCCAACAAAACTCTGTACATTGCTGTGATATATAAAATGTATGTATTATATGAATTATACTTGCTACCTTTATTATTTATGACTTCTATGTGTTATTTGTAAATCTAATAATTTAATGAGGTATGTTATGATGAAAAATGTATGGTTTCATTGATTTATATTTACTGATGGGTTAATGTTTCCTTTCCTTATTTGGTATCCCATACTAAGCTTTTTATGATCATCCGATGATTTTTAAATGTTTTACACATGATATAAAGATGAATATGGTCAAATATGGGATAATTATAAATTCATACTGTCTCAAACTTTGAACTAGATATGTTTAATTTTAAGAGTTTTTATTTTATGAATAAAATTGATACTGAGTAGTAGTTTCTATATGTCATTTTTATGTTGATATGTAATATTTGTGTAATTATTATTTAAAACTCTAACCCTAAATAAGTTATCAATTTGAATTTTTCATTTAATTCAAGATTATGTAATGTTTTACGGCTGTGTCCTTATAGTTGGCAACAGAGGTCTGTTTAGACAACTTTAGGGATTATGAGTTTTAGTTAAACACATGGTTAGTCCCTATGTCTATTATTTATGTTAAATCTTGGTTTAATAAAATTTTCATATTAATGAATGTTGGTTAAAAATGGAAGGAGGAGGATCTCAAACAACATTCATATCTCTTCCCGATGACATGCTTGCAAAAATTATGGAAAAATCATGTTTAGAAAATTGTGAAACTTTTTCTAGCATACAACTTACTTGAAAGTAGTTGTTTGTGATATCAAACACCTATACTATACCTAGATATCATCATGGATCATGGTTTGTATTTAATCAAAATGTATATTCTCAATATTCTAATATTTTTAGGAAAGGTAAATATTATCATAGAATTTTTAAATATTTTACCTTATCACAGGATTTTGAAGCATATAATGATTTTGAAAAAAGTGTTGAAGAAGGCGACCCATGCACATCCAATTTATATTTTTTTACAATATAGGCACTTATTACATACATATTGTAGTTTAGAAGGACCATCAATTTAATGTTTCAACTCAATCATTGTCTGACTATTTTATTAAAATATTTTTTATCAGATGTTTTGAAATTATATGTCATACATGATTATTTTGAGAAACGTTTTGTCTGTGAACACCCATATGACCCAAGTTGTACAAGGTATATTTGGATGAAGGAAGAAAATGATTTTTTAAGTATCTCCAAATAATTTTTTCAATGCATGTAAATTCTATCTACGTGAACAAAATGATGATGAAACCATATGGACACCCTGATAAAGGTATGATATTCATTCTATTTGGAATAGTTTTATTTTATCATATGGTGGTTAATACAAATGAAAATATATAAAATGTTATGGTTTTAATTTATTGGGATAAAAATGAAAGGAATAATAAAACCATTGAGGTTAAAAAATGTTAGAGGTATTTTTTTGTTATATAAAAAGCACAACCCGTATGATGGGTGATGGCCCACCGTGCTCAGAAAGGTCACAGGAATCAAACCCACAACCAAAGGGTGATAAGGGAGCATTACCTACCACTGTCTAACGTGAAGTCCCTTTTTAGTAAGACCTTTTAATTTTAGTTAAATGATTATATAGATAAAGAATAGGTTTATTTGGGATATTATGTTTTATCAAATGGAAATCCTTACAATAAAAAATTGATTTGGGGATTAAGTAATAATTGTTATTTTGGAAGATATTCTCTCTTTTGGTAAGACTATATGCTTTAAGAAAATAATATAATATGTGATTTAATTTGTGGAGTAGTGGTTGAAATTTTATTTTTCAAGAATCTATATTTTTATTTTGGACATATAGTGATTTGGGTTATTTATTGAAATGATTAATCAACCATAGAGACTATTCTTTAGGTTAATTACACTTCAGTATGTGACTTTAAGAGTAGTCGATGTTTTGGAGATAAATGTTAATATTTAATGTGGAATACTATGTGATTAAATCATTCTGAGTTTTTGGTTTCAGTCTTTGTTGGAATTATTTTGAATAATTTGATGGGAAATTGTATATTGAATGGTCTTTCTTGACCTTTGGGTTCTTTTTATTGAATTTTGCAGATTAAGAGTAGTATTTCTTTTTATAAAGGATTATCTTATTGTGGATTATCTAATCTTATACTAAACAATTTTGGTTTTGGTTGATTTTTAAAGATAAGGGAAATATATAGTTCATCTTTTTTATATTATGTTATACTCTTGATGTTTATTGAATCACTTCAGGTGTAACCAAGTCATCTTGAATACTTTCCATTTGGAAAAAAGATTAGTTTGTGGTATAATTTTATTAAAGGATGAAATTCTACATGACAATTATATTTCATAATGATCTTATTCAAGTTAAAAATAGAATTCCTCAACTCTATGAAAAGGATATTGAAGAAAAAATGTTATATGATCTCTTTTATCATCATACTTTTAACCATCCACAAATTTATGGTATTGTGGTTGGTAACATTCTATGATCATGTTCTCTATCACTCTATATTAATATATGAGAGTTAGTTTCTCTTCCATATCCATGTGTTCATGGAATCATAGTATAGGTTATCTCTGGTGACCTTTTTAATTCTCTTAATTTCTTTTAGAGTGATAGTTTTATTGACACTTTTTCTGATTTGGGAATTTTAATGAAGTTTCCAAGCCCAATTTTAAAATTGTGAGAATGTAACTTCCAAAAGGGAGAAGGATGTAACATCCCTGGTAAATAAAGTATATAACATTTTCATATTTAATAAAATTTGTGAATTAAATATTAATTTTACTTTAATGTGGATACTATGTTGAATGGCATACCTGATACACAACAACGAGTTTCTTTGTAATCTTAGTTTGCACACAATAGAGAGTAATACTAAAAAATATTAATATAATATTATTTAAAATGGTAGTTAATGCCCAGTAGTTGTTTTGGTGGGAAAAGAAAAAACTAAATATAATATAAATATACATGTTTGTTAAATGTTTTTTCATTTATCCAAAAAAATTAGAGTCTTAATTTGTGAATGAATCCAATTTTAAGCATAAATACTCTAATATTCTATAAAATCCTGATTTAGCACCTTTTAATGGAGAAACATTTTTAAATATATTTTTTTTTCACTTTTATATGTTATATTTTACAAAATAAAATTCTTATTTAGAACCAGATCATTAAAATTAACTTTTGATAAAATTTTGGTATTTTTCGGATAAAGTATATTTTTATGAACAGTGGAAAATAATTTATTTTAATTCATAACTGCCTTTTAATTTGATTTATTTATATGGTTAGATTATTTATATAAATGGTTTCAAAATCTAATTATATTATATTTTTACTATTTCTTCCAATATTGGTCATTTGATGTTATTTCACTTTGAAATTAGACATAAATAAGTTTCAATCTTTGGATAGTTATAATTTTTTAAAAACACACATTTTATTTTGACGGTGGAAAATAATTTTAAATTAATTTCCGCCACTTCTGTATTTTGAATTTGGAAAAATTTATTCCATATTTGGAACCAAGAGGGCCAAATTTTGTAATTAGGTACCTTTTATTTTTAGGAATTATGAATATTTACATCAGTAATTGTTTTTACTATGGTTAAAGGTTAAATCTGGTAAATAAGTGTAAAAAATAATATTATAATATTATTAAATTACCATAATATGTCCCCTAATCCTATTGTTTGATACATTTCTGACCACATGCATCTTTGGGTCGATTTTGGGACCCCGTAAAGCCACTTGAGAGTGATAATGACACTTTATATTAATTAATTTAGAGTAAAGACAAAAATGACATAAACATATATCTTTTAGTAAATCAATTTTTACATGGGGTTATATAAGTTATCTGTTGGACTATAAATATTCATTGGAAATATAAAAAAATTTCCTATATCATGGTATTTGTTTTATAATTTTTAGACATCAAATATATTAAATTATTTATGAAAAAACAATGATTTAGTGTTTTCCACATTAATGAATGATTTAAAAAAATAAGATTATAAATTTTAAAAAATATCCAAAATATATAAAATTCTTATTTGATGACTTTATTTATAACATGAATCATATTATCTTTTAAATTAATAATTTTTGGTCCTTTAGATACTTAAAATCAGTATATAATAAAATAATATCTTTAAACTTTTCTAAAGAGCCTCTCGCCACCCTTATAGAAATCCCTCACTTCTAACCCATTCCTTACACTTATCAAGCACTTGGATCGACCAAACTCTGCCCAATTAATCTTAATACATCCTTATCCTCCTCATAGTATCCATACCTTAAGATGAATGCAATTTATGTAAACATTTTGGTTCAAACCAAAAGGAGATACCAGATTTAAAGGTAACATCTTCTCTAAAGTTATATTCTTTTATTTTGCATATCCAACCACCATAAACTCTTTTTATTCATTTATTTTATAAAAAAATAGTATCCTACATATACTATGTTGTTTTTATAAGAAGTATTCGAACTAAACATACACACACCTCTGTCTAATGGTCAAAAGAAGATATTATTTCTGTGGACGGTGAACTACGACCTCATGAAACGATGATTGTTCAATTATCTCCTACTGTCTCTCATGGTGGAAATTATGATGGAAATGTATTTATAGGTTATATGTAATGTATTTTTATTTTTTAAATTCTTCTATATTTTCAATTTATATCATACCTTTATGGTTTCTATAAGGAGTAAATGTGATAATTACATTTGAGGAAGTGCAGACAACCACCCCCTTAAAGTGGTATGACTCGTTCATGCCATACGAGGAATGTATAAAATATTAAGATAATTAAATTATATATGATATTATACTGGAATTATAGTATATCCATTAATCATTACATTTTCATTCCATTAAATATGAACTAGAAAAGAAAGTAGCGTTCATGCGTACGTAAGGCTTACCATCTCCAAAAATGGTACATTTCATTTCATATCTCTAGAAGATATTTAATATTATAAATACATACCTATAAGAGATATATATTATATATAAAATATTAAAATAATGAATATAATTCTGTAGAAAATGTAATTTTGACTAAATGAACAACATGTAATTATAAGACGTTCATTTTTTACTCAAGAACCCAATATCGACAAAATAACTATTATTAACATAAATTATTGCAAAATGTTAATAACATTTTAATAAGTGATATAAAAGGAATAATAAACTTGAAAAATGGTTTTAAGAAAGTGTAATTTAACTTTAGATTATTATTCAGGAAATTAAAGAACAAACGGGTCAAGTCAGACACAAGGTAAGGGGTTATTTATCTGACTATTAATTTCGTGAGATTTCCACTGTTTTACATTTATTTCAAAAATGTGGGCTCTTTTGTACTGCCATTTTGATATATATTATCATGATTATAATTATATTCATGGTATTATATGATTAATTTGGTGGTTATTAACTTTTTTTCATACGAGTTGATTGATTACATTGTGGTAAGGGGTTTCTTATCTTACTTTTAATTCTGTGACATTTCTATTGTTCGGAAATTATTTCATGCATGAGGTGTATTTTGTACTACCATTTGAAATATTTTATCACTATTATATTTATATTCATAGTATTATGTGATTCATTTTGGGGTTATTAACTTTTTCTCATAGGAGTTGATTGATTACAATGTGGTATGGGGTTTCTATCTCACATTTAATTCCACGAGATTTACATTGTTCACCATATATTTCATGCATGTGGTGTATTGTGTACTGAAATTTGATATATATTATCATTAATATATTAATATTCACAGTATTAAGTAATTATTTTTTTAGTTATTAACTTTTTTTCATATGAGTTTATTAATTACAATGTGGTAAGTGGTTTTCATCTCATTTATTATTCCTATGAGATTCATGCTGTATTTTCCACTTTTTTCATTTTTGTGGTGTATATACTACCCATGATTATATTATTTGTGTAATATAATTCAATTTATGGTTATTTACATCTTCATTTTATGATCTTTCTTTCATGGGGTATATGATTCATAAGTTACCAAATCAAAAAGGGAACATTTCACCATCCTCTTTTTTAAAAGTCTACTTTTTGTTATGTATTTTAATTTACATCTTCTTATGTTGGGATTTGTCCTTATATATAATTTCTGCTGAAATTTTTTTGTCCAAGTGATGAGATACACTTTTCTGTCTCATCAAATCTTTTTCATAATTTTAAAGTGATGTCGTTAGTCTGTCGAATTTCTGTAAGGGATCTTTTTAACCCAATTTCAATTCTCTGGGTTAAACTTATACTTGTTGATTATGTCATGATATTATTATGTGTGAATGACCTCAGATTGTTTTACATTGAATATCAAATCATATTGAGTGTATTTAAATTTTTCACACATAATAATATAATTGATTTATCCTTAATCTATAGATACCGTTTTTATATTGGATTTTGTCTCTATTTACAAAACATTGAGGCTTCATTATTGTTATGTGCCAATTACAATTTATATGATGTATATACTAACATATTATATCAAAAAGTTTCTTATACTAAAGATATGATAATGCATTGTCTATGTTCATCTGGTAATTTTTTTTCACATTTTTTCTAATTGTAAAGGGACTCTTTAACTAAAAAATTGTTTTAAATGTTTAAAAAAATTATCATTAATGACCATGATTTCAAAATGATTTTAATGATTTATTTATATGGTCATTAATGTTCAAAAATGTTAATTCATTTAAAATTTTGAACATGTTATTGGATACATTGATACAAAAACATCGTTATTAAATGTTTCAACTGGTTTTGAAAATGGTTTGATAAAGCATTGATTATGTCAATATATTTCAAGGATATATTGTGATTACAATATAGAAATGTTATATATTTTTTATGATTGTTTTCTATGTTATTAATATGTTATTTTTTAGGCATTTTTATATATACGGGTGGTTTTGTGATAAACCTAGGGTGGGTGAGCCCGAGATAGCTCTCCAATGCATTGGGTAATGTGAAAAGGGTAAACATCAATGTTCCTCCTAAGTGATTTAAGGAATATATTGTGATGGTTATTCCAATATAACTCCCTACATAGCTGCGATATCTACAATGTATGTATGATATGGATTCCACAAGTTCCCTTTATGATTTATGATTTCTATGTGTTTTTTTGTAAATCATATGATTTCATGAAGTATGTTATGATCGAAAAGTATTATTTCATTGATTTGTATTTATTGATGGGTTAATACTTCTTTTCCTTATTTTGTAACCCTTTCTATGATTTTTATGATCATCCCATGTTTTTGAAATGTATTCCATTGGACTTAAAGAATAATATGGTCATGGATGGGATCATGGAAACGTCAACATGTATAAAACATGGAACTAGACATGTATCTTTTTAAGGGTTTTTATTTTATGATAAAAAATGGAAACTAATTAGTAGAATCTACAAGAAATTTTCAAGTTGATATGTAATTGTTATGGAAGAATTTTCTAAAACTCTCAACCTAAAAAGACCCTCAATCTAAATTATTCATTTAATTCAAGATTATGTAATGTTTTAAGGTCATGTTCTTATAAAATGAATGATGATGAATTCTAGCTCTCCGCTTAAGAGATCCATTTTGATAAAAAGAGTTCCATAAACCATGATTTGAGGACATAAATAACTTTGGGCAGTTTATAAATATATGTAACTAGATTTGATCATATGACAGATGGTGTTCCAACATGATAAGTGGTATCAATTGTTTTTTAAAAAGATGGGGCCGAAGCCTCAATTTATTATTTGAAAGCAAAGTCCTCTTTTAGACTGGGTAGAGGGAGACCCATTACATAGCCTGAAGGCCCAAGGCCAAGTAGCCTAAGTACAAGGAATGAAAGCCCATTTAAATGGCCCAAAGGACCCCTCAGTGAACAGTACTGCTACAGTACCCACATTGCTATAGTACCTGCTACAATACCACCACTGCTACAGTATCTGATACAGTCCCTCCGCCACTACAGTGCTGCCACTGCTATAGTGTCGCTACTGCAACAGTACCTGCTATAGTACTGCTACAATACCTAGGAAATTCGCCCCTGCCCGGATTCGATCCTGGGTCTGGGAAATAAGTGGTATCAATTATTGGTCAAGGATTTTGAATTTTGAAATCATGTTGAAAGAGAAGAATTATAACATATAAAATTGGTGTGATATTCTATATCATTAAAAACTATATATATATTTGTTAATGTCTATATATATTATATGAGATATCATTTGATACATTTTGTTCATCCTATATGATATATGATATCATATCAAGTGACACTACATAATTGCTTTCATTTTTATATATTATAACACCTGATAAGGGAAATCAAAGGATACAATGGTGTCGATAGGAATTATTCATGTGAAATTATATAATTATTAGTTTTATTTATATTATATAAGAGATATAAAAATTAATAATTCCTGAGAACTAAAATTTAAGGCCTTGTTGATCAAATTGTAGCCTGTGATAATTGAGTCAATAATGTTATCTTATGTAAGGAAAACAACATAATTATCATTAATACTATATGTGAGTGGTGTTAATATAATAAATTACACTCAAAAAATTTGATATTTTTATTCAACCGAGGTAATACTTTTTTTAAAATTGGGGACCTGGGTTAAATTATTTAACAGTTATTAGAACATTGTTCACCTTACATATAAGCTATATGAAATGCTGCAACTATTGAGGAATGCAATTATTTCAATATAGGTGGTGTGGATTTTACATACTCAAGCTACACACAATGTATTGAATCATATGACAGAATGTTTGGGAACATCATTTAAAAAATAGTTTTTCACACCATGTGATCAATGTATATAACAAAAGCCATATATGGGAAACGATTTTTTTTCATTTTCGATTGAAAACTGATATAAATGGTTTATATATTGATTATATTTCATAATAAATGGCCTTTTGGGAAATTAAATAAATTATAATGATTATTATAGGATAATTAATTATAAATTGTTTATAATTAATTATTAAGTGTTTTTTAAATATTTAATAAATATACACCCCATAGTATTAATTTTTAATATGAAAATAATTTTTTGAGTTATATGGAATGATTTATAATTTGGATGTAAACATTTTATTTTTTAGTTATAAGTCATTTTAAGAAAAATGTTTATAAATTATAAAATAAAGATAACATATGAGAATTTATATTTAATTAATGAATTATTCATAAGTATTTATTTTAATTTTATAAATTTATAGCTTCATTTGAAAGTTTTTATAAACCAAAACAAAAGTTGTTTTTTGTGATTCATTTCATAAAGGTATAAATAATAATTAACAAGTGACATTAGAATTATCTAAATAGTTTATAGAACCTAAATTACATTATATATTTTTTATAACTAGTTAAATATCATATATTTATAGTAAATTTATAATAATCACCAATATGAGGGCCTTCATAATAGAAAAAGAAATCCATAATGTTTATATTTAAATAAATATTTAACGAATATAATAAATCATTAACTAATTATAGATGTTCAATTTATGAATTTTTCATAACTTTTTTACCACATATTAAATATTTGAATTTATCATTTAGTTAGTTTATAACCTTATTTATTATTCAATTTTATACAATAGTTATATTATCAATATTTTTAAAATTTAATTTAATTTGTTAAAAAACTTGTAGAAATTTTCATACATTAATATAAGGAATAATATTATTGGTATAATAATTGATTTTGATTTCAATTTCCCTTTTATTTGGATTGCATTAGGTTATGTACTTGAATTGCCTAGTTAATTACAGTGTATACACATTAGGTGTTAAAATTATTATATTAGTATCTCTTTATTATAGGATTTTTTTATTTTATTATATAATTTACATGAATTTGTTTCATATTACATAGGCATGTGATGGATTTGGATATGAAGGAATATAATTATATTTTTATTCTATTTACTAACACAATATATAACTTTGTAAATGTGTTACCCAATAATATGGTTTAAATATTTTTATTTGGTGGATGATAAATGATTAAAAAAATAATCAAAATCATGTATAGTTTTAAAGATAATGATAATATAGAATAAAGTAAGATTAAATCTCTTTTAAAATACTTAATGTTTTATTCCTCCCAATATAGCACTTTTCAATACATTGATCAACCAAATTGGCAGGTTATTCCATAGATTATATCCTATGGAATATTTTGTATATGGTAAAAGGTAATAAGGAAATATATGAAGATTTATCCCACATTATTTTCAATTAATTTCGGTTACACTTAGATAGGATACCTTATTAGGCCTAGGTTACCAATGAAATACAATTGATTTTATCAATATGATTACTTAATTAAGGAATTATATACAATACGATAAAATAATAATTTATGATGTGATGTGGATGATCCAAAAACTAATTTTATAAGTTCAAATAACAATGAAATAAAAACCAAACATATTAGTAAAATATGGATCTTGGATCACTAATAGATATACTGAGTTAGAAAACGGTTACCATTTCAGTGGGAGAAAAAAAATCACTTGTTAAAGAAATATGAAACATTAAACTAAAATAATAAAATATTCATGTTTTTTATAATTGTTACAATCAACATCTATATTTTATTTGAGGTAAATAATTGATTTTTTATTTTTATTATAATCAAATTCCAAATTCTGGTCACTTAATCAATTTTATTAAGCACAAAAATTCAACGTGTTATAACAGAACCCTCCCATGTAAACTACTATTTATGTTTTGAAACACCGTCAATATATATGACTATGAGATGTTTATATGGATTCCCATATGGGTTGAAATCCATCAAAGGAAAAATTTCCAAGGTAATGTTTTTTATTTGTTAATATATTCAATATAATTTCATATTTCCATTATAAAGAGACAATTAAGGATTCTTTAATGAGTAGTTCAATATATTTTTTCATATTTCAAAATTGTTTTAGGTGTGATTTAAAAGGCTTTTGATTTAAATGTTTTTATACCATAAAGAAAATAAAAATGTGTAAAATTAAATAAATAAGAACAAAAAATATTTAGTGTGTCTTTTTTAAAAAATTTCAACTATAATTGTAACATAAATGTACTGTTTGGAAACTCGGACATTGTTTTTATGTAAGGGAATAGTTCATGATGACATAAGGAGTATACAGACTCCATTGAAAGTTCATATCCAGTATAAGTCCTATAAAAGTCACATCGTTTATTTTGAATAAAATATGATATTAAATTAATATATAATAACGATTTTAAATCTATAAGAGTTTAAAATCATGGAAATGATCGATGCATCTTATAGATTGATCTCAACTGATGAAGAAAATTATTATTGAATAAAAAAATTGAAAATAAAATAATATTATATAAATCATACATATCTAATTAATGGATGAGCATTTTCATCTTATTTCCCAAATATGATATGTGAACTTTTTTGTTAGAAAAATAATTTAATAGGAAAAAATTGATGTAATTAACTAAAAAACATGGTTTATGATTAATCATATACCATAATAAACATGTTTTGAAAATAAGGATAAAAATTATTATAACTGATGATAGTGTTTATCTAATAAATTTATTAAAATATGATTAATATTATAACATGAACAATAGTGGTAGATTTTTAAGAATTATTTCATTTATTAAAGAATTTATCCTATATTAATAAAAAAATATAATATATGTATGAAATAGTTAATTAATTAAATATTTTTACTCATAATAAATAATTATTATATCTCAAATAAATGAGTTCATGCATCATAACTTGATAATTTTAAGATTATATAGTGATCAAGATATTACAGAGGTTTATTTTTACAGAATATTTTTAACATTTAATAAATAAAAGACCCTTTTAATGAGAAGTCATTTTTCATTTCACTTAATATCAATATAAGTTTTTAGATTTTATAGTAAAGTAATAATTTAAATATTTAATTAGTTGTGATAGTATTTCAACGAAGAATTTCAATGGAGAAATTTCCACCAAAAATAATATTAATCTTATAAATAATTTCAAATAGAAAACAAAATAGATTAACATTGATACATTTGATGTTTGTAGAGTTTAGAATTTGGAATTTTTTTAAGAGGTTTATGATTAATAATAAGAATCATACGGACGGCTATTATAAAAACTAGATTCATTAAATGATGTTACTCACTGTAGAGTTTAGTGGGATGTTTTTATTATATGGACACACAATTATGTGGTAGTATTTACATAGAGATGTAATAAATTTAAGAAAACCACTAAAAGTAAAAAAACATATGTACATCTGGAAGTATATATTATATGTTATGTTTGGCGTGAAATTTTTTATAGTTTTGATAAATTTATTAAATTATTTTAATAATGTAAATGAATTTATTTATATGAATAGAAATCACTATATTATCATTCTTTCACATTGGATAAATATATATATATATATATATATATATATATATATTGTTACCTGATATGATGCGTGAACATTCAAAGTGGGACATTGAGTTTATCCCTAACTGATGTTCATCATAATGTATTTGAGGTTTTTATGAAATTTTACCGTTAATGTGAGTAATATTATTATATTGGAATAACGAATATACCCATTAGATACAAAAAACAATTTCTTACTAGATAACATGATATGTATATACCACATGGAGTGGAATAAAATATATATTTGGTATACTATTGGTTCATTGTTAATATTTATTATCCCCCTTACCTATTTTTAGTGAGATACCATGCATGATAACCATTATAATTTCATTTGTTTATTATATAATCTTTAAAGCATAGTTAATTATAGGTGGTTGGTGTGTATCTGAGCTTGTCAGTGGTTAGAGATTAACCATGATGGTTTGCATCCTCTCATATTATATGTATGAAATTTGTATGATCAATTGTGCATGATTGGGGTAGAGCATTACCATACATAGAATATACATATGTTGTGATTATTCATAGGGAGGGTGGAATTTATTTTTTGTATCCAAAAAGGTTAATGACATGTGATGTATTGATAGAACTGGTTAGTCTATACATAGAAAACCAAGAATGTATATGTTGAATATGCGTGATATTTATACTCTATAACCCATATATCAATGTTATATCCCTAAAGGAAACTACATTATATATTGTATTGACTCTATAAATAGATTTAATTTAAAGACCCTTAAATTTCAAGGAAATATTTTTCTTAAATACTTTGAAATTTTATGAGTCTGTGGCTTCTGACGACACTTGATTCAAGGGCCCGGTGTTCCCAGAATCAATTTTTGAAGTTTAGCTCAGGTACGTTCAATGAAGGAAAGAGTGGGTTCTTCTTTCTTTTGAACCGGTGCCCAGAATTGAAATACAAGGTCACCGATGACCTTGTAGCGCCAGTAATTGCTTAAGGGGACCTTTACCGCAGCTGGGTATTATGCGGGTTTGATGTTAAAAATTGTGGTTTAATTAAAAAGATTAATTAAATTGTTAGAACAGTTTTATGTATCTAAGGAGGTTAATTCCTCCCATGGGATGTTAATGGTGGGACCCACATCTACCCAACTTCCCATGTGCGGATATTTGAGAGGTGGGGCCCACATGAGCCCCAACCCTTCATATCCCCATAACCTTCCTCAAACCCAATTTAAACTCTCTTGTTTAATGTGCCAACATCCCATTAATCTCCTCTTTCATTAAGTTTGTTAACTCCCCCTCCACAAGTGAGACCTCTCACCTCCCTCTCTCCCCAATCAATTATGCCAACACATTTCAATCAATTAATTTGAAGGGTTTGAATTAATTTGATTTGAACAACACATTTTAAAAATGGGAGAGCCTTTTTATTATTTTGGTTGGAAATATTGGTTGGAGAGATCTTGAGAGAATTTAGAAGGAAGTGTTCTTATCTGATGAAGAACACCATCCTTCCACGAAGAATGACTCCTCTTCGATGAAGAACACCTCCGACGAAGAACGTGATGTCACTGACGACATGCCTTCTCTTCTTCTTCCTCCGCATCAAGGGAGGAGACACCACCGTGGGGAACATCGCCATCCATGACAGCTCTTTCTCCAAATTCAACGTAATCGACACCATTTTTCTACGACGTCCGACCACCGCGACATTCGTCTTCTGCTGATAGGCGACGTGCGACATCATTGTGAGGCAGGGGGTTAAGAACAATTTTTGTTTGAATAAAAATTGTGCCTCATTCTTGATTAATTATAAATCCTCGTAAATCATCTTTTAATTGTGGTACATGGTATTCCGAATGTTATCATCTAACGCGGAGGGTGCGGGATGAAGAAACACGGCCCAACGTCCCTCCAATGTTTCTTGAATGATTGACAATAGCGGTGGTGCAATGGCACCACCGGTAGAGAGTACCGTAGAAGAAACCGGAAGCTCATTTATCACCGGGTCGCCAGAGTTATGCAAGGAACGAGGCCGCGACCACCACGGGCTGCGACAATGCCAAAGGGGAGCAGTATCGTCGCACCACGCCAGAGGAGGAGGAGAGCCGCGACCACGCGGGTCGTCGATGTCGGAGGAAAGCACAGTGCCGTTGAGCCACGTGGTAGAAGGACCGCGACCATGCAGGATGTAGTGGTCAGAGACGGTGCGGCACTATCACGCCGTTCCAGAAGGCAAGCTGTGGTTGTGCCGCGGCGGTTAGGTAGTAGGGCGACCGGCTGAGTCGGCCGCCTGCGAGGGGGTGCTAGGGCGAAACCTGGCATGTTCTATGGAGAAGGAACCTGTGCTTGTAGGATCTATTATGGGAGACAAGGGGGGTGAAAACCGCACCCTTTATTGATTATGGTGGTGCCCACAGAGCACCGCCACTGCCATGTCAGCATGACTAGGTGTGCTTCCCTACCCCAGCCTCGTGGCCAGGTCACCGCGTCAAGCCGACAGGGTCACCGCGCCGGCAGGGCAGGGCCGCGCCCAGCCGGGCCGGGCCCCACCCAGTAGGGCTAGGCTACACCAGCCTGGCCGGCCACACCCTCCCGCGCTGGACACCAACCCGGGTCAGGTTGACCCTGTTTCGGCTGACCCAGGGTGGGTTGTGCTGGGTCGGACTGGGCCCAGACCCCCCTTTTTTAGACTTGATTCATTTAAATGGTCCTAAATTTAGCTATAGACCTCCGATTGACGCACCGTCAGTTGCGTAGTATTCCTTGGATCGAGATAGTAATTTTAGTATGTTACAATAAAGGTCTCATTGATGTTTGGGTATAGTCAGGTTGGTTCGAACCTGAAACCAACCGGGCCCTCAGAGGAGAAACACTTATAACTTAAGAACAAACGTCCGATTGACGTGCCATCAATTATGATGGTTTCCTTTTGTTGAGATGGATCTTATAGAATACAACGATCAAGGTTCATAAGCACTTGGAGTACGTTCAGGTTGGTTTTATCTTAAAAACAAACTGGGCCCCAAGAACGGAAAAGCCAATAAATCACAGACCGGGCATCCGATTGTCGCACTATTTGTTGCATTAAGACCCCTATGATGAGGCGGTACATTGAGATAATTTATCTTGTGACTTTGTGACACTTGGAGTGTTGACTAGTAGCTCGTGGAGAGGATCCTCCCAGAGACAAGCATATAGAGTACAATGACCTTGTAGCTGGCTGAGACCTGATGACTGCTTGTCCGATTTGATTCGGAGTGACTTGACAAGCCTAGTGAAGATCACTACTGTGTTAGGCGACAGAACCATGGAGGAGGAGTGCTACTGTGTTGTGGAATTAGTCCCATAGTACTCGACATGATGATTACATCTGTAGGATATTAAGGGGTCACTACCGTGTTGGGGTGGCAGACCCATGGCAGGGAGCACTACTATGTTGGGGTGGCAGACCACCAGTACTCGACAGGAGAAGTACTTTAGCAGTCTAAGGTTAGTGAGTGGAACCTCTGAGTCGTGACGGGACTATTGTTCCTGATAGAGGAGGAGATCTCCAGCAGTCGTGTTTTTGTCATCATAAATACAAATCCTAGTTTGAGCTGAGTCAATGACCTTTTTGTTTTCATCATGATTGAGATTGGTAACTTGATAACAGAGGTATATGTATATTCATATACATAAGTAAAGGTTAATTGTTGAGATCTTTCATTGTGGTTTATCCTTGTTGGATTTTAGTGAGACCTTGAGGGTCTCAGGATATTTACTGAGTATCGTTATACTCACTCCTGCATGGGTTATGCCCGCACCTCGTTGTGTTGGATTCAGACGATGGACAACACTGATCGAGGTAGAGTATATGAGGACTGAACGGTACCTGGAGGTGGAAACTCGGTGTGACGACACATGGAGCGGACTGATAGACGCAGAGTGCTGAGGAGGACATTTGTACCTACCCATTAGGTAGGAACCCATAGGATGATCTAGGAGTGGCTTCACCTTTTAGTTGTGGTATTTTCAGTTTTAATTTTCTTTTAGTTGTAGATATACCTTTCTGTTGGGCTTGTATTTATGGCCCCTTTGTACTTTCAGCAGTTTTGTTTTACTACTTTACATAGTGTTTTATTCCTCTTGTACTCTGGTTGTGTGTGTTTATGTTTTATAAAGGCAATGCCTTCTCTTTTTATCGAGATTTATGCCCTTGGTGCTAGTTGTCAGCCCCTGGCCTGTGGAAGGTGGGCTTGGGGTAGTCACATCATAGGCCCCGATGATGGGGCAAGACTTTTTGGTGATCCTTGCTGCCAGAATCCTTCAGGAAGGAGCAGGAATATGGTGTAGTCTGATTCTCTAGATGCATGATGAGGCAAAACTTATATGGGAGGACTTAGAGAGCCAGTTACAGGTGGAGTTTTTACCAGGCTCCGTTCGAGCGGTGAGTATATAGGAGCTATTGCATCTTCAGTAGGGTAGCATGATTGTGACACAGTACTCAGCGAGGTTCACCGACCTCTCACACAACTCCACTGATATAGTACAAGATGCATTCTTCAGGGCCCAGACCTTTGAGAAGGGACTCATGCGAGATATTAGAGCTTCAGTTGTCTCCCACAGCATCCCGACGCATACAGGGGTGTTGGATCAAGCCCTCTTAGTGGAGATTTTCCTTGCTGAGTAGTCTCTAGCAGCGAAACCCACAACTAGCTGGAATGCAACTGAGTCTCCTACAGCTGACAGTAGACAGATGACGCAGAGGTCCAAGATGACTAGACCTACAGGTGGTCGACCGCACGACTCAGAGTCGGTAGTGCGGGCCACCTAGGGAGGAGACAGAGCCAGACCTGCCAGGTTGTGTTACTCATGCAGTGGACAGGGTCACATGTCTCATGACTGTCCGCCCCATCATGCAGATGATCATCAGATAAATGAAGGACCTCCCAGGTAGAGGCAGAGTTTCAATCATTGTAGAGACCCTAAGCTAGACTTACGTGGACATTACATTACATTTGCGGAACACTTAGTACATAACAAAAACACACACACAAGGATCGTAATAGTTTAGTGTCTTTGGAAACTCGGAACGTAATCTTCTAATCCTGGTGAAAGATCTTCAATATCTCCCATAAAGATCTTCCTTTTTTTTATACCTAAAACCTTTCTTTATATCCTGGGGAAAAGAAAACATAAATGGGTGAGCTCAAATGCTCAGTAAGGGTAAACAAAATAAATATCAATCACATCATATTCATAAGAACATAACATTTTGGAATTCCTAACCTGCAAAAGAGAGCATAATCTCATAACATGGGATAAATCATGGCAGTGAAATGTAATCACAATAATCATAACATGAAACTTGAAACTTTGTGGCATTCACACATAATCATAGAGAATCATTTCTTGTTAGTCAAGACTCATTGCCAAGACTATCATTGTGGACAAAGTCCCTTTCTGAATCGAGTAACCCTCGTTTCAGTCCTGTTTCACTGAACCGGTATAACCTACCATTCCAGCCATGTCTATCTCATGAGATATAAAATCATTACCCAATTCATTGGAGGGAGATATAGGTCCCACCCATCTCATAATGATACCATTCTTATGTGTGCCACAAAATCATAAACCATACATCATAGCATAACCCATGCAATAAAAATGGGATTTTTAAACAACATGACATCATAAAACCATTCATATAAGATAAAGGAATTCATAAACATAATTCCATCACAACATAGTCAAATCAATGTAAAAATATGGATAGAAATAGAACCCTTTATTTTCTTAGATGGAAAATAATTTTGATAAAACACTTGAACTCCATTCTTGAGGAAAATATCCTTTCTTCTTCAAAAACATTTTTCCTTTCATAAAATTTCATACAACTTTAAAATAAAAGAAGTTGATTAAAAATAAACTTGAAAACTTGTAAAGGAAGCTTCTTGTAAATAATGTTTTAAAAATCCATTCATGCCGTATATGTTAAAAAAAACATTCTTCATACTTTAGTCGGAAAAGTCAAAAAGTACCTCGTACGACAAAAGATTCCTTTCATAGATATTAGTAAAAACTCACCGAAGGGTAAAAATGGATTTAAACAATTTTAGGTGGATGGAAATAATATTACATATTGGTGAAACATGGATGTGGATGATAAAATACACCCCATTAAATACTTACGAATAAACAATCTCGGATAAAAATGAGATTGTGATATTTCCCTTACCTTCGGTCCGACTTGCTTTGTACGTGTCCGAACCTCCTGTATAATGATTTAAATAATGTTATTGACTTATTACAGAATCATATTCATTGTTATGATATCATATATGGTTCTCTTATGGATTTATATTACCCGGTCTTTTGTAAATTCATGTTAAAGTAGTATTTTGGGTAAAATCGTCTTATTTGTCGTTCGTGTTTTTTAACTTGTAATTATTAATATGATTACTTGGATCATGATTACTTATATCCAGAATGTAAAACATGATTTATATATAATATATATTCAGAATATACATATATATATATAATATATTGATAATGGAATGAAATAGACCGTTCATGGAGACGGTAGTCCGTACGTACGCATGAACGCTGTTTTCGTTTCCTTATTGAATTGAATGGAATTAAGTAGATGACATACATATAAATATACATAAATCCAGTATCATTATTATATCATATATTTCATTAGTACTTATTATATATGCTTTATAATCATTCATGAATGGTTAATGTGGAGAATGAATCTCATCGCGTCGTGGAGACGGTAGTCCGTACGTACGCACGAGCGATGATATCGTTCCCATGGTCATGAAATTATGTTAAAGTGTATGCATATTATTTCATTATCAATATAACTTTATAATAATCATATATAGTTACTTATTACACCATTATACCCATCCTATTAAGGTGGTGGCGGAAAATAGATTACACCACGGCATGGAGACGTTATTCCGTACGTACGCACGCGTGGTGATTTCATTTTTCCGTAGGATGGATAGAAGGTGAATTAGGGTTGTTTCATATTTATAATAACATACCAGTATGTAAGTAATATTGATGTTATCACTTTGTCATGAAACAACTAAAGAAGAAGAAGTTGAAGAAGAAATAAATTGAAAAGACCGGTAATGGATATTACCTCTTCTTTGGAATGCCTCTTTGAATCCTCCACTTAGGGAACTAAGATTGGTCTTTGAAGAAGACCAGGACCTCTAGGATTATTCTAGGGAAGTGGAGAAGGGATTTTGGCAGGGTTTGGCCGAGCTTGAGTGCTCAAATTGGTGTGAGGAGGAGGGAGAGGAGGTGCTCTTTTATAAGGGAGGAGAGGGGCACCTTAGGAATATCTCAAAATATTATTTTATATTAAAGTCAAAATCGGTTTATAATGGTTCCAAAGGGTCTTATTTCGAGGCTAAAGTGGGGATGGGTCGAAATCCTATCAACCAATAGGATTTAGACAAGTTTTGGGTATTATTTTAACCTTATCAATTAGATTTAACTCTAAGTTAAATAATTTAACTTTTACCGTGTCTTTTTGTTTTCTTACCTTATATGGTTAATATACTTACTATAACATGCCAAACGAACCCCAAATTGTTTATTATTAATATATATATCCTTATATAAGTCATTTTTCTGAACATTAGATTTTTAGGAATAAAATAACAATTAATAATATAATATTTGATTTAAAAACTATTTTGTGTCAATTTTGACACTATTTGATATATGATTTTTGTGAAAGTCATAACAGAATTATATGTTCGAACCAAGTTGATTAAAGCAACACTAATATATCATAGTAACCTAGAAAATTAGTGTAATTCATAAAAAGTCTCAAATTAAATTTATTTTGGTGTTTATAACATCAATTATGTCAACATTTTCTTAAAAGGGTAATTACTGCATCATCGTTGTGTCATAAATAAATTAATTTATTTAAAGTATAAAAATTATAAATAAAATATAATTATGTAGGAAATCTTTTTATATTTCTAATGAATATTTATAGTCGAATTTATCTTATGTATAACCCTATACTAAAAATGATTTAGTTATTATACTTTGATTTTAACCATTTTAACCCTTCTTTAAAAAAATTAATAATAAATGTCCTAATCTAATCCAAGTGGGCCTAAATTGTCATATTTTATTCCTAAGTTTTTTTTTGGTCGAATTACACTTGTCCAATATAATTAGGACATGTGTTAGGGTAATATTAATATCATATTTACCCTTAGTTACCCTACTTACTATTAACCGCGGTAAAAAAAATAAAAAGTTACTATTCACCAAAAAATTATTTTTATCTCATTGAACCACATTTTACTTACTGATCTCAATAGTGTCTGTCGGATTTTTGAAATTCCATTCACAGAAGCGGTAAAATTAAGTTTTATGCAAAATTCAGTTTTTAACCTACCACTTAGTGGTTTCACTATTCATCAAAAATTGAAAGTTTTCAGAAAAATACCAAAATTTCACCCTAGGCTAATTTCGATATTACGAATCCAAAAATGAAGTCCATTTTGAAAAATAAAATTTATAAAATTTCAAAAAGTGGTTATTACTATTCATAACGGCTAGTTTTAATAATATTTTAATAGCATTTCGTTGTTTAGTGAAACTCGGTATTGCGTACTACACACGCTATCGAGGAAGGTTGCGATTGCATGTAATGCAAGGCAAGTAAAGGATACGTGTTGTGCAAGCTACTTTTGGTGTAGAGTACAACACAAGACATTAATAAAATTAAAAATAATAGTTTTCATAAAATCTCGGGCTGTTACAATCGTGGCAGACCGCAAGGAGTAGGAGATCGAGGCAGAGGAGCTAGCCGTACAGGTGGTGGTGGGCAACGCTTCGAGGTGCTGCCACCACCACCACTAGGCCTTCCACCCCGACCGTAGGGAATGAGTGGACATGGGAGAGCACAACATCAGGAAGCTGAAGCATACGACTTTGGAGCTCTGGAAGCAGGTGGAAAAGAGTAGTACTAGTTCCAAGCATAGAGGCCTTTGTTCTAGGTTATTCTAGTTTCCATTTTGTTGATTGTTCATGGATGTTATATGTCTTTTTTACTTTGGGATGCTGTAATAAAAGACATGTTTCCTTGTGATGTTTTCTTTCTTGCCTTATGTGTCGTTAATACTAAGAGGTTCTGGTATATAACTATTGACTTGACCCTCACTATGGAGATTCCTACTGGAGGAGACCCATTGACCACACACTGATTCTAACAATGTAACTTGAACCTTGGAGTAGAGAGTAATGGTTGGATCTCTTTGTAGAAGCGTCAAGGCCTTACAATGTCATCCAAGACATGAATTATACCGTTCAGGTCAGGATTGACTATATTAGGCAATGAACGTGGTTCATCCAGGTGATGAGACCAGATTTCTCTTTTTGGCAAAGGGAAAATCGTAGCAGCTCTTGTAGGACCAGAGAAGGTGCAGATCATCCAGGAGTGGATTAAGACTGCATAGAGCAGATAATAGTTCTATGCCGATATGAGACGGAGACCACTAATGTTTGAGGATGTCCACCACATCTTCATACAGGTCTCACATTGATGAGGTGATTAGATATTTGGCTGGGGCAACAAGTTATATCCATGTTTCTTCGGACCATTCCAGGTCCTTAGAAGAGTAGGATATATGGCTTACCGCCTGGCCCTTCCACCTCAGTTGCACTGGGTTCATGACATCTTACGCGTATCTCATTTGAGGAGATGCGTGCACAATCTATCCCACATCATCGATCACGGGGAGTTGGAAATCAATGATGAGGTGACATTCATAGAGGTCTCAGTGGAGATTGAGGATCGACAAGAGTAGGTCCTACATAGATGGTCGATTCCTCTAGTTTTCATTCGTTGGCATCACAGGAACCTCCAGCAAAGCACATGGAGCAGGAGGCTCAGATTCTTTCTTAGTACCCTTATTTGTTTCCCTAGTTTATGTTGTAGCTTTATGGGGACGTAAAGACCTGATGTGGGAGTAATGTAAAGAACTTTAAATTTCAAGGAATATTTTTTCATAAATACTTTGAAATTTTATGAGTCTGTGGCTTCTGACGGCACTTGATTCCGAGACCCGGTGTGCCCATAATTAATTTCGGAAGTTTAGCTTGGGTATGTTCAGTGAACGAACAAGCAAGTTTTTCTATCTTTTGAACCGGTGCTCAGAATTGAAATTTGAGGGCATCGATGAACTCACAGCGTCAGTAATTTCTTAAGGGTACTTTTACTGTAGTTGCGTTTTATATGGGTTTGAAGTTATATATTGTGGTTTAATTAAAAAGATAAATAAAATAGTTAGAACAATTTCATGTATCTAAGGAGGTTAATTCCTCCCATGGGAAGTTAATGGTGGGACCCACATCCACCCAACTTCCCATGTGTGGATATTTGATAGGTGGGGCCCACATGATCCCCAACCCTTCATCTCCTCATAACCTCCCTTAAACACCATTTAAACTCTCTTATTTAATGTGCCAACTTCCCATTAATATCCTCTTTCATTAAGTTTGTTAATTCCCCCAACATAAATGAGACATCTCACCTCCCACTATCCCCAATAAATTATGCCAACACATTTCAATCAATTAATTTGAAGAGTTTGAATTAATTTGATTTGCAGAGCACTTCCTAAAAATGGGAGATCCTTTTTATTATTTTGGTTTGCAATATTGGTGGGATACCTCTTGAGAGAAATTATAAGGAAGTGTTCTTCTCTGATGAAGAACACCATCATTCCATGAAGAACGACGCCTATTCGATGAACAACACCTCCAACAAAGAATGAAAAGTCACCGAAGACATGGCTTCTCTTATTATTCCTCTGCATCAAGGGAGGAGATAGCATCGCGGGGAACATCGCCATCGACGAAGGCTCATTCTCTGACATCAACGGAATCAACACGGTTTTTCCGTGACGTCCGACCACCGCGATGTTCGTTTTCCGTGGATTGACAACATGCGACATCATTGAGAGGTAGGGGGTTAAGAACAATTTTTATTTGAAAAAAAATTGTGCCTCGTTCTTGATTAATTTTAAATCCTCGTACCTCATCTTTTAATTGTGATACACGATTTGCCGAATTTTGTCATCTAACAATGAGGGAACGGGCTGAACAAACACGGACCGATGTCCCTCGAATGGTTCTTGAATGATTGACGATGGTGGTGACACAATGGCACCCATGGTAGAGAGTACCAATGAAGAAACAGGCAGCACATTTGTCACCGGGTCACTGGAGTTGGGTGAAGAATAGGGCCGCGACCACCACGGGCCACGACAATGCCGAAGGGGCACGGTGTCGTCACACTGTCCCATAGGGGGAGGTGGGTCATGTCCATGTGGGTTGTGGCTGTCGGAGGAAAGCACGGCGCCATCACGCCGTTCGGTAGAAGGTCCGTGACCATGCGAGTCGTGGCGGTTGGAGATGGAGCGGCACCGTCTCTCCGTACCAGAAGGGAAGCTGTGGCTGTGCCACGACAGTTAGGCAGCAGGGAGGCTGGCTGAGCCGGCCGCCGGTGAGGGGGCGCCAGGGCGGAACCTGGCAGGTTCCATGTAGAAGGAACGGGTGCTTGCTGGTTCCACTACGGGAGACAAGGGGGCAGAAAACAGCACACTTGATTGATTATGGCGGGCTCTGTAGGGCACTGCTGCCGTCTGGTCAGTATGACCAGGCTGGTTTCACAGCCCCAGCCATGTTGCTATGTCACCACGTCACGCGGACCAGGTCGCCATGCCGGTTACACCGTGTTGTGCCCAACCGAACCGGGCCACACCCTGCTCTACCGGGCTAGACCCAGACTCAGGTTGGGTTGACCCGGTTCGGGCCGACCCACGGTGGGTTGGGATGGGTTGGACATGGCCCAGACCCCCCTTTTTCAGGCCAGATTCGTTTAAATGGCCCTGATATAAGCTACGGACCTACGATAGACACACCGTCAGTTGCATAGTATTTCTCAAATCCTGACGGCCGTTTCAGTATATTACACTCAAGGTTTCAATGAATTTTGGGTATGGATAGGATGGTTTGAACCCGAAACCAACCAGGTCCTTAGAGAAGAAATGCTTATAGATTAAGGACCCGGCGTCCGATTTCCATGTTGTCAATTATGTTGGTTTCCTTTTGTTGAGACAGATCTTTTTGCCTACTCCGCTCGAAGTTCAGACCTAGTTGGAGTATGTTCGGTTCGGTTTTAGCTTAAAAACCAATCAGGCCCCTAGAATGGAAAATCCAATAACTCATAGATCGTGCGTCCGATTGATGTGTTGTCTATTATGCTGAGATCCCTATGACAAGGTGGTCCTTTGAGATACTTCTTCATGAGACTTCATGAAACTTGGAGTGTCAACTAGTAGCTCATGGAGCGGATCCTCCCAAAAACAAACATACAGAATACGGTGACCATGTAGCTGGTTGTGGCATGATGACTGCTTGTCGGATTTAATTTGGAGTGACTGGACTAGCCCAGTGGGGATTGCTACTGTGTCGAGGAGACAAACCCATGGCGGAGCAGCACTACTGTGTTGGGGCCGCAGACCCATGGTATTCGACAGGAGGAGTACCTCTGTAGGCTATTAGGTAGAGTGCTACGGTATTGGGGTGGAAAACCCATGGCGGGGAGCACAACTATATTGGGGTGGCAGACCCACGGTACTCGACAAGAGGAGTACCTCAATAGTCTAAGGTTAGTGAGTGACACCTTGGAGTCATGACAAGACTACTGCGCTTGACGGATGAGGAGTTCCCCAGTAGCCGTGTTTAAGCAATCGTGAATAAAAATCCTGGTTTGAGCTGAGTCAATGATCTTTGTGTTTTCCGAATGATTGAGATGGGTTACTTGATAACTTAGGTATACGTATCGGAATATATCTACGTAAAGGATATCTTTTGATATCTTTATTTTTGGTTTATCCTTGTTGGATTTTAGTGAGACCTTGAGGGTCTCGAGATCCCTACTGAGTATCGTTATACTAGCCTCTGCATGGGCTATGCCCGCACCTCGTTGTGTTAGATATAAACGATGGACATCGCTGACCGAGGTAGAGTATACGAGGACTGGAAGGTACCCAGTGGTGGAAACTCGGCGTGATGGCACACAGAGCGGACTGATAGACGCAGAGTGCTCAGGAGGATATTTGTATCTACCCTTCAGGTAGGAACCCGGAGGACGATCCAGGTGCCGCTTCACCGTCCAGCTGTTGTATTTTCAGTTGTACTATTCTTTTTGTTGTAGTTGTAACTTTCTGTTGGGCTTGTATTTTTGGCCACTTTTTACTTTGAACACTTTTTTTATATTTCTTTACTTAGTGTTTTCTTCCTCTTGTACTCTGGTTTTGTGTGTTTACATTTCATAAAGGCAATGCCATCCCTTTTTATCAGGATTTACGCCTTTGGTGCTAGTCGCCAGCCCCTGTCCTATATAAGGCGGGCTTGGGGTAGTCACGAAATGGGCCCCAAGGACGGGTCATGACATTTAAAAAATTAAGTAACATCTTATCACATATTTTTCAATATTTAGTGACATTAATTTAACATTGTCTTAGCCGATCTGGCTTATTGATAAGGTCATATTAGTTTCCCTCTATGATGTGAATCTTGATATGTAATCAAATTATACTTAATATATATATAATATGTTTATATAATGATATATTATGGGATAAAATGATGTATAAAATCAAGTTATATACACTCAAAAGAGGGTATGACTAAAATCCTAAAGTTTACAGTTGGTAATCTTCCAGAATATATCTTTTGAGGACTAAAGATTTATATGAATTCCACATGTTTGTATGTTATTTGATATTATTTTATTATTGTATGTGTATTGATATTTTGAATTTAGTATTATTATTGGGGAATATAATGACCTGCATCAATTTATTTATTAAGTAAAATGTAACTACTTATGTTTTTTGTGATGTAGGATACATTGGGTGTGTCACGACTGATATGTAATTAATTAATATGTCCAAGAAAGATTTAAAATATTCATATTTATGGTTGTTGATATATTGAACCTTTGATTAAAATGTTACACTTAAAAAATTGTAATGGCGATTTTTAAATAATGGGTTTATTTCAGTTAGATACAAAAATATTCATCGAGTATCTTGGTTGATGAAATGAGTGTAAAACTTGTTTGAATAGATATAAAGAAAATTATATTATATTACATAGTGAGTGTTCATATGTGGTTTTTTATGTTACCTAATTAACTTCTTCTACTTGTACTCTTTTATATGATTCTAGATACATGTACTCTACATTAAAAAAACTGACCTAGTTCCCTAAAGGAAGAATCATTGTGAGTCACACATATAGTATTTCTATTGATAAAAAGTAAATTTTATTTTTATTTAATTATTGGTATATAAATTATTATCAAGACCATGGATTAATATTTTTTTCGATTTATTGATTGAAAATATTAAATCACCATATTTAAATGTGGGTTAAATATTAAAATAAATATTTACTCACATGAATCTGAATATAATGAATATATATTATATTTATCAAATGAATATTATTTATTACTCAAGTTTCAATAAATTCAGAAAAATTTAAAATCAAGTTATCATGTTCAGTAGGTATTATATATAAAATATGATTTAAATAAATTTTAATTAATTTATTTTGAGAAATTTTATTTATTTTATCCATGATTTTAGGGCTTGTCAATTAACGAAAAATAATATTATTATTTTGACGAGGGTTTCATTATAGAATTTGAGAATAAAAAACGTCCCTAGTGAAATTATATATTCTCTAACCTATCTCAATAAATACTTGGTTATATCACTTCCTAGTATTAATTATTATTGCACACAGTACACCCCCTCTTGTTATTATCTCAACAATAGAGAATAAATTCCATATAAAACTTGAATGAACATAGATCTACCACCATCCTCCACCTATAAGTATTGATAGAATAGTAATCAATACATAAAAGGATTACTGGATGGTCTATACTAGTGAATTAAGGTGATTAGAGCCACTACACTAGAACTCGATGTACCGTCAGCTACACTTCAATGTCATATGAGTATATATGGATTACTGCAAGAGGTTTCCTAATTTATATCCTCTCTATAAAATATTGGTGTAAATTAATAAATGATATAATGAAGAACATATTATATAATAAAGGAAATTTTAAGGTTGATAAAATTAATCTATTAAAATTAGTTATAAATTAAAAAAAAATGATCAATTATATGTGTTCTATCAATCTTTATCAAATATAATTCTCTGGTCGTGACCATTATTTTCCTGTTCCATAAGAATTCATCATTAAATGGAGATAAAATCCATGTTTTCCATATTCCAAAATCTTCTTCCACTACATCTAGAACCTATATATGTAATTAGATGGGTCATTTTTAAATTTATTATTATTTCATAATTATTGATTATCATATGTACTTTTTGTTAATTTCTCATTTTGAAAAATTCATTAATTAATTATTTTGGAGAAATTATTTTTTTATACTTAATTCTCACAAATATAACTATGAAAAAGTTAAAACCACAATAATAATATCATAATAACCCATCAAGATGTTCAAGGATTTTTGGGTAGAAACCATTGGGAAATACTATGTATAACTCAAAGTTACACACCATATACCCATATTTACCACACCAAGATCAAGTCATGAAAAATGTAGATGGAAATTTGGATGAATATTCAACATTATTAAAAAAAATTATTATTTGGATAGGTTAGTACATGGATTTTGAGACTATACAATAGGTAACATGCATACATTTCATATAGTCTATGTGTTTTTTTGGTGTAAAACGTGTATTCAAATATGATTCATGTATTAATACATGAAATGTGTGACTAAAAACCATGGAAATTAAAGGGAACATAGTGTTTATATACTATACTAGTTATGTAACTTTTTATCATATATGGATGAACTATTGGCCCAGTGTGTGTGTGGCAGACAAGTGTCATTAAGATATACATGGTGTTTAGATATATTTTACACACTGTGTATCCTACAAATTTACACAGAAAATAAAAATTAATTAATAGATCTATTAAATATACAAAATAAATTTACATTTTCCAAAAATTGATATTACACACCATGTGATTAGTTATATATATATATATATTTATAATTAGTTTCCGCAATTAATATAAAAGTACATTCCATGTATGGTCCTTCAACATTGTATACTCTCATTAAAATAAAATCATAATTTGCATGTAAAATAGTAACTATCTATCTATCATTTCATGATAGTACACAGTGTGTAATTAAATAATTGGTTGTGTACACTACATTCCATGTGAATACAAACGATATAAAAAGGACCATATTGGGAAGTTCATACATTCACAGGTTTTGTTTCCTTTAAGTACAAATTATGTTTGTAAATATTATTAAAATAAATTTATTTATCAATTTTTTTTAAAATAATAATGGATTGGAATATCAAAGATTATTTTATATGGAAATTATGATAAATTAATTGATAAATTTTTTAAATTAATAAATATAATTAATTTACTAAATCTTGTTTTATTATAAATAAAAATGGTTCAAATAGATTTTTTTCATTAATAATTTTTATAAGTGTGGTTGATCTTGTACATGAAAATCCTGTTTATAGATTCGAATTGTTTTAGTTTAATTTTTTTCATATGTTATATCAATTTTAATTATAAAATTTAAAAGATTGAAATGTGTCATACCCACCTTTTGTTATTTAAATTCCCAATTTCCATGGTATTATTTTATCTAATCCCTTTTAATCCACTCCATTCATCCCTTGATCCTATTTTTGGGTAATGAATAAATAAGGATAGAGCTCCTAGGATATTAGAGGGAGTTCAAAATGGGCCTAATTTGAAGTCAACCTCAGAGATACACAAGGATGATATGGAAAGCTGTAACAAGGTAGATTATAAAAAATGATCATAGGTTTAATGGTTTATTTATTGTCCACTCTATCAAAAAATATAGATTATAGAAAATTGTCATTGAATATATTTTCTTCTATATTTTTTCTAGAAATTCACTTGTGGATGTTTTGTTTCACACCAAAATAAAAAGATTAAATAACAAGTATGCTCATATTGAATTAAATAAAATTGTTATATGTTAATATTTGTTCAGAAAATTATTAATATTTTATGTGAAATATTGTTAATAATAAAAAATGTAAATTGATAAAATAAAATAATTTACACATAATAAATATTATCCAAGAATAAATTCCTAAGTCAAAAAACCTTTCCATTATATTCATTATGAAGGAAAACATTTATAAAATAACATTTCTAGAAATTATATAGGATAATTTACATTATAAAAGTGTTACTAATATTTTTATGGGTTGGATTAATAGAGTTACATATATGGTTGAATTCTAAAATAACACATGGTGTTACGTTTAGTTATATTATGAGGAAAATAATTATTTTTCGATTGTTGAGTCTACTCAATAGGCCATAGAGCTACAATCCATCCGTTGGAAATACCTCATACAAAAATAAATTATTGATACTTATATTGTGAATTTCTCGGTGATGAGAAGGAAAATAGTTTTCTATTTCACTAGAATTACTAATTGATATGAAATTTTGAGTTCAATTGTGAAGGCAGTGGGACTTGATAAAATAGTGGGAGACTATTATGGTGATTAAATAATTTTATCTTGCATTTTTTTCAAATTGGTTAAAGTTAAAATAATTCAATTTATTTATTGAAATTTATATGTAAACTTCATCTACTATGTTATCCATTTAATAAATACAAAATAATTACCACCTCGTAATAATTATTAACTTCTAAGATTGGTACAGGAACATATTGATCGTATTATACCTTGTAAAAAAGATTTACATGCTAGAGTCCCCAATCCCAGATCCACCAACAATAGAGGCGATTGATAATGTGTTCAATGTTTATAAAACACATTAATGACATGATATATGTTTAGTGTTTGATGCTATCATAAATTTTAATAAATAATATGATGTAGTATGATAACATAAATTCTTATATTGTTCCCAATCATACCATAATCTTAATCATGAATTTTATATACAAGGATGGATTGAGTTCTATAAAGATATATTCCTTGGAAAAAATATATAAAGTTCACCAAATGGGCCTCATGTAGTCATCATTATTTTCTATATTGAGCATCTATAGGTTTTAGGGTTTATTTTTCTTGATTAATTGCTCACTGATATCAAACATTCTTCCCTCCATTAAAATTTTCCCATCATTGTTGAGAAAATTAATTTTAAATTATTTTAGAAGTATCTTCTTGATTCCATTAATTTAATACTATATGTTTATAAGGACATGAAGAATGAAGACCATTTTTTTCATTTGGTGAATTGGAGTAATGGATAAGAAAAAATAATTGAGATAATAAATAACTATAAGGATTATTAAAAAAAACTTATAAGAAATGGATTATCTAGGGATTCAAAATTGAATAAGATACTCCCTATTTTTTTATAAAATGAAGGGAAACTAGAATATGAATTGATAGATCACTATGAAGTAATTGGAATATTTAGTATAAGTTATCATTAATTACATACTATATATTTATAAAATGGGTATTTTATATATATTTTTATGCTCACATTTGAAACCAATTATATATTATAATTAAATTACTAATATTATCATGAGCTGAGATTGATCTATGGGCCAATAATGGAACCAATATCATTATAGTTTCTACTATGGACTACAATATCTTGTTTCAAACAAAAAATAATATTCTTCAGAGAATTGTTGTTAAGTCTCATATATTACCCAAAAAATTATTTCGATAACCAGTTTTGATTTAGATGTATATATTTTAAAAGTATGGAATAAATTTTACTTCTTGTAAAAACATTACCAAATTCACATTAATAAAAAAAATGTTCTTCAAGTATTAGATTATATAATTAAATTAGTGGAAATCAACAACAAAAAAATTTACATGACTCATGTAAAACAAAACCTTTGAATCAATGCTTAGGTAATAAAAACAACAATACTAAATTTCAGCAATATAGATATAGGTATTATTTTAGACTAAACCAATTAGAATAAATCATTCTTTTTTGGAAGATAAAATGGTTGAAGCTTAATTTATTAGAAATGGTGAATGTGAAATAATTATTCTAGAGTTGGTTCATATAGACATGTTTGCACCATTTCTACTTTAAGAAATGGAAGGATAGCCATACATCAAAACTTTTAGTGATGAATTTAGTATATATCTATATGTTTACTTAATGTGTTATATGAGATTACCGAAGAATAAAATACAAAAATATTTCATCTATTTTTTTGAATATTCAATATATTTCACTATAATAAAAACAATAGAATAATAAATATTTATTGTATTTGGATACCAGATTAATAAGAACTTTATTTCATAAAATAACTTCAATATATCCCAAAATATTTCCCTTATATTACCTCTTCTTATAAATTAATCACTCAAAACAATCATTCATAACATGTGTAAAAGGAAGAGAAGAAGAAAGTGTGTTCTCAAATTCTTTGTAAGGATAAACATGGGATATATCAATTGCTAACCACATATAATAATAATATATTAAAAGGGTGTCATATCATTATTATAAATTACTATGTTCATACCCAATCTATCATAGACATAACCCATTGGTCAGGGTATAATATTTTATAATTTAATAACACATTAGTCATTCGAGTAAAGAATATTCATTAATCAACCATGATACATAATATAAAATATTAATCACAATGACATGTCATAATAATTTTATCAAATAATAATTAGAATATAAAATCATTTAATTTTCATGGATCTCTATAAAGACTATCATAGAAGAATTAGTCCAATAGTGGATTGAGTTTACTCCCTATTTTTTCATTTACATAGTCCATGTTATCTTCCAAGACTATCATAGTATAGATATCCCTATACTAAAATGGTATCACTCCCCACTAATTTCCACCCTATTTTATTTGATATCAATAATTAACCAACTAATTAGATGTATTTAATATACCCTTCTATCATGTAGTGACAACCAAAGATATTTATACAACAAGATCATAAAATTAGTAATTCATCATATCATAACCCATGGAAAATTTAAATTCTTCATAAGATATCCAAAAAAAATAAAATGGAAGGTATAATTATTTGAAATCCATATTTAATCAAAAGAAACAAAAAAAATTATTGATATTGATGAAACCCTACATTAGAAAACTATTGGGAAATAGGGGAAAATATTCATTTTCTTTATTATCATTAAAATGAAAAAAATAAATAATATTGGGGTAAATATTTTATTTGAAAATATATATGAATTTCTTTAGTAATTATTTGAATAAAAGTCTTTTTATAATTATAGGAAAAATTATTTTCACTATAAACGTTAAAAAATTATTCCCATAACATTTTGAGTATGAAGTGAAAAATTACTACATTTGAAAAATTATAATAATATTCTAAAAAAATTAAAAAAAGTCTAACATGGTTTAAAATGAAAATAAATTATCGTGTTATCATAAAAAATAAAATTATTAGAATTTTTTAAAGAACATAGACCTGGATGAAAATGTTCATTGAACAATGTGTAAATTAGGTTTATTTTTCATAAGAAATTCTCTCAACCATTTTATGTTCCAAGGATAGTTAAACGATAAGAATTATTGAAACATATATATATAAATAAATGAGAGAAAAATAGAGATGGTTTAATCTATAATAATCATATAATTTACCTCAATGAGAATTTGTCATAGAAAATCTTGGAAATAAATGAGACTGTAACATAAAACCTTACCTTGAGTCGAATTATCATTCAGATTAATTGTAAAGCTTATATAGAGAAATTATATTTATTATAAATCTATAACAAAACCATATTAAGAATTTTCATAAAATATTACATTGTATTATAATTTATAATTAAACATTTATTTACAATATTTCATTCAAATTTAAATTAGTTTATAAAAGTCTATATTTCAATTATGTTTTCAATTGACGATTTACGTAGTTGTATATTGACCACGGTTTCATTATATATATAATATTAATAATTTTATGAGTATAATATTAATTCATTATAGAATTATTTTTAACCATTCATTTTGTGAACCGATATGGGTCATCCTAGCTAGAACAAGACAACATAGTTAACCCCTAGCTAGGTACCAAGTGTGTCCCCTATCTCCACGGGAGAGCTACACATGAGTGGGAATCAAGAACTACCATTGAGAATTATTTATCCCCTAATAAACTAAAAAATATATTTTTCTAATAAAAATAAGGATAAAGTTTCAATATAAGTCTTGGAACTAATGTAAATGATTAAAATAAAATATAAATGTCAAAATAATACCATAAAAACAAAGTATCTATGAGAAAAAAATAACCCATATCTATGTGATATGTGGATTGAAGTCCAAAAAATTCAAGATGAAAATCCATACCCCATTAGTATTGAATCCCACCACAATAATGTGGTGACTTTTCTTTACCTGTGTTAGATAACAGAAGATCTACACACAGCCAAATGTATGTGAAGGGTCTGAGATAAGTATTCCAAATAGAATACCACTATATGTTTTAGAAAAAGTATTTATTAAAATATATATTTTATCATTATAAGAAAAAATAAAGATGTAAATATATCTTTTCATATTTTATATTAACGCATTGACAACCACCATTTACAAAGTTGTTCTTAATGAACAGATAAACAAGTTAGTTTGAAAAGGATTATTTGAAAAATTTGATTCCATTAAAAATAAATTGGTAAGAAATACAAATCCTTTTGATCCCATTCATTTAAATAGTCATCAATTTCTAGAATCATATAACTATATTATAATATAGTTTAGGTCTGGGCTTCCATATATCCACACATATTAGTGAATGGTTATGTTTATTGCACACACATATCTCTAAATCAATAGAGCTAGGGATAAATGAACACCTAAATAAATGAACCCCTTGATAGTGTCAGGAGATTCCAATTTTTGTTAGTCTTGTAATCCAATATTCTTTTAGATAAAATAATAAAGTCCTCCAAATATCATCCCAAAACATTCCACACCTATGTACCCAATGTTAACATGGGATTTACCCATGCTAAGGCCAATCAATTCAAATAAATAAGACTTTATAATATACAATTTGAGTCCATTAAATTTCCCTGGCCGTTCATAGAAAAAATATTTCATCAAAATAAATTATTTTTTGATGTTATAAATCACAAAAAATACAACATGACTAGAAATTACTATTAATCATCAAACTAATGGGGAAAATCCATTTCATACAAATAGAAAAAAAACCCATATCAAAAAATATTAAATAATTCCTTTAAAATTATAAAAAAAATTATAAAATGTCTTACCAAGGATGTTTTATAGAATAATACACTTCCTGAATCCACCAATATTAAAAATTATGGTATTTCCCAAAAATTGCATGGAATATGATTTTCATTACAAATTTTTATCTAAAGTTGCTATAGACGATTATAATCCATGAAATCAGCAACACACATTATGAATAAATCCATAAATTTGATCATAAATTCAATTTCAATCATATAAAAATATTCCAAGAAATCGATAAGGTCAAATAGGAATAGGTCGCTATCAACCTTGGAGTAATCTTAAAAAATGGTAGAAAGGAAAATAGGGTCTAGAGGGTCCAGAACACCCTAAGAAATAAAATGAATGAATATAGTTCTGTCAAAACTCTCCCCATAATCTAATGAATCAAAATCCATATAGTATGAATGATAAGTATAGGTTTAATAGAGGGAAAACTGACCAAAAGGCATTAATAAAACACCCTTAATGATTTTACATTCCTTAACTGATGTGTGTTCTCTCCTCTAAATGATCAACTAGCTGATTTGGTGATTCAAAATTCTAAATCAGTAACACTAGATTATGTGGGGTGTTCCCTATTTCAATGGTGGCCTCAATCATACCACATTGAGAATCTCAAAACACTATTTGACCACCACATGGTGCAGAAACATTGGCATTTTTGGGCATACTATTCCATACACCATTACATGGTAAATTCCACACATTCTATAGTGAAAAAATTTCCCCCCATTCCCCCTCCCAAATAACACACCATATATAGGGAAGGTCGGTCCAGCTCCCGGTACATCTGAAATCCCAAAACCCAACATGGATTGGACTCTAATGTGTTTTAGACTGTGTTTCACTATGAAATTCAAAAAAACAGTTGTAATACATTATGAACTAGAGAAAACATCCCAAATTAAAAAAATCACCCAAAACCCAAAAAATAACATACATAAAATCATGATGTAATAATCTCCGAATCATGTCAATTTAAATTCAAAATAATTAAAGTATAACAAGCGTTTCCATAAATATATTAGGTCATTAGTCTCTCATAATAGGTTCTCATTCCCATGTCTCTTGAAAATATGTTATATGATTTCAAAACAAATAGTCCAATATAATATATATTCAATTCAAGATATATTCCTGAGAGTCATTAATCAAAATAAATTATTCCACAACATGAATTCTATCATCAAAATTAATATCGATGTAGTTCAGAACATGAGTGGGATAATGGTGATACTTTGTATGTCGAGATACATGGAAACATTATTAATAAAATTTAACAAATACGAAAAATATATCTAATAATAACCATTTAAAATCATCCTATAGATATCAAAAGTTTTTCAAAATCTTCATGATATATTTCTTTACTGACTCAATCATTTTATATACATTGATACATAATTTTATAAATACAAATATCTAAAAAGTAAATTCCAATTGATTATAATTCATAATGTATTTAGAATAATAAGTTCACATTACATCAAAGAAACTTAAAATAAGGATTCATTATTTTATTATTTATTGTAATCTCATAAAATATAATTTACCTCCAAATAGATCCATGGGTGATTTGGGGAATCCATAAAAAAAGGGGTGAGCTAAAAATCCATGTAAGAGAATAAACATTATAAAGAATAATAACCTATGTATCAAAGGTATAACATGATATTATAATAAAAAAGTCTCATGAGTAATAACATTTAAGAATAACTCAATGAACAAGGAATTATATGACCACAACATAATAGGAAATTTCGAATCATCACAATGCTAGAAATAATCATGAGTTTAGGATAACTTCAAAGATTATATGACATTTTAGAAAATGTACCGTAATGGATTAGGTCTTCTCTAAAATCAAATACATGATATCTCATGAGAGTAATCAATTAAATAATAAATAAGAGTTTGATATTTGTTTACCCATCATATAAACTAGGTCAACCCCACCTAGTTCTATTTAGGTACACCTGTCGTAACATGTTCCTGATTTATTTAGGCTATAAAAAGGAAATCAATCATAAGGCTTAAGAATATGAATTACCCATGAAAATAAATGGGTCTCACAATCATGTATAACATGTTAATCTAATAAAATTTCATAATGAATTAATTTGATAGATAAATAAAAAGCATGTATTACCCCAATAATGTAAGAGAGATTGAAAAATGTAAAAATTTAAGAGAGATTAATATAACATTTAGAATCATTTTAAATCATTAAATGTTGTTTTTACGAATGAATAGATATAACATTTAAAAAAATTAAAATAGTATTAGGGGAAACAACCTATCCACTTTTAAAATAACTTTTAATAAAATAATATTCAATTTTTTTTTGGAAATCGATTTCATTGAAAATAATCAGGTTCTTCATAAATTATTTTTCAATGAAATTTATTTTCCATGCTCTTTGAAAATATAATTAATTTCTTACATGTTAAAAAAATATACCATTCACATTTTTGTAAGAATAATAAAAAGTCTGTTATTTAAATAATGTATGGAATATTCCTTTTAAAATATTTATCAAAATAAATTCATATGTAAAAAATTGAATTTATAAAATAAAATTAAAATAAATTTTTAATGAATTTATAGAAAGTATGTTATTGGAAGAAAAAGGATTTTTGACCAAAGATGGATAAGAAATATGATTTTATAAAGAAAGAAAATTCTCAATAAATTTAATTATATAATAGAGAAAAATTGTTGTATTACATTAAAAGTACATTAAATACCAGTGTGAAATAAAATGGAATAGATTTATTTTGAAAAGGACATATGATTTAAAATAATTTTAATTAAATCATAAACAATACTGACCCAAATTAGATAGAAACATTAACATCCTGATTTTTAAATGAAATATTATGTTTGATAACATACATGATACGCTACATTGATCTCAAACGAATAACAAATATTATTATTTTAAATGGTAGTTATCAAATTACTATTAGAACATAGGTAATGGACAAGATTAACTAAATTATAAATATATGTTTTACACAAGTATAAGTAATTAATTATTTGGTGACCAATAAATTATAAATAGACGTAAAACACTTTTTAAAATAAAGGGAATTATTTTTTTGGAAAGCTATTTAAATGCGCACAACCATGTTTGATGCCAATAAATAATAAAATAACTGACGTTGGATTATATTATGAATATATATATATATATATAAAATTAATTATCATATTTAACATTAATATTATCTTTTTCTATAAATAATATAAAGTAAAATCCAATTTTATTCATTAGTGAAGAAGTTTAAAAAATAGTTTTTCCACCCTTTAAAATGTAATATGTTTTAAATATAATTTATTAATTATTTAAAATTTATATTTTAAAAAATAATCTATTTATTTTAAATTTTAATTTAAAATTTTAATTTCCTAGAAGTCTAGGTATTTTTTCAATAAGATTAATTTTTATGATAAATAATGAAAAAAATAATCCATTTTAATTGAATTTTTTTTTATTCAACTTTATATATAGTGTAAAATTATATTTTTAATGGTTTTAAAGAATAATTAGAACAATTTTTTTCATTTAGATCAATTTATGTCATTATAATAAATTTCATATTTAAATTGGATATAAAAACATTGTGCACTTCTGAATATTTTTAATTTAGAAACTCATTTTATCATTCTAGTTGTCGAATAAATATTAAATAATTTCATCAATTTCATTGTGTTGAATTTCCAAAAATTAATTCCATATTTGAAATAATAAATTCTAAATTAATTAAATAGGTTCCTTTTATTTTTTAATTATGAATAATAACATTAATAATTTGTTTTTTGTTACAATAATTAAGGGTAAATTAGGTAGTTAGGGGTAACAATATTTTTATAAATATTATCAAATTACCCTAACAAATGTCTTAATTTTAAATTATGATAATTTATCATCCATGGAGATTAATGTAATATTTATAAGACCAATTAGGGAATTTTCTAAGAAAATATTATCTTAATAATATTAAAATTTTAGGAAAGTCAATATTTTCATACTTTTGTTTTTAAAAAGTAGAATATTTTTAATATGGGATCATAATGGTAATATATTAGACTTTGAAAGATAATAAGTAATAAAAAATATTTATTTACATAATAGAAATTTATAAATATTTTTTATTGATAATATAATTACCCAAAAATGTGATACAATAATGATGTTGTAATTATTTAATAAATGGAAGAATATAATATGTGATTTAAAAAAATATTAAAATAAAAATAATTTTATATAAATAAAAGCATATATGAATTTTATGTATAACATTAACATATTAGATATGATTTAAAATTGTTTTTTAAAATATATCATAATTTTATAATATTTTAAAAAAATCATGTAATGAATAGTGTTGAAATAGGCCTTATTGATATTTTAATGTAAATAATATTTTATTAAATCATATTATATTCATAAAAATATAAAATCAAAAAAAAATTTATAATTTCAAAAAAATTCAATAATTACTCATTTATGAGTCCTTTTTAAATTTATTTTCAATATATTAACCATCGAGTTGTAAATTTCAAGATGTGATGGTAAGAATTAAAAAGGCTAAATAAGGGTTAAAAGAAAAATAAAAGTATTAAAAAAATAGTCCAAACATGTTTAATATTTATTTGATGATGGGTAGTCTATCGAAAATAATCATCTCTATAAATAAATCTATTCATAGCCATTTGGGTTAGAATGTTATTTTATATTAATTAAATATTTTTAAAATCCCTAGAGTTCCACTCCCCTCTCTTATAAAATGACACCCATTATTATCTTTTCCTCACACTTAATTACCTATTTGGATCAGACAAAATCTTCAAAATTCCCTTTCTATAATCCTTTCCCACATTCTAGATGCCTAATTTTAGTCAGAACACCATCATCATAGGTGTTAAGGTGTTAATCAAAGGAGATCGTCGAATGAACGGGTATCATTTTCAATTAAATGTTTTAGTGGTATTTTTTCATTCACTTCCCTCAAATATTAAAAAAAAAATTAGAAATAATAAATACATTATCATAAATAGTCTGAGAATATAATATGTTAATATCATCCCCTAAATCCATCTCCACATCCATCAAATGTGAAAAAATTATTCATTTTATGTGTACGTGTGAACTATCACATCCACAAATTGATATAATTAGTTTTCCATAACCAAAACTCAACACTGGTTTTAATGATGAAATTAATATTTGATCATTATATTAATTACATATTTATCATTATTATAATATACATTCTTATATTTCCATGCACATGATAATGACAAAATTGATTCGTGAGTTCATGTAAAATATCACTTTCACGAAGCGATTTGATTCATTTTTTTATCACCTCATGACATGGATGATATATATAAGTTTATTTAAAATATTAATATTTTATTAATGATATATTCATCATATGTAATGATAACATAATACATAAACTCATTTTATAATGATAATTTAAAAATGGAATCTTTACTCATGCATACATACAACTTACTATCTCCATGATTGTAATATAGTTCATTTCTAATATCCAGGTATAATGGATGGATTTTAAAGTATAATTGATTTATAAAATTGATTATTATTTCAAAAAGATTATTCATGAAATGATGTAAATATGACCACATTGACTATTTACATCATTATATGATCATTTTGGACTCAATTACCTAATATTGACCCAACATCTAACATGAACCTAAATAATTATTTAATTATTATAACATATTAATAATTGATATAAAATGAAAAATAACCATGAAAAAGTGTTCTAATGTAAGTAAATAATTGTCCTATGTTTATTATTCTATAATATTATAATATTACATGTCAAGACAGACTCAAGGTAATGGACTCTTTAACTAAAAACATAATTTCAATTATTTTATAGTTTAATTCCTAACAATACTCCACATTCATGTCCATATTTTAAAAATGGGTTTTATGAAATTTTTTATATGGGCTTGATTATTTTAAAATTGTTATTTTTTTCTATCAAATTATTAAATGTGTTATAAGACACTTCCATAATGCCCCAACCCAACAAGGCTCGTGTCGCGACTCCCCAAGCCCGCCTCCCCAGGATAGGGGTAATGTCTCACGCCGAGTAAGCTATCACACACTAGAAGGCCTTAGCCTAATGTACATATAAAAACACCCACACATACCTCGATGAAATAGTGAGAATATATATTCACAACAACTGAAAACTATAATACAGGCATATATTTATCCCAAATCACTGAAAAAAAGAACAAAAATGGAAAATACAGGTCCCACCAAAAGAAAACTGAAAAGGTATCCAACCTACTTTAAAGGAGGGGATTGGTTTCAAACACACACCAGTTATCTATGCGGCTATGCTATGATGGAAACCATAGTCAGTTCATCTAATGTTCAAAGCCTAGTCTAGGTCCAATTGGGAATCATTGAATGACATGTGGTCTATACAAGACACAAGGCACGTGGGACAAAAGCCCATGCATGGGTGAGTATAAGGATGTTCTGTAGGTGCCAGAAAATCCCAAACCAAAAAAGGGAGTATCTAATAGGAATTAATAAACTCGACCCAGCCTGAGGGAACCCAAACTATAGAGAATCCCTATCTCGTGATCATCCTAAACAAAACATGAATAGCCAGATCATTGTCCCAACCATGTCAGCGGAATGAAGTATACCATATGGAATCCCAAAACACACCTAGATATACTCATTACTATCACAAAGTCTCATGGTTCTGAACATATACTATCCACGGTGAAAAACCCAAGGTTCCAATGTATCAATCTCAAATTTCTCATGAGGTACCGACATGATAGACAACAATAACAGCCATCCCATCCCTGATAGCTTGAAAAATAAAATGGGTAAGCATCAAAATCCTGTAGTTGATGATCCAACCACAACATCATAGATGGTACTCAACCAAGTGGTTCCAACAATGCTAACATTATCCCAATGCCGAGTTGAATGAACTTTGGAGATTCCTGGTCCATGCCAAACCCCCATACTGTAGATATTACTCGCTCATAATTCAAATAGTAAAACCTCCATTACTTTTTTCTGGTGGGGGGCACAGCATAGAATGTTGAGGGAGTGATAATTACTGACTAGTAATCATGCATAGAAAGTTGAGGGGACTTCTCCACAATACAACCTGAGAACAAGGGACCACTACTCCATAAATGTGAACCTAAGACTTCGTACGAAATGGGAGTACAAAATTGTGAAACTTGTCCCCTCACCCTAACACGATAGGGGGAAAAACTCTGTAAAATTTGAACCCACACCCATGTATTCTTGGGGAGTAACACTATGTTAAACTTGAGACCACACCCTACCATGGTATTGGATCCCCACTTTTTAAAACATGATCTCGTACCAATGGTGGGGTATTAACACTACAAGATATGTGACCACTCACCCATGGTTGGGGAGCACCACTTCGAGAGACATGATCCTGCACACACGGTAGGGGACCACCACAATGAGGAATGTGAGATCGCAACATCATTATGGGGGATGTACAATGAGGTTGGAGGACCCACACCCAGGTAAGATAGGGGAGTACTGACTCTACCACCCAAAGAGATTAGAGATCCCACATCCTATCATTATAGGGGAGTAGTCCAGCTGACAGACATCATGGGGAAACTGCACCCTAGTCCATCAGGGTAGTAACAACCCCAGAGGATACTAACCAAAGGTAATGGTCTTACACTCATGACGTGGGGAGCCCCACAAGCAGCATCATAGGACATCATCACATTTTACATGAAAAAATACACAAGATAGGATATTTACATTCACAAAAAAGATAACTAGTGGAAAAGAAAACTGTTTACCACAAAAGATCGAACAGATCACATGGGCCCCATACCACGATCTTGAAACACAGTATATGATTCACACCCTTTCTATACTCTCTAAAAAACACACAAAAATCAACTTCCCATTCGTTCAAAATGGACACTCGGTGAAAAAGAAACATTTCGCCACAAACAACGAAAATGGTCCTTGTGGGGCCCACACCTCTGTTTTGGTTTCAACTCCCAAAATTAGTCTTAAAATATATTCATTAATTATAGGGTCTAAACACCACTTATGACACATCAAATGAATAATAGACGCATGAGATACATCTGGTTAATGGTTCAACAAATAATAATAAATATATTATCATTATTATTGATGGATGTTTCATGCCACCATGTGCCCATCCCACAAAAAATGTGTCAAAGAAGCCTAAAAAATACTCTGTCAAAGTAATGGTCAGGTATCCATAGACAACATAAAAATTGGAAACCCAAATTGCATGATATGGGGGTTTTAAAACCCACAGACCAAACTAGCTAGACCGGCCCGATCCGGCCCATCTGCACCCCCAAGGCCGGCCTGACAGGCCAACCCTTTTCCGCAGAGTGCCCCATGACCCTGTGATGGCCTAAATCCATTGCTGCACCTCCCTACAACCACCGAAAGTTTCTATCGGACCACCACTGCCTCTCCAAAAACTGCCACACCACTGGATTATCTTCCACGGACCCCTGAGAACATTCTAGTGGTCTAGAAATCGATCTAGGAACCATTCCAGTATAATCTGAACTATATCATTACATAAAATATGATGAATCTCAAAATAATGAATCATAAACAATTTTAATGAGATTAAAACATAAAATTTCCTACCTAGTGGAGCAACAACGAAGATTCGAGTGTAGAATGACTCCTGCAATGTGATTATTCTCAATCTGCCAATGATCAGTAGTGAAAACTACTAGTAGTTGCTACTCCTTTGTTTAAACATTCAGTAAGAAGGTGAGAAATTTCTAGTTCCATTCATATCACTGGGTAAGAATGATATGTGTAATTCGTTTAATTATTAATAAATTTATTCATCCAATTTACCTCTTTGGCCCACCTCATCACCATCCTGACACCTGATGCCAAAAAATATTTTGTCTTGCATAGGGTAAAAAAGAAATTCTGAACCCAACAGCAGGCAGAAAATTATGATTCGGTACTCTATTGTGAATTTATCTGACCAGACATCCAAATTAAAATATTGTATTTTATTTAAGAAAATGCCTTCAATAACTTTATTAATCCATTCCCATGCCAACAAAACTTATACCATGCCTAGGATAAACATAATGCTCTCGATTAAATCTTTTACTCGTATTTATGATATGTTATACAATTTTATAGATAACCCATTTCCTCAATATTAATATTATAATGAAACATAATATTTTAGTAAAATTTATTCTGGACACATCAGACCATGGAATTGCACGTCGTCTTAGTGCCAGCTCAGGAATTATTCATACGAATATTTCAAAGCATGGGAGAGAAAAACCTGAGTTGCTACTTCTTAACCACTTTTATAATTTTCGTACCTGAAAATAAAAGACTAGGAAAAATGGAAAGTACCTGAACGTTCCAATGGTACTACGACACTAGTTTTCCCACGAAAGGTTCTTGTTTTGTAACCAACACATGATAAGAAAATCCACAACACCATAAAAAATAAATAATTTACAAACTGCAGAGATATCCTAATGCTTCAGAAAACTCTGAATCCTTGACGAGATCCAACCCATCATAATACCTCATCATTGAAAGCCTAGGGATACCCTTGTTTTTATAAAACCACCCCAAACGATCCCCTAAATACCTCAACATGCTCTGAATGGTCTGTTCCAACACCCACACAGTCCCATGGAAAAGACAACCTAATCACCACGTAAATCCATGTAACTGGTGCCAAGGCCAATCCTTAGAAGGTTGAAACAATCCCCACCTTATGTAAAATCCATTACAAACACACCAAGTGGATATCCCGTCACACGATACCTCGAAAAAAAACCTCAACACCACACTATAATTAACTATTCCACAACAAGATCAAACATGGTAGCCCAAGTGTACACACTGGGTCTTACATGCCATTACATAACCACCCCCAACAGAAGAAACTAACATCAAAATCACAGGTCACAGAACTCATCCAATGCACCTTGACCCTATCCACTTTGGGTGGCACTGAATCACCCCCACAGTTTTAGATCGTGCATCAAGGGAATGTCTAAAAGACCTTGAAACACCCTGGGATAGTAGGGGTGAATTAGGGTGTCAAACGATTTATTTTGAAGTTGTGTATCTTGTTACCACAATGGAAGGAAGTTATTAAATTTGTCAAAAAAACGTAGGGAGTTGGCACAACACTATTACATGGTTCATCATAAAGGGCTATGTACAAAGAGTATATGACGATAGTGTTTTAATCTTACCAAAATCCACTGATCAAAACTAGTTCATGGATTACATGTTTCAGTCATAGACACTTTGTTCTAGGCACACTACCTTTAAAAAGATTCAAGGAACACTCAATGCATCTCTCAGATAACTACCATTAACTCCCTCTAGCTAACTACCTTGAGAGAAGTTAAACTCAGTTTATCAACATTAAGGTCTCTTCAATAGATTTTCATTGAAGTCTTTGTCTCTATTAAACATGAGAACATGCTTGCATCGAATTCATGAAATGATTCACTTTAAATCTCTAAACCACTGAACTAGATAATCAGAAGCTTGCTAAAAGCATAACACCACACTTGTTCTCAAGACCCTGACTTGCACACAAGATTAGGAAATTGTCGCTAAATATGGATTTCACGTAACTCCTACTTTCCTCGCAACCCTTGTCTTTCTTGCAACTTACCCGAAGGGTTCACATAGTGTTTTCAGTCTAAAGGGACACCTTTCATACAATATTTACTCTCTTTGAATATTTTGCACTGTAATCTTTCTCGTGGATGAGTTACTGGATTTTTGTTGGGAAAATCGTAAGTATTTCTTGGGGGTACCCACATATTTATAGGCCCTAAATGAAATTTCATGAAAGATTTTTATGCGTAATTTTTGGGGCACATAAGTTTCACGCTAAGCATGCAAAACCCATTTTAACATCACATTGGGCACACAAACCCTTTCGCGCAACATCAACTTTCATGCACTCCACGACTTTTCCATTTTTGAACATTCCAATCCTGATCTTCCATGAATGAGTTGTAAATAACAAACCCAAACCACGATCAACGCTATGTATATTGGAAATAAACACAAGCTGAATTTTTTTTCCATTAAAGAACAACCTTGGTTCCATCAATCTCCCCCTTTGGGATTGTTGAAAATCACTAGATAAACTCAAATAAGTACCAAGCAATAATTAAAACCCAACACAAATGATTCAACTTATTCACCAATCTATGTCTATGTGAGCAATGATCAGTGTAGAAAGCATGAGAGAAGTCATGAATTGTGTTCTGATGTGTTTAAATGAAATCTCATAGAAAATTTTCTCCCTTCACTATTCTCTCCATCTTCATCCATGATTTTTTCTATCTTCTCTCATCTAGAGACACCACATTCAATCCATTTATCCCCAATCATAAATAAACCAAAATATGGATATGTATCCATTGTAGAACTTAGAACATACACCCCCTAGATCTTATCTCCCCCATAAACTTGAAACACTTACACAACATTGATTAAAATAGGTAAAACAACTTAGGAGAGGGGAAAATCGTAACCTCTTTATGCACTAGGTGGTGGCAGAACAGTGAGGCTCAACTGATGTTTCTGAAACATAGCCATTAATAGTGGCTTTGTCAGGATATCAACCACTTTCTCATCAGTTACCACGTGATTCATTTTAATTATCCCTTGCTCAACTTTTTCCTTGATAAAGTGATATATGATTTTAATATGTTTTGTATGAGAATGTTGAACATGAATATTTTTAAGATCTATTGTGCTCTTCTAATAACAATAAATCACCACAGGTTATTTCACCTCATCACCAATATTTTTCAGTTCTTACTTCATCCATAGAAGTTGAGTGAAAGGCTTTGTAGTGGAGATATACTTAGCTTCAAGGATACCAAGATAAGTACTTTCATGTTTCCTTATCAACAATCCAACACATTTCTCCCCAATATTGAACAGTCCACCACTAGTGTATTTTCAGTCAACTATATCTCTAGCCTAGTTAACATCATAAACTGCCGGTAATTCACTATCCCTTTATACAACAAAGTATAAGACACAATTGTGAGTACCTTGAATATATCTCATGATTTATTTTATTACTATCATATGTTCTTCCTTTAGATTACATTCAATGTGGGCCGCTAAGCTTATTGCAATGAAAATGTATGGCTATGTTGTTGTTAGGTACAATAAGCCCCCAATGATCCTTCGAAACATTGCGGGATCTATATAGATCTTATCCTCATGCATTCCATGTTTGGTTCCAACTGCAATTAGAGTTGACAATTGTTTCGAGGCATGCATATTACAGTTCTTCAGCATCTCTCTTGCATACTTTTTCAAATAATTGAACATGTAATCCTTCTTTTAATTCACCTACTGTCCCATGAAATATGTGAGCTCCCAAGTCATAGATAGTTCAAATTTAAATTTAATGTGACTAGAGAATTCATCTATTGATTTCTGCTTGCTACCACAAAATATAACATCATCAATGTAAACTTGAACCATGAACTGGTCTTTTGGCGAATTCTTCACATACAGATTATGATCTACTCCTCTTTTGAATTCAAGATTTTTGAGATAAGAATCCAGTTGGGAGTACGATGCTCGTGGTTCCTATTTCAATCCATAGTGCGCCTTTTTAGTTTTCAAACCTTAGTTTCATTAGTACCAATGAATAAAACCCATTGGTTGTTCAATGTATACATCTCCATCGAGTAAACCATTAAATAATGTTCTCTTGGCATCCATTTTATCAACTTTTTATCCTCTTTGGAGTGCCATGGATAGAAAAATCATGATTTCATCTAGTATAGCCACTGGAGAAATGGTTTCCTCAACATCAACACCGTCTATATGGGAATATCCTTTACATACTAGTCATGCCTTGTTTCTAATGACACCTCCATTCTCATTAAACATGTTCTTGAAGATCCATTTTTTACCAATCACGTTGTGAAATTAGGGTATTTTGACAAGATCCCATGTCTGATTCTTGTCTATCTGATATAACTATTCATTCATGGATTTCACCATAGATCCATCCATTATAGATTCTTCAAATGATGATCGCTCCACAACTAACATAAATTACGATTGTGTGTTTTTTCATATTCTCCTTGTTTATGTGGGTGCACTGCTCTTCCCAATTATGTTATATGGATCAATATAAGCTCTTATGATTTCTCCTATGATATTTAGTCGCATTCTCTCCAAGAAAGGTTTCCTCTTTATACTCTTTTTCTAAGTCAACATCATGATGTCAACCTTGAGTGTTTTTTACACCTTCCTCTATTTATGTATTTGTATTTACTCCACATTCACTTTCTTCCACACCTTCTATAATATCAGCATATGAAATCCCTGAAGAATTTGTGGTTCTCTCAGTAATGATCTTAACATCACAACTTTCCACAATCATTCTTAATCACTTGTTGAAAAACTTGTAGTCCTTTCTGTTCATTGAGTGTCCAAGGAAAATTCTTTCATCTCCATTGTCTCCATACCTCTCTTGATTTCATTATTTGTTTCAGATGTAGCATTTACATCCAAAAACACAAAAGTATTTCTAAGAGGGCTTCCTTCCATTACATAATTTGTATGGTGTCTTCATCTCACCCAAATAAATCCCTATTCAATTTCGAATATACAATGCATCTTGAATGACCTATTTACAGTAATGTCGTGGAAGGCGACTCTCAATCAGTATAGTTAATGCCATATTGTTCACCTGTCGATTCCTACATTCAGAAACATTATTTTGTTGTGGAGTTCTCATTACAAAAACCTCATGTTATATCCCATGATTCCATTAATAGTTTCTAAATTCAATGGAAGTGTATTACCCTTCATTGTCTGATCGTAGCACATTGATTGTTTGTTCTGTATCATTCTCAGCAATTTAATGATATGTTTTCATGCATTCAAATACTTTTTGATTCCTTTTTATAACCACTACACGTGCAATTCTACTGTAACCATCTATAAAAATGATGAAGTACCACACTCCATGAGTTTCGATAACACTTATCAGTCCACATATGTCTGTATGAATGAGATCAAGAAGATGAGATACCCTTTTTCATTTGGCCAATATGAGTTGCATACCATCTTCCCACGAATGGAAGCATCACATGACTTTTCACATTCATGCTTCAGATTGGGAATCACAATAAAAATTTTCAGTTTTGATATTTTTACATGTCTTGTTGATATATGTGCCCCAGTCCTCGATGACACAAATTATTTTCTTCATTAAACGTCATGAAACAAATGTTTTCATTACTATCAACCTGATACAAGATTCCTTCTGTCCTACGTCCTTTCATAAGTGAATTTTATTTCTTTCACATTATAGATTAGCCATTCGAATTGAAAGTGACTATAAATCTTGATTGACAATGGTGATTCGCATACAAGAAAATTATGACTCATACCATCCACATAAAGAACATTGGTTTTCATTAGATCTCCACTAGCTAGCTCAGTACTTCCACAACCTTTTTTCATTAACGCACCATAGTTACCGAACCACACTGTTCCATCGACCCTTTTCTAGATATTCGTTAATAGGTCTGCATTACACATCATGTGGGATGAACATCAACTATCAAGAATCCAGGAGCTATTATTTTTTGTATCATTGAGGGCTACTTCTACAAGATTGTAATTTTCAATTGTCTTCTTTTTCTTCCATGTGTTATTATGTTGAGTGTAGGAAATTGCTGTCCTTGAAAATCTCCCTTTCGTGTACATGGGTTCTTCATATAGAATCTCTTCTTACAGAGGGGAAAACCTATTTTCAAGAGAAACACAATCTTGTTGATGAACATTGTCTTTTCTATAACATCAATATTAGCTGTCTTTTTTACACCTCTTCCTGCAATGAGTAACTTTATGGCCAAATGTTAAAACAAAAATAAAAATATCTATAGAAATTGTTTCTTAAAAATGATATAGGATATGCATTTATTCCCTTTTGTTGAACTCCCATATCTTCTCCATTCAAATAGATCCTTTCCTCTTTTCATTAAGTCATGGTATGACCCAGATATCCTCAACACTGACACCTCATGAGTTTAAAATTCTTCTCACTTTATTTATCCTCATTCCTTCCTTTGTGTGATAGTAGTTAGACGGCCTCTTATTCCTGTAGTCTCAAGGATGGTCTTCTTTTCTTCTTTCAGATTGAATTGGGGGTTTCTTTTTTAGCACTTTAGGTGATTTATCTAAAAAACCCACTGTCATTCGGCCTTTATTTTGGTCACCTTTATTTGTAGTATTTGATGACTCGACCTCATAACTGATTCCAATATTTCCCATGTAAGCAGGTCTTTAATCATTAAAAAAATTTTCAACTCCATTAAAACAAAGATTTTCTCTCTCCAACAGCTCAGAATCTGAGAACCTTCTAAACCTTCTTTCCTTCCTTGATTCATTAGAAATTTATTCACTCTCAAGTTTACTCATAAGAGTAACAAATTCCTCTTCAAGAACCTTAGTAGTCATAACCTTTTTTCAGTCTAGTGGTGAGGTCATTGATGACCTTTTTCTGTACTTCAATTATCAGCTTCGAATCCACTACATCATCAGTGCCTTTATGAAATTTAGACTACACTTTAACACATTCGTCCAGTAGCTAAATTTCATCAACGATTTGATAAACATAATCAGATGATTCTTCTACAATTGACTTCCACTTATTTAAACTCTTACATTTGATCTTATGATTACTAATAGAATATTTATGATGAAACTAGAGATTGGCATTAGTTGTAAACTGATTTTATCCACTATTGTCTTTGGATGGTTCTGATTTATAAGTACGGGCCATCCTGGGACCATGGTTTCTAGTTTTAAATTCTGCTTCTTCTTCTTCACATAATTCATTATCATTATCTTCATTTTAAAAGATAAAACTATTCTTTAGTACTTTCTTTCTATATTTGATGTCTCCCATTTTGAAAAAAAATCTGAGGCTTCACAATTTTTTCATCTTAACTATCTTCATCATTGATCTTTATTATGCACTGAGAGGCAATGTTCCCATGTTTTCCACAAAAAAAGCAAGCAAGAGGTAACATCCCTTTGAATTTCTATTTCCCTTATGGAACTTCTTGGTAATGAGAGAATGAATTAATTTTTCTTCATCATCTTCAACACAATTATTTTTTGAAATTTTCTGTTTCTCCATGGCCATGAATGCTATTTCCTTACTCACTCGAGTCGTAGCATCTTATGGTTTGACTCTCATTTCATATACCACCAGGCTGCTCAGCAGATCATTCAGAGAATGTTTGGAATGATCTATTTCATCAATTGGTAACACCTTTGCATTGTATAGGGTTGGAAGACTTATTAATATTTTCTTCACAATATCAATGTCTTTTATTTCTTCTCTTATACCCCAAATTTCCCCAATGACTTTAGTAATCCGGTTGAAGGAGTCTTCATTCTCATCCAGATGCATCTTCAAATAATCAAACATATTATGCAGGAATTGTAGTTTTTCCTCCTTCACTTTTCTATCTCGTACATATATATTTTCAAGTATATCCCACATGGATTTTACAGAGGTGAAACTCATCATCTTTCGATAGATCTCATCATAAAGGGCTGTAGTGAGTGCATTCTTCACTTTATCCCCTGTATCAGGAATTTTCATGTCTACATCAGTTATGGAAAGGCTTGTTGAATCCATGAATTGTATTCATTGTACTATAGAAAAGAGGACTTAAATTAAATGATATATTATATTATATATCATTTTGTTCTTCAAGATCTCAAAATTACTTCAATCAAAGGGTGGGACTACCCTGACATTGGTTGAATTCTTTATAATGGTATATGACAGATGAAACACCCGTTAATATCCCTTTGATACCACTTAAAGGACCCCCCAACACCCTGAGGGGGAGGGGTAAATTAGGGTGTCAACTTTTTTATTCTAAAATTGTGGATCTAGTTTTCCACATTGGTTGGGACTTGTTAAATATGTGGAAAAAAGAATTTAGGGAGTTAACACGACACTTTTACATGGTTCACCCTAATGGGATACATCCAAGGATCAAACACCGACTATGTTCCTGTCATACCAAAATCCACTAATCTTTACTAGTTTATGGATTAAATGTCTTGGTAACAGATACTCTTTACCAAGAACAATACCTTAAGAAATATTCAGGTAACACTCACTACATTCCTCAGATCACATCCATCAACATATCATAGATCATTGCCTACAGATAAGTTAAACTCAGTTTATCGACAGAGAGGTTTCATCAATAGAATTTCATTGAAGTCTTTGTCTCTGTTCAGTCTGAGAAAATTCTTGCATAAATTTCCTAAAATAATGAACTTAAAATCAATGAACCAGATAATAGAAAGCCTTCCAGAAGCATAACTCCACCCTTGCGCGCAAGACCCAACTTGCGTGAAAGATTTCAGAATTGTCACGAAAGATGGATTTCACAAAACACATACATTCCTCACAACCCTTATCTTTCATGAAACTACCCTGAAGGGTTCACTTGGTATTTATAAGGAAAATTAACACCTTGTTCATAATATTTACTCTCTTTAAATCTTTTTTTGTGGTAAATATTTCGTGCGGCTGAGTTACTGTATTTTTGATGGAATACTATTATAAATTCTTTATGGTTGCCCGAATATTTATAGGCACTGGATGACCCTGTGTGCAATATTTGGAAGCATCTTCATTGGTGAGAATATGTTTCATGATGAGTGAGCTAAGCCTCTTTTGATGTTTCATTGGGCACACAAACCCTTTTGCGCAACATCACCTTTCACACACACCATGAAATTTCCATTTTTCGACGTTCTGATCCGGAAACATGTCTAGCATGCAAGATCCAAAAACACCTTCCATCCTGCATGAAAAAAACAACCTTTCAAGAAATATTTATATCTTTCATGCACAATTCCTTTTCCAAAAAAAAACATTTATCAATTTTTTGATTTTCAGCCCCAAAAATTTCACAAACACTTGAGAATACCGCCACCTACAATACGACTTTCAGATCAAACAGTATGACCCCTTTCTATGTAATCATCCTATTCTTCCATAAAGGGAAGACAATAAAAATCCCAAACCATGATCAACCAAAAGTAGATTGATAATACTAACAAAACTGATTCATTTTCTAGAAAAGAACAACCTTGGTTCCAATAGTGTCTTAGTGGGGGACGGTTCAATCCCTCCTCCAAATTTGAATCCACAACAAACCACACGACAATCCCCTCGAGTGTCCCACGTACAAGCTAACACTGAGAAAATGAGGGGAATAATGAAAAAAGGAATTCACAGACACTCACATAGTATCTTACTAGGATTTATACTACTCACACACTTCTAATCCTAATGAACATAATTCAAAGGGACTCAACCATCACACCTCAATACTGTCCGCTTTGGGCGGCACTGACTTAACCACATGGTTTTCATCGCATCACTAAAATATTTCTCAGTGGGGGGAAAGATACCACATCTTCATATTGTTGAAACTATGTCTAACAAAATCAACACCAATAGATCCATCACAGCTCAGTCTGATAGGATGCACCCAACTAAACCCCCATAGGTGAGTCTATATACTTTTTAATGGCTCGCGGCTCCACCAAATATATAACTGGAAGGGATCCTACCTCATTACTAGGACCATGCAATAAAAACTCTCAAAACATTAGTTTTTACACCAAACACATCCGTGGAACAATAAATATTTTACATCGTGGAAAAATCATGAACAAATTCATGATGCAACATAGTCATATAGTATATTTGGGGAGATGACTCAATAAGGTTAAGGGAAACCCAAAACCTGGTCTTATATTATACGTATACCATTAATCCCCTACAACTAGTGCCCTAATGTACTATGTTAAAAGGATGATTTTTAGAGTTCTGGTGTACGCATATGTTCGAAACCTATACCAACATTGGATTCAATAACCTGAAAGCCAAAATGGAAACATCCTAACACTGAGCTATGGAAACCAAACCAAGCTCGCGAATACAGTCCGAATGTGGAACCCACTATAATACCAATAATTTATGTCCCAAACCAAGAGGTATTAAGCCACGACTTCACAATCCTACCTCCATAGGCTAGGGGTTGGCATCCAACACCGAATAGGCTATCAAAAACTGGGTGGACGTATCCTAAAGTACCTACACACACACACACACCCAAAAACATATCCATGAAATAATGAAGTGACATATACACAACAACTGAAAAATAAATCACTTGAATACATCTATCCCAAACAATAGTACAACATATGTAAAAAAGGTAAAATATGGGGTCCACCAAACAAACTATAAAAGTGTCCAACCTACTCTGAAGGAGGGGATAGTTGTTAAATACCCACCAGTATGCCTTGCGACCAAGCTCCATTGGAAACCTTGGTTAGTCCATTTATTACGCTCTTCATACTCCTAGTCTAACTAGGACTCCATCGAAGGGTATGTTGTCTGAACAAGGAAAAAGACATGTGAGAAAAAATCCTTAGTATGGGTGAGTATAAGAATACTAAGTAGGCACCCCAAAATCTCAAACCAAAATTTGTGCATCTGATTGGAATCAGTTACCTCAACCTAGTCTATGGGAATCCATAAAATAGAGAAGCTCCATCATGAGACCATCCATGGATAATCTTGATTGGATAGCTCATCGTCCCAAGGTGGTCAATGGAAAGACATATTCCATAAGGACTCCCAGAACACACCTAGATATAGTTAGCAGCATCACCAAGTCTGATGGTCCAGACCATGGATTATCCACAACTAAAAACTCAAGGTTCCCACACACACTAACAATGGTATCATGAGGTACCGACCATATAGATTATAATATGAACCAAGCCATTATCGATAGAACACAAAAATAAAAGGGAAAGAATAGAAATCTCGAGGTCAATGAGCCAAGAACGCCATCCGAGATGGCACTAAATAGTGTGATTCCAACAATGTGGAATGGCTCCAATTTTAGGGTTTAATAAATTGTAGAGATTCTCACTCATCACCACCACCCCTCATTAGAGGGAGTACTATCTTCAAATCCGAACCACTAAACCTATATCTCTCTGGTATGAAGGGTCCCTCGACTCATAACATTGAGGGGGATCTAATTCATAATAAGGAATAATTAATAGCATGTGGAGGGTCCCAATTCTACTACAACCCAAAAAAAGGGGAGGACAACTCCGTAAACATGAACTCATGACCTGGTACAACAGGGGATAAACACCCTATGAATGATGATCCCACAACCTAAAACGGTAGGGGAACACCACACTATAAAATGTGAACATGTGACCTGGTATGATAGGGGAGTACCACCATATAAAACATGATCATACCCCCAAAATGGTAGGGTATAACATCTCCATAAAACATGAGATCGCACATACAGTGGGGGACTACCGCTGTGGGAGATGTGAGCACGCTCCCATGCTTGGTGAGCACCACACTGAGGAATATGAGCCCACACCCACATTAGGGGAGAATTTCTATGTAAAAAAACATTCCTCACCCACATTAACAGATAACCAAATTGAGACAAGAGGATTCACACCCTCTTATGACATGGGAGGACCAACACGAATATTCAAGAAGACTGAAGAGAATGCGCCTTGTCATGGTAGGGGAGCAGTCCAACAACACAAAAATAACTAGAAAACCAATACCCTAGTCTATCAAAGGATTAACAATGCATGAGGGTGGTACCAAAAGGTAACAACCCCACTACCATGATTCGGGGTGTCCCATAATCCATATCGGAGTCCACCATAACATTCTATATATAAAAACACTCAAGATAGGCTATTTACATTCCCAAAATGGATAATCTATGAGAAGGTCACTATTCACCACAACAATCTCAAACCAATCACATGGGTCCAACTCATTGATCCCAAAACAAATTATAAAGATCAAAACAATATGATATTCTTGATAAAACACGTGGAATTGACTACCCATTCATCGAAAATGGACACCTGGTGAAAAATAACATTTCACCACAAATTCCCTAACTGGGACACTTTGGGACCACAACATGATTTGAGTTTATACACACAAAATCGGTCATAAAACGTGAAAATTAATTCTAGGGTCCTAATTCAATTAACGGCGTCTAATATAGTCATCAAACACAGGAGATACGCTCGATCAAGGGTTTCCCAAATAATAATAAAAATATTATTATTATTATAAATGGATGTTTTGTTCCACAACGTATCAATCCAACAAAAATGTCATAAAATTTTCCTCAAATGTTCAATCCTAAATCAAGGGTCACATCTCTATAGACGGAATGCATATTTGACCTCCAGATTTCAAGATATGTGCGTTTTAAAACCCCTAGACCAAACTTGCCAGACCGGTCTGATCTGGACAGTCTGTACCCCCTAGGCCAACCCACTACATTCTTCTCGACCCCCACTATGATTAGGACACCTTAGACGTATGTAACTCTACCAAAAAGTATTCAACACTACCCTACGACCACTATTATCACCTTTTTAATCATTATAGCCTCGGCAGAAACTGCCATGATGTGATGGAAATCTCGTCTAGAGCTTCCATGGACAACCAGGACCACTCTAGTGGTGCAAGAATCAAATTAAGACCTATCATATAATAATATGGACTATATATTTACATACAGGATAATTATATGCATAATAATTATGCATAAATGAGGAAAATGGGATAAAAATTCAAAATCTCCTGCTTCATGATGGAATATCAAAGCTTCAGGTGATGAACTGTGCCTGTGATGCAATGATTCTCGATCAGCCGATGATCAGCTGTGATAATTTCCACACATGTCTCTTCCTTCATTAAATCATCGATGAGGAAGGGGGATGAGGCTGGTTCCATGCACACTAATAGGGAAAAATGGAAGGTGGAATTTATTTATTATTTATCAAATAAATTTATCCCATTTAACTCCTATCCCCGACTCGCCTCAACACTTAAAGCTGATGATGAAAACATTTATGCTCCTCCTAGGGTGAAACTGATGTTCTGAGCCCAACCATTGTCTCAAAATTTCTATCAAAATCTCTATTTAGAATTTATTTGAGCCGCTATCCAAAATAAAATATTTTAATTTATTTATCAGAATGACAACAATATATTTTTCTATAGTAGATCCATGGAAACAAAACGTATACCCCACCTAGGGAAAATATCAAACTCAAGATGAATCTATCCCCTCAGATTTCTGATCCTAACTAATTTATTACTGATAACCCTTTTCTTCCATGTGCATAGTACAATGATACATAATGAATTTACAAAATGTATTCAGGGCAAACTGGGGTACAAAATCACACTCCTCAGATACTAGATCTATAATTATTTATAGGAATGTTACAAAATCTGATATATCAAAACCCATGTTTCTACACTTAAATTAAAATTATTACTTTTTAAATGTTTTTAAATTGGTTTTAAAAATGGATTGATTATTTCAATAACTTGGAACATATTTGTATCTTATATGACATGAGTGGTATCCTATTATTTTATGAATATGTATTGCATTAATTTTTTCTTTATATGTTTTCATAGTTACTTTTATGGAAATGTATTCATTTTTACCTATGAGGATATTATATTTACAATGTGATATTTTTTGAAAAAACTATATATTGATATTTAAAAGTTGTTTTCTCATGGGAATAAAGTTGTTTTCAAGGATTATATTCATGATTTAGTCCTTAGACATTATTGAAGAAGGGTTGATCCTCATTATAGCACATGGATGATCTCGATATATTTTCTAAGAAGGGTTGATCCGTATTATTGATCATGAGAAATAGGTGAACCTGATATAGGTTACAAGAAGTGTTTTACCCATTGTAGATCTCCAATGCATTGGGTACACTAATAAAAGATTTCTTTCGTATGTTTATTACATTTATATGGGTGAATGTAAGAGTTATGTGGTAATGATGTCCCATGGAACCAATGTGATTCTATATGATTTATAAATGGTTGTTAAGGAAATGTTTTAAATGGTATCCATGTTTTCCCCGGACTAACGATTTACATTAGTTAGGTCCCTTACTGATTATTTTTTCTCATCCCAATTTTTAAAATGTTTTTCACAAGTTTTACATATTTTTATGGACAAATAAGATGTCATAATAAATTAAATAAATATGCTTCATAAAAAAGAAAACATTATTTATAATAAAATGGATTCCTTTTGTGAAAAAATAAGTATTGAATAAATGTGTTCATTTTAAAAGTATAGGTTTATTATGTAAGAGTTATTCCTAATTCTATAAAACAATATATTTAAATGATTATTGGGAAATTAATGGGATTTATATATTTAATATAACTTCTACCAATAATGTTTTAGGGTAGTTTCTTACAATTGGTATCAATGAAGGGTTTAGAATACATTAGATAATATCATGTATTCAAAACACTTATCTGGGTCATTATATGATAATAAATTTAGTTTTATTATGTGATAAATTAATTAGAAACCCTTTTGGGGAATTATTTTATGAAATTTTAAGGTGATTAATGGTGTTTGGAGAAATTTATTTTTGGGGAAATTATGTTTTGTTACTTTTTTGGGATGAAAAATGAATGGTATGAGATAAACATTGAGATTTAAATTTGTTATGTATTTTTGAAATGAAATATTCAATATTTTTCATTTTATAGGGATTATATGGTTTTAAAAAAATAATAACCCCTAAGAAGGGTGACATCCCTCCATGTCCAAAAATGATATGAGAATCGAACTCTCAATAGAAGGATGATGAGGGTGTATTACCAACCAATGGCATACATGAAGTCTCATGTAAGTATAAAATTTAATTTTCTAGTTAATAGTTTTAATGAAATAAATTGATTTTGGGATAAATTTTTTTATCATATTAGAAAAAATATTTATGGATTAAGTGATGAATTTTATTTTAGAAGACATTATATATTTTCAGAATCCTATATGATCAAGGTAAATAGAATTCTATGGTTTTTTATTTTAACAATAACAAGTGAATTATTTTTAGGAATAATATATTATTCAATCATGTAATTTTTGTGATTTACATTTTTTATGTAAAAGGATAGAATATCTTTATGATTACATTGGAAATTACTTTTTGGAATGAGACTTCAAGAGAAACTAATGTTATTTAGAGATAATTATTAAACTTTATCATTGAATACATTTTGATCAAATCCTTATATTTTTTTGTTGATTTTAGTATAATATTTTTGTGTAATATTAAGGATAGTTATTTTTTTAGTGGTCTATATTGATCTAAATGTATTAATTATGAGTATTGGAGATTTTGTTAGATTTTAATCACAAAAAGGATTAATTATTTTTGGGGAGTTATCTTATATTAACATAACTATTTTGGATTTAGTTAATGTTTCATGGTAAGAGAAATATATAGTTAATATTTTCAAGATTATATGATTCCCTATATGTTTATTCCAATGATCGAGGAATGATAAATTCTATTTTAATACCCATCATTTTGGGAAAAAGATGAGTTTTTGGTAGAATTTGATTAATGAAAGAAATTATACTTGTCATGAAAGTATATTTCTTTTTGTTATTAATCATTAAAGTAAAATAATTTCCCACTTATATGAAATTATCTTAATAAAAGTGTTATCTATTTAATTTTATTTCTAAAAAATTAATGACATTTTAACACATCATAGACCTATAGTTTTTTGATAGCTAACATTCTCATGACTATGTCTTATGGAACTCCCCATAAGAACATAATAGTTATTTTGTCTTTCACATCCGATTTTTATTCATGGAAACTTCTTATGTGTTATATCAGGTAACCCTATTACATATCCTCTTTTTTATTATTTTGTTTATGTTTCATTAATAATTATTCTGATGCGAGATTTCAATAAGGATATTTTTAAAATTCAAAACCTATTTACAGATACATTATTCAAATCGTGAGGAAAAAATTTATTACTCTATGGGATAATGTAATATCTAGAGTTTTTAAGAGGAAAAACTATGTTTGATATGATACATAATACTCCATATCGAGTATTAATGAATAGCTAAATATGATTATTTAATATGATAGTTATCATATAAATGTTCGAATGAAGGGAATATAAAGTACTGAAAAAATTATAAACATATTTTTTAAAATGTATATATAATTAATTTTTCTGTGACCAATTAATTAGAAACGAAAATAAAACCCTTTTTTAAATAGAATGGAATGATTTTATAAAAAACCATTTAAATATTCACACATGTGTTTTAAACCAATAAATAATAAAATAATTCTTATAGGTTTATGTTAATGATATATATATAATATATTAATTATAATATTTAACTACCATCTTATATGTTTTTATAAAAAATATGAGAATACATTAAATTTTTTACATTAAAGAACTAATTTTTAAAAAGTTATTTTTACCACCTTTTAATGGTACACTGGTTTTAAATCTAATTTTTAATACATTCTAAAATTATATTTAAAAAAAATTATTTTATTAAATAGGTCTATAAATAATTTCTTTTGTTGAGGATTTGGTATTTTTAGATAGGGTAAATTTCTGATGAATAGATAAAAAATAATGCATTTTAATTGAAAGCTTTGATATCTTCTCATTTATTTATACTATAAAATTATCTTTTTTAATAGTTTTAAAGTATAATTAAATCAGGATTTATCACTTAATTCAATTAAGTTCAATGTATTAAATTTCACATTGAAATTCAATGTAAATAATTTGTGTACTTCTCATGGTTTTATATGAAAAAACCGCATTTCTTATTCCATTAATATGATAAATTTTCAATTAATTTCCCCAATTATGAGTTATTAATTTAATAATATTTATTCCATATTTGGAATAATAATGGAATATATTTTTAAATAAGTACAATTTTTTGGAAATTATAAATAGAATCATTCGTAATCTTTTTATTACCACGCTTAAGGGTTAAATAGGTAATTGAGGATAAAAATAATATTGAAAATATTATAAATTTAACCTAAAATATGTCCTAATTTTATTAAATGATTATTTTTAATCCCTAATAATTAAATTATTAATTATGAGTCAATTTATACATTTATGGATGTCAATATAACTGGAATAATATTATATTCCTAGGAATGTCAATTTTGCCAATCTTTTGTTATCTCCAGGTAAAATATTTTTAAAATTTGTTTTATATAGGTCATAAGTTAGACTATAGAATGAAATTTTAAACATAAAATATGTATCAATGTCACGTAAATTGATTTATAATTTGAGTGATAACATAATAACCTTATATGGTGACATAAGGATGATGCATTAATTGATTAATTAATGGAAAAATCAAATAACTGATACTAGAAAGATTAATATAAAAATATTTTGTATTAATTAATGTCATATAAAACATTTATGGATGACTATGAAATTTTATGGAAGCTTTAATAGAGTTTCATGAAGGTATCATGTTGTTATGATATTTTTAAAAATTCATATTATGAATAGTGTAAAAATTTACAATATTGATATTTTAAAATAAATAATATTTTATTAAATGATATAAATTTCATAAAAATATACATTTTATCCAACTAATTGCTATAATTATAAAAATATTATAAATTAATCATTTATTTTTGGTCTTTTATTTTATTGTAATTTTATTAAACATTAACGACTATATTTCATGATATCACGGGAAAAATAAAATGGGTAAATATGGGTTAAAACAAAATGATATGGTTTAAAAAATAGTCAAATCATATATAATATTAATTAAAATAAGGTAATTCAGACCAAAATAATAAAATATTATGAATAAATTATTTTGGACACATTTTTACTAGAATAATAATTTATCTTAATTTAAATTTTTGAATAATTCAAAGGGTTCCCCTCCCCTCTCTAGTAAAAGGGAAACCATTAATCATATTTCCCCACCCTTAAAAACCATTTTATTCATTAATTATCAACCAAAATAACTTCTTAAAATCACTCCCTGCATTATAGAGAGATCATTTTAGTCTGAAGACCCTTTTAGGGGTGTAAAGGTGTTAATAAAAAGAGGTTTCCTCATAAACATATATTGTTTTTAAATAAATATTTTTATTTTACTTATTATTTAAGAAAAATAAAATATTATTAACCCATGAAGAAATAATAAATCAAGTATTTCTAATATAATTAGATTTTATTAGTATAATATCATCACCGAAATACATCTCCATTTTCAACAAATGGATGAAAATTTAATTGTTTGGGAGTACCTGTGGACTATCCCTTCCATAAATCGATAAAATTAATTTTCCATCACAGTCTCTCATTAAAAGTTAAAATATTGGAATTGAGGTATATATATATGATATTAATTAAATATTTATAATTATGAATTAATAATATATCATTTATATTCATACCATTCCATGTAGATGAAAATTATTACATCGTTCATGCATACGTGTGAACTATCACCTTGACTAGGTGATGTGATTTTTTTTGATCCCAAAATTACATGGATGGTATATATAAGTATATTTATATTATTAATATTGTATTTATTATAATATTATTAATATGTATATATAAAATTATAATTACCCTCTTTGTAAAATGATCATTGAATAATGGAGACGTTACTCATGCGTATGTATGAGTTACCACATCTATGATTGTAATGTTGTTCATTTTTTATATCCATATATAATATATCAATTTAATAGTAAAATTTATATATAAATGTAATTATTATTTCATTAACAATTTTCTGGTGATGATTGACATATGACCTCTTTGACTACTGACATTATAAAAAGTTCATTTTGGACTCAAGTACTTAATATCAACAAATCATCTAACAGGAATATAATTAATTATTTAATTAATATAACATTAAAAAATTTGTTTAAAAGGAATAATTAATTTGAAAATGTTTATTATGTATGTAAATAATTATCTAATGTTTATTATAAAGGAATATAATTATTGTACATGATGAGTTAGACTAATGGTAAGTGACTACTTAACTAAAACATCATTATAATTTTTAAGGATTTATTCATGTAAAAATTTCCCATTAATTTCCATTTTTTCAAATTGAGTTTTATGAATTTATTTATACAGAAATAAATATTATAGTTTCTTGAAATTTCCCTCAAATATTTCAATGTGGTATGGGACACATTGATTCAAAAAGTATATATATATTTAAAATTTTTAATTAGGTTTTAAAAATGGATTGATTATTTCAACAATTTGGAATTTTTTTAACTTATACATCATTAGTGATATATTAATCATTCAATAATGATTATTACATTAATATTTTTTTATAAGTTTTCTTAATTATTATTAATGTAAATGGTTTCATTATTATGTTAACTAATTTTTTTATTTTAAAAGTGACTTTTTTAATAATTGTGGATTTGGATATCTAAAAGTTGTTCGATCATGGGTTGAAATGATTTTTCAAGCTTTTTATTAATTTATTTTTCCTTTTAAATTATATACGAATGAATTATCCCTATTGTAGATTATGAGAAATGGGTTAACCTGATATAAATTATTCAAAGGGAGTGCCCCAATGTGGCACCCTGATGTGCATGGTACTCAATAGATGGATGTTCATTATATGGTTATTTCATTTTAAGCTTCAATTTAAGAGTGATATGGTAATAATATTTTGAGTCACCCATGTGATTTTTCTATGGTTTTTAATTAGTATTTGGGTAAATGATTTAATAAATTTTCATGTTTTCACTCAAGTAATGGTTTACTTTTTTATATCCTTTACTGTAATTTTTCCCCATCCAATGTTTTAAAATGAATTTCACATGAAATAAAGATTTTTTAGAAATAATATGATATTATGATGAATGTATTGCTTATGTGTCATGAAAAAGAAAACATAATTTATTTTAGAAGGAATTCCTTTTGTGAAAAAATGGATATTATGTAAAAGTGGTCATTTGTAATGTGTCATTTTATAATGTAACAATTTGTAATTATTAACTAAAACTGTATACCTAAAATATATTAGGGTAAATAATTTTATTTATAGTTTTAATATAACTATTATATATAATAGTTAATGTAGGGTCCTTAAAGAAAAATAAATTGTTACTCTTTTTGTAACATTTCAATCAAAAATCCCATGAATGTACAAAATTAATTTTTCCATAGAATTCCATTAGTAATGAATGATTCTTCATATAATATATATTTTTTCAATATATAATTTATTTTAAAAAATTAATTTCATAAAAGGACATGCATCTCTAAGAAGGATGTTTGTGATGAAACCCTTATGTCAACCTCGATTTGTCATATAAATTATTTATATTCACGAATAATAAACATATATTATTTAAATAAATTCATTAGAAAATTTTACATGTTTATTTTTTATTTTTTTTTATTTATTACCACTTCTTGTTTATTTATATATCCAATTAATTTCATGTTAGACATTTTAATGATAAACAACTCTTATATCCAAGATCACTTAGGTTTGTTGAATAATTTCAAGGATAATAAAATTTAATCCTATAAATAATTTTAGTAATAATATATTTATAATTTAGATAATTGAATTATAATTTTAAAAACTACAATGAAAAATCATTATGAAAAAATGGGCAGTATTACAACCATGGAGATGGCAGGTCATATATACGAATGTGTAACATTTACATTATTCGATGATCATGAAGGGGGAAAGGTATGTGTGATAATATATATATATATATATATATATATATATATTATGATACATATTTCATATGTTTCATATTTTTTACTTATATAACCTTAAATACTATATCCATGTGATGTGTTAATAAAAGTGAATCACATAGCTTCACAAAGAGGTTGTTTCCTTATACACGAACAAACTTATTATTTATTCAACGGAAGGTATGGTATGGAATTTTATGAAAATATTATTTCAGATAATTATTAATATCTCATTTTTAATATATATAATCCACTAGTTATTCATTATTAATTTTATTTAAAGCATAGTTGAAGAATAAATAACATAGTATCGTGAGACGATATTTTACCAAACACACGAGCGATAATATCATATTTCTTATAAATAAGAATGTAATAAGTTGTATTTCATATTAAAAATTTATAATTATTATTATATCATAAATATCATAAATAAAAATTTAGTAAATTATTATATCCATCAATAAGAAGAGGTCATTGAAAATGAATTATTTTAGTTTGTATGGTGGTGGTCCGTCGTACACATTCTTAGAATAATAGTTCACCAAATCAGGGAAGGAGAGATGGTTATATAGAAAAAATATATATCATAGAATTGTATAATTATATTGATAATAATACATTTTTATATCATCATTTTCAATTATATTATAAGGAGGTGGTAGAAGAAATAAAATAAAACACTTGATTAAGAATGATTCTTCTTCTTTAGATAACTTCTAATGATTTTCACCCAAATCCTTCTATGGTTGTATTTATAAAAAAAAATGCTTTTATGGTCTTGGTACAGAATTATGAATGGATTCTGAGAGGTATTTTTTAAATTAATGTGTTTTGAAGTGGTGAAAATAGAGGAGTTGATGGGATTATTTTTAATTTGGGGAAAAGAAACACTTGGAATTTTTCAAACAAAAGAATTACATCAATATTTTTCAATTTAAAAAGGGTAAAAAATGGATTATTTTAGAAAATAATAAAATATATGGTCATAATATGACAATAAAATAGCAATTAGACATGTTATGGACATTTTTAACCCTAATATCATTCATTTAACCTCGAGGGAAGGTATTTATACCTTATATGGGGTGATTAATTTAATCTGTTTCTAGTATTCATTATAGTAAAAAATTAATTAAGATATATTAGATCAAATAAATAATGATTATTACAAATTGAAATCCATTTTTGTAAATTTTATTAACAAAATTATTAGAAATTAATTTAAAATCAGCTCCACAGACATAGCTAAAAATTATTTTTATGAGAAATTAATTTTTCAAGAAACAATGTGTCTTATAATATCTATATTACACATAACAATCATGAAAAAAATTAAAATTAATATTTAAAAATATATTATTTATAAATTAAATTTAATTAAATCTTTATTAGGTATTTTTGTGTTAACTAAGAATGAGAAACATTATGTTTATTATAATAGTTTTCAGATAGTATCATTTTCATTCCTAACATTAAAGCTATCATAAAATAAATTATAAAGAGAATATAAAGTTAATTTATTGGATTTAATATAACTATATAATAATTATGTAAATTTTTAATAAAATTATTAGAATAATGGTACTTATAAATAACCACATTAATTAAAAATAATTGAAGCTTTTATAATATTTGGTATTTCTTAATATTCATAGAAATTTTTTATTAAAAAATAAAAAATGAGAAAATATGATAATATAAATATTATTATTTTAAAAATAAATTTATTTTAATAAAACATAATTTCTAAAAGGTTCATGAAATATTTTAAATATTTTCTCATAAAAGAAATAAAAATCATTTTCGAATGAAATAAAACAATTTTGTGGAATAAAATATATTTTATGATGCAAAGTAAATATTTGTTAATAATTTATATATAAATTTATATAGAGTTAGAATATTATATATAATGCATAATGTTGTCAATACTATTAATACATTCCAATTTAATGGCTAGGTTATATGATTCAAGTTATAATAACAATATTTTAATAATTTATCTCGTTTACTTATACTAACTACATTATGTAATTTAATCCATCTGAAAAATTATTTAAAGATAAATATATTCAAAATTATCTAGATTCTACATTATACCCCCTAAAAATAATTTTTACATGAAATTTTAAATATTTCCTAGAAATCAAGGATTGGAAATATGAAAATTGTTTTCTAAAAACCCCACATTGTAAAATAGTTTAATAGAACATCCTCTTAAAAAGAGGAAAAGGAAAATACAAAGGTCGTAACATAAATATATTTATATATATAATAGCATTGGTTGAATTGGATGATATGATGATGGAAAAAATCATAAATAATATGCATAGTGGCTGAGATCATTGATCACAATAATGTGAATAATCATGGGAAAATTATCATACACAAAACCATAGATCTATGACATGTTAAAATTCCATTTATTAATCAGATATAAATACCATAGGATAAGTTTTTTGTGTCGATATCATTTTCTTATATTTTAGGGATTACTATTCTATTAACATAGAGGACACCCTGAAATATACTTACATGACATACATTTGTTTTGTAAACATAATTTTATCCAATGGTTTTCCTTAAATAATATACCACATTTCTAATTTATAATATGAATAAATATTCAATATGAATTTTCATTTATAAAAAACTAACATTTAATTTTAAAAGATCATATGGTCTGTAATATTTATCAATTTATTACTCCTATATTTATTTAAAGAAAAATGGTTAGTACAAAGTAAAATAATTAAAAAAATAAAATAGAATATATTATAATCTAAAATTAAACAATGAAATGAAAGGTTTAATATACTTTATTTCATTGATAAATAACACTATATACAAAATAACCTCAATTATATCATCATTAAATAATTATTAATCCTCAATGGACGACTCATACGCTTTAAAAATATATTTTTCATAACATGAAATTATTCTTCCCAAATCTTCCCTTACATTAATCCTAGAGGTTATATATATATATATAATATCTTAATGAATCATTTACCAAAATATCGTTAATCACCACTAAATACAAAAAACTCCAAAATATATAATCCTTTAATATGCTTCAAAAAAACATGATAGCATTTATACACCACATTTTTAATGTTTAAACAATGTTATACTAACTAGTACATCATAAAGGAATGTTTTAGGTGATTCAGCCCTTATTTTCCTTTTGTCATAGGGTTCCAGCCCTGTGACCTAGCCAAATATGTTGGCTTTTCACCCAACATGCGAGAATCCTTTTTTATAAAAATATGTAAAACCATTGTTATAAATTTTTTAATAAATCACCATTATCATATATATATCTCATGAATTTGATACTCATGTAGAAAAATACATTATACAATAAATCACAATTTTTTTAACCACTATAGTTTTCTATACTGGTCAATATTTTCAAAAAATTCATTTAATAATATTTAACTATAAAAACATCACCATAAACAACATATCCAAAATGATCTTTTAATAAATAACAATGTTTTCCAAAATTAACACCATTCCATCGATTCACGATTCCTGATCATTGGTAACATTAAATATATGTATGAAAATTGTTACAGAAAAAATATTGTGGAATAATACAAACAAGATTCATGATTCTTGTATCTAGAATACAGTTGATTAAATAAATACTCCAACAACATGATTATTATGTTCCAATACCCAAAATCATCAATTATTCTATTAAATTATTTTTATAATATTTATACTTAATAATTAATCCTTGTTTTGGGTTATTTCATTAATTAATGGATATGTTCCCCACATATACGACATTGAACTATTGGTTACTCCTTACGTTGAAATTTATTTCCCAATGTATTCCATACTAGACTCTCCATTTTTATTTATTAATTATCTACTTTATTCCATGATTTTCTATCAATAAAGCATATTCATGTTTGGTTATGGCATTCTCCTGGTTTTCTCATCAAACATTTCTATCATTTAGGAAGTGGGATATTATTTTATCCTTTATCTTTATCAAATTTAATTACATGATACAATTTCCCATTATTCATTAGTGTTTTTTGAAATTAAACTATGCTATAATTGTTGATCATAATTCCAAATAGATAATTTTTCACTTTTAAAATATATTTAACTACTATTCCAATTATTTTATATGTTGAAATAGATAAATCATTACATTTCCCATCATATTGGTTTTTGTAATTATTTATCATATTTACCACCATTTACAAAAAAAATAAGTTGATAATTCATGAACATACCAATTTTATACTTATAAACCTATAAGTAATAACATATAAATGATAATTATGTCATTATATATGGGTATATTGTGTTCAATCTATGATATCATTTTTAATTATTCCTATTATGTATTATAAAGTAATAACTCATTAAAGTAGATCAATATGGATCTTAATGAGTTTGTCAAATTTCAAAGCATATCCCCTAGGAGTGTCAAAACAGTTTCGATGTATAGTATAGTTTCAAGTTCCTGGTAATTCTCAAGTAATTCTTGATGAATTTTTTTAGTAGTTATCACCCATATGAATATCTGTGCCTGGACCATGTCCACTTGTAGCATCTAGACATTGATGTAATTTCATATAAACAACAAGATCTATACTACCCCAATATTCTTGGATATTTTTTATACTTATTATTATACTAATAAATATTCCTAGGTCTCCTAATAATATTTTCTCATCCCTTGTTTGAATTAAAAACAAATCATTTTCTGTGATACCAACTATATTGGATAATTCCAATTATACGTGTTATAGCATGATTTCTCAAACATAAATGTCCAACAGGTGAAACCCAAATGAACCCAAGTCCTATTTTTTTGGTAAAATAAGTTCATGTTACATCAATGAAACACAAAACATGGTATTATTATTTTATTTTAATTATTGAGTTACAAAATTTCATTTTACCTCCAAGAAATTTGTTAAATAACCTAAGGAATACATTTAGAATTGAGTGAGTTAAAAACCCCTGAATGAGAATAAAGATGATATGAAACAATTACATGTGAGTGAAATTTATAACATGAAATAATAAAACAAAAGGTACATGATTATACACATGGAATCATAACATAAACTACAAGGTATCTTAGGATCACAGAATCATAAAAAAATTGAATCATGATAAAAAATGACATCAACATGAGTTAAGGCTAACCACCATGATAATATCACATAGTGCAAAAGTACCCTAATGAATGACTATTACTCTCTAATACCATACATGATATATCGTGAGACTAAAACATTACCCATCAAATTAGAGCGTTTTCTTGGTGTACCTATCATAAAATATATGTCTGGTTCACCTAGAATTATTTAGGAACACTCATCATATCATGATCATTATTTATGTGTGAAAAAAATAGAAATAAATCATATGGATAAGCAAAATAATTACCTATAAAAATTAATGTGTTGCATAAGCATGTCTAATATCACAATTAATGGAAAATTCATAATGATAGAATTTGGGAGATGAGAATAAGGAATGTACTACCCTATCAATGTAGGTGAGATTGAGAAAATTGTATTTATAACACATATATATATATATATATAATATTTACAATCATTAAATAAAAAAATGCATGTTTTTAATTATTAATATGAACACATTTTAAAATAATAGTATCAATTTTGAGAAAAATATCTATTCCACTATGAAAAAAACATTAAAAGTAATATTCAAAAAATATAGTGGAAATAAATTTCTTTCAAAATAGAGTTTTATTTTTTTAATAGAATATCCAATGAAAAGATTTTTTATGGTTGTGAAAAATACCATTCACTCCTTACAAAATAAAAACCTAATATTCATTTCACTACTTTGAAAAAAAGGGAATGTACATTATTTGGAAAAAATAGAAGATTCATTTTACTATATTTTCTTAATGAAATTATGCATAACAAAATATTTTTTTTATTAAATTAAATTTTTAATTTTCTATAAATATGGTATTTTTGAAGAGAAATGATTATCAACTGAAGAGATAATAATGCCAAATTAAAATAAATTTTTCTATACCATTAAGAACCGTAGACAAAAAATGAAACACTTTCTTAAAAATTTCAAGAATTACTAGAGGAGAATAAAATATATTTGTTTTATTAGGAAATGATCTTATAATTCCCAGCAATTTTTAATCAAGAATAAACAAACTTGATTATGATGAGATTGAAACAAAAACCCCTATTTCATTAGTATCTCTTGAATCATAACTCCCATGATTAATTTAAACAAATTATAATAAAAAATAACTTGATTTATATATAATTATTGATATTATTTTAAAATTTTATGTATATAAACCATTTAAAATAAATTACATGTATATAAGAACATGAGTCTGAATGTAGGATGATTTATATACAACCCTTATATCAATCCCAATTTAACACATGTGTTCTTTATCATCCAAAATAATAAACACATGTTAATTATTTATATCCTTATAATCATTTTTCATGTTTTTATTCATTTATGATTAATGTTGATCATTTAATATTTAATTAATTAACTAATAAATTTTAATTTATAATTTTTGTGATAAACGACTCATATAACCATAATCACATGGGTAAGATGACTAATGTCAATGAAATTATTTTTAAATAATCACCAAAATGGTAATCATGAAACAATTATAATTTTTATACATAAAATATAATTCTATGAGAAACCATGATATATTGTTATGAACAATGAACTATGTAACAATTATAGAGATGGTAGGCAGTAAAAACACATGAGTAACATTTCCATTTTTCACTAATTATGAGGGAAAGTAATTATGTGTTATTTTATATTTCATATATTTAAATTATATCATAAATACTATATTATATATTTAAATAACCTTACATTTACCATCAATGCATTGCGGTAATAAAAATGAATCACATCGCTTCGTGAGGTGGTATTTTTTCACACACATGAATGTCGCTCTTAATTATTCAAGGGATGTTAAGGTAAAAAATAATAAGATATATATATTTTAAATAATTATTAATATTTAATTATTTTCATATATAAACAGATATTTTATAATTATAACATTGCATGTAAAATTTTTGTGAGAAATTAATAGCATATCTTGGCGAGGCGTTACTCCTCTTTACAGATGAACGATATTATTATATTATCTATATAAAAGATATTAAGAAGAAATATACGATAATATAATTCAATAATTATATTATATATATATATCCTATATAATAATTAAAAAAATCAGTATATCTATCCATGACACTTAGTGATGGAGAATGAATTACATCGGTTCATTGGGCAATAGTCTACTATACACTTGATCGAAACATTCATTTTCCATTAGATTTTTTAGGATATAGTTGTAGTTCAGGCCCATTACATAAAAAGGACTAATTGTATGAACTATACCGATGTTATTATATCATCATGGATTAATAACATATTAATGAGGTAGAAGAAAAAATAAAATAAAATTCTAGGTTAAGAACAATACCACTTCTTTGGACAACATTGTAATTTTGAACTGAAAGTATTACTAGATTAGAAACATGATCATAAATCGACTTTAAACATTGGGATGAATGTACGGATGATATTTGGGTAGATATTTTCTAAACCAATTAATTTTATAAGTGTATGACCCAGAGTTTTTATGATTTTTTATTAATACATTAAATTACTTTTATTTCTAGTCATACATGCTATATAAATTTAACCTTCTATTACATTAAATACAATGTCATGCTTGTATTAAATTTACCACATGATTAACTTGCGTTACACACAACAATGACTTTGAAAAAAACAGTGATATATTTTTTATTAATATATTTAAATGTGGTCATTATAAAACTATCCATTAACCTTAAAAATATGAATATTAATAAATAAAATTAAAATTTAATGTAAAATGAGTTTATAAAAAAACATATTTATAATAAAATACATAATTTTCAATAATTTCTTCATATATTTTGTGAATATTATTTCCTAAAAAACATCATTTTTTGTATTCTTGATAAAAATGTTAATATTAGTTTTTTTAAACCATTATAAATTAATTAGTTAAAAAACGTCATTACATAATTCATAATGTGAAAAAAACTTGGATGAATTTTTTGGATTCTCCTAAAAAGTTTAATTTTTTTGATGAACAGTGTAAAATATAGAATTTTAATTGAAATTTTACTTTTTGTTTATTTTATTTATAGAGTTAAATTATTTTTAAAATTATTTTAAAAGATAAATTAGTTAAATTATATATCCATTAAAATAATTTAGGTCATTGGAATTAACATTATATTAAGGTTAGATGTATAATACATTCTAAACTTTAGATCATTTACTCATTAAAAAAATTAATCGCATCAAGTTGGAATGATTAATTTTAAATTATTTTTTTCCACTTATATATATGAAATTTGAAAAAATTTATTCCATATTTTTAATCATAATAATTTTTAATTTATAGTAATTTAAACTGAATTTTTGAGCAAAATTAATTGTGAATGATATAAAAATTAATTAATATATTCAAGGTAAAAAATGGGTTTTTGAGGGGAAAAAAATAAAACAATGTGTGTAAAATATACCCAAAAATAAGTAAAAATAATTTTTTATGGCTATATTTTGACCGACGTACATCTATGGTTTGAATTGTATCCATATTTGATACTTGGTACTTCTGTAAAACATAGAAGAAGTTATTTATTTCTAGAAATACCAAGTGAGTTCCTCCCACTTATAAAAGGCCACCCCTATTATTTCTTATTCACACCATCACACCTATTTATCTTACTAAATAACATTCCAAATAACTTCCCAACTTCTCTCAACTAATTTTAGAATCTTATTTTTAGTAGGTTGAAATCTAGTTTAGGATTTCAGTGAATAATTAATCAGGATACCTGAAGAAGAGGAAATGTTCATTAACAAAAGTTTTTGTTTTATTTACTCTATAACACTGTTAAATTTTTATTAGGTCATAATTATATTATATAATATGTATATTCAATATAATTATATGTTTTTTTATTTAATGACCTACAACCACATCCACATCCATCAAATGGGATACGCAATCATTATTTGTGTATATGAAAAACTACCACCTCACAAATCTATATCGTTCAATTTTTCATCATCACCTATAAATCTTGAGAATAATATTGAATTTATTATTTTTAATTTATCTATATGATATTTATTTTTTTATTGTGATTCAACAATTTCTATATCACCAAAACCCACATGTTATCCATTTTTTGGGAATATGTTAACATTTTTCTTGTATAGAACAGACTACCACTTAGTGAGGTGATGTGATTCTTTCATGATTTAATGAAAGGTATTATGTATATTTTTATTAAATATATTTCATATATAAGACATTAAAATTAATCTATAATGATAATATATAATTTATTTTTTCTTTCATTGAACTCCAAAAGTAAATGAAGAAAAATGTTCTTGTGTACCTACGACCTATCATATCTAGGAATAGTGTATCTCATTTATATAACTAAATTTTATAGACCAAAATAAAGAAATATATAATGAATTTATATGATATTAACACCATGGTTATAATTATGGATATTATACAACCATGTTCATGTTATAAGAGGTCTACAACTATAATAAATCAAAATATTTATGAAAAACAAAGCAGTTATTACCCATGAGGTAAAAATAACAAAAAATCATCAAAAAAGAGAGATAAAGGTCATAAAAAGATCATATATGTTATTTTATATATGAATGTGGTAATTTATTAGATTTATAATAAACTTATTTTAATTATAAAAAAGTATTGAATTAGTATGAATGAAGTTAATATTTATAGTAGTGGATTTCTGTCATAATTTTTCTACTTTGAGACATTCATTATATTATGCAACTATATTATTTGACAAGATGTACATATAGATAATTATATATATAATTTAAATAATATATTAAACCTCATTATATTTTATATTTTATTTTATGTTTTTCTTTTATGGGTCTTATGAGTTAATGTTTTATAATTGAAAAATATTTCATGTTAATGTCTCATCCATTATTTGGATTGCTTATAATTATGTCTGAGAGTATAAAATATTAATATCCATATCACAATAAAACTAAATAATTTTCTTATACTATTAATTTTCATGTTATATTCATGTAATGGTATAATTTCATGCATAGTGGTACTTAAATAAATTGAGAAAACATTTTGAAGAAAATTTGACATTACATACCTCTTCTTTCATAAATTAATATTCTTCAAGAAAATTGTTTTCTAAAAATGAGTTCAAAATTTTTTATTAATCCATTATTATTTTAAAAAATAAATTTTTACCCATTCCTTAAGTTTTAATTTTTTTAAAGTAATCTTCAGGGAATTTTGAAAATATTGTACACATTGAATTTATTAAAAATGATAAGGGATTCTTCATTTTAACATGTACAAAAAAATAGAATTTTATGAAATCTTGATGAATAATTTTATCTGAGCCTCCATTATAATTTTTCAATGATACATTAAATGAAAAGTCTTTCAAAAAATTTCATATTTTAAAAAAATTCAATATTTATTGAATAATTTCCAATATAATTATTTTAATGACATTTCAGAATTATTTTCTCTCAAATATGACACCATTTGACATCACCTTCTCATTACAAGGGATATGATCAGAGGATACCATTCATATTGTTTCTGTAAAAAGATTATGGTTTTACTTCATGATGTTTATGATGTGTATATCTCTTCTGTAAGTTAAACCATGAAAATATTCTTATGAAACCCACTTTATTTAATGGGTATTTATATAAAGAAAGGATTTTGAAAGTCTTATTTTTTCTATAGGTTATTATATGATGAAATATATATGTTACCCATTTCAGTTAATAACGTATGATATTATTAATGATTATAATCTATTATCATGGATAAATATTGTTCTAATTATGTGACCTGTTGGATATATATCTTCCTCTAATGATTTGGATAAATATTTATATCTCTTGAGTTAAACAAAATTATAAAGGAGAGTGAACATGGTAATGTAAGATATGACTAGAATCTGGAATGAAATAATTTCAGTACGACATGTATAGAATCGGTAATAAACATAGATCATTAATATAGGACTTCAAGTGGGAGTGAACCTAATTTAGTAATGGACTTAATATTTTTAGATGGTCCTGTATGTAATCCTTAACTAATATGGAAATGATTTTCTATTCTTATGTGTATGCCAAAAATTCCATGTCTTATGCCAATTTTATGATCACATGGCTTATTTTATTTTATTTCTATATGATTTGTGTCTTATTAAATTAAAATCACTATTTCGGGATTCAATATTAAGAACACTAATATTCATTATATTCTTTTCTAATATAACGCTAATTTTATCATTCACTTATGTTAATGTTATTCTTACATATCCCTCTTATTTACTTTTACTGAGAATCTGATCTCACACATTCTTCTATTTCATTTCCAATGGTTTTGAAGATATGTATTATTTATGATATGTCTAAGAGATTTTTTAGTTGTGAAGAACATAGTTGGATATGATCTTGCTCATTTATGGACAAGTTGATTATTTTTCCATGTTTATAAAGGGACTACACTACTGTGTTCTTTAAATGTATGTTTTTGTAATTTAATGAATATTCATAAACAACTAAGTAATATCTATATATAAAAATATTGGTTCATTATTTTCTGTATCAATGGATAGATTAAGTTAGACATTGGATACTATGATGAGAAACCATAGGGATATCTATAAGGACCTGTATAATGATATGTCTAATGATGAGTATAAGTATATGAAAATTTCTTGGAATTTTGGTAATGTCTAAAGTGAGTTATTTATATGATCTTACATCCTTTTATGGATAGTATAAGAGGATGTGTCTCGGGGATAGTTTTTCATAGGAGTAACACCTTTGGATATACCGTATCGTGATAAACTTGATCGGGAACTCGTGCACAACAACAAGCCTTATTGCACCCAGGGTTTCAAAATTCCTAGGGACATGCATTGGAAATTTAAAATCTCATTATAAACACGTATTAAATAATTAAATATATTATATCTATGAATGTCTTATTATAAATATAAATCATCATAGATTAAAAATAAAGAGTCAAGATGTAGACATCATACACGCGTTTTTACAAGATTATGTGGATCCCTAGTATCATTATTATTTCTTGAACTATGATTCTTTGATTTTAATTAATTTATGTCACCAAAATAATCTCTATTAGTATAGATTGTTTTGGAAATTAATTTATTTTACCCATATTCTTCCAAACCATGTGGGAATTAGAAATAATTATGTTATTTTTATGATAAAAATGATTTATCAAGGTGCGAATTATGTTGGACTTACGATCGAAAAAAGGAAATAACAAAATTATATTGAGACCATAATAAGGCAACATCCCATTAATTTTAGTGTGTTTTATAATCAACATGTTGTAAAGAAAAAGGATCAATTTCACTATAAAAGTATTTTAGATTCTCTAGTGTTCAAAACATGAAAAATTCATTTGGGCTATCTATTATTTTGATGATGAATCCGATCAATCATGGAATCTTATTAATAATAAGAGGTAACATGAAGAAATTGGGTCCATGAAATGGGATGATTTTAATAAATTATTTATCAAGAATTACGTTCCTTATATTCATCATATGAACCTGGAGAAGAATTTCATTGAGCTAAAGAAAAAAATAATGTTGAATCCATTTGTACCTGTTAGTTGAATTTTACAAGAATTATGAGGTAGGATCTTAGTATTATCTTCCAAACTAAATATAAGTATGATTTTTTATTAGTGACATAAAACCAATTATCAAAATAATGATTGGAATAATATAATTTTTTAGATGTGAAGATATTTTTCAATGTTTAATCATGTTGGGATTGGAGGTCTGAGATTCATATCAATATCAAGGTTTTGATAAAAAAACAAATATAGTGTTAAAATAATAATATAAAAATTTGGAGAGAAGAATATTATCATTCCATTATGGTTAATGTGTAGGAAGAAGCATCGATGGAATTGTCTTATGGGGTAGAAAATTTTTCTAGTGTAAAATGGAATATCATCAAACTATTTTTTCTAATGTGAGATAAAGAAGATAGTTAATGATGAGTGTAGAGAGAACAATTCATAGAATAAACCTCCCACACTTCAATGATTCAAGTTTAAGGGTAATGGGAATTATGAAAACAAATTTCTAAACCCAAATTCTAATGAGGATGATTGAAATTAGTAATCTCTTAAGCTGAGGTATAATGGGAATTCTCATGCGATCCTGGTTATTGATAAGGGGTGAGGTAACAATCTGGTGAATGGTATACTAACCATCTACTCTATAACTAAAAATATATTAACTGACTCTGTATTCGTCAATTCATTCATATATAAAGAGTTCTCTAAGGCTATCAAGATACCACCCAAATTATTTGATGTTGAGTTATTAATAAAAACCCATACTGGAATTTTGATCACATATCAAGATTATGATTCGATATCTTGTTGAATTTTTTGGGAATATTAATCATATATATCTTTTTAATCTTTAATTGGTGGAATTATAAGTTTTCTTAGGCATGTATTTTCCTTATCTTCACAAATCGCACATAATTTTTCAAGGAATGGAGATCAAATTTCATATTTCATACTAACCCATGATCGTCTATCAATGTAATGATAAGTATATACTTCTGATGGATAATACACTAGTTGAATGGGTATTAATTCATATTTAGAAAAGGTTTTTATAAAAAATGGTTGGGTAGAAACATAACATTAATGAATTGATTATTTTCCATAAAATAATTGATGTATTTTAGGAAGAGTTTCCTTCACTTGAACCAAATAGTGATTTTGATTTTATTGATATAATTAATACTTGATTCCACAATAATTTCGAAGACTCCCTATATAATGAATATGATTGAGTCATAATAATTAGAGAAGAAAGTCTAAGAAAAACATGAAAAGGGATTCATTCATCAAATTTCATCACCTTGGGGGGAATTGTTTTAAGTTAATATGGATCAATGAAACTATAAATTAATTTTTCTGTTTTGAACAAGAACAAAATTATGGAAAAAATATCTAATTCCTTGTACTTATGACTTGTTTGATCAATATTGCGGATCATAACAAAATTCAAGATTGAAATTCATTCTATATATCATCAACATAGGGCCAGAAAGAAAAATATACCCATGAATACATTGTGCATAAGGTATAAATACTATGAATTTATAGTAATGGAATTGATTCTAAAAAATTCCCTTTTTATCATCATGGGTTTAATAAAAAATCTCTTTATAGATTACATTGATATTTTTGTTGTAGTCTTCATAGATGATATTCTTATCTACTCAAAGAGAAAGGAAAATCATGAAAAAAACAATTAATTTTCTAAAGACACCAAGAAATAATAAAATGTATGAAAGGTTTACTATATGTAATTTTTTATAGCAATCAGTTTCATTTTTAGTTCATATAATCTCAAGAGAGGGTAAATATGTCTTCAAATAAAAGATAAAGGAAACTAAATATTAAACTATACCATCCATGATGGATGATATACATAGTTTTCTTTATTTTTCCTAATATTATTAACTCCTTTTGTAGAATTTATCATGATTATATAATCATCTTACCAATTAAACTCAAAACGGATCCATGTTCCTCGGGACATATAAATATCATGAAAATTTCATGGAACTAAAGATAATGTTTGTTAGAGAACTTGTGTTTAATTTAATATGTGGTGGAGAATGGTTTTAAATCATTGGTTTTACACCAATTGATGTATTAGAATGTATTATTAGGTATAATGAAATGGTTATAGAAAATGCCTCCTCAAAAATGAATCTCGATGAGAAAAATTCTGCAAATCATGATTCAGAGTTAGCTATACTAATTTTAGAATTAAATATATGGAGGAATTATAATTTTTGATAAAAGTGTGATATATATTCTAATCATAATGTTTTAAAGTATATATTCACACAGGAGGAGTTTAATATGACCCATTTAATATGGTTAATGATGATTAAATATTATCGGTTCTCAATTCATTACCTTCCATGGAAAGTTAACAAGGTGGTTAACCCTTTGAGTTGAAATGGGAATGATATCATATCCATGATGAAGATAAAAAATATCCAATATTATTTGTATTTTCAATGGATTAGTCTTGAAATATTAAGGGAAAGGAAAAATTATTATGCTTATCAATTTAATTATAATACACATATCTATGTAAATATTCATGAAGTTTGTAATGTGAATGTATAGCTGTAAAATACAACAATAAATTATCCTTAGTATAATCATGATCATGATTGAACAATATAGTTTATGAATAGTGTATGTGTTACTTCTTTACCATACTTAATGAAGGAGTTTTAAGAGGAAGCTCATAGTTCTACTTTATCAATTCATTATGGATGTACAAATATGTATATATATTTTAAATAATATATATTTTGGGCTAACATGAAGATAGATATCATAGACATTGTATCTCATTATTTGGTATGACATCAACATAAGTCTAATAGAAAAAATCATAAGGTGGGATTTCATCCTATACCCATACCAGAATTAAAATCAGAAAACATCACCATGTATTTTTTAATGGACTCCCCAAAACCTGTAATGATTATAACTCTATATCGGTGGTAGTCGATCACCTTTCTATATTAGAATAACTAATTTCTATTAGAGAAGGATTATATCTAGATAATATAACCAGGACAAGCATTAAATTAGTGGTAAGGATTCATGGGGTACCATATTCCATTATATCTAATCAAGATATAATCATTACCTCAATTTTTAGGTGAAGTCTTCAATAATCACATGATATGGAATTCAGTTTTAAGACTTTATATCATTCAATAATAGATGGTCAATATGAAATAATAATTCAAACCATTTAAGATATTATGATATATTATTATTTGGATTTCAAAGGTTGTTGGGATAAAAAACATTATAATTTTTTGTTTTCTTACAATAATATATTTTACTCAAGCATTTATATTTTTCATTATGAATCCTTATATGTAATGACACATAGATCTCCATCATTTTGAATGATTATGGTGAAAAAAATCTATAGGCACTCGTGATAACTGATGAAATGGAATAGAAGGTTAAATCCATTTAAAGTCACATCAACAAATCATAGATTAAGAAAACAATTAAGTTGTGATCACCTGTGTGATATACAAGTTGAAGTGGGTCAAAAAGTGATTATAAGAATTTCTCCATGTAATAATTTCATGAGATTCATGAATAATGAAAAACTTATCCTTATGTATATCGATCCCTTTAAAATTATTGATCATTTCAGGATGGTATCTTATCAGTTGGTGCTTCCCCAAAACCTCTCTCAAGTCAAAAATGTGTTCCACATACCAATCTTTTGGAAGAACGTAACTGACCATTCTCATGTACTAAACTCAAAAGTCATACAACATGAGTATGATCATTCTTATGAGGAAAAACTTATGGAGAGTTTGGGTCAAAAAAATAATGTTCTAAAAATAGACACCACTCACCTTGTCATGATTTTGTGAAAAAAACCCCATTTTGTAGAAGCTACATGGGAATTTGACAAAATGAGGAGGGAGATGTATCCCCAATTATTTTTTTTGGAGTGATAAATTGTAGGGGGAAAATCATTTTAAGGGGGTAGAGTGTAACAACCCATGTTTTGTTTTAGATTTTTTTTGAATAAATTAATTTCATATGATGAATTTACTTAAAATATACACCATGTTATGTTTCTTTAGTACAACACCATTTTTAGATTACTCTACACACAAAACAGGATAATCATGAATTAAATGTAATATTTCTTTTTACAAAACTATGACATGTTACTAATTTAGTTATTAAAATGAGACCATTATAAAATTTTTTGTTAAACATAACAATATGAATTTCAATAACTACTTTATAAATATTAAGAATAATGGGTTTATATAAGGGGAATATATTGATAATAAAATACAAATATTTGGGTAAGGTATTAATATTTATTGAAAATAATATTTTATAAATGCACTATATTTTATATATTTTTGTGAAAAATGATAAAATAGTTATTCTAAAACTATTAGAAAATTAATTTTAAAAAATAGTATTATATTTTAATTCATAACATTTAAATAATCATATTATAATATTTTGGGATTTTATTGAAAGGATTTATTTTTTTGATGAACAGTTAAATATACCGATTTTTAATTGGATAATTTATTTTAATTTAATTAATTTTTATGTAACAATATATTTTAAATTATTTTTAATTAGATTAATTATAAATTTATTAATACAACTTAGGTAATTTTAATCAATTTTATGATGATATTGGTTATAAAAAACCCTGTGATATTTTGATCTTGTTTTATTTGAAACTCTACTTTCTCATCAAGACTACATGATTAATTATAAATTAATTTCTTCCAATTATAAGAATAAAATTTATAAATATAGATTCTATTTTTGGGATCAAAATATTTTATAAATTATAATAATTCCCTCTTAATTACTTGACAAAATGAATAATAAATGCAATAAAAATTAGTTACCTTGGTTAAGGTTAATATGGGATTACCACAAATTAATAGGAAATGATAAGGGTGAAATTTACACATAAAAATTTCAGAAAAAAAATATTTTCTACCAATATTTCCACATTATCTTTTAAATGAATCTAATTTGACAGATTTTCATCCTTTGTCTTTGTGAAATGTGTGGTATCACTACTTTCATTTCAAAAATACAAAGTGTCTCATCTCCACCACATAAAAAATAAATCCCCTATCCTTCCTTTTTATACACAATCTATACTCTTGGAATCATCCATTTACATTTAGAATCAATTTCAAAATTTTATCCACTCATCCAAAATTCATTATTTTTTATATAAATTCATCTAATGATATATTTTAGTGCAAAATAAATGAGGATACATAAAGAAGATGTGAAAGATGAGTGTTTTTATTTTATTTATTCCTTAAAAAAATTAAATTCTTTATTCATAATTGTTATATAATACCATTAGTGAACTTAATATAACCATATGTCATTATATTAAGGTAAAGACCTACTGAAATGTCCACTTTCATCAAAGGTGTTACAACATCATCATTCGTGTGTATGCCAGACTACCACCTCCCGAACTGATGTTGTCTATTTATTGATTAACACATCTCTAGTCTAGTAATATTGATGGATTTAATTTTTTTAAATTATATATATGATATATATTATGTTATTAATATTTTTTAATAATTGAATCATACATTACTTTATGATTTAAATTTTTCGTGAATACAGTAACGTCATTCATGTTTATGGCGGACAACCCCCTCATGAAGCGATGTGATTTGTTCTTGATTTGAATGGAAGATATTAAATATGAGTATAATATAAATATTATATACATTTATATGAAGTAAAAAATTATTATTTAATTATTATAATTCATATCACATTCATTTATTACTCTCAAAAAAAATTAAATAAAACATAATGCATACATACATGCTACTATCTCCATGAATGGTCTATTTCATTTCCTATCACTATATTATATAGATTACTAAAAATACCTATATAATAAATTTATATGATATTTATATCATGATTATAAATTTTTAGATGACTAATCCATGATCGAATTAGAGGTAAAATATTATAACGAATGAAGAACAGTATAAAAATTACAGCTGTTAATACGCAGGACGTAATATTTACATGAAATTGTTAATAATTGGATAATAAATGGTCATATAAAGAAAATATACTGTAAGAAAAATATTAATATGGTTTTTTAGTAAATTTATATATAATATATATTAAGTATACAAGAGGTTTAAATTAGTATTATAGATGGAAATATATATGGTCAGATATGTTTGTCTTAATTTTCCTTATCTGAGATGTACATTATGTTATGAACTGATATTATTTTACAAGGAGTACATATAGATCCTCTGGCATATAACATCAAGAATTTAAGCATTCTAATAATTTTTTGTATTTTAATTTTTTTTATAATTCATTCTTATAGATTTTTAATTTATGTGTCAAATGTGTGAATGATTTAATGTTACAATCTCATTGTTTATCTGGATTAATTATGATTTTGTATTCAATGATAAAATCTTATGATACATATCTCACGAATTATCATTAATTTTACAATACAAAAGATATTCATGATATATTCAGGTAAAGGTACCATTGTTTTAAATTTTTGTTACCTAAATAAATTGAGAAAGTTCTTTTAATAAAATAAAAAATTATTTATCTCTTCCACCAAAAATCTATTTCCATAAAAAACATGTTTTTAATAAAAATTATGTTTTTATTTCAAACATATTATTTTATTAAAATATTTTTCCCATATTATACATTATTTTAAAAATTCGTAGTAATAATCATGTAATTTTATAAACAATACTCATTAGAATTTTATTTAAAATCTAAAACGAAATTTTTTTTATCATGTATGGCAAGATTGGAATTTTAAGAAATCATTACAATTAATTTCATCAAATATTCCATTATAATATTCTATAGTAGTAAGCATTTACTAATATGGAAATTATTTTCTATACATATGTGTGTGCCAAAAATTCTATGTTTAATGAAAATGTTATGCTCCCAAGGATCACGATCTCTGATTTAATTAAGATTTATGTCTTATTAACATTGATTAATTATCCCATGATTCAATATTGTAAACTTTTGTAAAAAGGGTCTTCTTTTCTAGTGTTATTCTCTTATTCCTAATCCCTCATTTTCATTTAATGATTACACATATCCCTTGATTAACGTTCTTCAGAATCTAAGATAATAATTTCTTATGATTTATTTAACAATGTTATTATAATATTTATTTGCATTGATATATATTATTAGGTTTTTTTATTTTAATAACATATTGTAAGAATATATATCTCACCTATAGACAAGTTGGTTGTGTTTCTAAGTTTCCAAAGGCATTAAACTATTATGCTCTTCATTAGTGTTTCTGTGAAATGAAATGAATAATAATAAAAAATTACTTAATATCTATTTATTATAATAAAATGTATTTATAAGAATTGTGGAACATAAAAGATAGGGGGATGGCCTTCTATAAGTAGGGCATAGGTCACCCTTGGAATTCATGAAAATAAAGAATTGCACCAAAGTTCTCCACTTTACAGAAGGATCAAAAATGAAAAAATTTAAAACCATATATAATATAAAGTCGATATACAGACATAAAAAATGTAGCTAGACATGTTTTGGTTAAGCTTTACCCTATCAGTTTAGTTTAATCCATGGTAAACCAGCCTTTATCTTAACCATGATATTTAAATTTTACTATTTTCACTATACATTATGGAAAAAAATTTAGATGACTGTATTAGATACTAAAAATAATGGTGATTCAAAATATCAAATTAGATTTTTCAAATTAAATTCAATTAAGTGAAAAAATTTAACTATAATTATTTTTGAAAACATGTCATGAAAATTGTTTTTCCTGAAATTGGGTTTTCAAGATCAATATTTATTATTAAAACTAGAAGAAAAATACCCTTAAATAAATTAATTAAAATGAAAATTTATAAATATATATTCTACAGTTTTTATTTAAATCATTCCTAATATGGTTTTTTAATTAGTGAAAAGGATAAACATTATGAACATTGAAATAGTTTTCCAAAAGTGCATTTTTATTCCAAAAAATAAAATTCTATAAAAATCCATTGTAAAGGTTATTAAAAAGTAAATAATTTTATTTAATATAAATACACAATTATTATTTTTATTTTTAATAAAATTAAAATAATAATGGAACAATAAATTACTTAAGTTATAAAAATAAAATATAATTTTATAAAATTTAGTATTCTTCAATATTCCCAGAAAAAAGAAATATTTTTAGAAAAATTCCAATACATATCCCTCATTTATTATAGATTTGATACTTTCAAAAATTATATAAATTTTATATAATAAAATATCTAAATGTTCAATAAATTAATTATGAAATTTTTTTCTTAAAAAATATAAATCATTTTTGAATGAAACATACTTTTTTTAGTGTAAAATATCATTATTTTTGATAAGTGTATATTTATATAGAATTTTTTTAAACAAATATAATGTTATTTGTACCTTTGTATTTATGTAATAATTTACTACATATATTTATAAAATTAATACCTTCATACATAAATAATACATATTTTTATGTTAATATTCATTACATTACACAAACACATGCCTTATAATTGTAATGGTTTAGTATAATTTGAGAAAAGGTACAGAATTGTGTAATTTGGTAAAATATATTCAATATATCTCATACAGATATTCCCATTTAGCGATCATAACGAAAATATCATACATAAAAACATTCCTTACAGACTTGGGAAAAAACCTTCAAAAGGGTGAGCTTAAATGCTTTATATGGGTAAAAATGGAAGATATGTATGCATAATAGGAAAACATGGGTATAATAACATGATTATTACATTTGAAACACATACATTTTTATATTAAAGATTATAATCTTAACACAAGGAATAAATATGGGTATTTAGTAAGATATGAATAACAAGGAAATAACAACCATGATCCGCAAGACAATACCCTTGACATAAGGCATAGATATCTGGCATACACATGATCATAGAAAATAATTTCATTATTAGACCATGATTATTTAGAAAACATATTTGGCAACTCCATGGGTGTGTAATCCTCACATGATGGAAATTATTATATCCTTAATGGTATTACATTCCTCGTAGTGGAATGAGATCACACCCTAGACCATAATAGTAGCCAATGTTCACCCCCAGTAAAATCATTACGAACATAGTCCCTTAAAAAACTAATATCACCACATGTTTCAGTCCAGTTTGTGTCAAGAGATATAAATCTATACCCACTCATTTTACAGTGATATATGCCCCAAAAATCATAGGTTAAAACATAACTCCCATCCTTGGTTATACCCTAACCACTTTCACATAATGAAAATCATATATATTTTTGAAATATGATAAAAAACATTCATCATGTGTAAATAAAGGAAAGGAAAACTGTTTCGTAAGCATCTCATCAAAACCTATTTAAATGAAAAAAAAAATCTTAATCATTACATAATTTCATAAAATCATAAACTATAAATAAATAAGTGTTTTCACAATAATTTTATAATGATATAAACCATAGATGGGAAAAAAATTTCATAAACACCTTTTCATTATAATCATAAATGATTTAGAGAAAGAATGATAATTTTATCGCTGGATCATAAACCTATTAATTAATATATAAAATAAAATTATGTCATATTAGATAAAAAAAGGAATTTGAAAGATTTTGTGGCCTGTTTTTTGAGAAAAATATCTTTTCCAACTGGGAAAACTAAATTTTTAATCATAAATCATTTTAAAAAACCCATTTCATTGAAAATAACATTTTAAACATATACATGAAGTTTAAAAAATCATTTAATTATTTTCTTCTGGAGAAAAATTTCTTTATTGAAAATCACATAAAAAATAAAACATTTTGAAAATTAATTTCTTATAAAATGACATAGAAAACAAATAATGTATGTTTCAATGAAACTAATGTGAAAAAAATTAGTAACATCCATTCATGTTGTAAAAGTTAAAAATAAAATTTTCATTATCCATTTTCTACAAAATCCATAGTGGTGTTTTTTTTTGGAGGATTACCATAATTTTTTTAAAATTGAAGAATTTAAATTTATTTTTTAAATTGATATGATAGTAGTAAATAAATTTGGAATCATTTTTAGAAAACATGGTTTTTGTAGTAAATAGATTTCCCACCAAAGAGAGAAATAATGTTAGATTTCTATAAAACTATTTTCTTGATTATTTTAAGTGAAAATGAGTAGAAATATTGTACTATAACATTTAAATATCATTAATAATCAGATTATAATTAAATTTGTTTTTTTCTTCATATATTATTCATAATATATTATCATCAAATATATAATCATATACAATCACAAAAAATGAAATGGTTGTATCCTAAAATCATTACAATTTTGGTAACGTTGAATTTTGAGACCCATGAAACTAAATTTCTCAAATTTAAATTTATTTCACCATATATTAAATGATAATAATAATTAAATGCATTTCCTATAATTATATACAACACATATATTTAAAAGTTGGTGAATATAAAATGTATGTCACAAAAGTGAAAAGTGATATGGAAAACTCTTACCGTAAATCTTGAATTCATTTGTACATGTTAAAAACTAATATTATATTAATATACATTTTCTAATATATTAAATAACCATATGTACATATATCATTCCATATATGATTTAATTAGGGGATTTTATTACCTTCTTATTAATAATTTCTTGTCATAGTAACATTTCTGGTAATAACAATTTTTTCCATATGTGTTGTGATTTTCTGGACTAATAAAATTATTCAATGTTCTATTTCCTCAAAAAGTGTATTTTTGAAAAAATAATAATTTTTATAAATCTATTATAATTTTAATTCCAATCATGAAATATATTTTTTAAAAATGAAGTACATTACTATCCTGAAGTCGATAGGTTGTACGTACGCATGATTAACATTTCATTTTTTCAAAAATCATTATGGAAAATGGTAGATTAATATATTAGATTTATACACTGATAATAATATATTAGTTTCATATTATTTCTTTAAGAATGATTATACATATTATTGATGTGGTGTGGTGATGAAAAGAGAGATGCATTACTACATGAATATAGTTTCCCACAAGTACAATAATGATTTTATAATATTTCAGTGTGTGAAAATATAAGAAATAAAATGACCTATTATACTTTTATAATGGTTGATATTTAATTAATATTATATTTATTTCATATATCACATATATTTTTCATTCTTATCTTTAATGAAATGCGTTAGTGAAAAACGAATCACATCTCTTCAAGAGGAGGTGGTCCATCGTACACATGAGAAACATTATTGAATCCCTTATGGACTAGAAATTTAAATTATTTATCCGATATACTGAAAAAATAGGAATAATTATGATATATATATAATATATATACATTATATACATCATCACACCATACCGCGATAGGTTTACTAGAAGAATGAAATCCATTTGTTCATGAGGTGGTAATCCGACATACACACGATTGATAATTTCATAACCAATTTGATGACAGTGGAGAATATTGTAGGTAATTAATTTAACATATAAAATCTCAGTATATTAAATATACTAAATTTATTATATCCTCTCATTATAATAATAACTTATTGATGTGTACAATAAAATAAAACAAAAACAAATATTGATGAATGTTATCACTTTTTTGGGTATTTCTCTTAAGGTTGCACCAAAATAATTTTTAAGTTGAATTTTTGAATAATATAATTTTTATATAAAGGTATTAGAGATTATTTCATAGTATTTTATAGGTTTTATAAATAAATATAGATAGGGTGGGTTATTATGTTCGGGGAGTGAGTGCCCTTTTATAATTGAGGAGGAGTAACATTTTTGTAAATACCCAATTTTTTTCAAATAGTGGGGCATCAATTTTACCAAATATTCCTCTAAAATTATTGAATAATGGATATTAGGGATGATGCGGTTGATAAACACTCCCACCACTCAGAGGAACTATATTATTTAACATTTAATTCCTTAGTCATTATGTTTACTCAATTTTTCTCATTTAGTTTTTGTCACAGTAACTGGACACTTTTTATATACTTAGGTAATTTACCCTTAAAAGATAAAATTAAAAGATATATATTATATAACATATACCTATGGATTATAAATATTAAATATAAATTATTAATTATAAATTTCATGTTTGTGGAGAATTAATTTTGACAGAAACTCCTGTAATGCTCAAAACCCCTTTTAAACCTTATTCTTGATAATTAATTTTAACTACATTCATAAAAAATATGGTAAAAAATAAGTTTATATTTTTAGATAATATAAATAATTCTAATTATAAATATTTAATAATTTTTTCATATTAAATTCATACAATTTTCATAATTTAATATGAAATTAATCCCGTAAATGCGATGAAAAAGAGTGTTTTGAGAGAGAAAATGTTCAATAATTTAAAAATTTTCATATCAACATTAAATAATGAAAATGATTTAAATAAAATAAATTAGATTAATAGATATATTATTGATCTAATCAAAAATTAAAAAAAATTTATTTAAGATAATTTTTTATAAATATTTTTAATGAAATTACAGTAATTAATTAAATTTAAGTATTTTTTACTATTCATCCAAAAATGAAGCTTCTCAAAAAAAATTCAATAAATTAACCCAAATATAATTTTCACATACTAACATAAAAAATTAAATTTATATTTTAAAATTATTTTTCAACATATGGAAAAAACTAATCATAATAGAGGCTTTCCAAAGGTGAAAATCAGATTTCTAGTGAAACATAATTTTAAAAATAAAATAAAAATAATTATTATATATTTTCTAAAAAAATAAAATGAATTTTAGACATTAAACTGAATATATAATATATAAATATAAGTCAAAAAAATTGATTTATTATATTTATTGATATAATAAACACTTGTGGACATTAAAATATATTATTTTTTCATAAAATGATAACTTTTATATTCAAAAGGGTTTCATTTTCAATTCTAATTAAATTTCCCCTAAATAATTCATTGTATATGTAAATATATTTTAACAATTTAGTTAATCGTAATTATATTAACTATTTTAATATAAATGTGATCCATATTTAAATTAAATAATTATTTCTTACAAGAAATTCATGTTCTTTTAATGTGGGTCTTATGTGTAATTCAAGATAAACATAGTATTTCATATAAAGAAGTCCAAAATTATGGTTTTGTTTAATAAAATATAAACTCAGTGTTTCATGTAATGCATTATAACAAAGAAGTTTAATTTTAGTAGAAATAAATTTACAAAATCTCAGTGTGTTACATTCTACCCCCTTAAAATGAATTTCACCCTATAAATTCTTCTCAGTCATCAAAGGTTTGACATTTAAAAATGACTCCATAGAAGGTCACATCAAACAAATTAATAATAAAATATACCCTAAAAAGGAAATGATTGGAAAATTAAGGTTACCTAATCTAACTCATAAATAGGTCTCCACATCGAAGAATATAATTTGGAACTAAATATTTAGAATTGGATGGAAATTATATGTAATTATAGAATCTAGAAGAGATAATTGATAACAAGAAATTGGGTGGTGTAGATAAGGTTAAATTCTATTAAAAAACATAATTCCAAGAGGAATTAAAAAGTTTATTGATGTTAAAAAAATATTGATAAAAGGAGAAAATTTTATATTATGATCCATTTAATAATGTTTTGTAATTTTCTTATTAAGATATAATTACTTGATTTCATCCATTTGATAAATAAAATATCATCAATTTTCTATGGGTTGATCAATTTTCACTTCCTCTCATACTCTAAGAAGTGAATGTGAGATATTATGATTTAATTAATAATAGATCATATGTTTTATAAATATAATGATAGTGCATTTAATCTATATTTAGTTATAATCACAATAATATCGTTATCACATTCTATCCAATATCAATATATATTCATATGGAGTAGTAATGCATTAATCCCTAATTCCTCATCCATATTTGAAATGAAACCATTTCATAAATGTATAACCTTATAACCATTACAAAATTATAAAATTTTAATTAGGGTCACTAATATTTTCAAAATAAACCTAACATAATCCATCATATATCATAAAGTGCCTCCTGACCACCACATACCAAACGCTGGAATACTATACTCATCTACTTTCATGAACCATGGTATTAACCATAATTACTATAAAAACATATTGAAAACATATATATATTAATTAGTTAAATAAAACCATATATAATGAATGAATTATATTTATTAAATAATTATTTTAAATCCATCAATGATTATATAATACAATTTTTCCTAAAAGCATTAATCACTTACAATATAGTTAGTAGTATCCAATTTACCTTATTCATATTTAATACCTCTTTATCTTAAAATAATTATATAAGCATCTACAACATATTATGGGTTTTCCACCAATAATCAAAATATTTCCTCACTAAATAATAATTTTTCAAGGTCATCATAATTGATCAACATATTCTTGATAAACCATAATAGAGAATTTATATAGGTAAAGATTATTAAATTTCTTGAATCATAGAAAACAATTCATGAATTCCAACATGAAGACATATCAATAATTCTATTTCATGATTAAAACACTAACTAGGCTTCCAACTATTATTCTTCAATATCCCTTTCCCACAATATTACATATTAATCATTTCTTAAAATTCATCATCCTTGAATTAATCATTCAATAAACAACACTATCAAATCTACCCATACATTTCATATATCATTTGTAGTCTCTTCCACATCAGTAAAATAACATGAACTTGTACCTCCTTTCAGATTATTTTTATGATATTCTCCCTTATGAAATAAATTTTTATAATTCCCATAATATCTATATTTAATACATTCATCCTTTAGATAATAATTTAAGTGGACAAATATTTCAATCTATTGTGTTAAATAAAATTATAAATTTTCCCTCAAAATATACTTACATTTTGTCTTTTTATACAAGCATACAATCTTCCCTTTATTAAGAGACATTCACTTGTGTATTATTAATACACAATTTTCATATAAAAAACTGAATTTGGTTATCTCTATGGTCTCCACTACTCATAAAGCCAGCGAACTGTATCCTTCTCCTATTTGGTTAGTTTGAGAGTTGGTTAAAGATCATGTGGTTAATCCCATTCGATGAGAAGTGATTTAGAATAATCACAATTTTCATAGCTCTATTCATCATTCTACTTGGATACTCATCATAAAACTTTCAATCACATCCATTTTTAACCCATATTATTTTGGTTTCAACTATGTAGTTAATCCAAACATCATAGTGTAAGAAACAGTTACCATAGTGGATAACACCATAATAATGAAAAATCTGTTTGAGTATATCTAAATCATAAAACTATCCTATAAATCTATGATTCCATATGTCATTCATGTTAATTATTTAAATCTTTCCGGACGGTCCATAAAGGGTTTGTGAAAATCTAAATTATTTAACCTAGGATTTTTAAACAAGGTGTTCAAAAAGATTAATTATCAGGAACCAGGTTACAATCGAGTACAGGTGAAATTTCCATTTTCTATAGTTATTACCCCCAGGTAACACTATGTTAGAGCCATGTCCAAAAGTATTTTCTAGACAATGATGTAATTTTATGGAAATTATTCACTCTATCCGTTATCAAAATTCTAGAACATTTCTCTATAGTAAGACTCAACCTTAGACTTATCACTATAAATAACCCTAGATATATTGTTATAAACATACCTATAGACTTCACTAATTTTTTCTCATCCTTGTATTCAATTGTTAAGTAAACATTTACTATCATTCAAGTTGTAGTGGACTAGTATTTTCCCACATACATATTATATCCTTATGTATTAATATTAAATACATTACATAAACACATTCATGATGACTATAATAATTTAGTTTCTTTAAAGACTAGGTACACAAATATTATAATTTGGGGATAAATCATTAAAATAATCATTAAATATCTTTTTCATTAGTACTATTCACAAACATAAAATAATTAAAACTATTATTCATAACCTAGGGAAATGAAACATATGAAATGATGATGTTAGATGATTACGAAGGGTAAATAATGGATATATATATATATATATATATGTATATATATATATGAATTAAAAGAACATAATGGTATAAAAACATGAACATAAAATTTAAAATCAATACCTATTATATTAAAGACCATAATCTATAGTCAAGGAAAAAATATTGTGTGTTTTGTAGACGTGAATCATAATAAAGGAAAATAAAATGACCTATTAGATCATAACATTATAATAATAAATAGATATTTGGTATATACATAATCATATAAAATCATTTCATTAGTAGTATAGGGTCATTGAAGAAACCTATTCGGGAACTCCTTGGGAGGATAAACCTCATGGATATGACACACCATGATACCTGGTGGTATTTATGTCAACATAATGGGTTGGTTTCACTGCCCAAATAATAATAATAATCAAGGTTCACCTGTAAAGACATCATCGATGAAAAATTATATTACTGAACTTAGTTTTCTTATAGTTCTGTTCATGTCTATTTCATGAAATAAATAATCATTACCCAATACATTAGAGGGAGATATATTTTATAGAAATCTGAATTTATATCCTACCCTCTATATTTGTGTATAATTTCAACATTGTCACATAAAAAATCATACATATGTGCTCCACAATATCATAAAAAAATTATAATATCATAAACCATGAAATGAAACTAATATCATAAAACTTTTATGATAATCGGTGGAAAATAAAAATGTTTCATAATAATTTTATCATTTCATGAAGTCATAACCCCTATAAAAAGAAAATAATTTCAAAAACTGTTTATCATTATATAACCCATGGAAGAGAAATGGGTTTCAGAAACATCACTCCATCAAAGACATTAACAAAACCTTAAAATAATATGAATGATATCCTTGGATCATATCTGTAGTACCCCCTATTATTAATATGTAACCCTTTAATTATGTTTTTATCGATATATTGTATAAGGGGGAATGTTGAGAGGGTTTTGTGATCATTCACTATGTTTTGGGGGAAAAAGGATAGGCACACGAGATACACATAGTTTATCCAAACCATGTGGAAGTCCTAATAGAATATGTGTGATAGAGAATATTTGAGGTGGAGAGCAATGTAATGACATTTGAATGGTTAGGGAGACAAATAAAAGAGGCAATGTGAGGGGCTTCCAAGATTTTTGCTAACAAATAGTTAGTGCACCGTATGCCTAACTGTGTAACTAACCATGCACAGAGTATATACAAGACCATAAAAAGCATTTATCACATTTTCCCCTAAGTTACTCATTTTTGTTCTTATGTGGCCATTAATCAGGATTTATCTTCTATAATGATAGAAGAACCTCTCCCAAGAATTTTGGAGTCAACTTAAAGGCTTCGCTTGGTGTTTTAAACCTTTATTCTCGAGGTATGTGATCATTCTTCTTCATTCTTGATCGGTTACAAAGATCTACTTAGGTACACTTATACTCTCTTCTTGGATTCTCAGATGTATACCCATTATGGGTATATATATAACTTTATATGCCAAATATGTTGATTTTTTGTTCTGATCCTCTTAGTAGAAGAGATCTATGGTGGTTCCGTGAAGAATTGAGATGGTTTTCATGGGAGTTCTTCATCCGTTGTATAGTTTCATAAAAAACATTGTGGTATGTGGCTTCACTCTCGACTCATATTGATATAATATATTGGATTATTTTCAAAAAATTTTAAATAAATTAATGGAATAAATATTATTTATAGATGATTTATCATTTTTATGGAATTTTGAAATATCAGCAAATTGTGGGAAAATTGTTTAAGTTTCGTGAATTTAAAATGGTGATTTTAAATTATGGATTTCTAGAATTTATAAATGAGTTGATTGAAGTGGGGTTCTCAAAAAAATGGTGTCTTAATGAAATTTTTTGACATTGAAATTATTTTTATGGAATTGGTTTTCAATATAAATTTGTTTTTTATTGAAAATGAGTTTTGAATTGATCTTTGGACATATTGGTGTGTGAGTTAAAATTGCATTTTTGGGGAATGGATGAAATGTGACCTTGTTCTCAGTACCAAATTTAAAATTCCACACGTGATATAATTACCTTGTAATGACAAGGTGGATTGATGAGAAACTTCTCATGAGTATGGGATTGTCATCGCATAGCAAGCATGGTGAGTTGAGTGGATGTGTGGAATGGACTGGGTTTGCAAAAGGAATATCGAGAAATGGTTTTAAATCCATGTTTAGTTTTTTTATGGGAAAATAATTCTATGTAAAATTGGTTTCAATTGCAATTTAATGCTTCTGGTAATAAATAGTTTTTAAAACTTATTTATATTTAGTTATAAACTATTTTGTGAAATTGATTCAGATAATCTATTTTATGTAATTGTTACTAACTCTTCTATCCTTGTGATGTGATTAGGGAATTCATTGGTGTAAAACCTATTGTGTTTTACACTCACCTATGCAATATCACTTCAGTGCTTCTATAGATGCAATCCTCTGGGAGAGGGGAAAATTAAACGTTTCACACATTTTTAGAACCACATCATGATGCTCAGGCTTTTTTGGTGATTTTGGAGATTGGGGATGATGGAGCTTAGAGTTTTGTTCTCTTCTTGGAATATTCATTTTGCTTCCACTATATAAATTGATAATTTTTTGGTCTTTAACTATTGCGAACCTTGATACAGTTTTGAGATATATTAAATTGTTGAGTTTACTTTCAGTTAATCAGGCATCATTTGCTGATATGATTTGTTAATGGTTTTATTCTTAAAGGGTAAATCATCCCTACATGTATTTGAAAACCATTGGAATTTATTTCCATCCTTTGGAATCTTGTGTATGTCTCTTAAGGCCAATTATTGACTTGTTATACTAACAATACAATGAGAATTAGTAGGTCATTACAAATAGTATCATCTTGTTCAGTCCTTTACTAAAAAACCCTTTTCACCTTCTTGGTCTTTGAGTTGATTCATCATTGTCTATTACTTGAGATGTGATCTTAGAATGGAGTACGATTATTGGGTCCTGAAATTTATAGCATAAAAGTACAAAGGTATCCAGTTTATACTATACTTCAAGTTACCAGGGTGTTGGGTATGAAATTGTATCAGAGACACTTATATGATACCAGAATATCATTTTCATGGGTTTATCCAATCAGACATGCATTCCATAAATTTTAGAGGAATTCCTTCCCACTAGGATGTTATATTAATTTTGGAGTAATGGTTTTTAAATTTTTTCAATGGTATAAATTTTTGAAATATATAAATTTTTTTCATACGAATGATTTTTAAAAAAGAGATACTTGGTGTATTTTAAATATAGTTTTATTTTTAAAAGAAAGAATTGTTTTTAGAAAATTGTTGAATATGGAAAAGGTTGTTTTTTAAAACAATGTTGTGATAGTAGATGTGATATAATTTTAAATCATATGCAATTACTTGTAGGGGAGTGTGACTTATCATGTTTTTGGTTTGTTTAGAAAATTGAATATGGTAGGCGTCATAAAAGCAAATAGGAGGAAGCTGCAGAGAATGTGGTTTCACCTGAGCCACAACTGAACCAAAACTGGTTCAGAGTATCATACAAGAATTTAAATCCATGGTCATGGGGAACCAGATAGATGATCCAAGGAATGTTGATCATTCCATCCAGTTCATGAAATATAATCCACCCATATTATGTGGTGATTCCAATCATGAGAATGTGGAGGTTTGGATTAGTAGGATGATCTGTACTATTGTGTTCATCGGCACACCGATAGAGCTAAAATTAATTATGGTCACATATATTCTTGTGGGCGTTTTACACTAGCTGTTGGAAATAGTACCATGTGCTAAAGAAGATCATGGAGTTACACAGGTGGATTTTGAGGAATTGCTTAATAAAAAGTTTATCCTCCCACGTTCATGATCCCGAGAATGATATGATTATTTATCCTGAAGTAGGATAATATATATGTGAAAGATTATTCCACAAAATTCATGAATTTAGTATGATTTCCACCAGAATTAGTGGCAAGTGCGTCCCTGAAGGCATGCATATTCAAATCAGGGATAAGGCTGGAAATCCGATCGAAGATTATTGTGCCCTGTATTAATGACTATACAAAGATTGTGAATAGAGAAATAGTGGATGAGTGGGACATTTCAAGAGATATGGGAGGAGGATATATGGTGATCCTTATTAGTAATGGTGGAAAACATAATTCTGTGAGAAAACTAAAAGGAGATACCTATTTTCATGGTGGGAGTGGGAATCAAAATCCGTTAAGTGGATCAATAAATCTTCCTCTACAAAAAAATCCATGAGGGATGCTACCAATATGGTTCTTTTGTCAACATTTTGTGAGAGTGTCCATCACCTACAATAGAATGCCGAAATTACAAAGATACGGGACACCTGAATCCCTTTTTTGTAGTGCACTAAGGTCTAATTCTCAAGTGTCACAAGCATCGTATGATTTGACATAATGAATCCTGCAGAATCAGTCTCATTTGTAGAGAAAATATATCCTTGGTGATTATAATAATTCCATGAATCCTTAGCAATGAAAATAATAGTAAATAATAAAATAACAGACAAAAATAGTATGCGGATGAGAAGATGATTGTGGATCATCAGGCTAGACCATTTATGGTAAGAGGTATGATTATTTTGAATTATACCTTTGTGAAAGTACTATTTCATACAAGTTAATATTATTCCTTCATTTCTTCTCATGTTGTTGACTTGATATGTTTTAAACATGAAATTTTTAACTCTGGGATTAAATTAGAAACTCCTCTCAATGAATGAGAATGTCAATCCATTGTATGAAGATCATGTGCTATAATATTTTATGGAGTTGAGTTGAAATGCGAATTCTCGATGTTAGAGATGGATGTCTATGATGTAATACTGGGTATAGATTGTCAAAAAATGTTTAAGTCTCACATCAACTATCATATAAGGATTGTTAGTTTCATGTTTCAGGATGACGTTGAGCATCTCTTCAAAGGGGTGAAGGTGTTAAAGAAGGGTGTAACTAGATTTTTGGTACCAGCGGTGGTAACGATATCTAACAATTAGTAGTGTTGAAATTGGTACCAATGGAATAGATCTAGGTGATATGTTTTCAATTAGTGGCGGATCAATTTATATACGCCGTTCCGGATAACTTCTCAGGTTTACCACCTATAAGGGTAGTGGAGTTTACAATTGATATCTTTCTAAGTATCTGTCATATTTCCCGTCAGTCTTATAGGATGGTAGCAACAGGGTTAAAGGAATTGAAATTATAGTTGGAGGAGCTTGAAATCAAGGGCTTCATTTAGCCAGGTACATCTCTGTAGGTAGATTTGGTGTTTTTCATGAACAAATGTATTGGAAATAATTGGTTTTGAGTCGATTATCTAAATATTAACCACAATACAATAAATAATAAGTATCCACTTCAACACATTGATGATCCACTTGATCTATTGAAGGAATATCAATGTTTATCAAAAATAGAATTTATTTCAAGATATCATCAAAGGAGAGTTCAGAAGGAATGCATTTTGAGGGTATCTTTCAGAAGCATACATGGACACTATGAATATGTTGTCATGCCTTTTGGTCTAATAAATGAACTAAAGGTCTTCATGGAATTGATGAATATGATATTTAAGTGATATCTGGACTCTTTTGTTTTTGTGTTTGTCAGTGACATATTGGTTTATTCAAAGACAAGGGATGAACATGAGTAATACATGGAAATAGTGTAGGTAATCTTGAGAGATCACTATTTGTATGACAAACATTCAATGTGTGTTTTTTAGATATAAGAAGTACACTTTCATGGCCATGTTATTTCTAAAAAATGTATTTAAGTGGATCCTGAAAATATAGAACATTTTATCTTGTAGAAACTACCGATAAATATATTCGAGATAAAAATTATTCTTGGTCTAGTTGGCTAATACCGTGGCTTTTTGGGGGACTCCTCAAGACTAGCATCGCCAATGACAGATCTAACAAATAAGAATGCTCTATGTCAATGGACAGAGGAATCCCATAGGTATTTGAAGGAGATGAATGTTTGTCTTACATTAGAACTTATCTGGATTTTTCCAGAATTATGGTGGGGACATGTGGTGTACTAAGATAATTTGGGATTAGTTATGGGATGTGTCGTTATGAAATGAGACCCTGTTTTTCTTATAGTTCAATGTAGTTGAGAGTGCATGAGAATAACTTCCCAAAACATGACTTGGAATTAGTAGAAGTAGTTCATACCTTGAATAAATGGCTTCATTATCTCTATGCTGAGAAATTTATTGTGTTCCGGGATTAAACATGCTTAAAACACATTTTCTCACAACAATATTTTAGTCTGAGGCCAAGGTGATGGATGGAGTATCTCTAAATGTTTTACATTAACTTGATGTGTAAACTTGGAAGAAGGAATTCAGTGGTAGGATCATTGAGGAGAAAGTCAAATACTCAGTTGAAAATGGAGGCTTCATATGAATTTCAGTTGATGACAGTACTGGCCAACATGCATCTGGAATGTAAAAACCAAGGTGATGTTACAATTTTCTTTTCTGCTACACAAGTTCTTCATTTAGTAAAAATGGTAAAAGAGTTAGAAATATATGATGAATAATTCTTGGTTATGAGTTCAAAACTCAATGGTGGGGAGACCATTGTGGAATTTAAACATGATGGGAATACAATAATCAGGTTTAACGATCGGATGGTTGTAATGGTATCTTTTCTGAACAAAATTTCACACTTATCACCATTCGAGACCGACTATACCTACGAGTAAACATAATATGTAAAAGGCACTTGACTCATAGTTTTGGTGGAGTATCCTAATATTGAAAGTGGATAAGTTCATTTAATAGTACATAACATGTCAACAAGTAAATGTTGAGTATCAATGACTAGAAGGTATGTTGAAATCCTTTCCTATCATAGTGTGGAAAAAGGAGCAGACAACAATGAATTTTTGTTTCAGGACTTCCAATAATGGTCTGTAAAAATGATTCCATATGGGTGATAATGGATCATCTTACCAAGTCGGCCCATTTCATCCCTATTCAGGAAACTCATACATCAGTGGATCTATCCAAAATATATATCTATTAAGTTGTAAAGATACATGGTGTACCTATTTCAATTATTTCCAATAATGATTCAAGGTTCACATATTGTTTCTGGAAACCCTTATAGAATCTCCTAAGAAAACAGTTGAATTTGAGATTGAAGTATCATCCCCAGACAGATGGGAAATCTGAACGGATGATAAAAACAATGGATGACATGTTGTAGGAATGTGTAATGGATTTTTATTGCTCATGGGAGGTTCACATACCCTTAGTGGAGTTCTTATATAATAACAATTATCACCCCTCAATACATGTGGATTTGTTTTAATCATTGCATGGGTGTCCATGTCATTATCCACTATACTGGTTGGAAGTAGGGGAAATTTACCTTATTGGGCCGATCCTTGTCAAAGAAACAAAAAGATGATTTTTTTAATTAGAACGAGAATGGAGATGGATCTAAGTCATCAGAAATCTTATGCAGACCATCATCGAGGGCCATTGTTCTTTTTCGTGAGTGATCATGTGTTCTTGAGGATCTCCCTATGACTTGGAAATTGTTGTTTTATTAAATAGAGAATTCATTCTCCTAGAATCATTGCCCCTTTAGACATACATGAACAGATTGGAGAGGTAGCATTTCAGTTGGAATTTCCACCACAGTACAGTTCGGTCTATAATGTGTTTAAAGTATCTTAGTTGAAAATGTATTAGCTTGATTTAGATAATGTGATCAGATGAGATCACATTGACCTAGAACCAGATGCTTTGTTGGTACATATCTTTGTGTAGATTTTGGATAGAAAATAGAAATTATTTCATGAAAAAGAATAAGTATAGTACATGTTTTGTGGAAACATGGTTATATTTACAAAGAGACCTAAGAGTGTGAAAATAAAATGAAATGAATGGCCAGAACTCTATCAGAGTAGCAATGGTTTTCTAATTTTCTAGAATGAAAAGATAGATGTTGGGGGGAAGGTGGTATAATGGTATCTAGTATGTATTCTTTTCATTGTGTTTTTGTTGATATAAAGTATAAGGGGGAATTTTGGGAGAGTATGGTGATCATTCACTATGTTTTGGGGAAAAAATAGAGGTACATAGGCAACACATTGATTATCCAAACAATGCATAAATTTCATTAGAAATAGTGTGTAAGAGAAGACTTAAGGAAAAGTTCTTCAGCACTGTGTGCACATGGTTAGCAATACAATGAAAGGAGGTTGTGAGAGGGTCTTCCAAGATAGTATCTAACAAATGGTTAGTACACATTTTTCCTAATTCTGAGAACTAACCATGCAAATGTTTCAAATGAGATCCCAAAAAAGTGCATCTCACATATTTTTACATAAAATTTTCATTGTATTTCTCTTATGGGACCGTAAATAGGGATTTAACTTCCTTAAAGAGAGAATAACATCAATCAATCATTTTAGAGCTGATACGAAGGCTTTCCTTGGTGTTTCGAACATAAATTCTTGAGGTATTTGATAGTTCTTCTTCTTTCATGATCAGTTTCATAGATCTACTTAGATATACATATCCTCTATTCTTAGTTTCTCAGATCTACAACTGTTATAGATATATCAATGATTGTGTATTACAAATTTGTTTAATTTTGATCTTGATCTTTCTAGGAGAATCAATCAAAGGTGGTTCCACTAATAATCGACTTGATATTTTTTTGTGTTCTTCGCCCATTTTCTAGTTTCATCAAATTATTTGTGCTAGTTAGCTTCACTCTCAACTCCTCTTTCTAGAATAAATTTTCTTGGTTTCAAAATTGATTAAATTGATTTATTGAATAAATCTCCTTTAATGATGATTTATCATTTTTATGGAATGGAGAAATCAAAATGAATTATGTTATAAAATTGATTTAGTTTATTCAATTTAAAATAACTATTATCAATTATTGATTTTCCGAAATAGAAAAAGGATTTGATCAAAAAGATGTTATCAATAAAAATGTGTTTTATTGGAATGGAATGGAATTGAAATGATTTTTACAGAATTGGTTTTTTACTAAAATGTGTTTTGGCATGATCCTTGGGCATATTGCTGTGTGAGTTCAAATCTCATTTCTAGGGATTGTTTGAAATAAGACATTGTTCTTAGTTCCAAATATAAAATTTCACATGGGATATAATTATCTTCTGACAAATTGGTGGATTGTCATGAAATATCTCATGATTATGGAACTGTTATCATGTTGCATGCATGGTTGGTTTTGTGGATCTGTTGAATGGATTGGGTATGCTAATGGAATGTCATGAAATGATTTTAAAGATATATTCAGTTATTTTCAAGAAAAAAATTTCTATAAAATTGGTTTCAATTTAAAATTTATTCTTTTGCTCCTAAATGGGGTTAGAATCATTTATATTTTTACTTATAAACTATTTCGAGAAATTGTTTTAGATAAATTGATTTATGTAAATGCTAGTAAATGTTCAACCAAGTTGAATGACTTGTGAAGTCATTGGGGAAAAACTGCTAACTTTTATACTCACCGCTACTTGGTTACTTTGATGCTTCTCCAGATTATATATTCTAGGATAGAGTAAAATGTAACGTTACACAAGTTTTAGCACCACTTTGTACTGATTGAATTTTTTGGTTATCATGGAGCATGGGGAAGGCGAATCATGGAGTTTTGTGTTCTTCCTGGAGTCTTTAGTTCGATTACACTATTTAAATTAATAATCCTTTTTCTTCTGATGTTGCACACTTTTATGTGGTTTTGAGATACATTATGTTGTTGAGTTTCCCTTCATTTGTTAATGCATAAATTTGTGATTTTTTTGGTTAATGGTTTTATTCATAATAGGAAAATATTCACCCACTAGTGTTTTTAGACCATTGGGATTAATTTACAATATTTATTGTCTTCGGTATTTCATTTAATGTCAAGTATTGACATGTTATACTCTCATGACAATGGGAATTAGCAGGTCATTACAACATTATCAATAAAGAATAAGTTACATAAAATGATTTCATATTCTATAGTAAATTATTTGGAATGATTAAATAAGAGATTTTTTTAAAAATATATTTTCCACTTTTGAAAACACTTTTCAAAACAAAAAACATTTTTAAATTGATTTTATTTAAAAATTACCTTTTAATTTTATATAATATTCTTGAAAAATAATTTAGAATCATTTCAAGTGGAACATATCATTTAAAATACAAAAAGTATTTTTAATACATATAATATTTTTAAATTTTTTTTTGGTAAAATTATAATGAAAAAATATAAAGAAAGAAACTTATAAAATAACTTTCCTTCCGATGTGTAATTTTCTTCATGCTATACACATTAAAAATAAGAGATTCCTTTGACATTTTTAGTAAAAAACATATGAGAAATATTTTTGAAAATGAAAAAAAAAAGATTTTTTTCATAAAAATGAAATCATTTTTAAAAATTATTTTTTTAGAAATAATTGGAGAGTAATAATTTATTTTTTTAAATATCTTTAGAAAACAAGTTTTTGGAAGAAAATGAATTTATGACCAAAAAGAGAAATAATGTCATTTTTAAAAATATTTAATCAATTATTTTAAGTACCACGTAGGGGAAATATGGTTATATTAAAAAAAATAATATAATGAATATATAGATGAAAACAAAATTATGGATATTTTTTGAGACATATCATTATAATTTATCATAAAAAACAAAATCATAAAAAATCTTAACAAAATATGGGATTATTACAAGAAATCATTACAAATATTAGAAAACAGAAGAGTATAACCTATGAATGATTTATCCTTTAATAGACATTTAAATCCTAATTTACTTAATGATAATAAAAATTAAATAAATTCATGGGAAGTTAATATGTAACATAATTAAAATATTTTGTGAGTACATCATGTATCTCATATAAGTAAAATGTGAGTTGAGAAAACACTTACCATAAGTATAAAATTCCTTTGTACACATTAAAATCTAATTTATTATAAATATTAGTTTATTTTGAATATATTAATGGAATATAATTATATATTTGATATCATATATTATTTATATATTTCGTTTTGTTACACTTTTTTTAGCAATTACATGTTAATGTAACCATTCCAATAATAACCTTTTTGTTTTTCAAATGTGTGTTGATTTATTATTTTGTTCCTATTACATTAGTCATGGTTTCATCACCTAAAAAGTAATAATAATTACATAATTATCAAATTTATATATCAATTATAATTTTAATACCAATCATGAATTGTGTTTTATTAAAATTACGTAGGTTATGATCATTGAGACATTGTGTCCTACAGAAACATGATTAATGTTTTCATTCATAAATGGACATTATAATAAGAGGATACGTAATATATTATCATTATATAATGAATCGTATACAATTAATACTATATTTTTTAAATAAAAAAATTTATGAAATTTTTCATGTGGTTTGAAGAAGAAAAAAGTGTCATGTCACTTTAGGATGGTGTCAATCCACACAAACACAAAAATGTTAACACCATTAATTGAGTGAAAAAGAAAGAAATAAAACGAAATTTTATACTTATATATTGAAAATTACTTATCAAATATAATAATCAATCGATGTTTATCATGTTAATTTATCCTCCTTATCTTTAATATAAAGTAATACTGAAAAAAATCACATCGCTTTGTAAGTTGGTAGTATGTTTTACGCACAAGAGCATTATCGTATTTCCTATAGAATGGAAAGTAAAAAAAGGTATATATGGTATAATTAATCTATAGGTATAATTATTTAATATCTATCATATATTTAATTTAAATCCATTATCTTACCCAACCATGATAGGTGGTAATAGAAGAACCAAGCAGTAGGGTGTTGTACACCTGAATGATGATTTCATATCCCATTTTATGAAAGTGGATATGGTTGTAGTCAGTGACTTTAAAATATAAACATATAAATATATGTATAATAATAATGTTAAATATATCATATTTATTTAATAAGAATTAATATAAGATGAAGAATAAATAAAAAAATTTATTATCGACGAAGATTACCTATTCATTGGGTATCATCTTTAGCATTGCACCAAAATACTTCCCAAGGGGCATTTTTGTCCAAAATAATCCATATAGGATCAAATTATAGACACTGTTAAGGGATGTTTTGGTGTTCATTGATTCCAATGGACTGGAAGGTATGTACACGGGAGAAAATAGAGTGCCCTTTTTTAATTGAGGAGCAGAACTATATTTTAGATATCCAAATGTACTCAATATGGGGGGATTAATCTTGCCTCATATGTCTGAAAAATAGATAAATAATTGAATTTTGGGATACATTTGTCCATAAAAACTTCCACCACACAATGGAATCATATTTTTGTCAGTGTATTACATATAATTTATGTTTACTCAATTTTTACATTTTATTTTTTACATTGATAACTTCTAACTTTTCATTTACCTTGGTAATTTATATTTTATTATTAAAATTAAAAACTAAAAAATTAGATATAGTATACCTGATGATTCTAAATATAAAATATAATTCTATAAAAAATAATCCTATCATTGGGGAGAAATAATTTGTACACAAACACATGTAATGGGCAAAACCCAGTTTTATCCTTAATAACGTTAACTAGTTTGAACTATTTTAACTAATCATTGTAGAAATAAATTAAAATGAAATTATTAAATAATTAAAAAAATTACAATTACTAAAATGGAATTTTTTTCTATATTAAATACACACAAGTAACATAGTTTAATTTAAAATTTATCCCATAGATGTGGAAGGGGTTTTCAATGAAAATATGTTCATATGATTACAATGTTTTTATATCAAAAATTAGTATTAAAATGATTAAAATAATATATAATGGATTAGTTTTTATATAATTGATATATTTAAACAATAATAATATATAAAATAAAATTTTACATAACAAATAATCTAAATGAAAATGTAGTTTTTAATTAAAACCCAGTGTTTTCACCGTTCATAAAAAATGAAATTTTTCTGAACAAATCCCCAATAAATTCTATAAGATATTTCGACATATATATTTTACAAACAATGTTAATTTTTTAAAATAACATTTTTAAAATAGCTAAAAATTAATTTTAATATATGTATGATAAATGAGATAGAAATATTTCATAAGGAAATATAATTTTATGCATATAATAGATAAATTATTATATATTGTATAAAAAACAAATAAGATAAATGATAAAAATTATATTGAATCTATAATATACAAATATAACTCAAAAAAATTTATTATTATAGTTTATTTATTTAACCCCCATTTCATGTGGATTTTATTTCAAAAAAAAAATATCCTTTTATTTAAATAATGGAATAATTTTTATTTCTAATTAATTGGTCATGAGATAATTACTTATATGTTTAAACCATTTAATAATAATTAGATAATTCCTATTCATATTCACTATTCCAATTACAACGTGATAACAATTATATGAAATAAAAATTTATTAATATTAAGTCATGTTTCACTTTATCTCAGTGTTGGGTATAAGGAAATAAAAACATGGTATTAATTTTAATGCAATAAAACATAATGTTATATGTAATTATAGATAAACTCAATGCTAAATTTAATAAATGATATTTGGATTTTAAATTTTGTTGAAAAATATTAAAACAAATATTGGCATGTTACATGTGATCCCCATCCTAGTGGGTTTTTCTAGATAGGGTTAGGTCCACCATAAGACATATATGTGATATCCTACTTATCTAATGTCATATACTACATGCCATTGTGTACTACTTCATAGCGAGGCCCAATAGGCATGACCACATGGGTGATCGAATTTTATTATCACAAGACCCAATGAGTGAGTTATTTTATAGGATCATTTACCTTGGAGGGTCGAGTAGAATCCTAAGCTCCAATAGAAGAAAAGAGATTACATTCACACATAATGTATATATTTTTTCATACTTGGGTTTTTACATATATTTTTTATATTAGTCTATCTAATGCTTTTGGTTAGTTTTTTTTCGGTTGTGATGCTATGTAAGTTTATACTCACCAATTACATTGACTATTCCATCAAGTTTCATGTTTTATATAAATGACATGCCTTCTGATGGAGTCTTTAGAAGACTAATATTATGTGGAGTTTAGTTAACATATACATACCCTAATTATTCATGGACTTACCTATTTAAATAATTAATCTTTTTTACTAGAATGTTGAACACATTTTCATTTTTCTTGGGCTTGTGTTTTTTTCATGATTATTTTTCTATTCTAATTTCATACTATGATGATATATTGGTTGAATGATTACATATTTGTCATAAATTTCTTATTAACATGTTATATAATTTATCTCAGTGAAATTTTTGTATATGTACATTATGTTTTAAACACCCAAGTGATTGATATGTCTACTCATTGCTTGTTTCTAATGCATGGGATATTTGAGGAAGGACCGTGAATCATAAATAACTTGTTGACATTAGGGTGGCCCCCAACATATTGCGCCATTGAAGAGTATAATCAGGTAATATTCTATATTAGGATCAAATTTATAGAGATATTTGATATATAAGGATTGTTCTGGGAATAATGGTTATATTTATAATGTCCATTATGGTTGGATCGTAGTTTAGGTAACCCAATGATGGGGCAGTATTTGATGTATCCTATCACTAGAAATATGATTCCAAAATTATTCAATTGATATATTTAGAAACTGAATTTTGGAAAAATATTGGTGCAGACATCATTTATGAATGGGTTATGGTTTCCATGTGATACTTGGCCAGATCATTAGACATCCTCTTTGAGTGTGGAATGGAATAACATTTTCCAAATTTACCTTTGACAATGATCAGCCTAGATTCCACAGATGGATCATGAAAATTGTATTCTATATAATGAGGCTACCAAATCAAGTTTCTATAAAAGTGTTGGCATCTCTATGTGGTTAAACGATCTTAACTTACCCTTTTGAGAAAATTTTTGTTTGAGGAGAACATGGAGATGATTTTCAAAAGATCAAATCACATATCAATTTGGAGAAGAAAATATGGCTCATGTTTCAATGTGATCCATACCCAAGGGAAGATGAGGACTATATTGAGGTATTTGGGTGATATTTTCACCTTTTTTAGACACATATCGATCAAATGGTGGTTTTCACACTGGGAATTATCTTTTGAGTTGTACGGATATGGTGGATCTTGATGACATAGATTAATGATGAGGTGACTCTCACATGAATAGAGTTTGATTTCCCCTTCAATAAAGTGATTTAACCAATTAAATTATAGAATGTAATTAAATATGATCATTTAGTGCTCCAAAAGTGTAGCATGAAAGTGAAAAAGTTTACATCGTGTTTTACCAACATCCCACAATACTCAACTGATATGATTTGAGATGCATTCCTCTAACAAAATTGCTTTGATCATAACTAACACTAAAATATTATTCATGGAAAGGTATATTTTTTAATTTATTTTTTAATTTATTCTACTTTTGGGGATTTACTATGTATCTTTATTTTTAATAGACCTATTATGGAGTAATAGTCAATAGTTTGTTCTGGCTATGTGAAACATTGATCTTATTCATCATTATATTTTATTATAAAACAAACTCGATGATTTATGATTATGAGTTTTTTCTAGATCACCTCAAGATAGTGGAATTTCTGAAAAATGATCTATGGATGGTACTAGTCATTTAAGTGAGAGGTGATGATAATTTGATAATGGGAGAGGAAATATCAAATGTGGTTGTTAGAAATGACTTATAAGAAAGAAGTAGATTATTAATAGACAACCTAGCAAGAGGTAGTGTCCAAAGAAGATAGGTTAGTAGGGTGGTAGATGTGATAGAGGATCTATGGGATTAGTGAGAGGTAGAATATATATAGATCATCTTCCACCACTAAAACAACCACCACTTTTTAGTCCAAACAATGCTCATTGTCTTGGTGGTGAGGGACATGAAAATTGATAAGAAGTGTAGGGCTATGACCCATAGGCTCTAGGGATCATTTTAGGTATGATTTTTCCCTTATCATGCTTAGGTATAGTATATATAGAAACATTCATGATCCCCTATTTCTTTTCAACAGCCCCTATTTGATATCATTGGATTTCTGGGGAGTCTCTAGAATGAACCATATAATTGGAGACTCATAATAGTAGAGGATTAACAATAACCCACTTACAGAAGTAGTGTTTCAGGACTCTTAGAAGTGAGAGAGATTTTTTTGGTATCATTTTATATCAGTGATGAGTCCTTATGACATAATCCTAGTTATGTACAATCTCTCAGTAGTCCATGCATATATTGAATATATTATGAAAAATATGCGATGCGTTCATAATGATGGAGAAATATTTTCTTTAATTTAAATAATGGGCAAGTAGAAAAATTAATATTATATTATATATAAAATGATATATCATATTACTTATCGTTATTATGTTATTACAATTTCATAAGTAGATATTATGGACATTTAATTTCCTTCACCAATGGTGGAACATGAGGTGATCAGACCTGAGGACTTGTCTGACTGACATCCCCACAAAAAAATGATTTTTTTTCATAGACCTAGACCAAGGTAATACCATGATATGCATGTTAGAATAAAAGAGAGACCCTATAGAGATTTTAGAGATAATATATTAGTTATTTTATTTGTAAAGGATGTTATTTTTTAAATAGTGTGTCCGTTGAGGATGAACCATTGTTCTTCACCAAGATGGAGGATGAGAGATTATGATTATGTGTGGATTTTAATCCCCTAATTCAAGTTATGATAAATAATAAGTATCTGACTCAAATTATTGATAACTTACACTTGATTATAGAAGTGGATAATAAAGTTTTGAAGATTTACTTTTGGTAAGGATATCACCACATATGAGTTCGAGATGAGGATATATCAATAAAATAACATTGGTATCACTATGGTAAAATTTTATGTTTGAGGATGAACATTGTCATGATGAATAATTTAGACGTGATTAGGGAACATATATTCAAGAAAATTTAACCCTTCTTAGACCTGTTAGTCTTTGTCATCATTGATGACATCATTTTATATTCAGCCTCTTAGGAGGAGCATGTGAGTAATTTGAATATGGTTCGAGATACAACATGAGAGAATCATATTTATTGAAGGATCATGATTATTCAATTTTAAATTATAGATTTCCATTTATTAGTACATGTCATTTCAAAAGAGGGAGTAGTAGTTATCCCCACAAAGATTATCACCATTCTAGATTGAGAGCCATCTAAAACAATCACTGATGTATATATCTTCCTTGAATTAATAAGATATTGCAAGATATTACATCCCAATTTCCTTATTATTATAGTTCCTTGTACAACTTTGACCAAAATGGGTAGTCCTTTTGGGTGAATAGAGACATGAAAGTATGCTTTTTCAGATGATGTGGAAGAGGTATATGAGAATTACCATATCAAGACTACTAGAGAATGGTGTATAGTTTATTGTTTTTTGAGTTGTCACTAAAACTGGTATTTGATTGATTTTAAGGTAGTGGAAGGTGGTCATCACTTATGGTTTCTAGAAGCTATGCCCCAATATTTAGAACTACATGATTCATTAATTAGAGCAAGTTGCAGTGGTCCTTTCACTATTGATGTGGTGACACTAACTTATAGTATAGTGATGTATCATCTTTTATAACCCAAATAGACTAATGTAATATTATCATAAAAAGATATTAACATGCGTTTGAGAAATTGTTAATATTAACAACATTATTATGACTCTGAGATAGTATATTATAATTGAATGTGGAATATGGTGGTAGATTCATTCAGCATGAGGTCATGTTAGTAGTAGTTGAAAAAGGTTTCAAAGAAGTTTGACACATTATACTTCTCCTTAGTAGAGGACAATCATTTATATTACCACTTATAAATGGCTATTATCCCTCCACATCATCAGTTAATTATGAAGTCTCATCATGGAGATATCGATTTTGATGCATTGGGTGGCAAGATATCCACTTAATGTTTTCCTGAGGGATTTTCATTTTTGGAAGCACATCATCCTTTTCTGATGTTGAATGAATCTAATAGTCTCACAATTAGATGATCTATTAATGGAGTTTCAGAAAAATCTCATATAACTATATGAAATTGTTTAAAGGTTTTTCCAGGTCGATCGATGTTAGTTTTTGTGCCCGGAGATGATAAGGTGTATAGATGAGTTTATCTAACGATGTATCACTTACATGCTGGTGAATTTTGAGCACCAGGTTCAATTGTATATGGATCTACCCTTTAAGGTGTCTGAGTAAAAGTGGGTTGGAATCTCTATATAGATTTTCAATGTAAATCCACAATCTTGTAGAGGTAAGGATGCAATCTAGGTGATCACAGACTTACCCACCCTGTATTCTCTCTTCCTAGAAATCAATTATTAGAGTTCATTAGAGATATTAATAACCCTTTACATTCATAAGAAAGTTTATATTCATGTAATTACATAAATATCATCTCACGAAGTGAGGATCACTTTACATAATGATCATAGGGTAGAGTATTGGAGGTGTTTGGGATGGAGGTTTAGTTGATCTAAATATCTCACTCCCTTATAGACAGCTTGATAGAGTGGATTATTAATGTTTTGGATGGCATAATTTAGGAATTAATGTTAGTATAAGATCATATATTTAAATATAACCTACCATTTGTGAACATTTCATAAAAAAATAATACCACTCTATCATAAATATGTCACTATTTGATACCATTTATTGGAGAACCTACAGGACACCACTCTATTGAATGGAGACATGAGACAAAATTTTCACGGACCTAGAGTTGGTACGATGAATTTCATAGAAGCTCTTGATCATCCAAGAATGGATGAAGACTACCCTGAGCTCTTAAAATTATTTTTCAGGGTGATGATAAAAGTTCTAAGAGTTCAATGAGGGTGCTTATGTGTAACTTAAGGTATCACCTCATAGATTATTGTGGGGTGGTGGAAGGTGTATAATTCTATCTTCGATATTAATTGTCCCATTCCAAATAACGTGTGGGGTGATTTTCGTGGTGTATTTATTATCCCAACAATAATATTTATTCAATGTCCATGATGTTATTTACCCTTTATAACTAAGGATATATGTGCAAAACCCACTAAATGTTTAGGATTTGGGTGAGATTAACATCATTGATGGATCTAACAATTTAGAGTACCTAATAGAGATCATGTATTGGTAAAAGAATGTTATCTAAGGGTGGTGGGTTCCCTTGTTTCATGCTCGGTGGAATCATAAGAACATCTAGAAGAGATTCTTTCAGTGGTTGAACCAATTTCAAGATCAATACCCTCAATTATTTTCATATTTTTCTACAGACAAAAATCCCTGAGGTGGGGAAAATGTAATGACTCACTTTACACATTGTTACATGTTTGAATATTTTAGAAGATATTTTTTTACTAATTCATGGAGTCTTCAGGATATTATTTGTCCTATGGATCCTCAGTGTAAATATATTGAAAATATAAAATATAATATATAACATTCATAATTTTTTCAAAAATAATGGAATATTTCATGAATGGTGTTTCACATAAGAAAAACTAGAATACCATTAAATCGAAAATATGTGTTTTTCAAAATGCATGATATAATTATTGAATGCATAATCTATTTCATTTTAATGTAATAATAGGTGGAATCATATATATATAAATTTATAAAATCCCTTAATTTCTATTAAATAGATGTGACCCATTACTAACATATTTAATCACAACTATGGTTATATAATATGGTTATCGATCTAACCATAAACATTTGATAGGATCGTAGAAGATAGTTTTGGATGACTATAATCTAATTATGAATTGATGATTTGTTTGTTTTGGAGATTTTATTTTTTAATAGAGTTCATTGATCTATAAAATTACATAGGTGAAGAAGCATTATTATTATTCTATTGATCCAAATTCAATGTTTGATTTTTTTTATTTTCCATAGTGTTTGGTTCTTCTATGATAAACATAAAATAATTATTTTATCAAATTAATTCATATAATGTTGTTGTATTATAGGTGATATATATTTATGCCAAGAATTATAATTTGAAAAATCATTTATCTAATTCTGATTTTTATTCTACCATCATAATAATATACGATAATAGAAATAAGACAACATGTAAAATGGATGCTATATTTATCCTCAAATTTTTGTTTGATATTTCCTCCCCAAAATCATCAGATGTTAATTATTGATATTTTTTTCCAACGATTTTTGTATACATTGAAAAAGATAATAATGAAATCAACATTTGGTGAAATAGATTGTCACCCTTGTTTCAGAATTGATATCAGTGTAATGATTGAGGTGTGAAAATGATGATGTAAAATGGATTTGAACTAGGGTATTTATCCCATGGGTTAGAATTTTAGTGATGCATAGTGACATGTGATGATTTACATCAAGATGTGTTGGGGGGAATCCAATATCCAATGATGGAAGAAGGAAATTCAATCCATGATACATGTTTTTTTAGGACATACTTTTTGAATGGGTGAAGGTGGAGGTTATGTAGGTTGATAATTGTGATGAATGTTCCAATGAATAATGTACTGATATACACAAAATTTACATTAGAAGATCACACAACACATGTACCCACTTTTGTCATGGATAGTTCTATATAGAGATCAATAACATGCGCTATGTGACCTATCCCACACTATGTGAGACGAAGCTAGTGAATCAGCATATACCCAAGGGTGAATGGTCATGAACATGAACACAGTTCTCATCCATTTCCAGAGTACACAAGAATGACTATATAACCATTATACACAGACAGAGATCGATGAACATGGATATTGACTAAAAGAATAATGATACAAACAGTTTATTTCTTTTACATGTTTTGTTCCCGTTCAAGTGTACGTTAGAGACCCCATACTCTTTAATCTATTGCAGTATTAGTTGGGTATGTTCCTTTAGTCCAAATCTATGAATGTAATGTGTGGAATATCATCTTGATCACTGTAAGAGTGATACCCTATATCGGTTTGATTTAGATATAGTAAAATGTCCCTCTATTTGGCTCTTAGGGAGATCCACTATCATTAATTCATAGGTTAGGTTAGGTATACTATTACATATTTTCAGGGCATATGATCACTATAATTTTTGGTATATTTAAGATATGGTTAGGTATAAACCACACACTTATTGTGTGATCCCATATCTGTTTATTGATAAATTCAAAGATCTATTATGTATATATTAATGGTGAGGCCCCACGTGCATGACCATCCATTTGAGAATCTCTTGTGTACGTATGACACAGGGAGTGAGCTCTCTCATTGTAGAATTAACTAAGATCCTGAAGAGATATCATAGGTCAAAAGTGGGGATATAAACTTATAATGATACTTTCTATCTATAATTGAGAATATATTTTTTGTTATCATCATCCCATATGAGAATACCTTCTTTGACTATTATGTTTAGTGATTGTATAATGAAATATCCTATATGTCTCTAATAACACTCATATGGGATATTCTGACATGTTTCATGTCTAATATAGAATATGCACAATTTGATGGATTTCTAAGAGGATTAATATAAGTTGGGAAAAAGTTAAAATAGATAGGCTACATAGAGTTGAAGGAGTTTCATCTTAGATATAGTGACATTTTTAGTAGTATATTTGACCCTTTTCTATGAAAATATATATCTTAATAATCATTAATTAATGATTTATTAAATAAAGGTATGAAAAATAAAATACTATAAGATCATGTGGCCTAGTTTCTTTGGGAACAATGGAACAAATTAAAATAAAATAAATCATGGATTAAACAACAAAATATAAAACTCTACAAAAATCCCTTAAAATATTTTTTTCTTATAATACTTCCCATGAAAACTTGAGGACATACTTTAGAAAGGGGTGATCTATACATCCCATTAAAAAAATAATCAACGAATAAATTGATAAATTAATACATGTTAGAAAATATTCATTTAAAGGTGACATAAATGTTTTGATAATCATTAACATGAACATATATTCACGATATTAGATGAAAACATAATGAAAACATGGGAATGTGGAAACAACATCAAATATGACATAACGAACATATATCTAGGATAACCTACATGGAAACATAAAATTGTGTGGTCATGATAACCTCTCATTCACAAAACATGGTATCTCATGAGATAACAACATTACTCAATGCATTAATGATATTAATAATTACAGGAACAACCATTACATTGATATCATGTAAAATTTTTAGTGTACCACATAGATCATGACACATAAGAATGTATTTAATCACATATAATACCATGATTAAAGAGTTTGGGATACATACAAGGATATCCTTAGTAAATCAAGGATTGGTTCGTCATGGCGAATACCCCTGGGTGGAAATGGTGATGGTTATTCACAACCAAAAATTTTGGCATAGAAAATCACAAGATAATTTCGCCAGGATAAGGAGGTTACATAAAGATTCATGGAAGGGTACGAGGAGAATGAAAGGGGTTTCTCATAACATGTATATCATAATGATAAAAAAAGGGATGTTTATAAAATTATCCTAACATGAAAAATTTGAATTAAAAGGGCATAATATAAGGAATGTCCATGATTAAAGAGGAGAATGAGAGAATTATAAACCATAAGGGGGACTTCAAAAATCATGTGGAGACATTTTTAAGATATTGAGGACATATTTGGATTTTTCTAAATAATTTTATGTATAATTACATTATTGTCCAAGGGTTTTAAGTGTAGATGAATGATATGTTTTGTAGTTTTCTATAAAAACAGAGAGGATAATTCTGTAATAATTTCTAAACATAGGTTTTTGTACATTATATGATTAAATAATATAAACCAAAAGCCATTCCATGGGGTTCAACCAAGGTTTTTGTAAAATAGAATTGGATTTAAATATTATAAAATAATAATAATAAAAATCAATAAATTAAAACCCTTGGGTATGTGGATGTGAGTCATGTTCATAAAGAATTAATTTTAAAAAATTAAAATATAACATAGGTTTTTGAGGATTTATTAAGGGTTTTTAAAATGAATGACATAACATAAAAACATAATTTTTAATAGGAAAGATAACATTGGTTGTGGTGACTCGTTATAGTATTTATTCAATAAAATTTTTGGATTAAATGATGTTATAATTCATCCCATATATTAAAAAAAAAATTTATTTTTTCTCAAAAAATTGTCTGTCTCAGAAAATTGGGAAAAATCCACAATTGGATAACTCATCTTGATGGCTAAAAAATATTTTTTATTTAATCTAAAAAATAATATAAATATAAAAAAAAAAAAATTAAATCCATGTTTAAAATTAATTTTAAATTATTATTTTATTATAATTATAGATTTGAAACATTTAAAACTATATTTTACATAATAAAATTTTATTATTAATAATAAGATTATTTTTTAAAAATAAAATATCTTTAAAAAAATATTGAATTAAATAACATTATCATTATTGAAACTATTTATTTACCATAAATAAAATATGATTTTCAATGTATCAAAATATTATTTTTATCGAACTCATTATATAATCATTTATAATGAAATAATTATATAATTGATGTATACTAATTATTTTATTAAAAATATAAGAAAAACTAAAATGATTTTGGTCTAGAAAAATAATCTCTAATTTCACTTGATAATGGCATATGAATAATCTATGAGATAATGATGCTTTAATTGGGTTTTTTGGTGAACATGGTTTCAGTCATGATTTCAATAATATTGATCATCTATAGTAAAAGAGTTCATTCTTGATTTAGTTATTGTATCCCATTATAGGATTGGACCAAGTAAAATATTAGTGATGTCATATCCCATGGAATCATAGATAGATTAGATTTATATTGTGTGATTTTTACCGTTCATTGTCATTAAGTATTTTTTCTTTTTCAATTTTCTTTAATCACAACCCAAAATATATAAAAATAATTAATAGTAACATTACAAAAGTTTGATTATAAATAGTTATGATGATTAATAAACTTTTAAGACCATTATGATATAACATATAGTGGTCAAAATACCCAAATAAGTGGATTTTATTTATATAACATCATTATATATTGATTAATTTATTTATTTATAATGGTAATTCCATTTATAAATTTTTAAGACATTAAATTATTCCCCATTGAGAAATTCATCCCTTAATTTGTTATTTCATAAACTAAAACACATGAGGCTACTTGTTTGTATTTCCTCTTCCAATTCTAATGTCTCTTCCACAAACAAATTTTTATAACATATATTTTTTACCATGTGGTTTGTCTTTTTTTTATAACATTTTTTCTAAAATCTAAGATATTCACTAGCTACTCCTCATATGAATATTTATTTTCTAATGGTAACGGCACTAAATTCAGTACATGTGATGGGTATAGTAAGTTTGTACCCAATAAGGATCCAAATAACTCACATTTTACTTGAGATATGTTATGTTTCAGTGATGGTAGATAGTCTGTATCTCTTATGTGATCAAGAATCTCAGTAGGGAAAATTTATCTTTGTCATATTTTTTCTTTCCCACCAAACCGGATAAATTTTTATACATGGTGACATATGATGGTATGCTTTATCTTTGACCTAAAACTCAATATAACATCAACGATATCCAATATTTCTTTACCATCCTCTTTTTCAGGATTGAATATAATGTTTAATTGATTGATCCTTATATATCATCTCCTAGAAAAAATCGGGTCGCTTCGTCTTTTGTACTCCAAATTCATCCTATATTGTTAAATTTCAAAATTTATTCCCATACCAAGAAACATGTGGATCAATTTGAATGATAGAATAGAAAAATGTGTCAGATGAAAACTCTATTATTGGAATTTTCTGATCCAAACATCCCTCTAAATCCATTGATCATGATCTCAACATATCCTTTTGACTTTCAATTGTTCTCTCAGACTATCCATCTATATTAGGTTGACTATAAATAATGATAACCATCTTCGTATCTAACACCTATTTATTGTTTCTTTACAACATCAATTTAACCCATAGATATCAAGAATTTACAATGGAATGTGGCTCTCTATGTAGTCTTACCACATATCTTATGTATGTATTTGAGATTTGGTCAAGATAAAAATAATCCTTAATAGAAATTAAGTGTTCTGACTTTGTAAGGAGGATGACCTCCACCCAGATGGAATTATTTAATTTATCTAATATTGGGAGTCCTATGATGAAATACATTGTTATGTTTCACAATAACAAATTTTTTTTAATGGTTCTATCTTACAATTCGAAATCTATCCTTCAACTATAATTTTTTCACATACCATGAATTGAAATTAATTTTTTTAAATCTATATCTTAATGTTATCTAACAAAATTTTATTCTTAAAATATCTATATATCTCCATTTTATAGTATTAATATACAATGATGGGTAATTTGAATAATTTGAATGTTCTCCCTTCATCTTTGGTTTTAATAGTACACATATCTAGGTTCCCAATTGTATATATCTTTATTTTTCAATGATTAAATTTGTAATGTTTTCTTAATTTTATTATTAAACAATATCATCTTTTTGGGCATGCTTGATCATTTATAAATGGATGGTTTATTATTTATTTCCAAAAATAAAGATGATAATCCCATTTGTACTCCCATTTTCATGATTTTTATTTTCTTTGATATTGGATCCCATTTATTCCTCATCATGGAAATGGTTTTTGTATCCTTTATACATAGAGAATCTCCCACGTTGTTTCTGTAAACAAGATGGTAATGGATTGGAAAGGCTTAATTCTTGATCATGTCTAACTCCATTCATTTTTTAATGTTTAAAACCTTTTGTGAGAGTGTATACATAATTATATTATGATTTTTATATATGCACACATCTCTAAATAAATATATCATTGAAAAATAATAAATTAAAATATCAACATATCAATTTATAAATACTATTGTGGGTAGTTATATTCCAGAATAATTAATTGGAAGGGGGATATGATATAAATTTTTCATCATCTATATTTTCAAAACCCAGTTTAAATTTGGATCCATCACTGTAGATCAAAAATAATTCCCTAATAGTGTGTAATGTGATAATATGTGATGTGATTATTATATTATTTTTAATTCTGTATACACATCCATTAGTCTAGAAAAAAGATGACTCTATTCAAAGTAATGAAGGTCAGTGGGTTTGAAAATCATTATATGTTTCCCCTAAATTCATTATAGTACCCACCTAACACATGAATGTTCTGGATTTCCATCATATATGTCAGTCTATGTCATCATTAACATGCCTATGTTTGTCTATGGATCCATATATATCTATTGTTTGTTGATAACATTCTCTAGAAATGTAAATTTATCTATAGAAAAATAACATTTATTGTATATTACTTACCTCTTTTCATTATGTAAGGTCTTCTGTTAGACATTCAAATAAAACATTTTCTCATTTTACCATTTTGATTAGATAAGAATATCTTCGATAAATACTACCATATATTTTTCTTGGTTATCCCTAAAAACACTATTCAATATGTTTATAGTGATAAATAGTGTATCAATGAGTCAAAATGGAATCCTTAAAAACTCATAGTGACCACACGTTATATGAAAAGTAATCTTAGTGACATCATCTTTATTCATATTTATATAATATTATCCAAATCAAAGATACACCTTATAATTGTATTATTCTCCACCAGACTGATAAAAAATGTAATCAATATGTGATAGAGGATACTTTTTCTTATGATCGTGTTGAGCTCTCAAAAATAAATAGAAATGCATCTTGAAATATCCTTATACATAAGGGAAAGGACAAATGAAGTCCATTGTAATGAACATGGTAATATAAATCCTTTATTTTGATTCTTATTTATTTTAATTTTTTGGACATGAAGTCAATAAGGTCCAATTGTTTTGTATGTCTTGGGAATTAATAAATATTTATGTAAATGTTTCACTAAGAACTCTAACTCTTGGCTAGAAGGAATACCAGAAATTTCTTTGGGAGACACGTTATATATTTCCCTTAAAATTGGAATTTCATTATGGATCTTCTTTTCCTTACTCTCAATAATTTTAGTAAAATATGATAACTAACAACATAGTGAAATTTGTGATACAGAGGGTAATTTCATTCTCTAATGAATTTATGTTGGATCTATACAAAGAAATAAAATACATTCCTTTTATTGTATAAAATTATATTACAGGGAAAATAATATGTTTTGATGATAATTTAATCCCACAAATTTTGACACGAGATGGGTTATATACTTCTGTTGAAATAATTGTCTCATTTACCACATTAATTATATTCATGACATTCATGTGTTAAGGTGGTTTTTGAATAGTTATAATAAAATTGTATGATATTAGAGAATGTGTAGATCCAAAATAAAATAATATTTAATATACCATTGAATGAACAAATAGGGTAAATATCACCACTTTTTTGTTAGGATCCAACATTGAAGTTGAGATTTAATAAGCTTTCCATGGCTCACATGGCCTTGGAGGCAATTATCATTAGATATCATTGACAACGGTTTGCTAAGATCATTGATTCATATAGTGTACGTGTTCTTTACAGATGAGTAATTTTGAAATAGGATAAGGGTTGAAATTAGCATCTATTTCATCCAAAAAAAATTTATGTTTCTCTTATAGGTAATCAATAGATAGGTTCCCCTATTTGTTACACTAAAATAATTTTCCTGCCTCTTTTATGAAATTTTAGGGATGCATATTCTCGAATTATGAAAAGTGGGATGTTGTAATTTCTTTTCCTCATGATATGTGTCAGTAGTACCCCTGAAAATAAAATTCATCCTCCTCTTACCATATCAAAACCCATGAGACACTTGAGATTTGTAGATCTAAATATTGAATGTGATGAACTTCAAAAAATATCCCTATACCTTTCAATTTCTTGAATCATTAATTAATATTGTAGACATTTCATTATCCAAAAAAAGAATTGGTAAAATTTAATTTTTGGGGGGTTGAAAAAGATAGGGCAGTATTATAAAATAATTAAGAATTTATCCTCATACACTCAAATGGATTCATCATCTATTATCATTTGGATAATGAAAAAACCTCTCCATTTACATTCAGATAGTGTATGAAAAATATTCATCCAAAAATACATTCAAAAATTATTTCCATTAAATCATTTTAGTATGATCCACATGCTTTGAATTTTGTATGATTGTCCCCCAATGATTACTTTTATCCTATATAATATAAATAAACACCATGATTGTAACATAAATATATCGTTGAAGGACGGATATGATCATTTCAAAGTAGTTGATAAAATTTTATGTATGAAATGTTATAAATAACCCTCAGATATTAGAGTACATTGCTGTATAAAAATATTATATTCAACATGGTATTTCTTTGGTGGCATGGGTTTCCCCCTTATTTTGTATTCTATTCAGAACATGTGTTTATTGATAATGTGTTGTTTGGATGTCCACCACTCTTTCTCTTATAGATTATTGAATATTATTTGGGGATTCATCACATTTGCCTTTAAATTTGGTATTGAATCTACTTCCCATATTTATAGTCATTGATTAAATAATTTGGAAATTAGGGATGATAATTTCTAAACACTTAAACATATAAATGAGAAAGAAGAAACATTAATTTGAAGACTCTTAAATGACTAATATTCATTATTCAATGAATTAACATTTTTCATTATAATTATCCATGATCTATTTTTTATCATACAATAATATATGAATTTTTCCTCTTGATAATGGTTCTTATGAATCATGTAGATTTACAAAAACTTATCCCCTAAATGTTTAAAATAAGTTTTGAACCATAGATCCTTTTTCAGCCATGCATTATTGAAATAGTTGAGGCCATTACACCATTTTCATGTCCATTACCCCAATGAACAACTATTCTAGGGCCACATCCCTCTAATGGGTTCAGAAATGGATGTTGTTTTGTAAAAAATACTATATAAATAACAGATTTTTAGGGATGTTTTTAGATGTTTAGTCTTATAATGAAGTCATTCACAAGGGTTTTATAATTTTAATGCCCAAAAATATCAGGCATTCCCTTAATACCAAATATGACATCCCCTAATTTAAAATAACTTAATTCATTATTTATTATTTAAAGATACACATAATATGATCCAAAAAATATCATGAGTAGTAGTTTCTTTTGGAAATTATGTACAAAAAAATTAAAAAATGGACACAATATCATTTTTAAAACTATATTATATGCCCTAAAAATATTTTTATCTTCTTATATTACGTGATATAATATGTGGGATGACATAAGAAATGGGTGATATATAAAGAAAAGTAACAGAATAATAAAATAATTACATAATGACAGTAATACATGCAATAAAATATACATATCATGGTGTGCTAATGAAGCGATAATAAAAAAATTGAATGTCAAACTCTGCTATAAGATGACTACATAATGATAATAATTTAATGTCAAAACCACATAAAACATAACATCCTAAACATAAATAAAGCAAAAAAATATGAAAACATAAAAAGTGTTCTTAGGGTAACTTCTTTATCAACATACATGATACATCATGAGATAAAAACATTACCCCATGATGTGGAAGGCTATATAAATTTGGACTCATATATTACATTCATATCATGTTAATGCAAAAGAGTACAACATAAATCGTACCACATAATAATTGTCTTCATAAATATTAATACCATGAATGGGGTGTGTGGGTTTTAAATATTTATTTTACAAATTTATAAATTTTGAATACATCCTTGTGAATACACATGAGTAGAAATTGGGGTAGGTATTCACTACGAAAACATTTAGCATTGAAAATCAGAAGATAATTTCACAAGAAAAATGGAAATACATAAAAATTAATGGAAGGGTTTAATGATATTGAAAGTGATATATCATCACTTTTAAATGGTAATTAATGTAAGAGGTATGTGTGAAAAAATATCCCAATATGAAGAATTTGAAATTCAAATGATTAATATAAATAACGTTATTGAATAAAAGATTGAGACAATCCCTTACCTTGAAATTGTGCTTCTAAAAGCATGTGAGGATCATATTAAGAGAATGGTAACACTTTGGTAGGGTTATATTGAGGTATATGTAGTGTACCATAAATATAATTTTTCTTTAATTAAATTTAATTGGATTATCTATTTTTTATTAAAAAAATGCGAGGGTAATTAATTATTGAATTATAAGCATTTGTTTTCGAATCTATATGATAAAATAATAAAAACCAAAATACATACCTTGGTTTTCCCATGGATTAAATGAATTATGATTGTATATATATATATTATTTATGTAGAAACTGAACTTGTTATTATAATTCTTATGGTTGTGTTGAAGTCAATCATGTTAAAAAAAGAATTAATTTTGAAACCATAAAATATAATATCAGTTTTTTAGGATTCATTAAGCGTACATAAAAATAAAATAAAAACTTGAATTTTATTATTTTAAATGGTAAACATAATTTAATTCATGTATATTCGTTATTGTATTTATTAAACCACTTTTTTCATATTATGTTGTCATAATACATACCTATATTTATACTATATTTAATTATCACCACAAAATTTGTTTTTCTAAAAAGATTATGAAAAATAAACTATTTAAAATTTTCGTGTTTTTATTTCAAAAAAATTTATTTATATTTAACCAAAATAATTTTATAAATATGAATATTTCTACTATTAAATTATGAATACCCATTTATTAAAAAAATACACCTTTTTATCACTATAAATTTTTTTATCCTTATACAAATGTCAATAGAATTAATGAAATTATATTATCATTTATATATAAAAATACATTTTCTAATAATAATATTACATTAAAATAAAGGATATTTTAAAAACACTTTATTTCAAAAATAACATTGTCTTCATTGAAACAATCTATTTCACAAAAATAATTTTTTTCATCATATGAAAATATAATTTTAATGAACTTCATTATTTAATAAATTATAAAGTAACTATAAAAATGATAAATAAATAATTTATTTATTAAAATAAAAAATAAAAAATATTATAGTTATGGTCAAGATACATAAAATACTTATTACATTATTTCACTCCCTATGGGAAAGATGTGTGGTGGTGATGCTTCCTTGGGATGATACAATCAATATGGTTTGGTTCATTATCTCCATAAGAATGAGCATATCTTGAAAATGATGTTCTTTTGTGATCTAAGATAATTAATATTTCATTTGGAATAGTGAAGATAAAATAATAGAGAATATGTATCCCTTAGAAGCTTTGAGATATTTTCATCATAGGGTACGATTCTTCTAGTTGTGGAAAAAACTATTTCTGTTTATATCAATTGGATTTTTTTCATGAACTATAATTTATTCTAATAATTATAGTCACTTTATGATAACTATTTCATTAATTGTTTTAATGATTAAAATTATTCTAAATATAAAAAATATAACATAAAATGGTCTAAAAAAAATTAGTACACATTTCTTCATTAACATAATTAAATTATATGAAATTTAGTTATTTGAAATGTGAATTTTACTTATAAAAGCTCAGGTTGTTATATTTTTATTTTTGTTCTCTATGTATTTGGGACTTTTTATTTCAGATACACTTTCCATATTATGATTTTGTGTTAGATTTAGGATATAATATTTCAAATTAGTTTATTTATCTTTCTCTTAATTATATTGGTGTTTCTAAATTTGTGTGTATTAATATATTACATAGGATAAAGATTCACATCTATGTGATATGCCTACATGCGGCTAATCAATAGTCCCTAGCCTATTAGAGGTGTACTCAATATATAACACTTGTCTCACCTCTTGCCCGGCTGGCCCAGGAGGGTCAGGTCAGGATAAAATAGCTTTAAATTAATATTTAAAATAATTTCATTATGAAGTTCATATTTACGTTAGTTATTACTTCAAATTATAGGCAATATTTGTTTAAAAAAATTATACAAACGATTATGAATATTTTTATAATTCATTATATATATTTTGATAAATTAAATACTTTATTACAAAATTTATTTTATTGAAAATAAAAATCTTATATAATTATTTCAATATTTTATTCATAGTTATCCAAGTCTGTACAAACCTTATTATTGGGTACATCAGATACACATCATTTCATCTTCAATAAAACCATTAAAAAATAATTTCACTTATTATTTCAAAAATATGTGGTGATCTAAAATTAAAATATTTTCGTAAAAAAATTAATATACATAATTAACTAGTACATAGTATTATAAAAAAAATATTAATACAAAATGAATCAAGATATTAGAAAAACCTCATGTGACACTCATAAAGTCTTTGGATTTTACCATTTACTCTTACGTCAAACCTTTATATGTGAATAACTCTAATGAAAAAGTCATAATATTTTATCCACACATAACCAATATTCTTGATCATTTTAGAGTCAATGTGAGTGTTCACAAAATATAAAATTATAAAAAATAGTTCTCATATCTTAATATTGATTATGAAATTATGAATTTATAATAAATAAATATAAAATGACGCAAATAAATTATCAATTTGAGAAAATTAATGCTATAAAACTAAATATTGAATACATGTACTTATACATTTTTTTTACAATTAATGAAAAAAAATCTTATAAAATGATATGATTTTTTTATAAAATACACACACTTTTTATATATTGGACGGAGGGAATGACTAATGCTTGAAGCCACATTAGAAATTATCATTTTTATTTTTATATGATGATTCTTTTTTCATAATAGGTTAGGTGAGGATATTCATTAAATGTGGAATATATTGAAATGATGTTCTGAAAAAAAATGTATCATAGAGAGAGTGATATATGTAGATTATTTTATGTCAAATAAGAAAGGAATAATTAATAAACTTGGTTAGTATAAAAATAATGACTATTTAAAAATAAACATTTGATAAAGAATGTTTTTGTTTAATTAAAAATTGTCGAGTAAGATAATTATTACAAATTAGGGGTTGTGTATCATTATGTATAAAAGAATTATGTTTTGGATTATACAAATGTTTGAAATCCATTTAATATATGAAGAAATTTGAGAGTTATTAAATAGTATATATGATAATTAATGGATTTTAGAGTCTTGGATAACTAAAATAGTATACATGAGGTGTATCGTAATATATTATATAACGATTTCAGTGGTGGTGACATGGTAATATGAATAATAGAAAGTAATCTGATTGAAAATCATTGAATAGGATATAAATATATCATAACATGTAATAGAGACTTACACATTGTATATGTAGATAGGGTGATAATATCAAGAAAATTATGGTTATTCCAATGAAGTTTTAACTATGTAATGTTATTTGATAATATTATTATAGCAAAAAACTGATATTGAATGATTTAACAAAGATAACTGAATTATTTTACATTACACATCGAACAAGTATTATTTATTAAACGTAATGAAAGTTTATACAACAGTAACATTCAATTAAAAAAGAAATAATTTCATAATAATATATAAAATAATGAATAACCTATTACGTTGGTTATATATAGTACTATATCATAATTATTTATTGAGCCTTAATTGTTTATGAATTTTTTAATATTAATATATTTTTGGGTTCCATAAGGATTAAAGATTTATACTGATTTAAAATTTTATGATGGATAATTCTAGTTAATCAATGGATACTATGGATGCTAATGGAAATAATATAATATCATTAACATGGTGGGTGAGAAAATAGAAAATATATTGAAGTGATTAATTTAGTGGACAGTATTTAGAATTTTTATAAGAGGAAACTAGTTATGTTATGGTTTGATGTATATTAAAGGTAATGATTATAACATCCCAATCCCGGGTGACACTCAACGGGTTCCCCGAAAACGGTTGTTCACATGACCTCAAACGTATTTCCCCAAATTCCAGTGGCTGCTGACAAGTAGTTAGGACAAAGGTCTGATAGTGTGGAAACTATGCCCCCATTTGTCAAAGTGTGGCGCAGTGGGATAATAAAAACATTCAACAACAGCAGAAGTAATAAACCATACACATTTAAAATAAACTACTGCAGTAAAATAAAACCAAAAGTTATTTAGATAATTATGAAACATGTCTCATGTTCTAAGAAAAAAGCTAGAACATGTTACACAACAATACATTACAGTACAATACCGAGTACAGCAAAACAAAACAAAACAGTCAGTATCACCACAAGCCTAAGCCTGTTCCGATGCTCCCCTACTCCTCAGCAGCAATCAAGTGCTTGTATGAGGAACCTTGCACTTATCCACACCTACGGAAATGTAATATGTTTCGGCTGAACACATGACCTAAACAGGGTGTGAGAAATAAATCCCAAAAGGCACCCACCAAAGGCTCGTGCCCAACTGTGTGAAAATATGAAACAACAGTGTGCAGTAGTAAAATGAAATTAACTAAGAAGTACTCAATGTAACTAACTTTACCAGTTATTTCCAAATTATTATTCATTTAATCCTTAATTATAAGGAAACCACCATAGTGAATTTCTATGTAAATATTCGGTGTCCTCAAATATTAAAACCCATAACCTCAAGTAATTATAAATGTAACCGATAGGTAATTTACCATAGGCATAACAGATATTTCCCTCAAGCGTACAATGTGTCACCCTCAGGCACAAAATATACTGCCCTTAGGCATGGAAGAAGTTTCCCTCAGGAAAAAATAACAACTTCCCTCAGGCTAAAGGTAACACTTCCCTCAGGCTAAGTAAGCACTGCCCTTAGGATAAGCGAGTAACTGGGCCATTCCCAACATGTAAATAAGAAATTCACATTCAATTCCTCTCATGGAAATTTAGAAAACATTACTACAACTCCAAACCATCAGGTATCCTGGCCAAACGGCTAAACAGAGAAACGCATCCCTGGGGTGGTCTAGGATCCATGTAGTGATCCCAAAAAATAGTTTATTATAACATTTAATTATCTATAAAATTATAGGTATTTAATACAGCTAAGGCCTTATCCACATGACACCCCAACATGGGTTTGTTTCTCAATGATACGCAAAATGCACAACAGTTAAAAATTAAACACCATGCCACCTACCTTAAATGCCCCTGAACAGTATATGCGTACAAAGATCCTCGAATCATCCTAGAATGACGTAGATATGAGATGAAATAAATCCCAGTTCAAACTCAAATAACTTCCCGTAGAGGAAGAATTGGAAAAATGACTTAAGGAGAGTGGAGGGCTTAACCGTGCGGTTCAAACGAGATCATTAAAGGTGAAAATGGTTTCCCGATGCTCGATTTGGAGATCCATGAAAGTCCGGACTCCTCTACCAACTCCTTCCTCTAGTTCTATGCCAATCCTGTGAACAAGGTTGGCTACTTCCCATTTTATGCGAAAAAACAAACTACACAGCGTGTACTATTGACTACATGGCGTGTATTTTTCTCATTTAACTGTTCCTCTGACGGCATCGCCGTACTTTTAATCCGTTTACATGAGTACCTGGTGTGTATTTCGGATTACACGGCATGTACTACACCACCACTGGCGGCTGATTCCACCACCTTACTATTTTCCAGCCGGCTGACTACACGGTGTGTAAATGTCCACTACATGATGTGTTGTCAGTTTTTACACCCTTCGTTGCTGACTTGGCTACACACCCTGTGTACTCATGACACAAGGCCAAAGTACATGGCGTGTGGATTCGTACATGGAGTATAGTCCCAAAATTTAGGATTTTTCCCTATTTCCCTTATTTTCTAAAAAACACTTAAGGAAAAATAAGAAAATAAGAAAATCGTACCTCAAAACTATGATCCAGGTTCTTAAAAACTTCCCCCCATAAAGAAATTTGTCCCTGAATTTCCCTTCCAAGGGTGGCAAAGTTAATGCTCAGAACAGCTCTGGCCACTGAGCACGTACGTCTGTCTCTCGCTCCCATGTTTCAGGCACTCAGGCATGCTTCCAGAGCACCCATATGAGAGGAACTGACTGGCCTTGTAGAACCTTCGTGCTCATATCAACGATACGAATCAAATGCTCCTCAAAGGACACATCAACCATAAGATCAACATCCTCAGGCTGAAAGACATGAGATGGGTCTGAATGATAGCAACACAACTGAGATACATGGAAGACGTCGAGCATGGCTCAGTACCTCTGTGGTAACTGAAACCGATAGGCAACCAGCCCGACTCTCTCCAGAATCTGAAATGGCCCCACTTAACTAAGTGAAAGTATACCCTATCTCCTAATCCGTATATGTACAAACCCCAGAGAAACACGTAAGAAAAACTAATCCCTGACCACGAACTCCAAGGGTGTTCTGCAGTGATCAACATAATATTTATGACAAGACTGGGCAGTAGCCATCCACTTCTGAATCAATTGGACCTGCTCAGATGTCTCATGTATGAGACATGGTCCCAGTAAAGCATCCTCACCTGCCTCTATCCAGAACAAAGTTGATCATAATGGCCTACCATATAAAGCCTCTTAAGGTGCCATCTCAATAGTTTCCTGAAAACTATTATTATAAGCAAACTCGACCAGAGGTATATGAATCTCCCAAGAGCCCCCAATGTCTCGGACACATGCACTCTGCATTTCCTCTAGCACCTGTATCGTACGCTCTGAAGGACCATCGGTCTGAGGGTGGTAAGCTGTGCTCAGAAGCACCTATGTACCTAGTTCCCACTGAAAACTCTTCCATAAACGAGATGTAAAACAGGTGTCCCAATCTAAAATTATAGAATAAAGAACCCCATAAAGACGTAAAACATCTCAGATGTACCACTTTCTGAGCTCATCAACACCGAAGGTCTCCTTGATCAACAAAAAATTGATCTACCTTTGTGAGTCTATCCGTAATAACCCACAAAGCATCGTTGCCTCGAGATGACCTCGACAACCCAGTCATGAAGTCCATCACGACATCATCCCATTTCCTCTATGGGATGGGTAACTACTTTAACAATCTAGCTGGTCTATAATGATCCGCCTTCACCTCCTGACAGGTGGATCATATTGTAACAAAACCAGCTATCTCTCTCTTCATAACCGGCCACCAGTACTGACGTCTCAAGTCATGGTACATCTTGTTATCTCTGAGATGAACTACCCAAGATGAAGAATGATACTCCCGCATAAACACCTCACGTATATCCCCTAGAACCCGTACTCATCCATGGAAACACAATACTTAATCATTGTCTGTCATCCAACCAGGAGGAGGGTCCTAACTGGTCACCGACTCCCATAGAACTAGGCATTCTGAATCAAATATATCTCTCATCCTCACTCTATCCATGAGGGTAGAAGTCATAACTAAAAATGAAAGATATTTTTCTCCCTGACTATCATGCACCTACAGATGCATCTTAGAGAACAAAGGTAAAAGCAACCATTCACCACTGGCCTCCTGAACAACCTGGGTCCTAGTCTTCCAGCTCAGTGCATCAGTAATTGCATTACCCTTAACAGGTGTATAGGCAAGCTCAAAATCAAAGGACTGAAGGTATTCAACCCACCTTTGTTTCCTAAGGTTCAAGTCACGCTGAGTAAAGATGTACTTGAGACTTTTGTGGTCGGTGAAAACCACAAAATTCCCTCTTAAAATATAATATCTCTAACAGCGCAAAGAATGAACAACTGCAGCCAACTTGAGATCATGCGTCGGGTAATTCCTCTCATGTGGCTTCAACTGCCGGGACCCGTACGCAACAACTCGATCACTCTGCATCAACACTACTCCCAGCCCAATACCTGATGCATCATAGTAAACTATATAGATCTTTCCCTGCTCTGGAAGTATCAGGAATGGTTCTAATGTCAACCTACTTTTAAGGTCTTGAAAGGTTGTATCGAAAACATCCAACCAATTGAACATCACACCCTTCTTAGTCAGACCTGTCAACGGTGCTGCTAAGTGGTAGAAGTCCTGTATAAATCACCTGAAGTAACCATCGAACCTTATGAATCTTCATATCTCAAACTCGTTCTTAGACTACCCCCAGGAAACTATGGTTTTCACATTCTATGGGTCTTATGAAACTCCTACCTCTGAGATGATATGACCCAGGAAGTGAATCTGGTCCATCCAAAAGTGTCACTTTGAGATCTTTGGATACAATCGATGCTCTCTCAGTGTACTCAATACGATCTCAAGATGGGTGGCATGGTCATGTCGACTATTAGAGTACACCAAGATATCATCCACAATTACTACCACAAACGAATCCAGATAAGTATGGAACACACGATTCATCAGAGCCATGAAAACTACTGGCGCGTTATTGATTCCAAACGGCCTAACCAAGTACTTGTACAGATCATATCTGCTCCAAAAAGCTACAAGCTGTATATCTGTTGGTCTCACGCACAGATGATGATATCCTAATCTCAATTCAATCTTAAAAAACACTCATGATCCATGAAGTTGATCAAAAAGATCATCAATCCTCGGCAAGGGATATCGGTTCTTGACCGTCAACGGGTTCAGCTTCTGATAATCCACACAGATTATGAGGGTACCGTTTGCCTTCTTCAAAAAATGGATAGGCGAACCCCAAGGAGATGGACTGGGTTAGATAAAACCCATTTCATGTAACAGCTCTAACTGCCTCTTGAGATCCTTCAACTCTAGTGTAACCATCCTATAAGGAGGAATGGACACTGGTGCTGCTCTTGGAACAAGCTCAATAGGGAAATGCACCTTACGCTCTAGAGTTAGACCTAAAAATTCATCTGAAAAGAAATCCCTAAAATGATCAACCACTGGAGGGAAATCCATTGGACAAGTCCCCTGGTCATCTAGAAATAAACTCGCAATCTGGGTTGTGACTCCACCTCGCCCATGATGCTCTGGTCCAGCTCGACTCACCTGAACATCCCATTCACCTTTGTATAGAAACTCTTTGCCCTCTAGTGGTGTGAACCTCACCCTACAATGATAGCAATATACAATGTCTCGAAAGGGAACCAAATAGTTCATCCTGAGAATGACGTTATAAGTTGTCATATCTAAGACATAGAGGTCCCATAGAATGTGAAACCCTCCAACCTCAAGGGGGAACTCCATGGATTGATGCACACTAGCCATTCTAGTTCCCAATGGAGTGTCTAGCATCATTACAACAGAAGTAGAAGAAGCACAGATCCCATGTCCCTCCACAATGGGTACATATATAAAGCTATGCGTAGCACCCATATCAAAAAGTACTGAAGATAAGACAAAAGATACTAGAATAGTACCTCTGAACATAGAAGGTCTGAGATCCTACTTCTGCTGGGTCTGTTAAACTGCATAAGCCTGCCCTGTGCCACAACCCTACGATATAGCCTGGCTACCCTGAACTGTCCCGTCATTCTGCCTTTGAGATTCTGGGGTTTGGCTACCACGACCACGACCACCATCCCTGACTGCACTCCCTGACGTATTCCAGTTTCCCGACTAGTAAGAAGCTGTTTTTCCTGCTCCCACACACCGAGTTTGTGCAGAACTCCTCTCACTATCCACTGGAAGAAACGCCCTACAAAAGTGCTGTAGATGACCCATCTTACCGCAAGCTCGGCACTCCACTGAGTCTCGTGGACACTAAGGTCTCTTGTGGCCCTCTTTACAACACTAGTAGCACATGACATGGCCAACTAATACAATCTTCTGGTTGGTACTTCCACCCTGAGAGAAGTCCATCTGTGTCTTCCTCTTGCTAGTAGAAATATACCAGAAACTGGTGCTGAACCGCCCTGGTCCACACCACTAGCTTCCCGTAGGTTCCTCTCTGTAATCAGTCCTGGTTCACAATAGCATGTAATGAAGGAAACCGAAAAACATTCACCAGTTCACGGATGTCATATCGAAGACCATCCTCAAAGCGTCTGGCTCTCAATGTCTCATCACCCACAAGAACGGGTGAAAAATACTGATGCTCAGTGAAACGAGCAGAATAATCAATCACTGACATATCGCACTGCTGTAGGTTCTTGAACTCTTGAGATCTATCTACCCTCAGCATCTCTGGGAAGAAGAAATCATAGAAAGCTTTTTGAAAATCTTCCCACACCATGTCTCTGTGAAGATATGACTGGGTGGTAACATCCCACCACCTTTTGGAGGAATCACGTAGTATATATATTGCAAGCTTGATCCTCCACCCTCGAGGCGTCTCAGGATGCTCGAAAATAGTCTGCATAGACCCCAGCCAAGACTCTGCAGCCTGTGGTCCGCCTTCCCTTGGAAACGTAGGTGGATGATGCTTCTGGAATATAAGAGTCAGCTCGGCCATAGATGCGGCAGCTGACAGTGCTCCCTGAATGGTCTGCAAGAACCACATAAAGCCTTCACGGAACTACGAATCCACACCTGTGTCCGGTATAATGGCAGGCGCAGTATCTAGCTCAACTGGACGATCCACTGGTATCCCATGACCTACCATCTCTTGATTATAATCTTTGTCATTGTACTGTTGAACAACTTGTGGTCGTCTCGGCGGCATGAATCTACACGGTCAAATGCACAATTAGATCTATATTATCAAAAACTAGAAATGAATGGACCAAATGGGGAACATGAGGAATAAGGAATTCAAGATTGCACAACAAAACTACACGATTTGTATAATGAGAACACGGTTTGTACCTGGCTTCTCTTCCCCTTCCCGGGTCCTTCTACACGGCCATGCCACACGACTCCCATTAAAAAAACTACATGGCGTGTATACTGACTACATGATGTGTAAGGTGTAATTTTCCAACTGCATGTGTCGTTTGTGAAATGACCGACTACTACTCTAACACTACACAGCGTGTTAAACCCACAAACTGCGTGTACACCACTCCGTCTTCCCAGCCACATGATCATGTCCACACGGTCTATCACCGTTCAAGACTACACGGCGTGTCCCTCAGGCACACAAATTGTACTAGTTGAGCTCCACCAACCCGTGTTGTCAGTTACCCGGCCGCATACAGGGCTCACACTACACGGCGTGTTCCATATACACATGGCGTGTACACGAAAGGATTACACCAACCCATTTTGTTAGTTACACGGATGGATCCAAGTTCAGACTACACGACGTGTTTCACAGTGGACACGGTGTATATGTCTTCAGGTCTCCTCCATCCGTGTTGTTAGTTACATGGGCGGAATCCAGATCAACACTACACGGCTTGTACATCTGGTACATAACTTGTTTTTTCCAATCATTTCTCCTTTCTTGTGTCCCTTACCACACGAACTATGACACAAAAAGAGACTACACAGCATGTAAAGAGGGTACACGACATGTACTTAAAGGGTTTTCATTTCTTCCTAAATAGATGAACACAGGGCGTGTGTCCAAGGAACTACATGGCGTGCATCCTGGGTTTTCCAGATAGTAAGCCTCTGAAACTACTCCGGAACCAATAAAATATAGAAAAATAACACATAAGTTCCAAATTCCAACCCGTGAGGGCCCATACTCCATGTGAATCAAATTATAGCATCTTATATGTTTTATAACTAAATAAACAGACAATGGTCCACCAAATTCAGGTCAATGGGGGCCCATACTCCTCAAAAACCAAAGTTTGGCATCCATTCTATCAACAAGATTATACATCAATACCCAATCACATATCAGGTATTTTTATCAATGCAGCTATCACAACGACATACTTTTCTAGCACAAAAACTATCACAACAACATTCAATTTCTAATGCACCTATGTGGCATTAAACTATGCATGGCTTGTGATTTCTAGCATTTTCCTAAATGATTCATGAGATGGCATACATTCATCTCTTTAGGATGCAACAAAATAGAACCCATTTATAAAATATAAATAGCATGATCCCAAGTGCTTCACCCAATGGTGGAATCAAATCAATAGTAAAATTGAAAAAAATAAATTGCAATTACCGAGGTAGATTGGCTTTTCCCTGTAAATGGGATAGCTACACCCAGCCACAACTTATTACCAACTACCATTTATATCCTATCCCTGACTAAAGATCCAAATAGTATGTCAAAGAAAAAAACCCTTTGATACAACTTTGTAACGTCCCACTTCCGGGTGCCACTCAATGGGTGCCCCGAACCCGGTTGCTCACATGACCTCGAGTGCATTTCCCCAAATTCCAGTGGCTGACGACTAGCAATGAGGGCCCAGGTCTGATAGTGGGGAAACTATGCCCTAATTTGTCAAAGTTTAGCAAAACAGAATAATAAAAACATTCAACAACAGTAGAAGCAATAAACCATACACATTTAAAATAAACAACTGCAGTAAAAGATAACGAATAGTTATATAGATAATGATGCAATATATCTCATGTTCAAAGAAAACAGCCAGAACATGTTACACAACAATACAGTACAGTACAATACAGATACATAAAACAAACAGTCAGTAGCACCATGAGCCTATGCCTGGTCCCATTATCCCCGACTCCTCAGCAGTAATCAAGTACCTATATTGCGACCCTTGCCTTTATCTACACCATTAGAAATGTAATCTGTTTGGGATGAAGACATGACCCACATAGGGTGTGATAAATAAATCCCAGTAGGCACCCACTAAAGGTACATGTCCAACTATATGAAAATATGCAACAATGGTGTGTAGTAGTAAAATTCAACAAACTAAGTAGTACTCAAAAGTAACTAACATTACCAGTTATTGCCATTTTATTATTCATTTAATCATTCATTATAAAGAAACCACCACAGTGAATTTCTATGTAAACAGTCAGTGTCCTCAAACATGCAAACCCTTATCCTCAGGTAATAAAAAACGTAACCCATAGGTAATTGCCCACAGGCATAAAAGATATTTCCCTCAGGCATACAAAGTGTTACCCCTAGGCACAGAATCTACTACCCTCAGGCATGGATGAAGTTTCCCTCAGGTCGAAATAACCACTTCCCTTTGGCTAAAGGTAACACAACCCTCAGGCTAAGAAAGTAACTAGGCCATTCCCAACATGTAAATAAGAAATTAAAATTCAATTCCTCTCAAGGCAATTTAACAAAAATTATTATAATGGAATACCCTTTGGTATGCTGGACAAATGGCTTAACAGAGGAACGCACCCCGAGGTGGTCCTAGATCCAAGTAGTAATCTCAAAAAATGTTTTATTATCACATTTTTTAACCTATACAATTCTAGGTATTTAATACAGCTAAGGCCTCAGCCACACAACACCCCAACATGGGTTCGTTGCTCAATTGTACACAAAATGCACAGTAGTTTGAAATTAAACACCAAGCAACCTACCATAAACGACCCTGAATGGTATATACGAATGACGATCCTTGAATCGTCCTAGAACGATGTAGATCTGAGGGGAAATAAATCCTGGTTTAAACTCAAATAACTTAACTTAGAGTAATAATTGGTAAGAACGGATTAAGGAGAGTGGAGGGCTTACCCATGCTGGTCCAACTAGATCGTCAGAGGTGAAAATGGATTTTCGATGCTTGATCTGGAGTTCCTCAAAGGTCGGGCCTCCTCTCCTGACTCCTTCCTCCAGTTCTATGCCAATCCTGTGAATAGGGTTTGTCTACTGCCTATTTTAAGTGAAAAAACAAACTACATGGTGTGTATTAATTACTACAGGACGTGTACTTTTCTAATTTAACTATTCCTCTAGCGGTACCTCCATACTATTGATTCATCGACATGAGTAAACAACATGTATTTCTGATTACACAGCGTGTACTACCGCTCCACTGGTAGTTACTTACAATGCCTTACTATTTTCCTACCGACTGACTACACGGAGTGTAAATATCCACTACACGGTGTGTAGTCGGTTTTTACACCCTACATCGCTGACATGGCTACACACCCTGTGTACTCATCCCACACGACCAAAGTACATAGCGTGTGGAATAGTACATTGCGCGTAGTCTCAAAATTTAGGATTTTCCCCCATTTTCCTTATTTTCTCAAAAACACTTAAGGAAAATAGAAAAGAAGAAACCCATACCTCAACAATAAATATCGGTTTCTTACAATGATAAATTGATATCAAAAATCATTATTTATTTGTATATTGTTATATATAGGTATTTTAGATCATGGAAAAGTTATGACATATTTCCTTGATGGAGATAAGGCTTATCATATATAGAAATTCAAGTAAATGTCAATGATTTATTCTTTAAATGTGACATCACATATAAACATTGTGAGGATATAAAATTATATATTATATATCATTATTTATATATAAATTGTAATAATGGATACCATAGGTAAATATTAATAGAAATAAAGGTATGAAATAAAGAAAATTTGAGCCACTGTGTTTTTTTGGTTATGATGAAAATATGTTACTAATAATGTATCCATATATAAATAGTAAAAAATTATAAATTTTCTAAATTAATATTATAGATATAATTATGTAAATATATACCTATATTATAAATAAAAATAAAAATTTAATCTAATTATTGGGTATATTATATACAAAGACATGGATATATCGATGAATAAATGGTTTGATATAATATGAGTATATAAACAGTTTCAGATTTTGAATTATCATTTTATTATCCTGGTCTATTAGTAAAGAAAGGATAAGGATATAGAGCATGAATTGAATTAATGGTAAGTCAATGATAATTATATGACACTAAAGGAGACTATAGAATTCATATCTCACAATTAATTCAAAGAGTAGGTAATTATAATGAATCTATAGAATATTCGATATGTGGCCTTCAAAAATAAAAAAATAATGACCATAGAATCAAAATAACCATGAGAAAGTGGGATAGTGGAACAGATAGAATAGATAGATCATAGATGTATAGAAGTCATGTTCCATTAATGTTTCTAGTAGTGAATGAATGTTAGTAAACCTATTATGCATTATAAAGGGCTCTAGTAAACATGATTCATGAATGAGAAACAGAAATATGAAAATAAATTACATGGTAGTTCAATTGATAATTTTTTTTAATAATACTAAAACCTAGTTGAAAAATTTATGTTTATCACCAAACTAGAAGTTCATTGATCCAAGGAATATGGCATACATGATAATGAATAATTTTATATTTATTTATCCAAGTAAAAATATATAAATATGCCTGAAATTTATTTCCTAATGTTACTTGTTTCATTATTAATAATGAATGAAATAATTTATAGGAAAAACCCATAAATAAAATGAATAAATCAACAAAATAGTATTCACACATAATGTAACATTATAATAAAATAACATAAATCTAATAATTAAATTCCATGTATAATTACACACCGTAAATGTAAATAAATTAAAAATTATAACAAAAAGAAATAAATAATATCTATCCTTCTATGAGATATATGGAACCATATTAAATTTAGAGAATCATTATTAGTGAAACTAAACCTACAATGAGAATGAATATAATAAAATAAGAATGCATGCTTTAAAATTAAAATAGGAAATCTAGGGTTGGGAATTTTTTTCTATGAATTTAAAATAAATTTATTTTTTATAATGTAATGGGGGTAATATATACATTATATTATCATCATTAATGGTAAAATAGTTGTTGGGTGTAATATAAGTAAACATATTTCCATTTTATAATCATCAGTATATAGATAATATACATACATATTATTTAAATGTTAAAAGTATAATTTTTAATTTGAAATATTTTATTTTACATAAAATATAATCCTGAAATATATTATGAAAATATTAATCCATGTTTAAATTAATTTTTTTAAATATTTATTTATAAAGTATACATTTTTATTAAACATTATAATTGTAATGAATGATTTCCATAAACATTATTGATAAAATACAAGAAATGATTAGTGATTAGTTTTATAACATATAAAAAATAATATGATAATTATAATGAATACTATTTTAATTATTTATTGATAATGGAATATACATTTCTAAAAAAATTAATTTTAATCATATAAACAGATTATATTTCATATTAAAATAAAAAATAAATTTGAATCTAAAATTTAGTTAAATATTATTGTCATATAGTAACTAATAATTGATATTCATTAATTAATTAATAACTTGTTTGAAAATATGATAAAATAAATTAACGGTAAAATAGATATTTTTTAAAGAACTGATTATCCAAATATATAGAATATTTACCATTATTAATTTAATTGATCAGTAAAAAAATAATTTTAATGAAATTATTTTTTATATATATTAACATATAAATCATAATTAATATAAATTTTATTACATGTCATTTATTATGAATACAATCATTTTATGATTAAAAATATACTTTTAATAAAAATTATTTTCTTATGTAATGAATTTTTATTTTGAAAAAATAAATACATTATGCTTCAATGATGGTTTCTAAAAAAATATAATTTTCATATTAATAAAATGAAAATATAAAAATTCATGTAATTATTAAAAAATTATATGAAATAAGAATAATAAAACACAATGTTTACATTTATATCTATAATAAATAGTTTTCCAATATGTTATATGGTTAAATTTAATATCAAATTTCATTTAATTGGAATTTGAATTCTATTAAGTGGTCTCCAAATTTGGAATCAAAATGTTGAGATTAGGTAAGATTGATAAAAATATATTTTTATTAAAAAAATTACAATGGTAACAAATTAAATAAATTAAAGAGATATAATACTAAATAAAAATGAACTGTCAAGAAAATTTAATAAAAAAAATTATAGAAACCCATTAACTCAGAACCATTTTTTAGTGGGAGATTCATTAATATAGTTGAGTAAAATCATTAATTACATAAATAAACTAATTTAAATGTTGTTCTCTCTTTCACATTCACCTAACATATTTTACCATAGAAATATCCATTATATTCACATAAAAAGGATTTCTCAAACAGCCTCTCTAAACAACATATCTTGTTATGTTATCCATTAATAAATTCCATAATTAATTATTCAAATTTTATATCCCATGTATTGTATCATTATCGGATAACAAAGTTACCTAATTTTTTCATTTTGACTATTGTTTTTGATATAATAAGAGACTTCATCAATAAAAGTATCACGTTCTTATTTATCCATTTCATTTTCATTCACATCTCAAATGATCTTAAATATCCTTTTATATGCTAATTATGTAATTATACAATAATTTTTATTTGAAAATGGTATATTATAATAATATAAATATATGTTTTTACTCATTCAATTGTAATACCACATTCTAATTTGGGTTTATTTTAACAACTATATGAAGGAAGCTATAACATTTATAGTATGAATGAATGAGAAAAAATTAGTAATTATTACATGATAAAAAATGATTAATTTAATAAAATATCCTAATTTCTGAATGTTAATATATATATATGTATATGTTTGTGTGTGTATGGATGTATTGATGTATATTTATTAATAAAATCAACAAACTTATTGAATCAATATTCATAAACAAAAAAAGTTATTTCAACCACTCATCATAATCTGTTAGCATAACATCCATAAAAATATATTTTGACAAAATAAATAAAGAAAATCATATATAAGCTTCCGTTCATTTAAGAATAATATTAATACATGATTTAGGAGAAGATATATAAGCCACCATTATAAAACTAGAATGGAACCAAGGCCGCAATCATCACCTAAATAATAATATGAATAAATAATTAATAATAAATCAATTTTAATAAATTAAAAATGATTTTTATAAATAAAAATAAATCTAAATTTTATTATAATATATTATTATAATTTTAACCTCATTATATGTGATGTTATACAATGTCTAAACATGTGGAATTCCAAGATATTTTTTCCCCTCGAAATTTTATTTCTTTGAGGCAAGTAAAATATTTTAACCTGTATGGTGTATATATGGAATATTTAAATATTATATAATAAATATATTATTTTTCATGGTATAGTAAGTTCTATTTCATTATCCAAATTTTATGGGATTTTAATTCCCAAGGTACAATGTTCTTAATGGTTTTTGTTCAAATCTAAATTTGAAATTGAAATTATTTTTAGATAAATTTTCATTTATTTGAAATATTCTATTAATTATATATAATAATGTGTCTATTTTATTATAAATTACTTATATTTAGTATTTATATTTATTAATTCAATTAAAAAATATTTCGATTAAAAATTTAACTAAAAGGATTTTTATAATTGGTGTGAACTATGTATGTTTTTTTGAATGAAATATTTCTTCATTAAGTCTATGTTTTTTCTATGATTTTAAAAATGAAAATATCTTATATATTATAATTAAATATAGTAATTTTCAATTTATGTTTACATTCATAAAAACTGTTAAGGAAATAATTTTTAATGTTTTCCTCACAAGTAATTTGTGGTTTATTTTCCTTACAAAGTCTGAAGTTGGGGGGAGGTTTAAACAATTTCTACATGACAACATTTTACGTCTATAATAATTAGTTTTATTTGGGAATACTTCATCCATAATTTTCATGTTTTCATTATGTCATTTCTATTCCAATTGATATATAAATTATATATTTGGAAATAAATTTTTTTATAAATATTGAGGTTATTTTATCTTATTTTTCATTTAAAATTTATAATGATATTATAAAAGACTTTTTTAGCTATTTCAACAGACTTTAGAATTTTTATGATTCAAATGGGATATTAAACAAGGATTAAATAATCCTTGGTTTATTAGATAATTAATGATCGTGTTTTGTTGAAAATTTTCATGAAACTTATTTATTTCCCATTGTATAATAATGATATAATGGAATTGTAAATTTTCTCATGTTTAAGTTCCAAACATATGTTTATTGTATCATAATGTGATCAGTAGTTCTATTATATCTAACTAATGGAATAGGGGATTTTATATATCATAGGAGATTAATATCGAATAAATGTCGTTATCCCAAAATTAAATGGTTAAAGGTTTTGGGTTGTTAGATCCTTCCAAAATGAAAACATGGAATGAGTGGTTATCCTATGTCCAAAAGGTTCTTGTGTTTTAGTTTTTATCAAAATTCAATTGCGACATGGGTAGGTTTTAGCCTATTATTTTAAGATATAAATGTCTTTTTGGATAACATTAACATATTTTATGATTATTAGAGATTGTATTTACCATATAATTATATTATATAACATACATATGTCATGGTCTCATGACTCATGATTATTTTATCATTTTTTCTCACTCTTATGACCCATTATTATGATATAATACAATCCTTGTGTCATGATTCATGATTTTTTATCTTTGATTTTTTGGGTGGGATATTTTTACAAAAACCATTAACATATTTTCAAACAAAATAGTTCATCTTATTCTCACAGATGACATTTTATTGATATAAATTATATTCACCCTTAACAGAGCTTATAAGATTAAATATCTATTATGGTTACATTACCCATGTTATGATGATGGGTATAAAAAATGATAAGTCTATAATGGGTTCTAGATTGGTGAAACAACTGATAAATTTTCATAGTGTTACAAAATAAGATATTTATAAATATAATCACCAAAGATAATAAACCAAAAGGTTTTAAGATGTGTTATATTTTAAGATGTAATGAATATAAAAGTTAAAAAAATGGATTTTATTTTATTTTATGGTTATGTAGTCTTAGATAGTATTATAAAAGGTTTTTGTTATTTATGTATTAGGTTGTGAATAATAAAAATATAGAACCCACATAACATAATGTAAACTAAAATTGACATGGGATGAAAAACAAATATCATATGATGAAATGAATGTTTCATAATTTTGCATATCTTAATATATATGTCTCTTATAATCTTATCCTATACTCGTGTTATTAAATTATGATATAAACAATATCCTTTTAATTTAATTCAATTAATTGAACAGAGAGGTTTCATAAAAATGAATATAATGGTAAATGCATTGACTACACTAATGAGATATAAAAAATTGATATAATATATTGTTTAAAATTATATGTTTCTTCTAGTCTAACTATCTAATGTAATTTTTAAAAACATAAACCATTTCCAACTCCAAAAAAATGAAATAAAATAACTAAAATGGAGTTTTAGGGATTTTATAATGATGAAATTTATATAGTAATGATTATTAATCTTTATATGTTCCAATAAAGTAGGAAAAATCACCCATATAAATGTAATTAATGAACTAAAGAATGTTTTGTTTTGTGAAAATGGTTCATATGGAGAAATAAAATTAACTAAAAATAGAGAGTTTAGTTAACAAAATGGATTAAAATAAATATATTACTAATTTAGAACATATAATTAAAATTATTTAATGTTTTCAATTTGGAAAATATTTTTACTAGTGATCCAATTTAAGCGTAATTTATGTCAACCAAAATTGGATACCCTATAATTAAAGGTAAAATTGAAATCTTTTGTAATAAAAAACATAATTTGATTATAAAAAAATTGTGTAATGTATAAACATCAACATATAATGAACTATTAATTCTAAATTTCAATTTTAATTGAACCCAATCATTTAAATTTATAATGTTTTATAAGGTAATGAAACACCACCAAAGGATTAGATAGTTAATATTTGTTTAAAAATCCTTATGGTGTGATTGTTTAATCACAAATATATTTCTCATATCTGATTAAATTTATTTATATTATGATTTCTAATTTTTTTTATTCTCCCTTTTGATTAATTTAATTTTAATTTATATTTGTATTTTATCTCTCGACATATAGTTTATATTATTATTTTTGGATAGGGTAATAATATTTTGCATCTAAAATCAACCTAATATCATCTATTGTGGTAAGGATTTCTATGACCTCCTTATTGAAATTTCATCTTTTATATATATATTAATACCAAATAAAGAGCGGTATTCAGTTCACATGGTTTGGGAGAAAGCCTATATTTTCGTTATGTTTATTGTTAATAATTATATAAATTATATCTTCAATAGTTTTTTGGAATTTATTTAGTTGACCAGGTTTTAATATCCACATAACTCATTAATGATGAAATATATTTATCTATGAATAATTTTATGATGGCCTACAATAATTTGAATAAAATTCATAGTGAAAATTTATGGGATTATAGAAAATTATTTAATATTTTTAATTCAATACTTTGGGGTTGAAAGTTATATTTTTCAATGAGAAATATAGATAAAATTTTCTTTGCATTGAATTTAATTAATGTAAGAAAATCAAAAACATATACACCATATTGATGAGTTGTTTGGTCAACTTAATAGGGTATAATAATTATCAAAGATTAATCTTTGATTTGAATATCATTTATTAATTGGAAAATTGAGGATTTACCCATGGCAGCCTTTCAAATAATATAATAAACATATGAATACATAGTTATGCCATTAAAACAAAATAGTTAAATTGTTGTCTTTATGATTTAGAGCAATATATTGTAATATTTAAATATATAATATGAAGTAAATATCTCTATGTAAATAGATTTAAATATATATACTAATCAAAGGAAAATAATGTACATAATCAAAATAAATAACCTGAACATATTCAAATAAATATAGTTAGATTTGGTCAATGATAATGTCCACTAAATACATTAAAACTTAGTAAAGGGAAACATTGTTTCCAAGACTCATACAGAAATGGATTATAATACCTTATATATGATAAGTATTTAAATATAATGAACACTCATAGATTGATGATGTATGAGCTTTTAAATCAGAATAGATTGAAAAAAAAATTAACTTAATCCCAAATGATAGTTAAACCGTCAATCTATGTGAATAAAATCTAATTTAATAACTTTTAGTTCTGAAAAAAATTACCCTCTCTATTAATATATTTTAATTAAATTATTTTTTTTGAATTTATTCATGTAAATTAAATGAAATTTCTATTCTCATTATTTTTTGAAATATTTTCTTTTGTAATACATGTTATGATTATCACAATTGCTATTTGATGTTATTATTGAAATTAATTTTCATATGCTATTATAAATTTTTTTTATCTATGTCAGCATATTTAATGTTACTTTTTATTAACATGGAATATTATAAAATTTTACCATTCTAAAACATAATTTTAATAACATATGACCACATTTTGGAAAAATATTTTGAAAACACATTAATATTTCAAAGGTTAATTAAGATATGATTGGAATATGAATGTTTACTTTATCATGCGGAACATATAGTTATTATTTACGATCATATAAGGAGTGGGTCATTTATACTACACAAATTAATTAGGTAATGAATTTCATATCATGGGATCATGATAGGACATTGGTTTTTAATCCATTTATAAATCATCATATATCATGGGTGATTATGAAAACACCAAACATTTTGTGTGTGTGAGGTTATCCCATATCCTTTTTGTTATGAGTAGGTCGTTAAAATATAACATTATTAAATGAATTTATTGGTGGTAAAACATAAAATATTTTATGATTTCTATTATTATGAATGTACAAAAAAAATTAGATAATGTATATATGTCTTGTTCAAATGATATGGGATTATTTTCTAATGTTCTCACAATTTTTTTAGATGCCATTTAATTTAATTATCAAAATTTTCGTTGATAATGTTCTCATACATATATGTCCATCTTATACTCACTTATGATCTTTGATTGATGTCTTGAATTTTGTACCCTTACAATGAATCCTGACCTCACCCCTTTATTATGATTCCACACCTCACGTATTGATGAAATTATAACATATGATACATCTAGAATGGGATATAATTTCATGAGACTATTGGTAAATGATCATATTGTTGAAAAATAAAATTTTCTTATATCTATCTTCATAAACTTTGATGCTATAGCATTCGAGGTGTGATCTATTATGAGATATATGGAATATTAATAAACAATAATTTAATATTCATATACATTATGGTTAGATTATCTCATTCCACATTATGGAGAAACAAATACACATGATTACAATTATTCATGGGTAGTGAAAAAGGGATTCACGTTAATTAGTTTCATAATTAATCTATTAGGTATCTCTAATAACAGAGAGAAATGGTCCACATTTGAGGATCATTCAATAATAGATATTGGTTGAGATCATGATGAAAACGGGAAAATGTTAGGATAAGGTTTAATGAGGAATAATGGATAAGAGGGAGTAATATACTGAAATATAACATATAATATCCAATTACGAATAAAGAAAATAACATGAGGAGTTAGATTTTATATCTCAGTCACACTTTTTTGAGTTAGTATAGATAGAAATTAAGAGCATTGTATATCTAAATGATGTATTTAAAGGGTAAAAAGTATATTTAATATGTTGAGAAATAAAGGAACATTATTCCCAGGGCTGCATGATTATTATACGCATTTATATTTTATTATGATTCCAAAAGAACCAAGATACCATGATTAAAGTATAATTCAATTAAACATAAAACATTTGGTGAGATATCATAGTTATCCATAAAAATTATAAATAATCAAGGAGTTAAAATAATATGTAAAAATTGTTGTTTACTCTCTCCCACAATGTACAAAGACTAGATTAGATAATCCAATTCACGTTTATGGGCTTCATTTTATTTTAAAATTTGTTGGTGTGTTGTGAATAAAAGAGGACTAAAGATCATGATATATTAGTACCTGAGTATAAATGTAAATTTTAACACTATGAAGTTAATAATAAAATTTATTGAAATGGATAATTTTTTAAATATGATTAATGTAGTTATATTTGGTCACACCATAATTCACCAACACTATATCATCTAAGGGTTCTTAAATTAAGGGTGTTTTTTACATAAAATGGTATTTAAGCTATTGGATTGAATATATAATTATTTCTTCAGAATAATAATTTCAAAAAATTATTGTTGAATATTTTTAAAGGTGATAATAATTATATTGTCCATCAAATTTAATGGGTAATAATGTAATATGTAAAAAATTTATTTTCATACTTATATAAAATGTTATTATGAGGAACTACAAAAATATGTATTTAGATATTTGTATATTTTTTATGTTGTGAAAATATATTTTGAGGATGAATCAAAAAAATGTATCATTTAGTCCACTAAAAAAATTATTTTTATAATAAATTCGGGATTAATAAAATTTCAAATGATATTCCAAAAAACCAATTGAGGTAAATTATGAAACATTTTAGTTAAAATGAGTGATGAACAAAAATAAAAAATTGGTAGTAGTGGTATTGAGGGGAAATTAACCACATGAATAAGATATGAAGGATATCACGAGATTATGGGAAGAACCACCACTCCCTCAATGAATTAAAAAGAGCTCTTATAAATAGACTATTTTATATAAGTGAAATCTATGTTGTCCTTGAAAGGAACAAATTTATATGATCATGTTGCTTGTATAGAGAATATGTAAAATTATTGTGTAAATAATTGGAATAACAAAGAAATATTGATAAATATAATATATTATTAATTAAAAAATATTGAAAAATGGTATCACAATTAGACCATCTATTAGATTCATTTGAATAATGTCTTCCAATAATGTAAAATATTTATATCTTAGTCATATGATATAGAATAAATGAATGTAGTGTTCAATGTTAAATGATAGACACTAGGGGTGTATTATAAATCTTTGTTAATGATTGTATTATTTTTACAAATTCCATGGAGTAGAACCCCCATATCACAATGGATTACATTTGAAATAAAAAAAGATGTACAATGGTGAAGACTATTGTATAATTAAAATTTCGAGGAATTAAGGATAACTATTTATTTATCTCAAATAGTATATATATATATAAGTATATGTTTTTGTAAAAAATAATAAGGTTATCATTATTGACAATAGGGGCGATGGAAAGAGATGATGTGTGGATGAGTTCCCTCTCATGAATGATGTATCGGTTTTCATCCCTATAATTTTTATACATATTTTATTTTAAACAATTATTAAAGGTATTGGGTAAAATAACCATAATATAAATGGTGGATGGGATTAGTAGGAAAATGTATGATCTAATTTTTTCTTATGTAAATTGTTTCAATTAGTGTATGTATATATAAATATAATTTTTTAATATATTTATAATATTGGATGATAGATAAAAAGTGAAAGATTCATTTTATAAAAGGATAAATAAATACTAAAACATATTATCAAAAATTAGAATATATAGTTTTATTAAATAATAGTACATTATAGAAATATGGAATTTTCTCAAAAAACATTTTATAGAATTCTTATATATTAATTCTATTTGATACTTTGATTAATCTAAAATAAAGAGGCTATATTTTATAATTTAAAACAATTCAATTTATCCTAATTTAATGTTAATAATTGATGTATAAATTGAAAACATATTATAATTTTATAATTATTTTGATTAACACTCTGGTTCATGACATAACTCTCCTTTGAATGTATGTTTTGTGATTACATGAAATGTATTGATTAAATTTGTTCATATATGATGATGTTAATGACTATAAATATCTGATAAATAAATGTGAATAAATTATTGAATTATATTTTAATATCAGACGAAGGATAAATATTAAAAATAGATTAAATATTTTAAATGATTGATAACCATATCTAATCAGAGAGATAATTAGTCCCCACTGATTTTGTTGTGGGGGAATTTATTTCAACTAGTCCTATTGAGGAATATTTCAAGTAAAGATTTAGCATCACAAATTACTATAAAATTCATGATTATTAGTGTTATAAAAATATATGGTGATGCACCACTTAAAGAATAAGAAAATAATTCATGACATAGACAAGTGATAATCCTATTTAATGTCATATAAATGACTTTCTAGTGCATGGATCTATATAAGAAATTTTTAATAAGATATGTATAATATTATTCTTCACATCATAAGAGGTTTGGCGAAGATTATTTTACTATGGACAGTATATTAAATTTATATGACACACTCACTATAAATACTAGAGATGTTAAATGGATGAATCTATTTCATAACAAAAAAAATTTCATTTTGAGTCATCTTATTTATGATACACATGTTTATAATTTATAATATATAGTTTTCCAGGTATGTCGTGACCCAATGATAAACCAATGTGTCACAGAATTATAGAAAATAGAGTTTCAATGGTCATTATATATGGGAGGATAAATATATGGATTACAACATTGTTTGGAATTCATTGAATACATGATTCCTTAAATTCATGTTAATGTAGAAATAATGATATTAATAATCAATCTATTGAAGACACTATTTTTTCGAATCTGATGAAAATATAAATACATAGAATCATACTGAATTAGAATGAAATATATTTGATAAGTTTTTTATTATTTGATTAATTAAGGAGTGTAAGATTTATTTTGTACAATAGGTGAAATAAAAATATTCTTTTTGTAGATAATGATATAGAAAGATAAGAATTAATTCTTGATGAATATCTTGATATATTCTGTAATAATATCACAAAACATGAAAGATAATTTAATATAATATTTAATGAAAATTAAAAAATAATTTATAATAAGTTTATTTCTAAAATAGTTACATCAATCAAAAGTCATTTCTACGAGAAAAGACATTAAGTGATTTATATCACATGATGATATAATAAAAATTGATGGTTCTTGAATTAGATTCTAATGGAGAACCATCTATCATAGGTAAACATAAAACATATAACCATAACCTGAAATATCTATTGATACATGGTTAAATCACTATACATGATATAGAAGGATGGGGGGAGAGTAGATACTCATAGTGTATATAATTACTATAAATAAATCCATAATAACTTATGAAATGTAGTATGTTTACCATTCCTTTCTTTGGGAACTACATTGTTTGATATAAGATAAAAAATGCTTTCAAGAATGAGGATTATTAAAATTCATCTATTAATGTTCATGGAATACTAACATGTATAAAGCTAAATGGGAATAACATTCCTAAGGTAGTTTTTTTATATTTATTTTTTCAATGTAAATAAATAATAGGGGATGATAATGTACATTTTAATATGAATATAAAAAAGTTAGGGATAAATAATTTTATTTCGTATTATAAGAAGAAATAATTATCCCAGGTTGAGTTAGATACAATTATGATAAGGTATTTTATGCCATTGATAGGTATAAACCTATATAAAATGATTATATATGTACTATTGTAGGTATTTATTGGTAAAAATATTATGTTTTATTATTTTTTGGCTTATTGTATGAAATAAATAAGGATATATCACAGTACATTTCACAACCATCTATTTTGATTCAAAAATGTGATGATAAATATAACATATTTAAAAATATATTATCTTAATATTAAATATAAATGAAATATTTTTCATAGTGTATCACAAGAAGTGATTGAAATATATAATAGAAAATTGAAAAATGATAATAAACTATAATTTTTATACTTCATATTTATTTAAATGATAAGGAAAAACATTTATACATTACAAAGAGAAAATAATGTACTTAGATGAAGAATGGGTATATTTTGAATAGAAATATGGATATATTTCTATGTTTTTTTATTGAATAAATAATTTTTCGGAAGTATCTTAAGGTTTATTAATGACCATTATTAAGCCTCATGTAGCTAAATAAAAAAAGAGATGCCTATAAAATATGTTACGCTTCTATTGGAGGTAAAGAATGGTAAGTAACCATTTGAATTGATTAAATAAAATTTTCTATATTGTGGTCTTCATAGTGAATAAATAATATAGATAATAGATATTTATAGTGTTTCTTATCAATCTAGTATGTGTATCCTTCAAATATGAAAATAAAAATGAATATGGGGAGGTATATTCTTGTGAAATATTGGTAGTGGTAGATTTAACTAAAATATACAATGGATGAAATGAAAATAAAAATCACTTATTATATTAGTTAATCTTGAAATACACTCAATATAATATAGTATTCGATGGGATGAAATAAATATGATGGACATTTGATAATATAAAAAGGAGAACAAGATCTTGAGAGTAACATATAGAAGATTTTATGGTTATTACGTAACATACATGACATATAATAGTTTCTTATTAAACATTAATAGTATATATACATAGAGATAATTGTGGGAAAAATATTTTAGAATGGTAGATTATATAAGAGAGGGAAAAATAATCATATATTATTATTATAGGGATAACAATATCATTATAGAGATCCAGTTTGTTATATCTTATAGTGAGTAAGAAAATCATTGAGGTAGCGCCAATTAGGGAGAAATAAGGTAAATGTATATAGATCTCAGTATAATATGTTCTAGACTATATATTAAATAGGAAGAAAGGAATAAGATGGTGTGAAGATAAATAACATATAATAAAGAGAAATAAAGTGTAAAATTTAAGAGATATCCCCCGTTTTGGGCTGAAGATAAGAAAAGAGAAAGATGAGTTATGATTTAAATATAATTAACACTTTTTATGATTATGTAAAGTGGTAAATATTGAACATTTTATATCTAATCAATTTTAGTAAAGGGTAAATAATTATTGTCATGTAATATCAAACATTGGAATGAACATGATGCCAATGTGAATGTAACTAGGTCTCAAGAGAGTCCCCCAATTACTTGAGTTTATAAACACATAATAAATTTATATAATATTTTTTATTATAAGATTTTCACTATGATATCATAATTAATTTAAATAATGATAATAATAACGAGTAAAAAATATACATATACCAATCAAATATAATTCAATGTAATTTAAATTTTAAAATGCATACATAATGTCAATAGATCAATCAATAAAAATATAAAGTATAAAAATATGGTATTAAAGACATAAATAAGCTAAAATAGGAAAACCTAATGAATAAAATATATCTTTAAAAGTAACAAAAATAATCTTTCTCTTTAACTCTCCATTAACTGGTGACATTGTCTTTATTTAAAAGAATGTTTATACCAATCGAATATATTGTCTCTTTCAATAACTAAAATATGATACATCTATTCTAAATTTATACAGGGTTTGTTTATAAAATAATTTAGTATAACTCAGTAACATGGACCCAGATGGATCTGGAAATATGACATGAAATAAAAATTATACATTTATAGTTTCAATATGTTATATGACAGTGATTATATTAACTAAAAATAAAACAACAAAATTATCGAGAAATTTTTAACTAACCAAGAAACCATAATGACCAAGATTACAAAATTTAAAATTTACTAGAATTTTGGAATGTAATTGAGTATCTCATATGTATTTCACATCCAATTAAAAATATAGTTAATCCAATACCCTAACCATATCATAACATTGCTCCTAGAATCACATCCCATCCATGTAATTATAATGGTAACAAAAATTCCCCTCATTTTATCATGGTATAACATTGATAATGGGAATTAATTTTATAACCATATCATAGCATATCAACTAGAGAACCACCATGCACATGATTAAATATCAATAAATTTTATTAGATAATATATTTTAATTGGAAATTACTTCAATTAATAAAAATATAACTCATATCATTAGAACACATCATAGAAAGATAACATACATTACCAAATGACCTTATATGTCATATCAAATGTATCATGATTTAATTCATAAATCATTAAAATTAAACATTAAAAATTAATTCCTATATTTATGAAAATAATTCATTTAAAAAAAATAATTAAATAATTATCTCAATGATTGAAACATTTTTAAATCAATTTAACTCATAGAGAATCATTATAATAAAAATAAAAATAACTCATATTTTTTTCTAAAAAATTAGTATATTTTAGTTTTCGGATTCCTTATTTTTAATTCTCAACTCACAGTCACATATTTGTGTATTTAAATTTAAATTAAGATATTTTAAAATATGGTGGTTAGTTGATGGAATTGTGGATATTAATGTTTTGGAAATAAATGGTTTTGAATTGATGAAAATCATTAATGGAGTATGTGAAATATATAGTAATTTATAAATGATGGACATCCTAGAATTATATGGAATTGTATTTTTTTATACCAATATGATAATATTGTAATATTTAATGACACTATAGAATCTAATTAATTTAAATGAATCATATCATTCATATAAAGGATATATATTATTTGAGGAGATTAGTTTTTATTGCTGAATAATTGGTTAATTTGGACTTGATAGAATTTGTGATGACCTTCCACTATTTAATATTATTTAATAGGCATTAATGGTCATCATAAATATTTTGAATATATCAAGATCATATAAAATTCTCAGGACCCTTTTTATAATTATATTGTGATAAATAAGATAAATCCAGTGATTCAATAGAATTTGTATGAATACCATTATAGTGAATAATATTAAATATGTTTGGAATACTAAATATTGGTAGAAAGAGTAAAAAAAATTAAATATGTAAGGATAAAACATTATTTTCACAATATTATGTAAGCTAAAACTTCTGATATATAATATTAACAATGTGAATAAACAAGAAATATAGTAATATTCTTTCGAAAAGATCGGATAAACTAGTGGTTATTTCTGATTTTGGTGTAGGTGTTGATTGAGAATTAACATTATATTTTTCTTGTGAATGAGAATATTTAATAATAATATGGAGGTAGAGATACATATATAATAATAAGTATAGAATATCAACATCTTTTTAATAATTTATTTGATATATTCATCTATAGTTTGAATCTAATGTGTTCGGTAGATTTAATGATTCATTTATTGTAAATAAGAATAATAATAATAACCTAGAGAGTAATAAACAATCAATGATTTTATTTTTATGTTTTTAAAAAATAAATGGATGTGATGTGTAATGTTTCAAAAATTTAATCATCACTAATTCAAATAATAGTACATTTATGTTTAAATAATTAATTTTTTAGGATTATAAAATATAGGGTAGGACCTTGATTTGTGCTCATAGAAAGAATAAAAGGATCAATTTTTTTCAATTCTTTAAAACATACTCTACATTGAATTTGTGAAAATTTTTATAGATCTTCGTGGTGCATTTTACTAGTTATTTTGAGGATTTTTGAGACTCAATTATATTTTATTCATACCGGTTTTAGGTGGACAAAATAATGGATTCCATTTTTATAAATCCATGAAGAAATTAATAGAAAATTATTTTAGTTAGTAAATGGTGTTATCTCAATGTATATTTCATTGATGAAGTATAATATTTATAGAAATTTAATTATAGTGAATATATAAATTTATTTTTATTGTATTTTGTTAGAATCATTAAACATTATAATGATTTTACTTAGTTAAATTGAAAAGATAAATTATAGACCCATATTCTATATATCTTTCATTGACCATGGTTTATTTCATTAAAATATTGAAGGTGATGCAGATTAATTTTAATAGATATTCATCGATATAATATTACATAGTATTAGTGGTTAATAGAGGAGGGGCGATCATTTTATATTTTAGTTTTAAATGGAATCATTATTATATAATCATGTTTTAATATTTGGAAATATATTTTTAGAGATATTGACAGAACGAGATGATATAGGAAGGATATGTTTTATATATTTATGGATGATATTTTGATGAAATATCTATATCAATATCAGCATGAGACATTGATAAATGACTATGAAATAAATAATCCATCGATTTTATGTATTGATATGGAACATAATATATTTATTTAGAGGTTATTGAAGTAATAAAAGAGATACATAAAAAAGAAACAAACCTAACATATTTTTTCTATGTAGGGAACATGAACAGAATAAGATAGAAGACATATCTCGCCATATATATGATTGGTATCATTTGTTATGAGAGAGGAATATTAATGGATTATCATTATAATACTAATAAAATGGAAATAGTGAGAAATAGAAAATTTTTCATCGATATAAAAAAAATTAATAAATGATATAAAGAAGAATTATTATATTGTTTAATTATTCATCATCTTTTAGAGTTTATCGTTTTGTATAAGAATTCATTTGAGAAAGGGATTAAAGTCCCTGTTGAGGTGTTGATATCATTCAAAAAATGAATAATAAAAGTGAAATGATGTGGATGATAATACAGAATCTTCATGGATATTATGATAAATAGTCAAATTACTTCATTTATTGATCTTAGAGAGATCATTATATCAATAATCATTATAATCTATTAATGAAGTTGTTCATGAATTAAAATAAAAATATGTTATCCTTTAGAGGATGTGTTCCATCTGTAATAATATTTAAATTCAATGAGCCTTGACATAATTTCATGAACCAAACCACATCAACCCTAAATCAATCTCTTGAGATGGATTATAATAAGGCCTGAGAGGCGTTGCCAATATTTCTGGGATGGAAAATTCTATTGGGAATCTTGAACAACATAGTTGGAAATGATTTATCCCAAAAAATATTAAATAAATGATAATCAACAAAAACACAGGACATAAAATTAATAAAAACTGAATATTCCTCTATATAACCTCACTAGTCACTACCTACCAAAGAACCATGTTCTCCCCATGAGTGATCCATAAACAAGAGATCCTAAATATGGTAAATGATAAAGAAAGTATGGGTGAGCTCCACGATTCTAAAATGGAATCTATGGATCAAAAACATCCTATTAAATTCATTTAATGTGGAATCTACATCATGATATTTTTAAAAGAAGATATATTAAATTTTTTATTTTTACATTTTAAGAAAATTCTACTAACAAACATTCACTTTTATGAAAAACTGCTCCAAATAATTTTTATTGATCAAAATTACATTTATAACTTGAAAAGAATTTTTGTAAATTCCATACAAAAGGGAACCAAAGATAAATAATATTTATCATTATAACGATCAATGAAACATAACTTTATATTGAAACTATAAAATAGAGTAATGCAGTGTGTGTACAAAAATAGGATCCATGGGATATTATGTGCTAGTCAAGAGTTTTTAGAATAATTATACGAAATATATCTCAAAATAATCCTCAAAGGGTTACTGTTATCCATAAACACTTCCCAAACTCTCAATAAAATCCTCACTATCTTGACATAGGAGCAAATACCATGATAAATCATGTTATCTAATCAGGGCCACTAGTCAATGGGTAATATCAACTAGTGTAGAACATGTACCTAGGATCACACCTAAGTACCCAATTAAACCATTAATATTAAAATGGAGGTGATATTAATCATGATATTGTATACATATACATATAATCTTCTTCACAACATACTAAATTCTCCTTCACACCTCAAAAATCAATTCTAAAGAGTTCCACATTTTAAGTTACACACAATCCACGCACATTTCATGAACCACAAATTTCACACAACTAAATGAAAGGAATTCCATTAGATTGGTTTCCAACATAAGTAAAAAAATAAAAGTTTTTATAATGCCTCATCATGTTATAAAAGAATTTTTTATTTTTAAACCCTGTTAAAAACATGTTCTCAATATCAATAACCCATGTATAAACTTAGGTAATGCATGAAAATAGAGAAAAAGAATTCTAAAATCCTTTTTCAAAGAAAATTTCATTCCATTTAAAGAGAAAATATTAAACCATATGTTAATATAATATGATCTATATTAAAGCCTATAATATAAGATTATAAAAACCATATGCACTCAATTTCGAGGATTGAAACAATTAAATTAAAAATATATTTCATATAGCAATTATAAAACATTAATAAAATAATTATATACTATTTAAAATCTTGTACACAGGGAGACATACCTCAATAATGATTTTCATGGTGTTGGATAGTCGATATTATTTCCAAAATCCAAAAGAAGTAAAATGAACCAAAGAGAACCCTAATTTAAAAAACCCCAATTTAATACGATTGTGAAAATAATTCTAGGAAATAAAATCCTAAGGAAGAACATGTAGACAAAGAAGGAAATAGAAGTGGAATGAGTAAAGAGGAGAAAGGATGAATTGACTTTGAACACCTGTAACACCCCAATCCAGGTTACCCAGAGTCAGTGCATTATTACATAACACTTGTATGATACAAGGAATCATGTTATGAATGACAGATTAGTGTATTAGACTTAGAAGTACTAGATACATATATATGTTTTAGATTACAACAGGAGATATAAAAAACAACAACATTTGGTCCCATTTGAAAACAATTATATCCCATAGCCTATCCCTATAGGTCAACCCTAAAATACTTCTTCACATCCTTGGAAAAATAAAACATAGAAAGGTGTGAGCTTAAATGCACATAAAGGATAACAATATAGCAGAAGAATTCATAAACAAGAATAAACATTTAAGGCAATTTATAAGACAAAAACAAAGTCATTTTTAACTTAAACTTCATAATAACATGGAAAATATAAAATAAAATAATTCCATTTACATATTCACATATATATTCTACAAGTCAAATGATCACATCCAATATCAATATCCACTTTTATAATGGTAGAATGCATAATTCCAATCTTCAAAAACACATAGTGATAGCCTTATGCCAGGACATCAAATAATATTTTGTCATGATGATGTTCCATGAAACTAGTTTGTCAGATGAGACTTATCGATGCATCAAAGATCTATAGCGGGATCCTCCTATCAATTACTATGTCCAATGCATTTCTCATAAGAAAATGGTTTAAACATAACATAAACATTCGTATTAAAACTAGCATACAAAATGTCAATAATTCATCCATAATACATGAAGGGTGTAAAAATAACACATCCACACTCCCACATATCAAAAATAATTCACTAAAATATGGAATATTTGTATCATAGTAAAAGGAACTCCAAACATTCTTAAAATCTATCAATGTATGTTGACATAGATGAAATAAAAAATTATTGAAGAGAAATTTCTCTTTCTATTTTGAAATAATTTAAAAGTAATATATTTATAAAAGAAAACCATTATTTTGAAAATATTCTTATAATCATGTATAGGAAGCTTTGAAGATGTTATAACAATGGAAAATAGATTCACCTTTACTATAAGTTTAAAAAGACATTCTTACATTAATTTTGTCGAGAAGGTTATAAGGTACCTTGTTTGGAAAATGATGGAAAGATTCATTTAAAAACATATGTGGTCAAATAAGAGTATAAATAAATTTAACCCGTAGTTTAGTAAATATTAGACATGGTTTGAAATACATTTTTATAAAACATGGATGTGGATGATAAAGAGTTCCCAGTAGATACATACATAAAAACAACCTTTGATAATAAAGAGATTGTGAAATTAACTCTTACCTTGTAATTTACATTGGTCGATGGTACATTAACCTCCTGTATAATAGTTAAATTATTGTTATTAAATTATATAATAAATATATAGATAAATAAGATATCATATATGATCCTCTAATATTTCTTAGATAATAATATTTTAGTAGTATCATCATTTCGAGTGTTAACTGATCTGTTTTTCATTTAAATGATCGGTTATGTAAGTCATGTCTGTTATGGATAAGATGTATTTTATTCATATCCAGAATGATATGAAGTTCTTAAAAATTATTTTTAATCATAAAATTAAAATTATTCTTGAATGATTATGATGGGGAATGAACCTCATCCTCTTCGGGGAAACGGCAATCCATACGTATGCACGAGCAACAATATCAATATATTGATGGTGAAATAGAATGTAATTGGATGGTATATCATATATACAGAGTCATTATCATGTTATATTTTTTATTTACATCATTAATACTCATTATTATACCCATCCAAAAAATGAAGTGTTTGAATAACAATCTATGCCATGACGTGGAGACGGTAAGTCATACGTACACATGTATGGTGACTTTGTCATTCATACGAGTGATAGAATAATGAATATCATTGAATTTTTTTAAAAATTATAACAAATTACATATAACATACAATAGTTTTTATTTTATAATGGAAAAAACAATGTAATAAGAATTGGAAAAGGAAAATAACTTGAAAGAGGTGATAAAATATTTACCTCTTATTCGGGTTCTTCTTTTTGATTTGATCAAAAGGGATCATTATGATGGATTTATGACCAAAGGAAGTCCTCTAATAATAATTATTGAATGTTTGAGGTTTCTTGGGAAGGGTTTGGTCGATCACAATGGCTTTAGAGGTGTGAATTTATGAGAAGGTGAAGTACCCTTTTATAAGAGAGGTGAGTGTCACTTTAGTGGAAGCATGAAAAATTATATTATAATAAAATATTTTTCAGTTTCTAATGGATCCTAAAAGAATTATTTAAATTATAAGGTGGGTATGGGTCACATACCTCTCAAAAAATAGGTTTTATATAGATTTTGGTCACCATATTATCCTTATCTTTAGGATTTAACTCTGAGTTAAATAGTTTGATAGTTACCATGTGTCTTTGTTTTTTTATATCATATGGTTAATAAATGTACTATAACAAGCCTATTGAACCCCAAGTGGTTAATTATTAATATATATAACCTTATATAATTCCTTTTTCTGAACATTATATTTTTATAAATTTTATATAAATTAACAATATAGTTTTTGTTTTAAAAACTCGACTATGTCAATTTGGGACTATTTAGTATTTGATTTTTTTTTGAAAATCATAAAACCATGATAACTGGAAATAAATTATTTAAAAACCCTAATAGGTCATATTTACCTAATAATTAGATTAATATATCAAAAGTCTCAAATTACATTTATTTGGATATTTATAATATCAAATAATTTAATATTCCATTAATAAGGTAATTAGTGCATCATCATTGTGTCATAAATAAAATAAATTATATAATGTCTAGAAATTATAAATAAAATATAATTTTGTGGGAAATATTTTTAGATTTATAAGGAATATTTATAGTCAAATTTATCTTATGTATAATCCTATATTAAAAATAGTTCAGTTATTAAACATTGAATTTAACACTTTTAACTATTCTTTAAATAAAATAATAATAAATGTACTCATCTAATCCATGTGACCAAAAGTAGGTCATATTTTATTCATAATGTTGTTTTGGGTTGAATTAAACTTACCCAATAGAATTATTACTTCTATTCGAGAAATTATAAAATCATTATACCCTTAATTACCCTATTTTCATTGAACCGTGGTAAATAAAAGTCAAAAGTTACTATTTAAAAAAATTATTTTCTTCTCATTGAACAAAATTTTACATAATGATATTAACAATGTCTCTATGATTTTTCTAAATTCAATTCATAGAAGTGGTAAAATTAATTTTTATGGAAATTTGCAAAAGCTCTAAGAAGGTGGTTAAAAGATGGTAAAAAGTTCAATAAAATTTTATATATCTAATATTATTATAAACTGACTCCAATTAATTACATTGAAAATAAATAGGTATTATGTATCTATTTTTACATAAAATAAATAAATATAAAATAACTAATTATTTAAATAAAATGTCAGTTTTGAATAATTATGCTGTGTTTTTAACTATTTATAAAAAAATTGATTGTTTTTGAAAGATACCAAAAATTCACCCTAAGATAATTATGATATTTAGAATACAAAAATGAAGTCCATTTAGAAAACTAAAATTTAAAAAATTTCAAAAGTTGGGTACTACTATTCATAATGACTAGTTTGATTGGTCATGGTGTGTTAAAACACCAAGTTGAATACAATGCAAGATACTGCATTATTCTATGGGAAACGTACCGTGGAAGCATGGGCTGTTTCGTTAGCCCTCATTAAAAGAATTCCATACTTGAAACTTCTAGAATATTATGTTATAAATAGATTTATATGGTTCTACATCATAAGTTCATCAGTTTTCCACGATGCCACTTCTATCTTATGGTTTATCCATAGAACTTTTAATAGACGAGTTGTCTGGTTTCTCAGCACTTGTTCTCTGGTATCATGAAAATTGATAGGATCTTTATAATAAGACAGATCATGTTCAAGTTTTATTTCTTCATAGGTGAGTACATGTGTTGGGTCAGACATGTATTTTCTCAACACTGATACGTGGAACACATCATGAACTTTAGAGAGACTTGGCGGCATTTCCAAATGGTAATCTACAACTACAATTCATTTTAGAATTTTTAATGGTCCGAAGCACCTGGGACTCAATTTACCCTTTTTACCGAATCATATAACACCCTTCCATGGAGACACCTTCAAAAAAACATGATCTTATACTTGAAATTACAAAACCTCCCTCCTATTATTGGTATATGTCTTTTTCCAACATTGAGGTGCTTTGATACGACATTGGATAACCTTAACCTTTTTTATTGTTTTCCCAACATGTTCTGGGCATACAAGTTTTCTTTCACCAACATTATCCCAAAAAGTTGGTGTGAGACATATCTTTCCATATAATGCTTTATGTGGTGCCATCTCAATACATGAATGTAATCTATTCTTATAGGAAAATTATACCCGAGGTAAATATTGATCCCACAAACCTTGAAAGTAATGTGAGAAAGATATCAACATGTATTATAAGGTTTGAATAGTCTATTCTGATTGTCCATCGGTTTGAGGGTGGTAGGTAGTGCTCAAATTAAGTTCAGTATCCAAGGCCTTATGAAGACTTTTCCAATATCATAATGTAAAATAGATATTGAAATCAGAAATAATCGATAGGGGTGCACCATGGAGTCGTACAATTTCATTAATAAATAGTATTGTTAGACGTTCAAGTGGTAAATCTTCTCATATAGGAAGAAAATGTGTTGACATTGTAAGATGATCAACAATGACTCATATGCATCATTCCTTCTAGGAGTATTTGGTAGCCCCATGACAAAGTCCATCGTAATATTATCCCATTTCCCCTCAGGTATGGGAAGAGGTTGCATGACTCCTCCAAGTTGTTGCCTTCTAGCATTCACTTCTTTTCAAACCATACACCTTAACACAAAATCAGCAATCTCCCAGTTAATGTGATCCCACCAAAAATTTTCCATCAAATATCTATAGATCGTAGTACTCCTAGGGTGTATATAGATGTTGGAGCTATGGGAAGCATCCAACATTCCCATTTTCATCAGGCATGTTAGTAACACAAAGCCTCTTCCCAAATTTCAAAATTCCATATTAATTTATATAGTCACTCAATCTCCCATCATTCATAGATTTAATCTTCTTTTGAAACAACTCATCATCAGTAAAAGAACAATTTATCCTTTCTTGTAAAGATAGTTTGGCAACCATTTGAACAATTATTGATAATTCACATTCCATGGTCATTCCCATATCCATCTTTACTAGATCTATGAAAATAGAATCCCTTTCATCTCTCATCTCGTTCAAAACACCATGATTGTTACTACTCAAAGCATTTTCAACCTAATTTTCCTTCCTTGTGTGGTAGGGTATAACGCAATCATAATCCTTGAGTAGTTCAAGACATCTCATTTTCCTTATATGGACTTCTTTCTATGATAAAATTTACTTCAAACTCTTGTGATCATTATAAATCTCATATTTTTACCATTGAGATAGTGTCTCCATATCATAAGAGCAATGATTATAACTTCTAAATAAATATCATGAGTGGGATAGTTTTTCTCATGAATTTCTAGCTATCATGATGCATAGGAAATAACTCTATCATTTTTTATAAGTAAATAACCATGTAAATTCATTTAAGCATCACTATAAATAAAAAACCCATCGTTCCCTGATGGTATTGTTAATATTAGAGCATTGAATAATCTTCTCTTTATTTATTCAAAAAATTCATCACACTCTATTGTCCAGACAAATTTAACCTCTTTACGTGTGAGCATGGTTAATGGGTTAGCCAACTAGGATAAAATATGGACAAAACGTCAAGAATAACCTGCTAAACCAATAAAACTACGTACCTCAGTTATACTTGTCAGTGCTAGCCATTATTGGATTTCCTTGGTCTTTGAAGTATCCACAAATATTCCATCCTCAGAGACAATATTTCTATGAAAATAATTCTATTGAAGTGATAATTCACACTTGATAAACTTCCCATATAATTTATTTCTTATAAGGATGTTTAGAATAGTGTGCAACAAATTTTTATGATCTTTGTATCTTTTTGATTATACCATGATATCATCAATTAATACCACTATAAAGTCATCCAGATATTCCTTGAAATATTTATTCATTAGACCCATGAAGATAGAGGGTGAATTATTCAATCCAAAAGGCATTACTTTAAACTTGTAATGCCCATACCTTGTTTGAAATGCTATTTTCGGAATTCCTTCCTTCTTCACAAACAACTAATGATATCCAGATTGAAGGTCAATCATTGAAATTTTTTGGGAATCATGAAGTTGGTTAAATAAATCATCAATGTGAGGTAGGGAATACTTCTTCTTTATTGTTATAGCATTGATCTCCCTTTACTCAATGCAAAACCTTATAGATCTATATTTTTTCTTAATAAAAATGTTAGGGGATTCCCATAGAGAAAAACTAGGGTGAATAAATCCCTTATTACTCAATTCCTCAGGTTTTTTAGTTCAACTAATTCCACAATTTCCATTCTATAAGGGGTATTCAATATGGGCCTTGATCCATAAATTAAATCATTAGAAAACTCAATTCATAATACTGGAGTATGTCTATGTAAATCCTATGGAAACACATCAACATATTCTTGCACAATATGTACGTCATCTATTTTAATAATATTTTCCTCACCCATAATTATTTCATTCTCTTCCTCCGTAATAATTGAATTTAGTAGAGCTACTGGGGGAGGATCTTGATATAAATCAAGAGGTGACGTTTTTGCTTTAAAGATAAGGTACTCCTTATCATCATTGGAAATTGTAACCTCCTTCTTCTTATAATTAATTTTCACATCACGGTCCAAAATCCAATAAATTCCAAGGATTATATAAAAATATATCATGGGTATGTTGATGATATTAGTAGATAAAGAACAATTATATGCCCTAATAGAACTGATTCACAAATCATTATTACGATGATACTTCCCTTAGTAGTTTTGACTGACAACTCCCTAGTTATGTCAAATTGAAAATATCTAATTTTCTTAGTAAACTGGGAAGATATGAAACAAGAAGAAAATCTAAAATCAAATAATGCATTGGATAACCATGGGGAAACCATTAAATTATCCACCTCCACATCTTTCAGAGCTTCAACCTCAGCAGTAGTGATCGCATAAGAATGACCTTGCTTCCTTGGCCTCTTCTGAGATATGTTCCCTTGGGGATATGACATTTATTTGCATAATGTCCTTTTTCTCTAAAATTGTAGCATTCAACATTAACAACCTATTTCTTCCCCTTGCAATCACGAGCATGGTGGCCTTTTCACCACACTTATAATAGACTCTCATTCCCTCTAAGAAAGTACTGAGGTATTTCTTCTTATGTTTACCATAGAATGGATATTAAAATTTTCCCTTCTTCCCCTTATTTTCATTTCTAGAGTGATCAACAGATCTCCTCTTCTCTTTCATTGGTTTTAAGTCAAGGGACATAGAGAATAACTTTTATATCTAAATAGCACATGAAACAATATATTCCTATAATGAGAAGGATTATGAGACTAATGCTCGATGGAGAAATAGTTTTTACCCATCAATGAATCAGTCAATCATACTCTTTGGGTTACTTATATAATTTGATGCATGCCTTTCTAGCCTTGTCAAGTTAGCCTCATTCTTTGCAACATTCTTGTCCCCCTTTTAAATCAGGCTCAGAAATTGACTTTACATATCTACTCGATGATCCTGAGAAAAATATTTTTCCAAGAAAATATCTTTAAACTCCCTCCATTACATGTTAGATACATCTTCATATTACTTTGTGTTTTGGATTAATGACCACCATTGATCTGTATCTCCCATGAGGTGATAAACTACAATGAAAACTTTTTCCCTTTCACTACTCCACAAAGCATGAAATATTTTCTCTAAGAAATTTATCCATTTCCCAACTACTAATGGATTTATAATCCCATTTAATGGTGATATTTTTCCCATTAATCAGTCTAACATTGATCCTCAACATTGTAGATTAGGGTGATCCATACGGGTAAGGTTATTATTCATAACCTGAGGGAGTTATCCCAGGATGGTGATAAGCTAATCAGCACCAGTTGCATCACCAGCTCCACTATAATTATCTTGAGTATGAGGGAAATTCCTAAATGGATTATATTAATTGATATGATTTCCATTCCTTCCACTATGAGACATTTCTAAATAATGTCATACACTAGATTAGTTTATAAATCACAATACATAATTCCAACATTGTAAAACACATAACATTAATTGAAAAATTTATGGATATAATCCGTAATAATAAAAAAAATGTTTTCATTGAGGAGGTATATAATCATAAATCCTTAATAATGGTTTGTAAATAAAATGTGAATTATCATAAGAATATCCCTCGGGATTTTCATAACCAAGAGTGCAGTAATGCCCATTTTCATGTACCAGTATAACCCAAGTCAAGACCGAAACTCCTTGTCAGAGTTTTCACTCTTAGGTACATCTGTACCAGAGCCTTATGTACCTACTCATATCCAGATAGGGATTTATTTCGTAAAAAATACACAAAATCTCTACATTACCAAGATTCTAGTAAGTTATTTTATACCAATCATCCAAGTCTACCTTAGGTTAATGTGCTTTATCAGAGTTTATCTAAATTTAGTTTCTAAGGTTTATAATAATCATTCTTTGATACCAACTATAACACCACAAACATAGTTACCCATATTCATTTCATTTATACATAACATTGGCATGATACGGAGAATCATGTCCTGAAAGAAAGATTTCTTTATTAGCCTTGGAGGTACTAGATAAATGCATAAGTTTTACATTACATAATGAGATAAAAACAACAAAAACATTTTTTACCCTATGAACACACATTTATCCCATAGACTATCCCTAAAATTAAACCATAAAATAACACTTCACATCCTGGGAAAAATAAAACAAAAAAGGGGTGAGCTTCGATACTTAGTAAGGATAACTATATAGCGGAAGCTTTCATAAAGAAGCATAAACATTTAATGAAATGTATAATGTGAAAACAAAATCATTTTAAACATAAACATAAGTATAATATGGAGAAGATAAAATCAAATAATGCAATTTACTTATTCACAAGGATATTATACTAGTCAAATGATCAAATTCAATATCAATTTCCACTTTTATAATGATGGAATGCATAGTTTCAAACTTCATAACCGCATAGTCAAGGCCTTGTTCCAAGACTACATATAATATTTGGTCAAGTAAATGTTCCAAGAAACTAGTTTTTCTCATGAGTCCTACTGATGCATCAAAGAGCTATAGCAGGCTCCACCCATCACTTACTATGTCTAATGCATTCCTCATATGAAAAGGTTTAAACATAACATAAATATTCATATTAAATCTAGCATTCGACATGTAAATACATTATCCATAAACCATGAATGGTGTAAAAATAACACCTCACAGTCAAAAATATCAAAAAACCTTCAATACAATATGGAAGATTTGTATCATACAAAATCAACATCAAACAATATTAAAATCCATCGAATGATGTTGAAATAGATGAAATCAAATTATTTGTAGAGAAATATCTCTTTCTGTTTTGAAATCATTTAAATGTCCTATAATTATAAAATAAAACATTTATTTTTAAATTATTCTTATAAGCTTGTATGTGAAGCTTTGGCGATGTTATAATGAAGGAAAATAGTGGCACCCGCTGTATAAGTGAAAAAAGTCATTCTAATCATAATTTTTTCGAGAAGATCATAAAGCACCATGTTTGGAAATTGACTGAAAGATTGCTTTCAAAATGTATGTGGTCAAATAAGGGTATAAAAGAATATAACCCATAGTCTAGTAAATAGTAAAAATGTTTTGAAATACATTTTTATGAAACATTAATGTGGATGATAAATATTTCCCTCTGGATACTTATGTAAAAAAACCACGAATAACAATGATATTAAGAAATTAACCATTAACTTGTACATTTCCTTGGTCCAGGGTACATTAATAATCTGTATAATAGTTAAATAACTGTAATTAAATTATAAAATTATTATAAACATAAATATGATATTATATATGATCCTCTAATATTTCTTTGTTAATAATAGATTAGTAGTATCATTATTTCAAGTGTTAACTGATTCGTTTTCCTTTATATTCTTGGTAATGTAAGTCTTGTTTGTTATGGATTATATTTATTTTATTCATATACAGAATAATATTATGTTCATAAAAATTATTTTTAATTATAAAAATAATTTTATTCATGAATGATTATGATGGGGAATTAATATCATCCCGTTTAGAGAGACGGTAATCTGTACGTACGCACGAGTGACAATATCATTATATTGATGGTGAAATCGTTTGTAATTGGATGGTATATCATATATAAATAATAATTATAATGTTATATTTATTATATACATCATTTATTCTAATTATTATACCCTTCCAAATAATGAAGTGTTTGAATAACAAAATACAGCACGACGTGGAGATGGTAAGCCGTACGTACAAATTTATTGTGACTTTGTCATTCATTTGATGGATAGAATAATGAATATGGTTGTAAAATTTTTATAATAACATTATAGTATATAGAATATATAGGAGTTATTATTTTAGAATGGAAAAAACAAAGAAAGAGGATGTGGAAGAAAAAAAGAACTTGAAACAGGTGATAAAATATTTACCTCCTCTTTCTTTTGATTTGATAAAAAAGGTATCCGTAGGTTTGATTTTTGACCAAAGGAAGGCCACTAAAATGATTGTAAGAATGTTTTAGAGGATATTTCAGTAGTGTTTGACCGATACAAATGGCTTTGGTGGTGTAAAAATAATAGAAGGGGAAGTACCTTTATAAAAGAGAGGCAAGGGTCACTTGAGGAAAAATTTGAAATATAATTTTATAATAAAATCATTTTCGGTTTATAATGGCTCCAAAATAATTTATTTCTAAGATAAGGTGTGGATGGGTCAAAAAAATCTCAAACAATAGGTTTTATATATGTTTAGGTCACCATATGAACATTATAATTTAGATTTAACTCTTAGTTAAATAGTTTTACAATTACCTTGTCTCTTAATATTTTTAAATTATATGGTCAATAAACATACTATAACAAACCAAAAGAACCACAAGTGGTTAATTATTAATATATATAATATTTTCAAAGTCCTATGGCAGAACCATAGATTTTTAGGAATATTATATCAATTAATAACATAGTATTTGTTTTAAATACGCAATTATGTCAATTTTGACACTATTTGGTATTTGATTTGTTTGAAAATCATAACAGCATGATTACATTGAAAAAAATTATTTAATCAACAATAAAATGTCATATTAACTTAAATTTCTATTGGAATTAATATGAATTATAAAATTACATTTAGTTGGATATTTATAATATCAAATATTTTAATATTTTTTTAAAAAGTTAATTTTTGCATCATCATTGTGTCGTAAATAAATTAAATTATTTAATGTCTAAATATTATAAATAATATTCTATTATGTACTAAATCGTTTTAAATTTGTAATGAATATTTATAATCATATTTTTATTATGTATACCCCTATATTATAAATGGTTTAGTTATTAATCATTGAATTTAACACTTTTAACTCTTCTTTAAATAAAATAATAATACATTTCCTAATTTAATCCAAGTGGGAAAAAGTTGGTCATATTTTATTCCTAATGTTGTTTTTTGTTCAATTACACTTATCCTATAGAATTAATACATGAGTTAGGGTATTTATAATACATTTTACCCTTTATTACCCTATTTAATTTTAACTGTGGTAAATAAAATTCAAATATTACTATTCACCAAAAATTATTTTCATCTTATTGAACAACATTTTACTTACTGATATTTACCAAGATTCTTGTACTTTTGTAATTAAATTAATAGAAGCAGTAAAATTAAGATTCATGCAAATATTCAAATTCTTCTAAAAGGTGGGTAAAAGATGGTAAAAAGATCAATAATAGTTTATATATCCAAACTTGTTATAAAATGACACCAATGAATTGCATTGAACATATATAGATATTATGAATCTTTTTTTCATAGAATAAATTAATATAAAATAACAAATTTTTAAAATAAAATGTCAATTTTAAACAATAATAAAGTTTTCTTCACTATTCATCACAAATTTAATGTTTGTAGAAAAATACCAAAAATTCACCCTAAGATAATTAAAATATTCCTAATGAAAAAATGAAGTACTTTTCAAAAAATAAAATTTAAAAAATTGGGTATTACTATTCATAACGGCTAGTTTGGTTGGTCTTCTGTGTTAAAACTCCATGTTGTGTACCACGCATGCTGCAGAATTATTCAAAGGGAAACGTACCGTGGAAGCATGAGGTGTTACAACACACACCTCAAATCATGAATAAACATTAATATGAAACCACAGATAAAGGGATAAATCAAGGGGAGTGGTGTGTTAGGGGCTCCATGTCTATTGGGGGTTGAATGAGGGAGGAATAAATGCTTTTACGATTAAAACCCTATTGGGGAAAAGTGGTAAAATATCACCGTTTTAGTTACTAAAAAGACTGCATGATTTGAATACAAGGTCTTCCATTATATAGACAAACCATATGATTCCCTCTATCCAAAGAAGGAAGAAGTAACATTGATATCTAGTAGAGGCCTCATAGTCATGTGGCTAACTATATAGAATGTGGAGTTCTTCTTTCTGGCCTACATAGTTAGGAGGGAGATGGTTCATAGTCTTGTACATATTCATTCAACCATGAAAAACCCAATATCATAGATACACTTTTTATAAGGGGATGGTGGAATATTTCAACTAACTATGCATCTACCATGCTCCACCTTATTCCCTCGTCATAAAGAATAATTTCTTTAAAATAACCAAGTAATACTAAAAGAAACAAAAATATTTCAAAAATAAACAAAATTAAATGGTTGTTTCACATCATTGTGTGACAAGTCTACGTACAATTGGTATTTATTTCAATATAAAGTTCCAAATGTTCTAGCTAATTAATACCTAAAGCTCCAAAAAAACAACATAAATAAAACCTCAACCATAGGAAAATAGATGAACTAAGACCCACTTCACCATACAGAACCTAAAACTCAAAAATCCAAAATAGGCGCACTTAACATACTTAAATAACAAGAGAAATGTCTTTAGGAAAATCCAATGATAATTTATAACCTAAAAGAAAAAAAATCATGGATCATGTGATTCAAAAATCTATAAATACTATCAAAATATGGAGTTTTGCAAACAATAAAATAGAAACCATGAAAGGATATTATCATGGGTCATTTTGGAATTTAGTAGGATCATGCACAAAAACCATAACATTGATTAACCAATTACCATGGTAAGGTTGGAACCGGTTGGGGTGAAATAATTTTCTGACCAAGAGAGCTGATAAACTAGGTTCATCATGTGGTCCTTTTAAGGTGGCCTCCCCATATTGTTATGACATTAGTTAAACTGGCTTAGGTTGTCCCCTAGCACTTTCATTTTTGGTATTACAATGATTTTTAGAACGTATGTAAACAGTGGTTCGCCAAACTTGAATAAACTCAAAAATTCAAATCGAAACAAGATGTATTCTGGAAGAGACACAATTCAAGAACATATTCTATTCCACATCCAAAAGATTCAAACATTCTGAATGGAAATCTCAATTAACAACCAAAAATTAAAAAATAAATATAAACACATTCTTTATTCCCATAAAAAAATACCAACATGCTCCACATCTAAAAAGATAAATGATTTACATCAATATTATCCTTATATAGTCTCTATAACATAACTATTAATCTTCAAATAGGGTCTGGTGTCCTTTGAAGGGGTGGATCTGGCTCCACATCACTTTCAAGAATAACGCATGAAAACCAATAAAGAAGGCCCATGAATTTACATGTATGGAATATATTTAGTGGTTTAGGACTGACAACTTCTTATTCTCCATATTTCCACACTGGTGGAATAACCATAACATACTCATGGATGATCTTGGTTAGAAGTAACATGGTGGTGGCCTCATATCACTTCTCAAAGAGCCAAAAATATATCTCTTCCATTTCCCTCTTATGTACCCACAACTACTACTCCCAGAGATAGGTGAGACATAAACCACATCTTGATCAATAGATAAAATGGTTTTGATCTAAATATCATGCCTCACATATTCATGTTAATATTTTAGAAAAGAGGACACTGTCTTAAAGATTTATAACCAACAATCCTTTTTAAGGATTTGGGAATTTAGTTATCCATAATTGACAAGTTCTTAAAGTTATGATACCATCACCTCAAAAAATCTTATAGCACTTCAAAGTTTCCCGATATCTATGTTTGAGATTCTATAACTCCATCACCTTTTTTACTTATAAAACTATAGGTAAATACAATTAGATGACTAAGTCTTTAATGTTTTCCAATGAATAGATGTTTTGTTGCTTGGGTTGGTAAACTAACATCTACCACACTTGGTCTTGACCTTCTATAATAATGGTTTTGGCGAGAACTTTATTGGATCAAATAGATCAAGTCAACTAGGAATATCCTCAATTCATCACAACCATTCATCATATTTCCCAATATCTAACTACCCAATGAAATGAAGAGGGTTCGACTCTTGAAACATCTGGATGAAATCATGGTGTTGAGGACCACAGGGATCTATATACAAAATAAAGTAAAATATTATGGAGAGACTCAACTTACCAAATCCACATTAATGTTGAGCCACATATAGATATTTCTCTGAATCACTTGTGACTCAATGGGGGAAAACATGAACACAAGAAGTGAATGACAATATCAAAATATGATACATAGATAAAAATACACAAACCATTCACAATTAAAAACCAATTTCAAACAACATTTCTATGTTATACTCACTATAAAAACAAGTACTCAATATGAAATATAAAAAATAGAAATAATGAATCACTTCATGAACATTTTCCGTGAATTAAATACCACTATTTCAAAAATGATTTTCATTGGATAAACAATATTTAAAAATTAAACAACTATTATTTGAACTATATGAATAATTACAAATAGATACATTATTACAATAAAAAACATACCTCAACACATACCAAAACCTCCATCTTTCCCAAAAAAATACATATATGTGAGATTTTATTAGAATACCAACGGTAAAAACAAGATATTTTAATTTCAAGTACACACCATCCAATAAAATTATTAAAATTCCTAATTTATATCCCATTACCCATTTTATATAACCCTTCAAGACCCCACAAAATTCTATTTCCATTTTCGAAACAATACAAAATCTTGTTCAAAGACCTATCATTTAATTTTTGAAATATTTTTAAATAAAGAAATTATTATTTCATAGCCCAAAAGAAACACCTCAAAAACCTAATATCACCCACACCATAATAAAATATAAAATTGACACTCAATAGGAAAATAATACCAAAACATAGAATAATGTTTGACACATTTGGATTTTCCACATGTTTTGGTGAACTATGTTTTATCTGTGTAGGTATACTAGATGACAATAGATTAAGTTGTTGGGTATGTGAATTGACTTCTAGATAATGGAAAAAACCATGAACTGATTTGAATTACCCCAAAATAACCCCTCCTGGCCATGTAGTTTCTCAAAATAACCACCCAATTCTTAATAAATAAAAAAACTGAATCAAAAACCAACAAAATAGAAAATGATTGAAGTCCATTTTCAAATATTAAGTCATAACTATCTCGTACCACACATGATATTCAATAATCTTTCTAAATAAGTGGTGATCAAGAACCTATATCTGACTAACCAAATATATTCTAAAAATATGAGCAATGAATGGACTTACATCCCCAAATAAAAAGTGATGAATTTCATCTGATACCATTTATCATGAACCTACCCTATTTAACCCAGAACCGGTTACCGAAGAAAACATACAACATGGACAAAGATGCATTTATGAACCTCTCAATCTAGAAACATCTATTAAGAAATAATCAAAACAAAATGGGGATTATTTGGACTACTAAAAAGAAAAATAATAATAATGATAATGAAAATATAGAATAGGAAAAGATATAAAAATAGATAATATGACCATGGGACATCATGAGTTAGCACCAATGAAATAACAATGTCCACTCCATGAGCGATACGTAACTGATTGAGATTGAACCAAAAAAATGATAAAGAAAGTTGGTGTGTTCAATGCTCTACTCTATAGAAATTTAATGATATAGAATGCCTTCTACCCTACCTTTAATGTGAATTCTAAATCATTGTATATTTATAATAAGATATATAGAAAGGGAGATATTAACATTTTAAAAAATAATAAGAAACAAAATTTATATTTTATGAAAAAAGCATCCCATCAATCTCACTCTTCAAAATTACATTTAAAATAAGAAAAAAGTACAATTATTTTTTCATATAATGGAACAAATACTAAAATATTTGTCTCACAATAATGATAAAAGAAATGATAAATTATAATGAAACTTGAAAATCGAGTAAAATAGTTTGGGTGAAAAATAAGTGTCATGATGTATGAGGTGCTAGTCGAGATGACCTATGAAACTGATATGAACAATATCTCAAAATTAACCAATACATGTTTCGGTTATCCATAAGCACTTCCCAGACACTTGGAAACAACATCCCTAGATTGACCAAGAGTAAAATCCCATGAGACCAGAGGCTATCTACACATTATGTGAAGCACGTGTACATAGGATCCCACTTAACTACCCAAGGATACCCATGAAAATTAATATGGTTGTGACCATTATCCAGGTATCTTATACATATACATATCATATTATTCACACCAATTCTCAATTACCTTATCACCTCTAAAATCACATGTAATATTTTCCTTATTTTAATTCACAAATAAAAAGAAAAAGAAGACAAACCACATATTCCTCAGAAATAATCAAATGGAATACCTTAAGAGGGGATTTCCACATGAATAAAATAAATAAAAGTTCTGAAAATAACTCATCATCATATAAAACCATGTTTAATTTTGAAACATATTGAGAAATATATGCCTAATATAAAAAACCCTTAAAAAAGAATAGGTAATCCTTATATATAGAAGAATTGCATTTTAAAATAATTTATTCAAATAAAATTTCCCACTATAGTAATAATTTATCTCCATTCTAATGGGGCTCCCAATTCTCACAACACCCTTTAATATTCCCCATACTCATAGGGTTTCCATATGGAATTGATGCAATTTGATGATCCATTTTGAACCATACTCTTATTTTTAATTTTCTCCTTCTCCAATATTGAATAGTTATTTCCATTGGATCTATTATCATATCAATCTCCATATCACACTTTTTCCTACCCCTGTGAATCATACCACCATTTTGGGTCTAGGTGATGGTGGTTTCAGAGTTTTGGCTTAGCATTGAAGGAAGAATATTGTGTTTTAAACTCCACTATCCTTATTGGACAACCCTTCCTGATCAACACCATATTTTTTAGGCCCAATTGAAGATTCAACGAAACATGGGATGTTTTTGGAAGGCGATATGACAATGGTCTTAGTTATTATTCTCTTTTTTTTATTGGATTCTCATCCCCTCTTCATTGTTAGTTGTTCATGTAGTGGTTCTTAGTGTCATTCATATTTTTTTCTTCATATTAGTATGGAGGCAGTTATTCTCTCTTGAGAGTTAAATTCTTTTAATATTGAGTTTCATTAAGGATTTTTGTTTTAGATTTTCTATATTTTCTTCATTCATCATTTATGGTTTTTTTGTAGGACTTTTTGCAGATTAATTTTATAGATGGGATCGTTACTCTTCTAGGACAAAGTGTTTTTTGGCATTTTCTATTTGATTTATAAATGGTGATTATATTATTAGTGCTAGGTTGAGTAGGCTAGAAAGAATATTTGAGTGTTTCTAAAAACTTTTGTGGCTTGTTGTTGAGACCATTTCCTCCCCCAACTCTTCATTGGATCCTCTTCAATATCCCCACTCTGTTTTGGTCTAGTGTGGTGGTATTCAAGGATGTTTTTGTATTTGATGTGAAAGCACACTATGGAGTTCAATGAAAATATACTAGATTAGGATCGATCCATCTAGAGTTTTAATGGTTTTTTGTGCTGCATTCTCAATGTGGATAGTTTTTTGTGTTGAATATCTATTCCATAAAGGCCAATTTAGTGAAGGAAATATCTTATCGTCAGTTTATGTTATGATGATAATTATGAAGTTTTGAAATTGTTGGCTCATAAAAAGATATTATAGATCTTGGAATGAATTTATCATTTAATGGGTGGGTTTTAAATTTTATCATTTCTATTGTTTTATTTTTAATTTAGAATATTAATTGGAGATCTTTTTGTGCCTCGTGGAATGGTGGCGGTTCGCTATTGTGGTATTGAATTTTGAATTTTTATTTTTGATTGATTTTGTTTTTAACTTCTTTCTAGTTGATTTTTGGTAGGAAAATAGGTATGTGATCAATTATTTTGTCAGATTTTGGGAATTTTATGTGGTTCCCACATAATATCAATTTTGTTTAATTAGAAAATGAAAGAACAATATTTATAGAAAGTTGTCCTTAAATTTATATAAATGATGCTTGAAACATGAATTAAGCTAAAGTAGTTCATGTCCAAAGATATAATAGAAGATAGTAAAAATAATATGGACTAAATTCAAGGAATATAATAATTAAATTACATATAAATTTCATATAAAAGTAAAACATTAAATTAAAACTCTATGAAAATATAGAATTCTTATTAAAATATTTACCATAATAACACTACCCTCAAATCTTTATTCACACATATGTGGAAACTCTAAATCACTCCCTAAAATATAGAGGAATTAAAATTAATATTTGATAACACAAAAATAACCAAAACACCAATCTAATATAATGGTGACATGAACACTATGTCATTGAAACCAAATAGGGAGAAAAACAAGAAGAAAATGGAATGATAAAAAAGAAAGTGGATCAACAATTGCACACCTTTAAATATCCAACTCAGATATCAATGAAATAAAAATAATTTACCATATAGAAATAGTGAAAACAATATGAGATGTGGGGGGATCCAAGATGGTTGTGAGTTTAATAAGGAAGATATGTGTGATTGGTGTTAAATTTTGAGGGGTTGAAATTGTAAAATTCAACTTTTATCTTACAAATATGATCACACAATCTTCCAGATTATGCACCTTCCATTAAATGGCCCCTATCCAAAGGAGGTAGAATAGGCACAAAATCATTGTGGAGAGAAGATAGTCATGTGGCTAATCATGAACAGTGGACCATACTTTCATTTGGGTAGCATAGTTTGGAGGGATATGGGGTATGATGAGTCATCCTTGACATAACCGTTGTTTGGTCTGAACAACTTAAAAAGTGATGAGATATGTTTTATAGTAACTGTGACCTATCGATATTTCACCCTATTACTACCATTAAAACCTCATTTTCTCTAAAATAATCTAGGAAAACACATAGCAACTAGAATATATCATAAAATAAAAAAATGGTTTTTTTCAGTTGAGTTATGACATATAATGTGAGAAGGACAAAACCATGTGTCCACCAAAGTTGTGAAAATTAGTGGATCATTGGGTATCAACACCCATTAATTTAATTATTCTATGATATATCCAATTATGATTGAGTGAATTAAAAAATGGTGTAATTTTGACATTACTTTTTAACATATTTTTGATAATTTAGTGACATTGAAATTCTGGTAAATTGAAAATTAAATTTTTTCTTACTTATATGGTTACAAAATTTTGCTGAGAGAATTTTCAATTCATATTTGTTAAGAGGAAATATTTTAAACTAGTGTTTATAATGTAATTATTGAGGTTATATTGTCAAAAAAGTGTCTACTTTGGTATGGAATTAAGCTTGGTGGGGGAGGGGAGTACCGGGAGTGAACCAGAGGAGGATCATGGAAGACAAGGCTACACCTAAAACCCCTTTGATGAAATGAATCCAATAGTAAGAAAATGAGGGTTTTTTATGAAAAATGTCCCTTCCCCTATTATTTTTTTGGTTCCACACCACTTTATTCCAATCATATTTTCTTGTGAGATATGGAAACTTCCTTCCCTTGTCCGCCATTACTTCCCCTTGAGATAAGTTATTTATATAGAGACCTTACTATGTTCCATGGTGTATCCTTTTCTGTGGTGATATATACACCTAATATAATTCTTAATATATAATTTATTATTAATGTAGATAGGGGGTTGAAGCTAATTCCATCATAGAATACTTTATTTGGACCATAAAGATAAAGCTTTTACTCAACATAGGAAGACTGTATCCCATAATTATATCAACACGCATCAACACATATTTGGTGTGATATTACATTAAACCATGAATTTTGATATGGGTTAGGTTGAAAATTAAATTAATTAAATTTTTAAATTTTTAGGTCATTTTTTTGATTTGGTTTAGGGTAGGTTTAGGGGTGTTTCAGGGATGGTTGGCATCCAATTTCTTGAAGAATTGATGATTAATAGAAGTCTGATATGTTTTTTGTGAATAATTTTTAGGTAAAATTATATGGATTAATTAATTATAAATTTTATAAATTTTATTTCTAGATTATTGGGAATGTGTTAGGTCCTTAGGTGAGTTGTAAATGGCATGTGGTTTATGGATTTAATTAGGATAGAGATATAATGTATCTAGTTAAAATTTAAAATTTCCCATATAAGGTAAATGGACCATGGTATAGTCCTTATGTTTAATTGTTTTTATAGTGTAATCTAGTTTTTGGATTCCCAATATTTATTGAAATACCTTGTAGTCAAATAAATTTTTCAATGAATAAATTGAATTTTATCATTAGATTATAATTAAATTTTTACATTTATCAAATTAGAATTCCTTCATAATGAAAATAAAAACATATATGTCTGGATCTGGCCATAGGAAATTGGATTGATACCTCCTAAAATTATAGTTGAATTGTATGAATAATTATATGTTTAATTCAAAAATTATAACTTCTCAAAATGTGTGATCGATCTTCTTGTAATTTAGTAGACCTTGTGTAAGATCCTTTATCTACCTCCATGTTGATGGATGGTGTTAATTGATTATACAGGACAAGGTAGACAATGTAAGGAACCTTGAGACACAATATATCCATTTTAACAATAATACGAATTGCGTGGGTAGACCTTCCTAATAGGAGATAAATAATTAAGGTGTCCTTTGAGTTGTATCTAGTGTTTGACCAATAGGGTTCAACCTTTTATGCATGTAAATTTATAATATGTTACAGATCTCAGTGTGTGATGTGATATCGCATGTTGATGGATTGACACTAGTGTATATTGTATCATACTGGTTCCATGTAGTGTTCCCCTTCAATTTATTTTGTTAAATGATCCCATATAGGGTAGCATTCTGGTGATAAGGCATATAGGGGGCCACTAGGTTCACTAATGAAATGAGAAATTAGTGTGATGGTAGATATGGGATGTGGTAGTGGCAATCATGATTTTATCATTGAACTATGATATTTTTTTTGTGCTTATTTGTATTATGTGATTGAGGTTGTCCTTTTGGTAGTTCGATCAAGGGTTCTATGATAGATTATAAGATGAATACCTTTGTCTATGTTATGTATTTAATAACAATCAATATTTGAGATAGTATGAAACCTCATGAATGTTATTATGGAACTCATGTAGAAAACTCCCTTTGGGGTATTTGATTTTAAATGGAAAACTTCCCCAATATAGAGGGCTAGGATTTTAAATAAAACTAGTCTTATATAGACTTTTATGATACTATTAGCAGGGATTTAATGGATTTTGATCTCAGGATGTAATTGTTGAAGGTATATAATAGGTCCTTCCATATGTAATCAACCATGTTTTATAGGAATTTTGTGGGTGTGTATGATTCTCCTACATTATTGGCTCAGCTATCGAGGAATATTATATAATGTGATAGAGCATTCCATGGGTTGTGATATTCAAATACAACATTTCCCAGTTCATTATATGATATACAATGTTATGTTTATCTACCAATGAATTATCATTATATAATTGAGTGATAGTCCCAGGGGTTATTACTATGGTTTTCATAGTCATCTCAACATGTTCAGAGACACCATGGCACTAGATAAAGAACGTATAGTCAATTATGGTGATATATAAGAGGATCCATTTTTGTTTATTAATTTCATTTTTATTTGTTATTTATTTATTCAGATCATGTCACATGTATATATCACTAAATTTATAGTATTTATGGGGAATCATTGGTAGTTACCTCCTTTGTTTTGTACTCACAACCTACTTAGGATGCCATTACACCCAGGTACCTGATCAGGAATTGAAATGGTTAATGGTATAGGTTAGGGCTGAGACCTAGTATCTAACATCAAGAATGATTTCCCAATGCCTGGATGTAGGGTTGAAGTGAGGAATGATATTTGGAGTAAGGCCTTATTTGACTTTTATTTATTCTATCAATAATATATATTTGATAGGACAAGTGGTTTAATTTTTTACATTATTTTATTACTTCTTTTATTAATTTATAACAAATTCATCTTATTTATTTGTTCTTTTAATTAGGATGTGATTCAGGTTCTCGGTATATTTTTATTATAACTATTAACGATACTATGATATAGGAGGTGTGGTCTTCCAATAATAATACCGTATACCCATGCAAATAGTCTACTTCCAAAATTGAATAATGAGTCATTTAATAGGTCAAGGAGCACAAAATGTCATGTTACTATTTATGTTCAACCGGGCCAGGAAGTTAAAGAGTGACATCATTTTTGTTATTTTTCTCACAATTTGGGATATGGGATCTAAAAGATATAATAATTTTGTATATATTGTGATAAACCTGTGAAAGGTTCACTGTTAACACCATTTATGATATGAAATAGATGTTATCAATGGTGGTGTTGATGAATTTCAAATATGATATTATGATTGATATGTTTTCCACTTATGCGATGAACATGATGTTTCAGCATGTGAATTATTCTAGAATAGTATATTGTAAATAGTTGTAACAGGATTCCCATCCATAAAGTTAAGAATGTAGGATTCCCAAAACATGTATTCCATCTACTAAGATTTTAATCACTAACAATAGATGCCCAGTTGTTTTATGTTTTGAAATAAGTTGGTATGACTTTTTAACATCTATGATCACTGTGCTATTCTAATATTCTGGAATTACATGTGGGTGATTCTACATTATTTCAGATTATGTTGATCTATAGTGACATCTCATTGACTAGGAAGATAGTCCCTCAATGTATGGGACATGGGGTGAACATACCAGGATGGTTCATTCTCATAATTCCTTAGTGTTAGACCCTCTGTGTGGCGTTTTTCTATAGGTTCTTTTTTTTTAATTTTCATGTAACAATATATATATTTTTTCTCATATATCATTAAGGGAAAACACTACCTAGTTTATCCTGTGACTATGTTTCACTAGATACATATTATCGTATCATGATCCCGGTTATAGGGGTATACGTGAGTGATGTGATTAAATCATATATAGTGTATTCTCATGTGCATTTACTCAGAATGGGTCAGTTCCATATGAGTGGGTGGTTTATTGGCATTTGACTTTGTTTTCACATATAAGAGGCCCTATGATGGGGTTTTTTTATCATGGTGGTCATGTTACTTTAGATATGGGAATAAATAGGTTTCATTTGAGTTGTGGATTAAGAGATTTAATAATTATGGATTAGGTAGTAAGGCCCAAATGTTACGTTACATATAATGATAGCAGAAAAAAATTTATTAATCAATGTGTGTGATGGGGGAGTGTAACTTGAGAGAGTGGATAGCTTGGGTTTTTGGTTTCATTAGATATGGGAATAAGAGGTAGGTGCTTTAGGTTATTAAATTGGCCCACACATAGCGTATCTAGGTTTTCAATATATGCATTATGATTCCTAGGATAGTCTATAGGAAAAATAACTTTGAGTACTATTGTTCATTTTTACTGGGTACGATTTAAAGGCAATGTCTATATGGGTACTACTACTTATTGATCCAGAATTCAATTCAATTTGTGTGAGTGCATGGGTATGTGAAAATGCTAAATTTTTTTCAAATAATTATATTCTTGATAGTTTGCTTAACATGCAACACCATGCTTCAACAAAAATTATATTTAATATAGAAAATACTTATTTAAATATGACTCATATATTGAATTAGTGGAAATGAATAAGAGTAACCACATTAAGAAATGTATTAAAATTTTTGATACTTATTAAAATTGTGTTGGTTAATCGAAATAAAATAATTAATCAATTTTCAATGAAGTAATTTTGTCCTTGAATAATTCATTTCATTCAAAAATGATTTCTATTTCATATTTTTCATAGATATTATGAATAATTTCTATAAATATTAGAAATTTTATTTTTCAAAATTAAATTCATTTTTGAAATTAAACATGTAAAAATTATCAAATTGTAAATTTTTTATAATAATTTTATGATTGATTTATTTATGAATAGTGATAAATATAGATTTTTATTGAAAACTATCTTTTCATTTAAATAATTTAAATTTTTAATTCTGTTTCAGTTTTTATTCAAAATTCAATTTTTTCATTAATATTTTAATATTTTAATTTTGGTCATTCAAATTTTCTATATGATTGATCTTAATATAAAATTTGTATACTTCAAAAATCTCTTCTTTATGGATGTTTTTTTCATCAAATTTTGTGGGATTATTTATATATTAAATTCATCAACTTATAAGAATTGAATAAGGGAAATTATATTCTATATTAGGAATTTTGATCATCAAATTTGGTAAATATTTCACATTTATTTTTGGTCATTATGAAGAGTAACCTTGGTAAAGAAATTCACTATAATCCTTGTAAAATTGGTAAACTGATGTTAAAATAAGGAGATAAGGGTTTAAATTTTTTCTAACACATTCTATGATCATATTGTATTATTAAGTTCACAATATCCATCCAATTCTAAAAAATATGTCTAGTTAGGGAGAAAAATCATATATTATGTCCTTAAAGTTATCTTTTCAAATGACTAAACACCAAATGTCTCCCTCTTGACATTAATAACTATAAAATTTATAATTTAGAATAAAATATGATATGTTAAATTTAAAATGTTTTTATGAAATCTGAATTAATTTTTTAATCAAAGTAATTTAATTTTTATTCGTATTTATTGAATAATTACCTAAAAAAAATACCCAACACCGAAAGATTATTTATTCTAATAATAGAAAAATAAAATTAATAATTTTATAAATATAAAAAGTAAATCATTTATTTTGAATATTTGTGTTCTATAGATTTTTTGGCGATATATAACATATTAGGGGGTGTTTTAATGATTTATATTTGAATTAAATAACATTCATGAGGACATTATTATTTATGGAAATTAATAGTTCCAAAAATGACATTGACGATATTTTATAACAAACAATTTTTTGTTAAATAGTATAATATTTATAAAAAACTCTATTATTATACATTAATAGAATATGGATTAAAATTTAATATATGGTCCATTTATGGGGCACTTATTTTTATGAAGACACTCTTGACCCTAAATGATTAAAAACATTGGTATTGTCATAATTATCAAAATGAGTAATAGTTTGTTAAAACAAAGATATAAGGGTAAAAACATCTTCTATATATGGTAAAAAAGTTATGAGAATTCCTATGCCCATACCCTATATATATTTTAGATATATCAATTTGAAGCTACATTTACTTGATAATTAATTTTTATTAATTTAATAATTCATGTAATTATAATAGTTCCCCTATCCTAACTTGGAAATGGGAACTTATTCTCCTCTATTTAGCACTCGGTTAGATCCATCTAGGTCAACCCAAACCCTCCTAATTATCTTATAAACACTTAAATCCTTTATTTTGATTTTATTATTTTTTAATAATACCAATCCACATTTCCTTAATAATATATTAAAAGGAGGCCTACTAAACGAGAGGTAACCGTCTTAACCATCCTCATTCAATTTTTTTCCTCTGATACCTCTTATAAATATGTTTTATTCACCATAAAATAATAATTTCGGTATAATAAATATATATAAAAATAATTATTATTATGGAAACACCAACATACAAATTTTATTCCATGAAATGAGATATTATTTTCGCTTGTGCATATGTGTGGACTACCTTCTCCCTAAAAGGATACACTTCATTATCCAGAACTATCATTAATGTAAGGTTATTATGATGGGTTTAATTATTAAACATGTTATTTTATTATTTAATTATTATTTTTAATTATAATATTAGATCTACATTCTTACATTCCAATCATCTAGAACATGATAATGTTTCTCTTGTGTAAGTGTGGACTACCTACTATATAAAGAGATTCGATAAATTATTCATTTATTAAATACATGGATAGTAATATAGATTTATTTAATGAATATATATATATATATATGTGGGTGTTGTATATATGATATAGTAATTATTATTTAAATTTTTATAATTATTTTTCATCATTTCTTTATATCCTTCAAAAATGAAAAATTGTGTTCATCTATACATGTGGCCTACTATCTCCATAAACGGTGTAATTATTTTTCTGTATCTTTACCATCTATGGATGGATATATTTATTTATATATATATAATTAATATAATTTATGTTAATACAATTATTAACATTCTAGATACTGTATAACCCTTATAAATGTACATTGAATAGAACTACAAAACCGGAATTCTCATGGTGATTGAATTATTTTCCACTCAGATATTATCAATTTATTTAGAAATTATTAATAATTTTTTTATGTAATTTAATTACATATGATATTCTAGATATATAAATTATTATATTATAAAAATATTAAAATTTAAATTTATTATACATGATGGCGGACCTCTTTTGATGAAATTCAAACTCGAGGTCAGCAAATGTCTCATCTAAATTTTATTTGTTTGACATATATATAATAGTCACAAATATTTTATTTTGGGTAATTTATATAGTCCCCATTATTATATTTTATTACGCTTCTCAAGAAAATAATGGGGATTTAAAAATAATATATCATGTTCTCTTTCAGACGGTATGATTAAGAAATTACCAAATCGATATGGAAATTATGAATCAATCTCATTTTAATACACTAATTTTTATTGAATGAAATTATATAATCCTTTATTGACAAGATAATATAAATCTATATCTTATATTAATATATTTATAGAATACATGTCTTCCTTTCATTTTTTGACCTTATTAACTAAATATAATGAAAGAATGTTTATACAAAAAACTACCATTATTTTATTCTTCACTAACGAAATAATTTTTTTTATATATACCTATTTTATAAAATTATATTTCAGAATTTTTTATATAATCTTATATGTTTGTTTAAATTCATTTTCAAGCATTATTTAATTTTTTAAAAAAAATGAATAAATGAAATATACTTGTCATTTAATGAATTATATTGTTTTCAATTTTTACCAAAAAATTTAGAGCAATATTTATTTTAGTGAATATGATACGAGCATAATTACCCAGCTTCATGACCTCTCAAAAAATTTAGTCTTATGTTATAATGTTCACTATTTATTTTAAAATAAAATATTTTCCAAATTATTTTGGACCTATTTTTATTTTAAATAAGATGTCTTGAAATGAAAATAATAATTTTATCAAGAAATTTTCCATGTGTTACTTTAAAGTATCATTCATATATGATGAATTCCTATGATGTGATTTATGATTAATTAGAGATATAACTCAATGGTAATTTCCTTATTATTTTTATAGATGGCTCATTATTTTTATAATGAGATATTTATTAAAACCATTTTTTCATTTGTTAAATTGTGATAAATTTTAAACGTGTTCATGATCTTGTGGTCTACATATGAATTGATTATAACTATTTGGTGGGTGGGTAAATTATGAACTCTGATGAATTAGGTAATGATTTATAACCCATTTGATAAATATTTTACACATGTACATTATTCCATGTTAAAAACATTATATGTGGACCTAGTTTTAATGTCTATAAGATCATGTGTGGACCAAGGTTTCATTTCAATATTTTTTATATGGAAAAACTTTTCATGTTTTTATATTTAGGTTTTCACATATATTTCATTACTATAAGATTATTTAGGGACTTGTTTTTGTGTCCTTGGGTTTATTTGTGGTCTTGATATCATGTCCCAAACTTAATGAGTGAAATTATCTTAATTTATACATATTCACAATATTTAATATATATTTCTTATATATGTTATTATTGTTATTCTATAATATCATGGACCATGTTCATTGATTCAATTGTTGTTCATGTCTAATGAAGTAACACGATCTATTCCTGGACTCAAGATTATGAAATATTATATACGAGGGAAGTTTTTGAAATGTTAATATCATGTTTTTATATACTAAAACTCATGTTATGGTTAATTTGTCATTGATATCTCCCTTTTTTACCCTTAATAATCATCTGAGTTCACTCATTCTTATCATTCCTCTCCATGGGTATTGAATAATAGTTTTATTTATGGTATTTATAAGAAGTGTAATATGTTGGAAGATCTTTGTAGATAATATTGAAGATCACTCGTGAAAAAAAATTATTGTGTATCTATTATCCCAAGAAACAAATCCATTATGGTACTTGGGAATTTATTTATAAAATATTTTAAATATTTATATAATAATATGTAATGTATATATATATATGAAATTTATGTGGTTATATATTTTTTATAGGATGTTATTAAAAAATATGTCTAGATTTGTATTTGAGACAGTTTGTTAAATCCTATTGAAGAAGTCTAATAATATGATAACATCATAGTGTTTTGGTAAAGAAGATATTATATTGTTTTCCAAAAAAACATCCCTTGTGGGATATTATCTGTGAAAATGTCTTTAGACCAAGAAGTATCTATTGGTATCGACCATATATGAGTTTTTGAGTATATATTAACCATCTCTCTAGTTCATGGATAGTGTGACCTTACTACACACATGGTTTTAAACACCTAGAAGATACAAAAAAGGGAAAACACAATTTTCATTACAAACCATTATCAAGTATTTGAATAGGTGTTGATAATTGATAACCTATGATAAAATTAATTTTTTATAGAATGATAAATTATGTTCTTGATTTATACTTCCTATAAATTTTTTTACATGATTAAGTGGTTTCTAAATATGATTATTATTAATAGAACATTTAGTTTTTATTTTAGTTAATGGATACAACTAGGAAAATTCATATTAACACTGAATGTGATGGAAAAAAGAAATGATATTCCACAAGACTAACCATGTTAAACTGGAGATGGAATAACAACATTGTGATTATTCCAATTCATCTATCACAATATATTATTTAGAAACATCACATTGGTTAGTTTCATAAGAAACCTAATAATAGAATACACTGGTTTCATAATGTCCATGGATGGAATAAAATTCAATTCCATTCTTGTCATGTATCTAGGAAAAAGAACTATATGAAATGTATTATAGGAATGAGATGATATTTTGGGTGTGGAGAATAAGGAAAAAATGAATGTATTTTTTAATGAAAATGAAGAGTTTAATGGAGGGATATAGTGTTCATTATACTAATACATTTATATTTCCATGTCCTATGTGGGGGTCGAGGAATAAGGGAATTATTTGAGTCAATTCCTTAATCCAAAGGGTCACTTCTATAGAAAGGATATTACTTTTTTTGATAAATCATTAATGTGGAATTATTGAAATGTTTATGTGTTAGGATTAAAATTATGATGTTATTTTTATAATAATAAAAAAAATATATAAATACTATTCATCAATATTATTTGTTTATGGATTTGAAAACCTTTGTTGAACAATACTAATAACCCAGAAAAATATTCCCTAGTAAAGTGTTATTTTTGAATGACACAAAATTATGAGAAAGATAACCGTTAATTCTTTTCTAGATATTGATTTAAGAATTATTCGTTTGCTTAAAGAGATGATTGACATAGATAATATAAGTTGGATAGTATTGTTAATAGTGAACATGGTTCATGAGTAGATGAAATTGTGATTTGGGTCAGCTTTGATGATGTTTACATCATTTTTAGTTTTCTATAATACAATCAATAGTCTATTATTCCGATGAGGTTATAGGGTGATATTGGTTATCAGTATGTTTTAAGATAATATGTGACAACGTATTCACATGTTTAGTATTTTAGATTATAAGCTAAATCATATTTTTTATGGACAAATGTTTTATCAAATAAATCCTTTTTTGGGATTTCAATTTTGGTCTGACATATTATGGAGGAGTCATAAGGTTAACTATTTATGGAAAAGATAATGTTTTATGGGGTTATTGATGAAGTTTTTTATATTTGTGTATTATATTTGTCCTTATTTTATAACATGTGGTGAACATGTTGTTTTAGTTAAATATGTAATGAAATAATGAATGAATCGAAATTATGTTTTAAATCATAGGATCCATTAAAAGTTAATTTAATTTTTTATGAAAGAAAAAAAATCTTGAATATTTCATTCCTAAAAAAAGATTATGTGTAAATCCATCAAACCACAATTAAAAGAAGAAATTGTTATTATTGATTTTTAATAAATAAATTAAGTAAATTTTCTCATTTTAATTATCATGATAGTAAAATAATCCTTAAAATTTATGAAAATGATATTTAAATAAAAATCATATCATTTTAACTTCATTTTTGATTATTTGATTTTTGTCTGAACCCTCTATAATTTATGGTTTTGTTGTCTCTAACCACACCATATTACACCCTTCCATTGAGATAGTCTCATGAAAATGTGATCTCCCACTACAATTTCCAAATCCTTAATTCAGTTATCAATATATCACTTTTCCCTGCATTGAAATTCTTTTATATTAAAATGAATAGACTTTACCTTCTCTATTGTCTCATCTACAAGTTATGGCAATACAAGCTTCCTTTCGTCGACTTCATCCCAACATGTTGGTGTACGACATCCATTTCCGTACAATGCTTTATATAGTTCTAGTTGAATACTTGAATGGAAAATTTTATTTTAAGAAATATAGAGTAATGCTAAATACTGATCCCAAATACCATTAAAGTCAACTGATCATGTTCTAAGCATATCAAATAATGTTAGGATCATCATTTAAAAATTCTTTAATTTTTAGGGAGATAAAAATCACTCTAATGTATCTAAATATCCAATTATTTCTAAATCATTTTCCAAAAAATTGATGTAAATCATTGATCATGATCAGAGAAAATTGATAGAGGTGCTCATTGAAGTGTTAAAAATATATTTATTATAGACTCGTACAAGGTGATCTAGTGGATAATCCTCCATTTTATGAAGAAATGTGATGATTTGGTAAGTTGATCAATAATCAACAATATTTCATCATTATTCCTTGGAAATTTTGGTAATCCATTTCCAAAATACATAGTGATATAATCCAATTTCCATTTAGATATTGGCATGGGTTGTATGCAACCTCTAGGATGTTGTATTTTATCTTTCACTAATTGGAATACTAAACATCCAGAAAGATAATAAAAAATTTACTGCTTTATATTATCCAACCCAATATGTTCCTTCAAATATATATACATCTTAGTGCTACAGGGGTATATTTAGAAATTTGAGCTATGGGCATCATCTGATAACTCCATTTTTAGCATGAGTATATATGGAACATATAAACTCCTCCAAATTTTTAGAATTCCATCCACACACATGAATTCTAGTAACTTCATGTCATTAAAAGATTTTTTTTCTTTTAAATATTCTCATCATCCCACTGATAAATTTAATTTCATTCTAATAAATATAGTTGGGAAAAAAGTTAAAAAGTATTTATGTTTCACTTTTCATGATAATTCCTATATCTCTCATTTATAGATCTTTGTTAACATGATCTTTTTCAATCCACATTTAGTATAGGACCCCGTGATCCTTTATACTCAATGAATTTACTCTTTTTTATTTCCTTCCCTAGGTTGTAGGGTATTGAACAATCATAATCCTTGGGTATCTAGAACCATATTATTTTCATTATATTCAGTTCCTTTTGTGATAAGATATATTTCAAACTCTTATGATCCATATGTATCTCACACCTATCACCATAGATATAGTTACTACAAAAATTTAGAGAAAATATTATAACTGCTTACTCATGAACATGAGTTTGACCATTCTACTGATGTGTTTTTAACTTCCTTTATGCAAAAGCAATAAATATGTCCTTCTACAGAAAGACACAATGAAGTCATTTCATTGATGCCTAACTATAAATTAAAATACCACTATTTTCCAATCATAGGGTCTGGATTTGGGCATTCACTAGTACAATCATAAATTATTCAAAATAATATTTACTTTATTTTGTTCATACCATCATAACTTGTTTACATATAATCATGGTTAATAAGATAGCTAACTAGACAATGTTATGAATGAATCACCAATAATAACATTCTAAACAAATAAAACGAAGTACTTAAATTATGTTCCTTATTTTTGTCCATTCATGAACTATCATTGTCGTCTCATGATCAACTATAATTCCATACAATGGGACAATATGGACAATAAATGAAAATGTATAAGATAAAATTCACCCTTTCTAAAATTCACATATATCTCATCTCATTTAAGAGCCTTCAGAATAATGCATTGTTGATTCTTATGTCCTTCCTATCTTTTAGTTAATACCATGATATTATCAATAAATACAACAATATATTCTTCAAGACATTTCATGAAAACTATATTCATTAGATCCATGAAAATAGAGGGTGCCTTAGTTAGTTCAAAAGGAATTACTACAAACTCAATGTATAATCACATATATCCATCTTTCATCTTAACTAAATGAATCGTAGATCCCCAATAAAATAAACTAGGGATAATAAAGTGCTTACTACACAACACCCCTAGTTGTTTCTTTATTTCATCTAATTCCATTGTGGATACTTTATATAGTGTCTTTTTATATTGGCCTTTCAATAGAAATTAAATCTATAAAAAAACTCAATTTTCCAATCCATAGGACGTCTAGGTAATTCTTTTCTAAATTCAACAACCAATTCACACACTATAGTTACATCCTAAATTTGAAAATTTCATTCTCCAACCATAGATAGTTTATTCTATCCTCAAAATGAATTGAATTTAGTAGAGATGTTGGTAGTGGATCTAGATAACAATGTGATGGAGAGATTTCTTCACTAAAGATATGGGACACTGCATCAATCTCAAAAATTGTATCATTATTATTCATTCAATATATTTTTTATAGTAATATGAAATCTAATTCATAAATTTTATTCTTTTAGAATAAATCATGGGGATGATGATATAGTTAGAAAATAAAACTCATTTAGGTTTCATAGAGGGGACATATCAACACATATTTGTTGAAATTATACTTCGGTTAAGATATTTTACTGAAATATAATTTATTTAATCATATTTGAAATTACTAATTTTTATGGAAAACTATGAAAAAATAAAACAATGTGATGATCTAGAATAAAATAAATCATTTTCTAAGTTTGAGGTAATTATTATATTACCTCTCACCACAACATTAGGAACATCAACCATTGAAGTTCTGACTATATAATATTGGAATTTCTCCCTTATCATTAATTGGGTAAAGATTCCTTGAAACCTAGTAAAATCATTTGAATAATGTCCCATCTCACTAAAATTACATCATTGAACATTGGTAGATTCTATCATTCCCTTTCAATAACGGGCTTGGGGACCTTTTTCTTCACATTTGAAACTAACACCTATACCCTTTAAGAATGTTTCAGGGGGTTTCATCCCAAAATAATGACAATATGAAATATAAATTATTCCCTTAATCGACTCTTCCATATTTCCATTTCTAGAGTTCTTTTCTTCTAACTTCTTCTCTTATTTTACATTTTATCCATTAGACATATAGAATCTATATTCTACCTGGATAGAACATGAGAAAATTTTGTTATATGATGTGAAATTCTAGGAGACTGGTTCCCCTGGAAGGAATTGTTTTAATCCATCAATGAATCAATCAATCATAATCATTGGATTATGTATGTATTCTGTTGCATGACATAATAACCATATAACATTTTATTGGTACAAGGAATTATTCTCATCGTATTTATTCTTAAGAATCAAGAATTTCCATTTCATACCCACTCATTGTTCAAGATGAAATTTTTTTTCTAAGAAAAACAACTAAAAATCCCTCCATTGCATACTTCCACCACTGATCTGAATCTCTTGGTAGATAATAAACAAAAATGAAACCATGTACAATAGCAGTATCTAAGAAGCAACATATTACTTGGAATTTCTACAAAATCTAGTCCTTTAAAAAATTATATGATGTCATTCTATTCATATCCTCATTGTCTAACTTGGATTTATGATCCTTACTCTACATTTTATAAATTTAATTTACATTTTTTCATATAAAAAATCTATATAACTAACAATAAAAACCCAAGACTAGGATCAAAGAGTTATTTTCTTACATTATTACATTTATATGATTACAAGGAATCGAATCCCGAAGGTCTGAATAATTTAGTTGCATTATAAAACCAGATACTTATTTAATTGTTATGTTACAACATAAAATGAAGTACAACAATCCAAATTCATTTGAAACATCGATTACTCATATATTATCCATGAAACTCATTAATAATATACCTATTTGACTCTTTGGGAGAAATAAAACATAATAAATGGGTGAGCTCAGATGTTGAATAAGTTTATGTAAAACAACATAATAATTAATCATTAGGTATGGTGAATAAATAGAATTACACATTCCATTAAAACATAATCACGTGCTTAATAAGGAGTGAATAAACTATGTTTAAATAATTACAAAATAAAACGTATCCCCTGATACTATACTTGTCCAATAATCACTTGGAGAATAAATTAAATATTTTAATAATGATAGAATGCATAATTTTGGACATCACAATCATACCATCAAGGCCTTTGCTATGACACCATAAAAAATGAGTAAAAACACAGACAAGTTTGCCTCATGAGACATATCAATGAATATAAGGGATATGGTAGGCTGTACCGATCAATTACTAAGACCAATTAATTCCTCATATGAATAGGGATAAACATTAACATCATATATGTATGGAATGTAATTAACACTCTCCAATATATAAACATAATCACTAACCATTTTTTGTAGTATAGTGAATTGTATCATGATAGCACATATCTAGTCAAACTGGTCATAAAAAATAAAATAAAACATTGAAGATGATATCATAATTTATTAGTGATAATTAAAATTAATAATATAAAAGGGTGTGTAAATAAATCTAATTACTCATATAAAATCATCGAATAATTATTGAGAGAAATACACATTTCACTTTACAAAGAAGAGTTCTATTGGAAAAAATATTGTATAAAAATAGAAATGTACCAAGATAGATTGGTAATGAATTTTCTGATTTTATAAAAAAAATGTTTTCTTAAAACATATTATAAATTATACTTGAAAATGTGTAATAAATTGAGACATCCCCATTACTCGGTCCTGCATATCGAGAAGAAATTAGAATGGAACCTTTAAAATTATTTAATCCCCCATAAAATAATTATGAAATAGTCTAGATTTATTTTTTTGGAACATATATATAATTTATAAGAATTATAAAAAAATAATTAAGAATTAAATTGCTGTATAGAGGAAGAAAATATAACCCGAATGAAAATGGAGGTTCATGAAGAAATCCCAAACGTTATGTCAAAATTTGTTCTGAACATCACCTTAACATTATACATAATCAAATTAAATAATTTAATTAATTAATTTATAAACTTATCTAAATTTTTCTTATTTATTATTATTTATTATGTACAATTATATTTATCATTATGAGTTATAAGATACAATTATATTACTAGGGAGAATTCATTTTCATGGTTTTAATTATTGGTTCACTTGTTTATAACTAATGATATCTGTGTAAAATGGGTATAGTTTTTCTAGAATAGGATTTATGTGTTATTGATGAAAATAAAATGTTTGAATGGATATATATATCATTTTCGTATATGGTATGAGGATGAATCATGGGATAACAAATTTATTATTATTGGTTTAGATTATTATTGTGATGATTGATCATAATAAAATCATTTTGTTTTAACATTAATTGTTAAGTAAATATGTTACATAAAGAACATAAAAATGGAAATCTTACTTATATTAAAGTCTGTTTTAACCATAAAAACTGTTTCATTACCATCATTTAAGGATAAATTGATGAATGGGAATTTATTGTTCATGAAGGTTGTAAATCAGCTCCTCATAAATGATGTTTTTTATAGATAAGATATATATATATATATATAATGAATCTTGGTGAAGGATATTGAATTGACATCATAAAATTACAATATACAGATGTCACTATTTTTATCATTTTCATTTTTACAGTGGGTTTGAGTACAGAATAATAAATAAAATGCACATGAAATGAAATTAAATAGAAAAGGAAAAGGATTTTAACTCTTGAATACTCTCCTTGAGAACCTCTGTACGGGGAATAGTTTTGGTATTTTGTTAATAACATGATCTATTGGATGTATGGGATATTCTTGGGAAGATTATTGAATAAATATTTTATACTCTTCAAGGCTTATTGGTGTGAGGAGAAGTGGTGGTGAGGGGTGGATTCTATAGTGGTGTAGATGGGTGAATTTTCAATATTTTATTCATTTTTTTATTATTTTGTCTCATGACTCTAAATAATTTGAGAATAATCAAAATATTTTTAAATAACATGTATATAAGTTATTGATTATGATTCTTACATCATTTATAACTCAAGTAATAGTATATTTAACTTATAATTTATTTATATATTAAATTATCTTGTTTCGCTATTCAAAAAAATCAAATATTTTAGAAAAATTCAAAAAATTAAACCTAAAAATTATTTCACATGTATAATTAAAAAATGAACACTATTTTATGAAATAAATTTTATAAATATGAGAATTATAATTTTTAATTAAAATCATTATTTTCTCAAAAAACATTGTTTTTAATATTATAACTAATTTTATAACACTCTAAAAAGTTAACTATGGTATCATTAAATTATCCTAAAATCAATAGATAAAAAATATCTATTTACGAATAATGTTTATGAAAATTATTTTTCTTTTATATTATTAACTAAATTATAATATTATAATTAAATATCTATGAATTAAAAATTCCAAACACTTAATTATTAATTTTTAAAATATTTAATTATGTGTACCATTATATAAATAAGTAATATTTTAATTTATAGGGTGGTCAAATTTTATTTATACTTTAATTATTGAGGTTACTTTTTATTAACTAGTTTACAATTCATAATGTTCGCATTACTATTCTTGAGGTCGTGTTAATATTTCATCGATATAGGTTATTAAACTTATAGAAATTCTACTTATTTCATTCATTATTCATTTATAATGTTTTTATAGTGTTCTATAAGTGATTTTAAGTGATCTATACTCTATGAAATACACATAAGAAGAGAAATATCATTGATATAATTCATGGTAGTTATAATATTCCCCTATATGTTATTGACCTAAAGGACCTTATATTGGGTAAAATTCGTGTAAATGGACCTAGTTTACCTCAATGGGTCCCTAGTTATATGATACCCTCAAGAGAGTGATGGTATAGGAAGGGTTAGTGACAATCGTGGATTTCAAGAAGATCCCTAATTGATTTTTTGGGCTTGTTCGGCTGAGCTGAGTTGGGTTGTTCTCCCAAGAGTTTGATGTTGGTTGTGTGATGGGATATGAATATGTACACCTATGTATATGATATGTATTTTATACCCAACGAATCTTGACACGGTATACATCCACACGGTGGTTGCGATGTGGATATTATATAAAAATCATTCGGGTAGCCCTTAATAATAAAAAAGATCCCATGTAGGGGGGGGGGTTTCGGATTATAAATCAAAATCCCATGGAATGGGAGGTATGTGATACTATTTGTGTGTATTACATATATTTTGAGTTGATATAATATTTGTTCTAGTAATAGGATATGTCATTAAATTTTCATGTTTTCAATGATTGTAGGGAATTTGATCAGTGTGGAAGATTCTCTTACACTACAATATCTATGCTTACATGAAGCATTGTATACCGGGAAGGTGAATTATCTGGGTTGTTATACTATGAAGGATTATTCCCTTGATTATTAAACTATTTAGTGTGGACAGTTTATCCCCAATGTAGTTATGACTATATACCATGGTGAATGACCCTCAATTCATCTGTATGTTCTGAATGGTAATCAAGACATACTAAGAGACACAACACAAAAAATTCGTGGTGGTCATGATAGATTTATTTTAAGGTAATGTAGACTGGTGGTGGTTTATTTGTTTTATTTTTCAGTATATCATTTTATTTAAAGCTTAAATATGTAAATTACATTACATTGTTGGAATTTATGAGACTTTGTTGGTGGTTCCCTACATGGGTATTTGGTAAACTATTATCTGGCTTCCATTTCACTTTTGTACCCATGAAAACTATCACTTGGTTTTAGGTCAAGGTTCAGATGATTCTCGAGATCTAATCATGGAGCAGGATGGCTAAAAATCTAGATATGATTATGATTATATATTTTATTTTAGGAAGAGAGAACCTTTTTCATTTTATATCTTATGATTAATAAGTATATGTGATTAGACTAGTTGGATGTCATCCTTATATCTACCAATAAATACATTTCATTTGTTACAATAAGGGAAAATTATTTGTTATTTCAATTTTATCTGATGTGATGTATTTTTTTCATTTTTTTAATTACGTTGTTTTTTTACTATGATATAAGGGTATGGTGAACCCATGGTACCTTCGTAGAACCCTAATAAAAATCAACAACATCTTTATAATGGAGATTCATGCTGGAGGTCACATTACTCCACCATCTTGTTTAATATTCACAGTGAACTAGGATAAGATGTTATAATAATCATTCTTATTAATATATATTTAATTTTTAAATCTAAAATTAATATTATATTTTTTGATTCATTACTATTTTTAAAATGTTATTCCCTAATGGAGTTGTAACAATAATATGATTTAATTGAAGAATGGGAAATTTTTATTATCTTTTGATCCATAGAATGTTCATATAGTAATCAAGAAAAACAATACATATTATATTAATTGGTGGATTAATTTAATATTATAAATTATATTGACATTGATATCATATAAATATTGATGAAGGAATTTTTTTTTGAAAAAGTTAGGGGTTGGTCTTGATGGAATATATTTTATGAATAAGTATACAAATAAATCATCAATGTGACATACTGAGATATCATTCACATATGTTATATGATCAAATATCCAAAATAATTTCACATAAAGATATTTGTTTTCCTCCAACCTAAAAACCTATTGTGATGGAAATGTATAGAAGAGGTTCTTATTTATGTATATGAAAAATAGATGATCAATTAATTTTTAAGTATTTGATGATCAAGTATCATTAAATGTTGTTGAAGTGATCAAAACAGAATATAGAGATACCACCTATGTAAATGTCAAGAGGTGGAGTAAAAAAATGTAAAAATATAGATTCAATGATTAAATAAAATATTTTTATAAAATATATAAGTAATGAATCATAAATAAGATTTGCACTAATATGTTACTATTTTATAGTTATTAATCACACTATATATGTCTGTATGGTGGTAAATAAGATAAATAAATGTATAAATTATATTTCATCAATTCAACCATATAATTGCTACATGTGGTTTGAATTTTTCAAGAGGAGTATTATATTTGGAAACTAGGTTAATTTTTAAATAAAATTAAATATTACAAACTATTTTTAATATTACTATGAAAAACCACATTTAGATGATAAGGGGGATGAGAACCACAATGGATTAAAAATATGTTATATTTAAAAAATAGATTTATAATTTCTATAGAGTATGTGGAGGAATATAAGTTAAATATATATAATTTACCATTTATTACAGTTATACAATATCTCTCATGTAAATAAATAAATTATTTAATATGAGAAAGAGTTAATATTCTTTTTTAACATAAAACGAATTTTTAAGATGTGGAAAGTCTTGTGAAGGGAAAATAAGTGTGAGTTAGTATAGTATCTATTAAATAGTATAACCATGAACAATAAAATACAAGTAGAAAATTACTAGTCCAATGAATGATACACTTATATGTGTAAGATACTTCTAAGGGTAGTGGAAATAATTCTATATAATGTAAAAAAATTATCATTGAAAAAAATAATAATTGTGATTAGGATCACAATGTATATGGATCCCAAAAAAATAAATATGCAATATTATAAAGGAAATAATTATAATGAAGCCTTTAGAAGTCATTTCCACCAATGGATAACAACTAAGAATGATTAGAAGTGGGTCTGATGAAAAGGGTTAGATATTCTTGACCAACTATAATCTTTATCTTGATGATGTTCGGAAAGTAACACATTCACCATGTTATTTATTTTCATAACTATTGTTTTGGGGTTGTATGAATAAGGGGGTTATATTATCCATGGATTGAATATATAATTCAGTGTGATGGATTTAGAAATTCTAATGGAACCTAAGTTGTTGACGTTTGTAGATTTGGAATTATTATTAGTACTAGAGAGTAATTAGGGATTAAGAGTGGTGTTAGATAAATTTAGTTTTTTTGTAAGACCAGTAATTAACTTTCATGTGATATCATGAATAAAATGAAATATATCATGAACCAACTCAGAATCCCTAGTACTCTAATTACCAAGATGGCTCTCAAATGGTCCAAAAGGAATTCATAGTCCCCATGGGATTAAAACTAGTACCAGGAATCATATATGAAAAAAGGTAATGAAATTGCTATAGATTAGTGTAGGATAAATGGTACACATTATTTTTATCATCAATAAAATGGGAAAATGTCATAGAATAAAAATTTTAAAACAATACCCAAATAGTACATGATCAAAAGAGGTGATGACTGTCAATATAAAAATTCAAAAAATCCTATGATACAAGTGCATCACATCTCCACTGATCACTAAAATCACACAGGTCCAAAAATATCATGACCATATAACCCCTCCATGTGTCACATTACCGTTACTCAATCCAATAATAATATTAACTATATGTTTTAGAAGGAAAAGGTAGGGAGTGAGCTATAAATCTTAGAATGGAATCACCTAGTGTCCCATAATTAATTACATAATAATTAAAAAAATTGTCATTTAAATTTAAATAAAACAATAGAATGGAAGGATATTTACATAGATTCAACAATGATTTATTTGATAACAGAAGAAAATAAAAGATATATCAAATCATTATTAAATTAACATTTTAAATATATAATTTATGTAAAAATGTTGGAATGAATAAATGAGTAATATATATCAACCAGATGTAATAATAAAATCATGTATACATTAGAACCATCTGTCAAAACCTATGATAAATTAGTTTTATAGTAAAAGGGTCATCACACTGCTTTTTAGAGAACTCAGATCATTGTTTGAAAACTTACATGAACTTGGGTTGTAGGAACAGAACTCCCCATTATGGAAAACCATAATGCCGATTCTTAATGAAAATTTTCCAATCATAAATCTCGTGCTTGGGGGGGGGGTAAATCCAAGCATTATTTACTTAATCACCACTAAATACCCATGATTCATGTGCTTCAAATCCTAAAACCAATCAAACATGGAAAAATCAATCATTTCCAATCATTTAATATTTAATATTTCAATTTCCCAATTTCAGTTTTAAACATGTATTTTATTTTCCAAACAAAAGCATAGGTATTTATCATATTCATTAACTTTTAAATAAACATTAAATTAAACATATTCTTTTCATATCAGTGGAAACAATTTTACAAAATGGCTTCCATCCAAACACATTTTTCTCATATCATTTAATGTCTCAGAACAACCCAATATGTGGTTTTATATCCAAAACACATGACATTGAAACTATTCAACAAATAAAATTTTATTCAAAACATAGAAAATAGATTTTTAAATTAAAATTAAATAAGTCAATTTAATAATTTTTAAATTGTGTGGAAGAAACATTATATAACAACCTACCTTTCATTAGTGATCAAACTATCAAACACACAAAATGAGAATCCAAACAGTGATTCAGAGGCATAAATCATTAATTGGAAATACCTATAAATCCATTAAATCAGAACGTGGATATAAAACTTCATCATCATGAGGAAAAATAATTCTCAAATTAGATAATAAGGAAGAGGTGGAAAATAATAAAAAAGAGGAAACCACATACTAGAGATTAATTAAATGCTTTCACCCGAGCTTTTATCCAAGGAAAGTGAATTTTATGGTGGTTAAAATGACTATAGGGTGAAATCAAGATAAAAAATATTGAATTCGAGCTGAGTGGAAGGTAAGGGAAACTAAAATGGGGCATAATGAATTTATTAATATAAAAACAAGTAACACACTACAATCCCCATGGACAGAACACAAAAAGAATGAAAATATCTAGACCACAACAGAGCCACTCTACACTATACTCCAATAACCTCCAGTCATCTGACCATCAAATATAATGGAAAATAACTCACCCATATCAATTTTACATGATATAAGGTCATGTTTATATGTAAACACAATGGTGTAAAGGTTTTTAAATAGAGATTAGAAGTGAAATAATCCACCATTTCTCCATAGAACAAACATTTGTCCATATCAAAGCATTGTCAAAATTGTAAGAATATCTATAAAATGGCCATCAAGACTCTATTATACAAAAAGAGGCATATGACACATCCCTATATTAACTCAAGATCCCCTACGAAAGCACCTAGTATTCAATGGAATAGTATTTTCTCTCCATTCTATTGCCCATACAACATATAAAACCTCCCAACAATCTCATTTATACACAGAATCATTTAATTACAAATTAATAAAAAAACCTTAATAGTAGGTCATTTTAAATGACATAATACCTATATCATAGAATGCCCCAAAAAATACCCAAACTACAATGGTGAAATAAAAATGAGTTAAAAGGTATCTAAAATAAGTTTATGGGATCTTAAAACATCCCCGCTATAAACACATGTTGTCCCCAGAAAGCTTATCAAGAATATTTCATATTAATGAACTGATTCCAATTCCCCTCATAAGTTCCTAATACACCCTAATATTAATTTAATTGGAACAATAATTACATAGAATATATGAAAATGTTATATTCATCATATGAAGAAATTATTTTTCAAAATAAACATTCCTAACTTGATTTCCAGACATGGATAAATGAGCCTCAATGTCATGATCTTACCCAAAAAATGATATGGTTAATAAAGATACATTTGAAGTAGTGATACATGAGAACATTTGTTGATAGTTGTCAGATACATAGGAAGATACAAATGGTAATCCACTAACCTAAATTGTTAATAATCTCAAATTTTCCCACCCAATTCAGAGAAAAAATTCCCTATATTCCAAGGAAACAGTGACCAAAATGATGTGGACCTCAAAAAAACGAATTCACCGTCTAATAACTCAAACATTCACTAACAAAAATGATCGTAATATTTACTTCTGATCGGCACTATTAGTATTCATTGAAGAATCAACTAAATCTTATTCATTATTTCTAAGAAAAAACTCGTTCCAGCTATGTAATATTCACCCATATCTCATCAACACAATATATACCTATAAGTCCACCCATAAAATGATTCAAATGAAAACATCTTGATGAAAAACTAGTAATGTTTTTGATAGTATAACTAAACCCTTCTAAAATGGTCCCCCTAAGCTCCAATGTATTTGAGAACACCACCACTAGAAAATATTATGAAAATATAGTTCATTATTTCTTTTCATCCCAATAATAAAGATATTCCATTCCTAAATGCACATGAGATCCAATTCCCACATTGATTACTCTACAAAAGAGAGATGTGAAATGAGGATCCCGACCAGATACTATTATTGATGGAACTCATTGTAATATGATAATATACTACATAATGAGATGTCCTAGATCATAATATTTGGTTGTATCTGAAATTGGTATAATGTGAGATGATTTTGTCAACATGTAAACCACATACCATATAACATTCCGCCCTAAAGGGGAAAATGAGAACTAATTAAAAAATTCCCAAGAAATCTCATCCCACATCAATCCTAATTATTTAAATTGATGTTGAAAACATTAATGTATTTGGTGCTTCAGATTTACCTATTAGAAAACATAACAATGAGAGTCAAATCCAATGATGTATTGCTTCTTATCTGACTACCAAAATCATCACTACATATCGTAGAACATATTTATGATACTGGTGACTCCACCGACTAGTTATTAATGAAATCCCAATCGCATCCTTTTTCAAGTAAAATGGTATGGCACACCAATTTTGGAATCATTGGATACCCCTTATATAGAAAAACCATTCAACAATGATTTCCCCAACACATAATGAGTCCAATATTACACAGATTTTTAAATAAATGTACTTCTCATGAATAATCATCTTGAAAAGAGAGGTGTTCAACTATAAACTTTTAGAATCAAAATTTGACACATTATAAAGTAATCAAAAATAATAATAAGAAAATACAGCAATTATATTATACGAATATAATCATTTTTTCATGGAATAGGATGAATGTTTCCTTCTCAAATCTTTAATGATGACATGCACTATTTTATGGTTGTAGTAAATGTTGATTTCAGAAGACCTCATGTACAAAAACCAAATATAATGTCAAATATTAAAATATTTTTGATATAGTATATATCTCATTTTTTTAAGTTGGAATAATGTGTAATTATTTCTCTAAAAATATAATGTCTATAGCTTGTAAGTATATGCATTATAACTAGATGTTCGAGAACATGGGTTATATATTTATTCACATTTGGGTTAATATATCTGCAACCATAGTATACAAGTGATCATACATTATAAATATTAAACCAAAACCCAAGCATGATTCATTATAGAATATTTAAGATCCCTTCTAATACCCAGGAAGAGAAAATACTAGCATAGATGTCCTAACACATTACAACACAGCAAAATGATGGTGATATTCCTCATCCCAAATGAACATAACTCCTTTACAAGTAAGAGAGGTTATCAGAGAAAATAAATGAGGTAAATTATTAAAAACTATTATATTATCCAACTAAACTAAATAATATTTATATCATTATGAAATTATGTAGTTTCTACCATGTCATAATAGCTCTCACCATACCATGATCATCTGAAACACCATGTTTCACAAGAACAGTTCTTATGGAATCCATATATTATACATTGAATTCTTCAAATAATGTTAATTATTTTAATGTTTTACATAACTACTCTTAAATTAGGCACATTTTTCTCCTTGGTTTGGGAGTGAAATTTTATTTCACCTTTATATATAATAATATGTGATTAAAGGTGTGCATGAGATTTATTTTATATCAAATCCATAAAACATTAAAGAGCATTGGTTTAAAAAAATGAAATGAATGATAAAAATAATGGTAACACCTACATATGAGGATTGTTTTATGAATTTCAGACTCATTATTCTAAACTGGTGCTATCTAGATCACATATAAATCATTAAGAACAACTTTCCCCCATTATATAATCAAATAGATCATTAATTTATGTAAAAAGATTTTATTTTCTTATCATAACTCAATTTATTTTATTTGATAATAAACACATTAGAGATGAATTCCATCATAATTCTATAAAAAGAGAATAATTACTACCTATGGTGACAAATCAGGCATATTAATACTTTCACTAGCAGATCATCGAACTTGGATTTTCAATATTTTAACTAAGATGGTTAAATATGGTAAGAAGGATTATAAAATGGCTAAACACAATGTTCTAACTCAATTGATCACTCCAAAAAAATATGATAAAAATAATGTTTAATTAGAAGGAAAAACATTTTCAATATTGATGAAAACTAATGATAGATCATCACTCAATAATTAAATCTCCATGTAAAAATATAATAATAAAATTACACTACCTAAATTTGGATGTAGAGGTCCAATTATACTCTACCTCATGTCACATTTACTTTAAAATTCATGTATCAACCCTTTGATCATAGTATAGGATACACATCAGATAAAATAGTCAATTTAGTCCTAATAATAAACCATAAAATCCAAACAAAAAATTATTGGTCTACATTTCATGTCTCAATCTACAAATCTGCAAGTAAGATCAATCTATGCTAAAGAGAAAACACATGCATGAAACTAAAGACTCTTCTCTTTCTTTATTCTATGGGGTGAGATAATATCCATCACAAAACAAAAGATATTCATATGAAAATTGAAGAAATGGTATATATGTGTAAATATTAATTTCTTTTTTGAATGAATATCAAATATACAAACCACTAAATTTGATGCTAAAATAATTGTACCTCCTAAAATCACAAGAGCCAAATAATCTTCCTCTACAAACTCTATTATTCTATGAATAAGCTTTATTACATATGACTATTTCTATAAACCGTTGGTTACTAAAGCTTCTTGTTATACTAAATTATTTTTTGTGGTTCTTGGTCACATTCCCTAGTGTGGAGTATAGAACAAGTTGATGAAATTATGCGCTTTTATAGAGTAATCAGGAAATCAAAAGGTATTGGTTGTCTCCAAGAAAACCCATTTCAAAAACCCAACATTCCCACTTTGGAATCATATTAAATGGATCCTTGCAGGCACTATAGGAGGTCTACATGATTTCTACTATCAGTAAACTTGCTGGGAATCATCACACTTCATATCTCTATTAAATGAACCTATAGTGATAACAAAATGAGAAATAAGAACAACCACCATCCCCGTCATACCATCCAAGGTAAGCACCACCATAAATGCTCTATCTAGAACATTCTTATAATAAGTTATATTTTGAATGAAAATATATTATCAAATGTTGGATTAAAGTCACATCAAAATCCATATTTCATTCAGTTTTTATGTGAAAACTTCTTTGTAAATGATAATTTTCTCAGAAATGTTGTGCGTATAGTGTATCACGGTTATATCACCCAACTAGTGTTTAAAAAAAAGGATTTTACCAAGACTGTCAAATCTAGATATAAATAACTGGTGAATAGAAATCTCATTCATATATACTCTAATACCTCAGTCTTATTCACCTTCACCATCATTTTCCACATTCACATGATAGGTTCTTCATGAAATAAGGTATTACACTTCACTTTATTAAAAAATTATTTTCCAATATCTCAAAAAGAAGCACAATCTTTTTTATCCAATCCTCATCGTCTTGATGGTCAATAGAGGTTGGATAAGTCTTAGTTTATTATGAAGAAACTATTGATCTTGATATCTATATTTCCAACATTGAGGCTCCATTAATGGACCCCATATGGTAATGCGTGTAGGTACATAACCTAATGCCAGGAAAACACACACTACTATCTCAATAATATTTTGGTCCATCTGAGGATTCACTCACTATGAATCAGAAATAGCTTCTTGTTTCATCTTATTCAAATGATTTCATGGATTCATGGTTATAAAAAATATCTAGAATAAATAATGAATCACCAATAGTGGAACTCAGTTAAATACATCAATAAATTGTTACAAAAACATATAAGAACTATGATCGACTGGGAAAAGACCATAATTAGATCAAACATTCATCAATAATCGTTTTAAAGAAATCCATGGAAGCATAAGCCTCAATATGATGAGTGATGTCCTAGAAATTACTAATAACATACTCATTTGGATACAAATCATCCATCCACTCTACTAGGATAACCCAAAAAAATACTGACATCAAAATAATATTCCCAACCCATAGCATTGATAATAAAATTCATAAAAAATCTGGAATAACCTAGTATTCTAATAACATAGTCATCTATGGAATTTCGTAAAGGGTGTTCCTAATCCCATAATATTTTTTAATATCACCTGGTATCTTACAAGAATCACAAGGGAATGAATTTCACACAAAATATCAGGGAATATAAATGATACAATTCAATATGATCCACAAGCCCATGGGATAATTTACCAAAATTAATTTCATAAAACAATACCTAATATTTACATCATCAATAAACAAAATTTCTTCTATATAGAAAACTCAAAAAAACCCATGCAATAAGTGAATCACATAGCCACTTAATTCTACAATCACATAGAGTCCCAGAGATCATGAACATTCTCATCCCCTTTGCGGTGCTTTCCATTTTCTCACATGTATAATAAAATAATCTAAAATGTTTCAAAGTTAATTATAGAGTGTGGGCTATAAAACCATGTTGGATCTCCCCATGTATTTGATAATTAATTCTATAGTAATTAATCCAACTAATTTTAAAGTGAAATGAAACAAATTAATGGCATGTAATGTACATATTTTCAAAAAAACATTTTTTCATAATAAAAAGATATAGAAGATATATCAAATTAAACATAAATAAACATTTTATAAAAAACCATTATAAAAATAAATTGGAATGAACAAAATAGTACTTTAAATCAATTGAATGTAATTGTCAAGTGAAGAATATAATATCACCACATATTAATCCATGGGGTGTTATATATTTTTAGTAATTTGATATTAGTTTATTCAGTAGTGAGAACAACTGTAGAGACCCGAAGCTTGACTTACATGGACATTACATTACTTTTTAGGAATACATAACAAAAGCATACACACAAGGACCGTAATAGTTTAGTGTCTTTGGAAACTCAGAATGTAATCTTCTAATCATGGTGAAAGATCTTCAACATCTCCAATAAAGATCTTCCACTTTTTTTCCTTACCTAAAATATTTCTTTTAATCTTTGGGGAAAAGAAAACGTAAAAGGGGTGAGCTCAAATGCCCAGTAAGGGTAAACATAGAGAACATAAAATAGTCCATAAATATTTGAATGCAAAAACATGAACATAAAATCTAAACATCAAAATCATGAGCAAAGAAAAGAATCTTGGAAGTACATAAGGAATATATCATAAAGAAACATTAAGAATGATAAAATAGCATGGGAATAAAACACATAATTGTGGAAACCATTAAGCACATGATATTATTTCCATATTAGCCAAGGCATTGTTTCCAAGACCATCTGAGTGGACAAAGTCCCTTCTTGAATCGAGTTTATTTATCATTCTAGTCCTGTATTACTAAAACGGTTTAACTTGCCATTCCAGCTATGTCTATCTCATGAGATATAAATATTTACCCAATGCATTGGATGGAGATATAGTTCCCACTAATCTAATAATGAAATCATTCTTATTTGTGCCACAACATAAACTTAAAACACTCATCATTACCCAAAGAATAAAATGGGTTTCATAACAATCATATCATCATCACATAATCCATATAAAGGAAATGGATATTTCATCATAAGAAAAGTGAAACCACATAAATCATAGAAACATTATACTTGAAACAAACACATTTGAAATAATTTTATCTTAGATGGATAATAGTTTTGACAAAACACTTGAAATGAATTCTTGAGGAAAATATCCTTTCTTCTTCAAAATCATTTTCTTTTCAAAAAATGGCATGTACTTTTAAAAGAAAAGGGTTTGTTTAAAATAATCCTGAATACTTGTAGAGTAAGCTTTATGAAAATTAGGCGTTATGAAACCGTAAAAATCCATTCACGCCGTATAAGTTAAAAATAACATTTTTCTCATACTTTTGTCGGAAAGGTCAAAAAGTACCTCATAACGTAAAAAAAAGAAATATTCCTTACATAACATGTAGTAAAAGTCAAAATTGGGTAAAAAGGATATTAAACATACATGAAACCATTTTTAGAAAACATGGTCTTGGATGATAAAGATAACCCCAGTAAATACTTATGAATAAACAATCTCGGATAAAAAAGAGATTGATAAATTATCCCTTACCCTAGGTCTGATATGCTTCGTACGTGTCTGAACCTCCTATATAATGATTTAAATAATTTCATTGACTTATTACAGAATAATATTCATTGTTATGGTATCATATATGGTTCACTTATGACTTTATATTACTCGTTCTTTTGTAAATTCCATGTTAAAGAGCGTTTTGGGTAAAATCGTATCATTTGTCATCCGTGTTTTGACTTGTAATTATTCATATGATTACTTAGATAATGATTACGTAAATCAAGAATGTAAAACATGATTTATATATAATATATATTCAAAATATACTTATACATAATGGATCGATAAATGGAAAGAAATACATCGTTCATGGAGACGGTAGGTCGTACGTACGCATGAACGCTATTTTCGTTTCCTTATTGAATTGAATGGAATTAAGTATATGACGTCAATATATATATAAAAAAATACAGTAGCATTATTATGTCATATATTTAATTATTACTTATTATATATACATTGTAATCATTTTTGAATGGTTATCATGGAGAGTGAATCTCATCACATCGTGGAGACGGTATTCCGTACGTACGCACGAGTGATGATATCATTCCCATGATCGTGGAATTTTATTAAATTGTATATATAATATTACAGAATCAATATCACTTTATAATAATCATATATATTCATTACTTTCACCATTATGCCGATACATGTAAGGTGGTGGTGGAAAATAGATTACACCACTGCGTGGAGACGGTATTCCGTACGTACGCATGCACGGTGATTTTATTTTCCGTAAGATGGATAGATAGTAAAATAGGTTTGTTTAAAACTTATAATAAGATATCAGTAAATTAGTGATACTGATGTTATTATTTCATAATGAAACAACCTTAGAAGAAGAAGTGGAAGAAGAAATAAAGTTGAAAGAATCGGTAACAGACATTACCTCTTCTTTGAAGCGGCTCTTTGTGTCCTCCTCTTAGGAAAATAAAATTGGTCTATGAAGAATACCAGGACCTATAGGATGTTTATAAGGATTTTTAGAAGATAATTTTGCATGGTTTGTCCGAGCTTGAAGGCTCAAAGTGGTGTGAGGAAGAGAGGAAGGTGGTGGCCTTTTATAAGGGAGGAGAGGGGTACCTTTGGAAAAACTAAAAATATTATTTTATTATAAAGTCATATTCGATTTTAAATAGTTCAAAATTGATTTATTTTGAAGATAAGGTGAGGATGGGTCGAAATCCTCTCATCAAATAGAATTTGGACAAGTTTTGGTTACTATTTTAACCTTATCAATTAGATTTAACTAAAGTTAAATGATTTTACTCTTACCTTTTCTTCTTGTTTTCTTACACTATAAGGTTAAAACAAATACTATAACAAGCCAAAATAACACCATGTTGTTTATTATTAATATATATAACCTTATTTAAGTCATTAGGACGAACCTCATATTTTTAGGAATACAATATCAATTAATAATATAATATTTGTTTTGAAAACTATTTTATGTCAATTTTGACACTATTTGGTAATTGATTTTTGTGAAAATTATAACAGAATTATTTGTTCGAAACAAGTTAAATAAATCAATAATAATATGTCATATTAATCTATAAAATTAGTGCAATTCATTAAAAGTCTCAAATTACATTTATTTGGGTATTTATAACATCAATTATGTCAATATTTCATTAATAAGATAATTACTGGATCATCATTGTGTTATAAATAAATTAAATTATTTAAAGTATAAAAATTACAAATAAAATACCATTATATAGGTAATCTCCGTATATTTCTAATGAATATATATAGTCGAATTTATATTATGTATAACCTTATATTAAAAATGATTTACTTATTAAACATTGATTTTAACTATTTTAACCCTTCTTTAAATAAATTAATATTAAATGTCCTAATCTAATCCATGTGGGCCTAAATGGTCATATTTTATTCCTAATGTTGTTTTTGGTTTAATTAAACTTATCCAATAGAATTAGGACTTGTGTTAGGTAATAATAATATCATTTTGACCCTTAATTACCCTATTTACTTTTAACCGTGGTAATAAAAGTAAAAAGTTTCTATTCAACAAAAATTATTTTCATCTCATTGAACCAAATTTTAATTACTGACATCAACTGTGTCTCGTGGATTTTTGAATTTCACTCACATAAGTGGTAAAATTATGTTTTATGTAAATTTGCAAATTCTCCTATGAGGTGTGTAAAAGACTATCAAAAGTTCAATAAAATTTTTATATATCTAAAATTATTATAAAATGACTCCAATGAATTACATTGAACTTATATAGGTATTATGTATCAATTTTGACCTAAAATAAATTTATATAAAATAAATAATTATTTAAATAAAAAGTCAGTTTTTAAATAGTAACTCAGTGTTTTCACTATTCATCAAAAATTGAAAGTTTTCAGAAAAATACCAAAATTTCACCCTAGGATAATTTCGATATTCTGAATCCAAAAATGTAGTCTATTTTAAAAAATAAAATTCATAAAATTTCAAAAAGTGGTTATTTCTATTCATAATGGCTAGTTTTAATAATATTTTAATAGCATATCATTGTTTAGTGAAACTCAGTATTGCGTACAACACACACTATCATGGAAGGATGCACTTGTGTTTAATGCAAGACAAGTCAGGGATGCATGTTGGGCAAGCTCCTTTTAGTGTAGCATAAAACAAAAGAGATTAATGAAATTAAAAAGAATATTTTTCATAAAATCTCGGGGTGTTACATTCTACCCCCCTTAAAATGAATTTTGCCCTCGAAATTCGTCGGGGTTATAAATAGTTTACTACTCGAAAGTTTCTTTAATATAATTCCACATCATAAAAACGAATACCAAAATATGGCTTTAAAAACTAAAGTATGAAACATAATGGTTACCCAAACTAACTCATCACTTGGTTTTCACGTAGGAGAACACAGGTGAAAATATGGATATGGAAGAAAAATCTAACCATCAGGTTCTGATGGAGAGTGGTAGAGAACATGGCTATGAAAAAGCCAACAATCAAAAAGACATAAATTTGTGATGATCTAGGGTAACATCCAATTCATCAGATATAAGGGCACTAGGACAACATTTTTGGTTTTCAAGATCTTTTCCCTAAAGTTGATGAATTTTAATTAGAATAAATAATTTATTTTGGTACCATCTCATTGTTGTTCGTGCCTTAAACAATTTCCACTTCATCTCTTAATGAAATGATGTTGAATTTGTTATTCATGAAGTGTTAGAAGATCATGTGATAGAATGACGGGTAATTCCATCTATCTCGAACAAAATTTTAGCAAAAGTTATTAAATATACATAAGTCGATCTATAGTGAGATTAATCATATATGGTTCATAAAATGGACTTATACTTCATATATCATACAGATTAATATAATAAAACTAGTTTTTACTAAACAGGGACTTCTTGTAGGCCAGTGGTATGCGATAAAGGCCAGTCGCACTTCGGTTGTGGGTTCAATTTCCAAAGCCTTGTCCGACGTGATGGGTTGTCGCCCGTCCTGCAGGTTGTCCTTTAAAACTACATTACTAAAACATACCATCAATAATATCAAAAAAACTTCTATCCTTAAACAATACTGACTTATGATTATAATAATCCATTCTAATCTTTAGGCTTATCTGTAACGCCCCGACCCCAGTTACCCCGAGTTAGTGAATTATTACATAACATTGGCATGATCACAAGAAAGATCAAGTCTCTAAAGACCGATTATTTTAGTAGCCTTGAAAACACTAGATATATTAATAAAGTTTTACATTAAATTATAAAAAAACATCTTGTCTTTATATCCCCTCATACTATCCCTGCAGGTCATTCATAAATTACTTCTTCATAATCCTGGGAAAAATAAAACATTGAAAGGGGTGAGCTCAGATGCTCAGTAAGGATAACATTATAGCAGAAGCATTCATAGATAATCATAAACACTTAAGACAATTTATAACTAAAACAAAAGCCTTTTAAACTTGATCTTCAGCATAAAATGGCAAAGATAAAATAAAATAATTCCATTTACTTACTCAAATGGATATTCTACTAGTCGAATGATCACATGCAATATCAATAACCACATTCATAATGATGGAATGCATAATTCCAAACAATCATAACCACATATCCAAGGCCTCATGCCAAGACTACAAATATGATTTTGCTAAGGCCTTGTGCCAAGACACTAGTTGGTCTCATGAGACCTACTGATGCATCGAGGAGCTATATCGGGCTCCACCCGTCACAAACTATGTCCAATGCATTCCTCATATGAATAGGTTTTAGCATAACATAAACATTCGTATTAAAACTAGTATATGAAATGTCATTACTTTAACCACAAACCATGAATGGTATAAAAATAGCACATTCACAGTCAAACATAACTCATTCGATACAATATGGAAGATTGTATTATATCACATTAGCCTCAATCAAGAATATTGAAGGATTTTCACATAGATGAAAATAATCATAAAAACTATTTGAGAGAGATATCCCCCTTTTTCTTGAAATCATTTAAAAGTCACACTATTTGTCAAGAAGCCATTTAAAAATAGATTTATGAATCAAAGTGTCCCATACCACTTTGAAACTTTTAAAAGGAGTTTTAATTTTAAATATTTAATGTCAATATAAATAAATCCTTAAAACCATTTTTAAAACATGGACATTAATGAGCAAGATTTAGATGAATAAGTCTTTAAAACATTTAAAATTGGTATTTTAGTTAGAGTTTCTAACTAAAAGAGAGACACATGAATACAAATAATTGAGGTAATCAAAACACTGGAATATCATGAGAGTAAATCGATTCATGATATACTATGTCGAAGTACATTATATACACCACATAAAAGTGATTTGGTGTATAACAACAAAGATGTCTCAATGGAATGTAAATTGAGATGAAATCTCTCATAAAGGTTGTATCTTTAGGTTAAGGATAAATCAACGACATAGTTATGTGTGACAAATATAAATACACTAAATATTATTGTTTATTCAGTGTAAAAAAGTTAAAGCAAATTCACACATAATCTTGTGAAAACAACACCAATGAATTGGATGTTTAACTCAATAAATGGAGAATGAGTTACAATTACTCTTATCAAATTCATATCGATGACTTGAGAAATTATCAATGGAGTGATTATGTGTATCAAAAGTATATCCACAGAAAAGGGAGTGGAAATTATGACATAATAAAATGAATAGTTATTCAACACATAATCATGGAGTAAAATAGTCAATGAAGTATGCGTAAAGCCGAATGAGTGGAAATTGAAATTTGGAATTCCCTTATCAAATAGGTAACATATGAAACATACACCCATGAAAGAAGGATCATACAATTATGATGAAAATACCCATAAATTAAAGTATATTACACAATGAATACAATCATTAGCAGTACACATACACCACATGAAATAATTAAGTGGAGAACAATGGAATTCTCACGAAATTATGAGTGAGTTAAGAAACCCCTTACTTTTTACTTTTTCCTTGGTCAACGGTAGGTTAACCTCCTCTTCTTCAGGTTCTTCCTTTTGTTTTGAACAAAAGAGCTCCTTACAATGGATTTCTGATAAAACTAAGGCCTCTAGGTTGTAGTGAGGGAAGTTTAGAGACTATTTGGGCAGGGGTTGGCCAAAACAAAATGCTTTGAATATTTGAAGAAATGAGAAGGAGGAGTGCCATTTTTTAAGAGGGGTGAGGGGCACCGTTGGAAAAGCTAGAAATATTATTTTATAATAAATTAATATTTGGTTTCAAATAGCTAAAAAGTTGATTATTTAAAGTTTAAGGTTGGGATGGGTCGAAAACCACTCAACCAATAGAATTTATACAGGTTTGGGTCGTTATATTAACCTTATCTTTAAGTATTAACTCTTAGTTAATTTGTTTCACTTTTACAATGTCTCTTTGTATTTTTATATTATATGGTTAATAAACTTAACATATACATCCAATCGACCCCAAGTGGTCCATTAATAAAACACCTATCATTATATAAGTCTCTTGGACTATCCTTATATTTTTAGGATTTTAATATCAATTAATAATATAATGTTTTTTTAAAAAACTCTTTTATGTCAATTTTGACACTATTCAATAGTTGATTTTTGTGAAACTCATAACAGAATGATTAATTCGATAAATGATAATTAAATCAATCCTAATATGTCATATTAACCTAGAAAATTAGTTTAATTCAATAAAAATCTCAAATTATATTTATTTGGGTATTTATAATATCAATTATTCTAATTTTTCACTATTATGGTAATTACTGTATCACCATTGTGTCATAAATAAAATATATTATTTAATGCCTAAAAATTATAAATAAAATTTCATTATGTAAGAAATCTTTTTATATTTCTAATGAATATTGATAGTCTAAAATAGAAAATATACAACCCTATGTAAAAATTGTTTTTCTAAAAGATATATGCTTGTGTCATTTTTTATTCATTTTAACATAATTAAAATAAAGTGTCCCTATCACTTAAAAGTGGATCCATGGGGTCCCAAAATCTACCCAGAGATGACCATGGTCGACAATGTATGAAAAAATAGGTTTAAGACACGTTTTAGGGTAATTTATTATTATTATAATATTTTGTTAACCCTTATTTACCGTATTTACCCTTAATCATGGTAAATAAAATATTTACCGCAGTAATTATTCAAAATGTCTAAAAATAAAAGAAACCAATTTACACAATTTGAACATCCTGATTAGAAATATGGGATCCATTTTTCCAAACTCAAAACTAATAAGTGGCAGAAATTAATTTAAAAATAATTCCCATTGTTAAAACAAAAAGCTTGTTTTTAAGAGATAATAACTATCAAAAGATTGGCACTTGTTTATGTCTGGTTTAATTGTAAAAATATGTCCAATGACAAACATTGAATTAAATGGTAAAAATATATTCTAAATATACATTAAAAACACTCAAATTCATAATTTATCAATATTAATTATTTCAATTAAAAAAGTTGTTTTGAATTAAAATTTATTAATTTTTACTTTTCATCAAAATATAAAAGTTATATGAAAAGTCCCAAAATTTCCCCCTAGGATAATTTAGTTATTCCAAATCCAAAAATGAAGTATATTTTACCAAATTAAAAACATAAAAGTTTCATTGATTAATTTAAAATTGATTCCCACTTTCGAAACCAAAAGTCGCATTTTTAAGAAATAATAACTATCAAAAGTTTGACACTTGTTTATGTCCAATTTCAAGGTAAAATTACTTAAAAGGACCATAATTGGATTAAATAGTAAAAATATAATATATATATACTTCCAAACCATTAAAATGTATAATTTAACAATATAAATTATTTTTACTAAAAAAGTTGTTTTCAATTAAAATATAGTATTTTTCACTATTCATCAAGATATGAAAGTTATCAAAAAAAACCAAAACATTATTGATACTAAATTCTTATTTCCTGATCCTAAAGAAGAATTTCATTTTGTCAAATTGAATATATAAATGTTTTGAATATTGGTTTTAAAAAGTAATTTCCATTAAAAGGCGGTAAAAATTTATTTTTTTAGAAATACTTCTTTTATCTTAAAAAATGAATTTGTTCATAAGTCATGCCTTGGAAACTCATAATAAGGATTAAAATTATAAGTATAACATAATATTTAAAATTCGGTTAATACTATTCATAACCTCTTATGATCTGCTAGTTTGGTAAGTCGTGGTGTGCTTGAACTCAGTGTTGCGTACAACACGTGCTATTGTATTATTCAAATAGAAGTGTACCGTGGAAGATTGGGGTGTTACATTCTCCCCTCCTTCAATAAATTGCATCCTTGAAATTTTTTAAAATTGTGCTTGGGAATATAATGGAAAGTCCAACATCGGAAAAATATTAAATAAAACTGTCACCTTAAAAGAAAGAAAGAGAGGTATAATGGTCAACCAAGATAACCCATACTCAGATTCCATGTAGGAAAACATGGATATGGACAATAAACTAAGTGTCAAGTTCTGATGGAGAGGGATAGAAATCAGGATCAGGTGAATGTTAACAATAAGAAAACCACAAACTTCTATTGGGACAAACAGTCATTAGTCTCCTAGTAGGAAAGAAAACGGACATCATTTTTTGTTTTAAGTTACATTACATAAGGATGAGGAATTCATTTATGATATTGACTAAGAATATAAAGAGATTTACTTACTTTTTAAGTTGAGTTTCATTCTTTGATAAATTTCCACCACTAACTCATTTTTTTAAACGATAAGTATTCAAGAAGACTTGGTCACACTAGAAGAGCTAGAATAAACTTCTATAGAATCACATGATCCATGAAGGATAAACTATATATTTACATTGTCTTTAGAGATTAATCAAAACCAAAATGGTTAGTACATGATCTAATGATCCCCCAAAAGGATATTCCTTGAGTGAAATAATCACTCATCTTAATTTCTAAAAATAAACCAACAATACCCCAAAGTTAAATAAATACCATTCAATAATCAATGGTCCTTAAAATCCTTTATATAATCCAAAGTAATATTTAAAACCAAAACATATAAGAATTTGATTATGTAGTCTCCCATGTTAAATTGTATCTCCAAATGACATCAAATACTCTTAAAGTCACACTTAAAAGTAATTAACCTAATCACATATTCTCTATTATAGGTTAATCATTTCCATAAATAACCCAAATCACTATAAATTCACAATAAAAACGTAGATAAAAATCTACCATTACTCCACAAATAAAACCCCATAGTATTCTATTTTCCATGGGCATATAGTGTTCCCAACAAAGCGAACATCTTCCAAAATAAAATTTATCACTTAATCACCAAATCATTTTCCTATGCCAATGGTATTCATTTGATAAGACCTAAAAACCCAAATCAAATTATTATTAATCAATAAAATCATTTAACTAAAAATAATTAGTCACACTATCTAGGGAATTCACGTAGTCCAGTGGTAGGCAATAAATCCAATCACACTTTGGTTGTGGGTTCGATTCCCACATCTTTGTCCGACGCGATGGGTTTTCACACAGTCTGCGAGTTGTCCTTTTTAAAAAACTATGTTTTATAACATTACCAAAATGAGAGAAATTCCTCAAAATAACCATAACATAATTTAAGCACAAATCTTATCTCATACCTTGCATTTTCATCCCAAATTATAATAATTTGTAATTTCCTCAATCCCAATGATCATATAAAACCAAATGGTTATTTATAACTATATCCACAAGAGAAAAGCTAATTCTTCATCAAATATCGTTCTCACATGGAAAACGTTAGGGTTACAAATACAAGAGAAAATTATTCCAAAGTAAACCCTTCAACAAGGAGCACTAATAATTTTTTTATACATTTATCCAACCATTTATTTCCACATAGCTTCTTCTTTGACCAAAAAAATATCTTATAGAATAGGACATTCACTCGGGTAATGTCCAGGTCCCCTACATTTATGGCAAATGACTGTAAATGGATTCTTGGGACCATTTTTATCTTCTTCCGTAGTACTCTTCATTTTTCTTCGGAAATTATTCACTTTATGTCATTCCTTCTTGGACGTAAATCATTTCATTGTCCCATTGAGACACTTTCCTGGGTGTCTCCTTCCACATTTCCTGCATGATGGAAATTGAGGATTTCTTTCTCCATGGTCTCCACAACTGGAGCTCTTATCATTCATCACCTTTCTCTTCTTTGTTGAGTCTGGGAATTTGTTAATATATATATTGTTGATCATATTTTTGGATAATTGATTTGGAAAAAAGATGATATCTTTTAGGCCTATCAACATTCCATTTTGTTGCTCATTGCCACCACCGTTCCCACCTTGTACATCATTCTCAAAGTCACTATGACTTCCTTGGAATCCAGCCATTGACTAAAACTAGAAATCATGGTGTGAGTAATTGTAGTCATACAATCATTTAGAGATTAACATGTCACCATAATCTCAATTTGAAACACATTAGGATTAACCAAGGTCATTTACTCTCATCTTATATATATAATACTTTAAATTGGTTTGTAAAGAAAATGTAAATTATCCTAAGCATATCCCCTGGGAGTGTCGTAACCAAGAGTGCAGCAAGGCCCGTTTTCGTGCACTAGTTCCTGTTCGAATCTAGCTCAAAGCGGTGTTTTTGGGTTTTACCCCTAGGTACATCTGTGCCAGAGCCGCCTCTACTGCTCGTATCCAGACAGAGATGTATTGCTCGTAAAACTCACAAAAAATCTCTACAATACCAAAATTCTAGGAGGTTCTTCTATACTAATCCTCAAATTTCATCTTAGTTCTACGTGCTCTAATCAGAGTTTATCTAAATCTATCTTCCAATGTTTGTACTAAACTTCATATGATACCAACTGTAACGCCCTGACCCCAGTTACCCAGAGTCGGTGCATTATTACATAACATTGGCATGATCACAAGAAAGATCAAGTCTCAATAGACTGATTAGTTTAGTATCCTTGGAAACACTAGATACATTCATAAAGTTTTACATTACATTATAAAAAAACATCTTGTCTTCATATCCCCTCATACTATCCCTACAGGTCATTCATAAATTACCTCTTCATAATCCTGAGAAAAATAAAACATTGAAAGTGGTGAGCTCAGATGCTCAGTAAGGATAACATTATAGCAGAAGCTTTCATAGAAAAGCATAACCACTTAAGACAATTTATAACTAAAACAAAAGCCTTTTAAACTTGATCATCCGTATAAAATGGAAAAGATAAAATAAAATAATGCCATTTACATAATCACATGGATATTCTACTAGTCGAATAATCACATGCAATATCAATAACCACTTACATACTGATGGAATACATAATGCCAAACTATCATAACCACATAGCCAAGGCCTCGTGCCAAGACTACAAATAAGATTTTTCCAAGGCCTTATGCCAAGACAATAGTTTGTCTCATGAGACCTACCGATGCATCGAGGAGCTATAGCGGGCTCCACCCGTCACTTACTATTTCCAATGCATTCCTCATATGAATATGTTTGAACATAACATAAACATTCGTATTAAAACTAGCATACGAAATGTCAATACTTTAACCACAAACCATTAATGGTATAAAAATAGCACATCCATAGTGAAACATAATTCATTCGATATAATATGGAAGATTATATTGTATCACGTTAACCTCAATCAAGAATAATGAAGGATGTTGACATAGATGAAAATAATCATCAAAATTATTTGAGAGAAATATCCCCCTTTTTTCTGGAAATCATTTAAAATTCACACTATTTGTCAAGAAGCCATTTAAAAATAGATTTTTGAATCAAAGTGTCTCATACCACTTTGAAACTTTTAAAAGGAGTTTTAATTTTAAATCTTTAATGTCCATATAAATAAATCCTTTAAACCATTTTTAAAACATGGACATAAATGAGCAAGATTTAGATGAATAAGTCTTTAAAACATTTAAAAAAGGAATTTTAGTTAGAGTTTCTAACCAAAAGAGAGACACTTGAATAAAAATAATTGAAGTAATCAAAACATTGTAATATCATGAGAGTAAATGGATTCATGATAAACTACATAAAAGTACATTATATACACCACATAAAAGTGATTTGGTGTATAACAACAAAGAAGTCTCAATGGAATGTAAATTGAGATGAAATCTCTCATAAAGGCTGTATCCTTAGGTTAAGGATAGATCAATGACATAGTTATGTGTGAAAAATGTAAATACACTAAATTTGATTGTATATTCAGTGTAATAAAATAAAATTAAATTCACACATAATCTTGTAAAAACAACACCAATGAATTGAATGTTTAACTCAACAAAAGGAGAATGAGTTAATATTACTCTTATTAAATTCATATCGATTACTTGAGAAATTATCAATGGAGTGATTATGTGTATCAAAAGTATATCCACAGAAAAGGGAGTGGAAATTATGACATAATAAAATTAATAGTGATTCAAAATCATAATATTGGAGTAAAATAGTCAATGAAGTATGCGTAAAGCCGAATGAGTGGAAATGGAAATTTGGAATTCCGTTATCAATTAGGTAACATATGAAACATACCCCTATGAAAGAAGGATCATACAATTATGATGTAAATACCCATAAATTAAAGTATATTACACAATTAATACAATCATGGGAAGTACACATACACCACATGAAATAATTAAGTGGTGAACAATGTAATTCTCACGAAATTAAGAGTGAGTTAAGAAACCCCTTACTTTGTACTTTTTCCTCGGTCGACAGTAGGTTAACCTCCTCTTCTTCGGGTTCTTCCTTTTGTTTTGATCAAAAGGGCACCATAGGATGGATTTATGATCAAACTAAGGCCTCTAGGATGTATTTACTGAAGTTTAGAGAGTACTTGGGCAGGGGTTGGCCGAACCAAAAGGCTTTGAAGGTGTGAAGAAATGAGAAGGAGGAGTTCCCTTTTATAAGTGGGGTGAGGGGCACCTTTGGAAAAACTAGAAATATTATTTTATAATAAATTCATATTCGGTTGATAATAGCCCCAAAGTTGATTATTTAAAGGTTAAGGTGTGTATGGGTCGAAAACCACTCAACCAATATAATTTATATAGGTTTGGGTCATTATAGTATCCTTACCTTTACGTATTAACTCTTAGTTAATTAGTTTCACTTTTACAATGTCTATTTGTATTTTTATATTATATGGTTAATAAACTTACCATATACATCCAATCGACCCCAAGTGGTCCATTAATGATACACCTATCATTATATAAGTCTCTTGGACTAACCTTAGATTTTTAGGATTTTAATATCAATTAATAATATAATATTGTTTTTAAAAACTCTTTTTTGTCAATTTTGACACTATTCAATAGTTGATTTTTGTGAAACTCATAACAGAATTATTACTTCGCACAAAGTTAATTAAATCAATCATAATATGTCATAATGACCTATAAAATTAGATTAATTCAATAAAAGTCTCAAATTATATTTATTTGGGTATTTATAATATCAATTATTCTAATTTTTCACTATTATGGTAATTACGATATCACCATTGTCTCATAAATAAATTAAATTATATAATGCCTAAAAATTATAAATAAAATATTATTATGTAGTAAATCTTTTTATCTTTCTAATGAATGTTTATAGTCTAAAATACAACATATATAACCCTATGTAACAATTGTTTTGCTAAAAGATATATGCTTGTGTCATTTTTGTATTCATTTTAACTTAATTAAAATAAAGTGCCCTTATCACATACAAGTGGATCCATAGGGTCCCCAAATCTACCCAAAGATTCCCATGGTCGACCATGTATCAAAAAATGGGGTTAATAAACGTTTTAGTGTAATTTATTATTATTATATTATATTTCTTTAACCCTTATTTATCGGATTTACCCTTAACCATGGTGAATAAAATATTTACCGCAGTAATTATTCAAAATGACTAAAAATAAATGTTACATATTTACACAATTTTAACATACTGATTAATAATATGGGATCCATTTTTCCAAATTCAAAACACAGAAGTGGCAGAAATTAATTTAAAAATAATTCCCGTTGTTAAAACAAAAAGCGTGTTTTTAAGAGATAATAACTATGAAAAGATTGACACTTGTTTATGTCTGGTTTAATTGTGAAATTATGTCCAATGACAAACATTGAATTAAATGGTAAAAATATATTATAAATATACTTTAAAACCACTCAAATTCATATTTTATCAATACTTATTATTTTGATTAAAAAAGTTGTTTTTAATTAAAATTTAGTAATTTTCACTTTTCATCAAAATATAAAAGTTATCCGAAAAGTACCGAAATATCACCCTAGGATAATTTCGTTATTACGAATCCAAAAATGAATTCTATTTTACCAAATTAGAAACATAAAATTTACATTTATTAATTTAAAATTGTTTCTCGCTTTCGAAACCAAAAGGCGTATTTTTAAGAAATAATAACTATCAAAAGTTTGACAGTTGTTAATGTCCCATTTCAAGGTGAAATTAATAAAAATGACCGTCATTGGATTAAATAGTAAAAATATAATATATTTATACTTCCAAACCATTAAAATGTATAATTTAACAATATAAATTATTTTGATTAAAAAAGTTGTTTTCAGTTAAAATATAGTATTTTTCACTATTCAACCAAATATGAATGTTATCAGAAAGACACAAAACATTATTGATACTAAATTATTATGTATGGATTATAAAGAAGAATTTAATTTTGTCAAATTGAATATATAAATGTTTCGAATATTGGTTTTAAAAAGTCTTTTCCATTAAAAGGCGGTAAAAATTTATTTTTTTGAAAAATACTTCTTTTATCTGAAAAAATGAATTTGTTCATAAATCATGCCTTGGAAACTCATAATATGGATTAAAATTATAAGGATAATATAATATTTAAAATTCAGTTAGTACTATTCATAACCTTTTTTGATCGGCTAGTTTGGTAAGTCGTGGTGCGCTTGAACTCAGTATTGCGTACAACACACGCTATTGTATTATTCAAAGAAAAGTGTAAAATGGAATATTGGGGTGTTACATTATCCATAATAATGAAGTCCACTCTCATAATATTGTGAAAACGATTACCATAGATTTCATATAACAAGCATGTTAATACCATTTTTGATCCCCATAAGATATGTCTTGTTGGTCACATTCTAAATATTTGAAGGCCTTAATCATGTATTCTCTTGAAAAATGAATACCCATTGAATCTTAGTGAAAACATGAATTTTGTTAAATTTTAACAATTTCCACATGCCAAAATAGAAAAATTATATATACTCAAACTATGATATAACCTTCTCCTTATATCAGTCATGAGCTCATGAATACCATCAAACATATAATTTTCTCCTTATCCATTCATTATGTGCATATAAACTACTTTCCAAAAATATCTGAATAACCATTCATGGTTACTGATACCATTCATCATACACTTTCAAAAATTAAGGAAAGACAACAGTGTAACAATCAATAGATGTCTCTTTATTCCATAGTACCATGAGATTACTTATATAATATTACACTTGATAAACATGTAATCATTCCAATACCTTCTTAAACCATTGACCAAGCTTCAAAAATTCTTTCATCTCACATATCATTTGTAGTCTCTTTATCATCATCAACATAAATACTACCCATATGACCATACTGATTCTCTTCATGGGACTTTCCCGTAGGGCATTGGTTTGCATAATGCCCGTACATTCCACATTCAAAACATTTAACCATTGTTGACGTCGTAGCAATACCATTATCCTCATCCAGGGTGTTAACTGAAACTTTTCCTTTACACTTATTGGCTTTGTGTCCTTCTTTTCCACACCCAAATCATCTTGCAGTTCCTTTGAAACAATCTCCCTGATGCCTCTTCCCACATGATTTACATGAGAGAAATTGAACTTTCTTTCCTCTATGATCATCATGAAACTCCATCTTTCTCTTATTATCTGAGTCGGGAAACATACCAAAGTAGAGATTATTGATCATATTATGAGATTAAAGATTAGGCATAATAACAATTTTTGGACTTACAAATCCAATTTCATTTAGTTTCTCACGAAGAATATCATTCCATTGTCCGTCATACCGTCTACTTTCATGAATCTTCCTATTTCCAGCCATTTTCTAAAACCCAAAAAGAATAGTGTGAGAGAAAAAAATCATTCTAGGGAAAACAACATAATAATGGGAGAGTACCTTCAATATCTAACATCTTACGTTTAATTCTATTATCGTTAGTGCAATTCTAGGACTATAACCTAAACGAATACATAACCTTAGGGACATCCCTAGACGTACCTTAGAAATATCTCTAGGGATCTCACTAAAGTTTTTTCATCCTAGTTTCTAAAGGTTGACTAAAACATTCCTCTGATACCAATTGTAGAGTCCCAATGCTTGACGTACATGGACATTACATTACTTTTGTGGAATACATAACAAAAGCAGACACACAAGGACTGTAATAGTTTAGTGTCTTTGGAAACTCAGAACGTAATCTTCTAATCGTGGTGAAAGATCTTCAACATATCCCATTAATATCTTCCACATTTTTTTTCCTTACCAAAAATCATTCTTTTAATCTTGGGGGAATAAAAAACATAAAAGGTGTGAGCTCAAATTCCCTGTAAGGGTTAACATAGAGAACATAAAACAATCCATAAACATTTGAATGCAAAAACTTTAACATAAAATCTAAACATCAAAATCTTGAGCAAAGAAAAGAATCTTGGAAGTTCATAAGGCATATATCATAAATAAACATTAAGAATGATAAAATAGCATAGGAATAAAACATATAATTGTGGAAACCATTAAGAACATGATATGATTTCCATATTATCCAAGGCATTGTTTCCAAGACCATCTTAGTGGACAAAGTCCCTTTCTGAATCGAGTTCACTCCTCGTTCTAGACCTGTAATACTGAACCAGTTTAAATTGTCGTTCCAGCCATGTCAATCTCATGTGATAAAAATCTTTACCCAATGCATTGGAGGGAGATATAGGTCCCACCCATCTCATAATGAAATCATTCTTACTTGTGCCACAATATAAACTTAAAACATTCATTATAACCCAAAGAATAATATGGGTTTCATAACCATCATATCATCATCATATAATCCATATAAAAGAAATGGATATTTCATCATAAGAAAAGTGAAACCACATAAAACATAGGGACATTATACTTGAAACATACACATTTGAAATAATTTCATCTTAGATGGAAAATGGTTTTGATAAAACACTTGAAATGAATTCTTGAGGAAAATATCATTTCTTCTTCAAAATCATTTTCTTTTCAAAAAATGGTATATACTTTTAAAAGAAAAGGGTTTGTTGAAAATAATCCTGAATTCTTGTAGAGGAAGCTTTATGAAAATGAGGCATTATGAAACTGTAAAAATCCATTCACGCCGTATAAGTTAAAAATAACATTTTTATCGTACTTTTGTCGGAAAGGTCAAAAAGTACCTTGTAACGTAAAAAAAAGAAATATTCCTTACATAACATGTAGTAAAAGTAAAATTTGGTTAAAAATGATATTAAACATACATGGAACCATTTTTAGAAAATATGGTCTAGGATGATAAAGATAACCCCAGTAAATACTTACGAATAAACAATCTTGGATAAAAATGAGATTGATAAATTATCCCTTACCTTAGGTCTGATATGATTCATACGTGTCTGAAACTCCTGTATAATGATTTAAATAATGTCATTTACTTATTACAGAATCATATTAATTGTTATTATATCATATATGGTTCACTTATGACTTTATATTACCCGTTCTTTTGTAAATTCCATGTTAAAGAGCGTTTTGGGTAAAATCGTTTCATTTGTCGTCCGTGTTTTGACTTGTAATTATTAATATGATTACTTAGATCATGGTTACTTAAATCCAGAATGTAAAACATGATTTATATATAATATATATTCATAATATACATATATATAATGGATCCATAAATGGAAAGAAATACATCGTTCATGGAGACGGTAGGTCGTACGTACACATGAACGCTGTTTTCGTTTCCTTGTTGAATTGAATGGAATTAAGCATATGGAATAAATATATATATAAATAAATATATTAGCATTATTATGTAATATATTTCATGATTAATTATTATATATACATTATAATCATTCTTGAATGGTTATCATGGAGAGTGAATCTCATCACGTCTTGGAGACGGTATTCCGTACATACGCACGAGCGATGATATCATTCCCATGATCATAGAATTGTATTAAAGTGTATGTATAATATTACAGATTCAATATCACTTTACAATAATTATATATATTCATTACTTTCACCATTATGCCCATACATGTAAGGTGGTGGTGGAAAATAGAATACACCACGGCGTGGAGACGATATTTTGTACATACGCACGCGCGGTGATTTCATTTTCCATAGGATGAATAGATAGTGAAATAGGGTTGTCTAATACTTATAATAACATATCAGTATATGAGTGATACTTATGTTATTACTTCATATTGAAACAACCTAAGAAGACGAAGTGGAAGAAGAAATAAAGTTGAATGAATCGGTAACGGACATTACATCTTCTTTGAAGCGCCTCTTTGTGTCATCCTCTTAGGGAACTAAAATTGGTCTTTGAAGAGGACCAGGACCTCTAGGATGTTTCTAGGGAAGTTGAGTAGAGAATTTAGCTGGGTTTGGACGAGCTTGAAGGCTCAAAGTGGTGAGAGGAAGAGAAGAATTTGGTGGCCTTTTATAAGGGAGGAGAGGGGCACCTTTGGAAAAACTAAAAATATTATTTTATTATAAAGTCATATTCGGTTTTAAATAGATCCAAATTCATTTATTTTGATGCTAAGGTGGGGATGGGTCGAAATAATCTCATACAATAGAATTTGGAAAAGTTTAAGTTACTAATTTAACATTATCAATTAGATTTAACTTTAAGTTAAATAATTTTACTCTTACCTTGTCTTCTTTTTTTCTTACACTATAAGGTTAAAAAACTTACTATAACAAGCAAAAAGAACACCAATTTTTTTATTATTAATATATATAACCTTATCTAAGTAATTTTTCTGAACATAATATTTTTAGGAATAAAATATCAATTAAAAATATAATATTTGTTTTAAAAACTATTTTATATCAATTTTGACACTATTTGGAAATTTATTTTTGTTAAAATTATAACAGAATGATTAGTTCTAAAAAAGTTAATTAAATCAATAATAACATGTTATATTAACCTATAAAATTAGTGTAATTCATTAAAAGTCTCATATTACATTTATTTGGGTATATATAATATCAATTATGTCAATATTTCATTAATAAGATAATTACAGCATCATCATTGTATCATAAATAAATTAAACTATTTAAAGTCTAAAAATTACAAATAAAAAAACATTATGTAGCAAATACTTTTATCTTTCTAATGAATATTTAGAGTCGAATTTATCTTACCTATAACCTTATATAAAAAATGATTTCCTTATTAAACTTTGATTTTAACTATTTTAACCCATCATTAAATAAATTAATATTAAATGTCCTAATCTAATCCAAGTGGGCCTAAATGGTCATATTTTATTCCTAATGTTGTTTTTGGTCGAATTAAACTTATCCAAAAGAATTAGGACATGTGGTAGGGTAATAATAATATCATTTTACCCATAATTACCCTATTTACTTTTAACCGTGGTAAAAAAAGTAAAAAGTTACTATTCAATAAAAATTATTTTCATCTCATTGAACCGTCTATTACTTACTGACATCAACCGTGTCTCGAAATTTTTTGAAATTCCACTCACAGAAGCGGTAAAATTAAGATTTTTGTAAATTTGCAAATTCTCCTAGGAGGTGGGTAAAAGACGGTCAAAAGTGCAATAAAATTTTTATATATCTAAAATTATTATAAAATGACTCCAATTAATTGCATTGAACTTATATAGGTATTATGTATCAATTTTGACCTAAAAAAATTTAAATAAAATAAATAATTATTTAAATAAAAATTTGGTTTTTAAATAGTAACCCATTGTTTTCACAATTCTTCAAAATTTGAATGTTTTCAGAAAAATACCAAAATTTCACCCTAGGCTAATTTCGATATTCCGAATCCAAAAATGATGTCCATTTTAAAAAATAAAATTCTTAAAATTTCAAAAATTGGTTATTACTATTCATAATGGCTAGTTTTAATAATATTTTAATAACATATCGTTGTTTAGTGAAACTCGGTATTGCGTAAAACACACGCTATCATGGAAGGTTGTGCTTGCGTGTAATGCAAGCCAAGTCAAGGATGCATGTTGTGCAAGATGCTTTTGGTGTATCATACAACTGAAGAAATTAATGAAATAAAAAAGAATATTTTTCATAAAAGCTCGGGGTGTTACAACAACTCAATGTGTGAACACATCCCACAACTCATGACATCGGAATACAACCACACAATAAGGAAATTATTCCATTATAATGTTACTCTAGTATTGTAATATCCATTCAAATATTTTTTGTTAATATCCTAGTGGTCTTTTACCAATAACCACTAACCACCAAGAAGATATGTTCTTCAATTAAAACAATCAATCAAAAAAAGGTGGGTCAATCATTTCATATAATATAAACATTAACATTTGAATTTCACAGTTTTAGTTTTCCACATTCTATTTATTTTCCAAACCAAAAAATAGTTCTTCATTAAATACCTAAAGTTTTCAAATAAAATTTCCATTAAATAAATTTAATGAAATCAAATATAATCATCTTTTTAAATGTATTTCATTAAATTCCATGTTTTCTAAACTCATTTAATGTCTCATAACAACCCAAATTGGGGATTTATTTCTTGGAAACGAGTCCTCAAATTCATAAATCAAATAAAATTTTATAAAAAATATAAAATTAGTTTTATATACACATTAAATAAATCACAAAAACAAGCTTTAATTTTTTGTAGAATAAAAATTATGGAAACAACTACAATTAATCAGTGATAAAATGTATAAATATCAAAAATGGTAACCCCTAAATATAATAAAAGGCACATATGATCAAGATGAATTTCCAATATACACCAATCATGAAAACAAGGATCCATTATTCCAATAATGTGAGGATTTATCACTTTTAAATGAGATATGAGAGTAAAATATGGAATTCAAAAATTAAAAGGGACAACATATCAGATGGGAGTTAAATTCTCTAAGTGGGTCCTTGATCTAAGATGAATGGATTTTATAGGTGTTAAAAGTCCTTTATGGGTCCTTCAAAAGACAAAATATGGGATGATATTTTAGTGTAATATATGGAAAAATAAAACACAGTGCATGGAATTTAATTCTATGACAACATAAAACATTCTATATCCCCAATTATTATATTACTAAAAGGTCGAAAATAACCATACTAACATGAAGCCACCCATGTCCACATCACAAAAACCCATGTCATCAAGACTCTTAAAACCACATAATAGATCCCAACTATATCCACTTTACTTTGTTTAAGGACAATATGTATCCTAATAACCAAAATTTAGTGGTCCCTAAATATATCATAGCACCAAAATTCCTCAACCATGGATCAATGGTAAATGTATGATGAAATTTTAAACAGCTCTTCCATGTGTCCTTCAGGGATCTATGGTGCTGCAAGATACAAAATTCGAAGCCCTGTCTGACCTCATGCTCTACTATTTCAAATCATGATTGTCTAAGTTATAAGTTGTATTCTCCATGCCATAGACCAGACACAACAACACAACTCTCTTATGAAACTTTTTTACATTGACTCAATCAATTTCTAACAAACCTACATCACTGAATATTAGGTCATTTTTTATAAAAAAAATCTATCCTTCCACTAATTTGACAAAACATGCCTAAAACAAAACCGGGAAAACAAAATGAGTCAAAAGGTACAAAGAAAAATGTAATTTGAGGTTATAGTATCTCATATGGTAAATCATGACATATAAAATGGTATTATACATTGAATATTGAATTGGACAACATAATGGAGAGGAAAAGACATTTAAAGAGGGATTATTAATTTACTTCATTGAATTACCATATTGGATCATCTATGATTTTATAATATTACAATTTAATGAAGGTATTCTCCCATAATGAATATTATTTTATTATTATAGTTAGAAGATGCAAATTTCAAGGGGTGTATAATTTATATTTTCAGAAAAATTTATCATTATATTATGTAGAAGAATTACATTAAAAAAAAGTAAGACAATAAACTACAATTTCTATAATAATTTTATTTGACAATGTGATATGAATTTGATAAAAATGTTATTTTACTCACAAAAATTATGCATTAATGGTTATTTATTACGGATTTTCAAAATTTTGTGAATATTTTCACATGGATATTATTAAATAAAATTAATTTTTTAGGTAGAATAACTTTTAAATTTTTTTGTTCAATGTAATACATTGAATTTGTTGTCATAAAAAATTATTTCCTATAATATATTTTGACATAGTCGTCATAGAGGATTTTTTGATCAATCATTATTTAATTGTAAGTTCACTTACTACAAATAATTAGGAATGTATCGATAAATGAAATTTGTTATTATCTTTTATGAAAAGACATGAATGAAAAAAATGCTCATTGGGGGATAATAAAGATGGTGTCTGTTAAGTATTCACATCTCAAAAGGAGAGTATAATATTCCAAAAATATTTTATTAAATGTATTGACAAAAGAGGATAATAAAACATTATAAAATGGTATTTTTATTTCATTGACAATTTGCGAGAAGAAATTTACTTTAATCCATACAATTATTGGATCTTGAATTAGAATGTGATAATGATAAATAATTTAAATTTATTTTAGATTCAAGGATTTCCTGAGGTACTGAAATCAAAATTGGAGGTGGGATAATATCCTAACTAGAATAGTTTTTATTGTAATCATGGACAATAAATATTGGTAATTATTTCCTTTTATTTATTGAAATTAATTAAATATTATTAGAAATACCTTTTCATTTATAAATGATATATATTAGTGTCATATGTTGAAATAGAGTTTTAATATGGGAGTGATGGAGTGATATTTGTAAATCCTCCATTATAGTTACTTTGTGTAATTGAAGGAGGTAAATCATGGAAAGGTTATGAGAAATTTCACCATATGAAAATTTCATAAAGAACAATGGCTTGTAACAGACTTTGATGTGGTTTATAATCACGTACCATTGTTTTTTGTGGATTAATATGTATTGAATATGCTCTTAACATATTTGAATAAGTTGAAAGTTTGTTAAAGATAAATATAATTTTAGGAAAATAATTTTGAAATGTTAGATTAATTTGTAAATTCATTAGAATATGTATAATAACATGGAAGGGTTTAAGAATAACTATATTTAGAATCTTGGATATTGGTTGTAATATTAGAAAACAAAATACATAAGGATAAATAAATAGTTTTACTTTATTATTAAGATTAACCCAAGAAAAAAAAATATTATCTTCGGTGATAAATTGTAAATGTACCACTAAATTATAGCCATTTTTTATATTACTAAAGGAGTGTTGTAAGAATAAAATAGAAAATTTTTAAATGGATGAGAATATGTAAGATTAACCCGGAGGACTAATGATTAGAGATATACTTAGGGAACTTGAATATGATGCATATAAGTAATTTGATAGATCATTATTTTAAAGAGACACATAATAATCATCTAGATAATACATAAGAAAAAATATATTACCTCAAATTATTGAAATAAAATATTTTTTTGTTGTTTCAAATGAAATAAATATAATGGGAACAAATTAGAATAATAATAATCAATAAATGTATTGAATGAAATGGATAAAATTGTTGAATATTTGAAATAATATTTTCTTATATTTATAAGAGGAATTAAATGTTCGATTTGTTTCAATTCATGGTGGTTTGGTCTATTAAGAATTTAATAAAATATCTTGATATTTTCTCCTGTTTATTTTCACAAAATATTTTTAGGTCATTAGAGAAAAATTTATATGTTTTTAATTGGGGGTTTAAATGTAAAAATTAATAATTAGTTTTTGATAATGTCATAGAATTATTCATATGAATTGTTTGGATAAAGATAATGTTTTTATTCCTGAAATATTTATCATTTTTAATGCATAATATTTTATGTAATTTTAATTTAAAGAATATTTTAAAAAATTTGTGAATTGAATATGGGGGATGTTTTGACTATTATAAATATTAAACTCAGTAATAGTGGAATAGGAAAATATATTTTCTTATTTTAATGATCTATCATTAATCATGTTTTATTTTGTCAATATATGGAATTTAGTGGACATAAATTGGAATGGAATTTAATGGTAATTATTTGGAATGAAATTAAAGGATGAATGAGGAGAGAATTTTTTAATATTTTATTTTTACATGGAATCATCATGATCAAGTCATATTGTAATATTTAACTTAATCCTTTTAGAGATATTAACTGAAATTAGAAGAATATTTTAAAAATATTTTAATACATTTTCAGGGGATATTTTCATGGAATATCTATATCAACATGGTGACATTATATGATAGGGGGACATGGAAAAATCTCAACCCATGATTGTTGTTTATAATGGAAAACATAATATATTTATTTTATTATTTTGGAAGAAATATGCGGAATGAATAAAATATCATCATTTTTATTAAAAAATAATATAAAATAGTTGTGAATATATTACATCATGTACTAGAAATATAATGTTTCTTTATAGAGAGAGTATTCATGTAATATCATTAATAAATTTCAGAAAAAGTGAAAGAGGGTGAATAACATAGGGTTTTATTAATACATATTGTGATTAAATAATTTAAAAATTTATATTAATTTCATTATAGATTTACTTTTCTTCTAGTGAATTTTATTTATACAAAAAATATATTTTTGATGTAAAATATTAAAAAAAATTAATAATTATAACTATTTTTGGTATTACAAAATAAAACTGAAAATAATATTAAAAAATTAAAATTTTCTAGATATGTTTATGCATGGAGATCAAGCTTCACATACGAATCATTGAGAGACCCTCATGTATATAAAATGATAAATCCCTTTTCATTGGTCTATATGGAAGATAAGAATAATAATTGATCCATAAAAAGATGTATTCAATACATAAATTTTTGTAAAGTCTACAATCCATGCCGTGGAGTGAATATTTTTTTAAAAAAAAATCCAAAAGAGTGAGGCTGGTAGAAATTGGTGAACCAGAAAACTATCATTACATGATTCTTATACATGGTAGAGTATGAGAAATACATTTAAACCCCATATGTACTTTCAGAATTAATTTTATATATTTATTTTTGATGATTATTTGTAGAAGAAAATAAAGAACAATATATATTAAAAGTTTTTACACTCACTTGAGAAAAATATTTAAATAAGGGTGAAATAAAGATAATAAAAATTGAATCACCCTAATTCACTACCCCACTCATAGCATATACATTCAACCAAGTCCCAAAAAATTAAATGAGAAATTTTGGGTCACCTAAAAAAATCTAAATAAATATTTTTATCGATAAAGAATGTCTTATTATGTATTAAAATATAATTTTCATTCCTTAAAATAGATAAAATGATATTCCAATATCTAAATGCCACAAAAAAAATTTACATTAGAAAAAGTAAGTCTTATTTTAACAATAATATTAGAAAACCATTGTAATTGAAAAAAGTTGTAAATTCATTATGAAATTAAAAAAATATAATCAACTGAAATATATTGATTAAATTGATAAAATCGACGTTTTATAATAATATTTTATTTAAAAAATGAAAAAAAATTAATTAGACTATTGACATAAGAATGAAAAAAATGACTAAAATAAAATAACAATCTGGCACATCATTCGTTTTTTATTTGGAATCCTTTTGAAGTGTGGTGGTTTCCAAATTTTAAATAGAACACATAATCCTCCAATAAATTTTATAAAACTAGAGGTGTATATCTTCCCAACCATCATAATAACTAATGTATTGAAACCAAATATTAAGAGGAAAAAAGATCTAGGAAATATATCAACCTATCTCACTAAATTTATGAAGAGCTCCATCCATGTTTCAAAAATCCTCTATTATTTTAGTTATGACCAAAAAACATAAACAAAAAAATAATCCTCTAATTAATACTAACAATAAAATTTTAAAACATATTGAAATAAAACACATCTAATAAAAATAAATAAATTTTTTATTTTATAATAATTTTCCAATGAGACCTTGGTCACTTTTACCTTTTTCACTATAACACTTCCCTTCTATGAGAAGTCTCATAGTGAAATAATGAGACAATATTATTACACTAATACGAAATTTCTACATTCTATTTCTATAAATCCTATAGAACCCATAAATTTTTTGTAACTTAAAAAATATTAGTAAAATAATTCTTTACAATATATTCTAAATATTATTAATATGATTTACAAGTCATACCAAAAATTAATTTTCAACACCTGGATCCATAATGTTTTTACTAATGATAAATGAATGGGTCATCTTATATGTCCTCAATCTAGAAACGTGAATTAAATTATGTATTTAGATAAATAAGAAAGGTAAATCTAATATGTTAAATACCACAACAATTGATTCCAAAATTCTAATGGGTCCTATCATCTAAGGTGCCACCATTTACTATTTTCCTAATATATTATTTCACTATTTTGAGACATTTAAAAAAACTTTTGACAACACATAACAATTAAAATAAATTTTTTAGTCAAATTGAGATCATTTCATACAATAAACTATAAATATTCACTTCTTGATGAACCAAAGAAACATAATTGTCTCTTACGCATGAGTAATCTAACACAATGACGATATTCAAATAAATAACCAACACAGTGATGATCAACATGATATTTAATAATAAAAATTTAATTTATTTATCTAAATTGATTCATAAATAATATTATTATAATATAACTCAATAGTTTTAAAATAGTATTTCCAAATACTTCCAAAATTCAGAATACTCTCATGTAACAAATGTTCTAGAACTATATTGTGGGTTTGGACATACTATAATTTATTTGTGGAGATAATTATATTGAATTACATTTATACAAAATTCCAAATAATTTCCATACCATAATCATAATGCACATTTTCACTTATCTTATCGGTAATAGTGTCATACACTTTGTTCATTTTCACTATTCCCCATTGGTAAAACATACCTATATAATATTCTTATTATGTATAATAAATTGAAAAAAAATATTACTCCCATTTAATATGATTTTTAAATACATAGAAATAATCTTTATCACTACTTTATATTAAAATACCCCAAAAATTCAATCATAACCTAGACTCATTTACATAGTGAATTAAAAATTTCATATAATATACAAAAATATTTTTGATATTCTATATAAAAACATCACTAAACAAACCTTGTAAAACACTTATACATCCTAATCTAAAATAATTAACCTTTAGTATCATTGTGCATATTATATAATTTGTCACTACACCAAAATCATTGTTTAGCGGTGCGTTTTTTCATGGTAGTTTAGTAATCCAGTGCTAATTTTTTAAATAATTTATTAGTGATTTATTAAAAACTAACACAAAAACATTTATTTTTTTCAATATCCCTAAACATCTCCCTCAACTCCCTCCACCCACCCACCCACTTCGCCGACCAGCAACCCCCTGACCCCCTAAACCCAAATTCACGTCGCACCTCATCGGTAGTCCAGAGTGTCGTTGCAACTCGCTACGCCTTACCCCACCTCGTCGTCAGTCTAGAGCCTCACCCCTAGTATAGTATTGATGAATCTTGATGGTTTGTTATTGTTTTGGATTTTAGAGTCATTCATTAAAAGTGAATTGTAAAATTACAAACATTTATTACTGTGATAGTTTTGGATGTTTATGTTTTAGTGTTTTTAATGATTTTGGTTAGATTTTGGAGCTATGACATAAACATGGGATGGATGAATTTCGCTATAGTTTGATGTGTGTTTAAAAATTATGTATATGTTTTGTCATATTGGTTTGGTTATTTTGGTTTTGGAGCGGGTTTGTTTTGGGGATTTGAGGTGATTTTCAAAGATTATTATTATTGATATAATCGATTCCTCACTTTATTTGTTTCCAATATAGAGACAATGAGTCTTTATATAGATGTTTCTTGAGGCTTATTTGTTTTAAAAGGTGATATTTTTGGTATGTTAAATTTTTTTACCATATTAACTTTATTATGGTCCCATTAAAGTTATTTTTTTGAAAACTTAATGGAAAAAACATTCATAGTTTCAATTTCTGATTATGATAGGGGTGTAATTTTTTATAATGGATTTAAAATTGATTTAAGAGATTGAGTTTACATTCCAGGTTATTTTTTAATATGTCTTGTGGTTTGGTGTGTTCATTGGGGATGTAGGGTAACAATAATTGGTTCCCACATATATGTTATAATTACAGGTGACACTGGTTACCTAGAGGTAGTTAAATAGTTATTGTTGGACTTGTAAGAGTCCCGGGAATCCTAAGAGTGAAACTAGGGACCTCATTCTGATCATTGTCTCCCTTTATCCCTTAATCCCACTCTTATCTAGACACATAGGATGACCCATTGAAATGTGGTATTGTGCATGATGAAATATAATTTATATGTTTACATGATTGGTGTATTTTGTGTGGTGCATGTGGTCCCTGTGGGGATTTTATCATTATATGTTGTAATTATGTTTGAGTTAGAGTGTGTTATTCAGGGAAAAAATTGTTGGTTAGAATGAGATGTTCCTTTGGATGATGTATGATATAGTTTTGTAATGATCATCATTGCAGTGATGATGTTTGATACATCAGCATGGTGTTGGTATATGAATTATGTATTGGTTTTTTATTGGTTTGGTTTTTTCCTTGTAGTTATAGACTGATTGAAAAGTCTCATTCTCAAATTAAATTAACATCACATGTATTATTCGTATTGGGGACATACATAAATGGCTATTAGAATAAATTAAATTATTAATGCGAAAGGTGCATTATGTTTCCCATTGGAGGACATTTAATTTTATATGAATAAATTATAATAAGATATTTTTTTGATATTAAACATGTAAAATAATTTTATATATTTACTGATTATTCTTTTGGAAGAATAATGACTATAGTTATGACATAGAAAATGTTTAGTGTTTAAATATTGAAAACTTTTTGTTTCTCTATCATTAATTTATTTCATTATGATTACCGTTGGTTTCCTTATTTTATATTTCACATTTATAACCTTTATTTAGTTAAGAATATCATAAGAATAATTTGGGAATTATATTATATCTCTCATCATGAAACTTGTCTAATAGAATGCATGTTTGGTCATCAAGTACTATCTATGTTTCCCCAATACTGAACCTCACCTGTTTCAATCAATTCCAGTGATACATCTATTGTAGGACATGTCATTAGAGATACATTATAGAATGGAAATTAAATATCTATTACTTACCATAATTCAAATAATTTGGGAAGTACATTAAAATATAAATTGCTAATCATATAGAAAATCCGTCACATATAACATGATATTTAAGGATAGAAGATCAATATCCAAACTCTCTGACAAGTTGAATTTTTTAATTATATGTTCGGAATTTAATTTAATTTTATTAAATGACAGAAATACCATGGAGGAAGTGCTATATTGTTCCATCGACCACACCGATAGATGATGATCTATATACCACCATACCTACAGAGTCGGAGACACCATCTGGTTAACCCTACACCATCTCTCACACCCTCGGTGAGCGTCCCATTAGTAGCCTTAGTGCTGAGGGAGGAAGGCGCACCTCCTGGTTCATCCTCGTGATACAAGAGTGTCACTGTTATCAATACAAATTTTATGTGAATAAATGTATTGAATTTTTTATACTAATTATTTTTTTCATAAAATATGGAAACAATGTAACTATAGAAAAAATATGATAAATTTAGATGTATGGAATCTGACTGGACAAAAGATAGTTTTACCATTTGATTGTTATGGGGTCTTTATTGATGATGCCACCAGATTACTTTTCCAGATTCTATTTCATATGGACATGTAGCTGGTTCCCTATTCAATTACAGATGAATATTACAGGATTACTCCTACATCATGGAAATATTATGTTTTTTATTCAAAAATATAGGTAAATTTAATATATTATGGTGTAATTTAATGTCTGTATGTTATTAATTTATACCATTTTCAATATTAATTTCTATGTATATATGTTTTTTGTTTTTACGGTGGTTTATGTGCTAGTACGAATGTGGGCATTGAAAAATATGGGAATGAAATGGAAAAAATTTAAATAGAAATTATGGGGCATTGCCAATGTTACATTATTGAGCACCCAATAGATGTATGAAAAGGTTCCCAATGGGGTTCATAGAGAGACACATAACATTTTTATTGACATATATCATGATTAGAAGCACACGGTATTTCAGTATATATTATTATATTTATAATATTTTTGATATATACATGTATGTGAAAAAGATAATACATTGCATACATTACTATTAAATTATGTTTTATTTATTTTAGGATCTTTAAAGGAAGAATGCATCAATCCAGCCTAAGCAATTCATCCCTTAAACTATGGGGTTACAATGTTTTCTATAATCCGATCGACTCTCATAATATATTCATTAGTTTAAATGTTTATAAGACAATATTATCTATTTAATATATTAATTTTTTATTTATCGTTGTTTAATATAGTCAATAAGTTTAGGCAACCAAAAATTCCAAAAAGTTGTGTGGATGGATGTTCATAAAAATCTGATGGGAGTTTTATTAATGAGTCTCCAAAATAAGTTGGGGGTATGATGTCATTTTATTTATAATAACATATTATTTGTTGTCAATATGTTAATATATATTTCTTCTAATATGACATATATTTTATTTAGAGGGTAAAAATTAAAGAAATATGGCATCCCAATCCCATGTAGTCCGACTCAGTCTCCCAACATGACCTAGTTCATAAAGTTCATCGAAAAGAGCATCCTGGTTGAGTGCGTGGGGTAGATTTTGGAATAATACAATATAAGGTATTTAGAAAGACATCAGGATTGAAGCTATACCTAATTGTGGTTTTGTCAATATTCTAAAAGATATTATGTTTCAAGAAAAGACACAATTCATGAACATGGTGATCATAAATCCTCTTCGAATAAATCTTTTCTCTATTTATATTAGAAGACAGCTGGATCTGCCCCTAGTGATATTACATCAATGATAGCAGGTGAGTAGGTAAATCACACATCTTAAAAATAATTTTATTGAAAAAATATATTGGTTTTAATTTTAAATATAAATTTAAAAATAATAATTTTATATATAATTGTTTTGCATGTGACAGTAGAAGGAAGTAGAGAGGGAGGTGGAGAGGGTGACAATAAGTGTTCTTAATTAGAAAATAATTACCGATATTGTTGATATTTTGGAAAAATATCAAAAAAGAGGGGGTTTTCATTTATAATGTATCATGTATAATGTGTGGAAAATAGTAGTAACCTAAAATTTTGATAACCTAACATTTTTAGGATTCCCCATGTATGATAAAGGCATTATAATTTGATATGTCTTGATGATTTAGTATTCTAGTGAGTCTAAAATTGGTGATGTATGAAGTTGGAGGAGTACAAAGTAATCTATTATATATATGAAATATGGAGATATTTAATATTTTCATTTGTGTTTTGTTAATTTATTTATATTATTATTTTGGAAAAACTACTACGTTTTTTATTTTATTCATTTTCCTCATGTTGGAGACACAATCCGCACATATGTGTCATTCGTGAATGGGCCCCAAAAATGATGGGTATACCATTGAACACATTTGAAACATTATAATGATCACTTATCATATGATATCCTTTTATGTGTGTTCCCTATATGGTAGGCGAGCATATTTTGGCCACACACCATCACTATATGGGGGATTAATACTTTTGTGGGTGATGAAGATCCAATTTGGGAGCTACACCACTAGGTGGTTGAACACATTTAGTGAGCCTATATATATTAGAGATGATCATGAAATAATCATATTATCAATTAGAATATTTATATAACCATAATAAATAATAATTTTTAATGGTCATTTTAGTGTTTCGACACTCCCACTATCAGAATTTACTTTTTATGAAAGACCTCAATGTCATAATGATTCTTTGAATCCAATTAATATGTTACTTAAAAGTATTTTACCACTAGTCATAAATTTTATTGAAATGGTTGAATTATAATTGAACAATTTCATACAATTCACAATATAATTTACATTAAAATATTTTAGAAACTATAAAAAAGAACTTGTCTAAGCCCACTATGTGCCAGAATTGGTTCCTCACTGACCAAATACTAGTTTTAGAAATTACTCATATTGAACAACTTTTGGTTGAGTATTTTTCGAGGACACTCAACATTAATATTTGGAATATATAAATACATATCATTACACATTTTATCCAAGGTACACTAATATCACTTTGAGAATGCTCAAAACTTCTTGTAACCAACATTCGAAGACATCTCATGATCTTACCAAATCTTACTTTTTTTCACCATTGAAAAAAATATATTCTAGTGCATTACCCCACCAACACACCTAGATAACCAAAATGTATCCCAAGCCTAATGCATAGACTTGATGTTCTCTCATGTATGTATTTGAACTAGTACCTAGCATTCACTGTGGAATAAAATTATACCCAGTTCTAATTATCAAGAAAGTGAAAAACTAAAACTACCATCCAACTGCTGGTCCAATACTCAAATGATTGATAACATAAGTTATTTGAAATTTATTGTATCATAACTGGTATGTAATGAATAATAGATATAGTTATCTATGTCTATTTATGAATTAGATAGTGTTTTAGAGGCTTAAAACGAGAATAAATCGAATCTTAAGCATGGAATTCACTAATATTTTTAAAAGATTGTTTTACTGCCTTTTGGTGGAAAACTTTTTTTTAAATCAAACTATTGACAATTTTATAAGCTCTATTTGTCAAAATAAACTTATTATTTATGATTGGGACATTGAAATTTACTTAGGGTAAATTTTTGGTATTTTTCTGATCAAGTTCGTTTTTTAAAGAATAGAGAAAAATGATGTATTTTAATTTAAAAACTCTTTTTAATATAATTTATGTATATGATTAGTTTATCATTTTAATTGTTTTTAAAGTGAAATTAGAATATATGTTTACCATTTAATCCAATAGTGGCTGTTGGAATTAATTTCACTTTGAAATTGGACTTAAACTAGTGTCAATCTTTTGATACTTATTGATTCATAAAAACATGCTATTTGCTCTGACAGCGGGATGTAATTATTAAATTAATTAATGTAAATTATATGTTTTGAATTTTGTAAAATAGACATAATTTGTGAATCTGGAATATCAAATATATATTCGGGTTACGTTTTGGTATTTTTCTGAAAAACTTCAATTTTTGATGAATAGTGAAACCACTAAGTGGTACTTAAAAAAACCGATTTTTCATTTCAATGAAATTTTACCACCTATGTATTTTGAATTTGAAAAATCCGACATACATGGTTGTCATTAATAAGTAAAATGTGGTTCAATGGGATTAAAATAATTTTTTGGTGAATAGCAGCTTTTATATTTTTAATTTCGATTAGAGGTAATTAGTGTAATTTAAGGTAAAAATAATGTTTTAATAATATGAAATTATCTTGACACATGTCCTACCCTTATTGGATGTGTCATGGATGACTTAGAAAACCCATGGGTCGATTTTTGTGACCCATAGAGCCACCTGGGTAAGATATTGACATTAATGGCTTTATTTAAAGTAAAAGTAAAAATGACACAAACATGTATTGTTTTATTAAAAAAAATTACATGGGTTTATAAAAGTCAAATTTTTTACTATAAATAGTCATTGGAAAGATAAAACGATTTCCTACATCATAGTTTTTGTTTTATAATTTTTAGACATTAAATAAGTTAAATTATTTATGACATCATGATGATGCAGCGATTACCTCATTATATAACGATTTAAATAAAATGAAAAGATAATGTAAAATATAAGACCTACACATGTCAAAAACCTATTGGATGAGTATATTTATAACCCTTATCGCCTTATCCTCCAAATTAATCAATGTGGGACCTTTAAAATCTGAAAATCATTTGAAAATAAAGTAACATTTTATACCTTTCCAAGAGTGCCCCTCCTCTCCTCTTATAAAAGGCCCCCACCTCTCCCTCCTTACCCACACCTCTCAAGCCTTTTTCTTGGAAAAAATCTGACCATTCTGTCTGTCCACATACCTCAATTACTCCTAGAATCCTCAATTTTGGCATAAATCTTCCCAAGGAAGCCTTTGAGCTCAAATAAAAAAGAGTTTCCTGATTTTAAGGTAATGTATTCTCTTGTGTTCTTATGTTTTATTTTGCTTCTCCAACTCTCTAAAATATTTTTATTCCATTATTTTGTAACAAAACCAGTATAATAAATAAACTATGATGTTGTTATGAGAATTATAAAAGCTACACTTACACACATCATCATCTAATGGTTAAAGAACATACTGTTTCAGTGGATGGCAAATTTCTGCCTCACGAAACGATGGTTGTTCAATATTCGTCTAACACCTTAAAAGGTGTCCATTAAGATGTCATTATATTTATATATGATATATATTATGTTTATTTTTTCCTTATGCTTCTGTATTTTTCATTTGTGGCATACCTTTATGTTTTCCATTCTGGGTAAAAATGATAATTTTATTTTAGGAAGTGCGGACTACCACCCCCTCAATGTGATTTGATTCATTAATTCCATATGTTGGACGTATAATGGATAGAGTTAATGATATTATATATGATGTTTTACTTGAATTATAATATCCCCTTATATCATTATGAATTCACTCCACTAAATACGAAATAGAAATGAATGTAGTGTTCATGCGTACGTACAGCTTACCGTCTCCATGAATGGTGCATTTCATTTCTTACCTATAAATGTTATGTAATAATATAAATGCATGAATATACTGAATATATATGATATATATGATATCTGCATCATGAATATAATTCTGGATATAATGGATATTTACTAAATGAACAACTTGTAATTATAAAGAGTTTATTTTTGACTCAAGTACCAATGATCGTTAAAACGACCGTTATTAACTTAAATAAGTACATAGTGTTCATTACATGCTAATAAGTGATATAAAAGAAATAATGAACTTGAAAAAAGTTCTTAAGAAAGTAGAAATTAACTCATGTTTATTATTAAGGAGATTAAATAATGATCGAGTCAAGTTGGATACGAGGTAAGGGACTCCATCTCAATCTCCTTTTATTGAGGCAGATTTTTTTTATACACAACATTTTTTTATACAGTGTGTAAAACCCTTTGACTTTTATGCTTATTCAAATGAAATATTTTTTATACAAATCGTTTTAATAAATGATTAAAGGGAATGTTTTTGTCATACGTATGCAGCGACAACAACTTCTCCACCACCATGACCATTATTTGAGCTTTGGCTTCCTCTGCAAGCCATAAACTTTTTTTAAAATGAAAAATAAATACCATGATATACTTTTCTATTTTTCTGGTATTGAAAATGGTTTTCACAACGTTTCTATTATATCAATTTGTGGTATTGGTATCTTGTGATTGAAATGTGGAAATTTTATGTTTCCTTCATGCATGTTTTATGTGATACGATTATGTTATGGTTCTTGGGAATTGTTATGAAGACATGCGGTTCTGTGATAAAATAATAGCGGGTGAGCCTGATATAGCTCTCCAATGCATTGGGTAATGCGATGGAGTCAAACGTTAAGGTTTCTTCGAAGATATTTAGGGAATATACTGTGATGGGTATTCCAAATTTAACCAAGAGGGTTACTCCCTTTGTAAGAATGTTATGAATGCCTCATGTTACCTTTATGTCTTATGATTTCTATGATTTATTCATGATTTGATGAGGAATGTTAAAGTGATTATGTTTTATGGGTAAAGTGTGATTTCATTCTTATGTATATATGAACTCATGTTTCCTTTCCATATTTTTATATCCCTTACTGAGATTTTTATGATCATCCCATGTTTTTGAAATGTTTTTCACAGGTCAAGAGAATGGTACATGATATGATGATAATGTCAAGGATGTTCAAAGAAAGAATCCATGTTTTATTATGAATATGATTCCGTTTATGGGAAAAATGAATACTATCTTTTATGTAACCACTTTGTTTAAATGTGGAATGAAATTCATGTTTTATGATCTAATTCTCTAAAACTCCAATCCTGAAAAGATCCTCAATGTGTAATCTTTTTATAACTCAAGATTATGTACGGTTTAAGGCTAGGGCCTTATAGATTGTATTAGAGGTCGGTTTAGATAACTTTAGGAGTTAGAAAATTGTTAAATTATAAATTATTTTATGGTATGATTGAAATGATATAACATTTGAAGATTACCATGTTACTTCTCCTAAGATATTTCTATGTTAAGAATGGTTTTTCAAAGAGGAAACAGAACAAATTTTATGGGAAGGAATATAGAGGGAAATGACCTTTCAAATCAGTATCCTGAGATGATTAGAATCAGAACTAAACAGTTTATTGTAGTGATGGCTCAGTTGACTCTGGTTACTACTAAAGGTTTGTTGAAAATTTTTAATGGTTACTAGTCCAATGACTAAGATGACTCAGAAGGGTGTTAAGTTTATATGGTCAAAAGATTGTGATGATTATTTTCAAAGGTTGAAAAGAAGATTTATGAATGCTCTAGTTTTGGAACTTCCTTCTAGGAATGGTGAGTTTGTTATCTACAATGATGCTTCATTGAAAGGACTTGGTTGTGTCGTAATGCAGAATGATCAGGTAATTTCCTATGCTTCACATCAGTTGAAAACACATGGGGTAAATTACACTACTCATGATTTCGAATATGCTGCTGTTGTTTTCGATTTAAAAATTTTGAGGAATCATTTTTATGGAGTAAAGTGTGAAATATATACTGGTCACAAAAGATTAAAGTATATATTCACTCAGAAAGAATTGAACATGAGATAGAGGAGATGGCTGGAATTAATCGAGGATTATGATTGTACAATTCATTACCATTTGGGAAAAGCATATAAAGTGGCTGATGCTTTGAGTCGAAAAATAATTCTTCATTAACCATGCTACATTTGGAACAAGATCCTTTGGTTTTTGATTTGATGAAATTTGGTATAGAAGTTGTTTGTACAGGAAGTTCTTTTGTTTTGTTTTAGGTATTAGTGAGATCATCCCTATCAGATAGATTTAAGAAAGCACAGAAGAAAGACAGTGAGTTGCAGAAAATGGTAGAGCTGGTTCAGAAGGGTAAGTTTCCTGAATTCAACATTGATAATGATTGTGTTTTGAGATTTAAAGAGATTGTGTGTGCCTTGTGATTCACAGTTGAAGAGAGAGTTGTTATGTGATGTTCATAGTTCTCCATTTTTAGTTCATCTAGGAAGTACTAATATGTATAGAGATCTTCAGGAGTGTTACTGGTGGGACGGAATGAAAAGGGATATTGTTGATTTTACTGTGAAGTGTTTGACTTGTCAACAGGTAAAAATAGATTGGCAGTTACCGAAAGGGATTCTTCAGCCTTTACTAGTGCCAGATTGGAAATTGGAAAATATATCCATGGACTTCATTGTGTTATTGGAGAAGACACCTCAAGGTAATAATTCAATCTGGGTTATTGTTGATCGATTGACTAAATCTACTCATTTCCTTGCTATACGAGAAACTTTTTCCCTAGATCAACTTTCTCATTTTTATCTTAAATAGATAGTCAGGTTACATGGAGTTACCCTCTCCATTGTATCTGATCGTGATCCCATGTTTACTTATAACTTTTGTAAAGGCCTTCAAAAGTAGTTGGGTACTGAATTAAATTTTAGTTCAGCTTTTCATCCTCAATCAGATGGGCAGTTAGAACGAACAATTCAAACTTTGGAATATATGCTACGTTCTTGTTCGATGGATTATCTGGGAAGTTAGGACCAACATCTTTCTTTGGTTGAATTTTTATATAATATCACTTTTCATTCCAGTATACAGATGGCACCGTTTGAGGCATAATATGGGAAGTGGTGTCGAACTCCAGCTTTTTGGGATGAATTGGGTGAATGGAAGCTGATGGGACAAGAATTGGTAGAACAGATGGAAGAAAATGTTTAGTTGATTCCGAAACAAAAGAGAACATCTCAGAAAAGGTAGAAGAGTAATGCAGATAACCAGAGGAAGGATCTAACTTTTGAGGTAGGTGATCATGTTTTTCTCAAAGTTTCACCATGGAAAAGTGTGATGCGATTTGGTAAGAAAGGAAAGCTGAGACCAAGGTTTATTGGACCATATGAAATTCTAGAGAGAGTTGGATCAGTTGCTTACTGAGTGGCTTTGCCTCTGATTTTATCTGAAGTACATGATGTTTATCATGATTCGATGTTGAGAAAGTATATGAGAGATCCATCTCATTTTTTGAGTCCAGAGGTAGTTCAGTTGGGAGTGAATCTATCATATAAGGAACAACTGGTTCAAATTATTGAAAATAGGGAGTAAGTGTTGTGGAATAAGGTAATTCATCATGTAAAGGTTTTGTGAAAAAACCATATGGTTGGAGAGGCAACGTGGAAATCTAGAAATGCATTGAGGGATAAATACCCGCACATATTCGATAAGTAAATAAATTGCGGGGATGCAATTATCTAAAGGGGGAAGGATGTAACATCACAAGTAAGTAATGAATAATATATATAGTTATTTATGTCTATTTATGAATTAGATAGTGTTTTAGAGGCTTAAAAAGAGAATAAATCCAATCTTAAGCATGAAATACACTAATATTTTTAAAAGATTGTTTTACTTCCTTTTGATGGAATTTTTTTTAAATAAATATTTTGACTATTTTATAAGCTCAATTTGTCAAAATAAACTTATTCTTTATGATTGGGATATTGAAATTTACATTGGGTAAATTTTTGGTATTTTTCAAATAAAGTTCATTTTTTAATGAATAGTGAAAAATGTTGTATTTTAATTCAAAACCTCTTTTTAATATAATTTATTTATATTATTAGATTATCTTTTTAATTGGTTTTAAATTGAAATTAGAATATATTTTTACCATTTAATCCAATAGTGGTCATTTGAATTAAATTCACTTTGAAATTGGACTTAAACTAGTGTTAATCTTTTGATACTTATTGTTTCATAAAAACACGCTATTTGCTCTAATAGAGGGAAGTAATTGTTAAATTAATTAATGTAACATATATGTTTTTCATTTTGAAAAAAGACATAATTTTTGAATCTGGAATATCAAACATAGGTTAGGGTGATGTTTTGGTATTTTTCTGAAAAACTTCAATTTTTGATGAATAGTGAAACCACTATGTTGTACTTAAAAAAAACAGATTTTTCGTTTAAAAGAAATTTTACCACCTCTACATTTTGAATTTAAAAAAACAAACATACATGTTTGTCATTAAAAAGTAAAATGTGGTTCAATGGTATTAAAATAATTTTTTTGGTTAATAGTAACTTTTATGTTTTTAATAGCGATTAGAGGTAATTAGTATAATTTAAGGTAAAAATAATGTTTTAATAATATGAAATGACCTTGAAACATGTTCTACACTTATTGGATGTGTCATGGCAGACTAATAAATCCAATGGGTCGATGTTTTGGAACCCATGGAGCCACTTGGGTATGATACTGACATTAAGGGCTTTTATTTAATGTAAAAGTAAAAATGACACAAACATGTATTGTTTTACTAAAACAATTTTTACATGGGGTTATACAAGTCAGATATTTTACTATTAATTATCATTGGAAATCTAAAATTATTTCCTAAATCATATTATTTTTTTATAATTTTTAGAAATTAATAAATTAAATTATTTATGACATCATGATGATGCATCGATTACCTCATTATTTAATGATTTAAATAAAATGAAACGATAAGGTAAACTCTAAGACCTAGACATGTCAAAAACCTATTGGATGAGTATATTTTGAACCCTAATCACCTTATCCTTAAAATAAATCAATGTGAGACCTTCAAAATCAGAAACGCATTTGAAAATAAAGTTACATTTTATACCTTTCCAAGAGTTCCCCAACTCTCCTTTTATAAAAGGCCCCCACCTCTACCTCCTTACCCACACCTCTCAAGCCTTTATCATGGCCAAAACCTTCCCATTTTGTCTATCCACATCCCTCTCTTACTCCTAGAAGCCTCACTTTGGGCATAAGTCTTCCCAAGGAAGCCTTTGAGCTCAAATCAAAAAGAGTTACCTGATTTTAAGGTCATGTCTTCTATTGTGTTCTTATGTTTTATTTTGCTTCTCGAACCCCCTAAACTTGTTTTATTCCATTATTTGGTAACAAATTAGTATCTTAAATATACTAGGATATTTTTTTGAGAAGTATTAGAGCTAAACATACACAAAACTTCATCTAACGGTTAAAGAGCATACTATTTTAGTGGATAGTGAATTTCTGCCTCACGAAACGTTGATTGTTCAATATTCTTCTAACACCTTCAAAGTTGGCCATTAAGATGACACTATATTTATATATGATATATATTATGTTTATTTTTTCTTTATGCTTTTGTATTTTTAATTTGTGGCGTATCTTTATGGTTTCCATTGTGGGTAAACATGAAAATTTCATTTTAGGAAGTGCAGACTACCACCCCCTCAAAGTGATTTGATTCGTTAATGTCATATATGGGACGTATAATTGATGGAGTTAATGATATTATATATGTCGTTATACTGTAATTATAATATCCCCTTATATCATTATGATTTCACTCCATTAAATACGAAATAGAAATGAACGTAGAGTTCATGCATACGTACGGCTTACCGTCTCCATGAACGGTGCATTTCAATTCTTACCTCTAAATGTTATGTAATATTATAAATTCATGAATATACTGGATATATATGATATATATGATATCTACATCATGAATATAATTATGTATATAATGGATATTTTACTACATGAACAACTTGTAATTATAAAGAGTTTATTTTTGACTCAAGTACCAATGATCATTAAAACGACCGTTATTAACATAAATAATTACATAGCGTTCATGAAATGGTAATAAGTGATAGAAAAGGAATAATGAACATGAAAAAGGTTCTTATGCATGTATAAATTAACTCAAGTTTATTAATCAGTAGATTAAAGATCGATCGAGTCAAGTCAGATACGAGGTAAGGGACTTCGTCTCAATCTCCTTTAATTGAGGCAGATTTTGTTTTATACAAAACATTCTTTTATACAGTGTATAAACCCCTTTGAATTTTATGCTTATTCAAAATGAATCTTTTTTTATATGAAGTGTTTTACTAAATGAAAAAATGGAATGTTTTTGTTGTACGTATGCTGCGACAACGACTTCTCCACCGTCTGTGACCATTATTTGAGCTTCGACTTCCTCTACAAGCCATAACCTTTTTTTAAATTGAAAAATAAATACAATGTTTTACCTTTCTTTTCTTTTGTTATTGAATATGGTTTTCACATTGTTTCTATTATATCAATGTGTGGTATTTATATCTTGTGATTAAAATGTGGAAATGTTATGTTTCCTTTATGCATGTTTTATGTGATACAATTATGTTATGGTTCTTGGGCATTGTTATGAAGACGGGTGGTTCTATGATAAACTAAGGGCGGGTGAGCCCGATATAGCTCTCCAATGCATTGGGTAACATGAAGGAGTTAAACGTTAAGGTTTCTCCAAAGATATTTAGGTAATATACTGTGATGGGTAATCCAAACGTAACCAAGAGGGTTACTCCCTTTGTAAGAATGTTACGAATGCCTCAAGTTACCTTTATGTCTTATGATTTCTATTATTTATTCATGATTTGATGAGGTATGTTAAGGTGCTTATGTTTTATGGGTAATGTATGATTTCATTATTATGTATATCTAAACTCATGTTTCCTTTCCATATTTTTATATCCCTTACTGAGATTTTTATGCTCATCCCATGTTTTTGAAATGTTTTTCACAGGTCAAGGGAATGGTACATGATATATTGATAAAGTCAAGGAAGTTTCAAGAAAGAATCCATGTTTTATTTTGAATATGTTTACATTGATGGAGAAAATGAATACTATCTTTTATGTAACCACTTTGTTTAAATGTTTAATGAAATGCATGTTTTATGATCAAATTTTCTAAAACTCTAAACCTGAAAAGATCCTCAATGTGTAATCTTGTAATAACTCAAGATGAAGTAAGGTTTATGTCTGGGGACTTATATTTATAATCCTTGAATTAATGTATTCTATATTTCAATACTTGTATAATCCTCCAATTAATTCCTTCCATCCATAAAAAATGGAATTGTTTTTAATTATTTATCTTTGTATGTTGATTCTCAACCAACATACTAAGGATGGTTTCAAAATATTGGTAATGGGTGAATCATGAATATAAGTACACAATGTTTCTAAAAATTACCCACTCCTAGTCCACAAATAAATGCATAATGAAATTTTTGAAAAATAATATTTTGATAGGACTGTTTAGGTCATCTGATACACACTCTATCAAAACATGTTACACTTCCCTTGAACCAACCCTTGATGCCACATTTGTCAATAATGTGTTACTAGGTCCAACAATGGTTCAAACACATCATCGCACCCTAAAACACTCATTTTACTTATATGATATATATTTAAAGGGTTACACCCCAAAATGTTCACGTAATATTTAATATGATGCATATGTGGAAGGCTCAACTCCTCCTTAAAAGTTGACCCATGTAGAATTAATAAATCAACTACAGACATTGTTTTTTATGATATTAACATATTAATAGATAGTTTTTTAATTATTTTATTGATCACACAGCCTTAGATTCCAAAGATACCTTGTTATTTCATGGATAACCAAAAAACAGCAACCATGAATCTCATCATTCATCATTTGTTGGGTAATCAACCAACCACCATTTAATCTTGTTTCCATGAATTTTGGACACACTGCAGACTGGTAAAACTCATAGAACATTTATATATATTGGTCATGAATCTATCATCAAGAATTTTTTTAAACTCAAACCTATGTTTTAAAAGTAATCACTAGGTTTGTGATATGAAATATTCAATACACAAACTCATCAGCTCTAAGAAGTCATTCTGAACATTTATAATTGGTCCATTAAAGTTGTGTTCCTCTAAATGAAATAAATTATTTTCCATAATACTCATCATTGTACCCACCATAGAAATTTCATGGGTAACATTTAAAAAAAACATTCATGGCACTTACTTCATCCTCTACTGAATGTGGTTCCAAAACCAAGATAACATGCTTATATTAATCATCAACGTGAATTTAAAAAACACCATTATCTGTTAAGTGTTATTTTATAGGTTTTATCGTAGATTTAAGAATGATGAGCACAATGAGTCATGACTAAGAACTTAATCTGTATCAAACGTAAAGTCCAAAAAAACTATTCAGTAGTGTTACCAGACACAATTATTTTTAAAATGTTTTCCTAAGCACTGGGATAAATCATCCTTATTTTGACAGATGAGGGATTCATATTATTAGTTAGTGCTACGTTTTTTGAAGGCTTATAACTCAGAACTTGGTAATATGTAGTTTAAAGTATTATTTAGATCTATGAAACATTTTTGATGGTTGAGATGCTATGGTTTAAGTTATTCTATTATATGTTCTATGTATATTGTTTTTTATGGAACATTGTTAGATTGTTACCACCAAGTGTTATTAGATTTTTTTTGATTATTTTGTTATATGTTCTCATCCGATTGTTTTGTCTAGAGTACTGGTACTAGGTCTATAGAATCTACTGCATTTTATTATTTATAAATCTAATTTTAGGAACAATTTTCACCAAAAGTAACAAAATAGACCATATACCACAGTGGTTTAAACTAACACTATAGTTTCATATTATTTTTAACAGAGTTAGCTAAAACAACCTCTAAGTAAATATATGTTAATTTTTTGATAGTGGTTATGTGTGTTTAGCAGTTGATTTCATGTAAAAAAATGAAAAATATTTATCGGAAGTTTAAAACACCACTAAAGATGGGATTTTTTCCTCGTATGAAAATGCCAGTAATCCCACTAAAATCCTCACATAATATTCTTACAACAACATTTTCCAAAAAAAACCACTAAATTAAAGAATCTTATACGTGTTGGATGTTGAATCCCAATTTAGATATGGTTTTATGAATCTTATGTAGAATCATATGGCAATAGATTAAACCATTCCTATATTTAACAAAACTGCCACTATAAGGTTCTTCTCTTGAAGTGTGATAGGACTAGAACACTTTGAATCTTGAGTTTTAGATATCACATCCTCCATCATTTGAGATAAAACAGCCATTCAAAAATATTAGATTTATATTGTAACTAAACATTAATAAACATATTTTAATTTAATTTATTTTTTCCACTCCACATGTATTTTGTGCTCATTTTTAAATTATATTGGTTAGATATTTTTTAATTAAATATTATAGAAAATATGATGGGTGTTAAAATATTAAAAAATATTATGAATATAATAATGTAAATAATTGAGAAATCTCTAGTACCATTGGAGTTGAAAGAAAGAGGATATACCCAAGGGGGACATAAGCTACCTATCAGGGATTCACTCCAATGTGTTTAGAAACCTAACTATTTTTATATGATTCTAATTAAATAATTTATTAATTTAAATATGTAATATTTTTTGTTTATTATTTCTCTTAATTATACCATGTGTCCTAAACTCTAGTATCTTATTAATCTTTTTTATCCAAGTGGAAAAAATTCTCTATCTAAGCTTAGATTCATGTACCATCTATTTTCAGGGATATAATAGAGTATGAAAATCCTTATCAAATATTTTATATAATATTGTTAAAATTTAAGGTCATTTATTTATCAAAAATAATAAATTTTTGTTTTTTATTATATTTTAAAATTTTAATTTATTATGGTAGATTATACAAATAATTATTAATGAAGTTTCTACTATTATTGTGGGTTGGGTGTTTCCTAAACACTCTTTAAAATTTTAACATGTTTATTAATTCATATGATGTGTTCATGTACATAATTGGGGGAAATTGTATTAAATGGGGCTAAGTTTTGTATCCTTTCAAGTTGAGTAGTGAGTAACAATTATCAAACATATGATTGTAAACATAAGTCTAATACATTGATCAAAAAAATTGAATGTCCCAAATCATTGGTAAATTATATAAAATCTATGATATTATAAACCATAGTGTGTATTCTTTCATATGACTAGTGTTAATAGAACATTACGGATGCCTTTGAGAGTTCCTTATCAATGGTAAATTCATCTATAGAGTATTCCAGCAATGGGTTGGCCACGTTATGTTCTTATGTAAATTATAGTGTATAATGTAACCATAATTTATGATATAAGTGATAATGGAGTGTTTTGATCCCTTTAAAGGATATATGGTTCAATTCTAAGTGTTTCTATGTTTATGGAAGGAATCATGTAGCTACCCTAGTGAATGAGTTACTTGTTTATATGTGTATGAGATATGATTATTGTCTTAATATCCCATAAATATGAGTTTATATGGGTTGGTGGATGAAAACATAGTGACACAAATATAATGAGTAAAGATTGTTTATAATAGGAAGAACAAGGATCATATGGTTGATGATTATATATAGGCTAGGGGTGTTGACCTGGGATATTTACCATGATTAGTGTGGATGAGTTGGTGGAGGCTGACCTAGGATCCCATCAGGATGATAATGAATTGTATTTTAGAGGATAAATTTGTATCCTATAATAGTTGTGATGATAATAGTTAGTGATAATCTATTTTTCTTCTTCTGATATGATTATAATTGACATTATACTGGCCTATGTTGTCTAGACCACTTATCTATGGTTCCCTTAAACACCTGATGATGAAAAAAAATTATGTTTACATTTTACATGATTCCATATCATATTATGCATTAAATAATATATTATTGCTTTATTTAGAAACACCTTCGGAGGTGGCCAACTAATTTTATATATTATACCATTCATGTTAATCATGGTGTTCATATAAGGGACAATGATCAAATTCATGTAAGGGAAACTACTAGATGTCTATGGGATGAGCTAAATATGGACAGAATAGATAATGATACATGACAATGTGAGGTATTAGACATAGTTTTTTGTCTTATGTATCCCTTAGCATTTACATTTTATATTATGACTTGTATGTAGTGGTCTTACCATATAATCCAGTATATAGTTTATGAATTATATGACATCAACATGGGATCATATTTTTTATATAATTTTTTAGTCATTGTGAAGGGATGTAAATGGTAATATTATTATTATTTATTTATTTGTTTTATAATGGTTTCCACTTTTTTAAATACTATTTATGTCTATACAGTCAATGGTAGATACCCCTCAAATTATTAATTGGACCTCATTTCATGAAAATATCCATTGGTATATAGGGAGGTAATCTTTATTTCATGTGATGAAAATGCTTCAAAACTACTTGGATTGACCATGTTGGGGATGCTAAAATGTGGTAACATAAGCATTCTTTGAAATTATTTACTATATGAGAGTAGTATTTAATGATATTACATGTGAATACATGGGATTGACACTATGATTATGCCTTATTAATAAAAGTGTGGGTAATGTCTATGTCACCTAGTTTTGGTATTATGATATTTTATGAGTATCATAATCATTTGATTTAATGAAATATATTTTCAATGATTTAATGTTTATTGTTTTATCATTTCCCAAAGTCGGTAGAGAACACGAGTTATATAATACCCTGACCTGGATTAGCCAAACATCATCTAAGTGGTGGTCATTATGTGTCACCATGAATTCCTCCCCAAACATCATACATTGTTGAAAAATAGAGAGTATAAAATACTATTGTGGTGAGGGTATTCCCACTAATATTGATCCATATTTTAATTATCCAATATTAGAAAAAACAATATGCTATTTACATATAACCTACACACTAAAAACTATATGAAATAAAATAAGGATCCATCAAGGCACCCATAGTCTGAAATAAAGAAAAGGAATAATTTTTACAAGGTTCATAAAATCATAATAGAGTTGAAACAATAGTAAATAACTTGATACATACATTATATAAATCAATTTACCACTATCTAGATCATATACAGAATAATTAATAAATGTAATTCGGCCACTATCTTTACTCAAATAATCCATTATATGCAACACTCATGCTTCATGACCTACTATCTAAACCATTTATCGTGATCAATGTGATATCTATTCCAGATTATAAAATAGGAATCTCTACCCATATACATCGAAACATAAGTATCATATATGGATAAAGGATTATTTTAAGGACCCATTGTGAATCCAAAAATTCCACATTGACACCATGTATTATAGTAATCAATTATAAGATCATGAAATGATTTTATAACAAGTATAATTCCTACTCATGCAATAAAACCACCTAGAAAAAAAACATGTAATACACATACAATCATACATGTTAGGTGGATGTGTGGTAACTATGCCACAAATATAGTAGATGATACCAAGTTTGGGTCTATGAAAAAATGAATAAATTCACCACACGTGACAACATAATTTATATAAAAAATTGAAGAGAAGTATTTTCAACGATGTTTTAACCAATACCCAATAATTCTAGGTAGGCTTTCCTAAAAATCATTATCACCCACAAGTTGTAGTGTAGGGTTTCATCAAATCCTTTCTCATACCATCTCACTTTGGGGAGGTCACATATATGTTCAATGGAAAACCTATCTCAATTAACATATTCCATAAATGATGTACCATGTAAATCAATTATCACTCATAGGAATCAACAAATTCAATTTCAATTAATATTTTATCACTACTGTTTCTTCTAGAAATAACACACATTTAAGACCCCATCTTGACATGGAAGTCATACCCGTTCCATCTCACTCATGGAATTGAAATAACTCGGGATTGAAAACATCCCATTGGGACCCCTCACTAATCTATATCACATAATCATCAAATTAATTGAATAAAAATATGGTACACAACCCATATAACAAATCACAAACTCATCTCCATGATCTTGGATCATTCAGAATCATCTCCACATCCTAAGGGTTTTAGAAGATCACCTCAACTTGAAATAAGATTTTATAATAAAAAATAACATCATGATATGCACATACAATCCTGAATCAACATTCAATAAGAAGTACACAAGGGAATCAGAATAGAGGGGAAAATAAAAAATTACCAATTCATTATCAAACGTGGAATAAACCTCATGGGAGAAAATGGACCCGAATAACTCAACCAATAACTTGTACCATTCACCCAATTACTAAACGAAATCCATTTGTTAATTATTTAAAAAGTGAAATACATTCAGTCTATCTATAAATAGTTCTTATTCCAAAATCCATTAAGATATAATTATAAAATAGGACTTCTATTTTGAAATACCATTTCTAAACCCATTTAATAAATCACCCATTTCTAGTGAAATTATCACCACATTTGAACCCATTTTAATATGAATTTAAAAATTAAACCTCTTTCTCTTTTAAATCTATCTCATACCACCATGAAAACTCTGATAAGGACCATCGAAACTCATTTAGCCTAGTTTTCACTATCAACGTGATAAAAAAATATTTTATACATCTTAAATATTAGTCTAACTTGATCATATAGAAATATATGAATTAGATAAAACTATCCATACACTAATAATATAATAATAATAATAATAGTTATGGAGCATGAAAAAAAACTACCAAAATAATAAGAGATAGATTAAATTGACGTTCATATAAGAAAACTGGTTATTCAAAAATCAATAACATGACCACAAAAAAACCTCCTTAACATCATTTAGAACACATATATTCAAATAAAAAATAAGAAATCAACTATCATATAATTTATATACTAAAACCTAAATTTTCATAAATAATTCTGAAATCTACAATAAATTTTATGGTGTTGAAACCATGAGTAATGGTGTGCATCCCTCTACTAGAACACACTTTTACAAAATAAAAACAAAATTCTCAAATCATTATCCTAGATCAAAAACCAGTTACACCCAAAATAAATAAAAAACTAAAAAATTTCTCAAGGAAATATATTTTATAGTGAAAAATAGAAGTAGGAAGGAATATAACTCTCAAGGAAGTCCCCTAAAGCAGCACATGAAAACATCATAATTGAAATGATTCCCCCATGATCTAATAAAATCACCACTTAAAAACACTAAACGTTGAACCAAAATAAAAGTATTAGTATGAGATAATAACAATGACAAGTATGTGAGGGACACAACATCAAATTGGTAAAATGAAACCATCCTGAAACACAAGAAAATTATGGGAGAAAAGTTAGGTGTGTGGGAGTGACTAGGGGACGTCCCTATCAATGTTAGTAAACACGAATGAGAAGAACAAGAGGTGGTTCCAAATAATATTCCATTATAATTATTATAATTCCATTAAAAAAAGAACATAGAGGTATGTGGTTACATGACCATGGAGGTCATAGCCCATCTCTACCTTTCACCCAATAAAGTCAGAATGTGACTAAGTGGGTCATGAACTGCCCAATATAGGAAGAGGTTTCACCTATTTACCATCCTATATCGTATATTGGACCTTACTCTTTATTTATTTTTTGAATAATCCTCAGTAGTGGTACTATTCCCCATGAAAAACTATTTCTGGCATGACCCTAATCTAAGATAGAATGATTGGAATGTTTTCGTAAAATTTTAGTTGCATGAATAGGCTTGCACTACTCCAAGACTAATCCATGAAATTGAAACACCAATATGGCCTCAATCTACATAAAATATTTATTAATACTTTCTGACACCAATATTTCTTATTTATATCGCATTTCATATAATGAACCCCTATTTGGAATTAGAATACATATTCCTTCTCAATCTAATAACCCAAATAATTTGTGGGTCATTAATTTCAAAAATCCATAAGAATAATAATATTTAAAAGAATATGGTAGTCCTTGAATCCTATTTACATAATTACCATGGTCATAAATTATGTATTAACACACAATGCAACATTTTTGATAGTCAAATGTGGTTCCTCTACTTAACACTATCTACGACCCCTAATTTTAGTAGTGTTCCCCTAAGAAGCCCAGTTTTATACTCAAACAACCTATATTAATGATATGATAATGACCCTAATGATGTTTCCACATCATTAGGTCCATTTTTATATTTCACCAGTGTAATTAATTCCATGGATGATGTATCTTGAAAATTATCTCTCCTCACACAATAACACATCATCACACTATCTCGCCATTATGCCTTATCTCCTGAAGGTGTTGATAGACCATAAAAACACACCAACCAAAGACCAAAACCTAAATTTTATGTTATTAATCTATTTGATACTAAACTAACCAAAAATAGGATGACACTCCACCATTATCTACTCATGCATCACATATCTAACCCTCTCTATAATTCCACTTTACCCATGATCTAAACCATTGTAATGGTCATGAACCAACAAACAATTTGATGTTTTCCACTATCAGAGTATCTTTATTATCCCCTCAATAAACAAGTTCATGTGATTATATACACCTGAAAGAATTAATTACAATTCATAATGATTTTATAACACAAATTTTGCATTCATCCACACACATTGATCTAAAAACATATAATTCTCGACTATTACTCCTCTTAAGTTCTTCTTTTTATCCCCGCCATAAGGAACCACTACAAACAATAGATTCTATTTAATGTCACTCACAACCATAGTAATCATATTTTGGAAGAAAATCTCAATTGTTCAAAACTGAAAAACCAACAAATCATATATCTTACTACTCAATCCAAATATAAAGCCTCAAACACACATGTTCATCTTATGTGGATTCCTCATAACAACCACAACATACCCACTAAATACCAAATCTAAATCAATATCTAATTGGTCTAACACCAAAATAAATGAGAACATACTCTCTATATGAATTGATATTATTTTTCCACCACCATACCAAATTAAAAATGAACCACCAACCTCAAATGAAAATTCCAATAAAATGTGAATCATAAATAGAAATTCATAATTTTGGGATCTAGTTCACTAACATAAAAAATAAAACAATACATTAATACTAGGAAAAATAAGTCACTATTATCTTATTTTAAAACAATGAAATACGAATTATTACTTCAATTTTTAAAACACTTATTATAATCCATGTATTTTCACTAAAAACCATGGTAAAAGAAATTTCTATCCTAAAATGTACTTCTTTTGAAAACCGCATGGAATTTCAAAAACCATTTTATATATAATTGCCAATGATTTTTGAAATTTTAATTTAAAACCATTTTCCCAACTATCTTCATAAATTTATGATATCCCTAATAATTTTAAATTCAGGGACTCTATGAAAAATTCTTGATAAAAAGACTTTTGAATTCCATTTACACAGGACTCATGAAACCAATTGAGTATTATTTTTGAAACCATATTTGTCATAAAAATTACAGTGTCTGCAAAAACATTTCCCTATTGGAATAAATATTCACAATCTCAATCATTAAAAAAATTCTTTAAAATACATATTAATATAATCACCTGATGTATTTTAATCTAAAATGCCTATATAATATTATATATTTTTTAATTAGTAATATATTTTGATAATGAAACATGTTGAACAACAACACCCATGGGAGTAAGTAACAATCCCTATGAATGCTACTGTCAGGATTCATAAAAAACTCACTAGATCCCAAAAGTTCCCTACAAACCATCATGAAGCTTCTCAATCATACAATGTGATTCTAGGATAAACCCATATACTCACTAATAATATAATTCCTAGTAACAAAACTATATTTCCAATGGAATCATATATTTTGCCTAATGTAATTATTATTAATCATGAACTCAGTCTAATACTCGAGTCTTAAAAACCTAACTCTTTCTCAAACTACACTATTCTATCCATAAACATTTTCTCATACAATTTTATCACATAACATCTTGGAATGCATGAATAGTTCTTATGATAGGGTCCTCACGAGACATAAATAATTTCCCATTTTATATTATAGGTTTCCACGTAATTGTGTGACCCTAAAAAATCATTTTAAGACTATTAAATATAATATAATGTCTAATGGGCATACTATAATATTCAAAATATTCAGTGTGACCCATTTATTATACATACAGACCAAAAACCTATTGGAAAAAAATTGAAAACATGATTCCCATAGACCAAAATAGATTTAAGATGATTTTATATATGATGAATTGTAATATTAAAGATCAATAACTGCAATAGATATAATGAAACTGACATCATATACATGAATGAACTACTCTCCAAAACACATATTGAATAAATTACAAAAAATTGACTCTAGGCCGACTCACCTGAACCAAAATATTTATTCCTTATTCTCAATGGCCTTATAACTGAGACACTTCTACAAATCAAAGAGACTGTTCTATCATAAAGGAAAATAGGAAGGTCTACACTTATACATTGAAATCCACGGCAATTTCATTAGTAGGGATGATTCAAATTACCAAGTAGGAACATCCAATTCAATTATTATTTTAAATAATAATTATATCATGTGGAAATGAATGAAAATAATATATATAAGTATATTGATTCATGATAATGAATTACATCCACCCAGAAATAAAACAATCAATGCACATACCAGAATACTTATCATTTTATTATGTGCTAACTAGGAAACCCCAACACTAGACCATAATATCTTTAGATCCACTAAGTAATTAAAAGAATCACCTCCTGTTGTAATATTATCCATACAATAATATACATGGTTGGGATTTTTACCATGTAGACAGACAATACTAAAATATTCCTAAGGGGGTGTCATGTATAATCACATCCATTATATCATGGTGTTGGGTATGGTTTCCTCATGTACCATACATAGAAATTTTCACATAAGAGAGGTTGTGAAAATGTTTCCAAGATACCCCTTTTCACCATGGGTTGTCAAATAAAAAGTACCCTATCCAGACATTCACATTCATAGGAGGTCAAACATCCCATAACAGAAATCAAATTTTTTATAATGTTGTCGCAGACATCCCATTTGGCATGCTACGCATCCATGTCAGGGTGGGCCTAACAATTTAATATCACTAATTGTGGGGATATTTCATGAAATCCATACCCCATCAATGAGATTCCACTGCAATCACATGTACATCATCAGAACATACATGAAACAACTTTACATGGATTTTATCCAATCACACACCTATCTAATTCATTTGTAGGTACAGGTCAGTTGAGACCAATGATTTCACATCTCCTCACACATCTATGTTCATGGGTTATCATCTCTTACTATCTTTATCAAACAAAAAACATGTGTTTTTCCTTATAATTTTTATCCATCACATATGGAAGACTACTAGGATCCTTCAAAAACATCCTTATCCACTACGTAGTTTTGGGGATCACTATAACTCAACTAAGTAATTGTACCAAAAATTTAAAATCCTTGACATTCACACACAATCATGCACCCCCATGTGAAAATTGACCCACAAAGAAATCATATTAAGGGTCGCCTACAGTGGAATACATCAATTAAAGAAAATTTTCAATCACCCACACATGGTAAAATGGAAAAAACAAATCAACTTGACCCTTTCATAAATCCCTTGAAAAATAACCAGAATACATTTTCTAAATAAATTAGAAAGGAAACCACATGGATTATTACTCACTAATAACTTTGCTAAAATATCATCAAAAATTATTTATAAAACACTTCTCGCATTCTGAAAAAAAAATTAAATCCCTTTTATCAAATCACTCATTTCCAATTAAATTCCCATTGAAGTCGAACCCCATTTTAGAATTTTTTTTAAGAAATAAATTTTTTTCTTATAAAACAACTCATGATATAAATTAAACAATAAAGAGGTCCACTCAGAATATTTTGACCATGGAACAACAGTTAAACCATTAAGAGTGATATACGATCCATAATAACTATTATGATGATGTGAACACATCAAAATATATGAATGAGATCAAACAAGTAATGAAACATGAAGAAATTAATTATAATAATGGGAAAAAACTAAAATCCCATAAATTATTAGGGAAAACAAAAAAATATGTCCACCTACCCCAATCAGACATCCTTAAATCATTTCCAAGATCATAAAAACATTCATCAAGTTTTTGATCACTAATCTCTTAAATAAATCCCATTAACTTAATAAAAAGTATATTAACACTAATGAAAGAAGTTAGAATAATTGATTAAAAACTCATATAGTGGACTCATAGAACCAAAACCATGACCAACTGGTGGTGTTCTACTCCCAAAAAACACCCATTTCTAAGCCACAAAAAGCCTCCAAATCTTATATCTAAATAAACAACCAATGTAACCATTATCTAATAAAATGACGAATTAAATTTATTGAGAAATATTTCAAAATTAGAACAATGTGTGGTTGTTATAATACCTTAACCTTGTATTCCCATTAAAATCACACATGTAAGTTCCGTCATGTGGAATGATTTCACCATTCTTTAAGGAAATAATTTCAGGGAAATTCATGTAAATAAACTAAAATTGGAGGATAAATTAGTGGTACTATCATCGGAAAAGAGATGATGAATATCTCCTCAAATTATACTGATGAAATGATATTTAAACACTAAGATTAATGTATGACCCTGAAAGAGAGTGCACCCTATAATATGGATTCTTCTCTACCTTGGGATAACTATAATGAGAAAGATATTAAAGGGTTCTAAATAACATCCAATATAAATTACCAATATACCACTAAATGTTAACCGACCATTGTTCGTGGTGAGACCATGTTGGGGAGCAATGTGATGTACCCCACTACATAATATAGTAATGGTACGACTAATGTTGTTATTGTGCATCCACTCCAAATAGTGAGGACACACCTTTTTGTATCCCACATTGCAGTAATTTACTTATTTGTTTATAGTGAAATCACTTCTACAGAGATATCCGACATCCAAGACATTACCATCATGGCATGACCCTCAACCATAAAAAGATGACGGACTAGATATTATAACATAATAGTAAAATTGCACCTAACAAAACATCTAAAACACCAATCTTAGCACCCAAAACACCACTAGGGCATCAATAAAAATAAAAAATCATCTCTTAGATATTTTTTAACCTTTGGATTTATGATCTATGTCCCAACTAAATTAATAAAAACCACTCAATAATGGAAGTTCAATTTCCCTCTCAAACTAACAACCCCAATTTTTTTTGGGAATTTACATGTTCATACATCAGTTTTACAACTCATGTTGAAATTAAAATTTATTAAATGTGTATGGTTTCTAAAATGGTTACATATATGTGTTTGGTATAATAATGACTTGATAATAATTATATAATTTATATATATGTTTTACTAGTAGAACATTCCCTTACTAAACCAATGGATATTGATTCCAAATGTAATAATTATCTTGTTACGTATAATGAGGACTATATGTTGGTTTTGAACTCAACCTTGATAGTATGTAGATTTCATATTGGACACTTAAATTTTATAGAGATCATAACTAAAAAGGTGTTTCACAATTAATGAGAAAAATTTCATGAAACTATAATTCCTAAAATGTTATGTCAAAAAAATTTAAGTAAATTTATTATGTCACGAGTATTTTAATTTCATTGATATTCCACCATTATTGACTCTAATAAAGTCTCAAGAGAGTGGGGTGGGGGGATAATAATCTATATGTAGTAACATTGTAGCCTCTGATGGATTCGTCTCTCATAGGGATATTTTAATATGTTTTATTCTATATGGTTCATGGGGCCATGTGAAATATTTTTCTGTCCAGTAACACAAGAGATTCCTAAATATAGAACGCATATATCTCCAAGAGTATAGGTGGTATATAATGAATTTTTTTTTGATTGAATCACTTTAGAGTACATATGATCAAATTAAGACCCACGTTGACTAGGTGGTTAAGATAATTATCTATGTATTATAGGGATCAACCAAGTTTTAGTTAAATGTTTTGGAGAAACACTAAAATTAATGATATCATGTTTTATGATATCCAATAATTACAGTATAAGTGATTAGATACTAGATAACAATATCATAGATATACATAGATTTTCATTATATTGTATACTGAGGAATGTTGTGGGTGTTATTTCATTCATGTATCACTACTACATCATGCGTTCATTTCTTTTATTTATACATCAATAAAAATGATTCATTGATGCATATATATATGACTAGGCAAATAAATATAAATTTTCAAATGGTTATATAAAATATCTACAGCATTGTAATTTATTTAATACAATGGGATGATTTAGAATCATTATAAATTATGATTATCATTAAAAAATAAATAGACACTATAAATGGGCTGTCATCACACCCAAAAATGAAATCCATAGAGCATCCAAGCCTAGATATAACACTCTTCTTGCTCAAGGTGATTCATTTATATTTCAGGTAAAGATTCAATCACAACTATTAATTGTTAATATCAACTTTTTATGAATGAGTATCTAATGAAGTTGATAATTCATTAGAGGAAGGAAGCATTTAGATGCTTTTATGGTGATCCCTAAAAAATATACAATATTGATGGCTAGAAGATGGAATTCATGATAAATATGGTTTCCTCATTTTATTTTCATTATATTGGATATTTGATATTATTGAAGATAGATTGACACTTTCATGGAATTATTCCACTACTAATGATCTCTAAATGATCACCCAAAACTTATCAATGTTATCAAAGAATGCATCTTGAATGGATCAAGGCAATTTTATACCTGTTATTAAGTAGACATTCAGGACATAAAGTGTTTCAATTCATAACTATAACATATTGTGATGTAATAATTTAGTGTTTCTTATTAATAGATTACAATAAACACATATCATAACGTAAAATATAGAAACATCCATGCATTTTAACTTATTTTTAGTCTAATATATCTAATATCATATGTTATGATTGAATCGAGTTTTCTCCCAAAAATAGATCACAACATATTTATTATTTCAGAGATATAATCAATGAAGATTTCTGTAATACAACAATTCATATCATATGAAATGATATCAAATATATTTAATAGTTTTTAACTCACTATTATCAATAATAATATACTATTGAAAAAAATTGTAGAATATTCAATTTTTCAGTACATTTGATAATAGTTCATTACGTTTTTATAAAATATAAGTTATTGTTTTTTTTAAATTTTATATTTATTATGGAAAAATTATATTTTACTAGTTCATATTTAGAAATTTTAGTTTCGAAAATAATTATAATATATTTTTGTTGGTTTATTGAATAATAATATCCATATTTATAAATTTTGTATAACATATAAATATTGTGTTTATATTATTTGTGGATAAATTGCATCTATTAGTAAATTAAATAAAGAATCCAGAACTAAGGAATAAGAATCATGCATGGATAATGTAATAAAACATGTGATAATAAATATTCTACATGATATGTGAGTTATGAATTTAATGTGTATAAAATAAAAATAGTTTTTTTGAGACATTGAAAATAATACTAATCGAATACTAACATTATGAATAATTCTAATATAGACCATAAAAAACATCAATCATCTAACTAGAATGATCTTCTAAACCATGTTTTCCAAGAATTAGTTTTTGTAAGGCATAGTGAAAATGGGAAACTCTAATAGTTATGTAACAAAATCCTACTATTATATTTTGATAAAACATTTCTTGGATACTGTAAGAGTTCTTATATGAGAGGAATAATATTAAGTATATCCATATGAATGATTTAAGAAAATAGACATACAATAATCTATATATGGATCATAATATCATTTATTGGGATGATTATCTTTCAAAATTACCATGTTGTGGGAGGAATTCAGAGGTAGACCCCATAAATAGTAAAATATAGGTTTTGGCTCTATAAATTGATATGATGTATGGGGTGGTAATTTTATGTGGGTGTAAATTCTTTAGAATTATACAATAAAAATACATAAAACATGATACTCACCCTTAGATACATATTTTTAATAGATTATAGAATATTTCACGATAATCATTTTGAGGCATTTTGTAGGTATAACATATATAATAGTTAAAAATTGGTATATATTGTTGAGAAGTTTTCTCAAAGGAAGAATTTTGAGAATATGAATCGGGATGTTATAGAGGTCATTTTTTATGATACATCTAAAATATGGGTAGTAAATATTTGGTGTGTTTCACGTATTTGTACTTATAAAAACCAAATCTTATATATAAGATAAATATAGAAGGGTGAATTATATATTAATTTTACCAATAGAGTAAGAGTTTATAAAAATGAAATAGGTAAATATTATAAAATAATGCTTAGTGGATTAATTAAATAATTAGAGAAATATTATTATATAACCACAATAAATATAAATTTAATATCATTACCTTCTTTATATTATAAGGTATTTTCCTTTAATATTAATTATTTTTTCTATATATAAAAATGAATGTTTTCATGGAATCAGAAATTTTATAGATGATTTATATCTTTCAGGTCTAGATAATCCAATCTATATTAATTTTAATAAGAAGTCCATGTATAATTATAGTTACACCAATGGTTGGTATTACCACCATTGATAGAAAAATGAAAAAAAAACATCCAAGAAATACATAGATTTTTATTTTTGGACTGATGTGATGAAAAATTATTTGATATATCTAAATATGACTTATTGGGAAATATGTCTAATGTAACATTAATTATGAAAGTTTAAATAGCTAGTGGTCAATTAGATCTTGTTCATAATAACATTCAATATTCTATTTACATATAACCTACACACTAAAAACTATATAAAATAATATAAGGATCCATCAAGGCACCCATAGTCTAAAATAAAGAAAAGGAATAATTTTTACAAGGTTCATCAAAACGTAATAGAGTTCAAAAATTAGTAAATAACCTGATACATACATTATCTAAATCAATATACCACTACTTAGTTCATATAATGAATAATTACTAAATTGAATTTGGCCACTATCTTTACTCAAATAATCCAGTATATGCAATACTCATGCTTCACGACCTACTATCTAAACCATTTGTCACGATCAATGTGATATCTATTCCAGATGATAAAATAAGAAGGTCTACCCACACACATCGAAACATATGTATCATACATGGATAGAAGGTTATTTTAAGGACCCATTGTGAATCCAAAAATTCCACAACGACACCACGTATTATAGTAATCAATTATAAGATCATGAAATGATTTTATAACAAGTATAATTCCTACTCATGCAATACAACAACCTAGAAAAAAACATGTAATACACATACAATTATAAATGTCAGGTGGATGTGTGGTAACTATTCCACAAAAATAGTAGATGATACCTAGTTTGGGTCCATGGAAAAATGAATAAATTCACAACACATGACAATATAATTTATATAAAAAATTGAAGAGTATTATTTTAAACCATTTTTTTTAACAAATACCCAATGATTCTAGGTAGGCTTTACTAAAAATCTTTATAACCCCCATGGTGTAGTGTAGGGTTTCATCTAATCTTTTCTCATACATTCTCACTTTGGGGAGGTCACATATATGTTCAATATAAAACCCGTCTCAATTAACATATTCCATAAATGATGTACCATGTAAATCAATTCTAACTCACGAGATTCAACAAATCCCATTTTAATCAACATTTTATCACTAATGTTTCTTTTAGACATAACACACATTTAAGACCCCATATTTAACATGGAAGTCATACCTGTTCCATCTCACTCCTAGAATTAAAATAACTCAGGATTGAAAACATCCCATTCGGACCCCTCACAAATCTTTATCACATAATCATCACATGAATTGAATAAAAATATGGTACACAACCTATATAAAAAATGACAAACTCATCGCCATTATCATGGATCTTTCAGAATCACCTCCACCTAATAAGGGTTCTAGAAGATCACCTCAACATGAAATGGGATTTTCTAATAAAAAATAATGTCATGGTACGCATGTACAATCCTGAATCAACATTCAATAAGAAGTACACAAGGGAATCAGAATAGAGGGGAAAATAAAAAATTACCCATTCTTTATCAAACGTGTAATAAACCTCATGGGGGAAAATAGACCTGAATAACTCAATGAATAACCTGTACGTTTCCCCCAATGACTAAATGAATTCAGATTTTTATTTATTTAAAAGGTGAAATACATTCTATCTATCTATAAATAGTTCCTATTCCAAAATCTATTAAGATATAATTATGAAACTTCACTTTTTATTTGAAATACCATTTCTAAACCCATTTAATAAATCACCCATTTTCTAGTGCAATTATCACCCCATTTGAACCCATTTTAATATGAATTTCAAAAATTAAACCTCTTTCTCATTGAAATCCATCTCATACCACCATGAGAACACTGATAAGGACCGTCAAAACTCATTTAGCCCAGTTTTCACCATCAAAGTGATAAAAAAAATATTTGATACATCTTAAATATTAGTCTAATTTGATCATATATAAATATATGAATGGGGTCAAACTATACATTCAAAAATAAGATAATAATAATAATAATAATGGAGCATGAAAAAAATAACCAAAATAATAAGAGACAGAATAAATTGACAATTATCTAAGATAATTGGTTATTCAAAAAGAAATCACATGACCAAAAAAACCTCCTTAACATAATTTATAACATATATATTCAAATAAAAAATAAGAAATCCACTGTCATATAATTTATAGACTGAAACTTAAATTGTCATAAATAATTCTGAAATCTACAATAAATTTTATTGTGCTGAAACCATGAGTAATGGCGTGTGGCCCACCACTAGTACACACTTTTAAAAAATCCAAAAAAAATCCTCAAATCATCATCCTAGATCAAAAATTAGTTACACCCAAAATAAATAAAAAAACTAATTAATTTATCAATGAAATATATGTTATAGTGAAAAATAAAAGTAGGAAGGAATAGAACTCTCAAGGAAGTCCCTTAAAAGCAGCACATGAAAAAATCATAATTGGACAGATTCCCCCATGATCTAATAAAATAACCTCTTCATAAAACTTATCGTTGAACCAAAATAAATGTATTAGTATGAGATAATAACTATGAAAATTATGTGAGGGACACAACATCAAATTGGTAAAATGAATCCTTCCTGAAATGTAGAGACCTGAAGCCTGACGTACATAGACTTTACATTACTTTTGCGGAATACTTAGTACATAACAAAAACACACACACACAAGGATCGTAATAGTTTAGTGTCTTTGGAAACTCGGAACGTAATATTCTAATCGTGGTGAAAGATCTTCAATATCTCCCATAAAGATCTTCCCCCTTTTTTTACCTAAAACCTTTCTTTATATCCTGGGGAATAGAAAACATAAAAAGGGTGAGCTCAAATGCTCAGTAAGGGTATACAAAAGAAAAATCAATCACATCATATTCATAAGAACACAACTTTTGGAAATCTTAACCTGCAAAAGAGAGCATAATTTCATAACATGGGATAAATCATGGAAGTGAAATGTAATCACAATAATCATAACTTAAAACATGAAACTTTGTGGCATTCACACATAATCATAGAGAATCATTTCTTGTTAGTCAAGACTAATTGCCAAGACTATCTTAGTGGACAAAGTCCCTTTCTGAATCGAGTAACCCTCGTTTCAGTCCTGTTTCACTGAACCGGTATAATCTACCGTTCCAGCCCTGTCTATCTCATGAGATATAAAATCTTTACCCAATGCATTGGAGGGAGATATAGGTCCCACCCATCTTATAATGAATCCTTTCTTATGTGTGCCACATAATCATAAAACATACATCATCGCATAACACATATAACAAAAATGGGATTCTTGAAACATCATGACATCATAAATCAATTCATATATGATAAAGGAATTCATAAACATAATTCCATCACAACATAGTCAAACCAATGTAAAAATATGGATAGAAACAGAACCCTTTATTATCTTAGATGGAAAATAATTTTGATAAAACACTTGAATTGAATTCTTGAGGAAAATATCCTTTCTTCTTCAAAAACATTTTTCCTTTCATAACATGTCATACAACTTTTAAATAAAAGAAGTTGATTAAAAATAAACTTGAAAACTTGTAAAGGAAGCTTCTTTGAAGTAATGTTTTAAACATCCATTCATGCCGTATAAGTTAAAAAAAACATTCTTCGTACTTTTGTCGGAAAAGTCAAAAAGTACCTCGTACGGAAAAACGACAAAAGATTCCTTTCATATTCTTTACAAAAACTCACCTAAGGGTAAAATTGGATTTAAACTATTTCAAGTGGATGGAAACAATATTACATATTGAGGGAACATGGATGTGGATGATAAAATACACCCCAGTAAATACTTACGAATAAACAATCTCGGATAAAAAATGAGATTGTGATATTTCCCTTACCTTAGGTCCAATTTGCTTCGTATGTGTCCGAACCTCCTGTATAATGATTTAAATAATGTCATTGACTTATTACAGAATCATATTCATTGTTATGATATCATATATGGTTCACTTATGACATTATATTACCCGTTCTTTTGTAAATTCCATGTTAAAGAAGCGTTTTGGGTAAAATCGTTTCATTTATCGTGGGTGTTTTGACTTGTTGTTCTTGACATCATTATTACTTATATCATGATTTACTTACTTCCAGAATATAAAATATGATTTATATATCATATATATTCAGTATATATATATATATAATAGATAGATAAATAAAATGAAAAACACCATTCATGGAGACGGTAGTCCGTACGTACGCATGAACGCTGTTTTTCTTTCCTTATTGTCTTGAAATGGAAGTAAGTAGATGACATACATATGTATATATATAAATAAATCCAGTAGCTTTATAATGTCATATATTTCATTATTATTTCTTATATATCCATTATAATCATTCTTAAATGGTTAACATGGAGAATGAATCTCATCGCGTCGTGGAGACGGTAGTCCGTACGTACGCACGAGCGATGATATCATTTCTATAAATATTGAATTGAATTGGAGTGGATTATACAATATATCAGAATCAATATGATGTTGTAATAACTATGTATATTTATTCTTTACACCATTATACCCATCCATGTAAGGTGGTGGTGGAAAATAGATTACACCACGGCGTGGAGACGGTATTCCGTACGTACGCACGCGCGGTGATTTCTTTTTCCGTAGGATGGATAGATGGTGAAATAGGGTTGTTTCATACTTATAATAACATATCGGTATATGAGTGATACTGATGTTATTACTTCATAATGAAACAACCTAAGAAGAAGAAGTGGAAGAAGAAATAAAGATGAAAGAATTGGTAACGGTAATTACCTCTTCTTTGAAGTGCCTCTTTGAGACCTCCTCTTAGGGCACTAGAATTGGTCTTTGAGGAAGACCAGAACCTCTAGGATGTTTCTAGGGAAGTGGAGAAGAGATTTTGGCAGGGGTTGGATGAGCTTGAGTGCTCAAATTGGTGTGAGGAGGAGGGGGAGAAGGTGTCCTTTTATAGGGGAGGAGAGGGGCACCTTAGGAATATCTCAAAATATTATTTTATATTAAAGTCAAAATCGGTTTATAATGGTTCCAAAGGGTCTTATTTAGAAGCTAAAGTGGGGATGGGTCGAAATCCTATCAACCAATAGAATTTAGACAAGTTTAGGATATTATTTTAACCTTATCAATTAGATTTAACTCTAAGTTAAATAATTTAACTTTTACCATGTCTTTTTGTTTGCTTTCACTATATGGTTAATAAACTTACTATAACATGCCAAAAGAACCCCAAATTGTTTTTTATTAATATATATATCCTTATCTAAGTCATTTGGCCGAACCTTAGATTTTTAGGAATACAATAACAATTAATAATATAATATTTGATTTAAAAACTATTTTGTGTCAATTTTGACACTATTTGATATATGATTTTTGTGAAAGTCATAACAGAATTAAATGTTCGAACCAAGTTGATTAAATCAACATTAATATATCATAGTAACCTAGAAAATTAGTGGAATTCATAAAAAATCTCAAATTACATTTATTTTGGTGTTTATAACATCAATTATGTCAATATTTCATTAATAAGATAATTACTGCATCATCGATGTGTCATAAATAAATTAACTTATTTTATGTCTAAAAATTACAAATAAAATATCATCATGTAGGAAATCTTTTTATCTTTCTAATGAATATTTACAATCGAATTTATCTTATGTATAACCCCATATTAAAAATGATTTACTTATTAAACATTGATTTTAACTATTTTAACCTTTCTTTAAATAAATTAATAATAAATGTCCTAATCTAATCCAAGTGGGCCTAAATGGTCATATTTTATTCCTAAGTTTGTTTTTGGTCGAATTACACTTGTCCAATAGAATTAGGACATGTTTTAGGGTAATAGTAATATCATATTTACCCTTAGTTACCCTATTTACTATTAACCGCGGTAAAAAAAGTAAAAAGTTACTATTCACCAAAAAATTATTTTCATCTCATTGAACCACATTTTAGTCCTTGATATTAACCGTGTCTCTCGGATTTTCGAAATTCCATTCACAGAAGAGGCAAAATTAAGTTTTATGAAAAATTCAGTTTTTTTTAACTACCACTTAGTAGTTTCACTATTCATCAAAAATTGATGTTTTTCAGAACAATGCCAAAATTTTATCCTAAGCTATATTTCATATTACGAATTCAAAAATGAAATCTATTTTAACAAATTCATAACATAGAAGTTGCATTAATTAATTTTATAATTAAATCCTGCTGTTAAAATAAATAGCGTGTTTTTAGGAAACAATATATATCAAAAGATTGACACTTGATTATGTCTGGTTTAAATGTGAAATTACAACCAATGACCAACATTGTATTAAATTGTAAAAATATATTCTAAATATACTTTAAAACCACTCAAATTAATAATTTATCACTATTAATTATTTCGATTAAAAAAGTTGTTTTTAATTATAATTTAGTAATTTTCACTATTCATCAGAATATGAAAGTTATCCGAAAAGTACTAAAATTTCACCCTAGGCGAAATTCGATACTCCGAATCCAAGAATGAAGTTCATTTTGAAAAATAAGATTTACAGAATTTTAAAAAGTGGTTATTACTATTCATAACGGCTAGTTTTAATAATATTTTAATAGCACATCGTTGTTTAGTGAAACTCGGTATTGCGTATTACACATGCTATCGAGGAAGGTCGCGATTACGTGTAATGCAAGGCAAGACAAGGATGCGTGTTGTGCAAGCTCCTTTTGGTGTAGCGTACAACACAAGACATTAATAAAATTAAAAAGAATATTTTTTTATAAAATCTTGGGCTGTTACATGAAACACATAAAAATTTATGGTAGAAAAGTTGGGAGTGTGGGTGTGACTAGGGGACGTCACTATCAGTTTTAGTAAACATGAATGAGAAGAACAAGAGGTGGTTCAAAATAATATTCCCTTACAATTGTTATAATTCCATTAAAAAAATAATATATAAGTTTGTGGTTACATGACCATAGAGGTCATAGCCCATCTCTACCTTTCACCTAATAATGTCGGAATGTGACTAAGTGGGTCATGGACTGCCCAATATATGAAGAGGTTTCACTTATTTACCATCCTCTGTCGTATATTGGACCTTACACTTTTTTTGTGAATAATCCTAGGAAGTGGTACTATTCCCCATGAAAAAATATTTGTGGCATGACCCTAATCTACGATGGAGTGATTGGAATGTTTATGTGAAATTTTAGTTGGATGAATAGGCTTGCACTACTCCAAGACTAATCCATGAAATTGAAACACCAATATGGCCTCAATCTATATAAAATACTTATTAATACTTTCTAACACCCATATTTAGGATTTATATCCCATTTAATATAATGAACCCCTGTTTGGAATGAAAATATAGATTCCTTCTCAATATAATGTCCCAAATCATTTGTGGGTCATTAATTAAAAATATCTATAAGAATTATAATATTTTAAAGAATATTGTAGTCCTTGGATCCTATTTAAAAAATAACCATGGTCATAAATTTTGTATTAACACAGAATGTAACATTTTTGATAGCCAAACGTGGTTCCTCTACTTAACACTATCTATGACACCTAATTTTAGTAGTGTTCCCCTAAAAATCCCAATTTTATTCTCAAACAACCTATATTAATGATAAGATAACGGCCCTAATGATGTTTCCACCTCATTAGGTCCATTTTTATATTTCACCTGTGTAATTAATTCCATGGATGATGTATCTTAAAAATTATCTCTCCTCACACAATGACGCGTCATCACACTATCTCGCCATTATGCCTTAGCACTTGAAAGTGTCGATAGACCATAAAAACACACCAACCAAAGACCAAAACCTAAATTTTATGTTATTAATCTATTTTATACTAAACTAAAAAAATAGGATGACACTCCACCATTATCTACTCATGCATCACATATCTAAACCTCTCTATAATTCCACTTTATCCACGATCTAAACCATTATAATGGTCATGAACCGACAGACAATTTGATGTTTTCCACTATCAGAGTATCTTTATTATCCCCTCAGTAAACTAGTTCATGTGATTATATACACCTACAACCAATTAATTACAATTCATAATGAATTTATAACACAAATTTGGCATTCATCCACACACATTGATCCAAAAACATATTATTCTCAACTATTACTCCTCTTAAGTTGTTATTTTTATCCCCTCCATAAGGAACCACTACAAACAATAGATTATATTTAATGTCGGTCTAAACAATAGTAATCATCTTTTGGAAGAAAATCTCAATTTTTACAAACTGAAAAACCAACAAATCATATAACTTACTACTCAATCCAAATATAAAACCTCAAACACACATGCTCCTCTTATGTGGCTTCCTCATAACAACCACAACATACCCACTAAATATCCAATCTAAACCAATATCCCATTGGTCCAACACCTAAATAAATGAGAACATACTCTATATAGGAATTGATCTTATTTTTTCACAACCATACCAAATTAAAAAATGAACCACCAACCTCAGATGAAAATTCCAATAAAATGTAAATCGTAAATAGAAAATCAGAATTTTGGGAACTAGTTCACTAACATAAAAAATAAAACAATATATTAATACTAGGAAAAATAGGTACTATTATCTTATTTTAAAACTATTAAATACGAATTATTACTTTTATTTTTAAAACACTTATTAGAATCTATGTATTTTCACTAATAACCGTGGTAAAAAAATTTCTATCCTAAAATTTCCTTTTTTTGAAAACTGCAGGGAATTTCAAAAACCATTTTATACATAATTGCCAATGTTTTTTGAAATTTATATTTAAAACCATTTTCCCAACTATCTCCTTAAATCTATGAAATCCCTAATAATTTGAAATTCAGGGACTCTATGAGAAATTCTTGACAAAAAGAATTTTGAATTCCATTTACACATGCCTCATGAAACCAATTGAGTATTATTTTTGAAGCCATATTTTTCATAAAACTTACAATGTCTACAAAAACATTTCCCTATTGGAATAAATATTCACAATCTCAGTAGTTAAACAAATTATTTCAAACACATATTAATATAATCACCTAATGTATTTTAATCTAAAATGCATATATTATATTATATATTTTTTAGTTAGTAATATATGTTGATAATGAAACATGTTGAACAACAACACCCATGGGAGCAAGTAACAATCCCTAAGAATGCTTCTGTTAGGATTCATAAATAACTCACTAAATACCAAAAGTTCTCTAAAAACCATCATGAATCATCTCAATCATACATTTTAATTCTAGGATAAACCAATATACTCACTAATAATATAATACCTGGTGCCAAAACAATATTTCCAATGGAATCATTTATTTTGACTAATGTAATTATTATTAATCATGAACTCAGTCTAATACAAGAGTCTTAAAAACAAAACACTTTCTCAAACTACACTATTCTATCCATAAACTTTTTCTCATACAATTTTATCACATCGCATCTTGGAATGCATGAATAGTTCTTATGATAGGGTCCTCACGAGACATAAACAATTTACCATTTTATATTATAGGTTTCCATGTAATTATGTGACCCTAAATAAATCATTTGAAGACTATTAACTATAATACAATGTCTAATGGGAATACTATAATACACCAAATATTCAGCATAACCCATCTATTATACATACATACCAAAAACCTATTGGAAAAAAATTAAAAACATGAACCCATAGACCAAAATAGATTTAAGATGATTTTATATATGATGAATTGAAATATTAAAGATTAATAACTGCTACAGATATAATGAAACTGACATCATACACATGAATAAACTACTCTTCAATACACATACTGAACAAAAAACAAAAAAAATGGACTCTAGGCCGACTCACATGAACCAAATTATTTATTCCTTATTATCAATGGCCTTATAACTGAGACACTTCTACAAATCAAAGAGACTGTTCTATCATGAAGTAAAATTGGAAGGTCTACTCCTATACATTGAAATCCATGTCAAGTACATTAGTTAGGATGATTAAAATTACCAAGTAGGAATCTAAAATTCAATTATTATTTTAAATAATAATTATATCATGTGGAAATGAATGAAAATCATATATATAAGAATATTGATTCATGATAATGAATTACATCAACCCAGAAATAAAACAATAAATGCACATACCGGAAAACATATCATTTTTTTATGTGCTAACTAGGACACCCCTACACTAGACCATAATATATTTACATCCACTAAGTAATTAAAAGAATCACCTCCTGTTGTAAAATTATCCATACAATAATATACAGGGTTGGGTTTTTTACCATGTAGACAGAAAAAACTAAACTATTCCTGAGGGGGTGTCATGTCTAATCACATCCATTATAGCATGGTGTTGGGTATGATTTCCTCAAGTACCATAAATAGCCATTTTCACACCAGAGATGTTGTGAAAATGTTTCCAAGATACCCCTTTTCTCCATGGGTTGTCAAATAAAAAGTACCCTAGCCAGACATTCACATTCACAGGAGGTCATACGACTCATATCAGAAATCAAATTTTTTCATAATGTTGGACCAGATATCCCATTTGACTTGCTACGCATCCAAGTCAGGGTGGGCCTAACAATTTATTATACCTAATTATGGTGATATTTCTTGAAATTCACACCCCATCAATGATATTCCACTGTAATCACATTTACATCATCGGAACATACATGAAACAACATTAAATGGATTTTATCCCATCACACAACTATCTAATCCATTTCCAGGTATAGGTAAATTGAGACCAATTATGTCACATCTCCTCACACATCTATGTTCATAGGGTATAATCTCTTACTATCTTTATCACACACTAAACATGTATTTTTCCTTATAATTTTTATCCATCGCATATGTAAGACTGCTGGGATCCTTAAAACACCTCTTTATCCACAACATAGTTTTGGGGATCACTATAACTCAACTATGTAATTGTACCAAAAATATAAAATCCTTGAAATTCCCACACAATCATGCACCCCCATGTAAAAACTGACCCACAAAAAAAATCATATTAATGGTCACCTAGAGTGGAATACATCTATTAAAGAAAATTTGGAATCACCCACACATGGTCAAATGGAAAAAACAAATCAACTTGACCCTTTCATCAATCCCTTGAAAAATAACCAGAATACGTTTTGTAAATAAATTAGAAAGGAAACCACATGGATTATTAATCACTAAAAACATTCCTAAAATTTCATCAAAAATTATTTAGAAAACACTTCTCTCATTTTGAAAAAAAAATTTAAATCCCTTTTATCAAATCACTCATTTCCAATTAAATTCCCACTGAATTTGAACCCGATTTTATAATTTTTTTTGAGAAATAAATTTATTTCCTATAAAACCAACTCATGATAGAAATTAAACCATAAAGAGGTCCACTCAGAATGTTTTTTCCATGGAAACACAATTAAACCATTAAGGGTGATATACGATCCATGATTACTATTATGATGATGTGAACACATCAAAATATATGAATGAGATCAAACAAGTAATGAAACATGAAGAAATTAACTATAATAATGGGAAAAAACTAAAATCCCATAAATTAGTAGGGAAAAAAATTATGTCCTCCTCCCCCAATCGAACATCCTTAAATCATTTCCAAGATCATAAAAAACATTCATCAAGTTTGTGATCACTTATCTCTTAAATAATGCCCATTAACTTAATAAAAAGTATGTTAACACTAAAGAAAGAAGTTAGAATAATTGATTAAAAACTCATATAGTGGACTCATGGAACCAAAACCATGACGAACTGGTTGTGTTCTACTCCCATAAAACACCCATATCTAATCCACAAAAAGTCTCCAAATCTTATACCTAAATAAACTACCAATGTAACCATTATCTAATAAAATGACTAATAAATTAATTGAGAAATATTTCAAAATTAGAACAATGTGTGGCTATTATAATACCTTACCCTTGTATTCTCATTAAAATCAGCACATGGAAGTCCCGTCATGTGGAAAGATTTCACCATTCTCTACGGAAATAATTTCTGGGAAATTCATGTAAATAAACTAAAATTAGAGGATAAATTAGTGGTACTATCATCAGAAAAGAGATGATGAATATCTCCTCAAATTATACTGATGAAATGTTATTTAAATAGTAAGATTAATGTATGACCATGAAAGAGAGTGCAGACTATAATAGGGATTCTTCTCTACCTTGGGATAACTATAATGAGAAGCATATGAGAGGGTTCTAAATAACAACCAATATAAATTACCAATATACCACTAAAAGGTAACCGACCATAGGTCGTGGTGAGACCATATTGGGGAGCAATGTGATGTACCCCACTACATAATATAGTAATGGTACGAACAATGTTGTTATTTTGCATCCACTCCAAATAGTGAGGATACGCCTTTTTGTATCTCACATTTTAGTAATTTCCTTATTAGTTAATAGTGAAATCACTTCTACGGAGATATCCAACATCCAAGACATTACCATCATGGCATGACCCTCAACTATAACAAGATGATGGACTAGATATTATAACATAATAGTAAAATTGTGCCTATCAATCTTCTACAACACCAATCTTAGCACCCAAAACACCACTAGGGAATCAATAAAAATAAAAAATCATCTACTAGATATTTTTTAACCTATGGATTTATGATCTATGTCCCAAATAAATTAATAACAACCACTCCATAATGGAAGTTCAATTTCCCTCTCCAACTAACAACCCCAAATTTTTCGGGACTTTACAAGTTCATACATAATTTTTACAACTCATGTCGAAATTAAAATTTATTAAATGTGTATGGTTTCTAAAATGGTTACATATATGTGTTTGGTATAATAATGACTTGATAATAATTATACAATTTTTATATATGTTTTACTAGTAGAACATTACCTTACTAAACCAATGGATTTTGATTTTGAATGTAATAATTATCTTGGTACGTATAATGAGGACTATATGTTGGTTTTAAACTCAACCTTGAGAGTATGTAGATTTCATATTGGACACTTAAATTTTACAGAGATCATAACAAAAAAGGTGTTTCACAATTAATGGGACAAATTTCATGAAACTATAATTCCTAAAATGTTATGTCAAAAAAATTTAATTAAATTTATTATGTCACGAGTATTTTAATTTCATTTATATTCCACCATTATAGACACTAATAATGTCTCAAGAGAGTGGGGGGGGGGGGATAATAATCTATATGTAGTAACATTGTAGCATCATATGGATTCATCTCTCATATAGATATTTTTATATGTTTTATTATTTATGGTTCATGGGGCCATGTGAAATAAATTTTTTGTCCAGTCACACAAGAGAGTCCCAAATATAGAACGCATATCTCTCCTAGAGTATAGGTGGTATATAATGAATTTTTCTTTTGATTGAATCACTTTTGAGTACATATGATCAAATTAAGACCCAGGTTGACTGGATGGTTAAGATAACAATCTATGTATTATAGGGATCAACCATGTTTTAGTTAAATGTGTTGGAGAAACACTAAAATTAATGATATCATGTTTTATGATATCCAATAATTACAGTATAAGTGATTAGAAACTAGATACCAATATCATAGATATACATGGATTTTCATTATATAGTATACTGGGGAATGTAGTGGGTGTTATTTCATTCATGTATCACTACTACATCATGCATTCATTTCCTTTATTTATACATCAATAAAAATGATTCATTAATGGATACATATGACTAGACTAATAAATTTAAATTTTCAAAGGGTTATATAAAATATCTACAGCGTTGTAATTTATTTGATACGATGAGATGATTTAGAGACACTATACATTATGATTATCATTAATAAATAAACATACACCATAAATAGGATTTCATCACACCCAAAGAGGCAATCCTTAGAGCATACAAGCCTAGATGAAACTCTCTTCTTGCTCAAGGTGATTCACTTATATTTCAGGTAATGTTTCTATCATAACTATTAATTGTTAATATCCACTTTTTATGAATGAGTATCTAATGAAATTGATAATTCATTAGAGGAAGGAAGCATTTGGATGATTTTATGGTGATCCCTAAAAAATATACAATATTGACGACTAAAAGATGGAATTCATGATAAATATGGTTTGGTCATTTTATGTTCATTATATTGGATATTTGATATTATTGAAGATATATTGAAAATTTCATGGAATTATTCCACTACTAATGATCTTAAAATGATCAACCAAAACTTATCAATGTTATAAAAGAATGCATCTTGAATGGATCAAGACAATTTTATACAGGTTATTAAGTAGACATTTAGGACATAAAATGTTTCAATTCATAACTATAACTTATTGTGATGTAATGATTATGTGTTTCTTATTAATAGAGTACAAAAAACACATATCATAACGTACAATATAGAAACATCCATGCATTTTAACTTATTTTTAGGCTAAGATATCTAATATCATAAGTTATGATTGAATTGAGTTTTCTCCCAAAAATAGATCATAATGTATTTATTATTTCAGAGATATAATCAAAGAATATTTATGTAATACAATAATTCATATCATATGAAATGATATCAAATATATTTAATAGTTGTTCATTCACTATTATCAATAATAATATACTATTTAAAAAGGTTAAATATTCAATTTTTCAGAATATTTTTTTATAGTTCACTACGTTTTTATAAAATATAAGATCTTTTATTTAAATTTTATATTTATTATGGAACAATTATATTTTACTAGTTCATATTTGGAAATTTTGGTTTCGAAAATAAATATAATATCTTTTTATTTTTTTTATTGATTTATAATATCCATATATATAAATTTTGTATAACATATGAATATTGTGTTTATATTATTTGGGGATAAATTACAACTATTAGTAAATAAAATAAATAATCAAAAACTAATGAATAAGAATCATGCATGAATAATGTAATAAAACCTTTGATAATAAATATTCTACATGATATGTGAGTTTTGAATTTAATATGTATAAAATAAAAATAGTTTTTTTGAGACATTGAAAATAATACTAATCGAATACTAACATTATGACTAAATCTAATATAGACCATAAAAAAAAACTTCAATCCACTTACTAGAATGATCTTCTAAATCATCATTCCCAAGAATTATTTTTTGTATGGCATAGTGAAAATGGGAAACTCTAATAGTTATGTAACAAAATCCTACTGTAATATTTTGATAAAACATTTCTCGGAAACTATAAGAGTTTTTATATGAGAGGAATAATATTAAGTATATCCATATGAATTATTTAAGAAAATAGGTATACAATAATCTATATATGGATCATAGTATCATTGATAGGGATGATTATGTTCTAATATTACCATGTTGTGGGAGGAATTCAGAGGCATACCCCATAAATAATAAAATGTAGGTTTTGGCTCTGTTAATTGATATGATGTATGGGGTGATAATTTGTAGTAGGAGTAAATTCTCTAAAATTATAAAATAAAAATACATAAAACATGATACTCACCCATAGATACATATTTTTTATAGATTATGGAATACTTCATCATAATAATTTTGAGGCATTTTGTAGGTATAACATATATAATAGTTAAAAATTAGTATATATGGTTCAAGAGTTTTCTCAAAGGAATAATTTTGAGAATATGAGTCTGGATGTTATAGAGGTCATTTTTTGATACATCTAAAATATGGGTATTAAATATTCGGTTTTCTTCACGTATTTGTACTTATAAACACCAAATATTAGATAAAAGATAAATGGAGAAGGGTGAATTATATATTAATTTTACCAATAGAGTAAGAGTTTATAAAAATGAAATAGGTAAATATTATAAAATTATACCTAGTGGATTAATTAAATAATTAGAGAAATATTATTATACTACCATAATAAATATAAATTTAATATCTTTACCTTCTCTATATAACAAGGTATTTTCATTTAATATTAAAAACAATAATTTCTTTATTTATAAAAATGAATGTTTTTATGGAATTAGAAATTTTGCAGATGATTTATATGTTTTAGGTATAGATAATCCAATCTATAATAATTTTAATAAGAAGTTCATGTATAATTATAGTTACACCAATGATTGGTATTGTCACCATTGACAGATAAATGAAAAAAAACTTTCAAGAAATACATAGATTATTATTTTTGGACTCATATGATGAAAAATTATTTGATATATAAAAATATGACATATTGTGAAATATGTCCAATGTAACATTCATTATGAAAGGTTAAAGAGCTAGTGGTCAATTATATCTTATTCATAGTGATGTATATATAAAAGTGAGTTCAAAATAAATTGGTGGTTTTAAGAAAATTGCATCCTATTACAATGAAAAAATTATATTTTGTTATGTGTGTTATATTAGAAAAAATTATAATACATTAGTAAATTAAAAAATTGATTCATAATGAATAATTGAATATTTTGTGAGAGTTATTAAAATTATTTTATCAGATCTGGTGGCGAATAGTTCAAAAAAGAACTAAGTGATCATATGAGTGAATATAGATTTTTTTTCAAAACTCACTCCTACTAGAAAACCATAATTGAATATTATATATATGAAGTGGAATCAGAACCTATTGGATATATTTCAAATGATTTATATTTAATTTTAAATTCCTATAAAATTTATGGATAATCTTTGGATACTGGTATATTTCGTATTAACCTCTTTCCATGAGAAGTGCCTTGGAAGGTGATACATTAATGTGAGGGGGTATAAATCATTCGAGACATATTTATTATGAGTGGTTTTATTTTAAATGTATCTCAGTGACCTATTATGATCATTTATAATTATATTATAAAATCCATCCTCACTCACACATGAACAAAAAATTTGAGCAAGGAACATAATATCTTAATTAGGGTTTAAATCCTTCTCGAAAGGCCTTCTCATTATTAGGGTTAGTTAGAATCTATTCCCACAAATTATTCAATATATATATATAATTGATTACAATGTTTCTAAAATGTAAATAGATTATTACGGTGCCTATCTATATCAAAATTGGAAAATGACATTGACACTATATATTTAATAATGTGAAATAAACTAAGAATTATCACTTTATATGATATATTTATTCAGTAATAGTTGATGAAGATATTCATCCATGAGCATTCCTGGTATTGAATAATTTCTACCTCAATTGATCATAAATATGATTAAGGAATATTTCTTTTTGATTTCCAATTTCTAAATTTACTATATAAACATAATTATCTAATTTTAAAAAAAATCCATAAACTTTTTTTAGAATCTAGTTTTCTCTAAATATTGTGACACATGCCTAGAAATTTATTTTGATCAATTTCATAGTTCATATTCTATAAAAGCACAAGAATTTACCATATTTTTTCCATTAATATATATGGTGTTATGAATTTTTTTCACAAACAAATAGTAATTAAAATTAAATAGTGAAACATTGAAATCAAATTATTTCATTTCGTCATTATAATATTCTAATAAAATTAACGAGTGTAAAATTAATTAACAATAATGAGTAATATATGAATAAATATGGAAATAGAATTTGGTATCCAAATTCATATATATGATGCAAATTTTTCAGTTGATGGAAGGGAAGTTGCATCATACGCTTTTTTCTAGACCAATCCCAATAGAAATAATATCTACAATCATATGACTAAAATAATATGTGATATATGTTCATGATTAAATAAATTTAATCAAGTTAAATTCTAGGGGAATTACAATCCATGATTTCCACCATAGATTACCTTATAAATAGATATTATATAGAGATTTTTTGGGGATATGTAATTGGAAATAAGGATTGCATAAATATGTAATTTTTAAAATGGAATTAAATTTATTACTTGTATTATACACAATTATCAATTTATATTTTCAACAAAAAAATGGTTATTTACTCATCCATTAATAAAATTACTGAAGTTACTTTGGTTATTTTTTTATAAAATAAATTTTTATGTTATTTTTTTGGAAACTAAATATTTCATGGATAAAATATGTTTTTGACAATATAAAAACTCTATTTTAATCCTTAAATATTAAGAAATAAGAATACTAATATTTAATAACTTAATATTGATTTTTATAGTAAAAATAATATTTATTTTATTTTATATTTCCATTGAAAAGTTAAATTCCTAATCATGGGAATTTGTATTTGAATATTTTAACTTGATTTCAAGATTTATCCTTCCAATATTATCTTATGTTCAATTAATTTTGATTTTTATAAAATAATATATTTTTTGTAAATTGTGAAGAATTTATTTTTTGATAAAACTGCCACTTTTATTAATTTATCATAATATATAGAGGAATTACAATTTTTTTAATAATCTTCATTTAAAAAATATATATTTAAAAAAATTGAATTATATCATTTAAATATACTAGGATTTTAGAAACAAGGAGTGAACCTAATCAACTATGGGACATTACCCACAATATTTAAGGGTATAGGGACTGAACTCAATGCAACATAGAATTCTTCCCAGAATGATATTCTTGAAATAGAGCCATAACTTTGGAAATGATATCATGTATTATGTTGTTTTCATATATCAATGATTCCATGATCTTATTATATCATTTCTTTATTCCATGTTTCTATGTTTATCTCACACTAAAATTCCATAGTACATGATTATTATTTTGTTTTTAAAATTTTTGATATCATATCATATTGACAATATTATAGTCCCGTGTTTTTTAATAAAAAATTATCCCATTCACATGTTTCCCTATATGTTTATAATATAACGCTTGATAAAATATAGGGGAGTTTTCCCCATAATAATTATTTTTGGTCACACATTATTCAGTTTTCAACCACAAGGTTATGATAATGAGTTTGACTTATGATATGTCCATAAGGGATTATAGTGTATCTAAATTATGATAAATATTCACATATTTTATAAAATAACTATACTATTTAAATGGTCCTCAAAGACACTAAGCCAAATGGTTCCTAGAGATTTGTAATACTTTTTTCATATTTAATATATATCTTATAGTAATGATATAAAACAACTTTAATTATTTGGATTTTATTTTTATGGTTTTTATCAGAGGCTGGTTTAATTAATTTTAAGAATTAGTCATGTTTTTTGGTGATTTGGATAAAAGAACATTAGTGAAATCCCTTGGAAAATTCTAAAGATTCCAATGTCTAGGGAAAATATAAAGTATATGGTTTCTTAAAAATTAAATACATATATATATATTGTAAGGTTGATATAGCTATTCCACATATTAACCTGTGGGTAATCATAAATAAAAAGGCATATTTATTATTATCTTTACATTCACATGGTGTGTGATGAGTTGGCCTAATATTTTCCACATTACTAGAATGTACTAAGAGATATTATTTGGTTATTCACATTCTCATTACATTCCATTAAAAAAGAGTTATTATACTAAGGATTGTTTCCATACTGTATCAAAAAACAAAATCTATGGAAATCTATATTAATTTGAGAGTGATTTAGGTTGAAAAAATTCTAAGGCGATGGTTTAAAAGCGTATGAAATTTCATGATATATATTTGAATGAAGCAATTTGTTATAATTATATTATGAAATTAATTTGTTATCGCCCATTTTAATTCATATTTTTGTAGTAATAGTTGAATCCCCAAACAGTCAAGTTAGTTATAGATTACCTGGATAATAAGAATAATTTCCATATGAAAAAGGAAATGGGGAAAGATATTTTGTGATAAATATAATATTTTTTGGACAAAGAAACATTCATTAATTGAGATAAAAAATGTGGACATAGTTGATTTTCTAAACGTTTCATATAATATAATGATGTAGTCTTATGGAATCTTAAGTGATGAAGATCATAAATCAAAGAAAATTGAATATTATTCATGAGAAAAATGTGGGTAGAGGCTTATTTAACAATATATTAATATAATATAAATTTGTTGTATTTGTGGTAAATGAGGGCATTAAACAACATGTTGTTGAAAAAAGGATTTGTTTCATAAATATGATGGGGAAAAATAACATTCTCTATAAAAATACACATGAAATTTAATTTTTTTTATGTGAGTGTTTTGGTTACTATATATAATAGTGTAGTAATGAAAGCAAATAATATTAAAATTAACACCAATAACATCATATACCATATGAACGAACACTTTTCTATGAATCTAAGTGATTTAGAAATTATATAAACAAATATTTAATCATTTTAAATTAATAATCAGAAAAGTTAAATAAAATATATCCCAAAGAGAAATAATTGTTATTGTTCTTAATGGATAGAAACAAAATCATATTATTTAATAAAATACCTTCAACATCACCTTCAATGACCTTCTCTAATAGTAAACATATTAGATATACCAAACCTATAACATTTCTACCTAACCAGGGGTATTGATACATAAGAAAGTGTGATCATAGATGATTAGGACTTGTAAAAATTGTTTATATCATCCAATGATCATATTTAAGAATAAAATCATAAAAATTCTATGAGTATATGATCAAAACATTTTGAGATCATATATATAAATTCATTGATCATAATCATGGAATAAGGATTATAAACTTAATAATATAAAAATCATTGTTCAAAGATATATCGTGATCTATGAGATAACATCATATGTATTGAAATATATTTTATAGGGTAGAAAAAGATGTGGAATAATCCAAATCATAAAAATCATTTTCAATGCAATATGTGAAGACATAATTCACATGTTGGTTTTGGGATAATCTCTCCTGCACCTTCTTTTGAGTTTGGGAAATAATATCATGTACCCATTGATATAAAAATCTTTAAATATTTACCAAAATATTATATGGGTATTATAGACTTACCAATCATGTATTCATAATCCATACATATATATTCCATTAATTCAAGAAAATATTAATCAGTTATTTATGTCATAACACATGGAAAGGAAGCAGGTGTCATCCATAATTCCTCATCATAACCAATAAAAAACTTGAGAAAGAATAAATTTGTTAACAATTGATCACATATACATTAACCACAAGAAACATCAAATGTTATTGTTATAGATTTAAATTCCTTTAATAGAACACTAGATCATTTCTTCAGAAAATATCCATTTTATTTTAAAATAACATATTTAAATTATAATATTTTTAAGATTTTTTATAAATTTGTTTTGAAATAAATCATAAAACATATAAAAGTATATTTAATGATTAGTAGACATGATGGTAGGAATATTTGGATGTCTGGTAAATGATAATTTTTTTCAAACATTAGGTAAAAAGATACCTCATTTAGAATAGGACATAAACAATCTTTTGAATCCATTTTATTGAATGTACAAAATGGGTAAAAATGAATTTAATAAATCATTGCACAATAATATAAACATTCGTGGAATCATTTTCAAGAAAATATGGACATTGATTGAAAATATTCCTGACCAAATGAAAGAAAAATATAGACTTTATTTAAAAATGATATATCTGTATATCGATTACTTTGGGATAGGAAAATGAAAGAAAAAAATGTAAATCCCAAAAAAATCTAGGAAGAGAATTGTAAATATTATTTTTGAGAGATAAGATGTATAATTTCATCATTATCAATTTAAGGAATGAGAATCCCAGTAAAATGTTGGATTATTACATAAATACCATACTTAAAAGTATGTCTTTCTTCATAATATTTAAAAAACTTATATATATTAAATTTATATTTACAATAAAAATATGTATATATATAATAGAATAAATGGTTTACTTATAACATTTTATCAACCATTCATTAAAAATTATTCTTATCATCATTATTTTGGGTGTTAATATCTTTTTTTTGTCTCGATTTGGTAGTTAGTGTCCAAGCTTCTTCATCAGGGTTACATTTCCTAGAGAATGAAAATAATGATATAGATCTAATATATATTAATTATATTCATATTTATAATAGTCTATAATTAAAAATATAGTGAAATTATTTACAGCATTCTTGAGGATGGTAGTCTACATATCAAAGAACATTTTTTTCACGTTTTAAATTAAAGAAAAAAAATTAATGTAATAATATTTTATAATTATAAAATCATAATTATAACATAAATGTAATATATATATATATAATATATTATTTCATAATTCAATGTGACACGGTTATGGAAAATGATTCATATATCAATATTGAGGCTGTAATCAACACAAATGCACGAGAGATACATTCAATTCCCATTAAATATAATGATGGTGGAAAATGGTAATCACAAAATCCTATTAACATCTTAATATTTTAATAATACTAGTTTAATAATGTTAATATTTATTAAATATATTTTGGGTAATAAAAACAATAAATAAAATTTTTAAGAGTGGGGTAAGATCATTACTACTTCTTCGGTAGTCCAACATTACTTTTTTTATCAAAAATTTATTTTTTTATTTCCTAAAGGCTGATTTTTTGTATTACCAGTAAAATACATATGGGGAAAGAACCCAACAACTTCTACCATGTCTAAATTTTGAAATTCAAAAAGAACACTACATCTGAGAATCACGATTGATGATTTCCCACAACACCTTGGCCCTAGCCATCATCATTCCCCATTATCATCCATCACTCCATTAACATCCCCACCCAACAGCCACCAGTAACATAAGATTTTCAAAAATCATCAAACCCACCATAAAACATCTAACAACTACTTGTAATTATATTCCCCCAATGAATAAGAAAAAACCTTACAACTAAAATAGTGATGCAGGGTATGAAAAACCATCATACATGAGTGTCACCTAAAACCATATACAAATCCAACCACAAAGGCTTTTCCAAATATAACAAAACAAGAACAAAACCAATCCTAATGTGCAAATTGGAACAAAATCATCATCCATATAAATTAAAAAATACATCACCAACCATCACTAAACCTGAATATAACCAAACCATAAGAACAAAATGGAACAAAAGAATCTACTAGGTCAATCTCCAAGAAGAATACTAACCTTAAATGAAGATAGATATCTAAAAACCCAAATTCTATCCAATGTATTTTCCACAAACACAGATAGAAAAACACAAACCTCTAAACCAGTGAAATCCACCTCAATTATCTTCATTAAATGTGGATCACCATAGCTTGGATAGAGTCATGGATTTGTAAAGAAGAAGTGATTTGGATTTTTCAACATATGAGAAAAACAACTCACATCATGAAAATAAAACCAATATTTTCCAAATCACAAAAGCCAAAACCCATTAGTTCCCAATGCTCTATATATGACTCATAGAGGAGAATTTGAACAAATGGTCCGAGTAAATTTGAACTGTCTAATGTTTATGACTACTGAAAAACAAACAGAAAACTAAAAACCCATTTAATACCCCCACTCAAAATCCAACATAGAGAGGTGTGGAGGAACCTAAGGTTAGATAGGGGTTTTAGCAGACATGGGAATAGCATCAAAAACAATTGTTGGAAAAATCAGAACATCTTGTTGTATATTTCACCAAGAGGAATTTTTTCTCAAGGATGATGATATATACGACATAATAGGGACATGATAGGATGGGGAAGTGGGAAATAGGGAGGGAAATGCACCATCGAAAACCTCCCTCCACCAGCTCGCTGTCGAGGGGAAGTCTAGGGTGATGGCGAGAAATAATTTGATGCCAATCAGGGGATTGAAAAGTCTAAAAAATATCCCTCACCTATATTACTGACATTATCTTACAATATAAGATTTTCTAGGATGTTAATACAGTAAGACTAGAATTTCAAGAATGAAGTTATGTTAACTTGAATGACAATTTGGTATGTATTTTCTTAGAAAGAGGGATAAAATTGACTGAATTATTGGTTAGAATATGTTACCTTTTATAAGTTAATTGAGGGACATATAATAAATCCTATTAATAATTCAATAGTATAATGTAACATTCAAGACAATGAGGTATAAAATGGCCATCAAATAAAATGAAAGATAACATTAGGTAGAAAAATATTCATATAAAAGATTTAGAAAAAAAATATTTATAGTGATCGTTGAATATTATACATAGATATTTCATCAATTTCTACAAATATTTCTACATTACACAAACATATTACTAAAAACCACAATATTTTAGTTCTTTTAGAAACATGGAATCATAAAAAACAAGTTCATGGGTGAGATACATAATCAACCTCTAAAAATATAATATCAATAACCCTTATAATAAAAATAATACATATTAAATATATTCATAACATGGGTAATTGAAACATAAGAAATGATAATCTTATATGTGGAACATAGATAGAAATGGAGATTTGTAATCATTACATGAATAAATCATTATGAAAACTTGATTAAAAAATTTTAACACTATAATATGAATATAAAATAACATGACCATGTGTAATGTAATAAAGAATGGCTGTTTAGAATACATGAATCATAAGAGAATAAAAGAACATGATCTATGATATCATTATAGAGGCATAAGATATTCATATGTGGAATAAAAATGTACAGAAAATCATATGTTAAGGATACCTATCAAGATTTTTATGACATTTTATGATTGAGAAAGCCACCTATGTACCAACTTTGGGCATGGGATGACCTCCCATGTACCCTATTTTAGTATTGAGATGGCCCCCCATGTACCTTATTTGGATCATGGACTAACCAAACATGTACCCTCATTTTTCGGCATGGGATGACCACCTGTGTACACTACTTTTAAGGCTTGAGCCAACCACCAATGTATCCTCTAAGATGACAAAACATTTATAATCACCCAATGCATTTGAAATAGATATAGATCTCATCCTTCCCATAAAAAAACTTATATAAGTGTTGTAAAAGATAAAAAACAATTTTATTATCATATTCCTTGAAATGAAGTAGTTTTCATAAAAATCTATACATATTCTAACCTTTGGAAAATTACACAGGTTTCATAAAAATTTCATAATTTCATCCTAGAATAACCCACGGATGAGAAGTAGGTTTCATTGTAAATATTTCATTGTATTACCCATGTAAGAGAGACATTTTTCATAAGAAATATTTCATAAAATCATAAACCATTTAAGGAAATTATAAGAACAATATCTTAGAATAAAATCCCATGGAAGGTAGCTATAATGTAAATGAATGTCATCTTAAATGGAAAATGAATTGATAAAATCATTTAAAAAATTTAGGTGTAAAATATCCATTCCACATTGAATAAAAAAATTAATACATAAAATTTTATGAAAATAATTTTCTTTTAAAATAACCTTGACTAATTATAAAGGAATCATAAAAAATAATGTTCATTGTGAGGGGATGTTTTTTTACCATATATGTTAATGAAAATATTTCCTCCAAAATTTTAGTAAAATTCAAAGAAAAATAATTTGGAAAGAAACATTAATATTCATTTCAAAATTAATTATAAAATTATAAAATTGGATAAAATTAAATTTAAAATTATGTAAAAATAATAAAACATTTTTAATGCATTTTTATAAAACATATTTTTGCAAGAAAATGGATTTCTCACCTAAATATGTAAAGTTAGATTTTTTAAAAATATTTCATTAATCTTATTTAATACAAAATATTAGAATAATGGTACTATAACTTGAAAATATCATAAATAATTATATGATAATAATATTATTGATTTTATTTATATATTAATAATAATAATTTTTCATCACTAGTATAATCAGAATCAATATCGATAAATTTTGAGACTGTAATGTAAAATAATTACAATTTTATGATCATTGAATCTTAACATCAATGAAGATATAAAATAAAGTGGAAAAATAAATATAATGAGGATAAATAAAAATATGATATTACATTTTATAGTGGATTTTTATACACCAGAATAAAGAAGATTGGTTCATAACATAACATATGACTAAATGGAAAAAATGAAAAAAAAACGTGTTTCCACATTAGAAATATATTATATCATAATACCTAATAAGAAATAACATAAAATTATACTCTAAAATCATTAAATGAGTAGGATTTATGATATAAAATGTTATCAGAGTAGTATATATACAACCTAAATGAAAAAAGTGGAGAATTTTCATATGTCTCGTAGAAATAAAACAATGACTAGAAACCAACACACCTTACTTCATGGTATCTATCATACAAGTTCAAAAATAAAATATAATAAATATACATTTTTGACAAATAATAGAGAAAAGTATTTATAAATATCAAAAAATAAATTATTTTTTATTAACTCTTTTGACATATTTATTAACAATTTCCTTTTAAATTTGTGTTTTGGGAAACAACCACTTTGTATATCATATATGTTTGAATTTGTTATTTTTCTATTCTTCATACCTTGAGCACAATTTCATATCCTTGATAATTATTATCATGATATAAATATAATATATATATATATATAAATATATTCAGTATATAAATTTACTATACTTCATAAAATTTAGTCAGAGATGGTGAAATACACCCTTCACGAAAACGGTAGGCCATACATGCAAGTGAACATTGTTTCCATTGTTTATTATATTCAGATATAGATATTTAAATGATATATTTTCATTCCAAAATAAATCTTATGTCCTTTATATCACATATTATCATCAAACACATCCTTATTATCATTCAGGTATAGTGTGAATGAATCACGTCGCTTTGTGGGGAATTAGTCTGGCATCCACAAAATCGGTGTTATTGTACTCCCTAAAAATGGAGAGTATACTTGTTTTTGTGAAATGATGATTCAAGAAACATAATAATATTATAAATTTCAAATGTTTATAAAATATCCAATTTTATTTCCATCTTTTATGGGTGGGAATTGAAAAACAATAGACATCAGTATGTGAGATGGAAATCCGTCACACCCACATATGATAAATTTATTACCCATTTAATGGAATTGGATATAGTTTTTGGTCAAGAAAATAACATAGAAACATCTTATTATAGGTAATATGTGGTGGTTATTATATATTAATGGTATAAAAATAATTTAAGGAGGTATAGAAAGAAATAGAAATTTCTCATTGAGGAACATTTCTTCTTCATCAGATATCATCCTAATGTTTTCAACCAAAACCCTTATAAGAATGGATTTCTATCTTACATGAGGATTATATGATTATTTAAGGTATGTTTACATGTTATTTAAATTTGGATTTTATAATCTTATAGGGTTTGATAGTCTGAAGACAAGTGGAGGAAGGGTTTCCTTTTATAAATGAGGAGTGTGGAATGGTTGTAAATTTTTGGATGAAAAACTTCCACCAATGTTTACTCAAGTCAAAAATATCCAATAGAATACCATTATTTAAAATATTTACATGTTATAAATATTTTCATCAAATTATTTTATTTAAAAAATTGTGTTATTTTTTCTATTATTGGATTTTTTTAACCTATTGTAAACCAATTTTACCCTAATTGTGGTAAATAATGATTACTATGTTTACTATTCATTTTGTAAAAAAATTATTTCAACATCATTAGATAATATAAAATTTTTTGATTCATAATATGGGATATTTTATTTCAAATTTCATTGACATAAGATTAAAATTTTAATTTTAAAATAATCTTATAGATGCGACAAGAATTCATGTTTTAAAGAGAAAAAGTTCAAAATTTTGAAAAGCTTTTATATAATAATCCACTATAAAATTAATAAGAATGACCTAAATTAGATTAATGGAATTATAATAGAACTAATTTTAGTATAAAACTAATTTGAAATATAATTTATCTTTAAAAATAATTTTTATGAAAAAATATGATTCAATTTAAATTTAGTATTTTTTATTAATCATTAAAAATGTTTATTTTCAATAAAAAAAATAATGAAACTATACTATAATTTTTACATGAATATTTCAAAAATAGGATTTATTTTATCAAAATAACTTTTTAATGGTGTCATAAATTAATTTATTAATGTTTATAAAAAAGCATAAATTCATTATTTTTTGGAAAAAATTGTATTTTTAAAACATAGACAGTCTTTATTAAAAAATTATTCTATTATCAACATGTTCTTTTATAAAAACCCATTATAATTAATATTAAAAATGTATTTATTATGATTCACTTCTCTACCCTTAACGATTAGGTTATATTTTCAATGTTTAATGAATTATTATCATAATATATCATAGTTTTGTTAAAACTCATTGTCGTTTGTAACATAGGCTTACCTAGTGTTGCATGTAGCACAAGATAAATGTGGTGCTATATTTAATTCATGATATACCACTATTCTGTATGGAAAAATATCAAATTTTTTATTTCATGTTGTAAGGACCCAAATCCGGAGCCCCTCCACTGGTGCCCCGTACCCGGTTCGCCACATGACTTCAAGCATGTTTCCCCAAATGATAGAGGTTGCCGACTAGCAGCGAGGGCCTTGGTAAGTTATTGGGGAAACTATGCCCTCATTCGGTAAGTTACACAAGGTAGGAAAAACAAAAATAAACATCGGAAGCAATAAACAACATGCAACAACTGGAACCCAACAGTGGAAAAAATAACTATATAGAAAATGATAATAATGATACAACAAGTACACGTATATAAGGAAAACAGAAAACACAACAACGTGCTGATGTACAACTGAAAAACATAGTGCAAAGGAAAACAAGATAAACTCCTCATCATCATGAGCCCCGACTCAGTCCCATGCTCTCCAGCTTCAGTGCAATCAAGAACCTGAAGTAGATGGGAACATTCCCTTATCTATACCTAAAGAAACATAGTCTACTTTGGCCCAAAAGCATGGTCTAGACAGGGTGTGAGATACAATCCCAGTAGGCAATCACTGAAATATTTGTTCCTAATAGTCAATGAATACATGGCAGTAAAAAAACAAGAAACAGTAAACAGGAAAGTACAAGAAGCTATAATCCATAGTTCTAACAAACAGAGTACACAAGTAAACAGCCAGCAACAAGAAGGGAAAAAGGTAACCCTCTAGGTAGCTCTCATAGCCTAACCCCTATGGTTCAACCTATAAGTACCAGAAACCCTGGAGGAGTCACAAAAAGTCTCACCCCTATAGTTCTGCTATGAAATTAATAGAATCTCTGGGGAATCACTCACCGTCGATTCCCCCTATAGTTTCTTATCGTGCTAAAGGCTCTCTGGGGAAGCACTCAACATCTATTCCCCCTGTGGCCCGTGTCGAGGAACTGCAGACTCTCTGAGGAAGAACTCATCGTCAATTCCCCCCTGCGGTCTCACAACATATTAAAAGACAAAATGGAGAAGCCCTTTCATCAATTCTCCTTTTGGTTTACTACTCTGGGTTCTCATAGTCCTGAGTGAAAATAAACATGCATAGTGTGCATGTATCGTCCATGTAAACCTCAAGAACTACTTGGATATCAATCTATGCCTAAAAAACATAATAAAGTAGAAGTTCCACTACCCTAAGACTAGGCATGGCAACATAAAAAATTCCAAATACGAAAAAAAACTTGGAAAAGAAACCTGAAAACAAAATAAATTACTCTACCTACAAGAATAAACCTATAATACAGCAATCAAGCAATGTAGGAAAATACCAGGGGGAAAATAGGAAACCCACAATTCCCCGCCAAAGTGAATTTGTGGAATTTGTACAAAAACCCATCAAATTTTAATAGAAAGGAACAAACCATCTACCTCGATCCTAGGAGATTGATATACATAAACCACAATGATTGATTCCGCTTAGAACATCGTAGATCTGAGAAAATGCACAAACCGCTCATCCCACGATAATGTGGAAATGAAGAGGAATCATAAAACGAAGCTCAAGCAGAAGGAAGGTCTTACCACTCCGATTCCAACGCAATCGACCCTGCTTAAATCAGAGGATGGACGAAGAGGCAGGATGTCATCGATGATTCGTCCGTACGGGTCGCTCCCGGATGAACGGGACCTAGAAGGAGGTATTTTTGTGCGTCAGGCATGACCCTGGTCCATTTAGTGAAAAAAAAAGAAAATTACACGAGGTGTATTTTTAATGTACACGGCGTGTAGTGAGTTTTCAGTACCCCGCTAAAATTAGCCTCCACGTCACCCCTACACACTGTGTGTGTGGCCCGAGCATGGCCAGCACACGGCTTTGAGCCGGGGAAGAGTACATGGCATGTACTCAGAAAGTACACGGCGTGTACTTTCAAAATTTCCAAATAGTTCATTTTTCATAAAAACTCCAGAAAAAGGAAAAAACGAACCTGAAAAGAAGATCCGGGTTTTTAAAAACATCCCCCCTTAAAGAAATTCTCCCCTGAATTTCCCTAAAGTGGTGTACAAGAAGACTCCCCGAACAGCTCTAGCCACTGCGATCGTACATCGGTCTCCCTTTCCCAGGTTTTGTCTTGTCCTCGCCCATGCTACCATAACACTCGTACTAAAAGAACAGACTGCCCATGGAGAACCTTTGTACTGCGATCGACGAACTGGATAGGATTCTCCTCGAATGATGCATCTACTACAAGTTCAACATCCTTTGGCAGGAAGGCATGAGACAGGTCCGAAAAGTAACGTTGGAGCCGAGAGACATGGGAGACGTTGTGCGTGGCCCGACACCTCTGAGGTAGCTGCAACTGATAGGTGACCGCCCCAACTCTCTCCAATACCTCAAACGGCCTGACGTACCATAGTGAAAGCTTACCCTGTCTCTGAATCCTCTTGTGTCCCTCCCTCGGTGCGACACGCAGGAAAACCTGACCCCTGACCTCGAACTCTAGAGGTCGTCTCTGCTGATCAGCACAAGACTTCTGTCGAGACTGTGCAATAGCCATCCTCTTCAAAATTAGTTCAACCTACTCTGAGGTCTCCTGAACCAGACGAGGTCCCAGCAAAGTTTCCTCTCCTGCCTCCAGCCAGCATAAGGGTGATCAGCATGGCCTACCATACAAAGCCTCGTATGCTTCCTTCTGAATGGTCGCCTGGAAACTGTTTTTGTAGGCAAACTCCACCAGAAGAATATACTTCTCCCAAGAACCTCCAAAGTCTAGAATGCAAGCTTGGAGCATATCTTCAAGCACCTGGATCGTGCACTCGGGCTGGCCATCAGTCTGGGGATGGTTTGTTATACTAAAAAGTACCTGTGTACCCAAAGCCTTTTGAAGTCCCTTCCAGAACCGAGAAGTAAAGAGCTCATCCCTATATGAAACAATAGAGTGTGGAACTTCATGTAGATGAATGATCTCTCAGATTTAATGTCATCCCATATCATCGACACTAAAGGTATCCTTGATCAGTAAGAAGTGAGAAACCTTCTCGAGTCTTCCAACGACAACCCAAACATCATCGTTTCCCTGAGGCGATCTGAGCAACCCAGTCACGAAGTCCATCACAAAATCATTCCACTTCCACTATAGAATGGTTAATTACTGTAAAAGACCTATAGGTCACTGATGCTTTGCTTTCACCTGCTAACATGTATAACATCTCATGACAAAACCAGCAACATCCTTCTTCATACCTGGCCCCCAGTACTGGTAATGAAGATCCAAATACATCTTGGTGATTCCAGGATGAAATGCCCAAATAGTGGAATGATAATCCCACATCAGCTCCCCACGTATGTCTGCTGGCACCCATATGCATCCCAAGAAACACAAGATCTCATACTCTCCCACTGTCCATCCATGAAGAGGGTCCTCTTTTGACACACTCTCCCACAGGACTAATCCTTCTGAGTCTGATAGATGCCTCGTCCGTACCCGATAAAGTAACATAGAGGTAACAACAACAAAAGATAGGAAGGCCTGCCCCTGTCTATTGTGCACCTCCAGATGCATCTCAGAGAACAGATCCATATGCTGCCACTCACTGCTAGCCTCCTAAATTGCCTAAATATGAGTTCTCCTGCTCAACGCATCTGCCACTGTGTTTCCCTTTCCCAGCGTATAGACATGCTCAAAATCAAAATATTGAAGATACTCGACCCACCTACGCTACCTCAGATTCAGATTGTGCTGAGTGAAGATGTACTTGAGAATCTTGTTGTCGGTAAAGACAACAAAGTGCTACCCCAACAAATAGTGTCTCCAATAGTGTAAGGCATGAACAACAGCTGCCAACTCCAGATCGTGCATAGGGTAGTACCTCTCATGTGGCCTCAACTGTCGATATCATTACACAATGACTCCATCTCCCTGCATGAGTAAAGCTCCTAGCCCAATACCTGAATCATTATAGTAAACAATGTAGCTCATGCCTGGCTCTGGAAAGACTAGTATCGGCACTGACGTCCACCTCCCTTTCGGCTCCTGAAAGGCTGACTCACAAGAATCTGACCATAAGAACTTCAACCCCTTTGTGGTCAGACCTGTCAAAGGTGCCACTAGACAAGAAATGTCCTGAATGAAGCATCTGTAGTATACAGCCAGCCCTCAAAAACTCCACACCTCAAAAAAATTATATGCCTGCTCCTAGGAGACTAAAACTCTCACTTTCTATGGGTCCACAGATACTCCTTCCTCTGAGATGACATGACCCAAAAAGTGAATCTGATCCATCCAGAAGTGGAACTTCAAGAGTTTAGCAAAAATATGATGCTCTCTCAGTGTACCCTGAACAATCTCAAGATGTGTGGCATGGTCATGTCGAGTGTGAGAGTACACCAAGATATCGTCCAAGAATACCATGATGAAGGAATCCATGTAAGGATTGAACTCTCGGTTCATCAGTTCCATGAAAACTACAAGCACATTCGTGAGACCGAACGGCATGAATATATACTCATATAGACCATACCTGCTCCTGAAAGATGTTAATGGTATATCTGATGGTCCAACGCACAACTAATGATAACCGGACCTCAATTAGATCTTCGAGAACACTAGGGATCCTCAGAGCTAATCAAAGAGGTCATAAATCCCCAGAATGGGATATCGGTTCTTGACCGTCAACTGGTTCAGCTTTCCGATAATCCACACAAAGGTGAAGGGTAACATCTTCCTTCTTCGCAAATAGGATAGGCAAACCCCAAGGAGAAGTACTGGTTTGGATGAAACACTTTGCCTGAAACTCCACTAACTGCTTCTTGAGCTCCTGAAACTCAGGTGTAGCCATCCTATAGGGAAGAATGGACACCGGTGCCTCTCCTGGCATGAGCTCGATTAAAAAGTCAACCTCACACTCTGGAGTCAAACCTAAAATGTCCTATGGAAATACGTCCCTGAAACGATCCACCGCTAGAGGAAAGTCTAACTGCGAAGTCCCCTGATCATCTAAATAAAGACTAGTAATCTGGGCTGTCACCCTTCCTAGCCCATGATGCTCGAGTCCTACTCGACTCGCCTGAACATCCCATTCCCCTCTATGAAGAAACAATACACCCTCTGGTGAAACGAAACTCACTCTGTGGTGATAATAGTCAATGACTGCTCGGAAGGGAACCAACCAGTCCATCCCGAGGATGACATCATAACCTGCCATCTGTATGAAATAAAAATCCCATAATAAACGATACCTTGCAACCTTGAGAGGGAACTCTCTACACTGGGGCACACTATTTCCTTGTCCCCAAAGGTGTGTCTAGTGTCAACGAGTTAGCAGAAGAAAAGACACAGAGCCCAATGCTCTTCGTAGTAGCAATAGAGATAAAAATATGTGTTGCACCAGTATCAAAAATGGCTGAAGATAAAACTGAGGCTACTAAAATCGTAGCTCAATCTATAGAAAGGATGGGATCATGCTGCTGATAGATCTGCTCTATGGTGAAAGACTAGCCTGCACTGCGGCCTAGCGCCCCTGGATGACCACTATGAGTTTATCCACCCTACTGGTGCTGAGGGACTGGTGGTTGACCACCATGACCTCAACCTCCACATCGGCACGAATGGCCGTAAGAACTCTAGTTCCCTAACTGTTTGGAATCTGGTGGGGCTGCTCCTAAATGAGGAGTCATGGAAGAACCTCGGTCACCATCTGCTGGTGCGAAAACCTGGCAGAAATGTAGAAGGTGTCCCATCATGCCACAAGATCGGCACTCCACGACGTCCCTATGGCACTATGGCCTCATGAGTCCTGACCTTCCACACTGATAGCATGTCACCTGGATTCCGGATGATGCATCATGCTTCCTCGGGTCACCGCATGTAGGCTCTTGATGGCACTTCTAGCTGTCATCTGGAGGAAGACAAGCGCTGGAAGCAAAACTGCCATGGTTCATAGCTCTAGAGTCTCTCATATTGCGCTCCGCAATCAGTGCCTGGTTGATGATGGATGTGATGGCTGTCAGTTGGAAGATGTTCACTTGTGAGCGGATCTCCCTTATGAGGCCATCCTCAAACTTCCTTGCTAAGAACACCCCACTTCCATCCTGTACGGGTGTGATTCACTGCAACTTGGTGAAACGAGAGGAATACTCCATGACATAAAGAGTACCCTCCTCTAAGCTCATGAACTCCCGGGCTCGATCAGCCCTCAGGGTCTCTGGGTAGAAGTAGTCGTCGAACACGCGCTGGAACTCCTCCCAAGCCATAGCCTACTGTTGACCCACCTGTGAGATCATGTCCCACTACCTCTTAGCGGAGTCTCAGAGCATGTAGGTAGTGATCATGACCCGCCTCTATGGAGGCATCTCCAGATGCTCGAAGATATTTAGCATGGCTTCCAACCATGACTCTGCAACCAGAGGTCCTCCTTCCCCCAAGAAAATGGGAGGATGCTGCTGTGAAAAAAATCGTGTAAAGTTTTCCATAGTTGTGGTAGGAGGCGGTGCTCCCTGGAAGGCTTGCATCATCCTCATTAAACCTTCCCTAAACTATGAATCAGCACCTATGACTGGTATAACAGTCGGTGCCAAGGCTAGCCTGGCTGGAGGATCGATAGGAAGTCCATGAGAAGCCCTATCTGGTGTCTGATCACTACCTTACGATAGACGTACGACCGGAGGGCGTCTCGGAGGCATTGATCTGAAAGATCAATGTATAACATAGATAAGAAAAACAATGACAGAGAACACAAGAGTACAAAAGAGAAACAGGGGAAGAAAACACACAAGTTTACAAAACATGACTACACAGCTTGTATGAAAACAACAAGGCATGTCTTCTTAAACCACTAACATGGGCGTGTACTCTTGCCTAAAAGTCGTGTAACACCTCAAACCACACGGCATGTTGTCCCAAAACATGGCAAGTACATGAAAACTATTCCCCTGCCTGAGTCTCTTTACACGGCTAACCCACACGGTCTGACTCAACTGGAGACAACACAACGTGTTCTTAACACACATGGCATATACTAGACAAGGCTTTGGCGGCCCGTGTTTGTGAAACACACGGCCATCTACATGGTTGAACCTTACACAGCGTGTTTCGAATAAACACTTTGTGTATAGGTGAAGGTGACATCGTCCCATGCTGCACGCGACACGGCTGGGTACCTGAGTAAGACTACATGGCGTGTGCCCGAAAATACACGGTGTGTCTAAGAGAAGTTCACACCGACCTATGTTGTTCGTGACATGGATTAGTGCCTAGAAGGACTACACAGTGTGTTCTATTACAACACAGTGTGTGCTACTCAATATTCCACGACCTATGTTGTTTTTGACACGGCCCAGGTACACATCTCACTACTACACGGTGTGTACCTACCATACATGGTGTGTTCCTAAAGTTACTTTCAGACACCGTGTTCGGCTCACACGGTGAGTAACACAGCCTAAAAACTACATGGCGTGTATCCAAAAAAGTACACACCATGTATTCTGGGTTTTTATTGGTAGTAGCTCAAAAACTGCACAGAACACCAGAAACACTAAAAACAAGGCAAAGAGGTTTCAAATTTCGATTTGTGAGGGCCCATACTCCCCAAGAATCAAATATTTTCATCTCATATAGTCACATACAAGAAAAAAACAAACATCTCTCTCTCTCTCATAATAACATGTATAATCAATACGAAGTCTATCAACACAGCCTGCAATCGCTAATGCATGCTAGATGGAATGGCAAGAATGTGTGGCATGTGATATCTAGAAGTGCCTATATGATGCATGAGATTTCATACCCTCATCTCATCAGGTTGAGACAAAAATGGGACCAAAATATCTAAACAATAACTACACAAGTCATGCGAATCACTCAAGGTGAAAACATATCAACCATAAAAACTCAAAACCAGCAACTACAATTTATGAGGTAGTATGGCTTTTCCATATACACGGGTTATCTACTCCCGAACACAGCTTAATACCAAGTACCGAGTTCATCCTATATCTGGCTAAAGTCTCCAAACAGTAAAGCAAGAGAATATAAACCCTCTGATACCAAATGTAACAACAGGCCCCAATGACTGCACAAACACCCCGCCTTAACATGGTCGTTGGGTTTTTCCCACTAGGAACCACCAGTTTCCACGCAGACAGGTGGGGCCCACCCTAGGGTCCACCCACATGCCTAATTGGGTCATCTGACTAATGATTGTCCCCATAGGCCAACACATGTCCTTTCCAGTGTGCTTTGTCCTCACTCGCACACACCTGGGAAACATCGCAAAAGGTCACCCATCCTGGTCACTACTCCAGGCCATGAACGATTAACTCTGGAGTTCTAATCAAACAAGCTCCAAAAAAGGAAGGTTCACCTTGTTGACATGAGTCATATCATTTAGCCTTTTAGACCTTTATCATTTGGGGGTGCGACATTCACCCCCCCCCCCCTTAAAGGACAACTCCCCCGTTGTGGGCCCTACAACTCAACCCAGGCATCGCAGCGCAGTTAAGGTTGGGTTCCTCCTTTGATACCACTATGTAACGACCTAAATCCAATGCCCCTCCACTAGTTCCCTGTACCTGGTTCGCCACATTACCTCAATGCCTTTCCCCAAACACCAGAGGTTGTCGACTAGGAGCGAGGGCCTTGGTATGTTATTGGGGAAACTATGCCCTCATTCGGTAAGGTACACAAGGTACAAAAAACAACAATAAAGAGCGAAAGTAGTAAACAACATGAAACAACTGGAACCCAACAACATAAAAAATAACTATATAGAAAATGATAATAATGAAGCATAAAGTACAAGTATCAAAGGAAAACAACAAACACAACAACGTGCTGAAGTACAACTGAAAAACAAAGTGCAAAGGAAAACAAGATAAACTCCTCAGCATCGCGAGCCCTAGCTCGGTCCCATGCTCTCCAGATCTAGTGCAATCAAGAACCTGAAGTAGAAGGGTGCTTGCCCTTATCTATACCTATAGCAACATAGTCTTCTTGGGCCCAAAAGCATGGCCCAAATAGGGTGTGATATACAATCCCAGTAGGTAATCACCCAATGATTTGTGCCTAACATTCAATGAATACATGGAAGTAATAAAACAAAGAACAATAAATAGGAAAGCACAATCAGATACAATCCACAGTTCTATGAAACATAGTACACAAGTAAACAGCCAGCAACAAGAAGGAAAAAAGGTAACCCTCTGGGTAGCTCTCACAGACTAACCCCTATTGTTCAACCTATAAGTACCAGAAACCCTCTTGGAGGCACACACAGTCTCACCCCTCTAGTTCTGCTATGAAATTAATATACTGTCTGGGGAAGCACTCACCGTCAATTCCCATTATAGTCTCGTATCATTCTAAATGCTCTCTAGGGAAGCACTCAGCATCTATTCCCCTTATGGCCCGTGTCGAGGAACTACAGACTCTCTGAGGAAGCACTCATTGTCAATTCCCCCTGTAGTCTTGCATCGTATTAAAAGACACTCTGGAGAATCCCTTTCGTCAATTCTCCCCTTGGTCTACTACACTAGATTCTCACAGTCGTGAGTGAAAATAAACATGCATATCTTGCTTGTATTGTCCACGTAAACCTCAAGAACTACCTGGCTATCATTCTAAGGCTCAACAGCATAATAAAGTAGCTATTCCACTATCCTACGACTAGGCATGGTAATTGAAAAAATGCCAAACAGGAAAAACCAACATGGAAAAAAAAACCTAAGCACAAAATAAATTACTCTACTTACAAGAAAAAACCTCTATTACAACAATCAAGCAAAGCAGGCAAATAGCAGGGGAAAAATGGAAACCCACAATTACCAAACCAAGGGAATTTGTGGAATTTTCACAAAATACTCATCAAAATTCCATAGAAAGGCACAAACCACCTACCACAATCCTAGGAGATCGATATACGTGAACCACAGTGATTGATTCCCCTTAGAACGTCATAGATCTAAGAAAACACACAAAATGCGCAACCCATGAAAACTCGGAAACAAAGAGGAATCGGAAAATGAAGCTCATGAAGAAAAAAGGTCATACGGCAGCAATTCTAAAATAATCGACCGTGCTCAAATTGGAGGATGGAAGAAGAGGCAGGAGCTCGTCGAAGATTCCGCCGTACAGTGCGCTCTCGAAATAACATGACCTAGAAGAATGTATTTTTGTGCGTCAGGCGCGACCCCAGTCCGTTTAGTGAAAAAAAAATTACATGGCCTGTATTTTTAAAGTACACAGCGTGTAGTGGGTTTTTCCGTACTCTGACGAAATCAGCCTCCACGTCACCCCTACACACCGTGTGTTTGGCCCGGGCACGGCCAGCACAAGGCTTCTAGATGGGGAAGAGTACACGGTGTGTACTCAGAATGTACACGGCGTGTACTTTGAAAATATCCAGAAAGTTAATTTTTCTTAAAAACTCTAGAATAAGGAAAAAATACACCTGAAAAGAAGATTTGGGTTCTTACACATGTAATCAAGGCTATAAAATATTTTTAATTTATTCCAAAAAAAATTCCAAAAAATAAATAAATGTGTGGCATGATACCACCATTAAAATGAATTCCTCTCATGAAATATAGATCTTATGAAAACAAAATACGGATAATTATTCATCATCATTTAAAAATATTCCCTCATAGATTCTTAAAAATAGTTTTTTCACCATAAAACATTGATATGGTGAGTGATCTGTTTTCATAAAACCATGTAAATATTATCCTGAAACAGCACAGTTTATTACTCATAAGAAATATCGTTCACTAGTGGTATGATATTTGATAACAGTATATCTGAAGTGTTGGGTACATACATCCTTAGGAGAGATACATAGACCAAATAATGGAATAGAGAGAATTTTGGTGGATGTTCCAAGCGATATGAAAAAATCCGAATATACTACATAATTTCAAAGGGACTAATATGCTTTGATATATATTTCCCTTTCATGAAAAATATCAAAACCATACCCCATAAAGAAACAAATAGAATCACATTTCACTATAATAAAATATTATTTCATGCTAGTGATTATTAGTTTTTGTTTTATGAAAAATTTAAGATTACGTGATTTTTTTCTGATTAGATCATAACTTTTCTACAATTTCTTAAGCTATATAATTTATCAATAGCTTTATTTATTATAAATCATTACATCACATTGGAGGTACACATTTATTTCCATATAGTTATTCATAAGGTTAAATCTTAATGCTTGAGAGAAATATTTTTTTATGAAAACTCAAATAGAGGTAGGTATTGATCTCGTCCATGATTGAAATCCAATGAACAATTTGTCCACATATCTTTGAGCATTTTAATTTTTCAATACTACTGCCCATATATTTTTAGGAAAATATGATGAATTGAAACTCAACTATATATCAAAATATTGTTGAATAATTCTCCAGATCGCTGAGTTAATTATCATATCCCTATATACACAATGGAATGTAGTAATCTATCAAACAATACAACTTTCGTAATGTATATCTTGGAATTTGGATCCACAAACACCTATTTTCCAATAGTTATGAAGTGTAAAAACATAGTATGTAGAACAACTACAACCCATATACCATTATTACCTTTTGATGTTTTGGTATGTTCAATGACAAGATACATGGTAATTGTTTCCCATTTATCTTCATGTATTTATAGTGGATGAAACAACCCCTTAGATATTTTTCTCTCACCCTTAAATTCTTCATATACCATGCACCGAGATACAAGCTATTTATTATCTCAATTCATGTCATCCCAATAGAAATACACATCCAAGTCACTCTACATATTCATACAAACTATACGAAGATAAGAACTACGATCTTCCATTATTAACACCTTCAAATCTATTATAGATAGAACAAATACCAGATTTCAAAACCTTATCATTTAATCATGGTCATGTTAAACCCAAGAACATTTAAAACCTTATTTTTTAGCTCTACATATACCTTTTGGGCCTCTTTAAAATTCAATTGGATTGATGGTTGATCATTAAATTTAGAATGATAAGTTTTTTTCATTTCCTTAAGATTACCAAATCCATTACTTTCAAATATAGAAATAATGGATCATATTTAATCCTAATCATGGATATGATATCATGATCTTTTCTACTAAAATCATTGACAATGTTTTTTCATTTCTAGTGTGGTAATGTATTATGTAGTCATAATCGGTAATCATATATAACCATCATCTAGTGCACATTTTCAAATATTTTATTGTGAATGTATACCTTAAGAATTTATTATTGATATATATATATATATCTCAATTTTCATAATTAATATAACAGCTATATATATATAATATAATAATTAATGAAACTAACTCCAAATAATGAGTTGTCTAATTTTTCTCATGAGTCTTATAATGTCATTATGAATAAACTATAACCATGTAATTATTCCTAAGAACACCTCTTGATATCTTCTTGGATGCATTACTATAGAAAACAAAGCTTTCTCTAGTATTGGGTAATGTAAGAATATGAACTCTGAATAATATTCACTTTGGTCACTTAACATTTTCCTCATATTCAACTATATAAAGGGACTTAGTTCACTTTTAAGTTAAAATGGCCAGAGGATTAGATTTTTATAAAATATTTTCCACTAAATAATGATAATATCTAGTTAATCTAGGAATAAAATAGATCTCATCCATTTGGGTTCTTCAGGGAAAACCTTCAACGGCCTTCGTCATTGATGTATCTATTAGTATAACCTCTCTTGAGATTATGTAATCATAAATTAAATCATTTTATAATATAATGTCACACTTTTTTAAATTTTCATATATTTTCTACTTTTGTATGATATTTATTAAATTTATCTTGTGATCTTCGTTCTATTTATTTCTATTTGAATAGATAAAAATAACATCTATAAATAATTCCACAAACTAATCAATGTAATATTTGAATAATATATTCATTAAATACATGATAATTCAAGGGGAATTAGTAAGACCAAATTGTATCAATATATATTCATAGTGGGAATACCTTTTATAGAACATTGTATTGGGTATATCATTCTTTTTAAAACCTCAATTGATGATTTCCATAATGAAGTTAAATTATGGAAATGAATATTCCATCATGAATTTGATCAAAAGACTCTTAAATATAGGAAATATGATACTTGTTCTGAGTTTTTGATTTTTTTCAGCTCCAGATATTCAATATAAAGTAATATTGATACAAAATTATTTTTGACCAAGTAAACAAGATCACCCCAAGGTGACACACATGAATAAATTAATCCATTGTCAAGAATTTCTAAGAGTTTCCCTTTGATTATTAAAACAAAATTGTTATCATTCCATAGGGTGTCTTTGCAAATGGAAAGGAAATATCAATGATTTTTATTAATAACTCAACATCGCATTTTTTGGGAATACTAGTAAATTATTCCCGAAATACATCAATAAATTACCCCACAACTGGAATTCCATAGATTTTAAGTTTCTCCCCAAACAAATTAATAATCAATGCTTATAAATGGGAATTAAGACTCATACAATTGATGTGATATATATAAAAAGTTCATAATTATAATCCCCATGATTTACAATCACAGATTATTTTATGATATCAAATTTATCATACCTTCATAAAAACATGATGTTGTAATAATTTTTAGAAAAAAAACCCATTCCCATTACAAAATGAAGTTCAAATATAAGATGAATGACAAGATTTATTAGATACACATTCCCACCAATGTCAACAATAGATGAATTATATACATGAGATGTCACCAAATAACTAATAATAGGTTTCACTACTAATTCATAATCTACACATTTGGGTGGAATATTGATACACTTAAGAAATGATTTAGATATTTAATAATGTGAAGATTCAGATTAAAAAAAGATATGAATAATTCTATAGTGGATGGTAATTATACATTTAACCATTTCATTATCATACCCTTCTTTAGAACTGTGATCATGTGATATTTCTATTTGTATCTACTCAAGAGGATACCGACATTTATCCCCATAATTAACCCTTAGGTATGGTAATATGTAACTACATTTCCCAAACTCCATGAATTTGAAGCGTTGGAGTGTGGGTGGTATATTTTATTCTTTTTTGTCTCATTAGTTTCAAACATTTTCCCATACATTTGGTAAAGATTATAATGATGACATTCCATTAAACACTTAAATAATTTAGTAGTAAACTTAATAAAATTTCATATATTATTCTTCCCATACTTTAAGAATGATATAATTCTCCTCTTCATATATTAACATTTCTTAGATATTCCATTGAATTATATTTTTCTCAATTTATCAAAACCTTGAAATTGAAATGTACCGATAACCTCTATGTCAAAATTGATATAACATCAATAAATATCATCATATATATTGATTCATCTTATGTATAACACCCTTTAATGAAATGGTTTTAATCCACCAATGGAATGGTCAAAATTACATTCAGGTTGGATGATAATACCTAATACAGACATCATATATCTTTTAAAATTTTCTAAATTTGTACAAACATATTCATAACCAATTTGTGTTATCTTAAGGAACTACTTCACCATATTTATATATAAAATACAAGTAATTTACTGAAAAAAATACATTCAAATAAATCATCCCAATAAATAGATTCCATTTCATCTTGTTACCTCGTATTCTTTATAGGATTCAAACATTAATCTACTTCACCTTCACAACGGTGGACATCCAAATTGTCTTTATCATTTTCAATAACATTAGAGAATAGAAAATATTATTTTAGCTGTAATGATCTAATTTTTTGCAACTATTGGATCAGATGACTCAATTAAAGATTGTGGTTATTACTTCATCATGTACTCATCAAAATTGTATTCGCTCAGTTGTTTGTTTGAATGTCCTCATTGATTAATATATATAGAATGATTTTTGAGAATAACAATGATACTTTTAATTAAATATCCCATAAAATTTGGATGATTTAGAGAAAAATCATTGAGTTTCCCAGAGAAATTTGAATTAACACATTTCTTTTGGGTTCGACCCACTCAATAAACCATAAATCATAGTGTATGAAATAATAATAATTTTAGGGAGCCAAAAAAATTATGAAAAATAAATTATATGATGTCAAAATAATAAAATATTATTTAATCGACGATACCTTGGGTTTTTTCTGAGTTCACTGATTGTCATCATGTATTTTTTCATCTATGCTAGTTTGTGAACAGTTTGTAAATTTCTAAAGTGTATCCCCCAATAATGTCAAACTAGGTGTGTAGAATGTAATATTTTCATGTCAATGGTGATGAAGGATTCCTCATCAATGACACCTTTTTAGGGTCATTACCCTGATGTACCTCTATGACACCTAAACATCCACTTTCAATATCAATATAGGGATTAATTTTTTCAGAAACCACTCACTGTATCATTATCCAAATTTCTAGACATTTAATTAATAATTGAACTATAATTATAACTTATCATCAAGAAATCACTTGAAATTTCCATAAGTATAATACTAGGGACATCAATATGGTTTTCTCATCATAGTTTGAAATGGTCAACTAGACTTATCCTTTGATAGTAACTATAGTGTCCTTGTCCTATGTTACATAGAAATTACATGATATTTTTATAAATATTTTGATTATTACAAAATACATGCATGATCAATATAATAGTTTAGTTCCATTGGAAAAATGGAAAAAAAATCAATATATGTATGAGTGAGCTACATCATCTCCTACATAGATCATTATATCTAGCACTCTTCCAAGAAAATTCATACAAAAGACATATCTTCATACCTTGGGGAATAGAATCTTTAGAAATGAGATCTTAGATTCTTAGTAAGGATAAACAAGGGAGATACATATTCTTTGAATGAACCTAAGGGTATGATAGAATGATAATAACATCTGAACTCCATATTCTATATATAATAGTTCATATTCATGATTCATGAAATATTAGTTGGTAGTTTATAAGACATGAATTATAAGGGAATCAAAGTACATGATCCATGAGAGAATAAAATTTACATAATACATAGATCTGTTGAATAAAAATAATCATAGAAAATATTATTTCACATATACCCACTGAGACATTTATAACATGTTATTCTTCAGCCCACCACACTTGTACATACTTTTTTCATGAAATAAAATCTATTGTACCCTATTTTGCACATGGGATTACCACCCATGTACCCTGTTTTAGGATTTTGTTAACTACCCTTATAGCTTCATTTTTTTGATTTTTCTAACAAGACATATTCCCTATTTTATATTCTTCATATAACCACCTATATACCCTCTAACCTCATTGTACATTGAAAATTTCCCAATTAATTGGAGTGAGATTTAGGTACCACATTCCGGATAATGAAAATAATACATATATGTCACAAGATATCATTAAAAAATTATAATATGATTAAAAATGAAATGAAATGGATTTCATAAAAATTTCTAAACATCATACCAAATGGAAAAGAGGCCAGATTTTATAATAATTTAATTATTTCTTAATAGAATAACTTGATGAAATGAAGATAGTTTCATAAACATGTTATCATGGTATAACTAGTAGAAGAGAAAAATGATTCATTAACATCATGTTACCATAAACCTTCAAAACTCAGAGATATAGTAATAACAATACCCTTGTCTTATATCACCAATAAGTTGTAGGTAACATTACAATATTTCATTTTTGATGGGATATTATTTTGAACAATAAATTGAAAAAATTTCATGTGGAAAATATCCTTTCATCTATGAAAATTGTTAATAGAGAAATAAAAGATAATTTAAAATAATTTTCATTGAAAATAACATTGAAAAATTATTATGGATGATTTAAATTGAATAATTGTCGTGATGATGAGAATTTGTTTCATCTAATTATTGTTAAAAAAATTACTTCTTTCACAATTTTCGAAAAACACAAATAGAAATTTCATGGAATGAGACGTTAAGATTACCTTCAAATGAACATTTTGACAAATAAAACATGGGTAAAATATTTTTCAAAATTAATAGGAAAATAATTGATAATTTTTTGTAACATTTTTAGAATTCATGGTTTTGGAAGAAAATGTATTTTTTATCAAAGAGAGAAATAATGTGGGATTTTGTTAACATTTTTTTATCAATTATCATAAGTACAAAAGATTAGAAAAAATGATACTATTACATGAAAATATCATGATTAGTTATAAAATAATATAATTCTTAATTTTTCTGAGATTGGTAATAATATTATATCATAAAAAACACAATCATAGATAATCCTGACAAATGATTAGATTGAGTCATAAAATAATTACCACTTTGGTAAAATTGAATTGTTAGGCCTAGGAAGGAATACCATTATATTGAATGAAAAATATATTTATTAAAAATAAATTCCTAATAATAAATGTTGAAGGGGTTGTGAATAAATCTCATGAATGAATATATGGGCATAAAATATGTCTCAAATATAGAGAATTGAGTCCAAAATTCCGTTCAACTTTTTTTAACAGTTTAAAATTTAATCCCAAAAAAATAATTACAAAAAATTAATCGTTAAAAATATTTAAAAAAATATGATTAGTGATATAAATTTTCAAATGAGCAGTGTATAGACCAAATAAAATATAACAATGTTGAATTTTCTTGTGTCTCCTAAAAAAATTGAGAGACTAAATGTTCTCTTACCTAACATCATAACTTCCTTGATACATATTAAAAACACATTCATAATGAATATATGATGATTATATATATATATATATATATATTATAATATTAATATATATATATATTATACAATATATTTTGTTGGATTTACTTTTTATAACATGTTTGTTAATAATTCCATGATAATGTAATGTTTTGGGAAACACCCACCTTTTTTATTATATGTTTTGATTTCTGTTTTTAAAATTAATTTTATCATAATTTTATATTATCAACTATTCTAACCATGATATAAATATTAAATATATTAATTATATATGTATTTATATTTATTAATAAAATTTATTTATTTTATGTGAAATACAATATTTATTGGGATGGTAGGTTGTGCGTACGCATCAATGATGTTTCCATTTTAATTTTTTATTGAGACAAAGAGTGATAAATGATATATTTTAAGTCATTAGTAGTTATTTATTCATATATATCACATATTTATGTTAAATACATTTTATTACCTTTGTTGTAACGTGAGAACAGATCACATTTCTCAAGAGGTGATAGTTCCTCACACCCCATATCGACGTTATTATATTCCCAAAAAATATATATTATAATGGTATGTATGAAATTATTATTATAGAACAATAATAATTTCATAAATACAAAACATAAATAATAAATCCCTCATTATTTACATCCTTCATAGATAGAAATGAAAAAAACCAGGACATTTATTTGTGATGTGGTTGTCCTCTGTACACACGACTGATGATTTAATAACAATTTTTCTAGAAGTGGGTATTGTTATAGGTCATTCCATTAACATAAAAATATATAAAAAATTTTACATAATTTATGTAACATATATCTTTTTTTGATACTAATCTAACAATTTGGTATATTAATATAAAAAAACTCTCATCCATTAATGTTACCTCTTCTTCATGTATCATCCTTTGGATTTTTCAAAGAGTCTTCCTAGGATAGATTTATATCAAAAATAAGGAATATATGATTAAGGGAGTTAATATGGGAATTTATTTTTGAATAAATTTTCCATGAAATAATATATAATGTGTTAGTATCATAGGATAATTTTTGGCCTTTTATAAGTAAGGTGAGTGGAACAGCTGTAATTTTTTGAAAGATAAAATTACATGTATGTTCTTTCATGTCAAGAGGACAGAATAAATGGAAATTCACGGCCTGATAATGGATAAGGTAAAATTATTTCTCTAAATTTGGTTATGGAAATTTATTGGTTTATTTTAACCAAAATTTTGTTTTGTTTAACCCCTGCCCCTTATAAACCCATTTTTAAATTAACATCAATATATAATTTTAAATCTCATTCATTTTCATTTTAGTACACAATAAAAAAGAAATTATTTGATATTATAATTAATTCTAAATAAAAATGTGGAATCCATTTTTTTAATTATATTATATTAATTGTAAATACTATATTTAAAATTAATCTGACAGACACAATGTGAATTTTATGTTTTCAAGAGAAAAATTTAAAAAGATTGGAAAGATTTTATATCAAAATTCAAAATGAAATTTATCCAAATGAAAAAAATTGGGTAAAATATGTATAAGTGAATATATTATACTTTAAGTCCAATTTTATTTATAATGTTTCTTTATAAATAAATGAAATGAAAAATTTTATAAATTAGAATTTAGTATTTTTCACTATTTATAAAAAATCAGACTTTTTATAAAAATACTAAAAATTAAACCTAATAGAATTATTTAATGAATATTTAAAAATTGAAGTTAATTTTAAGAGATTAATTTTCTAAAATGGTCAAATATTAATTTTATCTTTTTTTTCAAAAATAATTTAAAATAGTTTTGTTGATCTATATAAGGACATTATCGAAAATTATACATTTTAGTATCTAGATGATTTATTTATGTAAAAACACAATAACTAATAGTTAATAATTAGTATTAGTATTAATATTATAGTGTTTAATAACTATGTTATATTTTTAGTATTTAAAAAGTTATAATAATAATAATATATCAAGATTTTATTAAAAATTAGTGTCATGTTTAACACAAGGTAAACCAATGTAGTGTGTTGCACAAGAAAAAAATGGTTTGTGAGTAATGAAAAAAACCATAGATCTTTTGGTGGCACAAAATTAACTTTTAGTTCTATATAATGAGAGCTTTTAAATAATTTATATTTTACTGGAAAAGAAATTCATAAAAACTAGGGGTGTCACATTATATGTTATTTTTACCTTTATCATAAATCTCCCACCCATGATGAACCATTTTTAATCATATTCTTGGTATAATTTTTTTCTATTCTTACTATACATTATGGCTGAAATGAAGGTATCATCAATAAAAAATATGTTCACAGTGATTACAAATATATAATATACTTTGTAAAAATCAATATCAATAATTGGAGTAAATTAATATTAATATAATAATTAAATTATATATTTTTTTAATAAATATATATTTCAATATAATACTCATTTTACATTCATTCTGTGCATTTTAAAACTGTAAAATTTGTTATAAAATAATATAAATATTATTATATATATATCATTAAAATCATTAATTCAAACAGTTTTATTTAATTTCTTTTGATAATAAAACACTCTAGAAAATAGTTTTTTTAAATAACTCCTATTATATTCAAATGTTTTTATATTCATTTATAACCATTAGATAACTAATGTATGAATGATTATTCAAAAATTAACACTAATTTAATAAAAATATTTTTTAAATATTAATTAATAAATATTAGAAAATAATTTATAAGATAATATATTTATTTAAATAAAAAATGTTTTTTTTTCATGAAATGATTTTATCAAAAAAATTAATTATTATTTCTTAGTAATTAATCAATATATTTTAGTTAAGGAAAACACTTCCATATATATTTCATATTTTTTTAATAATATGCAAATATTCTAATCTAATGACTATGTTTAACTATTATTGTATATCATGGGTTATTTAAACACGGGGTTTCTATATTGAATGTTCAAAAATAAACTTAATTTATTCAATAGAAAACACATAAAATCCCCAGGTGTTAAATTTTACCCTATTTTCTAAATTTCCATCATAAAATTTCTATAATTTGGAATAAATAAATTGGATATTTCAACTTCATCACATCAACAGGTTCTCAGTAGCATCCTTAAATTTAGAGCATTAATCTTAATACAATTTCTTGTTGAGAGGAATTTTTGATAAAAATTTCACTCTATAATATAAAATCCCTATTGGTTCATCCTCATATGAAATTTTATTCTCCATAAAAACATCTTCTGTGTTGAGTACATATGTAGGCTTAAGTATGAGATTCCATAAAAGAAATATATGGAACACATCTTGAACATGAGTGAGGTATGGTGGATGGTCCGAGAGATATGATCCCATATGAAATTGATCAATAATCAATATTGAGTTGATATATCCGGGGAAAGAATTCCCCTTAATTCAAAACTACCTAACCCTTTTATTTGGAGAATGTTATTTGAACATCATCTCACCAATATATTATTCTAAATGTCAATGTTGATTTTTATCATTAATCATATATCGATTCTAAGCTACCTATATGTGTTACTCTATAGATATGACCTTCCCTACAATTTTTTAATCCATATCAGTTCCCAATATATTTCATTCTCTAACATTATCTTATCTGGTTTTCATTACATAACTTATTTCAATAGAGGGATTTACTGGGATCCATATTAATTCTTAAGTGAATGTTTTAGTAATAATATAATTCCACTACAGGAATGTATATATAAAAAACCATTTAATAATAGATAATATGATTATAGCATATAATGTAGTGGTTGAAATGTTCTCTTATACTGAATATCTATTTTAGGATGATAAAATGTACTGAAAATCATCTCCATAATCAAATCATACTTATGAAATCATTATAACATTGAGTTAATCTTTAGGTCATGATCATATAATATACAATTCAGTACTCAATGTAACAATAAAAGTTATTTAATGTATATATGGGCATGTATATCAAGAGAGAAATATTTTCTAACAATAATGAATTGTTGTATATTGATAAGTTGATATCATACAACACAAATCATGTTATGAAAATATTATTTATTTTGGAATACTGTGATGAAATCCATGGTGATTATTTCCCATTTCTAGATTGGTATGATTAATGGTTCTAATATATAATTATACTTATTTAACTCAAACATAAATTTTTGGCATACCATGCACCAGGATAAAAACTCTTCAATATATATCTTCATGTTAACCATTTTGATATATTCATTATAGTCACTATAAATATTTATATAGTTCTTTGATAAAAAGAAAATGATAATCTATATCCTTCACCCAATAACTACTTCATATATTCTAGAATAAGGGGGGACCCATACACTATTTTGGAACCTTTTTATCCCATCAAAGTCCTTATTACTAACAAGAACATTTTTCACCTTCATTATCAACTCTGCGTCTCCTTCTTGCACCTATTAAATCCTTACATGGATAGATGTTTGGACACTCATTTGAGTTATATAATATTTCTCCATTTACATTATGAGGTCAAGGAATATCTATCTTAACTCCATAAATATTAGATCTTTTTTGGTCTTTTTCATAAATAAACTATCATGATTCTTTACAATCAGTGATTTATCTACTTTTTCCCATTCCGATGGTTCTAATATATTGAATATTAAAAATATATAATCATCTCCAATAATAATATATAGAAATTATTCAATTCTATCAATATGAATATATAGTCTATAATTTTATATTAAGTAAATATTTTAAAATACTCACAATAATGATAATTTATCAATTTTATTAATGAAAAAATTACAACAACTATCTTCAAATCATGATGTTGTTTATTTTGGTAATTTAGACATTGGACCATCAATTAATGTAAGTAATATTATCCCACTTTGTTATTATATATAAGATCACATACAAACCCCCTATTGATACATCATTATAAACTAAATACCCATTTCCTCTATAAGGTTGTGTATGTAAATGGGCATTGACAAACCTTCACTTTAGATTACTAAATGTTTATTCACATTCATGTAGAGATAAAATAAAGAATCCCTTAAATATAAAAATGGTGATTTGTTTATATATCCATATGAAATTCAACAAAAAAAGAATCTATAATATCTATTCAATCTAATAGAAATATGAATTCCATTCATAATTGTGGGTCTGGTCCAATGTTTAATAACCTTATTTCTAAATGGATCTATTAATAGTTATGTCATTTGGGCAGATGAATGGCCCAAAAGTGTTTATGTGACTCATTAATATGATCTTCTTCCATTACATATACTGGTTCATCATGGTCTTCATTGATGACATCCTATTGTATTGGACGTATAAGGAGGAGCAAGAGATACACTTGAGGATGGTCATGGACACACTCCAAGAGAACATGATGTGTAGGAAATTCTCAACATGTTAGTTATTAATACAATAGGTCCATTTTCTAGGAAGCGACAATTCATAGGATTAAATTTCAATAGCACCTTCTTAGAATGAAGTGGTTCTTTCTTGGTATACACCCATGCGTGTTACTGAGGTGAGGAGTCTCCAAGGTTTGGCTAGAAACTATCAGAGGTTTTTAAAATACATTAATACGGTATTATAACCATTACAAAACTTGACATAGAAGGGGTATCCTTTCATGTGGTGAAGGGAGTTCCTATAGTGCTTTCAGGAGCTTAGGTACTGGTTAAAAAGCGCTCTGATAATTAGATTACCGGTGGAGGTTATTAAGTATGTGTTGTTCTGTTATTCATCATGGAATAGGAATGGTTGTTTCATAATTTAGGGGATTGAAGTGATTGCCTATGATTTACACCAGTTGAGGAAGAATTATCAGAACTATACAACCCATGATACGTAGTTAGAAACGGTAGTTTTCACATTGAAGATGTGGAGACACTACCTGATGGGAGAGAAATTCACCATATACTCTAACCACAAAAGTTTCATGTATATATTCACACAAAATTATTCTAAATTGAGACGAATCCATTGTCTAGAGTTCCTCCAACACTATGAATTTGAGATAGTCTATACTCCTTGAGAGGGGAATGTGGTGGAAGATGCCCTCATCCAGATATGAAGTTCACATCTACTAAATGAGGCATCAGAACAGTAAGACTCATTTATTATATCATTTGTAGATATATATTTATAATTTTACCATTATTATATGGTTGTTACCCCTCCACTCTTATAGTGACTTAGGGAGGTACATCTAAGAGATACTGACTGTGAGACTACATGTGCTCAGATATCTATGAGGTATGACCTTGATGGATATTTGAAATGTTTGGAGTATGTCATTCTCTTCAGAGGGTGCACATTATTTCCATTGATGTTGCGGGAGAGGTTTTATATAGAGTCCCATAATTCCAATTTGGTGGTACATCCTGGAGTAAAAAATATGTATCGGGACTTCTGATGTCTGTTATGGTGGATAGGGATGAAGAAGGCGGTGGAAGATATCTTTTCTTAATGCCTCACTTGTCATCAAGTGAAGGATGAGCACTATATTCCAGTGGGTTTTTATCAACCCCTTGAGGTTCCAGAGAGGAAGTGGGATAAGATATTGATGGACATCATAATGGGTTTACCACACATTTCTATGGGATACCGATACAATCTCAGTGATCATTGACTGACTCACCAGGTTGGACCACTTCCTATTGATCGAAAAACAATGCTCTATAGAGATCTTGGGACACATCAACATTTAGAAGATAGTTCAGATTCATAGATTACCCTAATGAATAGTCTGAAATCATGATGATCGTTCTACATCCAAATTGTGGAATGGATTTTAGGAGTTGTATGGGGCTTAGTGCCATTTGAACACTGCGATTCATCCCTAAATGGATGGTCAAATGGAAGGGAACCACCTGGTTCTAGAGGACATGTTACATTTGTATAGACCAAACATGGGCCACACATTGGAATACCACCTAACTCTAATAGTGTTTATATATAACCACAGATACCACTCTACCATTGGTACGACACAATTCAAGGAATTGTACAGCTGACCATGCGTGTCACCACTATACTGGAATACCCAGGAGAGTTAACATTGATAGGTCCAGATATGGTATAAGCTACCACGTAGATATTGAAGATAATCTGGGAGTGGATGAAGAGTATACAAGGATAACAAAATTTCTATGCAGATAGAAGAATGAGGCATTTTAATTTTAAATAGGGAGACCATGTGTTCTTTTGGGTTTCATCTGAATAGGGATTACCAAGATTTGGATGAGCAGAAAGTTATCTCAGAGAAACATCATCCCTTTTTGGATTATGATTTGTATTGGAAAGGTTTCACAACACCAAGCTATACACTCACAGTTTCACCAAGTGTATTAGGTCTCCCACATGTCGCAGTTGAGGAAGTATATGAATGATCTATCAGACATCATCGACAAGGGGGAGTTGGACATTGATTATGGGATGACTTTTGTAGAGTACATGATCGATATAAATGTTAAACATGAGGATATTCTTCTTGGATGGTCGATACCTCTAGTGTGTGTTTTGTGGAATCACGAGAATCTCTATTTGAGCACATGGGAGTGGGAGGCTAATATTTATGTTTAGTACCCTCACCTTTTTGTTGTGTATCCCTTGTTTTGGAATTCGAGGGCATAAATTCCTAATGTGGGTTGAATGAAATGACATAGATATCCCTATAATTATGTTTATAAATTATTTGGAGAAATTATGATACTGTACACTAAGGATACATGTGATTATGTGGCCTAGGGTTCCCAAAATTATTGTTTAAAAAATGAAATGTTTTTAATATCATTCATGCATGACTTTTCTAAAAAAGTGAAATAACTCTTATGAAAGTTCATGGATCAGAAATTGGAGGGCACTATTGAGATTATAGTATTGGTTTTATCTTTTACATGATCTAACATTGGTTGGTGTGGGTCATCTTTAGAAAAATTCACCCGGGGAGTAACCGTAAAAAAATTAAATAGGAATTAATTTTATGTTGATATCCTAACAACTCATAAAAGGTAACACATATTTGAAATCTCATACCACTATTGAGTTCGTAAGGTGTTGTTTTACTTAGGTGGGGACTAGTATCGACCGACTTGGGTTGAGGGTGAATGTTATATTTTTTATGCAGACATCATTAAAACACCTAATAAAAATATTTTGTTGAACATTACATCTAGAAACAGTGGTGGTTTCGCTTTTTTAATTATTCATTTTAGAGTAATTTAGGGTTACCTCTATAAACCTAGAATTCCCTTGATGTAATGAGAAGTAATAGTTCTCTTAACAATGAATGATGGAAGTTTAAGGAATTAAAATTACGAAAACCTACATTCTTCATCAATGGATGATCAAATATTTGAGTTTGGGTGTCAACATATTTGTTAATTCATTTTCCCTTTTGATAATCAAATGGAGAAAGAAGACTAAATCACGAACCGATTGATCCATGGTTCAGTCATTATTATAGGGTGGGTAATTATTGTTGGATTAAGGGGAATATATATTGGTGATTATTGTTTTTGTGGGGTTCTTAATTATCCCTCTAAATTAACATATTATGGATGAAAGAACAAGGAAAAGATCGGTTTATTAGGTGTTCATGTGCTTAATCTCCCATAAATCTATTCTATTTTTTGTGAATTCTTTTATATCTGAAACATTGTATAAACAATTGATCATTGCACCCATGATCTACATAGAAATGATATAATAATAAAGGTTTTGATACATGACAAAATTATGATGTTGTGATAGGGGTGCAATCGAAAGGCGGTGGCTCACAACGGTGGGAGCGATGAAGGGTCGGCCACTGGCAGGGTGGCCAACAATGAGGGAAGTTCACAGAATGATAGGAGGCTGGGTTTCAGTGTGGATCAAATCTCTTTTCTAGTAGGTCCGTATTGAAGGAGGAGGCAGCGGTGGTGTGGGCCACGGGTGGCGAAGAGGTGTCGTGATAATAGGTGATAGAAGGATGTCGATTGGAGGCCATGTCGATGTAGGACCCCATATTAGTAAGGCCATTGGACCATGGGGATGAGGAAGTGGTGTCATAAAATTTTACTGGTAGCACATGGATGAGCCATGCATTGAAGAAGCAATCCCAAATGAGGTGGGATGGGATGGGTGAACCCGGCCACTACAATGACCTCATGGGCTGGACCAGTTCGGGATGGCCCAAACCAGGTCAGGTCAGATGGACCAGGTCAGGTCAGACACTATCTGAACCATACCATTTTTACTAAATTTTCTATATCATTCAAATAGTGTGTCTATTTTATGAGCCATTTGTGTATTTGGGACCCTTGAGATGAGATGGTCCATTTATGATACCTTAAATTAGTTTTTTTAGAAAACAAACTAATGACTTCAAGTGTATGTTCTCCAAGAATAAGTGTGAAAATGAGAGGAATCATGTAGATGGTTGTGACTGTGTGACATGGGGGGCTACTTGACCTATCGACACTCTATGCACCATCATCTCTCCGTGCACCATCGACACTCCAAGCATGATCAACTCTCCATGAGCCATCGACGCTCCATTTAACATCAACATTTGAGACACCATCACCACTCTAGGTTCCAATGATTCTATATTCTCCAACAACACTCTGTGTGACAGTAAATCTCTATGCACCATCAACACTCCATGTTCCATCAATGCTCCATGTGCTTTTGATACATTGTCTTCCACCGACACATATAATGTCACAGAGAATGAGAGATCTTTGGACTACAACTAAAAATACCTCTCTTCATGATTTAGACATATACTTGTGTGAAATGACTGTAGTGACTATACTTTATGTTTTTTCTTTGTGTTGTACATCATGTGATTCCTTTGTGGTGTACTTCATGTATTTTATAGTGGTGTACCTTTTGGTTTTGGTGTCCCTACAATGTATTGTTTTACTCATCAATGAACGTGTTACGCATGTAGGTGTCGGGTCTTGTGTAGATGATTGATTCTTTGACAGAGTCCTTAGTGGACAATAACTAGGTGGATCATATATACAATTCCAATAGAAGTGGTGTGATTTATAAAATTTAGATAGCGGTTTCTAAACCTACCCTTCATGTATGGTTTTTTGCGAACATGATTCAGGAGCTTGTATATTCTGTTTTTGGTTGGGCTTGATTTTTTTCCTTATTTTCTTATCATTTATTGTATTTTTGTACTATGTTGTTGGTATCTTATTGGATTGAATGCTTCTTTACATACTGTTTCATGTTCATCTATTTTGGGATTAGATATGGGTTCATATATATATGTACATAAGAAAATGCCTCCCATTTATGGGATATGCCTACTTGGTGCTAGTCGCCAACAATAGAACTAATGGAGACGGGCTTAGGGTAGTAATGTCATAGGCCTCAGGGGATGTGTGATGAAAATAAATGAGTGTATAAAATGAATATAAATTATTAAATTATGATTTCTATTAGGGATGGAATGTGTTTCTTCCATCGCATTGTTCCCATAATCCATTTTAGAAATAGATATCTGATGAAATGTTATTTTGTATCTAGGATTAAGACATTATATGCATCGAGAATTTTCAATAACACATGAATTCATAGAAGTAGTTATAGATGTTTCCATTCTAATTTAATTTGAATCACTAGATTGTGTGTGGTGCCTTGTGTGAATATTTTTCTAAATCAACCTCATTACCTAACTGCATCCCATCACATCAGAATTATATTATCCAATAATATCCCTTTTCAAACAAAAAAAATTTAGTTATCCCCTAAAAAAATTTCCACTATGATTCTATTCACAAATCTTCTATAAAGGAAGACTCAAATTTTTCCATTGATTGTTTTTGTTATTTAAGCTTCATTTAAATTCAATCATTATTTTATTGTCAAAACCATTACATTTATAGGTGAATATAAATTAAATTTTTACCATTACAACACATAAAATGATTTTCCCAAATCGATAGATGTTTTTATCGACAAATCACATTAAATACATGGTGTTAATCCAAAAAAAGTTTCTATGAATCCTTATTTTTGGTACAATGATAATTCTGGAAGCTTACTTAACAAGTATTGTATAATTTTCTTCACAGATACTAATGAATTGATAATCCTTCAAAATTTTCATATTTCATTCATTATCCATTCTCATTTAAATAATATTACGAAATAGATTACCCAAAATTCACCTCTTAAACTCATCCCACTATATAGTTTCAATTTCATCATGTTGACGTATGTTCATAATAAGTGTTCCCAAATGATCTGATTCAACTTCAAAATGATAAATTGAAAAAAAACTTTTTCATTCTCCAAGAACAGTACAATTGAAAATAAAATCTTAATGGTACTAATAATTTAATATATAATTAGTGGAATATATTACCCACTAAATGATTATTGGTGTTTCCTCAAGAAATACTCGATAGTACATTGATCAATCATTTTATCGTTTAGAAGTTCACCAGGATTCATATCATGAGATTTCTTTTTGGGTATAAAAAATATTTTTCATTCCACCTTCATTAAATATGATTTTTTCCTAAGGAATTTTTTCACACTATCTATGACATTATGTTTTAATATGGTCCCATATGGTTTTTTCTATTGAAAAAAATAAGGAACATTGATTGAGAAATAATAATCATAGTGATAAATCATATAATCATGAAATAATTATTAGAAAGTATAAATAAAGAAACCTTTTGTATAAATAAGGTTCTCCATGGTCATTATCTAGTAATTCATTTCAAAATAGTTAATAAATAATATGTGAATTAACCCACATATATCTAGTGAGCATAATTATCTAGGTGTTTGATCATAGGCCCACTCATCGTGCACATATAATGATCAATTTAATACAATATCATTTCATTCTAGTACGGTTATCTATTACATAAACACATTAAAATTTTGGAATCCAGATAAGAATTTAATTTCTATGAAAACAACTCTATTAAATTTCCTTTGATAAATGGTATTTTTATATACAGAGTCTTATCATAAGGGTTCCCTGTAAATTTTTCTAAAACTAATCACAAATAATAACTAAAGACTAATGCAATTATAATTGAAGATACCCCAACATTACCAACAAAAATATTACCTCATTTTATAGGGATACTCAGTACATTTCAAATAATAAATTCCATAGGACCACACATGTTTAGTTTAGTTAAGGACTACTTAAATTATAACATTCTTCCATGAAATATATTTAAAATATCCCAATTTTTTTCCAATAGATATATCCTTTTGAAATACTTTCTTTAAAGATAAGGGAATGAAAAATAGAATGTTTGAGCTCAAATTACCAATAGGGCTATACATGAGAGATATCATTTAGCGATCATTGTTATGAAAACATTAGAATAACGGTAGGGAAATATTATCTTAAAATTTTAAAATAATACCCTACAATTCCTAGATCATAATAATGGGATATGTCTTTGGATATTAATAAGACATAAATTATAGATTAATAAATGATCATGATCCACGATATCACATCATAATCATAAGAATATATCATGGAACATGGCCTAACATGTAGAATAATCATTATCATAGATATTATTTATCAAGGCTATATAAGAAGCCTTTTGTCTTATTCTGGGCCTAGTATAACCTCCAGTGTACCATATTTTAGTCCTGGGATAACCTCATATATATCCATTGAGGTTGTAATCATTAAATATTATATGATTTATTATATTGTTATACTAGACCAATGCATAAAATTATCATAAACCACTGAGATGTATATAACATTGTCCATAAAATAATTAAAAAAGTTGAACAACATAAATAGTGGGAAGAAAATATATTTCATAAATATTTCATCATCAACTTCAATTACTATTTAGGAAAAAATAAATATGGAAAATTGCATTATATCCCCATAAATTTATTAGATACATGGATGGCTTTAATGAGAGACCCAAATTCATTTAAAATATCACTAGAACATTTATTGAGGAAAATAAAATTTTCATTTTAAAAAAAAATTTCAAACATAAAAATATGAATAATATTATGAAAATGACATCATTTTAATTAACCATGGAAACTCTTATGATGGTGTAAATATCCATTTAATCGGAAAAAAATATGTTGTTCCACATTTATAAAAAATGTATCTTATTATGAATGGGACATGAATATTCATTTAAATTTTTTTTTGTAATTAAAAAATTGATTCCAATTATCAAATAAATCAATAGAGAATATTAAAAACATTATTGATAGAATTTTAAATAAAATATGTATATATAAGAAATTATTTCTCGACATAATATAAGAACAACATTAGTTTTTCATAAAACATTATTTAATACTATTGAGTAATTAGAGAGATAAAATTGAAATGAAAAAAAATAATTTCCAGAAATAAATATAGTAGTACATAATAACTAATATTTTTTAAATATTGATTATATTTTTTCATTATTCAAAATTTAAGCTCCAACAGTCTCGATAAAAAGTGATAATATAAAATAAATCCTTTTTGTAATGTTTGATTTCATTATAATCTCACGAATCAACATTGTAGTATATTTAAATTTATTATAATTATATAAATTTATTATATTTATAATAATAATATCATAAATGGTATACTTATAATTTATTATCACCCATTCAAAAACAATCATTCATTATCATCATCATTCTAGGTGTTCACTCCTTTGTTTGTTATGTATGTTTCAGTTTGGTATTTATGGTCGATGAATATTGATCACTATTAAATAAACACCATAATTTTTTATAAAGATATAAAAATCACAGATAATAATTAATTTTTTATAACATTCAATAATTAAAATAAATCAAAAAATAAATTACATTGTTTATAGAGATGGTAGTCTTTACATACACATAAACATTAGATTATTTTTCTAAAGAAAAGAAAAACCTAGAAACAAATAATATTTTATCAACCAATATATATAATTATAAAAAATATCATATTTATTTATTTAATTATTATTTATATAAAATTTATTTTTTGAATTGAGGGAAAATAATTTATATCGCTGCATAGAGTTGGTAGTCCACATTTACGCATAGGAAGTACCTTCACATCCCATTTAATAGAAAGGTGGTAGAGAATGGTTGTCCCATAATAATAATAATGTCTAAATATATTTATTCTAGTAGTTTATTTATTTTTTTAAAGGGTATAAAATATTTTTAATACGTAAAAAAAGAAATAAACATTGAAAGAGTAAGGTTAGATGATTACCTCTTCATTAAGAAAACTACTTTGTCATATCCCTTGTACTATTTTAGTCTTTTCTTAGAGTTTAATATTAAGAAATTACTGATTGGAAGGATTATATAAAAGTTTTTTCTATGTTATTTTCTATTATATATAGATTAAATAGTGTGAATAAGGGTAGAGAGGAGGTTCCCTTTTATAATGGTGGGGAGGGACACACATGGAATTAAATAAATGATTTAAATAAGATAACTTCAGTTCATGAAGAAGTATTAAAAAATTACTAATCAGTAAATTTAAACATAATATCATTTATAAATATTTTAAATAAATAATATTTATTCAATTTTACTATGAATTTCTAATATTATAACTTAGGTTAAACCCCGATAAACTCGTTTTAATCCTATTCAATATAATTTTAATAAAATTTTTAAAAATACATAAAAAATCAATATTAATTACCAAATTTGGTCATTATGATAGAAAATAAAGATTACATTTTAGGAAATTTCGTTTCAATAAATAGAAGAAAATGTTTTTAAAATAAATGACCTATAAAAACTATTTTACAGAGAAATGGAATTCTGATAATAAAACTAGGTATGAATTCATTTTGTTCCTATAGAATAATATTTTAAGGATATTAAAATATTTTAGTTAGTATATATTCTATTTATTTATTTAAGCTCATTAATAAACATTTATTTATTTAATTTATTTTTATATTTCATGTTGTGCATATAAAAGTACGTTTTTGGAAAACAACACATTTTACCTTAAAAAGATATTATATTCAATTTCTAAATAAATTATAACTAATGAATTATTGTTAATTAAAAAATTAGGTTTAATTTTCCATAATATATTTTCAAATTGTTATCAATATATATATAAATATATCTAGAAGAAAATAATTCGTCAATAATTTAGAATTTTAGTTATGAAATGATTTTATTAAAAACACTAATGATTATTTCATTGGAATTAGTAAATACATATGGATTGAGGAAAAAATTCTGATAATTATTACATATGTTATGTAATATTATCTATAACTGATAATCCAAGGAATATGGTATAATATAATACATACTGGTTCATTTGGACTCAAGGTCCAATGTAGAGAAATTTTTTAAGAGATTAAATTTATTAAATGGATTAAATATAAAATCTATGGGTGTTACATTCAAAAGGTACTTTTTGTATCATGGTAATTAAGTGGTCTATTCACACATAATTATCACTCAAAATTTATAAAGTTATAAAATATTATCCCTTTTTAATAATGATTATCTATTCAATTAATATACTTAGAGTTATCATTTTGTATCCATGTCATGCGAATATTCTTCATGTTTTGTTCGATTATGAATCCCGCATGTCTTATTATCATTCCTATATAAATAATTAATGTAATTTTGTGATTTTATTTTTTCTTTGCACACAGAAAAAAAAATTATTGGAATTGGAAAATTACATTTTATATCAACCTATCTTGTTATATCAACCCATGTATTATAAATAATGAACTCATTTCTAAAAGTGTTGGGGAATAAATAAATATTAGGTTTAACCCTATTGGAAAAAAAGGTATTTTTTTAATCTGAAAGTCTGACTTCTATCTATAAATTTAATCCGGAGCCTTCTATATCATATATTTTCTTTACATATTTCCATTGGAATGTGATAATTAAAATTTCAAGGATAAAATTTATTTAAGTGGGGAGAATATAACACCTTATGATTTTAATATATTTTCATATTTAGAAAATAATGAGATATTTAATGTGTATCATATGAAGAGTTAAATATAAATTAATAAGAAAAAAATTAATATAATATTATTAATTTTAATATACCCATTATATTAGCTAGTATAAAATGAGGTTACCATATAAAAAAGGCTATGCTGAAAAATTAAATAAAGTGCATTAGGTGGTGGAAGTCGACCTTATGTATCTCATATTTCTAATCCTTAAAAAGTGGTGGATTCAATAGACTGATCCCAAGATTAATCCCAAGATAGACCCTATCAAACATTGAATGAGAAAAATAATTTATAAGAGAAGTTTAAGAATATGGAAACTGCAACAATTTCATTGCTAGCGAAATCAACACCCACTACTACCAAACAAGAATAACTTCTGCATTGATATTTTTTTTGAAATATTGACGGTATTTGTAAAAAATTAATTTTATATAAAAAAGTAAATATTATCATAGAATGTTACGTAATATTTTTATTTTATAAATTTTTTATTTTAACTTTTAATGAAAATAAAGGTTATTTAATAATCCACTGAAACAATTAATAATATCATTTTGTGTATTTTTTATTGAAAATTAGAATTTTATAAAGATTATTTTAGGAAACTATATATATCAAGGATAAAATATATTTTCTATATTTTATAGAAATCAATTAAATTTTTAATTAATAAGAAATATATATATGATTTTTTATCATTAAAAAATACCTTATATTGTTAAAAACTTTTTAAAATATATTTTATATTTCATATTAAATGATATATTCATAATAAAAATAATTTGAATTTAAGAAAATTATAATTAATTTTGAATTTATCATAAAAAATTCTATTCAGATTAATATTTTGTATTTTTATCAAATAATTAATTGTTTGGTGAATTCTAAAAAAATCTCCTAAAACCTTAACTTTTATTACATTATCAAAATAAAATAATGAAATAAATTTTTTTAAGACAAATCTATATAAAATTAATATATATATATATTTATATATATATATTTAAATTAAAATAAATAATTTTAAATATTATGATTATTGGAATATAGTGTGAACCCAATCCATCATGGGACTCAATCTACTATGCTTGTCTTGGTAGTGATCATTAACTAATGATGAACTCTAATGATGAAATCTGTTTTTATTTTTCTTCCTTAAATTTATGATTAAATAATATTAGGATATATTTTTGTTATTACATGTTTCCATACTTTTCCGAAACTCTAATACCACGGTACAAGTTTGTTTTTTTGATATTTCATGTTCTGTTATCATTCTGTATATACAAATATTATTTATCTATTATCTTTAAAAAAAATTCACTTGTCCCAATATTCAAATCTGTTCTTGAAATAACCCTTAAGGAAATACTAGTGTGTGTTCTCCATAATGATATTTTTATCTGACTCATTATTATTCTTCCATTCACATGTTTTGTATATATTTTTATATCAAAATAATTCAAGATAGGATTATGAGAAATTTTTGAATGTTTTTAAAAATAATTTTAATTTTTCACTAGTCCTCAAAGACATTAATGTAACAATTTCTCTGAGATTTGTGATATATTATGATATTTAATATAACAAATATGTTAATTATGTGAATCAAGAAATATTTTTATTGGTTTATTCTACAAAAACAATTCATAATCATGAAAAATAAAAACAAATATAATTTCATATAATTCAAAAAATTTCTTTCAATGCTCAAACATCTAGAGTATTATATTAAGGTAATTGCAACATATGATGATCTCATTTTCCTTATTCTATTAGACTCCCAAAAATTCACCAAAATATCCAAAATATATTCTTTTAAAATTAATATATATTTCATATAAAATTTTATATCTTCCATCTATTTATTTCATCTCAATAAATCAGAAATAATCATTCTTATAGAAAACTTCGTCAACTATAAACATCATATAAAATTTAACAATATTTTATTTATTATTTCTAGAAATTCCAATATTCTTCATTTCATTCAACCATATTTTCTTATTATCCTCATCAATCGACTCACAAGATGATGTCGAATATCAAGTGTCAACACTCAATAAATCAACATCATTAAATTACACATATGAAAAACCAGCTAGAATCACAACATGATATACTAAAAATGATTACATAAAAATTAAAATAGTATTAAATCATCACAATTAGATTAAAAAAGTGTTCTCTAAAATATATAAATGAGTAAATTAAAGATTCAATCCCCATAAAAACTTTTTAGATAATTTTTTTCTTAAATTTAGAGGCTTGAAAAGTTACCAAGTATTTTCAATTTTAGCTATAAAATCATGAGTAACATCTTATATTTTATCTTTTATAATTTAATTTAAAATATAATATCATCTTGTTTATTTTCCTTCAAAATAATATATTTTAGTATCTTTAATTTTTTTAATTATAATAACCCTAAAAATATTTTTTCTCTATTATGTATTATTCCAACTTAGTAAAGTAATCACTGATGACTTTTAAAGTCTTACAGGATCAAAAAACAAATAACATGGGAATTTTTTGTTTTTCATACTATAAAACATATCTATTAATGAAGTATGATGTGCTATAAAATTTCATGTGTGATATATAAAATTCATAGAACATCCAAATAATGTCTAAAATTTATGATCTGAGGAAGTCATAGGTGAATCCTCAATGATTGATAAAAGAATTATCGAATACATGTTTTCTTATAAAAAGAAATATATATATATATATATATATATATATGAAAATTCATAAACAAAAGTAATGAAATCATACAATAGACAAAATTCAAGTCATGCGCTTGATAGAATGTCATATAGATCATCCATAATGTCTTATGAGTTGTGTCCCAACCATATTTAGTTCTATAAAATAAAAATTTAGTTTTAATACAAACACTCATGGGATGATATTAAATCAGATCATGGATATTTAAAAATTCTAAAAATCATTGAAACAACCCCCAAAATATCACAACATCCTCATGTGATTCTTAAACAAGATTGATAAAAACTAAAAATCATAAAAAACCATAAGATAAAATTAATATTTCCCTTATGGGTTATTTGGAAACACCAATCAACCCCATGTAATAAACTGAAATTTGTTAATAGTTCACCAAATATTATGTGAATAGTAAAATTATATCAATCCTCTAAAAGGGATGTATTCTTAAATAAATATTGAATTAAGAATTTTTTGAGAGAATTACATCCCTCACTGACATGAAATTATATCTAATTAACATATATGAAGCCCCCAAAATTCTTGATTCCTTATATAAAATACATCACTTCCATATGTATCACCCATATATAAATTAAAATATCATCATATGAATAGGTTGTGAGAAATCCACTTTTGACATGGACTGTCTCCCGAATTGGTAAATTTTTATGTCACTACTTATCACCCTTTTTAACACAATCCCAAATCTTTGGGGGGTTGTTTTTTCACATTTTTTTTATTATGAGATATATAGAAATGGATATTCAACCCAAACACTTAATGTATTTTAATTACCTTATGTTTTCTAAATATATTAGTAATTTTATTCTTGGTGGAAATATATTCCAATTTTATATCTTCATTGGCCACAATTTATTTGATTATATTACAAAAAATGTTTGTAGGATTGGTTCTAGTATGATTTATATAGTTCATCTTCTTAATCGATAATATTTTTGTATACACACACTGTATTCAATACCTATATGTATCAACATTAAAAAATATCATGTTTATGATCATCTTTAAAAATCATATACATGTATGTGTACCTACCACATATTTTACCTTAGTTATGATATGGGTCACCTAATTATCCTAATTAACACACCATTTCACATATACTACACCACAAAATTAAAGTTCCACCATAAATTGGTATTATATATAAGAAATTTCATTATTAATTTTTAAATATTAATAAAATAATGGTATAATATAAATTTCCTCTATACTAGAGTCAATAATTTAATATACCTATCGTAGATCCCAAAATTCCTTTTTCTCAATGTATGTGTGTGTCCTAGGAGTTACTCTGAAATCAATCTCACTAGGGAACCATCTAAGATATATTAGACATGATATTGAGTAATAAAACACTACTAATGACACTTTTAAACACCATTTGATCCACTTTTATATATTTCCCATATTAAAGATAATTATTATTCTAAAATATGTGTTCATAATTACATTCAATAATCCATGAAAATATTTCACCACATTTCCCTAGAATTATTTTTATGGTATTAAGAACATGTAATAAGATTATTTTTCAACCTATAATACCTGAATGTATTTCAATTTTTCCAGAATAGAAATATCAAAAATACATTTATGTATTATTGAAAAAATTATTAAAAAGATGCACCTTTTCACTATTAAATATTATAACCTAAACATACAATATGAAAATATATGTACTTATAGAGAAATCTTTTACATTCAAGATCATTTTAAATTTAACATTTTTATAAGAAATTTTTTAAATTTGAATTATGTTTTGAATAATATGATTGAAAAACGTATTGGAAGAAATGAAAATCCTCTTATAGTTTCCAAATCATGCATCCATAGACAAGCACAATAAAACACAATGGTTTCTCAGAAATCACTTATTCATCATGCTCACCTTTATCAAACAGTGATTTAATATCCATTTGAAAAACTATATAATACACGAGTGTAGCCACACTAAAAAATGTTATGATCATGAAAAATTACTAATGGGGAAATAGTTTCATTAAAATATATTACATCCAACTGTGATTACCCCTTTCATAGTTATATAACTTTTTTTCTTGTCCCTTTACAATTTATATTAAAATTATTTCAAAACAACCTCTTAGTGCCAATAAAATTTTTATATGTTGGACATGGTATGAGAACCCATGTGGAGTGTTTACTATTTGATTGATCTTTTAATTAATCTATTGAACTCACACTTTATGTCAAACTACTCAATCGATTATTTGAGTTTAAATCTATGATTAACGAAATATTTGATTCTAAATCATAATTCTAAATCTAGTTTAAATAGGATATTCTTGTTTACTAGTTATAAGTTATGATTCACATGATTTAATTTCTTTTGAAAATATTTTTTGTCACTTTAAATAGCTTTATGTCAATCAATTATATATTCCAAATCTATATCAATAATGTTGGTCTCAATTATCACTTCCATTTCTACCTAATAGCTTAATATATTTTTCAATTCAAATACAATAATTTCAAAATTAGAATCATCTATTTAACATGATTAAACTTTTTTAAATAATTATAACATTAAAAAAATAATCCAAATTTTGTAAACAATAATTATGGGGCCTTTACCATCTTCTATTAGATACGTATAACATAGAGACACTACAATCTAAATTCCATAAAAATAATCCCAAATTACTAATTTTTATCATTATAATACATGGAATAAAAAAGTATTTGAAGTACTTGATAGTCTGACTCCTCTTATACCGCAGTTAATATGGGGTAAAATTTGTCTTAGGTCTTAAAAAACATCTATTCTGAATGGTTATGGAAGTACACATAACATATCTACAGAAATATTTTTAATTTGTTTTCAAATGGTATTTTTTATCCCACATCAAAAATAAATATTAATTTCGTTCGATAACACCATTTTTTGTAGAGTATATGGTTTATTGAAATGATTCTTAATTCTATACTAAGAATCTAAATATCAAATTCTTCCCCTTTATATTTCTTACCTTTATCAGATCACAATTTCTTGATAAAGAGTCTTAAGATTTTTTTAACTTTCATGAAATTTTTTTTAACATCTTAAAAAATTAAGTCTCATTCCAGATTAACATGAAATGTTTAATTAAGCTATAATCCTTAATAAACTAATTGAATTAAAAAAAACACATATGTGTTATATTCTGATGGGATAAAAAAATTAGAGTAAATTAATTCTAGAGGCATAGTGAAAATAATTTCTACCATTTAATGATATTTGATAATTAACATTCCCTTTTGAATGGTTCCACATACATTATCACTACTCCTTTCATATTGAGAAAATATCTTAAAACTCGTACTTTATAATTTTTTTCATCCTTCATTGGATGAAATATCCAGTCATTTTATGCTATAAAATATTATCATTATTAACTCCCAAATATTTAAAATTAGTTAAATCCACATTTAAAAAAATATTTTAACTATTATATATTCCTTGACATGTGATATGTCTATAGATTAAGCATTTAATGATCCATGAGTCTATATTTTAAACAACTTCATTCCCATCATAAAAAATTTGAGTAACAATCATCACATTTTTCTCATCCCTTACATAGATATAAAATCATTAGAATTAATATTCTTTTATTCCATTTCAGTAGATCTAACTCCAATGATTTTAATTGTTCACTAAATAAAATAAGTTATTGTTCTATAATCATGTATTGAAATACATTTTTTTATTTTTTCATTTCACCTCTCATTTTGGAAGTGTATCCATTATCAATATCCAATGAATTTTCTCTTTTATTATTTATTAATATAAATTTAGCAATACATTATTTTTTTCATTATGATAAAAAATTCCCCTATATTTTTTTCATAAGAATCAAATAATGGAATGTTTTTCGCACAATTATCTATATAGAGAATCTAATATTAACATATATCAAGTATTTCTTTGAGTCATGAAAATCAATTTTGATTTGGAAAATTGGAAATATTTATCCTAAAAACATGTAGCCCTAGAAAATTAATATTCATATCCTCTATATAACATCTAATTGACTTAATTTCTCATTCAATGTAGTGAAATATTATACCAACATGTGTAGGCCTTGTGTATAAACACTATATAGAATTATTAGGTGACTTAGAGACTGAAATTTCTTGTATCATAATCATTATATCTAAAATATTGAATATATTTTCATTATTTATTTAAAAGAATTTCTTTGTGAGTTTAAGAGCTTATTAGGTTCCTTATTTCTTCTAATAATATTAGAGAATTTTTCACCCTATATATTTTGAAATAATTTTGAATCAATTTTGATCTTGAACATTTACTATTATTAAAATCATAATTTCATAGATATATTTTAAGAAAAAAATATACATGACATCTTGTAGAAATCCACTTAACCACATTAGATGATACATCCTTGAATTTGGTAGAATTTTTGAGTTCCACTTTATATTTCCCATCACATTCCTATGTGAATTACACAAATATTATTTGTATGATAGGTTTTTGTATTTTATTGAATATCTGGCATCATAGACATAACATATTTTTTCATGTTCCACATCCATGAACTCGAAATTCATGATTTCATTGGTGTATAATTCTAGATTATTAACAAGAACATTCTTCTATTTAATATGTTTTTTTATTAATGTTACCATCCTTTTACTGATTTATATATATATATATATTTAAAATATCATGATCATATATAATCATGTCTTCCAACTCAATTGATTTAGATTTATCATTCTCAATTCTTGAAGTATCAAAACCCATTTCATCTTGATCCTTTGAATTGGTAAATTTCTCACTAGTTTGTTTTCTAAATTCAAATAAATATGAATAATCATTATATTCATCATTACTCATTTTATTACTTATCTCACATCTAGAAAAATTATTCATCATTCCTATAACTATAGATATTTTTTTCTTTATTTTCATCTAGTTATTTTATTGTTTTTTATCATCATCATTAGTTGAAAAATATGTTTCCTTCTTCATTGCAATATTCACATAAAAATTTCTAATTCATTTATATTTTTTCTATATATGTATAAATTTCCAATTAATATTTAACTTTCCATTAATAAATTTATTTTATATCATAGAAATGATTATATGATAGTATTGATCATCTTCTTTATCCTCATATTCTGTTGGATTTTTAACATCATTATCAAATTTGATTTTTATCATTTTCATGGACACAAATTTAATTTAATATACGATCTATTTCATGAAGAATAATATTTATATCATTTATATGGAATCATAATTTTAATTAATTCATTATGTATATCATGGTATGATATATTAGTGTAAAACCTACCTTAAAGATGTCACATTATCTTATTGAAAATTTGTTGTGTTAGAAATGTTTTCATCAATAAATTGAATATTGTTAAAAACATCATTCACTCTAATAATGTAATAAATGTTATTTTATTCATCATCTATCGTGTTGAATTCAAATCAATTTCTCTAAATCAATAATTTCGCAGCTTTTACTACAAAATTTCATTTATAGCTACTTTCAAATTTATCCTATATTTACATCTTATCTGAATTTCCTATACATTGTTGTAAACTTATTCTAATAAAGGAATATTATATAACAAAAACCTACATATATTATTTATCTAAAAATGCATTGTATCATTCCCTTTAATGGGTGGAAACACCAAAATTGATATATCTATCACATCAAGGTTAATAGATGAATGTTAGAGAATTATTCTATACTTTTAAATCAGATAGTTCATTCCATCATACATGGGAACTCACATATTATTAAAAATAATTTAGATATCTCATCATAAGAAAAAATAGGGACTAACATAGTAACCTCAAACTAAAAATATTTTAATTTTTTTGGAGGATGATACTCCACTTTGTGTGGGTGGGACGAATATGTAGAGACAAAATTTTAAATATATATTTTATTTAGAATAAATATTTATGACCTATTTGGATTTGATTCACATAGATTAAAAAAACTCCACACAACATGATCCTACAAAAAATATAACAACCAGAAGCACTGATCTTGTTTACAAGGATCAAATTCACATTAAAATGCATACACCTTATTATTCTTTATTAGTCACTATAACCAAGGATTCATCACAATATGTAAAAGTGATAAAAATGTTATTTTAATGTTAATAAAATCAGAATATTCCTCTTTAGAGTCACAATGGACTATATATCTTCATACTTTAGTTAAAATGAATTTACCAATAATTAAAATGATTCCATCATATTCTCAGTTCCTCAAAAGTAGTTGATTTTGATTTTCCTCCACAAAAATTATAGATATTCAGATACCTCTATCCCAATTCATATATAATATTAGGATGATTGGATTATTAATGTTCTTATTAATATTATTTCAAATAATACCTTGGATTTAGTATATTTTTTCTTCTCCTACAGAAACTAGTTTCAAGATCCATTTCCCTCTTTAAATTTTGAAACATACAAACACACACAGACTATAACGACCCATACTTTACATACATTGTTAATACTTCAAAATTGAAGCACACTTATTACAACATATGACAAAACCACAAAGGACCGTATAGGTATAGTGTCTTTAGAAACTGGGAAACATAAACAACTGGTTCAAAAATCTTCTACAATGTCTCCCATTTATTTCATCATATCTAGGGTCCCTTTTAGCATATTCTACTTAATATCCATCTTCCTGACCTGGGGAAAAGAAAACATAAAAGGTTAAGCTCAAATTCTCAGCAAGGGCAAATAAAGGAAATAAAAATCATATCATATCTTTTGGAAAATCATAACCTGCAAAAGAGATCATAATATCTTAACATGGAATAAATCATCGAAGTGATAATGAGATCCCCATAATCATAACATAAAACTTGAAACCTTGTGGCATGCCCATATAATCATGGAAAATCATTTCTTGTTAGTCATGACTCATTGCCAAGACTATCTTAGCGGACAAAGTCCATTTCTGAACCGAGTTCACTCCTCGTTTCAGTCCTGTATCACTGAACCGAAATAACCTTCCGTTCCAGCCATGTCTATCTCATGAGATATAAATCTTTACCCAATTCATTGGAGGGAGATATAGGTCCCACCCATCTTATAATGAATCCTTTCTTATGTGTGCCACATAATCAATAATCATACATCATCGCATAACACATGTAACAAAAATGGGATTCTTGAAACATCATGACATCATAAAACAAATCATATAAGGTAAATGGATTTATAAAAATAATTCCATCATAATATAATCAAATAAATGTAATAATAGGGATAAAAACAGAAGCCTATATCATCTTAGATGGAAAATAATTTTGATAAAATATTTGAACTCCATTCTTGAGGAAAATATCCTTTCTACTTCAAAATCACTTTTCTTTTCTTAACATGTCATACAATTATAAACTAAAAGAAGTTGATTAAAAATAAACTTGAAAAATTATAAAGGTTGATTCTTGGAAGTAATGTTTTAAAAATCCATTCATGCCGTATAAGTTAAAAAACATTCTTCTCGTACTTTTGTCGGAAAAGTCAAAAAGTACCTCATTTGAAAAACGACAAATGATTCCTTTCATATCATTTACTAAAAACTCACCGAAGGTTAAAATTGGATTTAAACAATTGTAGGTGGATGGAAATAATATTAAATATTGAGGAAACATGGATGTGGATGATAAAATACACCCCAGTAAATACCAAAGTTTAAACAATCTTGTATAAAAATGAGATTGTGATATTTCCCTTACCTTAGGTCCGACTTTTTTGTATGTGTCCGAAACTTCTGTATAATGATTTAAATAATGTTATTGACTTATTCTAGAATCATAATTATTTTTATGATATCATATATGGTCATATTCTTAGCTTCTTAGTATTAATATTTCATTGCTACTTGTTATTCGGGTGTTTATAACTTTTTGTTCTTATGCGTGTTTTGTCGAATAAATTCTTATTCTTATCTTTAGGTTATAGATACCTCATTTCCAGAATGGTATTAGTGTATTATATATCATATTCATTCATTCAATTAATTTATATATTCATTATGAAATGAAGATCATGTAGAATGAGTCGCATCACATCGTGGAGACGGTATTCCGTACATACGCACGAGTGATGATATCGTTCCTATGGAATTGTATTGGAGTATATATATATATTATTTCAGTATCAATATAACATTATAATAATCATAAATAGTTACTCATTACACCATTATACCCATCCTTGTAAGGTGATGGTGGAAAATAGATTACACCACGGCGTGGAGAAGGTATTCTGTACATACGCACGCGCGGTGATTTCATTTTTCCGTAGAATTGATAAAAGGTGAATTAGGGTTGTTTAATATTTATAATAACATATCAGTATTTAAGTAATACTGATGTGATTACTTTATCATGAAACAACTAAAGAAGAAGAAGTTGAAGAAGAAAGAAATTGAAAAGATCGGTAATGGATATTACCTCTTCTTTGAAACGCCTCTTTGAATCCTCCACTTAGGGAACTAAGATTGGTCTTTGAAGAAGACCAGGACGTCTAGGATTATTCTAGGGAAGTGGAGAAGGGATTTTGGCAGGGGTTGGCCGAGCTTGAGTGCTCAAATTGGTGTGAGGAGGAGGGGGAGGAGGTGCCCTTTTATAAGGGAGGAGATGGGCACCTTAGGAATATCTCAAAATATTATTTTATATTAAAGTCAAAATCGGTTTATAATGGTTCCAAAGGGCCTTATTTCAAAGCTAAAGTGGGGATGGGTCGAAATCCTATCAACCAATATGATTTAGACAAATTTAGGTTATTATTTTAACCTTATCAATTAGATTTAACTCTAAGTTAAATAATTTAACTTTTACCGTGTCTTTTTGTTTTCTTACACTATATGGTTAATACACTTACTATAACATGCCAAACGAACCCCAAATTGTTTATTATTAATATATATATCCGTATCTAAGTCAGTTGGCCGAACCTTAGATTTTTAGAAATAAAATAACAATTAATAATATAATATTTTATTTGAAAACTATTTTGTGTCAATTTTGACACTATTTGATATATGATTTTTGTGAAAGTAATAACAGAATTATATGTTCGAACCAAGTTGATTAAATCAACACTAATATATCATAGTAACCTATAAAATTAGTGGAATTCATAAAAAGTCTCAAACTAATTTTTTTTGTTGTTTATAACATCAATTATGTCAATATTTCATTAATAAGATAATTACTGCATCATCATTGTGTCATAAATAAATTAAATTATTTAATGTCTAAATATTATAAATAAAATACCATTAGGTAGGAAATCATTTTATATTTATAATTAATATTTTTAGTCGAATTTATCTTATGTATAACCCCATATTAAAAATGATTTACTTATTAAACTTTGATTTTAACTATTTTAACCCTTCTTTAAATAAATTAATAATAAATGTCCTAATCTAATCCAAATGGGCCTAAATGGTCATATTTTATTCCTAAGTTTGTTTTTGGTCGAATAAAACTTATCCAATAGAATTGGGACATGTGTTAGGGTAATAGTAATATCATATTTACCCTTAGTTACCCTATTTACTATTAACCGTGGTAAAAAAAATTAAAAAGTTACTATTCACCAAAAAATTATTTTTATCTCATTGAACCACATTTTACTTACTGATATCAACCGTGTCTGTCGGATCTTCGAAATTCCATTCACAGAGGCGGTAAAATTATGTTTTATGAAAAATTCAGTTTTTAACCTACAACTTAGTGGTTTCACTATTCATCAAAAATTGAATGTTTTCAGAAAAATACCAAAATTTCACCCTAGGCTAATTTTGGTATTCCGAATCGAAAAATGAAGTCCATTTTGAAAAATAAAATTTATAAAATTTCAAAAAGTTGTTATTACTATACATAACGGCTAGTTTTAATAATATTTTAATAGCATATCGTTGTTTAGTGAAACTCAGTATTGCGTACGACGCAAGCTATCGAGGAAGGTCGCGATTGCGTGTAAAGTAAGCCAAGCTAGTGTGTAGTGAAAGATTTCTTTGATAAAATAAAAACAAAATATTACTCATAAAAATATCGGGTGTTACATTCTATCCCCCTTAAAATGAATTTCGCCCTCGAAATTCGTCACTTTGTAACAAACAGATGAGGATACTTTTCCCTCATCATATACTCAAGCTCCCATGTAGCTTCTTTAAGTTGGTGGTTCCTCCATAAAACTTTCACCAATCGAGTGGTCTTGTTTCGTAGGACTTTTTTGCTATGATCCTGAATCTCTATCGGTTGTTCTTCATAAGAAAGATCTTGCTCTAGCAGTACAACTTCTGAGCTGAGTACATGGGAAGGATCAGGTATGTACTTTCTCAGGAGAGATACATGGAACACATCGTGAACTTGAGAGAGATTTGGTGGAAGCGCCAATCGGTAAGCTACCTTTCCAACATGATCTAGTATTTCGAATGGACCAATATATCTAGGGATCAACTTCCCCTTCTTTCCAAATCTCATAACCCTCTTCCAGGGAGATATTCGTAAGAACACTTTATCTCCCACTTCAAAATCTAGGTCTTTTCTTCGGTTGTCGGCATAACTTTTCTGTCAACTCCGAGCTACTCTTATGTGTTGTTGAATAGATCTGACCTTTTCTGCGATTTCATCAACAAGATCAGGTCCTAATAGCTTTCTTTCCCCAACTTCATCCCAGCAAGTAGGAGTCCTGCATTTAATTCCATAGAGAGCTTCATGAAGAGCCATCTGAATACTGGAGTGAAAGCTATTATTATAAGAAAATTCCACCAAAGGTAGGTGTTGATCCCAACCTCCTTTGGAATCCATAGAGAAAGCTCTCAACATATCTTCTAGGGTTTGAATTGTTCTCTCAGACTGACCATCTTTCTGGAGATGATAAGCATTGCTGAAACTCAACTCTGTATCCAGAGTATGCTGAAGACTTCGCCAGAACTTCGAGGTAAATCTTGGATCCTGATCAGATATAATAGAAAGTGGTACTCCATGCAATCTTACCACTTCCTTTACATATATACTAGCAAGCTGATCTAGAGAGAAATCCTCTGTAATATCAATGAAGTGTGCAGACATTGTAAGACGATCAACTATGACCCAGATAGCATTATTGCCTTTGGATGTTTTAGGAAGTCCTGTGACAAAGTCCATAGTGATGTTTTCCGATTTCCATTCGGGTATGGGTAATGGTTGTAACATCCCCTTAGACTTCTGTCTCTAAACTTTAACTTGTTGACAAACCAAGCATCGTGAGACATATTCAGCAACATCTCTTTTCATGCCATCCCACCAGAAGTACTCTTTCAGGTCCCTATACATCTTCGTGCTTCCAGGATGAATAGAGAATGAGGAACTATGAGCCTCATCCAGCAGCCCCTTCTTTAATTCGGGGATGGGAGGAACACAAACCCGATTCCTGAACATTATTATCCCATCACAATCAAGGCTGAATTCAGGAACATTTCTCACCTTCTTTTGTAACTCTACATCTTCTTTTTGTGCCTCTTTAATCTTCACATGTATAGATGGTTGAACATTCATTTGAGAAAGATAAGATTTTTCCCCTTCCATTATAATTCCAAGATCCATCCTTTATAAATCCATAAATATGGGATCTTTTGTGATCCTCATCATGGATAAACTAGCATGGTCTTATCGACTTATTTCATCTGCCACCTTGTTTGCTTTCCCAGTGTGGTAATGGATTGAGCAGTCATAATCCTTAATCAGCTCTAACCATCTTCTTTGACGCATATTCAGCTCCTTTTGTGTGAAAATATACTTTAAACTTTTATGATCAGTATAAATATCACACCTTTCACCATAAAGGTAATGCCTCCAAATCTTTAATGCAAAGATTACCGCAGCCAAATCCAAATCAGGTGTTGGGTAATTTTGCTCATTGATTTTCAACTGTCGTGAGGCATAAGCTATCACCATATAATTTTGCATAAGAACACACCCCAATCCCTTCTTGGATGCATCACTGTAGATAACAAACCTTTCTCTACTACAAGGTAGTGTGAGCACAGGTGCACTGGATAACCTTCTTTTCAACTCCTTGAAATTATCTTCACATTCCTCTATCCAAACAAACTTAACTCCTTTCCGAGTCAACTTGGTGAGTGGATTAGATAATCGTGAAAAATCTTTTACAAAACATCGATAATATCCTGCCAAACCAAGAAAACTTCGGATCTCAGTTACTGTTGTTGGTCTCAACCATCTTTCGATTACCTCTGTTTTTGCTGGATCCACAGATATCCCCTCTTTTGAGAGAAAGTGACCAAAAAATGCAACTTTTTGAAGCCAAAATTCACACTTGGTAAATTTGGCATAAAGCATCTCCTTTCTCAGGGTCTTCAATATAATTCTCAAGTGATCTTCATGGTCTTCCTTGCTCTTTGAATAGAAAAGAATATCGTCTATAAAGACTACCACAAATAGATCAAGATAGTCTCTAAAGACTCTATTCATTAGATCCATGAAGATAGCAGGGGCATTAGTAAGACCAAATGGCATCACTCTAAATTCATAGTGTCCATACCTTGTACGGAAATCCGTCTTTGTTATATCCTCCCTTTTGACCCTTAATTGATGATACCCTGAACGAAGATCAATCTTGGAAAAGTATTGAGCTCCGCGTAGTTGGTCAAATAAGTCATCAATGCGTGGGAGAGGATATTTGTTCTTGATTGTGATCTTGTTAAGTTCTCGATAATCAATGCAGAGTCTCATTGATCCATCTTTCTTCATAACAAATAGAAGTTGTGCTCCCCAAGGTGACGCACTAGGGCGTATGAATCCCTTATCAAGATTCCCTTGGAGTTGCTTCTTCAATTCCTGCAACTCAATTGGGGCCATTCTATAAGGTGTCTTTGAAATAAGCAAAGCACCCGGTACGAGTTCTATTGAAAACTCAACTTCACGATTTGGTGGAAGACCCAGTAATTCCTCCGGAAAGACATCATCAAACTCCCGTACGATGGGCATATTCTTAATCGTGAGTTTCTCACCAACCATTTGAGATAAATAAACTTCATTTAGTGGTATCAAGACCCATAAGATGGAAGGAATTTCCACTGGAAGGTTATATTCATCCTTGCATTGATAGACGATTGTAGATTGATCTGGAATATGAAATGTGACTTCCCTTATTTGGAAATTGATATGAGCTCCATGTAGAGAAAACCAATCCATGCCAAGAATCACATCAAATTCCACTATATGAAGGATCACAAGATTTGCAGGAAGCACTTTCGCACAAACTTCAATCAGAGAAGAATTATAAACTTTTGATGTGACTGTTGTGCCATTAGGTGTTGTCACAGCTAACTCAAAATCTAATTGTTGAGGTAATACGGTGATACCCTTAGAAAATTCTTTAGAAATAAAAGAGTGGGTGGATCCAGAATCAAATAAAACATTTTCTACATTAGAGTGGATGGTAAGTGTACCTTTCACCACTTCGTTATCGTACTCCACATCGCTGAAAGAAATTGCATGTGACTTTCCTTTGTCTTTAGCATTAAGAGTTTGTTGACGTCGACCATCATCATCAACCCTTGGATTTGGGAATTGATTGGCATAATGCCCCATCTCCTTGCACTTGAAACATTGAAGTGTAGTAGGTTCATTTTGTGTATCCCTTCCTTTGTTTGCATCATTAGACCTCTTCTTCGCATTATCACGTCATTCAAATGCCCTGTGACCTTCCTTTCCACATTTGAAACATTTACTTGTCCCTTTAAGAAAACTCCCTCCATGTTTCATTCCACACATTGAGCATAAGGGAAAGCTCAACTTCTTTTCAGTGTGCTCTTTATATTTTCCATTGAATTCCATTTTCCTCTTCTTATCAAACCCATATGACTGATGGGTTAATCCAATCTCCATCTCAACTTTGAGATCACATCGAATGATTTCCTCATAGCTATTGAAGTCCCTTATGGCTAACACCCTTCGAAGACTTGGTTTTAAGCCCATAAAGAATCGATCGATCTTACTCTCAGGTTGGATAATAATACCAGAAGCGTACCTTGCAAGACTTGTAAAATTGGCTTCATAGGTACCAATAGATTCATCATCCCTTTTCTTCAGTTCAAGAAAATCTTTCTCCATCTTTGTTCGGAGAATACGAGGGAAGTACTTATTGAAAAATAAGTTCTTGAACTCGTCCCATTCCATGGACTCAATTTCATCCCTTTGCCTCGTATTCTTAATAAGATTCCACCATTGATCATCATCTCCTTCCAAACGATACACTGCTAGGATGAATTTATTATGTTCAGAACATTGAAGAACTGAAAATATCTTTTCAGTAGTACTAATCCATTGTTCAGCAACTAATGGATCAGTAGACCCGCTGAAAGAAGGTGGACGCTGCCTCATGAAGGATTCAGCAGAATGTTTCTCCTTCCTTTGCTCGTTTGGAAGTCTTGCATGATTCATAGCATGAGAAAGTTGTGTGAGCATGGCTACAAGATTTTGCATTCCAGCTCCCATATCGTTTGGTTTCTCAAGGGGACAATCATTGCATTGCCTATCACATTCCGCAATAACACGGTTCCTTCGGGTTCCAGCCATTGACTAAAACCAAGAAGAATAGTGTGATCAACCCTAATTATAATAGGAAAACCACATAATTCAAGAATAAAATTTTCATGCTTAAGGTCTTATCCTAGGTTATTCATGGCCATTTCTAAAACACTAAAATTGTGTTCTATGCTTAGATTTATCCTTGGGGTTCTTACTAAGGCTTTCACATCCTAGTTTCCAAAGGTTGACTATACGATTCCTCTGATACCAACTATAATGACTCATACTTTACATACATTGTTAATACTTCAAAATTGAAGCACACTTATTACAACATATGACAAAACCACAAAGGACCGTATAGGTATAGTGTCATTAGAAAATGGGAAACATAAACAACTGGTTCATAAATCTTCTACAGTGTCTCCCATTTATTTCATCATATCTAGGGTCCCTTTTAGCATATTCGACTTAATATCCATCTTCTTGACCTGGGGAAAAGAAAACATAAAAGGGTGAGCTCAAACGCTCAGCAAGGGAAGATAAAGGAAATAAAAATCATATAATATCTTTTTAAAAATCATAACCTGCAAAAGAGATCATAATATCTTAACATAGAATAAATCATAGAAGTGATAATGAGATCCCCATAATAATAACATAAAACTTGAAACCTTGTGGCATACCCACATAATCATGGAAAATCATTTCTTGTTAGTCATGACTCATTTCCAAGACTATCTTAGCGGACAAAGTCCATTTTTGAACCGAGTTCACTCCTCGTTTCAGTCCCGTATCACTGAACCGAAATAACCTTCCATTCCAGCCATGTCTATATCATGAGATATAAATCTTTACCCAATGCATTGGATGGAGATATAGGTCCCACCCATCTTATAATGAATCCTTTCATATGTGTGCCGCACAATCATAAATCATACATCATCGCATAACACATGTAACAAAAATGGGATTCTTGAAACATCATGACATCATAAAACAAATAATATAAGGTAAATGACTTCATAAAAATAATTCCATCTCAACATAATCAAATCAATTTAATAATAGGGATAAAAACAGAAGCCTATATCATCTTAGATGGAAAATAATTTTGATAAAATATTTGAACTCCATTCTTGAGGAAAATATCCTTTCTACTTCAAAAACACTATTCTTTTCTTAACATATCATACAATTATAAACTAAAAGAAGTTGATTAAAAATAAACTTGAAAACTTATAAAGGATGATTCTTGGATTTAATGTTTTAAAAATCCATTCATGCGGTATAAGTTAAAAAAAACATTCTTCTCGTACTTCTGTCGGAAAAGTCAAAAAGTACCTCATTTGAAAAACGACAAAAGATTACTTTCATATCTTTTACTAAAAACTCACCGAAGGATAAAATTGGATTTAAACAATTGTAGGTGGATGGAAATAATATTACATATAGAGGAAACATGGATGTGGATGATAAAATACACCCCATTAAATACCAAAGTATAAACAATCTCTTATAAAAATTAGATTGTGATATTTCCCTTACCTTAGGTCCGACTTTCTTTGTAAGTGTCAAAACATCCTGTATAATGATTTAAATAATGTTATTGACTTATTCCATAATCATACTTATTTTTATGATATCATATATGGTCATATTCTTAGCTTCTTAGTAGTAATATTTCATTGCAACTTGTTGTTCGGGTGTTTATAACTTTTTGTTCTTATGCGTGTTTTGTCGAATAAATTCTTATTCTTATCTTTAGGATATAGATAACTCATTTCCAGAATGTTATTAGTGTATTATATATCATATTCATTCATTCAATTCATTTATATAATCATTATGACATGAAGATCATGTAGAACGAGTCGCATCACATCGTGGAGACGGTATTCCGTACGTACGCACGAGTGATGATATCGTTCCTATGGAATTGTATTGGAGTATATATATATATTATTTCAGTATCAATATTACTTTATAATAATCATAAATAGTTACTCATTACACCATTATACCCATCCTTGTAAGGTGATGGTGGAAAATAGATTACACCACGGCGTGGAGACGGTATTCCGTACGTACGCACGCGCGGTGATTTTATTTTTCCGTAGGATAGATAAAAGGTGAATTAAGGTTGTTTCATATTTATAATAACATATCAGTATGTAATTAATACTGATGTTATTAATTTATCATGAAACAACTAAATAAGAAGAAGTTGAAGAAGAAAGAAATTGAAAAGATCGGTAATGGATATTACCTCTTCCTTGAAACGCCTCTTTGAATCCTCCACTTAGGGAACAAAGATTAGTCTTTGAAGAAGACCAGGACCTCTAGGATTATTCTAGGGAAGTGGAGAGGGGATTTTGGCCAGGGTTTTCCGAGCTTGAGTGCTCAAATTGGTGTGAGGAGGAGGGGGAGGAGGTGCCCTTTTATAAGGGAGGAGAGGGGCACCTTAGGAATATCTCAAAATATTATTTTATATTAAAGTAAAAATAGGTTTATAATGGTTCCAAAGGTTATTATATCGAATCTAAAGTGGGGATGGGTTTCAATCCTATCATCCAATAGGATTTAGACATGTTTAGGTTATTATTTTAACCTTAGCAATTAGATTTAACTCCAAGTTAAATAATTTAACTTTTACCGTGTCTGTTTGTTTTCTTACACTATATGGTTAATACACTTACTATAACATGCCAAACGAACCCCAAATTGTTTATTATTAATATATATATCCTTATCTAAGTCATTTGTCCGAACCTTAGATTTTTAGGAATAAAATAACAATTAATAATATAATATTTGATTTAAAAACTATTTTGTGTCAATTTGACACTATTTGATATATGATTTTTGTGAATGTCATAACAGACTTATATGTTCGAACCAAGTTGATTAAATCAACGCTAATATATCATAGTAACCTAGAAAATTAGTGGAATTCATAAAAAGTCTCAAATTACATTTATTTTTGTGTTTATAACATCAATTATGTCAATATTTCATTAATAAGATAATTACTGCATCATCATTGTGTTATAAATAAATTAAATTATTTAATGTCTAAAAATTATAAATAAAATACCATTATGTAGTAAATATTTTTAGATTTCTAATTAATATTTATAGTCGAATTTATCTTATGTATAACTCCATATTAAAAATGATTTACTTATTAAACTATGATTTTAACTATTTTAACCCTTCTTTAAATAAATTAATAATAAATGTCCTAATCTAATCCAAGTGGGCCTAAATGGTCATATTTTATTCCTAAGTTTGTTTATGGTCGAATTAAACTTATCCAATAGAATTAGGACATGTGTTAGTGTAATAGTAATATCATATTTACCCTTAGTTACCCTATTTACTATTAACCACAGTAAAAAAAAGTAAAAAGTTACTTTTCACCAAAAAATTATTTTTATCTCATTGAACCACATTTTACTTCCTGATATCAACCGTGTCTGTCGGATTTTCGAAATTCCATTCACAGAAGCTATAAAATTATTTTTTATGCAAAATTCAGTTTTTAACCTACCACTTAGTGGTTTAACTATTCATAAAAAATTGAATGTTTTCAGAAAAATACCAAAATTTCACCCTAGGATAATTTCGGTATTCCGAATCCAAAATTGAAGTCCATTTTGAAAAATAAAATTTATAAAATTTCAAAAAAGTGGTTATTACTATTCATAATGGCTAGTTTAAATAATATTTTAATAGCATATCGTTGTTTAGTGAAACTCAGTATTGCGTACGACACAAGATATCGAGGAAGGTCACGATTACGTGTAAAGTAAGCTAAGCTAGTGTGTAGTGAATGATTCCTTTGATAACAAAAAAAAAATATTACTCATAAAAATCTCGGGTGTTACACAGATACACACACACACACACACACACACACACACACACATATATATATATATATTGTTATACTAAAAATTTACGTATCGTATCAATAAGTTTTGGGAAAATTAGAATCCTTTAATATCATTTATTATAGATGTTTCATTTTGAAATCATCCTTCTTGAGTTTCTTCAAGATAGAATAATAAAATATGACCCTCTCTTTTCCTCATTCAGTTACGATCAAAATCAATCACCACAATCCTAAAAATAATTTACATTTTCAATAATTTCATGTATCTTATAAAATAAAATATATTCTATTTTATTTTTTATTTTATAGTAATCATGAAATTATTGTGCTTTCAGAAAAATTATGTAGTTTTTAGCATGAAAAAACCACTAAAAAAACTTTTGATTTCCAAAAAACCCCACATCTTTATTGCACTCAAATATATTTGATTATCATTTTCATAAATCATCTATTGTCTTGATTTTAGACATCAATGTATAAAATTCAATAAATTAGTAACTTAATAATACAAACATAAACACACTACTAGAATAATTTCATGACCAATTAATAGTGATTATAATAACATTAAAATAAAAAAAATCATCCCAATGAGGTTCCAAAAATATTTTATAGGATATATGTCATGACCAGTCCCCGGGGGCTCATATCATGACTACCCCAAACTCGCCGTCCTTAGGCCAAGGGCTGGCAACTAGCACCAAAGGCGTAAATCTCTAAAATGGGAAATCATTGCCTTTATAATTGTAAAAAACACAACAGATCACACAAATATAAAGAAAACACTAAGTAAAACTATATACAAATGAGTGCTAAAAAGTAAAAGTGGCTGGAAGTACAAGCCCAACTATAAATTACAAGTACAACTAAAAAGGGACAAAACAACTGTGAGGTGAAATTATCTCCTAGATCGTCCTCTAGGAAATCCTACATGAAGGGTAGGTAAAAATACCCTTCACAGTGCTTCACATCCGTCCATCTCCGCCGTGTTCTGATTCATCGTAGGGTCCACCTCCAGGTACCGTCCAGTCTTGTAGTTCTCAGCCACCGTCAGTGTTTTCCGTCGTCTACATCCAACACAATGAGGTGCAGGCATAGCCCATGTAGGGGTGAGTATTATTATACTTAGTAGGGACCCGGAGACCCTCAAGGTCTCACAAAATCAAACAAGGATAATCCAAAAAGGATGATTTCAATGGATAAACTCACTTAGGTATATTCCCATACATATACCTATGTTATCAAGTAATCCTTATCATTCATGAGGAAAACAAAAAGATTACTAACTCAGCTCAACTAGGATTTTATTCTAGGGTTAATATCAATTTGAACCCTCAGCTATTAGAGAACTCATCCTCAATTGAGTACAGTGGGCCTCCCATGTCACACAGAGGCGCTTCCCACTAACATGTACTGCTGAGGTACTCCTCTTGTTGAGTACAGTCGATCTGCCTCACTCACACAGAGGCGCTCCCCACAATGGGTCTACTGTTGTCACAAAGATGTGCTCCCCCTCATAGCCATCTGAGGTACTCCACGTGTCATTACCTGTGGGTCTTTCGCACTCACATAGAGGCGCTCCGCACAGTGGGTCTGCCACGGTCACACAGAGGCACTCCCCACTGGGCTAGTCAAATCACACTGAGTCGAATTGATCAATAGTCGTCAAGTATCATCCAACCACTAGGTTCCCGTATAAATGCTTGCTCGTCTCTAGAAGGTCCACTCCACAAGCTACTGGTGGATACTCCAACTATCACGAAGTCCCATGAAGATGTATCTCAAAGATCTTCCAAGTCATAGGGTAGAAATACATTCCATACGTGTCCAAGAAAAAGAGATGAGATGAAAAATCCATTTTTCAAAAAGTACAGGGCGTGTTTGTATGGTTACACACCGTGTCGTTAGTCCTTGGGTACTCCCTGTGTACAAAGGCCCTTGTCGAAGGGATGTTTATGTAGAAAAGTAAGTACACGGTCTGTGGTATGGGTACACGCTGTGTCCAAGCATCAGGGGTTGGCACTGTGTATACTGGCCATGTGCCCGTACATGGCATCAACCCATGTTTTCCAACCCAGGTAACTGGTACACGAAGTATCCTGTGTCATTGGCCTTCCCTGGATGTGTAGTGGAGTACATGCCCGTGCACTTCACCCGTGTCCATGTATCCCTAGAATACATGACATTCCTTACGAAGTCCCATCTGTCATGATGTGTTAGGGAGTACACATCATGTCATTATGCCGTGTGATTCTTCTCATGTTGATGTATTTCCCAATATACACACTGTGTGTCACGTAGCCGCATCTTCCAGGTTGTGTGTAAAGGAGATGTCGTGTGGCCAGGGTCACACATCCTGTGCTACCTGTTTGGCACTCAAACCCTAGATGCAATACACCCATAATACAAGGCGTGTCCTTGGAGAGTACACACCGTGTATTCTGGAATTTTATAGAAATGACACCTCTGTCCAACGTGCCTCTCGTGATGCAAGTTCTTCGTTCTGATGGTCTGATTTCCATGAAACCACAGACTTTAGGTTGCCCCGATGATCCGAAGTCATTACCTGTGTTTTTGGCCCTCCGATCGGCTCTGAAAACAAGTTTTGATTCTCCCACATGATAAAGGGGAGCAGAACAGTCCTTCTATTTTGGTCCGATCCATCGCCCGCTATCATCTCCGCACCTCCGCTAGGTTATTGTGACATTTGGTCATCATTCTAGGATCATTGTGTTTCAAAATGAACCTTCAATGATCTTTTTTTTTTGTTTCTGAAGAAGTACGTGTAGATCACACCAATATTCACAAGAACGGTGGAAGGAATCAGGCCATGTTAGTTTGGCACGGTCCTTCCAAATTAGTTTTATAGTTAGAAGATCAAGAGGAAACAATTAAATCATATAAGGAAGAATTATTTTTGCTCAAAACTAAATCACACCACTACTTTTTTCAGTGATAGAGGACATGAAGAAGGAGGCGTTGCCTTTCATCGTGTCCACCGCACACTCACAATTCCGAGCTTGCACATCGGCATGGAGTTTGGGGGAGAAGATCGAAGAAGGTCACCTTTCTTCGTAGTAGAAGGTGTTCTTCATTCTTAATTGGAGATAAGCGTTCTTCATGGGAGAACTTCTATTCTCTCTTCTCCCATGCTTCCACCGAAAATAATATGCCAACAAAAAATAGATTGCAATATCCTATTTATTCTTTGGCACAATATTCAAATTGGAATACTTAATTGGGTAGGCCTCCTTTAATTAATTTAATATGTTGGCACATAATTAAATAGGAGGGGTTGTGGCACCATTAAGTGGGGATCTCAAGATGTTTCTCCCCACTTAATGGGGAGTTCAAGAGGTTTAACCTCGGGTGTTCCCCACCAAAATTATATCCTCCCAAAGGAGGTTATGTTCAGGTGGTCCCCACCACCATAACCTCTCATGTGATGTCAAGGTGTGGTGGCCCCTACCTCTAACCTATACATGTACGTTTTAACCACCATGAATAAAAATAAATTCACTAATTTATTTTTATTTAATTTAAATCATAAAAACAATAAAATTATCTTTTATTCCCGACCATCTACCATCGGGGTGAAAGTCTTCTTAACCGAATACTAGCGCTGCAAGTTCAACGGTGCCCTCAGATTTCAATTCTGAGTACCGATTCAAATGTTATAAAATAACACTCATACGTTTACTGAATGTTGCTGAACAAAACATTAGAAATTGATTCTGGGCACACTGGGCCTCAAAATCAAGCACAGAAGATTTTCACGGACTCATAAAAATCCCATTTATTTATAAAAAAATTTACCACAGAATTTCCAGGTCTTTACATTTTCCCCACCTCAGGGCTTTAAGTCCCCGTATGCTACAACTCAAACTATGGGAACAAATGGGGGTACTGAGCACTCATCTGAGTGTCCCACTCACATGTTCTCACCTGGAGGTTCCAGTGCTACCAGCGTACATGCACCGAAGGCATCGATCATCCTTAGAGGTCCTGCTCTTTTCAATCCTCAATCTCCACTGGAACATCCGTAAAAGTTTCCCCATCATTGATGTCCAGCTCTCTATGGTCGATGATGTGGGAAGGGTCATGAGCACATCTTCTAAACTGAGATACGTGGAAGACATCGTGCACCTGGTGTAACTGAGGTGGAAGAGCTAAGAGGTAGGACACCTTGCCTACTCTACTGAGGAACTGGAATGGTCTGATGAATCTTCGAGATAACTTTACACCTCGGCCAAATCTCCATAGACCTCATCGAGGTAAAACCCATAGAAAGACATGGTCACCATCATCGAACTTCAGAGATATTTGTCTCCTGTCATCATATGTCTTCTGCCTACTCTGTGTAGTCTTCATCCACTCTGGATGATCTCCACCTTCTATATAGTAGCTTGTACCATCTCTGGTCCCACTAGTGCTAACTCCCTAGGGTTAGTTCAGCACAAGGGTAATCTGAAAAGTCTCCCGTACAAGGCCTCAAATGTTTTCATCCCTATGGTGGAGTGATATCTGTTTTTGTAAGAAAACTCCAGCAAAGGCAAGTGATAATCCCAACTATGACCGAAGTCGAGGACACATGCACGTAGCATGTCCTCGAGGGTCTGAATAGTCCACTCATTCTAATAATCTGTCTGAGGATTGAAGGTGGTGCCCAGGAGAAGCTGTGTCTTGATAGCCTCCTAAAACACCTTCCATATTAGGGATGTAAAACGCGCATCACAGTCAGAGAAAATAGAAGAAGTTTCTCCATGTATCTGCACAATCTACTGAACATAGAGTTGTCCCAATCTCTCTACTGAACCCTGCTCTCTGATTGGTAGGAAGTGGGCAGACATGGTGAGTCAGTCAAAAATCACCAAAATCGAGTCATGACTCCTAGGTGTACATGTAAGACCTGTCTCGATGTCCATGGATATCCCATCCCACTTCCACTCTAGGACCTCTAAAGGATGAACCAAGAATACTGGTACCAGGTGCTCTGACTTCACTTTCTGACAAGTGAGGCACCTTGAGACAAACTTTGAAACTGAATTCTTCATACCTGGCCACTATTGTTGTCGTTGAAGGTCATGGTACATCTTCGCCACTCCTAGATATACCACTAGAGGGGATGTGTGAAAATCCCTCAATAGTTCTTCCTGATATGACACTAGTACCATGGTACGTCCGTGGAAGTGTATGACGTGCTCCCCACCTTCATAAAATCTATCAGGTTCTTCCCTCTAGATATCTTTGCACGTTGTGTCTTGCAATCAGCGTCCTTATGTTGTTCTTCCCTAACTCACTGAAGAAGTAAGGGAGTGACCATAATAGACTGTAGGAATGCCTCTCCATCTCTATCCACAAAGGATATCTATAAAACAACCAACTACTGTGTCTCCTCTCCTAGTAACGTTATACCAGTCCTCTTACTGAGCGCATCTGCAACAACATTCCACTTCATAGTAGTATAGAATATCTCGAAGTCATAGTCCTGGTGGAACTCAATCGAAGGTCATTATCTCATGTTCAGGTATTTTTTAGAGAAGATATACCTGAGACTCTTGTGATCAGAGTACACGGTAAAACATTTGCCCATCGGATAGTGTCACCACATCTTCAAGGAGAAGAACACTGCTGCTAACTACTGGTCATGGGTAGCATATTTCAGCTCATGATTTCTTAGCTTCTGAGAACCATATCTGATCCATACTCGCTTCTGCATCAGGACACACCTATGTTCGGTCCTAGATGTGTCGCTGTAAACTACGTACCCTACTCCCTCCTCTAGAAGCCTCAAGATGGGGCCACTAGTCAGTTTCTACCACATTTCATTAAAGCTCTATTGACATCTCTCTGACCACACAAAGGGTTTCCCCTTCTTTGTCAAGACTTATAGTGGTGATGCAACTCTGGAGAAGTCTGGAATGAACCTCTGATAGTATCTAACCAAACCGAGGAAACTTTGTACCTCTGTGACACTTTTGGGTGGCTCCCAAGAAAGTACCACCTCAATATTCGTTGGATCCATGGAAACAACATCCTCTGAGATAACGTGTCCCAAGAAGTGAAAATCTTGAATACAATGATATAAATTTGAGAGCTTACCATAAATCTCATGCTCTCAGAGTGTGTCCAGTACTACCCGCAAATGGTAGGCATGATCCTCCTCAGTATTCGAGTAGATCATAATGTCGTCAATGAATACTATGACAAAGCGATCGAGTTAAGGCTAGAAGATCCTGTTCATGAGTCCCACGAACACTGCTGGAGTGTTCATTATGCCGAAAGGCATAACCAATAACTCGAAGTGGTCGTGAAGACACCTGAAGGCCATCTTCTGCACATCGTCATGTCGAAAACTGAGCTGGTGATAGCTTGATCTGAGGTCTAACTTCGAGAACCACCGAGCTCCCTTTAGCTAATCAAAGAGGATGTAAATCCTCGAGAGTGGGTACTTGTTCTTCACGGTCACCTGGTTAAGGCAACGGTAGTCAACATAAAGCCTCAAGCTCCCATCCACCTTCTTGGAAAATAGAATCAGGGAGGCCTGTGGAGAAACACTAGGCCGAATTAATCCCTCACCCTGCAAGTCCTCCAGCTATACCCGCAACTCACGAAGCATAGCGGGATGCATCTGATATGCTGGGGTAGATATTGGTGTCATACTGGAGTACATGTCAATATAGAAGTCCACCTCTCTGTGAGGAGGTAGACCTGAATCATTATCATAGAAAACATTCGTGTACTGGTCCACCACTATAGGATATGTCAGACTCTCTACATCTACTGCTCGAAGGGTAAGTCATTCCAACTGATTATTGATTGGTTGTATCCTACTCTGAGAAAGTCTGTCATGTACTGCAAAGGCTCTATTCTCACCGGTGAAGGTGAACCTTGTCTCATTTGTGAAGATGTACCACACATTACACTTAATATAGTTGACCTGAACATGAACTGTAGATAACCAGTACATACCCAAGATGACATAGTAAGGCCTTGATGCCTCAACGAGGAGATCCTAGCTGAATCTATTGCCTCCTAGAGTAAGCTCACACTGCCGGAACCAGTGCGTAATCTTCGAGTCTTCTCTCATAGGTGTCAATACCTGTAAGGATGGAAATAACCACTCCTTCAGAATCTCTATTCTCAAAATGAGGGATTTAGAAATGAAATATTCATTGGCACTTGTGACTATAAGAACTGCAGCTAAGGTGGAGTAGACACAGATCGTACCTCGAATCATTTCAAGACCTCTGAGATCGTACGACTCAGCTGCCTGGATCTGAGCACTCCCCTGTCCACCTACTCCCTGTAGTCGAGGTGGACCTCCTGATGGTGGTGGTGGTAACACAAAGTAACATCATCCACCACTAGATTCACGTCCGTCTCCTTTTCCACGTAAGCCTCCTCCCTAGAGACCACCTCGTTCAAACCTATGCATCTTCCTGGGTGGTCCCTCAATTATATACTGATCATCTAAATGGTGGGTCAGATAGTCCCGATCCATGTGACCCTACCCGCCACATTTGTAACACTGCCTGCTACTGGCATGTGTGTCTCTACTCCATATTCCCCGCACAACGGATCCTAAGTCATACATTCGACCCCCTTTAGGTCTAGTCCTCTTGGACCTCTACGACATCTGTCTACTACCAACTACAGAAGACTCCGCTATGTGACGACTAATAGTGGGTCTCTCTACTTGTGACTTCTTAGAAATGAAACTCTCCACTAGGTGGGCTCTCTCTAACACCCTCGCCTGCATCGAGATGCTGAGGGAGATCATCGATGCTCTGATCTCTCGTCTGGACCCCTTCTTGAAGGTCCATGCCCTGAAGAATTGGTCTGGAACCATATCTGTGGTGTATCATGAGAGGTCGTTGACCCTCACGGAGTAATGTTCCACTGTCATGATACCCTACTATAGATTCAATATCTATTGTATCTGAACTGTTTGGAGAGTTGTTGGGACAAACTCCGCCCGGAACAGGCTCTGGAATTCCTCCCAGCATAGCGTCGCCTCATCATGAAATTGGAGAATCAGACTCCACCATCTGCTTGCTGCAACCTGAAGGAGACTCGCAGAAAGGTTCACAATGAAGTCGATTGGTGTCCCTACCAGTCTGAACACACTCACCACAGCCTCTAACCAATCATTAGCTACATGCAGGTCCTTCTCATCCCTGAACTTGGGTGTCATCTGCTGCTAGAACTCATTCAACAAGCTCATGCGGCGTTAATCATCTGCTGCTGGGGCTAGTGGTATCGGTGTCCCAAAGGGGAGTGGTACCAGTGGTGCCTCCTCTAGTAAAGGTCCCTACACTAAGGCCACATCACTCGGTGGGCTATCAGTGTGTACAACTCTCAGGGCTCTACTTGTTCGTCCGTGGGGAGGCATCCTAAAAGAATCAGATGCGACAAGGTCAAAATATTGTACCTGGTGAGCTGACCTATTTGAGCTGACATAAATAAAAACTTTTTAAAATACACATGCAATCAGTGTTTTCGTGCACTGAGTCAGAAATTAGTAGTCAGGGTCCGGGTGTTTGGATACGTCGGCTGCCGCACCAACACTGGACTCCCTGAACTGAAACCCATACTTGGTACCCTTATCACTATAGCTTCACAGAAACGAATGCCTAGAGTCTTAAGTTCTAAGGTAAAATAGACCCCTTTGATACCAATTTTTCACAACCTGCCCCCTGGGGGCCGTATCATGAGTACCCCAAGCCCACCTTCCATAGACATGGGGCTGGAGACTAGCACCAAAGGTGTAAATCCCTAAACTGGGAAGGCATTTCTTTTATAACTGTAAAAAAACACAACAGAGCACACAATTGAAAGAAAAATACTAAGTAAAAATATATATAAAAGATTTCTGAAAAGTAAAAGGGGAAAGAAATACAATCCCAACTATAAAGTACAATTACAACTGGAACGGGTCAAAAGAGCAGAAAGTTGAAAGATGATCCTGGATCATCCTCCGGGAAATCCTACCTGAAGGGTAGGTACAGATAGCCTCCACAGTGCTCCATGTCTGTTTGTCTACTCCGTGTTCTGATTTGTTGTAGGGTCCACCTCCGGGTACGTTCCAGTCTTTGCGCTCTCAGCCACCATTAGCGATGTCTGTCTCTTGCATCCAACACAATGGTCTGTGGGAATAGCCCATGCAGGGATGAGTATAATGATAATCATTAGGGAACCCGAGACCCTCACGGTCTCACAAAATCCAACAAGGTTAAACCAAAAAGAATGAATTCAACAGGTAACCTCACTTAGTAATATGCCCATTCATATACCGAAGTTATCATGTAATCCATCTCATTCATGAGGTTAACACAAAGGTTACTGACTCAGCTCAACCATTATTTTATTATAAGGATAGTATCAATCTGAATCTTCAACTGCTAGATAAATCCTCCTCTATCAAGTACAGTGGGTCTGTCGTGTCACACAGAGGCGCTTCCCACTAACATGGACTGTTGAGGTACTCATCCTATTGAGTACAGTGGATCTGCTGCACTCACATAGAGGAGCACCCCACCATTGGTCTACTGCGCTCACATAGAGGTGCTCCCCCTTGTAGCCTACAGAGGTACTCTACTTGTCAAGTACCATGGGTCTACCGTTCTCACAGAGTGGTGCTCCCCACTATGGGTTTTCTGCACTCACACAGAAGTGCTCTCTACTAGGCTAGTCAAATCACTCTAAGTCAAATAGATCAGTAGTCATCAAGCCTTAGCCAACTACTAGGTTCCTGTATAAATGCCTACTCATCTCTGTAAGGTCTGCTTGATAAGCTAATGGTCGATACTCTAACTGTCACAAAGTCCCAGAAATAAGTATCACAAAGATCTGCCACATCATAGGGGAAAAATCAAGCCATACATTTCCATGACACATAGATGAGATGACCAAGCCATTTTCCAAAAAGTACACGGTGTGTTGGTATGGTTACATGTCGTGTCTTCAATCCTCGGGTACTGGCCATGTACAATGGCCAATGTTGAAGGGCTGGTCACGTAGAAAAATAATTACATGGTGTGTGGTATGGTTACATGACATGTTCAAGCATCTGAGGTTGGCTCTGTGTATGCTGGCCAAGTGCCCATACACGGCCTCAACCCATGTTCACCAACCCATGTAACTAGTATATGGGGTATCCCGTGTCATTGGCCTTCCTTGGATGTGTATTGGAGTACAAGCCTGTGTACTTCACCCATGTCTACGTATCACTGGAATACATGCCATGTCTCGCAAAGTCCCCTCTATCATGCTGCCTTAAAGAGTACACGCCATGTGATTTTTCTCGTGTCTGTGTATTTCCCAAAATACACACCATGTGTCATGTAGTCGCGTCTACTAGGCCATGTGGAAAGTACAATCCATGTGACAGGGTCACACGCTATGTGATACCCGTTTGATGCTCGAACCCTAGCCGCAGTATGCTCGTACTACATAGTGTGTCCTTCGAGAGTACACGCTGTGTATTCTGGAATTTTCCTGAAATGACGCCTCTGGCCAGTGTGCCTCTCGTGATGCCCGTTCTTCATTCTAATGGTCTGATTTCCACGAAACCACAAACTTTTGGTCGCCCCGATGTTCCAAAGTCATTGCTGTTGTTTTTGGGCCACCGATCGGCTCCTAAAACACATTTTTATTCTCTCGCATGAGAAAGGGGTGAAGAATGGTCCATTCGTTCTGGTCCGATCCGTCGCTCGCTGTCGTCGCCGCACCTCCACTAGGTCATCCTAACGTTCGGTCTTCATTCCAGGATCATTTCATTGAAAAATGAACCCGAAAAGATCCATTGTTCATTGCCTAAAAAGAATGTGTAGATCACACCAATATTCACAAGAAGAACAGAAGGAATCGGGGCATGTTAGATTGGACCTTTCCTCCCACATTAGTTAGATTACAAGCGGATAAAGAGGTAACAATTCAATCATGGAAGGAGGAATTAATGTTTCTCAACAATAAATCACACCCCTACCTTGTTCGTTGATGGAGGTCAGAAAGAAAGGGGAATCGTCATTCATCGCGTCCGTCGCACACTCCTAATTTCGAGCGCGCATGTCGGTAGGATTCCAGGGAAGAAGATCGAAGAAGGTTTGTATTCTTCATAGTGGAAGGCATTCTTCATTCTTCATTGGTGAGAAGCGTTCTTCATTGGAGAACTTCTTTTCTCTCTTCTCTCAGTCTTCCACTAAAAATAATATGCCAACAAAAAATAAATTGCAATATCATATTAATTCATTGGCACAATATTCAAATTGGCTTAATTAATTGGGTTGGATCCCATTAATTAATTCAAGATATTGGCACATAATTAATGTGAAGGGGCGGTGGAACCATTAAGTGGGGATCTTAAGAGGTTTTTCCTCACATAATGGGGAGTTCAAGAGGTTTATCCTCAGGTGGAACCCACCAAAATTATATCCTCGTAAGGAAGGTTATGTTCGGGTAAACCCCACCACCATAATTTCTCATGGGAGGTTAAGGTGTGGTGGCCCCCACATCAAACCTCCACATGGATATTTTAACCAAAAAGAATAAAAATAAAGTCACTACATTTTTTTTAATTTATTTTAATCATAAAAACCCCAAAAAAATCTTTTATTCCTGACCATCTACCGTTGAGGTGAAAGTCTTATTATGTGAATACCAGCGCTGCAGGTAACGACCCAAAATTTTGAATAAATTTTGTTTCCTAACATTGTGTGTTATTATATTTTATACCCAAAAAAACTATTTCATTTAATAAAATTAGTATAACTAAAATAATACCATTGGGTTTCGATTGTTATATGACTGTTGGTCAATAAGACAATTGGAAACTAAATGTTGCGATTATTGTCTATAAATACTCGTGAAATGGTTAATTAATATAGAAAGAATATTATATGGCCCCATCTAGTAGTGTCGGGATGATCGAAGCCCATTTGACAGAACTCGAGAAGGTGGTAGCACCTTTGGGCTTTGCTCTTGACTAAACCCTAGCCGAACTTCATCATGTGAATCTAGAACAGAATCACCTTCCCTAGAAGTCCAAGCTAATATAAATCACTACTTTGGAAATGTTGGCTGAGACGCCTTAAGATTATATCAACCTAGAACACCTTACTCTTAGGTCCTATGATGGGTTTATAAGGGGTTATGCAATGAGACCATAACTTCCTTGTGTAATCCTTTGATTTAAATAAAAATTGTGATTTCTTCTTATGATGAAGTTTGTGAATTTTCAAATTTCTAGATAAATATAGTATGCAATTAATTTTAGAAAAAGGATATTTTAAAAATATTGATGTTAACCTTAAATAATTAATAATGTGTAATAATTTTCAATAAATGGTCTTCTATAGTTATTATCAGTATGAAATTTAGATTGTAATAAGATCAACTTAATCTTTGATGAATAGTAAATTATGAATAGTGATTTTCTACTTATGATTACTAATGTGACCAAATGGGTTATGTAACTTCACTTTATAAAGTATTAATACAATTTAGGATCCTTGATTAAGTAATGTGATTCAATAAAATAGGTAAATAACTGTTTCAGATATTATTAGTTAAGTATTAGTTTTTTCATGTGAATAGTTTTTTTATTTAAAAAATTAAAAAAATTATATTTAGAAAATTATTTTCATAATATAGAGTTCATTTTTGAAATCAGAGCATCGATATTTGGTTAAGGTGAATTTTTAAAATTTTTCTGAAATAGTTAAATTTTCAGTGAACAGTGTTTTTATTTAAAAATAAAATTAAAATTTTATAGAAATTTATATTCATAAAATGGAGTTTCTTTTTGAAACCAGAGCGTCGATATTTTTTTAAGGGGAAATTTTTGGATATTTCTGAGAAAGTTGAATTTCTGGTGAATAGTGAAAATAATGTTTTCGATTTTCGGGTGTTTAATGACAACAGTAAGGATGTAATAATTATGCAATAATTCTAGTCGACTTATGAATAGTAAGATATGGTTAGAGGTGTTCCCTGTGGCCAATAACATGGGAAAATACCATGGGCAATCCCATGGTTTTTCCAATACCACCGATGAGGTGTCCCTTGGCAATTAATACTTTGTCCCCTCACTTATCCTATAAATACCAAGACTTTCACTAATTCATTTCATTTTAAAATCCTCCCCAACTAAGTTATGATCTCTTTACCTCCAAAGGAGTCCTCCCAAGGTTCCCTCAAGCCTCCCAAGGTCTTGAATTTCATGTTTTTTATGTTACTTTTCAAGGTAAGGGATCTTACCTCTCTCTTTCTTTCCAAGTGCTCTCTTTTATGTCATTTATTTTATGCTCCTTGTTCTTATGTTAGAGGATGTTATTTTTCATATTACTTTCCATTTCATGTTAATATTATGAGATACCCTATCATTCTCTCATAATTTCATTTTATGAATTATTAAGTGGGGCTGTTAGACTGCCGAATTTTTGTAAGGGAATCTTTCACTCTTCCCATTTTCAATGTTCTATTTTCATGTCAAGTCTTTAAAAATCCTTTTTCCCATGTAGGGGTATTAAATCTATATCCATAATACTATTATTTTATGTTCATATTATGAGATACACTATTTGATATCATAATTTCATTTTTTGAAGTATTAAGTGACGCCGTTAGGCTACCGAATTTTCATAAGAGAAATCTTATTTTTTTTCTTCATCCCATGTTTTTAATTTCATATGGTATGTCTTTAAAATTTCATGATCATATTCTTATATACATTATATTATGTCCCTCTACTTTTTTATGGATTATTTCTAAGTGGGTGACCCATGTCCCCTCTCTTTGTAATATTTTCTAAATCCTTGTAACATAGCCATTATGCTACATAATTTTCATCTCAAAATGTCTCTCTCGTTTTATCCAATTATATTATTTTATTAAGTGAGTACTCAAATCCATTTCTGATTTATGGGTATTCTCATATATATAAAAATGTTATATTTTAATTCTGGGATTTACATACATTAAACCCTCTTTCCTTTTTCGTGGGTTTAAAGTTACATAAAGATCATGTCTTTAAAGTAGTTTTTAAAACATTATGATTATGAAATGAAACCCAATTATTTTATGCTATATGGTTTCTTTATGAAATGTTTTCTGATGATATATATGGATCAAATGATAATAAATAAAAATAAAGGGTGCACTCTGATAGCGCTCCAATGCATTGGGTAAAGACTTAATCTCTAGAGATGAACATTTTAACGATACCTTGGTGAATAACTTTAGTAATTGTTTAATGACACCTTGGGGACAGACCTTGGAGATAAAAAAATAATTGTCTATGTTAAATGTTGTATCCACATATTCAAGTTATAGAACATGTTATTTTTATTTTGATATGCATCATGATCTCATTTTCATGCCTTAATGTTATTTATCATGACTTTATTGATGTATTTCAAGTTCACATGTAAAATGTTTCTCTTGTTTACCTTACTAGGTCTTCTACTCACACTTTACTTTTATATATGCTCCCAGGTTATGAGAAGATTTAATGAACTTAGGATGAACAATAAATAAGTCTTACAAGTGGTTTAGAATAATTTTTTATGTTGTTCTCATGTTTTATGTTCCTTATTTCCAAGACACTAGACTTTAAAGATCCTCTATTTGTAAAATGTAATGAAATGTTATGTAATAAAAAGGTTGGATGCTATATTGCGAGTTCATCGGTGCCCTCAGATTTCAATTCCGAGAACCATTTCAAAAATTATAAAATCATGCTCAAGAATTTTCTGAACATACCTGAACAAAACTTTAGAAATTGATTCCAGGCGCACAGGTCCTCATAATCAAGCACCGAAAATTTTCGCAGACTCGTAAAAATCCAATGTATTTAAGAAAAAAAATTCACATAGAATTTCTGGGTCTTTAAAATATATTAATTGGAAATATAAACATAAATCACAATAGGAATTTGTTAAGAAAATTATTTTGAAAGATAAATAAGCTCGTATAGTGAACACATATTTTCTATTTCAAATAGAATATCATAAATCAGATCTTATATTTAATTTTTTATGTTTTTAAGATAATCTTGTGGAGAATTGTGTATAAATACCTTTAAATTATTAAATTTCGGAATATCATATTTTTTAGTTATTTTAATCCTCAAAATATCACCAAGGCATGACATATTTTGTTTTATTTATAGATTCATACAGAATGACATATTATGAATTATGAGATAAAATAATGTTTTGTACATGCATTTGATGTCTTATGGGTTCTCAAATTTTACAAACATTAATGTTTTGTGACGTTAAAAAATTCTTACATTGTTTATAAAACTCATAGAGGATCAACTCAAAGTTTGAATAGCATGTTATAAGTAATTAATACGTAAATACACAATTTATAACACCAGAAATCTCAAATTAATACTGTCATACACATATTTATAATAAATAATGAAAATTCATATGAGGAACTCAAAATTTAAATCATCACACAAATTCAAAGTCCATAGCCACAAAATAATAACATATGTAGAATATAATGAGTCTTGTATACCATGTTTTATCCAGTTTTTACTTTAAATTTGTATTTCTATATTTACATCAAAAACGCATGAAATAATTTCAAACAACATAAATCTTATTCAATAGTATTAAAATGAATTCAAAATAGCTATCGAAATATCTCAACAACCTCCAATGAATCACAATAAATATTTACAAAATAAAAATTATTAAAAACAACAAGGGAACATCAGTAATAGACTAAGAATTTAAAGTATATCTATTTTTAGAACATATCAATATGAAACTACACATTTTAATAAACAATAATATACAATTATTTTTATTATTCAAACACAACAGATATAACCTAGACCTTAAATGAATAGGTTTTAATAGTATCAACGTATGGCCCCAACCTAAACAATATGTAATCTTGAATTTAGTTAGCAATTCACATTAAGGATCTTTTTAGATTTAGAGTTTTAGAGAATTTTTCCATAATTATTTCATTACATCTCAAGTATTACAAAGTAGACACTTATACATAGTATCAATTGTTTTATAAAATAATAACTCTTAGAAAAGAGTCAAGTCCGGTTATATTTTTTAGATAGAGTGAATTTTCCTTGATGACATCCTTAACCTTATTTATTTATAAGTCATGTGAAAAACATTTCAAAAAAACATGGGATTAGCATAAAAATCTCTACAAGGGACTCACAAACTAGGAAAACTCTTGGTTTTTCAAAACTACAAGTAAACCAAGAATACATAATCTTAAGTAGTACTTTTCACCTTTATGAAGTAGTAAATACTCTTCACTAAATAAAATCACATTGATTAACCTTTTATAACCAAAATATTATCATAAAACCCATAAAAATCACACATAACATATGAAGGTAACTTAGGACATAATCATACTTAAATGGAATAACCTTACAGACGACTTACACACATATCACTAAATGGAGTATCCATACGGCTGACTTCCCTAGCCAATTAATTTGCGATTATAGTGTAATCACCCATCCTAGTTTATCATGGCACCAAACTTCATTTATTTTATCACATTACCACCTGTCAAATCTCCAAGTAACATTAAAAAATCATAACACATAAAATATTTAAAATATAATCATTTCACCAATGACATTTTGTTTACAATCACAAGAAATAATTTCAAGATATTGAAATAATAAATCCATTTTAAAAAAACCATTCTCAATACCAAAACAACCAAAAAAATAATAAGGTAGTTCCCTTCATTTTAAAAACATTACGACTTATATAGGAAGCCAAATAACGATCATGATAGTGGAGAGGTCATTATCTCTGCAAATGCTAAAAAAATTCTTTTTTTCATTTAGTAAAACACTTCATAAAAACGATTCCATTCGACTGAAATTATCATTTAAAAGGGTTTATTATATATTGTACAAACGAAAAAGGTGTATATCATCAAAACATGCCTCCATGAAAAGAGATAGAGACGAAGTCCCTTACCTCGTGTCCGACTTGACCCGTTCATTCTATAATTTCTTGAATAATAAACATAAGTTAATTTATACTTTATTAATAACCTTTTTCAAGTTTATTTTTCCTTTTATATCAGTTATTACATTTCTATAACAATTATTTAATTATTTGAGTTCATATCGTACATTTTGTCGATGTTCATAGGCTGAGTTAAAAATGAACTTATTATAATAATATGTTTTCCATGTGGTGGAAATTCCATTATATATATATATTATATTAATGATTTATATATCATATATATCAAATATATCTTGTATATATGTATATATAATAGTCCATATCATTTGGATATATGAATGATTCATATTACTTCTAGGGGTGGTTGTCCACACTTCCTCAAAAGAAATTATCATATACATAAAACATGAAAAGGAAAAAGGTATGTTATAAAGGATAGTTAAATAAGTATAGAGATAAATTCAATAATATATATATCATATATAATTATATTACCACAATAATGGCCACCATATGTGGTGGTAGGATAACATTGAACAATCATCATTTTGTGAGGCAGTTGTTCGCCGTCCACAGAAACATTATGTTCTATACCGATTATATTCAGGTGTGTGAAATTGTAGTTCAAATACTTATCATAAAAAACCACCTAGTATATTGATGATATTGTAGTTTTTATCTAAACAAACAATAAAAATTTCATCGAGAGTGAAGAAGTAAAATAAAATAAGAGAACATGAGGAAAGAAATTGCCTTTAAATCGGGTAACTCCCTTTGGTTTTAACAAAAAGGTTTTCTTAACGTTCTATATTCCTAAGGTAATAATTAATTTTGTAAGATAGGGGTCTTGGTAGATTATCTGTGTAGAGTATAGATAATCCAAGGGGCTTGAGAGATTGAGTAATGGGTTTGAGGTGATGGCCTTTTATAAGGGGGGTGATAGGCTATATAGGAATGTTTAAAAATACAAATTTATTATAAACTTATTTTCGGTTTCAAAAGGACCAAAACATATTTAATTATATAATAAGGTGAATATATGTCTTAATTAAATCATACAATAATAATTTAAAATTTTTTGGATATTTTTTAATCCTTATCTTTTTTTATTTAACCCTTTGATAACTTATTTAACTTTTACCATGTTCTCTTATATATTCATACTATATGGTTATTATAGAGACCATAAAATGATAATCGAACCAAAAGTGGTTCATTAATGAAATTATATAACTTATAAAAATAATGTTTCTAAATATTATATTTTTTGGATTATTATATCATTTAATAAAATATTGATTGTTTTAAAAACCCATTTATGTCAATTTGAATGCAATTCATATAAAGACATTGAAAAATAATCTATAATAACTTCATTAAATTGAATAACCTACACTAATTATTATATAACAAGTCATAATCATCTATAAAATTCTTGGATGGAAAAAAATGTTTCTAAATAAATTTTTATTTACTTTTATAATCTCATTTATTTAAAACATTCAATAATGACGTAATCATTAAATTATCATTGTGTCATTAATAAATTTATTTATTTGATATATAAAATTATAAATAAAATACCAGGATATAATAAACATTTTTAGATTTCAAATGAATATTTTTTGTAGAATATATCACTTACATAACCAGATATAAAATGGTTTTAATTAAAGATATAGATTTATGTCATTTTTGTAAAGACTTTAAATTAATTAATATAAAGTGTAATTATCACTACCTTGTGACTCTATAGGGTCCCAAAATCGACCCAAGGATGACCATGGTTTTACATGTATCAAAAAATAGGATTAGGATGCATGTTATGGTCAGTTAATATTATTATAATAATAAGCATTTCCCCTTATTTACGAGATTTAACCTTTATCCATGGTAAATAAAATATTTACTAGAGTAAATATTTCAATTGTATAAAAATGAAAATTACCTATTTACAAAATTTAGACCTCCAAATTCCAAATATTGAATCATGTTTTTAAAATTAAAAATATATATGTGGTATAAATTTAATTAAAATTAATTCCTGTTTTCAAAACAAATAGGATTTTCTAGGAAATAATAACTTCCAAAATATTGACACTTGTTTTATGTACAACTTCAAATTGAAATTCCGTCCAATGACCAAATTTGGTTTAAGTGATAAAAATATATTAAAATTAAACCTTAAAAAAATTAAAAATATAATCTAACCATATAAATAAATTAGATTAAAAGGCAGTTTTAAAATAAAATGCAGTATTTTTCACTATTAATTAAAAAATGAACTTTATTATAAAAATACCAGACTTTTACCCAATGTAAAATTTAATGTCCCGCTTATAAAGAATATGTTTATTTAATCAAATAGAATATATAAAAGTGACAAAAACTAGATTGAAAATGGGTTCTCCATCAAAAGGTTTTAAATCGACCTTTCAAAGAGTATTAGAGTATTTATGCTTAAAATTGGATTAAATCTCATTTAAAGCCAATTAATTTTGTTGGATAAATGTATAAACATTTAATAAAAATCTGTAACAATATTTTAGTAAGTTTTCTTTATTACTGACAATACAATCACTATGAATTAACTACCATTTAAAATACTATATTATATTATTATTTTTCAGTATAACTCAAATGGTGTGCAACGTTAGGTTTCAAAGAAATCCATTGTTGCGTATCAGGTACACCATCGAATATAGCATCCCCTTTGAAGGAAAATTAATATTTAATTCATAAATATTAATAAATATTTAAATGTCTTACTCTTTATTTACATGGGATGTTACATCCTTCTCCACTTTTGAGAATATTTTCCTCACAATTATATTCACTTATCAAATAATTGGGGGTACTTATCCCTCATAGAATTTTCAAATTCCCACATTTTATATTCAACCACATGGTTTTTCAACAAAACCATTACCTGATGAATTAACTTATTCCGAAACACTTTCTATCTTCGGTCACAAATCGTGACTGGTTGTTCCTCATAAAAAATATTTTCTCCCAACTAAACTACCTCTGGAATCAAAACATGAGATGGATCTACATTATACTTTCTCTACATTGAAACATGGAAAACATTGTGTAGTTGGGATTAATGTGGAGGTAAATTGAATCTATAGGCAATTTATCCAACATTCTATAGGATTTCAAAGGGTCTAATAAACCTCATACTAATATTTCCCTTCTTTCCAAATCTCATCAAACTTTTACATGGATAAAATTTGAGAAATATGAGATTTCCTATATTAAAAGAAATATCCTTCTTATAGTTACCCACATAACATTTATGCCCTCGTTATAATGTTCTCATGTGCATCTGAATCAACTGAACTTTTTCTACCTTCTCTTCTAAAAATTATGGTCCCATCAGCTCCCTTTCTCCTACTTTATCCCAAAAAGCTAGTGTTTGATATCGCTTTCCATATAATGCCTCAAATGGAGCCATATTTATAATGGGATGAAAACTGTTATTATAAAAAAATCAACCAAAGAAAGATATTTGTCCCAACATCCCTGGTAATCCATTGATGAAGCATGTAGCAAATCCTTCAAAATCTGAATTCTTCATTCTAACTGCTCATCTGACAATGGATTAAAAGCTGTACTAAAATTTAATTTTATAACCAACAAATTCGGAAGGCAATTCCAAATGATAGAAGTAAAACAATGAACAATACCATATACAATGTAGAGGTGAACTCCAGGTAACCATACTATCTCATTAACATTAAACTGGGAAAGTGTATCTTGAGGTAATGTTTCGGGAATAAGAATGAAATTAGTAGATTTAGTCAATAAATTAACAATAAACCATATTTCATTGTTACCTCGAGATCTCATTTGTAATTTGACATTGAAGTCCATTGATATATTTTCTCATTTCAACTCTGGCATTGGAAATGACTGAAGCATCCCATTCGCTAACGGTTGCTCTGCATTAACCTGTGGACAAGTCAAACACCTCACAGTAAAGACAACAATATCTCTTTTAATTACATCAGACTAGTAATACTCTTAAATATCTATGTAAATCATTTTAATGCTAGGATGAACTAAAAATGGAGAACTATTAGCTTCACATAAAAAATAATTCATCAACTATGAATTACAAGGAACACATAATCTCATTCAAAACCTCAAAATAAAGTTTCTATCAATATTAAACACATGTATCATAGCCGTCTGAAACAATTATACCTTTTTCTGCAACTCGCTATCATCTTTCTACAATTTCATTATTCTATCTTCTAAAGACGATTGAACTGAATCCTGAAATGAATAATTCAAATTTCTTAAACCAACAAATTCCAATACAAAATTCATCAAATTAATAAAAAATGATCTCGTTCCAAATATAGCATGGTTATGATAGCATTACTATTTCTACTCAAAGAGTCAACCACCTGATTTTCTTTTCCTGAATGGTAATGATTCCTACAATCATAATCCTTTACTAATTTTAACCATCTACTCTATCTCATATTCAATTATTTCGAAGTGAATATATACTTCAAACATTTGTGGTCAATATATATTTAAAATTTTACTCCATACAAGTGATGCCTCCAAATTTTTAGAGAAAAATACAACAGCAGGTAATTCCAAATCATGTGTTGTGTAATTTAACTCCTTTGGTTTCAAATAATGTGAAGCATAAGAAATTACTTGGTAATTCTACATTAGAACAGAACCAAGTCCATTAAACGAAGAATAAATATAGAGAACTAACTCACCATTTTTGGATGGTAAAGAAAAAACTATAGCATTAACCAATCATATTTTCAATTCCTGAAAACAATCAACACTTTCTTTTATTCAGATAAAATTAAATCCTTTTTCAGTTAACATGGTCACTAGGCTAGATAACTATGAAAAAGTTTCATTAAACATTCTGTAATAGCCTTAAAAACAAATAAAAATTTGAATCTTAGTTATATCTTTTGGTATTAGACATTCTTCATCAACTTTTGTTTTAACAATATAAACAGTTATTTAATTTTTTGAAACATTGTGACCATGAAATGAAATATTTTTGTAACCAAAACTCACAATTACTGAATTTATCATTAAATATATTTTATTTTTAAATTTTTCCATGTAATCCTTAATTTACATTCATTCTACTATTTAATTTTATAATATACCAAAATATCACCTATAAACACAACCCCCTATTATCAGCTGAGTCAAATGTGCCTCCACTACAAAAAACTATTTAGTTATGATTTCTTACCATCTCAGTATGCTGATTTGGAACGTTATTTCCCTCTGTATGCTTTCCTAGCCCAATATCCATATTTAATCTTTGAGAAACCATTCTAAACACAGATTTATCTTAGTATAAGCAACATGGTAATCTGAAAATTCCATAACATTTCAATCTTACCATAAATTAATTTATTGATTTTAATTTAACAATACCCATACTCATAAAGTTGTATCAACCGACCACTAATAACAACTATATAGCCACAGCCTTAAAAATTACATAATATTGAATTAAGTTAATAATTCACATTGAGGATCTTTTTATGTTTAAATTTTAAGAGAATTAGTCCATAACTATTATATTACATCTTAAATATTACAAAGTAGATAGTTCAACTCAGTATCGATTTTATTATAAAATAAAAACTCATGAAAAAAGTGTCATGTCTAGTTATATGTTTTAGACAACATGAATTTTCCTTGATCCCATTGTTGACACTAACCATCATTATGTCCAGTGAAAAAAAATCAAAAAAACTCGGAATGAGCATAAAAGGCTCTTTAAGGGATACACGAAGTAGGAAAACTATTAGTTTTTCAAAACTATAAGTAAACCATGAATACATTTTCATATGTATTACTTTTCAGCTTCACAAAATAGTAACTACTCTTGACTAAACAAAATATCACTACATATCATTTAGATCTAAAATATTACCATCAAACCCATAGAATGCACACATAACATATAATGGTAACTTGGGACATAAACATACTTAAATGGAATAACCATACGGTCGACTTCCATATATATCACTAAATAGAATAGTCCTAAAACTGACTTCTATTACCAATGTATTAGAGGATATAACATAACCACCTATCATAGTGTATCACGACACCACCCATCAATTTGTTTATCATGTAACTACCCATCAAATGTTCGTGTACCATTATAAAATCATAACACATGAAATATTACAAATATAAACATTTCACTAATAACATTTCAATTTAAATCACAAGAAGTCATTTTAATATATTGAAATAATCAATCCATTTCAAAAACCATTTTCAATACCAGAACACCCAAAAACAAAATAAGGGATTTCTTTCCTTTTAAAAACATTAATGTTTATAGAGGAAGCTGAATAATGATTACATCAACAGAGAGGATATTATCGCCCCAAACTTAAATAATCCCTTTTTAATTTAGTAAAATGATTCATAAAAAAATATGTTATTTGAATGAAATAAAAATTAAAAAGGGTTTATTATATACCATATAAGAAAATGAGGTGTATATAATCAAAACATCCCTCAATGAATGGAGATTGAGACGAATTCCCTTACCTTGTGTCTGATTTAACCCGTTCATTCTTTAATTTAATGAATTATATAATTAAGATAATTTTAACTTCATTAAGAACCTTATTCAATTTTATTATTCCATTTATATCACTTGGTATCTGGTTATAACAAGTTTTTTATTATTTGAGTCCATATCTGACAATTTATTGATGTTTAAAACTTGAGTAAAAAATGAACTAGTTATAATAATAAATTGTCCATGTGGTCGAAATTACATTAACTTCAGAATGATATTCATGATTTATATATAATATATATCATATATATCTATTATATATGTGTTTATAATAGTGTAATAATTTGGATGTATGAAAATGAAATTCACTATTCCTTGAGATGGTAAGTCGCACGTTTGCTTGAACACTACTTCCATTTATTTTTTTCAATTTAAATGAAATGAAAACCAAATGATAATTAGGTATATTAATATTAAAATATAATATCACATTTTAAATACATGACATATTTCATTAACACCATCAATAATACGTTCCATTATTGTATGAACAAGTCCTATCACTTTGAGGGTGCGGTAGTCTGCACAACCTCAAATGAAATCATCATATATATACAACATGAAAAGGAATAAGGTATGTTATAGAAAATAATTACAGAAGAATAGAAATAAAATATATATCATAAATATCAAAAATATTTAAATTTCCCTTATAATGGCTACCGTAAGATGTGGTAGGATAAGATTGAACAATCATCATTTCATAAGGCTGTAGTTCACCGTCCAGAGAAACATTATGTTATATACCCATTAGATAGATGTGTGTTAAAGAGTAGTTCGAATCCTTATAACAAAAAAACCTAGTATATTGTCGATAATATTGTTGTAATGTAAAAAATTAATAATAAGTGCATATGGAGTGAAGAAGTAAAATAAAAAAAGAGAACTTGAGGGAAGATATTACCTTTAAATAAGTTAACCCCATTTGGTTTGAACTTAAAGGCTTTCTTGAAGTTCCTTATTCCTAACTAAAGGCTTTTAGGTAGAAGATATGGATATTGGGAGATTATTTATGCAGATTTTTGACCATATAAGGGTCTTTAGAGGTGTGAGTAATGGGTTAGAGTTGGCGGCCTTTTATAAGGGGGCGGAGGGTCTCTTTAGGAATGATTGAAAATATTATTTTATTATAAACTTATTTTCAATTTGAAATGGTCCAAAACTTATATAATTAGAGGATAAGGTTAATATAAGTCTAAATAAAATCATCCAATAAAAATTGGATAGGTCTTGGATAATTTTTAATCCTTATTGTTTTTTATTGAACCCTTGGTAAACTTATTTAACTTTTACCATGGTCTCTTATATATTAATACTATATGGTTAATATAGACACCATAAAATGAAAATAGAACCAAAATGGTTTCATTAATGACATTATAAACCATATATATTGTATTTTTCCAACTCATAGGTTTTTAGTATTATCATATCATTTAATAAAATATTGACTGATATAAAAACTACTTTTTTTCCATTTAAATACCATTCATATCAAGAGTTTTAAAAAATTTATAACTACACTATAAATTCAAACAACATACAATAATTAAATTATAATAAGTCATACTCATCAATAAAATTCATGAAGGGTGTAAAATGTTTTTAAATTTATTTATTTTAACATTTATAATCTCATATATTTAAAACATTTATTAATGTGGTAATCATTACATCATCATTGTGTCGTGAATAAATTTATTTATTTCAGGTCTAAAAATTATAAAAAAAATAACATGAATCTATTTTTTTCTTTCATATGAATATTTATAGTCAACGAGATCACTAATATAACCTAATATAAAATTGTTTTTCTAACAGATATATGTATATGTCATTTTTGTCATTACATTTAATTAATTAATATAATGTGTCTTTATTACTACCATGTGGCTCCATGGGGTTACAAAATCGACCCAAGGATTCCCATGGTCAGAAATTTATCAACCAATTGGATTAGGACATGTGTTAGCATAATTTAATATTATAATAATAATTATATTTTTTAGCTTTACTTACTAGATATACCATTTAACCATGGTAAATAAAATATTTACGGAAGTAAATATTCATAATGTCTAAAAATAAATGTTACCTATCTACAAAATTTGGAACTCATGATTCATATTTTGGAATATATTTTAAAAAAATTCAAAACACATTAGTGGAATAAATTAATTTAAAATTAATTAAGGTTCTCAAAACAAAAAAGGGTGTTTTTAATAAAAGATAACTATCAAAATATTGTCACTTGTTTACGTACAATATCATAGTGAAATTACATACAATTATGAACATTAGATTAAATTTTAAAAATATTATATAATTACACATTAAAATCAATCAAAAATATATTCTAAAAATATAAATTAATTAGATTACAAAATAGTTTTGAATTAAAATGCAGAATTTTTCACTATTCAATAAAAAATTTACTTGATCAGAAAAATAAAAAACTTTTACCCAAAGTAATTTTTAATTTATTTCTTCTAAAGAAGAATTTTATTTTTCCAAATAGAACATATAAAAGTGAAAAAAAGTTTATTTAAAAACTTTTTTCTATCAAAAGATGATAAATTGACTTTTTAGTGAATATTATAGTATTTATGCTGAAAATTGGATTCATGCACATTATAAACCTAAATCTTTTATTGTATAAATGTAATAACATTTAAAAAACATTTTTAATAATATTATAGTTATTTATGTTCATCCCTACCTATAAAATTTCAATGCATTAACTAACATGTAAAATAATAATATTATATTATTATTTTTCAGAATAACTCTACATTATGTGAAATGTAAAATTTCAAAAAAAAACATGTTGTTCTTTATTAGGTATTCCATCAAACATTGCATCCCCTTTAACGTAAAATTAGTATTTAGTTCACAAATATTAATAAATATGAAAAATTTTCATCTTTAATTACTTGGGATGTTACAATCGAAAAACATAAGAAAAAATTTATATATTTAAAAATAAAAATAAATATATTTTTAATTTTCTGAAAATAAGCACTCAATATTTAATGAAGACATTTTATCCATAAAAATTTAATATCACCTAAGAATTTTTTTCATTGATTTTAGGGTGAAATGAAAATACTTCCAATGATAAAATATTTTATTGAAAATAATAATTAATGGAATAAAAAACTAATATTATCTTATGGTGAATTTTTCATAAATTTATGAAATGATTATTTATTTTTAGAATGAAATATAATTCTAATTTTTATTAATTTTTTTTTTAAATTATATACAAAAGAATGAATTAGTTTAAATAAATTAAAATTAAAATTAGTTCAATAATATTTTTAATAATTTTATTTAGAACACTAGAATCAATTTTACATTGATTTTTCATACAAAATCATTTTATGTATTAGAAATATTTTTTATTGGAAACTAGTTTTTGATTGTTTCTGTAGTTTTTAAGTAAATAATTACAACTTATATAAATAGAATATTTAATAAAATATTCCATATTTTTAATAATAATACTATTAAATATTATATTCTAATTTCATCTTATATTTCTTTCAAAATGTATAGTAAAAATAATAAAAAATAATTATCACTTTTATGGTTTGAATGATGTTACATAGAGTTAAACTGAAAAGATAAGGTATTAAATGACCTAAAAAAATGTCAAACTACAATCATATAGAAATATTTAGACCATATATGGTTATATAATGAGTCATTTTGGAGCCTTGTGGAATGTGTAAAATGCTGGTATATATTTTTCTTCTAAAAAATATCATGTTTTTCTACCACCAAAATTATAAAAGGTCATTTTATATTGTCTACTTTACCAATGTAAATATACTTTTTCATCAAACAAAACCATTAAAAATACCATCCTTACATCCTTCCAAATGACCGAGATTCATTTTTTATTATAAATTCAATACATGGATGTGTTAGGTAAAATCCCACAGATGTTTTCTAAAGAAAAGGTTTTGTTCCTAACCAACCATCCTTTTTTATCCATCCACTAACATAAAATATTACTCAATAAGGATAATATAATAAAATATTTATCTACCAGATACTAATATTTTATTAATTTATTGTAATAACATATATTTATTTCCTCTTTAGTCAACTGATAAATTAATTAATCGTTCATTTGTATAGGAGACTGCAACCTGGTGAACATATGTAATTCCTTTTACATAATCAACTCTCAAGGTTATTCAAATTATTTGATTTAATTTTTATATATTTTATCAATGATATATTATTATTACTTTTAAATTAAAATATAAAAACATTTATTACCTTTTAATTCATTGAAAAATGATAATCTCATTCCTGTGAACATTGGAATACTGCCATGCGATGCGATGTGAAACATTTTTTATTAGTATTACACATTGATAGAATATGTAAGTGTTTTTGAATAAATAATATCCTATTCATGAAATAATTATCAGTATATGTTGATAAAATATAATTATCCAATTTACATCATGATCAATAAAAATTGGAATATTTACACTAGTATACGTACAACAGATAATCTCAATGTTTGAAACATAGTTCATTTTGCATAACTATATTTCTTATTTATTTTTTAAAAAAATTAGATATTAATAAAAATGGAAATTATTTGATTATTATTATTCATTATATAATGCAACAATTACCCTTTAGAAAAGGACCAACATAATGATGTCATTTTGAATTTAAAAATTAATCACCCTGAAACACCAGATCGGGACATAATGGATTAACTAATTATATATTTAATCAAAATTAATGATGTTTATTATTTATATATTAAGTATTTAACTTATAATAAAATTATTCAGAAAAAATTTATTTACATATTTTTATTTTACAGGATGTAAATGATATACACAATAAGTCTAGACATGAGGTAATGTATATCTTTTCTTACTTTTAATTAGCTAATACATATGCCATATTGACCAAAAATTTATTTTTTGTGGTGTGTATACTACCTAATTGATTCATATATCTATAATATAATTTCCTTCCTGGTATTTAGTGTTTCATTTTCATATATTTTGTTCATGTGTGTTATGATTCAAATGTTATTTAAGTTTTAAGGGTTTATTTCATAATATAATAACTATTCAGGGATGTTAAGGATTAGTCCCACATTGGATTAATAGTATGATGTTTATATTATAAAACTAATATATATTTTTATCCTCCAGTATGTCAAAAAAAATTCAATTATTGATACGATTTTATTATAATTTTTTCTTATTATGATGGATATTTTTTAAAGAAACCCATAATTTATTTATGTATTTAGTGAAAGAAAAAATTCATCCATATTTATAATTAATAAAAGAATAATTTCAAGAATTTTTTAAGGACATAAAAATAATTTATTGAAGGAATTTAAAATGATGTTTAACTTTTTATTGATTTTTTAAGGAATCATCTTTTCATTTTCCGAATGAGGTACTTTTTAACTTTTTTACGACATTGTGAATGAAATGTTTTTTTAACTAATATAGAAAACATATAATTACCCACAATCATGAATGGTTAATTAATTGATGAATATTTCATAGGTTTCTATAGTTGTTTTTGAAGGTAATTATTTCTAAAATTATTTTGGAAATTTTTATATTTTGATGTGTTTATTTCAATGTGTAAAGGATATTTTTTAAATAAATATTCCATATAAATTTTTTTAGATATTTCAATCAATTATGAAATCCTTTTTTATAATATATTTCTTTTAAATTAGATATATATGTATCTCATATGTATACCAAGAATTTAACCCCTTTCATTTCTGGCGTAATTCATTACGTATGTTCATCACCCAATTTTATTAATTATGAAATTTCCTTTGATTATGATAGACAATGAGATTTTGAAAATTATTTTTTCCTCTATAGTTATTTCATATTCTTATAGCACTTGATTTGTTCTCTTTATTTAGTCCACATAAATCATGAACATTTTACTATAGGTTCACTCAAATAATAATACAATGAATTAGGTAATGCTTTAGTCTCATAAGATATCATGTATTAGATCATGAGTAACATAATCCAACATGGGACTTCTTCCATCCTTTTTTATTATCCAAGTAGTTAGAATTAACTCATGTTTATGTCATGTTATAAACTGCTAGCACATTTCCTTTTATTTCAAAAATCCTTTGTTAGGATATTATTTAAGTTATGATTCTATGTGATTTTAAATGTTCCTTCTCTTTTATGATATCATATTTTACATTTGACTTGCATGATATATTTCGTATTTAAGTTTATTCCCATATTAGGATGTTTAGCTCACCCATTTATTTTTTGTATTCCACATGCTTTCCTCTATAGTTGTATTATCTCTATGTGATTAATGATCTTAATAAGGAATATAAAAAATGATTATTGTATGGTTAAGATTATTTTTTAGTTTTTCACATAGATTTTTAATTACACTAGGTCTCACAATCATTAAGTTGTATTTAGTAGATATATATATTATAAATTTTATAATAACATGTAGAAATGTGTTGGGTCATTATAGATGGTATCGTAGGAATTAATAGTTATTTATTAAGATTAGTAAAAAATAATTTAGTGAAAACACTATCGATAAGTATAATTATAGGTCTAAGTGTTGGAAAATATCTGAGAAATTTTGTGAAGGATGGAGAAAGTTGGTTCCAAAAAATTACATCACTATGTAAATATTATATGTGGATATTGATTTTGTATAGTTTTACCATAGGCGTAGTATTAAAATAATGGAATATTGATCTTGACTCGCTCTACACCTGTTATAAAACTATGGGCCTTATTTCTAACCTATTTTGACACTCCTAGGGGATTTATTTTAGAAAATTAGAAACAATTTATGACCCATTAAGATGGACTTGAAACAATTATTAGCCTACAAAAACTAAAAATGAAATTACTATGGATAAAATATATAGAATTGTAGAGACTCATATATTAATATATACTTATAATATATACATTGTTAAATATAGGATTATAGGATTTCCTTTTGTATGTTAATTTATTATCATTTTGATTCATTTATACTTTTTAGTTAATAGTGTGAAATTGGTGATAGCATGAAGATAACCAATGTCATGAGAAATGTAATGATTTTTCGAACAAGATTCCAATCCTAAAGGAAATATAGGATCTAAATATTTAGATATTTCAAAATGAGATATCTGGAATTATGATTTACAACAAGTACACAATTTAACTTCCAAGAATATTGAAAAAGAAAAATATGGTGTCTCATGGAGCATCAAACAATAAATATGATTATGAAAATTATATTAAATTCTATAAATTTCAAAAATATGGGAAAAGGATCCCTGGAAAATTACATAATGTAACAATAATAGGTTTATTTTTTGGAAAAGGAGTGAAAAATAAATAAAATTACTAGAGAGAAATGATGTGTATGGTCAACAATATATTGGGAAATAATGTCCGGCCTTCAAACCAAAAAAATTTAAATATCATAGATGTTATACACCATGGTAATTATATGAGTTAATTACCTAATGTAAATATTAATTCATATGTTCCTATGTTATAAAAATTATTGAAGTTGGATGATTGAATTATTTATGTAATGAAAATCAAGAATCACTTTGATGTTGTACTTTTATCAATTTTATTATGGTTATGATAATCAAGTAAATTATATGGATCTTTATATAGTAGATTTTTTAAGAAATAAAAAAATGCATAGTGGTACTAATATAATAGAAATTTGATTTAATAATAAGGTGAAATTTTATGAAAATAACATGATTGTGGAAAATATAATCATTACAATCAAATTGATGTTGTGGTAATTATAATTAATTAATTATTATTGTTTTTTATGAAAAGATTTAGTTGGTTATAAAATCATTGAGGTAAAATTGGTTATTATTTGAATAATAATAATAATTATTATATCCATCATATTATTGAGAAAATTTTAGGATAATAGTTAATTTTGAATATGATTATCACTTTTTTGATATTTTTTAAAAAACATTATCCCTCATTCTAGGAAGAAAACATTCCTGTAATGACCCAACATTTTTAATGGAAATTACATTCTTATAAATATGCCGAAAATCAAGACATAATTAACTACTAAGTGACATGTGAACTTTAAATATATGTTTGTCACTTCTTTGATTGAAATTTTTAAAATTTGACATACGCAGTTGGGTTCAAAATGTTTTTTGGAGTCTAATAAAACAAAAAACCTTTTGGTGACTAGTAACCTACCCTTATAAATATTAACATACCCTTATGAATAGTGATATAACCTAATGAATAGTAACCTCAACTATGATAGTATAAAAATAATATTCATGTTGGAATTATGATATACATATATTTTAGAATGCGTTAATGAGTGTTTCAAAACTGGTTTTTGATAATAAATTATGATTTTAATTAAATGTTAAAATAATAAAATTTTGAAAATAATTATTGAAAAATGGACTTTATTTTATGATTATAAATGCCAAAAATTGGTCATGGTGAAATTTTGGGATTTTTCTGAAATAAATGATATTTTGATGAATGGTAAAATATGGTAATTTACCGTATATATACATTATAAGCTAAATAGACAATTCCTATCATCATGGATGATGTCACCGCCCATGGATCATATTCACATGACCCATTTACTATTATTGGTCATAGAATACTTACTATTTCATGTATTGGGAATAAATAATAAATTAATGATTATAATATTATGAAATCCCACCACTCCTCCACTATAAAACCCCCCTTCACTCACTCTTCTCTCCACTCCTCTCAAGCCTTGTGATGTGCCATTATTCTACCCAAATATCTCCCCAAGATCCTACCCCATGTCCAAAATCTCTCATCCTCTCAAAAATACCAAAACCTCTCCCCTTCAAAGGAGGAAGTCTTAAGAGGTAAATTCCTCTTCCCAATTTCTTCTATTCTTTTAAGTTCTTTTGTTTTTTATTTCTTTCCTAACCTCATTTCACCATAATATTATGATAAATTAAGTAACATAAATGTAATGTAATTTCATCATGCTGGTGGTATATTTCAATATATTATCTCTTTTCCACACCCTTTTATTTGAAGGAAATGAAAGCACCGTTTGAGATGTGCTAATTCAGCACATTCAAGGACAAGAGTTTATCAATTTCTATTATTGTCTTTTATTCTGTTCATGAAACCATTTGTGTTATGGATGAACCAGATTATATATGTAATATATCCTATTTTTTGTCCTGTATTACTTTGTTACAAATGGAATTGAGTTATAAAGAAAAACGCATTCCTTGTAATCAAATCCACCGATTAAAAAAACATTTATGACTATGGTTATATATATAATAATTCAACTTCACTCTAAGTAACCTAATTGAAATTAAAACCATGTAATATTTTTAATCTCTACTAAAGAATATAACTTCAATTCTGGACAACCAATTTCATCTTTCTTATAATCAAAACATGATTATAATTGAACCGATCTTTTAAAGCCAAGTAAACAAACGAGCCTGAACAATCAAATTTAACCTTATAACAAATAAAAATGGGTTTTAATGAACTAAAAAGGGTTATAAAACCTAAATTGAATATATAATAGGTTCTAGACTTATTAATTAATAAGTATAATTAGTTTATTCAGGTCGTTATAAAAATATGGAGAACACCAACAGATTTAAGGTAAGGGATCCTCCCCCTTTTTACACTTAATCAAGATTGTTCTCTATGGTATGACTTTTTATATAGTACCAAGTGATGGGGAACGTTTATACACATTCCCCATACTGCCCTAATTTCTTATAACTGATTATAAACCCCTTATCCCTCTCATCAAGCACTCTTAATTACACCTGATACCATGCCAACAAACCATGCTGGATTCTACCCGAACTTCCTTTATTCCTTTGTATTACTCTATCATTATTTTTACCAAAATATTATTGTATTTTCTTTTATATAGAACTTAAAAATTATATTTATATTTTTCAAACTCTTTTTCCAAGATCCATCCCTCATTCTCTTTCGGGGATATACATGCTTTTAAGTGAATCTCTCTTCGATACTTCCCAATAAGCACACTCGTTTTAAAGGAACTTCCTGAACATTTACCAAATTTCCAGTTCTCTCTATATTCTGTTTTAAGAAAATATTATCTTTGTAAATTCAGTATTATTTATTATGAAAACCTTCTTGGTACAATTCTGTTTTTATATGAAATAATGTCTTTTTACTATTTTAAAATCTCTATAGTATTTTCCTTAAAAACACACAAAAACATTTTAATGCTAATGTTTCTGAAATACATTTCTCATATGTTGTAAAATATGATTGACACAACTTACCTTGTTATATCCCTATTTTACCCTATGAACGTCCATGTATTTTCTAATTCTTTCCTTACATGGACACTTTCATGATACACCCATTCTTTACGATTTATGTCATGATTGTGGTACCCAATTCTTTCCATGGGTACCCTTATGTTTGTGTATAGTTGATTATGTATGATTGTATATGTGGTAAGAATATTTATGTGGCTAGAATATTCATGAAAATGTTGAGATGGGTGCACCTAGATAGCGCTCAAATGCATTGGGTAAGGTTATGTCTCCTGAGATGCGATGTGAAACGGGATTGGCGGTTAACCTTGACCCATACTATAATGGGAAACGAGATTGGCAGTTAGCCTTAACCCAGACTAAATATATGATTTATGATTCTACCACATTTATATGATTCTATTTTTATATGATCCTATGATTATGTTAAATGATTTTATAAGTCTCATGCTTTGGATATCATTATGTCATGCCTCTTAACTCATGTGCTTGAGATGTATCTATATGTTCATTCCCTTACTAGGCTTTTTATATCATCCCATTGTTCATGTGTTCCCCAGGGTATCCTATGAAGATGGAAGGGATCAAAGGAAGTTAGAATCTCTTTATGGAGATTAAATAAAGAATTTTTTTTTCCTGTGTTTTATGTACCAAGATTCCAAGACAGTAGACTTAACGATCCTTGTCTTGTATTCTGATGATTAATTATGCTTAAAATCATGAAATGTTTTATGAAAAAGGCTTGGGTCTCTATAGTTGGTATCATAGGGAGGTCTAGTTATTTTTGGAGATTAGGAATAGAGCACCTTAGTGAGAACCTTAATGATGAGACTATGTATAAAAAAAGTCCTAAATTTTGTTGAGTATAGAGTAAGTGGTTTATCAAGCACATACATCACTGTCTGGATAAGAGAAGGTAGAGGCGGCTTAGGCACAGATGTATCTAGGGGTAAAACTAGAAAACACCACTTTGAGCTATACTATAACTGTAGTTGGTGCATGATAATGGGCCTTGATGCACTCTTGGTTACGACACTCCTGGGGGAAATGCTTCAGTAGATTCATGAGCATAGTAAATACCATAATTAAGGGCCGAGAAGAAGCCCATAAGAATATAATTTAAGAAATAGATCGAGGATAACCTAGAAATAAACCTAAGGAATCACAAGTCAGGACATACTTCTTCTTTTTATTTCATCAATTTATGTTAAAAGTTTCATTTATGCTTAATATCTAAGTATTCAATACCTCTAATTATACGTTCTTTTTCTTAGTTAGTGGCGGTAAATAGAAGAACATGTTCCAACAACCAATGTGATAGGCCATGTGATGATTTCCCTAATGACATGCCTGATGTAACAGAATTGAGTGATCAGAACATCATGGAAGTACTTGCTCAGCTAACTTGAGTTATGAATTATAACTTGAATCAGGTGGAACGTCCCCCTCCTCCATGGAAAGAGCAATTTGCTACAAAATCCTTCATGCGACAAAGGCCTCCCATGTTTAGCGGGTCTTCAGATCCCCTCATTGTAGAACAATGGATTAATTCCATTGAAAATATTTTCTCTATCCTCTAGTGCTCAAAAGAATTAAAAGTTGTACTGGTAGTCTATCGTTTTGATAGTGAAGCTGATCAATGGTGGACACTGATCAAGAATACAAAGTTGCAAGAGGAAATTGATTCCAAAGAATGGGAGGAATTTAAGAAGTTGTCTTTCAACCAATATTTTCTTCGAACCCTCCATCTCAAGATGGAAAGAGAGTTCCTTGAAATCATGTAGAAGGAAGATGAGTCCATCGGGGCTAATGAAGCGAAATTTACAAGGATTTCAAGGTACACCTCTGGCATTGTCATGAACACTGAAAGCAAGGTTGATTGCTTCTTTAGTGTAATAAAGCCAATTCTATAAGAATTATTGGCGATTCAAGACTTCGACAACTATGAGGAGATTATCTGTTGTGCCCTCAAAGTTGAAATTTTGATTGGAGACTCTCATTGGTCTCATGCGCCTAGTGACAAGAAGTGGAAAACGGAGAACAACATGGGTAGTTCATCAAAAGAAAAATCCCATGATGAAAATCAGCCTCACATTCATCTTTGCAAAAATTGTGGGAAGAAGCATCTTGGTGACTGTCTAAAGGGAACCAAAAATTGCTTCAAATGTAGAAAGTTTGGTCATCTGCCCAAGAACTACCAAAGGGATATGAAAAATCCCAATAATGTTGAAGATGAAAGAAAGGTTTAGATCAACACTCAGTCTGCAGTGTAGTGTTATAACTGCAATGATATTGGGCATTATGAGAACAATTTCCCTATGTCGAGGGTTGTTGGAGACAATTCACAAAAACCTCCATGGCAACAAGGAAGGGATTATGCTATCACTAATATTGAGGTGGAGCCGGAAAACGATGTGGTGACAGGTATTCTTATTATTCATTGATGAATAGAGAATGTACTATTTTATTTTGGTTCTACACATTCTTTCATATCTTGCACATTTAGTTGAACTATTCAAACACCACCTCAAAAATTGGTGGAAAAGTTATCTATGAGAATAGTGAATGGGGAAATTATTGCATCCATGGTTTATAACTTCTCCCAGGTTAATGTTTGTGGACTGAACCTCCCAGCCAATCTTGTCATAATTCCTTTAGTGGTGGTTGATGTTATCTTGGGCATGGATTGGCTATCTTTGTAAAAGGCCAACATCAATTGTCGAGAAAGAGAGATCACTTTTCACATCCTAAAGCATCCTCCGATTCATTTCATTTTTAAAGAAGAAGATGAGTATCATTAAGAATATTCGTCTCAAGTTTGGATATTGCTTCCTTGTGAGAAAGCATATATAGCTCAAGGGATTGGGACAATGGATAGAATCATTCTTTAAGAAATGCCCATCATGAGGGATCACAATGATGTATTCCCTGAAGAGTTTCCTAGTCATCCTCCTGACTGAGAGGTTGTGTTTTGAAGTGAAATTATCCCTGGATGTATTTTAATCTCAAAAAAACCTTATAGAATGGCCACCATAGAGCTAGAAGAGCTGAAGAAGCAGTTACAGGAGAATATGGAGAAGGGTTTTATATGCCCAAGTGCTTCACCGTGGGGTGCTCTAGTCCTCTTCATCATGAAGAATGATGGATCAATGCACCTCTGCATTGATTATTGTGAGCTTTGTAAAATCTCTATGAAGAACAAGTTTCCCCATCCATGGATAGATAAATTGTTTGTTCAGCTTCTTGGGGCGAGTTATTTCTCTACGGTGGACCTTCGGTCAGGATATCACCAACTAAAGCTGATGAAGGAAGATATTCCCAAGACTGTCTTTCAAATGAGTTATGGAAACAATGAGTTCACTGTGATGCCCTTCAGAGTCACTAATTCTCCAGAAATTTTCATGGATTTAATGAGTAGAGTCTTCATAGATTACCTCAAAATATTTGTGGTGGTCTTTATTGATGATATTTTTATATATTTCAAGATCAAGGAGGAACAAGAGGAGTATTTGGAAACTATATTAATGAATTTGTGAAGGGAGAAGTTATATGAAATGTATAGTAAATGTGAGTTCTTGATGGAGGATGTATCATTCTTGGTGCATGTTATCACAAGGAAAGGGATATCTGTGTACCCTTCCAAGATGAAGGCAATTGAAGAGTGGTCGAGGCCAACTTCTGTAATGGAGATATGTAGCTTTTTAGGTCTAGTTTGGTATTATCAATGATTCATGAAGAACTTTTCACAATTTTCAAACCCAATGACCAGGCTGACATGGAAGGGAGTAAAGTTCTTCTGGATACAGGAATGTGAAGACTGATTCAAGGAGTTGAAAAAGAGGCTTATCACTATGTTGGTACTCACACTCCCTTCAACTGAAGAACTCTTTGTGGTGTATAGTGATTCTTATAAGAAAGGATTAGGGTGTGTGCTAATGAAAAATGATAAAGTCATAGCCTATGCCTCAAGGCAGCTGAAATTCCATGAGCAAAACTATCCCACACATGATCTAGATTTGGCGGATGTGATCTTTGTGTTGAAAATCTGGTGGTATTATTTTTATTGGGAAAATGTGATATATATACTGACCACATGAGTCTCAAATATATATTTACGTTAAAAGAGATTAATATGTGCCATTGAAGATAGAGATAGATCATCAAGGATTATGACTACTCAATCCACAACAATCCCGGTAAGGCAAACATGGTGGCAGATTCTCTAAGTAGAAAAGATCATGCATCTTTATCAAGGATGAGAATTGAAAAGGATCCAATGTTATTAGATTTAAAAATGATGGACATGGGAATCATTAATGGAGGAACATCATCAATATTTTCTCAAATTATTTCTCAACCATCCCTCTTGGTGAAAATAAAGGATTCTCAATGAAAGGATGTGGAAATTAAAAAAATTGTAGAAGCTGTTAAAAATTGTAAATCCCCCGATTTCAAAATTGATGAGGAAAGAGTTGTAATATTTGGGTAACAATTATATGTTCCACCTGATCTAGAGATAAAAAAGGATATAATGAATGATTCACATAGCTTGACCTTCTCTATCCATCCTAGGAGTACCAAAATGTACAATGATCTCTGAGAACACTTCTGGTGGGATAACATGAAGAAGGATATAGCTGAATATATATCAAGGTGCTTAGTATGTTAGTAAGTTAAAGCTGGGTGATAAAAGTCCAAAGGTATGATGTAGCCATTGCCTATACCCATGTGGAAATGGGAAAATGTTACTATCGACTATGCCACAGGTCTCTCGAAGACGTCGAAGGGAAATAATTCAATATGGGTTGTGGTTGACCAACCCACCAAGACATCCCAATTCGTTACTATTCGAGAAGATATCTCACTTGATGAACTCGAAATGATATATGTGAAGGAAGTGGTGAGCCTGCACGGTGTCCCGGTCTAAATTGTATCTGACCGTGAACCAAGGTTGGCATATAAATTATGAAGAATTATTTTACATTCTTTAGGTACTAAATTGAATTTCAGCATGACCTATCACCCCCAAATTGATGGCCAGTCTGAAATAACTATTCAGATGCTTGATGATATGTTTAGAGACTACTCTCTAGAATTCAAAGGTGTATATGATCAAGATCTCCCATTTGTTGAGTTCTCATACAACAATAGCTTCCACTCGAGTATTCAGATGGATCCATATGAATCTTTGTATGGAAATCGATGTAGAACTCCAACCTGTTGGGATGAAGTTGGAGAAAGAATGCTACTCGGACCCAATCTTGTTCAAGAGATGACAAAGAAGGTTCAAGTCAGCCAAAAACACATCAATTCTACTCAATGTTGGAAAAATAGCTATGCTGACAACCGTCTAAGGGACTTGGAGTCCGACATTGGAGATAAATACTTCCTTCAAATATCTCTATGGAAGAGAATCATGCGATTCGGGAAGAATGGGAATCTATGCCCAAGGTATATTGGACATTTTGAGATCATTGACTGCATAAGAGACATGGCCTATTATCTTGCACTTCCACCAAACATGGCTCGAGTTCATGATGTTTTTCACGTATCACTCTTGAGTAATTACATACATGATCCCTCACATGTACTAAACTCAGTGGTGGTGTAGCTGGAAGATGGTCTATCCTATTAGAAGCAGCCTGAAAAGTTTCTAGATCAAAGAGATAAGGTTCTACGCAAAAAGGCACCCCATATTTTCAAAGTTTTGTGGGAGAACCATAAGTTTGAGTAAGCAACATGGGAACCAGAAGAGGCAATGAAGGAAAAGTACCCACAACTTTTTTAGCCTTGAATGTAAAATGAAATTTCGAGTGAGAAATTTTGTAAGGGGGGAAGAATGTAACGACCCAACATTTTTAAGGGAAATTAACTTTGTATAAATATGTCATAAATCACAAAATAATGAATTACTATGTGATAAGTGACCTCTAAACATTAGTTTTTTACTTTTGTGTTTTCATTTTTTAAAATCTGACATACACGGTTGTGTTCAAGATGTTTTTTGTTGTCTAAAAAAAATAATTTTTGGTGAATAGTAACCTACCCTTATAAATAGTAAAATACCCTTATGAATATTGATATACCCTAATGAATATTAACCTCACCTATGATAGTATAAAAATAATATTCGTGTTGGAAGTACGATATACCTATATTTTAGAATAAGTTAATTAGTATTTTAAAACTGGGTTTTGATAATAAATTATGATTTTATTAAATATTAAAATAAAAATATTTAGAAAATTATCTTTGAAAAAAGGACTTCATTTTTGGATTCTACACATTGAAAAATTATCATGGTGAAATTTTGGGATTTTTCTGAAATAAATGAAATTTTGATGAATTGTAAAATACGGTAATTTACCGTATATATACGTTATAAGCTAAATAGACTATTCCTAGAATCATGGATGATTTTACCACCCATGTTTCGAATTAACATGACCCATATACTATTATTGGTCATGTAATACTTAATATTTTTTGTCTTGGGAAAAAATATTAAATTAATGATTTTAATATTATGAAATCCCTCCTCTCCACAATAGAAACCTTCCTTCAGTCCCTCTTCTCTCCATTCCTCTCAATCATTGTGTCTTTCCATTATTCTGCCCAAATCACTCCCCAAGGTTTTCCCCCACATCCAAAAGCTCTCAGCCTCCTCAAAATATCGAAACCACTCCCTTTAAGAGGATCTGAATGGAGGAAGGCTCAAAAGGTATATTCCTCTTCCCAATTTCTTCTTTTCTTTTAAGTTCTTTTCTTTATTTATTTATTTCCACACCTCCCTTAACCATAATATTATGATAAATTTAGTAACATATATTTATTTTAATTTCTTCATGCTAGTGGAATATTTCATTGTATTCTATCCTTTCCCCACACTTTTATTTGAATGAAATGAAAGCACCATTTGAGATTTGCTAATTTAGCACATTCAAGGACAATAGTTTATCAATTTATATTATTATCTTTATTTTTGGTCGTGAAACCATTTGTTTTATGGTGGAAACAGATAATTATATATGTAATATATCCTATTTTTTGTTTTTTTTTCTTTTAGTACAAATGAAATTAATTTATAAAGCAAAAAACATTCCTTGTAATCAAATCCACCGATTAACCAAAATAGTTGTCATTATGGTAATATATATAATAATTAGACTTCACTATAAGTAACCTAATTAAAATTAACAGCATGTAATATCACAGATATGAACTAAATAATATAACTTCAATTCTGGACAACCACTTTCATCTTGCTTATAATCTAAACATGAATATAAGGGAACCGATCTTTTAAATCCAAGTAAACAAACAAGCCCGAACTATGAAATCAAAACTTGTAACTAATTAAAAAGGCTTTGAATGAACTAAAAAGGGTTATAATAAATAAATTGAATATAGAAGAGTTTTTTTTACTTTTTAATTAATTAGTGTAATGTGTTTATTCAGGTTGTTAATAACAAGTTAAGAACACCAACAGATTTAAGGTAAGGGATCCTCCCCCTTTTTACTATTAATCAATACTATTCTCTATGTTATGCCCATTTTTATAATACCTAGTGATGGGGTACGTTTATACACATTATCCATACTAACCTAATGCTTTATAAGTGATTATAAACCCCTTATCTTTCTCATAAATCCCTCTTAGTTACACCCTATACCATGCCAATAAACCATGATGGATTCAACCAGAACTTCATTTATTCTTTCAGGTTGCTCTATATTTTGATTTAACAAAATGTGCAGTATTTTCTTTTATGTAGAACACAATCATTATATTTATATGCTACAAACACTGGTTCCACGATCCATCACTAATTATCTTTCTGTGATATAGATTCTTTTAAGTGAATCTCTCTTCGATACTTCCCACTAAGCACACTCGTTTTAAAAGAACTTCCCAAACTTTTACCCAATTTCAAGTTCACTATATCTTCTGTTTTAAGGATCCATTATCTTTGTAAATTATTTATTTTTATTAAGATAACATTCTTGGTTCAATTATGGATTTATATAAAACAATGTATTCTTTACTATTTTAAAAGCTCTATAGTATTTTCCTTAAAAAGACACAAAAGTATTTTAATGCTAAGGTTTCTAAAATACATTTCTCATATGTTGTCACTTATGATTGACACCACTTACCATGTTATATGCCTATCTTAACCACTGAACATCCATGTATTTTCTAATTCTTTTTTTAAATGGAAACATTCATGATATGCCCATTGGTAACGATTTATGTCAGGATTTTGGTACCCAATTCTTACCATGCGTACCCTAATGTTTGTGTATGGTTGATTATGTATGGTTGTATAAGTGGTATGAATATTTATTTTGAATGAATATTCATGAATATTTTGAGATTGGTGCGCCCAGATAGCACTCCAATGCATTGGGTAAGTTTAAGTCTCATGAGATGCGATGTGAAACGGGATTGGCGGTCAACCATGACTCGTACTAAGATGGAATACAGGATTGGCAGTTTGCCTTTACCCGTAATAAAGATATGATTTATGATACTTCAAAATATATATGATTCTATGTTTATATGATCCCATGCTTATATTTAATTATTTTATATATTTTTTGCTTTGTATATCATTATGTCATGCCTCCTAACTCATGTGCTTGAGATATATCCTTATGGCCATTCCCTTACTAGGATTTTTAGCTCATCCCTTTTTTCATGTGTTCCCCAGGGTATCCTATGTAGATGTAAGGGCTAAAAGGAAGTCAGAAGCTCTTTATGGAGATTAAAAAAAGACGTTTCTCTTTGTCCCATGCTTTATGTACCTAGTCTTCCAAGACAACAGACTTAACGATCCGTGGCTTGTACTCGGATGATTAATTATGCTTAAAATCCTGAAATGTTTTATGTAAAAGGCTCGGGTCGCTATAATTCTCATATTTAAAAAATGTGGGTCATATACCTACAACCTTAGGGTGATGATGGTGTATCACATACCACTGGGCTATGTGATTTACTAATTAATATTACATTTGTTTACAGAATTGATTTTATGGATAAATATTTTTCTGATAGAGAGAATTTTATTAAAGGATTGAATCCCTTTTTTAGAATTGTTTTGTGAATAAATGTATTTTAGTAAATGATTCATTATGATGATTTATATGTAAACACTAGATCTAACATTATATTTCAAAAGAATGATTATTTTGGAAGAAAAAATATTATATCCATAAATTTTTATGATATTTAATATGTATCGATATCTAGCTATGAACGGATTTAAGTTGAACATTAAATTTTGAGATTATTATAACGGTGTATTCATTATGAAATTTTTTTTCCATGTAAAAATGATTTATAGTACTGGTTAGTGTTTAAATATAAGAGGAACATATTTTTATCATTTCAGGAAATAACATGATCTATTAGAAGTCCATTTTAGTGGTTCAGGCATAAAAAATTCATGATGAATAGTCATGAATTGATCCAACAAATGAGATTTTGGTAAAAAATTATTTAATGGTAAAATTATAAATTTAAATTAAATATATTTCCTTATATTCATAATATAGATGGTAAATATCTCCCTAAAATTTACGAACTAGATATTTAAATAAGAACATAACTCATTTTTTTTATAAATCGATGGTGTACTCCTATAAAACATAGTATATAGTTATCTCATAAATGGACATCAATACTAAATTTATTTTTTCAAGTCATTTTAATTTTCCCCTTATGTGAAATCCTAGTTTTTTTATTTCATATTTCAATTTTAATTCCCATTCCTTTTTTTAATAGGATTTTTTCATAACTGTTTTTATATTGCGGGTTTTCAAAAAATGAATTTTTTGAATTTGAAACCCTTGATAATTGAGAAAAAGTTCATATTTAGAGGGAAAAAGTAAGTTAAGTGGGTATATAATGTAACATACATATATTTTAAAATAACAATTTGTTGGATAACATATACAACACATGACACGTGATTTTAATGAACCCTAATATACAAAAAATATTATTGTTATAAATGACCATTATAAACTAGACATTAAATTGTTATGTATGGATGGTATAAATTTTTATATAAAATATTAATATAGTAACTAATCAATATAAATTTATTTATAAATTACAATTAATTAAGAACTCAATCTCTATTAAAATAATATCATTCTTTAAAAATACATTTCTTCTCAAAAAAATATTTTAATTTTTTTTGAGAAAAAAATAATGAAATAATTTTTAAAAGATTAAAAACCTTATATGAACTAATTAACTTCATTTTTGGGATCAAAATGTAAAATTATTATGTGGGTTAATTTTTTAGTATTTTCAAAAAGACTTAATTTTTATTAATAGAATAAAATACAAATTTTTTAAAGACAATATTTTTATATAAATTATTTTTAATGTAACATATTTTATCAAAATGGATTTAAAGTGAAATAAGCTCAATTATATTATTTATAATCCAGGTTTTTTTAATTTAATTAAATTTTATTTATAATTTGGATGTAAAAACATTTTGTACTTTTGAATTATTTCTCTATGAAAATATGTTTTCTATCACATATATGGGTTTATTTTTATCTTAAATTATAAAAATTATCGAAATTAAATTTGGGAAAATAGATTATATTATTGAAATTATAAAAATTAAAATTATATAAATAAGAAAACATAATTAATTTTCATAGAAAATAGTATTAACAAAAAATCGTAATTAGTGTGGTTAATGTTAAAACAAGTATAGCGTATGTTAAAATAAAATGATAAGGGTTAAAATGACCCAAAAACATGTCCAATACTAATTTTATCCCCATAATTATACATTATATAATCTTATTTTTGATAATGATCAATATTAGAGACTTTTTTAATGTTTAAAACATGGGTATATATTTTTCTCTTCCAAAATTTAAAGTGTCCCCTCCCCCCAACTTATAAGTGGGAACCTCATATAATCTCTTTTACAAACATCACAATACCTATGGTTAAAGAAATACTTGATCGAATAAATTCCATAAATCTTTCCTTATATAATTGGGTAAATTTTTATTTGAAATCTAATATTGATGTATTTAGAAATAATCATAAAGAGGTGGTGTGAAGAAGGATAATCGTTCTAAACAAAGACTCATTGTTTTATCTCTCCTTTCACCCAATAAAAACATTACTAAATAATTATTATATAACAATATATCAGTATATTATATAATAATATTTTATTATGTTAACTTATACACATCTCCTATTCCATCAAATGGTAAATGAAACCATCATTGATGTGTAAGTTAGACAACCGCCTGGAAAGCTGATGCAATTCATTTAATTTAATCGATTTCCTAGAATGTTGTCAATATTTAATTTAATAGTTTTTCATGATATTAATTAAATATTTATCAATATTTATAATTATGAAATTGTATTCTTTCATACTATACCATCTATTGAAAACTAATAATGTTTTTCATGTGTATGGCAGACTACCACCTCTCAAAAAGATATGGTTTCCTTTTTATTAACATGTCACATGGATGGTATATGAAATTATATTTGAATAATTAATATCATATTTTCCATATGATAATCATTATTTAATGATAAAATAATAGTCATCTTCTTTCCATCTGTATCTTTTAAAAATTAAAAATTTACCAATGCGTATTTGCAACAAACCGTCTCCATGATTGTAATATAGTTTAATATTCATAAAATTATTTCATTGTTATTTTTTAAAATTATAATTTACATATAAAAATAATTATTTAATGATTATTATTTAGTATATGGTGAAATAATTACACCCTGAACCATAGTCGACACATCGATGCTATTTTAAATTTATAAATTTAACAACTTCAAAACACATGACATGGACATAACTGATTATATAACTAAATATTCCATTAATATAAATCAAGTAAATGGTTTAATAATAAGTTATTTTACATGGAAATAAATATTGCAAAATTATATAAATTATATCAGATTATTATATAGGAGATATAGGACATACTCAAAAATATAGGATTGATGTAAGTGATTACTCATTCCACTTCTGTTTCTGTGAGACATATATAATATTAAACACATATTTATTTGTTATGTTAAATATAAAAACAATTTTTATATTATATGATGAATGTATTAATATAAATAGTATTTAAGATTAAATGTTAATTTGATTTTATTTTCTTTATGGGGGTTATGATTAAATAAATACATAATTGTTAAAGGTTTACTTCACAATATCGTTACTAATCAGAAATTTTTTTGTTTAATACTCCCATTGATTAATTGATTGATATTTATATCATAAATAAAATCCATTTTCTTCTCCTATTTTAATTAATTATCTATTACATAATTATTAATTTTTTACACACATTGGTACTTTAAATTATTGTGGTAATGTTTTTTTAGAATAACTGAATTTATTTCTATCTTCTAGAGAAAATCAATTTTCTTCCATCTACATGTTTAAAAAAAATATTTTCATGAATTATTTAAACATTATCCAATGATTTATTAAATTAAATTTTTATATTTTATAATGTTTTTCTAAAGGAATATTCTATCATTTTTAAAAAATAGGGATTTTGTCATTTTTAAGACAGTGTGATCAAATTATTTAACATATATGGTATTTATGGAGTTAACCACTATCATAAAAAATTGGTTAATGAAAAATTTCTTTATAAGATTCTATAGTTAATTTAAAAAAACAATTTCTATAATATTTTTGGAAATTTTTATAATTTTATGATATTATTTCATTGTTAAAAAGATATTTTATTAAGAAACATTTCATTTAATATTTTAAATAAATTTTAATAATTTGAGATATTCATTAATGATTTTAATTTATTTTAAATTATGTATATATGTCCTGGAAAATGTACTTAGCTCTTCCTCCCTAACTTTTATGGGGTAATTAATTCGTTAGGTTCATCTCTCTAAAGTATGCATTGTGGAATTTTATTTGATTATTATATGAGAGAATATTATGCCACCCATTTTCACACTATAGTTAATTATTATGGTTAGACCATATAGTCTATTTACATTATAAGGAAAACATAAATCATAAAGCTTTTATCGTAGGTGAGCAATAAAGAACACCAAATCATTGAGTAAATTTTCATTCTCATGAGATGTCATATATAGGAATAGAGAGTAAATGCAATCAATTAAGGGACTTTTCAAACATGGGATATTATGTAGTATGTTTTCCATAATTCATGTTTCATCATGTTTTATGTTTCTTCCACATTTTATATGATTCTATTATCTTATGATATCATGTGTTTTATGTTATTTTTCCACGTGATTACCCATGTTATTTCTATTTTATGATATCATGTTATACCCATGAATCACATTAAAGGTTTACATGACATTTTTATTTTATTTATTTTATATTTATCTCACTAATTTATGTTCTATATTACCTAGGTAATCATATAGTGTTTTAAGAGATCAAAAAGATTTGAGATATCGCTGAGGAAAATAAAAAAAATTAAGAATTTTTTATTTAGTTTTTGTTTATGTTTTTATATGTATTCTTAAAAAAAGGTAGGCCTCAAAATATTTAGGATTTAATTAATGAAATTAAATGATTAAAATTGTGTATTACTACGTGTAAATGTCTTAAGTCACTATTACATTACCATATAAAGCATTCATAGAGGTCCCATATAAGATATGAATTATGATATTTACCAATATTTATCTCAAAAATAAGTTGGTATGTGAATCCTTTGTAATACATCTGTATTCTAAAATGCATAACCCAAAATATGACAAGTTCTTGTTTATTAGTTATACTTAATGTAAGAGTTAGTGTCCAAGAAAAAACTGATATTTATTTTATATAACCTACATTTATTCAATGATGTGAATAATATTAAAACAATTCAAATATTCATTGTAATAAAGTGTATATTTAAAAAGAAATTTTAATGGAGTTTTGATTCATTGAAATAATAATATCCAGTTCCCTCTATGATAATAACATTGATATTCTGTGAATAAACTATTAAACCTAGTATAGTGGTCATATGATGTCATATGATTTAACGTACTTGATAAATATACCATGGTGTGTGTACTAATATATATTTTAAAATTAATCCTATGAATTTTACAAGTGGTAATTTCAAAAACAATATATTATGAATAAATTACTAATAGTATGAATTTCATATGATTTCATGTCATTTGGCATATTTTTTGACTAAAATATGAAACTATAATTTTCCAATAAAACTATAGTCAATGAATATCATGAGTTTTGTACTTGTATGTGTTTCCATAAATAGTGTTGAATATAATTACAGATAAGTTTGATACATTATGTGAAAAACATGTGATCTGTTATTAATGAATAATTTGAATAATTATTTTTATCTACTATCATTATATATGTTTATATATCATACCTTTGATATAAATGGAATCAATATATTAAATTACATGTCTAATGGGTATTGAAGAGCTCCTTTAAGGAAGTCAATGAAAGTCATATCTTGTATATTGGTTTTATGAAATCAGTATAATACTTACATGGTGATAGATTGATACAAATAGAATATATTACACAATGAGTGTTAGTTTATGTTTGTTTACATTATAACATTATCTTATTTTATTTGGGTGTGTTCACATGTAGTCAAATTTTGATGTGTAAATTTTAGAAAACTTTCCTAACTAATTTTATTGAATAACAATTATTCATAAAAACAAGGAATGTTTAATTAAAAATCTATGGGGAAAATCCCTCTTACTAAAAAAATAGGCACAATAAAAATATAAAAGTGGTCATACATGCATCAGGACCTCATTCCAAAATAAACTAGAAATCAAAAGTCATAATCATACTGACCAGAATCATTATCATACCGGTTAGAGTCGTTTAAGGGACCATGTGACTTTGTGACCATAGTTGGATTCAGGTATGAATAGTCAATCCTATATCTCAATTTCCTCGAATAAATATGTTGAAAAACTTTATCATACACAACAAAAGCTTTATATTTGGACAATACCTCACTATATGAATATTTTTGTGGAGTTATCCTCAATATAACCCCTCCTTCCCTAGATCCCATGAGTTTCCCTCAATTTATTGATTTTCTTCTGAATCCTTAAAATGTTCTCAACAACCAGATTTTGTTTCCCATCAATTTCCTGGATGGATTTTTGGTCAGGATTCACAAGTCTTCCCTCTTCTATTTGAGTCCTTGGGGCCATCTCCCCTGACCTATGAGCGTCATCTGTTATCTCTCTCTCTCCACCTCTCAAATTCGTACATTGGCTTTTTCAAGGGTCTGTTGTTCAACACCAGTTGAGTCCAACTAATCTTGTGTCGAGTGCATCCTCAATTTCTTCCAACAAGAAGTCTCATGGTTCCATATTGAGGATAGAAACAGGAAAACCACAATCTTTTGGCATTAATCCTTGTAATGACCAATCATTTGACACAGTGGAAAAATGTCAGGAAGTCATTCATATTCCACTTTTAAAGGAATATCATCATCCAGGGATAACAAAACATTATTTTAATTCAAGATTGTGATCAAGTCAACATCGATAAGAACTCTAGTATATTGACAAAATCATACATTCAAAGTATTCTTATCCACCATGATTAGGATCCCCACAACAGATGCCGCATAAAATAATATTTTAGGATGCCACAATATCCAATTAGGGCCAATAATCTTGATCCAGACTTAAACATTAGGGTTTTTGAGGAATTTTATTAATTCAATAGTTCCATTAAAAAAATATTTGATAAATAATTTTGAAAGATCCAAAACAAATAACTTTTAAATATATTTAATGGTAAATAGGTATTTAACATATTTATTTTAGGATTCATTAAATTTTTTTGAGGATGAGGGAACTAATTATAGGTTCTAGTGATAAATATTTCATTACCAATATATAAAACAATATTTATCATTGTTCGAGTAACCACACATCATTACATAAATGATATTATTATCTATCATACATAAAATGTGGTATGTTAATGGATTAACAAAAAACTAATTTTCATTGTGAAATTAATTATTATTTGCCAAGACCCAGAAATTTTAAGGAAATTTGTTTCTTAAATTCATTGGAATTTTACGAGTCCACAGTTTCTGACGGCGCGCGATTCTGAGGCCCGGAGTGCCCGGAATGATCCGTTAAAATATTGTTAAGCTTTAATTAACACCCATATGCAGTTCTCCTGAAAAAGTTGAATAAATCTTAAATTTTAACTAAGATCAGAAATTTGATGCCACCGTTGCACTCAGGATGGAGGGTTTACCCTAGGCGTGACTTATGTTTAGTCGTCGTAGGCCTCCTGTGAGAAAACCCAAAAATTACATAACCATAAAAAAATAAATAAATAAAGTTATTTTATTTTTCATATGCTTATAACTGAAAAATGGTAACTCAGATTTAAAAAAAGATACCACTACTGAACTCGCGAGGGAATTATTTCATAAGCAGATACTAACTTGGGTCCGCGAGGGACACTAGAGAAAGTTAGTTTTTGGCCGAAAATAAAATAATTTAGTTACAAATATTTCCTTGTAAAATTAATAAATTCTAAATGGTAACTTGTATTGAAAATCTTAGAGTACTGTTGGGTTCGTTGGGGTATTTTTCACCTAGGCAGAGCCTAACCTCGACCGCAGTGGGTTGAGGGTGACTGATAATATTTTTTACAAACTCTTTTTTGGGTACGTTTAGTAAACGTGAAAATGACGTTTTATAACTTTTGAATCAGTTCTTGGAACATAAATCTAAGGGTACCATTGAACTCACAACGTCAATGATTTCCTAGTGATACCTTCATCGCAGTTGCGTTATATCGAGAATGATAGTTATTTTTTTGGGGTTTTTGGATATTTTAAATAAAAATAAGGTGTACAATTTTTTTTATTTTGGTGGTTAAAACCTCCTAGTGGAGGTTAGGTGTGGGGGCCACCTCACCATAACCTCCCATGAGAGGTTATGCTGGTGGGGCCCACCCATGCATAACCACCCTTAGGAGGATAAATTTCAGTGGGGACCACCCAATTTTCTAACCCCCTTTAACACCCCATTTAAATAGAGAAGACTCTTGACCTTCTCCACAAATAAATTAAGCCTACATCACATCATTAATTATATGGGTTGTATAATTTAATTAAAACTCTCTACCTCCCGTAATTGAATTTTGAATCCATTCCACCATAATTAATTAAATGAGTTATCTCATTTAATTAAACACAACTCTTGTGTGTTGTTGTGCCATAAAATAATAGAATTTTCCTCTATGATTTTTGGTTGGAAACGCGGTGGAGTATGGGGAACCCTTAGAGAAATCTCTCAATGGGGAGTCGTTCTTCTATCGAAGAATGTGAAGAATGCGAAGAACGCGAAGAATGTCGACGAACTTCTTCTTCCTTATTCAACCAGGGAAATAAAGGGAAGTGGCACCCATGAAGAATTCGGACGCCATCCTTATCTTATTCTTTCCCAGCCTACCCCCTCCCCCCGGCGCATTTTCGGCCAGCCCGGTGCCCCTAAAAACCTCACGCATTGCCCTGGAGCATTGCCCATGCCCCCGGTTCTAACACCCCGAGCTTCCACGATACGCCTCTCTTTCAATAATGCAATAGCTTGCATTGTACGCAACTTCGAGTTTTAAAACACCGCGACTAATCAAAGTAGCCGTTATAAATAGTAATAATCGCTTTTTAAAATTATATAAATTTTATATTTCAAAATGGACTTCATTTTTGTATTCGTAATATCGAAATTATCCTAAGTTGAATTTTTTGTAACTTTCTGAGAACTTCCGATTTTTTTATGAATAGTGAAAAATACTTAAAACAACTTTTTTAATCAAAATAATTTATTGTGATAAATTATACTATTTAGTGGTTTTAAAGTATAATTAGAATATATTTTTACCATTTTATCCAATGGTGGTCATTAGAATTAATTTAACATTGAAATTGGACATAAACAATTGCCAATCTTTTGATATAAATTGTTTCTTAAAACACGCTATTTGTTGTGACAGCGGGAATTAATTATAAAATTAATTAATGCAACTTATATGTTTGTAATTTTGTAAAATAGACATCATTTTTTAATTCAGAATATCAATTATATCTTAGGGTGAAATTTTGCCTTTGTTCTGAAAAACTTAAATTTTTGAAGAATAGTGAAACCACTAAGTGGTAGTTAAATAACTGATTTTTCATTTAAATGAAATATTACCACTTCTGTGATTTGATTTTCCAAAATCCGACATACATGGTTGTCATTAAGAAGTAAAATGTGGTTCAATGAGATCAAAATAATATTTTGGTGAATAGTAACTTTTAAGTTCTTAATCGCGATTAGAGGTAATTAGTGTAGTTTAAGGTAAAAATAATGTTTTAATAATATGATATGAGCTTGAAACTTGTCTTACTCATATTGGATGAGTCATGGCCGACCAAGATAACCCATGGGTCAACTTGGGGACCCCATGGAGCCACTTTAGTTGGAAAATGACATTAATATATATTTATTTAATGTTAAAATTAAATTGACACGAACATGAGTTGTTTTACTAAAAAAGTTTTTAAGTGGGGTTACACAAGTCCAAATTTTGATTATAAATATTCATTAGAAAGATAAAACGATTTCCTACATCATAGTATTTTTTTTATAATTTTTAGACATTAAATAAATTAAATTATTTATGACATCATTATGATGCAGCGATGACCTCATTATTTAACGATTTAAATAAAATGAGAAGATAATGCAAAATCCAAGGCATACACTTGTCCAAAGCCTATTGGATGAAGAGATTTCGAACCCTTATCACATTTTCCACGAATTATATAAGTGTGGGACCTTTAGAATCTGAAAAGGATTGTGTAATAATGTAACATTTCAATCTTTTCAAAAGAGCCCCTCCTCTCCACTTATAAAAGGCCCCCACCTCTCCCACCTTATTCACACCTTCAAGCCATTTGTCTCGGCCAACCTCTGCCCGAATACTCTCCCAACTTCCCCCTATTACTCCTAGAAGCCTCACATTGGGCAGAACTCTTCCCAAGGAAGCCTTTGGCTCAAATCAAAAAGAGTTACCCGATTTTGAGGTAATGTCTTCTCTAATGTTGTTTTGTTTTATTTTTCTTCTCCAACCCCCTAAAATCTTTTTATTCATTTCTTTTGTAACAAAACCAGTATCCTCAATATACTAGTATGTTGTTATAAGAATTATTCGAGCTACACTTACACACAACTACATCTAATGGTTAAAGAACATACGGTTTCTGTGGATGGCGAATTTCTGCCTCACGAAACGATGATTGTTCAACACTCATATAACACCTTCAAAGGTGGCCATTAAGATATAACTATATTTATATATGATATAAAATATGTTTATGTTTTACTTATGCTTCTGTATTTCCAATTTATGGCATAATTTATGATTTCCATTATGGGTAAAATGCGATAATTTCATTTTAGGAAGTGCGGACTACCGCCCCCTCAAAGTGATTTGAATCGTTAATGCCATATGTGGGATGTATAAAGGATGGATTAAATGGTATTATACACTATATTATACTGTAATTATATTATAAATTTATATCATTATGATTTCATTCCATTAAATACGAAATAGAAATGAAAGTAGCGTTCATGCGTACGTACGGCTTACCGTCTCCATGAACGGTGCATTTCATTTCTTACCTCTAAATGTTACGTGACATTATGAATGAATGTATATACTGTATATATATGATATATATGATATCTACATCATGAATATAATTCTGGATATAATGGATATTTCACCACATGAACAACTTGAAATTATAAGAAGTTTATTTTTGACTCAAGTACCAAAGATCGACAAAACGACCGTTATTAACTTAAATAATTAAATAATGTTCATAACATGGTAATAAGTGATATAAATGGAATAATGAACATGAAAAATGTTCTTAAGTAAATATAAATTAACTCTAGTTTATTATTCAGGAGGTTAAAGAACGGTCGAGTCAGGACAAGACGCAAGGTAAGGGAACTTCTTAACCCAACTTCCATTCTTTGGGTTAATCTCCTATATTCAAATTATGTCATGATATTATTATGTCTTATTTTGTATTCTTTATGTGTACCTATAGTGAATACACATAATATATCCATTTTATTTTAAAAATGATCTTTTTAAAGACTTCGTCTCAATCCTCTTTCATTGAGGCGTATTTGGTTTTATACACAACATTCTTTTATACGTTGTATAAACCCCTTTGACTTTTATGTTTATTCAAAAGGAATCTTTTTTATACGAAGCGTTTTACTAAACGACAAAAAGGAATGTTTTCTTGCCGTACGTATGCGGCGACAACGACTTCTCCGCCGCCGTGACTATTATTTGATTTTCGGCTTCCTCTACAAGCCGTAACTTTTTTTTAATGAAAAATAAATACAAAGTTTTAACTTTCTTGTATTTTGGTATTGAAAATGGTTTTGAAAGAGTTTTTATTATATCAATGTGTTGTATTGATATCTTGTGATTGAAATGTGGAAATGTTATGTTCCTTTATGCATGTTTTATGTGATACGATTATGTTATGGTTTATGATATGTTTAAACCTATTCATATGAGGAATGTATTGGACTTAATAAGTGACGGGTGGAGCCTGCTATTGCTCCTCGATGCATCGGTAGGTCTCATGAGACAACTAGACGTGGAATTGGCCGAGGCCCTTTCCCAATTTTATTTATGGTTTTGGCCGAGGCCTTAATCATTTTAGACGTCTTGGCCGAGGCCTTGACAAAATGTTTCAGAATGTCCGGCATTATACATTCCCTCATTATGAAAGTGGTTATTGATATTTCATGTGATTATTCATCTAGTAGAATATCCATGTGAAGACGTAAATGGAATTATCTCATTTTACTTTTTCTATATTATGTTGATGTTCAAGTTCAATAAGGCTTTTGTTTTAGTTACACATTGCCTTAAATGTTTATGTTTATTTATGAAATCTTCCGTAATATTGTTAACCTTACTGAGCATATGAGCTCACCCCTTTAAATGTTTTAATATTTTCCAGGATGTGAAGAAGTATTTTATGAATGTCCTGCAGGGATAGTCAGAAGAGGATATGAGTGTGGACTATGGAGACTTTGTTATTTTAGTTTTTCACTTTATGATGTAATGTAACATTTACGAATGTATCTAGTGTTTCCAAGGCTACTAAACTAATCGGTCTTTCGAGACTTGATCTTTTGTGATCATGCCAATGTTATGAAGTAATGCACCGACTCTGGGTAGCTGGGGTCGGGGCGTTACAGTTGGTATCAGAGGCAGTTTAGTACTAACCTTGGAAGCTAGATTTAGATAAACTCTGATTAGAGCACGTAGATCTAAGATGAACTTTGAATATTAGTATAGAAGAACTTCCTAGAATTATGGTATTGTAGAGATTTTGTGAGTTTTCCGAGAAATACATCCCAGTCTAGATACGAGCAGGTAGAGGCGGCTCGGGCACAGATGTACCTAGGGGTAAAACCCGAAAACACCGCTTTGAGCTAGACTCGAACGGGAACTGGTGCATGACAACGGGCCTTGCTGCACTCTTGGTTACGACACTCCCGGGGGATATGCTTAGGATAATTCTCATTTTCTTTACAAACCACTATGAAGGGTTATGAGTATATACTTCCTCAAAGAAAACATTTATTTTTATGATTATGGATTATATCCATAAATAGTTCAATTTATGTAAAGTGTTTTACAAGTATGGAATTATGTATTTTGATTCATAAACTAATCTAGTTTATGCCATTGTTTAGAAATGGCGCCTAGTGGAAGGAATGGAAACCGTATCAATGCACGAACTCCGTGTAGGGATTTCCCTCCTGCTCAAGATAATAATTGTGGATCTGGAGATACAACTGGTGCTGATCAACTTAATAACATACTGGGACAACTCACTCAGGTTATGAATAATAACCTTACTCGTATGGAGCACCCTGATCCGCAACGTGGAGGATCAATGCTAGACCGTTTCATGAGGCAACAACCACCAACCTTCAATGAGAGTACAAATCCTATAGTATCTGAGAAATAGATAAATTCCTTAGAGAAAATATTCCATACCTTGGGGAGTAGTGAAAGGGATAAGGTTGTCATGGCAGTTTACCGCCTCACTAGAGATGCCGATCAGTGGTGGTCGCTGATTCAAAACACAAAGGAAGATGATGACGTGTCGAATATGGAATGGAGGGAGTTCAAAGAGCTTTTCTTAGAAAAATACTTTCCTCGTGACCATCGAGCAGATATGGAAAGGCAATTTCTGAGTTTGAGGCAGAAGGAGGATGAGAATGTCGCAAAGTATGAGGCTAACTTTACAAGGTTAGCGAGGTATGCTACAGATTATATACGTACCCCAAGAGGTAAGATTGATCGTTTCTTTGATGGGTTAAAACCATTTCTTTGTAGAGCTTTAGTATCACAATCTTTCTCAACATACGAAGATATTGTCTAATGTGCTATCAAGACAGAAAAGGAATTCTCTAAGTCTTATGACTACAAAGTAAAGCAAGAGAAGAAGAGAATGGTTGAACAAGAGACAGATAAAGGGAAAAAGGGAAAGAAGGATTTTCAATTATGTGATAATTGTGGGAAGAATCACCCTGGTACATGCCTAAAAGGAATGGGAGTTTGTTATAAATGTGGAGAAAAGGGTCACCAGGCTCGTGATTGCAAGGGAAAGAAAGAGGCTATCAAAGTTGAATGCTACAATTGTAGAGAAATGGGTCATTATGCAAATGAATGTCCTAAGCGTCAGGGAAACTTACCTCAGAAAAGGCCAAGGGATCAAGGACAATCTTATGTTGTTACTACAGTTGAAGTAGAATAACTAATGTTATGGTGCTTTTGGACTCATGGATTATATTCTGGTTATTAGAATAATGAGATATATATATATAAGGATTGTACTGCAGTACTTGTTGATTTCAGTAAGGTTTTTATATTTTTAGTACGTGACAATAAGAGAAACTTTACTTTGTTTGGGGAATCTGATAAATTGATTTTGGAATTAAGAGACCTTTTAAAGAAAGTCTGAACAGAGGTATTTTGGATAACTATAAAGGTTAGAGTGGATCAAGTAGATCTTTGGATAGTATTGTTTAAGGTTAAAGCATTTCTGAAGATTATTTTCGGAATATTATAATACTGTAGTTTTAGGAAAAGGACAACCTGCAGGGTGGGGAATAACCCGTCGCGTCGGACAAAGCTGTAGGAATCGAACCCACAACCATAGTGTGACAAGCCTTTATTCCATACCACTAGCCTACAAGAAGTCCCTGGTTATTGCAATATAATTTTACTAATCTAAATGGTATGTGTTAACATTTGGAACCTTATACAATTAGGATAAGTATAATATTTTTGAGTTCTATTATCTTTTTGAGTGAAAGATGAGTTGAAGGTTGAAACTCTAATTGTCAAGCATAAATATATATATTCTTATCTCTTATTCAATGAATAAATTAATTCTTAAACTTTAGTAAAGGGATATTAAAACAAAAAAATGTGTTATCCTAATACCTTATGTCTTGTTGAACTAATGATATTTTAAATCAACATATATTGAAGGCTTTGAGGCCCTCAATTTGACAGTTGATTGTGATTGATGACCTCAATCACTCCCTACAAATATTTACATTTTTCCTCCAATTATATGTCTCTAATTGCCACCAATGTTCTCTTTATCGAGATCATAATTTGGTGGTGACTTTCTTATTTCCATTTCCCTCTTATTAAGGCTAAATTTTATTAACCTTATTTCCGATGTGGGTTTTCCACAAAGGTATTTTCTTTTTTCGACCTTTTATTTTCAAAGAAAAATATCAAATTGCGAGGACGCAATTTATTGAAGGAGGGGAGAATGTAACACCCCGAGCTTCCACGATACGCTTCTCTTTCAATAATGCAATAGCTTGCATTGTACGCAACTTCGAGTTTTAAAACACCGCGACTAATCAAAGTAGCCATTATGAATAGTAATAACCACTTTTTAAAATTATATAAATTTTATATTTCAAAATGGACTTCATTTTTGTATTCGTAATATCGAAATTATCCTAAGTTGAATTTTTTGTAACTTTCTGAGAACTTCCGATTTTTTTATGAATAGTGAAAAATACTTAAAACAACTTTTTTAATCAAAATAATTTATTGTGATAAATTATATTATTTAGTGGTTTTAAAGTATAATTAGAATATATTTTTACCATTTTATCCAATGGTGGTCATTAGAATTAATTTAACATTGAAATTGGACATAAACAATTGCCAATCTTTTGATATAAATTGTTTCTTAAAACACGCTATTAGTTGTGACAGCGGGAATTAATTATAAAATTAATTAATGCAACTTATATGTTTGGAATTCTGTAAAATAGAAATCATTTTTGAATTCGGAATATCAATTATAGCTTAGGGTGAAATTTTGGCTTTGTTCTGAAAAACTTCAATTTTTGATGAATAGTGAAACCACTAAGTGGTAGTTAAATAACTGATTTTTCATTTAAATGAAATATTACCACTTATGTGATTTGATTTTCAAAAATCCAACATACATGGTTGTCATTAAGAAGTAAAATGTGGTTCAATGAGATCAAAATAATTTTTTGGTGAATAGTAACTTTTATGTTCTTAATCGCGATTAGAGGTAATTAGTGTAGTTTAAGGTAAAAATAATGTTTTAATAATATGATATGAGCTTGAAACCTGTCCTACTTCTATTGGATGAGTCATGGCCGACCAAGACAACCCATGGGTCAACTTGGGGACCCCATGGAGCCACTTCAGTTGGAAAATGACATTAATATATATTTATTTAATGTTAAAATTAAATTGACACAAACATGAGTTGTTTTACTAAAAAAGTTTTTAAGTGGGGTTAAACAAGTCCAAATTTTGATTATAAATATTCATTAGAAAGATAAAAAGATTTCCTACATCATAGTATTTTTTTTAATAATTTTTAGACATTAAATAAATTAAATTATTTATGACATCATTATGATGCAGCGATGACCTCACTATTTAATGATTTAAATAAAATGAGAAGATAATGAAATATCCAAGGCTTAAACTTGTCCAAAGCCTATTGTATGAAGAGATTTCGAACCCTTATCACCTTTTCCACGAATTATATAAGTGTGGGACCTTTAGAATCCGAAAAGCATTGTGTAATAATGTAACATTTCAATCTTTCCAAAAGAGCCCCTCCTCTCCACTTATAAAAGGCCCCCACCTCTCCCACCTTATTCACACCTTCAAGCCATTTGTCTCGGCCAACCTCTGCCCAAATACTCTCCCAACTTCCCCCTATTACTCCCAGAAGCCTCACTTTGGTCAGAACTCTTCCCAAGGAAGCCTTTGGCTCAAATCAAAAAGAGTTACCCAATTTTGAGGTAATGTCTTCTCTAATGTTGTTTTGTTTTATTTTTCTTCTCCAACCCCCTAAACTCTTTTTATTCATTTATTTTGTAACAACACCAGTATCCTTAATATACTAGGATGTTGTTATAAGAAGTATTCGAGCTACACTTAAACACAACTACATCTAATGGTTAAAGAACATACGGTTTCTGTGGATGGCGAATTTCTGCCTCACAAAACGATGATTGTTCAACACTCATATAACACCATCAAAGGTGGCCATTAAGATATAACTATATTTATATATGATATAAAATATGTTTATGTTTTACTTATGCTTCTATATTTCTCATTTATGGCATACTTTATGATTTCCATTATGGGTAAAATGCGATAATTTCATTTTAGGAAGTGCGGACTACCGCCCCCTCAAAGTGATTTCAATCGTTAATGCCATATGTGGGATGTATAAAGGATGGATTAAATGGTATTATACACTATATTATACTGTAATTATATTATAAATTTATATCATTATGATTTCATTCCATTAAATACAAAATATAAATGAAAGTAGCGTTCATGCGTACGTACGGCTTACCGTCTCCATGAACGGTGCATTTCATTTCTTACCTCTAAATGTTACGTGACATTATGAATGAATGTATATACTGTGTATATATTATATATATGATATCTAAATCATGAATATAATTTTGGATATAATGGATATTTCACCACATGAACAACTTGTAATTATAAGAAGTTTATTTTTGACTCAAGTACCAAAGATCGACAAAACGACCGTTATTAACTTAAATAATTAAATAATGTTCATAACATGGTAATAAGTGATATAAATGGAATAATGAACATGAAAAATGTTCTTAAGTAAATATAAATTAACTCTAGTTTATTATTCAGGAGGTTAAAGAACGGTCGAGTCAGGACAAGACGCAAGGTAAGGGAACTTCTTAACCCAACTTCCATTCTTTGGGTTAATCTCCTACTTTCAAATTATGTCATGATATTATTATGTCTTATTTTGTATTCATTATGTGTAACTATAGTTAATACACATAATATATCTATTTTATTTTAAAAATGATCTTTTTAAGGACTCCGTCTCAATCCCCTTTCATTGAGGCATATTTGGTTTTATACACAACATTCTTTTATACGGTGTATAAACCCCTTTGACTTTTACGTTTATTCAAAAGGAATCTTTTTTATACGAAGCGTTTTACTAAACGACGAAAAGGAATGTTTTCTTCCCGTACGTATGCGGCGACAACGACTTCTCCGCCGCCATGACTATTATTTGATTTTCGGCTTCCTCTACAAGCCGTAACTTTTTTTTAATGAAAAATAAATACAAAGTTTTAACTTTCTTGTATTTTGGTATTGAAAATGGTTTTGAAAGAGTTTTTATTATATCAATGTGTTGTATTGATATCTTGTGATTGAAATGTGGAAATGTTATGTTCCTTTATGCATGTTTTATGTGATACGATTATGTTATGGTTTATGATATGTTTAAACCTATTCATATGAGGAATGTATTGGACTTAATAAGTGACGGGTGGAGCCCGCTATAGCTCCTCGATGCATCGGTAGGTCTCATGAGACAACTAGACGTGGAATTGGCCGAGGCCCTTTCCCAATTTTATTTATGGTTTTGGCCGAGGCCTTAATCATTTTAGACGTCTTGGCCGAGGCCTTGACAAAATGTTTCAGAATGTCCGGCATTATACATTCCCTCATTATGAAAGTGGTTATTGATATTTCATGTGATTATTCATCTAGTAGAATATCCATGTGAAGAAGTAAATGGCATTATCTCATTTTACTTTTTCCATATTATGTTGATGTTCAAGTTCAGTAAGGCTTTTGTTTTAGTTACACATTGCCTTAAATGTTTATGTTTATTTATGAAAGCTTCCGTAATATTGTTAACCTTACTGAGCATATGAGCTCACCCCTTTAAATGTTTTAATATTTTCCAGGATGTGAAGAAGTATTTTATGAATGTCCTGCAGGGATAGTCAGAAGAGGATATGAGTGCGGACTTTGGAGACTTTGTTATTTTAGTTTTTCACTTTATGATGTAATGTAACATTTACGAATGTATCTAGTGTTTCCAAGGCTACTAAACTAATCGGTCTTTCGAGACTTGATCTTTTGTGATCATACCAATGTTACAAAGTAATGCACCGAATCTGGGTAGCTGGGGTCGGGGCGTTACAGTTGGTATCAGAGGCAGTTTAGTACTAACCTTGGAAGCTAGATTTAGATAAACTCTGATTAGAGCACGTAGACCTAAGATGAACTTTGAATATTAGTATAGAAGAACTTCCTAGAATTATGGTATTGTAGAGATTTTGTGAGTTTTCCGAGCAATACATCCCTGTCTAGATACGAGCAGGTAGAGGCGGCTCGGGCACATATGTACCTAGGGGTAAAACCCGAAAACACCGCTTTGAGCTAGACTCGAACGGGAACTGGTGGATGACAACGGGCCTTGCTGCACTCTTGGTTACGACACTCCCGGGGGATATGCTTAGGATAATTCTCATTTTCTTTACAAACCACTATGAAGGGTTATGAGTATATACTTCCTCAAAGAAAACATTTATTTTTATGATTATGGATTATATCCATAAATAGTTCAATTTATGTAAAGTGTTTTACAAGTATGGAATTATGTATTTTGATTCATAAACTAATCTAGTTTATGCCATTGTTTAGAAATGGCGCCTAGTGGAAGGAATGGAAACCGTATCAATGCACGAACTCCGTGTAGGGATTGCCCTCCTGCTCAAGATAATTATTGTGGATCTGGAGATACAACTGGTGCTGATCCACTTAATAACATACTGGGACAACTCACTCAGGTTATGAATAATAACCTTACTCGTATGGAGCACCCTGATCCGCAACGTGGAGGATCAATGCAAGACCGTTTCATGAGGCAACAACCACCAACCTTCAATGAGAGTACAAATCCTATAGTATCTGAGCAATGGATAAATTCCTTAGAGAAAATATTCCATACCTTGGGGAGTAGTGAAAGGGAGAAGGTTGTCATGGCAGTTTACCGCCTCACTAGAGATGCTGATCAGTGGTGGTCGCTGATTCAAAACACAAAGGAAGATGATGACGTGTCGAATATGGAATGGAGGGAGTTCAAAGAGCTTTTCTTAGAAAAATACTTTCCTCGTGACCATCGAGCAGATATGGAAAGGCAATTTCTGAGTTTGAGGTAGAAGGAGGATGAGAATGTCGCAAAGTATGAGGCTAACTTTACAAGGTTAGCAAGGTATGCTACAGATTATATACGTACCCCAAGAGGTAAGATTGATCGTTTCTTTGATGGGTTAAAACCATTTCTTCGTAGAGCTTTAGTATCATAATCTTTCTCAACATACGAAGATATTGCCTCATGTGCTATCAAGACAGAAAAGGAATTCTCTAAGTCTTATGACTACAAAGTAAAGCAAGAGAAGAAGAGAATGGTTGAACAAGAGACAGATAAAGGGAAAAAGGGAAAGAAGGATTTTCCATTATGTGATAATTGTGGGAAGAATCACCCTGGTACATGCCTAAAAGGAATGGGAGTTTGTTATAAATGTGGAGAAAAGGGTCACCAGGCTCGTGATTGTAAGGGAATGAAAGAGGCTATCAAAGTTGAATGCTACAATTGTAGAGAAATGGGTCATTATGCAAATGAATGTCCTAAGCGTCAGGGAAACTTACCTCAGAAAAGGCCAAGGGATCAAGGACAATCTTATGTTGTTACTACAGTTGAAGTAGAATAACTAATGTAATGGTGCTTTTGGACTCATGGATTATATTTTGGTTATTAGAATAATGAGATATATATATATAAGGAATGTACTGCAATACTTGTTGATTTCAGTAAGGTTTTTATATTTTTAGTACGTGACAATAAGAGAAACTTTACTTTGTTTGGGGAATCTGATAAATTGATTTTGGAATTAAGAGACCTTTTAAAGAAAGTCTGAACAAAGGTATTTTGGATAACTATAAAGGTTAGAGTGGATCAAGTTGATCGTTGGATAGTATTGTTTAAGGTTAAAGCATTTCTGAAGATTATTTTTGGAATATTATAATACTGTAGTTTTAGGAAAAGGACAACCTGTAGGGTGGGGAACAACCCGTCGCGTCAGACAAAGCTGCAGGAATCGAACCCACAACTATTGTGTGACAAGCCTTTATTCCATACCACTAGCCTACAAGAAGTCCCTGGTTATTGCAATATAATTTTACTAATCTAAATGGTATGTGTTAACATTTGGAACCTTATACAATTAGGATAAGTATAATATTTTTGAGTTCTATTATCTTTTTGAGTGAAAGATGAGTTGAAGGTTGAAACTCTAATTGTCAAGCATAAATATATATATTCTTATCTCTTATTCAATGAATAAATTAATTCTTAAACTTTAGTAAAGGGATATTAAAACAAAAAAATGTGTTATCCTAATACCTTATGTCTTGTTGAACTGATGATATTTTAAATCAACATATATTGAAGGCTTTGAGGCCCTCAATTTGATAGTTGATTGTGATTGATGACCTCAATCACTCCCTACAAATATTTACATTTTTCCTCCAATTATATGTCTCTAATTGCCACCAATGTTCTTTTTATCGAGATCATAATTTGGTGGTGACTTTCTTATTTCCATTTCCCTCTTATTAAGGCTAAATTTTATTAACCTTATTTCCGATGTGGGTTTTCCACAAAGGTATTTTCTTTTTTCGACCTTTTATTTTCAAAGAAAAATATCAAATTGCGAGGACGCAATTTATTGAAGGAGGGGAGAATGTAACACCCCGAGTTTCCACGATACGCTTCTCTTTCAATAATGCAATAGCTTGCATTGTACGCAACTTCGAGTTTTAAAACACCGCGACTAATCAAAGTAGCCGTTATGAATAGTAATAAAGACTTTTTAAAATTATATAAATTTTATATTTCAAAATGGACTTCATTTTTGTATTCGTAATATCGAAATTATCCTAAGTTGAATTTTTTGTAACTTTCTGAGAACTTCCGATTTTTTTATGAATAGTGAAAAATACTTAAAACAACTTTTTTAATCAAAATAATTTACTGTGATAAATTATATTATTTAGTGGTTTTAAAGTATATTTAGAATATATTTTTACCATTTTATCCAATGGTGGTCATTAGAATTAATTTAACATTGAAATTGGACATAAACAATTGCCAATCTTTTGATATAAATTGTTTCTTAAAACACGCTATTTGTTGTGACAGCGGGAATTAATTATAAAATTAATTAATGCAACTTATATGTTTGGAATTTTGTAAAATAGACATCATTTTTGAATTCAGAATATCAATTATAGCTTAGGGTGAAATTTTGGCATTGTTCTGAAAAACTTCAATTTTTGATGAATAGTGAAACCACTAAGTGGTAGTTAAATAACTGATTTTTCATTTAAATGAAATATTACCACTTCTGTGATTTGATTTTCAAAAATCAAACATACATGGTTGTCATTAAGAAGTAAAATGTGGTTCAATGAGATCAAAATAATTTTTTGGTGAATAGTAACTTTTAAGTTCTTAATCGCGATTAGAGGTAATTAGTGTAGTTTAAGGTAAAAATAATGTTTTAATAATATGATATGAGCTTGAAACTTGTCCTACTCCTATTGGATGAGTCATGGCCGACCAAGACAACCCATGGGTCAACTTGGGGACCCCATGGAGCCACTTTAGTTGGAAAATGACATTAATATATATTTATTTAATGTTAAAATTAAATTGACACAAACATGAGTTGTTTTACTAAAAAAGTTTTTATGTGGGGTTACACAAGTCCAAATTTTGATTATAAATATTCATTAGAAAGATATAAAGATTTCCTACATCATAGTAGTTTTTTTATAATTTTTAGACATTAAATAAATTAAATTATTTATGACATCATTATGATGCAGCGATGACCTCATTATTTAATGATTTAAATAAAATGAGAAGATAATGAAAAATCCAAGGCTTACACTTGTCCAAAGCCTATTGTATGAAGAGATTTCGAACCCTTATCACCTTTTCCACGAATTATATAAGTGTGGGACCTTTAGAATCCGAAAAGCATTGTGTAATAATGTAACATTTCAATCTTTCCAAAAGAGCCCCTCCTCTCCACTTATAAAAGGCCCCCACCTCTCCCACCTTATTCACACCTTCAACCATTTGTCTCAGCCAACCTCTGCCCAAATACTCTCCCAACTTCCATCTATTACTCCCAGAAGCCTCACTTTGGTCAGAACTCTTCCCAAGGAAGCCTTTGGCTCAAATCAAAAAGAGTTACCCGATTTTGAGGTAATGTCTTCTCTAATGTTGTTTTGTTTTATTTTTCTTCTCCAACCCCCTAAACTCTTTTTATTCATTTCTTTTGTAACAACACCAGTATCCTAAATATACTAGGATGTTGTTATAAGAAGTATTCGAGCTACACTTAAACACAACTACATCTAATGGTTAAAGAACATACGGTTTCTGTGGATGGCGAATTTCTGCCTCACGAAATGATGATTGTTCAACACTCATATAACACCTTCAAAGGTGGCCATTAAGATATAACTATATTTATATATGATATAAAATATGTTTATGTTTTACTTATGCTTCTGTATTTCTCATTTATGGCATACTTTATGATTTCCATTATGGGTAAAATGCGATAATTTCATTTTAGGAAGTGCGGACTACCGCCCCCTCAAAGTGATTTCAATCGTTAATGCCATATGTGGGATGTATAAAGGATGGATTAAATGGTATTATACACTATATTATACTGTAATTATATTATAAATTTATATCATTATGATTTCATTCCATTAAATACAAAATAGAAATGAAAGTAGCGTTCATGCGTACGTACGGCTTACCGTCTCCATGAACGGTGCATTTCATTTCTTACCTCTAAATGTTACGTGACATTATGAATGAATGTATATACTGTGTATATATGATATATATGATATCTACATCATGAATATAATTTTGGATATAATGGATATTTCACCACATGAACAACTTGTAATTATAAGAAGTTTATTTTTGACTCAAGTACCAAAGATCGACAAAACGACCGTTATTAACTTAAATAATTAAATAATGTTCATAACATGGTAATAAGTGATATAAATGGAATAATGAACATGAAAAATGTTCTTAAGTAAATATAAATTAACTCTAGTTTATTATTCAGGAGGTTGAAGAATGGTCGAGTCAGGACAAGACGCAAGGTAAGGGAACTTCTTAACCCAACTTCCATTCTTTGGGTTAATCTCCTACTTTCAAATTATGTCATGATATTATTATGTCTTATTTTGTATTCTTTATGTGTACCTATAGTGAATAGACATAATATATCTATTTTATTTTCAAATGATCTTTTTAAGGACTCCGTCTCTATCCCCTTTCATTGAGGCATATTTGGTTTTATACACAACATTCTTTTATACGGTGTATAAACCCCTTTGACTTTTACGTTTATTCAAAAGGAATCTTTTTTATACGAAGAATTTTACTAAACGACAAAAAGGAATGTTTTATTTCCGTACGTATGCGGCGACAATGACTTCTCCGCCGCTGTGACTATTTTTTGATTTTCGGCTTCCTCTACAAGCCGTAACTTTTTTTTAATGAAAAATAAATACAAAGTTTTAACTTTCTTGTATTTTGGTATTGAAAATGGTTTTGAAGGAGTTTTTATTATATCAATGTGTTGTATTGATATCTTGTGATTGAAATGTGGAAATGTTATATTTCCTTTATGCATGTTTTATGTGATACGATTATGTTATGCTTTATGATATGTTTAAACCTATTCATATGAGGAATGTATTGGACTTAATAAGTGACGGGTGGAGCCCGCTATAGCTCCTCGATGCATCGGTAGGTCTCATGAGACAACTATACGTGGAATTGGCCGAGGCCCTTTCCCAATTTTATTTATGGTTTTGGCCGAGGACTTAATCATTTTAGACGTCTTGGCCGAGGCCTTGACAAAATGTTTCAGAATGTCCGGCATTATACATTCCCTCATTAAGAAAGTGGTTATTGATATTTCATGTGATTATTCATCTAGTAGAATATCCATGTGAAGAAGTAAATGGCATTATCTCATTTTACCTTTTCCATATTATGTTGATGTTCAAGTTCAATAAGGCTTTTGTTTTAGTTACACATTGCCTTAAATGTTTATGTTTATTTATAAAAGCTTCCGTAATATTGTTAACCTTACTGAGCATCTGAGCTCACCCCTTTCAATGTTTTAATATTTTCTAGGATGTGAAGAAGTATTTTATGAATGTCCTGCAGGGATAGTCAGAAGAGGATATGAGTGCGGACTATGGAGACTTTGTTATTTTAGTTTTTCACTTTATGATGTAATGTAACATTTACGAATGTATCTAGTGTTTCCAAGGCTACTAAACTAATCGGTCTTTCGAGACTTGATCTTTTGTGATCATGCCAATGTTACGAAGTAATGCACCGACTCTGGGTAGCTGGGGTCGGGGCGTTACACCGGTGGCCTACCCAGCCCTTGCGAGTGGCCTACTGGCACCCCCGTGGCCTGCCCTGTGGCCTTCTACGCCCTTTCCGGTGCACTTGTGGCCTGCCCGATGTACAGCCAGCCTGCCCGTGCCCCACGCGGCCTACCCGCTGGCCACCGAGCACCCAAGTCGACCCACGATGTCGCTGGTCAAACCAACCTGGTCTTCCTGGACATGATACTGAGCCACCTACGTGGAGACTATCAGTATGAGCCATCCTCACAGTACGCTAGGCCAAGACCATTAGACCAGGTCAAAACAGAGTGGGTTGACCCATCCAATGGGCTGGGTCAGACCCAATGAGTCTGACCAGGTCGGACTGGACCCAGACCCATTTCTGACGCTTTTCTTGCTATAGCCATTATCTTTAGCACCAGAAATTCATTTCACAAACCTTCAGTGTTGTCAGTATTCTTGGAGCATAGTCATCATTTTGAGAAAACCCCATGGGAGTTCGGGGTATAGTTTAGATATGGTCAGGTTGGTTTGTACATGAAATCAACCGGGTCCCAGGACTAAAAGGATGATATCTCACAGACCGAGCATCTGATTGACGCACCATCTGTTGCATTGAGACCCATATGATGTGGTGGTCATTAGAGATAGTTCCATGTTCAGATTAATGAATCATTGAGTATCGACAAGTAGATCATGGTGTGGATCCTCCCAGAGATGACCATACAGAGTGTGGAGACCTAGTAGCTATAGCCCTGATGACTGCGTGACTGATTCGACTCGGAGTGATTCAATTAGCCCAATGGATGGAGCACCCGGTTTGGCGGTAGACCCATGGAAGACAGATCACATGGTTTGGCAACATACATGTGGTACTTGAAAGGAGGAGCACCTCTGATGGCTATTAGGGGGAGCACCTGGTTTGGGGGTAGACCCACAGTAGATGGTGCACCCGGTTTGATAGCAGACCCGCGGTACTTGATAGGAGAAGTACCTCAGCAGTCTAAGGTTAGTGAGTAGTGCCTCGAAGTCGCGATAGGTCCACTGTACATGACAGAGGAGTTGTTCCCCAACATTCGTGGTTTTGTTAATGAAAATACTGGATTGAGCAGATTCAATGACCTTTATGTTTTCCTAATGATTGAGATGGGTTACTTGATAACTTAGGTATATGTTTGGGAATATACCTAATTAGTGGTTATCCATTAATTTCATTCTTTCTGGTTTATCCTTGATTGATTTTGTGAGACCTTGAGGGTCTCAGAGTCCCTACTGAGTATCATTATACTCACCCCAGCACCGGTTATTCCCGCACCTTGTTGTGTTAGATGCAGACAACAGACAACACTGACAGAGACCGAGAGCGCTAGGACTAGACAGTACCTGGAGGTGGACCACTCGGTGAGACATCACACGGAGCAGACTGATAGGTGTGGAGATCCGAGAAGGACATATGTACCTACCTTCCAGGTAGGAACTCAGAGGATGATCCAGGAGCTTCTTTCAACCTTCATTTGTTTGTCTTTTTGAGTTGTACTTTCTTTCAGTTGTAGTTGTACCTTTTTGTTGGTATTGTATTTCTGGCCCCTTTGTACTTTCAACACACTTGTTATATATCTTTACTTAGTGTTTTCTTCTGATAGTACTCTGGTGATGTGTTTACGTTTTAAAAAGGCGATACCTTCCCTGTTTTAGGGAATTACTTTTTTGGTGCTAGTCGACAGCCCCTGGCCTATAAAAGGTGGACTTGGAGTAGTCACGATACAGGCCCATGGGACGGGTCATGACATTATTAAACATCGATATCAGATTAATATACACCTAATTACAATATTTTTAAGGTAATTTGATTTCTTTCTCATAACAACTCTCTTATCCCAGTGGAGATTTCTGTCCACAATGAACATCTCTTGGGTATCTCTAAAGAACCAGAAAATCACATTTAACATTCTTCCATTAAAGATATAGAGACCAAGATAAAGTCATCCTAAACTAATCGTATCATAGTTTTGATCATAGGAACTTGTGAAAGATGATCTATAAAAAAGTGTTATCATCGTTTGAACCATTAGTGATTCTTTAAGATCCAAGAATCACCTGTGGATCACTGCTAGAGGTATTATATCATCATACACATATATCCTAATGATGGGCCAAATGAATGGAATTTAGATGATAAAACTATTCTATACTGAAATTATTCCCAAGAACAAAGAATATAATATTTAAATTAAATATAAATTTAATGTGACAAATATCTTTTTTTAGTTAATGGTTACGTGCCAATTAATCATGGAATTAATTAATTATTCATGATGATTTATTATCATGAAAATATTTGATAACTCATCAATTACATACATAAAATATGAGTTTTTAGAGGCCAAATAGGTACATAAGCTACTTCAAAAACAATATTGTCATTTCAAATTTGAAAATTTTAAATTTATAATTATTTATTAATTTATTATTATTATATGAATTTACTCTTAGTTCCTCATATTAAAATTTTTTGCCTTTAAAACTGAACATCTGTATCCCTAATTATTATTCTTCACACTAACTCATATAACTATGAAAATATTAAATTCATACAAATATTATCTGAAGAACCCAACTAGATTTTCTAATCATTACAACGTAATAAAAATGGAATAGATAGGGTGTGGAATATATGTACTTGTTTTGTAACCTAATTCACCGCACTATGGAGGCGTCCTGTAAACTATTAATGTTCTTATGGATTAATGTATGATAAAATATATGCACCTTGTGTTTAAAAATATTGTGTATCATAGGGTTTTCTAGAATACACCCTGAGTAACACGCATACACGTCTTTAGTCGAAAGGTTTTAATAGTGGAAAACACATAGTGAATGATGAGATCTATATTAATACATAATGCATGTGATTTACAACAATGAAACTATAATGAAACATATTGTTCATATTCCATATCAACTATGTACCCCATTAATTTTCATTTTTGATATGAACACCACCCTTATATGCATGTGTCACAAAAAATCCTATTGAGGTATACATGACATATAGTGGACTTGTAAACATCATTTATCCGTCCTATGTAAGTTGAAAATAATATTAATTAATTATTATACCAAACCTAATCAATATATTTTTTTGTATCATTATTATATAGTGCATTCCATTTTATAGGTTATATGTATATATATTAAATGAATACTTACTTTTTGTGTACCATTTCAAAACTATATGACTTTTGTGGACATTATATGTTGTGTTGTATAATTATATTAAATCCATATATGTTATGTAATAAAAACATGTCTTGGTGTAATTTATTAACAAAACATGGCATGTAATTAGATTATGGTCCACATAAGAAACATGCAGTTGGAATTAAAACCACTAAATAAGGTCTTTGTTGGGTAGTTCAAACAAATTTTAACTGTGCTTCCCCCCATGTACACATCTTGTACAATATTAATTTTAAATAATATTTTAAAATTTTGTTTCAGTTAACAATGATGATAATTTTGAATAATATTTTATATTTTTTAAAATAAATTAATTAATTTATTAATAAATATAATTAATTAATTAATTAATAAGATTATTTAATTCAATACCATTTAAAAAAATAATGATAATATAGAACAACAGTTTATTAAATGTTCATTCATTTTGTGTGTGGATGATCGTGAGATTGAATTACATGTGTTTGTATTGGATTATTTATAATTTACTTTTTTACATGGTTCTTAAAATTATTATTTTTAACATAAAATGATTGAATGTGATTGATCTCTTCCTATTATATGTATATACCTTCCTGAATATTTTTAATTTTTTGTAACCCCCCTTAAATATTTACATTGGATCACCACAACTATTGGTGATTAAAGAAAATATATGAATTCATCTTCTTTGAGATTGGAGGTAGTTCAAGATAGATACAAGGAGAAATTAATCAAGTTGGTACACAAGAATGAGGTGAATGTTTTCAAAAAGATCAAATACATTGTCATAAAGTGTTTCCTTTATGAATAAATTTTTATTTATTGTATTTTCAATAAAAATTCTATGATAAAGCTCATTATCATGCCACATGTTTATTCAATAATACACATGACATTATAAGTAACATTAATTTATGGATTCTATATCATGATGAAATTAAATAAAAAAAAGAAAAAAGAAATAATGGACAAATGAAATCAATAATAAAAGGATTAGACATTCATATTTTATAAACACATGGTTAATAAATTATTTTAAATTAATTTAATATTAAATAGAAATTTAAATTGATAAAATATGACATCTATAAAGAATAAAAATATTCATAAAAATTATATTAATTTATAATATTCAGTCAATTTTCTGAATTATGATGATATCAAAGTTAAAGTGTTGGTGAGGACAAGGATGGGGTACTTTGAATTATCGGTAACTCTAAACAAATATATTGGGCTGACATAACCATACTGGTATTGGGGGAAATAGAAAAAGTATATTCAAAACTAAGTTTGAGGTAAGTGTTGAGGGAATATATATTTTTATTTTATGAATATTGGGTTCATTTAATGGATAAAATATATGAAATATAGTATTTGGTTATCACACCTACCTAAAAACATTATAATGATTTTCTTGGGCAAATACTCAGTTATAATAAGGGAAATATAGATCCTTGTACTAGAGTGTCCAACATGATATGACATTACACGTCCAATGGTGGGGAATTTTGAGATGTTATCAAATACTTAATGACTAATAATAAAATTAATTTATTTTATCTCATATATTATTGTAATAAAAAAATTAATAATAAGAAGGATTTTTGTTTTTCCAGAAATATCACATCTTCATCAACTATGTTATCCTCATGATAAATTATTGATAAAAAAGTCCTTATATATTGAATTAAATTCAACTAATGGAAAATGTTTTTTAATGTTTTATTACTCCATGAATAGAATACATTCATTGTAGATACCACAATATATTATCCTATTACTAAGGAAGAGTGCAATGTGGATTTATCTGTCTTTGTGAAATTCTTGGATGATGCACTGGATATACAATATTTAATGCTTCCATCCATCTCCAAAAAAAATGAATAAGTTTGTCATCTATATGGGTTGATACAAAATGATCCTAATTTTTCATGAAATTTATTAAATTAAACCTCATAAGAAACATTTTAGGATCTCCCTAGAGCTCTTTACGATCAGATTTATAGAATGTTTTCTTATTGGGAAACACATATTAAATATTATTGAATACATTGTTTTCCTAGAAATTATGTGGTTTAAGATACATGATTAATTTTACATTTTTTAAAATTCTATAATAACTCCATAACTGATCATATGGGTTTTTTGTGAATTTTAAAATGAAAAATTTTATAATTGCCTTGAATTTCCTCACACTCTACCCCACCATGTTGATAAGTAAATTACGACTGAAAATCTAGTTATCCTTATGGTGAATAAGAGGAAAGGACAAGTGAAAATATCTAATACAAACTCTATCTAAAAATATTCTTCATAAGTAAAATCTAATAATAGAAGTATCAAAAAGAAGGAATTGGGGAAAGAGACATTTTGTATTGCATTTTATCTAAATGACCTCTATCAAAATAACTTCACCATCCAAATGAAAAAAAATATTTAGGTGTTTTTGATATCAAAATTAATTTACTAATTTCTATAAATTAAGTATTATATGTCTCATATGTTAATATATATATGTATTAAAATATAGAAAATATTTTGACCATTAGTGTTTCTTTCATTGAGATGGATCTATGAGTCATTAATGAGGTCTTTTTCATTGTTGTAACTATTAGATTCTACCACCACACATTTCCAACTAATGTCATATTTGTTCAATCAATAGTTACTATGTTTCCTTAGTTTCCAAAGCATTAATTTTTATTTCTTGTGTTGATTCCAATGGATTTTTTTTTAAATTTGGAAACCAATTTTTCATGTTTATAGGTTTATCATTTGTTGTGGTAATTAATATTACAATATCAATCATTATTTGTTATAGAATGGGAACAATGTAATGGAAATTTATAATAAATCTAGTTCTAATGACTTATATCATACACAATTATAGAATAACCACTTTGGACGACTATATGAAATGATCTTAATGAAATTTTTTTATGATGGATATCTATACAAATTTTAACTAAAACCACAAGGTGTATGTAACAAATATTTTAAGAAAAAGTGAAAAAATAACTATTTATTGTAAAAAGTGAAAACTTTATACAGATTATATATTTATTTTATTATTATGTGTGGTGGCCATTTCCATCAGAACTAGGGGTTGGATACATGTACTTCATAAATTTTATTGATGGATATAGTATTTATTGATATCTCTATATAATGAACTATATGATAAATACCATGGAAAAATTAAATGGAATATCTGAATGAGGTTTAGAGACAATATGGTATGAAGATAATGAAACTCATCCTTGGTAATAGCGGTGAATATCTCAACCAAAATTTTCAATGATAATTTATGAGGCTTTGGGATTCTATATCATCTAACACATCATTATAAACAAAAATATAATGTTCTATCTGAAAGGGGAAATTTTAACTTACTATATATTGTTATATCAAAGAAAATACATGAAATTATTCCATTATCCTTGTTGATACACATTATATATAGAAGCATGAACATTAGAATTTGTTCTAACTATTGTAGAATATTTTATTCTCTATGTAATTTGGTATAGAGGGAAAAATGTTAGGACTATATTATTTGTATGAGGATGTGAATAATTACTTATGGCCACATCAGGTTTCAATCTTCCACCCTGATGCACAATGTGTATCTTCATAAGATACCCCATGTAAATAGGTGTTATTTCTAATAAAACCTCTCAAATAAAAATAAAATTGTAATAATACACATCACGATTCCTAAGAGGTCTAACATATATAAATGTGATTGGGGGAGAAATATATAATTTGGTGAATCGACCTGAAAAAAATTCAACAAAGAGACATGGAAGAGGCCATTCAAGAATAAAAGTATTGAATATCATTTCAAGAGTGGTTATAGAACCTCAATAATAATATTTTCTAGTCTGTAATGATAGTTATCCATTATTAATATATATTTATAATCCTATAAAATATAAATAATAACAATGTTTTATATAGGATTCAATGTAGAAATAGTCAATGAATTCTTAGATGGATTCAATGTTCCAAAAGCATATTTGGATTTTGGTATATCCTTTGGTTGATGTTAATCTGGGGGGTTTAAATTAGTTATTCAAGAAGGAACTAGAAATAGATGGAAAATGATATCCATATGAGGCATGACTAGTTTCAAAAGTGATTAATAAATTTAATGTAATAAATTTATATGAAAAACTATCAACAGTTTCGATGTTGAAATACATTAGAATTATGATTAAATTATATCATACCAAGATAATTTTAATTTTAAATTAGATTTATAAAAATAATTCCTTAATTTTAACCAATATATAGGTATATATATAATAAAACATCAAAATTTATTGTCCTAAAAATAATTCCTATATTCTGTCCATATTTCATAAATATGGATTAATGCAATCATTCATGTCAAGGATAATTCAATTTGGTAAAGTCTTGACAAAATTTTGTTTCAACATGATTGAATGTGATGCATATGTTTATATGGAGTAAGTTGGAGGGGTATTTTTTGGATATAATATATTTAAGACATTTCACTAATTGGAAATGATATACTAGTCTTACAGAATGGTAGAAATTTTTTAAACTCATTCTTCTATATGAATGATATAGGTAATTTATCATTTTTATTAGGATCAACATAGATCACGATTTATTTATGATTAGTCTTGGAAAATGTCAAGGTACATAAAGTGACAAGATGAAGTAAATATTCATTGTAGAAAAAATGAGTGAATCATTTCCAATGTCACTTGGATTACATATTTCAATAAAAATATGTCCTCAGACTCATGAGGTGAGACAGTATAGGAAACTAATACCATACTCATTAGTGATTGGGTTAGTCAAATATAAAATTATAAATAATACATTTATGTCTCCAACCTAATAAGTATTGTAGGTATATATCATACTAAACAAGGTGACTTCCATTATATTATATACCATAATATCCATAGGTATCTATGAAATATTAAGGTTATTTTCCACGTTTATGGGGGATATGAGGAACTAGTCAAGATGGAATATAAATATGGTCATTTCAAAAATGATCCATAGGATCGAAAATTGAAATCCAGATAAATATTCTTTATCACTTATGGTGTTTCAAGTAGGAATAGATGAAATAAATTCATGGTCAATGACTCTATAGTGGTTTCTGAGCACATTATATATTTTTATTAAATAAATAATTAGTTTTTATTAAAAAATTGTAAACTGCGCGATGTGGTTCCAATTACAAAAGACCTTATGAAACTCTATTTTGATAAAACGTAATTTGTTTCCATTAGAAATTTGATATGGTCACATCAATGTTTGAATGAAATATTTATTAAATTTCATATTTTTATGTATTTTTCTTAGTAGGGTTACACCATAGTAACCAACGATTCTAAATAATACAACAATGCGATCACATTGAATAAACCTTTATCTCTATTGGATAATGATCATCAAATGTGAGCCATCTGACTAAAATTTATTAATAGTTTCCACTAGTCCATATGGGAGTCTATTGAAGTTAATTTCCTAGAAATAAATACTTATTACCTTAGATTAATAATATATATTAATTTCTATGAATATTTAAATATTATACCACATGATGATAATTTTTTCGATGGATAAATGGTATAATTTCATAGAGTATCTATAGAAATAAAAAGGTGATAAGTATTTCCCCATTGTGAGGATAACCTTGAAATTATATGAATATATTATATAATTGCTCTCATGGTAACATAATCTCATCTTATGGGATAAATATGATTATAATTATGAAGTAGAAGTAGTATTAAGTTTGGGAGACCTTATCTTATAATGTTCACACTTGGTATTTTCTATGTCCAGTGAGCTGGAGACATTAATAATAATATAAATGAACATCATGGGAGGAGTACATATAGGTTTCTATGCAAACTATGAAGAATTATTTTTATCAAAATGTTTTGTATATACTTTTCTTCATGAGTGATAGGTTGTTAATTAATTAGAAGAGGATGTATCATCCCCTTCCATCATTGTGGATATTGGTATATCAACACATTGACCGAAATGGTATTATCAAATTTAAAACCATTGTTGTGATGTTTTAATGAGTTCACTTAAAAACATAATAGAAAGGTACTATAACTATATAGGTTGATGGAATTATTATGATGTATAATGACTGAGATTTCTATATAATTATATTACAACACAATTTGAGAATTCATATGTGGTTTTCAACATTACACTATTAACTTATTCTTATTTGAATCCATTACATGTTTTTAAACACCAATATTGGACATTAGGTGTAATTAATTTATAGTCATAGATGAAGAATATAATACTGTAACATAAATATTATTTCTATTGATCAAAATTAAATACTATTTGAATTTAAATATTGGAATATTAATTATTATCCAATCCAAGTATTAATAATTCTTAAATATTTAATGATAAGAAATACTAAGTAATATTTTTCAAAAGGCTATGAATATATTATTTTAATTATTTATATATTTAATGAAGTAATATATTTTAAAATATTTATTAAAATATTCAATAAATGATGACGATAAATGGAATACCGAGTTTAGGGTTGAGAGTTAAATATTTATTTACCTAACTGTAACATAAAATATATCACTATGAGATTTAAACAAACCCTGAGATAAATAATGCTATTATAATTTTTCTGTATTGAATGTTGTATATTATGGAATCAGTATACGAATAATTGTATATGTATAATTAATCAATATTAAACCCTATCATTTGATCTATATTCACTCTTTTATCTCTTTTGTGAGGTAGTGAGACTTTTTTTCACACAACACCTCTCCTCCAAGCATAATATTTTTCATTTCAACAAACATTAATAGATTATTATCCTCAAAAATGAATGAAATGAAATTATTCCTCAATATCCAAAATCCATATTGACCCATAATACATCTAACCAAATGTTATTTTGGTTATATATAAAGGGGTAATGTGATATTGTCGATGTTTTCATGCTAAAAAACAATATGACAGAAATGAAACATCATGGACATAAGATCATATGTTGATCACCACTAAATTAAATATATCCTTTTATCTTCAAAACATAAGGACAGTTTATTGAAATAAAATTTAGATGATATGTATCATCTTTGAAGAAATAACAATGAAGACTAATGTATATTTTTAGGTGAATTAATTTTAAATTAAGGGTTTAATGAATCATATTTTCTTAGATATAGTGTCTATATTATTTAATATTTTAATTAATCCATTTTACATGATGATCCAGTTTCAAATAAATATCACATTATTCATTTATTATTTACAAAAGATGAGTTGGACATGGACCAATATGTTCTTTCTCTTCATCTAAAACTATAACTAAGAAAACTAATGGATATTATTTTGGAAATCCATTTGATTAAAACATATTTTTGGGTTAATTATCCATATTAAATGTGACTGAATATACAATTTAAGGTATTATTGAAAGGTAATATGATCTTCAAGATGTTTGATACTAACATATTGATAGTGTTTTAGAGAAAGAAGATGAGTTAGTTCTATGATGATATGTGGAAGAAGAATTGAATCAAGTAACATAAGAACTTCAAACGCCATATAGTATTAATTATTTTATTTGTAGATATTAAATTATTTTTGAAAATGAATATTACTTAACATTCATAGGATATGAACCTACTAGCTATAAAGAGTATATGGTGTGTTTTAATTTTAATAAGTGGTAAAATTTTATGTAATCTAAAATAAATATCATATATGAAAATAATGTATTAAACATAGTGGATTAACCTAATGGTAGATAGACCTATTGGGTGAAAATGGGGTTTCAATAATAACAAAAATATTAATGTTAGAGTGTATCTATAAATTATTCATGGTAATAAAGGTTTTCCAGAAAAATCGTGGAACTGACTATGTAGAAACCAATTCACATATAGTGATGATATTATCCATTCAGATCAGGGATAATATTGATGACCATTTTTGTTTTGGGATGTATCAAATGGATATAAAAAATATTAATTAATGGGAGTTTCTTAAAGAGTGTTTATATGATTCCACCTTAATATTTTGAGATAGAAAATTTGTTTTTTAATAATTAAAATAAAAAAAATCTGAAATATGGATTGGATCAGGATTCTTGGATCAAAATATATAGCTCAATGATTTGATAAAAATCATTATATTCATTGAGAACAAGGATAATTATTTTTTTATATATTTGGATTAGTTGGAGACTAATCATGTTTCAGATATTTATTTTTATGAAATAATACTAATGAGAAATGATATAATGATGTAACATTATGTAAATATATTATTGGGAAGATAATTGTTTATAGAAAATAATGGTGAATTGGAATATAGTCATTGAATAAATATTTACAGAGATAGATTTAATAAAATTCATGGAATCAGTAGAGACACAAAGATATGTATATTATAAAACTTATAATATGGATAACTCCAAAATGGGATCACTACTAGTAATTTACTAGCCCATAGGGGTCATACATAAGATCCTATATGTATGCTGATGTTTCCATTATATGATACATTTTTCATATATTCTGATGATATTTTTAATAATTTTCTTTGTCTAAATGAGTTTGTAATTTTGATTACATGATAAATTATTATTCTATTTTAAAAATATCATTCATTAATTATTTTAATGGAATCATGAATTTTTGTATTTAAATGTTTAAATGACCTTTTTATTATTTTATTATATTTTTATTATTAAATTTTTAGTTTATTTCCATAAGATCAATGAAATATAATTCTCTAGTTTTTCAGCTATTAAATTCATAACTTTTTTGTTTTATTTTTTCATTGAATATATTTATATAAATTTTTGTCATTCTATTAATTAAATAAAAAAATCCATGTTATATAGATTACAATGAATATTTTTGACAATAAACAATTCATTTTTAGAAATTCATATTAAGCTTTTTAATTTTTATTATAGATATTTTGAATGAAATTTTATGTTATTACAAATAAGATATTTTCTAAATTTAAGTAAAATATTCATGAAAATAGATCATAAGTCAATTTTTTGATGTCTAATAATAGTTTTTTATAATAACATATGTAATTAAATTTGTAACCACATATAATAGAAATTATCATATGTTAATCCCCATGTTAGATATTTTTATGTGTTTGGTCATAAGATATTTTTTACATCTCTATATAAGATAATTTAATATAATACATTTTAATCATTTAAACATCCTCATGATTGAATTTATGCATGTCCACATAATACATTTCATTTCCTACCATTGTAAAATAATTTGTAATAGTTGACTGAAAAGATTCATCAATCAAACATAAGAACATCAAATCAAAGAATACCTAATTCAAGAAAATGTGTATGAATTATTTTGAGGAAGACCTCGGTGCGATTTGAGGGGTTTTCAATGATTTGGGATCAAAATTGATTATATATGGTATTTTTTCCAATTGAATTATGACAAAACTTGTAGAAGTTTCTCTCCTCAACTACATGAAGAATGAATTAAAGAAGAAGTTAATGAATTGAATTATGTTCTAACTAAGACTAAAGTATAAAACTAGTGCTCATGTAATAGATCCTTGTAAATAGTTTTTGATTATTTTGATGATGAATAACCTCGAATGAAGGTCAATGTTTCATAAGAGACAATTATCTATCATTTTCATATGGAATATGAGGTCTTGGAGAGGTTGACTGTAATTGAAGGTGATTGAATGTTTAAATTTATCCAAACTAATTCCACTAAATATATTGACATCATATGGTTATGGCCTAAGAGAAATCATCATGAGCAATGTCAAAGATATAATTTATAATAAATATCCATGTTTGTTTGGAGGTTTATTTTTGAGTATGAATTGGACCTTAATTCACTTGAATGATGGGTTTTCAGGTATTAATGTATATAACTGCTAAATGCTTTATGTTTTTCCTACAAAAATAACAAATTTTAGTAGATTAAGTTCAAACAACAATGATATAAGTTACACAATAAATATTATTAAACAAACAAATATGTGTTGAGGTACAACTTAAATCATTTAAATGATGAATTAATAAGGTTTCTTGAAAAAGGGGATTCGACTTATGAATGACCATTAATGAACCAAATTCAGTGATCTTTAATCTATGTAAATTGATTCATGATATTGAAGATGATTTTGAGGACAATTGGCCTTTTACAAGTAAGAATGACAATCTCTATTAATAAAAAAAATATGTATGAATATTTTCGATCAGTTCCTTTATATAATTAATTAAAATGGTTGGTTTTTATTAATTAATTAATTACTGGTTCAGGGTTATGTGGAGCTATAAGGGTATGATCAACCATATCATGGGATATTTTCATTATGATCAAGGATTAAATATTTCACGAATATTTTCACTATATATAGAAATAAATGAATGTTATTCGAGAATAATTATTTTTTGTAAATTCTAGAGAAATTTATGATTTGTGTAGTTAGTAGAGTTTCTTACTGAGGCGACAAAATCGAATAGTCCAGTAACATATGGTTAAATAAAAATGAGTACATAATCATTACATTAACCTAAATATTGTGGATAAATATATATGATTTATGTGGAGAATTAAAATTTTAAAAAATAATATTCCTTATTCGGTGGAGGAAATATATTCATCTTAGACATTCACCATTCATAATGGGAGTGAAAAATGGAAGAAAGTGGATAAAAATGCTCGATGAAGGAGTTTAATGGAAACAAAAGAAGAATATGAGAAATTGTGAGATAGATAATAATTACCATTTCTTTATAAAAATGAATTTTTTAATTTCTACCTTTTAGATTATTTATTAAATAATTGTTGTTTCTCTTGAGATATGTTACTAAATATTTTTAGGTGATGTGATTAGGATAAATTGAATAATTTATTACCAATTATAAATTCATTTTAATACATATATGTTTACATTCTTCTTTGTTTTCTTAAATTTATCCTTTATTTCATATCAAATTATGTATCGAAAGATAATTTTATAGTAGAATATATTTATATAGTTGAAATTTAGTTTCCCCTTCAATAAAATCAACATACTAGTTGAGGTGCCACTTGGAGTTCAAATTATGTCATTTTCATATAGAGTTTTTATTTTCTCAACATCATTACCATCATTTAATACCTACATATTGTACCAATGTGTGAATGGTGGGGTAATATTTTTTTGGTTACTTCAACAAAATATCCCCAATTAGAAAAGGTGGTTGTATTGTTTTCTCTTTGAGGATTTATATATTTATTCTTTTTATGATAAACATATATTCCTTAAGAGATTTTATTTTTAATGGTTGTTCAATATATAAAAATTAGTTAATTCAACACACTTTATATGTATATTTTTTCACTCATATAGATAATTTTATGGCACAAGAAGTGATACTTTTATCATTTTAGACTATCCAATTTTAAGAGACAAATAATTTTTTTGCATCATTTTCCCATTCGGATTCTTCCACTCTCCTATTCTATAATATTTTCATTTTTAAATCACATACACCACATCCATGTTTTATATATCTCCTATATAATATTTAATTTTATCATTTTTTATGTTTAGGTTTCATGAACATCGCATTTTCATTCCCTTGGGTTCAACTATTCCAATTGTTTGCAAGATACTTTGTATTAGAATAAATTGTAATTTTTTTGTTATAATTAAAAAGATGTTAATTTTTACCACAATTAATGAGTATGGAATTTGATAAAATAAAAAAACTAAATAATTTTGGTCAAAAAAATAAATTAGAAAACTAAAAATATGTTCTTAAGAAGTTATAGTTCTAGAATATTTACGGTTTATTTCACTACTTTTACTCATAGTTACATATTATATTCCGTTATTTCTATGTATGAATAAGGGATGCGTATAAAATTAGTTTAATACTATTATATCATATTTAAAAAAAATTCAATCAGATAAAATGAATACAAAAAATTGATACTGAATATCATGTAATATAAAAAGACTTAAAAATAACTGAAAATTGAGATTGGGTCCTAACACAACCTAGAATTCATAATTGTTATAATCTAAGGCTTAATGATATTGAACTTCTCCGAATTTAATATTATCCTTCATTCATATTATTATACCCTAGTTATAATAATTATGAGATAATTAAATACAACTACTCTTTTCTACACTATTTTAGATAACAAACTATTGATGTTTCCTTGGAGTTTATCATAAAATTTTATAGAACAATTCAAAAATTACCTTTGAATTTTTTTAGTTAAGCCAAACTAAGGATGAGTGTATTTTCATTATTCATATAGGTTAATGTAAAAATGTGGTTCTAGAAATATGATGAAGTTAGATGTGATATGTTGGACTAGTTGTTTAATTCATTTTTCGAGAAAATTCTTAAAATATGTTTGGTTACTAAGGTGATGAATAAAATAAATTGATTTTCCCAGGTTAATGGAGAGCATTATAATGGATAATGTGATACATTTTAAGTAAACATCCAGAAATTTCAGAACTATCATATTTCTCCCCACTTTTTAATCAAAATATTTTTTAATAGACTCTCACCATTCCACCCAAACATATTTGACTAGTTTTTTGCAGTGATTTTTTTGATCAATCTTCTAAGGGATTAAAAAAAATATTAAAAAATGGACAAAAACTCCTAATAGACGTTAAGTATCCATATTATTGTGATCATACCCTAGTATATTGTAGTTAATGAATGTTAATTTAAGGAGTAATTCCAATACTATGGAATAATCCTAACACTTTTAAAAATGCTTCCATAACATTGATTTTCCATAAAATACAATCAAGATGTAAAAACATGTTCTAATTGTCTCGAATACATTTTTCCCCCATTCTAAAAAAGTAAAAATTAAAATCATTTTCTATATAAAAACACCAAATTTCACTATAGGTATCAGGTGATAGTTAACCAATATGTTTCCCATTTATTTTACAATAACAAAAACCACAAACCAAAAGTTGATTTAGGGAAGAGTCTTTAATTTAAAAATGTAATCTATATGGGATTATGAATCATATATTTTATAGAATGTACTATAAATATGAGAGTTATTAGACTAAAATTGAATTTTATAGGTTATCCTTTTAATATTACGTAAATAATTTCCAAAATAAATCATGTTAAATGCCGAGAGATTTTGGTTTAAGAGAGACAGGTAAACTAACAATAAAAACAAAATGTAGTACAAGAGAAAATGCACTAAATGCAATTAAAATATATTAATTTAACATAAAATAAAATATTATTTTATGCAATATAAAATGTTATTTAATATATAAGTAAAGATACAAATGAAAATATGAAAAAATTCAAATATGTAAATCTATATAAAAATTATAAATTAGAAATAAATTATTAATTAAAACTCATGAAATGATAATTTAAAAATGATAATGAAGTGAGAAATAATTAATGAAGGTGAGAAAAAAATTAGATTTTAATGAAAAATTTACTAATCAACCAACATTACAATGTTATTTCCTACTCATCCTCAATCCCTAGAGGGTCAATATAAAAAATATTTACCCAAACCATATAAAACCTAATAAAATTATTATAAAATTTAACATCAATACGAAGTTTTTAATTATATAAAATTATTCACAATATGGTAGAATTTTCAATAAGTTTAGGGTTTGAAAAGTGATTGGGAAGAATATTCACAAATTAGTCTTTTTGAATAATATATAGTTTTCTTTCAACCAAAGTTAGCTAAAAATTTTAAAAACCATATTATTTTTATTCAATGAGGGTTAAGACGATATAAAGATATTAATGATATATGTGAATTTTGTTTGAATATTAAATTGATTGATTACAACTTATTAAAATAGTTTAGTAAAAGGTAGTAACCAAAATATATCTCTATTTTATTGTTTTCTAGATTGATCACTCATCCCTATGAAATTATGGATAATCTATTATTAATGATTCCAATAACCTTGGGTATGCGATTACTATAAACTTGTGGTTCTTCCATTTATGTTTGAAATGGTAAACATACTCATCATGATATAGATAATTTATAAAAGTTTCCTAGTTTTTTAAAATCCATACATGAGGTCAGCTGATAATTAAAAAATTTAACTGAATATGTTTTTATATTTTGATATAAGAACATTTTTAGCGCCCTTATGATGAATTAATTCACTAATCTGAAAATGAACACATTTGATCCAAATATTTTAAAACTCTGTCATCATAAGGGATGAATATATTAGTTATACATGATATTAGACTTATTAAATCGATTACTATGATCCATGAACTAGTAAAAAATGAAAAAATGAATCTTCATATAGAGAATCACTTGAGAAGTTAGATTACTCTTATAAAACCTATTTTATATGGAATATCCTTCTATAGAACAAAATCAAGAGTTATAAAAAAAATTCTTATTCTTAAATTTTTTTATTCTATTAACAAAATATGTATATTTTATATTTATTTATTATATTTCTAAAAATTTCTTGAATGTTTTAATTATTTTTTTTAAAATTCAACACATGTCAAATCAAATACATTTTATTTATAAATAATTTATAACATTTATGGATTGATATTGTTAGCGATGATTTACAAATTATTTAATAAAATTAAATTCATTCATGTAACATTAATTGTATCAAATGTATATCTTGAAAGGAGAATTTATTGTACTCTTGTGGGAGTATTCTAATCTACATAATTAACATGATAATTTGGAAAATCTTACTCTAGTTACAATATCTCTTACATTTCATTGCGTCCATTGATACCTTAGGTATTAGGGAGAACATTTAGTCTGATACTGGTGATTTGTTTTATATTTTAAGGGTGGTGAATTGAATTTTTAATATTTTTTGCATATTGGTGTCTAGGATAATAATTATACAACTACCATAGTTATTTATATTTAAATTATTTTTCATGTTCTTATCTTGATTTTTCTTTTCCAAATGTATCATAAGAACATAATGTAATCCTCACACAAACTAAAAGAGTTTTTTATTACCATAATAATAATATCAAATTTTTTATGTTCGTCCATTTTAATGGGTGATTTTATCCAGACACATAAAATTTATAACTTAATGAGTGGGAGCACATAGTTTTTTATTTTTATAAAATTTTTCTTTTTAAATAATCAATTCTTTTCCCCTTCTTGTTATGTGTATCCCTCATATTTTTCCAATTTACCTTCTTGGCTAGGATTTTCAAATAATATTATGTCCCATGACATCGTCTTATCTTTTTTGATAATAAAGTTTGTTTTTAATGATAATTTATTTTACCATGGTAGGTACTTCAATGATGTGTCCAATTAGAGATGAAATATTTTTAAAGGATAGTGAATTTTTAATTTTTCACCATGGATTCTAATTTTCAAAATTTTGGAGAGTAATCTATCTTATTTCTTTATTTCATTTTCCTAGAAAATTTAATTGTTATTTTCTTTCATGAATATGATCACATTTTTTAAATATTGTTGTGAACCCTATATAGGGATAAAATTTTTGTACGGGGGAAATGGTTTTTGTTTTGAGCTATGTTAGAGTAAAGCTGTTTCATAATTGATGGGCGTTATGCCTACTGAAATCCAACAAATTAGAGATTTAGTTAAAATAAATGTATGTCCATTTTGATACCATGAAGAATAGTTTTTAGAGTGTTTTGATCAGATTCAAATTTTATTTCATTATACAATGAATTTCTATTTTTTAAGAGATACATTTTGAAATTATATTTCTTCATTCAATACACAAAATAGACATATTTTAATAAATTTGGAAATTGTGAAATGTTATGGAAAAATGATATTCTAAATACCTTGTGACCCTTTATACATGATATTTAATTTCTAAAAATAGTTTTAAAAAAATAAATAATTTCAATTGTATATCTATAACAACCTATCACAAAAAAACTCATCTGTCTATGGGAAGATTATGATGCCACAACCCCAATCCCACCTCTATAGGACAAAGGATGAAAGCAAGAACCCATATTTCATAATTAAAATGATATTCCATTACCAAAAATACATTTACACACAAATCCAACCATCTTCATGAAAAATTAAATAAGAAAAATAGTAAAAGAAAATAACATATATAGTAAAAAAATGAATATAATAATGTTTACAAAAGAGTGTGATGATTCAATTTGAAATGTAAAGAACAAAATATATGCCCACCGAGAAAAGATGTCCAAGATAGAGACCAAATTTAATTAAAAATATAAGAGAGATCCAAGCTAATTATCTCTATATTTTACCACCATATGTAGTTTATGAACCTGATAATCCATATAATCCTATGAAATCACTACTGATAGGTTTATCATTAGTATATGACATGACACATATAGGTATTGTCAATAGAGTGGTGAGTACTTACATTCCTAGTAAGATTCCTTGAAAAAAGGGATAAATATAAGACACGATAGGATTAGTCATATTAAACAGTATAAATAGGGAAACAGACCACAAAAAATAGATATATAATCATATAATTAACCCAAAGGAGAGTGAAAGAGGATCCAAATTTTACTGCCAAGCCCAAGATGATGAGTCTACCTGGAGCACTAAAGGTCCATAATTGATAACTAATATATAGTGTGTCTAAAAAAATAATTTAGGAGAAGGGACTGCACATGGAAACTTCTCTATAAACAAAGGGAGTGAAATATCCACAATATTGTGGACCCTTTACATGGTACAATAGAAGAATTCCACTTAGCAGATAGAGTACCTTCCCCTCTATAAGGGAGACATATCTCTATATATGTTTATAGAATAAGAGGGAATCATCCCCTACTGCGACATGAGAGTATATTACCTATAGATAGAGGATACACATTATTTTAATGGTGTACTATATTTACCTGTAATAATGAGTATGGAGGAATGGTGCGCTGGAGCATCGGAGGAGTACCATCCCCATTGATAGAGTACCTATGCCATGGTGTAATAAGGGAGTATCATCTCTTTCTAAAATATGATTATGAAGGAAATAGTTCTCATTGCAATAGGGGAGTAATGTCTCCATAGATTAATGATTATGGGGGACCCATTCCATGATGTGATAGAGGATTACTTCCCCATAAAATAGTACTCACTCTCCAAGGGGACATATAAATACTGTCTCTATTTAGAATCTCAATAAATACCCTTCTCAATCACTATAGTAATTGAGATTCACATTAAGAAGAATCATGCTCAAAACACATGTTATGATATATAACTTTCAACAATTATGACTACCATCATAATCTAATTTTTAAAAAACTGCAGATAGGCTACTAGCCAGTCAAAATATTTTAAAAAATGAATAAGATATGACTAGTAAAGGTTCCTAAAAAGGGGGTTAAATGATGTATATGGTGTCCCAGTGACATGTTTTCCTACCCCACCACCTAGTTTCATTCATTCTTTGACATAGAATAGTGTAATATTCAAAATAAAAGGCATGGATAATTCCCACAAAACATTTATCAGCCACCAAGGAATTTTCCATGTGCTCTTTGCCGCACTAGTGACTACAGATTTGTGGCATGTTCCTTGACCTGTTCATGGCCATGATGATGTGTCGACACATGCCCTTTTAATCAATTATTACATGGTGTTCCATCCACTAAGTGTTCCAAAGCATTTCGAATTTGAACATGACATGGAAACCTTTTCATGGTTTCACTATATATAGCCCTACCTCACTACATGTGTTCTTTATATTTTTTTTCAAAAACCCGAAGAAACATAGTTGGGGGAAAACATATTGTGTTTTCATCCCATACAAGTCAAGTAGTCAAGATTCTTAAAGAATCTATGGAAATTTTAAATGCATTATCTTGTTTCCAACAACACTGTTTCCACCTCCAATTGTATTTGGGATCTTAGATTCAGGGCTTATCATGCCTGATATTTCACTGATGGTGTGATTCTGGCCATATGAACACCTCAAGGATTCTCCCATCACCACTCACACCACATATATGTATAATTAATATCCATATAAAATGAATTATTCACATCAAACAACAATCTTATATGATTTATCTAAAACACACTAATTCATTTGTTGTTCCCACATCCACATCAAATCATGGGGTTGGATCACACATGAATAGAAAAGAAAATTTTCAAATTCCGAGCCCATGTCCTAAAAATGATAAATGCAATGACTGGGTGGTTAAATGAACAAGAAAAAATGATATCATTATTGACCAATCCTTCTTAGACAAGAATCATAGAATCATTTACTAGAAGGGTTTACTTCATAAAGTAGTCAATAAAATTTAAACAAAAATATAATATCAAATATTTGGTCTCATGTAAAGAGATGATAAATCAAAATTTAAATTAATATTAATAAAATACATAACCAACCATTTAATCAATAGAGGAAACATAAATTGGAATGTACTGCCTCTATTATCAATCGAGCACTGGTTATAATCATATTTTCCACTAATTAAGTTGATTTTAAGTGTATTTTATATATCAATCCAACATGGTATGATCATTTTTACATTGATCGATACTAATCCTCAATGAATAAGGATCTACTCCTCCAAATAGATCCAATAAAATTTATGTGAATAAACATAGTAATTTTATCATAATTGAGTACTTATAATAGATTTAATTAGTTAATTTATAAAAATAACTAATTTATTTTGTTTTATTATTTTAATAAAATGAGCTCGCCAATGGGTGAATCAACTGGGCATCCAATGCCACCAAACCAATAGTTGCAACTATGGTAAAACCCATGCTCTGAAATCAACTATGGTCTCATATTTTTTTATTCAAGACTGAGTTTCTGTGATATTCCATTATTTATGAAAAACCTCATAAGTGTGATATAAATATATTTAATAATTTTCAAAAATTATCCTTCTGTCTCTGAACCTAGAAAATATAACACCATCATAGTTTATGGAACTAAAAATATTTATTAGATTTTTTCAATGAACTGCAATTAAAAAAAAAGAGTCCTTATATAATTCACAACATCAAATATCTTTTTCCATAGATATCACAAACTAAAATAAAATGTGGGGATAATAAGCTTGAATCTACTAACCCAATCCCAGAAGCTCTCATGCATTATCCCATGCTACCATATCACACATAAAAATTTAATGTCTCATCCATGAAGGATTCTCTCCTGTTGATCCTTGATTTCCATTGGGTACTCATCAAAGGTGGAACCATTCTCAATTTATGGCTCACATAGACAAAAACATGTGTACGATCATTAATGTACAACCTTATCACCATCTCATGGAATATTTCATTACCCTCCTCCAATAATGGGGTAATACTAGGAGGTAAACCCCCCAACCCTCTATAGGAACTCAAATTGATTAATACAAGTTAGGGATAGCTTTCCTCCCCGGCCGATTTTTTTAATGATCATTATGGTGATACTGTTAAGAAAATTGGGTCTCCATTATCATACTCTTCAAGCCTATTATACTGATATTATTAATATTTACATTCGATATATGATGTAATCATCCATTCATTGATCCCATGGATTTTCCCATTCACTTCCCACACCATATCTGGCCCAAAAAAAGATATTTCACTGATATGAGTCTATCATATGGGTGGAATGTAGTGTCACCCATACAAGGAATTCAAAGGTACCATCCTAATTGTATATTTATAGATATTATTATAAAAAAATTTAAAATTTATGGGATCATCCAAGCTCCAGACTCTATCTTAAGTAAAATTTTGCAACATTGCCTTGACCACCTAGATAGTGTGCTTGATCTGCTCGTCCATTTTGAGGTGAAAATATGTACTCATCCTGAAATGTGTCCCAAATTCTCCATTTAGGACACTCCACAAACATTATGTGAAATTAAAATAACGGTAAGAGAAAATCATCAAGGGATATCCAAAAGCCAAAAAATATCATGCACATACAACATATAGAGAGTCTATGAAAAGTCTCTCTCAAATAGCACAAAAGTGAACAATCATATTGAATTTTCCAATTATCACCCAAATGTAATTGTTCACACCTGATGGATGTTGAATACCTATAAAATATTATAGGGATATGTTATCCCATTTCCACTCAGTGATATCAAGAGGATAAAACAACCCTATCAAAAACCAGTGTTTAGCCTTAACATTATGACTTGTGATACACAAAAGAAGATACATGCAAGGTTCTACCTTATTCTAGACCACCAAAACTATCATTGAAGGACTCATTACCCCATCCCAAGACTAAGATGTTTATACATGATTATATTTTGAAATCCCCTCATCACCTCAACTTGGAACATGATTAAATCCACCATCCATTGCTGGAAATGGATGATGTTATTTCATTCTTCCAAGAATCAATATAGAGATTCTTCTAGGATTATATGGTCTTCTAGAACCTCACAGTCAATTCATCTTAACTAATACCCCAACGTACACTGGAGAAGCAGCGTAGTGAGCATCATTCACTAAAAATAAGTTTCACGTGTCTCTTATATAGGGGTCAACTATAAAAATACTAATAACACAGACACATCCTACAAAATATGATAACGAGGCTTGCTAGTATGGTAATTTTCCACCTCATTTCCCTTACCATGAGTATATACTATCTCCAATTCATAATCATACAATAAATCCAACTAGAACCTATGTTTTAGGTTGATATAATTCTATATGAATACATGCCTTACACTCTTATGGTTTAGTAGACAACAATGACATCTCCCATATGATAGTGAATGAATGTCATTAGAGATAATATTAATACTAAAAAATCATTTTCATGGTTCTTATAGTTCCTCTCATGGGGTATCAACCTCTTCAACCCATATACTATCAATAACTACCACAAAATAAACACTTATCTTGGCCTAGTTCCTATGGAATCTTAACACACTGCATATTCCATACCCTCCTCATGTAGTCTCAAAACAGAGCACCCATCATCTTCATACACAACTCCAAAATCCACTATGACACTACTCAGTCTAAGTAAACAGATACCCTTTCCATGTAAAAGTATTCAATGGATCAGTAATCCCAATGAAATATGTTATTAACCTCTTATATTTCCCTAACTAACCAAGGAAATCCACTCCTATGAGATGTTCTTGAGTTGATCCCAAGAAAAAAAATACATTTATCATTCCAAATCGTAGAGCTAATCCATTCTTAGAAATGACATTCTACATAAATTAAACATTGATGATCTATGACCAGTAGTTCAACATATTACCAAAATTCTATTTCTCTTAAATAAATTCTAGGACCGTCCCCATGTACTCCACATACTAATCATCTACCGCATAGTAGATGACTATATAATCCATGAGTAATGACATAAAATGGTGCATGTATGAAAGAAATATACAATTCATAATTTTCATAAAGACAACTACGAAATTCACCACATTAAAAGGAATCACCAAGAACCCATCATATCAATAGTGATATTGGAATAGCATATTTAGAATATAAGTTGCAAAAACCCTCAACTAGTTGCATGGATACCTAATATTGATATTCAATAACCATCTAGCACTTTGAAACTAATCATTGAGGATTTAAGTCATAAAAGGGGTAAATTTTATTTATCATGGACTTGTTTATGTGACAATAATAAACTCAAAACAACACACTCCCATTAGCCATTATTATCTTAAAAAAATAGGTCTTCCCTAGGGGAGACACTGGATCTGATAAAAACCTTTTCTTGAAGGTCCTCCAACTGCACTATCGGCTCTTAGAGCTCTAAAGTGGACATCTAAAATGAAATAAAAGTTATAAGATCCATACAAATTTCCAATTGGTAAACACTCCATCTCTAATAATTTTGGTTGTCAAAAAACATCCCTGAGGAAGATTTATATATTACTATTCCTGACTAAAAGAACACAGATGATTGTAGAAACCAATACACCATGGGCTAAAATCACATACAAATTGGTTAGGGGTTGTTGTCTCCTTATTGAAAATCCTACTCACTTTGACATGACATATATCATTCCCATAAAAGAGAATATCCTCTCATTTTTTTAACGGAATCTGACTCATCTATGGTGATAGTAATTCTACTATCAAACCATGAACTACTAGTCTATACCAAGGATATTGTCATTAGGTCACATCGTGATGACCAAGAGGAACCATTAGAATCTCTCTCCACCAAGCGATAACTTACACTGCCATTAAATAAGTTCTATTGAAAACACGTTCCCCTTAAAAATATCAATCCAAAACTACTGGGATATTGTATCAACTAAAATATACATCTCTCACACTATAATTAATGCGATGTGGTGATGGTTCTCACATATTTCTACTAGTAAATAGGACATGGTAGAATAAATAGAAATCTTACCTCTAATAATCTCATGGGATTCAGGGTCACAACACTCCTTGGATTGTAGATGATCAGAGCATAAACCCTAAGATTCATCATACAATCAGGGTCCATTTGTGTTTGTGGTAGATATAGATCATTATTTCATCCACCACCATTAGGTCCTTTCTCCGAATCTATGCATAATCCTGTGCTACCAATTTTACATGGGTGGATTCCATGGCATTTTCTAGGATATCCCTGGTCATTATGCTACCACATCCATGAAAATAATATGATTCCAACCTTCCCTTCTATAATTTATGGGTCATGAATTAATTTTCCATGAGACTACATCCTTCACATTTATTACATCACACTTATCTAGGATTCATCTTTCATTTTCATGAACCTTGAGTAGCATGAATTTTATCCAAAGTCTTAGTATAAGTTTATAACTTTTTTTGACAGATATACTATGCAAGACACTACAGAATAATTTTACCTGGGATGACTAGTGATAGATACAGCTACTTGGAATCACTCAAAGAGTAATCTCTCCATCACCAACTATTTCTCTAACACTCTAGAATATTTGGGAATGAACAAGGATTCCACACATTCATGGATTTCACAAAAAAACCCCTTATCAAACTTATATGCCTAGAAGAAACTATTCTTAATCTTGTTGAGTGAGTAGTTAATAAATAATGCAAGCCTCACATTATAAATAGAAAACATCATCCCTCTGTTTTGAAACTGCAAGAGCTTCTGATTCCCAAATCAGTGCAATGAAAATGGGTAACACTCCTAATGAAATAGTTTCATAAATTTGAAACATGAATGAACTAAATTATTATGTATCTATGTGATAAGACTCCTCCAACACCATGTTGATCTCTCGATTTAACTCGCTACCCATGTAATCATTTGATCGGTCTGCATACGCACTTGTCTGAAAACACATATCAATATTCCAAGAAAATCCTCCACAACCTAGGAATCAGTCTCAATGTGGATCCTCAACAGCCTCTAGCAATGGAAATCATGGAGTGTTATAAGACTGAGAGAATATTTATCCTTCTATAATGGAATAATCTGCTAATAAACATGTGGGGTGCTTCTATCTACCCTCATAGAGGATACATCTCATGAGATGGTCCCTGAATAAAGGGATTTGTCACTAATTTTATCTACATCAAAATCATGAATTTATAATATAAAATACTATATTCATGGATGCACATTTAATGTAATCAATCAGCACCATTGTGAGATGATAATATGTTAATGGGGATACAACTTATTAATGAAAGTTAGAGGAATCATTCCTGTATGATTCTTGTTCTAATTTTCCCTAAAAATAATTTATCAATTTTCCGAGTAAAAAAATAGGTAATTATATTATTGGTTAATGGTTACATCATCCACTAGACCAAAAATGGATTTAGGTGGATTTAATATTACACTAAAGAAATAGTGTCACTGTTTTCATAATATCAAATCGAAACCACGTATGGGGAACAAACACCAAACACTATCTTGAGGTAGTCCCACCTTTAATACCACTATTATGACCTGAACCACTACATCCCACCTGGCTAGTAGGATACTAGGATCCCAAAACCTCAATCTTGCCTCCATAGTCCTGGGGATATCTACAAGAACCAAGAATAAATTATTGATATTAGATCCATTTTCTTAATGTAACTATATTCATGCACTTGAGAATATCCATATTAAATTTTAGATGAATAATAATAATAAACCTTAACATATATAGTAAAAAAATTCACATAATAACCTCTATTTATCAAAAAATAGTGTGAAGGCACAATTCTAAAAGTAAATGAAAAAATAACTCACAAGAATAAAAATGTCCAAACTTGCGAATAAATGTAATATAAAATAGGTGAGTATTCCAAGCTCCAAATATCCAAACCATGCCAATATACATGCTTTATGTACCCTAATTATCACTATGATATACTAAAATGAACACTGATATATAGATCATATTCATGAGATGCGACAGATATTGGAAATGTCTATAAGGGGGTGGGTATATACATACCTCGTTGGATGACCTACAAACTGAAGTGGGGGAAGTAGAATAAATTAAGTATGTAGTATTATCAGCCAATGAAAGAGGGAAACAAAAAACACACAAAAATATTCTCCTATAAAAAACATTTATGAATGATAAATGGGATCTCTACCTTATTGACCAATCGAAGATGATGAGTCTTTATGAAGCTAGAATGGACCATCGTCAATGCCTTGCATCCCACATGTCTTTCAAAAGAATTCATAAAGAGGGAGCTCACCTCACCACTACTCAAAAGATTGAGGGTTCACATTCTATAACTCATATCATACACATCCCATTTTAAAATAGTTGTATGAATCATAGTACATAGGGGTACTATTACCATTTTGGGGAGTACTTTTTCTATATTTGTGTTTACAATATTGGAGACCCATTACCTAGTGTGACAGGGGTGTTATGTCTGTATACATAGAAGAAACATGACCATATAGAGGTGTATCATATCTATGTAGAATAATTAGTATAGGGAAACCATTCCCTGGTGTGATAGGAGAGTACTATCAATAGGGATTGGGAAACATTGCCCTAGTCCGATAAGAGTGAACTCTCTCTATCTAAAAAACGACTATAGAGGGATTACACCTATGTGTGAAAGGGGATTATTATCTCTATGGAATAATAGGTAAGAGTTGTATGTTACCTATTGTGACAAGGGAAAATTGTCTATACTTATAATCTCTTTTATAATAATACTCGATCCGTACCATCATCAAGTTTCTTTTAAATAATGATCTCACTTGAAAATCCAAACACCATATCTCATTCCCCACAAATAAGGATACCAACACATTCTTTAACGAAAAATACTTATGATTGGATACTCATGGTCTAAAATCAAACAAAAACTAATTATAAATAAGAGATATAATTACCTAAAAATGTGGGGTGCATGGAATATATGGGGCCACCTGAAATGTGGTACCACCCTGGTACCTATTAATGTTCCCCTCTAGAAATCGTTCGATGACCATGTCACCATAAATGGTTTTCACAGGGCTAAAAAATTGTGTGTACCCACCCAGGGTCTACTTTTGTGCTCTTGGACACACTTGGATATTCCAGTCCATGTCTCATTCATAGACATGCACCTGGATGTGAATTGATATGATAACATGGCCACATAATCATAGGGTACATGACATTTACTCCCACATAGTGTATTTGGTGTGTGAAATAGGTAGATAGTTTGGATACTCGAATAGGGTAAAACAGTGTGTGGCCTATCAATATAGAACTTGATCATTATCTTGTTTATAAAAAACTATCCACCACAGCTTGGGGACTACACTATTTTTTTCCTATACACATCATGTAAACTATATTTTTACAAAATAAAAGGAAATATCCCCGGGTATCATCACATTTTTATCAATTCTGTTTTCAACTCCAATCACATTAGGGGGCTTATCTTTATGTCCTCACATTCACAATCTACCGGTGATGGCTATATTCTAGCCATTTGATTCAGTCATGGATTCTCCTATAACCACCAATGATATTTTAATTGATAAATTAGATATTAGATCAAAAAATTCATCACTGATACCCAAAATAATCTCTAATTCACTTAAGAATCACCAATCCATCTATTTCTCAGACATCCACCATGAGTCTAGGGGTATGATGATGCTCTAATCCACCTAAAAATAGTAAAATCAAGACCCTATGTTCCAACGATAAAGAACTGAAAGAACGGTTGTCGGAAGCAGATATGGACAATGGTGATATAATTTTTTGCAAGTATTAATATCCAATAATAAAAGTATTGGGGATTAAAATGGATAATTTTTTGGCATATAAGATAAAAGAATACCAACAATTAAATTCACCCGATCTGGAATCATGTGAATTGAAGGTAAATAATATAACAATATTAGATTAACAAATAGCATTTTCAATCATTTAATCAATAGAGGAAATAAAAATTGAATATCTATACATTGATTATGGATCATTAATCTAAGAATCAAATTTTTTCCAGTTATGGGGATGATCTTTCTGCATTCAATTTCTATTAATATACATCTGATATCGATCCACCAATAAAGACAAATCTCCTCCTCCTATCATAAATAGAAATTGTTATGTGGGTTACACATGGAAATTAATCATAATAAGTAATTTAAAGCGGATTTAATTAAGTCAATTAGTATGGAAATTGAATAATTGAAAAATTTATATTAATTAAACTCACCCTCCAATGGCTTCCTTAACCGAAATTCTGATATAGACTAACATTAGGTCACCTTAAAGGGAACACCCTATGATATGGATTCAAACATCCTCTCAGATTTTTGATTGAAGGACCAATTCATGATATATTCAATTATTTCTAAAAATAAATGTGTGTGATATAAATATATCTAATATAATAATATTATTCACTTCAACTTCACTAAGACCTTTCATCTGGTTCTAACTAAGTGCTTCCCAACAATAAAATTTCTTAAAATATTCTATTTTTATAAAAGCAAAAATATGGAGTCTCTAAATTATGCAATTATATTATACAAAAATTATGATAATTTTGAGTTCTATATATTGGGGAGGGTCTTTAAATGTGGTAAAATTTATATAAATCATAAGAACATAAATTTTCACTGTAAAATTTATAAAAATTGAATGTGTAGCATTGATTTTAAAACATTTTTCTTGAAAGTGTATGTAATTATTGATCGCTATGTTTGTAGTTTTATTGAGTTTTCAATTTTTTGTTTCTACAAAGATTCAATTTGGTGTGTTATTTTCATTTTCTCATGCAAAAACAAATTCGATAAATTTTTTCAATTTTTCTTACAATTATCATTTATTTCAAAAATTTTGATTTGAATAAACTCATAAGTCATACATCCAAATGGGATGTGAAATGATAATCTAAATCCAGGGTGAAACTATTCATCATTATTATAGATGTTTTATTTGTAGATGGGTTGGTTAAATATTTTGTACTATAAATTATTATTCACACCCATCTATTTAGTAGTTTTTATTTAATCTATGTTAAAAATGTGCTTTTATTCACCTAAATGTGAATCGATTTCTGAAAGTTTTCTTTTTAGGTGTATTAAGGAGTTATTAATTCTTGTAAACATTTTCAATGTAAATGATTAATTTTATTAGTTGAAATATACATTCATTAAAGGAAATTTATTTTCTAATGTGAAATCGCATTTACTATATGAGAGGGAATATAGGGGAAGATGATTTGAAAATAAATTATTTATAGTGTTAAATTTTTACATATATGAGATTAGTATTCATCCAATAAGTTTTTATAATTGATTTATCTAGGGTAAGAAATATCATATGAGTTTGGGAATTTGATATGGAATTTGTTGGATTAATTTTTTCTAGATCAATTTGATGATTTTATGAATAAATTTTATGCATTTAAACAAATTGTTAAAGGTAATTACTTCGAGAATTATAATTCTATTTTAAAAATATCATTCATCAAATAATATTAATGAAATCATGTGTTTTTGGTACTTAATTATTATGAAAATCATTTATTTTATTTAAATTCATTTTTGAGATCAAATTTTGATTTGATTTTGGAAAATTTCAATGATTTTTTATTTTTTAGATTTTAGATAATTAACTTCTAATGTAATGTTATGACCTGATAGAAAATATTTGGTTTCCTAAGCCAGTGGGTTAGAAGGCCTCAAGTGTGCCTCCCTATTCACTAGAGGATTCAAACATGAAATGAGGGATTGGAGCTGGTATATGGGGAGAAAATTACCTCAAATTAGAGTGTAATGTAGATTTAGTAATTATATCATTCAGTTTAGGAAGCATTAAATCGACCTAATAGAAGAGAACCATCTAGGACACAAATATATAAAATATTCAAAATGTAGTTTTAAATGAAAAATTATGTTTCATGTAATGTCTCAAAAAATCGGTAATGTAGGTATAAAACATTTATTATAATAAATTTATCTAAATACAAAAAAGACCAAAATGAAACTACTCCAACAAGTATCAGGAGACTACCACTGTCTTGTGCACTAACATTACAAAGGAACATGAAATCAAGAAACATACAATGGGAACATTACTCAATCCCTACCTACTTCCACAATGTCTGTCTAGGTACCAAATGGTGGATGAAAATGGTGTAAAATAACACTTAGTAGGACACCAATTTTAGTTTATAAAATAATTTAATCTTTATACAATAAGATAAATTAGCTAACAATATATAACAAATATGATAGCTTTGCATGTTAAATAACCCTAGCCGAAGTAATAACTTCAATGTGATAATTCCAAGATAAACTAGGCTCCATGCAAACAACAGTAAGTCTCCCATAAATAATATAATTAGTAAAAATATATGGAAGAATTTCAATATAACCACTGTAAGATGATACCCATACCAAGGTTATTTGTAAACGTTTCTTAATAACCACCAAGTATATTCAATACATCCAACTGTAAATCACATCTCAGGGATATTCCATATAATCAAATGTTTCCACAAATTCCAATCCATGTAATCAAAAGTAGAATACAATGAAGGTTTAGATCCATGGTATTGAAGACCGTGTCATCCACATTGAGTCCTAAGTGAATCATGATTGAAACTCAATAATGACCTAGTTGGAAACCATGTAAAATTTCAATAAAAAATTTCTGACATGATTTCAGGAAGGCTGTATCTAATGGGATTAAAAGCCCATGGTGTCCAACAGAATCAAGACCCAAGGAGGAAACATGCATGAGGCCTCCACTAATATAAACAATATTCATTGGATAAATGTCAATAGAATCTAATGAAATTAGGATCATTGGTGTACCTAACAAGGAATCTACTTCCATTTGAATTCATCCCCACATCTCAATCATAATTTCATATTCAATTAAATTCAATGATTTCATCCAACTCATATCAACATATTCAATAAAATCCATTTAAAATTTAACAATTTGCATCACTTCATCACATGGAAAAGGATAAAAAAAACTATATTATAATAAATTAATTCTATTAAATAATGATAAAAGGGATTCCTCTAACATGTAATGTAGACTCACACCCCACATGTGGTATAAAAAAGTGATGTTAGAAATGAACACCCCATGTGTGGAAAAAATTGGTGTGATATCCTCAAAAAATATCATTGTAAATTGTTTTCATCCATAACTAGTTTTAATACATTAAATTCAATCAATTATGTCAATAAAGGTGGAATTTTTGAAAATAAGACATCTATATCAATGAAAAACATGCCTACAAACACCAAAAAACTAAGGTAATGGTATAAACCTCATACCATTGGCTTGTAGTAGAGAACTCATCCATTGTCAAGATCTGATTCGGTCTTGATAAATAGAAAAATTAATTGATGAAAGTATAGAAATTATGGATTATTACTCTATACATAAAAATATATTTCATTACAACGATAAACCACTAATGGAACAAGAGGAATTAATAACTCGCTGGTGTGAATCTAATGAGATTGAAAATTTATGATTTTGAAACCAGATGACAAAATGTTGTCCAAGCCAATGTATAGGCTTCCAAATGGATCAAAAGTGAAGAATAATTTCACCTCAGTCTACAATAAACATTAAACTAGAGGGGTTTATAAATTTTATTGCATTAAGGGAAAATGGTAATTTCTCTGAATATTCATAGGATGCATTGTTTTCCCAAATGGTTAGAAAAAGCATGTTCTAACTATGAACAATTCACTTTCTCAAGGGGAATCATGAATGATTTCATGCTCACTGTTAGAAAAACATACGCTGACCGTGTTTTGATTCATGGTAAAAGGTATTCAATAATTTCACAGTATTTTTTCTATGTTTCACAATATCCTCAATTTGTGAGGTGTCTTACACATCGTTGTCATCCCTTCATGGTTTGATGTAACTCAATGGCTTATCCCACAAAGTTTCTACTAAACATGTGACATGGATTAGTTTTCCAAATACTGGGGCTCCAAGAACTGAGAAGAACTTTGAAACCCCTGATACAACCATGGTCTTATTGGGAACAAAAATTTCACCATAAAATATCATTTATAGGAAAAAAACATTAATTCCTCATCAAAAAACTTGGTATCTTACAGTCTTCCCCATTAAATAAATTCATCTTAGAATTTACATTTGATGGGTGGCCTAGAATTTATAGAGAAGAACTACCACCACATGGAACATATATTTACCTCCCACTCCCAAGTATCATAATGTTAATAGTTATTACACCGTATACACTATAGAAGATGAATATTACATCTCTGGGTGACATTTTTGATTATTCCAATGATATGAAGAGGACAATCCTAAAAGGACACATCATTGTATAACTTAACCCCCTTAATATGAAGAATATTATATGGGTATGAATGATAAATACTTGCTAGATATATGTGGAATAAATTGAGCCCGAATTAGTAAATATGGTGTAACTAAAACAGATTGTCTACTTGCACAAATCTCAATAGAATCCATATCAGTTTGACATATCACAGGGAATTATTACATTGTCTCATGATTCACCAACTTCCAATTCTTTGAGAGGCATAGAAAAAAACCTAACCCCTGAACATGATCTCTATTGGGTGTTGATGAAAATCAATATAAGAATTCTACATATTATGTGTTATAGCCATCCATTTCTGAATCAACTAGACCTTCTCTAATGTCTCTTACACAAGACATAGTCTTAGTAAATCTGACCACAATCCTATAACCATAATATGGGTGATTGGAATTTACTACTATATAAGGTCTCAAACTTTTACATCTATATCGTCTAATGATAGATATTTTTTTAAGTAAACTCAACATAAGAAATATGCCTCCCCCAGAAGCCCCCAAAATCATGGACACATACTCACAACATATCCCCAAGAACCTAAATCTTTTGATCTTTTTGGCCATCAATTCAAGGGTGTTATTACAGGATTAGAATCACTTTTATAAAAAATTACCTCAGAAAACATTTCCAACAATGAGATTTAAACTAGTAATCACTATCTAATACCATTTTCTGTGAAATCCCATGATGTTATACTCTGTCATGGATATAAAAATTCCAATGGTAATCCATAAAGTAGGTCACCCTAATTAGTAAGAAATGAGAAACAATTATGATCATGTTAATAACAACCCATATATCATCACTACTTCAAGGTGAACTCTGAAACCTAGTTAAAAAATCCATAACAACACTTTCCCATTTCCACTAATGAAAGTTTAATTTCTATAAAATAATATTTTTTCATTTATCTTTCACCTTTATCTAATAAATCGTTGAATAACACCCAAAAAACCCATTTACCTCATGTTTTATCCCAAACCACCAATAATCGATGAATAAATCATGGTACATCTTGGTAACATCAGGTTTTACTTCCCCAAATGAAGAGTAAAACTACCACATCATCTTCTCTCATATATTTGATGTATCCCATAGATGACCATGAACCTAAATAATTATATCCTCTCTAATAGTCCAACTAGGATGAGGGTCCTTATGTAGCACGCCCCCATGTAGGATTAGGCCCTCAAAATATGATAGATACCAAATTCTTACTCTATCCAGAAGGGTATATCTCCAAACTAAGTTAAAAAATAATTTCAATGTCCATATTGAACCTCTATGTTAATCTCTGAGAATAATTCCTTAAGATTCCACTCACAACTAGATTCCTACACATCTAGTATTTATGTCCTCCTTCTCAATTCATTAGACATTACATTACAATTTCCATGAATATAGGAATGATAAAAATAAAAAAAGGTTCTCAAACCACATTTACTACCTAATATTTAGATCACATTATTTAAATATATACTTGAGGGTTTTCTTGTCAGTGTACTCCACAAATAGTTATCCCAGTAAGTAATGTCTCCAAAAATACAAAGCATGTTCAACTGAAGTTATCATGAGATCATGGGTCAGGTAACGCCTCTTATGTGGACTTAGATGATAAGACCAATATCTCTTTAATCTATCACCCAACATCATAGATGCTCATAAATAAAAACTCGATTCATCAAAAAACACAATTGGGATCCTACCCTCCTCTTGAATATTATGGACTGCTACTAAGATTAGTCTATATTTTAACTAGTGAAATGTTATTTTGGATTTGTTTTTCTAAACAAACATCACACCATTTTAGTCATGTTCGTCAATGAGGTTGTTAAGTGCGATAATTCTTCTTTAAATCATCTGCAATATCCAGATCTTACCAGGAATCTATACATGTAAAAGATGTTCCTAGTGTTCCCCCAATAAACTATAGCTCTCATATGCTCCAAGTCAACTGACACTCTAGTCTACAAGATAATATGACCAAATAAGTGAATAATATCAATTCAGATGTGAAACATAGTTACATTAACAAATAATTGATTGTCGTTTTGTGTATTTAATATGATAATATGATTTTGTTATTTTTCATTTAAATTTTGAAAATACAACAAGATATCATCCATGAAAAACTACTAAAATTGATACTCAGTAAGGATGGAAAAATTGGTTTATCATGATGAAATGAGATTCCATGTTTGTGAGAAAAAATATCATAACTAAAAGAACATGTTTACTATACCATAGATGAAATGATGTACAATGTATGTATATAATTTAAACACGCACCAACAAATAATCTAATATCAAATTTATTTTTTTTAGAAAACTCAAGTTCCTTAGGGATAATAAAAATGTCCATCTATCAATTTTATATGATAATGGTTCTTAATCATAAAATGGTTCTGTTATCGATAATCTTCACTTATCAAATTTTTAATATCATCCTATTTCAAAAAAAAAACTATTGAACTCAATAGTGAATTAGTGGGTCTTATAAAACCTTTTTCTTTTCTGTTCTTTTTCTTTTTCTTGAAATCCAGAAACTCTATATTACTTATCATATAATGAAAAATGGATACCGATGTAGCTTCTGACAGTATATCAATAGAAAACTAAACCACTCTTTATGTATGTAAACTATAAATGCTATTCTGGAAAACATCCTCAAAATGATCAACCACTAGAGGTAAATACGCCTATGTGATCTCTAATCATCTATATAAAAACTGGAAATCTAGGTTATCATCCTGCCCAACCTACGATGATGTGTTCCATCATGCTTCACCTAGACATCCCATTTACCCTTATAAATAAAAACTCCACCCTATGGTGATGTAGTGGTCACCCTATAGTTAAACAAATAAATATTGGATTAATAAGAAAAATTATAGTCCATCCCAAGTATGAGGTAAAATTTACTCATCTGGAGGACAAAAAGATATCATAAAAAGTGATATCTTCCTATCTAAATGGGGAACTTCCTACAATAGTGTATACCCTCAGTTATAATCCCAAATGGTGTATCGTGTGTCATTATATAATGAAGAAATACTCCTATAGTTTTGGATATACGTAATATATCATGCCCGAACTATGGTCCTTTAAAATATACGTAATATATCATGCCCGAACTAGTGTTGGAGGAACTAAAATCATACCTATAATTTTATATATAATGAAGAAATACTCTTATAGTTTTGGATATACGTAATATATCATGCCCGAACTATGGTCCTTTAAAATATCCACACCATTGGTAGAAATCCCACTCCACCTTCTAGGTAAATTGGTGTCATGTTTCCTTGGAAATCACTACCATGTAACCTAAAAGACCATCCCTATCCTATATCCCATCATAACGTGGAGATATAAAACCCACTCTTGAACATGGAGTCCGAACTGACCCACTTCTACAGAATTCTAGGGGAACATTCCTACCAAAACACTCTACATATCCCATCCCACCATCATCTCATCACTCGATTGGTTGTTGATCACAATGCTTCTTCAACTGGCCCATTATCCATGATTATGATAGATAATAGAGCTATCATCACTATCAGCCTACCTCGTACACATATCATGGGAAGCCTCAATATGGAACTTCCATATACTGAAATATGAACTAATAGGTTGAGATACTTAGCTATCATGCTCTACCCTCATAGGTTACCTTATGTTATACTACATAAAAAGTGAATGGTTCATTATCCCAGTTATAATCATCAACCTGATCATATTTACTTAGGATCAAATATCATATCAATGACATTCCAAGACTCATCCCGACATTAATATATAATTGAAAAAAAATATCAGAAAAAAATTAAGACCAATAAAACATTCGAAATACTAAAAAACAGTCTTCGTACCATGCTTTAAATGCATAAACTCGCTAGCATGATCTTCTCTCAAAATATCGGGGAAAATTAGTCCAAAAAACTAGTCTACAGATCCATCCTAATCATATCTCAGAGTGTATCAACCTTGATTAAAACATCACACCAGTGCATAGATATTCCCCAAATCGTATATTTCCTAAGCTTTACTCTCCACTTAGGTGTTGTCTCCGTATGATTTAAATTAGATATTGTATTTTCTATCCACATCTCAGATTCATGTATACTTCCATCCCCTAAAAATGTGGGTGGATGTTTCTTATGTAATACACATGTTAGCTCTACTATAGATGTGGTAGGCTATGGGGTTCCCTAAGAAATATGAATATGATGTTAAAAGCCCTCATGGAACGGTACCTCAAATCCTTTTTCTGTTAAATTTCATTGTTCTTTAATTATAACAATATGATGATATAATAATAGCCCATGACCCACCAACCATGCAGAATAGTCATTCCCATCCTCCTAAATTTTTGACTAGAGGCCTTCATAGTGGCATGTCTATAAAATTCAAAACATGTTCCTTCAAAAATATTAATAATGAAAGATAAAATTTAAAAATTTATGATAGGTCCAAAACTTTATACAAACAACCCACAACCCTCTACCTACTCTTAATGCTTGGACCATGTAATAATAAATTGTTGTAACCTCACTAGATACACAACCTACAGCCCACTCTAAATCAAGGTCAAGGTCCAGTTCTCTAGTTTCACATGTTTCAACTTCCATTTTAATTCATAATATTTTAAAATACTTTTATTAAATGGTGGAACCAAATGGTTCACCAGTTTTGTTCCTTAATGTTCTTACACCACATGAATTTAGTTGTGGGGTTTACATAGTCAGCAACAAAACATATTCTAGTATATGGAATGTGAATCATATAATGTGAATAATATGATAAATGTTATTCTTATCTTCATTTCATCAGGAAATAGTAAAACAATATCCAAAAACTTATCAAAAATTTCATCAATATTATATTGTTTTATACAATCGTTAAATCCAAATTAACTACAATATGAAAAATCCTAAAAACAACAATCTCTGTTCGTGGAAATTTGGATTTCCAATTTAAATGGGTTAGATGCTCCCAAGAAAAACACAATAAAACATTCCAAATGTTTCATAATATCTTATATATTGTGTAAAAAATATTTCATAAATGATTAATCCTCTGATTCGACTTCTTAACATCTTGACAAGGTAATCATTATCTATTTGTTTGAGCAGGTTGGTCACATGGCCACAAGAATGCCTCTAATATCCCAAAATCTTTTTACTAGAATCCTGGCATATGGGTGCCTTATGGGGATTCTAATATATCAATTCCAATTATAACACAATATTGTTAATCATATCAGTCAATACATGAAGAATAAAACCAAACTGAGAGATGATAAACATCTAAGACATGAATTTATTAACAAATCTAAAAGTAATATTACATACAAAATGATGGGTCATTTCAGGACTCAAAAAATATGGAAAATATGTATAAAAAAATTAGTACATTAAATGTATCAAAATAACAAAAAATTAAAAAAAATTATACCCAAGATAGAATCACAATCCAAGCTTGGTTTCATGCTCTCTTTCACCTTAGCAACAATTAATCAAGAATTATACAATGGGATATTTTATCTATCCCTTCATACAATATGATTCTTGAATTCATACCCAGTGATGGACAAAATAGTGTGCGAGATAACACTCAGTTTCAATCACCTACTGTGTCTATAATAATTGTATTCTATATATTACAAGTTAATGTAATCTGAAGCGTATAACACATATGATAGTAGTACTTTTAAAAATTCATATGTAAAAAATTAAAAACTATAAATTTATAATATCTTGATAATCAAGGCTCCCTAAAAATAATAGTAAGGCTATCATAAATTATAGAATTGATATAAACCCAACGAATAATGGATATTTATTCCAGTAAAAACATTGTAATCTTATACCCATACATGGGCCCTCTATAAACTTTTCATAATAAATAAAATGAACATTCCTTACAACTATGTTTAAATTATCCATCATAGCCATGCAATATAATCAAATGTGTCCAAAATTATAATGTTTTGTAATCCAAATTTTCATACCATGAATGAATGGAACAACGTTATAAATGACCCAGACATATGCATTGAGTCCCATGATAATCTCAATGAATGTTATGTATCAACTGTGTCATATTCCATAGAGTAGGTAGATAGACCAATTTCAATACGACTCCATGGAGCCTATATCCAAGGGGAATAAAGGCCCAAGTAATATTAAGGAATCAATAAAAAATAAAGAAATTTTTCTAAGGTGTCCAATACTATTAAAAATATCCATGGGAAAAATTGCAATGGTATCTAATGTATGTGGGATCCATTATATACCAACAAAGGAATCCATTGCCATTTTAATTCATACCCTCTTTTCAATCATCAAATCATATTAAATTACATTCCATGATTTCAACTAAATAATATCAAAAAAATTCATTATAATTCATTTAAAACATTAGTAATTTACAAAATGTTATCACATAAAAAATGATTCATTAACTCTTTCCAAATCATTTTATTCAAGTCATTTAAGTTAAAAAGAAATTATTATAACTTGGAATGAACTCATGCCCCACAAGTGGTATTAAAAAATGTAAGATACAATTTCACACACCATAGGTGGATGAGGTCAGGTAAACATATTAAGAAAATCTTGTGGAATGTAGTGTGAATAAGTAACAAGTAAAAAATAATGAAATTTATTCAATTAATTAATTAAAGGGAAACACCTAAAATTATGATGCCTTTTATAATGGAAACTATGCTTATAAAACACAGATCCCCAAAGAAATGGTATAAACTACCTACCATAGGTCTGTATTAGAGAACTCATCTTGCATCGATCTATAATTGTTCTAGATTGATAGAAAAACAATGAATGGAAAAATCTAAAAAATAAGTCATACTATCTTGCACCAAGAAAAAACATTGTTGATACCATGAGAAGTGAATAATGGAAAAAGTGGAATAAGTATTTTTCCTAGGAAAATCCATCAAGACCAAAATTGTTCAATATTGGGACCAAATGATGAATTGGATTCCAATCCTAGATATTTCTTTCAAAATAGTTCAAATGGGAGGAAGAAGGTTGACCCTATCCACTGGAACCATAAAAAAGATAGTTTTCAACATATAAATTCAATAAGGTAAAAATCAATATTTCACCCAAAATTCATATATCAAACATTTTTCATTAATGGTTATCCATATCATACACCTTTCACTAACTCAAGGGGTACTCTTCATGATTTTGATATTCACAGTTTGATGATACTTGAACATACAATATGTTGACCCTCTATCAAAGGGATATGGGATTTCAAAATTTGGGTGTCCCGGATATTGCATGGTTTCATCAAATCGTGTGGCCTCATGCTTCCCACTATCAATCCACACATGTTTTTGGAGTTACCATGTGGCATTCCATCAGTAATTCTACTAACTGTGTGAAATACCTTTTTCCCAACAATAGGAGATCTGGGCTCTGAACAATCCATGAACACCCCCGATACAAAAAATATCCCATTGGGAACTCACATTGGCCCCTAAAATACATTTAAACCAAAAAACATCCATTACTCATAGTAATTATTAGTATCATACATCTATATATGATGATTTTAATTAATTTTATTAATTAAAGAAACAATTTTCATTTAGTTTGGTGAGATAAAAAACTTTTACAATTTATTTGGGGCTTAATTTAATCATTCAATTTATTCTTTTTAATGTATAGTAATTTATATTTTTAATTTTTTATATAGATAATCTATTAATACAATTAATGTTAGTCTATGTGAGAAAATGTGTAAATTTAAAAAATATATTATTAACATCTAGATCATAATTTTTTTAGATGTCTCATGATATATTTTGAAAATTATTCATATAATTCAACTTTTTCAAACTATAAAATAATTTAGATTATGTGAGTCCCTATACAGAAGAATTATATAGAGGTAGTTGTAGGTTGTTTTTTAGTCTTTAAATTAGATAATTTCCTATATGTTTTTTAGGTTTTTGACATCCATGTATGATAATTTTTTGGGGTATATATAAGATAATTATTCACCCATCCTCATAATATAATTCATCAAATGACTAACCATATTTATCAATCAATGTCAAGAGCATCAAATTGAAGTAGACCTAAGAAATGATTATGTGTACGAATTATTTTAAGGTATACATGGGAGTGACAAATGTAATGGTTTATTTGTGGATATCAAATTTTTTTATTGAGGGTAGATTGATCCAAGTCAATAATGGTAAATCATGAATAGGGATCTCAACCATATTGTACCAAGCATTAATTACTGAAGATAATGTCAATTTGAATTGCATGGAACCCATGACTGAGCGAGTATAAGGTTGGTTTCTGAATAATATAATGTTGAAATTGAATTTATAATGATTAATGGAATAATGAACATGATAAAATGACATTGTTACACAAATTGATGACATAAAAGAGTTTAAATGAGTAAGATAATTTCATGGAGTTGTTGGATAAAATATTCTAGGATCAAAGGCATAGTGGTATACAACCAGGCTCTACTAAATATTCCAAAACCTTCTAAGAACAACCAATTATAAGCCATCTATGGAAAATTTCAATGTAGGAATTTTGATTTCTTATTCTAGTTTTTAATTATGTGTATTTCTGAAGATGCATGGGGAATTTTGTACTAATATACATTGTCTATAAGAATATAGGTGTACACATGATACATTCTTGATGTTTTCCTCAAATAACTTCTATGTCTATATGATGAATTTTAACTAAGTATGTTTATAGTCCTATAATGATAACTGAGATAATAACTAATTCATGTTGACTAAAAAATATTTTGTGATAGTTTAATTTATAATATCTAAAGAATAAATTATCTAATTGGGTATTTAATAGTGAAGATCGATGGTCATATAGCTAAAATCTGAGAGAAGTAATGAAGAAGAACAAATATTATGTTGAGGAAATATTAACATTTAAAAAATATCATTATTTTCTGGTCTAAACTGAAAAATGGATGAAAATTATTAAGTTTCTCCTTTAGAGATTTCAGAAGGATGGTTGGTTTGAATTTGATTAACGAATTATATGGTTGAATATATCTTAATATATGAGGGTATTATAATGCTTAACACGGGAAATTATAATATGATAAAGGAGTCATGATGTCATTAATATTTCATTGAATTAATGATATAATTTAATTACACTGATAAGAAACTATTATAGTTCATAGGTTTATAAATTCATCGTTTGGGTTGTGATAAGATATTTTTCATGGTCTTTATAATACTATAGTGAAATGAGAAAAAATAAATTAAAATGTAAGCATAAAAATACGTGTGATATAATTTTGGAGGTGAAAAAGGAAATAAGGGGGTCTAGAATTAACCATTAAAAAATATTTTCCCCATTCAGAGTAGGAGAAATATCAATTACTAATAATCAATATTCAGAGTGGGAGAGAATACTAGAAAATAGGTGAGGTGGGAACTCCTCTTAAGAGTTTACGAAGAAATAGAGAGGGAAAATAGTGTAATAACACCAACCATAGTATCCTAGAGACGGTGGTTACCTCAATAGATTGGTTATAGATACATGTGATCAACTCCCAAAGGATAAAATAGTTTATTATTGTTAGAAAAATTGATACATAATTAACAATGGCATTGCATTTGAAAAATGAATATATGACATATAATTTTTATTCCAAACACCACTTTTACCATTATTATATCCCATCATATAAATCATAATACCATTCCCAGTATCTTGGAGAAGGGTAATATAAGAATGGAGAGATCTTTAATTCCCATTATGGTTATTCATATAGTATCATTTATCAAGAAAAAATAAGAGATAATAAATATGTGAAGGTTAACAATTGAAACATATTCCACTAAATTATTAACATTAACATGATGAATAATATTGTATGATGAATTGATGTACAAGAAAATTAAATATATATAATCACATGATTATGAAACATATCCATGGATATAAAAACTAATAAAATAATCACATGAAAATCAATAAATAATCACATAATGAGGGAATTCATAATTATGGATATCACCACCATATTATCATGGATGTGTGCTAGCATATCTTACATAAATGGATAACACCTCATCCGTGTTCCGAAACTTTTTTTTCTAATGTGGCTATTAATGCATCAAGGGGATCAATTAGACCCTTCCAATCACTTACTAAGTCCAATTCATTTCCCATATAAAAGAGGAGAAGGATAATCAACATAAATTTTAATATTGAAAAACTAGATTAAAAATGGTGATATTTTCCACAATAAATAAACACAATGAACATAAAAATTCATATTGAAAAGCGAACAAATATATTTGAATAGTTTCACTAATAAAAAAACATTGTCATTACCTAGATAGAATTCTAGGGAAAATGAATAAAAAATTGTACCTCCCATTCAATCTAATCATTAACCATTAATATAAACTTTAAAGGATAGTATCATTTTAACATATTACCAAATGTGCATACGTAAAATGGGGATTTTAACCATTTTTGAATAAAATTACCTTTAAATTACATTAAAAAAGACATGAAGTAAATACCCATCCAACTTTGATAATTTATTTTATAAACTAAACATTTCCAAAATATTAGGATTTTTTTAAAATGAATAATGAAAACACGTGATGGATCCCTAAACGTAATGACTATTCAGGATGGTGGAAATTTTTTATTCATGTCATGTACATTAAAATAAACAATCTTTTCATATTTTTGTAAGAAAATAAAAAATGTTACTGGTGTGGAAAACTGTAGGATGTTTCCTTTGAATCTATTTTGATATATTCATAAATAGAATAATATGAATTTAGAGAATATTTTGTATAATTTCAAAACATTTTTGAAAACATTTTTCAAAACAAAGATATTGAGGAACAATTATTTTTTGAAAAAGAGAAATAAAGTCATCATTTATTAAAAATAAATTTCATTAAATAATTTTAAGTAACAAATATGGGTAAATGGTACTATTACATGAAATATAAATGCAAAAAAGTTCATGAAAAAATAGATCCCATGTAATCTTGAGGTAACAAAAATTTCTCCAAATTGAGACTTCAACATAAAAAATAATTAATAATGATGAGATTGTGAATGAAACATTTACCATTATGCTAACACTTGAATCGTAATATTATGAATGAAATAACATAAAATTAAACTGTTAAATACAATGAACATAACAATATTTATGATATAACATATTGAATGTGTAGTATATTCTCTAGAAAAATTAAATAAATGGTGAATTTGATATATACCTCGTGGTAGTAAAATTTAGATGAGAAACTCATACCTCAGGTATGAATTCATTCATTTGTTTCCCAACTATAAGTATAAATAATATGGATTTATTATGAATATTTTTAAAAAATTATTAATATATATCATAGCTTATATTATTTATATATAAACATCAATCCCCCGGTTATTAACAAATCTTCCTTAAAATCATTATTCCATGTTATAACTGCATCGTTTTTCATGTATATTTTGGTTTGGTAGTTTTAGAACTTGTAAATAGTTCTTGGTAAAACAATTTATATAATTTTCAACTCTATATTAATATCATATATAAATATTAATAATATATGATAATATAATTCTCCATAAAGGTAATATATAAAATATTTTTCACACCACTCATGGAGATAATATGTCATACATATGCATGAATGTTATTTTAGTTTCTTATATAATGAATGAAAGAAATTTAAATATTAATTAACCATTAATAATTAATTATTTTATAATATAAATCATATATTTTTAAAAATTATATCCTTATTACCATCCCTGTAAAAATAAAATAAAAAAGTATCACATTGTCTTGTAGAGGCTCTACTCCACACATATGCAAGAGCGATGTTATTGTTTTCCATTGAATTGGAAAGTATGAAGTTAGATGTTATATTATAAATAATGAAGTATAATAATTTCATTAATATCATATATATATATATATATATATATTTGTGTGTGTGGGTGTGTATAAATTAAAACCAACATTATATATAGCCTGGAGAGGTAGCGATGGAAAAATATGACATCAGTTCACGATGTAGTGGTCCTCTATACACCCAATTGACAATTTCATCACCCATTTTATTGAATATGAGATTCATATTTCTTAATAAATTTTCATTGTAATATGTCATTATATTTTATATATTTTTTTATTTTTTTATCATATTTTGATAATATATTTTGTAGATAGAAGAAGAAATAAAATTTAGACTCATAGTTAATAACTATACAGCTTATTTGGTGAACCACTTTATGATTTTACTTAATTTATTTCTAGATTATCAATATGATAAAACCATTGATACTGAAAAATTGAGAGGGATGTAATGAAAGTAAATTTTTAGGTCTTTTATATAATATTTGGATTTATATTTTTCAATAGCAGAGGAGAGAGTGTTCAATTTTATAAGTGGGGGAGAGAAAAAACGTTGAATTTTTAAAAATAAAAAATTAAAATGACATTATAGAAAGGTTAAAAAGGATAAATACTATATTAAACTGTATAATATCAAAATATGCACATAAAAGGTAAATTAGACAAGTTTTTTTTTGTCATTTTATCCTTTAAATATTTAGTCTAACAGTAGGTAAACAAGTTTTAACCATAACCATGGTAAATAATTTTTTATTTTTTAGAAATCATTTTGAAAAAAATAAAACATTTATTATAATATAATAGAAATAATTACTATTAAAAATATCTGACCCATTTTACCAAATTAAATTAACCTAAATGGTATAATTTAATTTGAAATATAACACGTGGATGCGACAAAAAAATTGGTTAGAAAGGCAATTTTTTATACATTATAAAATAATTTAATTGAAAATTGAGAATATAATTGATTAAACTGACCTAAATTTAATTTATAATAATATAATTTCAATAATTTAACTTTTACAAGAATTTTTAGGATTACAGTAACTTTGTAAATATTTTCTGTGAAAATTAATGTTTCAATAAAAATCATTATTTTGCACAATTCATCAAAATAGTAATATTTTAAAAAAAATAATATTATATTAAATATTTTAAAATTTTGAAATGATGATTTCAAAAATTATTTTCAAGTATTCAAAAAAAAATTATAAATTTGGAGAAAATAATTTTTAATATCAGTATTGTAAAATAATGAAACTTCTTTGTAGAAAAATATAGTTTTTAAACATCAAACTAGATTTTATCTTATATTGTTCCTAGAATAAAAATAAATGATTGATAAACATTTTTTTCAATAAATAATATGTAATTTCCGTTAAAAAAATCACTATAAGTGAAAATTTTAATTTATTAAGATAAAATAATATTATACCCATAATATAGATTTTCCAAAAAATAAATTATTTTACATTCAAAAGATAATCATTATTTGTTTTAATTGATTTATAACTAATGAGATTACTATATAATTTTCTAAAAAATAAAATTTTATTTTTCATTTTATTTTTATCCATAACCACTAATCTAATGTCTTGCGAAAAACTATCAAATATAATTACAATATATTAACAATATATTATAATGTATTTAAACACGGTGTTGTGTATAAGGAAAGATATCGGATAAATAAAAATTATTTAATGATGATAATACTAAAAAATGTTTTCTATTATATTATACCCCCATAAAAAATTACACAATCATAATTCTATTTTTTCCATCATAAAATTAGTTTGAAAGTAAAATTATAAAAAATAGATTATAAAACTTCGTAATGATAAGTGGGAAAAGTGATGTAAGATGTTTATCTAGAATAAAACATGACTAGGTTACTTAGTCATAAAATATTATTTGAAAATAGTGTAATTGTGTAAATAATTAAATATATTGATAAAAAACATAGTCAAGAGAATGTTAACGACCACATAAACATAAATCTATGATGGGTTAAATGACTATTTATTTATTAGGAATAAAAGAAAATACTTAACATTTTTAATTAAATATATTTTCTTAAAGAGGAGATATTATTTTTAGATCGATATAATGAAAAAATAAAATAAAATTAATTAATCCAATTAATTTGATAATATAATTTTCCATATTTGTTTGTGAATCAATAAATAGCTACATAATTTCTTACTCTATAAAATTAATATCCAATATGAATTTTTTATGCGTTGTGTACTGAAATTCAATTAAAATTGATCAAAATAATTTAGAATAAATGAAACATTTTTCTTCATATATATATATATATATATATTATGAAAACCAAAATTACTATCTCAATTTTTCCAAAATGGATAAATCATATATTAATATATAAATACTAAAAAATAATACCCAATATTTAGATTAAATCATTACCTAAAAAGTTAAAATTAAAACCAATCCAAAATATATCTGACCAAAATTAAAATAAAAAATTTATAAATTATTTATGTACATATCCAAAATCCCATTAAAATAAAATCACTATACAATATCACTTCATTTCACATAATAAATATGTTAATACATTGATTATATATATTATCATTAAACTTGTTACCACCTTGAATGACCATAAAACCATAAATAAAACATGCCTACAAAAAAAATTAACTCTTTATTACTTCCATAAATGAAATATTACATTATAAAATATATTTTCAAAATCTAAAAATACTATGAACATAAAACCACTAATCAGTTTCAAGCTCACTAACATAAATCATATAATAATCTCAAGAAAAATTCTCTAAATTGGGCACATATAAAGGGATATATAACCATGAGTCATTTCATTCCCATAAAATATCACCATAACATTTGATTACTCTTATTGGTCATTTGTACCATTCAATAAATTCCTTAATTTATTTTTTAAAAATTACTGAAAAAACAATACTTTTATATTTAAGAATTCATATATCAAAAACATTATTGATAATATTCATCTACAAATTATTTAATGATTTTTAATAAAAAACATTAATCATTCTACTATATATTTAGTAGTAAAATAATCATGACATTGTTTCATGGTATTTTTCTAGGATTCACTCCTCTTAATTTTTTGGAATTCATTTTCATAGTTCCCCATCTCCTAATACTTGAACTGATGAATGTGAATTGTTTCTTATATTTTTATTCACACACTGGATTCTATTTCAATCCACAATTTTGGTAAACCCTAATTTAAATCAATAAAGTACAATGGTGTTTATTTATACAACTATAATGGTTTTAGAATCATTCTTACCTCCATCCCTATATCTATTTATTTCAATTTCTTCCTCTTATTCTCTTAAATTACTTTATATCCATAATACTTGTAGTATTATTTCTTTTTATTAAATGAAAATAATATTATATACTCAATTTATGTAGATTCTTTAGATACTATTTTACTGTGATATATTTTCCTAATCACATGAATGAAATTTCTAATATTTCTCATTGTATTATATATGTAGTCAAGAACATTCCATGCTAAATTAGTATAAGTGCATTCACACATAGAATCATTCTAAATTTCCTTTTTTCATATAGTCAAAAATTGAATATCAATATTTGATTATTACTCAAAAAAATATATATGAATGAAAAGTACATGAAATAATTCCACCCTATGTTTTTTATTTCTCATGCATCATTAGAATTTTTAATCAACAACCACTAATTACCTACATCACTCGAGAGATTATAAACATTGATGAAAACCTTCTCCCCTTCCTTACATCCCAAAGTAATAAATATATTCTCTAAGGAACATATATATTTCTCATAAAAAATTTAATTTTTATTCTAAATAAATAATAGATGTTGTTTTTTTGAATTATGAAGTCTAAAATTTTTACAACACATTAATGATATATATGATGCTTTATATAGGAAATTGTATGGGTTATTGCCAGAGTATCCTTCCCCAATACTCTTATAATTTTATCAATTCTTGATACACCCCTAGATCCACATTATTTATCATTCCCATGAGTGAAATCCCAGTAAGTATTATGAACATTTACAAGGTTTTCATTCCTTCCACTATGGTCCATTTATAAAAAATGTAATATAGTTTTTCAGAATATAAAATTATGAATCATAATGGATAACATAAAAAAAGGGAAACACATAATCTAAATTGAAATTTTTTTCCAAAACTTATCTCATAAAAATAAATTTGGTTTCGTTGGGAATATTCTCACTTCATAGAAATATTTTATAATCCATCATAATGTTTTCTAAGTAAATAGTGAATTAGTTGAATTATATACACTAGGAGTGTCAAACCTAGTGTGAAGGAAAGATCATTGTCATACACTAATCAATGATATTTTCAAATACCAATACTACCTTTTCAATGTTATTATCCTTATATACATTTATTCTAATTCCACATCCACTTTGAGTATCTAGAAAGGGATTTATTACTAGGAAATGAACATAATCTATAAATTAAAGAATCATTTAGATGTTATTATATACATACACATATCCTTAATGAAATTCAATGGGTTATGTTATCTAAAATATTTTTTTCCTAAATCTATTTCCCATGGTTTCTACAAAAATTTATCAAATACCAACTATAAGGATCGTAACCCCAATTTTCCTGATTAAGTGATTGCTTTAATACATTTGTGCTTATTATAATAGATCACATCTCAATGGACTAAATATTTTAGTTAAACTCGAAAACTAGATACATAATTTAATTTCTCATTGCATGTGAATAAATAAAATAATACATGTAATTTTATTGGATTACACCACTATTACATTTACCATATATTTTCATATGAATAATGATACACTTCCTAGAATCCTAGAGAATAGAAATAAAGGAATTTTATGACCTACAGTGCCATGTAAGGGTCTTCTTACAAAGGAATATGTTTTGAAAAAATAAAAAAATCTATATGGAATGTTAAATTACTAAAACACTTGATATTTAGTAAATAAATTGAACATGATGAGTAATATGGCATGAATATAATATAATCAAAATCATTCAACATAAAGAATCAATTGATCTTGGAACATGTTAATAGATATTTTAAAAAATTGAATAATCACAAAGACATCAAGAAATACTATCTCAATGAAGTAAATTTATAATATAAAATCATCACTATATCATAAAAAACTTGTAAGAAGTCATAAAAAATAAATGGGTAAGGAATCTTCCAAATTTTGAAACTAGTTTCTCTGTTGAGACCTAAAGATCTTATGGGGGAAATAATTTGCTCTACCCATCTACAATGTAGTCATATTTATTACTCATATTATAGTAGAGAAACAAAACCAACATAAATATTCATATTGAAAACAAAAAATAATAAATATAATTTATTTCCAATAAATAAATATAATCAACATAATCATTCATATATGGTAACTAGAATACAAAATTTAATGCATTCTATAATAAATAAATGTAATTTGAAAATATATAGTGTTCTATGTATAATGAATTCAAAATAGTATAATACTTTTTAGATGGGAATAAAAAATCCACACATATAATAACTACTCCATCATTAAAACATATTCATAATGTAATATATGTTAAATGAGTGTTTTGTTTTCAATTAAAAGATATACAATAAAAATGTAACTAAATTAAAACTTAAAAAAGATAGGAATAGTAATTTTATTATATATTTATAAAACTAATCATTTCCATAATATTCAAAAAAACATGGTCTTCGGAAAGAAACATGTAAAATTTTAAAGGAATATATAGTGAAATAAGATTTCATGAAAACATGTATTTTTAACTCATTATTAGTGCATTAAATCAATGGTTTCTTTCACATGTTCATATGAAAATTTAAAAAGTACCTTTTATGAAAATGATTGGAAGAATAATTTTAAAAAAGTAAAAATTAAAAAAACTTTTGAAATATATGTAACAAATAATTTGTATAATTCTAAAAATATTTTTAATAAATTTTAAAAAAAAATTGAATATGGAAGAAAAATAACTTTTGATCGAACAATTAAATAAAGTTAGATTTTATTAAAAACATTTTTTTCATGTAATTTTAAGTTTAAAAGTTGGGTAATTTGTAATATTAATTTAAAATTTCAGAAAATCCTTAAATATAATAAAATATATTTGTTTAAATACAGAAATATCAGACAATTTTTCCAAATGATGACATAAAGATAAATAGACTTGAATAATGATGAAATTGGATAATAAACCCTTGCACTTTCATATTATTTGATATATAGATCACATGACTAAAATATCATTAAATTGAACACATAAATTAATTTTAGATAAAGATATTCATGTTATAACATATAAAATATTTAGTATTCCCAAACATAAAATAAATATGGTCTGTGTCTGACATAAGTAAAACTGAGACGAAAAACACTAACATAATTATAGAATTCCTTTGTAATTATCTAAAATACATAAATAATAAATATATATTTATTATAAATATATTCAAAATAATAATATATATCATACCTTATATTATTTACATAAATTCCTTTATGACCCATATATTAATAATACTTTCATAGAATCACTATTATATGTGATAACTATGTTGCTTTTCATGTATTCTTTTGGTTTGATAGTTTAATTCCATAAAAATTTATGATGATTACAACATTCTCATAATGATAAAAATGATATAAATATAATATATATTCATTATATAAGTATAAATAATAGTTCACAAATGTCAGAAGTAGAAAAATGACTTTCTCTATTAATGGTTATAGTAGGTCATACATCAAAAGAAACATGATTTTAATTTTTTGACGGATGAAAAAACATAAATGTAAGTAATAATTCACCAAAAATAATAATAATTATATCATATAAAAAATATAATTTACTCAAATTAATCATTACTACCATCTATTTCAATATAAAATTAAAATGAAATGCATCAGTTTGTGGAGGTAGTAGTACATAAGTAGGCCCATAAGACATTATCGTTCTCCTGTGAATTATAAGGTAAGTTGTTTTGTGGGATATAATAATAATATAAGTAAAATTATTCAATAAATATAAAATGTATTAAATAAATAAATCATTACATAATGTTGTGAGTGGTGGTGATGGAAAAATAATTGCATCAGTTTGGGAGACGGTAGTATGCCCTACGAACCATTGAGGATTTAGATTACCATTTGATAGAATAAGAGATATATATAAGTTCTTACATGAACATAATAACATATCAGTATATTTTAGATACTTTCTATATTATTTATAATAGTTTTTGAATATATTGAGGGTGTATAAGAAGAAATAAAATGAACACTCATGGTTAAGAATTATAAGTCTTCTTAGGATAACCCATTATATTTATTCATAAATACTTCATTGCTTGGATTTATGATTAGAAAATGACCTTAAGTAATGGGTACATTATTATGTAAGATTTTTTATATGTATTTTCTAAAAGAAATGGATTTGGAAGTTTGAAGTGTAGAGGATGGGGGTTCCCATTTATTGGTGGGGGAGAGGACACACTTGGATTTTAAAAAAATTTAACACCAATGTTTAACACATGAAAATTTGATAAAAAATCTCACATTATTGAACCTTAAAAGAAAAAAAGTTTATATTTTTCCATATATTAAAAATTGGAAATGTTTTTAGGCAATTTAAACCCTTATCATCATAGTTTAACCATTTGTTAACCCGTTTAAACCTTGACCATGGTAATTAATTATTAACAATTTTAAATTTCATTATGACAAAAAATTAAGTTTTCCATATTATATAATATTAAATATATTGATTAAAAATATTTAATTCAATTTCAGAAATTTAATAAAAATAATTGGAAATTTTTAATTAAAAATCAAACCAATATATGCGATGAAAAAATAGTTTCTAGAAATAAAAGATTTCAAAATTATAAAATGATTTTATATAAATTGACCACATAATATATTAAAATTACATAAATTGGATAAATTATAATATAAAAAAATAATTTTACATTTGAACATATTTTTTAATAATAATTTAACATTTTAATTTTTTTTAAAAAAGTAGTTTTCAATAAATAATCATTACTTTTCACTATTCTCTAAAAAACATAGAATTTTAGAAAATAAAAAAAATCATCGTAAGATATTTTTATACAGTTATTTAAAAAATTATTTTCATTTATTAAAATAAATATTGTAAATTTTTCAAATGAAAATTTTAAAATATGTGTGGAAAACGTGATGAAATCATCTTTCAAAAAAATTGTTTTTCTATATAAAATGAGTTTCATTCATTTCTAATTAATATTAAAAATATTATATAAATTATAAAACATTTGATTAATAAATAATATATTACATTTATTAGATTAATTATATAGTAGTGAATAATTAAATTTATTAAGATAAAATCGCACTTCCCTCATAAAAAACTTTTTTTTCAAGGAAAATTATTTTACATTCATTGTATTTCAAATTTAATTTATTATTGTTGTGTTACATATGAATTTATTTTATACACGTAAATGGAAAATAAATACAATAATTTAATAATAACAATTCATAGAATCTAATATAATGTCCTGAAAATAAGATTCAAACTAAATAATAATATTTTAATAGTATATTTTAGTTCATTTAAACTCAATGTTTCATGTAACACATTCTATCAAAGAAATAATATTTATTTAAATAAGATTATATTCTAAAATATCAAGGTGTTACAAAATAATCCTATTATATAGAGAAAAATTATCACCTCCTCATAATCATAATTTTTTTATGATTATTCATTCATTATGATTTTGTTTTTCATTATTATTGTGGTTGGGATGTGAAACTAAATATTTTTAGTGATATTGTATTGAAATGAATTAATTTTTTCACTATATTTTTGAAATTTAATTTAATTAATTGATGTCTACATACCACATTATGTGATTCACTACCTCAGTTTATTTTCTCTTATGATATACCCATAAAAGATGATATATTTTAGTCTTTTTAGGCAGATCAAAGTCTGTTTCCACATTAAAATAAATCTATTGTCTATGTCAGTTTTAACTAGAACCACACACTGTGTAATTTTTTACAAAAGTTTCCAATTTATCTTCTTTGGGAGAATAGTTTATATACTATTGCAATTACAAAATTGTAAATATTAGTCGAATCATTTTCTTGGGATACATTAATCAATGTACTTGAACTAGAATTGTTGTGTTTTTTTTCATATTCATGATTATTCACCCATTTATTATCTATTTGATAAAAATATAATCCTCTAGATAATTAATTTAGAGTGGTTTTGTTATAACTATAGTTTGGTTATTCAATACAATTTTTATGCATCTGTTTATTTATGTTTCATTATTGGAGATCCTTTTATCAATATTGAATTTTTGATGTCCCATTTTCAATAATTATTTAGATTTTTCCCTTTTTATATTTTCACTATCCTCTTCAAAATTATGTTCATTTTTTCAATACACATACCACTTTAATTTTCGCTTTCTCAACATATTCATATTTTATGATATTTTTTTGGTTTTCACACACTTCATAATTTTTTTCTGGGGATCAATATTTATCACGAATGTCTCTGTTCATTATAAGTTAAATATACTATAAATATTTATATTTTAATGTCCCAATGTAATATTCAATGTTCTGTACTCATCCTTATTTATTTTGTATTCTTATCATTACTAGTTGATAAATCTCTAATTTTATTAAGATTAAATGGATTTTTTTAAGAACATCCTTAATTACTTGAGAAGAAAAAAATGTTATTGATCATTAAATATATAGACGATAAATGTGAAATTGGGATTCATTGGTGTTATTTTCCAATCTAACATTTTTGACATAAAATATGATGGTGATTTTGTGTTTTACTAATATTTAAAGTCATCTATTGAATGATTTCTTAACATACATCCTTGGTAGACTAGAAAATAGAGTCAATATATACATATTCATCATTAAAAGAAATTTATTGGAATCAACATATTTATTTTTTAACATGGGGGTGTTCTTATTTTTTTGTTAGAAAACTATATTTACTATTAAAAACTAGAACAGTTCCTTATGTTAAACAACCCCAGTCTATAAAATGGAGAAAACAAATCTTTCCTAAATACCCAATCATATAATAGAACAATGCGCATGTAAATGAATGGATATTTTAGGTAGATATAGAGAGAAAATATAATAGATACATTGATTAATCCATTACCATAGAAAAAAAATGTGGTTAATGTTAAAAAATTTTGTATAATATACATGATATATCAGATGTAGTTGTTTAAATTTATTTTTATTTTGAATAGAATTTAATTTTTAGTCCATAATTTATTCATATTTTTTGTAATATATTTTACATTAAAATTAGAGTGATAATATACCCTTAATGTATGAAATTTTGTTATCCCTAGTCAGGGATCATCATTGAGTATTATAGATTCAGTAGATATGTAATTTTTATTTTTAGTATAACATTATAATAAATAAAAATATATTTATATGATACATGGATAATAAACCCATGAGGTAGTAACTTGAAGCATATTAAAAGTACTAACACACCTAATTATTTCATATGTAGTATTAAATGGTCATAAATATACATTGGGGTGTATAATTAGTTTTATTTTCTATTACATTATGTTGTTGAGAGAAAAAGAATTAATATCATCATAATTTTACACATTTATTATGTAAGACGTGAAACATAAGAAATTAGTGTGTTGGTTGGTATTTTAATAATCATGTCATCAGTTTGACATCTCCATAGATGGTATCCATGAATCTTGTAATGTCATAAGACATTCTGGCTCAACTAGTTTAATATATTTCAATAAATCATGAATAATTGAATGGACAATACGATAGTGACACATTTCATTTCTTGTGGTCAATTAATTGCATATAAAATTGGATTATATTGTATATATATTTTTAATATAATTAATTTCATCCTGGAAATGCTTTCACAGATGCATGAGAATGTTAGATCAAAATGAAAAAAGTTCCCATTATAGTACATGAATTACCAATTATTTATAGGATGATTCTCTTTGATTACATGTCTAGAATTTGGAGTTCATATTTATTTTTGCAATACAATGGAATCTAAGTTAAATTGGTTGGGCCTTAGGATAAATATCAATTTTTGGACAAAGTTTAAACTCCAAAATGCATAGAGTTTTATAAAAACTAGCACAAATAGTTTTTTATGAACTCAAAAAACATTTAATAATTTTTATATAGTGATTTCTTTTTTGATTTTAGAAAAAATGAGAGGTTTTTAGAGGTGAAAAAAATAATGAATATAGTATTTAGATTGCCAAAAAATAAAAGAAATAGATATATGAAATATATTTCCTATATCATAGAATTTGATTATTTTTCTTTTACAGTTTATGGAATGGAATGTTGTATGTGATATAACATTAATTCATCAAATCCATTCCATCCAGGTCGTTCCATCAGAAATTAATAAATATGATTTATTTATTAATTTCATTACATTATTAGTATAATTATTTGAAGAGTTCAATTGGTTGTGGAATGTATCTAATGGGTAGTAACATATCAATTATAATGAGATTGCATTAGATTATTTACATACTAAGACACTCATTGTTAAATGAAATGAGGATATAATAGGGATGTTATCCCAACAATAGAGACTACCCTCTATGCCATTATTCATAGTTGAAGATCTCTTTAAGGTTTAGTTCTTAATTAATATTTTAAAAATAGTTCATTAAAACTCATTTAATAATCTTAATCCTCTTATTCTAAATAATTTTATAAATTTTAGATTCATCACACAGAAAAAGGATCCATTTGATTATTAACAAAATGATCAAAATCAATTTTCATATATTGAATTATAAAATATAATATACACATTAGCTATGTAATATAAATTTATTTTCTTCATATTTTGAATTTGATATTTTTAAGTATAAATCAGTAATCAATAAGGTTTCATATACATAAAAAGTCATTTAGATGATCACCTACCCCCTCTTAATATTTAAATGTGGCTGGCCTAAATTAGTTGTTTTCCTTAATGGGATTCAAGAAAATTTTCATAGAATTTTGTTCCCTAAAACTATAAATTATGATAGGTCATATGATTTTGTCCAACACAAATTATTGGATATGTAATTATTGGTTTATGTAATAAATCCTCAAGATAAAAATCATTTTTATCAAGAGTCGTGGTGACCATAATTCTAGGTTTATGAATGTCAAGGTTGTCTTGTGAGACCATTTTAATGTTTAGGTGATTATATTGGACATTAATTCCAATGAGGAGATTACTTATACAATCATAACTAAAAGGAAAAGGTAAATGGTTTTTTTCCATGGTAGAATACATCCCCTTATAGTAATGGGGAAGATCTTATAATAGAACAAAGTCAAATTATGATATCCCTCTCTTTATTTAAAATAGATAGGGTGGTAAGAGTACGTGTCTTTCTCTCCCCCCAATATAATGGATTCTACTTGAGTGGCTTCATTATAATCGGATATTTTATATCATATCCAAATATATGAAACCAGCAATCGAGTTTCTTTCATGGGAATATATTAGGAATAAAAATCAATATTTTTTGATTGAACGATTGTATGGTATTGAGTAAGGTTATAATAAGACATAATGATCTATAATACGATAAAATATGTAACCTTAGAGTTGTATTTGGGCATCATCTAGTCTTTGAAAACATGGTTACATTATTGTTTGTAAAGTAAAACACTAATGTAAGAATGAACCTTTTGGGGTTTCATAAATTTATATGATTGAACATGAGTTCTGGTTTAGGCTTTAATTTTTCAACTGAGAAAATGCAACTAGATATCAGATAAGTTACATTAATATTTTATTATATAACTCATATAGAATCTACCAAATAATAACTTTTATTTTTAACAAGTGGGATATAATAATTTATATATACTAGTTTGGTTAGTTATTTGGTTATAATAATAGTGTAATATGCAAATTTTTACCATAAAAAAATACCTTATAAAATTTATCTATGGTTATTGAGAGATATATAGGGCGCTTCATAGTAGGGTGTGCATATGGGAACTCATGGTTTTTTATCCTTGTGTAAGATATTCTCAATTTACATATAATTTTAAACTTTTATTGGGTGAATTATTTTTAAAATTAGATAATTTATTATCATGTATTTTTATCATTAATTTATTATATATTTATTTATTATACCTTTATTAAGGTGTGGGACAATTAGGATGGTTTAATGGGGCTTGATATTTTTTAGGTGGTAATTATTATTCAACATTTTAAGTTTAAAAATGGGGGATATAGAGGCTATTAGATAGTATATATTACCTCTTACTATATATTTTGGTCAGAATAGATTACCTAGAGAATTACCATGGATTCTTTTATAGACGAATGGCTAGGTTATGACTGATATAGTGACAATTTTTTACTCTATATTTATTACACAATATTTTGAATGACATCCTTATTTAAGGGAATTAATGTTCCATCTAGAAAACCTAATGGGTAAAGGGTTTACCTATATAATATTATTACCATGGTTTTCTAATGTTATATTCTCTGACATGTGTGTTTAAATTTCATGTTTTTGTATGGATTCATAGAGGTTTAACTATGAGATGATTAATAATTGGTATCCACGTCATCACGTTGACATATGATTCGATCAGTTGAAGGGAGAAATATTATTATTAGAGATAAATTTTAGGTTATAGTATCACAAAGTTCTAGTGAGATAAACAAATATTCTATAAATTTATTTTATTAGTATGTATGGGTCATGTGATTTCCGTGGGATTTCATTCAGTATAACAAATAGGAATGTGTATTTTATAGGCCTAATTATGTAACACTATGATATTTTTGAAAAGGGAAAATTATTTTTGACAATGTAATAGAAACATAAATCAATTCTTATATTGAATTAAACACAAAACTATGTTTAGCTGGCATTACAAATCACCCCGATACTTTTATTTTCAATAGCATTTTCAAAAAATAACTGATCTTAAACATCCCATGATATATATTACTGTTATAATGCAGCCATTAAATTGAACAGTAGGAATAGTATTAAATAATCATGAAATATATATATATATATATATATTAATCAATATTAATTAAAGATGAATGTTCAGTATATAATCAATCAATTTTTATTAAATTGATTTTATTCTTCATAAATATGCATTCTTCAAAATTGATTATAATTTAATTTCATGCAAAATTAGTGCAATAAGTTTTTGGAAATTTAGTAAAATTTATTTGGAAAATCTAAATTCATTTATATGGGATCTTAATATCAACATTTTTTCTGTGAAATTTTGTTACATTTCAGAAATGGTTGGTTTCAATTAATAGTGAAATGTACTGATTTTTTTAAAATTTATTTTATTTTCAATAAATAAATTAATATAAAATTACTAATATAATTTTAATATATTTTTATGTAATATAATTATAAGTTATTTATATTATTCTTAGTTAATTACTATTTAATGAACATTAAATTGGTAATTAATATAATGATTTTTCGGTTTAAAAACAAGTTTTTCTAATAAAATGTTTTAAAATAAAAAATGTTTCACCATTATTAATTATTAAAGAATACCATAATAATAATTTTTTGAAATGAAAGGTATATAATATATATATTTATTTATTTATTTATTTTTTTTCATTCATTTATTATTATTAGTCATAGATTTAATATATAATAATAATTTTCTAAAAAAAACTATTCTTAAATACTCATTATCACACAATGTCTATTTAGTCAATAAAATTTTTAATATTTTTTGTAATTTAATTAAATAATATATATTAAATATTTTGAATCAAACTAATTTATTATTTTTAATAAGAAAAAAATAAATTTTAGATATAAAATAATAGTGAATGATATAAAAATTAATTACCACGGTAATCATAAAAAATGATTTACCAGGTGTTAAACTATCAAGATAAGAGTGAAAATTATCTAAAATAATATCTTAATTTTATTGATGGATTTTCTTTAAAAACATTACACAAATTTCTATAAAATAATTCAATTCATTTTCACTTTCAATTGAATTTTTCCCATATCATAAGTTCTTTAAAGAAAAAGTTCAAAAAAACATTTCATCATTTTAAGATATATATTTCTTTGGTATAATGAAAGAAACAACATTGGTTATATTATACATTTTATTCTGAAATATAATTTAGGTTTCATTTATCAGAATAATTAATCTTTAATTTTTTGGGATTAATTAGTGACATAAAATACTTATGAATGGCCAACACAATAAATATTTAGTTAAAAAAATAAAATGAGTAATACTAAAAATAATAAAAGGGAAGTAAATTAAATTATTTATTGTGAGACATTATTTATTAGAATAATATAAAATTTTAAATTTTTTTAAGATTAATATATTCTAATTCCATCAATTTCTAAATATTTATAAATCCAATTTAATTGAATAATGTCAAAATTGACATTAATGTTATTTTGGGATTAATTATATTTTATTAAATGATTTAAAAGTACTAACAATATTGTATTCTACCAAGAGGAAATTTCAAGGGTTATAAAGAATAAATATGTTCCATTATAGGACCAATTGTTTTGGTATACTGAATATATTTACCCCAAATAAATGAACTATTTTAGGAAATTTAATATTAAAATGATGTTTGTTCACGATCACATGCTTATGGTAAAATAACCTATAAACCAAAAATGAATTTTTATTAAATAAATTAGATTTCAAACATATAATAAATGTGTAAATATTATAAATTATAGAACATTATAGTTAAGGATTAACATATGAATTACTTATACTAGATAATGTGTTACCATAATGAAAACCCAAAATGAAAAATCAAATAATGAAACTTATATGTTGAGGAATAAATTGTTTCAAACATGTGATTTTTTGATTTTATGATATATAGATAGACAAAATAATCCCAAAAAATGTTATATAATCATTAATGGATCCACAATATGTAATATTTACCTCCATATTTTAAATACTCTTGAGTATTATAATGAATGCCACGCCTCCCCAACTATAAATGGCTACTCAGTCCCGAAACCTACTCACACATCTCATGACTTTTTTCTCAAACATACCAATACCAAATAAATTCTCAAATTACATAAATACATCCTAGATTCATTGTTTTTCATTGAAATACATCCTTTTAAGTATTTAGTGCAAACCTAAGGAGGATACCTAAAGAAGAAGTAATGTTATTCAACAAGGGTCTTTATTATAATTCATTATCTAGGTAATAATATTTTTATAATACATAAATGATATAAAAACAATAATTATATTAAATATGATTATATTTAATTTTATGTTAATTTTATGACCTCAAACCATGCACATTTCCAACAAATGGGTTACATAATCATCATTCGTTTTTACATAGGACCACCACCTCACTAAACAAGGCCATTTGCCTCCATTACCACCTCTCATGGCTTGGTATGACGATGGATCAAAATTTGTTATGAGATATTTATAAAATAATTATAATTGTAGAGTCATTATGTTATATACAATCTTTTACATTCCATCACATAAGATACATGAATTCATCACTCATGTGTACGGAGAACTTCTACATCGTGAAGTGATATGATTCGATTTTCAATAACTTATTACATGGGAGGTAATACATATATATATATAATAAATATATGTTTATAAATTTAATATTTTATTATTTTAAATAAATATTTATCTTTTTGGATATAAAATATATCACCTTATGTTAATCTATTCATTTATTGAGAAAAATGATAAGGTTGTTCGTGGATGTGTTGACAACCACCTCCTTGATGTGATGTGATTTTCATAATCACCAAATCATATGAATGATATAAATTATGAAATATTATAAAATAATATTTTATTTATGATATTATGATATTTATTTAATTAAAATATATTACTTAACATATTTCTATAATGATCATTAAAAAATTGAAACGTCCCTAATATGTGTGTATGTCCTACCCTCTCTATGATTGTATCATTAATATAATTTTCATATTCATGCATAATAATGTGTTTCTGAATAATTATTTATTTTTTAATATGATTTTTATTTCCCTATTATTATTCTTTAAATGTTTAAAAAATTTAAACTTTTACTATATTTCGGCCACTTTAGTCATTTTTTACAGAAAATCTAAATTTGGCCAAAAAATCTGACATAAAAAATAATTGATTATGTAATTTCATATGACACAATAATATGTAAAATATTAGTAACAATAAAAAAGAAAATAGTTAGCATGAAATTAATTAATCAACATAAGCTAATTAGTCAGTAACATAATGAACAAGCATGGTAAATTAGACTCAAGGTAAGGGTTCTTATCATCTCGCTTTTATTTCATTGATATATAAGCTATATTGACCACTTTGAAATTATGTGTCTTGTATATACTTAATGTAAATAATTTTTATCATTATTATATTTAAATTTATTTGTATTTAAATATCATTTTATTTATCACTATTTCATTGGGTTTATGGTTTCAATGTCACAAAATCGATTATAGTTTTTTGTTTCAATTTTCATTCTTTGAGAGGTATATTATGTTATACACCGTTCACATTTTAGGAGGAGCATGTACTCTTCATTGAAAATGTTCAATCATGAATATCCTTATTATTATTATATTTAATGTTTTGTTTTATTTTATACCATCATTTGGATTAGTAATCAACGCTAAAAAAGTGGTAATATTCTTTTGTAACAATCTCATCACATATTAAGTTTGTTTATGATTCTATATCTTATGTTTAAATCTTATAATTATCATGAATTCTCTTATACTATTGTAATTTATGATATATATATGTAATTTCACCATTTTACCACTCTTTGTTTCTAATATTGTTTTTGAGAATGTGTTTTTATGAAATTACAAAAAAAAATTACGCTTCAATGAGAAATCAATTTTCTTCCAAAACCATATTTTCTATAAATGTCATAAAAATGTTTATACCCTTTTCAAAATGGTTAATTAAAGAAATTTTCACCGATTTTTTTCTTTCCAATTTTTTTTCAAAGTTGTATTATTTTAATTTTCTACTCAAGTAACGTTTTTATAACATTTTACAATGAAAAATGAATTTACAATACAACACGAATGGGATTACCTACCAAAATTAAAATCGTTTATTTGAAGCATTAATTGAAATTTCATAGGGTTATTTTGAAATAATATTTTTCTAATAATTTTTAAATTCTTGTAGTATTTATATAAATTATTTTCCTGGAAAATGATATTCCTAATGTTATATGTTTTAAAAAGTGAATTTTTGAAATGAAATTGTTATTGTCACCTAGAAGGTGTTTAATATTATTTTAATTCAATTTCCATTAATCAAAATCCAAAACCCTTGTTATTACTTATAATCTAATTTGGATATTTTATAAAGAAACTATCCTCATTATTTCTCATGATAGGTTGTTATTAATTACAATATATTTTTAGCGAATCCATTTCGTTATCATTGGTTAATGATGTTTCAAAGTGATTGTAATGGAGACCAATTTTTTTCATGGGTTAATCTTGTTATAAAATAAAATGATAATTTTTAAGTGTTTTATGATGAATTATTGATTTAAATTATCTATTATATGTTTCATTGATAATATATATGAAGATTTCACCCTGATATCATCAGGTGTGGATTTTATATCTTATATTATAGGTGTGCCTAGCAAATGATCCAGTGAACTGTGTAATGATAATGTTCACCATAAAAATATTATTAATTATTCATATGGTTATTCAAATTTTTAAGGGTTTAGTAAGGGTTCTATGATGGTTCAATAAAGGTTCAATGATTATTTTCCAAGATACCTATCTTTTTTATCTTTGATTTTTATATGTTTATAATGTTTCATTTGATCAAGATTTGTATCACATGGCTTATAAGTATTGATTATTATAAGCCATTCCATTGTTAAAGACTTATTTCGTTGTTTTATGTTGGATGATATTTTTATTGATGGGTATGAATATTAATATGGTATACTCATGAAATTTTATTATGTCATCATACCGCTATAATCTTCTTATACTAAAGGATGTCTTTCATTTATTAATTATTATGTTTATCCTAAATTAGAATTCATGATCACCTATATTATGTTTCCTTTTCCCTAGTTCATAATGAATGAATATGAATAACATATGTATATATAGAATTTCATTATGAGGATTCATGATGTATTAATTTGAAAAATAAAATATTGGTTACGTGGGATAAAAACTCAATTAATGTTATGTGAATTGTATATAATGGAGCTTTTCCAAATTCCCAAAAAATCTAAAAATAAGAGTTCCTCAATAATTTAAGTTATCAAATTTTCCAATTTTATGTAATAGAGTTATCATGGAATAATATTTTTCATAATTATCATAATAAAACCTAGAAATGATAAATTTGACAATTTTAGTATCGTATCCGAGAGTGAATATTCTCGGTTTTCATATTTTGTATCAACAATCAGATTAGATAATATTTTTAAGTATAATTTTTTAATTTGAGGTTAACATAGGAGTTATGGAAACCATATTTGGTTGAGTTTAATTGGTATAATGGTCTCTTGGCATTGTTAATCCTTACAGACATGTGGTTTAAAGTTTCAGAGTCATAGCATTTGTCACACAAGAGGTTACTCTCGATGAGGTTTTGAGTAGAGGGTTTTCTTCTAATCTTCACTCTAGAATTGGATGTTTGAGAGGTTATGGATATTACATCAGTTCCAGGCCCATAAATTCTTGCACAGGAAAACATGCCAATAGTGAGGAGTAGAAGAAAACTTATCTCATTGTTTATTATTCAGGGTAGGGTCTCTTCTGTGATTTCATAATGGTGTTTAGAAATTAACTTTTGTACCATGGTGGTTTAGTTGTTTTGAGTCATGAAGTCTTGTATGGTTTCTCAATTTTTCCTCAAAATTATCTGAATAAAAAAATGTAATTTTCAACCAGTTGTAAAATGTTTTACGTTAGTAATTCTATATGAGGAAATATTGTAATGGTTTGGGGTGTTTGTAACCACTAGGATCTACATGATATGTTAATTTGGGTGTAATAATTTATTATAATGTTTAAAATAATGAAGGGGACAACATCAAGGCCAAGTGAAAAAAAAATTCATCTATAAAGGTTATGGGAATTGAACCCACAACCGAAGGGAGTGTATGGTGTATCACCCACCGCGGGACTACATGATTCCCCAATGATTATTCCATTCATATAAATATAGATAAAATTTATTTTTTAATTATATGGGACAATATTTGAGTAACTATTGTTTGTCTAACTATTGTTAATATAAGATCACATAATTATGATCATTTGGATTTAAGCATAGCTAATAATTTTTGGAAGAATTTTAAGGATAGTTATGTATATAATTAATTGGTTTGAACTTCAAGTATTAATATTGATTTTTAGTACTAATATAATATTTATAGGATTATAAATTTTTGGAATTATCTTGAAATCTGTTAATAGTAATGGTTTTTTTTGTTCTCTAATAATTGTTGGAATAGATTGATCTCCTCTTTTATGGTTATATAGCATTTAAGAGTTTCATTTATTGCATAGGTATTAAAAATTCATCTTGAAAACTAATATATTTTAGAAAAATATGATATTATGGTGGAAATTGTGGAAAATATTAAACTCTACTCATTATGTATATTTCTATATTCTCTTAGTCTATATAGTGAAAAATTACACAACTCCAAGAAAAGGATGTTGAAAAAAATGTTATCTAAGTACCTTCATATCTGAGGAATTATATGGACTTCTACATCATCATTGATTCATGGGATTGAGTCCCATAACATTCCATTGATCATTCACATGATTCGTATCAATGAGCTCATTCAATCTATTTAATTATTTAAGCTTCTCCACCAATCCTCCAATGTTCCCTTTTTCAGAATCTAATTTTTTTAATCGATATGAACATTATACATCACTTTATGTTTCATTAATATGGTATTTTATTAAAACATTCATGATGTGGTTTTACAATAAAATTATTTTTGAAAGTCCAATATGTTATTATCAGGATAAATATCAAATTATGAGGATGTAATTTATAAAATGGGGGAGGATGTATCACCCAAATATTTTTAGGAGAAGAAAATATTATCCATTAGTGTAAAGAAAACAAAAAAAATTTGTTTATATTATAGTACACACAACATTAAATTTACCATTTATTACATGAAAACCTGAGATTTTTATGTTCAATAGTGTATTAAACATGAAACAACGAAAGTTAATGTCCCATGAAATATATTACTGTCTTAATCACCTCTATCTAAAATTCCAACAATCCATCAAATATTTTAAATATATATTTAAAATAAAATTATATTTTAGATATTATATATAACTATTATTCTTATAAACATCATTCTATATAGAGTTAAAATGATGAATAATCATATTAAAAAACCATATCTTCATCATCCACAATGATATCAGAATCTTTCCCACAAAAATATATAATTTTTATTCTAAGCAGCATAAGAGGATCAGATTCCTCTAGTTTTACTCTTGTTATATCTATTATAAAAATATAATCATCCTACCTAACATCAATCATTTTTTTAACAAATGTGTTCTTAGGTATTTATTCTTCTTCCATTATCAGTATTAACTTTTTAAGGATACTAATAATGTGGTATTTTATCAATTTATCTCATTTCCTATAAATTGAATCACTAACTTCTATAGGAATTAACCATCAAAAATAATTTTTAATCCTTTTCATATATTTTTCTATTTATAGATCAGCTTTATATATATATGATTCTTTCAAATCTACATAGGGTTCATCATCCATAAAAATAGGTTCTTCATAGTCATCTTTAGAAAAAATATCATCACTTTAATGTCCAACAACGTCTTCAAAATATATTTTTCCATTAAATTTTTTTTTTCCTCATTATTATATTTATTAACAACTAGAGAAGAAATCTCTGTATATGAAATTCTCTATACTATTCTTCATACTACTAAACATCCACAATACATTATTTCATACAAATGTTCTTGAAAATCACATGTAGAAGACAGTGCAACAAAGTCACCCTCAAATAATGTAGGAATTTCATATCTTTTATTTTGCACTAATTTGAAATTAGATTATTAAGGAGTAGGTCCTGAAAATTCTAATTTTTAGGAATAATCCCTTTCCAATAGTATTTATGACATGAAACATAATTTGTTTATCCTCACTAAAATATAATCTGACATTGTCATACAATAGTTTATGCATCCTCCTATATGGATTGAATATTCATGAATATTTATTGAAAAAAATACATATATATGTGAATGTACCAAGGATGATTAAATTTAATACTGTATATAAAAATACAGATTGTGAATATCTGGATGAAAGACATGTTTAAACTCACCTTTTAATAAATAATCACAGTTTAGATGAACATGACCAAAATATTCATTTCATCTTACAAGTAATTGACAATTATTTTCTCTACAACAAGAGAATAAAAGAGAGATATGCTTATCCTAGATTGCTAGATACCATCTACATTAACCATGGATGAACTAAAGAGAAATCATCCATCATGAGTATAGAGAAGAACATAATAAATTTCAACAACTAATATATATATAGTATTTCCATTAAATTATGATATGAAAAAATATTCCACATTTTTCATGATCAACATAAAATTTTGGTACAACTATATAGACGCGTTCTTCTAAAATACTTTAGAACTCTTATCATTTAGGAAATACATTCATTCGGGTAAGTTTGTTCTATTATACATTAATTAATTTATGTTTTCTAGGTGGGATATTTCAAAAACAATTCTACTGTGAACATTTTATAGAACTCACATCCTCTTAAATATTTATAAATCTCTCTCTGCATCCCTACCACATTTTCTATTTCTCAAAAGTAATGATAGATTATTATGTGTAATGGATTTTTCTATGGTACAAATGGTTTCGGATTAGTGACAATATGTTCATAGGTTTGTGAAAGTTCAACATTTTCCACAAATTTATTGTTTATTTTTTGAATACATAGAGTCTCCTAATACTTGAGATATAAATAAATAAATAAATAAAATATAAAATAAGAAGGAGAGTGTTTTACATTGTTGCTTAATATATTATATAATCTCTTTAAGAATAATATTTAAAATAACACACCCCAAAATAAATTAATGAAATAATCAATCAATCATAGAACTGAAATTGAGATGAAATAATTTAAAAATCAATAAATATAGTTTTATTTTAGTAAAATTAAATTTATCAATGATAAATGGTTTGATAAATTTAATAATTGAATTCAAATATATTTAAATTCCACAAAAACATCACCCAATTGGGAATGATTTCATAATAAATGATGTCTCAAATCAATATTCATATTCCATGAATGATTTTTTAAAACTTTTATCTTTATGATAGAGAAATTATTGTTTTATTTTATTGAAAATTACTAAAATTAACTATAAATCCCATTACGGGTTGATTCATCCTTAAAAAATAAGCCCAAAAATACTAATTGAAATATATTCTACTTAAATAGTTGATAATAAAAGTGATTTTTTAATTTTACATGGACAAGAAACTATATATTTCTATAAAAATGACAAGTTCTACAAGTACATTTTATCTCTAGTATAAAACCACCAAAATTTTCAATAGATATGTAATTTTTATAAAAATTATAAATTCTTAATTAAAAGTAATATTTAAGTTATTTATATTAAAAATTTCTAAAAAATATTAGGGAATATATTAAAAGATATTAATTTTTATTACCTTTTAAATACTGCACATAGAAAATATGAAAATAAAAAACTACTTATGATTTTTCTTTGATAAATTAAACTCCCAATTACTCCTATATACATCTTTTTATCAACAAGTTTTCTAGCCTAATCTAAATGAATATTAATTTTTGAACTCAGTATAGATTTTTATATCTTACTAATTTTATGTCCAAATAATTTTAATAAATAAATAATGTATTTAAATTTATTTAAAATATTATGAAACTCATATTGGTACATTTAAAATATAATTAAATGGTTTAACTCACCCATCACGATCAATTCAAAATCATTTTACTAGAGTTCTAAAAATGCATTATTGATCCATTTATTTCAAAACCCACATGGGAAAAATATTTTATATAATTATTTTTAATTAAATTGGTGACTTAGAAACCCAAAATAAAACCAATTTATTAAAATAATTGTTTTCCATTAATACTAATCTCTATGATCTCATTTAATAACATATAATTTATTATAATGTTTCAGAAAGAAATATTTATAATTAGGGTCTTCGAAATGAACAGCCCCAATTAAAATTCCATTTAGAAGAAAATATTTAACTAAAATATGATATAATTTAAAATACATATATTATTCAAATGATAAAATATTTCTAATTACCTCAAACATAGAAATAGAAAAAAAAATTCAAAATATATTCCATCATAATAATTAAAACCATTGGTAGCTAATATATCCATATTCATAGTAATCACACCTTGATCATCCTACATATTTAAAATTAACAACATAGTTATAAAAGTAGAATAATCATATAGTATGTTAATTAATACCCAAACCTATTTAAAAATGGTTCAATTATTCATGCATTGAAACCACACATTTTTCATCTCATTAATCTTATATTATTTTATTAGGGTCTAGTTGAGGTAAATGAAAAGAAACACAGATATATTTTTTACAATTATTCTAGTACTATGTCTGTTATCTAATATTAATATAATAGTTTAGAGATGATGATTTTTAAGGGTTGTAGGTTGTTTAAGAAGGAAACATCCATGTTTTCCTGTTTCTTCTATTTTATTACAATATTTACCATAATTAGGTACCAATTATAAATTCTTTTTTAATGGGAGGATCAATAATTATTGTTTTAAATAATTAGTAATTCCATCTTCAGGATTCTTTATATGATCAAAAGGGAAACATTAATTGAAATCCACATGGTTAGATTACTTATTAAAATTATAATTTTTATTATAAAATCTATAGGAATGACAAGTAGTAGAATATCCTTGGATAATTCCTTTATCATATTTTGTATTTAATATTCCAAGATTTTTCATCTTATTAAATATATAAAAATTTCACCAATAAACATTAAAGTATCTAGCTATGGGGTTTCAACTATTACATAGATCATGGGGTTTTTTCATCAAGATAGAACTTAATATAACTCAATTGATGTCATATAATTTTTTGTTGATATATTCATTCCAAAAAAGAATAGATACTCAATTTCACCCAACATTGTTTTTTAAATCTCATGAAATTTCTTATTTCATGTTTTAACAACACGAGTTTATTAAGATGTTCTAGGGAAAAAATATATGATTAATGACATGTTTTTTAGAAAACAATTTCAAATAGTGATTAAAAAATTCTCCCCCAAGATCACATCTCAAGGGAATAACTGTATATCCTTTTTCATTTTGAATAATATTATAATATTTAATTAAAACATCACTACCGTTACTTTTATTCTTCATAAAATAAAGAAATGTAAATCGTGGAATATCAATAACAAAGGCTAAATGAAGATATTTACCAATTTTGATTATAGTTAATTCAAGAACACATATATCCATATGAATAAGATTAAGTGGTAAATATTGGGAAATATCCTTTATTTTATTAAAACATGATTTATGTTTTTTGACCATTTGGCATGAATGAAATGATTTTTTAGAAAATTCTATGTGAGGTAAAAAAAATTAATATTATTCATTAAAAATGACTTCAATGAATATGTGTTATAATGTCCATTTATTTTACTGTAATTCTATGATTCATAAATTCATCACTCAAGTAGATAATATAATTTTTACATAAAAAATAAAGATATAGTGTGTCAATTTCGTTATTTCTTGGTGATTTAAATTTTAAAACCATAATTTTAAAAACAATATAATAATTATAAGAAAAATAAATTGAATATACATCAACACAATGTTTAGAAATATATATCATGTTATGATTTTAGTATTAATAAAAATTACTATCCTGATGTGGATTTAATTAGGTTCTCAAAAATACCCAATACCAATAATAACCTATTTATGATTTTCATGACATTTGGATATTAATCAATAGATTATTTGTGGTCAATGAAGGATGTAAAATATCTAATAATATTAAAAAATACTATACTAAAACAATTTCACATGTCTATTAGTGTAGGCTTATTCCTCCCATAGAAAATTAATAATAATGATTTTTTGGATCCCAGATACTATTGGGTCCATTGCGGTTTTCTAAAATGATTAAGGTACCCAAATATGCTTACAATTTCTTGAGTTTGTAGAGTTAAAATTAGGTAATTTTTTTAAATAAAAACACTATTTCTTCCACATATATGAGGATTTATTAGAGGAATACTATAAAAATTATTATTTTTTCATAACAACAATATGTCATATTAGGCATATTTCAATTTTTGGATACTATGAATAATGTAATATTAAAGACATTATTTTTTCAATTTAATTTATATGACATATTGTTTTTATATTTTCATTGTTTCTCAAATCAAATTTTTTAAACACTTGTACCCCTTAGTAGAATCACTATAATCTTCCTTTGTATTTTGAAAATTAAACATTAATTATTTTATCTTTTATTCAAGGACAACATTACTTGATTCATATTGAACTATTATAAATTTCGGTTCATAAATATTTTTTATATAAAGATTATTATTATTGATAACAAAATCACATGATTTTTTTGTCTTCTTGTTTTTATTCAATGACATAGAATTTATATTCTAATATTGATGATTACTCATTTAAATTGTTAAAAGATAAATTTTTAGATACTGATTTATAAGAATAATAACATGTAAAATATACCACTTCAAATCGTTTCACGAAGCACATAGTTTTCCATAGAAGAGATGCTTCATCATTAGAATTAGAAATCGGTTCATCACTATATTCATATAGTATGCACCATGATTATTCCATAACATCATTTTACTTATTACATTTTTATTTCTTTGTATGCATATTTAAATACATAATTTAATACTTATGATAGGCTAAATTGGGTTTAAATTCCTAGTCTTCTTGGGCTCATAAAATTATATTTTACTAATATTTCTATAAAACATTTTTTACATTTTAATGTATTTTTTTAATCCTATTATCTTAGTATTAAACTTTATGACCTTAAAATAAAATAAAACAAGCTCATAAAAAGACTCTACATTTATTAAATTCTCTTAATCAGATGATCGTTAAAATTTTGTTCCTTGTTTTTATTCTCATATATTGACGTGGATCAATATAAATTAGTATTCTCCCTTTTAATCAATTTCTTATTTTTTCCATCTACTCCCATTTCAACATTATTCATTATGAGTGTACCAGTAAGATCTTTGATGTCTAAATATTCTATTTTAGAATAAAACATAATAGTAGATCAAATTCAACATAAATTGGATGGTATAACTCAAAAAACATTTAACTCATGATCTGGTTTAGGTGTATATGTTCCTAACATAGACATGATATTTTTTATTTCATTCATTAATTAGTTGTTCTATGTATTTTTTTACCAATAACCATTCTGAATGAATCACACATTAACTTCATAATGTTATACCTAGGATTCCTAATATTATTAACACCTTCATAAGAATCATTTATATTTTTCCACATTTCATGTGTTGTACAACATTGGGAAACTGTATTGAAGTCATCTGGATTTAGAGAACTTATGATGGAATTATTAGCTTTATAGTTTAGATCAAATTTGTTTTCAATAGTAGAATCCCTTTTTTCTTGTTCTAATTTGGGGACCATTTAATGATTGATTATATAAAAATAATATTTTAGACTAATATTTTTATAATAGATAATAAAATTATAAATTCAATTTTTATCGATTTACCCTCTAAGATATGTGTCCCTAATTATATACACTCACTATATATTCTAGGCACTATCTCTATTTGAAAATTATCTTGACTACTTCATCATTTTATAGTTGAGACCTCTGGAGCCTTAGACTTTAATACCAAATATTGATCTAGAGGGAGTTTCAAAACAGCTCAACATGGCGGTTAATTGAGTTCAAATTTTTTTACAATAAATAGTGGCAGGTATTGAACTATTATTATCTTTTTAATAAGAGTATAGTGAATGAAAATAAAATAAAATAACAGGATATTTTTAAAGTGGTGTGAGGAAGAAGAATCTCCTAGTCCACTACACCAATGTTTTCTCCCAAACCATGATAATTTTTACTATATATGTCATATTCATAAGGGCATTAATAGTTTACAAAAGTAATAATAAATTGTTACAAAAATTATCCAATATATTTTACCAGGATCTCCCTTTGTAAATTTCTTATATCTAATATTTACATAAGATAAATCTTTAGAATATAGATAAATACTAATCACATAGTTGAAATATACAATTGGAAGAAAAAGAGAGATTATTATAGGGAAAGAATAATACTTCAAAGATCATCTCTAAAAGATCTCTTGATATATAAATATATTGTTCTCAATGTAGATTAGTTGAAATTGTATTTTATCCTATAAAAGAATGGAAATAATTTGTATACAAGAAAGATTATAATTTCTCGATCTCTTTAAAGAATACTCTAGATCACGAGTCTTCTTTCTTTGTCTATTGTTCTATATCTTATTATCACATTTTAATTTTGAATTTTAAACTTGATATATAAAATAATTCTCTAGGTTATCTTGAATAAAAAAAAGATAAGATTTATTCCCATAAATTGAACTTGACTCTAATAATAGAAATTGAAAATATCATTTTTGAATATAAAAGTGGACTTCAATAGAACTATACCACTACTCAAAAATATACATTTTAATTAATTAATAATTATTTTAACATCCATATTAATTTATGAAAAAAAATAACATTATTCATAGGCATTGGTAAGTTTCCTACAATGTTAATAATAAACATAAAATAATTATGTTTAATTAATTCAGAATTGAATGGAATTATATTATTTTTAGTTTTTTTTCTAACATGACACATTCATAAGAATTAACAAAATTTGAAAATAGAAACATTAGAGAAAACTTTTTGATTGAAAAAAGTATTCATGATTCTATAAAAATACTTCACATATAATATTTCACACATTCATAAGATTATATTAACATGGTAGAACAATATAAGAAGAATTTTTTTTAATAAAATAAATTCATTCCTCAAATGATGTTTTGGTTCTACATCAAATAAATCATTACATTGTATGATAATTGATATTTTACTAGTTTAAAATTATAAATCTCTTATCTTATAATAACATTATTCTTCCACATATAATAAATAACATTTATCAATCATTCGTTGAATCTTTTACTAATGTAATCTGAATTAAAGAATAAACAAGTTTATTTACTCATAAATTAATTTACTTTCATAGAAAATATAATTCTTTCAATTGAAATAAAAATTACATCCCAGGTGATAAATTACCAAATCATGTAATAAATAATCATCTCATATGATATTTTCCAAAGAAAATCTTGTCAAACATAAGGAATTCAAATTTAATGAAAATATTTCAAAATTAAGTATTAAATTATTGAAAATGAATAATGGCCTAAAAAATCATATTAAGAGTTTATTAGATAATTTTTTTATTTTTGAATATTAAAAAATAATAAATATTTAGATAAGTGGGAATATAATTATATTATCATGTTATTTTCATATAATATGACTTCATTATCTTACACCTATATTCATGTTATTTTGTACAGGACCCAATATCTCAGTTGATTAAGATTTATTGACTTGTTTACTTGTTTTACCCCTTTTTTGGGGATTATGCTCCATCATTTCCACTATTTCCACATTTCCCTATTTGATTATGGAGACTATAATAGATTTATATATTTACCACTATTAAGGTTTCTTTTTAAAATTTTATTATATTGTAAAAATTGTTTTGTATTATGTCCCTTGTTCATAATGATATTTAACTTTTGATTGATGGAATTGGTTGTAATTAATTTGATGTATTAAAACAATTTATATTTAGAACCAAATCCATAAATATATGATTATGGGGATATTAATTATTAAATTTTTAATAATTTTATTGGTGAATCACTAATTTAGAGATATTTGGTGGATCATTATTTATATGTGTACTAAGGTTTCATAGATTATACAAATTCATAATATATAGTATGCTCAATGAATATGTATATTCTGGGTATAGGATATGTCATGACATGCATGTTGTGATAATGATTATCATAAAAAATTTGATATGACATTATTTTCTCTTTTTTTAAGGGTGTAGAGAGCATTGGGAAAACTAATTACGTTAAGCATAGCATACCATCATTTTTAAAGTTGGAAATATGTGATTATGATTTATGTTTTGGGGTTGGATGAATGAACGAGTGTTCAATATTTTAATAGAAATTTGAAATTTTATATAATTTTAGTAATGTTTACATATAAATATATTTATTCTAAATGTATTTCAAGGATAAAATTTAGATAAATGTATGATAGATCATGACAAACTTTTATAGAATTGTTAGTGTCGAAGATTCATCCATGATTAAATTCAAACTAATGTTGGAGATATTTATTTATATTCATGTGATTTAGAGAAGTTATTATTGTACCCCATATGTAGAAATACCAATTATGAAATATGTAGATTATAGTTTTTAGAATTCATGGTAGGTAATCATGTAATTTTGTGAGTGTCACCTTGTTTAGGAAATTAGCGATTATAAAGACATTGGATGATATAACTGTGATTCAATGGTCTATTTGAGTTCAATGAAAGGGTTTTTCAAGTAACATATTGACTAATATTTCCACAATGATGAATTTATATACAAAATTATTCCTTGTATATCTTCTTCATATATATGAGTATTTCCTCACTCATGTGATTAGATAAGATGATGGGAAGTTGGATTTTATTGTATTTTTCAAGGACTAACTCACAACAATGGTGGAAGAAATTGTACATTCACTATGTGGGATGATAGTAACCCATATACATATATAGTATGGATATTGATGAATAAAATATGAAGTTAGGTATTTTATAGTGGATATGAGAGCTATGTGGTAATCATTTTTCAACATTGAGGACTAATGATGTATCTTTAAAGTGAAATTGAGTATTATTGGGATGATATAAAACTAGATTTATTAAGTTTAATAAGATTTTTTTTAGTTAATAAATATTTATTTTTATGTATTTTGTGTGTATGATTTTTTGGTAAAGGATGTGAGAATAAATTAGATAAAATATCATTGGTTATAAGATGAAAGAAATTCACTAGATACCAATACAAACACAATTGTATAATATTAGTTACCCAAAGATGTAGTATAAAGTATTTTTTTCTAAAGAGATAACTAGATATCTTTTAAGGGAGGACTAAGTACCAGGAGGAACTTGTGATATTTTTAAAAATTTTAATTAAATACATTTATAAGTAAAAATGTTATTGCATACCTCCTTTCCAAAACAGTAGCATCACAAATCACCCAAGCATCTATTTCCTATCTTTTTATTCCTTCCAAGGGGTATATCATATTCATTAGTGACAAAATTCAAATATCTTTTATTATGTTGGATAAAATGTGGTAGATCTATCCTTATCATCCCATCTATTAATGATTTATCATTTTACTGTGTCATTACTCAACAAATTTTATTAATTTTTGGGGTGTTTGTGATTTTTTCATATTCCAAACAATAATAGTTGATTATTCAAATGTTAATTTATAAGTAATATCCTATCAGTAGACAGAATGTTTTTCCTTGATTTTTATCATGTTTGATATTATTTATTTTCATTCTATGAGGTGTATCTATTGTAGAGTATGTATAAATGCCCGTGATTGGTAATAAATAGGGTACCATTATATGTTGACTTCTGTCTAAATTTTATATAACTCCTGAAAAGATGTAAAAATCAAATATTTATTTACGATCACAATCATTTATCGAATTTTTAATGATTATATTTATTGTATTTTAGTTATTATATTTGAAAAAAAGGAATCTACTAGAGAAAAAAAAGGAATAAACACAGGTGTGGACAGTCATTTTGAAGACCCTCACTCGGAAATACCACTATGAAGATAGCTTATGACCAACATAAAACTACTAACACAATAAATTATCTATTGTAGAAACCAGTCCACTAGATACCCAATGATGTGTCACTAACCACTTAGTGGTAGTGGATAGATCCATCATTTTTTTTATAGAAAACTCACCAGCTACCATGTCACATATAGAGGTTACCCGATGGAGAGAGTAGTAATTCAGAATCTTATAATAGTCATGTGGGATGTCTAATAAATTTAATACATATCAGTTAAACATGAATTAAATTTTTTTCTAAAAATATTGACTCATCTCTGTAGTGAACTTACTCAACCTAAAGCTCCTCTAACACCTATGAAGGATATAAATATATTTAATGGAACTCTTTAATCTTAATAAATATTAAAATTGTTTTAAACAAAATAATTATTAATCTGTACATAATAAAAATTTCAATATATTTTTAAGGTAACATAAAATATCGATCTTCAATAGGATATCAGGCTTCAACTTCTACAATCATTCTTATTTTCCATCTTGTTATTGAGATTTTTATCCCCTAATTGTATTCTAAAAGGAACCTATTTGATCTTATAATTCATTAGGTCATCATCAATAATAATATTTCTATTATCTATTGCGAGTTTAGTTATTTGTAATGGTTTCATATAAACATGAATCTATTTTCCATATATTATACATTATCTTCTCATTATAGTTAAAGTGAGGATTGTTTTTCTTTTCCTGGTTCTTTTCAAAACCAATGGATTCAACTTATTGTTAAGTTTCTTGTTTTATTTTCAAAATAAATATATTCGATAATTCATTGGTTTCATAAATATCATTAAATTAAAGGTTGTTATATAACCCTCTTAATACTCATTATTGGTAGTATACATAGGGGATCATTCTTGAACTTTTTTAACTCATTTATCAATGTGTAGAAAAATATATTTTGTTACATAATGTAATTTTTTTTGTTTCATCTATGATTTAATTACATTTATAATTACATTAATAAATAGATTGTTTTCATGATACTAACTTTTATTTTTTTGCATTATTCATCAATTTAATTAAATGAAAATTCACCCACTATATTGCCATTATACTACATCCAATGTTTGGTATTAAATAGTTATTCATGAATAGCCTTATTTTTATGGTTCTTCGGAGGGAAAATATATGGGTTAAGAGCCTTATTTTTATTATTCTAGAATATTTATTTAAAAACACATATGTTAATTTTTAATAGAGTGATTTTTTATCCTATATAAAAAAGTTTTTGTAATGTATATATTGATATTATTGAAAAATATGAAAAATGGGATCCTGATGATATTTCTCATTTTTAATAAGATATTAAATATAATAATTCTATTCCTTGTGGTCTAGACAAAAATAAGATTAATCATATATCTAATTGAATAACTAATCATGAAATATGTATAATATTTTATGTTTCTTATGATGTGAAAAATGTATTAAAATATATTAATCATGAAATTAATAGGTAACATTTTAATTATTTATGTATGAATATTAATGATTATATTATTGAGATATTTATGCACTTTCTTATCCCATGCAATTAATGAAAGTATCTTAGTGATAATTGTACCATATGAAAACTTAGGATTACTTTAGAACTACAAAATAAATGGGACCCAAAAGTAACAACAATAAAAAATTCCATATTTTATAATAATATACTAGTTGAGGAGCTCATTATACCTTTCATGAACTATGAGATAATAATGAAGTGAAAATTTGACATGGAAGCCAAATAATTTAGGGATAAAATTCAATTTATATTATATTAATTAAATATTACACATATGGAGGTTTTGATGTCGATAATATATCCATGAATACAAACAAGTTAATCTAAAAATGGAAATCATACTAATATGATAAAAAGAGGATGATCTATTTGAGTAGAATGTAAAATGCTTCAAAGGAAAAGAAAAGAACACCTATGGATGGAATTCCCCCAGATCAAAAATAATAATTAGAATAATAGGAATAAAATAATGAAAAAACAAGTTTTTATGTTGTAGTGAATGAGAAAATTCCATATTTACAAAAATAATCATGTGATGACAGGTGTGCTTGTATTGATGTTTAAGTTAGTAGAAAATAAAACAATAACATCTCTTCTTCTTCTACATCAAATTTGACTACTAACTCTACTTATTATTGTTACCTATGATATTAATATACAAAATATCTGCATTACCAACATGAATATGGTTTTTTAAAATTGAATTCAATATAAAAGGATAAACATAAATATTTTCATAGTAATAGACAAAAGGACTACATGAAATAGTTTTTTTTAAATTATCAAGAAAAATGAATATTTAAATGAATGTTTATGATATGAAATCAAATATTGATGATATCAAATATTCTCTCCAAAAATTTACCCATTATAGAAAAAATATAAATAAAATATCATATTTATAATAAAATAGAAATAATGATTTTAGAAATATTTTTTTATAATGATGGATCTTCAAAAAAATAATTTCATTAAAATTGTTTTTTGAAATCAGGTTTTATAATTATTTTACAAAAAAATGGAATTTAATTTATGAATGTAATTGAACAACCTCAATAATTGTATGTAAAATAACAAATTTACTTTATCCTCTGACTAATCCCCCAAATCTTATACAAAATATTTGAGTAAAAAATTCCCAGTTAAAAAAAATTTAGGGAAAAATTATAGCTACCAGAAATATTAATTTCACAATTTTATTGGAAAAAATCCTAAAGAGTAAATCATAGAAATTATCATTTTTATGGATAGTGTATAGTTTTAAAACATATTTGGGTAACCCACTAAAGTAAATCACCTGGAAAAATACAATGGATTTTATGACACATTTAGTTAAAATTTAGGAAGTTAAATCCTTAGTAAAGGTACTACCATATATCTCAATTTTTCACATATAACTGGAATTTTAATTTTTATGGATTAAAAAATACACTATTAAATATAATATTTTCATTTAATGGTTTTCTATTATCATTTAAAAAATCTTATTTCAATTTTTTTTAATTTAAAAATAATTTTTTTAAATTTTTCCCTCTTTTCAAATTGATTATACTATAAATTATATATATATATATATATTCTCATGTCAAATTTTTGAGCATTTGTTAGATTTATTCTTGTATTTTCATGAATCCTTAAAAATTAGTGCACACACAAACTCTCAATTTTCCCAACTAATATTATCTAGTATAATATTTACCATAATTTCATTTCAAAGTTAAATTTTTGTTTGAACTATTCTAACATAGTAAGAAACATAAAAATTATTTTTAACTAAATAAAAAGTATCAACATATAAGGGCCTTGATATTTCTACAATTAATATTTTTTTAAAAACCCATGTAAAAATTATTTGAGGAAAAAAATATTTTTTCTGATTGTTGGTGATTATAAAAATTCACACAGTTTTTTTATTGGAACACAAAAATAATTCTTATAAATTATTAGTTAGATTTACCCTAAATAATGAATATGATGAAGGAAATAATAAATTACATTAAAATTTATCCCTCGTGAAATATTGGTAATAATTATTTTGATGAATATTATGCTTTAGAATGTTATAGACATACGTTTTCCTCTCATATAACACCTAAAAGGACACAGGTTTTGAACGATGCAATTGAATATTTTATGAAATCTCAATATCCTTTTTGAAAATTTTCAAATTCACCCACTAATTTTTGGATGAGGTAGTAAATATCATTATTTATAACAAAAACCATGTTATCATAAAACCCATCCTAAAAAACAACTCTTATGAACATTGGAAAATTAATATTTTGAATTTTGTTTTCAAACTATTGGGATACAAATTTTATATTACTAACACTAAATCAAACAATTGGATATTTTATACAAAAATAAAATGAATACATATTTCATAATAATGTGAAATCACATATATCCATTGAGAAAATTAAAAATATAGTTGAATAATCCGTTCAAATTAAACTCAATTAACATATTATTAAAAATCCAAAAAATGAGAGGTTGTTGTGGATGACCATGAACCTTGGTCTTTAAAAAATATACCATCTCCTAAATATCATGTAATGTATTAATCATTTATTAATTTGATAAATTAATCCTAAAAAATATCCCAATATCATCACTTGAATAATATTATCAACATTGTAGAATCTAGTACTAATATTATAAGTTTTTTCATAAATAAGATTAAGAATAATTATTTTACTTCTCATCCTGAAACTCAAAAACAATAGTATGAAATTTATGATGTACATTGGTTACGTACAATGTAATAAAAGATAATAAATTAAAATGTGATAATTTTTTTACTCATGTTTAAATAACTAACAATTAAAAGATTATAAATACAAAATACATTTTTAAAAATAAATTAAATGAGAAATAAAAAATCAAACATAACGAGGATAAACTAATATCTAGAGGCTATAATCAAAAATATGTAATTGATTATATTGAAACATTTTGACCTATTTCTCAACTTGAATATATTAAAATCATGTTAGAATTCTCCATGCGTTTAAATATGAAACGTTTTTAAAGGATATTAATTTTTTTCCAACTTTTTTAAATCCTATTTTTTTTTGCAATAATACCAAATTTTTAAATTTTATTTTAATGTTAACCATGTCATTTTGTTATTTAAAACAATCCCCTAATATTAAAATGGTATATGAACTTGTTTTTTAATATTATTTTTATAATGTGGGAAATAAATACATAACATTATGTCTAATGTGTTGTTTTTCAAATAATCATTATATAAAAAGATTTTCTTGGTGATGTATTTTTTGATCAATATGTGAAACATTTGACAATAAATTTCAAATTATTATAAGAAAATAATTTGAAGTGAGTTTCCTTGGTTATTAAAAATTAATCCATGGTTTTATAATCATTCCAAAAATGTATTGAAATTATTATATACTAATAGAAAAACACTAATAAACTTATAATTTATTTTGTAATGTATTAATCAAATAAAATTAAAACACATTTGTGTAATTCTTGTAAACAACACTTGGTATAAATTGGTAAACTTGTGTAATTTGTTTTGTAGAAGTATGATTAAGAGTCCTATTTACATAAATATGACCTATACATACATTATTATTAATATTTTTATTTTTTATCATTTATAAGATAATCCCAAATGTAATTATTTAATTGATCATTATTGGAATTTTCAACTTTTAAATGGTCGAAAAAATATATTCTTATTTTATCCTAAAGTAACTTATTATGATATTTTAAGCATTTATATATTGTTTTTTGAGGATTTCAACTAGATTGTAAAATTAAAATATGTCATTTTCACCTTCATTATTATACTATAATCTCTTAGAGTGTTAAAAAGATAAATTCAGCCTATATTTCTACAACTGAAGTGAAATAAATATTTTCATGATGTTTTCCCCAAATTTTAGAGATAAAATAAACACTATTAAAATTATTTATAATATTTATTCATGTTCAATTTATTTTTAATATTTTCCTCAACATTAGTATTTATTGAAATAATTTTCAATTTGCACACCCAATGAATATTGATATTCTACATCAATTTTTAAAAGTCCACACTCAAAAGGAAGAAATCATGACATAATATACTAGCACGGAAGATCAATTATACCATATATTCACAATACCCCTCACTTTAAAATGTTTTTATTTTTTAAGCAATCATATACTAATGATATTCTGTTAATTATTTTTATAATATCTAATTATGTATAATTTCATTTTTTTAAAATCTATATTGTTTTTAAAATAAATTATTTTCTTGTTTTCAAAATAATTTTTTCGTATTTTTAAAATCATGTTTTTATTGTCACATTTAATGTATTAGGAATATTTTTAACTTATATTTCCATAGATTTTAGTTTATAATATTTGTTTATAAACATAATTTTGAATATAATACATATGTAAATGTGGGATAAATTTCTGAGGCATATGAGAGAAGTAAAATATAAAATAAAGAAAAACATATTTAGTGGGATAAATGTTTCTATAAAAGGGAATAAAGATTCACCAAATAAGGGGAATTTAGTTTCATGAAATTAAGGTTGATATCATAATGGGGGAACATTTTTCCAATTCAGAATAATTTTAAAGGAATGCAAGGATCTTGATTTAAATGGAAATAAAATAATGATCATGATTTTAGGTGAAGACATTCTATTTCATAGATACTATATTTTTAAATATTTCTTCTTTTTTTATTTAATTTTCATTATTTAACTCTCTCATATCATTATTTTGTTTCATAAACATCTGTATGTGATCATAAAAATGGGGGAGATTATTGAACATCTTACATTTTAATGATCAAAAACACTTATTTTGGAATTCGTGCCCCAAAATCAAAATTTTTAGTAATTTGTTTTATTTATTCTATAAATAAAAATAATTCATTAAATATAATTATTATTCACTTATATGAAATTGGAATCTTATAATTCCATTAAAATATATGTAACACTCAAAGGCCTTAGAAATTTCATTCTATGAAAATTACCTGGAGGCACCGTGATTGTATTTTTTAATATATTATATCTCTATATAATATTTATTGATTTCAAATAGTTGATAAGTGAAATCATTATTAAGATTATCATAATATAATGAGTCACCTTATATTCAATTTATATCTTTTTAATATCAATTATATAAGTTTATGAGAATATGCCCTCTAATAATAAATCCACACTTTCTAGCATCAATGAATTTTTCTATCAATAGATATATATATTGAAACTTAAATGCTAATATAATTATTAATTAATATCTTGACTCAAATAAATTGATGTATTAATGAAGACCATGATTAAAAATGTTTTAAATGAGGTAGTATTTATTGGCTATTTCATGAGTGATATTGAGTTAATGTATTAGATGAGAATGTATTTATCCAATATGTATCATAATGTTAGTTTATATCTTTATCCCTTTGATTTGAAAGAAACAACCAATATAAATCAATGTCTCTAGGGTTTAGTGGGATATTTTTTTATCGAATACTAATGAAAGAGACATAGACCACATAGGTTGATAGTATCAGTAAGTAGACTTCTTTAGTTGAGTCATTTTGGAAAAGATATTATATTACATGATTGATAAATTTAAGTGGATAATTCTTTTTCATCATTTACATTATTCAATATGTGTTTCAATGCACGTTTTTATACACCAATGTTTTATTTTAGAATGCTATTTCTAACGCCACTATGAAATAGTACTATGGAGTTCTACAATAATTGAATATGAAATAATAGCCTAAATAAAGTGTTAAATTTTTCACATTAAAATATATAATATTTTTTCAAATTTGGAAGATCGTCACGATTTAGTCATAAGTTATTAAAAGGTATAATGGAGTTCAATAATAATAAATATTTATTTTCAATCTTTAGGGAATATAATTTTTATTATATTTTTCGATGTATAAAGATGTGATGTTTATTTATTAAATAAATATTCATTATTCAATGATTAGTAAATGTAAATGAGGGATAGTGTACAATGTTTAATCGTTTAGTCAGAATGGTACAAATGATATTTGTATTTATATATTCTTCGACACCCAAAAATTATAAAATATGAATACTTCTTGATGGTGTATATGACATTCGATAGAAACAACAATAGAAAAATATAAAACCCTAATAATATATGATATATTGATTTTTAAATAATAAATTAAATATTTCAAATTTCTTGTATTACATGAAACACTGTGTTTAGATTATGTTACATGCAATATAGAATTTAATAAAATATGAAATATTGTTCTAATAGTTATAAATCTAGAAATTGGAAATGTGGGTATGAATACTACTATGAAAAATTATTAAAGGTATTAATATATATTTATTATAAATAAAATATGAGAAAATTTAAATAAAAAAGAATTTATTTATGAAAAAAAATATTTTCTTTAAGAAGATTGTTTCGTAGTTCTTTATGTACATAAATTTAAAAGAAACTTTTAACACATTAAATTATTTATTTTAATTAATAAACATAATTTTCAAAATAATAATATAAAAATTATATTTTGGTGAATTAATGTGATTTTTTTGAAACGATATTTTTCTTAGTAAATAGTGAAAAATTCTAAATTTAAATTGAAAACAGATTTCTCGTTTAAATTATAAATAAAGATAAATTATATATTGAAATGGTTTGAAATTAACAATATTTTAGATATATATCTATTAATAAGATTTAGGACATTTTAACCATTTTAATATTAATTATTGATATAAAAACAATGTAAACATTTAATCATTTTCTCTTAAAAACCTACTCACTCATCATGTCTGCAAGGATAATATTAAACAATGATTTCTAATTTTTGTTAATTGAATTGAAAAAAATGTTTTCAGTATTTATAATAAGAATAGGTTATAATTTCTAATTAGTTTATCTAAATTCTTAATCAAAATGAATAGTCAAAGCAGAAAAAATCAATTACTACAGTTATGAAAAAATGGAATTATCATGGTGTTCAACTAATTGGATATGGGTTAAAATTACTGAATCATGTTTAATTGTTTTATAAGATGACCATATAAACATATCAACCTTTCCAAGATCTATTTTATGGACATTTTGATAAATTATTTATGCGAATTAATTTGAAATTTTTAATTCTTTTATTAAATTCTAATGTAATTTCATAGAGGGTTTCCCTTCCCCACATATAAAAGGGGAACTCCCTCTCATCACTTATTCACAAACTGCAATCAATTTTTATTTCCTAAAACCTGAAGAATTCTCTACAAAAAATATATAATTACATTTTATACCATTTATTAATTCAAAAATACCACTAATATGTTCGTTAAGAGGATTTTTAAATGAGGTTCTTCTTAGAGAAGGTAATTATTTAAAAAAAAAATCTATTTCATTTTCATTATTATTTTTCCACCCCAAAAAACATATTAAAACATTAAATATAATAAAACTAGAATATATCAAATTCTATTATTTTATTATGTTGATATAATAATAATTATCCTTCTACACTTCTATCAAATGGGTTATTAAATCCTCATTCATGTGTAGGACAGACTACCACCTTGTGAAACGATGTGATTTTTTTTCAATTATACATTTCAAGTAATGTAATAAGGAGTAATTTAAAAATATATTTCATATTTATGGGGAGATATTGATTCTATAAATTTAATATTTCACCCTATTACTTAACCTTTCCCAAATTATGGGAATGATATTGTCGCTCAAGTATAAGTACGGCATACAAACTCCACTAAGTTATGTGAATCATTTTTCTTGTTAAACATTAATAAATGGTTATAATAATTCATTTATAGTGTAAATATTATATTTATAACATTATTATAATTTTATAGATTATGGATATATATTATTTTCAAAGGGTCTAAATATTCACTTAAAAATGTGCGTGGGAGAATAACGAAATTAACCAACTAAATAATTAATAAAATGTAATATTATTAACAAAAAGGTTGTAAAATAGAATAAAATGATTATAGATGATATTATATGTATAAATATGGTTATTTTATTAAATAATTACTTAATTAAAACCATTATAGGTGAGTATTAACAATATTCAACCGAACATCTGCGTGATGTACGAATTTCGTCTCAATTTCATTTCATTCGGTCATATTGTAATGTTAAACACCTAATTTCATATATATGGTGTATATACAGCCCCATTAACATGTTACATCAGTACTCAAGAATAATTAAAAGAATTTTTTATTTAAATTTAAATTATTTTTCCCAAAAGGATTTTATTTTAAAACTGACACGTGGATAAGAATTTTATAGCTATTTTTTCATTTGGTTATATTACTTATTAATTATTGTTGATATTATAAGATTATGTGTATAATGAATTTTTATTTTTTTATGATTTATTTATATTTTTTATGTGGATTTATTTTTTATACACCCAATCAATTAAATTATTAATTCACACTTCTATTTTATGATAATTTCATTTTTTTACTACCTCATCATGATTGTTTTTTCATAAATTTTAATTGAAGTAAATTACATTATAAATGTCAAATAAAACAATGTATTTTTATTTTATTATATATATCAATGATATTTTAATGGAATAGTTTCATCATAAATTTTGTGGTTGTAAAAAAAATTAAATTATTTTAATAATATCTGACTTCATTTCTCTCATCTATTAGAAATATTTTTCCTATTAAAACTGTGTTTTCTAAAAAAAGATTCATAAATATTTTAATCAATTTAATAATGATTTCTAATAATTATTCTCTCCTATTATGTCTTATGAATAAAAAATAATATAATATACTTTTCATTTTCTAAATAGATCACTTTTCCAATATTTTTATAGTGAAAAGATAATATTCTTTTTATATTGAATTTAATATATGAAATTACCCACCGAAATTACCATAATTTCATAAAATCTTCCATTGAATGTTTACAATGTTGTTTTTTAAGAAAACATTTTAAAAATAATTATTTTTTATATTTATTTTCTATGAAATGTTTTTTGAAAAAGTTTTTTTAAAAAGTTAGTTTCAAACTGAAATTGATATTTTCAACAAAAATTAATTTAAATTTTTTTAACATTATTTCTATTAATAAATAAAAAAATTGTTTATTTTTAATCTGATGGTTATATATAGAATGAAAACCATTTTTTTATCTTCTAGCTAGATTTTTATTTTTTGACCAAGGGCAGTGTTCATATTCACTTCGTTGATTCATTATTGTATTCATTAACTTCTCCTTGAAATTTTCACATTCTAATTATCATTAAAAAATGTTTTCCCTAAATATATATATACATGATCATGGATATTATTATTTATTAAACTATATCTCATTTATTAATATGGTGTTTTTCATTTAATGTAACACCCTAGGTAAATAAAGAGTATGACATTTTCACATTTATCCATATTTGTAAATAAAATATTAATATGAATTTACAGGGGACGCTATGCTCGATGGTGTACCCAACACACAACAACGAGTTTCTTGGGAATCTTACGTTGCACTCTAATAATAAAATAATATTATTTTAAATGGTAGTTAATGTCTAGCCGTTGTGATGGCGGGAATGAACAGAACTAACTAAAAAATTATTATATAGGTTTTTCAAATATTTTTACTCTTTACAATAAATGTTAGAGGATTAAGAATGTGAATGAATCCAATTTTTTGTGTAGACATTCTAATATTCTTTAAAAGGTCGATTAACCACCTTATGAATGCAAACCTCTTTTAAATACACTTTTTGACAATTTTATGTGTTATATTTGACAAAATAAAATTCTTATTTAGAATTGGGACATCAAAATTTACTTTGTGTAAATTTTTGGTAACTTTCCGATAAATTTCATTTTTTAATGAATAGTGAAAAATGTTGTATTTTAATTCAAAACCACTTTTTTATCTAATTTATTTATATGATTAGATTATCTTATTAATTGTTTTTAAAGTGAAATTATAATATATTTTTACTGTTTAATCCAAAAGTGGCCGTTGTAATTAATTTCACTTTAAAATCAGACTTAACCTAGTGTCAATCTTTTGATACTTTTTTTTTCATAAAAACACGCTATTTGTTTTGACATTGGGAATTAATTATTAAATTATTTAATGCAACTTATATGTTTTGAATTTTGTAAAATATACATCATTTTTGAATTCGGAATATCAAATATATCTTAGGGTGAATTTTTTGTAATTTTCTGAAAAACTTAAATTTTTGTTGAATAGTGAAACCATTAAGTGGTACTTATAAAAACCGATTTTCTGTTTAAAAGAAATTTTCCCATCTGTGTGATTTTAATTTCAAAAATCCAACATACATGGTTGTCATTAAGAAGTAAAATGGTGTTCAATGGTATTAAAATAATTTTCTGGGGAATAGTATCTTATTAAGTTTTTAATCACGATTAGAGGTAATTAATGTAGTTTAAGGTAAGAATAATGTTTTAATAAAATGAAATGACCTAGACACATGTCCTACCCTCATTAGATGTGTCATGGACGACCAAGACAATCCATGGGTCAACTTGTGGACCCCATGGAGACACTTTGGTAGGAAAATGACATAAATACTATTTTATTTAATGTTAAAGTAAAAATGATACAAACATGAATGTTTTACTAATACAATTTTTACATAGTGTTATAGATGTCATATTTTTTACTATAAAAATTCATTGGAAAGCTAAAGATATTTTCTACATCATAGTATTTTTTTATTATTTTTATACATTGAATAAATTATATTATATATGACATCATGATGATGCAACGATGACCTCATTATTTAACGATTTAAAAAAATGGAACGATAATGTAATATATAAGACCTACACTTGTCCAAAACCTATTGGATGGATGTATTTCGAACCCTTATCACCTTATCCTCGAAACACATCAATGGGGGACCATAAAAATATGAAACGCATTCTAAAATTAAGTAACATTTCCTTACTTTCCAAGAGAGCCACTCCTCTCATTTTTATAAAAGGCCCCCACCTCAACCTCCTTACCCACACTTCCAAAGCCATTGGCTCGGCCAAACCCTGGCCATATTGTCTCTCCACATCCATATCTAACTCCTTGAAGCCTCAAATTTGCCATAAGTCTTCCCAAGGATACCGTTGATCTCAATCCAAAGGGAGTTTCCCGATTATAAGGTAATGTCTTCACTTGAGTCCTTTTGTTTTATTTTTCTTCTCCAACCCACTAAAATCTTTTCATTAATTTATTTTGTAACAACTCTAGTATATTACATATACTAGGATGTTGTTATAAGAAGGATTCGAGCTACACTTACACACACCTTTGTCTAATGGTTAAAGAATATACTGTTTCTGTGGTTGGCGATTTTCTACCTCACGAAACAATGATTGTTCAATATTCTTTTAACACCTTTAAAGGTGTCCATTATGATGTCACTATATTTTATATATGATATATATGGTATTTATTCTTACTATATGCTTTTGTATTTTATATCTAAAATATACCTTTATTCTTTTCATGTTGTGTAAATGCGATAATTTTATATGAGGAAGTGTGGACTACCACACCCTCAAGTGATGTGACTCGTACATGCAATACCTGGAATGCATAAAGAATGAAATTAATGAACATATGTGACCTATATAACATATATATTATATTGGAATTATAATATATATATATATATATATATATCATTTAGTTTTATTTCCATTAATATGACAAAGAAAAAATGAAAGTAGCGTTCATGTGTACGTACGGCCTACCGTCTCCCTGAACGGTGCTTTTCGTTTTTTATCTCCAAAGGATATGGAATTGTATAAAATGATATTTACTGGATATATATGATAAATTGATCATTAATACTATTCTGGAAATTATTTACTTATAACTACATGGGAAATCATTTTTTCAAACAAGTTCATTTTTGACTCATGTACCAAACATCGGCAAAAACGTCTGATATGAACTAACATTATTAAAAAATTATTATAACATTATAATTTGTGATATTAACTGAATAATAATCATTAAATAAGGTCCTTAGGAAATTATAAATTGAATAAAGTTTATTATTCAGGAATATAAAGAAATGGACAAGACATGTTGGACTTGAGGAAAGGGATCCTACCCCTCCCTTTCTTTTTAGGTACACTCTTTTATATCATTCCATTTAAGCCCATCTTTATTGTGATTGGGATGTTATTTTATATTAATCTTAATTTAATTTTTATGTTCATATAATTAGATACCCTATTATCTCTCATCAATCCATTTTGCAAGTTTTGAGTGGCACCGTTAGGCTGCGAAATTTTCGTAAGAGATCTAACCTCTCTCTTTATTTTTAAGTACACTCTTTTATGTCGTTTCATTTAAGCTCATCTTTCTTATGTTTGGGGATACTCTTATATATTCATCATACTGTAATTCTAATGTTCATATTATTAGAGACCCTATTTGATCTCATAAATCCATTTTTGGAAGTTTTAAGTGGCGTCGTTAGGCTGACATGTTTTCGAAAGGGATTTACCATCTCACTTTTATTCATGTGAGATTTATAGTACATTTGCCACAATTTCCTTTGTGTTGTGTATGTACTTCCCATTATTTTACTCATTGTGTAATATAATTTCATTAATGAGTATTTACATCAATGTTGTATTGTCCTTCTTTCATGGGGTGTATGTTTCGAAAGATACCCATGTCGGTAAGGGAACCTTTCACCCTCCTCTTTTTAAACGCCATCTTTTGTTATGTCTTTTAATTCACATACTATTATGTTGGGATTTGTTCTTCTATATCCTTATTGATTTATATTTTATGTCCATGTGATGAGATACCCTTTTTTATCTCTCATCAACTCATTTTGATGTGACGCCGTTAGGCTGTCAAGGGAACTTCTTAACACAATTTTGATTTCTTTGGGTTTAACATATAGTTATTGAATATGTCATCCTATGAATATGTGTGAATGTCCTCTGGTTGTTTTACACTTAATATCCACTTATATTGGGTGTATTTATACTTGTCACACATTATTATGTCATTTATTTATCCTTGAACTAATGACTTGATCTTTGAATGGGATTACATCACAATTTATCTTCCCTGAGACTCTTCATGATGATATTCTCTTTTATTCTTTTTAATGTGTATATACATCCCCTTTGAAATCTCATATCCATATTATGTGTATACTCAAGTCATTTAAATGTTTTGAAAATGGTCTAATTTTATGTTACTTATAATTTAAAGGTTTGAAATGGAAAAGGACTCTTTTATTAAAACATTGTTTTATAAGGTTTTAAAGATTTATTCTTTTAAACATTTATCATCCATGTACTTGTTTTAAAAATGGTTTTAAGTATTTATTTATATGGACATGAATGTTTTAAATCCCTTTCAAATGCTTCGAAGTGGTATGGGACACTTTGATTATAAAATCTCTTTTAAATGTCTTCTTTTAATATTTTCAAATTAAAAAGGGATTTTTCTCTCATAGAGTTTTAATGATTTTATTAGATGTTTTTATTTATGATAACATCATGATGTGATCTCTTATGATTGAAATATGGAAATTTTATGTTTTATTTATGCATTTTTTAAGTGATACAATTATGTTATGGTTCTTGGGCATTGTTTATGATGACGGGTGATTCCGTGATAAACTTAGGGTGGGTGAGCCCGTGACAGATCTCCAATGCATTGGGTAACGTGAAGGAGTGAAACGTTATGGTTTCTCTGAAGAGATTTTAGGAATATACTTTGGTGAGTATTCCAAAAGTAACTAAGAGGGTTACTCCCTATGTAAGAATGTTATAAATGCCTCAAGTTACCTTTATGTCTTATGATTTCTATGATTTATTCATGATTTGATGAGGTATGTTAAAGTGATTATGTTTTATGGGTGAAGTACGATTTAATTCTTATGTATATACGAACTCATGTTTCTTTTCCATATTTTTATAACCCTTACTGAGATTTTTATGCTCATCCCAAGTTTTTTTTGAAATGTTTTTCACAGGTCAAGGGAAAGGTACATGATATGATGATATTGTCAAGGAAGTGTCAAGAAAGAATCCATGTTTTATTTTAAATATGTTTCCGTTGATGGGAAAAATGAATACTATATTTATGTAACCACTTTGTTTAAATTTGGAATATAATGCATGATTTATGATATAATTCTCTAAAAGTCTAAACCTGAAAAGATACTCAATGATTAATCTTGTAATAACTCAAGATTAATTTAGGTTTAATGCTGGGGCCTTATAGTTGGTATCAGAGGTCAGTTTAGATAACTTTAGAGGTTAGGGTATTCTTTAAGCATAACTGACATTACCATATTGGATAGGATTTTAGAAAGAGTCATGGTTTTTAGATAAAGTGAATGAGTAAGTATGTCTTAGTGTTTATCTTCCTCATTAGTACATGATGGTTATGTTGATATACTCACACTGACATTTTTGGTTTTAGTAAATGGCTGGATCTAGCAGGCAACAAAGTGACAATGTGTTTGATGGAAACATTGGCGGTTCTCTGATTATGAGACTGGATGAAATGGGGGATTCAATGAGGAATCTCATGGTTGTTCTAAACCAATAATCAAGGAGTTATGATCAACCACTTCAACCGTGGTGAGTTCTCTAATACATCATGTATGAGATGGCCAACTCGATGTGGATGTTCAGGTAATAATTATTATGGTAACCATTAGGGTTTATATGATCCTTACTTTTCAGGTAATTATGGGTTACTCTATGATATGATGGAAAATTAAAGGAATGAGATAAACTTGAGGTTAAAATATGTTATGATCATTTTTGAGGATTTTATCTCATTTTGGGAAATGTTTTAAGAATTATGTAGTTTTGGAAAAAGGACAACACGCAGACCGTGTGACAACCCGTCGCGTCGGACAAAGCTGTGGGAATCGAACCCACAACAAAAGTGCGACTGGTATTTATCACCTACCACTGGACTACGTGAAGTCCCTGGTTCGTTTGACTGATTATTTTTAGTTAGATGATTTTATAAATTAAGAGTAAGTTGATTTTGGGTTATTTATGGATATTAATTAACCTACCATGGAGGATAAGTGATTAGGTTAATTACATTTCAATACGAGACCTTAAGAGCAAATGAAGTTGTTTAGAGATAAATGTTATGATTTAACATGGAAGATTATGTGACTAAATCCATCAAATATTTTGGTTTCAATCTTAGTTTGGTTTACTTTGAATAATTTTATGGACAAATTGTTTATAGAATTGTCATCGTTGAACTTTGGGTTTTGCTGGACAAATTTTGGAGATTAAGAATAGATTTCTTTTTTATAAAGGGTTATCCTTTTCTAGATTATCTGATCTTGTACTAACCTTTTTGGTTTTGGATTTTGGTTAAAGTCTAAAGACATGAGAAGTATATAGTTATCTTTTGTGGATTAGGTGATTCTCTAGAAGTTGATGATAGTACTCTTAATGTGAACAAGTCTTCATAAATACTCGTCTTTTGGAGAAAATATGAGTGTGTGTAAGGAATCTAATAAAAGTTGAAAGTCATCATGATAAGGGATTATGATTCCTTATGAATAAATTCCTAAATAAAAAGTAACTTAAAACAAAAATGTTGTCTACTAACTTTTCCTATTGGGGAATCGAATACTGTTTAACCCATCACAAGTTTGTGATTTTCTTGTGGTTAATTTTCTCTTAAACATGTTTTCTATCACTCTCCATCAGAACATGACCCTATGTTTTCTCCTCCATGTCCATGTTTTCCTACAAGGAATCCTAGTATGGGTTAACTCGGGTGACCTCTATACTTATCTTCTTTTATTTTAAAGTGATTGTTTTACCAACTCTTGTTCCGATGTGGGACTTTCAAGGATGTTTCCAAGCCCAATTTTAAAATAGTGAGGACGCAATTCCCAAAAGGGGGGAAGGATGTAACAACCTAGGTAAATAAAGATTATGAAATTTTCACATTTATCCATATTTGTGAATAATATATTAATATGACTTTAAAGGGGACGCTATGCTCGATGGCGTACCCAACACGCAACAACGTGTTTCTTGGGAATCTTCCATTGCACTCTAATAAAAAAATAATTTTATTTTTAAAGGTAGTTAACACCTAGACATTGTAATGGAGGGAATGAATTGAACTAACTACAAAATGATTATATATGTTTGTCAAATATTTTTACTCTTTACAATAAATGTTAGAGGATTAAAAATGCGAATGAATCCAATTTTAAGCATAGACATTCTAATATTCATTAAAAGGTCGATTAACCGCCTTTTGAAGGCGAACCTATTTTAAATCCACTATTTGACAATTTTATGTGTTATATTTGACAAAATAAAATTCTTATTTAGAATTGGGACATCAAAATTTAGTTTGTGTAAATTTTTGGTATCCATTCGATAAAGTTTATTTTTTAATGAATAATGAAAAATGTTGTATTTTAATGCAAAACCACTTTTTAATCTAATTTTTTTATATGATTAGATTATTTTTTGAATTGGTTTTAAAGTGAAATTAGAATATATTTTTACCATTCAATCCAATAGTGGTCATTGTAATTAATTTCACTTTGATATCGGACTTAACCTAGTGTCAATCTTTTGATACATTTTGTTTCATAAAAACACGCTATTTATTTTTACAGTGGGAATTATTTATTAAATTAATTAATGCAACATATATTTTTTGAATTTTGTAAAATAGAAATCATTTTTGAATTCAGAATATCAAATATATCTTAGGGTGATTTTTTTGTAATTTTCTGAAAAAATTCAATTTTTGATGAATAGTGAAACCACTAAGTGGTACTTATAAAAACTGATTCTCCGTTTAAATGAAATTTTACCATCTTTGTGATTTAAATATCAAAAATCTAACATACATGGTTGTCATTAAGATGTAAAATGTGGTTCATTGGTATTAAAATAATTTTTGGGTGAATAGTATCTTATTAAGTTTTTAATCACGATTAGAGGTAATTAGTGTAGTTTAAGGTAAGAATAATGTTTTAATAAAATGAAATGACCTAGAAACATTTCCCACCCTCATTGGATGTGTCATGGCCGACCCATAAAATCCATGGGTCAACTTTTGGACCCCATGGATCCACTTTGGTTGGAAAATGACATAAATACCTTTTTTTAATGTTAAAGTTAAAATGACAAAAACATGAGATGTTTTACTAAAACAATTTTTACATAGTATTATACAAGTCATATTTGTTACTATAAATAATCATCGGAAATATAAAAAGATTTCTAACATCATAGTAATTTTTTTTAATTTTTAGACATTATATAAATTAAATTATATATGACATCATGATGATGCAGCGATGACCTCATTATTTAACGATTTAAATAAAATGGAAATATAATGTAATATCTAAGACCTAAACATGTCCAAAACCTATTGTATGGGTGGATTTATAACTCTTATCACCTTATCCTCTAAACACATCAATGTGGGAGCATTAAAATCCGAAACTCATTCTAAAATAAAGTAACACTATTTTACTTTCCAAGAGTGCCCCTCCTCTCCTCTTATAAAAGGCCCCCACCTCTACCTCCTTACCCACACTTCCAAAGCCTTTGGATCGGCCAACCCCTACCCATTTAGTCTCTCCACATCCCTCTATAACTCCTTGAAGCCTCACTTTGGGAATAATTATTCCCAAGGAAGCCTTTGAGGTCAAACCAAAGGGAGTTACCCGATTTTAAGGTAATGTCTTCACTTGAGTCCTTTTGTTTTATATTTCTTCTCCAACCCCCTAAACTATTTTAATTCATTTCTTCTGTAACAAATCCATTATATTCAATATACTATGATGTTTTTATAATATGTATTTGAGATACACTTACACACACCTTCGTCTAATGGTTAAAGAATATACTGTTTCTGTGGTTGGCGATTTTCTACCTCACGAAACGATGATTGTTCAATAATCTTTTAACACCTTTAAAGGTGGCCATTATGATGTCACTGCATTTTATATATTATATATATGATATTTATGCTTACTATATGATTCTTTATTTTATATTTAAAATATACCTTTATTATTTTCATGTTGGGTAAATGCGATAATTTCATATGAGGAAATGTGGACTACCACCCCCTCAAGTGATGTGACTCGTACATGCAATACATGGAATGCATAAAGAATGAAATTAGTGAACATATGTGACATATATAACATATATATTATACTGTAATTATAATATATACATATATATATAATTAATTTTTAATTCCATTAATATGACAAAGAAAAAATGAAAGTAGCGTTCATGCGTACGTACGGCCTACCGTCTCTATGAACGGTGCTTTTCGTTTTTTATCTACAAAGGATATGGAATAGTATAAAATTATTATGTAATAGAAATATATGATATTTTAATAATTTATAATATTCTGGAAATTATTTACTTTTATCTACATGGGCAATCATTTTTTCAAACAAGTTCATTTTTGACTCATGTACCAAACATCGACAAAAATGTCTAATATGAACTAACATTATTAAAAAATTATTATAACATTATAATATGTGATATTAACTGAATAATAATCTTTAAAGGAGGTCCTTATGCAATTATAAATTGACCAAAGTTTATCATTCAGGAATATAAAGAAACGAACAAGACAAGTCGGACATGAGGTAAGGGATCCTACCCCTCCCTTTCTTTTAAAGTACACTCTTTTATTTCATTCCATTTAAGTTCATCTTTCTTGTTATTGGGATGTTATTTTATATTAGTATTACTATAATTTTTATGTTCGTATGATGAGAGTCCCTTTTATCTCTCATCAATCCATTTTGGAAGTTTTGAGTGGCGCCGTTAGGCTGCCGAATTTTCGTAAGATATCTAACCTCACTCTTTATTTTTAAGTACTCTCTTTTATGTCATTTCATTTAAGATCATCTTTCATATGTTTGGGGATATTGTTTTATATTCCTCATACTGTAATTAATATGGTCATATTATTAGATACCCTATATGATCTCATAAATCCATTTTTGGAAGTTTTAAGTTGCGTCGTTAGGCTGCCGAGTTTTCGTAAGGGATTTATCATCTCACTTTTATTCATGTAAGATTTATGCTACATTTGCCACAATTTCATTTTAGTGGTGTATGTACTACCCATTATTTTACTCATTGTGTAATATACATTCATTTATGAGTATTTACATCATTGTTGTATTGTCCTTTCATGGGGTGTATGTTTCGAAAGATACCCATGTCGGTAAGGGAACCTTTCACCCTCCTCATTTTAAAATACTTCTTTTGTTATATCTTTTAATTCACATACTATTATTTTGGGATATGTTCATATATATCCATATTGATTTAAATTTTATTTCCATGTGATGAGATACCCTTTTTTATCTCTCATAAACTCATTTTGATGTGATGTCGTTAGGCTGTCAAGGGAACTTCTTAACCCAATTTCGATTTCGTTAGGTTTAACATATAGTTATTGAATATGTCATCTTATATATATGTGTGAATGTCCTCTGGTTGTTTTACACTTAATATCCACTGATATTTGGTGTATTTATACTTGTCACACATAATTATGTCATTGATTTATCCTTGCACTAATGAGTTGATCTTTGAATGGGATTACGTCTCAATTTATCTTCCCTGAGACTCTTCTTGATGATATGCACGTTTATTCTTTTTAAAGTGTATATACAACCCATTTGACATCCCATATCCATATTATGTCTATACTGAAGTAATTTAAATGTTTTTAAAATGGTATAATTTCATTTTACTTATAATTAAATTGTTTGAGATGAAAAAGCAATCTTTTATTAAAACATTGTTTTATAAGGTTTTAAAGATTTATTATTTTAAACATTTATCATCCATGACCATGTTTTAAAAATGTTTTTAAGTATTTATTTATATGGACATGAATGTTTTTAATCCCTTTAAAATGCTTCGATGTGGTATGGGACACTTTGATTCCAAAATCTCTTTTAAATGTCTTCTTTTAATATTTTCAAAGTATAAAGGGATTTTTCTCACATAGAGTTTTAATGATTTTATTAGACGTTTCTATTTATGATAATATCATGATGTTATCTATTGTGATTGAAATATGGAAATGTTATGTTTCATTTATGCATGTTTTAAGTGATACAATTATGTTATGGTTCTTGGGCATTGTTTATGAAGACGGGTGGTTCAGTGATAAACTAAGGGAGGGTGAGCCCGTGATAGCTCTCCAATTCATTGGGTAATCTGAAAGAGTGAAACGTTATGGTTTCTCCGAAGAGATTTAGGGAATATACTATGGTGGGTCTTCCAAATGTAACCAAGAGGGTTACTCCCTATATAATAATTTTATAAATGCCTCAAGTTACATTTATGTCTTATGATTTCTTTGATTTATTCATGATTTGATGAGGTATGTTAACGTGATTATGTTTTCTGGGTAAGTTATGATTTCATTCTTATGTATATATGAACTCATGTTTCTTTTCCATATTTTTATAACACTTACTTAGCTTTTTATGATCATCCCACGATTTTTTTGAAATGTTCTTCACAGGTCAAGGGAAAGGTACATGATATGATGATAGTTTCAATGAAGTGTCAAGAAAGAATCCATGTTTTATTTTAAATATGATTCTGGTGATGGGAAAAATGAATACTATATTTATGTAACCCATTTTTTTAAATGTGGAATATAATGCAAGTTTTATGATCTAATTCTCTAAAACTCTAAACCTGAAAAGATCCCCAATGCTTAATCTTTTAACAACTCTAGATTAAGTATGGTTTAAGGCTGGGGCATTATATTTAAGGTTATTTGATCAACAAGAAATATATTTTATAAATCAATATCATTTACTCAATATAAATATTTGATGTTGATGTGTATTAATTAATGAAGTAAATCATTTATAATATATATGAGGATTTATTTGGACCTATAGAGATGGGTGGGATTGATATTTTATATCCCTTAAGGAATTGTGATTTCTCTTGGAAAATTAGTAAGCTATTTTTAATGTAGTCTTTACATGTATTATTAAACATCTAGTAAAGGGTTTTGTTGAAAGATATATCATATTCCTGAGACATGAAAACCAATAATTAGGAATTTCCTTTATTATAAATTTAATCATTATAGTCTAATAAATTTTATCTATGATATTACCACTGGATTCATTTGATTAATAGTTTATAAAAAATTACATTTTTTTTTATTTACCATTCCTTTTTGATTATTCATTATCATGATTATTATATAGCATGTGTGTTCAGTTATTTATATGAACATATTGATTATTACATATCTAGTTATATAAAGAGAATTTTTTTTCATTTTTATTACTTTCCACGTTTATTATGTATTATCTTGTAATTTAAAAAGTATTTTTGTTCTGTTATACACCTTCATTTGTTAATTATGCTTATTGATTCATGATAGATTCTACTATACATATCCCTTACTAAGAATTTGAGCTCACCCTTATTTTTTCATTTACCAAGATTCCATGATGTTTACTATGATTCATGTTCAAGGATATTCTAGATAAAATAATGTTATAAATGGGAAAAAATATGTTGTACTTTCTGTGCCCAAATTTAATATGGGAGTAATGTATGTATCTATTTTAAAAAAGGCAACAAAAATATCTGATTCTTTAGTATGACATTATTTATTTATTATTACATTTTAATAAGGAATAAATAGGCTTGGCCTAATAGGGATTGGGTCACTATAGTTTGTATCAATGTATGTTTAGTTAAAACCATGTGAACTAGATTTTGTAATATACATATTAGAGAACAAAATCCTATTATAATATTTTTGGACAAGTACATATGAACAAACTAATGTTTTTGGTAAGGAAGTGATTATTTAATGTTTCATATAAATACATGTCTATCTTGAAACTAAAAGTGGATGTGGTTATATAATAGAGGTATCTTGGGGTAAAAACAAAAAAAAATGGTGTATTGGGATGGACCCAATCAACACATGGTGCATGGAAACAAGCCTTAATGTGCACACAATTTTACACAACCATGGTATATTTTTAGTATAAGTAACATTTTCATTAAAAAAAATTGAAGGATTTTAAATTATCATAACAAATAATGGACAAGGATAAGCCTAAGATTTTATATATTGAAATGAAGTCACATTAATGAAAAAAGAAATTTTTTTATCTCTTGAAAATAAGGGCACAAATTAATAAATTTATGAGGAAAAATGAATAGTATGACAGATTGAAATAAATATAATTCTAGAGGCATGTTTCTAGTTCATTGTCTTAAATTTGGAGAAGATGAAAATTGTATGAGCTAATTTCTCATATAAATGTTAAATCATAGACTAATACTCATCCTATATTTAAATAAAATAGTTAATGTATTTATTTTTATTATAGAACTATATTATAGAAGTGTTTTGTCAATGGTGTTTTTTTAAAAGAATAATGAAAATATTATGGATTAGGGTAGATTTTAGAAAATGTGTCCCACTATTAAATTATGATTTATTAATATAACCATGTTTTTTGAGTTATGATTGAACATCGGTTCAATGAGATAAACACCACTTTTTTGGTCTTATGTGAGAAGATCCCAACAAGTTTAAGGATATGTTGGGAAAAATTTATGGGATGTCTATGTTTTATAAGAAAATGAATTTGACTAATAATTATAATACTTTATATATAAATAATTTTAGAATTATTTATAACATTTCAAGTGAATATGTTCATTTATAAAATTGTAATAACATTCAAATAGTATTATTTGACTTCCATGAAAAAAAGTTTCATATAAAACCATAGTAAAATATTTTATTTAATAATTAATTTGATTTCAAGGACGTCCATTTTGTTTTTTGATAATTATATAGGAATTATAGTAACATATTTTAGAAAACGGGAAACCTGTATACCAGGTGACAACCCATCATGTCCAGAAAGGCCTTGGGGTAGGGACCCATGACTGAAGGATGATAATGTTTTAGTTCCTACCACTGGACTAGTTGATTAACTAGTTAATATATCATTAGGTAAATGATTTGAAAAATAAATATTAATGATGATCTAGTGGTGTTACTTATGAGGCTTAAATACTAATAAATTTTACTAAATAAATTTTTAATAATATAGTTGGAGATATATTTAAATTCTTGTCACTCTTTTATATATCAAGTGATATGTTAATTTCAAGTTTGAGGGCTTTAGGAACACAAATTCTTTCTTGGATATTAATTAATTCGAATAATGGATGAATTATTAATTGATTAGAGGATAAAAAAATGATTAAACTGTTCTTATGAAATAGAAATGTATCATGTATGTATATTTAATTTTATTCATAGACTATAAAATAATTCATCGACATTAGGAAAAGGATATTGGGAAAAAAAATATCTAATTTTATTCATATCGGATTATTTCGATGAAACATAAAATCATCATTGATTTATGTTTTTTATTCCCTTTTCATTTCATTGATCATTTTCATACTTAAAAATGACACCAACCACTCTCTATAATTATTTACACTTTCCCTTCCTGTTTATATCTTCACTTTCCACCAATATTGTCAAACATAGATATCTGGTTATGTTTTATTTCATAAAGCCATTGTACATCCCCTTTAATATAATTAAGAGGATAATTTATGAAAAACAATTTTGAAGAGGGTTTTCAAAAAAATAAATTTAAAATATAAACCACTTAGATACCAAGATCAAAATTAAATTGTGAGGATGTAATTTATTTAAGGTGGGGAGAATGTAACACCATTAAATTATAAAATAAGAACATTTTTTGAATAATGTATATTACTCACAACACAAATTGTGAAAGGAAATATAGAACACTAAGTATGTGTAATAATTCTATTTTGAATAATCAATTCAATCTGTTAAAAAGTTATCGTTACATGAAATGATGAGTTCATCTTTCATTACCTAAGACACTATATTTGGATTTTATTACGCACAATTCCGTGTTAAAATGAAATGTAAAATATGATCAAACATTATTATAATAATTATCAAAAAAATTTATATTATAGGATATGCATAATTCTAACTAAATTTTGAGTATTATTTTTATCTATTTTTTACAAAAAAATAAGAATCATTTAAGAGAAATGAAATGTTTTTTGAAAAATTGTACTTTTACTTAAAATTGATTTATTCATCCATTATATACATAAAGTAAAATTAATTTTTAAAAATTTAATAAAACTGACTTCATGTTTTATATAATAATTTAAATATTGTCATAAATTTATGTTCTAGGAATTTTCTGAAATGTTTCATTTTTAGTGAATATTGAAAAATATGGAATTTGAATTGAAAACTACAATTTGTTTAAATAATTTATAAAGTTAATAATATTTTTCATTGGTTTTAATGTAAAATGAGTAATATTGAAATTATATGAATCCAATTTAAGTAATTGTAATATTTTTTTATAATTATTTTTTGTATAAAAACATCGAAATCTTTTATACATGTTCTCTTTTGAAACCTTCTCTCTCGTTGCATCTGTGGGAATAATTTTTAATTAAAATTTTTCCAATTATATAAATTGAACATGTAAAAATAGATTAAATATTAGGAATCATCATTATTTATAATTTCTAATAAGTTTAACAAATTTTTTCTTAAAATGTCTCTTGAAAATAGTAAAAATTAATCAGTGAAGTTAGGGTAAAAATGGATTTTCTATTAAGTTAACCTAAAAGGATATGTTATAAAATAAAATTGAAACTTGTAAAAATATTATTGGATGGAAATATTTTTATTATCATTCATTTCCTAGAATAAATGGAAATATAAGGTTATTTTCATTTATATTAAATTAGATTTAGGGATTATTTTGGGAAAATTCAATGTAATTCCCCAGAGTGTTCCCCTTCCCCTTGTATAAAAAATAAACTACCTAACCATAATTATTCACACATCCCTAGACATTCATCTAATATAACACTAAAAAAAATCTATCTAAATAATTATTTGTAATATTATAGTGTTTTTGTTTCACAAAGAACCATCCCAAGGGTCTTTAAGAGGAGACTCAAAGTAGGCTTCTCTTAGAGATGGTAATTATTTCCATAGAGTACATTCATTTAATTTTTCATTTTTTCAAAATAAATTATTAATTAAATATTAATATATAATTTCACCAGTATATCCCATATAAAGAAATGTTATTATATTGATTTCATAATTATTATCGATCTCCACTTTTTACAATTGTGTTACAAAATTATCATTCATGTGTATGGCGGACAACGGCCTCGCGAGGTGATGTGATTTTTCATTCAATCATTATTTACATTTATTGTAATAAGGATATAATTAATGAATATATGTGATATATATGATATGTTATAGATTCTTTAAAATTAATATATCATCTATTTACTTAACCGCTCACACATTTAGGGAATTATATCATCCCTTGTGAGTACGTTCATTTTACGCTCTCCATGAAATGATGTGATTCATTTTCAATGTTCTGAATTAATAAATGGTTGTAATAATTTAATTATAGAGTAAATATTTTATTTTTAACATTATTATTCTTATAGATATTATGAATTTATATTATATTCAATTTAATAAGAACATTAATGAAAACATGTGCATGAGGAAATAATGAAATTTAACCAATAATTAATCCAAATAATGAAATATTATTAACAAATTGGGGGTAAAATGTAATAAAAGGATCATATTAGATATTATAAGTTTTAATATGGTTAAATAATAAATTAATAAATTGATTAAAGCCATTATAAAAAAGGTGAAATCATGTTCAAGAATAAGCTACTGTCAATTAAGGGATTTCATCTTAATTTCATTTCATTGATGATATTTTTGTAACATTAAGCACATAATTTCATTTATATGTTTTATATACTCTCCCAATGACATGTTATATTATTATTAATCCATAATTCTTGTTATGTTATGTTTCAATATAAATTATTTCATCAAAGGAGATTTTATTTAAAAACTAACAATTAAAATATAATTTCATAACTTAATTTTCTTTTAATTGGGTTATATTAAATATTAATTATCATTGAAATTATAAGGTTATGTGTACAATGACCTTATATTATATTAAATTTTATTTCCACGTCTATTATGTGGGATTACAGTTGATATTAATATTTAATTCATTTATTAATTCTCACATCAATGTTATGATCATAGTAATTGTTTATTTCACAATCTCATCATGATTGTTTATTCATGAATTTAAGATGAAGGAAATTATTTGATCATTATATAATAGATACATTTCATTTTTTTATTATATAGTTATTAATTTTATTTATTTAATAGGACCATCATTCCAATCTTTTTATATATATGGTTTTAGAAACTTTTTTCAAACAAATTTGACATCATTTCGACCTTTATTGAGATATATGTAATAATTCAAAATAGGGTTTTCTAAAAATGTTATCAATTTTTGTAACATTACATAAAAGTTTTTTAAAATAATTTTTTAATATTTTCATTTTTCAAAAAATGTTTTCATATGAATATTATTTTCATTTTCTTAAAATGTTACTCTTTAACCATTTTAATATCCAAAAAATAATGTTTTTTTAGCTTGTATAAAATGTGTGAAATTACCCAGTTACATGACCATCATTTTTTGGAGCATGATATTTCATATTTACGTGAATATTTTTAGAAAATTATTTTTTCCAAATATTAATAATATTCCAGAAATTAAAATATTATTCAATGAAAAGTAGATTAAATTTTTTAAATGTGATTTTTTGAATGAAAAGGAAATTTTCCCCAAGAATTATTTTTAGAAATCATTTTACTATATTTCAATTCTCCATTAAAAAAATACATTATTATTTATTCAATATGTATAATTTGAATTATTACCACTATTATTCATACTATAGATGGATTATTATTATTTTCATCGAGGATAGAATTTTCATTCACTTTATAGTTTCATTTTTGTATTCACTTACTTACCCTTGAAATATTAACTTTAATATGATCATTATAAATTAAATTTCCCATAAAATCAAATTTATTATACATGGATATGCTTATTTCTTAAAAAATATCTCATTTTTAGAAAGGGTGTTTTAATTTAAATGTTATTCTATTGAATCGTGAAATATTAATAATTCCTTTAATCAAAACAAATATTTGATGTTAAATAATATTGAATCATGAATTAAAATGATTATTTGATATATGAGTAATTCCTTGGTCCTATAGTGATGGGTGGTGAATGGAATTATATTGAATCTGGATGCATTGGTAGTTTGCATGAAAAAAATTAGCAAGTTAACATTAAAGAAGTTTTTACATATTGTCTTAATTGTCTTGGGAATCATCTTGGGGGAAAATGTTCCATGTTCTTGAGGAAAGATAGATAAAATTGATCATTTCCTTCATTAAGAATATTGTTATTATTATCCATTAGATTTTCACTATTTTATTTTCTATTGATTTTTTTCATTTTCAATATTTAATTAAATGAATATTGTTTTTCAGTTATTTACTGGACAATAAAAAGTAGGCCATATCTATTTATTTAAATAAAATGTGTGTTCTATTTTTTTCCATTTCATAATGATTATTTAGTATTTAGGTATTTAAATGTAATGTGTTCTTAGGTATTTACCTCACAATATTGATTATTCCTAATCCAATTATTTAAATGGTGTATGTGTTGAATTATTTACCCTTCATTTCTGATTATGCTTATTGGTTCATTATAGACTCCAATGTACCTAAACCCTCATTATTTGAGGAAACCTTAATTTTTTTCAATTCCCAATAATTCCACGAAGTGTACTATGACTGATGTGAAAGGATATTCAACAGTTAATAATGTTATTCTCAAAAACATATATTTTAATTTGGGTATTCAAATTTAATATGTGAATCATCTATGTATCAAATTTACCAATGATAATAAAAAATTTTGGCCATCAAATTGTGATTCGTTATATGTTATTCCAATTTAATTAAGAGGACACTAGCTCTGGGATACTAGGGTTGGGTTCTATATATATTCTTAAATCATTTACATTCCATGTGATGAGTAATAATATTAATATTTTCTTTAGTTAAGGGGTAAACTAAAAATTATAGACTATAGCAAGGGATTGTGTGAAAATTGAATACAACAAAACAAACACATTAAATTATCGAATACATTACTTATTTAGTCACTCTTATTGTTCATATAAGATAAAGAGATAGACTCTCTCTATCCTTATAGACAGATGTAGAACCGCAGGATGCCCTGATATATGAGGGGTGAATCAGGGTGTAAAATTTTTTATTTAATGTGATGGATCTTGTTCCCACATTAGTCAGAAATCATTAAAAATCTATGATAGATATGAACAACAAATAAATACCCACATATAAATATACCACACATCACGTTTACTTGGATCACCATAAAGGGGAACATCCAAAGAGAATACATTGATAGTGTGTCAGTCATACCAAAATCCACTAATCTTCACTAGTTGTTGAGAAAGGGAGGTCTATAACAGTCACTTAGTACCATGCACACTACCTTAAAAAGGATCATGTATTGCTCACCACTACCCTCAGTTCACTCTCGTTGAATCCCCCTAGCCCAATACCTTAGGAGTATTCTTACTCGGTTTTTTAATATGAGGGTCCCTTCAACAGATTTTCATTGGAATCTTTGTCTTAGTCCATCATGATACACTTCATGGATCATTGTCCAAGATTGATGGACATAAAATCACTGAACAGACAAACTATATACATAAATTCCTTTCAAATTCCCAACATTGGACATACACAAATTACCTCAACTGGCACACAATATTTGGGATTTGTCGCACAAGATGACTTGCACACAATACCTACTTTACCTGCAGCCCTTATCTTTAGAGAAACTACACGAAAAGTTTCACTTGGTCTTTTCATACTAAAGGAACACCTTTCATGAAATATTAACTATCATATAATCTTTCACGTTCAAATCTTTTCCACGGTAGAGCAACCAAATATTAGGTGAAAAGTCCTTAAGACATCCCTGGGGGTATTCTCATATTTTAAGGCAATTGAAAACCTTGGGATCACGATCCTGAGGCATCATTATCGTTGCTAATAATTTTATTTCTGATAATTCAAAAACCCTTTTGATTTCACATTGGATGCATAATATTATTTCATGCAACACCATCTATTTATCATATCCATGTATTTAGTTCACTTTTTTTCATTTCCATATTTTGATGCACTAATCCCAAAACAATATTGTGCGTAAGTTTGTAAACACACTTCAGTCTTGTATGAAACACTCTTTTCCAAACACACAATTACCAATTTCCTAATTTTCAGGCACAAAAATATGGAAAACCCAGGGAAAAGACACCACCTTAAATACTAATATGGGTTGGAACTACATGATCCCATTCCTTAAAATCATTTCTAACATCAAATAAGAATTGAAAAATAACACAAACCAAACTCAATTTGTAGTACAAAATGGTCATGGTTCAAAAAATGACCCTCTTAGGGTTTATTTTCAATCACCAGATAAATTAAATAGATTACCAGCCACAAAAATACTATGTCATTGAAGAATTACATGCCCAAAATATATTCCATCTCCTCCTAACACCAAATTCTCATCTTATTAGAGAATAATTACATTTCCAATGTATTACTTCTCCTCCTAACTCCGAATTATAATCATGTCACAGAAGAATTATATGTTCATTAAATCTGAATATTATATGTCCATTACTTGTCTGAAATTTATTCCTTCTCCCCAATTGACAATAAACCCAAAGACTTTTTTTAATTGTAAAGCTAAAAACACCACTTGGATAGTATATCCCCCATAAACTTTTATCACATACACAAACGGTTTAAAAATAGTTAACATTACTTGGTAGAGGGGTATCACATAACCTTTTTAGGAACTAGTAGGAGGTTGAACACCGAGGTTCAACTAATGCTTCTCAAACACAGCTGCAGATAGAGGCTTGGTTTGGATAATATCCACTTTCTAATTAGTTCCCATATGATCAATTTTAATTATTCCATTCCCAAAATTTTCCTTGATAATGTGATATTTGAATTCAATATGTTTTTTACGAGAATACTAAACATGATTTTTTAAGATAAATTATGCTCTTGTTATCACAGTAATTCACCATTGGTTGTTTCACCTCATCACCAATATCTATCATTTATTGCTTCATCCATAATAGTGGTGTACAGGACTATGTATTAGAGATATAGTAAGCTTTAATTGTACTATGAAAAGTACTTTCTTATTTCTTTCTCAACCAACCAACACATTTATTCACAATATAGAATGATCCACCATGGTTGGACTTTTTGTTCCCAACATCTGTAGCCCAAAAAACATCAGAAAACACTAATAATTCACTATCACTTCCTGTAGAAAATTACAACCCATAATTTAGAGTACCTAGAATGTAACTCATGATTCATTTTACTGATGTCATATGTTTTTCCATAGGATTACTCTGAAAGAGGTCCTCTAAGCATGTTGCAAAGTCTTTGTCTGGTCATGTTGTCGTTGGGTACAATAAGCTCCCAATGAACCTTCTACACATTGTGGGATCTAAAAATGTCCCATCCTCATGATTTCTATGTTTGGTTTCAACTGAAATTGGATTGGACATTTGTTTGGAGTCATGTATATTAAATTTTATCAGCAGCTCCCTTGTATAATTTTATAGAGAAATTATTGTTTAAGCATTATTTTGAAAAACTTGCAGCGCTAGAGAATTTGTGTGCTTCCCAATCATAGACATTTCAAATTATGATTTCCTTTGATTTGCAAATTTATCCACTGATCTCTCCCTGTTTCCACCAAATGAAATGTCATCAACGTATACAAAAAACATGTCCTGATGATTCGGAAAATTCTTCACATAGATATTGTGATTGTAAAGAACTAGAAATTTCATGAAATTGTTTTCTTAATTTCTTTGGAATTTTAGGAGTATTTGGATTCTGATGGCACTTTATTCTGAGGCCCGGTGTGCCCGGAATAATTTTTCAAAGATTAGCTCGGGTATGTTCAGTAAACAAATGTGTGGGTTTTTCTATCTTTTCAACCGGTCCTCAGAATCGGGTTCTGAGGGCAACGTTGAACTCATAGCGTCAGAGATTTTTTAAGGGGACCTTCATCTCAAACGTAGTTGGGGTGGTGTGGAAGTATGATTTCTAGGATTCGTGAAATAAAAATAATTTTTTTAGTCATTCTTTTTGAAATTAAAATTTGATTGAATAAATGAGGGGGGTCCACCACCCACACTAATTCAAAGAAACTCCTCCATTAATTAAATAATAGAGGAGCTTAATAGATAAGGGGGCATCAGCTGGAGAAACACCCCTCTTCTCCTTTTCTCTTCTTCTTCTCCACTTCCACTATTGTTGAACCACCAAAGGACCTCCTCCTCCGACGATCGAACAAGCGACGAACCTCCAATGAAATGACGACGTCATCTTCCGATGTAAACGAACGACGCTACCTCTCTGCAAGTCTGTCAAGTGATCACATCACGAGGTAGGGGCTATTTTTTGTTCAAGTATTTATCATTTTTCTTCATTAATTATGGTTTGGCCACATTATATCGTCGTTATGGGAGGATATCAGACCGCACAAACATGGCTGATTCTCCTCCCCTCTTCTTTGTCAATCTTTGTTGATGTTGGAGGTGGAGGCACACAGTGCCGTTGCACCTTGTGGTGATCGGCATGGAACCGCGACCATGCAAGGTCGCGGAGAAGGTGGCGCGGTGTCGTTGCACTCTGCAGATATGAAGAGGACTGCGGCCGGAGCAGGCTGCAACGGAGGTGCGCGACACCATCACACCTCGCCGGAGAGACCAAGGAAGGCCGCTACTAAAGCGGGTCGCGACTGTGGAGAGTAGCGCCGTTGCACCGCGCTGGTGAGACGACCTGTGGCCTAATGCCGCAGGGACTAGCAGGGGTGGACGGTCAAGCTAGCCGAGGACGTCTTTAGTAGGTGGGACCCCTTATGTTCCCCATGGTAGTTCACAAACTGACTGGCCTTAATGGTCGGCTGTTACCCGGAAACCGAGGAGGGATGTAACCCCCCGACCTGCTGCAAGGGCAGACCCAACTGGGTCCACTGTTTCCAAAAATACGGGGTTGCGCCCCCTTTTACGTCCCGCTCGGCCAGCGGCTGAGCCACGACTGGCTTCCAAGCCAGGCCGCAAGCCGCATGGGTCGGGCCACGCGAAGGCCGCACGGGCCGGGACAGCCACAGGCTGCATGGGCCAGGCATACCGCAGGCCCCACGGGCCGGGCCAGCCGCATGCCGCACAAGTCAGCCCGACTGCGCCAGCTAGGCCGGGCCGTGCCCAACTGGGTCGGAACGAGACCCGAGATGGGTCACCCCGGTTCGGGCCGACCCAGGATGTGTTGGACCGGGCCCAGACCCCCACTTCGGACCATTTTTGGTCTTTTGCCCAAAACATGAGCTACGAACCTCCAATCAATGCAACTTTAGTTACGTAGGAATCCTTGTATCGAGACATTACTTTCTATATATTACACTCTAGCTTTCTGAAATGTTTGGGTATCGTCGGGTTGGTTTGAACTCAAAACCAACCGGGCCCTTGGAGCGGAAAAGCTTATATCTTAATGGTCGGACGTCTGATTGATGTTCCGTCAATTGCGTTGAAATATTTTTGTTGAGACAGTTTTTTTGGCTTACTCCACTTGAGGTTTGGACACTTTTGGAGTATTTTCAGGTTGGTTTTATCTTAAAAACAACTAGGCCCCTGGGACGGAAAAGCCAATAACTCTCAGACCAGGAATCCGATTGACGAACCATATGTCGCGTTGAGTTCCTTTTAAAGAGATAGAACATTGGGATACATAAACTATAGACTTTGTGATAGTTGATGTATCGACCCCTTGGCTCGTGGTGCGGACCCTCCTGGAATCGAGCATGTAGTGTGCGGGAACCCTTGAGCTGGCTGCGACTACGACGTCTACCGTACTAGGATCCTCAGTGGGTTCGATGATGATGAATTATGTACTAGGATCCTCTGTGGGTTCGACGAAGATGACTTCTGTACTAGGATCCACAGTGTGTCCGAAGAATATGACTTTTTTACTAGGATCCTTCGTGGGTGTGGCGATGATGACTACTATACTTGGATCCTCCATGGGTTCGACGAAGACATCTACCGTACTAGAATCCTCTGTGGGTTTGATGACGATGACTTCTGTACTGGGATCCTCCATGAGTTTGACAGCAGTGACTTCTGTACTTGTATCCTGAGTGGGTCTGAGAGAGTAGCAAGTCTTGTATCCTTTGGGGGTCCGAAAGCTTGGCCAGTCATGTATCCTATGTGGGTCCGACAGCTTAGATGATTCACTGGCTTCATCTGATCATCTCTATCACCTTATGAAGTGTATACCAATGTGATCTGAGTCTTGACTTCAATCTTTATCAGTGGGGTGGTTGACTTGTTTTCTTGTGTGGAATGGGTTATGATTTCATGTGTGGAATGGTTGTGATTTCCTGTGTGGACTGGGTTGTGATTTCCTATGTGGACTGGGTTGTGATTTCTTGTGTAGATTGGGTTGTGCTTTCCTATGTGGATTGGGTTGTACTTTGGCTCGTGAGTTAGAGCCAATCTGGAATTGATGACTTAGGTATATGTATGGTCATATACCTAAGTAGAGTTGGTTGATACCTCGTGTTTGTATCATTGATTTTTGGTTTATCCTTTGTGGATTCTGGGAGACCATCAGGGGCCTCGGGGTCCCTATTGAGTATCGTATACTCACCCATGCACGAGTTATGCCCGCACTACGTTGTATTGGATGCAGACGATAGACATCACTGATCGAGGTGGTGTCTTGTGCAGTGGGGTGGTACCTGGAGGTGGACCACTTGGCGGAACGTACACGGAGCGGACGGCCAGCCCCGATGAGTTGAGGAGACCATTTGTACCCACCCATCAGGTGGGATATTTGGAGGATGACTGATTGGTTTCTTGTTTAATTTACATTAGTTTTTCATTCTTTTTAGTTGTATTGTACATTCAGTTGGGTTTGTATTCTGGCCCATTTACTTTCAAGCACTTACTTTTGTACTCAATTTACTTAGTGTTTACTTCATCTTGCGTACTCTGTTGTGTTTTTTTACTTATATAATGGCAATACTTTCCCTTTTATCAGGATTTACGCCTTTGGTGCTAGTCGTTAGCCCCTGGCCTATGGAAGAAGGATGCCGACATATCCATACACTAGGACCCTCACTACTGATTTCTACCTTAGTGCATGAAAACACTAATTGTGTGTGTGTTTCCAATAGTTTTCTTTATGTCATATCATACCAGGTATAAATCGTTTGATCGTGTCACATCTGTTCAGGATTCCACCACGCAGACAGTCAGTTGGAGTTCCGAGAGAGTACTCGATGACGGCCCACCGAGCGATGAGACTCTGGTGCAGGGCCCTCATTCTATGTTGGCACCTTCTAGTGGTGTACCAAAAATATCCCCACCTATTAGGAAGCAGATGCCACCAGCCGTACTAGTGTACGGTGCACGCTAACAGAGCATGTTGCACGAGTTCCTGCAACAGGGGCCTCCGATGTTACGTGGCATGGCATATTCACAAGAAGCAGTTGATTGGTTGGAGGCAATTGCTAGAGTTATACAACTAGTTTAGATACTAGTAGATCATATGGTGATCTTAGCTACTCATGATTCCCACTGAGTGACCCTAAGGATGGCCCGTATAGTGATGAGGATTCGGTATGTAGTCTGATGCCTGAGATAGTACCTCCCGGCAGTGTCCCAGCTATATCACTACCTTTTGGTCAGTAGATTCAACCGTCAGTACCAGTATATGACACATGTAGCTTCAGTTCCTTACACGTGTTTCAGCATCAGATACCCCTCAGGTTCTAAGGCAAGCCTGACTCACAGGCGGCTGAGGACTAGCTTGAGGAGGTGGCTGATAGCTTTTTAGAGTTATAAAGCATCAACAGGATGACCTGTTGATTGCTGAATAGTCATCGAGGCGTACTGATCGTTCCTAGTAATTTCTGACTACGATTTGATCAATGCTTAGATCTCGGACCTCTGAGTGATGTATGTTTAAAGGATATCTAATCCATAAATTCTTATTCTATGCATTCATACTTATATTAGGGTACTATAGAGAACCTTTGTGGTTGATAATTCTTTAGCTGAGTGGATACAGCCAGTAAAGGTTAGCAGTGGGAAAGTAGGAAACTGGCGCCAATCATAGTACTTGGGTGTGTAAAATGTTTTAAGAAGAGAAAGTGTTATGGACTGATGTATCTGTAAAGAAGAAGATGTGGAAGCAGAGCTAGGAGAGCAGCATGTGGTGGTTTACTTTTCGACATGTTACAACCATCCACCTTTGTAGTCCCCGCCAGGCTCTGGGAGTAGGAGGGTAGGGAAAGGGAGTAGCTACACATGGTCAAGGAGTGTGACCCAAGGGATCTAGGAATTATTCAAGGTACGGTCAGTGTCTACTACTAGCTTTCGTAACAACAGACATTGATAAGAATCATCCCTTCCTTCCACGAATCTTGTCCTAGACCTAGAGTTTTTGGTTAAGCCGTTGACTTGACCCTCACATCTAGAGATACCTTCGGGAGGATACTAGATAATCACGCATACTCCGATGGTGTGATCTAACCCTTGAGGTGATATTTTTGGTTAGAACCTATTGGTGGCAGCGTCGAGGCCTTACGATGTAAGTTTGGGTGTGGACTGGGCAACCACAATTCATACACAAAATGAATGTATTAGAAAAAAATGTTCTAGTTTACCTACAATGTTGGGATGGGTTTTCCTTGGTCGATGAAAATAAAACCCCAGGAAGCACAGGATGGAAACATGCATAAGTGGGTGTAGTCGATCACTCATGAGTCGGCAAGAATTAGAATTGGTCCAGACTTCTCCGGAGTTTTGCACTGCTTTGAGCATTGACGAGTAAGGGGGAAACCCTTCATGCGGACAAGGTTATGCCAGAAGTGCTTTTCAAGAGCTGAGGTAGAGGTTGACCAGTGTGCTCATTTTGAGGCTAGAAGAGATGGTGCAAATAATTCAGGAGAAGATAAAGACTACATATAGAAGGAAGAAATCCTATGTTGATATGATATATGACCATTAGAGTTCTAGGATGGTGACCACATTTCTAACGGGACTCACCTCGACATAGATTACAGAGATTTGGCTGGGGAAGCAAGTTATCTCCGCACTTCATCTGACAATTCCAGGTCCTCAGCATGGTAGGTGAGGTGCCCTTCTACCTCAGTAGCACCGGGTGCAAGACGTCTTCCAATTATCTCAAATAAATAGATATGTGCATAACCCGACGCATATCATTGGTCATGGGGAGCTAGACATTGATAATGGGGCGACGTTTTCGATGGTCCCGTTGGAGATCGAGGATCGACCGGAGCGGGTCCGACGTGGATGGTCGATTCCTCTTGTGCACTTTCGTTGGCAGCACAGGAACCTTTAGGAGAGAACATGGGAGATGGAGGCTCAGATGTGTTCTCAGTACCTATTTTAGTTTCCCTATTATGTGTTGTAGATTTATGGGGACGTAAAACCCTGATGTGGGAGTAATATTAAGACCCAGAATTTTCAATGGATTTTTTTCATAAATTCTTTCTTAATTTTACTAGTGTGTGGCTACTGACGGCACTTGATTTCGAGGCCTGGTGTGCCAAGAATCAATTTCCAATGTTTATCTTAGGTACATTCAGTAAACGAATGAGCAGGTTTTTCTATCATTTGAACCGGTGCTCGGAATTGGGTTTTGAGGGCACCGTTGAACTCACAGTGTCGTTGATTGCTTATGGGGACCTTCACCTCAAACGCAGTTGGGGTAGTGTGGAAGTTAGATTTCTGGGATTCATGAAAAAAAAATAAATTTTATTTTATTTTTATTCATTCTTTTTGAAATTCAAATATGTATGATTTATTGTGGGGGGTCCACCACCCACATTAATTCAAAGAAACACCTCCCTTAATTAAATAAGGTAGGAGCTTAATAGATGAGGGGAAATCCGCTAGACAAACTCCTCATCTTCTTGTTTTCTCTTCCTATTATCCACTTCCACCATTGTTACACCACCAAGGGACCTCCTCCTCCGACAATCGAATGAGAGAAGAACCTCCATGGAAACGACGACGTCAACGAACGATGCGACCTCTCCGCAGATCCATCGAGTGATCATGTCACGAGGTAGAGGTTATTTTTTGTTCAAGTCTTTATCATCATTCTTCATTGCTTAAGTTTTGGACACATGATATCATCATAGTAGGAGGGGATCGGACCATACAAACACGTCCAGTTCTCCTCCCCCCTTCTTTTTTAATCTTCGTTGATGTTGGAGGTGGAGGCGCATGGTGTTGTTTCACCGTGTGGTGATCGGTAGGGAACTGCGACCATGCATGGCAACAGCGAAGGTGGTGCGGTGTCGTTGCACTGCGCAGAGACTTAGAGAGTTATGGCCAGAGCGGGCCATGGTGGTGGGGTGCAGCATCATCGTGCCATGCTGGTGAGACGAGTTGTAGCCTAAGGCCACGATGAACCTGCAAGGGCAGCTGGCCGCCAGCGTCTCTAGGAGGCGAGAACCTTCTGGGTCCCACGATATTTCACAAATCGGTCGGCATTAATGGTCGGTCGTTACCCATAAACCGGGGGGGGTGTGACCCCCCAACCTGTTGCAAGGGTGGACCCCACTGGGTCATCCATTTCCAAAAATAGGGGGCCGCACCCCCTATTGTGTCCCGCTCGGCCAGCGGCCGAGCCGCGGTCGGCATTCGTGCTGGGCCGCAGGCCGCACGCTCCGGGCTAGCCGCGCCCATCCGAGCCGGGCTGCGCTAGCTGCGGGCCAGGCCGGTCTGCTCCCAACGGGGCTAGACCCGGACCTAATATGGGTCGACCCTATTTGGGCTGACCCAGGGGGTGTTGGGCAGGGTCGGACCAGGCCCAGACCCCTACTTCAGACCATTTTTGGTCGTTTTCCCATAACTTGAGCTTCAAACCTCAGATCAATGCACCATCACTTGCATAAGAATACATGGATCGAGATGGTCATAATAGTATATCAAAAAAATGAGGTTTTGGAAAAGTTTTATTTATGGCTGGGTTGGTTCGTACTCAAAACCAACTGGGCCCTTGGAGCAGAAAAGCAAATATCTTAAGGACCAGACATCCTATTGATGTGCCATCAATTACGTTGAAATCCTTTTGTTGAGACGGTTTTTGGCTTACTCTAATTAAGGTTTGGACACAATAGGAGTACAGTCTCGATGGATTAACTTAAAAACTAATCGGTCCTTTGGGATGGAAATACCAATAACTCTCAGATCCGGTGTTAGATTGACACACTGTATGTCATGTTGAGTTCCTATTAACAAGACGGAACATTGGGATACATCAACTCTAGACTTCATTATAGTTGATGTATCGACCCCTTGGCTAGTGGAGCAGACCATCCCGAAATCGAGTGTGTTGTGTGCGAGAACCCTAGAGCTGGCTGCGACTACGACATCTACTGTACTAGGATCCTCAGTGGGTTCGATGATGATGACTTCCAAAATAGGATCCTCAGTGGGTTTGATGAATGAAACTTACATACTAGGATCCCCAGTGGGATCGACGAATATGACATCTGTACTAGGATCCTCTGTGGGTTCAGCGATGACGAATACTGTACTAGGATCCTTCGTGGGTTTGATGATGACGTCTACCATACTAGAATCCTCTGTGTGTTCAATGACTATGACTTCTATATTGGGATCCTCCATGGGTTCTATAGTGATGACTTCTGTACTTGTATCCTGAGTGGGTCCGACAGAGTATCTATTATTATATCCTTTGTGGGTCCGACAGCTTAGCTGGTCTTCTATCCTATGTGGGTCCGACAGCTTCGATTAATAAGTGGCTTCATCTGATCATCTCTATCACCATACGAAGTGTATAGCTGTGTGAGATGAGTCTTGACATCAATATTTATCAGTGGTGTGATTGACTTGTTTTCTTATTTGGACTTGGTTGTGATTTCCTGTGTGGATTGGTAGTGATTTTCTGTGTGGACTGGGTTGTGATTTCATGTGCGGACTGGTTGTGATTTCCTATCTGGACTGGGTTGTACATGGGATCATGAGTTGGATCCGAACTGGAATGGATGACTTAGGTATATGTATGGGCATATACCTAAGTAGAGTTGGTTGATACTTCTTGTTTGTATCTTTATTCAGTGGTTTATAATTTGTGGATTCTGGGAGACCTTTGGGGGTCTCGAGGTCCCTACTGAGTATCGTATACTCACCCCTGCATGGGCTATACCCGCACTACATTGTATTGGATGCAGATGACAGACTGCTCTGATCGAGGTGGAGTCTTATGGAGTGGGACTGTACCTGGAGGTGGACCACTTGGCAGAACATACACAGAGCAGACAACCAGACCCTAGGAGATAGGGAGACCATTTGTACCCACCCTTTAGGTGGGATATTCAGAGGACGACTCAGTGGTTGTTGTTTTACTTTACTGTAGTTGTTCTTCATTTTCTGTTGTATTGTACCTTCATTTGGTTTTGTATTCTATCCCATTTACTTTCCAACACTTACCTTTGTACTCAGTTTACTTAGTGTTTACTTCAGCTTGTGTACTCTATTGAGTTTGTTTACTTATATAAATTCAATGCCTTCCCTTTTAACGGTATTTATGCCTTTGTTTCTAGTCGCTAGCCCCTGGACTATGGAAGGCGGTCTCGGGGTACTCACGACACTGGCCCTTAGGATGAGTCATGACAGTGATCTACTCCTCCTCTTTTGAGTTACAGATTCTTGTGGTTAGAGTCTAATAATGAATAAAATTCCCATGGTTCCTACATCAAACCATAGAGGGAATTAATTAATTTTAAAACCATCATTTCATTGTTACCAAGAAGAAATCCCACTGGTTGTTCAATAATGACATATTCTTTTACAACCCTATTCAAGTATATTTTTTGACAATTATTTGATATACTTTGTATCCTCGTTGTATTTCCATGGAAATAAAAATCCTAATAGATTCCACTCCAGCTACTGGATAAAATGTTTATTCTATATGGACACCTTTAATCTTTGAATATCATTTACATACCATTCATTCCCTGTTTTTAATAACACTTCCATGTTAATCAAATTTTTTCTTGAAAATACACATTGTACCAATCACATTATGGCCTTAGGGTCTCTTAACAAGATCCAATGTTTGTTTCTTGTCAATATGATCTAACTCTTCCTTTATATATTTAACCCTTGATTCATCCTTTTCTGCTTCTTCAAGTGAGGATGGTTACACGACTAAATGGAATGAAAATTTTTCATTACACTTTGTTCTTCATTTTTAGGATGGTTTTGTTCTATACCGAATGATATTGGATTGATCTATATCATATCTATTATGTTACCTATGAGTATTTGCTGGGTATTCCCCAGACATTGTTTTTTATTCTGATTCTTCTTGTAAATCATCATCATTTTGTGAACACTAGATTTTTTTCACTCTTTCCTTCAATTCATTATATTTATCAGTACCATGTCCTCATTTATCCTTATCATATATCACAACATCATAAGGATTATTTGAATAACTTGTGGTTTTTTCTCAATGATATTTACATGACTAAATTATGCAATTTTTCGAAGTCACTTATTGAAGCATTCGTAGGATTTTATTTTCATTGTGTATCCAAGGAATATTACTTCATCTTCCACGTCACAATACTTCCCTTAATTTCGTTCTTTTTTTGGATAAATCATATATTTCTGAAAATATAAAAATACCTCAAGGAGGGCTTCTTTCCATGCCAAAACTCATAAGGTGTCTTGGTTTCACCCATATGGATCCATGTTTGATTTTGAATATATACCACTACTTGAACTACCTCTTTCCAATAATGGCGATGGATATGGCTTTCAATCAGAATTGTTCTGGCCATATTGTTCACTTGAAGATTCCTACGATCCACAACTCCATTATAATGTGGGGTTCTCACAATTTCCACCTCATATTATATTCCATGCTTCTTGAGGTAATTCTAAAACATGATGTAAATTTATTCCTCCCATGTATTAGATCACATAACTTTAATTTTTTTCCTAGTGTCATTTTCGGCAATTCAATGACAAGCCTTTAAGAAATCAATAACTTTTCATTTTGTATGTATAATTATCACACATTACATTCTACTATAATAATCTTTGAAATGGAAAAAATACATTTTTCCTTGTCTTCTATCAAAATTTATCAGGCCACAAACACCTGTATGAATAAGGACAATAAGATTAGATGATCTATTCTTCTTTTGCAGATAGAAATTGGAGACTAATCCCCCATTAATAAATTCATCACAAGTCTTCTCAAATTCACACATTAGGTTAGGGATAACAATGGAAATATTTTGTCTTTATATCTTTTCCAGGTCTTGTGTATTTATGTGACCCATCCTCTGGTGCCACAAGTTGTTTTCTTCTTCAATTGTTTGATAGAAAATGATCTCTTTACAGTAAAATTGGCATAGATTTCCATAGGTTCTGAAAACCCTCATGGGAGAATTCTAATTTCATTCCTTTGTTATGAACCAATTTTCATTAAACATCACTATAAGTCCAAAGTCACAGTGTTTAGTTACACTCAGTAGATTGTGATATATTCCATCAAAATATATAACTTTCATCTTCTTTAGCTCTCTTTTATCCAGTTCAGTACATCCACTGCCTTTGATCTTCAAAGCACCATCATTACTGAACCCCCAATTCAATCTTCCATTCATATAATAATAATTAATAGTTTCTCATTTCCTTTCATATGGGATGAGCATCCACTGTAAAGAATCCTAGTTCTACAATTCATGGTATCATTGAATGAGACTTTAGAAATATTGGATTTCTCAATCTTCTTCTTTTCCTTCAATAAAATATTAGCATGAGTGAATTATGAAGATTGATTTTCAAATATAATTTTACAGTTCATAGGTTCATCATACTCACACTCTTATTCTAGAAGAGAAAAATATTTGAAAGTGAATCACCATCTAGTTGGTGAGTGATGAATTTTCATTTAGATGTGTAGGAATTGTTCATGTCATTCTTTTTCCTACAATAGACATCTTTGTGGCCAATGTTAGTGAAATAAAAACAATATCCATCGAACCCATTTCCTATATAAGATGATAGATATGAATTAATTCAGTACTATTGACCTCCTAGATACCCCCATTCAAATAACTCATTTGCACTTCACATTATGACATATTATGGCACAAATATCCTAAGAATTGACATTCCATAAGCAAAAATATCTTTTCACTTTGATTCATTTTTATGAGCCCTTCTTTCAGATAAAATTGGGATAACTAATTATTTCTGAAATTGTGTATCTATTTTTCAGTTTTCCATTCATTTTTTCTTTGGACATTCTTTATTCGATCTTTGGGTGACTTTGTAACATGTACAATATATAACAATCCTTCATTTAAGCTCATCTTATTCCGAGTATTTGTTGATTCATCATCATATCCAATTCCATTATTCGCCATGCATGCAGGTATTTGATATTTAGAAATATTTTCAACTTCATTAGAACCCCTCTTAGCTCTCACTAGTAATTATGTTTACGAAAATCTTCTAAACTATATTTTTGTATTTACTTCTTCAGAGATTGATTGAATTTTCAGTTTACTCTTAAGAGTAACAAATTCTTCTTCAAGACCCTCAGTAGTCTTGGATCTCTCTTCTAGTATAGAAGAAATATCATTGATGACCATGGAATGTTCATGAATTCTGAGCTATAGTTCCACAACATCTTTTATACTTTGAATGATTTAAGACTGTACATTTGAAAATTCATCCAGTCCTTCAATTTCTCCTTTAAGATGTTCAACATACTCATATGATTTTTCCACAACAACTCACAATTTTTGGAAACTGTTACATTGATTTTCAGTCTTACGAGGAGAATCCCTCAATTCATGTTTGGGATTGACATCAGTGTTCAACTGACTATCTCCATATTTGTTACATAATGGTTCTAAATATTCTATGGTATCCATCATAGAAGCATGTTTCCCAGATATAAATTCTGGTTCTTCTTCCTCAAATAAGTCATTATTACTATCATCTTCTTCATAGAGAAAACTTATCCTCTGTAGTTTTTTCCCCAACATTAATTTTCCCTTTTTAGAAAACATCATCTTAAGATTTTGTGAGTTTCCACGTTCACTTTCATTATCTGGGAACTTCATTAAGCACTGAGAAGCAATTTACCTAACTCTACCCCAACAAAAACTTGCCATGGGTAGCTTCCCTTCATTTATACTTTTTCCCCTATTGAATTTCATAGAAAAGGGATATAGAAACTCACTTTCCTCATCAGAATCATTAATGATGTCTCTTGAAATATTGAGTTTTCCCTTCACTTTGAATTCCATATCCTTGCTTACACACCTTGTCGTATCCTCCGATTTTACTCTCATTTCATATGAATTCAAAAAAATTAAAAGATCATCCCAATAATTATTGGAAATATTTATTTTTTCATTTGGGGACACTTTAGGATTGTAGAGTGGTGGAAGCCTTCCCAAAATTTTCATCACAATGTCGATGCCTTTAGTTTCATCTCTATGTCCTCAAATTTCTCCCACCACTTCAGTAATTAGATTGAATAAGTAATTTTCATTTTCAACAGGATGCATTTTTCGATCGTCAAACCTATTATGTCAAACATTTATTTTACCCCCTTTACATTGTAGTCCCCTTCATAAATATTCTATGTATTTTCTCGTATATAATTATCTAAAGTATAGCTCATCACTTTTAGATAAATTTGATCAGAAAGTGCTGCAGTAAGATCATTTGGCCTTTTGGCATCCACATCAAGCATCATTCTATCTATATCTGGCATGGAAATCCCTATAAGATCTTTGAATTGTATTTCATTCATAGTTTAAAATAAAACATCCTTTCCAAGATTTCTTAGATGAGATATCATCATGTTTTTCTTGATTTTAATGTTTCTTACATCGAATATGGGGACTCCCCTAATGTTGAATGAATTCTCAATGGCAATAAATGAATGATTTAACAACATCATCATACCTTTAATAACACTTGTATAATACCGTGGTACCCTGATAGGGGAGGGGACAATCTGGGTGTCAACATTTTCTTTTAATGTTATAGATCATGTTCCCATGATGGTAGGAACATGTTAAACCTGTATTATAGATATGAAAAACAAATAAATAACCACATGCAAAGAGACCACACAACACTTTTACAAGGTTCCCCACAAAGTGATGCGTATAAGGAGATTATGCCACAAGTATGTCAGTCATAACAAAATCCACTAATCATCAACAGTTTTGGAGTACAAGAGTTTGGTTACAGTCACTATGTGCTAGGAAAACTATCTTTACAAAGGTTCAGGGATAGCTCACTGCTACCTTCAGGTCACTACCATTGACTTCTCGTGGATAAATTCAATGGGAGTAGTCATACACATTTTATTTACTTGAGGGTCTCTTCAATAGATTTTTATTGGATTCATTGTCTTAGTATAGAATGAGACACATATTTCATTGATGTCCTAGATCGATTCACTAGAATGCACTCAATACAAAAACCAGATACTCAAAATCATTTTAGAATACAAACATTGTGCATGCGTGCCATACCTCAACCTGTGTATAGGATTTTAGATTTTTCACGGATAATGAGTTTCATGCAACCTCTAATTTCTCCACATAAATTATATTTGTCAAAAATACATAGAAGGGTTCACTTGATCTTTGTATACTAAAGGAACACCTTGCGTGAATGATTAAACCTCTTCCAATCATTCCCACGCAAATATTTCGTGTGGTAGTGCAACCCGATTTTCATTGAAAAGACCTTAAGAATTTCTAGGGGTATTTTAATATTTATAAGCCTTTGAAAATTCTACACACATGATCTGGATGCATCTTCATTGGTGCACATAAGTTTCTTTAGAAGCACACAAAATCCCTTTTGTTTTCACATTGTGCATGTAAGATTATCTCTCTCAACACCATATTTTAGGAACATCCATGTATTGTGCACACTTTTTTTATTTGAAATATATTTATGCAATGATACCAAAACAAGCCTTGTGCACATTTTTCTAAACACCCTTCAACCATACATGCAACTCTCTTTTCCTAACACACAATTCTCTGTTTCCTGATTTCCAGGCCCAAAAATTTGGTGAACACTGGGAAATGATGCCACCTTTAATATTGATGTCCACTAGTACTATATTATCCTCTTCCTGGAAAACATTCATAACTTCAAATAAGGATTGACAAAAAACACCAATCAAACTACATTTCATGCCTAGAATTGTCATGGTTACAACAATAGATCTATAACATTATTTAGATTTATTCTATATCATGTTATTGATATAAAATCAAGTGTTATTCCTATATAAGTAGAATTATTTTTTGATCCACCATGAATAAAACATGTAATTATGATCATCCATGTAATCACAATATTATTCAACGTTATTTTTTTAAGGATTTTGGTGCACATGTGGATTGACACATGATGAAATATTTAATGGGATCATACAGCTCAATGGTAGTTAAATGAGATATAGCCAACCAGATAATAAAAAATATATATAATATCGGGTTATGCAAATTCAATATATGGTCATAAATTAATGATATATTACATGTGTTGAACCTCTAATTATTGTTCCCTTTATTTTATAAGTAAATTAAAATATGTTTTTCATTATACATAGAATTATTTTTCATGTGAAAAATTTATTATTTGAAATTCATACTTAAATAAAAGTCATCCATACATAGAAAGGTGACTCTAAAGTGTTTATATCCATTATGTTTTATCAAATGAGTCACAAGTTTCATATATAATTATCAATTACATTTTGAATGTTAACATTCCCATTCTTTTTATTTTACTAATATCAATTTTTTTATATCTTATATTATCATCACTTGAATTATTAATTTTTTATAACATTTCCTGAGAAATGATAAGGATAAAATTAATAAACATAAAAAACCCCATCAAGAAGTAAAAAATGTTCTTCCCATACATAACCATAATACAGAACATATAAAAACTATATACATGTTGTGTATTGTTTTTTTTTTTGACAGTCATATCATAGGATAAAGTCATATAAATCTGATGAAATATTATTTATGATATAATGAAAGTTGATCGATGTGTACACTTTTATATAATGGAACGTGACTCAAAGAAATACATGTTAGTTTCCCACTGAACATCATGTGTAGTCATATTCTTAAAACATCTATGAAGATTGGGTATTATAGTAGCCTATTTATGATATATAAGACATAGGGATTCATGAGCCATATTACAATAAGGTTACATTCTATGGGGGATAGACAACCTATCATTTTACATAAATTCATCCTTGGAAAGAAACACACCCAGTCTCAAGGAATATCCTACAAACATGGATAGATGAAAATGGACACCATGTAAATTTATACATGATGTATAGTTTATAATGAAAATGGACATAGTTTTACTTGTTGAAAATAATTTAAATAAATAAATAAATATATCCACATTAGTTTAGTGTTTCATTCATTTAACATTACATTCCATTTCATGGGATTGATAATTTTATTTTTAATTGATTTCCATGTTAAAATATTTTATGAGTACATGTCATAACCTCAAAGTGATCTTCTATACTTAATTAATTTGAAATGAAATTATTTTTGTTTTATATTATAGATGATGGTGATTTAAAAAGTCTTTGATTGAATTAAGATTAATTTAATTAATTGTATTATTCTATGGTCCACTTTTTAATTAATAAGATAAATGTATGTAATTGATATCTTGGTTGAAATTTTATTCTTAATTAATGATGTGTGGATTGTCATAAGGTTAGATTGACCTTATGTATGTAAGTAGTTTCCTTTATTTTTTTATAATTAAATTAAAATTGATTACTAGCATGTCATCCCCACCTTATTATGTAATTTAATGCAAGATCACAGTTTATTTTTTTGTAAAAATCTATTATACAATCTAATAGATCCCATAACTCGTATTTGATTAATAAATTATATAATGATATAGATCCTAGGAAAGAGGAGGTAGTCCACGTCTAGGAGGTAAGGGAAAACCAATCAACATGATACATAATAGCCAAGGTGGACTTCTATAACATCAATGAGTTTATGGTCAAAGCTGTTTTCCCCATGGTTCAAGGGTTATTTTATCACTATCTACTCAAACAAACAATTATAGAATATCAAGTTCAAGCCACTAAGAATTTGTTTATATCAGTTTCATGGTTAATTTTTTGTGGATCTTGTTCTATCTCCTAAAAATGAATTAACAAACATGAAAAATAGAATACAATGGAACTAGATCATGGGTAAATTTTATCAGACATGGATAATTACTTATGAAAAATACATTTAAATATCACAATGCAAAGTGATATTTAAAAAAAATGGTATTTAAATCATTAAGGAAAAAAATACATTAACTAAAATATAATTTCATAATTGCCTTCCACGTCCAATGTTAAGAATGAACATATAGTTCATTTGTTTTTAACAAAAAAAATTGGGGGGATATCAATTATCACGAAACTCTAAGATTTTATTTATTTCATAAATGTAACATGGTTTTCATGAAGTGTTGACTACCAAATCATGTATTTTTAAAACTTAGAGGATGCTTTTTAGGAATTCGTCAACCAAGATTTTGAAATTTTTGTGTCCACTCAATGGATCATGGAACTACAACTTTTCATAGTTGGAAATTTTCACCCACCAAAAACACTTCAAATAACTTGTTAGACCAATATTATTGTTATGAAAAGTGGAATTTGGATCATTGACATTATAATATCTGAGTAACAATATAATCATACACTAGTTGTGAATACTATTAGGATTCAAAAAAACATTGGCAGATTAATGTAAATTAATTTATATTAGTTCAAATTTATTAACCTTTTTTATAATTAGGAATGTAATAATAGTTTATATTTAAATTATTTTTTCTTATAATTAATTAACATCAAAAATATAAATATGATATATACTAGATAATCATAACCATTCCATCGGTGCAATTTTACTAGATTGGTATTGGAACTTCTTCTTTATATTTCACCATTAATGGAAATTATATGTGTTGGAAACCCCACTTCTAGATAATCATTACAATGTCGGTGGTGAGGAAAATTAATATCTATATATAATTTATGTTGATGATTCAATGAATGTAAAATGTTATATGTTATCCTATATTTATAATTTTTATCTAAATAAATTTGATGATATGGATGTGTATGTCATCGTTTCTCAAATTTTGGATATCTATTAAAAAGATGAATGATCATAGAAGTTTGATATCTCAAATTCACTATTCTTATTAATGACTGGATATTTGGTGCTAGAAAGGGAACAAAAGGTCAATATGATTAGCTATATAGAGTTGCTATGAATTTTTGGGATTAAAACCCATGATGAGCTATGAAAAGTTCTCATTCGATCCTCACTACATAAAAACATTAAAAGTTTTATTATAAATTATAAGATTAGAAATATTGATAGGAAACTATCATAACTTCATACTCTCAATTTTTATATTGATAAATATATGAGGAGTGAAAAACTCTTGGTATTTATAATAAATAATATAATATGTAATAGGGTAAAGGGTTCATATACTCATTCCATCTCTAACTCTCCAGTGAAACACCCATCCAAGGTGAAAAATATCGAGACACAAAGAAATAAATAGGATATGGTATGTTTTTATGTGGAAAGTATGCACATTAGTGGATAAATGTTGGTAATCCAATGTACCATGGAGAGTCTTTAGTACTAAATATTAATAATTTAATATTTATATATATACAAGTTGGGTATTAAATTCTACCTATGGACCTCACATGTGATTTTTGGCACCAAGTAGATTTCAAAAGGTTTTTGGAGGAAATGAGGATTTAAAACATACAATAGATCATGTATGGGAACACTATCCACTAGATAATACAACATCCTATTTTAAATGGGCTTGATTTTGGTTTTATTGTATTTTTTTATGTGTATACTATTACCAATAACATCATATCTATTTCAATTAATGTAAAGGATAGATTTGTTTTATTTTTCATAATTAAGAGATGCTATTTTTATAAATTATTATATTTTATCATATAGACTAGATTATTAAAGTTTATTATATCTTAATTTAATAAAAATATTATAAATAGATAACAAAAGAAAAATTTGAGACTTATTTTACATTTAGTTATGGAATCACCAATTTTTTCACGAAAAATAATAATCATTTTCCAAATATCCATCAATAGGTTTACCTATACTCAATTTAGATAAACCTAGATGAAATATTCCACACTGGTTTCGAAGGGATAGGGACTAAACAACCATTCATTATTCATGTTAGAAAGGACACTCGGATTTTATAATTGTTGAAAACTAATTTGTGCAGACCTTTTCAAGTAGAAACTAGAGGTTGATTCACATAATTTATTACTTATACCAATTAAATGATAATATATGTTTATATGTACATGATGAGGTATAAGTCCAAATCAATTAGAGATTTCAAATTTTTCAATAATCGTGTTTATAATCAATTGATATAATGATAAAAAACGATTTATAGCATTGAGGTAGTGAAAATATTAAACAATATTTCATTGATTTGATAAATGCTAACATGATTTTATCACAAATCAATCCACATTGTACAAAATAGTGGAATATTGTTACTGAAAGAATGAAATGTGTGTTGATGGAAATTGTAAAGTCGATGATGTGTCACACAGTAATTTTATTATCCTTTTCAAGATATACATTACATATGGCTTCATTCATACTAAACTGTGTACCATCCAATGTAGAAATTGGTACCACCAATGAGTTATATAGGGGAAGGAAATCTATTTTGACTATTTTTAATGATAGGGGCTGTGAAGTGATTTTTTAGGATCTATCAAGAAACAAAATATCATCTCAAGACACAAATTCTATAACTATATGGTATCTAAAAGAAACTACGAGATACTATATGTACAAATATTATGAAAAGAATGTTACTCTCATAATATAGGTTGTCTCTAATGAGAGGGACCACGTCCTCAAGGATGATAGTAGATAAAGTTTTTATATGATAATGTGAATTTTCAAGATACAAAATATTTCATATAAGAATCAATCCCATCAGTCCCTAGTGATGAATTTGTTCCTGGGACACATGTACGGTGTGGGAGGGCTAATGTAGTGGTAGAACTAGAGATATATTATTTTATAGTCACTTATTATTATGAATCATGTTTTTTTGAAAATAGTGATCCTATATATTACAAATACAAAATATAGATTTCAATATCTATGAAATAGAAAGAAGCCCTAAATTTTGAGATTGATTGAAAATAGAAATAACAATGATTCGGTTCTGATCAATAATTTTGTTGATGTAAATCCCATTGGGTGAAAATGGGGTTTCAAGTGAAATATAGAAAGGTAAGGTAAATAAAATACCTATAAAGTGTAAAATAGTGACTTATGGTTTTTTATAATTCCAATTCATTGATAGTGAGTAAAAATTTTCGTTATGTTCCTTCCCTAAATCAATATGAATTTTTATTTCCTTAATGGATTAAATTGACCGTGATATCTTACAAATATATATAAAAACTACCTTACTAGGATGTTATAGGGGGATGTGTGAATGACATTTAAAAAAATGTTTTTACTAATAGAAATTAAAAAATGTAAAATAAATTGGTGATATCCATTTATCGATTAAATATAATATCTAGGTAATTAAAAATTTGGTTCAATGAATCCATAAATGAATTTGGTTTCATTTATAATGAAAGTGAGGATTTTTTTAAAACCAGATTAGTGGTAATATTGATGCTTTAGTAGTATTTTATGTAGAGGAAATATTATTATTTGGTAATAACACACTAACCTCACTATGGGATAGGTCATAGTTGAGAATGTGACTCTCTATAATGAAATTAGGTTAAGAAACCTATATTCTAGTGATAGTTTTCAAGGGTGATTGATCTGAGAGGATTCTTGGACTAGGACAAGATATATACATTGGAGAGATACTAAACATGTTCAGTATGGAATAAACAAATATGGTTTTAGTTGATGTTCCATGTAGTATATATCATTTATGAGACATGATTCCATAAACACAAGAAAAAATAGTGAGAATGAGTATGATCTGATATTCTTATTCAGTATATCTATGATGTATTCCATGTTATTTTTAGGGATATATGTCACATATGAATTAATAATGGTAGGATTATTTCATGCAGATATAGATGAACAACATTAAAATGTTATTAGGGTTATCATTAGGTATCTAATATGAACTAAGGATATAATCATAGGTTACAATGGTGATGAATTTATAGTCATTATGGGTTATTAAAATGCTAGTATTAAAATAGAATAGAAATATGTGACTTAATTTTCAAATATGACCTTTTTACACAATATGATCACTACTCTAGAAGAGTTCAATACAACTAGATGTTTCTGATTATACAACGGATTTTTAGTATGTTGTAGCTTTTGATGCATCCAAGGAATCCATTTGGATTTTCATCTTTTTCTAATAGAATTATGGGGTTCCAATAATTTGGGTTCCTATTATTCAATATCATTTGTTTATTTAATGTGACAACACTATAGAGGTGGGTCTCTCTAAAGAGTTGTGGTCATGTCAGGGGAAAAAGGAACATACTTTAGATGTTTCATCATATGAATGATTTTTTTCAATGGGGTGAATTTTCTATGAGTAGATTATCAAAAAAGTAAAATTTAGAGGATCTCATTATAAAGTCCATATATCAATAAAAGTATTATTTTCATCTTAGATCTAGTATATGGAGTGTTATTGTTAGCTAGATCTTGTGCTAGTGGGATTTTAATGGATTTGGTTCCCTAAGAATGACATTATTAGTACATAATGAAATGTTTTATTATTATTAATGGAGTATCATGACACAAATATTTTTTTTTCTTTTACATGTCATATTTATTTTATAATTTCCTTTTAATATAAGTTTCACTGAAAGGATATGGAAGCTCTCTACTATGATGACAAACTAAAGATTCCATGATTGTATTATTGAGTATTATATAATAGCCAAATAATATTTTTTATTGGTAAACATATGATATTAGCTATCTGGCATAGGGGGAAAAAAATATAGTGGGACACATTCTGCTGTTGTTTTCGCTTGATAAACTATTTGATAAAAAGTTATAAAAAAGGGCCTTCTGATAGTAAACTGTTATATTCATGTGTCAATAGATATTCTTATCTACTAATGTGTTTATTGATCATTAAACAATAATGTTACCATTATGTAATGACACCAATCTGGAGCCCCTCCACTGGTTCCCTGTGCCCGGTTCACCACATGACCTCAAGCGCATTTCCCCAAATGCCGGAGACTGCCGACTTGCAGCGAGGGCCTTGGTGCATTACTGGGGAAACTATGCCCTCATTTGGTAAGGTATAAAAGGTAAGGAAAACAATAGTCAATATTGTAAATAGTAACATCATACATAACTAGAACCATACAGTTGAAGAAAAAATATATATCAATGATGATAATGATGCAACAGGTACAAGTATCTAAGGAAAGCAGTAAACACAACAACGTGCTGAAATACAACTGAACACATAGTACCAAAGAAACAGTAACTCTAGTAGTATCACAACCCTAATCTTGGTCCCTTGCTCTCCAGCTCCAAGCAATCAAGTTCCGGATGTCGAAGGGTGCCTGCCCTTATCTATACCTACAACAACAAAGTCTTCTTGGGCCCAAAAGCATGGCCCAAACAGGTTGTGAGGTACAATCCTAGTAGACAATCACCCAAAGATTTGTGCCAACCAGTCAAATAATACAAGGCAAGTGAAAGTGCAGGAAGCAGTAACAGAGAAGCACACAATAGCCACAATCCACAGTTCTAGCATATAAAGTACACAAGTAAACAACCAACAACAAGTAGAAAATAGGTAACCTGATGGGTAGCTCTCACCACCTAACCCCTATGGTTCAACCTATAAGTACTAGGAACCCTCTAGGAGGCACACACAGTCTCACCCCTATGGTTCACCTAAGAGTAGAATTTCTAAGGAAGCACTCACCGTCAATTCCCCCTATAGTCGCGTATCGTAGTAATGGCTCTCTGGGGAAGCACTCAACATATCATTCCCACTGTGGCCCGCGTCGAGGAACTATAGACTCTCTGAAGAAGCACTCAACATCAATTCCCCCTGTGGTCTCGCATCGTATTAAAAGACACTCTAGAGAAGCCCTCATGTCCATTCTACCTTTGATCTATACCCTAGTTTCTCTCAACCTTGTGTAATATAAACATGCATAGTGCGTGCGTGTATCACCCAAGTAAACATCAAGAACTACTTGGATATCATTCTATGATGCAGCAACAAAACAGCACACAAGTTCCTCTATCCCACAACTAGGCATGGAAACTGGAAAAATGCCTTACAGGCAAAGTAGGTGTGGAAAACATCCAAGGTACAGCAAAAAATACACAATTCACAAAATTAAACCTCTACTACAGCAATCAAGAAAGAAGGCAATCAATCAGGGGAAAATAGAAAATTCCACAATTCCCCATTCATGGGAAATAGAAAAATTGCATAGAAATATTCAAGGACTTTCTATAGAAATACACAAACCACCTACCTTGATCCTAGGAGATCGATATACATTAACAATGATGAGATATTATCCTTAAAATGTCGTTGATATGAGAAAACGTCCAAGACACATAAACCACGATTACATGAGAAAGATGAGGAATTGGAAAACAAGGTTCAAGCAGAAAGAAAAACTCAACACCGAGATTCCAACAAAATCAACCATGCTCAAATCAGAGAACGGACAGACAAGCGGGGGCCAGTCAATGATTCACAGATCCTCAACACTCTCAGATGAATGGAACTTAGAAGAAGACCTTTCTGTGCGTCAAGCGTGACCCTGGTCTGTTTAATGAAAAAAAGTAAGTACACGGTGTGTACATTTAGAGTACATGGCGTGTACTGGGTCTTTCCATACTACACCAAAATCGGCCTCCACGTCACCCCTACAAACCATGTGTGTGGACTAGACATGGCCAGTACATGGCTTTGGGTAGGAAAAGAGTACATGGCATGTACTCAGAAAGTACACAACCTGTACATAAAAAATTTCCAGAAACTCTATTTTACTCTCAAAAACTCCAAAAAAAGAAACACATAACTTAAACAAAGATCTGGGTTCTTACATACTTCTCCCCTTAAATAAATTCATCACTGAATTTCCCTAGTGGGGCATATAAGAAGAAACCCCAAACAACATCGAACATTGTGATCGTACATCGGCCGCTCTCTCTCAGTTCTCATCCTATACTCGCCCACGATGCCAAAGATCCCATACTAGAAGAACAAACTGCCCATGGAGAACTGTCATACTGTGATCAAACATCCAGATAGAATGTTCCTCAAACGACACATCCTCATTGAGCGCAACCTATTCAGCCTGAAAGACATGATAGGGGTCCGAAAAGTAACGTCTGAGCTGAGAAACGTGGAATACGTCATGCACGGCCCAGTACCTCTGAGGTAACTGCACACTATAGGGAATCGGCCCAACTCTCTCCAACACCTCAAACGGCCTGACGTACTGCGGTGAAAGCTTACCCTATCTCTGAATCCTCTTGTGTCCCAACCTCAGTGCGATACGCAGGAAAACCTGATCCCCAACCTCGAACTCCAGAGGTCGTCTCCACTAATCAGCATAAGACTTCTCCCAAGACTGTGTTATATTCATCCTCTTCCGAAACAACACTATATTCTTTGAGGTCTTTTGGAAAAGACGAGGTCCCAATAATGCTGCCTCTCCTACCTCTATCCAGCAAAATGGTGATCAGCATGGCCTACTGTACAATTCCTCACAAGGTGCCATCTGAATAGTCGCCTAAAAACTGTTGTTGTAGGCGAACTCCACCAGAGGGATATACTTCTCCCAAGAACCACCAAAGTCTAGAATGCAAGCTCTGAGCATATCTTCTAGCACCTGGATCGTATGCTCAGACTGGCCATCTGTATAGGGATGGTATGCTGTACTCAAAAGTACCTGTGTACCCAAAGCCTTCTGAAGCCCCTGCCAGAACCAAGAAGTAAAGCATGCATCTCTCCCTGAAACAATGAAGTGTGGAACTCCATGCAGACGTAAAATATCTCAGATTTAAAATCGTCCTCGATCATCAACACTGAAAGTCTCCTTGAGCAGTAAGAAGTGAGAAACCGTAGTAAGTCTGTCGAAGACAACCCAAACAGCATCGTTACCTTGGGGCGACCATGGAAACACTATCATGAAGTCCATCACGACATCCTTCCACTTCCACTCCGGAATGGGTATCTGGTGTAAAATACCTGCTTTTCATTGATGCTATGCCTTCACCTGCTGACAAGTAAAACACTTCATGATGCAACCAGTAACATCTTTCTTCATTCCTGGTCACCAGTACTGGTGATGAAGATCCCGATACTTCTTGGTGACCCCAGGATGAACTGCCCAAACTGAGGAATGAAAATACCATTTCAGCTCCTTACGTATGTCTTCTGGCACCCACACGCATCCCTAGAACCACAAGATCTCATCCTCACCCACTGTACATCCAGGAAGAGGGTCCTCTCCCGACACGCTCTCCTGTAGGACTAAGCCTTTTGAGTCTAATCGCTACCTCATCCGTACCTGATCACGAAGATTAGAGGTAACAACTACAGAAGATAGGTAAGTCTACCCCTATCTATTGTGCACCTCCATATGCATCTCAGAGAGAAGATACATCAGCTACCACTCACTAGTGGCCTGCTAAACTAACTGAATCTGTATACTCCTTCTCAACGCATCTACCACTGCGTTGCCCTTTCCCGACTTATAGGAAAGCTCGAAATAAAAAGACTAAAGATACTCGAACCACCTGTTTTTCCTCAAATTCAGATCATGCTGAGTAAATATATACATGAGACTCTTATGGTTGGTGAAGACCACAATGTTCTATCTCAGAAGATACTGTCTCCAAAAGCGTAAGGCATGAACAATAGCTGTCAACTCCAAATCGTGTGTCGGGTAGTTCCTCTCATTTGGCCTCAACTGCCGAGACTCATACGCAACGACTCCATCTCCCAGCATAAGCCCAGTACCAAGCCCGATACCTGAAGCATCACAATACACAGTGTAGCTCCTACCTAGTTATCGCATGACTGGTATCGGTGTTGACGTAATCCTCCCCTTTAGTCCCTAAAATTCTAACTCGCATGAATCTGACCATAAGAACTTCACCCCCTTCTTGGTCAGATCTGTCAATGGTGCTGTTAGGCGTGAAAAGTCCTGAATGAAGAGTCTGTAGTATCCAGCAAGCCCTAGGAAACTTTTTACCTCAAAAACGTTCTTCGGCTGGTCCCAAGAAACTACATCTCTCACTTTCTCTGGGTCAACAAATACTCTTTCCTCTGAGATGACGTGACCCAAGAAGTGAATCTGATCCATACAAAAGTGTCACTTCAAGAGTTTAGAATATAGCCGATGCTCTATTAGTGTACTCAGAATGATCTCAATATGGGTAGCATGGTCATGTCAACATGCTGCTAAAGGCTGTCAGAGGCCGAACGACATGACTGAATACTCGTATATACCATACATACTGCTAAAGGCTGTCAGAGGTATATCTGATGGTCTAACGTGAAATTGATGGTAACCAGACCTCAAGTAGATCCTCGAGAACACCCGAGATCCTCAAAACTGATCAAAGAGGTCATCAATCCCCGTCAAGGGATATCGATTCTTGACCGTCAACTGGATCAGCTTCCAATAATCCACACAAAGCTGAAGGGTGTCGTCTTCCTTTTTCGCAAATAGGACTGGAGAACCCTAAGGAGAAGTACTGGGGCGGAAAAAATCTTTTTCCTGAAACTCCTCTAACTGCTTCCTGAGCTCCTACAATTCAGTTGTAGATATCCTATAATGAGGAATGGACACTGGTGCCACTCCGGGCATGAGCTCAATTGAGAATTCTACCTCACGATCTGGAGGAAAACATGAAAAGTACTCTGGAAAGACATCCCTGAAATGATCCACCACTGGAGGAAAGTACAACTGTGAAGTCCCCTGGTCATCCAAATAGAGACTAGCAATCTGGGTCGTCAACCTTCCTAGCCCATGGTGCTCAAGTCCTTCCCAACTTGCCAAAACATCCCATTCACCTCTATGAAGAAAAGATTCACCCTCTTGTGAAATGAAACTCACCCTATAGTGATAATAGTCAACGACTTCCTGGAAGGGAACCAACCAGTCCATCCTGAGAACGACATCATAACATGTCATCTCTAGGACGTAGAGATCCCATAAGATACAATACCCTACAATATCAAGAGGGTGCTCTCTACACTAATGTACACTAGATGTCTTTGTACCCAAAGGTGTGTTAAGTGTCAATGAGTCAGAAGAAGAAAGGATTTAGAGCCCAAGTCTCTCCACAACACGAACAAAAATAAAGATATGTGTAGCTCTAGTATCAAAAAGAGCTGAAGATAAAATTTAGGCTACTAAAATCGTACCTAGAATTGTAGAAGGGATGGGATCCTAATCCTGATAGGTCTGCTCTATGGAGAAATACTGGCATGCACCATAGCCATACACCCCTGGCTGACCAGACTGAGCTGATCCACCCTGTTGGTGATGAGGGACTCGTGGCTAACTGCCATGGCCTCGACCTCCACCTTGGCCCAAACGGTCGGAAGAACTCAAGTTCCATGACTGGTGAGAAACTGGGGGTGTTGCTCCTAAATGAGGAGTCATGGATGAACCCTGGTCACCTGTAGCTGGTGAGAAATCCTGGGAGAGACGCTGAAGGTGACCCATCTTGCCACAAGATCGGCACACCACGGGGTCTCTCTGGCAATATGGCCTCATGTGCCCTGACAGGCCACACTGGTAGCATATCACATGGCTTCTAGAAGATGCATCTCGCTTCATCAGATCACCGTGCATAGACTCCCTATGGCACTTCTTGGTGTCATCTAGAGGGAAACTAGCTCTGGAAGCAGAACCGCCCTGGATCGTAGCTCCGGAGACTCTCAGATTGCGGTCCGCAATCATTTCTTGGTTGATAATGGAAGTGATGGAAGTCAACTGGAAGAGATTCACCTCTGAGTGGATCTCCCTGCAGAGACCATCCTAAAACATCTTTTTCAAGAACACCCAACTCCCATCCCGAAGGGGTGTGAAATGCTGCAGCTCGGTGAAATGAGAGGGACACTCCATAACAGAAGGAATACCCTTCTCTAAGCTCATGAACTCCTGGGATTAGTCGGCCCTCAGGGTCTCTAGGTAGAAGTAGTCGTAGAACACATGCTGGAAATCCTCCCAAGCCATAACCTGCTGATGAACCGCCTGTGAGATCACGTCCAACCACCTCTTGGTGGAATCTCTAAGCATGTATGTAGCGAGATTAACCTGCCTATCATGAGGTGTCTCCAGATGATCGAAGATAGTCAAAATGGCTTATAGCCATGACATTGCAGCCCGTGGTCCTCCTTCCCCCATGAAAGTAAGAAGATATTGTTGCTGTAAAACCCGTGTCATATATTCCATAGTCGTGGTAGGAGGCGGTTCTCCCTTAATGGTCTACATAATCCTTATAAAACCTTCCTTGAACTCTGCATCAGTTCCTGCAACTGGTATGACAGTCGATGCTAGGGCTGCCCGACTGGAGGATCGGCAAGAAAATCCCTAATCAGCCATATCTGGTGTCTGATCACTGCCTGAAGACTGACGTACAACCAGAGGACATCTTGGAGGCATAGATCTGAAAGATCAATGCACAACTTAGATCAAAATTTACAAAGACAAAGAATACAAGATTACAAAATGGTAAGAGGGAAAGGAAAACACACAAGTTTACAAAACAGGACAACACGACATGTATAAATACTACATGACTTGTCTTCTTAAGCCACTGACATGGGAATGTACCCCTACCCTGCATGTTGTGTCATACCTCAAACTACACGGCGTGTTGACCCCACACATGGCGTGTACTTGAAAACTATTCCCCTTTTTGAGTCTATTTACATGGCTAACCCACACTGTCTGACTTAACCTGAGACTACACAGCGTGTTCTAATAAACACAGTGTGTACTAGACAAGGCTTCGGTAGCCCGTGTTGTTAAATACATGGCTCTGAACTACACAGCATGTACCTACCGTACACGGCATGTTCCTGAAGTTACTTCTACAACAACGTGTCCCTGATCACATGGTTAGTGACATGGTCTAAAAACTACATGGAATGTGGTCAAAAACTATACACCCTTTATTCTGGGTTTTTCTCGGTAGTAGCTCAGAACTGCACAAAAGCCCAGAAAACAGAGAAAACAAGGAAGATAGGTTCCAAATTCTGATTCGTGAGGGACCATACGCCCCACAAATCAAATCTTAGAGTTTATTTAAGCAAGGTAGAATACAAAAAATCCTATAACAAGGAAGCAGATATTCTATCAAGCACCTATCACAACAACATACAAAATCTACACAAGGTCTATCACAACAGCATGAAATCGCTAATGCACCCTAGATGGCATGGAAAGAATGCATGGAATGTGATTTCTACAAGTTTCTATATGATTAATGAAATGGAACACCCTCATCTCATTAGTTTGCGACAAAAATAGAACCGCAATAGTCAATAAAATAACAGCACAAAGCATGTGAATCACTCTAGGTGAAACCATATCAACTATAAAATCTCAAAACCAGCAAACTGTAATTAACGAGGTAGTATGGCATTTCCCTATAAATGGGCTAGCTAATCCTGAGCACAGCTTAATTCCAAGTACCGAATCCATCCTATCCATGGATAAAGGCTCCAAATAGTAAATCAAGAGAAAAGAAACCCCTCTGATACCACTTTGTAATGACCCGAATCTGGAGCCCCTCCACTGGTGCCCCGTGCCCGGTTCTCCACATGACCTCAAGCTCATTTCCCCAAATTCCAGAGGCTATAGACTAGGAGTGAGGGCCTTTGTAAGTTATTGGGGAAACTATCACCTCATTTGGTAAGGTATACCAGGTAAGGGAAACAACAGTCAATAGAGGAAACAGTAACAACTTACATAACTGGAACCATACAGCGGAAGAATAAGTATATATCAATGATGATAATGATGCATTAGGTGCAAGTATCTATGGAAATAAGTAAATACAAAAACATTCTGAAATACAACTAAACACAAAGTACTAAAGAAACAGTAACTCCAGCAGTATCGCAAGCCTATTCTTGGTCCCTTTCTCTCCAGCTCTAAGTAATCAAGTACCAGAAGTTTAAGGGTGCTTGCCCTTATCTATACCTTCAACAACAAAGTCTTTTTGGGCCAAAAATCATGGCCCAAATAGGGTGTGGGATACAATCCCAGTATGCAATCACCCAACGATTTGTGCCTAACAGTATATGAATACAAGGCAAGTGAAAGTGCAAGAAGAAGTAACAGAAAAGAACACAACAGACACAATCCACAATTTTAGCATATAAAGTACACAAGTAAACAACCAACAAAAAGTAGAAAAACTAGTAACCCTCTGGGTATCTCTCACAGCATAACCCCTATGGTTCATCCTAAATGTACTGGCAACCCTCTAAGAGTCATAGACAGTCTCACCCCTCTGGTTCAGTTAATAGTAGACTTTCTGAGGAATAACTCATCGTCAATTCCCCCCTATAGTCTCATATCGTACTAAACGCTCTCTGGGGAAGCACACAATGTCTCATTCCTTTTATGGCACAAGTCAACAAAATACAGACTCTCTGAGGAAGCACTCAACATTGATTCTCCATGTGGTCTCGCGTCATATTAAAAGACACCCTGGAGAAGCCCTCCCGTCCATTCTCCCTTTAGTCCACACACTATGTTCTCTCATTCTTTGTAATATAAACATGCGTAGCATGCACGTGTATCACCCAAGTAAACCTCATGAAATATTTTGTTACCATTCTAAGGATCAGCAGCAAAACAACAAAAAAGATCCTCTATCTCACAACTAGGCATGGCAATTAGAAAAACGCCTAACAGGAAAATCAGGTGCAGAAAACATCCAGAGTACAGCAAAAACTACAGTATTCACAAATGTAAACCTCTACTATAGCAATCAACAATTCAAGAAATCAATCATGTCAAAACAGAAAAATGCAAATATCCTCATTCAAGGGAATTGGTGATATTGCACAAAAATATTCAAGGACTTTCTATGGAATGGCACAAACCACATACCTAGATCCTAGGAGATCGATATACGTCAACAACGATGACAGAATCTCCATAGAATGTCGTAGATCTGAGAAAACGTTCGAAAAACATTAACCATGATAACTTAAGAAATAGGAGGAATTGGAAAACACGGCTCAATTAGAAGGATGAACTCACCGCTGCGATTCCAACGCAATTGACCATGCTCGAATCAGAGAACAGACAGAGAGGCGGGGGCTTGTCCAAGATTCATGGATCCTCGACACACATAGATGAATGAATCCTAGAAGAAGACCTTTTTGTGCATCAGGCATGACCCGAGTCTGTTTAATGAAAAAAATACACGATGGGTACTTCTAAAGTACACGGTGTGTAATAGGTCTTCCTATACTTCGCCAAAATCGGCATCCACGTCACCCCTACACAACGTGTGTGTGGCCCGGACACAGCCAATGCACAGATTCAGGCGGGAAAAGAGTATGCGGCATGTACTCAGAAAGTATACAGTGTGTACTTCAAAAATTTCCAGAAACATTATTTTTTTCTCAAAAACTACAGAAAAAGGAAAGACACACCTGAAACGAATATCTGGGTTCTTACACATTAATTAATATCATGACTCATTTACTTTGGTTTATTAATTAAAATCATGATGACTTTTTTTAGTCAGGGTATAATTTTTCAGGTGTGTCATGAGTGTTGCTACATTAATTTATAATTTGAGAAAGGTTTATAAATTCTTTCTCATAATGGAATTAGATATATTATTCCCTTTTAAGATTATATAATTTCAATGAAAAATACATCGAAATAATGTTCAATGGTAGAGCTCATTTCTGGAAGGAAAAAAGAAATATCCATCAAGAACATAGGCTAATAGAGACATCACAAAACCATCTTGATTTTTAATAATATGATAAAGAGACTTAATTACTTGTTAATCATTCATAGTATTTTTAATAACATTCAAAAAGTTTTTACATATTTAAGGATTCCATAGAATATTTCTGGACTCTATCCAGGTAATTTTAAAATTTATTCCTAATGACACTGAGATATAGGCCTAGTGGTTCACACACTATGTTTATTTACAATCTGAGTAAAATTAAATTACTAAATTTAATAATTTTTAATAAATAAGATTTATTCACGATTGGTTGATTGATATCATTTATTCACTTTGTAATAAAATTAATTTTTTAGTTAAATAATAATAACTATTTATGTTAATGGGTTGTTAAATATAACATTTATTATATTTATCATCAAATAATATAGTCACATTTATTTATTAAATAAATATTTATTATTCAAGGATTGTAAAAAGTCTATGTGACAAAGAGAAACGAGTTTAATAGTCTAGTTGCAAATGGTATAAACGATAGATATTTATATATTTTTAATGAGTTTCAGATATCAAGTTATAATGATGATATTTATATGATTATTGTTTGAGATGGAGTCATCTAATAATTATAAATTTGGGAATGCAATTTTGTGTGAATAGAAAACCCTAAACCTTCTATAATAAATATCCTATTATATGACATTCTATAAGCACACTTCATGTGCACAAAATATGAGGTGAGACTTTATCAATATGTATACAGATATTTAGATATCTATAACAATCTATCTTTTGATCATCAATGAAGCTATCAATATAACATAATTATTTCTTCCACCATAATAATAATGATACTAAAATCAACCCCAAACAATAAAAGTGATCCAAAACGATCATCCTAGAAGTTATTGATCCAATGATGATGTTTAAATATTTTGTCCACATTTGGATCACCACAAAGGTATTTTTTATTGGAATCCTCAAGTTAAATTATTTTTTTGATAAGATATATAAATTGGAATCATCAATGTAGAGAAATTACATGTTATTAAATTGTATATTTCCTTATAAATTAATTATAAATTACATGTGATGTTTTCCTAATGCTGGTTCTATCAATTTATTTAGTAATTTAGTTATTGTTCTTCTTTGAATATGATAAAAAATTCTTATTCACTAATGATTATTTATAAATTAACACTAAAATTAATGATTTTTGTGCCAAAAAAGGTTCTTCAATTACACCATGGTGAAAAATTTTGGTTATAGTATATAAACATTATAAGAAGATGTTCTTTGACAAAAATAATACTAAATATATGTATGGGAGTTACCTTAAATACCTTCCTGAGAAAACTGTTTTCCTGTATGCAAATCAAATGGATTGCTCTATAGAAATAATAGGTCTCTAGGATAGACGATGGAGTCTCACTGTCCATCTAATGGTAGTGGAGAGAGTTTATATATTTTCATGTAAGTCATTATCTACCTAGTGGAAGCCAATAGATACTCAGTTGAGGAAATATTAGTGAGATAGCCTACAAAAGTATCACTTTATAGTTTGTGAAATCTAGTGTCTAGACAATGTCATGAAACTAGGTATGCTAAAAAGGTATCAAATGTTAGTTTAAATTCATTTCTCATCTCTTTCATGGATTTTCTCAAGCTGATTTTACTCCAGTAGCTATGAAAGAAATAATTAGACATCTAGGGGCACATTTATCTAAAAAATAATGAATACTAATTTCCACCTAATGATTATTTATTGATACATGATGTACATATTCATGATATTTTCATGTGAAATTCAAATATAAATCTTAACACATATCTGGGATAAAACTTATTTACTCAGTTTTATTTTTTTGCTATTATGGATCCTTTTTCTCCCTTGATTTTATTTCATAAGGAACTTATTTATATTTTATATATCTATCTTAATATTTTATATTCATGATTTCTTCTAAATATTATTTTTTATATTTTACGGGTTTTTTAGAAACAATTATTTCTCTAATTCATATTCTTCTTTAGGTCATCACCAAAATTAATGTTCTTGTTTATTACATTCTTTTAAAACCAATGTATTCCTCTTATACTATGGTTTTTTGGATTCCATGGAAACCAAGAGATGCAATACTTATTTTGTATTAACTACCCTTAATTTCAAGGGAGATATATAATTCACTTAATCCTTTTTTAGGTTAGGATCTATATGGTATCATTCAAAAGATATTTAAAAATTACTCTATGAAAGTGTTCCATTAACATTCCAAAATATTTTGTATTCATTTCTTAATATTTAATTTCTGTTTCATTCATCTAAATTTTTTTAATTCATTTATTTCATGATTATAAATTTAATTTATAGTATTATTTTTAATTTTTTTTAAAAGTAATTTCACCCGCACTCCCTCTCATAAAGTTAATTTTACCATTATTTAATTACTTGGGTCTAATTATACTAATGAAGTAACATTGATGTACATAATATTTTGGAATAATATATATTTACACGAAATGACAACTACTGAGTGAAATCCTTTTATATAACATATATTACAAGACGTTTATATGTGTTCCCATGAGTTCTTTAAGTATGAGAATCATATATAGAATACAGGATACCTTACTTTGTGGGTTTTGAGTAAATCTAATTATAAAACACATTTATTTACTTTATATAAAAAAATTATAAATTACATCTGAAAAATAAATATCTCTCCAAAAATATAAATGTTAAGTGCATTTAAAGGTGATGTATTTATTATAATTTTTTATGCATATTCTATTTGTTCTCCAAAATTATTTTTTAGATATAAAAAGTATGTTTCAATATATTTATATTATTTTTGACTTTTTTGGAGTTGGACAAAAATTGATGTAAAAATTTCAATACATAATAGAGTGAAATATAGAATTGTATAAAATAGTTGAGTTCTAAAATTTGTAATATTTAATTGTGAGTTTATAAGTTTTTCCTTGAAAATTACATAAAAATATCGATGGGAAGCTAGAATTAAGAGTATTTTTAAATTTTTTAATATTAAAATAAAATTTAATAATGATAAATCCCAATCACCAAAAGAGATATTCTAGACATTAAAAGATTCATCAATGACATCATAAAAGTAACAAAGGAAAAAAAAGAGTTAATGAGGACATCATAAGAGTTGACATGATGTTTATAGTATTTCATAAAAAATCAGAAAAGTAATAAAATGAAATTTAGAATAATAAAACCTGTAAAACATAAATTTCATCATTCGGTGAGAACCACTTGAACAATAAGGATGAAATCACAAAAGCATTAAAATAGTGAAATTTTAAAATTTCATTTTCCTAGTTAAAATATATTAATGATGACATTATTAATGAAAATAAGAATGATAATTAAATGGAAAATTATTGAGAATGAAATTGGGGGACATTGATATAGATTTTATATTTGAACATTTTATATTTCTATTTTTGAAATTTTTTTTATTTTTGAGGAATTATATATAATTAATAAATCTATGAATAAAATACCGAGTATGTATCAATTTGTTATTATATAAATAATATTCAAAAAAATTTGTTAATATAAAAAAAATGATGCTTCAAAGAATTAAAAATAAGAAATTACTAATTTATTTTAGCAATATCATAGATAAATAAAGACCATTTACGGACACTACATGATATAATTATAACTATGATGAAGAATGTTATAATTGTTTATGATCATTCAAGAAATTTCAAGTGAGGAGGAGGAAAACAAAACCATGAATTTATATATACCATTATGAGATGGTTATTTTAAAGAAATATGAAGGATAACTGATATATTTTAGTAAATAGATTTTTTCATGCAGTCAATATTCATTCCAAATAAGATCATATTGGTGAAATATAATAATATATATTTCGATAGATGATCTTATTCACAACCATGAATAAAGAATAAATACAAATGTTGAAGGTACTGAGGTAATTAATTACCAAAATTTTAATAGTTTTTGTGCATGTTTAATAGTATATTTTTCCTTACATTATATAATCCATAGTTAACTTATTTGTATTCATAGATGTATAATAAGGCTATCTTGTAATCACTATTATATTTGTGATAATATATTTGTGGGAACATAACTCATGCTTGTTAAGGAGTAGGCTCTGAATTTGAGGGTAACCCATATAAAATCCTTATGTGATGTACATTTTCTATATTCTTATAATTTAATCAATGTGAGATAGAGTTTGTGGTGGGGGGATCAGTAATATAATTAGTACTAAATATTTAATTTTATTTACTATATATATATATATGATAGACTCGTCCCCTAAATTTATTCTTTTCTAACATACATGGAAACCTAATATGGTATCAGTTAAAACCATGTTCCCTCTATCATTCTACGTTCTCCAGTAATAACGTTTAGGGATTCAATTAATAATAGAAGAGTTACTATATTTTTTGGAAATAAATTTCATGAATTGAAGAACCATAAATCTACCTATTTAAATTCACATGGATTGGATGTTATTGATGTTATTACTATGGATTTCACTTATATTGAGAGGACTTAAATGATTTCTTTTTCATATAGGATACATTTAAAGGTAGATGTAAAGTAAATTAGTAAAATTATATCCTTATATTTTAAGAATTTATATGTAGATGTTATGGGGATATTTTCATCCAAAAAAAATATGTGTTAAATTTAATATATATATATATATATGATGGTAATGTTAATATCCAAGACCAAAAATTACAAATATGGAGTGAAAATTTTGAAGATATCATGAAAAATGATAATGAAATTTTTTTTAATACATAACTTTTGTAAATAAAATAATTACTCATATATAAGGATTTTATGTAAAAATATAAGTGTCAAAAACTATTAAATTGTTTATAAAAAGTTTTATAGATAGATCCTACCTAAATATCTTGTCCACCAATGATTTGGATGATTATTCCATTGAGAAACAACGCAATACCCTTATGAATTATCAAATGTGAAAAAAATCCAATATTCCAGAGTAAATCTAATTATGATATGATATTTAACTATATGAACATGCTAATGGTAAAAAAAATAATTGGATCCCTCTTGAGCTATATATCATGATGATGAATTTGATTAATGCAACAAGAGAGTAATGTCTTTAATATCAATGAAATACTAAATCAAGAAAATAAATGTATAGAGAAATTTCCCCACATAAATTCATTATATGTTGGGGAATAAATTGTTTTAATGTATAAAAAACTTGTAAAAATTTGAGTTATGAGTATAGTAAATAAGAATATGTAGAGTGGACTTAGAAGGAGTAATTGAATACACTTAAATTTATATAAGAAGCCAGAAGAATATAGAAATAGAATACAATGAAGTATGAAAAGATATATATTGAGTGGGGATAAATAGTATCTTCTTTATTATTTATTGATTATGAAAAAATAGTTTAATATAAAATATTACAACATCAGGGCGTGCCTTTGGAATGAATAATACAAATCAAGTAGTGAAGAAGAAGGTCAAGATGTGGCATATATAATGAACATGTTGATTAACGAATAAGAAGTATGTATTTATTAAAATATTAATCTTATGAAAGAAGTAAAATATAAAAATATTAATATAATAAATATAAATAAAGATGACTATGTGGTTTTTATTTGAAAAAATGATCACAGTTAGGATATGAAACGTCTCATGGTGAAACTAGAAGAACATGAGATAATCATAAAATAATTTGAAAAGATAATGACTAATTAATAGGAAATGCTTAAATCAAATAAATATTAGTGTATTAAGTATGATATTTCCCTACAAAGGATAAGGATTGATGTTGATAAAAATGTTTAAGTGAAACATGTGTAATCGTTTAGTGTTGATATTTTTTTTCATCTGATGAAAACGTACAACTATTGTATCAAAAAATTATAAATATGTTTCAGCTAATAGTTTATGTTATCAAAGACAATCTAGGATAAAATGAATTTATTAAATGTATAATAAGATTATTATTTTTGATATGTTAGTGAATAATCATCAAAATATGTATATACACCATAAACCTATGAATAATATGGTTGTTGATTCACTTGTACAACTAGTATATTTTGAAATATTTCCTCATCTACTTTGTAGATGAACAAAATCTAGGGGTTACATTAAAAATTATTATTCATAAGAAAAAAATGATATTTTTTTGGTATAATATAACTCTCCCTTGGGATCATATAATTTCATAATTTATATGGATCTATTCAGGATATAGGTTTAACTAATCTATGTGAATACTGATATTCGATAAAAAACCATATGTTATGCTTATCCAAGAAAGTATTGATTGTATTTTAGTAATTTTTGTGTTATCTCAACAATAATTAAATTATGAAAATTATGGTAAGACCTTGTTATCTTATCAACAATAATATATCTATAAAAGAAAAATTATTCAATGGAAAACCAACTCTTTTAATTCCTTCATTAAAAATTTGTCTCTCAAGGTTGGAATAGTTAATACGAAATATATTATAGATAGTGGATTCACATTATAAATGAAAGGATATAACTAGGTATAAAGTAATTTTTATAAATATGATAGTAGTGTAGTAAATTTTTTAAATAAAATATCACTAATAATTAAAGATAATACAATAATGTGGATTGAATCCTATAAAATAGAATCATAGGATGTGATATTTGTTGATGGAATAAAATATATCTTTTTACCATTAAGTCAAAAATTTGATAATGTTAAAAATTTATATTTTGAAGAATCTCATTACTCATATGAAGGATAAAGAATATAAAGATAATTACCATAGGTGAATAAACTAGGTGTGTTATATTTTATAATGGATACTCCAGGAGTTCATCTTATAATATTTAAAAACATTATAAAAAATTATTAAATTGAAGTTTTGGTGATATTTTTAAAAGAATTTTTGGAAACTTTTATATAGGATATGTGGCATAGCACTTTACTTGTCACAAAAATATAAAGGGAAGAAATACGTTATATATGAAAATAAGAGAAAATCACTCAAATTCCTAACAAAAGGTTGGATAGTCTGATCTCTAAATCAATTGATAGGGTATATTATAATTTTTGTGGACCTATGAGACACATGTACACTCAAAAATATTCTTTCAATAAATATATCAATAAATACAATAGATAAAATAAATTTATATTTATAAAAATTGATACCTGACACATTGGATTTGATGAAAATAATCTAATGAATACTTTGAAATAATAGAGTTATGAAATTGAGACATTTTGATCTAATGATGTTAATGCGATTTCAAGTAGATAATTTGTGTATTAATTTTAAAAATATGTAATTAAATGTCAATGTGGTGCTAATTAAACTCCTTGACAAAATAGAGAATCAAGAAGGAACAACATGATTTTGATACAAATGAGAAAAACTATATTAGAATTGAAGAATCAATAATAATTTAATTATATGGAAGCCATATATATTATTTTCCAAACTCAAAATATATAGAAACTTATTTTGTACATTAATATTCCATGTTATGGTTTTTGGTATAAGAAAACCCAAATGGTTAACTAATTATTGATTTTTCATAATCCCTAAGTGAATAATACTAAAAGAAAAAATTTTGTGTAAATTTGAATCGAATGATAATATGGGTATCATATACTACTAATTAACTTTTAAATATGGGTATATATGTTGTATTAGTATACCTTATAATGTGGTGGTTTGTTATGATGGAAACTATTATGAAAAATATATTATAAACATTGTTCTAGATAAATAAACATTTTTCTAATTAGTTTAAAAAATTATGAAAAATTATGAAGACACTAAGATAGGGAATATTATGATTGAATCATAAGTAGTAAATATTTAATCTTATAATACTAGTTATGAGAAAGATAATAATTGAAGATAAAATAGAAAATTGAAAAATTAAATCATCATGTGGGGACAATAAATTTTATTTGAAATCAAAATGCACATATTTTAACATAAAGAAGACACAGTTGAAAATATTAAACTATTCTTGTCTTTCATGTAGATTAATATTTTTTGGTTTAAGATTTAGATAATATAAAATAAATCAATGATGTGATTGGGGAATGCGAATAAATTGAGAATAAGTCAACATGAGAACATGTTACCATATAGAATAGAACAAATGTTTTGCAGAAAAGTGCTTATTTAGAAATAAATTAAAAAAAGGATGTTTATAAAGAATATAGAAATACTTATTGGAAATGATAACTTAAATGATAAAGTAATTTATATTGAATAAACATTTCTTCAATTTCATGGTTGAAATCCATCTTAATATTCCTCACTAGAAAATATTATTGATAATATAAATTATATTTGATATATGTGAAATATATATACATGAATGGTGAGATGAAATAATAAGTGTATAATGGAAATATTTATTGTTTAATTCTTGAGAATTATTGTTCATCTAGGAAAATTGAATAATGTTTTTTATGGGTTGATACATGCACAATTATCATACTATCTAAATATGGAAGACTTGTTTAAAGATATAAAGTTAAATAAATGAGAAGTGGATAGTAATATTTAAATAAAATATTACAATGTAGTGTTTATCATTATATTTTTTAGGTTTATAAAATAATTTTATAGGAGAAAAACATAGATATTTTAATGAATTTGATAAGAAAATGAAAAAAATTTATTATGAAGTCCATGGAAGGATATATCAAGTACTTTTTTGGATTATAAGTGAGGAAAAAATGTTTATTATTAGCCAAATAGATGTATGAAAAATATTCATTTAATAATTTTGTGAGGGATGAATAAAAATCATCATCTACACATATTCAATTAGGAATGTATTTATAAAATGTTCTTAAATGAGAGGGTGTAAATTAATGTTAATTAATAAAATTAATTTTCATCAAATTATTTATCACAAAACATATATAAAATCCCCAACCCTAGAATCCCAGATATGGTGGTTACTTGATTACATTGGTACTATAAATAAATAGTCACATCAAAAATTAAATTATTATTTAGTAGTATTGATAAACTAGATATATGATTAAATATCATATTACATATCACAATATAAAAATAAAATAGTATTTTTATTGACAAAAAAACTATTCCCTATAAAATATCCTTGAATATAATTAATAAATAACTTCTTATCATTCTAGTAAAGAAGAATAAGAAATATTTGAGCACATATTCTCTGAAATGGAATGCGTGTAGAGAATGCTATCATAGAATGAATGTGGATTCAATAGTATAGAAAGAAAAAATGATATTCAAATAGTGACATATAATTTATAAAATCATCTTGAAACATATCCGTTGATATTATAGTTGTTGTAATAGTAACATGGAAATCGATAGATTAATTCATAAATATGTAATTCATCATTAAATTCATCTTAAACTTACTATTGAGGCATCATGACATGGAATATTAAATAACTGATTAAGACCTCATCTAGATGCCCAACGAAGTATTTTATATCTAACTAATCAATGAATTGAGCTTTTATGTAAATGTAAGCCCCATAAGTCACATAATATGTCCAATGAATTCAAAAAATGAATAATTTATAAAACATAATCAACTTACTTAAATAATTTAAACTACTTAAATAAGCAGAACTAACGTAAAGAATTCCAATAATTCCCATGTAAATCTTAACATAAACCGTCTAATGAATGAAGAAATATTTTATAAATACAACATATAGCGATTTGAGTGTAGGTAAAATAAATAGATGTTGTAATTAATAAATATAAATACAATATAATGTTTAATAAAATTTTATTGAGGAAAATAAAATTTTAAAAAAGAAAATTACATTTAGGAACAAAAAAAATCCAGAATGGTTAAATAATTATTTTCCTAGAAAATAACCATGATACATGTAAATTATTCTTTATTTAGTCTAGAATTAATTATGATGAGAAATTTTCATTCATGAAAATTTATATTAAAAGGAATATTTTAATATCATTATCTGTAAAAATTAAAAAATGAAACAACTTCATAAAAATTACAAGATGATTCCTTTGAAGAATTTTCATAGATGATAAAACAAGTTTAAATATGAAATTTTAAAATCAATGTATAATATTATAAATATTATTCAAAAGTATTTAATGAAATCATGGAAATGATTTAAAAATATTTTTGACTGAAGAGAGATTCAACTTCAACTTCTGTTGAAAATATTTTTTTATCCTCTAAAATATATAAATATATGAAAACTAATGAAGAAAATGTATTTTACAGAGAAAAATATATGTGAGAAAATAAATTGAATATAAAATATAAATATCAAACAATTCACCCAGTATAGACCAATACATAAACAATCCTAAATATTTAGGTGATTATGATATAAACCCCCACTACTTTAGTAATATCTGATTCAAAATGTAATTAAATAGAAAATAAAATAATAACTTTTATAGAACTATAATGTTCATTATAATAAAATTAAAATTAATTAATGGTTGTTATATAAAAAATAAAAAATAAACTACTTTTCAATATGGATTATGTCTCGGAGAAGAATAATTGAAATGAGAATACTCATACATGATAAAGTACTTGCATTGGATACACTATAAAATCCTATATAATAAATATAATTGTATTATAAATAAATTAAATGTTAATTTACACTATTAAATATAAAATATTATTCACTTATAAAAAATTATTTGTGGGCTTGGCCGCCTCAACACCTGTTCCCCGCTCCCTGGGAAGTGTTTATTTGGCGTCATAATGATGCTTGTGATCGATGTTCGAGCTTCTTCTTTAGAGAGTCGGTGTCAGGAATTCATTATCGGATGGGTGTGCTCGTGGTGAACGTTATGGTCTATGGGAGAGATTGTGTCGGCAACAGCGGGATTTGAGTATGGTTTGCAGAAGATTTCTGCTAGCATGGTTTGGTGTTCATGAGGCTTCTTCATGTGGATGTTTTTTCTTCCATTATTTTTTTATTCTTGTGATTTGGTTTTGGATGTGGAAGAATCCTTCTTGGTATTGCTTGTGGACTAGGTTCGGGCTTCAATGGATGTCGTTCTTGGCAGTGGCATGCTTTTAAAAGGCAGCAGAGGGTTTTGTGTTTGTTGCGGCTTTCTTTGTTATGGTTGCTGTTGGAATAGAATTTTGATGTTGGGTTTGATTTTGCGAATGTTTGGAGTAGAATTAAAAACCATTAGGTGGTGGAACTTGGTGTTGGAGGTTCATTGTTTCTCTAGTTTTGTTTAGAGTGGCCAGATTTGGGTTTTTGGTTTTGTGGTGACTGTTCAGTTTCAATTACCGGTGTTCTTGTTTGAGGCTACTGGTGTAATGAGGACACTGATGTTATGATGATTGAAGGGGACCTGTTGATGGAGGTGATGACGCGATGGACGATGGTCGATGGTCTTGAAGTTTCTAACCATGGCGGCTCATGGCTCAGAACTCGCGGCCCAAGGTGATTTGTCTTACAGGTTTGAATTTCAATCTCATTTTGAATTTGGTTTTGTGCTGGTTGTTTTGAACTTCAGTATTTGGGGTGTCTGTTTTGAATTTCTGGAATGTGCGGTTCACACTTATCCTCAAAATGATTATTTATAAAATTAAAAAATGGATTCCGGCCATAATTTTAGTCATATTATAAATTTATTATTTATTAATTATATATACATTCATAGTAATCCATAACAATAAGGTACAGAAAAACAAATTACACCACTCATAGAGACGGTAGGTCATACATGAGCATTAACGCTATTTTCACTTTGTGATAGATTGAATGAAATAAAGATAAATAATTATTAAATTTCCATAAATAATTAATATATAATAAATATCATATATAATCATTATATAAATCATTATTACCATCCATGTAAATAATAAATGACAACTGAATAATATCGCTTCGTGGAGGTTGTAGTACAAAGGTACAAATGACCGACAATATCATTTTCCAAAAGATAGAATGTCTAGAAGGGGGATATATTATTATAAATAAAAAATACATTCCTAAAAAATATAATAATTTAAATTTATGTTAATTATAAACATAAAACATGAAATATAATGATTTTAAATAAATTTTATCTCTACTTGGAGGTGGTAGTATATACATATGCATGATTGATCCTTTCACTTCTTATTTGATGAAATATAGGGTGTATAATGGAGATTACACAATAATAATAAAATATATGTTTATTTATGATATTGATGTAATTTATTTTAGATCTATATCATATATTTATATGATGTATAAGAATGAATAAATTGAAATAGCATGGGTAATATGATTGCCTCTTATTCATAAGACCTCGAAAAGATCCATTTTCAGGACAATTGGAATAATATTTTATAACTAATTAAACATATAATTCATGGATAGGTATGTTAAGAATATAATTTAGTATTGTTTTTCCATGATATATCTCTCAATTTTACGCAATTAAAATAGAGTATGGATATCTTTTTATAGAGTATGTGAGTGCCACACATGTAATTTTTCAATGTTTTAAAATATAATTATGTCACATTTCTGGATTAGTGGATCCAAATTGAATAATATTCCACATTAGAATTATATGGTGTAAAACCAAAAAACCATGGAGGTTCATGGATGTTTCTTGTTCATTTGGAACTGGTATTTATTTTAACCCCATCATTAACTATTTGTAAATTTAATCATGGTAATAATTTTTCAAAATTAATGGTTTAAAATTTTACTAATAATGTATTACGTGGGTCATAAATTGTAATATAATGAAATTTAAAATAAATTTTCATCCAAAATAACATATTTCAATATTTTTATGACTTTTAAATAATGGAATGAATTATTTTTTTGTATCATATAATTATCTGATTTTTTAAACAATTTATTAAATTTGACTTTAAAGTCATCAGTACAATAATGAAATATTAATATAAATCTTTAAAAACTCCCAAATTTGTTATATGTATCTATTAAATTCATGGGTAAATAAAACTCCTTAAAAAGTATTAATTTTTGAGTTTTAAAAATCATTTACATGAATTTTTTAATGTATGCACAAACATTTGGTCAACATTGCATAAACATTTAAGGTAATTATTATATCAGAAAAAATTAAATAAAAAATAATTTTATAAAATAAGTAATTCATTTTTCAAATAAACTTGAATAAATAAACATTTCATCCTATTATCCTTCTGTAAAAATATTGTAGATATAAATATCAAGAGAGTGATATTTTGGAATTTTCATTATATAAAAAGATATTAATGACATTATCAATAGAAAATGGAAAAAAATTACATTTATTCAAATTTAGCAAGGATACGATTGATTTAATATCATTAAATGATGTCCTTAAATTTTTCAGATTTATTTTTTTAACCTTATCTTTTAATTTTAACAATATTCTACATGTTTTACTCTTAATGATGGGAGACCATTTTACCATGATCACAATTCGTGATGATAAAAAATAAAAGGATACTTTTCCCCCAATATGAATATCAAAAATACACATATGGTATCCCTTTTTTCTAGACTCAATAAATTTACTTATTAAATATAAATTTTAATAAATTGTTTTAATACATAGAGAAACAAATTTGCAAAAAAAAATTATGAATAAAAAATTAACATACATCAAAATAATGATTATTAGTGATTAAAAAAATTAATTATAGTATTATAAATAAGATGTAACATGTCTCTTAAAACCCAAATAAATAATATATTAGTACTTTAAAATTGCATGATTTAATGAAAATAAGTGTGTTTTTTTTAAAAATACTTGTTTTTCTCTATTAATTGAAAAATCCATCACTTCATTGAAGTCACAAAATTTCAAAATATGTTATATTTGATAAGATAATTTAAAATTTTATGTTTATTTTATACAATAATATTTCTGGGATTGTAAAATAAAATTATAATTTCAACTATACAAATAGAACATAATCTATATTTGAAGAAAATGTAATTATTTATTTGTAAAATGATATTACTAAAAATCGAATACTTGTTTATTTTTAATAAATATATTATATAAAAGGCATATAAATATTTTTAATAATGAAGCTAACCCTTTTCATACATTTCAATATAACACCTAGGTAATAACTCTTACATTAAATGAAAGAATTTTAATACTATATTATAGTTCACTTAAAGCTCAATGTAGCATGTTATACAAGACATAAAGAATAGTCGTCTAAATTTTAAGGATGTTACATTATACCTATATTTAATAAAATTTTACCTCTACCACCAAGGTTTTAATATTTAAAAATAACATTGTTTCAAACCCACATCATATAGATGGATAAAAAATGTCATTTGAAAATGGAATGTGGAAAATTTAAGAATTACCTAAATTAGAATGTAAATGGTTCGTAGAGAAAGGGAAAATTGGTGGCAAGTTAAAATTCCACATCTATAAGAAAAATTACATTAAATAAATAATATGATATGATAGAGAATATTTTCATGATAAATTTAATGACCAAATAAAAACAAATATAAATGTCTAAAAATATTATCAATTCATTGAAATAAAGGCAAAGGTATGAAAAATATATATCAATATCTATTTCCAAAATTTTATGTATCATTTTAACAACAAATATTCATCAAATTTAAAAATAAACACAATGATTTTATTTCCACTTCAAATAACAATTTAATATTTTGGTTGTGTTTTGATTAATTTCCACTTCATCTCGTACTCTAAGAAATAAATATTCTGCACTATTTTTTAATTGAAGATGCATAAAAATTTATATTTAATGGATTGTAAGATCCATAAAATAATTAAACTTCATTCATAATATCATTATATGGTAACCATATCATTAATTATTAGCACTATTCATCCCATATATATATAATACATTATATGATTATATAATACATTGATCCCAAATATCTCAACAATTGAACCAAAAGTTCAACATAAAATTAAGACTCCGCCAAAGTATCAACGAATAAATTCCAAACTAGAATATATGAAATATTTGATCATATATCATTTTTATTTCAACCTAAATTTTATATATTAATAATTTCAATTTCAAATATGTATATTTACTTAAATATAATATACCCCAATAATATACTCTCTATAATATGCTAATTATTTCCATAAATAACAAAAATAATAAAAAAACAATAAAATATATTATACTTCCATAAATTATCATAATATTTATTCCTGAAATTTTTATAACTTAATTATTTATTATTCCTAATTTAATTTACCTAACAATAATCAATTAGTCACCAAATAAATATTCAATCCCATGGTTATTTAAATCATATATTCTCAAATTAAGTAACTCTATTAATAATAAACAAAAATTTACTCAACATCATTGATCCCAAAAAACCGTAAACATTAAAAATAACATTAAACATATGTATTAAAAATATAAAATAATAATTAACCACATAACCATCTCACAAAAACATATACTAATTTCATTGGTTTTATTCCCAAAAATGTCTCCCAAAATATTTTTAATCATGTGAAAAATTTATCCCAAAAAATTCACAACGGTTATCTAATATTTTAATCATATAATCAACCATTCAATTTTCATCCCATTAAACTTATGTATTACCCCATATTACAATGTAATTTCAGTGGTTCGTTATAGGTTATATTCTTTGATTCAAGATAATGGTTTATAGAGAAAATGTAAAAAAAACTAATAATCCCCCATGATTTTTAATCTATGTACATAGTATGGTAATATTAGCATTAACCATAATGATATCTGAAATATCCTCAAACTTCTCATTTTTGTCTTCAAACCAATAGATTCATCTATTCCAAAACCTCATCCAAATGTAGTATCTAGATAAGTATGAATTACTTGGAGAACCACATTGTCTATAGCTCACCAAAAACATTATGACATTATCCTATAAGTAGACATGTCATCAAAGAAATTTATAAGGTTATTTTCTATAATCTAGTTCCTATGGTTTCTACTAAAATTCCTATTATAAAAAACAATAACCTAGTTCTATGTTCCAATTGTCGGTCATTACTTTATCACATTACTACTAGATAAATGATATTTCACCACAAAGCCCAAACAATTTAGTAGTCCTGGTAAATTAAATGGATACTTCAAAATCATAATATATATGATAAAATAATATACCAGCTTAGTATTTTCTTTGATACCACAATTATTCCCTCATGTTTATTCCTATATATAAATCATAACACATTTCTTGGTTTTCTAGGAAATGAAACAAAATAATTCATGATCTTAGATTCTCGTTAAGGGAATGTGTAGAGTAATAGCCATCATAGAGTGATTAAAACATGAATAATATAGTATGAATAATTAATGCATAGATGATTTCATATAAATAAGCACATGAGAATGAAAATTATTCATTGGTATTACAACTATTCAAATAATAATGTAACATCAATAATTTATTTTTTTAATAATATAATATATAATATTGTATATCTTAAACATACAGTCGACGTCTCATTCCATGATGTCTAACTGATATGGTTAGTAATTCACCCAAATGACCCATCAATTTTGTCTCATGATAAATATGAATACATCAAGGGTTTTTGTAATTTTGGTCCCCACCAATCACTTATTAATTCTTATAATGTAATTATAGGAATAAACAATACAACATAATTAGTATCCATTAATAATAATAAAAAGATAATATAAGAAGAGGTAACATGTTTAATTTCAATAATTCTATCAGTCTAAATGCTTATAAACCATCAATAGAAATAATTAGGATTTTATCATAGCAACATATCCCTAGTTTATCATAATTAGAAAAATGGTTTTTTGTTGATAAATACAAATTCCATAAAAAATTTAATTAAAATAATTCAAAATGAAAATAAATATTTTAATATGAAAATAATATTAAAAAGTAAAAAATTAAAAAATATAAAGAAAAATAATTTTTCTTAAAAGAACCATCGAATGGTGAAAATGATTCATCAAATAATATATTTGTCATTATAGTGGTAAATTAGGTTTAAGTCATTAATCTTCAAAAAACATTCCTATCAATTTTTCGGTAAAAAATAAAAAAGAAACTTGTCCAAAAAATTATGTGAACCTTCCTTTAAAACATTTTTAAATAATTTAAAACATTGCTGAAAAAGATTTAAAAAATCAGACATTAATGGTTAAATCATTGATCAATACAGTTTAATGAAATCATTGACATGGAAGAAAATGAATTTTGACCAAAAACGATATATAATGTAATTTTTTTCTTAAAAATTTATTTTCAATCTCTCGAGTACATAAAGAGAAAAAAAAATAAACCATGTAATTTAAATAATTAATTAGATGTTAATAAAATATTTTGGGTTTAATATAGATATATAAAATAATTATCCCAATGGAGAGTTATACATAACCAATCACAAATAGTGGTGATATTTTGAAATAAATCATTTCAGCTTATGAAATATCTAAATCAAGGACTTGTTAAAGAGAAATCATTATATGGGTTTTAAAATAAATAATATTCATGAGAATAAATATAAATTACAACAATGGGATTTATATACACTTTAAAAAAATGGATAATATGGAATGTGTATCATAGAAATTAAAATGAGATGAGAAAACTATTTCCTCATGTTTGACATTATTTGAAATCATTTTCACCTCTTGTATAATGAATTTATTTTTTAATAAAACCAATAGAAAAATAAATTAATAATATATAATATCATATAGTGTTCACTTATAACATTCCACATCCCATTTATTAATATTTCCTTATTGAAAATTTTTATGGGGTTTCAATCTATTTTATTTTCATTAATATTTTGAAATGGAAATACTTATCCATATACAATGATCCTAGTTCCCAAATATCAAAATAATTTTTATTGATTTAAATATATTATATTTTTCATAGTATATATAAATAAATATATATATATCCATTAATGGTACATATAGAAAAATTAATTACACCATTAATGGAGAGAGTATTTCATACAAATGCAGAAACACTATTTACACATTTTATAAGGCAAAACAATTGAAAAGTAAAAATTAATTCACCATTTAATAATCTTTATAATATAATATATCATACATATTAGTTAAATATATCCATATTACAATCCATGTAAATTGGAATTGTAAAATGAATTGCATCATTCCCTGGAGGAGGTAGTCCACACATACGCATGAGCGACGTTGTCATTTTCAAAATGATTAGTAGAAAATAAGGTAGTCATGATATTATAATACCAAAATAATAAATATTTCCAAAATATCATAAATAATATTTAAACCCATAACATTTATAATCCATGAATGGTAGTGACTAAAATTGAATTTTATATCTACCTAGAGGTGATAGTCCGAAAAAATGCTCGAGAAATACATTCACATTCATTTTAATAAAATAGAGGATGTCAAATAGTGGTTACACAATCATAATAACATTTAAGTACATTTATGATAATTATGTTATTATTTTATGCTTAATATAAAATATATAAAGAAGGATTGATAAGGAATTAATTTAAAGAGTTCAGGTACGGGGATTATCTATTCTTTAGGGGACCTCCCTTAAATCCTTACCTATGTAACCATTGAGTGGTCTTTTAAGAATAAAATCACATGAAATAAATGAATAGTTAATTTTAGATGATATTTTTAATGTTTTTTGGTATATATGTTTCTATCCTATGTAAATAAAATTGATGACAGATGATCTTTTATAAATGATGTGTGGGGTAAATATTTTATGTTTCACCCTATTAAAATATTTTTAACTTTCTAGTGATAATTGATCAAAATCAGTAATATTTGTATGTTATAATGTTACGATAAAAACAAAATCATACAATGGGGATTAGAAATGTTTTTATTGCATTTTTAACATTATTTTTTTTGTATTAAAGAGTTCATTAAATATTTCAAACTTTAACAGTGTTAAAAACCAATCAATCGTAATTTTTTGTAATTCTACTTATATATATTAATTATTGGTTTAAAAATGTTAAAAGTCTGTAATTTTAGTTGAATTTTCATAATATTTTATCTTTTTTGGTATATTTATTACTCTTAAAATATTTAATAAAATAAAATTTGATCTTTAATAACATAAATTTGATTTTGGACAGTATTCAATTAATTTGACTTCAAAGACAACATGATAGTAAAGGAATTTGAATAAAAACCTCACATTCATCCATAATAATTTATATTATTCAATAATTTTTTGTAGACACTATATCAGAGAGAAAATTATTACTTTCAATGTTTTTATATTAATTTATATGATTTTTTACTATTTGGTCATACATTGTGTCAGTGTTAGGCACATATTTAAAGTAATTGTACCCAAAATTCCGAGAGCCAGGTGAAAACATGCTCCCAATAACATAAACGAATAAAGTACACAGTACAGGGCAACTCAGTGAAGGGGGGCCTTAGACAGCCTTGTGTACAAAGTTCCAATTCTGTCACTGTGAACAAGCTCATTACAGTAATCAAGAAGTACAAATGACCAGATTGAACTAGCCTCCACAATTTCCCTTTTTGAGAGGACGTCTTCCACCTGATATTCCTGTCTATACACATGAGACACCTCCAAAGAAATCGACTCAGCAAGATGCAGGGAACTAACCCATGCAGCAAGAATCTTCTATGGCACATTCCTGGATCGCTCCTTTAATATCTGTGCTGTAACAGAAGAGTCTGATTCAATCCACAGCCTCCGCCAACCATAATGATCCACATATCCAATTGCCTTAATCATTGCCCATAGTTTAGCATCTATTTCATTTCCATTGCCTATGTAATAAAAGAAGAATCCATTGACAAATCCTCGATACGTCTTGAACACACCCCCACATCCAGCATGTCCAAGCGCTCCAGAGGCAGCCCCATCCACATTCACCTTTAACCAATCAGTTATAGGTGGTATCCACCTGATATATTTCAGCACTTTGGGCCTCCTCTCCCTGCCACTAACACCTAGGGATCTTAAAAGAAGAAAGCCAGAAATTTCATTATTCATTGAACCAGATTGATTAACCGAGGTAGAGATAATATAGCGGTGCATCATCATAGTACCCTCCTTGAATGAGGGCCTTCCATTGTTGAAGACAATACTATTTCAGGCCTTCCAAATGAATGAAATCATAGCAACAGTAGCAGCAATGAGCAGGGAATTGACCTGCTCACTGCGGATAGCTTGCATGGCTGAGGCAAGCAGTGCACCAACCGATTGGGAGGCTAATTCGCATTGGAAAACGTCATTCAAGTAACTCCATAACCGCACTGCAAAAGGGAATCAAATGAAGACATGATTGATAGTCTCATTCACATCCAAACAGAGGAAACATACCAGTGCAACAGTAAAACCAGTTCACTGCAAAGCAGATTGAAGAGGCAGCCTTTGCTTCCAAATACGCCAGATCAGAAGTGCATCAGTCGGAGCAATGTAGGGGGTCCGCACACCCTTCACCCAAGCAGGTACATCAGTTGCATTTCCACATTGCAGAATATATGAGTCGTGGCTGGAGAAGCACCCACTAGACGTTGGTTTCCATATAAGGATGTCATAGTCAACATATTCATACCAGGAGATCTTTGTCCGTAATTGGGGAGGGATGATGGCATAAGCCTCTGAATTCCCCTGCAAATCAGAAATGGAAGGACTCCTTAAAGGCAGGGGGATGCTGGTGGAGTGATTAATTTGGGAAGACAGCCACTGCGTGCTCCAGCAGTTCATTTGAGAATCAGTACAAACCAGCCATTTAGCCTGTGACATAATGTAGATGCATGCCTCTCTGACAGAAGGCCAGACAGAGGATTTCAGATACACATTTGAGTTATTATGTAACCTGCCAACAAATCTGTTAGACATAAATTCCAGCGAAGTGTCAGTGCCAGATAAAAGTCTCCACGTGAAGTTCTAAATCAAAGCATCATTGAAAATCCTAACATCATTCGCCCCCATCCCTCCCCTTGCAATAGTCCTTATGCAGTCCTTCCATGCAAGAGTAATAAGTTTCCTTTTTTTGTCGATCCAGTCCAGATGAAAATTCTGATCATACCACAAAGCACCCTGAGAAGAGAAACTGGCCATTTGTATAGTGAAAACGAATAAATGAACATTGATGTGATGACAGAATTCACGAGACAAATCCTACCAGCTTGAGACAAGTTCATTCCTTTCCAACTAGTTAGCTGATTTGTGATCTTAAGAGAAATACCCTCCAGGTGAACTCTTTTCACTCTCCCCCAAAACAAAGGTAGCCCAAGGTAGATGAAGGGCAGCATAGCTCTCTTAACGCCAAGCCTTATAGCAATTCTATTTTGCCTCGCTAGTCGAATTCCTTCCCCAAATACAACAAAAGATTTCGCCCAGCTTATAACCGGGTCTGCCACTTCCTCATAGTGATTGAAGACAAACTTTATGCAAGATATGGTTTTCCTGTCAGATTTTGAGAAGAGAATAATATCATTAGCATAGAAGAGATGCGAAGGGCCAAAGAAACCCCTCCCATATGTCATCCTCTGATAAATCCCATGATTGACAAGATCACGAAGGCATGTGCTCAGATAGTCTTCAGCCAAGGAGAACAACATCCCAGATAATGGGTCACCTTTCCTGACACCCCAAGAGCATTGAAAAAATCCCCTGGGTGATCCATTTACTAGAATAGATTACCTAGCATAATCCAGAATACATCACACCAAACCAATGAATTTACCTGAGAAGCCATGCATGCTCAATACATTGAAAATAAAGTCTTATCTGATGGTGTAAAAGTCTTTTTATATTTCGAACTTTTGTTCCATATTCCCATCCCTCACTTTATTCCTCATAATGTTAACACACTCTAAAGCAGTGAAAAGGAAGTTTTGGATATTTCGTCCAGGAACAAACCCAAACTGGTTAAACGAGATAAGGGATCTTGCTATCTCAACAAGCTGAATTGCTATGATTTTACTAATGAGTTTTGTAATAGTGTTTATAATCGCGACAGGCCTAAAGTCCTTAATATCCAAAGCATTCTCCCTCTTGGGAATCAGAGCAATAAAGTTTGAGTTCATCCCAACTGGCATGTAAGAATGGAGAAAGAAATCCCTTACCGCTTCAACCACTTCCTTATGAAGGATGTCCAAATAAGACATAAAGAACATGTTGGAGAATCCATCTGGCCCAGTGACGCTGTCCATGTTCAAGGAGTACAGAGCATAATGAATTTATTTGGTGGAGGGTATGTCTGTTAGTCTTTTTTTATGTGCATCATCCAAACTAGTCTCAATGCATTTAATGATTTTATCTGAAATTTCCACCCCAGAATCAGAATAAAGCATTTCAAAATAGCATGTCAGAGCTGTGGAAATGTCATTCTCAGAGGTAAACGTACTGTCATAAATTTTTAAAGCCTTAAGGTTCCTTGATACCTTCCTCTCCCTGTGCATGCAATGGAAGAACCTGGAGTTCCTATCTCCTTCCTTCAGCCATCTCACATTAAACTGATTCTGAGCCAGGTTATCTTTAAGAGACAAGAGACTATCAAGCCTTGAGGCAGCCTATACCTCCTCTTGGGATGGAAGGTCTTGAAGAGTATTACGTTGCTGGCACTCGGACAAAAGTGATTCAGCCTCTTTAATATCCTGATCCAGGTTGGAGAAAGGCTTCTTACTTCACACCCTTAGTCTGGCTTTTATAATTTTCAGTTTACATGTGAGGGAACACAATGCACTTCCTTGAGCAACCTCTTTCCATGATTCTGCAACATTCTCTCTACACCCTGACACTACCATCCATGCATTGTTGAATTTAAAGGGAAGTGGAGCTGATCTCAGACTTCAAAAATAGATATCAATTAATATGGGGTGATGATCAGAGTGTAGTCTAGAGAGGATCATACCAGACACTTCCATTTCCTCACATTGCTCACCCAACTACACCAGGCACCTGTAAATTTTACTCGCTTGCCTTCTATTAAGGGTGCATCAACTATAGGTGAAAGCAGCACCTGATATAGGCACTTCAACCATTCTGCATTGGTCAATACATGAGGAAAATTCTCTTGCAGATGCCCTACAGAAATAATTCCAGTTTTTACTTCAAGCCTCGTAACCGTGTTAAAGTCACCAAGAACCATCCGCCTCATGTCATTGTGCTCAGCTCTTTCTTTGATATTCCTCCACAAGCTTCTTCTTCTTGGATACTGATTGAAAGCAAAAACAAAGGTAGCACAAAAGGTGTTAGATTGATAACATCAAATCATGGTGACTGACTGTTGATAATATTGGGGGGACTCAACTGCTATAGAAGTATGCTTTAAAGCCCATAAAGATTCTGAATCATTATCCATTTCTTTGGCTGCAATGAATGAATACCCCAGCGCATACCAATTAAAAGCCATCCAGCTAGAAAATTTCATACGGGGTTCAGCAATGCCAATTAACATTGGTTTATTGGTCAAGATAATGTGCTTCAGGTCTTTGACCGTGGGGGAATTCTCAATGCCATGGCAGTTCCAAAATAGGACATTCATTGATGAGAGGACCGCTGCCTAGTACAGTGTCCAGCATAGCCTGTTGCATTGCATTTCTCTGATTCTGCCATGCTATCCCTTTCTGTATCATCTGAAGATCCTCTATTAGATTCATGAGCATCATCCTCAGTGGATAAAGGAATGAACATGTTCTCTGAAAAGATTGGTCCTGTCAAAGTGGTAGGAAGAATCCTCTTTGCATTCTTAGCAGCTTGTACCTATAAAAAATCCCCATCCATCGCCCCAGCCTCCTTTACCGTCCTATCACTAAGAATTGACGTTTTTTCAGGAGTTTCTGGAGCCTCTTTCCTCAGCTCCTGCAAACTGGGGAGTCCCTCATTGCCACCAAATAAATAATTATCATCCTGTCCTTCTAGAGGCCCTTGGGTAGTCTCCTGTACCGGATTCTCACTTGCTGAGCCTTGTATCACAGCAGCATCATAATTATTTCTAGATTGAATTATTTAGGATAGAAAATATATTATGATGATATAATGTAATTCTCATGATTAATATTCCTCTTAGGAGATAGTTTTGTTATATATCATTATGAAAAATAAAATTCAGTGACATCAAAATCCAAAGAGGTAAGTATGTTTTTACTACCTATACATGAACAATTTTTTTGGATAAAATAGTATAATGAGGACTTCAGGGTGATGGAAAAAATCATCAAGGTTATTTTTGATAATAGAATTTTGATGGACCACTATAAAAATCCATAAAAAAACACAAGTACTAAACACAGTGACAATTTGTTTCACTTAATCTAGGATAGGGATTCCAGTGTTGGTATTATACTGTAATTTATATAGAATATATAATAGTTGGTAGACATATTCACCAAGGTTTTATGTAAGTAATGGTATATGAATATATGTGAACTAATTATTGTTCAATCTCTCTCATACCCCTAAGAACCATTGGGAGTAACCCCACTGATCCATTGACTATTTTATTAAAGGAGGGGACGTAAATTCATAACTCCCTTCATGCAGGATATAGTTTTCATTATAAATATAGATGAATGGTATGTTAAAGGGTGAAATTATATCCTTATATACTATAAATACAATGCTTATACATATCATAAAAATGGGGAATTATTTGAATTTATGGGATTTGGGATTTTGGGGAAGAGAGTTTTCTAAGTCCTACAATATTTGATTTTCCCCATGGGTTGAATTATCTAAAAAATAGTAAATTAACCTAAGTTTTGGTGTGAATATTTGTGTCACATAACAAAGGATATTATTTTTTCTCTATTTTAAAATATAGTCTCGTTAATGAATTAAAAAAATCATGGATTTAAAACAAATTCCATGGGAGTGATTGAAGTCACTAGTGGAATTGTTTATAGAAATTTTATTTTTTAAAAACTTTTTTTAAAAGATTCAATGTGTTTTTTAGAGTTTTATTAATGAATTTTTTTGGTGTTTACGGATATCATGAAGTATGTTATAGATTTTTGTTACATTATTTCAAAAAATGTTAAAATTGATAGAATGGATAATTAATACAATCTATAAGATTTAGTGGTGAGTATATAAAATTCATATTAACTCTTATTTAAAAATTTAGAAAAGTAACTAGACATTATCATATACTTATTGAAATTTAGATGAGTCATTTTTGACATACAAATTATAAATAATAGGTTTCTAAATAGTCTTTATCAACATTTAAAGATCCATTTAGGACATTAAAAAATAATCAAAGAATCATGAGGAGTTCGTGAGGACATTAGGAGAGTTCATATAACAATTATAGGATAATATCATTATTTTGTTATAAAAAGGTGTAATTTCGAATAATAAAACATGGATATAATAAGATCCATCACATAGTGTGAAATAATAATGTAAGAAGAATTTTATGATTTGATTCTTTTTTTATAGAAATTTAATAAAGTCATTATTGTTGGAAAAAAACAAGAGTCCTGCATATTTTCATTGTTGTTTTAATGAGTTTCGAATGAGATTAATTTCAATGTATTATGGTTCAAATTCTTATAGATTTCAATTGGGAATATTTTAAATTATTATTTGTGATCATGCAATATTTTTTCGTAAGTTTTTTTGACCTAATAAATGAAATATAATTATTTTGAGTGGTGTTTTAAATTTATGTTATGGGAATAATATTCCAAACTACGAGGAAGAATAATGTTTGAGTGAAAAAGGATATATAATGTGTTCATGGGGTTGAAATGGATAACATAATACCCAACTATATCTTTGTGAGATAAAAAGTATAATCCATGACCTGAATTTTAATTGATAATTTATACTATGTTAATGAATGGTTATCATAGTGTTAATCATTCACATTCATGCAATTTATAAGGAGTAATAGTCATTAATTCATTAATTTTCTCATGAATGGAATGGTTTTTATAAAGAAGTGAGAAGGAATCATGATGTTGTTATAGTTTTTAAAATTTTTATAATAGTAAAGGCTTACTCATAATATGATCTTATTATTGTTATCAAAGCATCTAGAGTCTCACTGGTGATCTAGTTTAGAACAATGATTTCGGAAGCTATATTAATTTTGGTTTTAATAGTGTAAATAAATAACTATATATGTTTGTTTTCCTTGTAAAATTATAGATATTTTACTTATATTATAAAAAACATAGATATCTAACCATGAGTAAAAGATGTAAAATGAAAATATCTGGTAATCACTGCAATATTAGTGATAATCCATGTCTCTAAACACAACCTAAACCTATTTTGGGTTAATATTACTTATTGATTAGAAACATAAATAATCCTTCTTTTATTGTGAATTACAATCATACATATGGTAAAATCTTGATGACGTAGAGTTTAAAATGAAATGATATAATCATTAATCAATCAAAGAGGCGTAATAATAGATATTTTTTAATGAATCATGTACCATTGATTCAAGAATTCCCCTACTTCACCACCTCCCCTTATGTTGTATTATAATTATCTAATGATATTTAATATATTATATATATATATAACTTATTTCCTTTTACATTTTTACATTTATTCTAAAAACCACATTTCACTCACAATTCCCATATAAAAAAAAATTTGTAACAATATTTTTTTTCTCCTTAGGGAAAGAGAACCATGTGAATTGGGCGAGATAAAATTATATGTAATAGATAATGTATATCAACAATTGAGGTAGAACAATTAATTTGATCATAAACATGAAAAAATGTCAACATGGGAAACCTAAAGAGGCTAATGGAATAACTTCTATGAATTAAGAAAAGTGATTATTAAAAATGATAAATATCCATAAATTTTATCATAAAAACATTGTACCATAAAATGATCACCACAAAAGAATAACATATTCCATGGAAAAGGAAAAGGGAATCATATCACAATAATCATGATCTGTTGACCATTAACATTAGAATATGACACAAACCTAAGAATATGAAGTTACAAAATTATGAAAATATATGATTGAAAAATGTTCTATTTTAACAATATTAATATAAGTAACTACATCATGTCCATAACTAAAATTTTTGACATGAAAATGGTATCATGTCCATGTGTGAAATTATTAACATATATAATAAAATCATTTTTACTCTAGACATCATTACCTTATAATATATAAATATTTGACAATTTCATTGGAGGGATCGATAATTACCAACCTAATAATGAGATAATGATACACCAAACGTGTTTATGGAACAATAATTTAACCATAAATCATATATTTATTAATGAATGGGGCCATAATTGGTTGCATTGATGTTTAATAAGGTATCACATAAGTAGAAATAAATATATTTATAGAAGGATTACCACAATTAAATCACCTAGAAAAAAATATCATAAGAAAATTTTGAGTATGATACATTAAACATACTAATAATTTATGAAAAAATTACATATAATTATATTAAAATAGATGAGATGTCATGAAATGATTTACAGTACATTTTCGTATCATTTTCATAGAAAAATGTGTACATTACTTTTAAAATAATTTTCAAAAGATGAAAAAAATAACTTATCAATATTATATTAAATTTAAAAAACCCAGTAATTTGTCCTTGAAAATAAATTAAGGTGATTTATATAAAATGTGGAATGAAAAAGAAAATTATTTTGGATGTTGAAATAAGTATTTTTATGTATTTAAAATATTTTTAAAATAAATCATGTTGAAGGAACTTAAACAGAATATATTTTTTATAGTTAATGAGAAAAAATTAGATAAAAAAATATTTGATACTTTATCTTTAAAAATAAAAAAATTAACAATTAATAAGATCATAGAATATTAATTTCCATCGTTTTGGATTAGAATTATACATCGCAGTATAATTTTTTTAATTAAAAATTAATAAAGGAATAATATTTTTATATGAAAATTTAATTCCCATAGATATTAAGAGAAAGTTAAATATGAGTAAGAGAAGTGTTAAATTATAACACACATAGAATAACCTATCTAATAAAGAATGATTATGACCCAATTAAATAGGGAGTGAATTAATAAAACCCTTACCTTTGGTTCTGACTCTTTCAGATGCGCTCTAACATCCTATATAGTCGATTAATGTTTATTATATATCCAAATAAATAAAATATTTATATTTATTTTTCCTAGTATTACTAAAATGATTTTATTATCACCCATTTTCTAGTAATTCATATATAAAATTTATTTTCATGTCCTAATTGTAACGTTTCTTCCATACATAAATTTGTAAAGTGATTTCATTTCATTCTCTGTTATCTTTTGATCACCATGTCAAGAATGGTAATTGTATTCATATATTTCTTAAACTATCTTTTGATCCCGAATAAAATATGTTCGGAGTAATCTGATGTTGGGGATATTTTTCACATTTAAAGTTCAACTTGAATTTCAATATCATATGATGTATTCATGGTTTACATATTATTAAGAGTTTCGATAGTGATATATAGTATTTTGAAAGATTTAGAGAATTATTAATCTGTAAAAATGTGTTTTATATGTAATATAGTACTCATTAGAGTCTCACCGACCACACAGTATAGGTGAAATTGTAATGGCTGGTGTAATAAGGCCATTAGGTACCCAATGGTGGGGTATCAGCTACCTTGTAAACCACATGTAATATTATTACATTAATTTTTGTAATTAAAATTATTTACATAAAATATTGTAATATATTTCTAAATTTTTATCTAATGTATAATTGAAATATTAATGTAATTTGAAATTCCATTTTAAAATAACATTTCATTAAATGATAAATACATTGGAATTTCATTTGTAATATTATTATTGGTATTATGCTATTAATGTTAAATTATGTTAGGTAAAATAAACATATTTATATAGAATTATTATAATTTTATGTTTTAATATGTATATATATATACATACATACAGAAACATTGTTTCTTAATATTTTTTATAGAATGATGCATATAAGAACATATAAAATTTATGCATTAAATTTTTTAAAGATATTATTATTCTAAGTAATGTATAGTTAGTAACATTATTTATCTTATTACATTATGGTGAAATAATATCTGCACACACAAACATAATATAACATATGATATTTAGTTATTTAAATTTTAAAACTATTATTAAGTTAAAATGGATAGATGCGACATTTCTATTATTATTATTATGGGTATACATGTTATAACTATTATAACTTATTAATATAAGTTATTATAACAAAAAAAAATTGGTAAATGTTTAATATCATAAATGTAACATAATTAATATAATTAATAGATTATAATTAATTTAATATGAAAATTTTTTAAAAAAGGAAAAAAAATATATGGGGATATGGAATAAAAGAAATACCTCAAGGGGGAGTCCCTTGGTGTAGTTTTCCGAGAAGTGTAACACCCTAAAATTTTAAAATAAAAAAACTGATTTTGATTATGTATATGACACAAAAAAACTAATATTATAATCAAATATAACACCCAATGGATTTTTTATATACTCATTCTCAATAAATTCAAGGTCCTTATTATCTTGTGTTATATGAAATATTTATTTCAAATATAACATGGATGATCATTATAATATTTTTATTTATTATGATAGTTATCTACTAGAAAAAATGATAGAGGGGTTGAATATGTTTAAATAAATATTTTATAGATGCCCATTTTTAATTATTGATTATAAATAAAATAATGATCATTTAAAAGAAAAATAAATGTTTTTTAAATAACATTATATTTCTAAAATGGGGTCAGTCGCACTTTGGGAACATAATATTAAATTATTTATTATATGTTATTAAAATTTTATTATGTTAAATTAAACTAATTTTTGAAATCATAATATCAAAATTATATTAGGTTAATTTTTTTATCTGTATAAATGTTTCATTTTTTGGATAAATAGTGAAGAAAACAAAATTTTAATTGAAAACATCTATTTCATTTAAATTCTTTATAATGTTAAATATAGATTTTAATTTCTAATGATAAAATTAGTTCTTTTATTTAAAAATTAATCTAATTTAGGTTATTTTTATCATTTTCATGTTGTATTTTGATAAAAAACAATGTAATAATTTAATCATTTTCTCATAAAAACCTCACTTTCTCAACGCGTCTGTGGGGTAAATTTTAAAATAAAATTTCTCACATCATTGAATTCAATTTTTAAAAATGGATTCCATATTTGGAATCACAATAATTTCTCATTTCATATAATTTCACCTTTTATATGGACCAAAATTATTAGTTAAAATAGTAAAAATCAATTACCACAGTTAAGGTAAAAATTGATTTTCTGAGAAATAAAAAAAATAAGGTAAGGGTTAAAGAAAAGATAAAATGTTATCAATAAAAATTATATAGCCATATAGAGACATTATCTCTTATATTATCAGGAATATTTCATTTTTCTTAGGATCATTCAATATTGAAACATGGATATGAATGAATATTCTCAAAAAATTACAAGTAGGGCACTCCCCTTATTAAAAAAGGCCTCCACATATCCTCTGTTATTCACAAATTCAAACCCTTTTAGATAACCAATTAATGGATCAAATCACATACCAACATCCCTCCCCAAATTTTATTATCCTTATTTTGGGTATAAATCCATCTTTTTAAGGATTTAGTTGAAACATATTGATTATGCCTGAAAAAGAGGAAACATTCTACAATGTGTGTTTTCATTTTATTTCTTCTTCCACACACATTAATTTTTAGTTGATGATGATAAGATGACAAAATAAGTATATTATATATCTTCGGATTATATTATGTTAATATAATAACCCAAACCCACCCCCACATCCATCAAATAAGTTACAGAATCATCATTCATGTGTCTGACAGATTACTACCTTGTGAAGGGATGTGATTCATCTTTCACTGATGATTTACATGGAAGGTGATGGGGATAATTTTAATTATTATACAAGAAAAAATTAAAATAACTATGATATTAATGACATATTTATACATCTATAATTTTAATGTATCATTATTTTAATGTATCATTATCTTTCATACCATTTGACTCACTTAATAGTTATAACATCATTCTTGTGTGTATGGAATACTGCCTTCATGAAGCTTTGTATCTTAGTTTTCATCACTAAAATTCATGGATGATATATATAACTACAAAATATAATATATACTGTATATTGTTTTTATTTAAAATAATATATACCATACCTTTTTTTCATAATTATCACTTGAAAGTGGAATCATGACTCATTCGTAAGTACCACCGACCATCTTTGTGATCATAACATACTTCATTTTTCATAACCATATTTCATGATTTTTATTAAATGTGAAATTGATGTAAAAATAAAAAAATTAAGAAATGATTATTATTATGTAGGTTATTAAACTATATAATAAGTAATATTAATGGATTTTTTATGACAAACAACGAATGAGAAAACAAGGAAATTAACAACTGAATCATTGAAAATAATGAAAGATTATTTCCAAATGGATGATAAATATGTTGTTAAAGGATCATATATGATATTATAAATACTATCAAGGTTTTATTATAATTTAATAAATTTATTAAATCCACTATATAGGACATTAAGAAACATTCAACAAAATGTATGTGTGAGGTAAGGGATTTCATCTCAATTTATATTATGATGTGTCGTATTGGACAATATGAACCAATTCACTTTTATGTGGTATATATAATGCCACTTTGACATGTAATATCGCTAATAATTACAAATTCCAAGTACTAAATGTTTTAATTTTAATTATTTCATCAAAATGTATTAATACTAAATATTAACAAGTGGTAAAGTACTTCGAAATTGAATTTCTGTTTATAGGGTTAAACCACTACATCATTGATTATGAAATTCCATTATTATATGAATAATTAATTTCAATTACATTATATTTAATTTTATATAGTATTTTTTATTTTTATTTTAAATACATAATCAATTCATTTATTAATTCTCACTTCATTGTTTTGTTCATTGAAAGGGTTTATTTCACAATCCATTTTTAATCAAGAATTTTTTTTCCTTGAATTTTTGGTAAAAAAAATTATTTGAAAATATCATAATTAACCCATTTCATTTTCACCTTATCTGGTAATCATAAAATTTTTAAGTAATAATATTTTTTCAATATTTTGAATTAAAATTAATTTAGAAATCATTTTAAATAGATTTCAATGTCAATTCTCTCTTCAGTTAGAAATCTATTTTCATCCAAATCCATGTTTAAAAAAATGTGTTCAAAATTATTTTTATAATTTAATAATTATTTTTTAATTATTTCTTCTTCTTTTTTACTTCTGTTTTAAAAAAATTATGGGATCTTATTCTATTTTCAAAACAAATCAATATTTTCGTTTACCAAAAATTTGAACGATTGTTTTCATTTTCCAAAAAAGGAACTGTCATAACATGTTATTAGTGAAAAATGAATGTTTTTTTATCGTTTACATAATGAAAATAATTACTCACCCTTTTTACCCTAATTTCTCTGTATATTTCTTTTCAAGTTTATTGGGGTCTATTTTAGAAAGCAATATTCCTTCATATTTTAGTAATCAGTAGTTTTTAATTATAATTTTTTTAAAAAAATTATATTAAAAAATATTCATGTTTTAAAAAGTGAATTTTAAAATTAAACGGATTTTCCCGATGAATTCTATTAATGATATTTATGTGCTATTTATATTGATCAATGAAAATAACACATTATTCTTACTTCATTAGATATATATTATATTAATATCCTCCTTACTCATCCATTCTGTGTATTATGTTAGTTTTTACCAAGGATATTATTGAAATTAACTTCCTTGATTTGTATTTGTATTCATTAATTTTTTTAATTATTCACTATACTATGAACATTAAATATATTTAATCATATAAAATTTTCACATATGGTAGATTACATTTATAGTTATGTTATTTACTTGGAAAATATTGATAAATCAGTATCTTTCACTAAATAGAGATATTATTTATAAATAATACTATTCTTGACTTAAATAATATATTTTATATTTTATAATGGATTAAAAAAGGAGTGATGGGTGGGTTCTACATATTTTATAGTCCCTGATACATTGGAAGGTCAAATGAGATAAATTTGTTGGCTAGAACCTTTGAATTTGTATAAAGTATTTTTAGACTATATTGTGAATAGTATTGATTGTAGATGTATTTTTTGGGAAAACATGCTCACTTTTTTACTTAGTTTATTTATAATGTTTTCTGAATAGTCATTATGGTATAAGAATAATTTAATTGAGACAAGACATATGATAATTTATGTTTTCTTTCAGCATGAATTTTTTTGTTATGATCCATGATATTTTCATAATGATATTTTCTCATTTTTATTTAATTAATAGTTTTTTGATTAAAAGGATTGTGTTTTTAATTATTTACCTTTCCATATTGATTATACCTTATCTATTATGGTATGTAATGTATTTTAATTAATTTTTTTAGTTATTTACCTTTCCACATTGGTTATTATATATTTTTTTGGGATTTATTCCACTGTATATAACCCTTACTAATCATTTAAACTTACCCTTGTTTTTTCCCTTCCATAGGAATTCATTAAGAATAATATACATGATATTAAAATATATGATATAGAAAATAATTATATTCTCAAAAAAATATTATGTTGTCATTTATGTATTCAAATGTAATATGGGAATCTTGTATGTATCTATTTTACCAACACTAGTAAACTATTCAGTCCTTCAGGATGTGATTCCTTGAATGTTATACAAATTTAATAAAGCAGACAATGACACATTGCTACCGGAATCAGGTTCACTATATTATCTATGAGAGAATGTTTAGTAGAAACCTTATTAGCTAAACAATGGAAAAAATATTACGTCACATAACCCTTTGAAATACTTTGAGTATAATTATATGAAACCATAAAAATATCATGGTAAGGAAGATATTATATCAGTTTCACTGAAATAAATCCTTACCTAGATATATTGAGTGGGATAGGTTCAAGAACATATGTATATGTTAGTAATAACTCAGAAAAGGTAATATTGGGGTGGACATGATCGTCACCTAGTGAACAATAACATGAATTACTATTAACCTTGTTTGAAAATCCTGAAGAAGATTCATTGGGTAATTCACATTTACTATAAAAACCATATAATATATTTAAAAAAGGGATATCCTAAAATAAATCATGTTTTTGATTTTTAGATTATTTGTTAATAAATTGTTAGAATTGATTTAAATATTTTAGAAGATTTCAAATTATACTATATTATTCATATATATTTGATCTAAACTATTTTGTTTCATAATTATAAAATTATACCTAGAAAAAATAATGGGAACCATATCAATGCACATAATCCTAATGGTAAGAATAGAAATTTAATTGATGGGTATAATCTAATCATTTTAAGTGAACAAGTCTCCAAAATATTATCATCATATAAGGACATGGCATCATGTTCTAAAAAGATAAATAAATAATTCAAAATGTATTAGGACATTAGAGGGAAGAAAAATAAGAAGACTAATGATAGGAAAATTATGGATAAAGGGAATAAGGGATATAAGGATATTCCCTCATTCAATAATTGTTGAATGAAACCCTGGTGCTTGCTTAAAATGAATGATAATTTTCTATATGTGTGGAGGGAAGGTCCCACATGATTGTGATTAAAAGGGACGGAAAATGTAGCCCATGTGCAGTGCATTAACTATTAGAAAATTGGACACTCTGAAAATCATTATCTCATGTGTCGAATGAATGTACCTTAGGAGAAGATAATAGATCTTGGTCAAGCATATGATATTACTACAAACCAAGAAGAATAATTATTGTTCTTGTTTTTATATTATTTAATCATATCACATGAATATTTTATTAATTATATCATTTTTATAATAATTAATATATATATATGGATTTTATTGTAGTACTTTGTAATTAATGATATCAAATAATTCGATGAAAAGTATCAGTGGCCCAGAAAAATGATTCGGTGGCATGTTGATTACTTTTGAAAGCACATTGTTGGGGGAAAGATTGCTCTTAATATGTTCTGGATGGTATGATAATGATGTTTGGATTAATAGATTATTGATATAGATAATTAAAATTTGATAGTACTTACTACTATATAAATGATTAATGATTTGATTACAATGAGGTTTATGCATTATGGAGTTTACAAATTTTTTGGATTGAAGTTATATATCTATCAGTCAATGAATTAGTTTAAGAAATAAAGATAAATTTCTATTTTCAATATTTTTTAAAGTAAATTATTTATATTTTTATGTTTCAGTATAATACATGATAATGATCTTCACATGTTTTTTATGTGAGTATTAAGAGCTACATCATGTTTTATTAGGGATTAATGAAAATTCTATTTTGTAAATTTGGATACATTCTTTCTAAATTTATAGATATTAATATTCTGGAAGGGCTAGAGGATAACTATTTATGAAAATGTTTGAGTTGATGTTGGTATGAGCTTTTAAAGATTAATGAATTACATCACTATATGTATATTTCTACATATTAAATATCTTGTTCCATCCATATTGGTTTTGAAGAATATTTGGATATAAGAAAAAAATAATCACACTTTATTGGATAGTAAGATCCCCAAAATGTAAATTTTATCGTATCAGGCATATAAAATCATTTATATATATTATCCACTTAGAGTATGTTATGAATTCATTATTCACTGAAGTAAAGCTAAATAATGATAATAAGATTATAAAATATTACTATATCATGTAAATACATTTCTATATAATCTTAAGTAGTAAAATAATTCATCAAAATTTGGTTAAGGATATCGAAAAAATAATGACATTCTATTACATTAATATCTGATAAATTATATGGTATTTTAAACCATCACAGATTAATTATTTTGAGTCCCTTAACTTCAGATTTATCACTATCTTCTTGTGATCAATGACCTCTATCACTATCTATAATTATTACCACATTTCTTCCATGTATATATCAATACATTCTAAAATGTTCTCCAAAATATGGACCGAGTTATGTGTTATTTCATATGATGGTATTACTTACATTGCATAATTTCTGAGGATATATTGCTAACTATTTTTATTTTGTGAGTTCTCAACATAATAATTTTAAAATATAAAACCCTTGACTACCAATATCTTGTTTAAATTGCGAGGATACAATTTATTTTAGTTGGGGAGAATGTAACACCACAAAATTATTAATTATGAATATTGTACTAGATATATTATTTGATATAAACAAAATCATTAAAATAAAATATGACATCTTTAGAATTTATAGTATATTCAATTTTAAATATATTTAATCTCTTTTGTAGCTTTTATTACATGCAACACTATGTTTAAAAGAAATATGGTATATTATTAATATTTTATTATTTAATTTCCTAGTTATGACCAAGATTTTATAATTATATTTAATAATAAGATTAACTGAATATTTTACACATGTTCCTTTGTTACTTATTTATTATAAATAAAATAATAGTCATTTAAAACAAAAATATATGTTATTTGAAAAAAATTATATTTCAAAAACCTGGGCCTTTCATGCTTTGTAAACATAATTTAAAAGTAAAATTTTCCATTTTAAGAAAATTTATTTTATTAAAATAATGTAAATTATTAAATCAGTATATCAAAAATATCATATGGTGTTTTTATATTTCTTTCTAAATAACTTCATTTTATGATGAATAGTAAAAATAACATTATATTAATTCAAAATTTGTTTCTTTTTTAAATTATGTATAATGTTAAATTAAATATATAATTATTTTTAAAGTATAATTATATCTATTAAATATAAATGTATCTAATTTGGTTAATTGAAATTTTTTTCATATTGATTTTGATATAAAAAACATTGTAAACCTTTGAATATGTTCTCATTAAAAACCCTCTTTTCTTAACATCCATGGGATTAATTTTAAATTAAATTAAGACTTATAAATAAAATGAATTTGTAAAAATGTATTCCATGTTTTTTTATAAAAATAATTTTTATTTTATAATATTGTTAATGTAAATTTTGGGAAAAATTAACAATTAAAAGAGTAATAAATTAATCACTACTGTTTAAGTAAAAAATATTTACCATGGGCTAGACTAAGAAAATAAGAGTTATTAATTACATAAAAACTTGTAAAAAACTATTTGGATGTGTTAATTAAGACCTTGTTTTTTTATGTTTTATAATTTCTCATCTTAGAGGTATTTTTCTTGATAAAAGGTTGGTATGGTTGAATCTTTTTAAATATTTACAAGTGTTCCACTCACCTCACTTATAAAAATCTACACCCCTTCTATATTATACAAATATTCATGCAATTTTTTAAGATGATAACTAAAAATATAAATTCCACAATTCCATCCCAAAATATTATAATCCTTATTATGGTTAGAAATCTAAACATAGAAGTCCTTAGTTCAATCCTAGTGAGGATACCCAAGGAAGATCTATATTTATACAATGAGATTTTTTATTTTATTTCTTCATCCACCAACTATAAAATTATTAATATGTAATGATATAATAAAATAATTATATAATATATACTAATATATTTAAATATTAATTTAATTACAAAAAACCACCACCATATAATTTAAATGGGTTATGAAATCATCATTTGTTTGTACAACGAACTTCCACCTCAGGAAGTTATGTCATCTCTCTTTCATTAATGCTTCAAATTGAAGGAGATAAAGTAAAATTTTACACAAATATGTGATATAAATGGATTAATTTTTATACTAAGAATAAATTTATCATTATATAAAGGTAAAATAACATATTATTTCTTATATTTTAACATATTTAATGGTGATAACAGTGTTCCATTATGAGTGGACTACCGCCTTCACGAAGTGATGTGACTCAATTTTCTTCACCACAACACATGGAAAATTTATATGTAACTATATAATATATTATATATATGATATTATTATAATTATTTAAGGATAGTATTTTACTTGTCTTATTTCTATGTCGATCGTTGGATAATGGAAATGTTACTCATACGTACGTATGACCTGCTATCTCCGTGATGGTAACATACTTCATTTTTCATAACCATCATTAATTATTGGATTTAATTGTAAAATATATATAATACTATGATAAATATTTATTAATTACATTTCTATATGTTATGAAGAAATATCGTATGAAAAATAACTTGAAATTTCATGATAAATAATGAATGCGAGAACAAAGAAATTTACACCAGAAAAAATAAAAATATTGAAATATTATTAATGATGCTAGGATAACATTTTATGAAATGATCATATAGGATATTATTAATATTAATATTTTTATATGATATGTTAATGAGATTATTAAAACTACTATACATAATATTAGAAAAATTCTTTTCAGAAAGAAGCCAAAGGTAATGGATTTCATCTGAATTTAAATTCTGTTGAGATTTATTTGTTATTTTTCACCAATTCTCATTTCTGTCATGTATATGTTACACATTATGTCTGTAATATCATGAATAATTAATAATTTATAGTATTTATTGTTCCAATATAAATTATTTCATACATGTGAATTTTTCATGAATATTACCATGTTGTAAGGGATTTTATAACTCAATTTTTGTATTTCAGTTAAACTTCTACTTCATCGAGTATATCATTATACGATTATGTGTATAAAGATTTTTTTAAATATTATATCGTATTTTCACTATTTATATATGAATTTATATTTTAAACATATAATTTATTAAATGTCTAATTATCACATCAACATTATAATCCTTGTGTGGGTTTATTTGATGGTCTCCTTCTAATCAAGATTTTTTATTCATGGATTCCAGTTGAAGGAAGTTATTACACCATTTTATAATAAACCCAATTTTATTTATATAGTAATTCAAAATATTTTAATCTAACAATAACATTATTCTTATCTTTGGTATGTATATTAGTAGGAATATATTTTTATGAAAATACCTCTTCATTTCTCTCTTTCATCGGAAATATATTTTCTTCAAAAATCCATATTTCAAGAATGGTTTTCAAAATTTATATTAACCTTAAAAACTGAATTATTAATTGTTTTTAAATCATTTTTAATTTTTTCAAATTTTATTCAAATTAATAATGTAATTTTTAAATCAATTAAAATGTAGATATTGTTGAAAATGAGAAATGAATGTTCTAGTCGTTTTTTAAATATTTTGTATTCCTAATATTTTTATAGTGAAAAAGAAATGTTATTTTTTTGTTTTAAAAAATTTATATAATTAAAATTTTACATGAATATAATTTCTTTGAATATTCCCATAAAATTTTAATTATATCCTTTTATGTAAGATGTTTCCCTAATAATCTATAAATTGATTTTTTTTAATGTGATTTTCAAAGGATATGATATTTATATGATTTATTTCAGGAAATGAGATTTTTAAAATCTAAAAAATATTTTGATTATGATTATTTTTAATAATATTTCTATAGTATTAATATTCATGAAATAAAAGACCCTTTATTATCACTCACATGTTTATATATTATAATAACCATATATATATATATTCGTTTAGATGGTTTATGGTCATTTTGATTATGGAATTTATTGAAATTAAAATATTTAATTCATTTTATTCCTTAACGTTACTTTGAATTATTCAATTTCTTAAGTATATTATATTTGTCACTATATATATCATTTCTATATATGGTGTTTTATATTGATAGTTATTTTATTGAACAATGAAGTGTTTATAACTATGTATCTTTTACTCAACATGGATATTTTTTATAAGGCTCATCATAAATAAAATAAATTCATCATTCGATGTATGAGTAATTCTGTGAGAATTAATGACTCGTAGGGACTCGACTTTTCATAGCACCATGATACATCAAAAGGACTCATTATATATATCTGTTGTCCAAAATCTATTAGTTTATACCCATTACTTTTAAAATACCCAACAAATTGTCATGAATGTAGATTTGTAGTTGGCCATACTATATTAGTTTGAAACATTTAGTTTAAAAATGTATTATAAACACACTTTGTTTTAGATGTATCGTGTTCCTAAAAAATTAAATGTGATAATTAAATATTTCATTCATCATGGATTCAAATATTATTTTCCTTGATATTTTCAAAATGATATTATCAGTGGAATTTTTTCAATATCTTTTAATTCAATAAATGTAAAGTGTATTTATTTATTTACCTTTCAAAATTGATTATTCTTTATCTATTAATATAGTGAAGTTTCTTAAATGGCATGTTTTTACTATTATTTACCTTCCCATAATTATTATTAATTGTTGATTAATTATATATTCTAGTATTCATATCATGTACTATGAATTTAAAATCCCCATAATTTTTTTTCTTTCACCATTATTGAGGGAGTGTACTATGAATGGTATGGATTTATATGTTAAAGGGAATAATTATATTCTCAAAAAAATTATTTTATAATTTCTTAATTCAAATATAATATGGGAATCATTTATGTATCAGCATTAACAATGGGAAAAACTATATGGTTCATCAGGATGTGATCCACTATATCTTCTGAAAATTCAGTAATTTGGACACTAGAACCATTCTTCTGTGGTCTGGGTTATTACAAGAATGGATTGATACAATGGAGAAACTAAATAGGTGGATACCTCTAATACTCCATTGGTATTCTTCATTCATCTATTCTATTATGTCTGAAAGTTGATTGATCCTCCATATGAAGGTATGATTCATTCCATCTTTTTCTAATTTTCACCTCATTTAATAAATATTACACATATAATTTTATAGAATCATTGTGAAATCAAGTCATTGATTGTGTATTATTCCATATTTGACGTATGAAGTAACAAATGAGTTTATGAAACCCCTATAAGAAAAGTCTAGGGTTGGAGTTCCCCATGTTTTTCATTACTTGACCAATTTTAATTGGATTTGTGTATTTTGGTAGTTTCTCACTATTTGGGAGGGTAGTAGGGTTTGTTTGAATAAATATATTTTGTATTCTCTATGGAAATAATTAAAGATATTATGATTCTTTGACATCTCATTAGTCATGGGTTTTGTGATGATTTTCCTCTTTTTTATATTTCCCTGGGGAATAAGATGAATTTTGTTAAATTAAAATTTTAATCATCTAGTAGTTTGAGGTATTGATATTTTTATTTCATGTAAATATTTATTAATTATCTATAAGGTCATATATATTTTTATCGTTATTTATTAATTTTAAATTAATTGATTTATGTTACAATAGATCCTCAGTATGAATTGATTACAAGGGAGTGAATCAATGGTTCCTTATAATCATTTAAATTTCATTAAATTCCATCAATTGATCTTATTAAGGATATAAATCAAACCTATTTTATCTATAAATTATTAACACTTATATAGATTTAATAATAGAATGATAAGAACGAAAATTTTTAAAAAAATTTAAAAATTCCCATATATTACTATAATTGTCCACTCCTCTCATTATAGATTATTCAGAATCAAATTCGTTGTTATAATAAACCCTTAATGAGAGACATATTTATTCTACCAGAACTAAATGAGATATTTCTATACACCTTCAACACTAATCTAATTGCTTTTATAATTTCTAGAAAAATTTAAAAGATATATCTTGATCCAAAATCTAACAGAGATTCTTCGTCCATTAATTTAGGATTGATATAGTTTACGTTGATATATTAACTTTAAACCATGAGCTTTTAGGGTCTAATATTCTAGTTTACTTTCTCAAGAACATCACAATCAATAATTTACTTGAGACTTCATCTATATATGGCGTGATATGAATTTTTTTAGCTTCTTTGAATACTCAGTCATATCTAATTTAAAATAATTCTATATGTTGAAATCACATTATTCATCCCCTCGATAATGTATATTGGTCACTCAAATTGTAAATCTTATTTCACTAGAGTTATTGATTCTCATTATTCACTCTTTTGGATATAGGTATAACATATTTATAATCACAATGAAATCGTTAATTAAATCACAATCAATGATTCCTTATATAAATTTTGGAATCATTATAATATTATTAATAAATATACTCTTATTCAAAAAAATCATATGATACACTATTTATCTCTCATTTAAACTCATTATAATTCCCTTTTTAATCTTTATTTAAATCCACTAAAGTCTCAAGAATCAATAATTATTGTGATATATAAAAATTTGCATCTTCAAATCCCACATCAAAGATTTAAATGTCTTTAGGAAACTGGATATATTGAACAATATTTCTGTATTTGGATACACCACACCATCAGCTATATATATCTTACTAGGAACATTACAGTTGGCTATGTGGTTCTCACATTTTCTATATTATATATTTTCCATCATGGGTCTATAATATAATTTGGCATTAAACTATGTCACCAATAAAATATGTTATTCTCATCATAACTCGGCTATACAACTCATTTGGCTAGGTTTATTATTCAGATATGGGGTTTATATGAAGAATTCAGCTACATGATCCTCTTGTATAATAGAATTGTCTACATGAAATACCATCATAAATTTTACATTCATAAATTAGATACATGTAGAATACCAAACATTACTAAAAAATGTTGAACATATTTAGGTGACATCTATCGCTTCTCCATCACAATAACACTTCTCAATACTATTAAATATCATGATCCTCCATCTATTAACATATGTATTTCATTCTCATCAAGATAATCTCATCAGTAATTGTACATCTTATTCCATATTATCTTAAACATCTCTAATTTATTTCTTCATATTGTAGCCTCACGATTTCCTTTCCATAGGACATGCAAATAAATCAAACACATTGCGGTATTACATGGATATTTTATTAGTAATGAAAAACAATATCAAGATTCTTCCATGATAATCCCCCAAGTACCAATGACAATACAAATCGAACCCTCAATGAAAAATAAAATACTTAATTGGGGACAAAAACATCCCCTTGTATATTTGATGGAAATACAAATTCTCAAAATTAATATGTGTGTTTTGATTTATTCATCCATTCCCCCCTTATTGATAATCATATTTAAAGGTTAATGTTAGGGACTTCTCTAGTAATTATTTTCATTTTTATAAACACTCATTCCCTTGTCTATTTTTTGGTAAAAAGATGATACCATGTGTTTTATGTAAGATAGGATCCATTATTTGGTAGAATCACAATATATGTGGGGAAACATAATGTGTAAAATAATTACTCTAAAAGATAGGTTTTCCAGGTCATTCATACACAACTGGTCATGTGATTCTAGGATCATAAAATATAAATTCTAATTTCAAGGACTAATATGGAAAGAAATACATTATCTTACAAAAAATTTAATAAATGATTTTGAATGTGTATGTGCATAGGAGTAACTGCACCTTTTTCTCAACCTTTCAGCAACCAAATCTCCCCAAATTTGATTTGGATGATATAATTAAATTAATGGTAGAAATTTTTATTTTTATACCTCAAAAATATGGTTTGAAATCAATCATGAATATCTAGATTCACAATAATTTAGTGTAATTATAGATTCATCTCAATGTTCCCCCAACCACATAAGGGATGAACGCTTATAATTTAATTTTTTGGAATTTAGTAAAAACCATAAAGATGAATATCATTATGATTTCCATCAGTGATATCCTCAAACAATTCCATAAATTCTATAAATTCTGGTTTATAAAAGATAAAATTATATGAAATAATGCGATACCTCATAGTTTTTTCCATATAATGTTCAAAATGGAAGCTTCCTCTAAATCATGACCATTATTTTCATAACCCCCCCCCCCCCCCCCGACCATGGAAACGCTCAAAATGTATTTCATAGAAGATCATATAATATAATAATGAAAATAAAGGGTTCCCAGCTACCGCTTCCAACTGGTTGGCTGCTTTTCCCTAATGTCACAGTCACACAAATCTCTCTCCAAAAAGGTTATCCCACAGACACCTGAGGGAATAGTCAAAACATTTAACTTGTGCAACACACCATGATGAAAACATAATCGAAAGTAACCATATAGTTTCTGAAATCCAACACAACTCACATGATGTGTAACATTTGTCAGGTGTTATTCCTTAAGCAATCACATTCCATACACCAAGTAAGGATCCACAAGTCATCATAACCTATACCCATTATACGTATATAAGTTCATATTACACTATATCTAGAATAAATGTGTTTGAAATAACCACAATCCCGTACATCGCTCTAAATATATGTGGGAAAAACTAACCTTCGTGCATACCATCACATAAAACTACCATGTGAAGAGAGTCAGGCCAAAGGGGGTATTCAGCCATCCATCACCCCATCAGGATGTTGGGGAAAACACCCATAGGGATTAGAATCATTAGGTTGTCAGTTTCCTTAACTAATAGAGTGTGGTATCATATATTGAAGGGAAAATTTCACAATGTACTATATCTTACAACATCAGTATGGAAAGAAAATTCTCAAACTCAACTATATCTAACATCTCTCAGACACCCGGTTGCCACTACTAAGAGAAAATATTCTATAAGCACCAAACCATTTAAAAAGATACATAAAATTTCTTTATACCTTTTTAACTATTTCCCATTAAAAAATTTAATTTTTTAGCCACTAATTAACGATTAAAAATTCCCACATTATATTACATTATGATTTCAACAAATATTTGTTGCCTTCTGAAATAAGAAAAAAAGTCCACCACATCTCATAATTTCGACCATATAATTTTACCCAAACAAGATCCAAAAACCTGAAATAAACATTTATTCATTTATTAACATCTTTAATTTCCATATTTCCTGGTAATCTAGGAAAACATTTTATACTACCAAACATAAGGAGCTCAACATGGTGAGTATTTGAACTATCTGTTGAGTCTCTCCAACGTTTATAAGGATCATAGAATCATCCAAATACGAGTATCTAAACAACTAAATGAAATAGCATATCACACATGTATTCTCCTCTCTTGGATGTGGATTAAATGATTCCTTCACGCATAAGAAGTCAGGAATGGAATGTAGACAAAAAAACATTTTCATTGACCGAACATTTGATTCATATAATCATCCATCTTTCATATGAATGAATTCACCACTATTTGAAAAATAAATCTTCTCCTCCAACTTACCCCATATCTAAATGAAACTATTAATCTTACTCCATCACTCTTTAAAAGTAAAATGATCCCCCCCTACATCACTATGCAGCATCCTTCTCAGTGTATCAGATACATCATTCCCCATCCCAAGTGTATATAAAATCACAAATTAGTAATCTTATAATAACTCAATCCAATGATGTTGAAAAAATTTCTAGTCACAATAGGAGAAAAGATAAATAAGACTCTTATGATGGGTGAATACAAAAAAAATGCTCATCGATGAGGTAATGTCTCCACAAATTCATGGAAAAACCCAATACTGCGAACTCCATATGGTCAGTGGAATTGTTTTGTTCATGGGGATCTAACTTCCAAGAACCTTATGAAATATTATATCTTTGCAACACTAGAACAAATCCCATCCCTAGACATAAAGCATCACAAAAAACCTCAAACCAAATACCTTCTGCTTGTATTCAAAGAACTGGAGAACATACCAACTTTTTAATCAGATACTCAAAAGTAACCTGGCACAAATCAATCTGCATGAATGCCTCATCCTTCATATTTTATGTTTTTATATAGATATCAAACCATGATAAATCAGTTTTGAACCTCATATAATAAATTACAAGACTAATTAATCTTTATACCATTGCCACTGTCTTAGGGGATGCCCACGACACAAGTGATTCAACATTCTATGAATCCATAACTACTCATTGTTGGGATACAAAATTTTCCAAGAAATAGACTTCTTGTGTCTAAAACTCACACTTTGACAACTTCCCCCAACAGGTTATCAAGACATATAACTCCCAAATGGAATATAGATTCTATGCGTCCTTCTCCTTGGATGTGGATTACACAATAATTTCATCAATTAAAACAACCAACCACTTATCCAAGAACAAACTAAAAACAACATTCAATAGTCCCATGAACATTTCAGTGGAATCTATCACCCCAAAAAATGTTACAAAAAACTCATAATTCCCATAAAAAAATAGAAATAAGTCTTTGGGAGATCCTTATCCAGAAAAAAACCATTATGGTATCTTGACTGCAAGTAGATCTTTGAGAACCAACTTTCACCATTCAGTTAATCTAATGAATCATCAATCCATGGTAAAGGGTATTAGTGTTCCACTATCACTTAGTTCAAATGATGATAATCAATATACTTTCGCAATCTTTTGTCAGACAAATTCATGAAAAAATTGATGCACCCCCTGGTGACTCACTCATATGAAAAACAAACAAACTGAAATAGACAATTGAGATGTATATATAGTTCTCTCAAATCAAAAGCTTACATCTTATATAGATACATAGAGAATGGAGACATTCATATTTGTAGTTTGATCATCTACTCGATATTTCATTAAGGGCATAATGCTACTACAACATATGGAAATAAATCGATATACTCTTCTATGAACCTTATAAATACCAAATATGGAAATTATAAGAAACTCAAAATCACCTCGACCACCAAGGATGAAAATTATGAAAAATGCATCTGACCCATTTGAGGGTCTCACTCACCAAAATACACTACAAGATCTTCATCAGCATTGAAAGAAAACAACCAACCCCTTAAAGAAATCCATGATAGAATGCACTGAATAGAACCATTACAAGCCTATTGTAATGTAATATTATTGTATCTATAATCATATGGAATCTCTCCATGAGTGGTTCTTCCCCATCACTAGCTTGGAGTTTCTAAATTATTCATAAAAACCATCTTGGCATCCAACTGGTACAGTCATCGCAAAGGGAACTAGAAGCCTCTATACCACATGTCCAGTTGAATGTAAAAGGGGTGGTGATATCAAAGAGTGTTTCTCTCTTAGATGAAATAAATCATGAACAAATATAGAAAACAATCATAGGGTATCTTGAATAAAATCTTGATTGCTTGATGCTTGCAACTCTAAAAAATGATGCTGACTAAGACCTCCTCCATGAACTCTATAACTATACTGATGGCATACTATCTAGAGACACTTATCACTATAAGGATGGGGAGTATCATAGGGTTATCCCATGTATTCCCCAACTAATTTCTATTTATCCCATACTGGAGAAAACTGCTACTGGTGACTGGGCTAGAACTGCCTCAATAGAGGAACCTAAGGCCGAACAACAAGTTCACGCTAACTTTTCAAAAAGGCCATGAACTCTTTATACTAATGATCATTTATTACCCCAGAAAACATTTTTTTTCAGTTTTGTTCAAAGTCTTGAGAGCCATTTCCCCAAGAGAAATGAGACATTAAGGGCTGGGATATAGCCTTATCTTATCATAAGTTCTTCTATCCTTATAATTGGGAACCTTGGACCCCATATAATCTTTATGTGGAATCATTATGACTCCCATATCATGACGATATGGTCTTTATATCATCCTCTCATTAAACTCTGATCTCTCAAACACCTAAACATATGTCTTCACAAAACAACGGGGTGGCCTGGAGTTAGATACTTGGATGCAAAGCCTTCACCAAATGCCTCACCCTGGCCTCCTCATATGATAACAGGTATAAATCATATCACAGAAAATTCCAGAAAAGGATACCAAATTCCCTCACATTAGATCTTCCCTACTGATGGGTGAGCATCTACTGGAGACTAGACACCTCCATGATCAATGCAAGAGACTCACCCTTCACTGATCTATATAACTCCTCCCATGTGACTATAAAAACCATCATGATCTTAAAGGAACAAGAACCACCACTGCATCATTGCCCCACATTGCATCATCAAAACCAATATTATATAGTGCTTCCTCCAAAAATAGATTAAAATAGAGCATATCTCAACCTTATGAAACTATTATTAAGTGAATTTATGTGAAAAAGCTCCCTAATACCTGTGAAAACTCTGGAACTGAAATTCTTGGAGTTTTCTCTTCCAGGTGTCTTCATCTTCAACCTCTACTCTCTAGTGCTTTGTTAGAGAAACATACAAAACATATTCCATGAAAACATGATGTGTATTTCTACCATGATACATTCTATCAATACATTAAACCATTATAGATCCTAACATAGAATATTGATGTATTTAACATTAATTAATGGGTTTATTTTATTCTTTTAAGGTTAACCTATCCCATGTTCAACCCATTAAAAAATTGGTGTAAAGAATAAGGATTCATGATCATTTCCTAGGTCACTTCCCTAAAAAAGTATAACATCATTTAGATTTAGATGTATGCCTAAAGGATGGAGAATCAGATCACACGAGTCCATAAATGCATGAGTCTTAGTCAGTCTATTGTGCATTCAATGCTTCCTAAACACAGATGACACAGTTTCCATACAAACCCATGCAACCATATATGTTCTTAACTCAGAACTCCATCCAATTCCTCAACCTGACATTTGATAACTCTCTGTCATTACCCCATCCACAAAAATGGTGCCCCTTTTGGGCTGAGATTATAATAAGAGAGAAAATGACCCCAAATTCCCACCACCAGTGGGCTGTGTGTTGGTCACCAGTACAAAGGGTATAATAAACATGTACATCTGAGGCATTACCCTCTAAGAGAAAAACATGAAAAAAGAGGCAGATAAAATATAAACTACTCAAATACTACATAGGCTAAAATATAATATAATATCCAAATATGAAAATTTAATATCATGAATGAACTACTAAAAATTAATGGGAAAATTACTTGTACAAAAATAAATTAAAGAAGGCAGCGACCATGAATACAAAACTCCTCCTCCAACCCACAAGCTAGTAGTAGCTATAATGATCTCCAACATTATCCAACTAACCTAAAAAATATTTTATCATACATTGGGTTAGTGTACCAATAAACCTAGTTGGATCCTCCCCATATCCTCTCATGCAAAATATATAAAACAATGCTAAAACACAGTGAACTACAAGTGAAACTACCTCATCACCAAAATAGGTATACAAAGTTTCAACCTCACCATGGATACTCTGGAAGAGTATCTCATAGAACATAATATATTATAATAAATAATACCAATGTTATGCAACTACCACATCCCTAATTTTTTTCTCTTCTCTACAACAGTACATGTCCTATGCATCTGTAAGATCCCGACATTTCCTCTAGTCATCTTGGGTGTGTTTTTTGGTAATTTTTTAAGCTTTTATGTACCTTTATGTTGGATTAGATGATTAGCGTATGTTGGGTGGAAATTTTAGAAAATCTAAAGGAATGTGGCTTGTTCATGGTTTGTACAGGGTTGGTAATACTGTACAACCAAATTGTGCCAAGTGTGTGAAACCAGACAGATATGTCCACATGGTTTGTGCATGGTTTGATAGACTTTGCGACCAAACTGTGCCAAGATTGAAAAACTAAACAAAGTGGTCTGAATGGTTGGGGCACAGTTTTTCAAACCGTGTTACTCTACCATGGAAACTATGGATGCCAGATTTTAATTCCAAAATTCATTTTTAAACCATCTCAAACCCCCATGACTTCTTTATTTTCAACCTTAGCTCGAGCTTGACAAATTCTAGGTGGTTCAAAATCCTTTATATGAGATTAAAATGCGATCTAATCATTGTTATTGGAGATTTAATTCCTGGGTTGAAGAACCTCTATCCTCTTAGTAGGTGGATTTCATCTTGACTCTTCTCTTGTTCTTTCTCTTAAAATTTCTAGACAATTTCGTGAAATATTTCCAATGTTTTCATGGTTCAAAACACACGACATTAGATATAGATATAGTATTGTAGATCTAGATCTAGAATTGCATGGTATTTAGGATTTTAATATTAATTTTGGTTTAATGGATTTAGATCTGAAGTTAGATAAAAGGATTTTTTCCACTTGGATTTTAGGGAATTCGGTTGGGATAAATACTCTCAAGTAATTGAGGTTGGTGGTCTAAATAAAATTCCCATAGTAAGGTTTTATTGTATTTATATGAGTATATTAATTTTTTGGATTCCCTTAACAAATTATTTAAAAAATTGGAGTAATTATAAAGTGGAATTGATATGTGATTAACTTGATGAAATATTGATAATTGAATCATGGAGCAAACTAATGGGAGGTTTCCTAAATTGATTGATATTTTTGAGATTTAATTATGCGTTACAATTTTTTGTGTGTTATTGAATTAATTGTATTGAGATATCTAATTGGGGGAATTACATAAGATATTATATATGGATATGAAAGATGATTAATTTTGTGAATTAATTATGATCCATAATTTTATAAAAGATAATAAATTATGAAAATTAATTATGACTAGTTTGTTTTTGATTTGGATAAATAATTTTGAAGAATTAATAATGGAAATTGAATTGTGTTGACTGACTAACTATTTGATGAATTAATTAATGGATTATATGCTTAGTTAATTGTTGAACTAATTAATGGCCTTTGATATGTTTTACTAATCGTTGGATTAGTAAATTATTATTGAATAAAATTCTTATGACATAAATAATTATTAAATTCATGTGATTTTGTGGTGATAGGCATGAAATCTTAGACTCATTAGATGTTTGGATATGGGCATGGAGTTCCTCCCCAATAGTTATCTAAGCTTGAGATTATGGGGTGGTAGGAATGACAACCTACCTCGATTGAGAAAAGAAGTGTTTGGAATGAATACCTACACACAATGAGATTTGGGGTGCTAGGCATGATGAGCTACACCCAATGAATGATAATAATGAATGATGTTTCAACTGGGATTTGGGGGACTAGGAATAATGACTGAACCAAATTAATGATAATAATGAATAATGATTCAAATGGAAACATTAATTCAATTGGCCTACAATGATGGACAATGAATAAATAACAATGTGATAACTGTTTAAAGTTTGAATTGTGTTTATTTCTTCATAAATATTCATGCACCATCTTTTGACTGTACTCATTTTAGAAACCATTTGTGGTGGAATATTGAGTTGTTCTAAAACACTATTCGGGTCACTTGATTGGCATCCAAGAAGACTTTGTTGTTACAGGACAGGATAAGGGCACATCACTGTGATAGGTTTCATTTTGGGGTTGGAGCATGGGAGAGGGAACCAGACATGGTTCGTGACCTATTATGGAGTCATTGTGTCTTTACTTAGAGTTTCATTGTAGATACATGGAACTTGATTTTTCATATCGTGTTTTACCTTTCAGTTGAGTATTGTATTTCTTAGTTTTTAATATCATACTTCATGGTATTATTCAAGTTATTTATATGCTTTCGTACATGGTTATTTTTATTTCCATCCTCAAGTGTTTTATTCTTATAACAGAGGATATAGTATCCCTAATACTGAGTTATCAGTCCCTCACTGCTAGTCGAAACCACCTGGCCTATGGGGAGGTGCGCTTGAGGGAATGTGTCCAATAGGCATGGGGAATCATTTAGTGTTTCCCAGTCTGAGATTTCACAAAGTTTTATCAAAGTAGTTTTCTTTTCATTTTACTTATATTGACATACTATTTTGGGAATGGTATATAGGATACTTGGATGTTTCAGGGATTGGTAATGATCTCATGTATGGGAGTTGAAAACCCATGTTCAAGGGAAATTATGATTACTCACGGTGGGATTGTTGTGATAGTTTTTTGTTGTTACAGTTGAATATTATTTAACCATTGGTGAAAAACTTGTGGTGTGATGTGATATTTTTTTTTTTAAATTGGTTTATTTTGATTCATGGTATAAATAGGAATGATAGTTGAGTCTACGTGCATCATTCGAGGCACTCTGGGTTGTTTTGACATGAATCATTCTAGGCACTCATGGGAAAATGGGTTATGGAATGATTTTGAACATGAACTATTTTTAAATGTTGTGGTATTGGAATAATGAAGGAAATTGATAATAAATGTTTGTCTATGGATATCCTTGATTGATGAATTGAGTATGAGAAATTTATTAATTGTTGAATTACTTAACTGAAGTTAATGTGATTAATTAATGAATGAATTAATTAATGACAAGGAATATACCATTGTCATCCAAGGCCGATGATTTGTATGGTCAAGGGTAGTGATAAGACTTTTATGTTGACCGTGTGGTATGTAAAAGAGGAAATTACATGTTGAGACTTATTGTGATAGTTTATCCACTTATGTAAATGCTATAAGTCTGTGTTTGGAGAGCTGAGACATGTGTTTGGATTTTTATGAGTATACATCCATGACGCTTGTTAGGGGAGATAATGAGGGGTATGGCATGGAATTAACTTCTAGAAAGAGTGATTGAGGCAACATTTGTGAAAGATGAGGAATAAGGGGAACAGTTATGAGAGAACTTTTCCCATTTCATGCAATTCGTGGAGGGAGACCCAGGGAGGGCTCAGTAAAGAATGTCTGAGTTGACAAGGGAGTTTCATCTCCACAACCTAGAGGTTGGAAATGAGGAAGTTGAATTTTCAATTGAATCCATAGAGAGGATATTTGACAATTTGGATACTCCAGCTGAGAGGGTGATCACGATGGATGCTTATATGCTATGGTGTTCCATGAAGCGATGGTGGGACATTCAGGTAAGATCTAGATTGACTGACGAGATGTTATAGAAAGAATTTCTGGAGAAGTTCTTTTAGCACATCAATCCAGACACTCTGGGTCAAGATTTTCAATTTTAGTTTATGTATCTGACACAAGGAATCATGTCCATAATGGAATATTTTGGAAATTTCACATATTTAAAATGTTTTTCTCTAACTTTGGAAGAGGATGAGGAATTTTTGGGAAAATGATTTTAGGATGGTGTTAAGTGTGAAATTAAGTTCTTGGTGAATATCTTTGGGCTAATGAAATTCTTATCAGTGGTCAATCAATATCTCATTTCATAGGGGAACCTGACAGAGGCTTCTAGTATTGGACATGTAGCTAGATGATCAGGGAGTGGGCCTTCTGATGGGAGTAAGTTTCTCTTTGAGAATCATACTCTAGACAGTGGAAAGAAATGTGGATACTCAGGAGGGATAGTTACACTAGATATTTATCATGTGCTTTTCCCATATTTTTATCGGTAGGGAATCTATCGCAGACATTGTCCTTGACAACTAGTGGAGGTCCAGTTTTGTGGAAAGATGTTACATCTATAGAGGTTCTATAGGAAGTAGTGGCAGACTACTGCTGAGGGACAAACTTGTAATATCTCAGGTAAATAATGAATATAAAATTTTCATATTTATTAATATTTGTGAATAAAATGTTAATATTACATTGAAGGGAATTTTATGTTCGATGGCATACCCAGAACACAACAACGAGTTTCTTTGAAATCTTACATTGCACACTAATAATATAATAATAATATTTTAAATTTTATTAAACACCTAGAAGTTGTAATTTCGAGAATGACCAGAAAAAACAAAAAAAATAATTATATATTTTTGTTAAATAATTTTATATTTATCCAATAAAAGTTAGAGTCTTAAAATAAGAAAATAATACAATTTTCAGCATAAATATTTTAATATTCATTAAAAGGTCGATTAAACACCTTTTGATGGCGAAGCCTTTTTAAAAATATATTTTTTTTTCAATTTGATATGTTATATTTGACAAAATTAAATCCTTCTATAGAATCGGGACATCAAATTTTTCTTTTTGTAAATTTTTGTTATTTTTTCGACAAAGTTCATTTTTTAATGAATAATGAATTTTTTTAATTCAAAACATACATTTCATCTTATTTGTTTATATGGTTAGATTATATTTTTTATTGAGTTCAAAGTATAGTTGAAATATATTTTTACCATTTAATCCAACAATGTTCATTGGAATTAATTTCACTTTGAAATTGGACATAATCAAATGTCAATATTTTGATAGATAATGTTTCATAAAAACGCGCTATTAGTTTTGAAAACGAGAATTAATTATAAAATTAATTAATGAAACTTCTATGTTTTTAATTTGGTTAAATGGACATCAATTTTTAATTTGGAATATCAAATTTACTTTGGATAAATTTTTGGTATTTTTCTGACAAATGTTCATTTTTAATGAATAGTTAAAAATACTGCATTTTACTTCAAACATTCTTTTTAATCTAAATTAATTATATAGTTAAATGTTCATTTTAATTGGTTTTAAAGTGTAATTGATTTATGTTTTTATCTCTTAACACAATTTTGTTCATTGAATGTAATTTCACTTTTCAAATGGATGTAAAAACAAGTCAATGTTTTGATAAATTTTCACTTCTCAAAAACTCATCTTTGGTTGTGACAACATGGATTATTTTTAAAATAATTACTGAAATTTTTGTGTTTGTAATTTGGTAAAATTTATTCTATATTTTGAATCATAATGTCTAAATTATTTATTTAAGAATCTTTTGTTTTTGGACAATATGAATAGTAATGATGGTAATTACATTCATCATACCAAACATTGACAAAACGTACGATATGAACTCACATAATTAACTAATTATTATAACATGATAATATGTGATATGAACTGAATAATAAACTTTAAAGGATGTCCTTAAGTAATTATAAATTGACCTATGATTATTATTCAGTAATATAAAGAACGAACGTGAACAAATCGGACTTGAGGTAAGGGGATTTCTTATCTCACTTTTAATTTTGTGAGATTTCCATTGTTCACCGCTTATTTGTTTCATGTGGTGTATTGTGTACTGAAATTTCATATATATTATCATTTTTGTATTTATATTCATGTTATTATTTGATTAATTTGTTTTTTATTATCTTTTGGTCATACGACTCGATTGATTACAGTGAGGTAAGGGGGTTTTCGTCTCACTTTTATTTCCATGAGATTCATGCAACATTTTCCACTATTTCCATTTGTGTGGTGTGTGTACTACCCATGATTGTATTCTTTTTGTAATTTATTTTAATTTATGGGTATTTAAATCTTCATTGTATGATCCTTTTGTCATGGGGTGTACATTTCGAAAGTTACCCAAATCGATAAAGGAACCTTTCACCCTCCTCTTATTAAAAGACTTCTTTTTGGTAGGTTGTTTAATTTACATTTTCTTATGTTGGGATATGTTCTTATATATCCTTATTGATGTAAATTTTAAGTCCAAGTGATGAGATACCATTTTTATCTCTCATAAACTCATTTTTTGAATTTTTATGTGACGTTGTTAGGCTGTCGAATTTATGTAAGGGATCTTCCTAACCTAATTTCAATTCTTTGGGTTAAACCTATACTTCTTGATTATGTCATGCTATGAATAAATGTGTATGATCACTTTTTTCTACACATAAAATCCACTTATATTCGGTGTATTTATATTTTTCACACATAATTATGTAATTGATTTATCCTTAATATAAAGATACTGTCTTGGTACGGGACTTCATCTCAATCTCTTTTCATTGAGGCATACTTCAATTTATAAATGATCATATTTTATTAGTTCTATAATAAACCCTTTTTTCATTTAATTTCTTTAAAAAAGAATCTTTTTACACTAAGTGTTTTAATAAATGGCAAAAGGAATGTTTTTGTCTTACGCATGCGGCGACAATGACTTCAATGCTGTTGTGACCATTATTGGAGTTTCAGCTTCCTCTACAAGCCATAACATTATTTAAATGAAAAATAAATACAATGTTTTACATTTCTTTTATTTTCGTATTGAAAATGGTTTTCATTATTTTTTTATTATATCATTGTGTTGTATTTGATATCTTGTGATTGAAATATAGAAATGCTATGTTTCCTTTATGCATGTTTTTTGTAATACGATTTTGTTACGGTTCTTGTGCATTGTTTATGATGTCAAGGGGTTTAGTGGTAAACTAATGGTGGGTGAGCCCAATATAGCTCTCTAATTCATTAGGTAACGTGAAGGGGTTAAAATATAAGGTTTCTTTAAAGATATTTAGGGAATATACAGTGATGGGTATTCCAAATGTAACCATGAGTGTTTCTCCCTACGTAAGAATGTTATGAATGCCTCTAGTTACCTTTATGTCTTATCATTTCTATGAGTTATTCATAAATCTTATGATTTCTTAATGTATGTTAAATTGATTATGTTTTATGAGTAAAGTATGTTTTCATTTATTTTTATGTATACAAGGACTAATGTTTCCATTCCATATTTTTATATCCCTTACACAGCTTTTTATGCTCATCCCAAGTTTTTGAAATGTTTTCCACGGGACTTAAAGATGAATAGGATCCAGGATAGGATCATGGAAAGAAATACTATCTAAAACATGTAACTAGACATATTTTAAGTGTTTTTATTTTAAGAAAATAAAATTTAAACTGTGTAGAAGTGTCCACTTTGTAATTTTTTTGAGATGTAATAGTTATGTCTTAATTTTCTAAAACTCTAAACATGAAAATATCCTCAGTTTGAAATATTCATTTAATTCATGATTATTTAATGCTTTAAGCATGGGTCCTTATAGTTGGTATCAGAGGTCATTTTAGATAACATAAAGGTTTAGGGAATTCTTTAATCTTATGTGACATAACCATAATTGTTAGGATTTCAAAAACAGACAATGTTTTGAGTTTAATATAACATGAATAATTATATCTTAGTATTATATGATGATTTTACTGATATACTCACACTCACATTTTTTGTTTTAGTAAATGGGTTGATCTTGTAGGCACTAAAGTAATAGTGGATGTGAAGAACACTGTGACAGGTTTCTGAATGAGAAACTGAATGATATGGGAGTAGCAATGAGAAGTCGTGTGGTTATTCACATCTAACTATCTGGATTCATGATTGACCACCAGAACCTTAGTGTTTTTATAAGGAAAAATATATGCGAGAAACAAATCCCTATGGAATTTCAGGTAATAATCATAAATTTAAGTCTCTTTAATAGCCTGTGTCAAATATTGTGAAGGAAGCACATAGGAAACTTTTTCAATGGGATAGAAATATTCTATGGATGTGGAAATGAAGGTCATAAAGCAAGAACATGCCATGGAAAAAATAAGCATTTATTTGACTCTAGGAAAGGGAAAAGAAGTTCTTTCTAAAGGATCAATTGAAAGTTTTAAATGTGGTGTGCATGGTTATTATGAAAACACATGTACTACGGAGAAGTTTCGGGATTGGGATCACCAGGGTCATAAAAATATTCGTTTACCAATAACTAATGCCATGAGAATGAAGAATCTTATAATGACCAATGAAAGGTATGGATTATTTCATAACATATGTTTTCCTATTATTGAAATCTTAGGATATGATTTATTATTTTTTTGTACGCAAGAAGTATTTCGGAATAAGTTAGAAATGAATGGTAAATGGGTCATGAATAATGTTGAATGTGTAAGAAGTCAACATATATGTGATTCAAGATATATGGTAGATTTTAGGATGGTGAAATTATTAAAATTATTGAGTCTCATTTGATGATGAGATTACAATAGAATACTTTTTATAGTAGTTGTAACCGTGATGTTTGATATATGAAAATTTTATTCTCAGAATAATTATCTTTTCTTTTGTGGATATAGTTATACTGAACCATTTGGGTTTTTATGATCCTTGAATTTGAGGCAATTACTGGTTAATACTTTTTGGATGCAAAACAAAAGTTATTAGTTAACCTTTGTGGTTAAAATAAGTTATGGTTATTTTTGATGAATTTATCTCTTCTTGTGGATACTATAAAAATATGTAGTTTTTAAAAAGGGATAACACACAAACTGTGTGGCTACCCGTCACGTCGGATGAAGCTACGGGAATTGAACACACAACCAATGTGGGACTAGTATTTATCACCTACCACTGGACTACATGATGTCCCTGGTTAGTATAAATAATTATTTTTAGTTATAAAATCATATGAATTAGGAATAAGTTCATTTTTTAGAAATGATTAATATATCATGGAGGATATGTGATTATGTTAATTACTTTTCAGTATGACACTTTAAGAGTAACTGATTTTATATGGAGATAAATGATAAGATATTCCTTGGAAGACTATGTGATTAAATCCTTCAGAGATTTGGGTTTGAATCTTAGTTTCGATTACATTGAATAATTTTATGGATAGATGTTTATTTAATGGCCTTTCTTGAACATTGGGTTCTTTTTGTTGAATTTTGGAGATTAAGTGTAGTTATTATTTTGGTAAAAGATTATCCTTTTTTGGGATCATCTAATATTGTACTAACAATTTTGGCTTTGGTTAAGGTAAAAAGACTTTGGAAATATATAGTTCAGCTTTTGTGGATTAGATGATTCTCAAGTAGATGATTATAGCACTCTTAATTTGAACAAGTCATCCTAAATACTCATCGTTTGGAGAAAATATGAGTTTGTGTAAGAAATATAGTATTATATAAAAGTCTACATGAAAATTAAGTATGTTTCTTTATGATTTAGTTATGCTCATAAATAAATTCCTCAAAAAAATTTACATAAAACAAAAACAATGTCCGTTAAATTTTCATACTGGGGAATCAAATACATTTTAACCCATCACAGATTTGTGATTTTCTGGTTGTTAACATTTTCCTAAACATGTGTTCTATCACTCTCCATTCAAACATGACCATTTTTTCTCCTCCAGATCCATGTTTTCATGGAATACTAGTATCTATTTTCTCGGGAGACCATTGTACTTTTTATTCTTTCTTTTAAAGTGATAGTTTAATTAACTCGTTTTCTAATTTAGGCTTTCAATGAGGTTTCTCATCCCAATTTTAAAATTGCGAGGACGCAATTCCCAAAATGGGGGAAGGATATAACATCCCGGGTAAATAAAGTATATGGAATTTTCATATTTATTAATATTTGTGAATAAAATATTAATATTACTTTAAATGGAATGCTATTTTCTATGGCGTACCCTGTGCACAACAACAAGTTTCTTTGGAATCTCCGTGGCACACTAATAATATAATAAAATTATTTTAAATGGTAGTTAACACCTAGCTATTGTAATGGAGGGAATGAACAGAACTAACTAAAAAATTATTATATATGTTTGTTAAATATTTTTACATTTATCTAATAAATGTTAGAATGTAAAAATAAGAAAAGAATTCAATTTTAAGCATAAATATTCTAATGTTCTTTAAAAGGTTGATTAATAGCCTTTTGATGTCGAAACCTTTTAAAAAATACTGTTTTCAATTTTATATGTTATATTTGAAAAAATAAAATTCTTCTTTAGAATCGGGACATCAAAATTGACTTTGTATAATTTTTTTATTTTTCTGATAATGTTCATTTTTTAATGAATAGTGAAAATGTTGTATTTTAATTCAAAACACTCTTTTAATATAATTTATTCATATGGTTAGATTATCTTTTTAATTGGGTTTACAGTTTAGCTAAAATATATTTTTACCATTTATTCCAATCGTGGTCATTGAATTAATTTCACTTAGTAATTGGACATAAACAAGTGTCACTCTTTTGATAGATAATGTTTCATAAAAACACGCTATTTGTTTTGACAACAAGAATTAATTATAATATTAATTAATTCAACTTCAATGTTTTGAATTTGGTAAAATTGAAATAATTTTTTAATTTGTAATATCAAATTTACTTTGGATAAATTTTTTGTATTTTTCTGGAAAATGTTCATTTTTAATGAATAGTGAAAAATATTGCATTTTACTTCAAAACTACTTTTTAATATAATTTAATTATATATTTATATGGTCCTTTTAATTGGTTTTAAAGTGTAATTGAATTGTGTTTTTATCACTTAATATAATTTTGTTCATTGGATGTAATTTCACTTTTCAATTGGATGTAAAAACAAGTCAATCTTGTGATAAATGTTTACTTCTTAAAAACCCATCTTTGGTTGTGACAGTGGGGATTATTTTTAAATTAATTACTGCAATTTTTTTGTTTTGAATTTGGTAAAATGGATTCTATATGTGGAACAAGAAGTTACAAATTATTAAATTAAGACTCTTTTGTTTTTGGACATTATGAATATTAACGACAATAATTATCTTTAATTATCGTGATTAATTAGTAATTGGGTAGTTAAGGGTAATAAAAAAACATCATAATAATATAAAATGACCCCAACATGTCTTGAAATAAAATTTTATGAGTCATGGACTACCATGGAATGTTTTTTACCGAACTTTATGGCCCATGGAGTCACATGGATGTAATAGTGACATTTATGACATTATTATTTTAAAAAAGAAGATAAATATAATAATTGTTTGTATATCCTAAGTAAACCAATTTTAATTTTGTTTAAATAAATGATCTCATAGACTATGAATAGTAATTTTAAATCAAAAAATATTTCCTACATCTTGGTATTTTTTTATAATCTTTAGACATTAAATAAATAAATTTATTTATGACACCGTGATGATGATGTGATTACCTCATTAATGAACGATTTAAATACATTGAAAAGATAAGGTAAAATATAATACTTACGCTTGTTGAGAACCTATTGTATGGGTGTATTTATGACCCTTATTAACTGATCCTCAAAATATATCAATGGGGGACCTTTAAAACATGAACATCTTTTTATAATAAAGTAGCATTTCAAGACTTTCCAAAAGTGACACTCCTTCCTTTTATAAAAGGCCCCCACCTATACCCCATTACCCACACCTGTCAATCTCTTGGCTCATCCAACCGTAGCTCATATTATCTCTACACATCCCTCTCTTACTCTTATAAGCCTCACTTTTGGTAGAAGTCTTTCCAAGGAAGCCTTTGGCTCAAATCCAAAAGAGTTACCCGATTTAGATGTAATGTCATCTCTCGTGTTTCTTTCTTTACTTTTCCTTCTTCACTCACCAATATCTTATAATTATTTTATCCCTTAATAAATCCAATATCCTAAATATACTAGTATTTCTTTATGATAAATATTCTACCTACACTTACACACACATCCATCTAATGGTTAAAGAACATACTGTCTCTGTGGGTGGCGAATTACTGCCTCACGAAACGATGATTGTTCAATCATTTTTTAACACCATTCATGGTGGTCATTATGATGTCACTATGTTTATATATGATATATATGGTATTTATTTTTTCTAAATTCTTCTGAATTTTATTTTTAAATCACATCTGTATGCTTTTCAGGTTGTGGAACTGCGATAATTTCATCTGAGGAAGTGTGGAGTACTGCCCCCTCAAGTGAGGTGACTCGTTCATGCCAAACATAGAATTTATAAATAATGTAATTAATGAAAATATTTAACCTATATAACATATATATTATTCTGTAATTATAATTTATATATGCCTTATTTAGTTTTAATTCCTTTAATATTACAATGAATTGAAAGTAGTGTTCATGCGTACGTACGACCTACCATCTCCATGAACGGTGCATATCAATTTTTATATCCAAATTTTATGGAATAGTTTAAAATGAAAATATACTAGATATATATGATATTAAAATCATTAATACCATTCTGGATATGGTTTAATTATAACTTCATGGGCAATTCTTTTCAAAAAAGTTCATTTTTGACTTATGTACCGAACATCGACAAAACGTTTCATTTGAACTCAAATAAATAACTAATTATTATACCATGATAATATGTGATATGAATTAAATAATAAGCTTTACATTAAGTCCATTTGAAATTATAAATTGACCTATGTTTATTATTGAGGAATATAAATAATGAATGAGAACAAATCAGACTTGAGGTAAGGGGATTTCTTATCTCATTTTTAATTCCTTGAGATTTCCATTGTTTGCCACCTATTTGTTGCATGTGGTGTATTTTCTACTGAACTTTCATATATATATTATAATGGTTATATTTATATTCATTTTATTATGTGATTCTATTGGTGTTTATTATCTTTTTTTCATATGACTTGATTGATTATAGCGAGGTATAGGGTTTTTCATCTCACTTTTATTCCCGTGAGATTCATGCTACATTTTCCACTATTTACTTATGTGTGGTGTTTTTACTACCCATTATTGTATTCCTTTTGTAATATACTTTAATTTATGGGTATTTACATCTTCATTATATGATCCTTATGTCATGGGTTTTATATTTCGAAAGATACCCAAATCGGTAAGGGAACCATTCACCCTCCTCTTTTTAAAAGACTTCTTTTTGTTAGGTATTTTAATTTACATCTTCTTATGTTGGGATATGTTCTTATATATCCTTATTGATATAAATGTTATGTACATGTGATTATATATCCTTATTATCTCTCATAAACTCCTTTCATGAATTTTAATGTGATGCCGTTAGGCTGTTGAATTTCTGTAACGAAACTTCTTTTCCCAATTTCAATTCTTTGGGTTAAACCTCTACTGATTAATTATGTTGTGATAAAAATATGTGTGGCTGAAATATGATTTTTTTACACATAATATCCACTAATATTTGGTGTTTTTATATTTTTCACAAATTATTATGTAAATGATTTATCCTTAATTTTTAGATACCGTCTTTGTAAGGGACTTCATCTCAATCTCTTTTCGTTGAGGCATACGAAAATTTATATACGACCTTCTTTTATTAGTTGTATAATAAGCCGTTTTGTCTTTTAATTTCATTCTTAAGGAATATTTTTACACGAAGTGTTTTACTAAATGACAAATGGAATGTTTTTGTCTTACGTATGCGGCGAGAATGACTTCTATTCCATTGTGACAATAATTTGAGTTTCCACTTCCTCTACAAGCCATAACTTTTTTTAAATGAAAAATAAATACCATGTCATACTTTTATTTTATTTTGTTTTTGAAAATGGTTTTGATAATGTGTTTATTATATCAATGTTTTTTATTTTATATCTTGTGATTGAAATATGGAAATGTTATTTTTCCTTTATGCATGTTTTATGTGATACGATTATGTTATGGTTCTTGGGAATTTTTTATGAAGTCAGGTGGTTCTGTGATAAACTAAGGGCGAGTGAGCCCAAGATAGCACTCCCATTAATTGTGTAACACAAAGGAGTTAAACACTAGGGTTTCTCTGAATAGATTTAGGAAATATATTGTGATGGGTATTCCAAATGTAACCATGAGGGTTCCACCCTATGTAAGAATGTTATGAATGCCTTAGGTTGCCTTTATGTCTTATGATTTCTATGAGTTATTCATAAATCTTATGATTTTATGAGGTATGTTAAAGTGCTTATGTTTTATGAGTAAAGTATGTTTTCATTGATTCTTATGTATACATGGACTAATGATTGCTTTTCGTATTTTCATATCCTTATTGAGGTTTTTATGCATATCCAATGTTTTTGAAATGTTTTCAACGAGACTTAAAGATGAATAAGGTCAAGGATAGGATTGTGTAAAAACATTCTATCTAAAACATGGAACTAGGCATGTTTCGTTTTAAGAGTTTTTATTTCATGAAAAAAATGGAAACTGAGTAGAAGTGTCCACTTTGTAATTTTTTTGAGATGCAATAGTTATGTCCTAATTCTCTAAAACTCTAAACCTGAAAAGATCCTCAATGTGAATTATTAATTTAATTCATGATTATGTAATGGTTTAAGGACGAGTCATTATACTTGGTATCAAAGGTCCGTTTAGATGACTTTAGAGGTTAGGGTATTCTTTAATCTTATGTGACATTATTATAATGGTTAGGATTTCAAAAAGAGTTATAGTTTTGAGTTTAAGATAACATGAATAATTATATCTCAGTATTATATGATGATTTTACTAATATATCCACACTGAACTTTTTGGTTTTAGTAAATGGCTGGATCTAATAGGCAACAATGTAACAATGGATGCGAAGAAAACAGTGATGGTTTTCTAAAAGAGGAACTGAATGATATGAGAGCTGTAATGAGAACACTTATAGTTATTCTCAACTAACTATATAGAGTCATGATTGGCCACCTGAACCTTAGTGATTTTTATAATCCATCATATCTGTGAGAAACAAATCCCTATGGAAGTTCAGTTAACAATCATAAAGGTAAGTATGTTCAAAAACCTATCTGTCAAATATGTGGAAAATAACACATAGGAAAATGTTTCAAAGGGACATAAAGATGCTATAGATGTGGAAAAGAAGGTAATAAATCAATAACCTGCCATGAAAAAAGGAAACATCTAGTTGACTCAAGGAAAGTGAAAGAAGTTATTTATGAAGGATCAATTGAATGTTTTAAATGTGGTGTGCATGGTCATTATGCAAACACATGTCCTATGAAGAAGTTTCAGGAATGGGATCAACATGATCATACAAATATTCATTTACCAATACCTAATGTCATTCCTATTGAGGATGAAGAAACTGACAACGACCAATGAAAGGTATGGACTATTTCTTAACATAAGTTTTCCTATTATTGAAATCATTGGATATGATTCATGATTTGGTGTGTAGGAAAGAAGTATTTCAGAATATGTTTCAAAGGAATGGTTAATGGATCATGAAGAATGTTGAATGAGTAAGAATTCAATATATAAGGGATTCAACAGTTATGATAGATTTTAGGATGGAGAAATTATTTAAAGTATTAAGGCGCTTTTGATGATTAGATTACATTAGAAGAATTTTTAGAGTATGTGTAACCCTGTTTTTTGATATATGAAAAATTTATTCCTGTAATAATTATATTTTCTTTTGTGGATATAGTTATAATGAACCATTTGGGTTTATATGATCCTTGAATTTGAGGCAATTACAAGTTAATACTTTTTGGGATGCAAAACGAAAGTTATAAGATAACCTTTGTGGTTAAAATATATTATAGTTATTTTTTATGAATTTATATCTTTTTGGTAATGTTATAAATTTCTGTAGTTTTTAAAAAGGGATTACACGCAATCTGTGTGGTAACCCGTCGCGTTGGACGGAGTTACGGGAATCGAACCTACAACCAAATTGAAACTGGTATTTATCCCCTACCAATGGACTATGTGAATTACCTGGTTATTATGACTAATTCTTTTTAGTTAGATGATTTTATGAACTTGGAATAACGTGGTTTTTGGGAAATTATTAACCTATCATGGAGGATATTTGATTAGGTTAATAACTTTTTAGAATGTGACATTAAGAGTAACTGATGCTATTTGGAGATAAATGTTATGATTTACCAGGGAAGACTATGTTATTAAATTCTTCAATGATTTGGGTTTCAATATTAGTTTGGATTCTTCTTAATAATTTTATCGATATCTGTTTATTTAATGGTCTTTCGTGAACCTTGGGTTCTTTTTGTTGAATTTTTGAGATTAAGAGTATTTTTTCTTTTTGTAAAAGATTATCCTTTTTGGGGATTATCTAATCTTTTAATAATAATTTTGGTTTTGGTTAAGGTCTAAATACTTGGGAAATATATATTTCATCTTTTGGGGATTAGGATAATGTCAAGAAGTTGATTATAGTGCTCTTAATGTGAACAAGTCATCCAAAATGCTCATCTTTTGGAGAAAATATGAGTTTGTGTAAGAAATAGAGTAAGAGATGAAAGTCTACATGACAAGTAAGTATGTTTCATTATGATTTAGATAAGCTCATAAATAAATTCCTCAATGAAAATTATCTTAAAAAAATGTTGTCGTTAACTTTTCATACTAGGGAATCAAATAACGTTTAACCCATAACATGTTTGTGATTTTCTGGTGGATAACTTTCTCCTAAACATGTTTTTATCACTCTCTATCAGAAAATGACCCTTTGTTTTCTCTTTTATTTCCATGTTTTCATGGATTTAGTGTATCTGTTATCTCGGGTGACTATTTTACTTTTTTTCTTTCTTTTAATGTGATAGTTAAATTTACTATTTTTCTGATGTGGGGCTTTCAATGAAGTTTTCGAGCTCAATTTTAAAATTGTGAGAACACAATTCTGAAAAGGGGGAAAAGAAGTAACATCCCAGGTAAATAAAAAATATGAAATTTTCATATTTATTAATATTCGTGAATAAATAGTTAATATTAATTTAACGGGAATTCTATGTTCGATGGTGTACCCAGTACGAAACAATTAGTCTCTTTGAAATCTTACGTTGTACACTAAAAAACTAATAATATTAGTTTTTATGATAGTTAACGCCTAGTTGTTGTAAGGGCGGTAATGAAAATAACTAATTAAAAATCATTATATATTTTTGTTAAATATTTTTAAATTTATCCAATAAAATTTAGAGTCTTAAAATAAGAAAAGAATTTGATTTTAAGTATAAATATTCTAATGTTTTTTAAAAGGACGATTAACTGCCTTTTGATGGTGAATCCTTTCTAAAAATAATTTTTTGTAAATTTTATATGTTATATTTGACAAAATAAAATCCTTCTTTAGAATTGGTACATCAAAATGTACATTGTGTAAATTCTTTTATTTTTCTGATAAAGTTCATTTTTAATGAATAGTGAAAATGTTGTATTTAAATTCTAAACCTCCTTTTAATCAAATTTATTTATATGGTTAGATTATATTTTTAATTAGGTTTAACGTTATGTTGAAATATATTTTTACCATTTAATCAAACGGTGTTCATTGGAATTAATTTCACTTTGAAATTGGACAAAAACAAGTGTCAATATTTTGATAGATATTGTTTCACAAAAACACTGTATTTGTTTTGACAGCGGGAATTAATTATAAAATTATTTAATGTAACTTCAATGTTTTTAATTTGGTAAAATGGAAATAATTTTTGAATTTGGATTATCAAATTTACTTTGAATAAATTTTTGTTATTTTTCGGGCAAATGTTCATTTATAATGAATAGTAAAAAATTCTGCATTTTACTTCAAAAATACTTTTTCATCTAATATAATTATATAGTTAGATTGTTATTTTTATTGGTTTTAATGTTTAATTGAAATATGTTTTTATCAATTAATACAATTTTGTTCATTAGAAGTAATTTCACTTTTTAATTCGATGTATAAACATGTCAATCTTTGGATAGATGTTTAATTCTTAAAAACACGTCTTTGGTTGTGGCAACGAGAATTATTTTTAAATTAATTACTACAATTTCTATGTTTGTAATTTTTTAAATTGGAATCCATATTTGGAATCATAAGTTCCAAATTATGTAATTAAAACTCTTTTGTTTTTAGACATTAGGAATAGTAATAACGGTAATTATAATTAATTATCATGATTAATTAGTAGTAATGTAGTTAACGGTAATAAAATAATATCATAATAATATAAAATGAAACAAAAATGTGTCCAAATCTTCTTATTTGAGTCATTTCTGACCATGGAATGTTCTTTACCGAACTTGAGGGCCCATGGAGTCACATGGGTGTAATAGTGACATTTATGACATTATTTTTTTAAAGAAAAGAAATATAACAAAGGTTTCTATATCCTAAGTAAAAAAAATTAATTTTTTTTAAATAAATTATATCTTAGACTATAAATATTCATTGTAAATCTAAAAAGATTTCCTACATCTTTTTTTTATAATTTTTAGACATTAAATAAATAAATTTATTTCTGACACCCTGATGATGTAGTGATTACCTCATTAATGAACGATTTAAATAAAATGAAAATATAATGTAAACTCTAAAACATAAACTTTTCTAAAACCTATTTTATGGGTGTATGTATAACCCTTATCACGTTATACTCAAAATATATCATTATAGGATCTTTAAATTCCGAAAATTATTTTATAATAAAGTAATATTTCAAGACATTCCAAAAGTGATCATACTCCCTCTTATAAAAGGCCCCCACCACTACCCCTTACCCAAACCTCTCAAGCCCTTTTCTTATCCGACCTCTTCTCATATTATCTCTCCACATATCTCTATTAATCTTAAAAGGCTCACTTTGGGTAGAAGTCTTTCCAAGGAAGCCTTCAGCACAAATCCAAAAGAGTTACCCGATTTAGAGGTAGTTTCTTCTCTCGAGTTTCTTTCTTTTATTTACCTTCTTCACTCACCACTATCTTCTTATTATTTGATCCCAAAATTATACCAGTATCCTCAATATACTATTATGTTGTTATGATAATTATTATACCTACACTTACACACACCTTCGTATAAGGGTTAAAGAATATACTGTTTCTGTGGGTGGTGAATTACTACTTCACAAAACGATGATTGTTCAATATTCCTTTAACACATTTCATGGTATCCATTATGATTTCATTATATTTATATATAATATATATGGTATTTATTTTATCTATTTTCTTCTGAATTTTATTTTTAAATCACATCATTATGCCTTTCATGTTATGGAATTGTGATAATATCATCTGAGGAAGTGTGGACTACCGCCCCCTCAAGTGATGTGACTAATTCATGCCAAACATTGAATTTATAAAGAATTTAATTAATGAATTTTTCTTACCTATATAACATATATATTATACTGTAATTATAATATATATATATATATATATGTCTCATTTAGTTTTAATTTCTTTAATATGAAAAAGAAATGAAAGTAGCATTCATGCGTACGTACGACCTACCGTCTCCATGAATGGTGCATTTGATTTCTATCTCCATATGTTATGTAATAATATAAAATGAATATATAATTGATATATATGATATTTAAATCATTAATACCATTCTGGAGATGATTTAATTATAACTATATGGAAAATTCATTTAAAAAAAGTTCATTTTTGACTCAGGTATCGAACATCGACAAAACGTATGATATGAACTCACATAATTAACTAATTATTATAACATGATAATATGTTATATTAATTGAATAATAAACTTTAAAGTATGTTCTTAATAAATTACAAATTGAATTAAGTTTATTATTCATTAATATAAAGAATGAACGAGAACAAGTTGGACTTGTTATAAGGGGATTTCTTATCTCACTTTCAATTCTGTGTGATTTCAATTGTTCGCCACTTATTTGTTTAATGTGGTGTATTTTGTAGTTACATTTAATATATATTATCATGGTTCTATTTATATATTCATGGTATTATGTGATTCATTTGGTGTTTATTATCTTTTGGTCATATTACTCGATTGATTATAGAGAGGTAAGGGGTTTTTCATCTCACTTTTATTCCCATGAGATTCATGCTACATTTGCCACTATTTCCTTTAATGTGATGTGTGAACTACCCATGATTTTATTATTTGGGTAATATAATTTAATTTATGGGTATTTACATCTTCATTGTATGATCCTTCTGTCATGTGTTCTATGTTTCAAACGTTACCCAAATCGGTAAGAGAACCTTTCACCCTCCTCTTTTTAAAAGAATTATTTTTGTTAGGTCTTTTAATTTACATATTCTTATGTTGAGATATGTTCTTATATATCATTATTGTTGTAAATTTTATGTCCAAGTGATGAGATACCCTTTTTATATCTCATCAACTCATTTTCTGAATTTTAAAGTGACACCATTAGGAAGTCGAATTTCTATAAGGGAACTTCTTAACCCAATTTCAATTATTTGGGTTAAACCCCTACTTCTTGATTATGTCATGCTATGAATATGTGTGGATGACCTTTGATTGTTTTACACTTAATATCCACTTATCTTGGGTGTATTTATTTTTGTCACACATAATTATGTAATAGATTTATCCTTAATCTAAGGATATCGGATTTGTAAGGGACTTCGTCTCAATCTACATTCATTGAGGAATACATAATTTTATATATGACCGTGTTTTATTAGTAGTATAATAAAATATTTTGACTTTTAATTTCATTCAAAAGGAATATTTTCACATTAATCATAATACTAAATGACAAAAGTAATGTTTTTGTCTTATGTAAACGATGACAATGACTTTTACGCCTCCGTGACCATTATTTGAGTTTCTAATTCCTCTACAAGCCACAAATTTTTTAAAATGAAAAATAAATACAGTGTTTTACTTTTATTTTATTTTGATATTGAAAATGGTTTTGATAATTTTTTGATTATATGAATGTGTTGTATTTGATATCTTGTGATTGAAATTTGGAAATGTTATGGTTCCTTTTTGCATGTTTTATGTGCTACGATTATGTTAAGGTTGTTGGGAATTATTTATGAAGTCAGGTGGTTCTGTGATAAACTAAGGGTGGGTGATCCTGAGATAGCTCCCCAATGTATTGGGTAATGTGAAGGAGTTAAACACTAAGGTTTCTATAAAGAGATTTAGGGAATATATTGTGATGGGTATTCCAAATGTAACCATGAGGGTTACTCCCTACGTAAGAATGTTATGAATGCCTCATGTTACCTTTATGTCTTATGGTTTTTATTATTTATTCATACATTTTATGATTTCACGAGGTATGATAAAGTGCCTATGTTTTATGAGTAAAGTATATTTTCATTGATTCTTATGTATACATGGGATATTGTTTTCTTTATGTATTTTTATATCCCTTACTGAGATTTTTATGCTCATCCCCAGTTTTTGAAATGTTTTCCCCGTGAATTAATGATGAATATGGTCAAGGATGGGTTCATGGAAAGACAATATATCTAAAACATGGAACTATACATGTTTATTTTTATGAGATTTTATTTTATGAAAAAAATGAAACTGATTAGAAGTGTCCACTTTGTAATTTTTTTGAGATGTAATAGTTATGTCCTAATTATCTAAAACTCTAAACCTGAAATGATCCTCAATGTGAACTATTCATTTAATTAATTATTATATAATGTTTTAAGGCCAGGTCCTTATACAACTACTCAGTGTCAGAGTGTGTGAAGGTGGAATTATACAGCATATAGGTCTAGCAACTGGAGTTATACAAGAAGAGGTGGTAGAGGTAGTGGATGTGGTGCTTTAGGGAATGATTTCCCATATCAGTAGAGTGGTGCTACTCAAGGGAGGCAGCTGACACCACATGGAATAGGGGAAGGATAGTTACATGTAGTGAAACTTACACTTGTGGGGAGAGGCAGGTCCATCGATAGTGAGAGGTACTATTTTAGTAGTTCAAATTTAGCTATAGATTTGTTTGATACTAGATCGTCTCATTCTTTTATTTCTATAAATTTTATTAATGGCTTCATCCTGGAGGTGGAGGTTATAAGTGGGATTATGAATATTGATACACTATTGAGAACACATAATACAAATATCTATTTATCCATGGGATGTTCTGTATAGATCAATGAGTATCATTTCCTTTGTGATATCTATGTCTTTTATACAGTGGGGTTTGAGCTGATTGTGGGTATGAACTAGCTAGTTGCATACCGAGCCCACAAAGATTTTTACCACAGGAGATTGACCTTTGTATCTCTTGAGGGTTTCCAATGTCATATATGGATAACAGGATATCAATTCCTATTGATCTAGGACATTTACTCATCAACTGTGAGAGATCACATCCCAAGTTTCTAGTATTTTTCTGGATGATGGGGGTGGTAGGAAAGAATTCCTTCCACCGGTAGTATAACTGTTCCAGGATGTCTTTTCTGAAAAATATATAGGATTGCCACCTCAGAGAGATGTAGAATTCTCTATTCATCTCATAATGGGGGCTGAGTCGGTATCAATTCCACCTTATATAATTTCACTGACTGAGCATCAAGATCTAAAAATGCATTTGGTTTAATTGGAGGATAAAATTTTATCCATACAAGTACATCTCCTTGAGGATAACCTCTATTGTTTTCAAAGAAGGAAGACATGAATTTTTTCTTGTGATTTGATTACAATAAGTTGAATAATTTTAATGTGATGAAATCATATCATCCTCAATGTATCGATGATATGTTTGACCAGATGAAGAGAGATTGTGTGTTCTCAAAGATCGATATGAGATCAGGGTATCACTGGGTGAGTGTTCGGACCTTTGATATACCAAGAACTGATTTCAAGAACATGTATAGTCTTTATGAGTTATTCTTAATACTTTTTGGGTTGAAAATTATCTAGCAGTGATTATAGTCTTGATGAACATGATATTTTATCAATAATTATATCAGTTTGGGGTGGTGTGAGCGGACAACATGTTAGGGTACTTTAAGAATCATGATGATTATTAACATTATCTTGAAATCTACCTTGGTACATTGAGAGAGCAACATCAATACACCAAGATCTTTAAATGTCAATTTTAGATTGACTCGATACACTTTTTGGGGCATATCACCTCAGATGATGGAGTGGATGTTGACCTAGAGAAAGTGCATGCAGTGATTTCTTGGGGGAATCTCAAGAATGTTTTTGATATTTGATGATTTTTGGGATTAGATTGTTATTACAGGGAGATCATAAAAGAATTTTTCTTAATTTGAATTACCTCTTACTAGTTTGACAAAGAAATGGATAATGTTTTTCTAGGATGAACCATGTGAGAATTCCTTCCAGGAGTTGAAGAAGCAGTTCACATCAGCACCAATTTCGATATTAGCTAAGTCGGGTTAGGATTATAGGGTTTATGTTGATTCTTCTGGGGTTAGAATCAGTTATATATTGATTCAAGGGGTTAAAGTAGTTGCATATGGGTCTCAGTAGATGAGGCCATATGAACAAAATTACCCAACTCATGGACTAGAGTTAGTAGTGGTGGTTTATGATTGTATGTTCTGGTGACACTATATTATGGGTTGAAAGATTACAATTTTTATTGATCAAAAAATCATGAAGTACTTATTTTCACAGTGTGACATGGATCTTTGGTAGTGATGAGGGGTTAGGTATATGCGGTCTTTATATTTTGAACTGTAATATACATGAAAGAATGAGAATAGTGTGGAAGATTCCTTGAGCAGAAAAATCAGGCTCAGTTAGTACATAGGTCGAGTGCAGAGTGGAAGATGATGAATTTGTTGGTAGAGAGGCATGAAATAGTTCAGAAGAGTTAGGATAGGGTGAATATGGTTTCTATTGTAGTGGAGTCTGCACTATTAAGGAGAATCAGGGATAGGTAGTATGCGCTTCTGAAGAGTTTATCCTTAATGTAAATTTTTTATGTAGGGGAGATACCTTCACACTAAAAAATATATGAGGATGAGACTATATTTGTGAACAATTGGGTTGTTGTGCCTACAAGTATACGGGAGGAACTCATGTGATAATTTCTTGCTTCATGGTGGGAAGTAAATCCTAGGGTGACAAATATTTATTGTCACAATCAAAGAATGTTTTGGTGGCTCATCATGAAAAAGAATATAATAGGGTTAGAAACAAGATGCCTCACCAATTAGTAGGTGAATGCATTGTATCAATGACTTGGAGGCCTATTTTAGTCATTAACTATTATAGAATGGAAGTGGGATGACGTGACTATGGATATTGTGGTAGGGCATCCAAACACACCACGGAAGAATGATGCTATTTGGGTTTTTGTGGATCGACTAATGAGGGAATCACACTTCTTGCCTATTAATGAAACCTTTATATTAGAGTAGTTGAGAGATGTGTATGTGAGATAGATAGTTCATTTTCATGGGGTGACATAGACTATAGTTTTAGATCATGATTCACACATTACTTCATGCTTATGGAAGGGATTACAGAAGTTTCTTTGTATGTAGGTTCAATTATGTATGGCCTTCCACTCATAGACAGTTGGACAATCAAAGCGTATCATACAGGTGTTAGAGGATATGATGCAAGCATGTGTGCTTGACATTGGTGGTTCTTGGGAAAAGCACTTGGCTTTAGGGGAGTTTTACTATAAAAATAGTTTTCAGCAAACTATATAGATGGATCCATATGAGGCACTTTATGGTAGACCATGTAGATCACAGCTATGTCGGTTAGAGGAGGGTGAGTCAGAGCTATTAGGAAAGAGCCTCATTTAGGAGGCATTGTTGCGAGTGTAGTTTATTGGAAACTATATGGTTATGGATCATAGTGAGAATAAGTCTTATATTGATAGATGGAAACACCCCCTATAGTTTATAGAGTTTTTTTCGTGTTTTCCATCAGGTGTCACCTAGATTTGTCCACCATAGGATACGAAGCCAGGGAAATAAAGCTCCTAGGTTTGTGGGACTGTTTGAGATATGAGAGAGAATCGGGTCAGTGGTGTAACGATTAGCACTTCCATATAAATTCAGCTCTATGCATGATGTTTTCCATGTGTCACAACTATGATGGTATCATCCATACCCTTCTCATTTTACAGATGTGGCAAATGTTAACCTCGAGATATAGGGGTCCTTTGAGGAGAATTCGGCACATGTGTTGGGTCGTAGTGACAAAGTGTTATGGGGAAAGATTGTGCCATTATTTCATATATTATGGAAACATGGAAAAGTTCCAAATAAAGCATAGGATCCAGTAGATTAGTTGGGGGCTCAATGCCCCAATATTTTTGACTTGTAATATTAGATAAGTTCAAAAGTTCATATCGATGACGAACTATTATAAGGTCGGGATATAGTAAGATCCTGACCTTTTCTAGTGTCATCTCAGGCAGGTTTTCATCTACTTTTTGATGATTTTATGAACCTTTTACATGGATTATTGGCATAGGGTGTGTTGGGGTGAAATTTTACGGAAACCTAAATTAAAGAGAGTTTTTCATGTTTTGTGCACGGTTTGGAAAACTGTGTGACCAAACTATGCGATGCATATGAAACTGCACAGAGAGGTCTGCACAGTTTTTGCACAATTTGACTAACCATGCCACCAATCCACGCAATCCAAGATAGAAGGTTCTACACAGTTGGTGCACATTTTTCCAAACTCTGTACCTCTTCCCAAGAAAACATTCATGTGGGATGTTAATTTCAAAAATCTTTTGTAATACCACATGAACCCCTGGTACTTTCATATTTTCGACCATGGCTCGGACTCGATGAATTCTAGGAGTTTCCAAATCCACCCGAAGAGATTCCACGAAGATCCAAACACCATTTTTTGAGACTGAAAGCCCAAATTGATGATCTTATCTTTTCCTAGTAATTGGATGTCATCATGAAGCTTATCCTGTTATTTCTCTTATCCTTTCATGAAATTTTCCGAGAATATCTCCATTATTTTCTTGAATATAAACCCCTGAGTTAATATCATGATCTAGGATTATAAATATAAATATATAATTGAAATATCTTGATATATTTCATGTAAATTTTGGTTTTAGGTATTTAGATTCAATGATTGAACAACGACATTATCCTAGTCAAATTTTGGGGAAATATGTTGGGCTAATTTCCATAAAAAAACTAATGTAGGTGGTCTAAATCGAACTTTCACATTCATGATTTATGATATGTGTTTGTGTTTATGAATTTTTTTGATTACCATGAAAAATAATTTCCTAAATTGGTGTAGCTAGGATTGTGGAATTGATGTGTGTTTTCCTTAGTGATTTATAGGTAATTGATTCATAGAAAAAACAAATGGTGGGGGGGGGGTTCCCAAATTGATTGATATTTTGGAGATTTAATTATGGTTTTCGATATTTTATTTGAGCTATTGAATTGATTATAATAAAATAATTAATTGGGGAGAATTAATTATGGAATTATGATTAGCTATGAAATATTATTAATTGTGAGAAATATTTATGTTCCATAATGTGATCAAAGATAATTAATTGTGAGAATTAATTATGATTTGTGGGGTTTTTATTTGGATAATTAATTGTGAAGAATTAATTATGGAAAGGTAATTATGTCGACTTATTAATTTATAGATGAATTAATTAATGGGTTACATACTTAGTTACTTGATTAGTTCACCAATTACCTTCGATATGTTTAACTAATCATTGGATTAGTAAATGAGTATTGTGTAAAATTATTGTGACATAAGAATGAATGAATTGCTATGATATTGTGGTGCTAGGCATGGGGTCCTGGACTGATTAGAGGCTGGTACGTAGACATTGAAATCATCTAAAATAGTTATCCAAGCTTGAGATTATGGGGTGTTATGAATAAAAACCTACACCAATAGAGAATAGATCGTTTGGTCATGAATACCTACACACAATTAAATTTGGGGTGTTACGCATGACGGCCTACACCCAGTGAATGATACTAACGAATGATGTTTCAACTGAGATTTGGGGTGCTAGGGATTATGACCTACACCAAATGAATGATAATAACTAATGATGAATAAAATTTCAATCATGTATTGAATTTTATTAATGTGATTATTAAATATTAAATGACAGTGTGATAACTATTTAAATTATGCATTGTATTTATTACTAAAAAATTCGGTATGCACTATCATTTTACTGGACTCATTTTATACACTGTTTGTGGTGGCCTATGGAGTTGTACTCACACCCTATTCGGGCCACCTAATCAGCACCTGATAAGGCTTTGTTGTTGCAGAATAGGATATGGGAAATGCACTATGATATGCTTCAGAATGGGATTGTATCATGGGAGAGGGAACGAGATGTGGTTCAGGACCATTTTGGAGTGATTATGCTATTAATTTGAGTTTCATTTTAAACACATGGAACTTTTATTTCTATATTATGATTTACCTTTTAGCTGAGTATTTTGTTTTCTGGTATTGAATATCATATGTCATGGTAATGGTTAGTTTATTTCTATGCTTCCGTACTTGGTTATTTTTATTTGCTTCCACTGGTTTTTTATTCTGATAACTGAGAATATAGAATCCCCAAGACTAAATTACCAGGCCCTTACTGCTAGTTGGCACCCTCTGGCATATGGGGAGGCATGCTTGAGGGCATGTGGCCAACCAGCTTGGGGCATAGTTCAGGGGCACCAGGGTCAAGATTTCACTGCATCTCTATCCAAAATTCTAGCTCACCAATCCCTAGAAGATGCACCACATCATTTACCTCAAGAAACACACCACCAAGCCCACATAATCAAAAGTAACAAGGTGGTTTCATAGATACACCACATCCAGTATAATGTGTGTCATACGTTGGATATTTTACCTCAAGTAATAATAGACCATTAATCGATTAAGGATTCGCAAGCCATCACAAAATATTCGCATTAAAAATATAGTCATTAATAGGAAACAATATCTTGAATACATGTGTGTGAAATTACAATAATCCATTACATCGCTCAATAAAAATCTGTTTGGAAGACTAACCTCCATGCATACCAACACAATTAACATCCAATAGATGTGAGCAGGGCCTATGGGGGTAGTCATCCATACATCCTCCCACTAAGATATTGGAGAAAACACCCCCAGGGCTCAGAATCCAATGGGTTCAAAATTACCTAACAAAATGGATAGATAATAATATATTAACAAAAAAAATTCAGGATATAATATATCTCACCACCATACTATTGACATAACCTAGTCTCAGAATCAACTGTAGATATCATCTATGGGACTCCTAGAAGCCACTGTAAAGACCATATATCCTATAGGAACACATGAATTTAAAGAGATATATTAAATTACTTTTTATCAATTTCACATTATGCTAATTAATTCATCAACCATTTATTATCCATAATGAATTACAACATTACATTAAATAACCATTTCCACAAAGATGTCTTCCCTCTAGGAATAAGAAAATAGAGCCCACATCTCCACGGAATTTCAACCCCATCATTTCCTCCCAGCAAGCTCCAACCCCATGGGTTAAACATTTATTTATTTATTATCATCATTACATTAAATTATTACATATATTCTAAGAAAACATTAAAATCTAGAATACATAAGGGAATGAACAAGTTGAGTAGAGGAACTACCATTCACATCATCACCACCCATAGTAGATGTGTTGTAGCATTCAACCAGAAGAAGCTAGACACTTAAACAATGTTGTATTTCTCACGCGTCTTCACCTTTCATGGAAAGAGAGTAACCAAAACCATCTACCTTAAGTAGTGAGGAATGGAAGTAAGATAAAAAACATCTTGTTTCTCAGCTCAAAAATTCATTCAAATTATAATCTAGCTTTTATATCAATGGGTAATCCCATCTTCAACATATTCCGTTATCTCTAGTCCCTTCCCTGATACTAAAATAAATATCCTGATGCATATCACCACTCTAGGAATCATCTTATTCCACAAATATTGGGCCTACCTTCCCTAGATACTACAACATCACTATAGGATCATCCATCCAATGATCATTTCACATTTGTGCCTCTCTACCCTATACACCCCAACAACCCTCCAGGATCATCCATCCTAGGCTCAGGCCACACCATATGAAGTCATAATGAAACATAGAAACTAGGTTATTGGCTCTAAAACAAAGAATCCATCCTTCATGAACAACGATATCTCATAGATTCAATGTACATGGGACTTAGACTATACAAGAATTTGTGGGACTCAAGACCTATAAGTAATTATCTTTTATCACAAAATTGGTTCTTATTCCATCTTCAATTAACCAAATCATTATTCACAAGTTCTAACTATGTACAAACTATGAAATAATCTATATAAAGCTGTCACCAATTAATTTAACAATTATTTTAATATGATTTTAATTAATTTATCAACAAGAAACCACAAGCATCAGTTTTATTATAAAATTCAATTAAACATGTACACTTGTATTTATTTGATTATCATCACATTAGAACAACAACTGAATTTAGAAACCATGAATATTTATCTTTTAGCCAATTATATATCAATTAATTCTATCTATACATTCTCTAACAATTTTCATCAATATAAATATGTTGAACCATGAAAGGAACAGATATCACAATATCAATAAATTCTAGAGGCAGTCCATTATCACCAAACAATGATGCCACATTTCTATGATATCAATACCAATTGTTTCATTCGGTTCTAAGAATTATTAGGTCAATTTCATTACAATACAAGGGGATAAATCATTTCAATCTATTATAATATATAAATAAATATATAATAAATTAATCCACTCACTTTAAAGGACATTAGCATTCTTTGTATAAGAAAAGACTACCCAATGGATCTTTGATCACCTCTCTCATAGGATATACACAAATCTTTGGATGGCATGTCACCGCCACACTGATAAAAACTGAGAGAAACATGAGTTGTACCATGAAGATGATGTTGTCACTGTATTATGAAAAAAATGGGAGTAAAAAGATGCCAAACTAGAAGAAAACTCTGAAAATGAAATGAAAAACACACCTTGTATCAATTGGGATCACCATGAATCGATGATGGATGCTCAATATCGATTCCCATCGAAGGGATATGGACTACCAAGTTACCTAGAAAAAGGGATTTGAAAGCTACATCCATAGGGTTTAAAAACCTAAGAGGCTATAAAAAACATAAATCATTACAGTAAAAAAGGAATTTACAACATGAAATACCCTTTCAAGTCATGTAATTTCATCATGTTAGTTTCCACCAAATGAACTATCGCCTTTCAATTTTATTTTATTTTTCGAACCCCAAAATTCAACACAACATGAACTCCACTTTCATGTCATGAAGTTATTATACATAGAGTGAAACCTACTTTAACACTGTGAATGTTACCTTCTAGCATTTCTTGGTACCCAAACTCCACCATACTTCATCTGAGACTCCTCCGAGCTCCTCAAACATTGATAATATGGAAAGGGTCACTACATGTGGATATAGTCCATTAAAATTATTTTTTCATATTATTATAGAATGATTTCATTGAAAAATTATTTTAAATTTTATCCTTATCTATTTAGAAACATTATTTATCCCCTGAAACTCTTATTTTATGTGGAATACATTCTTATACATCATTATTATTGATCTTCATGTTATAATTTATGAATAACTTCTCATAAATTATTACCTAATTTTCATAAATAGATTACTATACATTATCTAGAATATGTTCTGCAGCCTCTTCCAATTTTTTAGATTGTTTTAAATAATTTATTCCAAAAATTATCCATTCTATCATGAAATTCATATCCTTCTCAAAACCATAACTTAAAATTCAACAAATAATATTTTGAACCCATTTCCCTTTAATATTATATGTGACCTATCCTTCAAGATTTTTTCATTAATTCCAAAACCTTGGGAACTTCAAAATTATATCATATACATACTTCTAAAAGGATCAGTGTTTTTTTGTTGATAATGTTTGGGGTTAAATGGTCATGGTTTGTTTCAGCTAAGATTCATTCCATGGATGCTCAATAAAAAAACCCCTTGTTTATTTAATATTTTATGGTAATGAAATATTGAACCCAAAATAATAGGATTTTTGTCCATTGATACCACAACACTTGCATATCCCATAATTTTTTTTATTCTTTATTGATTATTGATATTTAAAAATTTGTGTTGATTCTATATGGATGAAAATTAATCGTCACATGGCTTATTTGGTTTGTAAATCCTTTGAATATTAATCCCTTATTTAAATGTGGAAGATATCCTCTCATTTTTTTGTCTAACATTGTGCAGTATTGTGTATATGTCAATAAAATATAGTTATAACATATCATTCATGAAATGTACTTTTTTTCTAATTCTTAGAAGCCATTATCTTTCCATTTTCAGAAGATTATCTATTAAATTACATTTATTTAGTGAATTTTTCCCTAGAAATATTCAACTCATTTTTTACTATGAGTCATATGAATTATGTCATATACAATTTATCTTCATTTGCAACTGGATATTTTCTGAGATATGTGATAACATTTTCCAGTTCGTTTTATCTATGCTTGTGATTCTTGTCCTCGTTAATATAAACTACATCCATTTTTATAATCTATAAAAAACTTTTATTCAATTTTTCCTAGATATCTGTGGTTGGTTTGAGACCCGTGAATTTTATGTATACCTTCTATGATAGATCCAACAATATAGAAGTTTTTACCTTTAAATTTCACTACATATTTCACCTATCAACTTTTTCTATCATAACATCATATGTAACGGGTGTAAAAACCAATATCTTATTATCTCTCACATCCAGACCAAGTGAAATGAGAGAGGGTAGCATCCCATTCCTCTAGAGAATATAATTATTTTCATATATTGTGAAAATAACTATGTTACTGATAGAATTATGATTATATATCTCTCTAAATTATTAGTGGACTTTTAGAGGGATCCTTCACCCCATTAAAACTTATAGATCCCCATGTCCTATTTATCATTAAGAGTCATGAAAAAAAGTGTTTCAATTTTATAAATTCATTTTCATTCAATTCAACCTCTCAATTTTCTATTGTTCTAGATCATTTGTATATTATCTCTTAATTATCAATTTGTCTATAGTTGTGATAATAGAGACAAAATAATACAGTATATGAAATGTTTAAAAAAACCTACTCTCAAATACATAGTATTATTCCTCCCAATAATAAATTATTCACTATTAAATATTTTAATACACTACTCTCAAAAAAAATTTGGAGACATCTTCTCACCCCCAAACACCAATTGTGAAACTTCCCTTTACATTGAGAGTAAGTTGATGTATTTTACCTTATAACATCACAAACTAAATTTCTTCTCCCTCTCCCATCACCAAATTAGAGACATTTTCCCATTTTTTAGGTTCAATCCACTATAGTTTGAGCTTATGATCTTAGGCCAAAAATATATAAGATAAAACTTGATCATGAATTTCCTCAAGATATCCAGTAGTAGTGATTGTGTCATTATTTCTTCCAGATTTTTTGAGATCTGGATTCACCTTAGCATCAATAAATTATCAGGTATATCAAAATTAAACGACTCATCTATTCTACTCATCTTATTATTCTTCTTCAAACAATATTTATCAGCCTCTAATATGATCTTGTTTTTTAAAAACAGTTCCCTATTATCATTTTATACTTTTTATTCAATGACTTTAAAAACTATTTATACTCATAAAAAATTATGAATTATATATTATTCAATGTTTCCATATCTAAGATATGTAAATCCCATAAATTTTTTTAATATGATAATATTATTCAAATCGGTCAATTGGCGCCTAGTTTATCACTAATTTTAAGTAATTTTAATTCTTATTCCAATAATTTTTAATATCCCAATAATATTTGGTCATAATTTTGCTATGTGATATGTAAATTTCCATTTCCTCAAATACCACTTATGTTATTTCTATATCTTCATGAAATTTGATTGATCACACAACCTTCATGCATTTGGTTACATATCACAATCAGATACATGGTTGCAATAAGTTACATAGAAATAGTATATATAGTTTTAATTTTAGCTATATTGGATATTATCCTTCCAGAGTTGTCTATGTGAATCAAAATTCTGAAAAGTCGCCAATCAGCTACATCATTCTCATTTGAAATCATATACAAGACTCATTTGGATAAATCAACCATTGGGCAATGTGGTTCATTCAGTTATATAGAGAATTCTGCTACATGATTCACACAATATCCATAAATTAATATCTGAATCACCTATATGAATTTGACCTTCATAAATTCACCACATGGAAAATACAACAATATAGTTAGATAAACGAAAAACATCAAAAACAGACTTCCTGTCCTTCTAAATCACATCAAGGCTTATCAGAACTATTGTATCCCATGCTTCTTCAAAAAAAATTATGTTATTGATTCTATTGTAGTTAAGATCATCGATATTCACACTCACCTTTCCTCACATTTATGAACTTATCCATTTGGGTTCTTTAAGTTGTGTCCTAACAATTAATTTTATATGGATCATGAAAATAGATCAAACATATTATGAAATGACATGTATATATTATTAGTAATGAAATTTACATTCTCTATGAATCCATGAAAATCCTCCAAGAACCATGAATAACACATATTATAAAATTTAGAACAAATGAAATTAATACATGGGAACAATATTTGGGTTCTTTGGGACATTATAATTTGATATATTAGGAGATAAATATGTTTTTTTGTAATTATTTGATTTAGTATTTATTTATGTCAATATTAATATTGTATATTAGTTATCTACGGTTGGATTTGTTGTGGATTAGATTTATTATCTTTTAAGATAAACTGTGGTGGTAACCAAATGATCAAACCTCCTCATTGACTTATAGGTGTAGGTGGCCTCAACACATCATGTGAAATTCTAGGCAATTCCTTGAACATGTCTACTAATCATTTTCCAAAATTAATAGTATGCCTAATTATTATTCTAAATATAAAAGATGAATAGTTGTTATTAATTTTTTATAAAAAAATTACTTACTTTAAAAGATGTTTTTTAATATAATTCTTGTATATCATTGTTTTATATTTCCATCCTATATAATAATGTATCCAAACATTATGAAACATTTTTACTAGGAATTTCAATTTTTTGTTAATATAAATCACATATTTTTAGATTTGATCATGTATTAAATGGTTCTCAATGGTAGCCTCCACATATTAGGGACTAGGGTTTGATTTATAGAAAACCCAAGAGGGTTATATATGTAGTGACACTAGCAGTGATGTAGGTAGGTGGTGATACAGTGAGTTACACTAGATAACAGTAATCCAAGATGAAATAGGGAGGCTAATAGAGGAATGGTGGTATAACTAGTTCAACATTGATACACAATTTCTTTGGACAATGTAATGGTATTTCAAACACTTTGGGTATTTGGGATCCCCATTATAAATTTTTTTTTACTTGCTGTGTTATCCATAGTGGGATATGGCCAATCCTTAAATAATATGTGTGTTGGTGTGTTTTGTTCTTTGTATTGTACTCTCAAAATTCATACCTATAAGGAAATTAAAAATAAATAATATGATACTTATCTATTATTGATATGTTCCCCATGTTTCTATACCTTTCTACTTGTAAATTATCAGGGGGATGTCATCATTGATTATATCCTTTAATACTTCATATTTATTAATGTATTTCAGAATATTTCATGGTTTTAGAAATTAATTTATGAAGTTATATTTCAAAAAAATTTCCCAAATTTTATATGTTTTTAAGAATATAGTAGATAATATCAATTTTTTTATGGAGTTTGAGGACTTAGTAAATTTATATACAAATTTTATAGACTATGCCTTTTTTGAATAATCCTTTTTCATTATTTTCATCCTTTTATAGGTTATCACCTAATTCTATTGAAACATTCATAAGATATACGCTATAAATTAAAATAAAACATTATTTAGGAGTTGTATCAATAGAAATATGACAAATGGTTTAGTTGTGTGGAAACAAATTATACATATCATATATTTGTTAATAGAATATTTTTAAATAAAACATAAGCATTATTAATTATTATTTTTTATCTTATTTTAATCATAATATAAATTCGTTTTTTCCTACCAATCCATCAGTATGTATGATATCATTAATTGAATTATGTTTCCACTAAAACATTTTTATCTCCATGATTTAATAAAATTTATTTTTATATGTATGATAAATTGTATTTCATTTTATTTTATTTAAAAACTGAAATGTGGGTCTCTATTTATAATCAACATGATGGACTTTTTATTAAATATATGTTACCCTTGGTGAAATTTTAAACAAGTAAAATACATTAGATAATGAAATATATTGCACTATTTTTAATTAAAAATTTTGGGTCTAACAGTAATACAATATATTATGTAAGAATTTATGATACCCAATTCATTCCCAAATAATATTCTGGTAAACCACTTGTTTTCTTCTTGTTACCCTCGATTCCATGACTGAATCCATGTTTCTTTTAAACAAATTTTTTTTGTACATTAATTTGGATTTACAAGGAATATATTATTACATGTTTCTTATTAATGTTTTGTATTAGAGGTATGTGTTCTTCTGTGATAACTAATGTTAAATATTTTAATGTTCTTACAATGAAACATCATTTCACTACTTTGTTATCTCATACATGTTTATCGATATTATTTAAAATGTTTTATTGATCATTATTACTTATTTTTAATGTACACAATCATGTTATATGAGTTTTTAAACCGTTATATTATTCCCATAAGTATATATGGATTATATGGATGAGATCGTAATTACCTTAATCATTACTATAAAGTTGTATAGGATGATATTTTCCATAACTCTAAAACATTCTTATCTATTTCCCATAGGATAGTTCATTAGGATCTAGGATGGGCTAATCACACCCACCCACACACACATATAAAAATATATGTGGGTGAATAAATACACATGTTTTTCCACCACTATATATTGAGGAGGTATTTGCTAATGTATATCAGATACACAAATTAGGCTTATATTATGTTTTTGATGGTAGTGAAACTTTCAATAAAAAGTATTAATGTCCATAAATAATATATAATCATAATATGATCTATTATTAGTGTTTATATGTTTTGATGAATTCTTTTAAACTTATCTTTTAATATATAAACATTAATGAGTTTCCTTGTTCATGCATACAATTTTTTTATTTCTTGGTTGTGTTGAAGAATATTGGTTGTTACCAACTGAGTGTATATGCTCAAACCCTTTATGTAAACCTTAGTGGACATGTCATTTCCATTACATCATATTAGGCTTGGATAGGTACAAAAATAACTGAATAATTTTTTTGGATTAATTGTCATGCATGTCCAATGAGTGGGTTAGTATTCACAATTATATAGGATATAAATGTATGTTGAGTAGATAACACGTTTGAAATTTATCTTATTTTCCTTTATTTTCAATTACATAGGCCCCGATGGATTTACAGACCCACATAAGAAGCATTCTACATTGGAATATTAATATATATTTTTAATTTATGTTATATAATAATATCATTTATTATTTTCAATGATATTTTTTTGAATATTGGTTCTGGTTTATTTTTTTGAATGCCCATGCTATGGATGAGTAATTATAGTTTTTCAAAACAAACCAGTCATAAATTATTCTTGTAATAAAAATTCATAAATCATTCTATACCAAGATACTTAAAACTACTCCGATAATCTCCAACACATTGGGATTATGATATTTTTTAGGGAAAACAATGATCTACATTAGGTAATTTTTAGGTATTTGTTGTGACCCATCCCATGGGGCATGTTCAGTGACTACCTCAAGCCTGCCTTGCATAGGCCAGAGGCTGGCGACTAGCACCAAAAGGCGTATTCCCTAGAACCGAGATGGAATTACCTTTATAAAATGTAAACACATGCAACAATGCATACAAAAAGATATGAACACATGTCAACTATATATAAAAAAGAGTGCTGAAAGTAAAAAGGGGGTCAGAATACAATTCTAACAGTAAAGGTTAAAGTACAACTGAAAAAAATACAAATGAATAAAAAAGAAAGCAGCTACTAGGTCATCCTCTGTGGTTCCTACATAAAGGGTATGTACAGATCGCCTCCTGAGAACTCCATGTCCGCCTGTATCCTCTGCGAACTAACACGCCGTAAAGTCCACCTCCGTGCATTGTCCAGTCTTGGTACCCTCATCCTCGATAACCGTTGTCCATCGTCTGCACCAAACACAAAAAGGTGTGAGCATATCCCATGCATGGGTGAGTATAACGATACTCATTAGGGACCCTGAGACACTCAAGGTCTCAAAAAATACACAAAGGATAAATTACAAAGCATGAAATCAAGAGACACCCCTTCATAGGTATATACCCATACATATACCTAAGTTATCAAGTATTCCCATCTCAATAATAAGGGAAAAACTGGGTCTAACCCAAAATACAAAGCTCAATTGTTCCACAAAAGAAGGAATACCATAAAGTTATTACCATAAAGGTAAGAACCACACAGTTCTGAACTCAACTCACACCAGGATAACTTCTGTACAGTAGTAGAGATTATTAGATGTAACTACAAAATAATCCTACTATGTTTGGAGGTTCTACAGCAGACCCACACAGGATCACTCGGTGCTAACCCACACAGGAACGCTCTGTACTGACCCACAAAATATCGGTAGGTGGTAATTCACACAGGATCCTAGTATATCTCTGGTACGTCATTAGAATCACATAAGATCCTAGTACATCTTCACATCACATCCAGCTACTGGGTTACCACACTATGCTCACTTGTCTCCGGAAGGGTTTTCTCCACAATCCACATGTCAATACTCAAACATCCTTGAAGTCCCACAAAGAAGTATCTCAAAGGTTTTCCATGGCATAGGGGTCATAACGCATTAGACAGAATGTCAATCAGACTATCGGTCTGTATGTTATTAGCCTTTTTGTCATGAGAGCTCGGTTGGATTCGTGCTCCATCCAACCTGACCGTACTCCAACTTTACCCAAATCCCAGGTGGTGTATACTCAAAGGGACCATCTCGCACCAAGGATTCCATCTCCACTATCGTTCTATAAAACGGACATCTGATGCCAATGTTATGGCCAAAAGAGCATTAATAGGTCGTAGTGGGTCCAGGTTCTGTCTAACCTGGTCGAACCGACCTGGCTCGACCAGGGCTGGGCCGGCCTGATTCGGATCGACCAAGACAGACCTGCTAGGTCAGGCACAACCCACTAGAAATGGCCCAGCATGCATTGGGTGGCCAGGCCTGGGCAGCGGCCCATGGGATGGCGGAGGACGCAAGGGCCGAGAGGGGCCGTGGTGGCCGTTAGCAGTGGGGAGGGACGCATGGGGATGAAGGGGCCACGAGTGGCATGGAGGTCCATGGGTGCCGCGAAGGTCCGTAATCGTCATGGAGGGACGCAGGGCGGCTCGGAGGGCCGCGGGCTATTCAGAGGACCGCGGGGCGGCAGGGGCTATCGGGTAGCGAGGCCTTTGGGTGGTGGGGGTCATAGACAAAAGAAGTAGCAAGGCGATGGGGGCCTCAGGCAGTGGACACCGTGGGGTGGGGGTTAACCGTGGATGGTTGTGCGGCACGGTCATGGGTCATGGATTTACCGACAGCCAGCTTGACCAGCCACCCTCTATTTTCACCATCACTGCAGCCGACCGTGGTGTTGGTACCTCTCTCGTGTTCCACCAGTGCCAAATGCCAGCACCAGTCACGGTCACCATCGCAATGAATAGACAAATAAAGACGAATGACAGAGCGGTCGGGCCCTGTTTGTTGGTCCCTCCCCTCTGCATTAGAGCAGTATCAAGTGCATCAACAAAATCAGAAATCAAGAATGAAAAACTCTATAATTTAATACAAATCATGGATCAACTAGTTTTGGTTGATCCATGTTCACCATACATTCCAAGAACAAGTAATTTAACCGATAAAAATCCTGAATATAATAACAAACCCCTACGTTGTTTGATTGTTAATGTCTATGAGAGAAGTTTACATTATTGACATTCGTTATGCTTGCCACACGCCTCTGATATCGAGCTCGTTTTTTGGATAATCTCTCTTCGATGGAGGTGGTTCATCATTGCTGAAGATGACCACCGTTGGAGGATGTACTGAGGAATAAGTTAAAGTCTTGGTTCATTGTTATTCATTGGAGACAACATTCTTCATTGGATAACGTGTTATTTGTTGGAGAAATTCTTCCCAATTCTCTAACGCTCTCCCCTTTGTCAACCGTTTTCCCTGATTCCACCAAAAATAAAACAATAGCCAACATAAAATTAATAACATATCATTCAATTTTATGTTGACACATAAAATTAATTGGTTACTTAACATTTAATTTTATGTTAAAACATAAAATGAATTGGTAACTTATGATTTTATTTTATGTGACACATATAATTAACTGGGGGAGCTGACAACTTTCCTCCCCCCATTATGAGGGGTTTGGTGGGTCCTAACCTCCACACATCGACATAAGAGTTCCAAATAAAATAAAATGTTACAGAATTTTATTTCATTGTATTTTTTCACGAAAAACCAAAATTCTATCTTTCACCCTCGACCTACAAATTTTGAGGTGAAGGTCCCCTTAAGCAAATATTGGCGCAAAAATTTCAATTGTTTCTTCAGATTTCAATTCTGATCACCAGTTCAAAAGTTAGAAAAACCGTCTCTCACCTTTATATAACTTACCTGAAAAAAAAGTTCAGAAATTTATTCCAGTTACACCAGTCCTCGGAATCATGCGTTATCAATTTTTGTAAACTCATAAAATTTCCATTTAATTAAAAAAAATTACCTGGGAATTAAGGGTCTTTAAAATCTCCCCAACTCTGTACTTTACAGCCCTATAATCCACATCACAAACTATGTAAACAGGTGGGGGTACTGAGCACGTATCTGAGCCTCCCGCTCCCATGTGCTCTCTTGTAGGATCTCGTGCTGCAAACAAACTTTCACCAGAGGTATTAACTGCCTACAAAGGACCCACTCAATTTGACCCACAATCTCCACTAGAACCTCCATAAAAGTCACCCCATCGTCGACCTCTAGCTCGCTGTGGTTGATGATGTGATATTGGTCGTGCATATATCTCTTCAGCTGGGATTCGTGGAAGACCTCTTGCACGTAGAGAAACTGAGGTGAAGAGATAAGTGGTATTCCACCTCCCCAACCATGCTGAGGACCGGAAAAGTTTTGATGAACCTCAGAGATAACTTTCCACCTTGTCCAAATCTCTGAAAACCTCATTGGGGTGAGACCCGTAGAATGATGTGGTCACCATCCTCAAACAACAGAGGTCTCCATATCCTATCGGCATAAGACTTCTGTCTGCTCTGTGTAGTCTTTATCCACTCTTAGATGATCTGTACTTTCTCTATGGTATCCCATACCATATCTAGCCCCACTAGTGCTGATTCCCCTGGGTCAGTCCAGCACAAAGGTGATACGCATGTTCGCCCAAAAAACACCTCCAACGGTGTCATCCCAATGGTGGAGTGATAGATGTTGTTGTATGAAAACTCCAATAAATTTAAATGATCTTCCAAACTGCGACCGAAGTCAAGGATACAAGCACACAACATGCCCTCGAGGGTCTGTATGGTCTGATCTATCTAGCCATCCATTAGAGGATGGAAGGCGGTGCTCAAACGAAGCTACATCCCAAAAGGCTACTACAACTCCTTCCATAGCCGGGACGTAAAATGTGCATCATAATCTGAGATAATCTTTTAGGGTACTCCATGTAACCACACAATATCTTGCACATAGAGGCTTCCCAAGCCCTATACTGAAACCTATTTTCGAACTAGTAGGATGTGGGCCGACAGGGTGAGTCGGTCGACAATCACCAAGATAGAATCATGACCTCTGGATGTGTGTAGAAGTATTGTCATGAATTCCTTGTATATCCCATCCCAATTCCACTCTAGGACCTCTAAAGTCTAAACCAAGTCTACTGGTACCTGATACTCCCCCTTCACTTGCAGACTAGTGAGGAACCGAGAGACAAACTCTGTAACTACTTTCATTATTCCCAGCCACCACTACTATCATCAGAGATCCTGGTACATCTTCTCCACTCTTGGTGTACTGCTATATGGGATGTGTTGAACTCCATCAACACATCCTCATGAAGTGACACTGGTACTATGGTATGTCCCCAAAAGTGGATGACGTGCTCCCCACCTTCAGAAAATCCATCAGGTGTTTGTCCAATGGATAACTGAGCACGTTGAGTCTTGCAGTTACTGTACCCATGTTGTGCCTCCCTAACTCACTGAAGAAGTGGGAAAGTAATAGTAATAGACTAACGAAAAGTTGAACCATCTCTATCCATAAAGGATATATGCAAAGAGGCCAGCTGCTTCGTTGCCTTTCCTAGTAGCTATATTCCAGATCTCCTGCTGAGTGCATCTTCTACAACTTTCCACATCCTAGGAGTATAGACTATCTCAAAGTCATTGTCCCTGAGGAACTCAAGACAACATCATTGTCTTAGGTTTAGCTCTTTCTATGAAAATATATTCCTGAGACTCTTATGATCAGAGTACCCTGTAAAACACTCAACCATCAAGTAATGTCGCCACATCTTCAAGTTGATGACCGATACTTCTAAATCTAGGTCATGGGTAGTGTAGTTCTTCTCATGTTGTCTCAGATATCAAGAACCATATGCGATCATTACTGACTCCTGCATAAGGATGGATCCAAGCCTGGTTCCTGATACATCGTAGTAGACTACATACCCAATGCCCTCCTCTGGAAGCCTCATGAAGGGGGAACTATTCATCCTCTACCTCATCTTCTGAAAACATTGCTAGCATCTCTTCGTCCCCATGAAGGTTTTCCCCATCTTCGTCAATGTTGAAAGATGTGCAACAACTCTAGAAAAATATGGCACAAATCTCTGGTAGTATCCATCCAAAGCTATGAAACTTCTTATCTATATCACACTCCTGGGCGACTCCCAGGAAAATACCGACTCAATATCCACTGTATCCACTACAACTCTTGCCTCTGAGATGATGTGTCCTAGAAGGTGAACATCTTGGATACAGAATTAGAACTTGAAGAGCTTACCATAAAGATGGTGCTCTCAGAGTGTGTCTAGTACTACCTGCAAAGGATATGCATTCTCCTCCTCAGTTGTCAATTAGATAATAATGACATCAATGAAGACCATCACAAAGATATCAAGGTATGGCTGAAAGATCTTATCCATGAGTCCCATGAACACTGCTAGATCATTGGTTATGCCTAATGGAATAATCAAGAACTCATTGTGGTCGTAACGACATCTGAAAGTCATCTTCTATATATCCTCGTTCAGTACACTGAGATGGTGATAGCATGGTATGAGGTATATCTTCAAGAAATACAGTTCTCCCTTTAGCTGATCATAGAGGTGTTCAATCCTCGGAACTGGGTACTTGTTCTTCACGGTTACCTAGTTCAAGAGCCGATAGTAAACATAATGTCTCAACCTCCAATCCGCCTTTTTGGAGAACAAAATTGTGGCTACCCAAGGGGAAACACTGGGCCAGATGAATCCCTTCTCCTGCAAGTCCTCCAACTGTACGCACAGCTCACAGAACTCTGCGGGTGCCACCCGATATACTGGTGTAGATATAGGTGTCGTACTGAGGTACATGTCAATGTAAAAGACCACCTCTTTGGGAGGAGGTAGACCCAAAACATCATCAGGGAAGTCATCCACATACTAGTCCCCCACTATAGGCTAATTCGAACTCTCCACATCAACCACCCTGAGGCTAAGGCTAGCCAACTAATGAGTGATTGGCTGCACTCTCCTCCGGGTAATTCTATCTTGTGCTGAAAAGGCTCCCTTCTTGCCGGTGAAGGTAAAACTGGTCCCATATATGCGGACACACCACACTTTGCACATTATACAGTCAATATGACCATGGACTGTAGATAACAAGTTCATAGCCATGATGATGTCATAAGGCCTCGAAACCTCTACATGGACATCCTAGCCAAATCTATCACCTCCTAGAGTAAGATCGAACTTCCAGTACCAGTGCATAATTATCGAATCTGCTCCCGTAGGAGTATCTAGCTGTAAGGATCAAGCCAATAGCTCTGTCAGAATATCTGAGATCCGAACGAGGGTAGTGGAAATAAAATAATGACAGAAAATTATGTCTATAAGTACAACAGATAAGGTAGAGTAGACACAGATCGTACCTCGTATCATCTCCGGAGCACCATGGCCATAAGCCTCAACTTCCTGGAGATGAGATCACTTTTTTCCTCCGGTTCCCTATGGTCGAGGTGAACCACCTAGTGGTGGTGGCTGTAACATCTCGAATCATCTCCCACCACCTGCTACATGACCAACTACTTTTCCACATCCACCTGCTCCCTACAAACCACCACGTTTGAATCTCTATCTCTGCCTGGGCAGTCTTTCAATAGTCTACTGATCATCCATATGGCAGTTTGGACAGTCATGAGCCATGTGACCCTACACGCCTCATGTGCAACACTACCCCCTCCTGGCATGACTGGCTCTACCTCAGGTGTCTCGCACAGCCAACCCTGAATCATGCGGTCATCCACCTGATGGCTTGGTCCTCTTGGACATTTACGACATCTGTCTACATCAAGCTATAGAAAACTCCAATACATGATGACTGGTGGTGGGTCTCCCTGATGGTGACTAGTCATAAAGGAAGCTCTCCACTAAGAAGTCTCTCTATAACACCTATGCCTGTGTTGGGATGCTGAGTGAGATCATTGAAGCCCTGATCTCCCATATGATTCCCTCCTCAAATGTCCAGGCCCTGAAGAATGGTTCATGCACCATATTAGTGGAGTATCTGGAGAGGTCGAAGAACCTCACTGAATACTGAGCTAATGTAATGTTTACCTGCTATAGATGAAGAATATCTTGAATGCGCACTGTGTGAAGAGTCGTTGGAACAAACTTTACCAAAAATAGGATCTCGAAGTCTTCCCAGAGGAGTGTCACATCATTGTGAACTTGGATAATCAAGATCCACCATCTACCTTCTACTTCTTGTAGATAACTGGTGGCAAGGCTCACCATGAGATCAGCTAGTGTCCCTACAAGTTGGAAATCTCTCACCACATTCACCAGCCAATCCTCTGCTGCCTGTGGGTCTATCTCTTACCTGAAACTGGGTGGCCTCTGACACTGGAACTCGTGCAACGTGCTCAAGTGGTTTGCACCCTCTTCTCTGGGAGCTGGTGGCATAGGTGGCCCAATGGGTAATGGTAATGTGGTTTCCGACACTGGTACCTCTATTGGAAGAGGGACCTGCACCGAGGCCTCGTCACTCGGTGGGCTATCAGTGCGTACAACTCTCAGAACCCTAGCTGGCTATCTGTGTGGTGATTTCCTTAAAAGAAACAGGTGCGCCATGGTCAATAAGTTATACCAATTGATCTGACCCAAATAGATCAAAAAGAAAAAGTTTCAAAACACACACACAATCCGTTTTTTCTTGCACTGAGTCAGAAATCAGAAGTCAGGGTCCTGATTTATTGATACGTCAGCTGTTGTAGGAACACCAGACTCCATAAAATGATAACCACACTCACTATTCTTAACACTATTTCCATTAATATAAATATCAGAGTCCTATGTTCTACGGTATAACCGACTCCTCTAATACAAAATTTTCATGACTCGTCCCCTGGGGCCCGTGCCGTGACTACCCCAAGCCCGCCATCCATAGGCCAGGGGCTGGTGACTAGTTCAGAAAGGAGTACTCCCTAAAAAATGGAAGGAAATTACTTCATAACCTTTAAACACATGCAACCAAACACAAATCAAGATATGGACACAAGTCAACTATATAAAAAAAAGAGTGATGAAAGTAAAAAGGGGCCAGAATAAGCGTCCAACTATAAATGTACAAGTACAATTGAAAAATAATACAACTAAAGACAAATGAAAGTAGCTATAGGTTCATACATTGAGGTTCCTACCGAAAGGGTAGGTATATATCTCCTTCTCAGTACTTCACATCCACATGTCTCCTCTGTGAACCGACACGCCATATGGTCCACCTCCGAGCACTGTCCAATCTTGGTACCCTCTTCCTTTGTCAGTAATGTTCATCATCTGCACCAAACACAATATGGTGCGGGCATAGCCCATGCATGGGTGAGTATAAAGATAATCATTACGGACCTCGAGACCCTCAACGTCTCACAAAATCAACAAAGGATAAATTACAAAGCATGAAATCATCTGACAACCCTACTTAGCTATATTCCCATATATATACCTAAATTATCAAGTGTGACCATCTCAATAATGAGGAAGACACATGGTCTAACCCAAAATCCAAAGCTCAATTGTTCAAAAAAACAAGGAATATCACAAAGGTATTACCACAAAGGAATGTACCACACATGTATGAACTCATCTCACACTTGGTATAACTTAAGTATAGTAGAAGAGATTATTAGATTTAACTATTGAATCATCTTACTCTGTTAAGAGGCTCTGATGTTGACCCATACAAGATCGCTCAGTGCTAACCCACACAGGATTGCTCAGTGCTGACCCACACAGGATCACTCGGTGCTGACCCACACAGCATCACTCGGTACTGGCCCACACAGGATCGCTCAGTGCAGACCCACATAGGATGGCTAGGTGCTGATGCACATATGATTACTTGGTGCTGACCCACAAAGGATTTCTAGGTGCTGACCCAGACATGATCGCTCGGTGCAGACCCACACATGATCTCTAGGAGCTGACCCACACATGATCCTAGTACATCTCCAGTACATCGTCTGACCCAAACAGAATCCTAGTATATCTTCATGTCACATCCAGCTGCTGGGTTCCCGCATGATGCCCACTTGTCTCTGAGAGGTTCCGCTCCACAAGCCATTGGTCGATACTCCAACTTCCACGAAGTCCCACTCAGAATTATCTCAATGGATAGCCACGTCTTAGGTGTCTCAATGCAATAGTCGACGCGTCAATCGGAAGCTCGGTTTGTATGTTATTAGCTTTTTTGTTCCGAGGGCCCGGTTGGATTTGTGATCGACCCAAACTGACTATACTCCAACATTACCCAAATATCTAGTGGGGTATACTCAAAGGGACCATCTCTCTCCATGGTTTCTAGTGTCGCTGATGGTTTGTCAAAAGGATGTCTAGTGCCAAAGTTATGGACAAAAGAGTGTAAATGTGTCGTAGGGGTCCAGCCCAGCCCGCTGGGTCCCATCCGGCCCACACTGTGCAGGTTGGCCCGTGCTGGGTGGCCCTGGCCGCGCAGGGTGGCCCGGCCTGGGTAGCATCCCACGGGGCGGCAAAGGTCACGGAGGTCGTGAGGGGCTTCTAGGGGATGTGGTGGCCGTGAGTGGCACAGAGGGCCACGGGGGGCGTGGAGGGCCATGGGGTAGCTCGGAGGGATGTAGGGGTCCTCGGAGGGCGGCAGGGTGGCTCGGATAGTCACAGGCGGTGCGGAGGGTGGTGGATAGTGAGGAGGGCTTCGGGCGGCTGGGAGGGGTGTGGGCGGTTGGGTGGGCCGCGCGGCGGCAGGGTGTCAGGGTCGCTGAAGGCGGAAGCGGCGAGGTGGGGGAGGCCACAGGGCAGCGGTCCATTGTGGTGGGCCGTGCGGCATGGTCGCACGACGTGTCTTTACCGGTGGCAGGATTGACCGGCTGCCCTCATTTTTTTCCTTCATCGCAGCCGACCGTGACTCGACCGCCATTCACATGTTCCACTGGTGCCAAATGCTGGCACCTGTCGCCATCCTCATCCCGATGAACACTCAAATTATGGTGAATGGAGGAGGGGTCGGGCTATGCATGTTTTTCCTACACCCTCAACATTAGAGCTGCAGCAAGTGGCTCAACAAAATCAAGAATCAAGAACCATAGACTCTACAATTTAATAAGAATCTTGGATAACACATTTTGGTTGATCAGTGTTGGACATGCTTTCCATGAACGAGGAATTTAACCGAGAAAATTCATGAATATAAAAATAACCCCCTACCTTGTTTGATTGTTGATGTCGATGAGAGAAGTCAATGTTGTCAGTGTTCGTTGCACCCACCACACACCTCTGATCCCAAGCTCATTCGTCGGATAATCTCTCTATGATGGAAGTGGTTCTTCGTTGTTGAAGATTTACACTGTTGGAGGATGTCCCAAGGAATAAGTCGATGTTGTGTGTCAACGTTCTTCGTTGTAGAGCGTGTTCTTTATTGGAGAATGAGTTCTTCATTGGAGAATGCATTCTTCATTGGAGATCTTTCTCCCAATTCTCAAATGCTCTTCCCTTTGCCAACCCTTTTCTCCAATTCCACCAAAATGAAAATAAATAACCAATATAAAATTAAAAACTTAACATTTAATTTTATGTTGAAACATAAAATTAATTGGTAACTAAACATTTAATTTTATATTATAACATAAAATTAGTTGATAACATAACATTTAATATTTTGTTGACACATAAAATTTATTGAGGGAGTTGAGAGGTTTCCTCCCCCCATTATGAGTGGATCAGGTGGTCCCCACCTCCCAACTACACATGGGAGTTCCAAATAAAATAAAATGTTACACAATTTTAATTTATTTTATTCATTTACAAAAAAACCCAAATTCTATCTTTCACCCTCAACCTACAGTGGTCAAGGTGAAATTTTCCTTAAGTGAATACTAGCACTGCATGTTCAATGGTGCCTTCAGATTTCAATTCCAAGCACTATTTCAAAAGTTAGAAAAACCCGCTCACACGTTTACTGAACGTACTCAAAATAAATAGTTCAAAAATTTATTCTGGGAACACCAGGCCTCCCAATCACATTTCGTTAGTTTTTTCACACTCATAAAATTCTCATTTAATTAAAAAAATATTACATGGAAATTCTATGTCTTTATAGTATTCATGTTATGGATTCTACAAGTTTAACAGAATACTGTTTTAGGAGATTTAGGATTGTTTAAAAAAGAGTTCGAAATATTGATACTTGATAAGTGACCCATAAAAGGCCCTCTCAACCTATATTGGGGGGAATATCATATTACAAAAGGGTTTTATGGTATTCAATGGGAACCATAGGAAACTGTGTCTTTAGAATTAATGTATCTCATATACAATATAATGGAACTCATTTAATGTCATCTGAATTATCCAAAGAACAATTTTTTATATAAATTGTCATTCTAGTGGAAGTTTATATTATATATATATATATTCATATAAATATATTTCATTTGATGATTATCATTTATAGATGAAATTATGAAATTTAAATTTAAAAAATAATGGAATAATTTGTTTTTGGAATATCTTATTACATTATATTTAATTAATTAGAGCCACCCACATATGTTTTTAAAGTGGTTATCATTTATTGGTCCCAACATAAAAAGGGATTGTTATATTTATTTGTTATTTTAATTTTTAAACAACTAAAACTAGTGAATTTAAATTTCTATCATTTCACTCCTTTGATTAAAATAGTTATACATCTTGTGAATATGAAAATTGATTCTTTTATGTAGGGTATTTAATGGTGATATGTGAGATTAATTTTAACTATAATGAAATTATGTTTGATTTATTATATCTAAATAGTTAACCTGATGTCTAATATTTGATATTTTGATGATTTTACCTTTACTTTTAACGATTTATTTCAATTGATAATTATATTTTTGAAATTTAATTTTGATTAGGATATACAAAGGAATAGTTAAATTTCAATTAAGCTAATCTATACATTGAATATCTATTTGGAATTTGGGAAGTTAAATAGAAGAATAATATATAAAAATCATAATAAAATTCTTATGCTGGGGAGAACCATAATGTTCGAATTATCATGATCATTAGTATTTGATGAATCTAATGAGTTTTAACGTCATATTTTTTGTGTTTGATTCGAAACTCTAAACTTATATTTCTTATTTCAAAAAGTATATCTATATTTGTGTGGATATTTTAAGGGATTTGATATGACATTCATGTTGGGTGTTTTTTGTTAGGGCCATGTTTGGATTGTCTAGGATCAAAATGGTTGTGGTGGGGAGCTTGTATTGACCGTTGTTCTTCCAAGTTATATTATGATTAAACTGATATGGAGAATGATTCATTTGATATGTTAAGCATCAAATATGAATTCCGAGATTTGGTGATGATTTATTCATTTTTTTTACACATGTTTATATTTTTGTATTTTTTTCAGATTTGTTGGATAGATTGGTAGATTATTTCATCAATAAAAAAGTTGTTTAGTTATTATCAGTTCCTTAGTAAAAGATCATCGAGTACCCAGTTATGGTGAAATTGTAATGTAGAATTTATGAATACCACCCAATACAAAATTATAGTGTCCCTAATACCGTATTGATCACATGAAATATTACTATTTTATTTTTAATTATTTTATTTTGATATTTAGAAAAATAAATTTGTATAATTAACATTTTTGTAAAATATAACTATTGAATGATAGTATTTTGAAATTCCAAATTAAATTGTGATTTTATAAAATGATAAATATGTGTCGTAAAAATAAAATTAAACACATTTACCATGTTTATGTAATATTAATAATATTATTCAAATTAAATTAATTATGGAAAATAATTAAATATATGATTGATTAATAAAATTAGATATTATGACCTAGATATATATATATATATATATATACATAGAAAGGTTATTATTTTATTGTTATTATTAAAGAATATAAATTTATATAAATTTTTGTGTGTGTGTATATATATATCATATATGCATTAATATAATTAAATACATAATTATCATTAATTTTTACTTATAATTACTACTTTAATTATACCATTAGAATGAGTTCACATATGTGTGTGAGTGAAAATGATTGTTTGTAATTTTGTATTAATAATTTTATATCTCTATTTGTTTGGGTAAATTGCACTTAAATTACATTTAATTAAATTCAAATTAGTTTCAAATATTTTTTTTCATCTATCAAGTTTTAATATTTTATTTTTATCATTAATAATTTTTATTTTTTACCCTCCATCTTGCTGTTTTTTGTTCTGAGTCTTAAAAAATGTGGTAATCCATATGTTCCCCTTATGAATAACCTACGACAATACATAGGGAGGCCCAGAGGTTAGTCCTCATGTGAGGTCCATCCAATGAGGCTCCCAAAAAAATAGATCATGTATAGTGCATGTGTTTCATGTGTGGGCCCATGTACAACGCACAAAGTGCATGCCCATATAGAACTTGAGTTAGGCATGGTCAACCTTCTTGGCATGCATTTTATGAGATATGTTTTTTCTGACCAATAATTTTTACAAGTGTTTTATACCACTCCCCTATCTAATATTTGATTAAATTTGACTCTCTTTTAATGACACTACTCTTCTGATTTAATTCTCAATGAGTAGTGATGTGTTCCTCATCTATTAAATACCTTATTCTCGTTTTTCTGATTTATTTCATTGTTTTACATGATTTTTTATCTCTCTTATTTCCCTATTATAATTTCCTTCATCTTATTCAGACATCCACCCATACCTCTAGATCTCATAAGTCTATGATCTAGTAATGATAATCACATGTTTTCCATTCAAGATCATCTTTGGCTAATTTTATTTTTTATCTTCTTTCTAGTTCATCATTTTCATCCATATTTCACAATTCCCTTTTTATTTAATTGTTTTTGTACCAGATATCAAATTTTTTACATCAAATGAAACATTTTGTCTTCTTATTCAATTTTATCTTTTGCCTATTTTACTTCACTAGTTTCGTGAGTATTCTATATTGGTTTCTCTTTATGACACCATTGTAAAATAAAAATGGTGGGAGATATGAAGCCATTAGAAAAAAATTAGATTTACTAAATGATCCACCTTTTCAAAAGTACCAATGGTGGGTTAGTGACCTAAAACTAGATTTTAGCAGTGTGTTATTTTAAACAGTATTAGACATCAACAATTACTATTTTTACTTATTTTTGGTCATCAATGATGGGATAAATTTCTACCCACCATTTTTTTTCTCTTATTGTATAGAGTAATGACATGAATTTTATTTATTCTATGGATATATTGATTTTGTTCACTGGTATTTTTTCAAAATCATGTTCAATGTATCAATAATAGATTCAATTATTTTATTATAATAGAATTCATCAAGAACGTCTGGGTTCTCTTTTATTATCTATTTAGTGAAGTGAAGTTATTTTTTTATTTTTTATGTTGTATTATTTTGTCTTATTTTTTTTATAAGAAAAATATTATTATTATTTTGTTATTTTTTTCAATTATTTTTTTGGACATATTTTTTAGTAATCCACTATTTGAAATTTCCATTGGTAGGTTAGCATCCATCATTTCCTTCATGAAATGGTTATTCAGGACTCGCCATTGGACTTCTAAAGGCAATACAAATATTATTTAATTTTATGAATCCTTTGGATGTATAATGGATTTTAATAATTATTTTATTTGATCCTTTTATTTTGGAATGAAATTTCAATGATCTTATTGGATATATTTTCAGCCGCAGGTAATGAACGACCACTATAAATTTTCAGTTATAGGTAATGACCGACATCTTAATGTTTCTAGAGGTAGTTAATAACCCACCATTAGTTAAAAAATGATTCTAATATTCTTATATGTTATTTTAATTGTTGTTGTTAAATTTTATTTCTAGCTTCAATGTTTTATTATTTAAGTTGGGAATATAATTGTTATAGTGTATAAAAATAGTTGTAAAAATTATTTTATCAACATATGTTCCTGTATAGTTATTATTCACCTGATTCCCTATTTTACAATGATATTATGTCTTTATTTTATGGATGATTTTATTTTTATTCCAATTGTTCTATCAATTTTATTTTCTTTAGAATTTTTATACTTAAAATGTTAAATGTTTTAATTTAACATTCCATGTAGTATTATAAATCATGATTGTGTTTTTAGTACAACACTAACAAAATGAGGTAACAATGATATTTTTATATTTTTTTACAATAAAATTTGTTTTTTAGTAATGGGATGATAATATGATTCTTAATGATTATTCATTAGTGATCTATGATTTCTCTACACGGAGAAGTAACATAATCTAATGTAGATCACTATTTGGGTTCATGATGAATCATTTTTGGCTACTCAGAAATGATCGATAAAATCCTTTGATTTAATTTGATCTTCCATGTTCACTATAGTTATTCATCTCCTTCATCTTCCACCACTCAAGTGATCAAATAACATGAGTTGCACGAAATTTCTACATCATCTTCTCATATTCTATTTTAATTTGATTCTATTATTTCTATATTGTAACTAGTCGTATCATCTATTTTACTTATAGAGTTTGGTTTAATCTCATACCTTTTAAATTTTGTCATTGAGTAATTATTCCCATCTGAATGGATGGTCATGTTTTTCTCCCAAACAAATGGAAGGTATGCTGTGAATCCCCTAAAATTCAGGGGTTATATAACTATATGGTAAAAACGTACAATTTATCTAAATGTTACTCAGTTATCAATCCCTATTAATAACTAGGATCTATAGAATACTATAATCCATAAAGGGTATATAATATTGAATCGAGGTCTACAGTCATGGTGATCCAATCCACTATAATAATTTCTTTTGTTATCTGTATTTATTATTCTATATTTTTAACAATATTCTAAACTCTGATAAATTAGTATTTGTTTTTAATTATTAATAATGGATTATCCCCCATCTAATAGTCTTATTTTCCATACCAAGGGAACTTATAATTTGTAACATTTGGTAGGTACTTCATTAAAGATATGGTTTTATGTTTTTTCATTAACAATGTTCGAAATAAACAATCATAAATAGAATAGTATATGGAAAAGATCCAATACATTGATATAGAGAGTCAAGGTTTCAAAATGTGGAATCCCATCTGACTACCACACATTAGTGGAAGTGAATATGTTTACTTGAATAAAAAAATTATGTTATTTAACAAAAATATATGTCTTGATTTCTAGGATTTAATGTTAAAAAAATATAAACTTCCTAATGTGGATTTATAAACACTCAGTGGTATTAGTTCTACAAAATGAATTTCAAATTACAAAGTTATTAATTACTTGTAATTTTATTTAAATATAAATATTTATAGTCATATTTCATCCCATTAAACTTATTTTGTCATCTAGAGGACTTAAAAAGAAGTCATCAAGGTACTGATAAATAGTATAGAACCAAGATAGGTATAGAGAGAGGTGAATTTAAATATTTTTGGATGACTAACCAAGAAGAAATAAATGATATTTTTGGTATACAAATCATAATTTTGAATAGTATAGTTTCAATCAGAGAGACTATAATAAATGACACTCTCTTAGAAATATTACTTTTAGCACTACTAAAGAGTTGGAATTCAATGAAAGTAGTTATTGAAGAAATTATAGATTTCACTAAATATTAAATGGATTAGTTGATAGGATAACTTCTTCTATGTGAGATTGAAATTAATAATGAAAATTCCAATAAACATAATAAATGTAAAGGTGTATTATTTATATTAAATAAAACTGTTATGTATAATTCCTCTGATTCTGAGTTATAGCAAGTAAAAATGATGAAATTGAAAATTTCACCAAAGTAGTTTATAAGTACATGAAGTGTAATAGGGGCTTCAAGAATGTCCTAGGAAGAGAACATAAAAAAGGATGAATGAAATTGTATTAAAATTGGTAAAAGTTGAAATTATTATTTTTCCAAATTCATATGCTATGAGTGTAGGAAATATGGGGCATATAAAATCAGACTATCCCAATTTAAAATAAGAATAAAAAGGCAAATGATAAAAGGGGTAGAAATTAATGTTGTTCCACAGAGGATGATGTTTTATAGAAATTCCAGAATCAAGTTTTCATGATTCTAAATTTGAAAAAGAATTATCCATTCAATGTTTGATGGCCACTACTATAAATGAGGTATACTCTAATAAAAATTATAGTTTTAGCTATGAATATTATATTAAGAATGAACATATATAATTAACTAATCAAAATGAATATTTCCAAAGTGATTTATTGAGAATGGATAAACAATATAGGTAAATACAAGGATAGAATATGAATATTAAAGAATAAAATAAAAATAGAATGATTTTATTTTATGTAATATAGAAGAAATAATGTTTTATATTCCGAACAGATAAAATATTAATATAAGAATATGAGAATAAGATATTTCATTTTAATAATGAAAGAAAGATCAAGATACAATAATTAAATTTGTTTTTCATGATTTAGATTACATTGAAAGATAATGTAAGAATCACAAACATTAAAACAATAAACATAAAAATTATTGTTCATGTTTAAATGTTAAAATATGTGATGACATGGCTGTTGTTCAAAAATGGAATGAGAACCTTATATATAATATTACTCATTTAAATAAGCTATTATTTGGTTTTGGTTTGAGTCCATGATAAATTTGAGAAGATAATGGATATGAAAAAACCCAAATATGATAAAAGTGGTTATTTCTATAATAGTCAAGTTACTAAGATGTATAGAACGCTTTTTGTTAAAAGACCAAATGGGAATATTTTAGATATTAAATTTTTTGTTGTAACATGAAACGGAGTTATAAAAGAAAATTTTCATCAAATTTTACAAAGTAGGCTATACAAAGACTTTCATTTCTAATAATTTGTCTTCTATATTACCTTATAATAAATGTATCTAATATGTATGTGTACATAAGAATTTTTCTATTAATCTATTTGGTCCTAAACTATTCATGGTACAAATAAACCTTCTACTTTATTTTAGTTTTAAGAATCTCTCCCAAAGAGTTTCAAAGTAACATGTTATATGGTTAACATGGGTTAAAAGGATTCTTCAAATGCTATTACATGTAAGCTAGTCACCATTACCTGATATGTTTTTAAACCAGCATGCATATTATGTAACATAATATAATTTGATACACTAGAATACATGATATCTAATATCTTTTTAATAATCAATTTTTTATCCAAAGAATGTTCAGTAATTTATCTATTTTGTTTTATTGATTAATTTTTTTGTAGTGTACACTGTTAAAATTCCGTATATGGTTATACTAATTCTATGTTTTCATTCTACTAATGTGTTTTAAATGTATTTATTTATTTTTATTTTATGATTTTTAAATTTAGGGGGAATGGACCCCTGATTTATAATTGAAATAATTTACTAATATGTAAATTTTAAATAAGTGTTTAAAATTAACATATTTAAATTTAAATTTATATAGTCAGATTGAATTTCATTTCAATAAAAATCTAGGGATGTCCTTTACTCTAATTAATATATATTTTTTGTTTTATATTTTTTATGATTTTTTGTTGAAATATTTTTTGTATTTTGAATTGATTTAAATTTTAAATTTATTTTATTTTTTATTCAATAATTTATTTTTGTTGTTCAATTTTTAAAATAATTCACATATTCTTAATCTTAGTGGGGTTTCATTTAAACCCTTTATGAAAAGAAACTATTTTTGTTCTTTTGTAAGTGTATTGTTTTATTTATTTTTATATAGAATTTATATTTATTTATCATTTGAATACCTTAAGTTTTTCTAATATAATATTTTTTGAAGTTAACATGAACGAAGGTAAACTTATTATATTCTATCTAAACTTCAATTTTATTTTATACTTAGATTAATTAATATTAGTTAATACTCTAAAATTTTCTTGTTAAATTATTAATCAATCTTAATATATACTACATTTCCCATAAATAAGGTTGATATATTTATAGAATTTTTTTCTGATAGAGAATAAACTAGTCGAGATTTTCACAAAAACCATAGACTATAGTAAATTTGAGAAAATAATGTCTGATTTTTTATGATAGATGTTTTTATTTTTCTTAGTTTAATTTCTATTTTCATAAATCTATTCATTATTGTTTACAAGTTTTCTTTAATGAAATGTATGTATTTTTCCCTGATTATTTTTAATTGAATAACATTCTCTACTCGAACACTCAACTATATTTTAATATTTTTAAATTTTTTTATTCTATCACTTAAATGAATTTGTATGGATTAAACATTCAAATTCGTCTAAAATTTTTATTCTACTATAATTTTAAATAAATTATAGAAATAAAGAGAGGGTGTTTTAGATATAATATATTTTACAGTTGTTTCGAAATATAATAAATATTATATTTTGAAATATACAAAATGTAGAGATTGTTTTAAAAAAGGTATTAAAATTTTCTTATCACTCAATGTTTTAATAAATTACTCTAAAAAAATTTTAATTAAATTTAATTATATTTAAAAGAATTTCTTATTAACATGTTTTAATATAACCTTTTGATCATTTTTTGTTTAGTATTTTTATCTCTCAATAACGATATTTTTTGTTATGAGTTGTAAGAATTATGTTTCTCTATACAACACCTCTATAATAAACCTAAAAACATATTTATGGGTCATAGAGGGGAACCCCCATGGGATGTAAAACCTTTTAGGATCCAAAAAAGTATGAATCATGCATGGTGCACATGATCCATATAATGGATTGTGTATAAGGAACATAGTGCGCACCCATTTGGTGCATTGGTTGGGAATGGGTCGCCCCATTAGACCACGGTCCATGTTTGTACTTTTTTTTCAGAATGAGAATGATCGAAAGGTCATTTTTATAACATTCACACATTCTATCATCATTTTTATGTGTGACTCCATTTTAACGATACAATTCATCTATTTTAATTATCAAACAGTAGTTGTGTCTACCTCATCTATATAATCTCTTCATTACATCGATCTGATTTCTCCCTCCATTCCAAGTGTTCTTATTTTTCTCTCCTATTCATTCAATATTGGAATTTTCTTTCATCCCATAGAGCATCCCCTAATCCTTCTAAATGGTTTGTGGCCATGCTCTAGTAGTTAACATCCATTATCTACCCTTTTAGAGCATCGTTGGATTCTATTATTTTTTGATCTTCTTAATAGTTCTTCAGTTTCATTAACATTTCACAATCCTCATTTAATTTAGGGGTTGTCACTATATATTTCATATTCTATACCTAAACTATAGCTTCACTTATTTTTCAATGAGGTCATATTTCATTCCATTTAAATATCTCATTTGAATTGTCTTCAATATTGGCTTATTGTCAAGTCATCAATTGAAAATACCAATCGTTGGTGATGAATCACTATTGGGAATTACAAAAATTTTGTAAATTGGCCACCATTAGAAAAAATATCTGTGGTGGTTCAGTGACATACCAGTATATGTCAATAATGAGTTATTTTACTCACATTTGGATGTTAATAGTGAGTCTTTTATCCTACCATTTGTCATCAATGATGGGTTATGTTTTCACCCACCAGTTGTGTCTCTCTTTTAGTATAGAGTATACAAAAGATTTTTTTTTCATATTTTAGTATTTGTTTCTATCGACTGGGGAATTTTATTTTTTTTATTAATGTCTAAGCAGATGATTCTGTATGTCCTTTATAGAAGGATTCATCAAGATCTATAAGGTTCTTTTATTTCATCTATCTAGTATAGTGAATATATTTCATTATGTTTGATGTTTTATCAATTTGGTTTATTTTTTATTAGAAAATACTCCTCTATTGATTATCTATTTTAAATTATATTTGGAAATATTTTCAGTACTCATCCATTAAAAATTTCTAGTTGTAGGTCATGAGCCAGTATTGGATTCATTCAATAGTGGGTCATGAGTCATTCTTGGACATCCAACAGCAGAATTTTTTTTTCATTTTATGAAACCTTTAGATATATAGTTTCTTGTGTGAAATTTTTTTATTAGAGCATTTTATTTTTTGACATGTTTTTTTAATATCTCATTACTCTTATTTGAAACATTAGGTAATGACCCACTACCCTACGATTTAAAAGATACTTAATGACCCACCACTCTTTGGTCTCTGCAGTCGGTGATGATCCACCATGAGATAAAAAAAATTCCCTAAAATTTTACTACATATTTTTATATAATTTTATTATAATGAATTTACATATTCAATGTTGTGTTTTTTTATGTGGAACTTTAAATGTAATAGTGTCAAAAAAATAATTATATCAATTATTTCATCTAAATCTATTCGTAAAGAATTTTTTTTCTTATGATGCTCTATTTTAAAATAATTGGTTGTCTCTATTTTATAGATTTTATTCATTTATTTCAATTTTAAATAATTTATTTTATTTATTTTTTATATTTAAAACATTAAATTATTTAATTTTATGAATTCAAAAATCATTATAAATCCCGATTGAGTTTCATTTTTATAATGGAATTAACAAACATAGTTAAAAATCCTATTATTATATTTTTGTATAATAACATGAATAATTTAGAGATTATATATGGATACACTACAAAAGGTTTTTTCATTAATTCTCCTGGAAATTTGTTTAGGGATAAATAATATACACCATTGAAAATTATTATAAGGATTCATGATGAGACAATTTATACTACTCTAAAATAATCAATAAATTTCCACTATAAGAATTCTAGGTATTTGCGACAGGTTATTTGCGACAGGAACCCATTACAAATAAGATTTAGCGACGGGGTCCCGTAGCAAATATCCCGTTGCAGAAAACATCGTTGTAAAAAATATTATTTGCGAACGGCCCCTCGTAAATAATATTTTTCGACGGAAAACTTCACCGTCGAAAATAAGACTCGGATTATATACTATACTATATATATATATATATATACTTTTTTGTGATGGGCCCGTCAAAAATACATCTTTGTGATCGTCCCGTAATCCCATCACAAATACCTTTTTGAAAATATTTATTTAGACTTTTTACGGCGGTCCCGTAATCCCGCCACAAATACTTTTTAAAAAAATTATTTAAGCTATTTGCAACAGCAACCCATCACAACATATCCCATCGCAAATAATAAATAAATTTTTTAAAAAATAAATTTATTAAAATTATGATTATTGAAAAATTAATTTTAAAATTAATAAAATAATAGAAAAAAAATATTAAAATTCTCAATATCCACAAAAAAATATAAAAAAAATAAAATTTTATTATTATTATTATTATTAGTAAAATAAAAATATATTACAAAATATAATACTGAAAAACTATATTTAATAAAATTATGATTAATGAAAAAAATAATATTTATATTATTAAAAAAATAAAATTTTTCAAATTTTAAATTTTTCTATACTAAAAAAAATAATAAAATATTAAAAATTAAATTATATATTACTCTCACCGATATGAAAGATAGAAACTGTAAATAGTTCATATTACAACAAATGTTAAATTCAAATGTTTCGAAAATTAAAAAATCACTAGGGGTCATCTTCTCGAGGAGGTGGAGGAGCTGAAGGAGATGGCGGAGGAAATTCCATCCCTAAACTACGAGTCAGACGGTGCAGGTACTCAATATGCTTGTGATGCTGCTGTTACCGTCGACTCATCTCCTCATCATGCTGATGCTTTTGCAGCAGCAGATGCTGCTGATGCATCTCTTTTTGCTGCTTATGAAAACTATCTATATGGTCATTCTACGCTCAGAACTGCTCCTGATACTGTGAGGTAGAAGATAATTCCTCTCCATGATCTCCTCTAGAGCTAGAAACTAACATCACAACAGTACAATAATAATAAAAGGAGTCACATGAGAGATGATATCAACTACTCGGCCCTTCTCAAAGCCATATTGAGTCTCTTGCATCTATGCCGCCTCGTCAAAATCGTGGGCACTAGCCTGATCAATCGGATTGTCCTAACCCTCAGCCTGTGTTTGAGAGGTCATAGCCTCATATGACACCTTCAATTCCTATTTGAAATTAAAATTGTGAAAAAATTATATGCATTTAATTGTAAAACTGAAAAAATAATACTAACCACAATTTGACGTTGGCGATCACTTCTAATCTCTAGGGTTGCTGGATCACTGTACATCCTCCAATAAACATCGTACATTGTAATATCGGGATGCTAGACTGCCTATATGAATATAAAAAAACTGTTTATATTTAAAGTTATATAAAATATTAAAAAAAAATACTTACCAGATGATCTCTATGCATACTGAATGTACGACTACCAGCTCGATGCTTCACCTCCTATCTTCCTTGGTTCTGCCGACCCAATGAAGATCTCCTCTAAAATTTACCACCCAACCAGTGTGAACTTAATCCATCCCAAACCTGAGATGAAATGTACTCTAGTTGGTGGGCTCTACATCACTCATCAAATACTATCTCTCCTACATTCTTAAGGATTGTCTTTCTCAAATTGTGTAAAAAATGATGCAAACGCTCACGCATACCCACCTCCCATGGAGTGTGTATATCTTCACGCATGCTCTCATCGATGGAATACTATAAACCCTAAAAATAATTTATAATATCAAGATATTAATAAAAATAAATTTCAAAATAAATATTATTTATTTATGTACCAGCCAATGATTGTACATGTCGAGCTACACATCAACTTGAGTCTTATCCCAGGTGGTCTATGGCTAAGAAAAATAATTGCGCAAATATCACTCCCCTGTCCAATAGCAACATGCACAAAACTATGGAAAAAGGATAAATAATCACACAATTAGTATATATATAAATAAATTAATGAATGCTAACTTAAATATACAAGTTTCCATAACATTGTGTGGGTGGATCATAGCCAAGATGTGGATGTCGCTCGAGGATAGGGGCATGAATCATCAATCACACAAGACCATGCCCCCTCCGCGTATCTCCTGAACAGCAAATAAGATGTTGGTCAAATGATCCCATGTCCCTCTCATCCAAAGTTAGCTAAGCCTCCTCTAACTCGCGATTTATATAAGATTCCATTTGAAACACAAAATGATTTTTGTTAGTAGAGAGTTGAAAATAACTATTTTATATAGATATATATTAGTTATGATCATAACCATCTTTTAGCTGTGTCAATGTTCACCTTCATCATCATCTTCATATCTGACGATGCCAATGTCTTCATATTCCTCCTCAACGTCATCAATATTCATATGAGTTTCACTTCCATCATCCCTTGTCATTTCAAATTAATTTTTATCATCATTAACATTTTCGTCACTATTGACACTTAATTTTTGTGTTTCATCATCGATATTCACATTTCTTTGTGAAAAGATGTCTTTTGAGTAGTCTCTTGAAATATTTCGATTTCTTCCACTCCAGCAAAACCACATACAGTTTGAGTAAATTGATTTTCCCAAGATTTCATTTTTATTATGTTCCACCAATCACTCATGTTTCATGAAGTATCACAGTACTTTGCGTAATAAATTTGATGTGCATGTTGAGCCAGTAAAAATGGTTCATTTACTGCAAGAAGACTTTTATATTTAATATCATTGATTCCATGAGATGGATGAACATGAAAGCCTCTCTAAGTATCCAACCACCAACATTTAAACATCATTATGTAATTCTGTCCAAGATAACATATCTTAATTATTTCATCCAGAATGTCGTAAAAGTCAACTTTAATTTCTATATGATGTTATCCTCTTAAACAAACTCAACTCATCATTGTTTTTTTGATTCCCTATATGCACGTGTATGAAATAAAAAACAATTCACCACATATGCATTCTAAGATATGACCATTATGGATGGTGGGTTACTCAATATACACAGTCACTTATCAATTTTATCAGCATGTTGAGTCACCTGAAAATTTGTAAAACAAATATCAATATAATAAATAGTAAAATGAATTGATATTAAACCATCAATAATTTATGTTACCAGTTTTTTAAACCATTGAGGAATTTTCTTTTGTTTGTGTTCTTCAAGAGAAGCTTCTATAATTTTTGGATGTTTTTTTGATATGATTATCATATAACCTAAAAATAAAATAAGTTTATATACTATAATATTAATTAGAGAATATGTGATATAATAACTCACAGTAGAAATGCTATCATTTCTTCACATTTGAGCATAACATATATTTGAGCTCTATGATGTTCATCATCAGAAATCCATCGTTCTTGAACTCCACTGAAGCCAAGATTTGGATGATTAAAAAATAATAATTGATTGTCCATTTAATCATTAAAATTTCCCCATTCCATCTCATGCGATATATTTGAGGGATATTCAGATTAAAAAATGGTGAGAGTAGAAGAAAAAAATTCCTCTTGAAAATAAGCTTCCGCAATTGAGCCTTCAATAGATGCTTTGCTACGTACATTTTTTTTTCAATTTCAGCTTTCATATCTCAAATGGGTACATCCATAGAAACTATAATAGACTTCCACATTTAGCTACAATTGAAAAATGTAATATCAGATGTTCCATTGAGTTAATGAAAGTCAGCGGAAATATTTTTTCTAGTATACATATAGTTACATCAACATCTTCTTCCAGTACTCATAGTGCATCGTAGTATATTTTTGCGGCACAAATGTCTTGAAAAAAATATGATATGTCATTTATCGAATACAAAATCATAGAATTCATCAAACATATGAATCTATTCATTATATGACATTCCATTATAACATGACAATCATGACTTTTTAATTCGGTAATATGACAATTATTAACAAATCTGCCCAAATTGGAAGCATATCCATCTAGAAGTATCAAATCAGCAATCCAATGACAAAAAAATAAGTGACTCTCTTTGTACATTATATAAGCTACTTTTGGATTCATTAAACTCTTTGATCTGACATTTTCAAATATTTTATGTTCTGGTCGCATAAAAATTTGGGGAAGATCTAATCGTTCTTTTATAGTAACTTTGGTCTTATCTGGTGTATCCAATACTATATGAAATAAATTATAAAAATAGTTGTTATTAATATTCATGACATCCAACATGTGGCGGAACAACTAATCAGAACAATCTGTAAGATCCCAAAAAATGCTTCATTTTATCTAATTATTTTCTTTCCCAAAGCCATGAATTTTTTGTTGGATTACTATTGGCCCAAATGTGATGGGAGGTAATGAATACAAAACTGATTTTAACTCTGTACCAGAGATCATCTTTGATGTTTCATCCCTTTAAATTGTAGCTTTTCTGAAATGATATTTTTTCCTTTGAGAAGGTTCATCGGTTGGATGAAATCTGCAATTACAATCAAAATATAAAGGTTTTTTTCTATTGACGAGAATAAAAGCATTGTTGTCATTCAAATAGTAAGGACATGATTTTAGACCATCTGTACACCAGCCAGATAACATTCCATATACCGAAAAGTTGCTAATAATCCACATCAATGTATCTTTTAATGTAAAATTTTATTTCGCAGTAACATCATATGTACATACACCATTACACCACAATGCATTTAACTCATCATTCAATGCTTTCAAATAAACATCAATATTTTTTTCGGATGTCCTCAGATTAATAAGGTCGAAAAAATATAGGGCTATTTTATCAACATCTATAAAGGTAGATTGTATAGAGTTATAAAGACAGGACAACATGAATACTGACTACCATAAGAACCAAACAGATAGAAACCGTCAGTAGAAAGACCCAATCACACGTGCCAGTCTTCTAAAGAAAAAGACGGATGTAGATGATCAAAATGTTTCCATTAATCACTATCAGATGGATGATTGAAGCTTTTACTGGTTGGAATATTGGTTTTGTGCCTTGACATCATTGAAGCTATGTTATGAGACATAAATAAATGCTACAGCCTGGGTGTAAGACGGAAATATCTCAACTTTTTTACAGGAATCGATCCAGACGTCCCTGGTTGAGCATCTTTATACCTTGATATTCTACATGTGGGACAACTATCCAATGACTCATTTTCACCAGAATATAAGATGCAATAATTTTCACATGCATGAATCTTCAGATAACTAAGGCCTAGATTACGATCCAACCTCTTGCTCTCATAGTAATTTTAACGAAACACATTTCCTTCAGGTAACAGTTTTTAAATCAAAGAAAATATCTGATCAAAATAGTTATTTGACATTGCAATATATGATTTAATAGCCAAAAACATTGAATCCACTTCTATTTTTTATCATGAAACTAGGATATAATGAATCCTCAGCAGACCTCAACAACTTATAAAATTTAGATGGTGCAAACTCTGGAGTAAAATCAATATCATCGTGAGTTTTAGTTTGTTGAATAGATGGACCTGAAACATCAAGTACTAAGTTTTGGAACCATGATGGACCTGGAGTCAAGTTATTAGTATCTTCTCAAGAACTGTGTTCATCATGTTGATACCAAAAAACATAATCTAGTTGAAAACCAAACCGCAAGAGAAGTCCCCCAAACTATTCAAATGTGTCAAACGTTCTCAGAGCACATTTTTTACAAGGACACTTAATTATGCAAACTGAAACATTTTCTGGTTTTGATGATGTAAATGCTAAGAAAGCTTCCACACCCTCAATATATACAGGATGTAAAGTAGAACCATTAGGATTTCTGCGCTTATTTATCCAAGCGCGATCATCTAATAATGACTAATGTCGACTTCCTTGTTCCAAATTTTTCTACAAAATAAAAAATCAACTCTGTTTTTAAATTATTTGAAATTATAAAAACACTATCTGAACAAAAGATAAATAATTACTACTACTTCTTATTAATTACCATTAATTGAGAGATACATAATTTCTAGTGGATTGATGGCTACTCTTTTGTCTGACGGCTCATTTACATGCATCTTTCTCACACTGAAATCACAATGAAGAATCTGGTGCGAGGTATGCATATTCATTCTTGTATGCATGAGAATGAATATGTGTATCTCCCACCAGATTCTTCATGCGATTTCAGTGTGAGAAAGATGCAGGTAAGTGAGGCATCATATAAAAGAGCCCCCTTTTCGTCGATGAATCGTCTTCTTCCAACTATCACTACCTGAAAAAATTATAAAAAATAGGATCGTACGAATGCATATCCAATCTCATGCATATGAGATTAAATATGCCTATGTAGTAGCACAATTTTCATAATGTTCTGAGTCTGTGAGAATTGAAAGGAGAAAAGTCATCGAGAAAAAGGAGTGTCGTCAATCCACTAGAAATTGTACCAAGTTCTTAAAATTTATTAAAATATAAATAAATTTCATTTTAACTGTTCCTAATTGTTCTTAACTAATTATTACTATTTATTACTAACTATTCCAATTTATTACTAACTATTATTATTTATTACTAACTATTATTATTTGTTAATAAATATTCTTATTTATTCCTATTTATTACTTACTATTCCTATTTATTTCTAACTATTCCTATTTATTACTAATTATTACTAACTATTCCTAATTATTCCTAATTATTGCTATTTATTGCTAATTATTGCTAATTATTAGTATTTATTAGTAATTATTATAAATTATTAGTATTTATTAGTATTTATTATTAATTATTAGTATTTATTAATAATTAATGTTATTTATTAATAATTATTACAATTTATTACTAATTATTACAATTTATTGCGAATTATTACAAATTTTTAGTAATTAGTACAATTTATTACTAATTATTACAAATTATTAAAAATTATCACAATTTAATACTAATTATTACAATTTATTAATAATTTTTAGAATTAATTACTAATTATTAAAATTAATTACAAAATATTACAAAATATTAAAAATTATTACTAATTATTACAAATTATTACAAATTAATTTTAATTACTTGTATTTACTACTAATTATCTGTATTTACTACTATATATCTGTATTTATTCCTAATTATTTTTAATTATTCCTATTAATTCCTAATTATTCCTAATTATTCGAAATTATTACTAATAATTCCAAATTATTACTAATTATTCCTAATTATTACTAATTATTTTTATTTATTTCTAATTATTTCTTTTTTTTGCTAATTATTGCTAATTATTACTAATTATTACTAATTATTGCTAATTATTGGTAATTATTCCTAATTATTGCTAATTATTCCTAATTATTGATAATTGTTTCCAATTATTCCTAATTATTGCTAATTATTCCTAATTATTGTTAATTATTCCAAATTATTGCTAATTATTACTAATTATTGCTAAGCTTTTTAAATTATAAGTATTTATTAGAAATTATTAGTATTTATTAGTAATTTTTAGTAAATATTAGTATTTATTACTAATTATTACAATTCATTACTAATTATTTCAATTTATTATAATTTATTACAATTTATTACTAAGTATTCCTCATTATTACTAATTATTCATATTTATTACTAATTAATCCTATTTATTACTATTCATTTCTATTTATTACTAATTATTGCTAATTATTTCTATTTATTACTAATAATTGCAAATTATTTCTATTTATTGAAAATTATTACAAATTGTTCCAAATTATTCATAATTTTTAGTATTTATTACTATTTATATTTATTTATTACTAATTATTATAATTTAATACTAATTATTACAATTTATTACTAATTATTACAATTTATTAGTAATTATTACAATTTATAACTAATTATTTCTAATTATTATTAATAATTACTAATAATTACAAATTATTACAAATTATTACTAATAATTATTAATAATTGCTAATTATTATAAATTATTACTAATTATTATAATTTATTTCTAATTATTACAATTTATTACAAATTATTACAATTTGTTACTAATTATTACAATTTATTACTAATGATAACTAATTATTACTTATTATTACTAATTATTACTAATTATAACTAATAATTACTAATTATTATTAATTATATCTAATTATTACTAATTATTACTAATTATTCCGAATAATCATTATTTATTACTAATTATCTGTTTTTATTACTAATTATTACAAATTATTACTAATTATTAGTATTTATTAATAAATATTACTAATTATTAATATTTATTACAATTTATTTGTAATTATTAGTATTTATTACTAATCATTAGTATTTATTACTAATTATTACAATTTATTACCAATAATTAGTATTTATTAATAAATATTTTCAATTATTACTAATTATTACTAATTATTACTAATTATTACTAATTATTACTAATTATTACAATTTATTACTAATTATTACTAATTATTACTAATTATCTGTATTTATTACTAATTATATGTATTTATTACTAATTATTACAAATTAATACAAATTATTAGTATTTATTAATAAATATTACTAATTATTACTAATTATAAAAATTTATTATTAATTATTACGGTTTATTACTAATTATTACTTTTATTACTAATTATTACAATTTATTACTAATTATTATTAATTATTACAATTTATTACTAATTATTACAATTTATTACTAATTATTAAAATTTATTTCTAATTATTACAATTTATTTTTAATTAATACAATATATTACTATTTACTATAATTTAGTAATATTTACTACTCATTATTACTATTTACTACTCATTATTACTATTTACTACACTTTATTACTATTTATTACACATTATTACAATTTATTACTAATTATTAAAATTTATTACTAATTATTACAATTTATTACTAATTATTACAATTTTTTTCTAATTATTACAATTTATTATTAATTATTACAACTTATTACTAATTATTACAATTTATTAATAATTATTACAATTTATTAATATTTATGACAATTTATTTCTCATTATTACTATTTATTACTCATTATTACTATTTATTAGTCATTCTTACTATTTATTACTATTTATTAATAATTATTAAAATTTATTACTAATTATTAATATATATTATTATTTATTACCAATTATTATTAGTTACTACAAATTAATTATATACATTTCTGATTATCGTTAATAATTATTAATTACTACTAATTATTAAAAATTAGTACTAAAAATTTCTATTTATTATTTCAAATAAATACTCATGAAAAAAAATTAAATTTAATTTAAATACAACTAATCAACAATATAAAAAATAACATAAAAATTGAAATAAATAATAAATTAAATAAAACATAAATACCTTTAAGCTTGATCTTCTGTTGATTTAGACGAATTCACAACTTCTTGGTGAGAAATAAATTAACATAGAAAAAATTTCCCTCTTCAATTGGAGTTCAGAGAGAAACAGGATCTAAGAATTGAGAGGAATGAGAGGAAAAACGGATGGTGGTATATATAGGTTAGATTATTTGCGACGGGACTATTTACGACGGGTATCCCGTGCCAAATACATACCCCCGCATTAATTACTGTCGGCGATTAAAAAGTTATTTTCGACAGGTCCCGTCGCAAATAGTCCCTACAGATACACCTTTTGCGATGGGACGTCATCCCGTCACAAAAAGAGATTAATCGCCGTCGGGTATTTATGACGGGACCCGTCGCAAATACTTCACTATTTGCGACTGTGGGATCCCACTGTCGCAAATAACCTATGCGCAGTTCGGCGTGCTACCCGCACCAAACTTTTTACAATGGGAGACAAAATCACATCGCAAATAATTGGTTATTTGCGACGGGTTGTTACCCCCGTTTCAAAAAGTTTGTTTTCCCGTAGTGTTCTTTGAGTTCTATTATTTCTTTTGTGATCAATGGATATTTTCATTGCTTTCATTTTACACCACAAGAGTGATCATAGGACTAGAGATGTGTCCAATTTCTACATCATCCACTCAAATAATGTTTTAATTTGATTATATTTTTCTCTACTATATTTCATCAAACCATATGTATGTCCTTTAGAGTTGATTTATGTTTTCCCCTTCAATGCCAATTTATGGGTTTATTCCACCTATCTAAAAGGATGGTCGAGTTGATCCTCCGAGAAAAAAAGGAATTTCTATTGCGAAACCTGTAAAATTATGGGGTTATACCACCATTTGTGAAACATGTACATTTTTTCTGTATGTTACTAGATAATAACTCCCTCACAACAATAAGGATATATTTAATACCAATCATCTCATGGAGTACGGAAGATTTAATAGTGGATTATACCCTCGATTAACAAAACCACAATAAAACATTCCATGTTATTCGTTTTATTTCTCGTGAATTGTAAGATCTATTCTAAACTATTATAAATTAATATTTATATTTAATAATTCAAAAAGGATTAATCACCCACCTAGTCACTTCTACCATAATAAGGGATAAAAAAATTATATAAAATATAATTTTTATTTCTTCTATATTTATTATTATGATTATATTAATAATGGATATGTGGGTTATTATTATTATAACTATTTTGGGTACTTCTAATATTGAAATTATTTGTTATAATTACTATTACCTGATATATTTGTGAAGTGTCATGCAAAAAATATGTTTACCAATATTAATAGACGATGATTTAAACGACCCGCCTTTACCAAAAGGAGGGAAGGGTCAGCAGATTGCCAGGCCCTTCCTTCTTTAAGTTGAATGAGAGATAATGACCCCCCGAAACCCACCTTCAATAGGTCCCGGAGTGGCGACTAGCACCAAGGGTATAGAAAATTCTCGCAAATGGAAGGAATTGCCCTTTTTATTTTATAGGATCGAGAGATAAGGAGAAGAAAACCTAACAACACAAAGGTAGAAAGAAAAGTAAACCCAAAAGTAAACCATTCCCACATGCATGTTTTGAAAGTAAAAGCCACAAGGTGCAAGAGGTGATTACAAGGTATGTACCAAAAATGAAAAGAAACAACAACTGCAACTGCTCCAAAGGTCCAAGCGGTCCGAGCTAGTAAGGTCCCGCGTGATCCCCAAAGTCCTCCTGGAAACCTGAAAGCAGTTTTATATACATAGGGTGAGCATACAAGTACACTCAGTTGGGAAAACCAAAGACTCTCATGCACAAGTGGGGGAATGTGCTAAAGTCCCGTGAGAAGAATGTAAACCAGACACCTATTATGGTAAGCTATCCACCCCAAGCCTCACCAAGGCACACTCCCCAAATAACGCAAGTCATGTAATTTAAATAATAAGAGCACATCGATGTTTGGGTACCCCGCGCCACCTTCCCACTGGTCATTGAGACATTCTACGCATCGGACCAATCTCGCCATTCTCACCGCAGTCCCACTGCCACACCCGCCCACACAAACCTGGGCCACAACTGTCACATGTAACCATGCTTGCAAACACCTAGGCCAAAACAACCACCAGCACGTCCGAAGACACCTCGGCCTCATCCCGAAGAAACTTGGGAAACCACCTGCCGCACACACCTGCCCAACCACCACACTACCCAGCCCAAAGGTTCTTGGGATAATAATGTACTTCAGGCCATCACAGCCTGCTCGAAGATACTTGGGCTATCCAGGAATGTGAGTAGAAAAGTAGTTAATAACCAGCCACTGAGAATAGTGTTGGGAAAAACACCCTCCACCATGAAATGGGGGTGTTCGGCACTAAGCGCTTAACTTGGGTGGGGTGCGAATAAGAAACACAAATCTACAGATACATATATATATAGGTAACAAGCACTCACCCAAAGATACGTTTTTCTTCAAACAACCTATAGATCACAACAACACTCAAGTCCGAGTCACGACTCACGCTAACAAAACCCATCATCCCATTATTGTTTCATGTTCAGTAATAATGTTTGAGTTTAAGCACTACTGGGCAACTAGTAGGCATAGGCACAAGTCCAGAAAAGTAAACAATCAAACAACAACCATAATGCCCACACCCGGTTCTAAACAACAGAGGATCCCACCCCAATTTGTGATATGAACAGGTAACCACCAGGATTTAAAACTCAACCACCGAATCCATACAAACTGGAGATCCCATTCCCAACTCACAAGATCACCGAGGGTATAAAAGAATAGGGAATCCCATCCCCTCCCACATCTCCGGAAATTGACTCGTAAAAGAAAACCACCAAAACAATACCACCAACACTAAGCAAGTCCAAGCTTGTATTTTCATATTTAAACGACTTAGCACAGTCCATGATTCAAATTCACATGTGTTCTAACCGGGAGTTATCACAGAAGAGTTGATCCTGGTGCTTCCAATTTATTCATCCGAATATACGTGATTAACCAATTCACTTTTCACAGCAGAAGCTTACAACCACAACAGGCCTTTTAAAACATCAGCAAGGTTTATTAGTGCACAAACAACGACCACCAACGTCCTCGATTTTCAGAAGGCATAAGCTAGCATAACTCAACAAGATGGTCATAAGAGAAACAACATCAAAATATAAGACAACATCAATGATCACAAACCCCCTACATTCATTATAGAATTTGTTCGTTATCTTTAATTAGGTCTGGTTTATCCAATTCTATAGAATCGAAAGCACGCCCACCCCGCATGATACACAATACAGAGAGGCAAACGAGAAATTCCCTACTTGTTTGATCGATGATCGACGCTTAGGCCGAGCGTGGAACATTACAGATAACAATGTGCCTGATGCACCAGAAGCTGTTTGTGAAAATACTCAATCCAGAAAAAGAGAAACCACGGCTAACCCTCGGTTTATAAGAGCCGGGGACGGTTGAGGTGAAAACGTGAAACCACGTAAGGCTCGGGGGTCGTGAGTTGATCATGCGGCTCCACTCGTCACAAAAGGGGGTCGGGCGGTTTAAGCCAACTCATGAATTGATGAAGCATTTAATTAAAACTCTTATACACGTTACGGGTCTTAAAAACACTCTTAAACGAGTCAGAATAGGGTTTCAAACCCTATTTGCACAAAGAAGCGCTACTGGAAACAGCTTGACAAGGCTGGGTGACGCCGATTGGTCTCATAAAAGAGGGAGGTATATAAAGGGAAAAAGAAATATCCATGACAGAATCCCATTGAAACATTCTTGTACTTTAAATCCTGTTAATGAAATAATTTAGGGAATTGGATAATTGGAGTACGGAATAGTGAGATCTTTTAGTCCATGAATACTGTTTTTTCTTCTTTGAGGATTTGGATTAAAATTATTATTCTTTAGGATGGAATCTACTATTTTTAAATATGTTATGTTGTTGGGTTGACCGTATGAGGGTTTAAATAGTGTTTTGTGGTAAGAATTATGTGATATAACCTATTGTTTTAAACATAAGATCACACAATGTACCTGATGTGGTAATACAACACACCCAGTGATCCTAGAAAATGTGATGGTTCCCAGGTGGTTCTATCGGGTGCCTAAATGCCGTATACCGAGTAAATAGGAGAAAAAGGACAAAATTCAATAAAATTTGTGGTATTTTGGTCATTTTACTCCACTATTTTAATCCCCATTTTCCAAATCATTAAATCGCCACCCTTCAATCAATTTGTAGGCCTCCATTGGATTCATATTGGTCTCCCCTTCCTCTCCTACATGCCCCATGTATCATGGTGGCTCTAAAGGAGTTCCAAATGCCAAATCCATGTTAACCCATTTTCTCACCTACTATCTCTCCATGTTCTTATTGGTTATTCGTATCCACGTCTCTTGGATACGTATTCGATCTTTATATATTGCAATATTATAGAAAAATAAACCCATAACCAATAGAAGTAATTCTATTTTTATAATGGAATCATTATAGAGAATCTTTCCCACATACCGTCATTAATATGTCATTAAATTATATGTGTAAAGATTTTATATGGTTTATATTATTTTGAAATAAAATATTATTAACAGTTGGTGGGTTGAAGAAATTGTTCATGCCATCAGGATATTGAATTAATTTATAGTGTTTCTTAATATCATTTCGTTGGAGTTAGTGGCTCTATTATTATCATGCATATTTATTTTGGAATACATATATAAAGAATATTACATAATGGTTGATAAGGTTTGTTTAGATAATATTTTAGTATTCTACAAAATTTTTATATGTTGAAATCTCACTTTTGAATAACTTATGAGTTCCCAACCCGTTTTTGGTGAATTTCAGTATTATTTCATGGACATGCCTACCAATGGTCGTTTCCAAAAAATAACTGAGAGATTCTAAAAATATTATAAAATGAAACTTTAACCAACTCATTTAATACATCTATAAGAATAATTTCATTTTATTTTCATGATATGAAATAAAATATTCTACAAACCCTTAAATAAATATATATTTTATGGTCTTTCAGTGAAATGGGGATTGATAATGAATCAATAATTAAATTATTCTTGTTTACATTTACTGTTATACATTACATATTTTACCAGGTTTTCTAATCTTACTCCAATACACTATTACTAAATTTTCTTATATTGAGTTACCTATTTTTTCATATATATCTATTATCCTTTTTCAATGAAAATTATTCCATATCATGAAATTTGAGCGGGTTCTCTATAACTAATTATCTTATACATTTGATTGAAAAAAATATTAATGATTATATTAGAAAAGAATTAATTTTATTATGCATTTGATTAATAGGATAATAATATTATAGTGTATATATCATTGAAATGTTGTACTAGTTTCCCACTATAATGATAAACTATATATTATCTAACTATTTTATTAATCATTTTTGAGATGGTCTAGATAAAATCATTCTAATGGGATAAGGATGTTGTTTTTCTATTAGGTTTTGGGGTCTTATATGATATTCATAATTCCTCTCATGAAGTTTAAAATTTGTGATCTCCAAGTAACGTATTTCACTAATAAAGACAAACTAATAAGACTTCATCATATCTATGCGTCCTTAGGTATTGATATTTAGGAATTTGTCTATTGTTATTTATATATTTTATTATTAATGGTCAACATGAATCATATTCTTCAATATATTGAAAACCATTAGGTAATTAATTTATGGTGAGGTAGAAAATGTTTTCTGTATCATAATTGACATGGAATTAATGTAATAATTCAAGTAATGATTTTTACATTCCATGATAATGTTAGAAAATATATCCCACCATTATTTTAAATGGAATTGTGTTATTAAATAATTTTCCATGGTTGATCATCAATGAGACCATTTTGAAAGGTAAAATAATGGTAAATTAGGTTTTAGGGTTATGAAACATGTATGAATACATCATCATTACATACCCAAATATAATGTAATTATATTAGAAAGTATCATTTATATGATAGTTTTGTTTGTAACATGGGATTTTTTCTATATGTGTGAATTTACATGTTTATAAATGGTAATATTTGAATTTAGGTATGTTTTCCTAATTCCATGGAGAAATATGCCTAGTTTTTCATACACTATGTTTATCTAGAATCTTAGAAATCCTTATTGAATTTAATTTTATGAATTAATATGATTTTCTATATATGTAAAATTAAATTTTCATGTAAAGTTGATCATAAATTTTGAATCATGAGATATTAGAATTTAGAATATTTGAATTTAATATTTTCTTTTTTTATTAAAATGGTTATAAAATATATATTTATTTATTAACCAAATTAGTTAAAATATTAATATTGTTTTTATTAAGTTATAATAATATTAAAATTAATATTCATTCTAGTTTTTTGAATAAAATATTTATTTATTTATCAGTTAAAGAACATTAACTTGAATAAATATTTTATTAATTGATGGTCATAAATTTTATAATAGGACTCATGGGGTGATTGAATGGCCTAATTTAGTTTGTATATTTTATTTAATATCTTTTAGATATACATCAATTTATAAATTTATGATATCATATTTTAGAATGTTTCTTTAATGTTGTTATAAAAATATTATTATTATTATTATTTCACCCTAGTCATTACATAGATTAAATCTATTGAATAGGTACTATGTGTAGATACCAATATGTAACTATACATATCTAAAAATAAATATATCAATTTCATATTTGAGATACTTTTTGTGAACAATGGAAAGAATTGTATAATTCATATAAATCAATATGGAATAACATTCACATCCTATCCATTAAGAATATCAAGAGTACAAGATAACTCAATATTTGGATTAATGGTTAATTATGTGAAAAACTAGGTTCATCGTTATTACAATTAAAAACACCAATAATATAATATCATGAATTGTTTAGCTTGGGTGGATAATCTAGAGTATTACTCTCTTATTTTCTCTACTGTAATGAGTATACATCAAGAAGATGACGGAAACTGATGAAGAGTATCAATGTTTTTTAGGTAATTCAAATTTAAAATTAACTATAATTTAAATGTGAGAGTTAATCTCACAGATATTATACAATTTTTTCATTAGGTTCTACATGTTATTAGTTGAAACGAAAGAAATAAAAAAATGGCACCCATTGACCACTTCCTGTAACGAACAGACCAAAACACCCTCTAAAACGGGTACTCAGCCAGACCCACCACATTCATGAAGGGAATTGTTGATCCCCATTAGCTGCTGACTAGAACAAGGAAATAAAACAAAAACTAGATGGAATGATTTCACCCAACCCGAAGAAACAACATATCATATACAAAAAAAGATAGTGTGAAATTCTGGTCTAAAAATATATACTACAAATGAAATCAAACAACCAAAGAGTATAAAAATTCTCGAACTAAACAACCATATCAAAAAGACTATGATGAAATGAAAACCCAACTACTCAATCTGATAGATTTAGAAGAATCCCACCATCTCACCGTAATCTACCCATGAAACTGACTGAAAAACTCATAACCTCCCTATGACACATTTCTTTTCCCTCATTTAAAAGAAATACAAAGGTCTAAACACGACCAAATAATTATTTTGGGTGTAAGATAACATGATTTGAAAGATCTCCCCTAGGTTTTCCATTATAATCCTCTGTACAATAATCCAAGATGTACATTTAATAAAAACATGTAATGAAAAGTATTAAAATAGTCTTATCAAAAGCATTATAAGTATCTCTCTTTTTACATAAATTGCAAAACAAAAGAAAATTTTATCAATTTCAAGATTATTTTCCATTATCATTTATCATAATCCAATGAATTTATATCATAGACAAAATAGTGGAAATATACGAACATGAAAATCAGGCCATAGAGCTAAACAAATCAAGATACCAAAATAATAATACCATGACAATGACTATTGCACAAAAAGTCCTTATAACTCAAGACTATGGAGAAATGGATCACACCATGAGTGAAACCACCCACAATTCCGAGAACATGTCCCTGGAATAATAAGTATATAGTGAAAATAAAAGCCCCATGAGCTAGTATCTCGTTATTAATAGGGACGATAGACCTAATATAATCCTTACGACCATATACCCAAGGCTTTACCTGTGCAACATTTTTTAAATCATTTCAATGATTTGAAAATACCCCTTTTTCAATTTACCAAAAACCAGGAAAACCACTTCGTTTATCAAATATTAATATACACATAAAAAATAATGCTAAATTTATTTAAAAATCAATTTATAAAAATTGGAAGAACACAGTTCATCAACACATGCTAGATGCATAAAAACATAACTCAGTTCTTGGGGTAACACATGATCAAAAAGGATCCACCCAATGAAAACACTACAATGATAAATGGGGGTTTAGAATCAATATAAACATATTATAATTTTAATAATTTACAAAAAGGGTTGGTGGAGAAGATGAAATGGTAGATACCTCAAGAATGCACACCCCCTTTATCTCATCCAACAAAGAAAACAACCCCCAAAACAAGAATTCACCAAAAATCTAGATAAATATGACAAGAAACAGAACTATGAATCAATGAATATGATAACATAATTTTGTGACATTTCTTCTATAAATGAAAATAATAAGAAGAAATGTTTAATTGATTAAGGATATAGAACCAAACAATAATAGGGATCGATCAATGAAATAATCAATCTTGATCGAACATAGAATCCATAAATCACTTAATAAGGGTAATATGTTAAGAATTAGGAGTGCTTTCAGAGAATAAAGGAACATTTCTATTGGGAGGCACCCTAAAATCTGACATCCCAATAGTTACATAATGTGTAACTCCTTTACATGTCATGTAATCCATAATTATTATGTATGCCAAAAAATCATCATCTTTACATTAAAAATCAACCTTTTGTTATTAAACTATGTATAACACTTTCAGGATGTGTAAACAGATCCAAACTATTGTTTGGAGGAAATGTACATATTTTGTAACTCACTTACACATATGGTAATACACAAAATATAATATAAATCTCTAGTTACTTAAACAATATCCATAACAAACATCAATATTATCTGAAAAAATTTACAATCTCACAAATCCATTACACATGTATACATAAACTCCATTAATTCAGACAAATATCCACCCTCAAATGTTTATTCATTTTCCATAATAAATTTTCTATATAACTGGGAGTCCCATGACACCCATAATTAAAGATACAAAAGTAATGGGATGAGAATTACATATAAGTGGGGTACGATATGTAATAAACTCTCAACAATAATACTTTCCATCCATGAGAAGTCATGTGGAGGAATGAAGTCCCAAAAAGAGGTAAATCCATTGCTCCCTCTTAAACTATTATTGCTCCCAAGACCCACAAGAATATGATATGTTCCTCAATAACACAATGACCAATGGAATAGACTCTACATTCTACATTTTTGACAGAGATTCCATGATCGTTATAAGCTACTCTACAATAGAACCCTCTAGCTCTTATTCTATCTTTTTCTCCAATCAGAACGTGGGATGGGTCAATAAGTTATTTTTTGAGCTGTGATATAATGAAAAAATGATGAATTTCTATTAACTAAATAAAAAATTCCAAATGATATGAAACTCACTGACGCCACTCATTTATCTCAAATAGTCCAACTTTTTTGAGCGCTAACTGTCCCTACATTTAATTCCAATGATGAACTTATTGGGGGATAAAACATAAAAAAAATACATTCACCTGAAAAATCCAACAGATTAAAATTTTGATCTATAGAAGGTTTTTTTTGATAGTGAAATGTATCAATATGCCAATGTATATCCAAAATTGTCACAGATGCCTTCAGAACAAGACACAGTCCCCACAGAAATACTTCACTGACCTCTTCCAAATAAATAGGTGACTTAAAAAGGTGACTATACAGAGACTCAAGTTATACATTATGATTTAATGATAGATAACTATTATTAATTTAAAACTCAACCAGCCCTATATGGTTACCCTATGACCCACTGAAGTCCATGGCACATGAACCAAAAAATATCCTTTAAATTATGGATGATGTGCTATATCTGACCATATGTTTGTGGATGACAAGCTATACTCCATCATACATGAGTCCCCGTCACCACTTGGACACTTTTCTATAACCTTAATGGAAATGTATTATCCCCTCCTGAAACAACAATGTAAGCTAACCCCATGTAACATCAAAAATTTGTGCACATAAAACATACCTAGACCATCAACTTTTGTAGTGTCCATGATTGAAAAAAAATGAGACGATTTCTTGAACATATAAATCACCAACCAGATATTATTTCTCCCTTAGATAGTCCATGGTAATCTAAAAATTATGTCCATTGGTACATCATCCTATTTGTATAACAACACTATAAGAGGATGATCAAAATTTGAAAGTTTCAAATTGTTTTCCTTTATCTTTAGGTAGGTGTCATTATGAGACACCAAATAAAAAACGTTACACATCATACACGATCCCTAGAATATTTATATAATTTTATAATACATTTTATTAGTGTCGATATGAATGAACTATGAATAACTAGAAAATAAGGAATATTTGATCTATTTATTTATTTCGGGATAAAATAGATCCCCCAAACATAGAATATCATCTAATGGGAGAGACTAACCTGAAATTTTCTCCCACCATATAGGGTTTATTTAATTCAAATGAACTTGGCATTCTAATTTTGATTCTAGAAAATAGAGTAAAAAATATATGATGTCGACTGAAAATTCATCATAACCATAACTGAAACATATTTTCAATCATCCTAATGTTTGTGATAAAAAATTCCCCATGAGGCGTAACTCTTCATTTGATTCCTGAATAGCTTACAATGACACTTCCCTTCTATGAGAATCTATAAATCAATTCCCCTTCACCAGGGTGTGTGACAAAGTGAAGTCAAACATTTGAATATATTCAAGCCACCACCACTATTTGAGATTCACATCTTCTTGAGAAAAGATTAAACTGAAAATCTTATTATCATAAAGAACTATGAAACGGTCCCTCGAAAGTTATTTCTATTAACACTTATGTGCATTCAAGACTTCTACAAGTTTTAAATAATGAGTGGGGTAATTCCTTTCATGTTGTAAAAAACAATGAGATACATAAGCTACCTAGTGATCATAATACATGAGAACATAATCCAATTCAGTGCTAGAGGTATCATAAAAAAATATAACCCATATTGGGCTCTATAAGGATTAGAATAGGAGATATTGTCATAATTCATTTCATCTCATGAGTTTAAGACTTTTTTTTTCCTTCCCATATGAATTTAACTCCTTTCCTTCTAAGAGAAGTCAAAGGGATCACAAATATATGGAAAACCTTAAAAAACTTATCAATATTATCCCAAAAGACCATGTAATCTCTGAATATATATAAAATTTTGTGGCTCTTCCAACTTATAACACATCATTCACCTTCTTAGGATCAACTAATAATATATGCTTAGAAATCACATTCCTAAATAATTTCACTAATTGAATTGATATGTTCTATTTTGAAATATTTTCATATAAGAGGTGCCTCCTTCAGATTTCTGAAACCTTAATTAAATTTTTCATGGTATCATGTGCCAATCAAGGATAAACCAAAATATCACCTGCTAACAATACCATAAATGCATCAAGATACGGATGGAATATATGATAAATCAAATCCATGAAAACCACATGAGTGTTATTTAGATCAAATGGGATCATAAAATTTTCATAATGACCATACATATTGTTGAATGATGTCAAGAGTATATCATACTCTAAAATTATTATCTGCTGAAAAAATGACTAAATTATAATCTAGATAAACAACCTTCCCCCTTTTAACTGATCAAAAAAATATTCCACAAGGGGAAATAGTTACTTTATCATAACTATCACTCATTTAGACTTCTAATAGTATATACACAACGAGAGTGAATATTATGCATTCCAATAAGAGAACACTGGGGATTCCTCTAGCAGAAATATATGGAGAACAAAAGCCTTTTACACAAAGTCTTCCATCTGAATATTGATCTATTTAATCACTACTTGTTCTATACGACATAAATGTATCAATATCATCTATTTGAAATGAACTAAGTCAATAGTAATCTATACTACCTATTTGGATGATGAATCGATATTTAATATAGGATAATGTTTTAAAAATCTGAACAATTTAGGGAACATCTAAAATGGATGAAATGTCTTTAGGATAAACTACAAGAATAGATAACAAAATCCCACGCTCTGGGCCATAAGTTCCTTCTTGTAAAAACCACATATCCCACTATCCCTAAAACATTTGCGAGCTCTCATTTGGCATATGAAAAAAGACACCCTAATGATAATAGAAAACCTAATCTCAGTGAGAAACAATCCAATCCATCTTGATGATAACAAGAAACATATCCAGATTGAGAACAAGAAATTCCCAGACTAGCATTGTATTAGCTATCGATTGTACACAAGAACAAAATTTAAACCCACAATCTACCCCCATCCCATGAGGATATATGAACTCTATTAAAATGGAAATGTGTTCTTGTGGAAGGCTAACTATATTAATGTAATGTACATATATAAATGTTTCTGAAGGAATAATATGAAATAAAGAAATTTATAATAAGGATGAAATAAATATGGATATCTTACTATTGGTAGACCCACATATACCTCCACTAGAAAATAATATATGACATGAAGGTGTGTCACTTTAGAGGCAGGTGGTTGGAGCCATGTAGTATTCAAAGAATACTACTTTGCTGAATTGCTTTTTGGTTCTAACAATCCTTGATCATATCAAGGGGTAGACATAGTCTAATAGAAACACAGTAGATGACCATAATGTTCAACATTGTTATGCATCGTTGCAGATCTTTTTTAAAAACATTGTGTATGTCTGAACTTTCCACACTGATAGCATGTAGTAGACTCACAACAAGATATAACTGGAGGTGTAAAAGTGGAATTACACAAAGAACCAACTCCACTACTCATTCATTTATCCTTTCACCTTCTCATTTTTTCTGGAGCACCACTAAAACTTCTACTAGTTTGAAAATAATGAGTAGAATATCCAACTGTGTCTTCCATACTCAACACGTCCATCATAGATCATTCCAATGTCATTTCATATATTGAAAGAATCATTATTAATACATGTGATCTGATATCCAATCTCAACCTCAATAAGTACATGTTGGATTTAAGCTGGTCAATCATAAAAACATGTAGTATATAATTAACTATATCAGCAGTCTTATTGCTGTAAACTAACATTAAAAACTCTCCATAATACAATGAGAGGGAATGCAGATATTTTTTCATCATCAACAACTCTAAAAAAATTGTTGGAAGAAGATATTGAAGAAACCCTTCCACTCCATGGCCACATAAATGTCATCATGAACCATGTACTCCCACTAAGGCTTTATTTGAAACTCAAGTTCAAATTCTTCACACTTCATATAGATATTATCATGTGTTTCCAAGAATTCATGAATTTGGTCAATATTTTAAGGACATTCCTCTTCCAAATTAGGTTCATTTGTATCTTTAAATGTAGGTGTCTTCTCATGAAAATACTCTTTTGGTTGATCCCTATCTCTTTTAGATCATGTATTTACCACAACTAATACATTCTAATATTTTGGAACATTATTTTCAACACCATGATCTACTCACATGACATCTATGATATATTTTTGATCAATAATAGGAATCCTTTGAAGATCATCAGATACACCCTCCTAAGGAACTCGTATCATACATCTTGAAAGCTTACTACTGCAAACCAAAACCAAAGAAACAATAATATAATAGAAGAAAATTACTTCAAACTAGAAATCCATTATAAATAATAAGATTTCATTATGAACTCAAAATAAGATACACACATCCCAACATACCATGGTAACTTGAGTCTCATCATTGCAAGATCCATCTTGGAACTTCCCTCAATCTACCTCTCAGGTCATGATAATCCTATCCCTAGTATACCAAGAATAACTAGAAAATTAATCTTGAGGATAGACTACATGTAATAAAAAAATATAGTGAAAACCCCAATAACCTCAAAAAATGGTACCCAAACCAACCCTCCACATGCCCAAATAGAATTCTTGATCCTAATAGGCTAGAAACTTGCACTTGAGCATCACAAAACCACCAGAGGGAGCAATTTCTCTTTACTAGAAGAAACTACATGAAACATATAAAAACCATACATAGAAAAATAGAAGAAGTTATATATATATATAATAACTAAAACCTAAAACCTAAAAAGTATAAAAAATTACTAAGTAAATTTATAATCCCGAAGACTAAATAAAACTATAAAATACCACCATTCCATGTGATATCTTGGGTATAGATCCACCATATAACAATTAGCTACCTATTCAACTGATAGAGAACATAGTTGTCTTACTATGGTGTCTTTCCTTTCTCTACATCAAATGACATACAAAGGAATGTGCACCTCCAAAGAAGTGAACTGGATATAAGCTAACAGGGTCACTATGATATCACCCACGTCTTCCATAAAATTTTCCATTAATATAATCCATGTATGATCATTTGAAACATGATATGTAATGATAAATAGTAATGTAGTTTTATCAAAATCATGGTAAATATTTTCCTCTATTCAAAAATTCAAAAACAAACACAAATACAGTAATTTCAAGAATATGATGCATTATAATTTATCAAAATCCAAAGCATGCATACCATAGGGAAAATAAAATAAATCCATGCATAGGTAAATCATGACATGGAAGTCAATAGGTCTGGATTTCAGAATACTCATGCCACAATAATGACTAGTGCACACCAAATACCTATAACACTTGACTAAAGTTAATTTGAACAACCCATGATATATCTATGAATCATTTCCATAAAAAATCTTGAGACCCAAAAAATAAGGGACTAAAGAAAATCCCCTTGAAAGATCCTCCTGATAGTAATAGGGATGATGTACCAAAGCTAAAACTTCCACCCATTTACCAAAGTTTTTCCTTATGCATAATTTTTTAAAACATTTCAATTATTTGAAAATAACTATTTTTTCATTTAACAATAAACTAGGGGAGAACCACATTTTATCAAAAATTCAATTATTGACAATAAAATAATAATGGTTAATTAATTTATAAATTATTTTATAACAATATGAGAAATACAATTCAAAATATTCAAGCAAGAGGAAGAACAACCTACCTCAAAACATGGGTCACAGACACCTACAACAAATCCACAAATTATAAGACATAACTTTAGAAAAGGAGGATCTAGATTTAATATACATGTCTCAAAAATTAATCTAAATAACAAAAAACTTTTTTGGATAAGAGGACATGAAATATAAATAAATAATTCACACCTACCTCACCAGAACCCTTAAAAGAAATGACCCTTGGAACAATATTTCACTTTAGATCTGGAAGAAAACAAGATTAAAAGTCACAATCAATTAATGAATATAATAACACAATGACACGAAAAAATATTAACAAAAGCAATGAAGAATCATAAATTCATACATTCCTTGGGAGATTAAACCAAACCACAACAGCTATTGATTAATGAATGAATCAATCAGAATAGAACGAAAATCCAAAAATAACATGATATGTGTTCGGGTTAGGGACCCAGAGTGAAATGGGATAATGAAATAATGTTCCATCTAAGTAGCACCCTATAATTCAACTCCATTATAGTAACATTATGGGTAAGGACTGTTAACATTGTGTAATCCATAGCAATTAAGTATGTCGAAGACATGATTCCTTTTTATTAAAAATTGACTGTTAATTATTACATGTCGTGTAAACATTTCATGATGTGTTCTACTTTCATGTTGTGTAAATAGTTAATGAACTATGATTAGACACCAATTACACATTTTCTAACCCCATTACATATTTTGTAATTCCCCAAAACATAGAACAAACCTCCATGTTTATTTAAAAAAACAAAAATCCAACTCATGTACTCTCTAGACTCAGGGAGAATCTTCCAAATCCATTTCAAATTTATACCATGCCTCCATTAATAAGATATAATACATACATGGTAATTTAATCCTTTTCCCCAACAAATGATTTACATCCTTAAGAGCCCCATGACACACACAATTAATGATAAAAAAATTATAGGGCAGGAATTATCAAAAATCAGGTAACAGGATGTTACACTTCTGTTGTGTCCACACAAATTCAACTCATATTATATTAGTCTCATTACAATTTATAATTATTTATATTTTATATGATCAATTTCATATATATTTAATTTTAGGTTTTTTCTTTTTCAAATTTTCTTTCATAAACCAACATGTGAGATAACACATTCATCTGAATTTATATGGCTATAAACAAGCTTAAATATGCAAAGATTTATAAAATATCTAATTTGGAGTTTCATGGTTATTGGCTGGATGACCAAGATAGAAAATATGTAATTGTATTTTACACATAGTGTGACTTTGGTCTACTCACAACCGGATAATGATATATATATTTAGGCTTTTTATCTGACATAGAAGGTTGTTTCATTTCATTTTTGATATTGAACTCTAACATAGCATGTTATTTCATATAGATTACATTGTAGGTAGTTGGTATAACTAAAATGTTACCTAATATGGTTTTTTATTATAAAACCCATATCATGATGTATAGTTAATATGTGACATCGGTATAAATCATGTATCGTATTCCATCCATGAAACACTATGTGACATAAGTAAATGGCATGTAGCTTGCCTGTACACACCACGTAATAGATAGAAATCCTCAAAATGTACTCCCTAAGGATTTATGTATATTTTATAGGGTAAAATCTATTTAATTAAATGATATAAATGTTTACATGGTGTTTATAAATCTGTATAAATTGTGTGTCATGAGTCTTCCTTGTTAGGAACACATGTGAATTTCAAAATTTCATGTGGGAATATTCACATAATGTATATTTTCTTGTTAAATATTTCAATACATGGCATATAATGTTTATTATATATGTTGTGTACCTAAAATTCATTACCAAATGTATATTCTTTATATATTATGTCATTTCATATGGCCAAACACACCACACAGACTGTGTGGATATACCCATGGAACCACACCTCATGTATATCATAATATGTCATGAAGAAATATATTTCTTATAAGTAGATCATATATTAAAATGACCATACACAATTTTTGTAACATGAAAATATAACTAATATTACATATTAGGAATTAATTATATTTAAAAATGTATGTAATCTAATATAGAAGGTACATGTTGTGTGGCTATGTAATTATACACCATAAACAATTTTTCTTATATGTATATAGTGGAATTATTGGTTTAGCATAATTAGTTATTTCATTGTTTTAAGATATAGTTTTTTATTAAATTTTATATTACTATATGTGATGCTTCCAATTCATCTATTATATATAGACCTAAATGCCAAAAATTTATTTTATGGGACATAAATCCTCATAACCCCCTCACTTTCTTATGAGTACCCACCAGTAAAAGATAATAACCTTAATTAAAAAATATGTTATAGGACCTTATATGAGGTGAATCTAACTAAGATGATACATAGGATAATGGAAAAGTAATTATACTCGAGTAAGATATCATCTCAAAAGAGTATTTTCCCCTATGATTATGGTTGGTTTTTCAGAAGTTGATAAACCATCCAGTAGATAAAATCTCATGATCATGTTATAAATTTTAATTACTTTTTCTATGAATTTTATATTGAGTAATGTGATGTATAGTTTATTTGAATGATTTAACATGATCATGGAATATAAATTAATTAACATGCATCGTAAATATAAAAAAAATTAAATTATCATGACTAATTTATCTTTCCATCCATGGTTAACTATTTAAGCATGTTTCATATAGTATTAAAAATCATTTAAGAAATGAAATAAAGTAAATTTTTGCATAAGTGAAACAAAAACCCTAAAAAATTAAAAGTTAGAAAATGTCTTCCTACATTTAAATTATAATACAATCATTGTTCAATATAAAAATATGGACTTCATAATAGTTATTTTAATTATAATATATTTTTAATTAATGTATTGGATAAATATAACCTAATTATAATTAGGGTTTCATTTATTTATAACTCCTTTCAGTAACATAAATGAATGAATTGAGAAAATACGAATGTAGGATTTCTTGGTTGAGGAATCCACTCAACAGATCAATGAGGTGTTAGTTATTCTATTTGGAATGGTATGCCTACATAAATTCCATTAAATAATTTGATAAGTCCTTTATTTGGGATATTTGTTGAGAAATATGTATCATTGTGACAAGAATATATGAGTCATTGGATATTATTAATATAATAGTGAGGGGTGTAAGAGTTCTCAAGAATAGAAGAAGTATAATTAAATAATTAATTACATAATCAATAATAATCATGCTAATTTACTAAAACAAAATATTTATTATAGGTTACGAAAAAAATGACCCATTTTGATAATTTATAGATAAATAAAATTTCATAATTATTAATAAATTTAATTATACATACTAGAGGTTGTGCATTATGATATTAGATTAATATATTTAGATTTTTATAGAGTCCCCAATTATTGTAAAGACACCTTAATGAGTCAGTGAGGGTAATAAAGATAAAAAAGATGCACATAAAGGATTCAACATATATTTTGTGAATCATGTATTTGGATATTTATAAATATATAAAGATCTAATATAAGTACATGAATTCATACAACATGACAGCTCATCTCTATGAACAATATAATGAGATACAGTGGAAAATGTTAAATGAGATATTTATTTCACTCTATGACTTAATGAATGAAGATAGATACTTGAATAGATATAAAGTACTCATTATGATAAATTATATTGATTATCAAGAAAAAATTGGATTCTAAATAGATAGTAAATTATCCATTAATCTAATGTTATCATCCTTTCCACCATAATTCTCCATATTCATTATGAACTATAAAATTAATTATATAGGGAACATGCTAAAGAATATTTTTTCTAGGGTTTTAAAAGTTGATAAGATTTGGTGGGGACACAGTTCCTCAATCATACATGGAATTAGGTATGGGAGAATTTTTCAAACCAAAAAAATGTTTAGATTCAATGTGTTTTGACAATGCCTTTTGAATATAAAAAATATTCAAAGTGAGGTAAATGAAAAATGAAGCTATCAAATTACTATGATTAGAGAATGTTAATTGAATGATTAATAAAAATGAATAAAATAAAAATATATATGATTTTTTTACTTTATCAATATTCATTATTTAATTTAATATTTATAAATCTATTCATCTGTATTAGATTATATATGTGATTGAGATACTTGTATCAAATTTGAAGAAACAAGGAATATCATAGTGATTAAGTCAAGGAAGATGAATTATAAATTTTTCTAATGGTAGAAGAACCATCTATAATCTAGATAATATCACAAATTCTATATCTCAAAATTGGATTAATTCTAGCAAAACTGTTATTTTGTATTGGGTTGTACCAAAAAATATATATAAGTTTCTATTTTTAGATAAATTGAGACATTTTTCCAGGTTATACATAAATTTTGTGATTTTATACAATACAAAATTAATACATTACTAATACATGAATAATATATTTTCAATAATGAGAAATAAATATGAATATAAAATATACCCTCATATAATTCCGAATTAAGTAAAGGTATTTTTTGTTAAATAAAAATTAAAATAAATGTCATAGATATTCCTTGATGTGTATTTTGTTAATTTATGTGTAATATTTCTATGTATTTTTTCAGAAGTAATTGTAGTTTTATAATATAATGATACATTACTTTTTAATGTTGTTTTTTCAATAAATATTCTTGATTCACTTTAGCAAGATACATGCCCAAAATTATATGGAAAAGCTACTACAATATATTCATTATAAGATATTTTAAGAATGAGAAATGGATTATTGAATGTACATAATATAATATTTAATATGATATATAATGGTTAGTTGGAGAATATATAAACAAAACATTAATTATCCATTAATTATTTGAGTAGAGTGGTTTCTAAGATCACATGAAATTATATATATCATAGTCATGTTAGTAGTAACTAGGGATCAATGGATATTTTTACAATAGTTGTATGGTTTTGTTTATTAATTTAAAGTCATGTTTTCAAATATGGTAATTATTACTAAAATATATTCCATTTATATTTTAAAATGTATATCATATAAGTTATCATATAAAATTAATACAATATGTTATAGCTTTATAAGTTTTGATGTGAACCGTTTGTCATGGAATCTTTTAGAAAACATATATAAATCAATAAAAACGTAAGGTGAATCAAGTATAATTATTATTAGTTACTAAGTAAATTACATTAACATTCCATGTAATGATGGAAAATATAAATTTCATTTTTTTATTCATCATAAAAATATAAAGTATTTTTTAATAAATAAATAGTCTTAACTAAAATCTTTTCTTATAAGGATTCACATAAAATTTTAATGTCTAAATATTATAATTTTAATTATAAATATTTAATTTATTTTTTAAAATATTAATTTTGAAATTTTCTTTAGTTTTATTTTTTGAAATTTTGATAAATATACATTTTATAATGAATAGTAAAATATAACGATTTTTGTAAAAAAAGTTTCTTCCTATTAATAAATTAAAAAATTAACATGTTCAAATAATTTATTATTAATATAGGTAAAATATGTATTATTTGGTCATATTTTTTCTACTTAATTATTTTTTAATCAAATTTAGTTTCAAATTTAGATTGTGATTGTTTTAGAGATTTAAATGGGATTTTTCTATAAATTATTTCTAAATGCATAATGTTTATCCATTTTAATTAATTAATATTATACATAATTAATAATGCTCTAAATTTAATTTTTATATTTTATATCAATATATATCAATTTAGATTCATACCATGATTATTATTAATCATATATTTAATATTGAGTCATCTTTTACAATGAAAAATACACTTATAAAAAACGCGATTTTTCGTCACATTTTTTCTTTTTGTATTACATTAAATTTTTTCACATATGTGGATAAAATTATATAAAATTAACTAAATTCATGGAATGATAATAATTTATATTTTATAATAAGTTCAAACTAATTTTTCCAAAAATGAATAGTCAAATCATAAAATGTTGTTTACCACGGTTAATGTAAAAATGGTCTTTCTTGGGGGTTACCTATGAAGATAAGGACTAAAATGACCTAAAACATGTGTAAAATCTATTTTTTAATATATTTAGACCTTATTATTTCTATGGGTCCATAATAATTCATTTTTTATTCTTTTACCAGGATAAAAGGTGGGTATTTTATCTTTTCAAAAGTTACATCTATGCCACTCACCTCACTTATAAAAGAGCACCCCATCTTCTTTTTTATTCAATATTCAAAAAATTTTAGTTTATAATACATTTTCTATAGATAAATTTTAATAGAAAAAAATTTTTATGGGGGATAAAATACTTTTGTGTTTTCGAAAAGTATAATATGAAATAATGAAAAAAAATGATTTAGTGGGATAAATTGTTAACGAAAAAGGAATAAATATTCGTAATTAAAGGTGAATTAAGATTAATGAAATTAAGGGTGATATCATAAAGGAGGAATATTTTTTTAATTTGAAATATTTTTAAAAGAGGATAATTATGTTTATTAAAATGGAAATTAAATAATGATTTTTATTCAAGGGGGATACATTTTCTTTCCTAGATAATATATTTCTAAATAAATTTTCTTTTGTTTTATTTTCCTTTCATTTACTTTGGATTATTTACCCCCTTCTTATCATTAATTTTTTTTCATAAATTCATTTATGTGATTATAAAGATGGGCGATTTTGTTGAAAATCTTATTTATTTTTATTATTAAAATCACTTATGGTATTTCTAAACAATATTTGGATCGTAATTTATATTGGAATTGGGGATAATAATCAAATATTTTAGTGCTTTACTATATTTGTTCTATAAATAATAAACACTCGTTGCACATAATTATTATTATTTTCTATGTAATTTGATTTTAATAATTCCAATTGAATATATGATACACTAAATGATCATTGAAATTCCTATATATGAAGGGAACTTGGATGTCACACTCGGTTTTTTTATCCTTTCATGTCTTAGTTTTGATCCAATTCGTAGAAAATCCTGATCCTTTTTATCAGTTTTGGGTGAGTGTAATTTTGATTTTTTAATTTTATATATGTCTAATCATATTAAAATTGGTTCCCCATATCATGTTTGGGAGTTTTGTATAAAAGGGTTGTTACTTCATGATTTGGGCCAACCATGAGCCCATTTCAAGATTTGAAAACCAAATTTGATTATTTAATAACTCCTTCAATTTTAAACATTTTTTACTCAATCAACATCCCCCTTGGCCTACAATAAAATATTCAATCAACCATATTCTTTTTTACCCTTTTAAAATTAATAATCAATGTAAATTTGGGTTACTTATTGATGTATTGGGCCAGCCTGTGGGCCCATATGCAGTTTTAAAAAAAAATATTTTTTTATATTATATCTTATTCATTGTCAAATAATTTTCATATATTCCACCTCTAACATGAATAAAAATATCTATCATTATTCAAAAAATCTATGGTTCCCCTTTGGAGATCATTTTCATCACATAGTAGTGAGAATGTTCTTAGGGTTCCTAAAATCATTTATATTTGAGAAGGTACATTGTTTCAACCATAAATCATTAATTTCATACTCATTCCCACCAATTTTTTTCCCCTGGTTCTCCCAGGCCTAAGGTGACCCTCCACTATGTTACAATCCATTATCTCTTCTCTAAGAGGGTGGATCTAAGGGAAGATGATGTGTTTTCTAGTTTCTATAGCTAGATTCCTTCTATTTTTTCCTCCCTCTTCCTACACTTTCCATTACTTCAAGGTTATTTATTTTTCCCTAGTCATTTAAGACATAATTTTATGTATTTAAATGATTTTTGTTGTGTTTTGTATTCATTTATGGATGTTCTTCATAGTTTAAGTGTTTATAAACCCACGACGGTTGACTTCGATTGTCTGTTTCCATTCCGCCAAGGATTTGAGGTACTTTTCCCCTTGCACATGATATTTTTATTTAATATCCATCAATTTAATTATTTATTCATCTTCCTCATACTTAAAAAATTCTAATTACTACTTCGGATAATTTGTTTGTTGTGCTAGGTAGCGGTTAAAACCTTATTTTTGGTAAAGTGGTGTAGTTTTTTTAAAATTGTTCACACCGTGTGATTGTTCAAATGATTTCTTAGCTTTGCACCAAGTTCGTGGTATATTGAAAATGGTTCAGCAGCTTGACGAAATATTTGGAATGAAATTTATTTTTTATTCCTTCTTGTGTTCTTAAAAAGATTTGTTTTGTTAAAAAAAATGCACGCCATGTGTTCAATATGTTACCCATTTGGATTTTATATGTTGAGTGTGGTTTAAAATGATTGGTGTGGATTTATAATCATATTAGTAGTGGGAAAATAAATGTTTTTTTTGGGTTCTGTATGTGGATTAAAAGAAGGTTTTAGTTTTTTAAAGAAGGTGTGTTGGTTTTATTGTATTTTGACATGTGTTTCTAATGGAAGGAATGTTTTCTAGTTTTATAAAAAGGGTTGTGTAATGGAAAAGAAGTTTTAATATTTTCAAGGTGGTTACCAATGTTTTGATTCTTAAAATGGTATGTTCTTACATCTTTAAATTAGGTATTTGTGGCTTTGAAAAAATTCGGTGTGGTAAAAATGTTTAAGGCTCGTTTGGTCATTCCTAAAAAAATGGAGAATAAGTGTTTTAGATGTATATACCATGTTGTGGAAATTGGGATTTTTCTTTTGTCCTGTAAATGATTTTAATAATTTTTGTATGGTGGCCAAATATGGTACGATATGGTTTAGTTATCAGTTTATCCTTAATTGAGTGTTTTTGAATTATTTTTAGGTGAAAAGCCTCATTACACTCTTTGAAAATGTTTCATGACACTTTTTAGTGGTTTATTGATCCGTGAAAAAAATATGAAGCCTGATAGTGGTTTTTTTGTGTTTTTATAGAATAATATTTGAATTTTTGTGAGGAAAGCTTATTTTATAATATGTTTAACATGATTTATCACTAAAGGGAATATGAGGTTTCTAGGTGGGTAGACGTGTACTTGAATGCTATTAATCCCATGGGGTTTAGCCCCTATTTCACGTAGCATGTCTGATGATGAAAAACTAACTAAAATATGTTTATGATGTTGTTAGAGTACCACTAGTTTATTATTATGATCCCTACTTGTTTATTGTGTGCATGAGAATGAATATTTGTTATGTTTACCATCACCGACATACAACGTACCTAGGTCTCACTACTAACTAGTGCCTAGGGGTTTTCCCATGACCTTAATGATATTTTTTTAGTTATTCCATAGTTAAAAAAAGGGTTTATGTATGGTCAAGGGAAATGGATATTTCAAGTTGAAATTATTGAATATTTTTTAGAAAAATAAATCATGTTTAATATTAAAAGTTTAATATTGTAAAACAATAGATACTGATTAAAATTGTAGAATTTTTCTTATATGTTTTTTTATATGACTTGTATCCTAATTTTCTAAATAAATGAACCTAAAAATATGTTCAAAAGTAAGACAATGATGTCTTGAATTAAAATATATATTATGTAATGTTAAAGGTCAGGTCATTATTATTGTTATTATAGTTAATTTTACATAGACTAGTGATTTAAAGAATGATAATATCATACCCTTGAAAAAAAATTAATTTATTTTAAATTTTAAATTGTATAGCATTAAAATATTACAATTTTTTATCATCTAAACATTGTAGATTAAAATGGTTTTCAATATATGAAACTGGGAAGCAATAGTGGGTCTGATCCAAGAGCAAAATATCCTTCCAAATCAATATCATGAGATAGTTATAATTAGAATATAATAGTTTCATATATTCATTAATCCATTGAAATGAGCTATAAATGGTGGTGGAATCCATTCTGCGGAGCATTTAGATAAACTATATTGGATCATATCAATAGTTGAACATTTTATGAGGCAATATAACACATATATAAATAGATCATGTGACCCCCTGATAGCTAAAGGATAGATTAGAACCTAATAAAAGATATTTGATTTCATTTGGTTTTCATATCATCAAAATTTATGTCTATCTATTAACCATTTTGAAGGTTAATTTGATGAATGTCTATCAATGGTTAGGAATATTCAAGAAATATACAAAATTAATGCCTTCAAATTGCTTGATTTTAAGAATACTTTCTTGGAGATTTTGTTTTCTAAGGACGTTTGATATATGATTAAAAAATAATCATGGAAATAAGAGAAAAAATAGGATAATCTTATAGCTTTATATTATGAAAACATCACACAATTGAAAGGGTATGTAAAAAATATAATCTAGGATCATGATAGTATGATTTAACGGTTTTACTGAGGATCCAATAAAACATATCAAATTTAATTGGATAATCAAGAATTCAAAATATATGAGAACCTTCACAGATGTGATGATAAGGTATAAATGGATTTTTTCAATGATCATGTATTCTAGGACAACAAGAAGAAAATGTGGTATACCTAGTAAGAGCTATGAAACCAATCCTCAAAGAATTATAAAGGTAAGAAAAAAAGTTACAATCTTGTGATAAGTGTTTTAAAATGAATCCTATAAAATATATTATAATATTTGGGAGGATCTTTTGATGTGTTATGTTTGGTCATATTTCAGATGACTGTAAGAAAAATTATTATAATAGGAATGAAAAGATGGAGAAAAGTTTTTTGTTTCAGTGAGTTAGTCCTTCATGATAATGTGTGATTGATGTTAGTATATCAGGATTGAAATCATCTTGAATGAAAGAAAACGTGTGTGTAAAAATATTTTCCAACTACTATTGTTAATATTGTGTTGTCAAATGAAGTGGTGAAATATATTTTACTAAACTACTTAAATTATTCAAAGACAATATTTTACTCAATATATTCAAATTCATTCAATTTATATAAATTGTTAATTAAATGACGGATATCACATCATGAAAAGAAGATAAAACTCTTGGTGAAAACTATTGGTGAAAATATTAAAGTAACCATGATTTATTGGAATCTTCTTATTTTTATCAGTGGGATTGCCTTTCTGGAAAATCATATTTAAATCAACATATCAGAGTCTGGTATCATTATTTGTATGGATTTATTTTCAGATTATGATGAAAAGTTTTATTATAGAGCTAATAAATTTATATTCAATGAATTCATGAATTTATAACATATCGAAAATATGGGAAATTTATTAGAGATGACAGTGACTATTTGAAAGATCATATTACTAGAAGGAAATAAACAATTGAAATTAGTTATTTACTAGTTGTAAATGAATAAATGGATATATTTCTTAACGATATTCCATGTGTTATTCCTAATTGGGAGGATGATTTATCTATTGAATTAGTGGCGAATGAAAATCATATTTCTAGACCCTATTATCAAATGGATCATGTAAAACATTTAGAATTGGGATCACAATTTAAGGTGTTATTAGATAAAGGTTTCATTCAACCTTGCCCTTCACCATGGGGTGATCAATTTTTTTGTTGAAAAGTAAGATATTTAAATGTTACATTCAATCTATATCCTTGAATAATATCACTATAATGAAAAATTACTATTTTCCATATATCAATGATTTATTAAATATGCTTCTTGGGTGAATATTATATATATAAAGATGATCTCACATCAAGGTATCATAATTTTTAAGAGCATAAAGTAATTATTTCAAAGCTCTTTTTCATATGGGGAATCCGAAATATGATTTTCTAGTTATCCCATTATAGTTTTCCAATTCACCTGTTTATTTATAGAATATATGAATAGAACATTTTATGATTTCATAGACTAGTTTCTTGTTGACATTGTTTTTGTAATTTTGTAGTATTCATAAAGTGAGGAGTAACTTGAAAGATACCTAATTATTTTTTGAATTCCGTAAACGAATTGTAAATATATAAGAAATTTATTTAGTGTGAATTTTGGTAACAAAAAATTTTATTTTCATTGAAATATTATTTCTCAAGATAGAATAAATTTTGACCCAGTTAAAAAAATGTTGTCTAAGAATGTCCAAGAACCTCTAATATCATGAGGAATCATTGTATTCATGTATTAGAGGGTTACTATTGGTGTTTTGTTGAAAAATTTAATCAATTTCCTAACCCACTAACTATGTAAATAAAAACAATAAGACAAATTCATCTGGAAAATTGAATGTGATTATTTTTAGGAAATAAAAATATGACTTGTGAATCCTTCAATTTTGGACCAGCCTTGGGGAAATTGATATGTTATTATCTATATTGATTCTTGGATTAAGGGAATTGGTTTTTCCATATTATTGAAATATTAGGTAATTATTTATGTCTCACTTTAGTTGAAACTAGATGATTTCAATTAACATACACATGATCTAAAATATGCTACTATGGGTTTTCACTTAAAATTTAGAGGCATGATTTATATAGAGTAATCTGTGAAATATATACTGATCATAATAAATAAATGTTTATATTCACTCAGAAAAAATTTAACATGAAATATAAAAGATGTATGGAACTAATCATGTATTATTATTGAGTTATTCAATACCTTTTGGGAAAGATAAAAAAGTGGTTGATGTTTTGAGTTAAAAAATTAATTCCACATTAACCATGATATATTTGGATTATGGAGCATAGGATAATGATTTATAAAAAAATAATAGATGTTTTGGATGTAGTCAAATACTCTATTTTTTAAGGTCTCAATACAGTTGAATTTTTCAGAACGATTTATGAAATATCAAAAGGAAAAATCAATCATTATAGTATAATGTAGAGTCCATTTAGATGTTTAAGATTATTTATTTTAAAATTGATGACGAATATGATTTTTTATTTGATAATGTTTTTTCCCTTGTGATTCCTAGTCAAATAAATAGTTTTTAGTGATGATGAAAGATCTATATTTTCTATCCATACCTGAATCACTATGATATATAGATACAATAGATTGTAATGCTGGTGGGATATTATATACAATGATATTTTTGACATTACCATTATTCTTTTTCAGCAGGTAAAAGTAGATCAACAAGTACTACAAGGAAGGCATTATCCCTTACTAGAGACAGAGTGGAAAAGAAAAAATATATGAATGGTTTTATGTGTTTATTGTGTAATCCACAATCTATCAAAGAAATATGGATTAATTTGGATCAATTAATGAAATGTAAACATTTCCTTCTAGTTAAATATAGCACCCAAAAAAATTAAAATATTATCCTTTTAAAATATTTATTTACAATATTACATTCAACGAAACACCAATTTAACTTATGTTTCAGGTAAGAAATTTTTTATATTACTTTAAACAGAAACCTATGTTTTCTTTTGTTACACACAAGACTAACTTTCCTTAATTGCTTACGTAACACACAAGACCATGTTTCACTAAAAATAATATTTTATTAAAAATATTATTATTTAATATACTAAGATATAACATAGAAAATAAATTAGGACTTTTAAATATTATTATTTATTTAATTAATATATATGGATGAAGTAATTTGTTAAAAATTAATGACAAATTTATATGATAACCAATTGAATATAAAAGGACTACTTTTATAAAAAAAACTACTTTATGGTCACAATGTAGTTTTATCCTAATAAATTAAATTATTCAATGAGTAATTTAATTTATATATATATATATAAATTATTTAATTAAATATTTTTGATACTCATACAATAGATATTTTTTCAAAATATAAGAACAAACCCAATTTTAGGTATAAAAACCTACATTTTTTTAATCGTAGTTTATACACATTTTAATAGAGAACTAATTGTATATCCAATTTTTGGAAAATTTATCAATATTATATGTGAACATAAACATTATATTAATATTAATATAAAATAAATCAGGGTGATTTTTTCGTATTTATTCGTTGATGATTAGTTTTTTGATGAATACTGAAAAATACTGAATTATAAATTAAAACTTCTTTATCATGTAATTTATTTATAAGGATAATTTGTATTTATATTTGTATATAATGTCACATTATATCAGTTATAAAAAAATTATTCCAATATAGGTCATTTGAAAAAAATTATCATTATATTTTTATTTAAAAACATTTCAAATTATTGACCAGTTTTAGCATAAAAATATGCATTATCCTCCCATCTGCCGGATCAATTTTCAATTAAATTCATACACTTTTATGATTGAAATTTGAAAAAATGGATTAAAAATTTATAGTAATAATTTATTATTTATAATAATTTATACTTATTTTTCAATCAAATATATTAGTAAAAATAATTTAAATTAATTATAGCGATTTAGAGAACAACTATCTCAATAAAAGACTGAACATTAATCTTAATCGCTAAAATGGCCTATATACGTGTCCAAAACAATGTTTTTGACCTATATTGACTTTATGATAGTTTTTATATAAAGTTTATCATTATTAATTCCATGTTCAATTTTAAAAATGTGGGTAGAATTCCGTTTCAATAAGTTAACAACAATGCCACTCCTCCTCCACTATAAAAACGAAGTCACCCCTCCCACTTTCTCACATGTATCAAACCGTTTGAATCACTAATACTATAATAACTATAATGTCAAAAAATCCATCCCCTAAACCTAAAATACAAACATTATGAATAACTCTATTCACGGAACCCCTTTGCTACAAACCAAAAAGAGTTACCCAAAGAATTGGTGACCTCCTTCTGCAAGCTATTTTGAATTATTAACATTCTTCACTCCCTAAAATAATTTTTATCCACTATTATATAATTAAATAATTATCCTCAATATACATAGTTGTTTTTTTGTTATTTTTTCTATATTAACTTATACACACATCCATTTAATGGGTAACGAACATGCCATTTATACGTACAGAAAAATACTGCCTCACAATGTAATGATTGTTTGTTTCGATTTACCACCCCTCATGGTGGGAATTATGATGGACACACTATTTATATAAGATATGTGTTATATTTATAATATCATTAGGATTAATTAATTTTTATATGAAACAAATCCATATGTTTTAATGTTTTTGTAAATATGATAACATCATTTGTTAACGTGTGGACTACCACCTCCTTAAAGAGATGTGATTTAGTCACACTATATGTGGAATGTATAGTGGATAATTTTAAGAGAAAAATGGAAAATATATTTAAAAGATATAATACTTTAATTACAATACAAATTTATATAATTTACATCTAATTCATTTAATATGGAAAAGAAATGAAAGTATCATTCATGCGTACGAATAACCTACCATCTCCATGAACCGTGCATTTCTTTTCTTATCTAAAAATATTATTGATTATTATAAATACATATAAACTGAAAATATATTATATATAATTCATTTTTTACATTATATGTATGATGAAATAATGATCTATATAATAGTAAAAAAAATACATGTCGATACATACCCAAAAAACTTGGCAATTAACAATCGAAATAGTGAAAATAATGAATGATTGTTATTAAACTAGTATCAAGCAATTTTAATAAGATAATATATGATATAATAAATATTATTATGGTTATAGTACAATTTATTAATATTTTATAGTTATTTTAAAGGAGATTAATAACCAAAAAAACTAGCAGATATGGTAAGGGATTTCATCTCAATTTACATTCCATTTAGACTTATGTGTTGGTATGAACCATTTCAATATTATATATTGTGTATAAACTACCCTTTAACATGATATATCATCAATATCATTATTCTTATGAAATTATAATTTTCATTTAATCTTAATCTTTCAAGTGTATTATGATTCTATTGTTTCGATGTGGTATTAGACAGTTTGGGATGTTTAATGATATTTTTTCAAAATTGTTTTTAATGATCTCTCAATGGAATTTATATTCATAAACTTCAACAACCATGGTTTTTACATATCCAACACTATATTATTATTGATAAATTTGTAACTTATACTATATACATATATTTTATAAGGGACATTGTTAAATCAATTATTCGATATGCAAGGAATGATTTTGGAGTGTTTTCACACAGATTGGGCTCTATTATAGAAAAACCTCTCAATGCATTCATTGTATCCTGAGATGAATTAGTATGAAAAAATAGATGGATTTTTATATGATATTCTATACCATATTGTGATGTTTCGTAACTATATAGGTACCATGTACCTAGGAAACATAGACTCTAATAATTAAGAATTTCCATCATTCAGATTCAGTTATCATTTATCCCTAAAATTATTTGTTTTAAAATTTATATGGATGTAGTTCACTATTATTTTATTTTTTAGAAGTGGCGAGTTTCAGTTATCTACTTTTTCATATTGATTATTCCTTATCGATAAATTTAAAAGGAATATGTACCTAGTTATTTAATACTCTAGGTTGAATTATTCTCATCGATTAAATATTTATTCTCTAGTACATACCCTTACTGAGCACTTGAGATCACACTTATTTTTCATTCCTTTACAACAATTATGGAAATTATTCCATTTATTGAGTTTAATGATTTATCATTTATTCATTTTATTATGTTTCCTATTGTTATTTTTTTCCCTATGTTTTATGGGTATCATGTATGTAATATGGTTTTCCAAAACTATAGAACTATTCTATTCCTTGGGATTTGAAGCTTGTATATATTCTAATGTAATAAATTAAAGGTTCCAAAAATTTAGATGTGAACATGGGATATTGGACTGATTCAATGACTATAGAATTTGGGATAAACATCATTCTTGGGATTAGTATACTTATAATAGTCATGTTCATTAAAATATACAGATATAACCTTTTGATATATTATATGGAATGAAGTGTCAAATAAAATATTTTTGAGGTGGTGTCATTAAAAGGATGTCTATGGGACTATATTTAGTAAATTAAATGGCTGAGGAGTTTAATTTTATTAAGCAATATATGAGGATCTCTTAGAGGAGATAGACACATTATTTTGATAATTGACGAAAATATATTTATTTCAATGTAGTTTATAATTTCTTTCAAAAATTGAATCTAGGTAAAAGTGTTATATTTTATGGTAAGAATGTGAGAATAAGTCCACAAATTAGGGGGCCTTATAAAATCATGGAGAATATAGGAACAATTTTCTAACAATTTTCTTTTCCACTGAGATTATCATAGGTACACAATATATTTCACGTTTTAGTGTTAAAGAACTATGTCTCAAATTTATCTCTAATTCTATTCCAAGAAGTAGAATAGTTAAAATAAAATATTTTTTATTAGGAACATAAATTTCATAGATCTTGACAAGATTGAGAACATTTTTTGAAATATGATAACTCATGAGGTTAAAGGGTTGTATTAAACCCATATGTTTAAAGAGTTAATATGGAAATCTGAGAATTCCATGAGAGAAAGATATAAGCACTTGTATAATTATTAAATAAAATGGAGAAGAAACAATTTCAAACAATGGGGGGATATTATTTTAACCCATGTAAATATAGAAAAAATTACATTCATTTTATTATCCATCATTAAAATACTATGTAATTTTTAAATCAAATAAGAAATATTCTCAATGAAAAATTATCATATAAGTTTTTAAAAAAAGATTAATTGATAAATTATAAAATTTTAATTAGTAATAATTATTTACATTTTTAAAATTATAATTTTAAAATTTACTTCAAGATATATTTTTTATTTTTCTAGAAAAATTTAAAATTTTCAGCATATAGTTGAAAAGAGATATTAAAAAAATAAATCATTTTGAATAAATTATCTATTTAAATAGGAAAATTAACATATAAATATAATTAAAATTCATATAATAATATATTTTTTACATTTTAATCAACTTTATTAATTTTAAATTATCATTATTATGGATTTTAGTATATTTTTTTTTTATATTTTTCTAAAAACTCTTTAAAAATGTGTAATGTTTCTCCAATTTATTTAATTAATATAATAAATAATTTAGAATATTTAAAATAATATATATATATATATATATTATAATTTATATTAATACATTTATTATTACTAATCCTAAAGGTCGAATATAATAATATTTTTGTTGAAAATTGTAATTCTCAAAAACCATGTTTTTCTTTATGATTGAGGGTTTTATTTTAAATGTAATTTTTCTACATCTGGGAGTTGAATTTAGTAAATTTTACTCCATAATTAGAATAATAATCGTTTATAATATCAAAACATTTCCATCAATTTTTTTACAAATAGGAATTTAGAAAATAGTAAAAATTAACTATAATATTTAATTATAAAATGGGTTTACCATGGGTTAAACTAACTGTATATGGGTTAAAATGATCTAAATGCTTGTATGAAATATATTTATATAATATTTAGAGCATAAAATTTATAATTACTAATAATACTTCATTTTGGACCCTTTTTATGTAAAAAATGTGGGTACATCGTTTTATATTCAAAAATTACATGTGTCCCACTCACCTAACTTATAAAAGAAGACCACCTATTTTGTCTTCATCAAAACTTAAATTCCATTATTTAAAAAGTAACTACCCAAATCACTTCCCAAATTAAATACCCTAATACAATAAACATTTGTTCATTAATAATTCAATTATAGGAATAATTTTTGAATAATCCTAAATTGGTGGTCGGATGAGAGGTAAAATTCATAACTATATGTGTTTATTTGATTTCCTCTTAAAACTCGTCAAAATGTAATTAAATTATGAAAATATAATAACACCATTATATAAATATATAAATAGATGTTATTATGATAATGTAATGGCCTATATATATACATATTTTATTCCCTTAAATTAGAAATAATAATGTCACTAGTGAGTATGATGGACTAACGCATCGTGAAATGATGTGATATGTTTTCCATTAACAACCCTCATGGATGGGTTTGAATATGGGTATAATGAAGTATATTATATTTATAACAAAATTATACATATTGAGTTGAAATATCATATATACCTTTTTAAAGATGATTCAGTTGGAGATATGATATCATTGCCTGTGTGTACAGCAAACTACTACCTTACAAAAGGATGTGATTCGTTTTTCAAAAATTAATTACATAGAAGTCAAAATTGTTATCATTAATAAATATTAATGATATACACATATATATATATGTGAAATAATTTTTCTATCAATTTTGTATTCATCATTCTTAAATTAAAATATATCACATCCATTATGACACTGAAAATGGTAACATCGATCGTGTACTTGTGGACTTCCACACTCACAAAGTGATTCAAATCTCTTTTCATCACAAAAAATCAAGGATGATATAAATATGTATGTTTAAAAAATGATTTATATATTTTATAATTAAAATTATGAATAATATGATAATATTTACCTTCTTTTCATAATGACCATTTTTAAATGGAAATGTTACTAACGCAGATGTATAACCAATCAACTCCATGATTATAACATAGTAAATTTTCAAAATTATATTTCTGGATTGGTTTTAAACATATAATTGATGTATTTAAGTGATATTTATTTCATGATTATATTTGTGTATATTGTTAAATAATGACCTTTTTTACCAGACTAAACCATTAAAATCCATCTTTGACACAAAATCTTAATATGGGCAAAACATCAACAGTAATCTTAATTGATATAATGATTTTGTATAAAATTTTTATAACCAAAATAAAAAAAATATAAATTGTGAAAATTTTGTTAAGAAATTAAATAATTAACATAAGTTTATTTTTTAGGAAGTTAATGAAAGAATGTGATGATTCTAGATCAAGGAAGGGGATATTGTCGTAATCTCCTTTCATTAAGGCCTATTTTGATGCTGTGAAACTATATTCTATTATGTGGTGTATAAACAACCCTTTTGACATGTTATATAATGATTTTATCTATTTTCATAGTATTTAGAGTATATTTATTTTAGTATTTCATGGGGATTTTCATTTTAATGTTTCTAAATCGAATAACAATATTTCTTCAAGAAATTTGTCCTTTAAAATTTTCTTTCGAACTACCATTTTCATCGATGTCCCTATTTTTATAATTATTTTATAATGGACATGAAAATATTTTGATGGGAATATTTAATTTGAATTTTTTCAAAAAATTGGAATTTTTGTAATGGATGTTTGACTTTCTTTACAAATTATAAAAGGAATGTTCTTTTTTAACATATTTGGTGACAACTATAATTCTTCTACAATCACTATTATTTGAATTTTGGATTCCTTTTCCATCAATAATGTCTTATTAAATAAAAATACCTCATTCCAATTTTATGGTATTTTGTTTTTGAGTAGTAGTTCTTTTAAATGTTTTGATATTTTAATATCTAGAAAATTTTTCTTATGGGTGAAGATAATATTTTTGGAGAATGAGGTTAAGAATTTCATTATTTTAAGTGTTATGATTATGTTATAGTTCATTGATATTATTTATGTTAGTGGGTGGTTATGTTATAAATAAGGTATGGATGATTACATTATAAACCATGGATGGATGGTAACATTATAAACCAAGGATAAGTGGTTATGTTATAAACCAATGATAGGTGGGTCTATTATAGCTCTCCAATTCATTAGTTATAAAAGTCGACCATATGGTTATTCTATTGTATGAGTTATAGGGATAATGATATCCCAAAAAACCTATATTATTTATCTATTAATTCTATTAGATTTAATGATTTTATTTGATAAAAAAGATAGTGTTTTTCATCTAAAAGTTATATAATTCATTCACTAAAATCACATTGAGATAAATGATAAATATTTTATGAGTTTTCATGTCATCCATAAACTAACTAAATTCATTATTTTTTACATCCCTTTTTTATATTTTTTTATCATTCCATGTTTTTAATTAAAAATCATTGGCTTTATGGTTGGGTAAGTGATAGGAAGAAATCAAACATTATGTCATGAATTATTTTCATGAAAATAAATCATTTTCTTCTTAAAATAATAATATTTTTGAAGAAATGGGTATAGATCTAAAGCTTTCACACTTTATTATATGCTTATATTATGTATGATTTACAGAGTAATTCTCTGAAACTATAAACTAGAAAAATACTTAAATGCAAAAGAATGAATTAATGAATTGAAACTCATTATTATATAATGTTAAATGATGGATTAATACAAAAAATATCCATAATATAAGATTATATTATTCAATTGATTGAAAATGTTTATAGATTAAGGAGTCAATTATTTTTAGAGATTGTGGGACCGAGCTTCACATTAATAATGTCTGAAGGACACTAAAATACCCTAAGAGGGGAGGGAGAAATCTTGGTGTAAAATTTAATTTTTTATGTAATTAATATTGTCCCTATGTTGGTAGGAACTCGTTAAGTCTATTTTTTAGTAATGTTTAGTGATTTAAGCATTCACACATAGAAGGACCACACAATAATTTTATGTGGTTAACCACTAAGGGATAGCCTAAGGAGAATACACTGATAGGTTTTGTTTTATACCAAAGTCCACTAATTTTCACTAGTTGTGGATTAAAAAAATATCATTTCCACTCATTTCTTATCACAATAACATTAAAAGATTTTATGGATAGCACATTATGTCTCTCTGGACACTTCCATTGGCTCCCCCTTATTCACTTCCTCTAGAAGACCCAGAGCACAGTTTATCAACATGATGGTCACTTCAATTGATTTTATTCAAATCATGAATCTTAAACTATATATAGATGATCTGTTGAATTCTAGTTTTATCGTATATATTTAATATACATTTCCACAAATTGTTCATTTGCAAACATGTCCTTCGTAAACTTGCCTTCTTCCTCTATGTACTACACTACATTGCCTACTTCGAGTGCTTCTCAAAGAACCTCCTTCCTCATACCATCTTGATTCATGGACAATTTTTTCCTCCACTAACCGACTCTCTTTAATAGATTTCATGAGCTTCCTTTTCATATTTCCTCATTCATACTGACATTTATTCTCGAAAAACACTTATCACATCACCAACATCCACCGAATTTCTAATAGGAATATCCTTTTGGGGTTTTCTTCTGCTGAAATACTCTATACTTCACAAAATTCCTCCAGGATTTTTAATATCCATGTCTAGCCCTAATGAAGTGATTATTGATCCTTATATAGAAAAATAAATATGCATAATATTATAAATTTAGATTTAATAAATATTATATATGGATCCGTCTTTACCACGTACTCTACATCTCCCTCAAAACATTTTCATTATGATGTCTACATACTGCCTCTCTTCCTTGGAGGCAGCTGAACTATTCCACGAACCAATATATACCTTGTTTTCTCAAATGAAAATCGATCCAACGAACAAGCCCTTCCATGAATAGATATCTTTCTCATTTTATAAAATTACAATTCATCCAACAAAACTTTTTCCTTCATCTAATAACAAAGAATATACTTGTTTCCAATAAAGTCAAGGATGCATATTTACTTGTATTGGCATAAGAAAATCAAATCCCCATGATAGAGTACGGAGTTCTTTCAAAAAAAGAATAAATATGAAATTAGAACTCAAAAAGATATGGTTTTTATTCACCAATACATGTGATATATTATTTATTGAGAAAAATGAATACTTCCTGGAAATCGTAAATAGTGATATGGATAAATTATAAATTTTATATGTACTTAGAAATAAATTTAGTGTAGCTAAATAATTTTTTTCATTTTCATAATTTTTATTTTATTGTTATGATTTAATTGGTGGGTATTTAATATATATTTGAATATTGATGCTAAATTTTAATTTTATAAGGCCTGATTAGTATGTGAAGGATTCAATATAATTCAAGGAATAGCCTATAAAAATATATTTCCAACATTATTTTGGTAAAAATTTATTTTATTCCACATTCCATAACAATAATCTATGGTCATTAAATTTAGATGAAAATTTTTAATATAACAATTTATAATAAAAAATGATCTTAATATTTCTATAAGATCCATGAAAAATTATTTTTAACACCAAATATTTCCAGTAACGTATACAAGATTCTAAGATAAGTTTATCGTTTATAATAAGATCCATTATCATAGAAAATTTACATTGATGAATCCATTAGTGATCATAGATTTATTAAGATCAGATGTGGCCCTTGTTATTATAATAGGTTGGTGGGTTGATGATAGTGTTCCAAGTCAAATATTCTAATAACATATAGAAAACAATTATTATGTCTTACAGTTAATTAGGGAAAATATGAAAAATATTTCCCCAAAAATGAATTAACTTAAAAACGTGTTTTAGGGACTAAGATAAACTAAGGATGATCTATGGGGTCTTTTAGATCCTATCATCACATGATAATTAATAATGTATTATATAAATAAAATATAAAACAATTATAGAGCTAACTATTTCCTTTGAAACATTATATATAATCCATCTTGGTTGATGGTTTAAGGAATGATATGAGGTTATTATGATAGATATATTCCAAAATTTTTAATTGTTTTTATCTCTCATATATTCCATGATATTTATAGAGATTGATATCTATTATGGGTAAATCATAGTTTCAAAATATCAGAAATAATTGGGAGAACTATATGAAGTATAAGTCTAAACTTTTTGATGATTTGATAAAGTGTAATTGATAAGTTCTATGTAATCAATGAAATGGGAATTCTCTTAGTTAAGAGAGAAAATAAATAATCTTCCTTCAAACTAATTTAATTCATCATCATAGATTATATAATATAATGTGAATATTATTAAATCCATTATAGCCATATTAAGAAATACCAGGTACATTATGACTTCTAATTCAACTTTAAAAGTAAAATTATGAAATGATTTATTCAAGTTCATGAAATTTATTGTAGAATTAAATATACTTTCAGAATATATATATATATATATATATATATATATATTAATATTATTATTTTCAAGATACTATCTAATAATTAGAATAAATGGCATAAGAAAAATGGTATATTCTCAAGGATAACACCTCCTATGATTTCTGGAAATAATAGTGAATTCATAGATATGAAGAGTATTCATAGAAGCTCATGGAAGGTTGTCAATCTATACTCATGCCATGAAAGAATATTATTTATTATGTTAGGTATGTCAAGATGATAAATTTTAATAGTTGGTAGTAGTGATAGTCATATTAGACCAAATTTATTTCTAGATAACCAATAAGTTTTGTACATTAAATTACCAAAATAGTACAAATATATTTTCATTTAATTTATTTTTCTGTATTTTTACATCAAAATGTTATAGTATTCCCCAAATATAATGAGAAAATTTTAATTTTTAAAAATATTCCTATAAGTATATAAATTGGTTTATATATCATATTTATGATGGAACATGATGTTGATTTAATAAGGTTTTCCATATGACTTTTCCATTCCTTCTTGTTTTGAAAATCACAAACACCTTATCTTTAAGGAAAATTTCTTTTATAAAGAAAATTGATTTTATAAGGAAAATTGATTTTATAAGGAAAATTGCTTTTATAAGGAAAATATCTTTTATAAGAAAAATAGATTTTATAAGAAAAATTATCCTTATCATATCTTCATTATCTATATCCATATATATCTTAAGTATTATAATCAGATTCATTTCTATATTCTTGGAATCGTTTAAAACTATGATGTAAAGTATTCTGTGTTAGGTTCTGAATTCTAGATGAGAACTGTAATGAAGTTCCACTCCAAATTCTGGATATGAACTCTAATAAAGTTCCACTCCGAATTCTGAATACGAACTCTCATGAAGTTCGACACCGAATTCTAATGACAAATTCTGATTACAAATTCCCATTACGAATTCTGATGACGAATTCTCCTTCCGAATTCTCATTCCAAATTCTCATATTAAACAAAATCTGATCATTTTTGCTTACACTCTGAATCTTCACTCCATACCTTTTAACTAATCTTGAAACGATGTCGTACTTTCTGTTATACTTATTCTGTTATAAAACTATGTCATCTATTCTGTTATAAACAAACTGTTGGCTGAGTTACACGAGTACAGGTCCCTCCAATTTTTAAGGGAAATGTGACCGTTAGAAAGGAGGTCGACCGAGCCTATAAATAAGAGATCTTTTGAAAGATCTCGATATACGTGTGACATACAATGATGATGATCTATCTAGAGAGCACACGCTACTAAGGTGATTTCTAGAGAGATAAAGTTTTTCATGCCTTGTGCATACTGAAACGCTCATTCAGTTTTTGCTTCGTGCGACTCCGAATATTGGTGATTACATTCGAGGACTTCTGGGAATAAGAAGATAGAGGTACCGACTACCTTAAAGTTCGAGGGCTTCCTTGCTGAGGAAGACAGAGGTTCTGACTACCTTAAAGTTCGAGGGCTTCCGTGCTGAGGAAGACAGAGGTTCCAACTACCTTGAAGTTGAGGGCTTGCGGGGATAGCAAGACAGAGATTCCAATCTTCGTATCGAGGGATTACCCTAGTGTGAGTAAGACAGACTTTCTTGAAAGTATAAATCAAGGGACCTTTATCTAGGTTGTTGGATACCCTTCTCTTTGGGTTAAAAGACTTATATCGTGTTACTTGTAGTTTTACAACTTATTTGTTTCCGCTGCATATTTTATTGTAAAGAAAGTATAACTTTCTTATATTTCCTTATGATTGTACTCTGATTCATTTAGATTCTATACGCTTTAAGGTAGAATCTCATATTGTAATCATTTGTTAAGTTTCAATTTCCGGATCCATATTTCTGAAACCTACTTTCTGAATCTCATTCCAGTTTTAAGCAAGTGCATAGAACTTGAAGTTTATAACTTCATTCCTTATTCCATTTTATAAATTGGTGTTAGAGGTGTTGTGAATTTTACTAGTTTAACTTTGTTAAACATAGAAGTTCCCTTGTCTAAGGAATACATAGTTATTCGTATAAGAATTAAAAGGTTTCAAAGGAAATTTTTAAAGTATACAATTCACCCCACCCCCTCTTGTATATTGAGCATCTAAATCATTATTTCGATCCTACAATTGGTATCTGAGTAGGTATCTGAAATACTTAGACTCAAGTATAAGTTTTTCTTACTCATTTTCCTTTTTTCTGCATGCTTTCTTAGAAAGTTCTTTGTCATTCTGAACTCTGTCATTCCAAACTCTGTCATTCCGAATTGTCATTCCAAACATTTTGATTATGAACTTTTTATACTAACATGTTTGTGTGCCGAAGGTTATTTTAAGTATGGAATGAATCAATGTTGCCTCCATTGACAATCTAAATCCTACAATACCACCAATATTTGATGGTAATGACTATGAGTACTGGAGAGATCGAATGAAGACTTTTGTTATCAATACTAGAGTGGAAAACTTTGTAATGCTTACTGGAGATTATAAAATTCCGGATAAGGAAGTTAGAAATTTCACTAACCATGAAAAGTAAGAGTATCAACTCAATTATAAGGTACGCAATACCTTAATTTGTTCAATGAATAGAAATATATATAGGCAAATTTCTTCTTGTGAAGCAGTTAATTGTATCTGGAAGAAGATAGAGGTTACACACTTTGGAACTTCTAAAGTGATTGAGACTAGGAGAGCTATGCTTAGAGCTGATTACCCTGGATTCAATTTTCCTTATGGTGAACCAATCTGTAATGTTCAACAGTGATTTATGACAATAGTCAATAGCTTATAGTCTATGGGAGATAAAGGTTTAGATAATGAAACTCTTGTGGATAAGATAATTGATATTATGCCAAATGAATTGGAATCTAAAGGAACAACTATAGATGAGAACAGGAAGGTCACTCAAATTTCTCTTGATGAGCTATTTGGAACTCTTCTCCGACATAAAAACAAGAATGAAGAGAGATTCTAACAACATCAAAAAGAAAAATGGAAATGGTACTATTGCTTTTACAACAACATCAAATGAGATGAATGCTAAGACTCCTGAGAGTCTAACCAGATCCAAGTCTAAGAAAGTTATTTTTCAATCTGAATCTAGTGAGAGTGAAGTCTCTGAAAATGAGTTAGAAGTTCTTGCTCGAAGGATGATCAAGATAGCTGGATAGAGAAGTTTCCAATCCAAGTATAAGAAAAAGGAAAGGAAAGATAGGAAATATGGAGAATACACTTATTATGAATGCAAGAGAGGTGGACTTATTAGACCAGATTGACCTTTGCTTAAAAAGAAAGAAAGGAAAGAAATCCATTCTGAAAGGAGCTGAATGAAGTACTACAAAGCCAAAGCTAAGAATTTTCTGAAAGCTAGTGATACCAGGATTTCCAGTGTTGGTGACTCTTTAACGGAATCTTCTTATTATGAATCTTCAGGATAGAAGAATCTTGGTCTTATAGCCAGACTACCTATTAACAATCATTTTTTTATGGATAAGGTACGAAATGCTGAATCATTGACCAATGTTTCATTAAATTCTAATGATATAGAATATTATAACTATTCTGATGAAGAATCCTTTTCTGGTATAGAATCCTCTTCTAATGAAGATAATACTTTACCTACCTATGAAGAAGTTTCTAGGTTTGCTGAACTTCTTGGAATTGAGAATTGTAAACTCAATAAAAAACATGGTAAGGCAAACTCAATAAATTCTATCATTAAAAAATAAATATCAGATCTTTCTAAAGATCATTATAGTAAAAATACTGATTTTGAAAGTATTTCAAAAAATCTTGAAGAAGTAAGTTTTGAGAAGAGAAAACTTTCTAAAGAGTTAGAAAAAGTAATTTTTAAGAAAAGCATTTTCGAGCCTAGCTCTAGTTCTAAAGCTAATGATCTTGAGGATAAAAACATGGTTATAAAACTCATGTCTGAAATTTTTTCCTTAAAGAAGTGTTTATCAAACATTACCCATGGTAAGGAAAATTTTGATAAAATGTATTCCCAAAGCCGTCCTTTAAGAAACAAATTCGGATTTGGTTATACCCATGCAAAAACAACCTTTAGTAACAATTATTTTATTCCTCAAAGTGTCCCATTTTGTGTCAAGTGTCAATGTGGTGGTCACTGGGCAAAGAGTTGTTCCTTAAAAAAACCCAATATCTAGGATTTCACAATGATTATTTCTCTAAGAAGATGTGGGTACCTAAAATATTGTTATTTGGAAATCTTCGATCCAAACAATTTTGGATTCTGAAAGTCTAATTCTTTTCTTGTTTTCAGGAAAATAAAAAGAGTACCAAAAACAATACATGGTATATTGATAGTGGATGTTCATGGCATATGACTGGTAACAAAAGTTATTTAGAAAAGATTATCAAAACAAAAAGAGGAAAGGTAACTTTTGGAGATAATGCTAAGGGAGAAATTGTTGGTATAGGTTATATTGTTCTTCTTGGTAAAACGTTGATTTCAAATGTTCTTTTTGTTAAGGGTCTTAAGCACAAACTCATTATCATAAGTCAGTTATGTGATGAAGGATACTTTGTGAATTTTAGGAATGATAAATTCTTATTTCACAATTTCACGGAAAAATTTATTCTCTCAGCTAATAGGCAAGAGAATGTTTATACATTGAACCTAGAAGACCTTAGGAGTCAATATTTACCTTTCCTAAGTGAAATGTAAGATCATTCCTGGTTATGGCAACGAATATTAGGTCACTGTAACCTTATAAACTTATGTAAACTCTCTAAGAAGAAATTAGTTAAAGATATACCGGAGCTTAGGTTTGATTTTTCTAAAGTTTGTGATCCTTGTCAATATGGAAATAAACATAAATATTGTTTTAAATCAATCGATGAAGTCTCAACAACTGATGCATTACAGTTAGTGCACATGGATCTTTTTGGTCCAACAAAAACTAGAAGTATTGGAGGAAAATACTATGTGTTTGTTCTAGTTGATGATTAGACTAGATTTTCATGGATCTATTTTCTAGAAAAGAAGTATTAATCTTTTTCATATTTTAAAAGTTTTAGAGATCATGTTAAAAATGAGAAAAACCTTCCATTGAAAACAATTCATAGTGATCATAGAGGAGATTTTCAAAATTCTGATTTTGAATCTTTTTGTAGTAGAAAACGTATTACTCACAACTTTTCAGCACCTAGAACTTCTCAACAGAATGGTGTAGTTGAAAGAAGAAATAGAATTATTCAAGAGATAACTAGAACCATGTTGAGTGAATATTCTATAGCTAGACATTTCTAGGCTAAAGGTGTAGTTACTTCTTGCTATAATATAAATCAAGTTTTGATTAGACCTTTTTTTAATAAAACTCATTATGAGTTATGGAATGGTAGAAAACCAAGACATTCCTACTTCAAGGTTTTTGGATGGAAAGTATTCATTTTGAATACTAAAGATAATCTACATAAATTCGCAAGAAAATATGATGAAGGAATTTTCTTAGGCTACTTCACATCTTCTAAGGCATATAGAGTTTTCAATAAAAATACTTGTATTGTTGAAGAAACAGTGCATGTAAAATTTGATGAGTCAGATCATTTTGTTTTTAAACCATCCCAACAAAAATCCTCGGATTTATTTTCAAAAACTAATTGTCAACCTATGATAAGAGATCCTTCTGATAAAGAAAATGTTCAAGAAAATTTTTCTGAAACATTTACTCCAGAAGACTTCCTACCCTATGTTGATGAACATGTTTTACAAAAACCAAATCAGGTGTTCCTTAAGAATCATCCCAGTGATAGTATCATTGGTGATGTAAATCAACCTGTATGGACTAGAAGTTCCTTAATAAATGAAGTAGAACATCTAGCATTTCTTTCCCAGTTTGAACCAAAAAGTACTGATGAAGCTTTACGTGATGATGATTGGATCAAAGCCATGAAAGATGAACTAAATGAATTTGAAAGGAATAATGTCGGGACCTTTGTTGAAAGACCTAAGGAAACTTTTTTCATTGGGGTAAAATGGGTCTTCAGGAACAAATGTGATTACAATGGAGTCATAGTAAGATATACAGCTAGACTTGTTGCTAAAGGCTATAATCAGCAAGAGGGAATAGACTATGAAGAAACCTATGCTCCAGTAACTGGACATAAATCTATCTATATTCTACTTTCCTTTACAGCATTTTTTAATTTCAAACTTTTTCAAATGGATGTGAAATGTTCTTTTCTTAACAGTTATGTTCAAGAGGAGGCTTTTGTTGAACAACCTCCTATCTTTAAAGATACAAAACATCCTGATCATTATTTTAGACTTACCAAAGCTCTGTATGGTCTTAAACAAGCCCCATGATCCTGGTATGATAGACTCACTGGATTTTTGCTTCAAAATAACTATGTTAAGGGAAGTGCAGATCCAACCCTTTTTATAAGGAATGATAAGAAAATTGTTTTTATTGTTCAAATTTATGTTGATGACATCATATTTGGTTCTACTAAGCATTATTTAACTAATTTTTTTGCAAGTCTACTGAAATATGAGTTTGAAATGAGCATGATGGGTGAGTTAACCTTTTTCCTTGGTTTTCAAATTTCCCAAAAACCAGAAGGAACCTACATATCTCAACATAAGTATATTAAAGATCTTCTCAAAAAGTACGGTTATGACAATAATAAACGTATAAGTACTCCTATTAATACATTAAACTCTCTAGATCTTGATGAAGTTGGGAAACGAGTAGATCAAACATATTTTAGAGGTATGATAGGATGTTTACATTACTTAACAGCTAGTCGACCAGACCTAATGTTCTCAGTATTCTTATGTTCAAGATATCAATCAAATCATAAGGATTTACACTTAAAGGAAGTAAAAAAGAATTTTTCTCTACCTTAAGGGAACTATGGATTTAGGATTATTTTATACTTCGGGAAATGATTTTTTCCTAAAAATCATTTCTGATGATGACTTTGGTGGATGTAGAATGGATAGAAAAAGTACATCTGGAACTTGTCATTTCTTATGAGATTCTCTAGTTTTTTTTTCTTGTAAGAAGCAACATTCTGTAGCACTTTCCACTGTTGAAGCTGAATATGTAGCAGCTGGAATTTTTGTGCTCATGTGTTGTGGATGCAACACACACTCACAGACTATGGCCTGAGTTTTACTAAGACTCAAATTTTGTGTGATAACACAAGTTCTATTGCCCTAAGTAAGAACCCTGCACATCACTCTCATGGAAAACTCATAGATATTAGGCATCAATTTCTTAGGGATCACACACTTAAAGGAGATATTATTCTTCAGTTTATCGAAACGCAAGATCAAGTTGCTGATATTTTCACAAAATCATTTCCTTCTGGTAGATTTAAATACATTAAATAGATGTTTGGAATGATAACCGTAAGGTAATCTTTCTTAATTAACTTTTTGTTGAAAAAGTCTCCATATAGTAATAAAATCCTTTTCATAGGGGGAGTACATATTTTTGTTATTTTTTTTATGATTTTACACAAAATTTTTCATACCGAAATCTTCCTAATGAGACTGTCGTACTGAGACTTTCATAGTAAGATTTCCCTATTGAGACATTCGTAATGACATTCTCGTATTGAAATTCTTGTAATGAAATTTTCATACTGAAATTCTTGTAATGAATTTTCGTACTTATTTTTTTACTGAGCTTTTTGTAGCGAGTTTTGCGAAAAACGTCTTTTCTTAGTAAAGTTTTTTTTCGTAGTTAATTTTTCTTCAAGAAGAATATTCCCCATTACAAATAATCCTCCTAAGCCAATCTGAATGGTATAATTTCCTTACTCATGCTTTCATAATCTTACCTTACTAGCTGGTATTTTCTTATATTTTGTTTTCGAATTATAGTTTTCTGAAATCTTTATTTTAATAAAAACCTCAAAAGATAGGATTAATGTTTTTTTTAGAATTATTTTTCAACCGTCAGATCAGATCTCATTATTTTACAATAGTTCGATCAACTAAGAAGATGAACTGTCATATCGTTGCCTATTTAAAGGGGACCCAAAATGGTCTTCCCACATCGGTTTTTCAAGCTCAAGTGTCCCAAAGCTCTACCTCTCTGTTTTAAGACCGTTCTGATCTTCAGCAATCTCCATTCCTAACTTCTCAGAAGTCTTCAGATCCAAATGTCTGTGGAAGTAGCTTCTCAAGACATGTCAACCTCTAAGACGATTTCTTAGTGGTTAGTATATAAAGAAAGGTGAGTTCATCCTGATTTCTTCAACAATTACGATTCCATTATCTCCAAGAACATAAATCTCAATGGATTGGAAGATGTTGCTGTGTCCAAGACTGGGAAACAAGATGAAGTATTTTTTGAGTTGCTTTTTGAGTTATATGAGACGGTTTCCTTATTTAAGGAAAATGATAGGGAGAAATTATCGTTTATGTCTTATGGTAAGACTTATAAGTTTATTATTCCACGACGGCTAGCTTGGTAGGGTGACCTTTGAAGGAGAAGCCAAGTTCATCACTCATGTTTTTCCAGATTCAAAGGGAAGCTTCTACAAGGAAAAGACATTGAAGACTCTCAGACTGACAGATGACACGGCTCCGAAGATTTCTAGTCTGTATATGAATTTTTGGATTCTGGAATTATGGGTACAAGGTATTATCATACCGAGAAAGGGTGACAAAGACAGTTTAAAGAAGAGAGAGATCTATATTCTAGATTTTCTGATAAATATAAGGAATTTTAATCTGATGAGACACATTCTTATTACCATTGAGAATTTTATGAAAGGGAATATGAGATCTCAGATGGTAATGTATCCGGCAATAATCTTGAAGTTTATAGTTCGGTGCCTTGAGTCTTTCAAGGAGGCTTGAAAGTCTAAGCGAAGTGTTTGCAAATATATGTTGGTGAGTGATGATACCCTTAAAAGGATGGACGTTGCTTTAGACAAGAAGACTGGTGAGTTCCTTGAAATGAAAGTTCAAGAATAAGCGGTTCTGAAAGTTGTTGAACCTGATTCTTCAATGCCAGTGAAGAAGAAAAAGTTGAAATAAGTTGATGTTGAAGCATAGAATCTTAAATCATAGAATGTTCATTCTACACCTCCAAAACCTAAGAAGAATAAAGCTTATCCTGATGAGGTAGTTGTTAAATGGAGGGAAGTCAAAGAGAAAAGAGTGGAAGGGGAGCCTCAGTTTGGCTTGGACCCTGCAGATGCTAAGGCCTTTTAGGAAAAGATAGCGGATGAATTAGAAAGACAAGTGAAACAAAAAAAGCATAAGAAGAAGATGTATGAAGCTGAGGTGGTTCAGACTTTATTGAAGTTTATTGAGATGGCCTCCGAAAACATTCCAATCCTGAGATCTTTCTCTTTGGAATCTCTACCTGAGACTCCAAGAAGAAACTATGTCACTCTTGAGGAGGTAGTTGCTAAGCATGTTGATGAAGTTGAGCAGTTTCAGGAAGTAGAGGAGTAAGAAGCAGTTGCTGAAGGTAGTGGTGAGACCGGAGATCTATTAAAGCAGATAGAATATTATAAGGAGTCACCTTCGGAACATTTGTTGCTCCGAACATCATAAGGTGAGTCCTCTAAGATTTTCACTCCAGGGAAGGATGAGGAGAAAGGAGAACAAGAAGTAGCATATCATGCAGAGGAAAAACATCTTCTACATTATATTGTTCAAATGGTGAACGTAAAGGATGTTGCTCAAAAAGATATTGTTGATCAAGACAATGTTGTTCAAGTGTCTAATAGTGAACACAAAACTCCGGAACAAGAATCCATTCCGAATGTGGACAATGGAGAGTAACTTATTTTTGATACCCCAAGTTCAGTGGCTTTAAAGATAAGAGAAGTTGGTGGTTCAATAAAGAAGAAGGATGAGGAAATTGAAGAAGAAAATTCTCCAAGCAAAGTCTCGGTTTCAGAGTCATCTTTGTTGGGGCTTGAATTTGTTGTTCAGTCATTAAAGAAGTTGGTGGGTTCTATTCTGACCTTCTCAAGTATTCATTCAAGATGACAGATGCTCTAACATTCTTTGAATTAGAAAACAGACTCTGTATCCATGGTTATGGATAAATGTTTAGAGATAGAGGCTCAGTTCAAATCTTTTATTGTCGGCTATGAAGCCCACAAAAGGTCTTGTAAGAAAATGACTAGTTGGTCGAAGAAAACTGTAGATGATATGAGGCTCTTGGATGAATTCTATGATAATTTTAAAGATGCATTTGAGATATAAGACATGAAGTTAAATGATCTTACATCTTCCTTTGAAGAAAAATTGACAGTTGAGAAGAATTCCCGGATTCAAGAAGATAGATATCTGAATGGGAATCTTAATTCTGTTGCTCAAAGCTGGAGGAATGAAAGGGATCGTTGGATTGAGATTGAAGAGAAGTTGTTAAATCAAGAAAAAAATTTGAAAGCTCAGGAAGAAAATCTTGTATCCCAGGAAGAAAAGCTTGAAGCTCATAGTGCAAGAATAGTTGTGTTAGAGAAGCAAGATGAAGAAGAACACAAAGAATTGAAGAAGAGAAGGACTATTCTTGAGGGTCTCATGTCAAAGCAAAAATATCCAAAATAGACAAATCTGATCTTTTGTTGTATCTTAGCCTCCTTGTTTTTAATCATTCAAACTTAATGAAAATCTTCCTTGCTTGCCTCTTTTGTTGTTGTAACTAATTTTTCAGGTACTTTTTTATATTTTCTATTCCCTAGAATTCTTTTTGAAAATCACAAAGGCAGAGAAGGAAAAATAACCCTATCAAAAGGGGAAAAGGAAAAAAGAACCTTAACAAAGGGTGATAAAGAAAAAGAACTCTAATAGAGTTTATCTAAGGGGGAGATTTTCATTAAAGAAGATATTCTTATTCCTAATGAAATACAATTCTAGAAATCTAGAATATGATCCTTAGTGTTTCAAATCCTAAGGGGGAGTTAGTCATATTCATCAACCTCTATAAGCAAAGGGAGATAAGCCTTATTGTTTTCATTCTTTTTATAGTCTTTATTTTTCGTAAGGATGTTTGTGCATTCCAAAAAGGGGGAGATTATTGAGTCAATAAGGTTTTCCTTATGACTATTCCATTCCTTCTTGTTTTGAAAATCACAGACACCTTATCTTTAAGGAAAATTGCTTTTATAAGGAAAATTTATTTTATAAGGAAAATTTCTTTTATAAGGAAAATTTCTTTTATAAGGAAAATTGCTTTTATAAGAAAAATTATCCTTATCATATCTTCATTATCTATATCCATATATTTCTTAAGTATTATAATCTGATTCATTTCTATATTCTCTGAATCGTTTAAAACTATGATGTGAAGCATTCTGTGTTAGGCTCCGAATTCTGGATGAGAACTGTAATGAAGTTCCAATCCGAATTCTGGATACGAACTCTAATAATGTTCCACTCTGAATTCTGAATATGAACTCTCATGAAGTTCGACACCGAATTCTAATGACAAATTCTGATTATATATTCCCATTACGAATTCTGATGACGAATTCTCATTCCGAATTCTCATACTGAATAGTCATATTAAATAGAGTATGATCATTTTTTTGTTACACTCTGAATCATCACTCCGAACCTTTTAACTAATCGTGAAACGATGTCGTAATTTTTGTTATACTTATTTTTGTATAAAATGATGTCATCTATTCTATTATAAACTAACTGTTGTCTGAGTTAAACGTGTACACGTCCCTCCAATTTTTAAGGGAAATATGACCGTTGGAAAGGAGGCCGACTGAGATTATAAATAGGAGCTCTTTTGAAAGAGATCGATATATATGTGACATACAATGAAGTTGATCGATCTAGAGACCAAACGCTGCTAAGGTGATTTCTAGAGAGAAAAAGCTTTTCATGCCTTGTGCGTACTGAACCGCTCATTCAGTTTTTTCTTCATGCGACTCCAAATGTTGGTGATTACATTCGAGGACATCTAGGGATAGGAAGACAGAGGTGCCGACTACCTTAAATTTCTAGGGCTTCCTTACTGAGGAGGACAGAGGTTCCGACTACCTTATAGTTCGAGGGCTTCCTTGCTGAGGAAGAAAGAGGTTCCAACTACCTTGAAGTTGAGGGCTTGTGGGGATAGCAAGACAAAGATTCCAATCTTCGTATAGAGGTCTTACCTTTGTGTGGGTATGACATACTTGCTTGAATGTATAAATCAAGGGACCTTTATCTAAGGTTGTTCGATACCCTTCTCTTTGGGTTAAAAGACTTATATCTTGTTACTTGTAGTTTTACTAATTATTTGTTTCCGCTACATATTGTATTGTAATGAAAGTATAACTTTCTTATATTTCCTTACTCTTGTACTCTGATTCATTTAGATTCTATACGCTTTAAGGTAAAATCTCATGTTATAATCTTTAGTTAAGTTTCAATTTCCGGATCCATATTTCCGGAACCTACTTGCGGAATATCTTTCCAGTTTTAAGCAAGTGCATAGAACTGGAAGTTTATAACTTCATTCCTTATTCCATTTTTTCAATTGGTGTTAGAGGTGTTGTGAATTTTCTTAGTTTAACTTTGTTAAACTTATAACTTTCCTTGTTTAAGGAAAACATAGTTATTCGTATCAAACTTTAAAGGTTTCAAAGGAAATTTTTAAAGTATAAAATTCACCCCCCTCTTGTATATTGAGAATCTACATCATTATTTCAATCCTACACATAGATGATTCATTACCATCTAGGGTTATGGGATCATAATATATTTATATTTATTTCCATGATTATCACATATAGTGACCAATATGTAAAAAAGTTCATGATTATAACCCTTCCAATAAGAATTCAACATTTTTATGTCACATTAGATATTCATATATGTGAAAAAGTTTATTAGGTATTTTAAATTATTTTATTATTAATATATCTCTTGAATCACATTATTTTTTTTAGAAAAAAATCATGATAATATATTCTCATAGAGAATTGGTACATGTTCTATAAATCATATGTGATTTGGAATTATTGGATATGTTAAGAAAGGAATTATTCTATGTTATTTTATATAAAAAGATATATCTCTCCCTTTTATTTTAATAAAAACACCTAATTAAATCCATATCCCTTTTAGTTCAATAATGAGATCATTTCCAAACATAGAATAAAGGTAAATCAAGCATATATGGATATTAAATGTGTATAAATAAATCTTTATTACATATCTAAAATGAACTATATATATTACTATTATTATTCTTATGAATATTTTTGTTGTTAAGATATTAAATTCCTTGATTATGGGAAACATCTTGTGTTATTAGTCAATAATCATAAAAATTAGATAAGATCACCTAATTAAAGTGATAATGGGGCCTAGATTGTGACACACTATGTGTATCCAAAATCTCTATAAATTTTATTGAATTTGATATTATGAATACATATTATTCTCATATTCTAAAATAATAATTATTCAATTAACATTAATAAAAAATATTCAATACAGAGAAATTTAGGTTTAGAGTATATGATTTTAATACTTTATCTTAATCAAGTATGATGTAATAAATAAATACATATTTTTTCACTAGTTTCATGAATATATTAATATAAATTTTTTTAGTTGTGTGAAAAAATAGATAAATATTTATTCATAATTTTTTTGAATATAGTATTTATTTTCATTAAAAAATGAATAATATTTATACGAATAAATATTTTTTTATTTATGTGATGGAAAAATATATAGGAGTGAAATTTGGAAATGTTTCCAAATTGATGTAAATGATATATTTAATTTAACATTGTTTATTTATATATTTAATTTATTTATTTAACATATGATCATTAATACGGGATTTTTCATAGATGTTGTAATTATAATATTATTATTATTTAAAAAGGCTTATTAATCAGATTAAATATGTTGATAAATACCCTTATCTAATAATCTATGTCTATCACAAAGTATATGAAGTAAAATATATCACATTTACGTAAGATATACTTTTCATACATAACCTAATTCTTCCAATAATATTATCAATCCTAATGTGAAGTATCATCCCTCTCAATAATTTAGGGAGGATAAGGGAAGTCATTTTTATGATATATATTAAATGATATGAAGAACTAGGTTTCTTTTTATGCTGGAATATTAAATACAAGAAATTTTTTCCATGATTCATACGGAATGTGTGGATATACCTAAATAATTCCATTTTAGATACTCCACCACAATGAAAACACATCGATAGTTACATAAAAATTAAAAAAGATTATTAAAATGTTCTAGGTAATTATGTTATTAAATTAATTATATATAAAATTTTATAGATCCAATATATGATATTTTGGGTTGGTTTTCCTCAAATACATCAAATTTATCCATTGAAATATATGAAAACAAAAACTTAAGAACAACGCACCAATTCTAGTGAATCAGAAAACATTAAATAAAATATATTAATATGAATTACGTATATAATTTGATAAATTTAGTTGAACATGTTTTACCCTCATAGGATCATGGTCGTGAACATGATAAGACCTTAACATTGGTTATTCAGTAGTTCAACTATGTTCTATTTTGATGCACTCATGTATTCCATTACTAAAACAGGCTTACAGGGTAACATCCATTCACCATTACCAAAACGATTTATTATACAATTATGTAATCTTAACCATATTAAAAAGAATTATGATAAGTTGATTTTTGGTATTTCTAGGATAAAGGTAATTAATTTACTCTATCATATTTTTGTTTTACTAAACTTGTATTCCACCTATGATAATTTATTTATTTTTAAATATTAATTTTGTGAATCATTCTTGTATAGTAATAATTATTTCATAAATTTATTCATAAATCATCATCTATTGTGTTGGATTTTAAAAATCACTTTATACATTATGAAACATAAATTCATCTCAATAGCAATGAGATTTTTTTTGACACGATAAATTTAAAGATATTAATTTTATCGATTACAAATGAACATATGTAAATAACATACTTATTCTAGTGTAAAGTACATAGAGAAAAGAATTAAATTTTATTTAATATATCTCTAGATAATATTAATCATTTTAAAAATCATTTTTACATATGAACATTTTATTTTTAAAATAAATCCACTTTTGAAACAATTTATTATCTCAATAATCATGTTACATTATACTATGTATTTGGCTCATTTTGACAGGGAATGGATATGAACAATCCTATACTATTATTAACACTTATTAATATTATATGGTACCCTAGTTACCACCCTTTATGTACATGGTTTCTTGTATGGAAATATAATAGTGAACCTTGAATTGTTTTCCCACACTACCAATTTTTTATAGAATGATTTTCCTATAAATGGATTTACATTTTATGTTCTTCGCTACTTTTAATATAGTCTTGTCTTGGTGTCCATTTTAATGATTCATAAATATAAAATGATTTCAATGTAACTTTTTTTCATAACTAATATAAATATAACATCAAATGATTAACATATCACATGTTCATTATACCATGATTGTAGATTAATACAACTATAAACATTAATATTGAATAAATATTCCTATATTGATTAATATAAATCTATTTAATAGTTAATACATGTTTGATAATTGGAAAATACCAAGAAAAGTTTTGTAAATCCCAAATCGTTCATGGTTTCATCATTATTAGTTAATTAGTTAAAGGTGTGAAAAGGGACATAAATCCTTGTCCACATGTTCCTATTCAATATTTAATTAGGATAAAAGGTTATTACATAACACTTTTTATGAATGGTAAACTAGGTATCCCTAAATTATTCCCCTACTCCATTACCAAATTTGGATTGGTGTTACAAATATCCTTTTTATACACACATATACATATATATGTTTTTGAATATTTATAATTATTTTTTATTAGAATCCTAATTACTGTAATTATCATTTTGGTTTCGCTAACTAGTACTATGATACCCATATTTTCAATTGGGTTTATATAAATATTTATCTAATATTATTTTTTGTTCATTATGAGTTTTGTGAGTATCCATAATTATAAGACTTGAAATTTTAAAATTTTAATGTTTAGAAAGGGATTCGCTATTATAATTCAATATGTTGTCTATGAACTTTGTTATATCTTTTGGTTGTTATATCTAGATCATTTCGTATATATCTAGTTATCTAGTGTAATATTCTTGTACTAACCATGTGGGTTCCTCTTTTATAGAAAGTGTGGGATATATAGTCGTTGAAGTTTTTGGTAAATTGGGTGGGTAAACCATGTGAATTAATTAGTCAATAAAACATTTATTTTATTAATTCCTGTTTTTATTTTATTCTTAAAACCAAACCTATTCTTCCCCCTCTCCCCTATCATGAAAACATGACCCCCACAAATATATTTTTTTTGGCTAAACTCCTATGTGAAATCCAACCAGTTTTGGCCCAAAATTCATTCAATGATACCTACCAATTTACAGGTGATTTTTGGATTCATATTAATGGTATGATTTAATCCTCCATTATTATCCACTTCTATTTAATTTTCCCTTCCATTTTACATATACATAGTTTAGTAAAACCCTAGGGGTACTAGGATTGGCATATTTTTTTTGAATTTCTAATTTTAGAGTTTTTGTGGGAGTTCATGTTATCATTAGAAAATTTATACTTAAAGTAAACATATTCCAAATCATCCTCCATTGATTAAATTTTTAATTTCTATTCCCTAATATTTTAATTCATAAAAATATAATTTATTGATGTTTATAAATTTCTCATTAAATTATTTATCCCATTTTATTAGGATTTATTATGCCATGAACATGATTTAAAGGGGTTTATCATTTCAATATATTATGTAAAAATTATTTCAATTGGTGGATAATTATTATTTTTGTTTAAATTTCTTCAATTGTTTTAAAAAAGGGTTTTTAATATAGGGTAAATGTTTTTGAGATGTCAAAATGTTTCTTTTAATTTTATTTATCATTTCAAGTCGCAATTGAATTTACAAATATTGTTAAATTATTTAAATTATTTAAATTAATGTATAAGAATATGAAATTATTTTACCCTATTTGGGCAATGGAGTAAATTTACGGGGGGTATTAAACCCTTTTTATGGATAAATAATATTGTATTTTAAAAAAAACATAATATTGGTGTTACATTAAAATTTCAAGGGATACATCAAATGTGAATTGTTAGTATGGAGTTTTAAAACCACTTATTTATAAATTTTATGATTCAAAAGTGATTTTATCTTCATTAGGACCTGAAATAAAGTTATGGTTTGTGGTTTGGACAACACTTTTTAATTAATTTGGTTGATTCTTTAATTTTTTTTAAATTGATTTTTTTGGATGATATACTGGATAAGTTTCTGGAAAGATTTTATCTTTGAATTTAGTGTTTGTATTTGGAAAATATAATTTGAAATGAAAATTTAAAGTTTTGGGATAGAAACTATTTGAAATTCTGATACACTTCTAGACAATTACATGGTTTTATAAATGGAGTGTGTGATCCCTTCTTCATGACCCATTGAATTGTGAATTTTATTTTCTAGGTATTGAGTGGAATTCATTTTGATTTGTATGATTCTTACTAATGGGTATATGATCAAGGATATATCTTCTGAGGGAGTATGAAGTGCAGTTTATTTCAAATTTTTTGAATTTATTTATGAGATTTTTTTTACATTATTAACTAATATACTTAATTTTTTTCATGTCATCACTAGGAATATATTTAGTATCCTTAATGGGGGAACACCCTAGAATGCAGTTATTCATGGTCTAGGGTATGTTCTCACTAATCTGAGATGGATTGAATAGGAGGGGTTGTGATCCTTATGATCTAGATACATTCATTAATTTCATGGGTGAATGAATTCCAAAGATATTTATTTTTATTTAGTTTGATTGGACAATCTGTGGGGTGATAATTTTTTTTGTCTCGGTCTATGTTTTTTGTTTCTAGTATATGTTATATTTTTCTAGTACTTTGTGATTTTTCCATGATAGTAAATCCTTTTGAGAATAATTTAGGGGACATTATATTTATGATTTGTGTGTTCCCTCTATTCTTTATTTAATTATAGTTTATTGATTGGTTTACCTTGCATGTTATAATTCTTAATTGGGGACATGTGTGTTTAAATTTCACCCATTCTGGCCTATGGATTAATTTCAATTTTTGTAAACAAATTTATTTAAAGTTGTATTTCATCTTCCAAAATGAACATAGTAATATAATGTTTGTCTTAGATTTCATTCCTTTAAAAAAAATTCAATTATGTGTCGAAAATCATTTGGGTTCAAATGAAAGAAATATGGCTTTTCTAAATAGATTGAAACTGACAATTTAATTACTAAAATGGGATAGGATGAGAAAATGGATTTTAAGTGATTTTTGAATTTAATAAAAAATGGAAAACATAATTTTAAATTATATTTAAAACTTGAAAAACATGGTTTTATAAATAATTTATTTAATGTAGTGAGGTTGGTGGTGGTAAACCGAGAGCTTAAGTGCCAATGATTATATTATTATATCCATTTATAGTTCTTTGTTCACTTCTTTGAATCTCTTATAAGAATACATTGGCTCGGTGATTTGGGTTTGATTAATTTAATCTCTTTTGGAATGTTGTACCAATTAGCGAAATTAGTAGGACTCTCTTTGAATTTTATAGAATATATGGTGTGTGGAACATTATATGACATACCTTTTAAAACTATAAATTTTAAAAAAAAAATTAGGGATAATTAATTTCTATTTCTTTTGGGGTCCAAATAAAAGGCTTTTGGGGTAGGATTTATACCGTTTTCAGGGGATTAAGGTTGCGTAAATCTAACAGTTTATTTTATACATTTATTATCCAGTCTTTATTTAGTCTTGTTGATCCAATCTTCAGTATGAACATTCCCCTTATGGATTTTTCATGCCATATTTTTAGGAGAATAATTCATTTTTTTATCTTCTTTTAATGGTTAATATAATTCTAAACTATGTTCATTTGATACTGAGATAATGTTTTTCAGTCATTGGAAATTGTAAGCACATATCTTTTTGCGAGAATGTCATGTCATGTTTCGTGCCAAATGGCTTTCTAGTATGATAACATACAAATTTTACTGAAGTCATGAGTTATTTTTCTAGTGGTATCCTATTCTTCTATGAGTATCCCAATTATTATTTCATTATATTATGGTAATATTGTCTTAAAATATTTTTCATCATTCAAGAGGTTGGGCATGAGTGGCTTCTTGATATCCCCCCTTCTTGATGACACCTGGGTTACCTTGTGTTGGTTGATTTTGAATTTTTTTCAGTTTTTTATTGGATTGATGAGGACACATTAGTGAACTATAACATTTATGAGTATTATTTAGGACAACACTAATTTTTATAATTTAATATACGTAGGTAATTAATCCTAAAGGATTTATTCTAGGAATGGAGAACCCATATTTTGTCAAAAATCTAATTTATAGAAATGTTTTTAGGCTAATTCATGACTCATGTATTGTACTTCTACTATAATACCAAATCGGGCATGTATTTCTAATACATTTTTCTCAATATTTTTGCTCTATTTATATATGATTCTCAGTGATGACAGTAAATTACCCGAGTCCTTGTGATTTATATAATTTATGTTGTTATTAAAAAAGAAATCTAGTGTGTTTTAAAACACAGTTTCTCATTAAATACATTCTCATTTAAATCAAATAAACAATATATTTTTTATAATTATTTTTATTTAGGTTATCTTTTAATTTAAACTAAAGAATTTTATTAATTTTCAGTTTCTGAACTAGTTCTATCAGATGATAAAATATAGATTTATCCTTTATGTATGAATGGTTAGTTAAAATGTATGAATTTTTAAATGAGATTGATTTTTAAAATATTAGGATGATTTTGTTGAAATTTTATTTAAAATATTGGTTTTCAAAAAGTGAGTTATAAATCCTTTTCTACAGTCTGTTGACATAGAAGGAAAATGGGTCATTCATGAAATGGGAATTATTTTCAATACTTTGTTGGTAAATTAATTTTGGATTTTTCCTATTTTTGTGGTGGGACTATACAGTTCATCATTGGGGACATAAGTGAGTTAAATATTTTATTTATGGTGTTTAAAAAATTCCACCCTGTAATGTCTTGGAAGGGGTTTAATTATGTGTTTAATGAGATGAACCATAAGGGGGTTCAGATATCGACTAAGGTATACTTCAACTAATTGATGGCCTTACAGTGACTCATAATCGACTAACAAGGAGAATGTTTACATTGATCTTCAACCCTACATGAGAATACATGAAACAATATGTTTCCTTTTGGGGTATTTGGGCCTTCTAGAGTGAGTGTATTGGGTTTTAATTTTTTAGGTGATCTGGCACCTCATGATTCATTAATGGAGTTTTTTATACAAGATCTCATGAAGTCTTTTTTATTTGGTTTAGTGTGACCATTGTTTTCTCATTATATATTGGTTTATTTTATTTTTTCTTATGATTTTATTGTTTTTGTGATAAATATTCCCATATAATATTGAATCTTGTTGGCTTCCATGTTTTGTTGGTTATGTGTGATCATGGGTTAATTTATCTGATTTTGGGTGATTCATAGTTTCAACCAATGGTTTTGACCGTTGATTGTGGGTGATACTTATATCAAAATGATCTTTAATGAATTGTACATCGATTAACATGGGATCTATTCTTAGGTAGTGATGATCAATTTTATTATGATTTACGCTAGAGGGTGTCAATTCATTGGTAGGGTTCCTAGTGACGGTGTTAATGATTTTGAGGCCCTAATTTCCCATGTGAGTCCATAGTGACCATACATAGACATCTGGTGGTTTTATTAAGTCTTTTTTGTGGGATTAATATTTCTTTGAGGCTTCAATTTTGATCTTTTATGGGAGTTGATATTTGTGATGGTTCTACAAATATTGGAATCTTGGTCTATTTTTTGGTTTTTCAGTCATTCCATTTTAGATGGTTTTCATATTTGATCAAGGAATTGTGATCTATGTTGGTTATATAGGTGAGATATTCATTATTGGTTGTTTATCTCTTTTAGATTGTGTTTTTTTGACCCACCAATTTAGAATATGTAAAATTTCGGGCAAAGAATGTCTACCATAGTGCTCTTATATCCTTGTTTCTCATGGAAATTTGGTGAATTCAATATAGAAACATTGTTTGTTTTTTGAGTATGTACCTCAGTGGTCTTTAGGATTAGTTTTGGTTGGTGGTTTCTCCCATTGGGATATATCTTAGCTTCTTAATAATCTTTTACTTGTTTCTCAAGGTGATATAGTTTTAGTTACTTATTACCTTCAATCATTTACCAATGACTATCTAGTGGTAGAAAATTTTATTTTGGGGAAAATTGTTAGACCCTCCATTTTAATGGGTTTTATTTAGAAAATTATTTATTAATTTTTTGGGAAATTCAATGATTCATAAGTTTCGATTGTTTTTTTCATAAAATATTAAAATATTAATTGTTAAAAAGGGTCACATATATAGACCACATAGTTAGAAATAAATTTGGTTTTTAATATTTTGATTCTATCATAGATCGTGAAATTTTGTATGGTTGGTGTATTACTAGATTTCCTAGGAAGACACTTAGGGGTAACCATGAAGTGTTATTTTTTATGCATTGTGGGCCTCATGATCACTACATAATTTTGTAAATCATGTCGGTAAACCATTTTGAATTTACCAGTGAATAAAAATTTGATTTTTATTCAATTTAATTTTAAATTGTTTATTAAAACATATAATATACTTCCCCCTCTCCTATATCATGATCATGCGACCCCCCCTGTTGATACCCTATGCGTATGAACCTTCCTCTCATGAGCAATGATGATTTGGAAATTCATTATAATTTATATTTGATTTAGTGTTACGTATCTATGGTAAGGGTTCCTCGTTACTTCTCTAACCATTTCACCACCTTCTTAACTTCCCTTTAACCTCTCCACTTTTCCACCAAACACTCTAGATTCCAAGATTGACTGTTTTAAGGGTTTCGTAATTTTAGGGTTTATATGGATTTCACATTCTAACTAGAACATTAACCATTGATAGAAACACATTCTAGACCCCCTGTTCATTTATATGTGGTAGTATTGCTGCTCCCATTGTTTTTTATTTATTAATTTATTATTAAATATTATTTTTAAATATCCTACTTTATTAATTAAATTATAAATATATATTTTATCAGGATTTTTAATTGATTCCAAGTAAATTACCATTTAAAATTACTATATAAAAAGGATTTCATCTAGAGGATCACATCAGTTATTTAAAATATGTGATCAATTTTTTAAATTCTGTATTAAATCTAGAAAAAAATTATGGGCATTGTAAGTGTTTCCAATAATTTTGTAACTATTAATTTCAAGTATAAATTGAAATTTCTTGTGTTATTAAGTTATATTCCATTTTTCTTTAAATAAATGTTGGAATTTGATATGGTTTTCCAAATTCCCACCAAATATTGATATATCACTAAGAGGGGGTATGTGATACGATTTCCATTTTTGTTTCTTTCCTTTTGAAAAAAACTTTTTCGACATATTTACGATTTATGTCTATGATATAAACAAAAAAATTACACATCTACATGAAAAATATATTTTCAATGTCTACTACTTAATAACCGTATATACATCCTTGGAATAGTTTGGAAAAAATACAATACCACAAAATCCAATAGAAAAAAATAATTTTTTGTGGATAATTCATGTAAGATATACTCTTTCACTTATGTCTCACTATAATCAATTCAATAATTCATGTGTTTCTACTATAATAAATGATATAATTTTTTTTGTAAAAAGTAATAAATCCTCAAAAAGTTTGTTTTAATCATGTTACAGTGATTTCTAACCAAATTCTACTTTTTTATTTATTTTCAAAAATATATCATAACTTTCCTACTCAGAAGAAAGTTATAACATCACTTATTGACTTCGTACAAAATGTATTTTGATGTCATAGATCGATTATTCTATCAAATAAATTAGTTCAAAAAACAGATAACAAATAACAATCATTAAAAAATCTAAACAACTTAATAAATTCCCCAAACAACTACATCTACTGACTATGTTTGACCTAGTAATGGTTGGTATCAATCCTTTTTTATGATTATTTTTCGGATATATATCATAAGAAAACAATGTATGGAAATATTTTTCACTCTTCTTTAGTTATATATCTATTTCTAAATTTTTTTATGAATATTATAAGTATTAAAAAATTTAATATATATATTTATATCTATAGGTGTTCTATGAGATGAATGGGTAGGAATTTTTAAAATTTTCCTGCATAAAAAAATTTCTCAAATCCTGAATTTCCCATTAATTTCAACACTATAATTATCTTCTTCAACACTTATCAAATCCTCTCAATTCTTATTGATGTATATATAATTTTCACAAAACATTATCTGTCATTATACTACATATCAATTCCTCATTCTCACACTAGGGTCATTCTGATGTTGTTCCTCATTATGATGAAATCATACTGTCACTCTGATTTTCATGTCCCAAACAAAAAAACATTTATAATGAGGATTTCACATTATAATGTTTTGTACCAACTAAAAAAATAATGAATTGACATTCTAGATCTTTTTACCAAGTGAAAAAATCTTCTTCTATATACATCATTAAGAATATTGTAGGATTAAAAATTCCCCTTAAGACAAGATGTTCGTAGAAATCACCCCTTTGACAACACATTTCCAATATCTTTAAACTATTTCTCATTTTCTTAAACTTTTTTAATCATCCTCAGAATTTATTTGATGCATTTATGTGTCTAGTTATTTTTGGTATCAACCCAAATTTGATGAATTGGTCATTTATACATTTTGATGCATTGGTAACATAACTTTTTTGATGATTCTTAACTTAATTATAAGAAATAAAAAAATAGGACATCTTTTTCTCTTGACCCAATTGAATAAAATCAATATTTGTTTAATCTTATGAAAATGGTTTAATAAAAGGATTATCTATAAAGAATTCATTGGTGATAATAGTTTCCACGTACTAATTGATCCCAATAACTCTAGTAACTCTATTCTTCCCCCAATGCGTCTTTGATATCGACAATGTATATAATGGATTGGTGTCCGTGATACTATGATGGATCTATATCACACCATGTCTGTTAGACCACTGTTAACAGTTACTAATTTTCTTCCTCCACACACATCTACTTGTACGATGACATATTCATGACTTTGAGAACATAATTATTGACCTAGAATTTGTTATCATACATGGAATATTTTCAATGAATTCCAATAATTTCATCACCTTTGATATTTTCATCCAAACATGAATCTGATTATCACTACATAAAATGACTTGATAAAATTTTAAATTGTTATTTTCAAAGAATAGATCCAATGTTTAAATTAAATCATGATTTCAAAAACAAAAACCATAAAATAATCCTCATATTTTTTATAAATACATTTTGACTCTGATACACCTTCTCATACTTATCAACACTTTCATTATAGTTTAATGGTTGGTCTCAAACATAACTCCTTTAACCGAAATTCATCAGAATAAAAAATGATACTCTTGAACATTCATATCAAGATTAAATCTAATATTTTGATTATATTAACCCTTCCATCCAATTAACAAAACATACAAAGTTACTCTATTATTCAATAATAAAAACAAAATAAAAACAATCAACACTAACATCATTAAGAATCCCAAAACAACATTTAGCCAACTTGGTCCCAACAATGTCACCATTTTTTTCAGCCAAGGATCATAAATATGAAAAAAAAACTAACTCATGAATTGGATTTCTAATCAATAATTCTAAACCTACTTGTTCTAACTAATTGTAGGAAACATGATTAATTTACTTCAAAACCGTGTTGTCCAAAAGTAGATACTTATGAAACATTATCAACATTCACCATTCAAAGATTATTTGTATTTCACCATTAAAAAATAATTCAATTTCCTATGGTGAATGGTGTTCTACAAACATAAAAAAATACATATAAAAATTCTCATGCATACATGCTGAGATCATACCTACCCATAACTCCCACTACATACATGCTTACATAAAAGCTTTATCACATATCAATGTATATATTTTTCAAATTATTTTCTCCCATAAAAATACTATACATCGATTAGATGAGAGAGGGGATAGAAACAAAAACTACAAAATTGTATAGAAATAGGTTGGAAAACCCTGTTACACCATTGTTCTAAATATGATTCCCCTAGTAAGGGTTTTCTAAATATGTCAACAACTTGTTATGGTCTAGGAAAATAATCAATCTTAAATTCATTCTTCACCATCTGATCCAATTTTTAATTTGTAGGATGAAACAAATCCTATTTATATTTATAAAAAATAATGTTTCTAACATCCACCAATTTCCTCATCCCTGGATGAGATGTAAAAACTTAATCCTTATCTATAGAAATATTTGATTCTTTTTCTCTCCATGATAACTTGCTAAATTTTCTTCGACACATTTGTCTCAGACATTTATTCCTCAAATTATTTTCATTAATAATTCATATATAACATGAGTTATTTACATCATAAAATTGAAATAAATCACCATTTTTAAATTATACTCCTGTAAATATATTTCAACCTTACACTATTTTAACAAAAAACATATTTTTTAGAAGCAACAGAACCACCTTCCTCAAAATGTTCTGAAACACTCAACGAGTGGTGTTTCAACGTATCCAAAAACTATGTTTTCCTAAATTTAAAATTTTCTTCTCCAATGATAATAGATCCAATACCATTCATTATATGTGGTTCATCATTTCTAAATTAAACTATTCCTTCATTGAAATATTTATCATTCAAAAACAAATTCAAATGTCATATCATATGTGATGAGAACCCACAATCCAAGATTTGGGGTCTTTATACTATTGTTACTTTAGGATTATTTTATACAATAAGATTACTCCCCATACCTTAAAATTTCTTCTGATATAACTTTGGATAATTTTTATAAACATGTTTTTTAAGGTATCAAAACAAGATAAATTCTTTCTAGATGTCTATTTTGTTTACATCTTTCACAAATACATTCCAATGATTGGAGTCTATTTAAATCATTCAAAAAATCCTTCTCATTATTCGACAAAATAACATTATCAAATTTTTTATTTTCATAGGTTTCAATCCCCTTTAATATTCTCTTTTATAAATCATCAAATAGTTTTAATGTTGTCGATTAAATCAAAAAATAATTTTCAAATGCCCAAATCCACAAAAATATTAGAAGTATCCATAGAAAGAATACTTTCCACAATATCATCCATAATATCAGGAAATTTCAAAAATATTCTTAAAGACGTTTTTAACATTCACATCAAAACAATGTGGAGTCCTAAAATTTGTTTAATCAGATAAAATAATCTTCTTGAATTCATTATTCTTATTATCCTTTTCAAAAACAGTAAAAAAAATTCAGACTTATAATTTTTATATATTTATAAATTATAAACTTTTTGATTTTGGAGGAAGGCATGAATTTCCCAGCATTATTCTTTTTAGAATAATTTCCACCTTTCATTCCGATCATTGAAGGAAACTTCTGATCCTTATTCGATTCAGAATTTTTTAAAATTTCACCATCTTAAGAGATGGAATTTTAGAAACATTTAACTCTCAAATTATATTTATAATGTGTTTATTCAAAAAGTTAAAACTCTTATTCATTTAAAATCAACATTAAATCAATATTTTTTTCTGATAATTTACCTTATCAAGAAACTCTTTCAAACAATCAACCTCTTCTAGTACCTTTCCTCTCTCTCTAAAAAAATATTCCTGATTCTTTTTTTCTAGAACATTAATTATTTAACTTCATGATTTCATTTTTTAATTTGGTAATATTCCCCATGAATTATTTCAATTATCTCTTTAGGCGAAAACCTATCTCATCATCTTCTTCTTCAGAACTACTGCATCCAAATACATCATCATTTATTGTTTCAAAATTTTAGTTTTCTTGAGAAACATTATTGAAAATTTTAGTTTCATCTTCACAATCATTATCATTAGATAAAAAAGTTATTTTTTTCTTATGGAGAACATGTTATCCTTTCCATGTTTTTTGAATATTTTTCAATATGTTTCTTCTAAGATCTTCTTGGACCTATTTTTTCTTTATCACATTTTTCTCCATCACATTCATCCTTGTTATATTTTTGAGAAAAATTGGCAGTATGGTGTGCATCGTACCACAAAAAACACATTTTTGTAGTATCATTACATTAAATGTTCTTATACCTATTTTAATATTATTTGAAAAAAGGATAAAAATTTATCTATATTTTTACTAACATCATATTCAGATGTAGAATAAAAATATTCATCTTCATCAAGAATCATCATAAAATTTCCATTTTGGCACCCTTGAAATACATTTCTCAATCAATTTTTTTTGTTTCATAAATTTCTCAATTACCATTTCATAAATATGGATAGTTCTATAAAGGTAATCCAAAGATAGAGTTTTCCTGATCTCTATTCTCAAAAGATATGACATTACTACGAAACATATTAGAAGGAATCAATATATTTTCAACAATTGTTTAGTCTTCCATCATCTCACCATGAATACTTTTGGTACTAAAATTATAATTCACCCAAATAAATAAGTAAACAATAGATTCATACTAATCCATTTTGATATATTCATATTTTATCCTCCAAAATTGTAACCTTGTCTTCTTCACATGTGTTTTTCATTAAAAATATTCTTTAAATTATGCCAAAAAACCATTGGAAGTTAAAACATCCTTCACTCTATGAAACTCAGTTTCATATAGTGATGAGTATAATGAATTTATATTTCTTCCATCATACTTATGGTTTTACTTATCAGAATCTTCAAGTGGAGAATTCTCATCATGTGTAGGAAATCCTTATTAAGATGTTTTCAAAACATCAGACCCAAAACACGTAAGATATTCCATTTTATTATCATTCCGGATATAAGAGTTCTTATAATAGAATAATGGAATCCCCTTACTATTCCAACAATTTAGATACTCTATTTTAACTATATCTTCAAAAAATAAGTAATGTTAAAAAACAAAAGGAACCGGTCCTATGATACCCATTCTAAAGGGCCTTCAAAAATTGATTTATCACTAAGAGGAGTTGAATCAATGAAACATTTTTCTATTAAATATCCTTCATTTTGAAACATGATTTTCATCCTGTTAATGGTTTATCACCTTGATTTGAAAAAAAATCACACATTCACAAGAACACAAGTATTTACAAGGTTCACTATTCAATAAGAGTAGCTTCATCCATAGAACAAGTGTTATAATACAAGATTGTGTAATAAGTAATGAAAATTTTAATAGTTTTTTCAAAACATGTTATTGTTCCTCTTTATCAAATTTCACTTTAGAATATATTCGAATCATAACTCTTCACTTTCCAACCTAAAAGAATGAAGTGATTTCAGTTCTAGAATTTGTAAAAATCACAGTCTAATGGATTAGTTGGATTCCTTTTTCTGAAAAATAAGGTCATTAAATTGATTATAAATAATAATCTCAAAGAAATTATAAACCAAATCAATTATTCCCCAAAAACATATGTCAGATGACTCAGTCCAATTTAGTAACCACTAATTATTATCCTAACATAAGATTCTTCTCCCCTGAGATGTTTCTAATGAAAAATATTTTCGAAAATATTATTCTCTCCTGTTCAATAATTTATCTCTTTATAAATCTTCATTTGAACAATAATCACATAAAAATTTCAATTTATGCTCTTTTATTTATACGTTTCCCCAAGTTGAAACTGGCGATATTCTTGAAATTTTTCCAACTTTATAAAATTCCCCAGAACATGAATTTTCTATTTATTTTAACTTCATCTATGAATTATTAAAATCTTCTCAACTATTAAAGATTCTTATAAAAAATTATCAAATATTGTCACAACATCAACCTTATTTAGACTTCATAAAAATTCCTCAATATGATACGAAGTTAATTCTGATGTTGATCCTCATTAGGATGAAAATTTAGAGTCTCTATGATTTTCAGGACCCAAATTAAAAGACATAAGAACTGAAGACTTATCATTATGATGATTTATTTTAATTGAAAAATTAATTAAATTCCATGATTGATCTTCAAATCAATTGAAATAAAATCTTATTTTCTGTAACCATTATTTAAACATTAGTATTCCACAAAAACCCCCTTAAATAAGACATTGGAAGCAAGAACCCATTTGATGACACGTCTTAGATACAATATTATTTTTTCTCATTTTCATCAATTATTCAAATTTTCCTTGTACTATGTTAAATGAAGTATAGTTTCAGATGATTTATATGTGTCATCCCACATTAGATGAATCAGTATCTGATTTCTTTCGATGTAGTGGAAATACATGTTTTTTTATGAATTTTAACCAACATGTAAGAATGAAATATAATGAATTAATTTTAACTTGACAGAATTGAATACAAAAAAATATTTATTTTTTCTTCTGATAATGGTAGACAACATTGTTGATCCTCATATGGTTTATTGGCCCAAAAATTACTACGTGCTAATCGATCTCATAAAATACATTGACTCTACACTCATTATGATGCCTCATTGATATTGACATTGTGCCTGATGGATTAATTTTAGTGTTACTATGATGGATCAATATCTCACCGAATTCGATGGACATGTGTCCTCAACAAATTAAATCTATCAAACATCCAAAATGATGAAACAACCTTTGTTATTTTTCTTTCTATGAATCATTCAATCCAATGGATCATAATGTCTAGTTTATTGATCAATCAATACTTTTTAAAAAACCACTTTTGTAACTTCAAACTCCCCACTATATTATCCTTTATAAATTTCTTCTTCTATCATGACATGTTCTTGACTTTTAGAACTTATGGAACGACATAAAATCATATGTCTTATATTTCAATGTTTCTATGGAATTCTATAAATTCATAACCTTATATCATTCCATCCAAACCAAAATTTAATTTGCACCACTAAAAATGGATTGTCATCTGTTCTCCCTTTATTTCATAAAAATTGAACAAATGTTTCAATTAACACATGATGTTGAAAACATTAAAACCAAAAAAGAATCATAAAATTTCATGTAGAGATATTTATACTCCAATATAGCTTCTTATCCTGATCAAAACTTTCATTGATGACCTAATGTGAGTCTGAAACACAACATTTTTCAATAATCATGTTAAAAACCCAAGGATGATGAGCACTCTTATCATGATTTTATCTAATCTTATAATTATGATTCCCCTTTCATGTGATTACCAGGACATATATAGGGGATATTGTTTTCATAATGATAATAAAATAAAAAATAATCCACACAGGCTTCTTTCATCATCCAAATAAAATGTCTAACCAACTTGGTCCCAAATGGTTAATTCAATTTGGGAAATATAGAAAAGATAATATGTGTTTCCAGAAGTTTTTATAGTTTAACAAAGTTCTAGTTTTACGAAACTATTATCAAATTATTTACATGGTAATTCAATGTGATTTTGAAATTCCAAGTGTTAGAAATGTTTTCAAGATATCGTATAAATAATTTTGGATGTTGAAAAGTGGTTTAACCCTTATTGGGTCACGAAATGGAGAGTGGGTGGTATTTTATACATATTGATATTTTTTGATTAAGTGGTTTTGTCATTAAATTATTTATTTAATGGAGTTGAGAACCCCACTTTGGTAAAAAATTAAAATTCATTTATGGTTTATTTTTGTTTACATCTTTAAGAAGTTAATATAAAAAAATTAAAGATTTTTTGAAATAAATGAAATGCAATTTTTAGTCCCTTTTTAGAAAAACAAATTTAGAAAATTAAATGGTTCATTAAATGGTGTGTGTGAGACCTTATTGATTCCCTATTATTTTTTTTCATTGGTATGAATTTTCGTTTGAGAGGCATCCAATGTATTTTGGGTTTATGATGCGTGTTCATTAGTATGTAGTCCAGGATATCTATTATGATGGCGTAGAAGTTGAGATTTTTTCAAATGTTTATAATATGTTTATGTGATCGTTTACTATTTAAAAATCATATCCATTTTAATTTTGTTCTTGGATTCCTAATAATTAATTATAATACCTCCATGAGTCTATCCCCTAGTATGCATTAGTGGGTGTCTGAAGAATGTTCTTGTATACAGTGAGGTGGTTTGACTAAAAGGGGAGCCAACCCTTTCAGGTAATAACCTTCTTGGTTCTTATGGAGAAAATGTGTTCCATGTATTTTTTTCTCCATTTACTCTAATGATACAAATTGGGACATGAAAATATTAGTAGTGTCAGCATAGTTTTCTGGTCACTGGTACATGTTAGTATTTTTAGAGTCATGGTTCTTTTCCCATGACTCTATATCATTTTAACGATGACTTGAGGGACCCCATTAATATTGATTGTTTGTATCCCAATTATTTTTCAAATACCACTACCTGAATAGATATATTAACTTATATTATTTATTCATTATTGTTATTTGTTTGTATATTTGACTATAGATCTTTTCTACCACTTATTGGAATTTTTTTTTTGGAAATGTGTATTAATTTGTTTTTAAAATAATATCATTCTCTAACATTTGGGATGGGTTTTCTTTTATTATCAATTTTTTTTAATATGTTTAGAAAATAAATTTTCTTTAAGATCATTAAATGTGGGAAATAAAAGTAATTTAAATGTGAGTATATATGGTTGAAAGAATGTTAGACTAAGAAAATAGATTTTAAGATATTGATTTCCTTTTAGAAACATAAAATGGAAAAAAAAAATTAATTGTATTTTAAACAAGAAAATTCAGGTAGTAGGTTTAAATTGTTTCTACAAAAAGAGACATGTGGTGGAATACTAAGTGATTTTAGGTTTTATCCTATATTATTATCTCTTTTTTAGGTTCTTAGTTTTTTTCATGGACACTCTTGGGAGTGTTTATTGATCTGTGGAAGTAAGGTTATGTTTATTTCATTAAAAGTGGTATGTTGTTACTAATTCCTATTTTTAATTAATTTTTTTCACTTTTGAAAAATTTAAATCATGTGTTCCTATATATGATTTATTTTATCCAATAAAAAATTTACTAATTTTTATGGATGGAAGGTAGTGATATTGGATCATGGATAATTAAAATCCATATGGATGTAGATTTATACCTGTTTAGGTAGAGAGATTCTAGGATGATCTTATTGTTTAATATTTTCATTTTTATTAACTACTAATTTTATAGTAATTTTTTATTCTCAGAATGGTCATATGAATTATAGAGTGTTCATGTTGGATTTTGAGGATAAATTTTGTTATGTTGACACTCTGATTATTGGGTGAATCATTCTCATGTGTATTCATGTGATTCCCATGAACATGTTTCAATTTTGTGGGAATCAAAAATTTTATTCAAGCTGGTAGAGGATCAATTTGAGTGTCAGGTCTAATAGTGTCCATATCAAGTTTATTTTAGTAAATCCCAAAATTCATAGAAGTTAGATAGAAGAAGTTATTACATGACAGAAACCTCCAAATATATAGAGATAGTTTTCTATATATCTTTTTCCATATACTGTTACATGATTGGTAATAATTCCATGTTCGGTTGTTCAATGTTTTTGAATTGTTTTTTTTAAATTTTATTTTAAGAAGAAGTAATTTTATCATATACACCTAACTTTTTAATTTTGAATTGAGATATAATAGTGGTTCCCTATAGAATATATATATTCCCACACCCAATATGTAAATCTTGGTGGACATGTAGTTTCTTATGTTGCATTACATGTTACACATTATCAATGGGTATTCATGAAATTATTATCCCTTTGTGACATAGGAATCCATCTAAAGTATCAAATCATGAGTGGTAACATTTGAATCCTTGTTGTGCCTATGGAGTGGTTGAATATATATTTTCTCGAGTTGATCACAATAGACTTTTGGCTCATAGATATTTCTTTTTTTCTCACCTTAGGAAATGATTAGTTCACCTTATATATTTTAATTGAATTATCTTCTATTTCAAAAATTCTATTAACCTTATGCTAGTTTTTATATTTCATGATTTGGTTGAGAGTTTCATTTAGTTATTGTGTTGTGTGTTTTATCTTATAGTGTGTCTGACATGTATGTAAATATTGGGTAATGTTTTTTTCTAGGTCTATATATAAGTTGACCTAGATGTACAGGACACATTATTGAACAATTTTTGGAGTTTCTTTTTTATATTTACAACTAGGAACAACATGAGATTTAATTATTATTAAAACCATATAATTTTCACCAGCCCCTATATACATGGAGGTGTGCTCGTAGTCTTGTGTCTACCAAAACTGGTGATGTTCTAGGAATTAGTTCTGTTATTAAAAATGGTATCTAAAATTCTTATTAAGTTCATTTGCAATTTATTACATTAGGGTTTAATCAAGAGATATGATTTTTTGAAAAAAGAGGGTATATTGGTTATATACCTAGCTAACATAGATAAATAGGAAACATGACATACATGGCATGTTTAGGTGTTCTTTTTAGGCATCACATATAATATTGATATAATATCCTTTGTATATTGGAAAAAATTGGGTAATTTGATACAAATTTTATATCTATCGACCATTATTCACTCTTTATTTTTGTATTTTCATCATATAGTTTAGTGGCATATTAACACATGTGAATAACCTTGACCAAATAAATAATATATAATAATCAAATAATCATTTTCATGAAAACCTTTTGTGTAATTATCTAACTAAGTAATTTCACTCACATAAATGAAATTTATATGAGTAATTATTTATTCTCAATTTGAATATGTATTATAAATCATTGATATATTAAAAATTCTGAAGTCTATCAATGGTTTTTTCTTAGTGAGTAATTATATAATAGTTTTATGATTTGAATATATGACATCCACCTTATTTTTCAATGTAATTTTCCTTATATTGAATTGTACATGTTTATTATTTATACACTTTAAAAAAATTAATATGATTCATGTTTGGGTGAATACAGATATAATTGTTTATAATTTGTGTTTGATTATTTTATCTATATATTCAATAATGTTTGTTTTTAATGAATTCTACTAGTTTTCTATATTATAATATGTTATATATATATTACAATGGTTTATCGGGATGACATTTTACATTTCTCTAATTTCATGTTTTTTGAAATGTTTATATTTACCAAAAGTAATTATATAATTTTCTTTTAAATTTTGTATATTGGGAAACCTATTAAAAAATATTTAATTAAGGATAAAATAGGGGTTTAAAAAGTGTTTATTTTTTTAAATGTTCATCATTTAGTTGATTAAGTTGTAATAACATTTAAACTTTTGAATAATAAACCAATGGTTTTGAAAAAAATATATGGTATTTAGAAAAAATCCACATATTATATTGTAAAATTTTGTTGATCATTTTAAAAAATATATTTATATATACATTTTTTTATGATTCTTTTATTTTTGATATTTGGATTATATTTTTTATTTTGAAAATAGAATTTTATTTCTGAATAATCTATTTTTATGAATGTATATTTCAATAAATTTAATCTTAGTTGTAGGTTAAACATGGGTAAAAAATGGATATTTCTTATGGTTGCAAGCCCATGATGTTGAATGTATTTTATTTGGTGATGATTATGTGATTATGGGAACAATATAAAACCATTAGTAACCTATTTTTATTCTATATAAGGGATATAATGTTTTTTTTAGATATTGTGTCAGAATTTTGTTTATTATCCAGAATGAATCCTATAGAATATAGTAATCATTTTCAATTAGGTATTAATATCTATATTCAATTTATATAATCATGAATTGGATTTATGTTGTTGACTTTTTATGTGTATATATGTTTTTTTGTTATTATACCTTATAGAAAAAGGAATATTGTAATTTATTATGGATTTGAGTTGAATTAATAAGTCCATTATCAAAAGCAAGGGGATTCATTAGGAGGAATTTTCATAATTGAATAGGATGTAGTGACACAGATTAATAGTAGATTAAAGAATGATATTTTGATTTTTATTTTTATGAATTTTGGTGAATTTAAATGAATGGTTATTTTATTTTTTTGTGGATAAAAATTTGTACAGTGGGAAGATGTTTACATCTTGGTCCATATGGATCTAAAAAAAGATGTAATTTAGAGAATTTTTCTATTAGATCATGGGATAGTATTATTATTTTAATATCGATTGATGGTCCAATATAACATTTAGGTTTAAAAAATAATTCAAATGTTTTATGATATAATCTATGGTTTTCATCGATTTAGTTTTAGGTTTTATTGTTAGATCATGCATTCCAGGAGATGTTCAGGTGCGATAATAGTGATAACACATTTATTTTACCATTTAATGTGGTTTAGTAACATGTACTTTGTGAGCCTATTAATGGTGAGTGATCCTAAGTGGTTCCACATAGTACCCGATAAAATTTTACTAAGTAACCAGTTCTCTCAATCTGTATTTCCTTTAAAAGTTAATAATTTTATCCATTTTTCTTTAATCGTTTTATTCATATTTTCCAACCATTGATGCTCATATCTCACCCAATTAATTTGGATGCATTCATTTTCTCCAACTAATTCTTAAAATCCTCTTTTTTATAACACATGGTTCAAGATAGGTTTAATGATTTTTCTCTTTCCACAACAAATTTAACCCCTCCCCTCTCCACTCTCACCTCCATCGCTTTTTCATTATACTTTTCTATTCTCTTTATTAGATAAATATTTCATGTTTTAGATTCCCTGAGGTATGATGTGATCAAAAATTGACCTTGGAAACTCATTGTATTTTCAAAAAGAATCCATATAGAGTGGTTTCTCCTCCCTCTATTTTTTACATTCAATATTTGGGGTAAGCTAATTTATTTTTTTTAATATTTTATGGAATATTTTAACTATGCATTGGTTTTTTAATCATTGATTTATGTTGTTATGATTATGAATTAATTTATGTGGTATTATTCATACTCACTCAATATAGAAAGTAGTTCCTTATTTAAGGTCGATATATATATTGATATTATTTTTTATGCAATATTTCCAAATTATTTATAGTGGTTATTTGGATGTTGTTGGACTTTTCATTAAGGATTTGTGGATTTATAATACTTTTTTATGAATATGTTTGGGGGTTATCAACCTATTAGTTAATAACTATATTATACCTGGGATGCCATGGTCTCTGATTTTTTCCAATTTTATTGATAAATCCTTTATATCATTTTGAAATTATTAATAGTTTCCTCTTATAATTCTTTTTTAGTATCAAGGGCAGTCATTTTACAAGAATTTTATGGGATACTATAAAATATTCCTTAAAACGTTATTTAAACCAATTAATTTTATAATTATAAAAATTTATGTTTTTATAAGGTCTTGATTATAAAATCCATAGAGTTTATATAATTTTTAGACATCAATTACTTTACAACTATTTTTAATCATACTACATTACTTTGTTTATAATGATTATTTTCATTCAAAACACTCCTTATAATTCCATGCTATTGTGAGGATTCATCGTACAATATGTTAGTCCATAAAGAACTATAATATGGTTTATAGGTAGAATTATATAAATGGTGTTGGAAATGATATTCCCTTATATGTAATTTGTATTCATCAAGTTGGGACATTGATATTTAAGATTGAGTAACTCAGTCATGTTTTATTTTCACACACTCCTAAATTGCATTACCCTTCCATACTAAAAGGGACACATCCTAGAAATATTTTTTGAATGAGTTATAGGAAAAAATATAAACATCACCATATATTATAATCTCATAGGTGGTTAGGTGATGGCTATGCTAGCTAGGGTTTAAGGGAATAACTGGACTCTAATATATTAATGGTTTCCTAAAATAGATTTTTATCTAGGTAAAACATGATAATTTTAAAAAATGAATAATTGAAACATTCACATAATGTAATAAAATTTTTTCCATTTTATTCAACATTCTTATCTAGTGTTTCTTTTTTTAAAAACTACTTCTCAGTACTAATAACATTGACTCCACTTATATAACTATCTCTACTTTTATTGACTTAATAAAAGTTATGGATGAAATTTTTAAAAATTATAAACACATTTATCTAAAGAAATTCTCTATTTTTGTTGTAAAGAATAATTTATTAACTTGATATTTATAATAATTAATTATCTTTAGATTTATATATTTCTATAAAGGGATTTCATATATATAAATCATATTGTGGATTGAACATGAATTTTGAAAAAAAAATGTTTAGCTCAACAATCATACCATGATCTTTCATCAATTGGGATTATATATACAATACATGGTTAAGACCAATACAATACATGGATAAACAAATATTAATATTATAATTATTTATAGTTGCAATGCACTTTTTATTGTACATTGTTTGGAAGGAAAATAGTGAACCTATAATTGACACTGACTTCATGAATTTTGTATAGAATAAATTATCTATAGAGGGGTTTACAATTTAATCTATGAACTATTTACTTGGGTTGATTGACATGATGTGCAATTACATATTTCCATTTTATGATATGGTATTTTATATCTCCTTATGATTAATTAATTTTCTATTTGTAACCTAGTATGTTTATCATATCAATACTTTGTTATACCATACATATTATAAGATATTTATAGGAATGATAATATGGATAATATAATGGTATATATTTCAATATACATATATTTATTAGGTACTCATTATTTGTGAATATATTGAAGGTGTATAAAGGGATGGAAATACTTAACTATCTGTGACCAATTCATTAATATTGATTGACATGAAGGAATGGAAATAATCATTAATCCAATATAACTAATTATATTGAGGACATGGATTGTTTCATAAATATATATCAACATGTTCCTATTTATTAATTTTTAGTAAGGTATGTGATTACTTAACTCATTATTAGAATGAACAACTGTATTTACTTAACCCTTTCACTAAGTCAATTTTCACTTTTGGAATGTTGTTTCACCTAAATACATTTTATATATGTGGGAGGAAGCATATTCCTACATGTGTTTTTTAGGAATCTTTATTGGTTAAGTGGGAATTATGTTTTCCCTAATCAGTTCATCTCATATTTAAATAACTTAGATGAATTACATAGTACATGAATGAAACCTCCATTTATATGGTGTTATTTTCATATAGAATCTTTTTCTACCACTACTTATGTGTTAATAGAGCAATGGTTGATTGATATGTTTTTGTAATTTTTTTATTAAATTATATATATATATATATATATATATGAGTAAGAATATTCATCCAAAAACCTTTTTATTAATAATCATGTTGAGACATGGTAGTGATCCCCTACCAATTATGTATATGCTGACACCATATATGGACACATTTATGGATGTACAACTTCATATTCCTTATTTTAGGTACCTATTTACTGGTAAGCTGCTCCTGGAACTATTTCCCTTAGGTGATATATGAGTCACACCCACATAGTTAATATAGCATTAAGGGTGTCAATATGAGTCCTTCATGTTCCTATGATGTAGTTTCATAAGGGGTTTCCTTGGATGATCACATGGGATATCCCACTCCTCAAACCTTCTCTTTTTAATTATTTGAAAAATTTTGGTTCCCCAAATAAATGAAGATTAAATTATTGACTATTTTAAATAATTTTTGCACCTTTTTGTTGCTTCTGGATATGTTAATATTGGTTCATGTTCCATATATTTGTTTCTCCAGACGTCACTCTTTTGGTTTGACCATCATGTATGGAAATTTTCTCTAATGGAGTTTTAATGTGTCCACATACCCATTTACCCCAAGGTCCATTCCATATTTTCATCTTGTTTTTATCCTCAGTTGTTATATATTCTTAGGGGAGTTATAACTATCCACATAAGTGTAATTTAACCATAAAAAATTATTGAATCCAACTAACTATTAAAAATAAATATTCCATTGGTTATCTTTGGATTTTAACATTAGATTTAGTGTTTATATCATTAAAATATATGTGATAAATATATTTGTAACATTACTTATATAAATAGATGTTAAAATTTATATCCAATATTGCTGATTTCCTAAAACAAATATTTAATGTATTTTATTTATATAAGAGAAATAAGATTAATAAATCACATATTTTTTTTTATATCCTACATGAAACATGAATTTTCATGTTGGTTGATTAAATTACTTATTTTAGGATTTGTTTATTTGAATAATAATTTTTTTATAAATCAAATTCCATATACTAAAATTTTCGATAAACAAAAACAGAAAAATCATATTTCAAAAACAAATATCAATTTTAATGATGAAATAACTAATCATCTAATAAAATAGTTCATTTTCATATGAAGAAATATAAAAATAATGATACATGAAAACAAGATAATAGTCAATAAATATTAATAACAATGATTAAAAATAAAATTATATCTGAATATAAGTAAAAACCTTAAATATTTTACTCTATGACAAATTTTTTTATCAAATAATCTTTTTATAAGGTTTATCTTAATTGATTAATTATTTACAGTTACCATATCCATTATTTCATTAGTTGAATACCACATCGTATACAATATTTCTTTGAGCATTTCATCTTAATATTCATAATTTATTGAGGTAATTGCACATGATTCAGAATTTTTTAATTGAAAAATTGAAAATTTCGAACAGGGAATATATCAAGAAGGGTGGGGTATAAGAAATAAATATATAGGGGAATGGAGTAATGTAACATATTGTATAATAAAATTGTTTTCCAGTAAAATTAAAATTTAGGTAAGCGGGTAATATTGGAATGTAAATAATTGAATATTTTTTTAGGGTTATCTTTTTAAAAAATTCTCACATTATATTTCTGAAAACCAACTTTAAATAAGAACTTTTACCATTTCTTACTAATACACTATGTTAAAAATTGACTAGAAACTATGGTTACAAAAAAATATTAAAAACTAATTTTATTTTTATTTTTATCAAAATAAGTGTAAAATATTGACATATAGAAATAGTTTTATAAAAATTAAAGATAAATTGGATTTTAATATCTATTTCAGAAAAACAAAATAAAAATAAACTTTTTACATCAATTATTCGACAAATTATGTTAAATGTAATTTTTAAATACAAATTATTAAAAGAACAAAAATGTAAGTACTCTTAACATCAACTGTTAAAAAATATATAATGCATTTTATTTCATCAAATTTTCACCAAATGGAATAATGTATTTTGGAATTATTTCAAATATATTGGGGTGAAATCAAGTCTTTGATAATGTATTCTATCATATGTCTTATGTCGAGTAATGTAAGTCTATCATACATAATTAATAGCCATTTTAGTGATAATTTCCCCATTATCCTTACTACATTAAATATTCATTTAAGATTAGTGCATTTTAAAATTTATTAATATTTAAGAATATAGGGTGGGATATTTAAATTTCATAAATTTTGAATTTTATACTTAGTATATAATTAATGCTATGTAAAATATATCAAATTAATTTGGTCATGGTTTAATAAATGATTTTCCACTTCTACAGTTACTTAGAGAGTATGATGAATTTGGATAAGTTGATATTTCACAGTTTTGTAAATTGATGTTTTAATGTTTTTATTCCAATTATATTACATTTTTTAGTTTATGGGGTTTATTAATGGTTTTATTTATTTCACCGTAATTAGATTATGTTTTGCCTTTGGGGGATACATAACCGAATGTGTTAGAAGTAAAATAAATGTTATTTTGAGTATTTGTAACACCTCGTGATTTTATGAATAAAGAAATTCAAAATAAAATTAGTTTATTTAATATCTTGTGCTATACACTACACTATGTGTAAAATTTAAAAATTTTATATTAAGTTTTTTTCAAATTAGTTTAATTTCTTCAACAGCTTGTGTTACATGAAATAATAAATTTTTAAAAACTGAAGCATAATTTTAAAATATTATTATCAAAAATTTTATGGATTGGATAATATAAATAATACTGACAAAAATAATAATTTTTATGGTTTTTATAAGTATAAAATGAATTTATTTTTTTATCAAATAACTTTCTATGAAAATATGAATCATTTAAAAAATAATTAGTTTTCAAAACAATTGACTTTATGTGAAAAAAGTAATTTTATTTGAGGTATTAAATTGAAATATATTGGCGAATTATTTTATGATAATTTAAATATTATATATTCAAAAAAACATTATTAACATTAATCTAATATTTTTTTCAAAGGATAAATATAAATCTTATTTAATGATAAAAATGAATTTTTCATAAAAGATTTTCTCATTTCATTTTTCACACCTAAAATAACATTAATTTCATAAAATAAATGGTTTTTAACTATATATAATGAATTAAATATTTTTAATCATGATGTTTAAATTTGGTAAATAGTCCCTTCTTATTTTTGGTAATATTAATAGTAAAAACTGTAAAATTTATTACCTTAGTAACGAGTAAATCATGTTAATCTTCATAATAATAAGTGTCAAGGTTATATGTTTTCATTTTAATTCGGATTTTTTTTATTCAACACTTATTATGTAAGAGTCAATATTTATTAGTTTAATGGTCATTTTTCTTTGAAAATGACCAATTTAATATTTAAATCAAATAAAGTTACAAAATTTTTCTCCATTTGTTTTTGCTATCTCTTATGTGACCACATAGGGACCCAATAATGTTGTGAAGTAGTATAACTATCTATTTTTATTTTAAGGTTTTTTTTTCATGATAAAAATTTATATTATAATCTTTATTTATTTGATGATATATTTTTCTTTTGCAACACTGATGCAATATAACTCTATATAATTAAAATATATGATGACTATTTTTATAAATATTAAAAGTTAAATAATATGAATTTATTTATGTGTCATATTAATTTTATAGACATATGGAACATATTAGTGAGACATTAATGTATTATTTTCAAATTAACCCTTTTTATATATGTATTTCAAGCTAATATAAAAGAATTGTGTTAAAAAATACATTAATGAAATTTCAAAATAAAGAATATTTAATTAAATAATATAAAATTTCAAAAATCATAAATAAAAAAATTAATCGTATATAGTTATATAAAACAAATATAATCCATTTTTGAGTCATTTTTCATTTTAAAATAACATTATTTACCCTTAAAGTATAGAAGACATTATTATTATGGTAATTATAAAAATATTTAATTGGGGTTGAAATTTAAATACTCTAGTAAAGATTTTTTAAAAATGCGAACAACTAATATTTTATGAGATTATAATATCTCGTACTCATGTTATCCTAGAATATTATAAATTATATTTCTTTTGGACCAAAACATTAATTTATGTTAATAAAATATTTTGTGAAATATCAAGAGTGCTCTAACCCTAAATTAGAAGTGGCACCCTCATTTCTCTTTCTAAAACAACATTGATCCATCCAGATCTACCTACATAATCTAGTGTCACTCCTCAACTTCTCTAGCTAGTTACTAGAGTTTTTTTAAAAACTAACTGCAAATCCCTTTTGATGATATTTATATGAATTTTTTCAAAGAAAAGGGAATCACTATAATCGATCACATTCATTTAAATTTTTATTCACCTTCTCTAGACATATTATATTATTAATAAAATAGTAACTAAGTGTCATAAATATATTAAATACTGTTATTATTATGAAATAACTATAATACACCCTTTTCCTATCAAATGGGAAGTGAAAGTGCCGCTCGTATATAAATTCGTCATTCTGTCTCCACGTAGTGATACAATTCATTTTTACCAACCAAATTTTTGTATGGTAAATGTTATTGTTTTAATAATTATATATGATATTTAGTAAATATTATACTTTTTAAATGATATTATCATGTATACATTTTTACCATCCCAATTTTTCTTAAATGATATTACCGTTCATTGTATGCATGGATTTCCACCTCCTCGAAGTGATGTGATTAATTTTTCATTCATATTTAACATGGATAGTAATTAAGATGAATTTGATGGTTGTATATTTTATCTATAATTTAATAATTAATCTTAAATGTTTAATTTGTACTTATTGTTGTTTCATTGCATCTTTTGAAAAATGAATACAGAGTTCATTCATATGTACAACTTACTATATCTATGAACGATATAGTTTCTTTCTTTATAACTAATATTTATGTATGAGAATATATATATATTGAATATATTTTATATTTATATGGTCAATAATATTCCTTATATGATGTAACTATGATCAAAGTATAAGGACAAAAACTACAAAACCAAAACATGCCAAAATACTAATTATAATAAAGAATTTGAAAATTAATTAATGATAAACGATTAGAAGTTAATTAGATGTGGATTAATATAAAATATTATGGTTATAGAATAATATTTATAATAAACATATATTTATAATATATGATGATAAAAAAAGAATGTAGGGAGTCGAATCTGAGGTAAGGGGTTTTATGTTATAATATCATTAATTATTGAGATTATTAATTATTAACATATGATAATGAAATGTTATGAATAATCACTTAGTATACTTAAGAATATTTTTCTTCTTTGGTTAAATATTGAAAAAATTATTTTCACCCTTTTTCTATAGATTTCGTTCTAAATACAACAAAAATCTATTATGAGGAAAATTGGTATAATTTCTATCTGTAATCAAGGAAAATTTATCTTCTATATCAATACTGTATAAAAAAATTTTAAAGAATTTTTTAACTATTATCAAATGGTTTATTAATGTAATTTTTAAAAATTATTTACTTTTCTAAAAATAGTTTGAAATTAATCTTCCTCTCATTTCCAAATCAAGGTACATTGTGACTTTACCAAAAAAATTAAGAAATAAATGTTTTTTTTTCAACTTATACAACATAAATATAATTTCTAATAGACATAGCTGATCAAAATTTTTAATATTCCATTACAATTTCCTATTTTAATTTTCATCCAAAAAAGTCCACAATATTTTTGTTATTTTTTTATTTTGAATATGTGAATTTAAAATGAAAATTTTATATTCCCCATGAATTATTTAATGATCAATTGATTCATCATTGAAGACAAACATCAATGTTTCTCACAATTTACTATAAAAATGGTTTAAGGATACTATAATTATTTTATCTCCATAAGTTTTATGATTATGATGGAATTATTTTTATGAAACCAATTCCTTTTCTATTGTTTATGAAATGATGATTTTTTTGAAAACCCATTTATTTCCAGGGGTTTTTATATTATGAATGGTTTGTGATCATGTGTCACACATATGTATGATTATCATTATGCGATTGTTGGGAACTATATGCCCATAAAAATAAATATTTAAATATTGATATTTCATTAGCTAAACATGATTGTAAGGGGTAGTTAACCATGTTTAATAAAGGAATTTTTGGACTATGATAGTCCTGAGAGTGAACCTTGACTACTTGTTGTTTTAGGGAGTGATTTCATTTCACTATGCTAATTTTGGGAAATATATATGAATACTAAGGTAATTATTTTTTATACTCATGTGTATGATAAATATTCCATATATTTTTTCAATATTTTACTCTCATAAAACATGTTCTTTAATTCAATTTTGATTCATGTCTTATAAACTCTAATTATTTATACAATGACACGTGATTATGATCTATGATGTGAATGTTATTATTTTCATATGATAATCTCATTTTTTCATACAATTTTACTCATGTAATTATTTTATGATAATTTATATCTTCTTTATTTACCCTTACTGTGCATCAAATCTCGTCCACACTTTGGTATTCTTTCTTAGGTTATGAAGAAAGGATTTAGGTATGATATGTCAAAGAAGTATGATAGTTATGAATGTCTAATTGGGAGATAATGCAAGACTATTTCATACCATTTGTATATGTTTACACGTATCCAATTATACTATTTCTATAAGATTCGATCCAGGATCATAATGTTATGTAAATAATATTCGTATACTTATAAGTAACATCTTTTTTTATAATTTAGGTCTGTTATACCTAGATTCAATAAACCATGATATATTATATAAATGTTATATTCTCGACATTTTATTAATGTTAATGAATGAGACTAACTAAATTATGTATCACACATGTATTAATCATTTATGACAAAAATCATTATTAATCAATTGAAAATAAATTTCAAAAAATGCATATATTTAATAAAATGAAATAATTTTCAGAGAAACTATTTTTTATAAACTTTTGTTCATAATATATTAATTAAAATTAAGAAATTTTGGAGAATTATTTTAAAAAAATTTATGTATAATTTATTTAATAATATTTGTCAACATTATTTTAATATATACCTATGCATGTGAGAATAATAAACCATGTTTTATGAAAAAAATAACCTTTTCTAAAAATATTTTTTCCTCATGTTTTTTCAAATTATTTTAAAGTCAATATATGAAAATTATAGGTATTTAATATTATTTAATTCATTACATATTTGAAATGATATGGTTTGATTTTGGTAAATATACCCATTTTATTTTTTATCAATATGAATAGTAATTGTGGTAAAATTTATCACCATGGAAAATGAAAAATGGGATTAATATAGAATAAAACTATCTAATAAGGGAAAAATAATTCATCCTAATTACTATTCTATGATTTTAAACAAACCATCATCACCCTACCCACAATATTGATTTATCTAAAGGAAATTTTTTCATGTAAATTACATATATAATATTTAAATCAATGAATGATCTAAAATGTCGCTCCCTTAGTTTTAAATAAATCTTTTTTCTTACAAAGATAAAAATAAAATTTATGAATTAATAATTGTTTTTATTATGAGATTAATGAAATTATTTTCACGATAGAAATTTATTTCAATTTTTTAAAATATATAATGTACTCAAAATCTTATCAAACACTAATGATGTATTTCATGAATTAATAATAATATATGAAATGATATTCATGATATAATATGAAATATAATTTGATTAAGATAATGTGCACCAATAAATTTTTTGATGAATAATTAATTATATATATTTTAATTAATTACATATTAATTTCAACTAATCCTTTATGACTTTGTAGTCAAATTTTATGAATACTGTCTATATTGTAAATAAAATTATTTTATGAATATAACAATTTCATTAAAATTTCATTAAAACAATAAAAATAAAATAATTGTAAAATGGGTTTAATATATACTCTAATGTTTCATCACATTACTATTAATAGATCATTTTTAACCATTTGGATTAATAGTGACATTAATATATTTTAATATTTATGAAATTCTAAGTGTGCCCTAACACACAATTATAAAAGGGAACGCCCCGCCCCCCATTTCCATTATTCACTCCAACTTTAGAATTATATCTTGTCCATACCCTTAAAAAATACATTATCAGCACCCATATTCACATTCTAGATTTTATAATTTTAAGAAAAGTCAGCACCCATATCCCTTAAGAGGGGACCTAAAGGACGTAATTCAATGAAGAGGTAATAGCATATGTCTAACAATTTATTTTTAACTATTATTGTACAACATAAAAATATGTAATGTTATTATTAAAAAATATATTAATTATCATAAATATAAATAAATTTAATTATGATTATAAAATATTATTTATTCACCCTTGTTCAATCAAATGATAAGTCAAGATATAACTTGTGTGTACGTATGACTTACCATATCAATGTTGAGATACAATTCATTTACCACCACCATATTTTATGTATGGAAATTATGGTGGGTTTAATAATTATATATGATAATTATGAATTAATTATGACTTTTTATTGATAATATCCAATAAACCTCATTACCTTTAAAACCACTGAAAAAAATAATGTGGTTCGTGTGCACATGTGGGCTAATACCTCCACAAAGTGATGTCATTTGTTTTTAATTTCCATTTTACATGGATGTTAAAAAGGATAAATTTAATTAAAATATATAAAATATATAATATAATAATTATTATATAATGGTTATTTACAAGTTAACATTATTTAGTACCACCCTTCAGAGAATTTAAACAACATTTAGGTGAATGGCCCCCCATGTTAAAGAATAATGTAATTAATTTCTATTACTATACCATTAATGAAGGATTATAAATATATATATATATATATGTGTATATAAAGGATGTATATATATATATGATATTGTATGTATGTATGTGAATATTATATATAATCATACTAAATTTAAATTTTTTTCATAGGTGGTTATAGATCCATTGAATCTTATAGAACTAAAGGTAAGGGAGTTTTCCATCACTTTTATTTTTTGTGGTACACATTCTATATTCACCAATTTATTATTTATTATGGTGTATATAATTAAAATTATTGTAGATTTATGATTCCCATTTATGAAATAATGGGGTATAAATATCAATCTATGGTTACTTTTTTCAGGGGGAATATAATTCAAAAGTTACCAATGTGGAAAATGATTTATATCACAATATCATTTCTTATTAGGATTTTCTATGATTAAGATACCCATGATGAAATAATATTATATGAATCTCAATAAATATGATAATTTTCATATAATAATGTTATTTAATCATAATTAATGTTTTTCGTTCATTTTGAACAACTTAAGTACTAAAGAGACTTAACAAATGGTTTTAAGAAAAATTGACATCATTTATATCTTCAGTCAAAAAACTATTTTCCTCTATATCAATATTTTCAGAAAATATTTTAATGGTGTTTTATAAAATTTACCAATTATCATTTAAATTTATTTTTACACTTTTTTTAATTTTCCCCATCCTCTTCTCATTTACCAAATGAAGGAGTTTTTACTTTTTCTACAAAAGTGTGAAAGGAATACTTTATTTTACCATATATAAGAAGAATACAGTTTATCACCATCATGGTCTATCAATGTTTTGAAATATACATTTAAAATATTAAAGTCTCCTTTCAATTAAAAATTTTACCATAATATTTGAGAAATTTTATTTTTTAAAAACATATATTTCAAAGTAAAATAGATATTTTCTTCAAAATTGTTCCAAGATACCATTAAAAATCATTTTCCCAATAAAATGACAAATTTTGATGTGATCTATGATTTAATGGGGATGTGATCCAATGATATAATCTTTAATATTTCTATGGACTATTTTTATGAAACCCATTTATTTTCCACGGGATAATCTATGAAAAACTATTTATGAATCCAATTTCTTTTACATGGGTAATACTATGATAAAATATTATTAACACATATTTAATTTCATTGGTTCTAATATGATGAATGTTTCATGTTGATATGGAACAAATATGTCTAGTTTTCATTATGTGATGGTGGTTACTTAATACTACAATATAATCGTTACATTATAACCAAAGATGGAGGTTTTATTTATAAAAAATAATATTGGTTAAGTTATAACCACAAAGGGTGGTCACATTATAACCCAAGATATGTCAGACCAATAACTACCAATTTTGATTATGTAAAATATTGATATCTCATAAGATAAATTGGACCAGAATGAGGTGTGAACACACCTCTGAAAAGGACATTCACCTCTATTATTGTTTTTTGATTTAACACTGATTACTATAATGGTTTTAGGATGAAATCATTATTCTAGGATATTATTTGAAATAATACTTTACTATTATGGAAATGAGTTCATTTTAATAAGTTTATTTTACAATATTATGTCATAGGCCATAGTTATTCCCTCATGGCTCATGTTCCTTGATTCATTGATGATTTATGTCTTATGAACTTCAATTATATATTCCATGACTCAAGATTATTATTTATGATATTTAGGGTATTATTTACAAATGATAACGTTATGTTATCATACCATTATGTTCATGTTATGCTCATGTGATCAATGATATATCACATATTTACCCTTATTTAGCATTTAAGATAACCCTTTCTTATGTTCTTTTTTCCTGGTTATAAAGAAAGTTAACTAGTATTATATTTCTACTCAGGGTTATAGTTATGATAAACATAGTCGGACGAAATGCATATCTTTTATATACATGTTTTTCAAGTTCCCATGTTTCTAAAGAAACTAAACCAATAAAATTATATTCTAGATGATTATATAGTGTAAATAATATTCACTTATTAATATATGATATAAATTCATGAAAATGTATGGTTAATTATAGTTTTATCAATGTGTGGTTTAGTTTACCATTGATAGCAATTATGAGAAAAATTTAGTAATGTCTCTAAGGAAAATTCTATGAATTGGATTAAATCCTATTGTGTTGGTAATGATCATGAATGAACTTTGTGAAAAATAAGGTTTTATATTTCTTTGATTCATTATTTAGACATATGTTAAATAATTTTTCCTGATTCATTATTTGTAAAAAATGATTATTGTATGTTACTCTATGATTTTTAGTGTCAGTCAATGGATTTAACCTAATATAATCATTTTAATTATGAATGTGGCAGAAAATAATATTATTATCTTCGAAATAAAAAATTATATTGAACCAGAATGTAAAAATAATTTATATTCTATCATAAATTTCTTAATCAATAAATCACACAAGAACATATAAATGAAAAATGGAGAGAAAATGTCTTATTGATTCCTTCCTAAGGAAAATCCCACTTCAATTTAGAGGTTGTAATGATACACTAGTTATTAAGAAATGAATCTATTCCATTGAAAATATATTTTCCATTACCATCCATCAAAACATGAAAAATTAATTTTATATATTTATCCTAAAGAAGGAAGAACATATCAATCGTGGAATCCTATCAAGAACATGTAGCAATAGAAAAATACTGACTCAATTGAGTTACATGATTTTAATATATTAATTTTTAACATGTAATTTACTCATATTATTTATATTAAAATGGATAATTAATTCTTTCTGACGAAAGATATTGTTTGATTAATTCATTATAACTTATAAGGAATATTTTAAATTACATGTGAGGTATACTTCTATAATTCTCGTCCAACATGAAATGAATGTTGACTTGTTTTTCTACATCTTAATTTCATGTTATTGAAGGGAGTTTTCCATTATGTACATCAATATCTATAAATAAATTTTTGAATGTTCTATTAATGTGGAGATGTATATCTGAGATACCTACAAATTTTATGGTTTTGAAGATAAAATAGATTTAGAAATAAAAGGATATTGAAAAAACCATTGAGAAGATAATATTATCCATTTATTAATCATAGATTGTGGAAGGATAGATAGAGGAAATATTCATAATTGAAATTTTAAATGTTTTCCCTATATAATGTTTGGCCACATATCAATTGAATATTAAAATCTTAAGTTGAATTTAACTAACAATGTGAATTGAGATAAAACCTCATATAATGCACTACCTTAACTCTTGTGTTTAATATTCTCATAGTATGTACATTATTCCAAACAATGATCAAATTTTAAGGTTAATGAAAAACATCTTCACTAGAAACCTCTTAAGACCAATGAAAAAATGAAATCTCATGATACATCTATATCAAATGAGTGTATGATAAAAAAATAGTAAAGGACACTTACTATAAAATCTCCAAATAATAATATCATATTTGATTCTTGATCTAAATACTAGTTTATATCATTAGAATTATAATGATATAATATTAGATCCTAAATGATTATGATATTTAATTACTTAAGAAAACACATAATGGAATGATGATTACATCTCAAGTCTATAATTATTGTTCTATTTATGTTTGTGGGAATCATTATCCTGAAAATATTTTTATTCTATATTTTTGTGTGTTTGGTTTTGTCATTAGAATGGATCGTAATCCTTTAAATAAATTTTGGGGAAGGTATGTCACATTTGATATTCTAAATCAATCAATGATATTTTATTAGGTCGATGGTAAATATTATATTTTGATTGAAATTACATCCATAGGATTGGTAATGAATACTATTTAAAAAGAGTCATTATCATAAATGGATGATAAAAAACAAAAAATCAATTAAATACCTATTGTGTTAGTGTTTTTATATTTATAGAATAATTGTATTGAATTATAAAAAATTATGATGTTGAGTTATTGGCATAACTTATACTCATTTACACACCAATTTCAATTAATCTATATATAATGTACCAAATTGGGTTGTAGAAATTGAACCAAAAACTCTTATGGAAACATGAAAGTGGATTCATCAATCCTTGTACATCAACATGTGGTATACTAGTTCAATTTTTGGAGAAAAAAATTGATCAATTTGAAAATGCATTGATTATCATGAGCATAAAAAGATTATTTTCATGAAAAACTATCATATAACCTATATTGATGACTTGTTTGATAATATTCATAGATTTAATTACATTTCTTATATTGGTCTTTAATTTTTAAATCATTAATTTAGGGTCCAAAAGGGGGATATACCCAATGAATAATTCTAGACAAGTTTGGACCCTATAAATTTATTATGATTTCATTTGGCATTAATAATTTCATTTTTATTTTAATAGATATAATTAATAATGTTTTAAGAGATTAACTTAATTGATTGTCATTAATTTTTATAGATTATATTCTTATATATTTGAATAGTAAGAAATAGAATCAACATCAGTTAATAATTCTACTAAAGACCCTGTATAGAGAAAAACATTATTCAAAATTTACTGTGTGTGAATTTTGGCTTTAAAAAGATTCATTTATGGGTCTTATAATATCTTGTGAGGATATATCAGTAGATCATTCAGCAAAAAAAGTTATCGAATTTTGTCCTAGACTAACCGTTGTGAGAATGATTCATAGTTTTTTAGATTTTTTAGAATATTATCTTCGCTTTAACATAGAAGGGAGATGAGTTTTTTTAGAAAAGTTAATGTGAATAATATTTCATGGAACTTATGTGAAGGCTAGTTAGTGCACCATTTATTAAATTAAATTTTACAGGATAGTGGTCGGTATTCTATATAGATTCATCAAATAAGGGATTCAATTGCATTATCATATATATTTTTATAGTGATTTCTTATTCCTTCCACTAAAAGTACATTGATTATAAAAATTACCATACTCAGGATTTGGAGGTAGATATGGTAAATTTTGCATAAAATATTTGGAGACATTATATTTATACAGAATGGAGAGATGAATAGACTAATAATAAAAGTTTATAATGTATTTAAACAAAGAAATAGTTGGATATAAACTAGTGAATAAAGTTGGATCTGATTAACAATTTTGACTACTAAATACACTTTCACATTGGAAGAGTTGTTACTGTTGATTTTTCACTATGATGAAAGGATTTTTCATGATTATTTATAATTATGATAAAAATATCCCGTATTTCTAGATTTTTTAGTGGTGGATCCTGAAACCTTGAATGAACAAGAGAAACCGTTTGTTTTCAAAATTAGTGTTCAACCATCTATCCATGTGAAGATTAAAGAGGAAAATAAGGAATATATAGTACTAAATAAGAAATTGAGAGTTGGTCCAATGATTAAACTTAATTATGATGGAATTATAATGTTTACGAACATAGTGTGTGTTTTTTCCACATCAGATTTGATGGATTCATTTGATAAAGTTCATAGTTCCTCATTCTCTATTCATCCTACAATTACAAATATATATAATGGTCTAAAATATTATTTTTGGTGGTAAAAAATTAATATATATATATATATATATATATGAGTATGTATATATGTTCTTGGTTTGTGAACATGTTAAATCTGATAGGAAACTTTGAATGGGGTTGTTACAACTGTTGCTCACCCTATAATGGAAGTGGGTAAGCATCACCATGGATTCTTTCATTTGAATCCCCAAAATATCGAAAGGGAATACTGATATATGGGTTTTAGTTGGCAACCTTATGAATAAATAACACTTAATTACAATTAAAAATGATTTATATCAAAATTAACTTTCTCAAATTTATATTAAAGATTTTTTAAGTGTTCATGGATTAGCATATTATATTATATTTGATCAAGAACTGAGTTTTACCTCATTGGTATGGAAAATAATTGGAAGGCTCTATAATCAAATTTTATTTTCTGCATGTAATATCATACATGGAATGATGGTATTTTTGATAGAATAATTAAAACCCCAAGGGATATGATGTGTTATATTTCTGTAGATTTCAATGGTGATTGTGATCAAAACCTCCCTTAATGTTGAGTTTTATTATAAAAATGTATTTCACTAATGAATTCAGATGTATCATTATGAAGACCTATTTGTAAAGATGTGTAAAACTCTAACATGATGGGTTGAATCTAGATAAATAATGATATTAGGACTACAATTATCTATGAAATTTTTGAGAATGTTTTCTCCATTAAACAATACATCAAGATATCTCAAAGTTGGTAGAAAATGTATGAGGATTGTCATCGATCTGATCCGAAATTTGATGTTGGTTAGAAGGGTTGTCTAAAACATTCACCATGGATTATTTTTATAATTTTTATATTGAAGGGAATGTTGATACTTTTTTATACTTTCCCTTTAGTGATTTTTTATCATGTATGGATGGTAGCTTATCATTTGGCACCTCCACCAATCTTTTCCCATGATCATGATGTGTTTTAGGTATATATTTGGAGAAATTACACACCTAAATTCATCACATATAGTGAACTCATGTGTCAAACAGTGGGAACATGATGTTTCTGATAAATAATTACAAGTATAAATCATTGATTTTATATATAATTTTCTATGAAACAATACTTCTCACCTGGTGAAAGTTATTTGTAGATATCCGAGATTCTAAAAACTGCAATGAAACCCAAGGATATAATGAAACAAATAAATTCGAAATTGTATGTATTATAGTGATGAATTTCAAGTGAAAATAAATTTTAAGGAGGGTATAATGAAACCACCATATATTTAAGGAAAAAAATTTATAAATAAATTTATAATATTCAATATCTTGTCTTAAACAAAACAATGAGTTTGGACAAACTGTGATATAATATCTGATGGTTATCACCTTGATGTTGGGTTAGATGGTATGAATAAGATTAAATAAATAATTAAAAACATATGTTTTAAACTTTTATAACCTAAATTGATTATCTATCAAATGATTATAATTTAGTAAAAATAATCTGAAAGAAAAAAAATATCTTTTAGAAAAAAAAGTTTTTGTGCACTCAATGTTTTTATAACTTATTAAATTAAATATATCAATATTAGTGAATGATTGTAATTAACTTAAATCATTATATATTCATTAAAATTATTTTCCATTAAATTCTTATTTTTCTATTAATGGGATACGAATTAAAATAGTTTTATACATAATAATATACTATACTAAAAATCAATTTTCATCATGTTTTTTGAAATTATTTTAAAATTAATTTAATCCAATTATAGTTAATTAATTTTATTGAATGGAATAAATATTTCAAATTAGGAGGATTAAATTTGATAGAAATTCCCCTTCAGTTTTTTAAATAGGAATGATAACTGCGGTAAACTTTATCACCTCGGTAAATGATTTGTTGTCTTAATAAAGGATAAAGCTGAATAATAGGAAAATTATTTTTCATCATAATTATTATTGGATAAATTAAATTATACCTTTAATACACTAGAGTAAAAATATATCTTTTGATGAATAAATTTATTATGAAAATACCTATATAATATTTAAATCAATGAAAGATACAAAATGTCAACCTCATAGTATTAAATTTATCTTAAGATTCCACATTAATACAAAATGTTAACCTCATAGTATTAAATATTGTCAATTTATAAGACAATATAATAAATGATTTTTAAAATATTAAAAGTAATATAGTTGGAGTAATTTATTATTTTAGATTAATTCTTCATATTAATATGACATATGAGAGATAATTTAATTAATTTTTTTCGTATATATAATTTTAATTTCTGTCATTTAAGCAAAATTACATAAATAGTTCCTAAATTGAAAATAATTTTATTTTATGAATATAATATTTTATTAAATTGGATAATATCATAAAAATAATGTAATATGATTTTAGGGATAATATATATTCAAATATGTCATACATTTTCCATTAATAGGCCATTTGGAAATTTTTTTTTTGAGAATTACGACAATATATTTTAATCATTTAAAAACATCGAAGTGCACCCCGCCCCTAATTTATAAAATTAAACCAATTAATTATATTACTCACACCAAATTAAAACTTAAATCTCAATTAAAACATTTACAAATCTCTTTTAAACACCACTATACACATTATATAGGTCCCAATATCCCCAAAAGACCATCCCTGGAGGACTTAAGAGTACATCAAAATGGGTTATTTCCATGAAAAGGAAATACCATTAACTAATTATTTATTCATTTACATCATGAAAATATTTAATATTATTTATAAAATATTAAATTTTTTATCCAATATATAGTGAACTGTTATTATGAATTTTAAATTATTTTATTCACTATCTTTCCATAAAATGGGAAGTTCAAATGTCGCTTGGGTGTACGTACAAATTTTCATCTCTACAGAGAGACACAATTAATTTCTAATAAAAATTTTTATGAATGGTTAATTTTATTAGTTTAATATTTATATATTATTCATATCAGATATGTATTCATAATATCATATATACCTTCTTACCTTCCAAAATGTTAGAAAACAATATTATTGTTTGTGTGTATATGTGAATTACCACCTCCATGATGTGATGTGATTTGATTTTCTATTATATATTACTTGTTTATTAATAAGTATGGGATTAAAGAATATATATGATATAATAATGATTCTTTAATGGTTATTTATTATTCACCATTTCTATATAGCATCAATCTAAAAAAATTGTGTCCATGTGTATAACAAACAATCTCCATGAATTGTGTAATTCATTTTCTTTATCTAACATTTAGAAATTATTTCAAATATATTTATATTGTATATGTATGAAATTATATGAATTTAAATTATTGTGGTATAGAAGAAATATAAATTTGAATATATTATTTAGGATATTAGGGTACCATTAAAACAAGTGGAACTCAATGTCTGGGATTTTCATATGACATTTATTTTTAAGTGAACATGATTTATTAACTACTTGTTTATTTTTATTGGTGCATATAATACCCATAAATTTCATTTTGTTATTACTATTATAAATATTATGGGAATTTTATATATATAATGTTATTTCTTTCATGATTCATATGATTAAAAATTCACCAAAGTGGTGAGGTTTTTATTTTAAAATCTCATTATTAATCAGGATTGTGGATGATTTAGTTTATAATGTTGAAATAATATGATATATCTCTAAAGAAACACATGAATTTTACAATACACTTATTAGTTATATATAATAAAAACATTACTTTCATTTTAATCCCTTTAATTTCCTAAGAGAATGAAAATATATTTGTGAGGAAAATTGACTTATTTTGTATCTTTGGTCGAGAAATATTTTTATAACATATCTATATTTATATTATTGTTTTAAATATGATTTTTTCTATTATTATATGATGGTTTAAATAATGGTTTCTCCATTTTCAACATTTTTTTAAATCAAGTTAATGATATATTATTTTCATTTTCCAAATAAGGTACTATTTTGGCATTTTTTACAATTTTAATTCATACATCATAGACTTCATTTTCCACCATCATGTCCATTATATTTTTTAATATTAAATTAATGTTTTTAATTTTACATTAAAAAAATTTTGATTACTATTTGGTAAAAAAATTAATTGGTATTTCAAAATGAAAAAGGCATTTTCTTCAATAATGTCTCATGGGATATTTCTAAATCATTTTCCATATAATATGGTATTCTTTGATGTAACATAAGATTTAATGGGGATATGGTGGAAAGAAACCATCCTTATTAAATATCTAGATGGTTTTTTAAAATTTTTATTTTATAAGTTATGCCACGATTAAATGACTATGAAACCCTTTTATTTCAAACAATTTATTCTAAAATGAAATTTTTGTGAAATAAAATTATATTCCATTAATTGTGGTGTGCTAGAATGTTTATGAAAACTATTTCATTTCAATACTTGTATTTTGATTAATGTTTTATGATCCTATGGCATAGTTATTCATGGTTTTAATAATTTCATGGTGGTGAAGTTATAACTAAGGATGGTGGTTGCGTTATAACTAGAGATGGTGTTTAAAATATAACCAAGGATGTTGGTTACATTATAACAAAGGTCAGTGGTTATATTATAACCAAGTATGGTGGTCACATTATAACGAAGGATACGTGGGATCTATATATCCCTCCAATGTGTGGGTAATATTAATATATCATTAGATAAATCAATGTTTAATGGAGAGTAAACCGAGTTCAGTAGGAAAATGTTCCACTATGGTAGTCTTGGGAGTGAACCATGAATACTAAAAATGATTTTGAAGTGATACTATCCCTCTATTTTTGTCTTGGAAATGATCCTAAACTAACATGGAAATGTTTTTCTATGTTTATATGTATGGATAAAACATATTTCCATGGTCAATATTATGCTCTCATACCCAATTTTCTTTTATTCATTTATGATTAATGTCATAGGAACTACCATGATTTATAGAATGACATAGTATTAAGATGAATGATATATATGGTTTTATTTAAAAATGTTATTCTCATATTTCCAGACACATATATTCAAATCAGGATCATGTGATCATGGATATCTCCCTTGTTCACCCTTACTGAAAGTATAATATCACCCTTTATTTTTCTCTTCTCCCTATGTTATGAAGAATGGTGAAAATAGTTGGGTCTGATGAAAATCATTTATGAATGAACTATTAAGGTTTCTTGGATTCCAAAGGCACTAGACATATATGATATTGGAATGGATTATTATGTGATGTATTGAATATTCATCTATTATGAAAATATATCTATGTCGGAAAATTATATGTCTTCAAAGTATAATTGTTCTACTAAAATTTTAAATTATTTTTGTTTGGATTGGTTTTGTATTGGATTTATTAATTTTATGCAGTTTTTTGGTAGTCACTAAATGGTACAAGAATGTTTTTGACCCGTATTGGTTAGTGGCATCAGACATTTAAATAGATTTTCAGGTTGTTCCAAGGACATATCTATAACTCAATTTCATTATTTAATAAATATCCAAAAAAAATTATTTTTATAAATTATGAATGAATGGTTTCCAATATTATTTTTTATAACAAGTTATGAATATTCCTTGATTATTTTATTTTAAAATCCATGTATGTAAATTTGTTATCTTTTCCTCCCATAAATACTGGTTTTCAAACTTTTTGAACATTTGTATCAAGTAAAATTCATGTGTTATTTTTAATATAAAAATTAAATCCACATAATCTAGTATATTTAAAATGGGTTGTTTATATTTATTAATTATCACATTTAAAAAAAATTATAAGGAATTTAGCACTTGTTAATGTGTTTCTTTTCTAGGAATTAATTATTTATTATATATTTATCCTTACATATATGGCCTCTTGATAATTTAATAATCAATTTTATCCCCATATTCCGTAATATTTAGAGACATCCTTTTGGTTTTTAATGAATTTATTTTTTTATTTATTGATTTACAGGTTTGAAATATTTTCAAAAATGCAGTATGATTTCCATAATATATAATGATGGTTTCTGGAATTTGTTTCATGAATATGATACATCATAATGAATTTAAATCCAAATTATATTGACAATAATTTGTTTGGAATTATTTTTATGATCTTTTTTAATGACTTATAAGGAGATCACCACATTCCACAAAAATCTAAATGTGTAATAAGCTAATGGTTCAATATTATCTTAAGTAAATTGTATCATTAATTAAGAGATGATATCCAATAATATATATAGAATGTAATGATTTTTTTCTTATATTTTTTCCATAAATCATGTTTTTATGAAAAATATAAGTATTATAAATAAAAACTTATTTATTTTATATAAATAATTAAATTAGTTTCTTATTTCCTTCTAATCAACCATCATGTATGTTAATCTTGATGAAAATAAATTCTCCATATAACTCTTTAGTATCTATGATTTATTAAAATATTTTTTTCAAAGAAAAATTATATTTATTGTTATTTAAATCAAAACATAATGTTTGGTTATAACATTGTAAATGTAATAATGGACATTTAATCAAATGTAATTTATCATCATGATATTTTTTAAAAATAGAAACCAAATTAAATATTGAAATTTATTGTTCTAAAATTATGTTCAAAATTAGGATATAATTTCCTTATAAAGAAATATTAGGTATTATATGGTGATAGTCAATTGAACCATTAATAGGATACCCTCTAACCCAAGATATATATCCTATTTACATTCTATTCTATGATGTGTGGCATGTTTTTATTTATACTTAAATTGTTACTTGTTTTATAAATTTGGTTATCTTGTTTTTTATTTATCATATGTCTCATTAATATTTGTAGTAATATAGTTAATAATGAATTTATGGTAACAAAGGTTCTATTTTTAAATGTTATTACTATTTTTTAATATGGAGAATAATTTTTCATTATTTTCTCAATCATACTATATGATAATTTTTGAAATGTTCTCTTGAGAACCGCTGCTACTTTGATATATAAATCATCTTGTTAAATGATGTTTATCATTATTTTATAGTCTAGATTAGTGTTTATTGATTATATAGAGTATGTTTCAAGGTATGGGATCATAATATCTAATGAATTATATATTGAAATGTGAAGGATGAAAAGGTTCTATGACTTTAGAATACTGCGAGATCACTTATTTCAATTTATTATACTTGAAAATTAACTGATTTAACCCTCACCATTTTATTTTTATAGGTAAATATATGCTATAAATATTATATGGGTAACTTCTATTTAATTATATAAATGGAATAATTTTTTATTTTTTTCATTTAAATACTATTCTATCAAAATTTTCTATGGACATGCTTTTATTTAGGGTATTTTTATATTAAAGTATGTTTTTTCCAAAGAAGGATATCATTGAATTGATGTTTAGAAGCTAGTCGTTTCGTGAGTATTTGGAATATGAACTCTATAGGTATTATATTAATAAATATATAGTTGAAATTATTTATGTCATATATTGTTTAATATTTTTACCATGATACGTAATATATAATTTCCATAGAGGTGGCTATAAAATAACAAATCGATGGGATATGTAACATTTTTATATCAAATGTAATATCCCTAACTGATGTGTAACATTTTATCCTATATTAATGAAATGAATACACGTGTAATATTTTCTCTGTCGATCATTAATAATGCATAATATATTTTCCATATTAATGTAGACCATGTATTGCTTATTAATGTTTCTAATGGATCTTGCTGTCACACTAAGACGGTGTTGAATCAGGCATGACTTGTTTTTACTAAATTATTTTATTTTATTAATCCCCTTCAATCAGTCAGCACTTATTTGGAAGAGTGGATCCAATATGAAATGCGAAGTATAAATGAAAACATAGGATATAGTATTTCTACAAGGATTAGTACGAAGACCTACATCCTTACAACAACTGCTTATACCCCCCAGTTATAGTCTATTCACAATATGTATATAATTAAAATAGGGAAAGTCTCATTCCCTTTAACACTGAGTCCCACAATGTCATGCTCTTGAATTACACAAGATATCACATGTTGTCAATTATATAAGTGACTCATTATTCCCATAATAGGATATTTATACTGCATCCCATAGTGTTATAAGCATCCAAACAGCATTATACAAAACCCCACTAGAGACATAAAAAATTTAGTGTCCCACTAAATACTTCACAATATTGAGTCACACATGAATCGATCCACTGATAGGGTGATATTATAATCTTCCATCATGAGCATGCAGAGTTGAATTGGCCCCTGTAAAATTCAAGAATATTTTCACTAGTGTTGTTCTATCTAAATTAATAATGATCATATATATAAAATCTGATATCTTAGAGAAACATTGCATAGGTAATTCATTCTTCCATTTAATCACTGGCCTCACTAAACACTAAAAACACATATAAAAAAATATTCTGAAACACTAATATAAAAAGTGCCACAGATTTAGTCTCAAATAAATGCACTCTAATAAAGAAACATATATTTCATAAGAACGTCCTCAAACATCATGCATGTATTTGAAAAAATATGTTGCATTCAAATTATAAGTTTTAAGTAATTCATGCGGATGAAAACAATATAACTTTTGGTATCATAGAAAAATTTCATGATCCCAAATTCATGTGAAAATTCCACTTCTTGTACACTCTTTTCATATTGTACATTTCTCTATATTATCAATTTGTTTCACCAAAAAAGAATATAAAAACACTGCTGATGTTATATGAAATGATATCAATCATGTTTATATGCAATGTTCATTATTGTTTCCTCACGTTCACAACTCACTGAAACCAATTTTATTCCCTAGTGTTAGTGTGAGTAATTTATTTAGTTGTGTTTTCCTTTAAGGAAGATTCAAACTACCTTGGTGCAAGTGTGATGCCTTCACTTATACTCATTGTTTTTCAGACCTTCATGAACTCAAACCTGATTCATTTAAACATTAAATCTTTAGAAAACATAATGTAAAAATACATTGATACATAATTACAAAAACAAATTAATTCTTCCTTATTGAGCACAAACTCAAATGTGTATAATCTTGAGAGGCTTAGAACCTTCTTCAAGAGATTTAATGTATCTATAAATGGCCAAGATTTTTCACAACTCTTCTTTGCAAGACAAATATAGGTGAATAAAAATTATGCTTCCTTAATTTTTCATTGAACTCCAATCAACATGAACAGAAATAGATTGGTTGGAAGATGTAGTTTTCTCAAGGTATTTCTTATCCTTATCAAAAACAGAAAATGTGAGGAATCCTTTATGAACTAGATAGATTCATGGTATCCCTCTTCCACTGTAAATAAGAACCAATGAAATTGGGATTCTTCACTCTTGACCTTGGTACTTATGATATGAATATGTGTATAGAACTGCCTCAAATTTTGTATACCACCTCATGTTTCACATTGCATAGGTTTTGATTCTAATAAAGAACACTTTCACCGATAAAACTTATTTTCTTAAGGATATTTTTCATTGTTTCATTATACGTTTACATATGAAAACATGTGGAATATGACATCAATTAAATTGTAATTTTTATAACATTCATATTTAGCATGGAATAATAGATTTGGTCAACTTTGTGAATCACTGCATGAAGATTCTGATGAATAGATCTATCAGCTGAGGATGAGGATGCGGACGAAATGGCTTGATAAATCGAATCGTTGGGATGCAATAGATCAATGAATCTGTGTTAATGAATTATTCTGTGAAATAGTACACCATCCTATATTGAAACGAAAAACATTCCATCGACCTTAATAATATACGGCATAGGTAGGGTGGCACAGAAATCTCTTACTGCATACACCATTATCTCACTAGCACCACCTTGTACCAGTGTCCACCTACACCATTGCCCCTCCCCCATGGTTTCACACTCTCATTTATGTGCCTCCTATAAGTACCCCTTGCATGCTCATGCATTCCACACTATATATCTAGGGTGTCAACTACCCACACTGGGAGGTCTTGTCTTACAAAATTTATTAAATAGGGACAAATTGTGAACATAGAAATATTATAAGTGATAAAATGAAATATAAATTCCACCATAAAAATTAATTCCAAAACTCCTCAAAAATTAATCAACTATACTTGATGGATAATAATTTTTTTTAATTAATTTTTTACATATTAATGAAATTATAAATTTATATCTGATAGAATCCTTGAATTTTTAAATAAATGTGGTGAATAATGTTTCCTCCTTTAACACATTTCATTGGAACATACTGAATATTTTTGAAATTTTCAAATTAAAAACTCATTGTATTTTCATATTCTTATGTTATTGAGAAAAATTTCAAATTCAAAAAACCACATGGTCTCTTTAATATCCTCCTTTTGATTTATTTTAAATACTTAATTCATCTTAAAAGTCAATTATTTATTCTCCCCCTTATTGGAAATAAATCCACTGATTAAATAATGGTAAGGAATCCCAAATTCTTAAATTCACATTATAAGAACATCCTATTTTCATATTAAAGTTATTGTAAATTTTACTTATAAGAAGGATGGAATTACTACTTAAAGACACAGTTGGATAAAACTAACCAACTATATTTTTAAGGGAGCAAGGATATGTGTAGAAAACAAGATTGATCAAATTAAACGTCAATGTTTTCAATAAACATTTCACATTTGATATCAATCACTGAAATTTAATTTCATAAATTGTTCAAAAAAATGTCAACTGATCTCTTATATACATCTCAGTAAATATATTTTAAACATTTATGTAAAATATTGTATTTCCCTTTTCAATTTTCATTTCACTTGTTTCACCATTTAATAAAAATATACTTTTTTGCATTTATTTTTTTTATAATGAAAAAAATTTAATTAACAAACCTCAATAATGAAAAGCATCAATTTTACAACATTTATTATTTAGAATTATCAAATTGATACCTCACAATTGATTTTCATATAAAAAAGATATCGATTGAATTAAAAATATTTATTGGTTTCTATTTTGTGCTCCCCCACTACAGATGCACTAAATTGTTCTTCATAATGATTGAATTTCATCAAATATAATGTCAACTAATCATCAATGATTATTTAAAATGTTTCAAGCGTAAAACAAAAATCTAATATACAAGATGAAAAACTATCTAGATATAAGTTGTTAATATATTTTATAAATTCATGTCTCCTAGTAAATATATTCTTCACCATCAATTACTTTCCTGAAAGAAAATTCAAAATAATTTTTTCCAATATTATAAATAAAAAACTTTTTTGGATTACTTGGAAAAATGTGGTTCATCAATGCACCTTATTTAGAGAAATAGGACTGAGAGTTACTTCTGATCAAAAGAAAATCATCGTTGAAAAAAACATCTTCACACATTCTAACAAATATGTTTAATTTTTTCGCTTCTTTATATAGTTTTCTTTCATTTTCCATATTTTCTACTATAATGATGAATTATTTCTTTAGAACATCATCAGTCTTCACATTGTGTACAAACTTATTTTTTCATACACATGAAGTAACATATTCATTACATTTTTTCTTCAAGATTTTTTTTGCCCAAATAACGATAGAAAGAAAATTATAATGTCCTATGAATTTTATCCTTTTATAGAAAAAATATATTTCAACAATTTTCTCTTTTAATAAACTTTTTAGATTCATTATTAGAAGTGTTCTTCAACAAATAAATCTCTTTTTTCTCAAAATATCCTTTCTTTATTTCTAGATTTCCTTTTTTAGTATTCATGTTCATGGAAAATTAACAATATTTTATGATGAGACCTTTACTAATACAATAAAACCATATTTTGTTTGGTGTGAACCTATTCAAATAATTCTTCTCAACCTTCATGGGAGTTGTTTGATTAACAAAAATCATATTTTTTTATATCCCATAATTGAATTCCCATTTTCATTTCTTTTCTACTTCACATCTTGTTGTGATATTTTATTTTCATCAACAAATAATTTTTTTGTGATTGGTACGTGCCAAAAATCATTATAAGAATGAACAGTTGTTTGTAATAACCATATAAATATTCAACATAATCATATATTTTTTGATAAACTAGTTATCTTTCTATGAATTCTACTTTTTTTGTGCATCATTCAATTTATATTTATCTTTTATCCACATAAATACATGCATTCTGTAAATATAATTCAATAATAAAATATTAAAAAATTAAATTTCATGATACCCAAACTGGAAACAACAACAACAATAGTATCTAACAAATCTTAACTTCAAATATGAAAAATTCTGAGTAATATTTACATTTTTCTATATATTGATATCACATTTCATTTTCTATGATCTATTGGAGAAACATGAATTTCAACACATTTTCACATAAATATTTGAAGATTTTACTGATTCCTGATTATTTTTCATCACGAATGTTTTACCAAATTCAAATGTTAAATATGCACTTTTTAATAAACAACATTAGTAAACACGGATTTATCCGGAAAAAGGTTACCTGCTTCAATGAGCATGAAATAGATTTATACTTGGATAATATCAACCACCTATTTCCATCAATTAATTATTTTTATAAATCATAATTATATCAAATGATTCATTGGAAATAAAACACTTTTCTCAGTATCTTAGGAAGTTTTATATTGTTTCCCTTCCATGTTCCTTAGTTTCACTTCTAGTTCAAGACATCTTTTTTGAGATTAATATTCACATATTTAAATGTTTCCATGCCTTATTACCACTAAATATTTGACTTCTAAATATCTTCTCTATGATTATGATTTTCCTTTAGTATAAAATTATCAATTTCTTTGATTCATTCTACATTATCATTCGGCTAAGAATCTTTGACATTCATAGATTTATTATATGGATTTTCAAGCACATGGAAAACATATGAAAAAATATTTTTTAAAAACATCTTTCCCACAAAAATTACATTAAAATTATTCAATAAATTCATCATATCATTATTTATCATGGGAAATTGTTTCTTAATTTTGTTTTACATGTTTATTAGAGTATTGGATATACCAAAATGTTTAGTCAATGCATCTTCTATATAATTTTATACTTTTTCTAGATGCAATTTTTCATCTAAATTTTCATTGTAAACATTATTCATACATGTGGCCACTTCATTAAGAACATTAATTAGATGTTTTCTAATTTCATAATTGATAAAATTTTTACCACATATTGAAATTGATTCATCAGCATTATGATCAACTTGATTTAAATGAACAATTACAACTATGTGTTCGAACAACTAGTATTTGATCTTCATTTATTATTGAATTCTTCTTCATCTTTTTTTCAAATATTTTCTTGATATTTTCTTCAATCATGAATAAATTTCATCCATTATAAAATTAGGAAAAGGGATATGATTATCCCTCTTAAGATCTTATAAATTTTATTCATTTTCAAAACTACACTTCATATATGCTTCTAATAAAAAACGGGATATGTATCATTGAACCAAACATAGGTCTCCTATGTTCTGATACCAATTAAAGTGTCCAATGGGATGTGAATTCACAAAAAGATAAGCTTAATACATTGTTACAAGTTTCAAATAAATTATTTTATTTTCATAAACCCACTTTCACAAGTTATGATTAGTTGATCCTATATGAAATAAAAAATGAAAATAAAACTATAACACATAATATTTTTACAAGGTTCAGTACTAAAACCAGCATCATTTTTTCAATCAGTTATACCTAGGGTTATTGATTATTCACTATATGTAGATGATTACAATAGGGTTTTCCCATACCCTTCGTCACTATGTCCCATAGTGTTCTTCTCAAGAAACCTACTAGATATCAAATATTCCCACCTATACAAGTGACTCCTCATTGCCACATGAAGATCTTTATATTGTATCCCACTGTGTTACCGTCATCCCACCATCTCAGTTCATAATCACTCTAGAGACATCCATTATGTTAGATCCCCACTGAATACTTCACAATCTCGAGTCATGCAATATTTACCTACTAATATGATGATTCTATAAAATTCCTCCATAATAATGCATGATCAAATCGTCCCATGTACAATTCAAGAACCATTTCACTGGTACTATTCTTGCTTAATTAATGTGGATCACTGGTAGACAATTAATTTTCTTTATTAGAACACTTCTCAAGAAAATATATCTTCTCATAAATACCCAACAACACTAAAAACTGAAAAATATGATACAAATGTTTTTTAAACACTGATAGAAAAATTTTCTCAGTATCAGTCTCAAATAACATCACACTAATCAAGAAATATATTTTGGATGTGAAAATTTTCAAACATCATGATGTTTTTTAATACACTTGATATATTTTTAATTTTTCATGCTTTAATTCATGTTAATAAAAATAACCATATAAAATTTATATTTCATAATAAAATATACATTGCCTTCTTATTTCATTAGATTATTATCTAACTACATATGTATATAAAAACTCACCTTCATGTACACACAATTCATATTTAACATTTCACTTCATTTCTAATTTGTTTCACACAAAAATAATACACAAACGCTTCATGTTTTCTATGAAACTGTATCAAGTATTTTCATTTTCATTCTCCCTTTCTTTCGACTCATGCACACAAGTCCTTGACATAAAATTAAATTCTCACTATTAGTTTGAGTAAGTGCTTGATGTGTATTATACTTCATTAATGATTTATAGTTCCATGGTGTAGGTGTTCTACATTTACCTACACATGATTTTCTAAGATACTCTTTCTTAATCATTCATGCACTCAAACCCTATACATGAAAATATTATGTCCATAAAACATAGGGTAAAAATTAAAAAAGTAGAGATTACTCAAATAAATTACTTCTTCCATTATGCCTAAATAATCAAATGTATTTAATATTGGTAGGTCCAAATACCTTATTAGATGCAGTGTGTGTATACACTTATATGAAGATTCTCATATCCTTCAGACAAGAAATAGATACATGAATATAAATCGTTCAATCTCAAATGCTTCGAGGAACTCTTTTCATGTAAAAGATAAACTATGTTGTGATTTACACGTATTTTTATCATGGTATTACTTATCCACTAAAAAATAGAAAATGTGCAGCATCCTTCACAAACCAGTTATATTCATAGTGGCTCTATTTCATTTGAAATAAAAGCCACTCAAAATGGGCTTCTACATTCTTGTATTGGGTAATTTTGATATTTATAATAATTAAGCACCACCTCACTTTTTGTTTAATGCCTCACTTTTTCAATTGTCTAGGTTTTTAACAATAGAAGAACACATTCATCGATAAAACATATTTTATCTTAGATGTGTTTCTTCATTTCATTATTTTTTTACACTTACAAACAGATTTTTAGGTGATTTGTTTCACATTATAATTTCCATTTCATTCAAACATAGCCTAGAAACATGGATTCAGTCATCTTTTTATGTCACTACAAAATTATTCTAGGAATATAAACATTAGGATGAGGTCAAGGAAAAATAAAACACCACTTTACATAAAGAACAGTCAGGAAGAAATCGATCAATAAATTTGATGGTCATGGTTCATTATTCACCACACTATGGTATCCCACATCAAAATGACTACACATTCCATGATCTTTTATAATACAAATCCTGATTTCAGAGAATAATGAGTATGATACTTAATGAACTTGGATACCACTAGAATAACCCCATATCACCATCTTTATACACCATTTTCCCTCTATTCATGGCTTCTCACCGCCATTCATTCACCTCTAGTAGACACCCTATACAAACTCATACAGCCCACATTGGCTGGCTAGGGTGTTGACTGCATAGGCCCGCTGGTGTTGGATTGATTTTTTTAATATAAGTCCAAATTGTACACTTTAAAAAATCTATGTGATAAAATTAAATACAAATACCTCCTTAAAAGTAAATTCCAAAACTAAAAAACTATTCAACCATACCATATGAATAAAATTTTCATTATTCATGAAATTCCTTACTATTTACATATTCATGCAATTATAAATTCATATTTCATGTAATTCATCAATTTTCTATGAAATTATTTCAACAATGTGTCCTATTTTAGCACATGTCATTTGAAATTACTGAAATGTTCTATAACCATTAAATATAGAACTTAATAAATTTTCATATTCTTAAGTTATTAACTATATATTCAGCTTCACCATACCATATGGACTCTAAACTTATTTTATATAATATGTATGAATATTTAAGTAAATTTAAAATTGTGTTAATACATATGATTTTATAGCTGTATAAAATTCTAACTAGTCTAATGCATGAGATTTTTTACTTAGATATGAATAAGAGGTATAGTTTCCATGGCCTAGATATATCTGTTATAGTGTTGTGAATCCAAAATTTTAATCTAATTTAAATTATTGTTCCTTGAAGAATATATTTTTTGAGATATCTTCTTATGAGAAAAATGATTATGTCTATACACAATGGTTGAAGCCTGAGTGAAATCAGAACTAATGCTTCACATTATGAAAATCCATAAGATTCATGGATAACATCTCGGGCATTCGAAAACTAATATATTACCAAATTTTCTATACATCGCATGCCTGATTTAAATGAAATTATGAGAATCTTAAATATCTAGTATGATATTAAAATAATATTAAAAGTGTGATTTCATGTAGGAATATACAATTATTAACGACATGAACACCTAATGTTTAATTCCCATGTAGTAATAACACATTTTTGGTCAAAGATACCCATATGATTATTTTTCGTTTTACAATAAAATAAGGGAATAGAATCACTCTCTACTCAAAGATGAGTTTCAATGTTTTTTGTTTTATACTATTTTTTGTGGTATACTTTTCTTGATAATATAATAGATGTAATTTCATTCTCTTTAATCAATAATTTACTTATTTTATTCTTCTATGACAATTTCATGATTACTTCATTTATTTGATTTTTTATATTTAATTTATATTTACTGATTTCAATATTCTCAAATAACCAAATTTTTATAAATTTCATATACTATACATTTACCAAAAACATATTTACTATTTAGTAGTTGTACCTTCTCAACTCCAAAAGATTCTTTATATATATATAACCCTAGATAGCATGTGTAATGTACTATACATATAAATATCATGGTGTACATCCTATTATGGTTGTGATTAAAATCTAGCATCATTGTTGCTGAGTTTGGTGAGTTGGTCCATTTTATTTACTATAAAAATTTATCATTAGACATTTTTATTCTCATAAAAATATAATATAATCCTTCCATGATTTATTCCAAATCAAATTATTATGCATTTTAAAAAAACTCCCTGGATAAGAAAAAAGAAATTTATGGAAAAATAGTACCTTATTTATAAAATAGTAGTGAATACATTAAAGATAAGAATAATTTAGTGAAATTTTTATATGAATATCTCTATAAATTCAAAGAAAATAAAAATTAGTAGCACAAACTAGAACTAGTGGGGGAAGAAAATTCCCTAATAAATTTCATAATTAAAGAACAAGTTGATTTCATAGAGGTATAATTTTAATGTTTATCTAACCACCGTCAACCATTACTGGAGGATATTCGTGAAATACTCAATATAGATAATAATAATTTAGGTGATATATAATATTTGGATAAATTTGGGGATGTTAATTAAAGAATATAAAAACTAACTATCCCTCTCTTGATGAAAAAGGATCCACCCAATCCATCTTTTTATTTATTTTGAAAAACAAACAACAAAAGTGGATGAATTTGATAAGATAATGGATAAAATTTCCTACCTACCTCCATCCATAATAACCCAACTCTAACATGCACTTACCATTGAAGAGGTTAGGTAATCCATTAAAATATATGGATATATTATTTTCTCTGATGAAATTCATTCAAATTTTATTAAAACTAAATTGAGCATTACCTCCAACAGTTCATATTTTTTAAAATAAAAAAATTTATGGATTTCCCTAGAGAATGATTAAGATGATGAAAAATATGCACATAGTGAGGAACAAATAATGATTCCAGAACATACAAAATATTTATATAATGGATAAATTCATTATTACCAAGTATATTTTTAATGAAACATATTTTCAAATATTCTAACAATAAATGGGGGATTTTAATATTTATTCATTGTGTTTTATTTAATTAAATTTAAACATTTCCCTAACCATTCATTAAATGAATATATTTATATATACCATAGTGATAAATCCAGTGAATATTATCAAGAATTAATATCTAAAAAGGATAGGACTTAGTATTTTTTCTGCCCCCATCATGAAAGATGTACTAGGTTACATAGGGTGTGGTCTTGTTATCCTCTTTCCTATTAATCCTTGAAAAAACCTATGATGTGATGAAAATGGGAGGAAACCAGATGTGTTGGTTTATGTTAAAAACTAACACTCACCATTAAAATTTTTATGACCAATGGAATTTTAGTTTTATGGATAGTAAAGGCCAAATTCTTACATGGAGAGATAAACCATGTTCTGTATTTTTTTCCTCAATTTTTCATTTTCATCCAAAAAATTACTCATGTTTCCAACCAATACTTGTATTATATTATAGTGAATCTACCTAAAGGCTATCATTACTCATTATTTCAGGTTACATCACTCATTTCTAATTTTTTTGTTTACTACCATTCAAAATTATATTTCCAAAGTAGGTATGTTCTTGTTTGAACAAAATTTTTGGTATTAATAGAATATGATTAAAATTGTTCCCAGTAATATATCTTTATGTTTTCTTATTTTATTTTTTATTTTTATTTTTTATATTGTTTTCTTATTACATTATGCTTTACTAAATTCTCCAAATAATTTATAGGATAATATTATTTTTTCAAAACTACATGATTTTAATGATACATTAAGCTACACTAAATTATAATCAAAATTTAGAACATATTATTATTTTTAGAAACATATTGATTAAAATTTATAATTTTTTAAATGATTAATGAATTGAATAATTTTCAAGGTTTCCAATATGTTATAATTATGATGTTTGGTCAATTGTAAAACACATGTGAAATAGAATTTTCAAAAATGTTTATATTGTCAAACCTAAGTGGTTTCTATAACATTCGGAAAAATTCTTAATTTTTTTTCTTAATATTGTTGAGGTATGATTTTAGGTATATTATATAGGTATTTTAACTTTTTCAAAACTATTATTGTTTATAGAATGTCTCAAATATGATTTTAAAACCATTTTTGAAACCCATTTTATAATTTATCTTTTCACTGAGCCTATATTTATAGCTGACTGTTTTTATTAAGCCTCTAATAGACATAAAACAAATTCACAAGTAACCTTATTAAAATCCATTAATCACATTATAATCATTCCGAGAATAAATTTAGTGATCTTGTTTGAACACGAGTGTGGTCGACAAATCTCATTAATATAAATTAATGTTTTTTATAAGTGATATTATATTTGCAATAGATTTGAGGGAATATCACCCATATTATTATAGAAGGATCAAAAACCACCAATAAAATCTAGGATTGGATTTCAAATCATAAATTAATGAACAAAAGACTCCCCCCATTATAAAAAATTAGATTTTCACTAAAATTTCATGTCCAAAACTCTCACAAACTGTAATACAAAAAATGACGGAGAGGGAAGATAAAATGTATAAACATCTAGTATATATATATATATTTATATGGGAATTATAATAAAATTAAATTGGTTTTAGTGATTATTTATTTTATGGGGAGTATCAATGATTCATTCTTGGAATAATAACTATTTTCATGAATGTACTTTATATTATAAAAAGACTATATTCATTATGCATCTAATTTTAATCATATAAAATTGTCTTATACATCCCCATAGATAACACATTTAATATTCTTCATGATTGAAACCTTTTTAAGTCTACAAAGTTGAGAGATTATGAGGACTACTAGAAAATGGAGATAACACATGCTCTCAAGAATGAAAAAAAACTGTACATTAAAATTCTTTCAATAAAAGAGAAATATATATTTGTGGTTAGGTAGGTATAAAATTCAATAAGGTTTTAATTGGATATTGGATGGAATTAATCATTTTTTAAGGAAAGATATAATTTTTATCTATAAACTAGTCATGAAATTTATTTATGTGTGAGAATTGAATATTGATTCTATATTACATGTGAAGTATTATTAAACTGTAGTATAAGATTGTAGATGAGAAGTGAAATTTTTAAGTGTTTGAGAATCAATTTATCTCATTTATATATTATTTAAACTTGGATATTAAATGATTTTATCCCAGCCATTTTATAATTTTAACAAAAATTATAACATTTTCAGATCATAGGGGTAATTTATATTTTATTGTATAAATATCTTAATTTATAATATTTAAGGAATTAAATATTATTCAATAAATATTATACAATGAAGTATATTGATTTATGGAGTTTTGATTTTGAAACAATATTTTATGGAATACAGATGTTGTTAAAGTGAAGTCCAGAAGATTGTTTTGATGTACAGATATAGTAAAGTGCCTCATGATATTAGATATTAAGAAACATAGTTTGGAAATTTTCTAAATCATTATTTATGTAATTTATTATACCTAATTTGTAATATAGACTCTATTTATAAATAAAATAAAATAAAAATTGGTGGGGGATGTAACATTTTTATATCGTATGTAATACCCATGCGCTATGGTGTGACATTTTTTCACTTGTCATTTAAAGATATAAATTCATGCATAATTTTTTATTTACAACTCATCAATGTTGTTTAACTAATTATTATTTTCTAAGAATGAAATGTATGATATATTTGAGATGAAATGTAAGATATTTCCTATTATGTTATAGTAAATGGAAATGTATTCTCATATGTAATATTTTTTATTTATGGATAATTATGTTAGGAATTATACATGATGTTTTTAAATTGACTGACAAAAATAATAAATGATCCCAATGTGTGAAGTTTTATTTCATAGAATAGTAAAATAAAAATGGTATTGTAATTTCAATTTAGGTGTTTCTGAATATATTTGACAAGATATATCTTTCTCTTAGGAATGATATAGAGTCCACACACCATGTTCAGAGACATGTTGAATTCAAAAAAACTAAATCTTCCTATCATGGAAATATCAAGTCGAAATAGATATTATCCAATGGTATTCACAACTAAAAATTTATTCCAATGATGTGGATTATAATCCACATTTAAATTAATGTATAGATACTATAAAGATCAATTGGAGAATTCAATGAATATTTAAATCATGATGTGAGTTAGGAGCTTACAACTACTGAGTCCATGAATGTGTAAAGTCCAATCCCCATGAATTCATAAAACCATACTTGATCATGATTCTTGTATAAATTTTTTCTTCTAACATGTTAAATGGGTATGATTATTACTCTCACTCACATGATATAATTTTTGAGGTATTAAGGGATGATTTTTTTCTCCTGTTTAATTTTTTTGAACATTTAATTTAATTTTTCTTTCCCTTATTATTATATATTATTCATCTGCTCCCCTTTGGTAGATCTTTCTAAATCTTGGTGGTGAGTGACTAACCTGATGTATACCCATTATATGGGTTCTATATAAGTTCAAAAATTATTGATAAACAATTCTGAAGTTTTATTTTTTTTAAAATACAATTGGTATCATTGACTATTTATGTATTGATTTTTCTATATTTGTATGATATTATCCACTATATAATTCTTTTAAATTTCTAATATAAAATCCACCCCTTCTCACTATCATTCAATTCATAAAATGGTGTTGAGTTTTCTTAATAGATTAAGTGGTATATGTCTAAGATAAGCCTTTGAATGTGTCACACATCTGATAGATTGTGTTTATAACTGCTGAATATTAAATGTTGTGATACTTTTTTTGTCGATAAAATATATAGGGAATTATATGCCTGATACTAAATGTAGGGGTGGTACTCTATGCAGGATGTGACAAACTATAAAATAACATTTAGACTACTTTAATGGAAAATAAAGGAACAAAAGTAGCCAAACCTATAAATATAACATTTTAATGATAAGTTATTTCAATTTTTATTTCTTTTTATAATATTCCAAGCATTAACCCTTCTGAATTTGCCTTGTGTAAATTTTTCACATATTATTAATATACCAAAAACATAAAATGTGATTATGAGTGGTTACTTACTAACCATAAAGGCTCCTCAAGATAAACTACTATTGTATGAAAATATTTTTCAATTGGAAAATAAATATCATCTTTTCACAGCATGTGGTTGTTTTGTCATATGACTATTCTATTCCCTAGGGATGGATAAATAAGAGAAAAAAATTATTAAAAAAATTATATATGTGTGTTGGTGCATATATATACATGTGTGTACATCACCTCTAGTGGAGTGGGATCACAACTACCTGATAGATATCAAGTTGAATATTGAATCAGATATGTAATGTTATAGAACTATATTGTATAAAATGATAATTAATAAATATTATAAACAATAAAAATATTTTATCTTCTTCTTATTACCATGTTTCAATGGATTAATTTAAATTTTTTTTGTATATGTATATAAATTTTAAGATACATTCATGCATGTAACTATTTTATTTCATATTCATGTTGAGGCACATTGATGGTGACTTACTGATTTTGTATTTCCACACATAAAACGTAAATATTTGTATACATGATGTTTCCATTGTAATATTATAAGTATATACAAACATATATTAATATAAAATAGATTTTTCTAGCATATTGATCGGGTATGTCAAAGGAGTGGTTTAATTTGTATTATGGTGTGGGAGTTATGTTTAGTTTAGGTGGTGGAACTTAGTATTTAGAATACATTTATTATCTAATCCCATGTTGGGATCTATTAAACTTTTTATCAAGTTTTCCATTTTTGACATTTTACTAGTTTTGTATTTATTTCATTAATAAGTATGTATCATTGATTCTTTTATGTCACTATTTTTTGATATTGGATGGTATTTATTTTCGAGGTAACTCAAACTAGGGTTGATCCCTCTTATTTTTCTATACAAAACTATTATTGACATACTCTATTTATCAAACATAGTCAATGTGTGGAGTCGACCCTCCTTTTTTATCTTGCTAGGGCTCCTCATTGGTGGATGTTGGGGGGCATGTGTGACTTCTCTTATATCTTCTCTACAAATCCTTCTTCATATAATCATGTTTCATCCCCTGATTATAACACCTTTCTCTCCAGGTCTTCTCTTCTCTTGCTTTGTATTTGTATTTGTCTTTTATCTTGGTTTGTGGTTTTTCCTTTGTGATTTGTTCTTCACAGTCACAACCCTCGCGCACCTCCTCTACTATTTTCATCTTTAACTTCATGTTATACCACAGTTTTGGATATAGTGAGGGTTCATATTATTTATTGGGATGATGATGAGGATATGGTTCTTGGTGTGTTTTGGGATGATGAGGTTGTTTGGGTTATTGTGGCAGCTTTACCTATCAAGTCATTTCTTTAAACATAAGACTTAGTTGGAGGTAGGATCTATGTAAGATTAATAAGGTCATACATTTATTTTTTAAAATTCAATGTTTGGTGTTTCATTTTGTTCTATTATTTATCTAGTGGTTAATCACTCAAGGAGATATTTAATTGGTTCAAATTTCCCTTGGTTGTGGATTTGAAGGAAGATTCTGGTGTTCTTTTTATGGTAGTGTATTAATATTCATATTGTTGTCTACCTTAAACTCGTCTCTTGACTCATTATCTTTATCTCTCCATATTTGGTATAGTGTGGTGGTTTTCTATTAGTATAATTCATTTAAATTTTGAGTGTTCAATGATGTATGAGGCGTCTTAACCACAATTGGCTTTTCTCATTCCTTTTGGATTCTAATTATTATTCCTAGTTTACTTTGGTCTTCCAAAATTTAGATAGTGATCCATAGAAAAATACGGCTTTTAATGTCAATGATTCTAGTTATTTATGTGTTATTGAAATTCATCAGTGCTGGGGTATTTTTGGTGTTTCTCTTTTAAATAATTATATTGCATTTTAGAAAACTGGTGATATTCTTGGTGATCGACGATGAAGATGACTGCTATTATGGTTGGTTTTTGACTTGAGGACCAATGTTGTGCAGAAATTTTTCTCAAGGGTGGCCTATCTAGCATTAGTAATATGGATCACTAGGCTCTGAGAGACAGTTGTGGGTCTGTTTTTACGTACTCTAATTTTTTATTATTGAATCCTTTTTTTATTTGGGTCTTTATGTTTGATTGTGGTTATTAACAATTTTTTTAATTATTTTATCCTACATTTTCATTTCTTTTAGGTTATAAATTATCCTAAATGTGATTGAAAAAAATGGATTTAAATTTATTTTATCATTCCCCAACAAAATTCATAGACCTGAGGTGCTAGTCGTCATCCCTTTGAGATAGGGGAACATTTTTAGGGTCAATGTTTTTAAAATAGGGGTATCATGTGGGTATATTTATTGGGATCCATGTAGTAATGTATACCATATAAATTTGAATCATATATTTTTGAGTTCTATGATAATTTAAAAAAATTTGGTTATTCATAATGAACATTATAAAATAATCCTTTTTGAAAATAATGAATCAATAAAAATAATTGATTTTTAAAATGATGCATAAATATATTATTATGGATAATTTATAACATAAATTAAATTCATTTTTGTTATAAAATATCAATAATATTTATATTTTTTTAATTATTAATTATGTAAACATTATTGTATCATTCAAATTATAGAAAAATGTATCAAATAAAAATATTTTTTATTTAATGGAAGAGTTTGAATATGTTTTTATATCGTATAATTTCATTTTATAGAGCAATATTGATTTTTGGGATCTGAATACATATTATTGAACATCAAATGCTTAGAAAATTAGAGGTTTAGAGAACCAAAAGTTCATTTATTTGAGTTAAATTAAATATAATTTCATTCAATTGTAGGAATCTAGAATAAATGTGAAAAATGTAGTAGTGGATATCCATCAATTGAAGTAGTCCATTGGAAGAACACAACAATTGATTGTTCTATGTTGTACAGTTGGGAGATCTCGATTTAGGAAAATGTTTTTGGATTTCTAGGTTAGTAAACTAGCTCAAGTGTCACGTCTTAGGGTCCAGGTTTTCATGGTCGTTGGTTTAACATGATTTATGAGTTATCATTAGTATTTAAGAATATAGGGATTCAATTTAAATTGTGGAAAAATAAGGTGGTGATAGTTAGAGAGCTAAGTAGTTGGAAAGGATTATATGTCTTTGTAATCGATTTTTCACCTATAATCCTCATGTTATAATAATTAAAATAAGAGTGTTTTTTTAAAAGTCAAAAGAGATAAAAACATGAACCAATTTAATAAATTTTGTTCTTTATCTAGTTTAAAATATTTCCTTTACATATTTCTCTGCATAGGAAATTTTGTAATTCAGAATGTGTCTTATGAGGTGTCTGTAATGTTTATATTCAATACAGATTAGTGTGAAGTGAATTTCTACTTACTGAGAATTTAGGTAAGGGGAAGTGAACATCGAGTGATTTTTTTCTATTACGCTTCTTGTGTGTATTAATTTCCGGAGGAATGGTCGATCATACTTCCAAGGTCTATTGTTAGTACATTCAGTTAGTTATTCATTTGACTATTTCCCATTACACCTTCTAACAAGTTGAACAAAATTGATGGTTTTGAAGCTTATGGTTTATCAGATGAGTAGAAAGACAATAATTGAATTTGAATAATGAGAGATCTAAATTAATAAATTCGATGTATATGATTTTGGATTCAAGATAATGTGGATTATTGACTACCATATTCAGAATGTCTTGGATGTTTACATATCAAGAGTAAATCCATTTATGGTGGATAATGATAAATGTAATCTCATTTATAGAAATTCACTTATGCTCTTAAAAATGTGTATTATAAAGAATTTTTCATTCAAAATTAGGTGGAATAAGTTAATAGTGAAATTTATAAAGGAATTAGTTGATATGTATGAAAAAATAATTGCCCCAAACATGGATTTCCTATTATGATGGTTGTTCTGATTATGGTCATTGAATGAAATACCAATGTAAGAAAATATTAATGGATTTAAAATGATTTATGGGAATATCTAATCAATAAAGGTATCTTTCTCAGCTAATGTTTGAGAATTTCTACAATTATCATTATTTTCTAAGAGCATAGATGAAATGTGTTTAGTTGTAAATAACACTACATGAAAACCAGATTTAGATATTGATCATATTTGTAATTTAGACTTAAATAAAGTGTATAGTTTAATAAAATTCTATAAAATAATTGGTAGTTCCCTTAATACTAATGGATGAAGATTGTGACCTCTTGAAATGATGGATTATTAGAAAAATTCATTTGTAAATAAGTATTATGAATGGAAAAAAGAGAGGATTCATGGAAAAAACAATTCCCTGTTGAAAATATTAGAAATATGGGAAGATAAGAAACCTCAAGAAGGATAGAAAGCATCAAATGGGGAATATTGGAAATTTATCAACATCCAATAGGTGAGGTTATACTAACCTAATGAAAATGTCCATGGTCATCCACTAAGTATGAATTCTCCTATATAATATTGGGTGATTGACTCTAGAGCATAAATTTTCTAATTGGGGATATAATATGCATCTTAAACTATGTCTCTAGGATGTTTGGGAAAGTATATATAGTAGATGGTGAATCTGTATAAGTTTTTTGAAAAGGTAATATCAATATATGAATAAATAATATAGGATTCTTGTTGTTAATTGAAGTTCACCACATATTTGGCCTCAAGAGAAATCATATTTTAGTTGTGATACTTGATGATTCTTGCTGCGGAACTGGATATAATTATACAGTGTTGAAGGTAACATAGGGATCTAGTATTTGAAAAAGATTTGAAGGATGGGACCCATAAATTGGGCAAGAATTCATAAAGGAGTACAATTAATGAATGCACAACTTCCAAGGATCCAAAAGTTTGGAACCACAGGTTTTGTCACCTTCTTGAGAATAACAGGTCTATTATAAAGGCTATAATCAATCTAATGAATAATCACATGGATATAATAACGTTAAAAAATTGTTTTCAGGGGAAATAAAAAATATATTCATTTAACTTAGATAGAAGAAATCCCAGGAATCAGATGTCGGAGCATCTTCACTCAGATGCATAGTATCCATCCCACATTCAACCATATAGTTATAGAATTTAATTCCTCACATTCATTCACCATCTTATAATGAAATAATTGATTTATTTATGGAAGGAAATAATATGATATATTTTAAGTGATTTTTATTGGAATTCATTAGATGAAAAAGAATGAAGATGGATTTTATGTGTATATAAATAGAAAATAGTTTAATATATATAATATTTGACATTTGGAACATCATCAAGAATGGATATAAATGAATATATAGTAATTATAACTCCAAAATGGAATAAAGTAGTTGAAATAATGAATTATTCTCTAATATGGAGGTCCTAAAGTGTGAGGTTAAAATTGGGAATTGATAAGGAATTTTGTGTAGATGAGGTAAACATTAAAACTTATTTCACAATTAGAATCCTTGAGTTGGAAGTAGGGTTTGAAATTATAAGTGAAATATAGTATAGAATATGTGGTAAAGTAGACCATATTATTGTTTCTGGATGTTTATCATATGAACATATAAAAGATAAGGACAATGATTAACATGAATCAAAATCAAAAACATGTTTTTCCTTGGATATTAAAATAAAAATTAGGGATTTCTTTTGTGATATGGTGGAATAATAAAATTCATTAGTAGTAGGGATGCTATTTTTTATGAGAAAATTCTATGGAAGGACAAAAAATAGGTGGACAATTTTAAAGGAGAAAAAATTATCGAATTCTAGGTTGATTTGAGTACCAATAGTTAAAAAAAACTAATGATCTAAGATTTATGTGGTCATGGAATTAGAAGCCCTGATACTATAAAATCGTAATTACAAGAGAGTTTAAAAGTAGTGGAAGCTCATGTAGGAGTACTGAATGTGTGTACATTATAAGTATGAGTACCGGATGTTTATGTATCCATAAATAAAGCGTATCCTAGATGTATTGTTCAGATGATTCAGTTAATGAAATCAATAATAATATGATGACTATGTAGAGGTTTGGGAATGATTTAAACTCTATTCTATAAAAAATATACAAAAATTAAAAATATGATGCATAAAAATTTTATTAAGGAATTTATGTAGTGGGATTTATCTATGAATAAAAGTATAGACTCATTAATGTTCAATCGAACTTGTGAGTTAACTAAAATACTAGAGTGTGAAAAAGAAACATAAGAGTATGTGGGTTTACCTAATCTAGGAATAATCTGAGGGAAATATATATATAAACAATGGATGATGGTGAAATAAAAAAAGGCATTAGTTATAGGGATGATTTCTTTATGAGAATGTTTTGTGGAAGGAAAAAAATCGGTAAAACGTTATTGAAGGAGAAAAATTATTGAATTCTAGTTTGATTAGAGTAACAAAAGTTCATAAAAAAATAGATAACAAAGATTCATGTGCTCAAGGAATTAGAAACCTGGATACTAGAAAATCATAAGTACAATTGAGTTTATGAGTAGTAGAAGCTCATGAAAGAGCACTGAATGTGTGTTCCTCATATGTATGATTACTAGATGTTTATGTATCCATAAATAGATCAATCCTAGTCATACTGTTCAGATGATTCTGTTGAGGAAATCAATAATAATATGAAGACTATGTAGTGGTTTGGGAATGATTTAAACACACTTATGCAAAAAAATGTAGGATAACTAAAAATATGATGTAGGAATCTTTTCTTAATGAATTTATGTTGTGGGAATTATCTATGAATGAATGTATAGAATCATTAATGTTTAATAGAACTTGTGAATTAATTGAAATATAGGAGGGTGAAAAGTAACATAAGAGTATGTGGGTTTACCTAATATAGGAATAATCTGATGGAAATATATTAACAAACAATGGTTGGTGGTGAAATTATGTCAATAGAAGTAAAGTGTTTATTTATTATAGAACTACTCATGAATAGATATAATTATACCTATAATAATAGGGCCCTGATTCCATCATAGGCACCCCACCATAACACGACCGTTGAGTCCCAGCCCTCTCGATACCACCAGTTTCCCCACAGACACGTAGTCCCCACACAAGTCCACTGGCATTACTGAACAGGTCATCTAACTAATTGATGTCCCCACAGGCCAACGCATTACATTTCCAGTGTGTTTTGTTCCCACTCACACACACCCTATGAAACTTCCCAGGGGGTCACTAATCCTGATCACTACTGCAAGCCAAGCACGTTTATTTGTGGAGTTCTAACCCGGTAGGCTCTCAAAAAGAAAGGTGCACTTTGGTGACAAGACTCAAATAATTTAGTCATTTAACCATTTATCATTCAGGGGTGTTACAATCACCCCCCTGCCCCCATATCACAATGCCCCCATTGTGGGCTCCACATCTCAACCAAGGCAGTGCACCACAGATAAGGTTGTGTACCACCTCTGATAACAAATGTAACAACTGGGCCCTTATTATTGCCCAAACACCCCACTTTAACACGATTGTTGGTTCCTGACCCACCAGGTACCACCAGTTGCCCCGCAAACATGTGGTCCCCACCCAGGGGCCCACCAATGCTCCTAAATGAGTCATATGACTAATGGAATTCCCCACAGGCCAAAACATGTCTTTTCTAGTGTGTTTTCCCTCACTCACACACAGTCTGGGAAACATCCAAGAAGGTCACCTATCCTTATAACTACTCTAGGTCATGCATGCTTAACTGTAGAGTTTTATCCATGTAGACTCCCAAAAAGGAAGGTGCATCTTGTTAACACGAGTCATATCATTTCATCATTTAACCCTTTATCATTCGAGGGTTTTACAATACCCTCAATATAGTTTAATCTATTGTTTCATCAGAAGATATAAATATATAGAATATTTTTGATAAGATGGTGTTCTTTAATGGTGATTTGGATGAGTGAATTTTAATTAAATAGGAAATGGTTTTAATATAATTCTGGTTATAATGTCCCAGATCTAGGTGCCACTCAATTGGGGCCCCATATCTAGTTGGACACATAGCCTCAAGCATATTTCCCCAAATGGTAAAGGTTGGTGACTCGAAGTTGGGACCTAGGGTGTGATAGTAGTGTATCTTTGACCTTGTTGGCAGAATGTATCACATGAGAAACAATAACAATGCAATATAGAAAATAGTAATATAATAATAGAAATAACCAACAGATGACTGATAATAAAAATAACCACATTTCATAGCATGCCATGGATGATGCTCCATGTCACATGTTCTAGGAAAACATGCAAAACATGATACACTATAGTAATACACAATACAAGTATCAAATGTAAAAATTGAAGAAAAAAAATTAATAATCATAGAAATTTGTGTCTTGGACCCATTCTCTCCTTTATCTAAACATCATATGAAGAACCAGCAGAAGGGTGCTCTCCCTTATCAACACCTGCAATCATATAATTTGTTTGTGCCAAAAAGCATTAAACAAACAGTGTGAGAATCTAAATCCCATTTAGAAACCACCCAAGATTTTTAATGATCAATTATATAATATATATATATATAGTAGGTAGTGTACTTTAGTGAATTTTGTAATTTAAAGATACTCAATAGTAAACAGTTCAGCAAGTAAGCACAACAGATGTCTCAAAATACCATCTAAGAAAGTATAAGTAAAAAAATGAATACAAAATTGTATTTGGATTGGAATACACATCATATATCATTCCATTTCATTATTTAGTTCAAATTGATACTGAGAACATCCATTACATCATGGATTCCTCAGGTCATTGTAACATTAAGTAATCCCTCTTCCTCATCCAAATAAAAACCCCACCCTCCGACATAGAGAAACATAACCCTTAGGCATAAATAAACTCCCCCTCAGGTATTGAAAGAAAATGTATGTAGGCATAGAAAAGACAAACCAAATTCATCCAATATAATCATGGAAGCACCAAAATGATAAGGTTTTTCCTTTAATATACTCACATAGAATGTATTTATAATAAGAAACTTGTTAATTAAAAAACTACATGGAATCCACAACAATAAATCATGTTGAAAGAACTTCAGTTAAAAAATTTCCAAATTAAACAAACCACAATATTTAATCCAAGTCATGCCTATGTTCATCCTAGTGAAAATGGATAACATTAGTCATCCAATGGAAACGCACCCATAGGGTGGCCCTTAATCAAGGTGATCAAACATAAAAAATGTTTCAAACCTCTAACAAATTTCCTAATCAACAATACGAAATAATAATAGAAAAATATAATTCAAGAGACACGCGAAAAGTGGTTGTGTGAACTCCTTCATATATATTCAACAAGATAACTACCTAAAGGAAAAAAGACCACCTACCTCGTACTTGTACGACTCTCCTCGTCCAGCATCTGGTGAAAAATTTATCCTAGAACAGGGATATCGACAAAATGTGAATAAATAAAAAACCTTAGATAACTAGTTAAAGTGAGTAAATCAGGAATTAAGGATCAATTGTAATCGATCACTCACTTTGGGTATTTCAATGGATATGATAGAGTTCGAATTGGGCACCAAATGAGGAGATGGAAGGCAGATTCCTGATCGGATTTCTCGATCACGTTTCTCATTGATAGAGGGATTGTTTCTTTCCATCTAAAAAAACATATCTACTTCCCAATTCAATCAAAAATAAATAAAATTACACATCGTGTACTAGAAACTACATGTCGTATTTATACAAATCTTATTCAGGTCATTACATGGTTGTGTACTAGGATTATACATGATTCTACCAAAATTACGTGGTGTGTCCCTAGAATGAAACAGTGTGTAACTCTTAGTCACATCATGTAATAAGCCTAAATTCAGGATTTTATCTCTTTTTTATTTCATTTTACTATGTAAAGATTAAATAGATATGATATAATACTCAAAGGAAGAACCACATTCCTACAAAATTCACCACTTAAATCGAGTTGTCCCCCAATTTCCCTACAAAGTGTAGATGGAATAGTAAAGAATAAATCTAGACATTGTGATCATATTTTAGACTCCCTATCTCTGGTCTCGTCCTACACTCAGTCATGCCACCACAGATACCATACTAAAGGAACTAATCAAACACAGATAACCTTCACATTATGATCCACAATACTAATAGGATACTCCTCAATGGAGGCATCTTTCTGCAACTCCACTTCTTCATGTTGAGAAGTGTGAGATGAGACTGAAAAGTAATTTATTAACTCAGAGACATGTAAGACATAATGCATATCCATGTACCACTGAGGTAACTGAAATCAATAGGAAACTCGACTGAATCTATCTAGAATCTAGAATTGCTGCATGTATCATTGTGAAAGTGTAACCTATCTCCTCATCCTCTTGTGTCCCAACGTTGGCGAGACACATAGGAGAACTCAATCCCTGACCTTAAACTCAAAAGTTCTTCTATGATGATTAGCCTATGATTTCTAACCACACTATGTTGTATCCATCCACATTTGAATCAACCGAACTTGTTCAGTTGTATCCTGGAAAAGACAAGGTCCAAGCATAGCTTCCTTGCCTGACTCTATCCAACATAGTGGCGATCAAAATGGCCTACCATATAAATCCTCATATGGTTCCATATGAATAGTATCCTAGATGTTATTATTGTAGGAGAACTCAACAAGCGGTAGGTGTGTCTCCAAAGGTCCCCTAAAATCTATGAAGCATGTGTGAATCATGTCCTCCATCACCTGAATTTTTTGATCTCATTGGAAATCTGCCTAGTTGTTATAATATGTGCTCAAAAGAACCTGTGTACCCAGCGCCCTCTATAGCCCTTTCCTGACATGTATAGTAAATCAGGTTTTTCTATCTAAATTGATAGACTACAAAATCCCTTGCAATCGTACAATCTCATGGATGTATAGCATTAAAATATCTTCTACACCGAATGTTTCTTTGATCAGTAGAAAGAGTGAAACCTTCATGAGTCCATTAAGAACACAAACTTCATCATTACCAAAAAACCTCCACCATTGTAAAACACCAAAAAGCATGCACCTAAGAATTATAGCGATGCTACCAACATGATTTTCCATTAACTAGGTGAACCCAAACACAACTAAGGTCTTATCAGAATTCTCAATGAAAATAATGTTGAACCCTGATCTACCTCATCAAAACCAATCCTGCAATATTTCATCAATAGACATTGAGGATATTCACATCACACCTACGTTAAACTAGAATTATATTCAAATTGGTTCACTCTAACTATTCACAAGGAATAAAATGGATAAAAATTTAAATTACCACTGGATGACTTATATCGGAAATGCCCAGCTAATGAGGTCTAGGTGTTGTAATAGGACACAATGCCTTCTCATAAGGCACCATGTTTTCTTAATGAAAATGTTCACTAAATCCCATACCAATTTCTTAGTGACGTTCCCTTGTTAAACCATCCTCTTATCATTAAAAAGGGTCATTCCATAGAATAATTAGAGGCAAAAACCAGTTCCATACCACTAGAATCATTACCTTTTATCAATGAATATAATATAAATCCATCATTAAGTCTATGATAACCTTATATTTATCAAATCTGAGTCCAAGGAAATCAAAAAGGTGTTCCATAATCCCAGTTACAATTGAGACTTTGGTACAGGTCCATAAGTCAACATAAGAACACTAACTAAACCAAGAGTGGCATCTTCATGGTGGCTATGTCAATTAATGAATCATGAATCCAGAGTCCTTCCATGGTGTTCCTATATGGTAACCCTAGTATCACTCCGGATTAACCGAGCCTCATTTAAAACCACTCATCAATCACACAACACAAGAAAATTATTTCAAACTATCTCGATGACATTAAACTGTAGTGTGATGTATAACTGATGGTCTCTAGTGCATCCTGAATGTTGTCAAGATTGGGGACATGATCATCTCTTAAGAAATAGCACACTAAAGGGATTTTAAGGATCACTAGAAAAGGATAGATGAACAACTTCGGGTTGAAATCTTAAAATAAACTTGGCCTTCGTTGTTGATATGTCATCATTTAACTTCCCTCAATGCATTTATCCCACAACATTTCTATAATAGTTCAAACTTAACAACTGAGGTCCAAACAAGATCATTGGTTCCTCACAAGGACTACACACATAACAAAATGATACAACAACATGCTTTCATGAAAATATCAACATGAAACAAGACAGAAAAGTCTCAAAGGAATTCAAGTAGAATTGACCATTTCCAAATGGTCCTTGATTATAATCCTTCTATATGGAAGGAAACAATTACACAAAATTGACATGACACTCCTTACCTTAGAGTGTCCTACGTTTTTAGGATAAGGACTAGCCGCTCTCAAACTCACTAGTTTAGAATTGACATAAATGAATGATTGTTGTTCCACTAACCATGATCACCACGTCAAAATACTTGGAATGAAGGCCAAAATTAAACAAAATGGTGTTTCAAAGCACATATGTCCCCATGAGTCTTCCTGAGCAATTGAACGAACATGGTTCCATACATCTCAGGTTACTCTACTCCAGAGATAACTCAATAACATACCCAATATCTCAACACACAATCATTTAACCAACTCAGTGGATTGTTTTACTATTTGACACACAATGAGTACTGTGTATGTAATCATATACTACATCGAGTATATAAGGGAAAACAACACATTAAGGGTACTATTCATAGGTTATCCACCCTATGCACCCAATTACTATATAGCTATTGCATGAACTTTCTTAGAAACTAATCATATACACAACCATTTACATGGATGATGATGAACTATTTTTCCCATAGTTTAAGTAAAGAGAGGTTCACACAACCTCTTAATCATCCCACCATGCCTCAGGAATGTCTAACCTGCTAAACTAAAAATTCCAAAATTATCATACCCACATTAATGTCTATTATACGAAAAATATCATGGATCAAAATCACATATATCAAAATATGATATTTCAAAACCTTCCTCTAAGATGTCACCTCTCTTCATACCCCATAGGTTGGGTCTAGGTGATAAAAAAAGAGGGATACTAACAAAATACCACTATGAAGTTTGGGTTTGGTCATGTAAAACACTGAATGGAATCTAACATGGGATCCTGTTGGTAATCATGAGTAAAGGCAACCAACCCAGAATACTCAAATGATAAACAATAGAGGAATCCTAAAATAGGGATCATCACAAACTGTACATGGAAAATGGATCCTTGAAGGGACTTCCTAGATCAGCATGTCAAAAAAGGAATCCATTTGGGGATCCTTAAAGGCTACATTTCTCACAACCTCATAGGCCAGAAGCACATGTCTCTCATTGGAAACTCCTTAAATGTCTTATTTCATGAGAGAGGGCTCACTACTCATCTCAGATCAAAGGTCTCAAATATGATAGTCTAAACACCAATCCAATAATTAACACTTATGTATCACAATCAGGAGACAACTAAAGAGGATAACTCAAGGAAGAAAATATACATTTAGTTAAAAACCACAAAACACTCATTAAGAGTCATCAAAATTCTCTACGGGTTTCACCATCATGATCTCTGTGAAAAAATACTCAGAAAGGATTACTCTCAGGTAAAACTGATAAAGAAGGAAAAAACAAAAAAAATACCATCAAAGGATACCAAATGAGTTACACAAGGTGTGTAGACACCATACATGGGGTATAGAACCCATACATGGCATGTACCCTTATGCCCTCACATGGGAGTGTACCTCTGCTGGCCTGGGAATGTAAACACCCTAGGTGCATGGAATGGAATCATGTTACATGATGTGTACACAAGTCTTCCCTCTTTTCTATGTACTACTACATGGAAAAGCCACTAATTTTCTACTTGTAAAAAATTATATGGTGTATTCCCATTGTACATGTCGTGCACTGCCAAAAAACCATCAATCTACGTTTTGTCTCACATGACCGGACATGTGGCCATGATTTTTATAGCATGTACTCAATGTACATGGAATTTATTAAATAATATTCTTTCTTCCTAAAATGTTGAACACATGGAGTGTGTTCATAGAACCACATGTCATGTCGTTTTGGTTTCTAGGCTATAAAACTCTAAAACTTCCCTGGAACCCCATTTTTGGAAAATTGAAACAATTGTATTTAAAATTATGATCAAGGGGGGACATACTCTCCTTTAATCAATGTTTGAAATACACATATAGCACATCATAATACAATTCAAACTAAATAAAAAACATGGTTCACCAAATTCATATCCATGTGGTCCCATAACCCACAGGTAGTAGGAACCAAACCTGGATTTGATACCACTTTGTAACATCCCTGATCTAGGTGCCACTCAACTGTTTCCCCGTGTAATGACCCAATGTTTTATCAGTGGGATTATTTTATTATAATCATTCCTTAAATTATAATCAAATTGATAAACAAAATGTCCAATCATTCTCAAATAAACTACTATGTGACCATTAAACATAGATTTTCCACTTTTGTGTTTTGTATTCTAAAAATATGACATACACGGTTACGATCAATAAAATGTTTAGATTCTGATCAAACAAACATATTTCTTCATCAATATAAACCTATCCTTTTGGATAGTTATGAACCCTTATGAATAGTAAATCCTTCAAAATAATAGTAACCTTATTCATGAATGATTTAATGAAACTATGGAATCTATTAAGTGACTGTTTGGCCATCGAAAAAATTGGTGTTTTTGTAAGTCATAAATAATTACTTTTAATTAATTAATTAATTTAAAAGAACATTAATTTTTCCTAAATTTTCTTCATAAATTAAAAATTCTATTTCTTCTTGTTTTAAGAAAATTTTATATGACCTTACATAATTTTTAAAAGTATTATTAAATCATTTTTAATTTTAGAATCTGTATTTTTCAAGTTAATTATGGTTTTAATTAAAAAATAAATTTATCATATTTAGAAAATTATTTTTGAAAAATGGAATTCATTTTATGAATCTACATGTCAAAAAATGTTTATGGTGAATTTTTGGTATTTTTGAGAAATACTTGAGTTTTTTATGAATAGTGAAATTCGATAATTTACAAAAATAATTAAAATTCATGAATTATAGAGTCATGGGTGATGTTATGCTAATTTAATAACATGTGGTTCGAAGTCACATGATATAATTACATTATTTAGTGAAGGAAGATTCACTATTCCTTGTCTTGTGGAGAAATTATAAACTAATGAATATAATATTGATAAAACCCCTCTCCCCTCAACTATAAATACCACCCTTCACACCCTCATTTCCTCACACATCTAAAGCTTCAAGACATGTCTAAACTCTATCCATAAGACTTATCTAGTCCCTCCCCCACATCTAATATCTTCTGGTCTCATCAAAATTCAATGCCTAGGTTCCTTAAGGATGATTCAAGAGGTAATTTCTTTCTCTCTCTCTTTTTGTTTAACTTCATTTAAATTTAATTTTTTTTGCTTAATCGCTCCCCACCTATACTCAACCACATGGTACGATAACTCCTTTATGTCAAATATAATATAATTTTATGATACTAATGGTATATTATATCATCCAAACCCTTCTCTTCATCTTTCTATTTTAGAAAAGATAACATTATTCGTGAGGTGTTAATTTATCACCTTCAGGAACAACATGTTTTTTCCCTTACCGCCTTCATATTTGGTCATGAAATGATTTTTATTTTTGTAATAGATTATATTATAGCCTATTTAATTTTTTTATCTATATTAGGTACTTATTACTAAATTATTAAACAAAACATGTTTGTTGCGGTCAAAAAACTGCACAAATTAACGGAAACGGTAATAATTAAATTATAATCTACCAATTCTTCCACATGGTATATAAAGTTATTAATTAAAATATCATTAAAATCCTATAATATCTTTAAAAATGGGTAAGATAAGTTTTTTATTATTATCCATGTTCTACACGGACTTCCATTTATGAATACACGTGAACAGCTCAAGAAAACCACAAAAAATGAACATTCTCGAACAATTTATTTTAACTTTATAACACATCCAAAGGCCCATAAAATAACATAATTAAACAACAATGAACCATAATCATGTAAAAATCGTTCTTGAATTTTTTATTGAATCTAATGTGGTTATACAAGAAAATAAATTGATGAAAGCATTTGGATACAAGGTAAGGGGAAATTCTCAAACCGAAATTTCTTTCCTCGGGTTCTCCCTATTCCACACCGTCTTTGGTATGGTCACTCCTTAAAAAATCATAATTATATTAATTTTTCTAGGATATAAATGTTTTCCACTTGAGTTTATTTCAAATAAATGTTTTCCAAAAGAATTCTTCTTCCCAAAACAAACCTTTTACTTATCATTCGAGGTTGATTGTTCTTCTATCAAGTAAGTTATTTCCTCTTTCTTTTAGGAACCCAATGATTAAGTATGTGTTATTATGATATAAATCCCATTCATTTACATGGGTTATTTATGTTCAATTTTTATAAATGATCTTTTTTTCATGCATGATACTGATAATGTTATGATGTGACGGGTGCACCTAGAATTATACAGCTCTTCAATGCATTGGGTAATGTGATGAATCTCATGAGTTAAAGAAAAATAATGGGTGAACATGATGATAGATTTTTTCACAACTATGTGTGTTATATGACCACTAAGACATGATTTTTCATTTTTATGCATTCCCACATATGATGTCTTTTATTAATGTTTCATCTCATGATTTTGATGATGATGTAATGATTATGCTCACCCCAGGATATATTGTTTTTATATATCCTATTACATGGGTTTTATCTCACCCCTATTGATGCATATCATTAGGTGACTATATGTAATATGGAGAGGTAAATTTTCAATAAGAACCTAGTGAATAAGTAATTAAATAAATATTTATGCTTGATGTTTTAACAATTATGTTTCGTCCTTGTTTTCCCAAGACCATAAACCTATGGATCCTCATGGTGTAATAATATTATGTTGCTTAACTTTATAATGATTTAATAGTACAGTACGAAATTTAAGGATCACAACAGTTGGAATCAGAGGCAAGGTTTTTTCATTTGGGAATTAGTATTAGTGAACCCTATATAAAACCTCTAGCATGAGACTAAGTACAAATATGCACAAAAGAATATTTACATAGGGATTCCATATGTTATTATTTTTGTGTAAATTGTAAAAATGAATAATTTATTGATGACTTGTTGAATTATGTTTTGATCTACATTTTTCTATTTGAGAAAATGGTAGGAACAAGAATAAACCATGCAAATAACTCATGTGATGTCCAGTGCAATGATTTCCTGAATGACATCCCCAATAATTTAGAAGCCGTATTTTAAATCATCATGGAGATACTTACTCATCTATCTCAGGTTATGAAAAATAACCAAAATAATGGAGAATATCCTCCAACATCAAATTGGGAGAAATTGGAAATCGAGTGTTCTATGTTGGAATGACCACCTATGTTTAGTGGATTTTTCGATCCACTAGTTGCGGAACAATGGGTCAACTCAATGGAAAAGATCTTTTCTATGCTTCACTATTATGAGATAGAGAAGGTAAAACTTTCTATTTATCTTCTAGATGGAGAGGTCAATCAATTATTTTATTTGACTATGAACACCAATTCATGTGATGAAATTGAAGATATGGATTCTTAAGACTTTAAGATCATGTTTCAGAACAAATATTTCCCATAAACTCTTCATATGATGATGTAGAGAGAATTCATTGAGATCAATAAAAATAAAGTAGAATCTGTCATGACCTATTAAGAGAATTTCACAAGGATTTAAAGGTATTATGGGGGGTTTGTTAAAAGAAATTATTATAAAATTGATAGATTATTTATCTTATTAAGACCACTCCTTTAAATGGTTCTTTCAATTCGTGGCTTGGGGAGTTATGAAGAAGTTTTGAAATGTGTTCTCAATGTGGAGATGGATTTTGGGGAGTTATCCCATGGCTCTGTTGATAAGAAACTAAATATGGAGTTTCAAGACATGGGATCTAATGATAAATTTGGAATGAAAACTCAATGAACCACATGCCAAAAATGTGGAAAGAGGCATCATGGGAATTACCTCAATGGTGTGGGGAAATGAATCAAGTGCGGGCAAGTAGGCCACCATACTCAAAAGTGTCGAAAAATCATGATAAGGAAGGATGGTGTTTTAGAAGAAATATTAACCCCACCCTTGGTTCAATGCTATAATTTAATGCAGCAGGGGCACTACAAAGTCCATTTCATGAAAAATCACGTCCTCAAGGGTAATCAGGGTCAACAACCATCAAAGTTGAAGGAACAAGGGAAGCCTTATTATATCACTGTTGTGGAAGGGGAGGAATATAATTAAGTCATGTGAGGTACACTTCTTATACACTCAAGAAAGGAAAAAGTACAATTTGATTCTGGTTCTATGAATTCCATTATATACTGTATGTTTTATAGAACTATAGAATAGAAGCCTCGAAACATTAAAGTAGAGATGTCTGTGAAAACACCAAGTGGTGCAAACATTGCAGCCCAGGTGTCTGAATCTTCCATGTTGGAATATGTGGGTATATTCTTCTAGAGAATCTTGTAATTCTTACCTTGGTGGAATTTGATGATATAATGAGAATGGATTGGCTCTTGTTATATATAGTACATATCCACTGTCCGAAAAAGAAAATATCATTTCATAATATGATCCATTCCTTGCTCCTCTACATATGCAGAGAATATCATGAATCTCTATTGAAAAATACTTCAATGGTATGGGTGTTGATACCCAATAAATAATAATACCGAACACAAATGGTTGAATCAATGTAATGTTCTAACCTTATGGAAATTCCCATCATGAGTTAATATGATGACATATTTCTTATAGAGTTTCCTGAACTTATCCCAGATCATGAGGTAAAGTTCACCATAGAACTCATCCCCAGAGCTACAATAATCTCTATGTATCCCTATAAAAGGACTCCTTTAAAACTGGAGGTGTTAATGAAGTAGCTGCATGAGAATTTGTATAAAGGGTTCATACGCCCAAGGGTATCACCTTGGAGTGGATCAGTGGTCATTCTAAAGAAGATGGATGGAACAATGCGGCTATGAATCAATTATCGGGAACTCAACAAGATCACAATCTAGAAAACGTATCCTATTACAAGTATTGACAAACTACTTGATCAATTAAGAGAAGATCAATACTTCTGAAAGGTGTATTTTCATTCTGGATATCATCAATAAAATGTGAATAGGGAACATATTCACAAGAATTCCATCTGTAAAAGTTATGGGCACTATGAGTTTCTGGTCATGCCATTTGGACTTACTAATGCCACTACATTATTCATGGATTTTATGAAAATATTCTTTAGACATTACCTCAACAAAATTTTGGTAGTGTTTATTGATAATAATCTCATATACTCCAGTAGGAAGGAGGAACAATAAGAACGTCTAAGACTTGTTTTGGCGACATCGATAATGGATAAGTTGTATGCCATGTTCGGAAAGTGAGACTTTGGAATGAATAAAGTAACATTATTGGGAAATGTGATCACTAGGGTGGTAATTTCTATGAATCCTTCAAAAAAATGGTGATTGAGGAATAGTCTAGACCCTCAAGTGTAACATAAATTTTTATTTTTCTTGGATTAGATGGGTACAACTGACATTTGGTGAGAAATTTATCATGACTATCATGCCCTATAACTATGTTAATAATGAAATGGGTAATTTATGTGTGGACAGAAAAATGTGATGGAAGTATCAAAGAGATAAAGAGAAGGTTGATCACTATACTTATACTCACACTATTGAAACTTAGAGAATGTTTTGTGATATACAACGATGGTTTGAAGAAATTTTTGGGTTGCATACTCATAAAAAATGATAATGTCATAGCCTAATCCTCACGGTCATTGAATACCCATGATAAGAACTACCAAAAATGTTTTAGAGATGACAGTCGTGATTTTTGACTTTAAAATCTGGTGGCTTTGCCTTTATGGTGAGAAGTCTGAAATATACACCAACAATAAGATCATAAAGTATATATTCACACAAAAGGTGATCAACATGCGTAAAAGGATACAGTTATAGCTAATCAAGGGATACGATTTCTATATTCAATATCATCCTAGAAAATCTAACAAGGTAGCTAATGGTTTAAACATAAAACAACCAGCTACTCTATCCATGTTATGAATTTAGAAACACCCTATCCTCTTGGATATGAAAAGGATGGATTTGGAAATAATATGGGTAGGGGATAAATCCTACCTTTACCAAATTATTGCACAAAAATCAATCCAAGAGATGATTAAGGAGAAACCAAGGGATGATCTAGTGTTACAAATGATGGTGAATGATGTAAAGGAAGGGAAGTTGCAAGCGTTTCATATTGAAGATGATTGTGTGACTTGGTTTGGAACATGTATTTGTGTACATTCATAACCATGGATAAAGATGGAGCTACATGATAATGAACATAGATCAACATTCTCTATCCATATTTATAGCTCTAATATGTAATGAGTTCTCCAGGAACACATTTGGTTGGACAACAGGAAGGACGAGACTTTGGAAAATATATCATGTTGCATGGTATGTGAGCATGTTAATTGAGATTGAAAAAAATCTAAAGGGATGATGCATCCATTGCCTATACCCTTGTGGAAATGGGAGCATGTCAATATGGAATTTGTCACTGGTCTCCCAATGATGTCTATGTGAAATAATGCAATATAGAATTTTTCACTGGTCTCCCGAAGATGTCCATGGGAAATAATGCAATATGGCTTATGGTTGACCATCTCACCATGACTACACATTTTGCTATTATTCAAGAAGATCTCTCACTTAAACAAACTGCAAATATATATGTGAATGATTTGGGGAGACTGCATGGTTTTCCACTATCAATTATATCTTATTGTGATCAATGTTTGAAATCTAAATTCCAGAGGAGTTGTTAACATGACTTGAGTACAAAATTAAATTTCTACACGGCCTATTACCCCGAAAATGATCTCCAATCTAAAAGAACTATTCAGATCCTTGAATAAGTTCCAAGAGCCTACTATCTAGAATCAAAAGCAGGATGGGATCAGCATATCCCATTGGTTCAGTTATCATTCAACAATATCTTCCACTTGATTATTCAAATGGCTCCATATGAATCTTTCTATGGAAGGTGTTGTAGAACAACAACTTGTTGGGTTGAAGTTGGACAATGAAAGCTATATAGACCCGATCTTGTGCTAGAAATGGAAGAAAGGGTTAATGTTACCTAGAACCACATCAAATATTCTTAGAGTCAGTAAGAGATATATTTTGACAATCATCAATGGGACTTGGAGTTTGGCGTTGGAGATAATGTCTTCTTCTGAATATCTCTATAGAAGAGAGTCATTCGGTTTGGAGTGAAATGGAATAAAATCCCAATGTACATTGGCCCCTTTGAGAACCTTTACAACATAAGAGTTTTGGCATATCATATTTCACTTCAACCACATATGTCTCAAGTTCATGATCTGTTTCACATATCACGCATAAGGAAGTACATATCGGATCCCTCACATGTACTGAACTCAGAGGTGGTTCAGCTAGAAGATGATATCTTTTATGGGGAGAAACCAGTGATGATTCTAGACTAGAGAGATAAGGATCTACAGAACAAATAAAACCTACCTTGTCAAAGTGTTGTAGAGGAACCATAATATTGAAGATGCAACTTTGGAACAAGAGGAAGCATTGAAGGAGAAGTGAACATACATGTTTATATAAATGAAATTTTGAGGGACAAATTTCATAAGGGGGGAAGAATGTAATGACCTAAATTTTTATCATTTGACTTTCCTTTTTATAATAATTCATTAATGTATAATTATATTAGGAAACAAAATTCTACATCATTCTCAAATTAACTACTATGTGACCGTTAAACATAAATTTTTGACTTTTGGGTTTTGAATTTTTAAAATCTAACTTACATTGTTGTGATCAGTAAGATGTTTGATGTCTGATAGGACCAACATAATTTTTGGTGAATTGTATCCTACCCTTATGAATAGTAACTGACCCTTATGAATAGTAAATCATCCAAAACAATAGTAATCTTATCCATGAATGATTAAATAAAACATGGTAATCTTATAAGTGACAGTTGACCATAGATAACGATTTTTTATTTTTGTAAGAAATAAATTAATATTTAAAAATATTTAATTAACTTAAAATAAAATTTATCATTCCTAAAATGTTTTCAAAAATTAAAAATTCTACGTCTTCTAGTTTTATGATAATTTTATAAGACCATATGTAATTATATAAATCATATTAAATAAGCATTAATTTTAAAATCCGTATTTTTCATGTAGATTATGATTTTTATTCAAAATTAATGCAATATTATTTATAATAGTATTTTAAAAAAATGGACTTTGTTTTTTGATTCATCATATCAAAAAAAAATTTGGTGAATTTTTTGTATTTTTCTGAAATACTTGATTTTTTTAGGAATAGTGAAATATGATCATTTACAAAATAAGTTAAATTCGTGAATTATAGAGTCATGGGTGATGTTTTGCTAATGTAAGCATGAATGCTTCTGATTCACATAATATAATTACATTATTTAGTCATGGAAGACTCATTATTCCTTCTCTTGTGAAGAAATAATAAATTAATGAATATAATATTGAGAAAACATATCTCTCCTCAACTATTAATACCACCATTCATACACTCATTTCCTAACACATAAAAAACTTCAAGACTTTTCTAAACTCTATCCAAACATCTTACCAAGCCCCTCACCCATGTCCTAGATATTCTGGTCTCATCAAAAGAATAATCTTAGGTTCGTTAAGGAGGATGTCAATAGGATTATTCAAGAGGTAAAGTCTCTCACCTTATTTTCCACTAATTTCCTTTCAATTTCTTGTTCTTTTCTTAATCTATCCCCACCTATACTCATCCAAATGGTATGGTAACACCATTATCTCACATATAATGGAATTTTATGATACTAAAGGTATAATATAACATCCAACCCATTTCTCTTATTCTTTTTATTTTAGAAAAGAAAACATTGTTTGTTAGTTGTTAATTTATCACCATAGAAAATGTCATGTTTTCATTATCCATTACAACATTCATATTTCCCCCTGAAAAAATTATTATGGTTTTACCAGATTACATAATATCCTATTTAATTTTCTAGATCTAGATTATGTACATATTAATAAATGATTAAACAAAACAAGTTCGTTGTGGCTGAGAAACTGCCCAAATTATCCCAACCGATCATCATTAAATTATAATCAAATGATTCATCCACATGGCCTATAATATAACTCATTATAAGATCATTTAAACTCTTATAATATCACTTATAACATGCTATATCAGTTCTGTATGTTTATACATGTTCTACAAGAACTTTCATTTATGAATGCACATGAACCTAACAAGAAAACCCTAAAAATGAACATTTTGGAACAATGTATTTAAACATTGTAATTCATAAAAAGTCACATAAAATAAATAAATAAAACCATAATGAACCATATTAATGTACACATGGTTTTTTAATTTTTAATTAATGATTATAATGTGGTTATACAAGACATTAATGTAAAGAAAGCATTCAAATACAAGGTATGGGGAAATTCTGAAACCCAACTTTCTTTCATCAGGTTCTATCTCTTTCACTCCATTTGTGGTATGGTCACTCCTTAAAAATAATTTTTTCATAATTATGTTACCTTATATAGTATATACATGTTTCCCACTATAGATTATGTCAAATAAATGTTTTCTAAAAGAAATCTTCTTACAAAAACACACCTTTTACTTCTCATTCATGGTTGATGGTTGTTGTATCAAGTATGTTATTCCCTCGTTCTTTTGTGAACCCAAATATTATGAATATTTTCTTATTAGATGAAACTAATTCCTTTACATGGGTTATTTATGTTAATTTTTTATATATGATCTATGTGGCATTCATGATAATCATAATGTTATGACGTGATGGGTGTGCCTTAAATTATAGAGTGCTCCAATGCATTGGGTAAAGTGATTAATCTTTAGAGGTAAACTAAAATGATGTGTTAAAATGATGCTATATTAATTCACATCTATATTTGGTTGATTACCACTAGGACCAGATGTTTCATTTTTATGTATTGTCAGATTTCATGTGTTTATTAATGTTTCCTATCATGACTTTGATGATGATGTTATGATTATTATCATCCCATGTTGTATTTTTCATATCAATCCTCCTACATGGATCATTTCTCTCCTATTTTGATGTATATACTCAGGTTACTACATGTACTAGGGAGATTTCAAGTGCTAATAAGAATCTAGTGAAAAAATAATTAAATAAATTTTTATGGTTGATGTTGTAAATGTTAAGTTTGGTCCTAGTTTTCCCACTAAACTAAACATTTGGATCCTCATGGTGCAGTAATATTATGTTGTTTATATTCATAATGATGTAATAGTATTGTAATAAAATTAATGTCTTCTATTGTTGGTTTCAGATGAATTTTTTAGTTTATTTGGGAATTATGATTAGTGAACCCTTTATAAAACCTCTAGTAAGAGACTAAGAACAAATATAAAAACAAGAATCTTTACATAGGGATTCAATAAGTCATGATTTTAGTGTAAATAGAAAAAATGAATAACTTCTTCATGAATTAATGACTTATGTTTTGTTCTAGCATTTTCTATTTTAGAAAATGGTGGGATCCTAGAGAAACTATACCAGAAAATCATGCGAGTACTAGTGCAATGATTTCCGAATCGACATCAACAATAATTTGGGAGGTGGAGTTAAAAACATAATGGTGATTCTTACCAAACTATATCAGTTTATGAAAATAAACAAAATAATGGAGAATGTCTTCCTTCACCAATTAGGGAAAACTGGTAATTGATTTTTTATGTGGAAACGACCACTGACATTTAATGGATCTTCTGATCCACTGGTTGCGGAACAGTGGGTCAACTCCATGGAAAAGATCTTTTTTGTACTTCACTATTTTCAGACAGAGAAGGCGACACTATCTATTTGTCATCTATGTGGAAAGGTCGATCAATAGTGGGGTTTGATTAAGTACACCATGCCAAGTGAAGAAATTGAATAGATGGAATGGAAAGACTTTAATATGATATTTATAAACAAATATTTCCCGTCAAATCAGTGTATGAAGATGGAGAGAGAATTCATTGAGCACAATTAAAAGGATGGAGAATCTATCATGACCTATGATGCAAATTTCACAAGGATTTTGAGGTTTTGATTAGTTTCTGTTATCAACAATGATAAAAAAATTGATAGATTCTTTAGAGTATTAAACCACACTTTCTAAAGGATCTTGCATTTCGATACGTTAAATGTTTTTAAGAAGTTGGTCATTGTAATCTCAATGTGGAGATGGTGTTTTCATAATGGTCCCCTGGCTATGTTGATAATAAACAAAGTATGGAGTTTCAATCTGGAAGAACTAATTTTAAACGTGGGAAGAAAAATCAACAACCCACATGCCAAAAGGTTGGGATGTTGCAACATGGGAACTTCTTCAACAGGATGGGGAAATGCATCAAGTGTAGAAAAGAAGGCCACCATTCTCAAGAGTGTTGAAAAGACATGTGAAGTAAGAAGAATGTAGTAGAAGAAAGGGGAACCCCAGCCATGGTTCAATGTTACAACTGTTGATAGCAAAAGCACTATGAAATACTGTGCACTAAACCTCAAGTCCTCAAGGGTAATCAGCATCAGCATCCACTAAAGACAAAGAAACAAGGGAAGGCATATGCCATTACTACTATAGAATTGGGGGAAGATAATAAGGTCACACAATGTACAATTCCTATTCACTAAAGAATAAAATTGTTTTTTATTTTATTGTGATTCTATGCATTCCTTTATATCTAACATTTTTTTAGAACTATATAATCAAATCCCAAGAAACCATGAAGTAGATGTATCTATAAAAACATCAAGTGGTGTAATCATTTCAACCCTGGTTTTTGAATATTTTTCTGTTGGCATATGTGGGATGATTCATTAAGTGAATATCTTAATACATCACGTGGTGGAATTTGACTCTATAATTGGAATGTATTGTCTCTCATTATATAGAGCACATATCAATTGTTGGGAAAAGGAAATATCATTTCATGTTCTAGAACCATCATGTGATCTTCTGCAAATGAAAAAATAGATCATGAATCTCCTTTGAAAAATCCTCCAATGGGGTTTGTGTTGATACACTATGAAAGCGCATACCTCACCCAAATTTTTTAATCATTGTAAAGATCCAACCTTGCATAAATTCCCATTATGATTGAATATGGAGACATATTTTATGATTAGTTTCCTAGACATCCCCTAGATCTTGAGGTAGAGTTATCTATAGAAATAATTCTTGTAGTTACTCTTATATCCAATTCTCTCTATATGATGGATCCTACCAAACTGGAGGAGTTAATGATGTAACTACAAAAGAATTTGTACAAAGGGTTTATATGCCCTAGTGAATCACCTTGGGGTGCACCAGTTCTCTTTGTGAAGAATAAGTATGTAAAAATGTGGTTGTGTATCGATTATCGGGAACTCAATAAGATCACCATATAGAACAAGTAACTTCTTCAAAGGATTGAAAACATGTTTGATCATTTAAGAAGAGATCAATACATCTCAATGGCGGATATTCAATCTTGATATCATCAAATAAAGGTGAAGTTTGAAGATATTTATATGACTTCCTTCCATAACAGGTATGGGAACTATGATTTTCTAGTGATTCCCTTCGTACTTACTAATTCTTCATCAATGTTCATGGATTTACTGGTTAGAGTTTTATAAATTACCTAAAAAAATTTAGTTCAGTGTTACTGATTGTATTCTTATATACTCCAAGAGCATGGAGGAACATGAAGAACATCTAAGACTTGTGTTGGCGACATTGAGAAATGAAATGTTGTAAGACTTGTTTTGAAAGTTTGACGTTGGGATGAAGAAAGTAACGTTATTAGGACATGTGATCACAAGAGATGGAATTTTTGTATATCCTTCAAAAAAGGCAATTGTGCAATGGTCCAGTCCCTCAAGTGTCACAAAAATCTGTATTTTTCTTGGATTAGTTGGGTACTACCAACCTTTTTTGAGAAATTTCTCATGATTTTCAAGACTTATAACTATGTTGAAAAGGAAAGGGGTAATGTATGTATTGACAGAAGAATGTGAGGGATGCTTCAAGGAGCTAATGGGAAGACTGATCACTGCATATGTACACTCAATACCAAAATTAGAGAAATTTTTGTGATATATAGTTTTTCTTCAAAGAAAGTCTTGGGTTACATACTCATGCAAAGTTTTAATGTGATAACCTATGCCTCATTCCAGTTAAATATCCAAGAGTAGAACTACCTTATGTAGGATCTAGAGCTAGAAGCTGTGATTTTTTGCATTGAAAATCTTGCGGCACAACCATTATTGTGATAATTGTGACATATACACTTACCACAAGATCATAAAGATTATATTCAAAAAAAAGGAGCTCAAAATGCATACAAAGAGATGGTTAGATCTAATTAAGGAATATGATTTGTCTATTCACTATCATCCTGAAAGGTGAACAAGGTTGTTGATGCTCAAAGTAGAAAATAACTTGCAACCCTATCCATGTTACAGATTGAGAAATACCCAATCATCTTGGATATGCAAAGGATGTATTTGGGAATGATATGGGAAGGGGATACATCCTATCTTTCCCAAATAATTGTGAAACCATAAATCTAAGAGATGATTAAAGAGTCACAAAGGGATGATCTGGTGTCTCAAAAGAAGGTGAATACAGTAAAGGAAAAGAAGTTTCATGAGTTCCAAATAGACGATGATGGTGTGATTGAGTTTGGAATGCATATTTGTGTGCCTTCATCACTCAGGATAAAGAAAGAGATATTAAGAAATGAACATATCTCAACATTCTCTGTACATCCTAGTATTAGCAAGATGTATCGATATCTCTGAGAACACTTCTAGTGGGACAACATGAAGAAAGAGTTTGGGGAATATATATATCAAGGCATTGGTATGTCACTATGTTAATGCAGAGGGACAAAAGTCCAAAGGTTTGATGCATCTATTTCCCATACACATGTTGAAATGGGAGGTTATCACAGTAGACTTTTTACGGGGCATCCTAGGATATCCAAGGGAATTAATTTGATTTGGGTTGTGGTTGACAGACTCACCAAGAATTCCAATTTTATTTCTATTCTATAAGATATCTTGCTTGAAAAAATGGAAATGATATATGTGATGGAAGTGGTGATGTTGAATTATGTTCCACTATCAATTTTCCTTTATCATGATCCGAGGTTCACATCTAAATTCTGGAGGAACCATCAACATTGTCTGAGTACTGAATTAAATTTCAGAACAACCTATCACCCACAAAATGATGGCCAATCTGAAAGGACTATTTATATTTTTGAATACATTCTAAGACCATTCTCTTTAGAATTCAAAGGTGGATGGGATTAACATCTCCCACTGGTTGAGTTCTCATACCACAATAGATTCCCCTCATGTAATCATATGGCTTCATATGAAGCATTGTATGGAAATTGATTTAGAACTCATATATATTGGGACAAAGTGTGAGAGAGAAAGCTACTTGGATATGATTTTGTGAAAGAAACAATAGAGAAGTGTCATGTCATCCCGATACACAACAAAGCTTCGTAGATTTGAAAAAAGAGCTATGCAGACAACTGTTGAAGGGACTTGGTGTTTGAAGTTGGAGATAAATTCTTCCTTTGAATTTCACCATGGAAGAGAGTCATGCGATTTGGAATGAATGGGAAGCTAAGTCCAAGGTACAATGGACACTTTGAGACCCTTGACCACATTATAGTTCTGGCCTATCGGCATTCACTTCCATCGAATATGGATCATTTTCATGATGTGTTTCACATATCACTCCTAATGAGGTACATACCAAATCCCTCACATGTTCGGAACTAGATGGTGATACAGCTGGAAGATGATCTCCCAGATGAGATGCTGCCAGTGAAGATTCTAGATTGGAGAGATAAGGTTATATGCAACAAGATAACCCACCTTGTAAATGTGTTGTGGAGGAACAATATGGTTTATAAATAATCTTGTGAACTAAAGGAGGCAATACAGGAGAAGTAACCCAACCCGTTTATGTAAAATGAAATTTTGAGGGTGAAATTTCATAAGGGGGAAGAATGTAACCACCCAAAGATTTATCAAAGGAATTCCCTTCTTATAATAATTTCCTAATTTATCATAAAATTAGGATACACGATGCAATATCATTCTCAAATGGACTAATATGTGATCTTTAAACATATATTTGTAACATTTGTGTTTTTAATTTGGAAAATTCAACATACACAGTTGTGACCAGTAAGATGTTTGGAGTCTGATAAGAGAAACATAATTTTTTTTGTGAATAGTAACCTACCTTTATGAATAGTAACCGACCCTTATGAATATTAAATCCCAAAAATAATAGTAACCTTACCCATGAATGATTAAATAAAACCCAGGCATCTTATAAGTGATAGTTTGACCATGGAAAAAGAATTGGTATTTTTGTAAGTCATAAATATTAAATTATAATTAATTGATTAATTTAAAAGAAAATTAATATTCGTTATATTTTTTTCATAAATTAACAACTCTATGTCTCCTGGTTTTATGATAATTTTATAAGACCTTATGTAATTTTTGAATGTATTATGATGTCAGTTTTAATTTTAAAATTTGTATTTTTCAAGTAGATTAATATTTTAATTAAAAATTTAATTATTCATAATTAGAAAATTATTTTCAAAAAATTAAATTCAATTTTTGATTCTAAACATCGATAAATGGTTAGATTAAATTTTAAAAAATATTCTTAAATACTTGAATTTTTTATGAATAGTGAAATATGATAATGTACAAACTAAATTAAATTCATGAATTATAGTGTGATGGGTTGTGTTATGCTGATGTAAGCTCATTTGGTTCGGATTAACATGATAAAATTAATTTATTTATTCAATGAATACTCATCATTCCTTGTCTTATGGAGAAATAATAAATTAATGAATATAATATTGAGAAAACCCCTCTACCCACCACTATAAATAACACCCTTCACACCCTCATTTCCTCACTCTTATCAAGCATCAATCCTTGTCTAAAATATATAAACAACTCTTACCTGGACCCTAACTCATGTCCAAGAGCTTCAGGTCTCATCGAATGACCAAGCCTAGGTTCATTGGGGAGGATCTCAAGAGGAGGATTCAAGAGTTAATTTCCCTATCTCTGTCTCTTCATTTAATTTCCTTTTAATTTAATGTTATTTCTTAATCACTCCCCCTATCCTCATAAACTTTGTATGGTAACAAAACTATCTCACATATAATGGAATTTTATGATACTAATGGGATAATATGACATCCATCCCCCTTCTCCCCTTCTCTTTATTTTAGGAAAGAAAATGTTGTTCCTGAGGTGTTAATTTATCACCTTTGCGAACAAAATGTTTTATTTCTACTTTAATGCCTTCAGATATGGAAATGAAACCATTTTTATGGATAAACAAGGTTACATTATATCCTATTTAATTTTCTTGATCTAGTTTATGTACGTATTACTAAATGATTAATGAAAACAAGTTCGTTGTGCTTGAAAAACCGTCTGAATTAACCCAAATATTCATCATTAAGTTCTTTTCTAATGATTAATCCACATGGTATATAAAATAATTTATTATAAGATAATTTAAATTTCTGGAATATAATTTATAACCAGAAATATAATTTCTATATGTTTATCGTTGTTCTACACAAACTTCAATTTATGAATACACGTGAACTGCTCAAGAAAATCATAAATATGAGCAAATCTGAACAATGTATTTTGACTCTATAACTCATTCAAAGGACCATAAAATAACATAATGAAACCATAATGAACCATAATATTTTATAAAGTATTGTTTAATTTATTTATTAATGAATCTAATGTGGTTATATAATACATTAAAGTGAATAAATGTTTATATACAAGGTAAGGGAGAATTCTCGAGCACAACATTCATTTTTTAGGTTATCTCTTATTCACTCCATTTTTTGTATGTTCACTCCTAAAAAATTGATTTTTGTTCATTATATTACCTTTTCTATGATATAAATATTTTCCACTATATTTTATGTATAAAAAATGTTTTCCAAATGAGCACTTCTTTCAAAAACTGACCTTTTACTTCTCATTCAAGGTCGATGGTTCTTGTATGAAGATTGTTATTCCCATTTACTTTTGGGATTCCTAAGTTTATGAATTTATTCTTATGTTTTTAAATCCATTCATTTCCATTGTTTATTTATGTTTGTTTTTTATATATTATCTATGTGTCATGCATGATAAAGTTAATTTTATGATGTGATGAGTGCCCTTGTAATTATAGAGCACCCTAATGCATTGGGTAAAGTGATGAATATCACGAGTTAAAGTGAAATGATGTTTCAAAATGATTGGAGGTTTTTTCAAAACTATGTGTGGTAGATGACAACTAAGACATGATGTTTTATTTTTATTCATTGAAACATTACAAGTCTTTTATTAATGTTTGCTCTAATGATAGTGATGATGATGTTATGATTATGCTCACCCCGTGATACATTGTAATTATCTATCCTATTACTAGGATTTTATCTCACCCATTTTGATGTATATCCAATGGAGACTATATGTACTAATGAGAGTTCTAGTTCCAATAATAATTTAGAGAAGATGGAATTAAATAAATGTTAATGATTTTTGTTTTAAATTTTATGTTGGTCATAGTTTTCCCATGAAAATAAACCTCTGGATCCTCATGGTGTAATACAATTATGTTGTTTATCTATAAAATGATGTAAAAGTAATGTATGAAAATTGCGGGATGCTATACCCAATACCCAGTTGGCCACATGGCTTTAATAACATTTCCCCAAATGCTGGAGGATACTTACTAGTAGTGAGAGCCTAGGGTGTGATTGTGGATAAAAAACTCCCTCATTGGAAGAGTGTAACATAGATGAAAAAATAATAATTCAATAGAGGAATTAGTAATACCATAATAGAAATAAATAGTGGAATACTAATAATAAAAATAACTAGATTTCATAGCATTCACATGACGATTCTCCTTGTCACATGTTCTAGGAAAAGAACCAAAACATGATACACAATAGTAATACAAAATAACAATACTAAAAGAAAAAAAAATAAAAAAATAATATAAGAATAATCAATATTCATGGCTCGATCCCATGCTCTCCTTCTATTAAATAGCATTACAAGAACCAGAAGAAGGGTTCTTTCCCTAGTCAACACCAGCAATCATATATTCTGTTTTGGCCCAATAGCATGACCCAAATAGGGTGTGACACTAAATACAACTAGGCAACCACCCAATATCTGTTCTGGTCAATCAATTAATATATATATATATATATATGTATAAAAAATAGGTAGTGTATATTGGTGAATGCATTAACTGGAATATACTAACCAATAAATAATTCTACAAGTAAGGACAATAGTTTTCTCAGGAGACCATCAAAATAGAATAAGTAAAGGACAAATCCAATATTTAATTTGTCTTTAAAATCACATCATATATCATTAAATGTCATTATTTTGTTCAAAGAGAGGCTTAGATTGTCCATTGCATCATGGCTCACTCATGACATAGTAATAGTATGTGAACCCTCTCCCTCATTCATAGAAAAATCCATCCCTTAGGTATAAAAAACCTCACCCTCATGCATTGAAAAATCTCTCCCTAAGGAATAGAAAAAGATTGGCCACATGCATAGAAAAAACAAACCAAAGGAATCTAAAATAAACAATCAAGTACCAACCTCATAAGTATTGGCCTTTCAAATACTCACATGGGATGGTTTTATAACATGAAACATGTATATTAACCAATTAAAATTCTTCCACACTAATAACTCATGTGGGAATAACTATAATTATCCAATTCCAAACTTAAACAACCCATAATAAAGAATTAAAGGAATGCCCATAGGTATCATTTTCTAAATGGATTACATTGGCCATCCAAGGGAAATGCACCCATGTGGTGGCCCTTAATTGAGGCGATCAAACCAAAACATTTTTTCAAAATTCTAACCAATTACCTAATCAATAAAAAAAATAAAAAAAAAATATCAGTCAAGAGACACCATAAGAGTGGGTATGAAGCACTCTGACATTTATATTCAACTCCAAAACTATTGAAAGGAACAAGACTATATACCTCGTACACATACGACTCTCCTCATGTAGAGTGGGTGTGCATGAACTGATTGAGGGTATTTTAATTGATCTGATAGTGTTCGAGTTGGGTGTTAAACAAAAAAATGAGTGTAAAATTATTAAAAATATTTCCATGGAATGCTGCTCATTGAAGGAGGAATTGTTTCTATCAATCTCATAAAAATGACGCTACTAACAAATTTAATCTGAAAAAAATACACAATTTGTACTATACACTAAACAACATGTCCGTAAATATTTGGCCACATCATTACATGGTCATGTACAATGATTATATGGAATCAAACGTAATTACACAGTGTGTCCCTTGAAATAAATGTCTTGTATCTCCCAGTCACATTGTGTAATAGGCATGCATCCAACATTTGATCTCTTTTTCATCCCTTTTCATAGGTAAAAACTGAAGTGGAAGGATCCATGCCTCAAAGTAATTAACAGGTTGTTACCTAGGCATCTGAATATGATATGTAAATTGATTTATATACTCTATTGGTTATAGAAATTCCCATTATAGTGTAATAAAAATTTTATTTATTCATGTTGGTGGAGGGTTTCGGTAGGCGTAACAAAGATCATTGTTATTATCAGAAGAAATTAGAAGATGGAAGATTTATGATATTTCTTTTTAACATGTATTACATACTTATTCCTAGATTGAAAGTTCTAAAAATCCAAAATTTAATGTTTTTTCCCAATAAAGTTATGATGGATGATTTTGGATAGGTAATGAAGGCATTGTGGACAGAAATCTATTGCTATAGGAGAACTATGAAATTAATTTATCTCAAAAGTATTGTATTCAAAATATCATAGAAATTTTTGGGATGACAAAATTTAGTTATGATGATCCCCTCATGCATCTCAAATCATGTTTTCCAAGTCTCAAGATGAATCAAAATTAGTGGAGTTCAAGTACATAGAGAAATACTATTATGTATTATTGATCACAATATTGATGTATGTAATGGTTTGAAAACAGTTTTAAATTTATCATATAGTTTGAATGTTGAGTCAGTATATGCTGAAACAAGGGAACAATTAGTATGATTCTAAAAATTGGATGCATCACCTTTTTAATGAATTGGTAGTCCACACTCATTATTTTGGGGAGAAAAATACAATATAAGTCTTTTTTAAATAGAGATAAGAGGATTTTCAAATATTTTCAAGAATACAATTTGTTTTATTTTTATATATAGAATAGTTGCAGTTAGTTGGATGTCACAACATAAAAAGATCATTACCATAATCAAAACCGAAGCATACTTTGTAGAAATAATATAATATGGGGATGATTTTGTTTTGTTGAAAAGATAACTAAGGGATCTATTTAGGGTTCAATCAACATAAGGGATTCAATTTAACTATCAATGTTCAATCCACATAGCTAAAAACCATTTCTTCAATTATCCTAAAAATCATATTGACCTAATGTAACATATTATCATAAATGTTCTCGAGGAAAAGGAGTAGAAATTAATGAACATAGTAGAATGAAAAAATCTAGCTAATGTTGGATGCTTGATCTGGGATATACAGGTGACTAATTTATATGGTGAAATATCTAGAAAGGAGACCTCCATACCTGGTGTTGCCAAGAATACTACCTTTCCAATTTCTATGAAATCTATAATTACCCAGATGCAAAATCAACACACCTTGGGAAAAGTTCTTCTAATCATTCTTTAATTTGGGTTTCATTTTCTCTAATGAGGGATTGAGGTGCATGATTTTTTATTCCCTCATTATTGGATCAACATAAATTATTATGAAGACATGGTTATGTAATAAGTTATCCCAATAAAAAACATGGATAGGGCTCTACAATAATAATTGAAGGCTCAAATCTTATCTCTAGTCCTGGATCATGACTCCCACCCCTATCATGTCATTGAGGTGGAAAATTTAGATATTGAACATCTAGAAAGTAGTAATGAAATATATGTGGGTGATACCACATTATGTGCTATCTCTAATAAAAAGGGAATTATTGAAGACCTATTTATGAAGCAAGAGGGATCAGATAGGGATAATTTAATAGCTGAAAATTAACTTTTTTATTATCAAAACACTTTTTAAGAAAAAGTGAGAAATTGAAAGATCCTTACAACCACTAAGACCATTAAAGAGGAAAACCCAGAACAAGACTACAGGATATGTACCTTCCCAGCGGCTACACTGTGATTACAAGCCATCACCATCACATGACCACTTAGAAAACTGTCCCGTGCAGGGTTGCACGGGCCCAGTACCAATGGAAGAGCCATACCCTCTAGAACATCCAAATCTAATTGACATGCTCATGTGGAATCTTTATGCTCTAAACCTCATCCTATACAGATCCATGTAGAATGCTAGTTGCCAACACACCAAATATTCAAAGCGAATTCATTCAGAAGATTCACATCAATAACAACAGCATCACATAGGGTACACTCATGCATACATGCTGGATACCAACACATGCATACAAGGTGGATACCCAAGTTCTTATGGTTATCTTCTTCATGCAATTCTACATGCAGTTTCTTCTTCTCATAATGTTTTCTTGGAAACCATACCTAAAGAGGAGGATATTATTGAATTGATGAAAAGGATTAACCAAAAAAGAGAGCCATGGCCATATGGATTTTTAGTATCCTTCTATATGGATTCAAAGGATCTTATTAGATGGGATACGGTGAATGTTGTGTAGAATTATTTTAGTGTAGGATGTATCCCTCATGTGGAATGTGCTACCACATTGGTGATGATTCCCAAGATCAAGAAAACATCATCTCCCAATAATTATCAGCCAATATACAAGTTCAATTTTCAATGAAAGGTTCTCATAAGTGTGATAGATAAAAGTGAATCCACACATCTCCCCAAATGTATATCTGATGAACAACATGGGTCTATCAAGGGTAGGACTATCTAAGGAGAGAATTCACTATCCCAAGAAGTGAATATTGACATTAACCAAATTCCCTCATCTCAATGAAGGATATTAAACATTATATGGATAAATATTATGACCATATTGAGTGGAATTTCATCATCATAGCATTATATGGAATAATATTTTTGTTCGATTCTACTTATCATATCTTATTGGTTCTCAATTTCTATTATATTGAAAAAAAGGTAGTGTTTTAAATGCAACCTCTGGGTTAATGAAAGGAGACCCATTTTCCCCTAATATATTTAATATCAAAAAATATGTCCACATCAACCTCGTAAATAGGAGTATCTTATAGGGTGAGTTACTTCCATATCTATTTAGGTAGCAATCGTGTAACATCTCACACCTCATGTGTGCAGAAGAAACGATAACTTTTTAAAATTACAACAAGAGATCATTCTAGGGAGTTAAAAAGTTTCTTGAACTCTATTATTAATGAAGTGCACAAATTATCAATCAAACCAAAAGTGGCATCTTAATCTATGGAAGATGATCTGAAAGAATGATGTCATCCCTAATTAATGATCTTGAAATATAAACAAGAGAGTTATTAATGGATTACCATAGAGAATCCATTTCATTCTACATACGCTACATATATCATTTTGAAAAAATTATTTATAAGACCACTAAGATAATTTTTTATTGGAAACATATATACCTCTCCTTTGGCGAATGAATTAATCTGGTGAATAGAGTTAATTCCTCTATTATTATCCATGATCAATCTACTACTAAAGTTCTAATGTCAGTTATATACCACATTTCTTACATTCTAGAATTATTCATATTGGATGCTCTTTCAGAAATAATGATTAATTAGGCCTCATGGGGAATAATGGCCAGCTATATGGATGGGGGATGAATCCATATGAATATATTTCAGACACACTCTAATTCATGCATTTGAATATGGTGTGGGAGGTATTTTAGGAATAGAATCATTGGGGTAGGTTCATGGAAAGGATATATAGCAGTGACAATGTCATAGAGAAAGGTAGGACATGTTGCCTATGGCATGTAATTCCTCCCCACCTCTTGAATCTCTAATTCCATACCCAATAGATATTAATTAGCGGGATAATTTTATTTTGAATCATAACAGAGTTGGATCTATGATTGGGTCCCCTAGTTGCTCAGATATAAATATAACCTTCCTGAATTCATTCATGTATGAAAAATAGCATCAACTCTATTTTGGACAAGTAAAAGTAGGATTATATTGACCTCATTGAGATAAATGATGAAAAAGATATGTGTGTTTTTATGGGATCATCATCCGGTAAATTATTTACGATTAATTTCAAAATAGAGTTGAATCCCCCGGACTATGAGGATAGTTTGGGTGAGTTGTTGTGTGGTAATGAGATTCTCGTGAAGTATAATTTTATTTCATGAAGAATCTGGTACCAGGAACAACCAACTAAAGAAAATATTAAATTTATATGAATTGTGCACTTTTCTAGGTTCTCATGTTGTAGGGGATGATGGGACGATATATGGGATCATCTATTCTTCAATGGAGTTAGGGATCATACGATTTGGAGAGCATTCGAATATTTCATATAAATTTCCTCCTAGGGAACAAAGTGATCAAATTTTATAGAGTACTAGTTCTAGAGAGTGAGAACAAGGGGATTAGAGTGGAAGGATAGATCATTAGTCCTCTTAGATGGCTATTAGGACATATGTAATGTATAGAACTCGATTCAGTTTGAAACACCTCTTTCATATGAAGATTCATTTCAAACTGAACCAAAAAACTCCTAATCTATATGACTCACCGCATCAAAAACTATAAAAAAACCCTAATATTATAATGATACTTACATTTATGACCTCCTCAAAATCAACCATGAATGATAATCAATTTCTTGGTTTTTTTGTAAACTTCCTCTTTCTGTTTCAAAACTCAAAACTAATGGATTTTTTAGTATGGGTGTAATTAGGGGGGAGATTTGGGATAGAGAAAATTTATTTTCATATATTTTATCAAATAACGAGGATTTTTTTAATTTATTTTCAATTATAAAACTCATGTATTTAAATGTTTTATTAAAATAATGTGTATTTTTAATTATATACTAGAAATGGTCTAAATTTTGAAAAGTGGATAAATTTTTATTTTTGATAGATTTTTTACGTCAGTTGTATTTTATTCATTTCATTAAAAATATACATCCAAATTTAGTAATTATTTTTTGATAAAATCCTTATTATATTTCCTTCAAATTTATATTTTGTACTTGGGGCTGATTCTGGAATCTAAAGGATATAAAATTTTTTGAGGTTAAAGATTATTTCTAGCGGGCTGTGTGGACCGAACCCCCATAATAGAACCACAATCATGTTAATCACCTTTAATGGAATTTATTACCCTTATAGTAGAGAAATTAAATAAAAAAGAATCTCTAAAATTAATTTTAGAGATTTGTGAAGTCAATACTATTTCCATTTGATATTATTATTTCAAAGGAATCTTTATAAAACCTACTTCCAGAAACAAACTGCCAATGAAAAATCATAAATCATACATATGGTGGCTAAATGAGATTAATTATGGAGAGTGAACGACCAACACTTATTTGAAAAACATTTATTATGGGGTAGATGTGTGAATAGTTTTTTTATCATCCAAAAACCGCACAAAGTTTCCGAGGAAGAATTCTGCCTACTAAAGGAGGACCTCGCCTCTTTCCAAAATCATTAGCTCAAAACTCACAACCAAAGAGGAATCCCACTAAGAGATGGGCACTATTGTTTCTCTTCACTCCCCCCCTAATTTATAATTTTTATTTTCTTTTTCTTTTTGTTTTCTTTTAGTTTTATTTTCAATAGTAATTTAAATTTTAGTTTTACTAATCCATGAATTTGTGTTTCTCCATCCATATCCCACAATACTTTTTTCTCAATTAACTTTTTTTAATTATATGTTGTATTATTATTATTAGTTTTTTATATTAACAATATAATTATTATTAAAATTAATAATACTATTATCATCATCATTATTATTATAACATTATTATTTTATAACTATTTTCTTAATAATAATAATATGATTATTAATTAATAATATTATTTTGATTATTTTAACAATCATTATAAATTTTTTATTATTATTTTCCCCCCTCTTTCAACTTTTTCTATGTATCTCAATACCATTGTGATCTGCTTCTCCCAGAAATGAGAGCGAACCCTGAGACTTGGCTTGGGGGGAGGCAAGGTATTCTTGAATTTTCTTTAATGGTCATTTTATGTTTGTGGTAGATTTGATTATCATTCATCGGTGAAGAGAATGTCCCTAATGTGGTGACAACCCCAATGAAATGTAACCTAAACTATTTCTATTTTGGAAAATATTATTGATTTAAACATGAGATTTCATGTTAGTATTGTCAAACTAAAATAAAAATATAATATTGAATAATGATTGAACATAAGACTAAACCCCAAAACCAAGTAATTTCATCATAAAATCATTCTATTTTAAATTCATGATAGTTTATATTTTTGAATAATCCAAATCCTAAAATCCTTGTCATTTTTTCATTAAATAATAAAAACAACAAAAAGAGATACTTTAGGTGATATATAAGAAGTAAGTGACCTAAAATGAAAGGATCCTCATAAGAGATGACACTAGTCAGCCACTGTACAACACTAGGAAAAATATAATTGTTTTTTTCATGCCCCATGATAGGCGTGCATCAAAACTGGTGTGGTTTCTTCTGATCTAATCACTAGTTCATTTACTTTTTCTATTTTCACATCGTATATAGATTTAATTTCCTTAAAAAAATATTTCCATGATGTATCCAAATTATGATTATTATGCACGTAAAGAGTACTCATTGGGGTAGAAAGAACTAGAATAGGAAGGCGAAGGTTATAATAGATCTCAGGTACAAGAATATAGAGAATTAATAGGACAATTTACAAGAAAATATGAATGGTCATTGGAATATGTTCGTTTATTAATAGGGAATTCGAACCCAGAGATGTAGGAAGAACCTGAGAAAGTGGTGGAATAAATTTCACCACTTTTCTTTGAAATTTATGAACCTAGGGAGGCATGGGAGTAATAATTACCTGCCAAGATACAAGTGGGAGATCAAAAAATATTAGGGTAATTATTGATTAAATTGGTGGAACTGCCTGATCTCCCTATACAATACAATGTATAATAGCCAGCACCACTAAAGGAAGAAATAGCCCAAGTGGTGGATTTTGAATTCATGTTGGAGGAGCCCGACTAACAACCAACATCCTTATAGTGTCTACTCCAATATGCTCTTACCTTTGAGGAAAATATTGAAGTTAAACCTCTTTATGGAGTTGAACAATTATTTGACACTATCCATTCAAATTATATTGAATCTTAATTCAACATTATTCCTTGTGGTTTTCATTATAAACAAACATAAAATCTCATCTATGCATTGGATGATGAATAAGTACATGTATGTGCACCTAGTGATGAACATATTGTTCTCCTTGGACATGTTGAATATTTTTTGAAGGAAGTTCCTGATGATAAGATAGTGTATTTCCCTAAGGATACAATGAAAAAAACTTTTAACTTTAATGGGGAAGAATTTGATCTTAATACATAATATTTTAATTTTATTCAAATATAATTAAAATATGACTTTCCCAATGACTATTATTTTGATGCAACATTCCCTGAGGAACCGATGGATAGATAAGAAGAGTTTTCACAAGTAGAAACCATGAAGGAGGATGATTCATACTTCATCCTACCTCCACCATGAATTTTATACCTCATTGTGAGGGGGAGGATATGGTGAACTCTATCCATGGATCATCCCTCAAGAACATAAATAAAGCCCAATATGAAAAAAATACACATGTGGTGGTTCACATAATAAAAGCTTCATCCTCCACCAGACATTTTATAACAGCAGGTAATGTCCTTTGGAGGCAATAAATATCATATCCCACTTGGGGGGATCATACCAGTATTTACCTTTAATTTATTTCTTATATTTTTTATGTCCATTTCTTTTCTTATAAGTAGTGTATCGTGAAGCCTAATCCCTTTAATTTTTTTGAGCTTTAATGACATGATCCTTATGCTTCATTGAGTTGTCTTCATTTATAGTTTCATAATGGTTGAAGGAACTCTCATACAGTGAAAGTAAAATACTATGTTTCCTGTAAAAATGGAGTTCACTTTTACTGTTTTATCTTTTAAAGTCTCCACATTTTTTCCACAACATGTTTTGATATTCAAAGATATAATTGAATTCCCACAATTGGATTATGCATTACATGATTAATCGAGGATACATGAGTCTCATAAGAACCTAGTGATGTCATGTATTAGATTTCATTTTTGATTTTATTAAATTATTGAAATAGAGAATTGAATTTTTAAGTATGTAGAATAGATATTGAAATGATGTTCCACGATTTGAATGAATTAATTGATTCATATAAATGAAATTCCCTAACCATATTTCCTTCTATGAATTTTTTAAATTCATGTGAATTGATTTATTATTGTTAATCATGTCTTGAGTGTTTCTCTCAAATCATATGTCTCATTCCTGATAGGATTTCAATACCGAGTACTGTTTATTTACTCTTGATCAAGTTTTTTGAGTGATCTGGCACATGTAACTGACCAGATTTTGTATTGAAACTTTTCAAATCTATGACTATGCAAAAAAACATTTAATATGATTTAGGCATCCTTTCAAAAGATAAGTTTCCATAAAAGAGAACAATTACGTCAATCCTTCTTCTATCCCATAGAGACCATGATTCACCTTTATAGGGATAAGCCATGTTTCAAGCCATTTTTATCCATTCCTACCCCCGTCTTAGTATTTTAATGATATTTGAATGTAGAAGTGTGGGGGAAATGGGAATCATTGTAGACTAGATGATATGCATTTTAGGGATTAAGTTTGGGGGTATTATTGTGGGAATTGTAAAAGATTGTGGAATAATTTTTTATACTCTATTCCCCCCTTGAATTAAAAAAAATTAAAAAAATAAAAAGAGGATCCAAAAAATATGTAAAAATGTTTTGTGATTTGGGAGAACCAAAAATCACCATTTTACAGACTGGTGATATTCTAATAAAATTTTGTTAGGTGATAGATGTGATGTTTTATCTAATCATAATTTTTGAAAAAAAAACCTCAAAAGTAAAAAATTATTCAAGACAGTGCACAAATGATTCATTATTCATAATTTGATCATGACCATAGTTTTTGTTTGGGGTAAGTGGTTGTTGCTAATTTGAAGGTGATAATTTCGTTACAATTTTTGATATTAGACATTTTACTTAAGAGATAAAGCTCCTCCTTGAGCATTAATTTTCATATTATCAAATCCAATTGACCTTAAGCTTCATATTTATTTGAACATTTAATGCATGTCCTCAGGGTTTTATTTGTATTTTATTTTTACAAAGTGGATAAAGTAGTTCATTTACAATATTATGGATAAAGAGCCTGTTTTTATTATATGATCATAACTCTACATGAATTATATCATGATTGATTAGAGAAAAGAATCAAAAGAGATGTAAATAATATCTTAGAATGATTAATAATAATGAATCAAGGATCCTGAATGATTAAAAGGTGTAGTTCCATCAATTTTCAAGAGGGGAAAAGTAAAATATGTGAATTATTTGTTTCATTGAAAAATGGGATATTAAATTGATATTTTATGATGATTTTTGAATGTTTTATTTCAAATTGAAAATTGTTTGATTTTTTTTGTATTGGAATTTGAAAATTGCTAACATTGGTGTCCTCTGATTTCTTGGTTGAGGTTTTATGCTTGAGGACAAGCATATTTTAAGTGTGGGGATATTTGACCGAGAAAATTTATGTGGATATATTTTGTCAAATAATGAGGGTGTTTTAAGGTTTTTAATTGTAAAACCCATGTATTTAAATTTTATTTTAAAATAATGGGTATTTTGTTTTATAGAATGAAAAGTTCTAAATTTTAAAAAGTGAATAATTCAGGATTTTGGATAGATTTTTATGTCAGGGGTATTTTGGTCATTTAATTAAAAATATAACTCCAAATTTATTGATTATTGTGTACAATCATTATTTTATTTCCCTCAACTATGTATTATGCACCAGGTGCTCATTCAGGAACCTATAGGCCTTAAAAATCAATGATGTTAAAGATTTTTTCGAGAAGACAGTGTGGACACCATCACTGGAATGGAACTGCATCTCATTATACACAGCTTAAATGGATGGGATTTTACCTGGAATAGGACATGGAAACACAGGAACATCTATAAAATTAATTATAGGGAGTTTTTAAGTCATTAAGGTTTCCATTTGATGTTATAATTTTGTAGGAATATTCATGAAACATTCATCCAAAAAAAACCGCCATTGAAAATAATAATAACTCATACATCAGGTAGAAAAATGATCTGAAATGTGGACGGTGAATGGACAACACATTTATTAAAAATATTTATAAAGGGGTACATGCCTGAATCGTTCATTTATTATTTCAAAAATGAAAAAAGTTTTAGAGGAAAAAATATGCATATAAAAAGAGGCCCTTGACTCCTTCCAAAATCATCATCTCAAAGCTCACGACCAATAAGGGATCCCACCAAGAGCTAGGCGCCACTGCTTCTCCTCTCTTCCACCATCATTTATACTTTTTATTATATTTACATTTTTTTTTACTCTTTAATTTTTATTTTCTATTGTGATTTATATTTTTGTTATATTAATTCACACATTTGTGTTTCTCCATCCATCCCACAATTCGTTTTTTCAATTATCGTATTTTAATTATCTATATTATTATCATTATTATTATTATTATTTTTAAAAATATAATTATTTTTAGTATTATTACTAATATTATTATCAATATTATTATTATCACATTGTTATTTTAAAACTATTTTATTTTCTCCCTCTCATTATTTTCAAAAAACCAATTTAATAATAATAAGAATGTTCTATTAATTATTATTATTATTATTATTATAAATATAATTATAAATTATTTATTCTTATTATCCCCCCTTATCTCCACTCTACTTTTTTGTCTCCACCATTAGGTTCTCATACTCTCGAAAATGAGAGCCTAACCCTGAGACTAGGTTCAGGGGGAGGTCATTGTATCTTTGAATTTTCATTAATGTTTATTTTATATTTGTGGTATATTTGAGTAGTATGCATTGCTGATGAAAATTTACCCAATTTGGTGATGACACCAAATGAAATTCAACTTAAACTATTTCTATTTTGAAAAAGAGTAGTGATTTAAATGTGAGATTTCATGTTTGGATTATCAAACTAAAATCACAATATAAAGGAGAATAATTATTGAACCTAAGACTAAACCCAAAAACCTTGAAGTTTCTTTATCAAAACATTCTGTTTCCATTGAATGATAGTGTAAATTTTTAAATAATCAAAAACCCCAAATAATCATTGTTTAAATTAGTCAATAAAATAACCAAAAAAATTAGATTAGGTTATACATATGAAGTAAGTGAACCACACTAAAAATCATCTAAAGAGAGATGACCCTGGTCAGCCATTATGTTTCACTATAAAAAAATATAATTGTATTTCTCTATGCCTCAAAATTGGAGTGTGTATGGTTTCCATGGGATCATTGGAATGATTTAATTTTTTCTTTAATCTAATATTTTAGAAACTGGGATTCCCATCATGAAGATAAAATATCGATGATCACATGACTCCTCCTATGAAGATATGGGAATTCTGGTTTAAGAAGGATTGAAAATGAATAAATAACATTGTACAACCCCCAACATGGTTTGTGTACCATTCCTTATTAAAATTTTAATATAATTTGAAGTTATAAGTGTCTTATTAAAAACTATTCATCTTTCCCCCACACCTTGAGAGAGTTTGACAATGTGTAGATCCCGCTTCTTCAAAGGTAGACCAAGGTGTAATGACCTACTAATTTTCTTGAAAAAGATCTATAACAGTTGTGGGCGCGAACCTCGTAAAACCATATGCTCTTAAGCATTATTATTCTAGTCTTCACTATTGTTTTTATGTATTTGGTACATGTTTTCATGTTGTATATGACATTCTATGTGGAATGTTTTCATAGAAAATAAACTAAACAATTAATATAATGATAAGACATTTTATTTTTTTTAATGAAATTGAAATGTAATATTTCCTTTGAAAAAAGATAGGTAATTTTAAGATTAAGAATGTTTGAGAAAACATAAATTCTTAGTAGTACTTGGATGAATAGATATTGGAAAGCGGAAGATTATGGAATAATATTTTTTGTTGGATTTATTAGGTTTCACTTGGAACATGTCTTCAAGTGGAATATTTTTTGTGATATGATGCCATGTTTTGACCATAAAAATTTCATATCATTAGAATTTAATTTGATTATGATTTGAAGAACTGAAATTTTATAAAATAGAATCTCAATCAGTGGTAGGAAGTTAGACCCCTGGTTAATGAATTGAGAATCGAACTTATTCAATGGAAGTAGATCTATCAAGAGTTCGCATCCACCATTGGTTATATGGTGGAGTATTGTGAGGTCCTAATGTTTAGAGATATTGACATTTTACTAGGTTGGTTAACATTCTAGAAAATATTTCGAATGGATTGTGTTCTTGTAAAATTTATTATTAAATGATTAGACAAATTTTACATAGTATTTATGTATATTGGATATTAATTATAATGACTCAAAAAAATAAGGTGGTGACAATATAAATTATCTAAATTCATTTATTAGAGACCTAAGAATTTTTTAAGGATTACTAGTCATTATAATATGATTTTCACCTTTAATATTCTAGTTTGATTAATGTAATTAATAGTATGTTTTCAACCATGCATTTAGTAAAAACATTAATCATACTAAAACTTTGTATTCTTTATCCACTTTCTTATATTTTCATTAGATGTTTCACCATTGGATGTTTTTTGTATTTTCTTTGTTTATAATGGCATGTTAATGAGGTTTAAATTTTAAATTGATTAGGGTAATGTTTCTTCCTACACCTTATACATTCATTCGTGGGGGAATTGAACGTTTGGAGTTTTGTCTTTCTCCTATGATGCTATGATGCGTGAATTTATGATGGAAGTATTTATAATTTGGGGTCTATCTGTCGTCCATGTGGTCAATTTTTCAGGTGATTATTTCTTTTTTATCACCGTAATAGTGTTGTAATTAACATTTTTGAATTTTAAAAATATTGTTTAATAATAGTTTTATGATAAAATTAAAAGTAAAATAAAAAAATGATTTTTTACTTGCTATGTCGGAACTTGATGTACATTGGAAAACTTCTTTAGTATTTAATGTCTATTGGAACAATCATGAGGCCAAGAGACTATAAATATTATTGATTACTTTTTTGTAATTTTTTTTAGAAAATATTGGATTTTAAACTAAAGTAAATGTGTGATTTTATGTGGGTAGTTGACGAGTCCTTTTATTGGTGTGTATCACTGGCATGGTCACAAATATTGATTCCTTAATTTTTAAAGAATGTAATTTTACAATGAATGTTTCTCTAAAATGGAAAAATAATTTATATGCTTTGAATCATATATCATCCACATATTTTGTATATAATGTGTGGTGATATTGTACCACATTACACCTTATTCAACCCTTTTATCTATTTTTACCCATTATCATGGAAACACAAATTATAAGTGGGTAACTTATTTATTTAATAAAAATTTAAATTCCACATATTACCAAATTATTATATTATTATTTTAAATATTAATTCCATTATAAAAAAACAATTTCTTAATTTTATTAAAATTTTCTTTGAAATAAAAAGTCATAAATCATAATTTTTTTCATTAAATGATATTTTTTAAAAAATATATAAACTGATTATTAGTTTTTATAAGTAATAATATTTATATATATGACATATTATATCATTAAATATATAAAATAAACTCATGAAAATAATTATTGAGTTTTTATCAATTTATTTTATTATGATTAAAATATACAGCCCATAGAAAAATAATTCATTAGAAATTAACTCATTCACCATAAAAGTATTTTAATACTATTTATTATATTTAAACATTAATTTAATTATAAAAATAAATTCTTTAACAAAAAAATACTTACAATTATAAAAATAATTTTAATTAAAATAATTTTTAAAAATTAATATATCTATTAAAATTAACTAATTTATGAAATACATATATAAATAACATTTATAAAAAATATATTTTTAAAATATAATTATTAAATTAATAATTAAAAGTTTGTATGATCCATAATTTAATATAAATAATTACCCAAGTCCTCTATATAATAATTAAGAATGAGATAAGCAATGGTGGTAGCCACAGATCATGCTTCAATTATCATTGATCTCAATGTGATTCCCTCAAGGTTGAACTAATTTCATAGATGATTCAACTCAGGTTTTAATTTTTATAGTTTATATTGCTCTTGGTAGAGGTAAAATCCTTTGATTCTACCTCCTTTCTATATGTAATGTGCCTTACTAGATTCCAGTTAATGGATCTTCAAGGTAGTGGGTGACATGGCCACAAGAGTATCCCCTCAGATGCATGAGTTTACTGGCAAGAAGAGAGAGCCTAGGGTCTATCATTGGGGAGACCATTCCCTCATGTATGAGTTTATTATAGAGGTAATAAACATATTAGTCAATAAAGGAATTACTAAATCAACCAGGTATAATATAACCTCCATGTAATAAATAAAAAACATTTATTAAATTAATTTCATATAAAAATGAAGTTTCATGTCATGTCTCTAAAAATATAGAAAACATTTATACAACCATAAAATATAATAAAAGTATTAAAAGACCAAAAATAGCTAAAATTACTATCATTATTGGCATCACAAGCATATAAATATCATATTTTCTCTTAATCATAAAAATAAAGAAAATCTAGCATGATATAGTGTGTGTTTTTCATGGTCTCTACCTGCATCCATGAAGTATGTCTGGGTACCCAATGATGGCCCAAACTAGGAGTGAGATAACACTCTGAAGGACACCACCAATAGTAAATATAAAAAATCTATTCTTTGTATAACAAGATAAAAATATATGTAGTATATAAATGGTATAAGAGTAATAAAAGTAATGTTTCTAATACATTTGTTATATTTTCCATCTAAAAAGGATTCCTTCAAAAAATAGGCAATCTCTTGTAAGTAAGAATATCAATAAATAGAAATTAAATGCATGATACACTCTAGTCTATCTACTGTAATATAATACCCATTTAAATGCTATCAAAAAAACATGCAGAAATATCAACAATGGAATTGTTATGTAGATCTAGTGTATAACATCCACAATGACGACATCGTTTAAAAAATACTCCATAGAAGAAATTCAATGTAATAAAAAATTTAGTACAGAAATGGCTAGATCCATGGTGTAGAAGACCAAGACATCCACATTGAGTCTCAAGACCTTCTTGATAGAAACTCAATAATTAGTTGGTTTCAGACCAAGGACCATATTAACAAACCATATCTGATGTGAGTCCAATCAATCCCTATCAAAGTGTTAGCATGAATTGAGAAATCATTTAGAATTAGGTCCCATTGATTAACGAGTTCCCATAAATCCACTACAGTAAAAAGATCCATGGTTTAATATTCCATGTAATATAATGGAATCAGGATCCAAGGATCTCATCCAAGGAATCCACTACCATATCAATTAAACATCTCAATTTAGTCACATCCAATGATTTCTTACAACTCATTTACCATTTTCCAAATAACCATTTATCCAAATCAGCCATAAAAAATAACATGAAATGTATGAAACATTTATCTCGTAATTAATCCAATTCAATTAATTAATTTTATTAACAATGTTCTTTTAAAATCATGGTGATAAAAATTATAAAAATTTCTTTTAATTCTCATTACAACACCCAATAAATTGTTGTGCTAACATGCACCCAATAGGGTGGTACAATATAAATGTATAAAGGTCACATCCCATGGGTCACCTAGGTTAATACTAATCAACCACCGACCATAAAATGGTATATAATTGATAATCTACCATGTTTACATTTATACAATTCATCCATTCAATTAATTGTTTTTGCAAAGACTAAAAATCAAGAATATGAAACAATGGATACTAGATCTATAATTCAGAAAACTTGGGGGATAAGGTTTACACCACCGGTCATTGGTATATATTTGATAACTCATCATGTATCAAGATATTATTTGGTCTATATAAATATAAAAATAATTAATTGATGAAAATCGGAAATATAAGGCATATTATCTCACACCAAAATAATGTCAGTAATACCAAGAAAAAAGAAGAACAAAATAAGTGGAATGGACACTCACCCACCTAAATCAAATTATATTGATAAATATAGATTCTGAGCCAGGATCGAAAAAGTGTGGCCAATATAATGATTTGGCTTCATAAGTAGATCCCAAGAGTGACGTATATCAATTAGAGGATAAAGAAAAAACAAATTTATTTTTTAAGTTATTTTAATGTAAAATTGACATTTCAACTCTTTTAACTAGTCCTAATGTTTGGGTACATGGTTGTCCAACTCATGCACCAATCATGTGCCCGTAGCTGCCTCATGGGGGTCCTCACATGGTTCATGCAAATAGTTTTAGTAAAAATGTAAAAAAATGGTAAATATATATGCTAAAAATTACACAGTTTTCTCAATGGCATACAGCCCAGGCTGCACGGTTTCATCAAATCGTGCAGCCTCAAACTGCTCTCAATCCATCCCCACAAGATTTACTCAAACCACGCAACTTTGGTCATATTATGTCTCCTAAGAGTGTGGTCAGCTACAATTTCCAAAAACACAATCCCTAGGATTTGAGCATACCCTAGATACCCCCCAAAACTCCTTTGAACTAATTAAATACTCAAATTAGTTCATAAAAATCATTGAATAAAAATTTAAAAAGATGCGTACCACATAGAAAATCATGTTATCTTACAATCATTCCAACATAAAAAAAACCCCAAATATCCCTCCCATTATTTTTCAAGAATCAACTGAGAAAAACTCCATCCACTGAGAACATACATTGGCCTCCCACTCCCAATTCACATCCTATAAATGACGATTCTTCCATAGCATATATACTAGAGTAATATTCTAGCCTTGTAGAACCAAAGTTCTTCTATCAACAATACGAATAAGATTATCCTCAAAGGACACATATATTTATAACTTCACATCATCAGGCTATAGACTGTAATATGGGTATAAGTGATAACGGAACAATTGAGATAAATGGGAGATGACTTGAATGGACTGGTAAATCAAAGGTTACTACAACCAATAGGATACCAACCTTACTCTCTCCAAAATCTCAAACAACTCAACATATTGAATTGAAATCTTACACTATATCCTAATCATACTATGTCTTAGACTTAGTGAGATACATACTAATTCATTATCTTAAACCTCGAACTCTAGAGGATGTCGATGGGGATTAAATTATGAATATATTCTCGACAGCACAGTCTCATTCCTTTTTTGAATCACTAATCCTACTACAAAGTCTCTAGAATGAGATGAGGGGAAATTAAATCTACCTCACAAACCTCTCACTGTCATAGCGGTGATTGGCATAGACTAATTTTGAAATCATTATTCGGTACCATCAATTTAGTCCCTTGATAATTATTGTTGTAGTCTAAATCAACTAAAAAAATATGTATCACTAAAGAGCCCCTAAAATCATGGATGTATTCTATAATCATGTCCTCAAGTACATGAATTGTGTACTATAACTAACCATCAGTTTACGAGTGATATGTTGTTCTTATAAGAACCAATGTGCCTAACATACTCTATATAATCTTCCAAAACTGAAATGTAAACCTCGTGTTCTAATCAAATACAACAGTCATAGGAACACTATTGTGACTAACTACATCACAAGTACACAACCTCTGATGATCAGCCGCTAAGAAGGTCTCCCTAATCAAGAGTAAATGATAAACCCTCCTGAGATTGTTCACAAAAATCAATACAACACCACTACCTTGATGTGACCTCGGCAACCTAGTGACAAAATTAATCACAACATATTCCCATTTCCACTCAAGAATGGTTACCTTTAGTAAAATTATGGTAGGTTGATGTTGTTCGACACTCTCCTGTTCAGAGGTGTAATACATCATGATTAAACCAGAAACCTAATTTTTGTTTCCTAGTCACAAAAATTGTTAGTGAAAGTCGCCATAAATCCTTTTAATAATGGGAAAGACTTCCCAAACTGAGGCAGGAAATTATCACATCATCTCCTCTAATATGTCACTTAGAACCCAAATGAAACCATGAATAAGAAGATTCTCATCCTCATAAATGGTACAACCCAAAGGTAGATCCTCACCTTCCACAGTCTCATCTAGGGGTAGGACCTCATCCTCAAAAACATTTCACTTCATCACTCTATCAAGAAGAGTGTAACTCAATACTAATGGAAAATGAAAGTTCAACCCACTATTGTTACGCACCTCCATGGGAATCTCATAACACAAGTACATAAGATTTCACTCACTACTAGCCTCCTGAATTTCCAATAATATCATCATAATAGAAACCAACATGATATCTCAATTATTTGTTTGGGATTATCCTACGAAACTATATCACTCAAAATCCTTCAGTCAATCAACAATCCTTTCTCTTAGCTAATATAACTCAGTAAGTGAATAATATCCATCAAAAGGTGGAATTCAATGATCATAGAATATAACTAATTATGTATCAATGTAACCAAAATGATCTCAAGATGTTTGGGATTGTCATGTTAATTGATATAGTACACAAAGATATCATCCATGAATACTATAAAAAAAGAATGAAGATAAGGATGAAAAACATGGTTCATCAATTCCATGAAAACTAATGGTGAATTTCATAGAATGAATGAAATAACCATATAAACAAATAGAACATACCTAAAATAGAAATATACATCACATAAGTTGATAGGATGATCACACACCTAATCATAACCTGATCTCAAGTCAATTTTTGAGAAATATAGAGCTCCTCGGAGGAGGTAAAAAATTTCACCAATATGCTACTAAGAATACCAGTTCTTAACTATTAATAATATCTATTTAAGATAATCCACCCATTTCCTAAATTTGCTATCCACATTTTTTACAAAAAGGGAATGGAAAACCCCAATGAGAAGTATTGGGTCGTATAATCTCCATTCCATCCAATTCCCCTAGCTTCCTTTTGAGCTTCAAAAACTCTGTAGTATCTATCTAATAAGAAGGATTTGATACCAATGAATATCCTAGAACTATATCAGTAGATAAATCCTCTTCAATATCAAGATATAATCCAAAAAAAGTCATCTAGGCAAACATTCCAAGAATGATCAACAACAAGAGGGTAATATGCCTGATGTGACTCTTGATCGTCTAGATACAATCAATCTATATAGTATATCATCCTACTCATCTAGTGATTCTTAGGTCTATCTAAACCTATAAGGGCATCCCATTCACACATTTGAATAAATATCCCACCCTCTAATGATGTGAAGGTCACCCTTCAATGATAGAAACAAACATCGGCATGGGAAGAAACATTCCAGTCCATCCCATGTATGTTGTCAAACCCATTCTTCATGAGAAACCTAATCTCATTAGTAGTGAAACCCACTTGTCCCAAGGGTTACTCTAAGATCCATCACACACCCTTGGTTATAATCCCCAATTGAGTATCTTGAGTCATAACGCCATCTAAAAACTAAACAACGAGTCCAAGAATTTCCACCATTATTACATATATGAATCAATTTGATGCACCTATATCAAAAAAGTGTAGATAATGAATTAGTAGCTACATAGATTGTACTAAACACCATAGAAAACTCTACACTCTTCTATTTAGTTTTATGATGTACATAAAAAAATTCAAGGACTATGACCTTACGAAACAACCTCGCTAATAAGTGTAGGTCCAATCTACTTTATAGTTACAAATGGTGCATGGATTATTAATCCATGATCACCTCTTTGCCCAAAATTACCAGTAATGATCCAGATCCTAGCCTGATGTGGATATGTGAATTCTTCTCTTCAATATAGATTCTAATTCCAACCCTTTCCACTGAATACTGTAAAATGTGCCCTAAAAAATGTAATACAATGCCCATCCTATCGTTGCTCGGCACTCTACTTGGTCTCAATCATATTAATTCCACATAATTCCCTATATTCCACACTAGTGACCCAAAAAATAGATCTATCATCACTAACACGCTATATGGTACCCCCTCATGAAAATCCACAAAATGTTGTTTCCTACCACTAAAAGTCAAACCACTCGGTCAATAGGCTACAATGTCATACTTTTTCCCCCATATTCTCTCAATTTCCACTAAGAAATAAGCACCCAATTCACCATCTGAGAAATACTCTTCATTCCAGTCACATTAACATGTGATAGAATGGTATTATTGAGACGTTACTCAAATTTTATTGCCCTCAATTTCACATCATCTTTATAACTAATGAAAAAATTGAATCTCTATAATACATGATGAATATTCGACTACCACCATTGAACCCCTTTCTAGATGCATAAACTCACTGACGCTCTATTATCTCATAGTTTTAGGGAAAAACTAATCATAATACCTAATTTCAAAATCACGCAAAACCATATCTCGTTGTGTATCAACATAGTTCAAAACATCCCTCCAAAACATAGCTTTTATCTAAAGTATGTATGTCGCTAACTTTATTCTCATCTTAGTAGGTGTCTCTATATGCTCAATGATAAATAAAATTATCCTCTAAACACAACTCAACATCCTAAGGACTACAATCCCCCAAAATTCATGGTGGATATAGTTTCTATAATGGAGACTTATACACTTTCATAGATGAGTAAGGTTGCAGTGCTTTTAGAATGGTATAAATAAATAGCATAATACTCTCATGGAACTATTCATGAACACCCATACCTGGAATAACTATTGGTGCCTCAGATTGTGCTAAATGAGGACCCACTAGTATTTCATGGCTCACCACCTTCGGATCATGTCCATCACCACCCTCCTGGTCTATGAATAGAGGTTTTCATGGTGGAATATCTATTGAAATTCACACACACACCTCAGAATTGATAGATAATGATAATTTAAAATTTAAAATTAATGAATTGAAATATTCCTTATTATTAACATTCCATTCCCCTATACCCACTTCTAATTCCATGATTGAGTTAATCAAAATAGTTATAAACATATCTAGACACACTTCACACTATCCACTCTAATGTCGGGTCTGTGTCAGGTTCTCTATTTCAGCAATTCAATTTTATTTTTAATTATCATTTATATCACAACTCTATATAAATTTTTGAACCCATTGGTTCACCACTTTTGACACATAAGGGCCTATACACCTCTTGAATTTATTTTTGGCATCCACCCAATCTATAATACAACATTTTCTAATTCATGGGACCAATGGACCATGATTCAATATTCCATAGTTGTGTGATTAAGGTGTCAAATTTAGCCCATGCATAAAAAACTATTTTGGTTATAGACCCCACCCTAAGTACAAACTATTTTTTATTAATCCTATATAAAAAAGATATCAAAACACATCCATATCACATAATTCATGTTTCATAAAGTCATGAAGTCAAGAAATCTAATGTATGAAGCATGAAATAACTTATGTCATGTGAGTCATGATCTGTTCCTATAATGATGCATGAGATGCATACCCTAATCTCATTAGTCAATGATAAAAAAAATACTCTTTCATATCAATAATAACCTAAAAATTCAATAACATCACCCAATAGTGTAATAAAAGATTCTTTAATAGTTAAAAATCTATTAAAAATATATTCCATTCAAGGAAATTTGGTTTTTCCTATACCAGGGAAAGCTACTCCATGGAATGGTTCATTTCAAATAACAACAAAAAATAATCTCAAATATATTTCTTCAAATTTTAACCTAAGAAAATAAAATACCTGTAATGACAAATTGTAACTTAATGACCAAGATACCATTAAATCATACATTGATCTAGTAGGCCACATGGTCTCAAACATGCCCCCCCCCCAAATTCCAGAGGCATGCGACTATTAGAAGGGGCTTATGGTGTGTCTGTAGGGAGACTCTGCCCTAGTGTCAAGTGTATCATAGTGGTACTAAACATATAAATAGGTATAATATGTAGTAAATCAACCTAACAAAATGTAACATCCAAGATAATGATAAGGAATAATTCCATAAGTAATCTCACATTAAAAATAATGTGGCATGTCCTATCTGTACAAAGATATCAAATAGGTATAAAAGAATCCAGTATAATAAATTTATCAAAATAAAAAAAATCCATAAATAACTATCACAGCAAAAACCATGATCCTATCTTAGTCCCATGCTCTATTTATCTTAATCAAATTTAAAATCATACATCTTACATTGGGAAGTCTCCTAGGTCCCATCCTACATCCATGAAGTTTAATCGGTTACCCAAAGGTGGCATGAACAAGGTGTTATAAAAACTCAATAAGTGACAACAAATTGTGTATAAAAAAATCCAGTATGTGTTTAACAAGATAAAATAGTGTATATTATATCACTTACCTAACAGTAATGAAACTAAATTTTTAAAGTCATGTCGGATAATATACATCCAAACGAGGCTCCCTAAAACAATATTCAAGATCTTATAATCAAGGGTATCTGTAAATAAAGCTTATAGGTGGGACATAATCAATTATATCCACTGCAATATCATACCCATACCATGGATATCTGTAAAACATTCTAAAATAATAATTTTGTCCTTTCAGTGTAATTATATTTTATAACATTCACCATGACAACTCCATATAATCTAAAGAGTCCATAATGTCCATTCCATTTAATTAAATGTTTCAAATCATGATGGGTTGGATCTATAGTATAAAAGACCAAGGAATCCACATTGAGTCCCATGAGCATACTGATGGAAACTCAGTAATGACTGGGTTGGATGCCAAGGATCATGTTCCGAAACCATGTCTAGCATGTGTCTAGTAAATCAAATCCAAGGGGTATAAAGGCTTGAATCATCCTATGGAATCAATACCCAATGAGTCAATAGGTCTAAGGAATCCACTACAATAATACGTTCGATAGTAGAATCATCCATGGAATCTAATGGAATCAGGACCCATGGATCTTATATAATGAAACTACTACCATTTTAATTCATTATCTCAATTCAATCACAACCATTAGTTCTTAAAAATAATTCATTGTTTTTCAAATAACCATTTATCTAAATCAATCATATAAATAACATGAAAATAAGGGAACGTACATCTCATAATTAATAATATTACTTTTATTGCTTTTATTTAATATAATCGGGTAAAAAGAAGGATATAATAATCATAAACAATTAATTTAATTTTAATAATGGATCACTATAATTAAAAATCTCACACGTACCTAGTGGGGTGGTACAACATAAAAAAAATTCAATGGATCATCCCATGTGTGTCCTATGTTGAGGCTAAATGACATCAAACAGTAAAATGGTACTCAAGGGGAAACATAAAAGGTTCAAAATCATTCAATTCAAGAATAAAGTTTATTTTTGGGGAAATTATATAATTCCTAATGTATTGGAAAATAGAAAATAGATCTATAAAACACCAAACTTGAAATGAAATTTATAGACCACCTACCACAGGTCTATACAAGATCATTAGCCTAGTATAAATAATTGATTTGTTCTAGCTCTCGATAAAAATAAATAATGGATGAAAGCACTAATAATATAACATTTGATCATTTACGAAAATAAATTTTTCGTTACCATGAAAAATGAATAACGACATAAGGGGAATTAAGTACTCAGAATTGTAAATATAATGAGACCGATGGTGTTCGATTCCAACAACAAATCAAGAAATGGTGGTTAATTATATGATTTGGCTTTAACGGGAGATCCCAAAAATGAGTTCTTTCCACTTGAGGAGAAAATAAAAATACATTTATGTTATTAGATATTTTCAGGGTGAAATAATCATTTCCTGTATTTTAACTAGTTCACATTGTTTGACTACATCGTTGGATTAATCATGCACTAAACTGGTTCCCTTTTTTGTCTCAAGGGGGGCCTCACAATGTTCATGCACAGAGTTTAACTTACCATGTGAAAACCATAAGAAATATCTCTTGTAATTTTTTTCAATTTTCTCAAAGGAATGTGGTCCTTGATTTATGGTTTCAAAAAACTGTTCGTCCCTAGTTTAATTGATTCATTAAGCCATGTATCCTCATACTTTTCTTTGTCCTCCCTATCACATTTTACCCAAACTATGTTCCCTAGGACACACGGTTTCTCCATACCATGCATCTTGGATTACTTTTCAAAAAACCTAGGATCTAAGCCCCAAAAAATTCCCCAAACCCTCTAAATTATCATAACCTCAATAGACACTTACATTAGGTCATAAAAAATCATTTAACCAAAATTAAAATAATTCATTATTTTTAAGAAAACCCGAAATTCTATACTATACATAGGAAAATGATACTCTTATATATGAATTATACTACTTATATCATATCTTCTCCCTTTTAATGTAAATTTCACATTGTGATTGCTTTTATTTATATCCATTATGTCGATAACTATATTTATAATGGTTATAAAAAAATATTATTTCAATTTGGTGTCAAATATTTTTTTAAATAGGCATATAATAATATATTTTATCACTCTATTCACTTTTATATCTAATGATTATATATTCTTAACAACTATATATGGTCAATGGACATATACTCTCAATAATTGTATAAAAGGAACATTTTTCTATCAAATATATTTCCTTAAATATTATCTAAAATCATTCAACTTGTTCTTTCATTTATTTCCCAATAATATTTATTATATTTTTTAATCACTGTATTATTTACATAGTATTCATATGTTGTATAATCTTCATCGGATAACATGATGTTGATGATTTCAATCATGTTTTATTTTAATTACTTTTGGTTTTATTCCCATAGAAATTTTACTATATTTATTTTATTTAACTACAATATAATTTATTATTTTTCATTGTAATATTATATAATAAATTAATATCTATTTGTTAATTTTAGTTTGTTGTTTACTGTATGAAAAACAAACATCAATTATTCTAAAGATAAATTCATAGTAAAATTTTATGGAGATACAATATTTATTAAAATAATGAATTTTCCCTTCAAATTTTAATACTTGAATGATAATAGATGGTAGTAATTTTCCCCACATTTTATATTCCAATTATCATGTTTATCTCTTAAAATCGTGAATTTTTACAAAACATTGACCATGTGTGTGTTCTTATTTCATAATACTTTAACCCCATAATCCAATATCTACATTAGTTTTCCACATAATATTGTTCATGTTTTAGTAGTTCCACCTTTGAGTTTAGTAAAAATGATCGGTCTAGTAATAGGTAGATGAGATACATAAAACAAATCATTCACTAGGGAGAGGTTTGGCGGATTTCTTAGGTGATAAAATACAATACCCACATGGTCAACAATGTTTAAAGAGATAATGTATCTTTTTCATATCTATTACTCCTTCTTTAAATACATGTATCATCAATAATACCATTATAAATATATAGTTAAAATTTTACTACATTAATATATTGTAGAATAGATTAAGCATTCATAATAATTACTTAAATAAGTTTTTGTACAAACAAACTTTTCTCTCTATCTTTTCCCCAGTATACTGGTGTTCTATTACTCATCTCATATAAATGATCATGTTCTTTCATTTAAGTGGTTGAATTGAAACCATTGTTATTTGATAACATTTCTGGAGGTGGATTTTGATCAATGAATATTTAGTAATTCTATAAATAATTATCATAGAATGTCATCTAATGTCTAAATATTCCCATATTATTTATTATTATTCTAAATATGATAATTAATGCTAAAATTCATTTCTCTATCCAATTATAATAAAATATTTCTCCAAAAACATTACATAAACCTTGTCTCGTGATCAAATACAATTGATCATGATAATATTTACATCCTCAAAACATATATTTTATATATCATAGGAAGTTGATCTTGTGATAAATCCTTCTAAATTGAAATGAATTACACCATATTTATGAGATGATCAACCAAAAACAAAATTGATATTTTTTTTCTTTCAAGATCATTGGATAGCCATTGATGAAATCTGTGGTGTTATAATCACATTTTTATATGGGTATGGGTAATTGTATAATTGTATCATTTATCTATATTTGTTTATTATTATTCTTCCATATACCAAATCATTATGATTTGTACTTCATATTCTTTCTCTTTATGTTGTCCCACCAAATATTTCCTATGAGGCCACATTATATCTTTGTGCAGGTCGGGTGAATAGAGATTGATGAGCTATGTAGAACACCTAAATTATTCAATATCATATCTTTAATAAATTAGACACATATACAAGATCAATTTCTTATACAATATCTATATATTTTAACTATATACTATTTGAAACCATATTCTAAATATCTATATCATCATTTTGTGTTTCGTTGATCATTACATAGGATGATGGTTAAGAAATCATGTAGTTATGAAAGTATTTTATCCATTAAAATGATGTTTCTAATTCAATTCATTTCATATCTATGATGGTTGGGTATCTATTAATCAACTCCATGGATAAGGTGGTATGATATTTTATGCTCGTAGAATTTTCTGCCTTTTTTTACTACCAATTTGATAATGTATTAGGAGATTTAAAACCATGATATACACTAACCAATACATATGGTCTATGTTTTTATCTATATATGTAAATATATACCTTATGATCTTATTATCAGTATATATATCATTGATCTCACATTATATGTAACACATCCAAATATTTATTTTAAAAACAGCCATCATTAACTTCAGATCATGTAACGCGTAATTTTCCGATTGATCATTAATTAACGTGATGCATAAGCTACCACCATATCATTTTTAATGAGGAAAAAACCTAATAAATTATTTGAGTAATTATGGTTTGTTTAAAACAGTTCTATACTATATGTTAGTGTCAATATAGTAATACTGACCAATATCTTATAAATCACTTGGAATATACATCCACATTCTATAGTCTACGGAATCATTACTTCCTTTCATGTTAACTTTTTTATATGATTTGGAAATCATGAAATAGTACTCAAAATGTGAAAATAATATCAATTTAGAATATCAAAAACATATCTCATTAATAGATAAATACATTATTCATTGTATCCATAAAGATGGTGTTACGAGCTAGCTGGGATACCCTGGTACACTGATATTAGACTGGTACTTACAAATCCTGAAGGGGATTCCTAATACCCCTATATTGGCTATTATAACCAATAATATTATTATCCATTGATGTTAATGGGTTTCTAACTATCACAAAAATTAGTAGAAGTTAATACAATATAAAGTCGTCATGCATACCAATACACAAGAAAAATGTACCACAAGAATATAGATAATGAAATAGACAAAATGGTACATCATCAAGAGACACAAGATATGAAAAGAAAAACTCCCATAATTCACAAGTAACAAGAGGAACATAACTCTACTAGTCAGCTATATCACTCCATGGTCCCATAAATCAAGTACAACTATAACCTCTAAGTGCCACATTGCATTTCCCTAGTCCTAGAATAACAAGATCATAAAACACCCAAGTGTAGAGGTTGGGTGTGAGATAAAAAGCCCAGTAAGATATCATCATGTAATCGATAATCAAATAAATAACAATTAAACCATTTATTCATTAAATTAAATTAAAATAAGGAATAGAAATTTATTTTTTCATTTGGAACCAAAATATGATTACATAAAAAAGATATAAGATATAGAAAACTGGGATTAAATGATCATTTCGTATAAAAAATTTATATAAATTAGGTTGTATGAATAAAACTGAATTATAATTAATGGAATGTGAATGAACATTTCATATAAAAAATTTATATAAATTAGGTTTCAGGAATAAAATAGAAATATAATAAAAGGAATGTCTAATCATGTTAAACACAAAGAAACATGGTCATAATCCCTAAGGTACATTTATATTGGCTATATGATCCTCAAACATCTTGGTATTCATCCTAAATATTGTATATTTTCACACATTGTAAGGAACAATCCATAAGGATAATAAATCAATACCCCGTTAAGGGACCCAGAATTTTATAATAATTCTAAACGTAGTTTAGTTAGTGTCTTCATCATCAAAAAATTTCTAGGGAGTCAAATTCCTTGCATTCTTTTCCAAATACCCTAATAACCACTCAGGATGAAAATTGATTCAAAAAATAAATCAATAAATAATGGGAAAGTTATTAATTTTAAATCAATTCATTGTTCCTAATTCAATTGCCAATTTTAAGATTAAAATTTACTTTTAATTTACAATACAAAGTCATTGGTTTTCATCAAATTCATGAATTTTCAAATGACCTCTCACTTTAAACTAATTTTTTCAAGAATCAACATCATATAATTTTTTAAATTGACATTCAATTGAATCTATAATTGTTAAAAACTTCCACCACAAAATTTGAATTTCAATAAATTTTTTTTACAATTCCCATTCACTTATCAAATCATACAATAAATCATTTAATATAATTTTCTAAACTATTTAAATTTAAAATCAATCATGTAATTAGGATTTCAATTGTAGGGTAAATAATTATTAAACAACAAACCATAATCATGTGATAAAATCAACACCATATATGGGAGACACAAATAAAGAAATATGGAGAAGGATGTCAGGTAAGAATCCATAGAATCAAGATCCATGAAATCAATGATTTTATCCATTAATAACATTATGATATATTATTATCTGATAATTATTTAAGGAAAATTTGTGAAAAACAAAAAAACAAGAAATTCAACTAATTGAAGGAGATCATATGCAATCATTTGTACTTTTATTGGAAAATATAAGAAGTTAGAGGAATCGACATCAAATCTTCAGAGACTCTAAATACAAAGGAACTACATTAGTGTCAAGTATATGTGATTGGTGATTAATGTAAGGGTCCTAAAATTTTTAAGTTAAAAATTCAGGTGATATAAAACCATGATCATTGTTTCTTGGGTGGGGTATTTGGTTAGTCCTAACTGTGAACCCAAACAATATTCCCATATTGGGATTTTGGATGGGGTGCATTGTTAGGTTGTATGGTTACTTATTCCTTTATCCAATCATGGAAACCCCCATTATCTGAGGGTTAAATATTTTGAGGTGTGGTCACATAGTCTGGAAAAACCATGTTCCTCCTTCTAGTGGCTCATCATAGGGTGAATATTTTTTTGGGCCAGCCTCATTGTTTTCCATAATTATGCACAAACCATAAGTAGCTACAAAACCAAAAAAAATTAATACCCTATCCAAAATAATCCATGATAATCCCAAACATATGGAGACAAAAACAAGGTGATATAAGTGCCAAAAATAATGTAATGATATTTTTTAACCACCCCAATATAAGAGTTTTATATCTTTATAAATTTTATTAATAGGATTATATATATAATAGGTTATGAAAATTCTCTCTCATTAGTGCCTCATGATCAAACGTCTCATGAGAATCAGAACTATGATACCATAGTGCAGTGATCAAGGGTATTATCTTCCCATGATGAACCATTGTCTCAAAATCAATAATTTTTTTTGGATTCTCACACACGAATAAATTAGGTTCAACATCAAGGTCATATCAAATCAAAATATTTAATGGTTTATAAAAATAATTCATGAGTTTTGATATATTAAACACATTGTGTATTGATGTCTCCAGTGGTGGTAGGGATAACTTTTTAGCCAAATTACCAACCATCTCAAAAATCATAAACAAACCAATATTCATCGATACATGATTTATTTTTTTCAATCCATCAGGGGACCAAATGAGGTGAAAATTTCAATAATACCATATCAACAAACAAAAACTAGAATGTTCTATCTCGATGATCTGCATTGGATTTAAAACAGCACTGAGTCATTAACATTCTCTAATGAATCAACTAAATCATTGATGTTATCTTTTGAACAAAACATAATCAAAAAAATAAAGATTCACCCATTTCCTTTCAGTGGGGAGGATATGTAAAAGTATTGCCATAAAAGGCCTCAAAAGAGAAATTTAAATATAATACCACTAACTATTGTTTTAATCCATATCAACCAGACCCACAAAGACACCAAGAGGTTTTAAAAGTTCTATAATGAAAGCACATATAATGTCTTAAAAGTCTATACATCTCATTATGTATAACCGTATGACTATGAATAACTTGTTGAGCTTAATCAAACATGGTATCCCAGTGCGTCTTGTAGGCCTCTCACAATATGATAAGTAAACTTCGGTTCAATATCCAAAACTATAATATATGGAACTCATTGAAATAAGATTATCACTTTCATGTAGAAACTTATAAAATCCTCAACAGTGGTTGTATCAGGAATTTATATAATGTGAGATAATTTTTTCATTTAATTGATCACCACCCATGTTTCATTATTTTTACAATGGATAATAATTATCCCAACCCCAAAACACATAAATATTACATCCCATGTCCAATTAAGTATACAAATTAGATGAAGTTAGTCAAAAGGTTAGTGGTTCTCTTATACTACCTAGTAATTGGTATAATAATGAAAAAAAAATTAGAGGATGTATCAACATATGCATGGACACCAGAATCATTATAACATATTATTAATCCTCTTTATTGTACCGGGGTTCCCCAACCATTAAGAATTATGTAAAACCCACATCAAATATTTTATCTATAGAAAGGATACAACATATCAATTCTTGAAACATAGAACACCCTCAGTGGAGAGTGATCAATCACCATTGAAATCCATTGTTTGAAGAGAGTTTTTTATTCTATAGAATTCAATATCAAGTTACATCTCCCAAAGAATGATCTTTAGATGAGAGTACATGAATTGAACCTTTTTAAGAATGATATCATCCACACTGTCTAAGACACAAAAATTTAATTGAAACAATAGATATATCATATACTACTCTTATAAGTTTTATTTAATTGATTGGATCAAAATTTTCCTACTCTAATAATCAGTAATTACATTCACTTTTAAAACATTATAGGAGAATTAGAAATCAAAAGATTAAGGTACTCCACCCATTGTCACTTTTGAAGGATAAAATATTTTTGTGATAAAATATAACTTAGTATTTTCATGTCTAAATAAATGGAATATATTTCTCTAGAAAATTAATACTCACAAATTTTTAAGACCATGAATCACAAGAGTGAGATCAATATCATGTTTGGGGTAATTATTATAGTGTTTCATGAGTTTTCTAGAAACGTAGGCTACCATGTCATCACTCATTATAATAATTTTACCTAATACCAGAAGGATGTGTCAAAAAAGACCACATATCCCTACCTAGCCTCTGATGGAGTCAATACTCATTAATAAGTCAAAATATACATCCACTCAACAAATGAAGTATATCATTTATAATCCCAAAAAAATCATTACTTACTTATGATTGAGATAATTATTTAGGGAAATAATTTTAGAGAAATCATTGACAAACATGATTTAATACCACATCAATCCTAGGAGGTTATGAATCTCAAAATAAATTAAGTGGATTCTAATCTTTCATAATAGATTTCACCTTCTTAGGTTCAACTAAAATACCATGTTCCAAGACCGCATTTCCAATGAAAAAATTTCATAAATCCAAAATTTAAAATTTGAAATATAAATGTAATGTTAATGAACACTCAATATTTTCAGTAGATTTCTAAAATTATGTACATGGTCTACTATAGACATAGACTTAATCAATATTTCTTAGAAAAATACCCCCATGAAATATTATTGGTACTCATGGAATAAAATTTTCATGAGTTCCATAAAAAAAATTAGACCGTGGGTTATGAGATATGTAATAACTATATAATCATAATGGCCATAGCTAATCTTGAAGATAAAATTATGGATTTAGGATTCTATATTTCAAAAAAGTTGATAACCATATTGAAGATCAATCTTGGAGTAACACTTTATCCATTTAAATTGGTCAAACAAATGATGAATCAATGGAAATAGAAACTTTTTATTTATTGTAACTTGATTGGGTTCTCAATAATCTACTCAAAGGTGATGTTTCCACTAGTTGCCTTTGAAAATGTAAAACCACCAACCATGGTGACACACTTATGTGTATAAAACCATTATCCAAAAAACATCCATCTGAGTATTCAAACATTTTAGTTTAGTTTTTTCTATAATGTAAGAAAGAATCAACACTGGTTGGGTACTCAATACTAAATCGGTAGGGAATACTTCCTCCCATACAGATGGAAAGATATAAAATGTATATGAAAAAACATAGGATAGTCAACAAAAATATGATGTAGGTCACCACTCAATGATTCCCACTCTAATTAATAAAAACAAATCGATATTAGTATGCCTAATTGAAAAAATGTAGGTCTATATATACATAGGCTTGGGTACTATACTCCCTAAAACCCACCTCAACGGGTGTAGTAAAGGAGACTTACCAATAATAACTATCAATATGGGGTTTATGAGAAATCATCCAATAATTATTGATAATAAACTCATTAGTATTTATTTCATAAATATAAAAATTACATGTAATATATGTCTTTGATAGAGAGTAAATATAAGAGGGGTATCAAAGACCTTACTCTCTCTTAATTTTGAGTGATGCAGTGATATCCATAACATAAGAAAAAATTATCATCGTAAGATTTATCAAATTTATATCATTGTTTGATTTTAAATAATGACATAGATTTATATTTAATAAATTATACACTAATGATGAAACTAGAGTTATAGTACCTCTCAATGTTGTTGGCCCTACATGAGCTTCCTCTAGAAAGTATTCCACTACATGAATATGCATTATTTAGGATGTATATAAATATGAACTTTTGTCCCTTGAAGAGTCTAATTCAACCATAGTACATTTATGATATTATTATCATTCTCCACTGGGTGGGGTAGAAATGAAATGGAAAATTTTCTAGATGTGAACTAAGTATCCATATGAACTATAGATTTTGGGTGCCTCAGTGCAAGAGTGTTTCAACCATTAACACTCTATCTTACTTGTCTGCATAAAAACTAAGATTCATCATGAAAAACTAGGATCGAATATTGAATCAATTAAATATATTAAATCAATGAGATTCCAATTTCTCATTTTTCATCACCCTAGGAGAAAAATGACCATGTTTTGAAATGTGGTTCCTATACTATGTCACGATCATGTCACCCTATTGGTGGTTGTGAAACCTAATGGATTTTTTGAAGACCATCAATTCCATATAGAAATACTTTTTGAAAATAAATCCATAGTCCTCACACTCAATACCATCATGTTTCATTATGATACTATTGAATCCCATTATATCCTTATATTCCCTTAAATATTAACAGCATAACACATCAACATTATAGCATCAGAATTTTCCTACAACTCAAAATGTAGTGTAGTCTCCTTAAACTAATCCTATGTCTATGTAGGATCATTCAATTTTTGGAAACATTGTGTCTTAACATAATAAACCTCATGATAATGATGTATTTATTAATCCCTTTGAGGTTCCACTACAAAATCTTGAACCACAATGGGTAAAGGTACTTGTACCAAATCATGACCTATAGGCACCATTATATTAAAAACATTGAAATAAACTATAGAAAATTCTCAATTTGGTTCACTTGTAGCTTCCTTCTATGTCCTAGTTAAATGTATTCATTGAATCATGATAATGCACTATATAAACATTGTATATTGAAACATCAAAAATGATTCACATATTACCAACTCAAGAAAGAGTCATGAAGATATTAATACACTCAAAATACTAAGAAAACACTAGAATAAGATCTTATTATTTTTCAAGGATACATTTTTCAAAAACCTATGGTAACTTAAATCTCGTTATAATTAGAGATGGATATGAAATCACATGTAACTACCTTTTAGGTCCCAAAATTCCAACCTCTTATTTACATGGACTTCTTAAATTGTATACCTACATCATGTAAAGATACATAAACTCTCACCATTGATACCACTTTATCTCAAACTAGCTTGAATACCATATAACCCAAATACCTAGGCTGGTTCGGACATAGAAGGATGGTCAATCTTGATCCCCATGAATTGGTGACTAGTATGTGGAAACATATCAGACATCAATGGTAATAATATTTCCCCATTAAAAATAGTATAAGATGAAAAAATAAATTGTAAGTATGATCAACACTCATCAAGGAGAAATTTCCACAATAAGAAAGATAAAGATACACAAAAAATGGTAAATCAAAAAAAAATAAACAATGTAAATCAAGTAAATTTCTCAAAATATATAGAAAACAAGTGTAAGTTAGCTCCACTAGTCACCTACATATCTAAAAAGTCTCATCGATCATGAACAATTATCACCTCTAGGTAGCGCATTCACTTTCCCTAGACCTGGAATATCTAGATCTATATACGTTAGAATAAAAAAGATAGTGTGTGAGCCAAAAATCCTAGAAGAATATCAATAGGTTTTATATACTAAATTACAAAACTATTAATCAATTTATTCATTTAATATAACAATAAATGCAATGTAAATTCATTATAATATTTTAGACCAAAAAATGATTTCTGAAAAAAAAATGATATTAGATGTATCATAATATTGATTAAATGATAATTTTATATAATATATTTATATAAAACAATTAATGTGAATACAATAGTTCTATAGATAGTGGAATGTGTAACAATGTTAAAAAAACAAATTAGCTTAGACATAGATGTTGAGGTAAATTTGTTTCTATAGGATAGTCTCAATTATCAATTATCATCAGCATTCGTGCATGTGTGTACACTTTCTAAGGCATGGACCATCAGGATAATAAATCAACACCCCATTATTGAACCCATCCTGGTAAATTCCTCACGAACAGAGTTTCTTTAGTGTTTCTATCAATCTCTTTATTGAGAGTCAGATTCCTATCATGCTTGTCCTAGTTACCTATTTACTACTCCAGATCGAATTTTCATTAATCCCCCTACTATTAATTCTTGGGAACATTATTAATTTAAAATCCATTTTTAATTCATAAATAAATTTCAAAATTTAATTAATTATATGACATTAAAATTCCAATAACAAATCATTGGTTTTCGTTATATACATTCCTTTAACAATAATCAATCTTTTAAGAAACATTTCTCAAGAATATACATAAAATAATTAGTTAAATAAACCTTTAATTGAATCAATCATTGCTCAAAAAATTCACTTGAAAAAATTCAATTCCATTGAAATTGGGGGATTCTCAAAATTGAAATCCTATTTTCAAATGATATGCTAAATAATATTCAATCCATGATTTTGAAACAATTAAAAACTCGTCAAAAAAATTAAGAAATTAGGGCTTTAATTCTAGTGTAAATCATTATGAAACCACCTAACATTAACCATGAGATCAAATCAACACCCTTAACATGAAATTATATAGAAGAACAAGGGATAAGGATATTAAGGGATCAGACCTATATTCAAGATCCATAAAATAAAAAATCTGATCTCTAAATAATATTATGATATATTACTCACTATGTTGGAAATATAAGAATATCAACAGAACCTAATTGATAGGAGATTCAATAATAGTGAGAAGATAAAAATAAATCACGAGTACATATATCTTAAAAAATATGACGTTAGAGTAGTCAATTTCATCTCATTAAATCCTAAAAAGTACAGGGAATCGTGATAGGGTTGAATGGGGGTGAATAGTGGTTAAACTAGGGGTTCCAAAATTTTAATTAAAATTTCAGTGAAATCAACAACCACATGCATAGTTTCCTAGGTGGCCCTTTTGGTTAGTAGTAATTATGCACCCAAACCATGTTTCCCAACTAGGATTCTAGATAGGGTTCATGGTCAGGTGGGATAAATAGTTTCACTATGTCCTAATAGTACCCCCCCCAACTATCTATGGTTTTATGGTTTGGATGGGTGGCCACATGGTTTGGAAGAACTATGTTTCTCATTCTAGTGCCTCATCATGGGGGCACGACTCACTAAGCCCAACTGAACTATGACCATAATCCAACTGTGTACTACCAAAAAACCTAAACTTTTTCAAATCTTCACCCAAAAACTCCAAAGACATCCACATATATATTTAAATCCAAAAAAAGTGTATATGTGTTACAAAAGGAATGTATGGGGGTGTTATAGATATCATTGGCATTTAAAAATCTGAATGGTATCAAAATGAATTCATACTATTCATAACTAGTGTGGATGGTTTCCAGGGATATGTCTTCAATATTGACCCTTGGTTAATGATAACCATATTGAATATCTTCCATTGAGATTTTTTTATCCACTCTATGTTATTGAATATATTGGTTTTCTACCATTTCAAAACATGAAAAAATCCCCTATTACATTGAGATAATTTTCCATTTAATTCAACCAATATCTTCTTTTATAGGGAGTTTAATTTTATTTTCTCTAAGAACATTATTTCTTTAATATTTAAGACACACAATTTTCATTTTCATATCCCAAAATTCATGATAACAATGAGAGTCTATAATTTATATTTCTATTATAAGATAACATAAAATAATTTCTTTTTAGATACAAAGGTATATTATAAATACATATATTTGAAGGTTGTGTTTTTAGTCAATAATAAAATTATTAATTTTTTTAAAAATAAATAATAAATTTAGATGTGTTCAATATGAATTTTTTTATTTATAATAACGAATTAAATCATACACCTTTTTATTAATATTTAGAAATTACACTATGTATTGATATGTATTGTTTGAGGAAAATATTTGTCAAAAAATATTTTATTTCACTCATCACATTCCATAATTGTGATTTCTAGCAGTTTACATGCATTCATGATCAAAGACATATATTTTTCCGCCTTACCTTATACAAAACTAATAGTCAGAATATTAATCTTATTCTTCAAGAGTTAAATAATATAAAATGTATTTTCTAGAGTACTGAGAAATTTTATAAAGATTAGTATATTAAAAGCACCACTAAATTATTGTGGTAGGTTTCACAAGATTTAATCAAAATATAGTTACCCCTTATTTAGTGAATTAAGAAACTATACATGTGTCATGTTATTACATATAACATGAGATATCATAGATAAATTTTTTTTACATTATCTCTCATTCAATTTGGTGAATTTTTGGTAAATTCATTGCATTGTCCATTATACACATTATTAACTCAGTAAATCCTAGTTCCATCCATTTTAGATAATAAAAGGTTATCTTGAGTAATAAAAAAATTAAAAAATGATGGGTAAATAATCAAATGATTATAAAAACTGAAAAATAATATTTTTTGATCTAGGACACCTTCAATAAAACCTTAGACACTTGTAGTTGAACCTAGGTTATTTTAAGTTTGATTCTCTTATAATTCTTAACCTATTATATAAAGCTAACTAAACCCCACTATAATAGAATATAAAAGAAACCATGTATAAAATAAAAAAATTACATCATTTAACATAACTATACATTACTTTTCATTAATGAAACCCACTTGAAGATGTGATTTTTTTTAATTTTCAAGGATTCCCCTAATCCAAAATCATGTCGAGGTTAAAATCCTTGTGATCCCAATAGTTGGATTTCTACATGGAATTTGGAGGGTGGTATTATCATAGTGAATGAAGAGAGAGGCCAAAGAGTGGAATCTATTAGGGGAACATAATGTTGAATAGGGTGATGACATCACTAGTTAGGTGGTGAAAAAAGCCATGTTGGCACTGGTTAAGACTGATGGTAAAAAGAATAGAGTGACAATGGGTAGGGAAATCGATGATGTGGAAGATGGTGTCATTAAGTGGGTTCATGGTTGGAGGCTTAATAAAAGATGGTTAATTGTTCCATGGTGGAGATATCATGTGGTAATGGTAGTCATTTGGGAAATATAGACTCATAGTTGTGGCTGGTTGTCTTGGTAAGAGGCTTTGGGTCAACATTGATGTGTGGGTTCAGATAGTGATGGCACAAGGTTGTGATTACTTTTGTCTTCAAGGACTGTTGGGTTGGAATTATAATAAAACCCACGAAAAATCTCTATATTAGGAAGATTATATAGAAGCTATCATCAAAGAAAAATATATTAGGAATGATGAGAGTGTATGGGTTTCTCTATCAGCACCAGACATCGTGTAATTCTAATAGTGGAAATTCTTGTAGATTATCTTTGCTGATAAGTATCTTTGGGAGTAAAAGTGTATGAAATGGGGGAGTTTTTGATCAATTTTACTGGTATTTAGGACTTCTGGTCAAAATTGTGAATTATTAAATGGGATTATAGGTCATGTCATGGGTTCCCACTCAATCCAATTAATAAAATGGGGTTATTAAAATTAATAAAAATCTAAGGCCTATTGGATTTGGATGATAAATAAAATAACCTCCCAAAACCCAATTATTTAGTGTCTTTATATATCAGCCACATAATCATATAATATAATTATACTTGTTTAAATTTATCCAATTAACTATTTATTACACATGATTCCCATATAGACATATCATGAAAAATAATATTTTTAATAACCTGTGTAAAATGGAAACATGTAAAAGGGTGACCTCAAAGGATCAGTAATGGAAAATTAATGTTAATGCATCTTGGGGTACATATTAATAGACAATAAACATAAGTTTAATATAAATTGGGGATGAGTTGAATGATTAAAAAATATGATCATTGAATCAAAAAGAGTGAGACAAAGGCATAATATAATAACAATAGAACAAAACATATGACCATAGAACCATAATACCATGATCATGAAATCATAAAATATATCATGTACTCAGAATTTCAAATAATAATAGAATAATTACGATCCATGGACACATAATATTGTAATATGGAATAGACATTATCGTAGAAATATCATAACATTTTTAACATAGGCAACTGTAACATGCCCATTCATTATATTTTAAACATAAATAGTTTCATCATGTTCAAAAATAAAATTTTGAACATAAATAACAACATCATCTACATACATAAAATTTATAATATATTCAAATAATTAATGTGGATGAATAATATACTTATATCATGAGATATTTATCATTTCCCAATGCATTAGTGGTGAAATTAATTCAAATACCACACATTCCATTCAAAATCAATCATATATCAATTCATGATTAATCCATTTAAGGAAATCAGGTTACATATTATTTCACTAGGTAAATGGTTGGATTGGAATTAAATGAACTTTTAGATTCAAAATACCTTTGGATAGTGATGATTATTGTATTTAATGCCAATAATTATGTCTATTTAAATGCTTTGGGTGACTATGAAGATCATAAAATTTTAATGATATGGAATTTGAGTTGATATTTATGGTTATATAAAATAGTGTCTATTTTATTATTACCGATTAGAAAATATAAATTATGATTCAACTAATTTATTGATATCTAGAATATACATTTTAATTTATTTAGCTATATATATAAATATTTTGGAAATGTATTTAATATGAATGAATGAAATTTTCTAATGGTTTAAGAATGAATTGTATACTACAAGATATTGATGAGTTTGAGAAATGGTCCATAGGAAATCATGATGTGATTCTCAGTTATAGAGTAAATTAATCTATAAGTTAATGTGAGTATATACAGTAAAATATTTTTAAAAAACAATCACTATTAAAAAATATGATATGATCTTTTGGATAATAAAGTTGATTGAAATATGAGTAGTGGAGGAATGATGATATATATCATGAATTTATTAATAATAAATTAATATATATTAATGAAGGTATATTGAGTATAAAAATAATCATGTGCTAATTAATTAAGTTTATATTTATTGAAACTATCAAGATGAATACTTTTTAATGTATACACATTCAAAATTATGATAAAGAGATTTTGATGGTTTGATATGTTTCTAAATTCATTTATCATAATTTGAGATGATCTATGGTAGATGAATATTCTCAAAAAAAGTTTTTCAAATTTTTCAACAGAGTAATACATTCTTTGTAATTTTTTTCAGAGTTAATGATATGATATAGGTATACGTAATATCCCTCCAAATTGAGTATAAGAAAATTTATTATGTTCACAATATACATATGATTATTAAAATTATTCGTATGAAAATTGGATTTTACATAGTGATTCAATACATCATTTTGATTGTTTGTAACATCCACTTATTGATATGTAATATATCTATAAAAATCGTAATGTTGTAAAGCCAATGTTTCATTGTGAATAGAAGTTTTTCTAAGCTAATATGTAATATCTCATATATTATACATACTATTTTATCATATGTTCTTACGTATTTGTAATGTCATCCATAGTATATGAAATATGAGAAATACACATGTAAGACTAAATCTAATATTTATAGTAATATCAATTATTAAATTTAGGTCACGGAACGAATTAGTATTATTGGTTATTTTTTATATGTGATTAAATGGAATAGTGTGATAATTATGGGGACTCAAATATGATTTTATTTTTTTGTTCCTAAAACTAATAAGTATAACAATTTCTTAAAGATTAAATCATAATTCAAGATGATATTTTAAGAAGGATATTTCAACATTAAAGGATGACCTGTGAAACAAGTGTTTTCAACATATTTTCATGAAAATCTGGAAAAAATTTTGTATTTTTTGGAAGTTTAAATAAGTGTTGTTGGTGTGAATTAAATAATAATAAATAGGAAAATAGATATGATCATGGTGTGATAATTTGGGAATTTAAAATTCCACTTCTTTAGAATCATTTATAATATTTTAATTTAAGATAATTTCTTAAAGAATATTTAACCAATTAAAAACGAAATACTCATATGTTGAAGTTTCCTAGAACTTCTAAATTATTAATATGTTAAAAAATATACACATGGAAATTTTTAAAATTTATAAAAAAAATAGATGAAAAAAAAGAAATGAGATAAAAGATGTACCAATTCCATAAAAATTCCCAATATTCTATAATAATCATAGAACTATTAAAATATATTATACCAACTATCTTCTCTAGAAAATTAGAAATACATATGAAGAATAATATGATTATAGAAGAGTAAAATGATATTTATTTAAATATCAAACCCATAAGGTTTTTGAATAATGAGGCTCTATTTTGGTTTAGGATAATTTTACATCTTGAAGAATATTGAGGTGGAAAAAACATATAGGATCTGACCATATTAATTTTGTTATCATTTAAATGTTCATGAAGAAGGATGAAATGAAAACCATGTTTCAAAATATACACTAGCTGTCAAAGTCCTCTAAATTGATGAGAAATATATACCTTAATTCATTTATGACATCATGTTGATTCAATAGGATCATTTTTAAGAAGGGGATATTATGGGAACAATGGTAGACTATCTAGAGGAAATATATAAATCCTGATAGGATATTTTAAATCATTTAGGTGTTATCATAAGGGGTGAAAATGATATATTCACCATGTGTATACACCTTTTGAAATTAGTAAAGAATAATTTTTTTCAGAGAAATCAACTAAAGGTAAAATATAATAGAGGGTGACTTTTAGAAAAATCATGACATAGTTTTTCACAACATTAAATATTAAATATAATGGATATATAATGTTTTGAAAAAATCTAAAAAATAGAAAAAAATTATATGCGTAGTTCAAATTAAATCTTTTAAAATTTTTAGTACTTATAAAGAAGCCAAATGAACAATATAAAAATTTAATAATTTACCATCCACTAGGTAAATATAAAAAACAAAATCTATTAATTAAAAAATAAAATATTTTATAAAAATATATGAAAAAATATGATATTACAAAAAGAAAAAATATATTGGTAAACCTAATTCCAAGCATAAAAACATAACTTAGAATTAATTTTGACATATAACACCCTAAAAACTCTATAATTGACCATTTGGAATGTTTCAGTATGCTTTTACAAGCTACAGTACTAGCTTGGTCATCCTTACTAGAATCCCTCAATCATTATGATCAATAGAAACTCATCTTCAATTACTATAACTATTGCAATCATAAAGGGTAATATATAACATTTTATTACTCCATTGAATTCTAGGATCATGATGGATCTAATATTCAAAAAATATATAATAAATTATAAGAGTTTTAAAACAAAAATTTCTCAACCAAACTCTTACCATATATAAAAAAATACAATCAGATACGCTCTCTTAATGCCATGTTGTTTTAGATATCATGTGATTACAAGATGAAAATTTTATATTCCTCTTCTTAATATAATATATTCTACAATATTGGGTACTTATTTACAGTAAAACCTCCATCTTTAGTATTCTATATTCATAGGGATTAGTTCTAAATAGATTAGAATAATATTTACCATCATATAATGATCTCAAACCTTATTAGAATCTTCTGAAAAAAATTATTTCAATATATAAATATTTAATTAACATTCTTTGAATTCAATATTTAATGAAAAATCTAGTAGTTTTATTATCATTATAAAAAGTACCATAATTAATGTTATCATATATTTAGTCCGGAATACCAAAAACACTGAAAACAAATAAAAATGTGTGTAAAAAATTTTTTAAAGACTGTCCATTAATATTTAAATCCAATGATAAATTTAGTCTCTAACATAATAATCCCCACTATTTTGGAAAATAAAAATAGAAATGAAAAATATAAAACAAACATTATTTTTTATGACAACATATACACATGATTAAAATAATAACATTAAAATAAATAATGTTTCAAAAATGCCCCCTTGGAAAAATAGATAAAATTCAAAGAAACATCCAATTAAATCAAAATTTTAAAAATCTACCCTTAAATATATTTTTTTAATTATTAAAATATGTTACAATTTTTTATTTTTAGAATGAATCACAAGAATAAAAAATCCTAATAAATACATGTAAACATAAATTTTCAATTAATATTTACTAAAAAATAAATTAATTTAAATTTAATGAGGGATTAATATTTTTAAAAATCTAACATATCTGCTAATCTTATCCCCTAATGATTTTAAACCTGAGTTATTAAAAAATAAAACAAACACCATTCAATCCTTTTGGATCATTCATAATGATAAAAATTCTTAGATAAAAAATTGAAAAAAATCAAACCAATGAAATATGAAACATATATGAATTGGTAATTGAACCTAATAATAAACACCATCATATATCAAAATATATAGAAAACACAGATAATATTAAATGTGATAAAAAATAAAAAAAAAATCCTATAATTAAATAATCAAAAACACAATCATAATAAATCAACCAAATAACCATCTACCATCAATGAATAAAATAATTTAGATAAATATTATTACCAAAAAATTTAAATAATTACATTCACAAAATATTAAAATTTGGAATTTCTTAGGTTTTATAAGTTGTATATTTTATATAATATTTCTACCATTTTTTCTATTCTACCATAGATTCTTTATTCATTACAGTTTATAGAAGTTCCTCAAAAATATTTTGTTGAAATTTTTTCTTATTATATTGATCCTATATCTAGATATTTAATAAAATAAATAATGTTTTCATATCCATAATAAATTTATCCATTGGATCTATATTTCTCCCTTTGTATTTATTAACTTATTCAAATTCATTATTTCTAATATAAAACTATTTATGATCATCATGAAGAGTGAAATTATGATCATTACTATTCATGATACATCTACCAAGAGTCTTCATATCACATTCTGATTTTATTAATATCCAAGAATAAACATAATATTCCTTTTTGATAATTATTAATCTTTCATTTATTTAAACCACATAATTAGTCATTTTATTCTTCAATATTTTTTGTTAAAAATTAACCAGTTGATCTACAATCAACTTTTTTATAGAATGAATTTAAAAAAAAAATCTAATAAATTGTCATGTTTTTTGAAAATGATATCCTTGAATTATTATCCAATTAAACTATTATTATTTTTTAAATGGAATGTTATTCTTTATATACTATAAATTTTTTCAAATATGTCCTTATGAACTTCTAATTATACCTCAGAATCATTATATTTCTTCAGAGAATTGTCTATACTAATTATCGGGTCATTGTATTTTTTAGAAACTTTTTCATTATGACCATTTTCTATATTTTATAATAATATCACCACAGTTATATTTAAATTTTACGAGTATGATCATAAAATAATTTTCGATTCTAATAAACTGACTCATTTTGGTAAGCATTTGGAAAAAGATAAAGTTAGAGCATGAGAATAGGATCCTCTTGAAAAATATTTCTTTCAAAAAAAATTCTAGTAATCTCTCTTTCTTGTTTTTAAACTTGTTTGTAATTTTTTTAAATAACATTTTCCTTCAAAAAACATTATCTTTTTTGATTGAATAACTCCATGTAAAATAACTTAATGTTTTAGTGGGATAACATTATTAGTAGTTGGAGTATGAAATTTTTCTACTTCTCAAGTGGAATCTCATTAATCATGATGATGAGAGGATAGGGGTTGTGATTCATTATTTGCTTATATTGATTATACTATTCTATTTCTAATGTGATCATGTTTTTTGAAATTTCTTCCTAGAATAATATCTTTGATTGAATAGGGTGGTAAAAATGATATTCATTTATATTTAAATAATATCACTTTTTGTCATTATTTACTTCCAACATTTGATGTTCATTTCCTATTTTTGATGTTATAATTTTTTAAGAAATATTTTTTTTCAATAATTAATTTGTTTAACATCATATTTTCTATTTTTCTCACATATTCTATGGATTAAATTTTATATTAGATACAATATATAATACTTTTTCAAATTTTATTAAAATATTTTAAAATATACATTAAAGCCACATCTAATGATTTTTTTCAAATCTTATTTCGTCAAGATCATAGATCAATATCATACTTTATTTTGTCTGATGTTTAATCAAATTTCCATCACTCATTCATAAAGTAACTTTATCTTAATTCCATTATCACGCAACATGATCATATGAACACTATTTAATAAGTAGTTGTATTACATGATTTTCAAATTTACCTTTACTGTGTATATGGAATCAATGTACATTCAAATCAGAATAACAATGTTAAAATTCTTAAATTAATATGGAAATACAATATATAAAAATTATAAATTATATATTCCTCATTATCTCTTATTTTGGGTAAGAAATATGTGTGTACCCATTGAAACATGAATCTTGGTTTTAGTAGAGGATGATTCATTTTATGAAATTTCCCCTTCATAATCAAAAAACATTCCTTTATATAATCCATCCAAAAAGAACCATAAACTAGTAGTCACATGTGGGATACAAAAGTAAATTATCTATCAAGTGTAACTTTATGTAGCTTCACAAATCTTATAAGAGTTAAAGTGAACTTATAATATAAAAGAAAACAAAGGCCATTTTCCTAAAAAATGGATTCAAAAAACTCTGCAGAATAATAATACTCACTAATTAACAAAGGGTGAACCAACTCGTAGTCTTATCTCCGAAGATCTTAAGACACAAGACCTCAATATTTGATATCAACATTTAATATAAAATCAATCCTTGAAAATGGCTTCTAGATCTATCAATATTTCATAGAAAATATCCCTTGTATGAATTTATTAGTATTATAAAATTTCACAAAAAATATTAAATTTGTAATTTAAAAAGTTTACCAGATCTATCTATGATATTAATTTATGAATATATCCTAAAATATCTGGTCCCACGTCCTTTTTAATGGATAAAGAAGCAATGAAGAAAATCAATATATTAATTCTGAAAATTTATTATAAAATGTTTACCTTCAAAACACATGATATAAAAACACTTCAGGGAGATTATATATAAAATTAATATAATACTATGATTAAAACATCAATTTGAATTCGATTAAATGTGAATGATAATTTTCCTAATATAAATATATATGTATATAATGAAATGACAAGATATATGAGAAGTTATCTTCTGGAAATGCTATATGGTCTTCATCATTAAAATTTTGTGCCAAATTGATTTGTATAATGATATAACTCTTAGTAAATTAAAAATATTTTTGTTTATGGTGATATATAGAAATGTAAGGTTTTAACTCTCCCTTAATAATAATAATAATTAAAAAAATTAGTAATAAATTCATAAAAAATATTTTAATCTCATTAAAAAATAAAATAAAAAAATAAGTATGTTCCATCAAGTTAAAAATATTTTTTTTGTTTACGATATATTTATTCATCTATTATTATGTAGTAACTTCATTAATTCAGTAATTAAGTCATTGAAATATATAACTCCATGGGTCCATATGTATTTGAAAAAAAATTACAAAACTCTTTTTCTTTGGTCATCAATGCTTGTATAATTCTAGTTCCTTAGAAATATAAACATGCATTATTATAAAGAATTTATTTATAGTCATGAAATAGTTCTTCAACTAATGAATTTATCTCTAACACATAGTGAAAAATTGTGTATATTAAGGAATAAATATATTTAATAGACTAGTTAAACATTATATACATTTAATTTTATTCCAAATTTATTTCATTTATATTTATTCTTTGAAAAATAAATTTTAACAAAATATTCCCTAATAGTAGTAACGATACATACTATCTTATTCAAACATTCAACCTCAAATTTCAAAACTGTACCCTAGATATAATCTTGTGTGAATTATACATCAGTCTAATTATTACTTTTATTTATATCATTATCTACTTCCTTCTATTTATCTTCAAATTAATTGAATTCCCTTATTAATTATTTTTCAGTAGTAAGAATCGTCACCTAAATAATTATATTATCCATATGTTATATTATCTTACCACTATTATTTTGTAGTTCCATCAATTTAATTATATACATAGTAAAATTTAAATTACACTCATAAAATCGATTCTTGAGATAAGTATTGTTTTACATTCCCTAACATATATATGCACACTTAACAACATATTATTTAAAACTATAATATATCTATGGTAATCACACTAAATTATCATAATAATATGAACTCTTGTCATCAAAATCTGGAATAGATAAAACATTAAAACTGTAATTCATTGAATATTTCGATAAAATTTTCAAAATATTGATTTTTACCATAATTCAGTTTACATTCTCATGAATTTTGATATTTATATAAAACTAATGATTTTCAAGCTATCACATCTTTCTTCTGATAAAATATCTAATGTAGAATATCATTTACTGTAACTCCTTGTTTGTATTTCATTCAATCACTTATTATCATTTCTCATAGAGGCCTTCTTATTGTACTTCATGTATCTTTATTTAGAAGTGGATTATCCGAAATTATGTGAGTAGACTATCTACATTCATAATAAACAAGTTCCAGAAAATATATGTTATATTTGTCTTATTTATTATCTATTCTGTAATCTCTTGAGAAATTATTATTCTTGAATATTCATTGAGTAAAATTAATATTTTCACCATATATAGATTGAAAACTAATAAAATCAAATATCATTCTTCAACTTCTATTAGATGATCTTGGATTTGAATTAGAGGATTTTGAGTATTATACTTTAGAAGCTGATTCAAAGAAAATTCTATTATTTTATTCTTTTTAATTACAACAATTTCCCTTAACATAATATTATTTTTTCATAATAGTTTTAATTAATGATTTAAGATATAACTTATAAATTTATTTCATATCACCTACAATAGTTCATCAAGATTCCTACTCCACAAGTAAGAAATTACATTATTTGTAATCGTCTCTAATAACAACCCTCTTAGTTATTATAAATTTTGATATTCTTAATTATGAAACATGTTATTTTTTGTTTAAACCACATGAAATTAAATGATAAAATAATTATATATATTTTTGTTTCGACAGAATGATGTGAAGTATTATGTAGTCCAAAATTAAAATAAAATTCAGATTTCTCCTACCTTAGAAAATTATAAATTTTAATCTATGGATCTTTCATCTTCTCATAAGAATAATATAATTCCCTACACTAGTTTTGATAATGTATGTTCCAATACAATCTCTATTTTAATCATACACATTACAATAAAAAACACCGTGCTAATCTGAATTCAAGTTCCGAATACTTAAAATGGTTATTAAAATAATTTAAAAAAATTCTATATAACAATATTAAAAATAGGTAAATATAGAAATCAAATTTAAATAAAAATGTAAAATGAAGTATTAAATCTTTCATAATTAAAAATAGAAAGAATGAATATGATTCCAAATGTTTTTACATATTACCATGATATTTACACAAAAAATGTTGTTAATTATTGTAAAAAACATGACATTTAATAATTTTCCACACCAAAAAATAATTATAATTAAATCATGATGCTATGATAAACACAAAAAGTAAAAACCAACACAAATATTATATTGGAAATTGGTACGCATTGTAATATTTAAATTTGTCAAGGTTTTTGATAACATCTAATAAAACCAAACACATTGTTTAAATAAGAACAATTATTTAATGTAGTAGACATACCATTGATTAGAAACCCATGAAGTACTCGTATACAAATCAATTACCCCATAAAATTATATTAATAAGGTACTTTTTACAAAATCATAATGTGAATAAAAAAATTGATATAATAACCAAGAATCCATACCCTAGAAGCTCATGATCATGATATATTAAATAAAGATCTGTCTCCCTCCTTAAAAGTCCTCAGCCTTGAAGGATCCTGAACTCATTCAATACAAAAGAAATGATATTAGTTTTTTAATTAAATCTTATGAATTAAACTGTAAAACCCCATGATTCCATGGTACATTTCCCTTTGAATAATATAGTAGCTTGTGTTGTACACAACTTTGAGTTCAAACACACCACTACCAATCAAACTAGCCGTTATGAATAGTAATACCAACTTTTTGATATTTTATAAATTTTACCTATCAATATGAACTCTATTTTTAGATTCTGAATATCGAAATTATCTTAGGGTGAATTTTTAGAATTTTTCTAAAAACGTTCATTTTTTGATATATAGTGAAAAATACCGAGTTATTGTTTAAAACTGCCTTTTTATTTAAATAATTTTTTATTTTAATTTAATTTATTTTAGGTTAAAATTGATACATAACACCTATATATGTTAAATGTAATTCATTGGTTGCATTTTATAATAATTTTATATATATAAAAATTTTATCGAACTTTTTACAGTATTTTACCCACCTCCTATGAGCATTTACAAATTTGCATAAATTTTCATTTTACCGCTACTATGAATTGAATTTTCAAAATCCATGAGAAATGATTGATATCATTAAGTAAAATGTGGTTCAACAACATGAAAATATTTTTTGGGGAATACTAACTTTTGACTTTAATTTACCACAGTTAAAAGTAAATAGGGAAATTAAAGGTAAAGATGATATTATTATTACACTAACACATTTCATAATTCTATTGGATACGTGTAACTTGGCCGAAAACAACCTTATAAAAAAAATTTGATCCTTTAGGTCCACTTGTATTAGATTAGGACATTTATTATTATTTAATTCAATGAAGAGTAAAAAGTGTTAAATTCAATGTTTAATAACTAAACCATTTTTATATAGGACTCAACATAAGATAAATTCAAATATAAATATTCATTATAAATATAAGGATATATTCTACATAATTGTATTTTATTCATAATTTTTAGACATTAAATAATATAATTTATTAATGACACAATGTTGATGCAATAACTACCTTATTAATGAAATATTAAAATAATTGATATTATAAATGTCAAATAAATGTAATTTGATACTTTTTATGAATTTCAGGAATTTTATATCTTAACATAACATGTTGGGGTTTATTAAATGAATTGTTTCCAAATAAATAATGTTGTAATAAATTTAACAAAAACAAAATAGCAAATAGTATCAAAATTGACATAAAAGAGTTTTAAAACAAATATGATATTATTAATTGATATTCTATTGCTAAAAATATAAGGTTCTGCCAAAGGTATTAAATAATATTATATAGGTTTTTAATTAACCACTGTAGTTTTGATTAGAAGTTTATAGTAATTTTATTAACCATTTAATATAAAAATACAAAGATACATGGTAAATTTCAAACAAAATAACTAAGAGTTAAATCTAAAAGATAAGATTAATATAGTGACACAAACCTATATAAAACCTATTTGTTGAGTGGTTTTTGACCCATCCCTACCTTATCCTTGAAATAAATCATTTTTTACCAATTAGAAATAGAAACTGATTTTATTATAAAATAACATTTCAATGTTTTTCTAAGGTGTCCCTCACCCCTCTTATAAAAGGGCGCTTCACCTTCTCTCAAATTCACACCATCAAAGCCATTTGGCTCGACCAAACCCTGCCCAAATATCCATTCAAATGCACTATCTTTATCCAAGATGCATTCATTTAGTCTAAAAGCCAAACTAAAAAGCCCTTTTGATCAAATAATAATGAAGTACCTGAAGAAGAGGAAAATATTTCATCACCTCTTCCATGTTTTTTCTTCTTCCACTTCTTAATTCCTTATTGATTCCATTATAAAATAATAAATCCATTATTTTTTATATACTATGATGTAATTATAAATATGGTACAACCATATTAATTATTCTACCAATATTTTTTAATGACATTTCAACATACGTGTTTACATAGGGCTTACCGTCTCCACGTCGTGGTGTAGTTGTTATTCAATACAGTATTTTTTCGATGGGTATAATAATGATGTATAATTGATGTGAATAATAAAAATAACATGATAATCATTATTTATATATGATATACCGTCCAATTATTGATGATTTTAATATCAAAAGATTGATATTGTTGCTCTTGCGTATGAATGAATTACCGTCTCCACAAACACGATGACATTCATTCCACCTCATATCCATTCAAGGAAAATTTTCAATTGATGATTAAAAATAATTTTTAATGAATTAATATAATTATGAATATGAATAATATAAATCCTATCCAAAAAAACATTAATTACATAACATATCATATAAAGGAAGACGAACCAGTTAACACCGGAAATGATGATAATTCTAAAATATTATTAATAATGCAATATTATGAAATTTATATATGATATCATATTAATTTATATGGTTCTTCTATAATTTAATAATAGTGATTTTATTATTATAAAGCAGGTTAACGTACCCTCAACCAAGGAAAAGTACCCGGTAATGGTTAATTCTACAATCTGTTTATTATCCGAGGTTGTTTTTACGTAAGTATCTACAGGGACCTCTTTATCTCCACATCCATGTTTCTTAAAAATTCAATTCAAATTTTTTTTTAAAATTTACTATATATTGGTTTAAATTAATTTTTAACCTCATTTGAACTTATATGTTTTAAAAGAATATTTTAGTTGTTTTACAAACAAGGTAGTTTACGACCTTTTCGACAAAATTAAGGTAAGAATGTCTTTTTTAACATATATGGCAGGTGAGGTTATTCTCTCCATTTAAACATCATCAAAGCATCCCTTAAAATCTTATAAAAATATATCAAAAATAAATGTTTTATTTTATAATTATACTACTTTTAAAATATTTCAAAATTAAAAGAAATGTTTCTCAAAAAAGTTTAGATTTCATCTATGTCAATATCCTTTGATGGATTTTAAGTTTTTGTGAAGTTGATTTACTATGATACAAATCTTCCATATTGTATTGAAGGTTTTGTGATATGTTTTACTATTTATTTGTTATTTTTATAAATTTTATGGTGTATTGATAAATTATTGACATTTCATATGCTATTTTTAAAATGATTATTTATGTTATATTTAAACCTTTTCATATGAGGAATGTATTGGACTTAGTAAGTGATTGGTGGAGCCTGCTATAGCTCATTGGTGCATCAGTAGGTCTCCTGAGACAACTAGATGTGGAATTGGCTGAGGCTGTTTCAAATTTGATATATGGTTTTGGACAAGGCCTCAATCATATTCAGAGGTCTTGGCTGAGGCCTTGACAAATGTTTCAGAATGTCTAGCATTATACATTCCATCATTATGAAAATAATATTGATGGTTCTTGTGGTTATTTGACTAGTGTAATACCCATGATTAAGTTTTATTATGGAATTATTTACTCAGCTCATATTCCTTCCATAAAAGTGTTCTTGTTTATTATTTGTAATGGCATGTGTTTTCAGTTATTATCCTAGCTTAATATTTATGTTATATTATACAGTATTTCTTACCCATATTGATTGTTTGAGATCACCCCTTTCTTATGTCTCATTTTCCAAGGATATGAAGAAGTTTTTTATGAGTAACTTTTAGAAATAATCTAGTAGGCATGCATGTTTCTAATGTAATAAATTAGTATTTTATTACTTTTCATGTTGTAAGGATGATCTTATGTATGAATCTTTTTTCCAATAAAACATAACTGGTCGGTCTTTTGAGACATGATTTACTTGCGATCATGCCAATGTTATGTAATAATGCACCTAATTTGGGTAACTAGGGTCAGAGCGTTATAGTTGGTATCAGATAAAACTTAATGAAAATCATGGAAGCTATATTTAGATAAACTCTGATTAGAGCCCATTGCCTTAAGATAGACTTTGAAGATTAGAATAGAATAACTTCCTAAAATATTTTGTACTATTTATATTTTGTGTGTTTTCCAAGAAATACATCCCTATCTAGATACGCACAGGTAGAGGCGGCTCTGGCACAGATGTACCTGGGGGTAAAACCATAAAACGCCGCATTGAGCTATACTTGAATTGGAACTGGTGCACGATAACAGTCCTTTCTACACTCTTGGTTATGACAATCCTAGGGGATATGCTTAGGATACATATCATTTTCATTACAAACTATTATGAAGGGATAATGTGTGTATACTTTCTCAAAGATAACATTTTTATGATTATGGATTATATCAGTAAACTCTTCAATTTCTGGTAAGTATTTTACAAGTATGGAATTATGTATTTTGATTCATAAACCAATCTAGTTTATAAAATTGTTTAGAAATGGTGCATAGTGGAACGAATGGAAACCATATCAATGCACATAATCCTTGTAAGGATTTCCCTCCTACTCAAGATAATTATTGCAGAGCTTGTGAAGAAACTGGTGTTGATCAGCTTATCACTATATTGGGAAAACTCACTCAGGTTATGAATAATAACCTTACCCATATGGAGCACCCTAATCCACATTGTGGAGGATCAATGTTAGATTGCTTCATAAGGAAACAAACACCAATATTCAATGGGAGTACAAATCCATTAGTGGCTGAGCAATTGATAAATTCATTAGAGAAAATATTTCATTCTTTGGGGAGTAGTGAAAAGGAGAACGTTGTCATTGCAGTTTATCACCTCACATGAGATGCTGATTAATGGTGTTAATAGATTCAAAACACTAAGGAGGATGAAGAAGTCTCTGGTATGGAATGGAGAGAGTTTAAATAACTTTTCATAGAAAAATACTTTCCTTGTGACTACTGAGGGGATATGGAAAGGAAATTTCTATGTCAGAGGCAAAATGAGGATAATAATTTTTCAATGTTTTAGGCTAACCATACAACATTAGAAAGGCATGCTGGAGATTATATACATAATCCAAGAAGTAAGATGGATTATTTAATTGATGAAATAAAACCATTTCTTCGTCGAGCCTTAGTATCACTATCCTTCTCATCATATGAAGATATTTTGGAATGTGCTATCAAGACAGAAATAGAATTCTCCATGTCTTTTGAATTTAAAGAAAAGCAAGATAAGAAGATATCTGCTGAACACTCTAGGAATGAAAATAAGGAAACAGGGAAGAAGGGAAGAATTTAATTTCCACCTTGTGATAATTGTGGAAGGAAGCACCCTGGTTCCTGTCTAGAAGGAAAAATAGTATGCTTCAAATGTGGATAGATAGGCAATCTTTATGGGGATTTTAAGGGAGAGAAAGATACTACCAATGTTTAATGCTACAATTTTAGGGAGATGGGACAATATGAAAAGGAATGTACTAAGCGTCAGGGAAAATTACCTTAGAAAATTCCAAGGGATCAAGGCCATGCTTATACGATCACTACTACTGATGTTAAAGCTCTTTAATACATGGTGGCAGGTAATTTAATAGTTTCCTCAAGTTTAGACAATGCTTTATTTGATTATGGATTATCACATTGTTTCATATCTTCCAAGATTTCTATGATAATTAGATATCTCCAATTTTATTTAACAAGGGATTTTTCAGTCAAACGTTCTACGAGAAGTATCATTGCAACAAATTTTTGTGAATTAGTTCCCATTAGGGCATATAAATGTTATCTATCCATTAATCTCATTGTCATACCCATGATTGAATTTTATTGAATCTTTGAATGAATTGGATTTCAGACCATGATGAGAAAATTTATTTTAAGAAGAAGGAGGTTACAATTTTCGATGATGATAAATAGTACCTTATCATTAGAACAGAAATTTCACCACCTATTTCTTATTTCGATCCCCCCAGTAGCTTATCTAAATTCAATTATTGGGGGGGAAGATAACAAAATAACTGTTGGTGAGAAAGGAATATTAAATTAGAGGACGTATCTATTGTGCAAGAATATATTGATGTGCTTCCATAAGATTTACCTGAACATCATCCAGAATAAGAAATTGAGTTTTCCATTGATCTAATTCCTGGTTAATGGCCCATATCGAAGATCCCTTATAGAATTTCCACTGTGGAATTAGTGGAACGAAAGAAACAACTAAAGTAATTGATAAATAAGAGATTTATTTGACCTAGTGTTTCTCAAGGGGGAGCCCCTGTTATTTTTGTTAAGAAGAAAGTTTGATCTATGAGGTTGGGCATTGAGTACAGGGTGATCAATGCTATAATAATGAAAAACAAGTATCCCTGACCTCGAATTGATGATTTATTCCACCAACATCATGGAGATCAGTATTTTTCAATGATTTACCTTTGATTTGGATATCATCAGTTGTGTGGGAAAAAAGAATACATTCCGAAAATAGTATTTCGAACCAGGTATGGGCATTACGAGTTTATAGTAATTCCTTTTGGATTGACTAATTCGCCCTCTATCTTCAAGGATCTAATGATAGAGTGTTCAAGTAATATCTTGATGGATTTGTAGTGGTGTTTATTTATTATCTCTTGGTATACTAGAAAAGCTATGAAGATCATGAATATCACATTTCAATTATTCTTAAGTCTCTTAAAAGAAATGAATTATATGTTAAATTTAGAAAGTGTGAATTTAGGTTTTAGGAGATTTCTTTACTTAGCCATATTGTCTCTAAGGATGGAATCTCTATTGATACTTCAAAGAACAAGGTAATCCACATATGTCCTGTACTGACAAGTATAGCTGAGGTACACAGTTTTATTGGTTTTGCAGGTTATTATTGACGTTTTGTCCAAAAAAATTCTTTGTTGGATAAACCATTAATAAATATCACATGTAAAGGGGTTAAATTTGTTTGAAAAAAAGAGTGTGATGAGTGTTTCGAGGAACTGAAGAGAAGATTAGTCAATGAATATATCTTGAATATACCAAGAGGGAATGATGGGTTTGTTATTTATAGTGATGCCTGAAAAAAATACTTGGTTGTGTCCTTATGTTGAATGATAGAGTTATTGACTATGCATCATGATAGCTGACAATTCATGAAAAAAACTATCCTACTCATGATATTGAGTTAGTAGTTGTAATAATTGTTTTGAAGATTTTGAGACACATTATATATGGTAAAAAATGTGAGATTTATACTGATCACAAGTTTTTGAAATATATTTTCTCACAAAAAGAACTCAACATGAGGAAATGGAGATGTCTTTAACTACTCGAAGATTATTATTTCACTATACAATACCACCTGGGGAAGGAAAATAAACTGGAAGATTCTTTGAGTAGAAATGATCATGGAGTTTTGAAAAAGATAAGAGTTGAAAAGGATCATATATACCTAGATCTATTAAATATGGACATTGGAATAACCATGGAAGGATAAACATCAATGATTTTTCAAATTGTTACCAAAACATCTTTACTAGAAAGGATAAAGAGTTCTTAGCCCGATGATGAGGAGTTTCAAAATAAGATTAAAGCTGTGAATGATGAAAAATTGAGTGACTTCATATATGATGATAAGATTTTGAAATTTGGGAAGATACCTTGTGTTCATGGTATACCTGATCTGAAAAAGGAATTGTTAGATGATGCTTATAGCTCCAATTTCTCTATACACCCTAGTATCACTATGATATATAAAGATTTGAAGAATCATTTTTGGTGGGACAATATGAAGAAGTAGATTTATGATTTTGTGTCATGATTTATGGTTCGTCAACTAGTGAAAGCTAGAATGCAACAACCTGGAGGAGTCATGAAACCACTTCCCATACATGAGTGGAAATGAGATAATATTATGATGGACTTTGTTATGGGACTACAAAAGTCTCCTAGAAGAAATGATGCAATAAGGGTCATTGTTGATCGCCTTACCAAGTCAGCACATTTTCTTGCTATAAGAGAAGATTTACCACTTGAACAACTAGCAAGACTATATATTAATGAAGTTGTTAGACATCATGGAGTACCCCTATCGATTGATTCTGATTGTGGTCTATGTTTTACATCATGATTTTGGAAAATTATTCAGAAATCCCTGGATACTAAACTTCATTTGAGTAATGCTTACTTCCCTCAAACTGATGGATAATCAGAACGAGAAATTTCAAACCTTAGAAGGCATGTTGAAATCTTTCTTAATTTACTTTCAAGGTATGTGGGATTAATATTTACCTCTTCTAGAATTTTTCAATAACAATATCTTTCATTCAGGTATTCAGATGGCACCATATGAAGCGTTATATAGAAAGAGATGTGTCACCCCAACCTGTTGGGATGATTTTGGTGAAAGAAAACACATAGGCACAGAACTTGTAGAGGAAATGATGGAGAAGGTTAAGGTCTTCCTAACCCACATCAAAGCAGCTCAATGTAGGTAAAAGAGATATGCTGGCAACCGAAGGAAGGATGTGGAAATTCAAGTAGGAGATCATGTTTTCATAAAGGTGTCTGAATGGAAGGGAGTTATACGATTCGGTAAGAAGTGTAAATTAAGTCCTATGTACATCGGACCTTTTTAAATTCTAGAACGAATTGGGGTTATATATTACCATTTGGAAATTCATCCAAGTCTCTCCAAAGATCATGATGTGTTTCATGTATTACTGTTGACAAAATACATCCATGACCCAACGCATGTGCTCACCTATGAGGAATTATAGATGGAACCTGATCTGTCTTATTGGGAAGAGCCTGTCAATATTCTTGATACAAGATAACATGTTTTGAGAAATCGGACGACTCATCTGGTAAATGTTCTATGGACAAAACATAAAATGGAAGAGGCAATGTGGGAACCTGAGTAACTAATGACGAAGAACCACCCAAACATTTTTATGCAGTAATATTATAGAAAATTCGAGGACAAAATTATTTGATAGAGGGGAGAATTTAACACCCCAAGCTTCTATAGTACGTTTCCCTTTTAATAATACAATCGCATGTGTTGTATGAAAATTCGAGTTATAACACACTAAAACCAATCAAACTAGCCATTATAAATATTAATACCCACTTTTTAAAATTTTATTTATTTTATCATTAAAAATTGACTTCATTTTTTCATTCAGAATACCAAAATTAGCTTATGGTGAATTTTTGGTATTTTTCTGAAAACTATCAATTTTTGATGAATAGTGAAAAACACTTAGTTATTATTTAAAACATACTTTTTATTTAAATAATTATTTATTTTATTTAAATTTATTTTAGGTCAAAATATATACATAATAACTATATATGTTCATTTTAATACATTGGAGTTAGTTTTTAAAAATTTTAGATATATAAAAATTTTATCAAAAATTTTACCGTCTTATACCCACCTTTAGGAGCATTTTCAAATTTACATAGAACATAATTTTACTGCTTCTGTGAATAAAATTTTTATATTCATAAAGACATTGTTGATATTATTAAGTAAAATATAGTTCAATGAGTTAAAAATAATTTTTGGTGAATTGTAACTTTTGAAATTTATTTACCACGATTAAAAGTAAATAGGGCAATTAAAGGTAAAAATGATATTATTATTACCCTAAAACATGTCCTAATTATATTGGATAAGTTTAATTCGACCAAAAACAACCTTATAAATAAAATATGATCCTTTAGGTCCACTTGGATTAAATTAGGTCATTTATTGTTATTTAATTTAAAGAAGAGTTAAAAGTGTTAAATTCATAGTTTAATAACTAAACAATTTTTAATACAGGGATAAAAATAAGAGAAATTAGACTATAAAAATATATTATAAAGATAAAACGATTTCCAACATAATGGTATTTTATTCATAATTTTTAAACATTAAATAATTTAATATATTTATGACAAAATGATGATGCAGTAATTAACTTATTAATTAAATATTAAAATAATTGATATTATAAATATCCTAATAAATGTAATTTGAGACTTTTTATGAATTCTACTAATTTTCTATGTTAATGTGACATGGTAGGGTTTATTAAATGAATAATTTTTGAATTAATAATGTTGGTATAAATTTAAAGAAAAAAATAGAAAATAGTGTCAAAATTGAAAAAAAGAGTTTTTAAAGAAAATATTGTATTAGTAATTGATATTCTATTTCTAAAAATATATGGTTCGGCAAAAGGTCATAAATAATATTATATATGTCATTAATAATCACCAAGAGGCACTCTTGGATGTTTATATTATGTTTATGAACAATATTATAATAAAATACAAATAGACATGGTAAATGTAAAACTAATTAACGATGAGTTAAATCTAAATGATAAGGTTAATATAGTGACCCAAACTTATATAAAACCTATTTTATGAGAGGTTTTTGACCCATTACTACCTTATCCTCGAAATAAAGCATTTTAGAGTCATTAGAAACCGAAAATGGTTTTATTATAAAATAATATTTCAATCTTTTCCTAAGATGCCTCTCACCCCTCTTATAAAAGGGCACTTCCCCTTCTCTCAAATTATCATCCTAAAAGCCATTTTCCTTTAGAAAAACCTACCAAAATATCCTTTAAAATGTCCTCCCTTCATCATATAGGCCTTAGTTTAGTCATAAATCCATCCTAATGAGCCATTTTGATCAAATAAAAGAGGAATCACCGGAAGAATATGTAAATATTTTATCTCCTCTTTTATGTTTTTTCTTCTTCCACTTCTTCTTTAATTGTTGTTTCCATTATAAAATAATAACTCCAGTATAGTTTATATAAATTAATTTTATTATAAATAAGGTAAAACTTTATTCATTATTCTATCCATCATTTGAATAACATGTCATCATACGTGCATAAGTATGGCTTACCGTCTCCATGTCGTGGTATAGCTTGTATTCAAGACCTTATTATTTGGATGGACATAATAATGATGTATAATTAATGTAAGTAGTAAGTAAAACATTATAATTATTCTTTATATATGATATACCATCCAATTATATATGATTTTAATATCAAAAGAATGATATTGCCGCTTGTGCGTACGTACGGATTACCGTCTCCACGAACACGATGAGATTCATTCCCCATCATATCCATTCAAGAATAATTTTCATTTTATGATTAAAAATATTGTTTAAAGACATAATATAATCATGAATATAAATAATATAAATCCTATCCATAATAATCTTTACTTACATAACAAATCATATACTGGAAAATGAATCAGTTAACACCTGAAAAGACGATAATATTAAAATATTATTAACAAAACAATATTAGAATATAATATATGATATCATATTAATGTATATGGTTCTTGAATAATTTAATAATAATGATTTAACTATTATACAAGAGGCTAACATACCCTCGACCAAGGAAAAGTTCAATATAAGGGTTATTCTACAATCTCTTTATTATCCGAGGTTGTTTTCAGGTAAGTATCTACTAGGACCTCTTTATCTTCCACATCCAAGTTTCTTAAAAATGTATTTCAAAACATTTTTACTATTTACTATAAAATGGGTTAAAGTCATTTATACCCTTATTTGAACTTATATGTTTTTAAAGGAATATTTCATTCGTTTTCCAAACTAGGTACTTTACGACCATTTAGACAAAATTAAGGTAGGAATGTCTTTAAAACTTATACGGAAGGTGTAGTAATTCTCTACCATTATTAAATTGTCAAAGTTTCCCTTAAAATCTTATATGAATATTTTAAAAACAAATGTTTTGTTTTATAATTATATTAATTTTAAATGATTTCAAAATATAAATTGATATTTCTCAAAAAAAAATTCTTTCATCTGTGTCAACGTCCTTTGATGGATTTTAAGCTTGTTTGAAGTTGATTTATTATGATACAAATATTAAATATTTTATTGAAGGTTTTGTGATATGTTTGACTTAGTATGTGTTATTTTTATACCATTCAGGGTTTATGTATAAATTATTGACATTCCATATGATAGTTTTAATATGAATGTTTATGTTATGTTTAAACCTTATCATTCGAGGAATGTATTGGACTTAGTAAGTAATGGGTGGAGCCCGTTATAGTTCATTGGTACATCAGTAGGTCTCATGAGACAAATAGATGTGGAATTTTCCAAATCCTTTCCCAATTTTTTATACTGTTTTTTCTAAGGCCTACATAATTTTTAGACATCTTGGCTGAGGCCTAGATAAAATGATTCAGAATGTCCAGCATTATACATTCCCTCATTATAAAAATAATATTGATGGTTTATGTGGTAATTAGAGTAGTATAATACCCATGATTATGTTTTATTATGGAATTATTTACTCATCTCATATTCCTATCAAAAACGTGTTCATGTTTATAATTTTTAAAGGCATGTGTTTTCAATTATTCACCATGCTCCATATTTATGTTATCTTCCGCTGTATTACTGACCCTTACTGAGCATTTGAGCTCACACCTTTCTTATGTTTCATTTTCCCAAGATATGAAGTAGTTAGTTATGAGTGACATGTAGGAGTAATCTATGAGTCTTGGATGTTTCTAAATGAATAAATTATTGTTGCATTTCTTTTCAAGTTGTAAAGTTGAACTTATGTGTAAATCTTGTTTCCAATAATAATAAACTGGTCGGTCTTCTGGCACATGATTTACTTGTGATCATGCTAATTTTATGTAATAATGCACAGACTCTGGGTAACAGGGTTTGGGGCATTACAAAAACTCTTAGTGAAAAAATAAAGCAACTACAATAAAAAAACAATGACAATAACAAGTTGATATAGAATTTACCTGATTATAAGATCCGATGTATAAATTACTCTTCACTATATATTTGAGTCTTATGAGATTTTATTTATAGGAATACCTAAAATAGATGAATTATTTATTTTTAACAGTCATTTATAACTACAGCAATATCATATTCATCATCATCTGATGTATATAGAGGTACTACACATCTTCAGATGATGTTCATCCTATACAACTATTGTTTTTTAACATCCATTTAATAGAGTATGTAATAATAACATAGGTATTCATATTTTCACATTGGAAACCTCAACGATAATCAGAAAATGATCTTTTTATCTTCATTTTGGGTGGAACATTTAAAATATCATGTAATATGAACTCTTATCATTTTTTCTTTTATACAATTTTATTTTTTTATTCTATTTGTGTTCATTCATAATAACATTTGTGGAGGTTTTAATAAATAAAATGAAAATAATTTTATAAAACATTGATCAAATAGACCCATAACCCTTCCTAGTGTGACTTCACAAGATCACTATTCAATTTAGGTGGACCAAAACTCATGTTTATTCCTCCAATTTTATCAATTTTCTTAAGGTATATTTTTTTATTATAATATATTAAGTGTATATTTCTATAAATTTCTAAAATACCATAATTAAATAATTAAGATATTATCCCTATTAAGAATATATTTATAGATTTTTCTAAAAAACAAAATAAAATGAAGAAACAATATGTTATGAAGTTCATGTATATCACTCCTATAGTTATATATAATGATGATTAATAGTTATTTTGAGGTAATCAATGTGATAATTTAAATCTCATATCAGTTGTGAATTACCCTCTAGTAGTGTCCAGTAAAAAAATTATAGTATGTTCCTAGTGATTCACTGCATGATTCTTATAATAAAATTAAGAATTATTTAAAATATATCCCTATTGTAGTTTTGAATTTCATTTATGTGTTTATCACCTGTATATATGATGACAATAGATATCTGATGTTTGAAGATAATGTATTGTAAAATGAAATGGAATGAAATTTTCAAAAGTGAAAACATATCATACAATATGTTAAAGCCAAAGAAAAATATTCATTTTTATATAAAAATATATTTTATATGAATAAATAATATTTTCAAATTATATGTGATGAAAATTCCACAAAAATAAAAATTGGGGAGGAGAAGATACATAAACTATAAGAAACTCATAAAACTATCACTAATGTTATGATTTATCGATTATATATCAATGATAAAATAAATAATGATCCTGAAAATTCATTATAATAATTTTGATATATGAGTGAATATCACATTGATAATATGAATAATGATATGTAGGAAGATTAAAATCATTTAAGGTTGTTAAAAATACAATTGTGAACATTATTAATCTCAATATCAATCTGAGACATTTGGAAGTGACACAAGTTGAATCCCTTTAAACTAATGATATAATATGTGTAGTATTGGATGTTTCTGATTAGTTTTTTATTTAAAAATTCCTCAATATCATGTAAAATATGCATATAAAAAATCTGAAGATATGTTTAAATCAATATCAAGGAAATAGATAAACCATGTTCGAAGAACCAATCCTTTCAAAAAAATTGTCTTTCTAAAATTGTGTAGTATATAATTTTATATAATTACATATATGGATTAAGAAAATTAATTATAATCCCACTAATTCATTAGGGGCGTACATAATCAAAAACATGAATATTTTTCCAAAAAATAATCTCAAAATAAGAATAGTTTTTTTATAATAATAGAAAGGTCATAAAGTCTTCCAAATTGCTTCATAATCGATGAAAATAAGATTCACTTGTCATTTATATTAATATGTATGGATTAGACATAATGGTATGGATTTACGGAGTAACATATCAATCATTATAAAAAAGTCTTATATTTAGGGATATTAGACCTAAATTGATTATAAATAGGGGTGAAATAATAAAAAATTCATAAAATAACATAGGAATGAATATATCCATCAAAAGGAGTTTTGGAATATAGAAAAAATGTTTTTAATTAAAATATGATTGGTCACTATAATAATGAATTCAGGTTCACATTTAATAAAAATTATTTATTTTTTAAAAATAAATAAGGAACCATTTGATTTGAAAGAAAAAATTGACAAATAAAAGTGAGTTTATCTTTGGGTGTAAATAAAAAATATATAAAAATAATGTTTTGACACATGCTATAACAAATAGAAGATGATTATACTATGGTAGAAAAGGAAAAAATATAGATCTTTTTTATAATTCCATGAATTTTTATATTGATGGAATAAATTTTGATAATAAAGAAGTATAAATCCAACATATAAATATATAGTTTATTTTTTGGGAACAAATATATGAATAAGGAATTTAAATTATTGATATGTTTTTAAATAAGGGTACCCCATGATTTCTTGAGAAGGCATGGGTAAGAAAAAATATTCATATAAACATTACATGGAGTGTATCACTATTTGGTGATCAAAATTCGACCTTGAAATATTAATAATATAAGAAAGAAAGAATTTAAGTTCCGTGTAAGCTGATAAGAATATAAAAATTCAACATAGGGAGAAAAATGGGAAGATAAATAAGATCATGTTACACAAGGAAATTCATGTAATGTAAAAATTTAGAACATGCATGATTAATTCTCAATATATTTTATATTATATAAACTGAGATTTTGTGTTTAAAATTTATTTTCAACTTTATTACTCTCACTAAGAATCAAAATAGAGTCCACATTATTCCAATATCGTTATTTGTATTTTTATTATATGTAATTAATTGAAATGGTATTCAAGGGAGATACGTAATGTTTTGAGGGTTCTATAGTATGATGGAATATTATAAATCATGGGGTGATTATAATAGGAAGTTATTTTCCCCCTTAAATTACATCAATTGATATCACAAATAATGAAGGTACTGTTGGAGTTTAACCATTGAGGGAATGTAAAATTGGGCACCTACCAGATTTCATTATCCCATGTGAATCTAAAATTTCGATATGTTTTAGTATCTTCTATTTATAATATATTATTGACAAATTTTCAAGAAATATATTGGCTTAAAAGTTCTGATATTATTGGGCGATTTTGATTGTTTAATAGCATCAAATTGAGAACATTATGTGAAATAAAAATCCTAAAATCTAAGAAACCTTCTTGTTTATAATGTTTTTGATATCCCATCCAAGATGAGAGCATGAATTGTTTTGAAAATTCTTATTAATGTTTTAATAGGTAACCCATATAAGTAATTTTTGAGACTTCATCAAATTATATGTTATTTATGGAAATATATTATATATAAATTTATCTCTCAAGTTTTCTATATTGTGATTCGTCATAGTTAATTAGATTTGATTAAATTTTTGTTCTTTACTCAAGTGATATGTTAACAGTACCACTATATAGTGTAACTTTTAATTTTTTTTAAATAATGTAAAAATTAAAGGAGGTGATTTGAGAACTTGTTGACCTAGAATTAATTAAGTTAATTTAAAAGAAAACCAATGATGGTGGGGTTGAAGCACTAATTGGATAGAAATTATCATTGATTTTTTTGATAATAAGTAAAATTTTCAATAGGTGTCAGGTGATGATAAAGAACCCAATGTGTGGAAGAGAATGATATTGACTTATTTTCAATTGTTATATTTATTGTATATTATATCTAAATTGTTTATTGGGAATGATAATAGAATATGAATCTACTTTTTAGTGCATTCAGATTTATAGATATAGCAATCCACTTAAATATTTAAAGATTTTGGAGCTAGATGTAATTGGGAAAACATAAAAGTACTTCGGGATTATTAATTATCTATTAACTACATTATTTTTATGGGTATTATAATTTACCTATATAAAATCATAAATATCAGTTGAGGGAAAGAGTAATAATTGTTTTTTGTTTATGTGAGTATTTGTCCTTGTATTTTTTATCCCAAAGGTGGATACAGTGCATTGGAATGTCGTTTCAATGATGAATTTTATTAAGTTATGACTAAATGAGAAAATATGAGATTAGTGAACAACTTTTAATTTTTTTAATTAATCACTTTTATTGATTTCAATTTGAGTATAACAATAAATTTATGCTAATGGAAGTATTAGAGATTTATTGAAATTATCAAAAAAGAACATAAATATAGTATATTCCGTAGAAATGGTGTCAAAGATATTTCTAAAAGTTTAATGCGTAATTAATATCAATAATGTTGTTTTGAGATGATCTATAAGCGTAGACAATGTTTAGAGTAGTTTTTAGTGGAGTTTTAGATGGTTTGGAAATAGGAGATAGATTTTTAGATTTGAAAAAGGCACATTTAAGATCTCTCAGAATAGAATATCAGTAATTTATTGAGTTCCCTTTAGTATATAAGATTATTTAAATGATCTATATGTATATGTAACTCTACACTATGACATGTAACAACTTTTGGATGGTATGTAATTTTCACTTATTGATATTAAATATCTCCAAGAGTTCTAAGATGTGAAAATTTATTGATTCCATCTAATATGTTGGCCATGTTGGATCATATATAAGATTTATATGATGATATATAATATATCATATATGATTTTTTGTATTTATTATTATGTTATTTTATATATTCAATATCATCCAAAGTTTACGTCAGATGAAAAATGGAACACATGTGATAAACACTGAGGATTCTACTGTTGTGTTCGAATATGTTGAGCTCACTGAATTTATATATAACAATAACTATTTATTAAATAAGATTAAAATGAAAAATGAATGAATATTGGTGATTTAAATATTATTATTTAGTGTGTGTTACCTAAGGAAATAAGTATCATGAGTCTGTTTTAGACTAAATCAGGGTACATTTTGAGATTTGTATAATGATACCACATCGTGAGAATATGTTTTTCATCATGTGGTAATTTTCCACGTGTTCATGAATATATAGAAAAATATTGTGTATTTTTAGGATGTTTGAATAGTGAAAAGGGAGACAATTACATTGTGAATTTGAGAGGATATTGTAGTAGTAATTTTGTTGTTTCCAACATAAAATTTGTAACTTATTAACAAAAATCAATTCTAGGATGCGATAGAAAATAATATTTGACTAGTTTTAAATGTTAGTGTCTAGTTTAAAATTTTAACTGAATTTATATATATCAAATATGAGTAACAACATTCAATGGATATTATTATGATTTGAGAAAAAAATTGAATGACAATATGAAATGAAATAACTGAGATTCTGATATTATGTCAATTCAAAATATTCTATCATAGTCATTGAATTAAGGAGGGAGAAGATACAAACCTACTTATTTTTTATATTAGAAGTGTCAAAGGATAAGAATAATAGTGAGAGAGAGTCATATGTTATAATATTGAATACTGCATATATAAAAACTCTTAATTAATGATGATAGAATACCCATTATGATTACTAAATGGCTCAAAGATGATTTAGTAAGAGGAAGATAATATAGTATATGCTTTCTAATTAATTTATTTTTCATTTTATTGTTTTAGAATAATATTTATGTAAATTTTTTGTTATTAAACATCCATTATCATTCAAAATCCAAGGAAATGAGAAATAATAAAAATAATATTGTATGATTGATATCGTAGATATTCATCATCATTTTGGAGAGGGATTGTTTTGAGTACTATTATAAACTAGTGGGAGTGAATTTAAAATTCCTTTGAGTATACAATAATGATTATAGGAGTTATCCTTAGTGGTAAAGGATTATACATTCCCCATGTTTATTGTGTAACGTCCCGGTTCTGAGAGCCGCCTAGATGTGCCCCATAACTGGTTGGTCACATGGCCTCAAGCACATTTCCCCGAACTCCAAAGGGTTCCGACTTGCAACGTGGGCCCTGGGTGTGATAGTGGTGAAACTGCGCCCTCATTGGCAGAGTAACATAGCAGATGTAAAACAGATAGCAATAGTGGATGAAGTAAAACATGCAATAAGTAAAAAACAAATGTAATAAAGAACTCGATCACGCACACATATATATAAATGATTCATGATACATATGTCTAGGAAAGCAGCCAAAAATCAAAATACTGGAAAACCGTACTAAACCAATGTACAAAAGAAATGCAAGTAAACAGCTCCAGATCATCGCAAGCCCCATCTTAGTCTCATTATCCCCAGTTCCATAGAAATCATATAACTGAAGTATAATGGAACAATCACTTATCTATACCTACAGAAATATATTATATTTGGGCCCAAAATCATGACCCAAACATGGTGTGAGACTAATCCAAGTAGCAAAAACCCAAATATATGTGCATAATAGTAAATGATTATATATGGTAAGAAATAAGAAAAAAGAAGTAGTGAACACAGAAGTAATCAAAATTATACAATCCTACAGTTTCATTTACAAACATTTAGTTTTATGTATTTAATCATCCGAAAACAAATACAAGGAACCCTAGGGTAGTTGTCATAGCCTATCCCCTCTAGATCACGATTCAATAGAATATATAGAAAAGACTCTTTGAGGAAGCACTCACTATTAATTCCCCCTATATTCACATGTGATTAAAGACTCTCTAAGGAAGCACTCACCATCTATTTCCCCTATAGTCTTTTAACGGTAACATAAAGACACTATGAAGAAGAAATTAATAGTAATTCCTCACGTGGACATGTAATTTAACTATAGACAATATGTGGGAGCACTCAACTTAATTCCTCCCTATGGTCTCCCACCGGGATAATTAAAACAGAGACTCTGGGAACGCCCTCAACGCCAATATCCTCTATAGTCTCACTACACCAGGTTCCCACAACCCCTTTTAAAGTAATCATTCACAAATGATAATCAACAGCCAATGTTGACCTAAGGAACTACTTGGATAAAAAACTACATCATATCATAGCATGTCAAATAATAATCTCTCCGCCCAACAAAACTAGGTATAGAAACCAAGAAGTAACATAATACGAAAGGCTAGACCAAATGGTCAAAAACTAGAAAACATAGTAAATATATCCATAACTAGGCATATATAACCCTATTCTCAATCAATTATCCACTATCCAATCAAACAATGCATAACGTGCAAAAAACGAGGTAATACCATAAATAGACAATATCCTACTGAGGGTATTGGACACTTTTGCACATATAACTAAAATATTAACTACCAAAAGGCACAAACCACCTGCCTCAGTGTCATGAGATTGATAAACATGAACCATAGGCCTTGAATTGACCTAGAACACCATAGATCTATAGAAACACTTAATATATTCAACTGATGATATCTTTCGGAAGTAGAGAAATCAGGAAACGATGTTAATGAAGAAGAGAGAACTCATTTTGGCAATTCCAATGCTATCAGCAGCTGTCGATTCGGAGAAAGGCTGACGAGTTGGGGGCTTGGAGAGGATTATCAGTTGTATAGATGATCCTAGACAAAATAGGTCGAGAAGATGTGTGTTCTGTCCGTCAGACGTGACCTCGGTCCATTTAATGAAAAGAAAGTACATGGTGTGTTCATTTAAAGTGCATGGGGTGTACTTTCCTTTTCCTTCCTTAACTTCAAGCAGTATCAAGGTCACCTCACATGGCCATGTGCCTGACCATTACACATCCCACACATGGTCACCTGTGGAATCCGGGTACATGGAATGTACTTAATGTACAAAACGTGTATTCCTGAAATTTCCAAACACACCTCTTTCTCTCAAAAACAACCTGAAATGAAAAACATACCTAAAAAGAAGATGTGTGTTCTTATAATCATGTCCTATCAATAAAATTCATCCATGAATTTTTTTAACAAGGTGGCGTAGAAGAAGAAACAATGACTAGCTCTGGACACAATGATCGTACATTGGCCACCCTCTCCTAGGTCTCGTATTTTACTCTCCCATGATACCATAGCACTCATACCAGAAGAATAGACTGAACAGATAGAACCTTGTCACTTCTATCAAAAATCTTAATAGGATTCTCCTTGAAATATGTGCCCGCCTCAAGCTCAACATCAGTATGTTGGAAAACATAATACGAGTCTGATAAGTAACGTCGAAACAGAGAAACATGGAAGGCGTCATGCATATCCTGGTACCTCTGAGGTAACTACATCTAATATGAAACCAGATTAACTCTCTCTAAAACCTTAAATGGTCTAACGTACCTTGATGAAACCATGCCTGGTCTTATAATCCTCTTGTGTCCCAACCACGGTGTGAAACGTAGAGAAACCTGATCTCCAACCTCAAACTGCATAGGTCGTCTCTGTTGATCAGCATAAGAATTTTGTATTTACTGTGCTATATCCATCCTTTTCTGAATATGCTCTATCTTCTTTGTGGTCTCGTGAACATCTTGAGGTCCCAGCATAGCTGCATCTCCATCCTCCAGCCAGCATGAGGGTGATCGAATTGGCCTACCATACAATGCCTCATAAGGTTCCATTTGAATAGCTTCTTGAAATATATTATTATAGGAAATATCCACAAAAGGTATGTGCTTCTCCCAAGATCCTCCAAAATCTAAGATGCATGCTCGAAGAATGTCCTCAAGAATATGATTCATATGCTCAGACTGGCCATTTGTCTAGGGTTGGTATGATGTACTCATAAGTACCTAGGTACCCAAAAGCCCTCTATATTCTTTGACAAATCCGATAAGTAAAATGGGAATCTCTGTCAGAAAAAATATAGTGTGGAACCCCATGTAAATGCAAAATATTTTAGATGTACAACCTTTTTATCTCATCTATGCTGAAATTATCCTTAATCGGCAATAAGTGAGAATCCTTCTTGATTATGTCAACAAAAACCCAAACTACATCATTCCCTCAAGGAAACCGCAGAAAACCTATCACAAAATCCATCTCTACTACATTACACTTTTACTCTAGAATGGTTAACTGCTGAAAAAGTCTGGTTAGTTGCTGATGCAATGCCTTCACCTACAGAATGGTGGAATACCTAAAGAGAAAACATGAAACATCTCCCTTCATACCAGGCTAACAATACTGATAGGGAAAATCTCAATAAATCTTAGTGACACCCGGATGAACTGTCCGAACCGAGGAATGAAATTCCCACATCATATCCTCACATATGTTTGATTACACCCATACACGCCCATGAAAACCAAACATATCATCCTTGCCTATGGTCCACCCCATAATAGGGTCCTCTCCTAACACTCTATCCCATAGGGCAGGGCCTTTTGAATTTGATAGCTACCTCATTTGCACTAGATCAAGAAGAGTATAAGTAACAGCTATAGAAGAATGAAACCTTTTCCATATTCTAACTTGAACCTCCAAATGCATCTCATAGAATAGATACATAAGCTTCCACTCCCTATTGGCCTCCTGATCTTCCTATATTTGAGTCCTCATACTAAGCGCACCAGTCATAGTGTTGCCTTTCACATAAATTTATGCAAGATCTATGTCAAAAGACTGAAGGTACTCAACCCACCTTCATTGTCTCAAATTCAGATCATGCTGAGTGAAGACATACTTCAGACTCTTGTGGTTAGTGAAAACTAAAAAAATGCCCTCTTAAAAGATAATATCTCCAATAGCATAGAACATGAATAACTGCATCTAGCTCGAGATCTTGTGTTGGGTAGTTCCTCTCATGTAACCTCAACTACTGAGACCCGTACGCAATGACTTCAAATCTCTGCATTAGCACTGATACCATCCTAAAACCTAATGCATCATAGTATAGAGTATATTTCTTGGCCAGCTCTAGAAATACTAGTATTGGTGTTTATGTAAACCTACCTTTTATCTCCTGAAAGGATGACTGGCAAGAATCATGCAACGAGCACTTCACATCCTTTTTTGTCAGGCTCATCAGTGGAACTGCTATGCATGAAATGTCTTGTATAAAATGCTTATAGTAACCATCGAGCCCTAGAAGATTTCGTAACTCAAATAAATTCTTTGTATGATCCTAGGAAATTACTGCTCTCACTTTCTCAAGGTCTACTAATACTCTTGTTTCTGAGATAACATGACCCAAGAAGTGAATTGGTTCCATCTAAAAGTGTCATTTTGATAGATTTTCATATAACTGATTCTCTCTCAGTGTACTGAAAATTAACTCAAGATGTTTGGCATGGTCATGTCAAGTGTGAGAGTACACCAAGATATTTTCCATGAATACTACCATAATAGTATCCATGTACGGATGGAACACTTGGTTCGTCGATTCCATGCAGACTGCAGGTGAATTCGTGAGACCGAATGGCATATCTATGTACTCACATAAACCATACCTACCCTGGAGGGCTGTATGAGGTATATCATATGGTTTAACGTGAATATGATGGTAACCAGACTGCAAGTCAATCTTTGAGAACTCATGGGAACCTCAAATCTGATCAGAGATATCATAAATCCTCAGCAAGGGAAATCAGTGTTTGACTGTCAACTAGTTCAACTTTTGATAATCCACACATAGTTTGTTGGAAAATCCACCTTCTTCACAAACAGGACAGGCAAACCCCATGGAGAAGTACTGGGTCAGATGAAACCCTTTGAATGAAACTTCACAAATAGCTTCTTAAGCTCTTGTAACTTCGGTGTACCCAACCTATAAGGATGAATGGACACCAGGCCACTCTTGGAACAAGTTCAATAGACGTTTCAACCTCTCTCTCTCTCTCTAGAAAAAAACTAGAAAATTAATCTGGAAAGACGTCCATGAAATGATCCACCACTAGAGGAAAGTCCTTCTGTGAAGTTTCCCAGTCATCCAGATACATACTAGAAATCTGGGTCATAACTCTTCCCAACCCATGATACTCAGGTCCCACCCCGCTCTCCTTAACATCGCACTCACCCTTATTAAGAAACAATTTTCCCCTTGAGGATTTTAAAATCAGCATATGGTGATAGTAATCAAAAAAAATCCTACAAGTGTAAAATTAATACATTCTGAGAATGAATTCATATCCTGTCATCTTTAGGACATAGAGGTCCCAAAATAAGTGACACCCCCAACCACTAGAGGGAACCCCTTGCATATTCGAACACTATCACTTCTTGTACCCAATGGAGTGTCTAATGTCAAGATATCAGTATAGAAAAAGATACAGAGCTCCAGGCTCTCAACAACAGCAAAAGATATAAATCTATGGGAATCCCCTATATAAAAAAGAGTCGAAGCTAAAACTGAGGCAACTATGATTGTACCTAGAATTGTATAGGGACCTAGATCTTTCTCTTGATGGGTCTTCTCCAATGCAAAAGTCTGTCCTACACTGCCACCCTGTGACCCTACCTGACATCCCAGAGCTGATCAACAATGTTTTTGGGGAAATCCTGATGACTGACTACCATTGTCGTTTCCTCCACCTTAGCCTAAACGGCCAAAAGAACTATAGTTTCTAGACTAGTGAGAAATTTGTAGTGGTGCTCCACAACGAGGAGTCATAGAAGAACACTTGTCACCAACTGCTAGTGAGAAGATCTAACAGAAGTTATGAAGATTGCCCATCTTTTAACAATATCAGTACTCCATTGGGTCTCTTGAGCAATATAGCCCGGTATTCCTGACATTCCCACTGTAGTAGCATACCACCTGGAAACCTGAAGGTGCATCCCTCTTTCTCGTATCTTTATGTGTATACTCCCTACAATGCTTCCTACTATCAACTAGAGAAGCACAAACTCTGGATGCGAAACGTTCCTGGATCACAGCTCCAAAATTCCCCAAGTTGTGCTCTATTATTTGTGGCTTGTTGACTTTGGAAGATATTAAGCTGAACATGAAGATGTTCACCTGATCCTGAATATTCTACCTAAGACCATCCTCAAACATCCATGCCAGGAATAAACCATCTCCCCTAGAAATGGTGTAAAGCATTGCGGATGTGTGAAGAGAGAATAATATTCCATGACCAAAAGAGTAATCTACTCTAAACTCATGAACTCTCGGGCTCGATCATCCTTTAAGGTCTCCGAGTAGAATTAGTCATATAGGGTACATAGAAATTCATCCCATGCCCTAACCTGTTTGCGTCCCACCTTTGAGATCATATCCCAGCATATCTTGGTGAAATCTTGAAGCATATACATAAAGAGATTTACCCTCATCTCCGGAGCCATCTCTATATGCTTGAAGATCATCATCATGGCTTCTAGCCATGAATCTGCAGCATGGGGTCCTCCATCCACTAAGAATGTGGGAGGATGCTGCTGCTAAAAGACCTTCATCAATTCGGCCATAGACGGGGTAAGATGTGATACTCACTAGATGGTCTGTATAAACCTCAAAATCCCTCTCAGAACTATGCATCGGTACCAGTATCTGGGATGACAACTACTTCCATGCCTGACACAACATCAGGGTCTACAGGTAGTCCCGGATCAGCCATATCATGTGTAACGAACCCGACGGGCCTAGACCCCAACCAAACTCAGCCACGCCCGAGCCCAACCCTCTGGCAGATAGCAGACCCCCACCCTCAGGCAGATAACGGGCCCCAACCTCAGACCGGCCCAGATAACACGGGACAGGAACTGTCCCCTGCCCGGCGGGGATTTAATTCGCCTCCCCTGCCCGGTTGGCCTTTAAGCCTGTGGTCACGGCTTCGAGTTGCGGGGGAGGCGAATTAAATCCCCGCCAGGCAGGGGACAGTTCCTGCCACGTGTTATCTGGGCCGGTCTGAGGTGGGGGCCTGTTATCTGCCAGTGGGGTGGGGGTCTGCTATCTGCCAGAGGGGTGGGCTCGGGCGTGGCCGAGTTTGGTTGGGCTTTAGGCCCGCCGGGTTCGTTACATCATGTGCCTGATCACTTCCCTATAACTGGAGGACAACCAGAGGACGTCTTGGTGGCATGACTCTACAAGGTTAGGGACACACCATAGATCAAGATTAATAGGGATTGAAATATATAAGTATAAGAATATAAAAAGAGAAATAAAGCATTCAAATTTTCCAAAACATGGATACACGACATGCATAATTCCTACATGACAACTTCCCTTAAGCCTTCACATGGGTGTGTACTTCTGCCAATCCAGGTCATGTAACACCCCATACACATGGCATGTTGTCCTAACACAAGAAGTGAACATAAATACTCTTCCCCTACTCAGTTTATTCTATATATCCAAGACACACAATTCTCCAAAAAAATACTACACAACATGTTAGTTCAGAAATGATCTGTACTAGACAAACTACACTGACTCTTGTAGTTAGTTACACAACCGGTGACATAGCTCACTCTACCCAACTTGTTCCAGATGGACACGAAGAGTACTAGAAATATTTCAGCACCCTGTGTTGTTCGTTACACGGCTAGTTACAAGGGCCACACTGCATGGCGTGTTCAATTTTGACACGACATGTATAACTTATGTTGTATCCATCTGTGTCATTTTTCAGATGGGTGGACACATGGTCTCCACAACACATTGTGTACATCCGGTACACAGCATGTCCCACCAAGATTTCCCAACCCTATGTCTCTACCCACACAGCCAGGGAAATAGTTAGAGACTACAAGGAATGTACATACATTATATGGTGTGTACTTAAGAAAAACAATTCAATCCCGAGAAAAAGGACGCATTGTATGTATTCATCATTACACGCAGTGTATTCTGGGTTTTTTTCGAATAGAAAGCCTTAGAAACTACTCTAAAAGACCATGAAAACACTGAAATGAACATTAAAGTTCCAAATTCTGATCCGTGAGGGCCCATACTCCCTGCGAATCAAAGAATATCATCTTATACATGTCATACAAAAGGAATAACAATACAATGATCCACCAAATTCTGATCCATGAGGGCCCATAACACCTCAAGAACCAATGTTTGGAGTTCATTCAATAAAAACCCTAAAAATCAAATACCCTCTCTAATTGCAGGTATTCTATCAAGGCATCTATCACAACAGCATACATATCTTGCATGATATCTATCACAACATCATTAAATCACTAATGCACCTTAAATGGCATGGAAGGAATTCAGGACATGTGATCTCTAGAAAGTTACTATATGACGCATGAGATGGCATTCTCTCATCTCATCATGTTCCAATAGAAATATAACCTCAATAATACCAATGATAATAGCACAAAACAAGTGAATCACCCGATGGTAAAATCAAATCAACTAGAAATTGAAACACCATACACATTTAAATAACGAGGTGAGTTGGATTTTTCCTATACACGAGTTAGCTATGATTGAACACATCTTATTACCAAGAACCCATTACATCTTACCCCTATCTATAGGCTCCAAATTGTATGTTAAGGAAAAAAATCCCTCTAATACGACTTTGTAACATCCTGGTTCTAAGAGGCGCCCAGAGGTACCTCGTACCCGGTTAGTCACACGGCCTCAAGCGCATTTCCCCAAATGCCATAGGCTACTGTCTAGAAGCGAGGGACATGGGTGTGATAGTGGGGAAACTATTCCCTCATTAGCAGAGTAACAAAGAGGAAGTAAAATAGGTAGCAATAGAAGAAGTATTAAAACATGAAATATGTAAGTAGAAGAAGAAATAAACAACTGGAGAACTAACATGTTTATAAACTATGAAAGATAAATATGTCCAGAAAAGAATTCAAACAAATCACAATGATGGAATACATTCCTAAAACAATGTAAAAAAGAAAATCAAGTAAACAGATCCACAGTATCACAACCCTCAACTTGGTCCCATGCTCCCCAACTCAATAACAATCAAGATCGGAAGTAGAAGGGAACTTGAACTTATTTATACATGTATAAATATAATTTGTTTGGTCCTAAAAGCATGACCCAAGCAGTGTGTGAGACTAATCCTAGTAGGCAACCTCCCAAAGACCTGTGCCTAAAAGTAAGTGAATATATATGGTAGGCAATAAGCAAAAAGAAGCAATGAACATAGATGTTCTAAAAAGTAAATATTCCTATAGTTTCATTTATAAAAATCTATTTTTATATGTTTAATAAAACAAAAACAAATACAAGAAACTCTCTGAGTAGTTGTCACAGCCTACCCCCACAGGTTCACAATATAAGAGAACATATAGAAAAGTCTCTCTGAGGAAGAACTCACCGTCAATTTCCCATTTAGTCATGTGTGATCCAAGACACTCTGAGGAAGCACTCAATATCAATTACCACTATAGTATTTTAACAGTAACATACAGAAACTCTAAGGAAGCGCTCAATGTCAATTCCTCATGTGGCCTCATAATGTAACTATAGACACTCTGAGAAAGCACTCAATGTCAATCCTTCATATGGTCTCGCAACGTGATAATTAAAACAGACACTCTGGGAAATCCCTAAACATCCATTTCCCCTATGGTCTCACTACACCAGGTTCCTTTAGCCTAGTGTAATGAAATTGTGCACAAATGATAATTAGCATCTAATGTATACCTCAATAACTACTTTTCTGGAACACCATAGCATATCATAGCATGTCAAATAATAATCAATCCTCCCAAAAATACTAGGCATGTAAAGAAACTAGTAGCCTAACAGGAAAGGCTAGAAATAATGGTAAAAAACAAGGAAAAATAGGAAAAACATCCATATCTTGGAAGAGATAACACTATTCTAAAACAATTAACCACTATCCAATCAAAAAAGACATATCAGGCAAAAAAGGGGTAAAACCAAAAACACCCAATACCCTGAACAAGGGTATCGGTCACTTTTGCACATACAAATCAATGGGTAACTATGAAAAGTCACAAACCACCTACCTCGGTGTAGTGAGATAGTTATATGTGATCCTCAAGCCTTGAATTTCTTTAGAACACCGTAGATCTACAAAAATTATTAAGACATTCAACCTAGGATATCTTGTGGAAGAGGAGAAACTAGGAGATGATGTTCAAGAACAAGGGAGAACTCATTGTGGCAATTACAATGATATCCAAAGAATTCAATTCAAAGAACACATGGTGTGTTGGGGGCACAGAGATGATCAGTTTCCATACATACACTTCTGGATGAAATAGGATGAGGAGAAGTGTGTTATGTCCATCAAACGTGTCCCCAGACCATTTAATGAAAATAATGTACATTTAGTGTTCTTTAAAAGTATATGGTGTGTACATGCCTTGTTCAGCCTCCGCTTTAGGTAGTCACCATGTCCCCACACACAGCCATGTGCCCGGCCATTACATGGCCCACACATGGTCACCCACGACAATCGGGTACATGGTGTGTATATAAAGTAAACAACATGTATTGCGGTATTTTCTAGAAACTACTCTTTTTCTCAAAAACAATTAGAATGGAAAAACATAGCAGAAAGGAAGATATGGGTGTTTATATATTGACTTTAGAAAATTACTTAATAACAAATGTATTTTAATTTACCTGATCACAAAAAGGATCTCGTTAACAAAATTAGGGTTAAAATATATAAAAAATATTGTTTCATGCTCTCTTTAGTTTCTATATTGTATGATATTCGTATTTGGGGAATGATTCAGTATTGTAGAGAATTTTTATTGATTTATTTTTAAATGTTATATGGACTAATTTTGAGAATAGTACCTGAGATGGTTTGTGATTCTAAATCCCATTGGTCCTAGAATAAATGTTCAAATAATATTAAAATATTAAATAGCATAGTACACAGTTTTCCTAAAATAGTGTAACAATATCTTAATGAATTCCTGGACCTAAATCCTGAGGCCATCATCACGTTCAAAGTATCATCTTTACCCTAGATGAGGACTAAAATCAGAAGGAGTGGCTCGGTTGTGAAATGTAGTTTCAAGAATTTTTAATGAAGAAAATAAATTGAATATTTATTTGATTTTAACCATTTCTTCAATGCAACAATGCAATGGTGATTCATTTTTTTAAATGATCCTTTAGGAATGAATCCATGGTTATGCTCAAAACCCATGAGATTCCATAAAGCCACAAGAGGGATCCCTGAAGAAATCCTTCAAGCTAACGATGACAGAATTTTGGATCGAAGAATGATGAGTGATATTCTTGATAGACCCACCAATGGAAATCCACATTTAACAATATATGATCCTATTAATATGTAGGTGATGTTTTCTTTCATATAATTTTCCCCATTTTTAGATTCTACAATGAAATCGTACCATCAAACAAACAATCTGAATTGTGGTTTGATTATTCCTGTAGGCTGGATTATATTTTCAAGATTTAATGTGTGTTTGATTATTTATAAACTATTTTTTCCCTTTTATACAGGAATGGATTGAGGCCAAAATGAAAAAAAATTCAGGTTCATTTTTCAGATTTATTCCATGAACATTCCTCCCTAGTTATTTCTATGCATTTTCTTCGTTCTTCGTTGGTTTATGAATGATCAGTCGACATGCCAATGTTTCTTAGAAAAATGATCCAAAATATAATATCTGACATCGAAATGACCAAGTAGGGGTTCCACGGTGATGGTAATGGATGAATCGTAGTGCATAGAATGATATTGTTCCCCAACTAGTTTTCACCAGAAGGATGTAAATGTGTTTGTTGAGCTGATTGAAGGCCAAAAATAAATTGATTCAGTTTTATGGTGATGAAATGACCTAGGATCTGGATATTTGAGGTGAACATATCAATGGAATAAGATTTTGATCACCGGTCCAAGTTCCTGAAGGAATAATGAGGGATTCTAGAAAATCTTGATGAACATGGTGTGTAACTCGAGGTTACACGCTCAATTTTTACAACTGAGTTGTTGTTAGGGTTTGGGGAGATAGTTAGATGTCACATACTTTGTGACCCTATCACACGGTCTATAGGCCCTTCCTAGTGACTCATTGTGTACCTAGGGAGATACACGATCATGGGGGGGGGGTGGTGGAGTACACATGTTTCTTACACAATATGTACCCCGGCAAATGACTTAGCATTGACCAATTACCCGGACTACCCCATGAATTGGTACATGGGAATAGACACATAAGTTGAAACCGTGTACTGGGAAATGGCCAGAGTACTTGAGTGGACCTTAAATGGAAGGATACAATGTGTGACCCTTCTATATGGTGTGTACCTATCTTCTAAACGACATGTTCTAATGATGAGAGATGTTGTACACAGGCAGTACCCAGGGCCAAGGAACATGATGTTTCACTCTGCTACACATCGTTTATCCCAGTATACATGGCTCAAATATCTTTTCCATCATACTGTAGACAAGTTTTTTGGGATTGTGCCATTTTTCTCTTACCTCTAGGTTGTATGGTATCGTTTTTTACACATAAAAGCGTGATCCCTTCATCTGGACTTCATCGATATAGTCTTTGGAATCACGTGAGAGGTTCAATGTCATATCCTCTTTGCATGTTCATGCCCTAGGTATATTCTTTGGTATTGAAACAACCATTCCTACCACACATCAATCCTCTGCAAAACATTTTAGTCTAGATAGAGCTTTTGGTATCACTTCATGCCCCTAGCTTTGTTCCTTATTTTTTGTAGCATATCTTTCTCTTCCGATCTATCAGTGTATCTCATTCATGATGGTTATCAACAAACAATAATTCTTAAATGGATGTCATTATTGTAATCGGAATTACTATTGTGTTCTCTTGGATGAGTGCTTCATGGAATCTTTAAGTTGAATCCCTAGTGTTGGTATGAGGTAGTTGTTAATTACCCTAGAAAATGTGGTATGGAATGAGTATAACTCAGTACCATTATTATATGTTCTATAGACATATACTTGTTTAGAGGTGACTGAATCTTTCCTTTGTGTATTCCTTTGTGGTTTTAGGGTGTCCTACTATGTATTGTTAAACTCTCCCCTAAATGAGATTTTCCAACACATGTCATGTATTGTGTAGATGAAAAACCATTTGATAGATTACTAGCTAGTCTAGGATGAAACAGTGCTTTGTGAGACCAGGTAGGTGAGGTGTTCATTTGGAAACAAACACTGATCCCCATACCATTTCTTGTTGGATGGATTTTTGGTTACCAAATTCTTTTTGGGGGCTTGTATTTGGACCATTTTCACTTTACATTACATAGAATCAGTACTCTATTGATAAGGATATATTTGTATAAAACATTATTTTCGAGGTGTTTTTTTATATTTTAGTAGTCTATGGGTCTGGAGATGTGTGTGTACGTATAAGAAAATTTGAAATGCCTTCCATGATCGTGATATGTTTACTTGGTTCTAGTCACAAGCCTATGCTCTATTGGAAGCTAGAATGGGGATTTGTGACATGTTCCCCACATGGATAGTTCATGACCAAATGGAATCCCAGGTTTTTAGTTTTACAATAGGGCAAAGAGTCTGTGAGATTAGATTTGGAAAATAGTGTAAAGTGTTTCGAGTTAATATTTTAGGCCAAGGACTGCAATGATAGTGCTGGCAGCCGATGTATACATACACTAGGACTCTAATAACATACCATTCGAATTGGTGCATTAAAAGACAGGTTGTAGGGAAAATAATGATACATGAATCATTAATAAATGGGTTGTGAATATATGTTCTACTTTATTAATTTTCATAGATGTACTCATTGACCTTGGTATATCTTTTTTTCTTATAGGATTCCCATGTGCTGAATACTTGGAATTATTTAGTAGCTCAATCATTAGTATGGCCACCTTAGTGAAGTGGTTTTTATACATGGAATAGTTCACTATATATCACTTATTGGTGGTTCACCAGCTATACCCCAACCTATGGATTAGAATGTGCTTCCTAAATTTCTAGTAGATGAGAAGAGCATGATGATCATGCTTCAAGAGTTTCAAAAATAATAACCCCTCTATTTCTGAAGTGACGCCAACCCTCAAGTGGTCGAAGACTGGCTTGAAGAAGTTACCTTTGTTTTATATCTATCTAAGACACCAAAGGATCATATGGTGGTCTTAGTAGTGATGCTTCTAAATGTCATAGTAAGGAAATTTTGGTGTTTCTCTATCTAGAATCATGATGAGGATGCTCTTTTTTGGAGAGATTTTTAGTGTCTCTTTATAGTGTATTTCTCATCAGTTACACTGATATTTGTGTGGATATAAGAGCTTCATCAGCTCAATAAGGGTATTATGACATTGGATAATTATTATTCAATGTTCGCTGACCTTTATAGGTGCTCAATGGATATGGTTAGAGATCAGAAATTCAGGGCTTGAATCTTCAAGTAAGGTCTGTGTAGAAACAAATGATCCAACATTATCCCTATATGTATTCTAACATATACTGGGGTGCTCCAGGGATCCTTCGTGGTTGAAATCTTCTGGATAAGTTGGAACAACCAGTCATAGTTAGCAGTGGATGATATGGTGTAGTGACCATGGAAACAGGGAGCCGATGTTAGTCCAAGGAACCTAGAAATGTGAGATGAGTTAAGAGGAGGTCCCTAGATAGAGGATATGTCATTCCAGGACCACAGGTTGGGTCTAGTTAGCCTAGGGATAGGTTCTTCTATTCATGTGAGAGAAAGGGACATCCCACCGATGATTTTCCAACCAACTGTACTACTAATATTGAGATAGTGAGTAGAACACTAAGCTAGAGACAACACTAGGATTATTTATATCTATAGGGTGTAAGACTTGGTAGAGGATCTGAGAGAGCAGCATGAGGTCATCCCTTTTTCATCATATTACCACCACCACTCCTAAGTGGTCCACATCAGGCTTAGGGTGCGGGAGGATAGGGGTGGGAAAACAACATGCAGTAGATGCCATTAACTGAGGGTCTCTGGGAATGATTCGAGGTACAACCTTTCTTTTTTCTAATTTAGTTTTAGTTCTAATAGACATAGGATATGGTCATTCCATTCTCACCACAAATATTGTTTGAGACCTAGAGATTCTGGTTGAACAGTTGAGTCGACCCTTATCATGGGAGACACCTACTAGAGAAGACTCACTGATGACACATCTAGGCCAAAAGTGTGAACTGACCCTTACCGGTGAGTGTTTTTGTTGCAACATCTTGGTGGCAGTTTTGTGGCCTTATAACAACATCCTTGGTATAGATTTGCTATCCATATTCCATGCCCAGATTGATTATTTTTGGAGAAGGGTGTGGTGTTAACCCAATGATGGAATTGAGTTCTCCATTTTTGGTGAATGAGAATCCAATTTAATTTAGTACATACTCATGTATAATAGAGTGAAGCTGATTACTCATCATTTGGATATTCTCACCCTTGTTGCAACAGATGCTATGAGTTTCCAGTTCACAACAGTAGCAGAGGAGTACATGGACATCTTCCCAGAAGATGTTCTAGAATTACTTCCCATCCAAGAGATAAAATTATACATTAATTTACACCCTAGGATGACACAGATATTAGTACCAACATATCAATTGAATCATGCAATTATTCATGAGGTGACGGTACAGTTTCAGGACTTACATAGGAAGGTTTTCGTGAGACCCCGTGATTCACCCTGGGCATCCCCAGTGATTTCCAAAAAGGACGACAGAAGATTGTGGTTATTTGTGGTCTATCATCACATGAAACATGTTATCATGAAGAAGAAGTATCCACTACCATGAATAGATTACCCATTTGATAATTTGATAGGGGAAGGATGGTTCATAAAAGATGACCTTAGCTCTGGCTATCACCAGCAGCGAGTATGGGATGAGTATATACTGAAGACGACATTAATATGTAGTTATGGTCACTATGAGTACTTGGTGATACCCATTGGAATGAAAAACAAACCAATAGTGTTTATAGGAATCATTAACTAGATCCTCAAGCCTTACATATAATAGTTCATGTTAGTCTTCATCGACGATATCCTCATGTACTCGGCATATGAGCGGGAGAACACAAGGCAATTAATGACAGTTTTGGACAAACTCATGGTGCACCAGATTTATGTGAAGATCTCAGAGCTCCAGTTCTATATTTAGTCTATCCACTTTCTGGCACACGTTCTTTCCGGATATGGAGTGGTTGTGGACCTGGACATGGTTGAGGCTTTGTTATCATGGGAGCCACCATGAAGCATGATGGAGGTGTCATGCATCCTTGGGATAATAGGATATTAATAGAGATTCATAGATATCCTCTCCAGCGTATCAATACTAATGATATATTTCACTCAAAGGGGGTAGAAAATTGTGTGGATAGAGAAGTGCCAATAGGATTTTCAGAAGTTGAGGTAGAGTTTGACGAGCATTCCAATCATGAGAGTATTGCAGGAGGCTGTTGAGTACATAGTGTTGTACAATGCATTAGAGACTGGTCCAGGTAGTGTCTGGATGGAGAGGCACCTTGTGATTTTCTATGGATTGCCCTACTTGAGACCACACAAGAAGAACTACCTGACCCATGATCATGAGATTAAATTGGTAGTCTTCATGTTGAGAAGTGGAAACATGACCTGATGGGTGACCAATTAATCATATCACTACCACAAAATAGAATTTTTTGTAGGACCTCGGGACAACCTAAGAGGGGAGGGGTGAATCAGGGTGGCAAATTTATCTTCATAAAATTGTGGATCTTGTTCCCATGTTGGTAGGAAATTCATAAAACTGTATGATGGATATGATCAGCAATGAAACATTCACATGCAAAGAGATAACACAACAATTTTTACTTGGTTCACCACTAAGGGCTACGTCCAAGGAGCCTATGCCGACAGGTTGTCAGTCGTACCAAAATCCACTATGCTCCCCTAGCTATAGATTACAAATGTTCAGGTACAGTCACTCTATCCCAGGCTCACTGCATTTACCAAAGATTAGCGATAGCTCACTACGTCCCTCGGGTCACTCCCATTGACTCCCCCTAGCTCACTGCCGTTGGTGAAGTCCCACTCAGTTTATAGACGTGAAGCTCTCTTCAATAGATGTGCATTGAAGTTTTTTGTCTCCTGTTCAGCATGAGACTTTGCTTGCATCAGGGTTTATATATGATGCTCATTTTAGTTCAATCCTTATTCTTTAGTGCAATGACTAAATGCACTAGATCCCCTTGTCTTCGTTTTCCTGAATCACAATCACTTATGTGATTGCTCAATAAATGATGCTCATCTTACTTGACATTGTCAGAATCAGTTCACCATGTATGCATGAGATCATGTATGTATCATTTAGATTTCTTCTTAAATCTCACGTTGCACTTAAAGTATCCGGCAATCTTTCTGCTCTTGTGCAACTCCAGAATGGCGGGTGCGCTCCAAGAACACCTGGTGAGCTTCTCTAAGCCAGGAACACAAGTCCCAATACTGCGCTCAAGTCTCACTATGGTGCGCAAGTATCCGATGCGCAGGTCCAAAATGGCACGCAAGTATCACCAAACCACCTGTGCGACACTGCCATCCTCAACTTCTAACCTGCGCGACTTAATTCCTTTCTCTCCCAAACCGCCTTGGGCGAGCAGCCAACAACCGGCACGCAGCTTCAGATAATGGCGCGCAAGTCCACCTACGCGACCACAAAATAATTGCGCGACATCCACACCTACGGGACGGGAGCTCTGATTTTTCAAAGTGTTGAACTCTGTAAGAAATGAGGAGGGGTGGTCCTCTATTTATAGGCAAACTGGACTCCCTGCACAGTGGTGCACAAGTCTCCCCTCGGCGTGCAAGTCACAACGCACATGTATCTTCCTCTGTAAGTCACTTGCACTACATTCATCCAAACTTGCACGACCCCCCATCCTTTACCATATTTTATGTTTTTGATCTTGAAAAACACCAGGTGTGCATGTTCCCAAGCCTTCTAGGCATCGGCACGCAAGTTTCTTCATGGCGCACAAGTCACTTGCACAACCAGACCAATACTTGCGCGATACTTATCCATTTTCCATAAATTGATGATCTGATCTTGAAAAAAATATGGCGCGCTAGTTTCCTATCATCCAAGACCTCATCACGCAAGTCCCTTTGCAAAAAAAAACTTTTATTTATCTGTCGATTTTCAAGCGCAAAAATTTGGCAAAGACTGGGAAACGACGCCACCTTGTATCTGATCTTTTTGTCTGCCTCCAGATCATCCATTCCTTTGTCGATGTTCCTTCAATAAAACATGGATCATTATCCACAGTCCTTGAACTCGACATGCCACCAAGGAATCTCCTTTGTCAAAAAATTTGTATGTCGTTTGTTTTCTTTGTGAACAAGCACGATCACCTCAAAAGCACTTCTTCTTGGTGATCTGTATCCTTCAGCAACTCTTCTCCCTATCTCAGAATTCCAATCCTCGCACAACCATCTTAGAATTCCAATCATTTGCACATTTTATTCCTCATCAACCGTCATGGTCGACTTCATGCAAACCATATGATTTTATTATTCAAGAAATATCTTGCATGGTTCTCAGGAAATCATGAGTAATTTCATGGTCTTCATCCATAAACCCCATTTTTTGTTAATCATCCTCAGATGAATTACAGCTCACATTCTTCATTGTTGTAAACAATGTATCAACTTTGACACATGTACTTTGAACTTATGATCAGTACAAAAATCATCTGAAAATCATCCTCATATGGATTACACCTCACATTATTCATTGTTGTAAACAATGTATCACATTTGACACATGTTCATTGAACTTATGATCAGTACAAAAATCGTCTGAATTACCATTCCTCCACTTCATCGGAGTACTTCTTGATCTCCTCAATTTTGATCTTCATTGACAGTTATTGACAAAAAATAAAACCTTATACACAAAGTGGTTCCAACAATTTTGTAGCACCGCTCGTTATCAGCGCTAATGAAAAAGTGTTGATAAAGGGGTGCCTTTATCGGCCCTAATAAAAACCCTTGATAAAGGGAAATTTTTATAGCCCTAAAAAAGGGTTGTTAAAAGTGACCCTTTATCAATTATATTATTCAGCGCCGATAAAGAAACCTCCTTTATCAGCGCTTTTTCTTAGCTTTGTTAAAGGGCCCCCCTTTATCAACGTATTTTTAGTAGCGCTGATAAACGAGGGGGCTTTATCAGTGCACGTATTAGCACTGATAGAGAGTATATTTCAAAAAATCATGAAAAAAATTTGTTGACATATACATTCATTTTTATTGATATAAATATAATATATATATTTAAAATATGTTTTAGATAAGTATAAAAAAACTATTACATTTAATATATAACAATTTTATTGAAAATGGATTTAAAATATTCTAAACAATATTATTCATTATTAATTTTCTAATTATCATCGACTAATAATCATTTAATAACAATTTTTAGACACAAAAAACAAAAAAAATAAATAAAAGATCTAAAATAAGTTGAAAATTCAACTCAAACTTCAAATGACAATAACTTTTGATCTGTGAGTCAGTATGAGCTCCACAACATATCAAATTTAAGCTTGTGATGAGTTCTATGCACAAAAGAACTATGAAATTATTTATTCACGTTTCCAAAGCATTTAAAGGCCCATAATGCCTCTAAAATGGAGTTTTTAGTTGGGATGCCCCAATCTTTTAACATTCGATAGAATTTTAGCCTTATTTTTCGGGTGTATTTTTTCTCTTTTTCTATGGGGAAACGATTTATTTAAATGGATTACATTTATATTCATTTTATGGCTTCAAAAAGTTTATTATTTTTCAGAATGTACTGTTATTTATATTCAAATTTATAATAATATATTTTTTTATATATATTTGAACATAAAATTTTATTTTATAAATAATTAATTAAACATTATTACATTTAAAATACATTTCCAAATTTATCATCCTTTAATAAATAAGAAAATAATACCCATTTTATTTAAAATACAAATATATGAATATTTAAATACCTATATAATGTGTGTGTGTGTGTGTATTTGTGTGCATTATGTTGAAAAAAGAATATATATTATCTATATATTCTAAAGATATGTGTATACATATTAATATATAATATTTTTAAATATATATAACTATGTATAATTATACTTGTAGACACACATATAATATATATATATGTGTCTATGTGTGTGGGGGTGGGGGGTATGCATGTTGTTTATATGTATTTATTTATTTATTTATAGAGACACAAAAAAACATATTTTATAAATGTATTTAAAGCTGATCATATAAATATATACTAATCTACGAATTTAAAAATTAATATATTAATATATTAATATATATAAATACATACCAATATTTTATATATATTATATATATATGTGTGTGTGTGTGTGTGTATTAATATAACTATACATATATTAGTATATATATATATATATTAATATATGAATAACTATAAGTATATATATATATATATAAATTAAGATCAATGCAAAATGGAGGAGTGGGAAAGGGTTAAGTGTGCATGTGAGGGGTCCCGAGTTCAAATCTCGGGGGAGCAAGGGGTGGTGCATGGGTGGGTAATATGTCCTAGTGCTATTAAAGGGTGGGGGTAAGGGATTTATTAAAGGCCTGATTATGGCTGGGATGTGCGGGCATCTGTGTTTTGGGGTGGGGTTCATTAAAATCTTCTCTCCAAAATAAAGAAATTTCTTTTAATTTTTTTAAACTTTTATCATCTCTTCTTTAAAAGCACTGATAAAATGGGTCATTTATCAGTGCTAAAAAGAATCGCAGATAATACCGACCATTATCAGCGCTTTTTTTAGAGCTAAAAAAAGATACATTTTATTAGAACTTTTTTTGGATTGATAAAAGGTATCCCCTTAATCTTTTCCTTGATTAATAGATCTATTTTAGCACTGTTAATTCCATTTTCTATGGCTGATAAATCCCATATTTGTTGTATTGTCTACTATCATCACAAAATTCTCAAGTATATCTTCTCTTAAAAGGATTTGAACATGAGACAGAGAGGATTTATAGAGTTTCTCTAGGACTATGTATTTGAGATTCTCTATACTCCTAGGAAGAGGAATGTGGTGGCAGATTCTCTCAGTAGGAGATCTAGTTTACTATTTCTAAATGAGGCGTCAGATCATTGGGGCTCATTATAGATATCCTTTATTGTTGAAGATAGTGTATCTTACGTACAATCATTGGTTTTTACCCCATACATCTTACAAAGAGTCAGGGAGGCACAACTTTGGGATATTGACTACAAGACTCTATGTGCTCATATGCATATATAGTGTGCTTCAGATTGATATTCCAATGGAGGGGAGTAAATATTCCTTTTCAGAGGATGTACAGTAGTACTAGTAGTGTTCTAGGGAGAGATTCTATGGGATTTTAATACATCACCATTGGAGGACATGCTGCAAACATTCAAGTTGGACTTCATCCGTAGTTGGGAGGATCGCCTACCAGTAATGTAGATCATGTATGACAATATATACCATTCCACCATTGTTATGGAATTATTCAATGATTTTTATGGTCAATACCTTAGGTATCTACATTCCTGGACTGACTTAGGAGAGTCTCCACTAATGGGATTAGAATTGTTTTGTGCTACTATAGAGAATGTGCAAATCATCCAGGAGAAGATAAAGTCTACACAGAGCTATCTTAAGTCTTATGTTGACAGGAAGGGGAGCCCATTGGAGTTCAATGAAGGGGTCCATGTATTCTATTAGATTTCACCTCTACGGGGATTACAGATATTTGGATAGGGTGGAATGTTATCTCTTAGTTTTATTGGCCCTTTCCAGATACTGTATAGAGTTGGCGAGGTGGATTACCTCTTATCTCTACCCCTACAGTTGGATCAGGTACACGATGTATTCAATGGGTCTTAGCTGAGGAAGTGCGTTCATGGACCATCGCATGTCATTGACTGGTGTGATTTGGACATCGATGAGGATCAACATTCTCGAGGTACCCAATAGAGATTGTGGACCATTAGTATTGGATCTTTCATGGGTGAGTGATTTCTTTAGTGCGTGTCTAGTTGTAGCATAAGAATATGTTGGAGAGCACTTGGGAGAGGGAGGCTCGGATTCATGCTCAATACCCTCATCTTTTTTAGTAACCTTTGTTTTGGATTATCGAGGATGTAAAGCCCATAATAGTGGGTAATATAATGTCTCATATTTTCAATGTAGAAAGTTTAAATAAAAAATTTGGGTATAACCCCAAAAGTGGCACATGAATCAAAGAGGAGAATACATTCAAATTGAGAGCTTAGGGACACGACACCATGACCACACCCCAAACCCCTCACCACCCTCACCACCCTACAATATCATAGGGAAATTATTTTTAAAATACTATATGAATTAATTTTGATACCAAGTGCTAATAAAACATGTGACTTTGTGGCCTGATGTTCTGAGAATAAATGTTTGAATAATATTAAAATATTAAATAGTACTCACGCACATTTTTCTTGAAAAAGTTGAATAACTTTATAAAAGGGTTCCTAGATCATAAATATGAGGGAACCATTGCATTCAGAGTAGTGGATTTACCATAGGAAAGGCCAAACATTGATCGATCTGGGTTGGATACGAAATTTAGTTCCAGGAATTTAAATAAATAAAAGATTATTAATATTTTATTTTATGTTAATCGTTTCATTGACAAAGTGATTTAGCAAAACATTTTTTTTATAATTTCTCCTTTGGTAAGGGATACAGGGTTAAACTAATACCCCTAGGAATTACTTGGAGGTGTTAGAGAGAACCTTGAAGAAAACACTCAATCAAATGATGATGGATGTTTGGGATCAAAAATCAATGAGTGCTATTCTTGATAGATCATGCCAATGATAATCATTCATCAATAATGAATTACATAATATTTATGTAGGTCATTTCTTTTTTATATCATTTTCCCCATTATTATATTCAACAACAAACATGGACCAACAAATTAACAGGTTGATCCATGGTAAAATTTTCTCTTACAAAATGTGTTTTATTTACCTGATTTTACCATCGTTTGTTTATTTGAGAATTGTTTTGGTTGTATGATCATTCATATGGAAATGGATTAGGGCCATAACAATCAACGTTCAAGGTTCCTTCCTCATATTTCTTCAATGTGATTGTATCCCTCATTATTTCTATTTTTGTTCTTCGTTTATCACTGGGTTCTGAATGATCGAACAATGAACCTTCATTTCTAGGTCCAGTGATCTAAAATTGATGATCCAAAATTGAGACGACCTAGAGGTGGTGCGATGGATATCGCTATGTACAAATCAACGTTATTTAAGAGATATCTCTCTTCGAGCAGTATTCATTGGATGGATTTAATGTTTTTTTGGATCTGATTGAAGGACCAAAACACATAAATTTAGTGTTAGGGTGATGAAAAACCCTAGGATATAGAATTTGGAGGTGAACGGTTCACTAAAACAAGATATGTATCATCGGTTGAAGTGTGTAGAGGAAGAGTGCATGTTTCTTGGAAATCCCAATGAACACAATGTGTAACATGGGGTTACCTATTGTGTGGAAACCACTGAGTGGTGACTAGGGTTTCAGAAGAGTTAATTTTCACACTGTGTGTGACCTTGTCACTTGTCATGTAGGCCCTTTTGAATGACTATGCATGTATATCAGAAGATACATCAACACGAGGTGGAGTACACCGGTTTCCTACACAGTGTGTACCCCACCACACTACTTGTCCTGGACAAAGTACAAAGACTACCCTATGTACTGGTACATGGGATGAGACGCATTGGTTAACATTGTATATTGGCACATGACTAGAGTACACAAGTGTATCTCATATGGACGGACATGGTGCATGATCCATCTACAGGGTGTGTACCCATCTTCTACACGACATGTTATAAGGAAACAAGATGTTGTACATGGGAGGTATTCAAGGTCGAGGAACATGGTGTGTAACAATACTACACGTCGTGTATCCCTTTCTACATGTCATGAATATATTGTCTATTGTATCATGGAAAAGTTTAATTAGGGTTCACTCCCTTTATCACTTCCCTAAATGTTCGTGGGTATCATTTCTTACTCTTAAAAGTATGATCCCTTCAGCCAGAAATCCTGTATAGGGTCACTGGAATCCCCCAAGAGGCCCAAGGCATGATCCTCTATTAATATTCATTCCCTAGGTAGATTCCATGGTATTGATTCTACCAATCGTACTAGATGTCAATCCTCTACTTAGCGGGTTAATCAAGATGGAGTTGTTTTTATCATCCCATGGAATTGGTTTTGATACTCATCTTTTGTATCATATATTTCTCTTAAAATCTATCAGTATATCTCTTTAATGATGGTTCATAATGAACATAACTTCTCAGACTGATGTCATCAGAGATATCATATTCAAGAGTGTCTTCTACCAGAAGATTTCTTCATGGAATTTGGGAGTTAAATCCCTAGTGTAGGTATGCAGTAGTTGTGACATATGCCAAAATATGTGGTATGGTAAAATTATATCTAGATATTATCTTTATATGTTCTATTGAAATATACTTGGGTAGTGTTGGCTATATCTCTCATTTTTGTATTGCCTTTGGTTTCTTGGTGTCCTACTGAGTATTGTTATACTCACCCATACATTGGCTTTTTCCATTTGTGTCGAAAATTGTTTAGATGGGAAACCATTTGATTGATTCGAAGGAAAACCAGGACTAGACAGTGCATTATGAGATCAGGAAAGTGAGGTGTTCTTATGTCTACACATAGTGGTCCTAGAACCATTTCATACTGGGTTTACTTGTGGTTACAAACTTTTGTGGGTGGTCTTGTATTTGGCCCTGTTTCACATCACATTACATTCCTGTCGTACTCTGTGGGTTGGGATAGAATTGTATAAATACCTTGGTTTGTTAGTGTTTTTATATCATTTCAATAGACTGTGGGATTTGGGTTGTTTTCATGTATACAGGTACATATGAAATTCCTGCCATGTTAGTGATATGCCAACTTGGTGCTAGTCACCATCCCTTGGCCTATTGGTGGAGGGATTAAGGATTCGTGAAATGGTCCCCAGTGGTATGGGTCATGATATATTCATATTAAATCCATTCATTTTAATTGGTGTAAATGTATGAACAAATAATGTTAAAAATAATTGGGGTAAAACATTGGTCATTATAATTCCCCGCCCCCACATATGCACAATCAATGTGATAGAACTAGATCACTATGTACTTACAATGGTATCAAAACTCAAGAATTATTCTAGGATTGGATATTTATTATTTTTCTTATAATCTTTAATTTACCTCTATAAAATGTATATTTGAGCAATTTTTTCACAAGACTCTAATTGGGAATGTTGATATTTTGGAAATAAATGGTAGCAAGGAGATTATTGTAGCCAAAACCCTAAGGAATGAGAAGAAGAAATAATCTAATATGTTAAGAAATATCATTGTTATACCAAATGAGTAATAATATTTTTTTACAATTTTAAGGTATTAAAATTGGTTATTTATCCCTCGTATATTGTGAGGATTATCCTTTGAAGGGTCTAGTACAAGTTGTGTACATTATATAACAATTGAAAAAAAATATTTTTTACCTGAAAATTATGTATTATTATAAAAATATCCATCTTAAATTTTAAAATTCATTTTTGATTTTATTAGAGATTATTTAATGAGAAAACATAGTTAGAGTTTCAATTTTAGGAAATAGATATGTTATTGGTATGAAATTTATAAAAGATCAATAATCTAATAAAACATATTAATGATAAAGAATATTTTTAATCTATATAAAAAGAAAAATTCTCCAGGGATTAAGAATAATAAAAAATTATAAGATAATTGAAATAAAATATAAGAAAAATTAGTGATGACATATTCCATGCATTATAAGTAACACATCAACTTTTCATTGATGTCATTAATTATTAATTGGGTATCAAGGATAAAATAATGATATAATTATTATACTAAAATTGTCATATGCATGGATATAGAACTGAAATGATTCATTGTTAATGATAAGAAATGGTTATATCAGTTGAGGATAATAAAAATACTGTCTACCTGATGTGTCTTGAGTTGGAGGTAAAATTTTGTAAATTTTAAGTGATATAAGAAAGATCATCCCAAAATATTGAGATAAGATGTCTTTTCATGGATGTCTCTTATAAGAGTATTTTTTAATAAAAAACATAATATAGAGATAAATTGGGGAATAATTCTTCTATATATATAATGCATGTTGAATGATAGATAATTAACTTCGTTTGGAAAACAATTTTTGTACTATTTTTGTCTTCCAAAATAGAATCGAATATAAATACGAATATAGTAAAACATTGAAGGGTGGATATATTTTGAATCTCAAAAATTTATCAATGGTGTATTAATGAAAGATAATGCATTTTTACTAGAAAATCAAAAACGCAGTTTTTAAATTCATAAAATATCAAGGGGTAAAATCAGGATAAAATATTTCAAAATTGAATAACAGATGTTCCATTGTTTGTTTTTTATTTTGGAGGTTTTTAAAAATATTATATTGAATTTTGGAATAATATTTATGTGGTTAGAATACATTGAACAAATTTATTATTTAGAGAAAAACATATGTGAAGAGAAATCAATTTGAGAGAAGATATTGTTTACAGAATAATATGGTAATGAATAGTCCATCAATAATATATTTTAATTATTGAGAAATATCCATCGAAAAATTCAATAAGATTTTTCATGGTGATGATGAATATTGGTTCATATGTACCAATAGTGATTCATGTTTTCTTGAAACAATAAAACCCAAAGTGATGATGAAAAAACATATGAGAAAATAAACTGAGTCAACCATGTTTTGTAAACAAAAGAAAACTATTAAACAAAACACAACCAGGATGAATTTTGTGGTGAATTAAAATCCATATAGGATATTTAATCTTCGAGAAAATATCATATTAATTTTCATTTTAATAATTCCATGAATTTCAAAATTTAAATAAGACTGAATGATGAATATAATATTTATTCTAAGAAAAGAATAGAAAATTATTGTTTAATTCAAAATATATTTGAAGATGGGTACGAAATTCATGGAAAATTACCAAAGAATGGGGAACACTAATTTCTTGAAAATAAATATCAAACGTCTAACAAAACTAGTAATATTTCATTATAGGTAATTATTATTTCACTAGCCAAATGATATCATATAAAATTATCTAGTAAGTATAAAATAATTCTTATTCCTCGATAAGTGATAAGAAAAAGACAGTTTCAAAGGAGAAAAAAGTTGATAACAGTATAGAGATTGTGTTTCCCAAGAAAATTTCAGTATTTGAAAACTTGGAAATATAAAAAATGAATTATTAAGATATTCGAGCCAAAATTAAATGAGAATCATGGTTGATAAAAACTTCTTTACCATGTATCTCTTAATTAGAAGCATAATAGAGGGCACCTTATTCTCATATAAATTTTTGTTTGTATTTATTTATAATGAATTAAATACGACTTTATTCAATGGGAGATCATGAATATTGTGAGGAGTTTATATAAATATATCTAAATATCCATCATTTAATGAACATGAGAGTAAAATTTATCGCATCTTTGAAATCATCGATTAATATTAACCATGATGATGGAACTGTTGGAATTTACCAATTATATGGTCATGAATTTTCATAGTTATGAGATATCAATGTATCATATGAATCAATAATATATTATGTATTTAATGTATTATTGGTAAGGTATGATTAATATATTTTTCATCCATATACTGGTTCTATAAATTCCTAGAATCCAATAATCTTGTTTATTTGTAATTTCAATCACTTTATTTAAATAAAATAAATAAATATATTAATAATTTAGATTGGTAAACGAAAATAAGTACTTTGTTGAGTTGGTATCACATTTTTAGTTATTTATTGATAGTTTTGATGTCTAAACTAATATCTTATGTTTTATACACTAATCTAGATCATGTAAATTTAGAGTTCATTAAATTATGGATCATTAGATAATTAGGTCATGATACCACCCCTATTAATTGTAATATTGTATTTTTTTCAACAAGGGGTATATAAAAGTGGAAAATATGAGAAAATAATGACAATTTTTTATATAAGTGTAATGAGTGCAAAACTAAATGGGGGATTGAATGGACCATTATATTATTATTAGGGTTAAATTTTTTATCAATAGGTAAGACTATCAATATTTTTTTTGTGATGATGAAGAACTCAATATGTGATAGATATTAAAACTATGTTTTTGGAAATGGTTTTATTTCTATGAGATTATTTATATAGTTTTAATTAGAAAATATATTTGAAGATGAAATTTCTTCTTAATGCTTTAGAATCAAAATATTCATCGATTTAGATATATAAATAATTATTATGGAGCCAAATATAATATAAATAAATGAAAAGTACCCATGTTTGATGAAAACATCATAAAATACATTATATTGATGAGTTTGGGAAGATAGATATAGATAATATTGGAGTTTTGATGAGTTAAATTGTAATGTAAATATTGAGTTTAATAGTGCATATATACCCGTTTTATTTAGCATAAGGGTATTCTCAACTTATGGGAATATCACTTTGATAATGAATTTAATTAACATCTTAATAGTTGATAAATTATGAGACAGTAGATGAATTTACTTTTAATTAATTATGTAATACTATTATAAATATATAAAATATATAAAATAAATATGAGCTAATTTTGTTTGTTGATATTAATTAAAATACATAAAAATAGAACTCATATGTTGTATGTGATTTAGTAGTTATTTTGAATATATTATTTAATATTTTATATATTTATTAAAACATATATTTTTTTAGATGGAATGGAGTGGTTCTGGATATTGAGTGAATCCATAAGGGTGTTTTGCACTGAGTTATGTATGTTCTAAAATTCTATGATTAGGTTGATTATTTGACAGTGTTATATGTATAATCCCTCATAATAGAATATTATAACATTATTGATTTCATAATGTAATATAAGATTATATGAATGATATGTATGAATCTAAGGGTTTACAAAGTTATATAAAAAACCATTGATATTCATGTTATGTTTTATTTGTTGATACATAATATGTCCTAGTGTACTAAGATGTGAAGATGGTTTGGTCAACCTATGATATGTAAAATAATTCAGAGCATATAGAATATTTATACGGTGATAGTTAATATCAATTTGAAAATATGTAATATTTATTATGATGTTATTATTCATCAAAATGATTGTCCTGGGTCTAAATAATATCATAATTGGTACACATAATATTAAATTTGAGGATTATATTGATAAATAATATTAATTGAGTTCTTTCCTATGATATGTAAGATTAAATATTTTTAGCAGAGATATCACTGAATAGTGGAAAAATTGTGTAAAATTAATTGTGATGTTGTAACTTTTTCCACATTGAAATAAATAATATGATGTTATTAAAGAACAAATCATGAATTATGATTATATTTGAATAAGGGTCTCACATGGTGAGAAACCTATTTTCACATCTATGGATTTTTGAATGTGTTTATACCAATATAGAAAATGGATTGAGGTTTTATGGATGTTTTAATCTTGAAGAGGTAATGAGTTTATTAGAATATAATAATGATATTTTGAGGATATTGGTGTGATAATTCAAGAGTTTCAAATATAAATAGTTGAAAATTCTTAATGAAGCTGAATGCTTGGATCATTTTCTAAGTAATAGATGAAAAAAATTAAATATGAGAATCACAAGGATAGATTTCATTGAATGTTTTTATTTTGAATGTGGGAAATAATATCCACAAATATTTTTACGATTATATAAAAACATAAAAATAACAACAAAAGTGAATTTAAAAAAATAATACTTTGTTTATTATTAATATTCTATCATAGTTAAGTGAGAATTAATAGATGATATAATAACATAATTTTATTAGAGATAAATAATGGTAAAGTACATGAATTAGATTAAGAGATAAACCTATGATATTTTATTGAATATCATATACATTTAAACCCTTTAAGAATGAATTTATAATTCTTTTGAAGAATAGTAGGATTATAAAACATGATTAATGGGGAAAAACAACATATATGATCCAAAATTATTTATGGATTGGTTTTTCTGACATCTAATAAGAAATATGATCTTCATGTTATTTTTATAAACATATTTTGGATGTCAATATCCTAATATTTGGGGGGGGATAAATATTAAATTGACACTCTGACATCCTGTAGATGAAATTACTTATTTTTTAAGAAGGATAAGTTGGGAGTCCAATTATAATATATTTTGACTCAGTATAAATAAAATTTCATAAGGTAGTAAGTTTTTAAACAAGATTTTTCATTGTTAAAGGATGACATTATACCCTTGTGTGTTCACTTTATGAAATATGTGAAGCACGTGTATCTGAGGTAATCTCAAACACAAAAAACTTTTAGTCTATCGTACTAAGGGAATGATTTTATAAAATATCATGTATACAGGTTCAAATAAATAAAGTCAATAAAATTCAATAAATCAAAAAAAACATTGATCCCCCCTCAAGTGTGGAATAACTAGATCTCTATGCACATCACATATTATAATATAATTTAGTTGGTGAGACCCAAAACATAATATCTATCTATTATTATCCTTATATATAAATATTGGATAATGTAAGAGAAATAATGAAAACAGATTACATTAAATTTTATTACCATTATAATAAAAACAATTATATAATACACTTTCAAAATAATTTTAAAAAGTTAAAGAAAATTATTCTAAAAATTATTTTTGTAATAAACATACTAATAAAGGAAACATGAATTTTTTAAAATAAAAGGTATAATATATTATTAATTAATGATAAAAATTTGTTTATAAGTGGGAAGGCATGCTCTTTAGCAATTGTAAATGGTTTTTTAATTTACCCATTTTGACAAAATAGATACAAAATTTAATTCTTAATATAATTAATGAAAATAGAAGATTATAAATTATATAAAATATTAAAGACAAAAATTATAAAATAAAATATTTATGGTAGGAAAAAAAATTATATGGAATAAAAATATCTAATATTTTGCATGGAAACCATTCATAAAAAATTTCTTTTTATGAAGTAAGAAATAAATGAATGAATAATATTTTGAAATGATAATGAGATTTTACTAGATATATATTGAAATTTAAATATGAGATATGAAATTTTTGTAATTCAAAATGAATTGAAGAATATAGTTAAAAAGGAACTATTATGTCCTGATGAAATAGTGACCCGTCCTGAAATATTTTATCTTCGATTATTGCTTTTTCATATTCATTATTAATTCATGTATAGTTAATTTAGGTTTAATATTAATATTAATAATAACATTATTTATATATATATTACTCAATTGCATTAATTTATATTTTTTATTACCCATTTATTAATAATTCTTATTTAAAATTAATCATTTGGGGTTAATTATTCCATTTGTTCCATTCATTATTATATACGGTGGTTTCAACCATTCCTTCATGCTCATCTATTAATATCCTCTAAAATGGTCATAAATATTATATATACAATTATTTTAGATTTATAGGGTTCCATAAATATTTTATACAAGTAACATTGATGGTTCATAATGGATGGATGAAAAATATACTTCATCTAATATTTAATCAACCAAAACAATTGATTTTATTGTGGAACATACTTATATTGATTATCAATATAGAATTTCAAACCAAATTTAAATTCATCTTTGTTACCAAATATTACCAATATTATTTCTTAATAATTAATGATAAAAATGATATATTATCCTTCATGTATGTGTAAAGGTGAGACAAATATGAACACAATATAACAAATTAAATTTTAAGAATATTGTCACAAACCATCCTAGTTACCCTAGTACTTTGATACTTGAGTCAGTCCTAACATAAGTTGTAGGGAATTATTAATACCAATATATTGTTTACTATAACATTGTATCATATCAATGATAAAGGAAATTATTTTTTATTAATAAACAAAAACAACAAATAGTATAATGAAAAACACTATATAGTTAGTACACTGAAAACTCCTCATGGTGAAGAAACCCACAAGTAGTGTCATTGTATGATCATGAACCTAAGGTAAGGTACATCCTATTTTGATATTTTGGGTTAATAAAGCCATAAAATGTGTATGATAAGTTTTTGGGGTTTTCTAGGGGTTTTGGGAACAACAAAATAGGAAAATAGGCCAATTTGTGCTCTTAGAACGGTTGGTGCACGATTGGTCAAAAATGTGCACCTAAACTGTGTGGCATATAGAAGGGGATTCATAGGTAAAAACACAATGTAGGATTAATCTAGTAATCTATGTGGCCTATCCCCCATGGACAAGGGTGATTTCATAGAAACCACTCAATTTGTCAGACTATTTGGGTTTCCAGCAACACTATATGGCTAAGTTTCCTCTTAGACATAGGGAGCAGCATTGTTGGCAAAAAAAATTGAAAATAATGTCACCAAACCATTATACATTTAGAAGACTATATTTTGACCATTTTCCTCTTGATAAAATTTCATTATTCCCTAATTTTAACCCCATTTCCCCCTCTATATTGGGTGAAGAACTTACAGTCTCCTCCTTCCCTATGGATTTTCCCTTTATCTTCATAGGAATTTGTAGTGTCATTTGGTTTGAATTGAATCATTGGGTATGTATTGGAATATTTTTGATTATATTTCTTGGAGGATTCTAGGTCTGTGGTTTCCCTACATTCTACTGATCTGAATCGTCATTTTATATAGTGTTCTTCACCATTTTTTTAAGACATACTAGATGGAATAAATGGTCGGTTTTGGATGATTGGTTGTGTCTGAACATGAAGATTGTGGTGTTGAATAATTCTCTATAGTCTTGATGTATTATATGTGTATTTATTCATGATAACTCCATTCCTTGATGCTTTTAAAAGACTTCAGTTTTGAATAGTAATTTTTTCTTTAGATTGAGGAAAATGATCTTTCAAGCACCCCTTTGGTTCCACCAATGATGTGATACAAAACATAGTGCTACCAGGCGTGTAACAAACCAGAATTCTATAAATGATGTTTTCTATTCTCATTTTAATTTCATGTACTATAAATCACCTAAAATAACATAGATAATTCAATAAAAACATTATAAAATAACAATAGATGAAATAAGATATATTTCTATAAGTAAAAAAATATATACTGATGGAATGGTAACCTGAACAATGGAATAGTAATGTGATGATTTGGAATAGTAATATGAAAAATAGAACAGTAAATTCAATTATGAATTTAAAAATAAATTTTTGTAATTTTATAAATGAAAATATGATATATTTATATTAGTAAATATATTTTTTCAAAATAATATATTAAGTGTTTTTATTATTTTATGCTTAAATATTTAATTACAATTTTATATTTAATATACTAACTTAAAAATAATTTATTTCCACAATAGAGGTTTATAAATTAATAACTTTTTCATATTGTTATTATAATATAATTTCAGGAGACCAAAATTAATTTTTCAATGTTTTATAAAATCAGCTATAGTTTTAAATTTTTTATTTTTCAAATTAATGATGATTTTACATAAAATTTTAAATTTATAATATTTTTAAACTTATTTTCATAAAATGGAGTACAATTTTAAATTATTCATTTAAAAATGTTTAGGGTTATTTTTTGGGGTTTTCTAAAATACTTGAGTTTTTTTTGGAACAGAAAAATAAGATAGTTTAAGATAAATATTAAATACATGAGTTATATTGTCAAGTGTGGTGTATGGATTTTATAAGCTGAAAATCCCAAGATTTAACTAATTATTTTAAGATATTTATTGATAATTATCAAAAAAAATTCTTGATCAAAAATAACAAACTAATGAATAAATTTTGGAGAAATCAACCCTCTCCCCCACTATAAATACCACCTCCTCTCCTCACACCTTATAAGCATTGATATTTTTCTAATTTGTACCAAATATTCTTCCCAAAACCCTAACCCATTTAAAAGTGACTTTTTTGTCAACAAAATACCAATCCATTCCCCTAATATATTTTCTCAAGGTGGAAAAATCAAGAGGTTAAAATCCACTTTCGTTTCATTTATTTTACTCTCAATTTTTTTCATTTCGTATCCTTCCCTCAACTTCCCCATTCACAATGAAATGATAACTCTAGAAATCACTTATATACTAGAATTTTATTATTTCAATGTAAAATCACTTGTCAACTCTCTCCTCATTTTACTTTCATTTGAATGATGAAAACATCATCCGAGAGGTGTCGATTAACCCCCTTTGGGGATGTCGTGTTTTCATTTTTCTATTTTAGATTCGAGGATGGTTATAAAACCATAATTATGGTTAAACCATTTTTTATTATATTTATTATAATTTATTTTCTATTTAATAATATTTATATAAACATGATATTAATTTATAAGATAAAACTAGTTCTTAATGATCCAAAAACCACCAAAATGATATAAATAATTATCATTAATATTATATCTATTGAATCATCCTCATATCTGGAAAAAAATAATATGTAATAAAATATTAGCTTATGTATGATAAATAATAAAATATAATTTTAATTATTTAAAATTATTTACATATTACATGATCTTGCATATACATGTTAATGTTACCCGATCTAGAAAACCAAGGAAATAAACACTCCCAAATGAACAAATTGAATATCGTAACTCATCAAAAAGGCCACAAATGAACTACATAAAATTATAATAAATCAAATAAGTTTCAGAATGTTTCTAAGATACTTTATTAATGAATATAATTTCATTATAAATTAAATTTTTTCAACTACAGAACACTTTAAGATATAAGCTAATGGTTAATTCTTGAACATCTATTTTCATTCAGGTTATCTTTTCTTCCACTTTACACCAATTTCATTATTAATTATTTTTATATAATTCTTCCAGATTCAAATAATATGTTCTAAATTCATGTATATATATAATTTCAATTTTATTTTATAGGTAAATACATATTTTTTAAGTTCTCTTTTTTAATTCCTCTCGATAAACAAGCCTGATTAAAGGGAACTTCTCGATTTGTACCCATTTTCAAGTACAATCGATGATATATTTTAAGAAACCATTATTGTAATAAAGGCCACTGAATTTTTCATTAAAATTTTTATTTTTTTCATTTATGGTTTTACGATAACAATTATGACAAATATAAATGATTTTACAAAATAACTCTTCAATGCAAAGTAAAAAAGGTTATTTCTCTCAAAAATTACTCAATGATTTTATTAGAGTATTTTAATCTATTTTAACCCACCTATTTAATATTATGATTAATCTATATTGATATTTTATGATTATAATCTAACATATTTAATTAAATTTTTAATGATCACTTTGAATGTGGATATGCTACTTAGATACCATTCACCATATAACTCAGAATGGTTAGAGATTATGTTTACTAATTAGGGAATTTTTTTTACATTTTATATATCTATGTTTTTTATTATTAACACCTTTCATATTATGGGTGAATTTAACTTAGTATGTGATGTTTGGGTAACTCTATATCCTTTAAATTCATTGGTAGAGCTCATTAGACAAAATTTAAATGAATTTCATTGAGTCCTTAACCATTTATTTTCAAATGTCTTGGTCAAGGACTTGAATATTTGTTTTAGATGTCACTAATTATAAAGTATCTCATTATGATATTAATAATTGATAAATAATTTTATTATCTATATTGTAGAATATATATGGTTATGTTTCATCTGATTATTTATGTGGAATTGTTTATATAGATTTTATTCCTACAAAATTATGCTCAAGATTTTTTTTATTGGACTGAATTTTATTTATTCACCTTGCCTTATTATTTATGTTTATTATTGATTCTTAAGTATTTTTTTACCAATAATAACCATTTGAGCTCACCCATTTCTTATTTCCTGTTATTCCCTAATATACAATGACATATATTATGAATGACTTGTAGGTATAATATAGGAGTTATGGATTTTACCAATGGATTGGTTATGTTGTTTTTTTTACATTCAACATGTAATTTAAGAAAAATTATATTTTTCCAAAACTAATAAATTATCCAGTCAGTTAGGATGTGAATTCTTTTATAATTATACCAATGTAATAAAGTTAGGCTCTGGATCTAGGAAAATGGTGTTTGGGTCATTATAGTGGGTATCATAGTATGTTTAGAAGGAACATTAATATATATATTTATAAAACATATATTAGGGTATATATAACTAAGATATACATTATAGATAACAATAATGTAACATGCAAGAATATTTTTAATGTATAGGTTATGATGGTCTTCCAAGATATGCATCACTACGCAGATACTACAAGTGGAATTTGTTCTAGCATAGATATACCTAAGAGTAATAACATTGAAAATATTTCTTGGGCCAAAATTGGGGTAACCTAGTATATGAAAAATGGCCTTAGTTTACACCTGGTTTGACACTCCTAGGGGATATTCATAGGATAATTCAAATTTTCATTATAAAAAATTATGAAGGATTTAAAAGTAAATGTGTATCCAAGGAAACCATATTTATGATTATGATATCATCTATGCATAAATTTCCAATTTATTTTAGGTGTTTTTCTAGTTCGAAAATTATGAATTATGATTCATAACCTAATATATTATGTTCCATTTTTTATAAATGGATCCCATTAGATGTAATGGAAATAATATCAATATGTGTATCCCATGTAACAACCCGAGATTTTATAAGATATATTCTTTTTAATTTCTTTAATATCTTCTTTTGTACGCTACACCATGATTATCTTGTACTATAAGCAACAACGTATTAGTTTGCAGTATACGCAACACTATTCTTGGATCTTGTTACACACAATTTCAAGCTCGCAACATTGAGTGTATATATATATATATATATATATGTATATGTATATATATTCAATGTATAAATGAAATATGATTGTATTATGTTATGAAAAACAACAAAGGAGTCTTGCACTACACGCAACCCTGACTTGGCTTGCATTACACACAATCGCAACCTTCCTCGATAGCGTGTGTTGTACGCAATACCGGGTTTAACTAAACAGTGATATATTATTATTATATTATTATGGAATATCCATTATGAATATTATTAACTAAATTTTAATTTTTAAAACAATATTATTCATCTTACACATTTTCTAGAACATGTTAAGAGAACAAAATAAATTTTTCGGGTAAAATAATTATTTTCAAAAAAATGCAGTTTTGCCACCTTTTGATGGAGCACCTACATTAAATATAGTTTTTTCACATTTATAAGTTCAATTTTACAAAATAAAATTCTTCTTTAGAATCATGATATGAAAATTTACTTTGGATAAAATTTTGATACTTTTCTGATAACTTTTATGTTTTGATGAATAGTAAAAATACGCTAAATATTAATTAAAAACAAATTTTTTTCATTGAGATAATTTTAATGGTTAAATTATAATATTTAATGGTTTTAAAGTATAAATAGAATATATTTTTACCATTTAATATAATGTATGTCATTAGCATTGATTTTACATTGAATTCGTAGGTTAAATCAATTCAGTCTTTGACAATGTTTTAAATAAAAATCCGTTTTCTTTCAACAACGGGATTAATTTTAATTTAATTTCTGCAACTTTTGTGTATTGAATTTGGAAAAATGGATTCCATATTTGGAATAAGTGGGTCCATATTATATTAATAAGTTATTTTTTATTTTTGGGAATTATGAATAGTAACTACGGTAAATTTTATTTACCATAGTTAAAGGTAAATCGGGTAATTAAGGGTAAATATAAGATTATAAAATTACCCTAACACCTGAAAAAATTCTATTGGATGACTAAAAGTAGACCCATATCACATAAGAGTTGGAATAGATTCATTTTATGGACTTGTTTTCTTGAAAATAATTTAATTATTATTAAAATCAAAGAAAGTGACAACATGTCACTCTCTTAAATCTTATAAGTAAATTAATTTTAATTTAGTGATAAACTTCCTGAAACATCGAACATGAATAATCTCCATAAATATAATAAAATTATCTACATAATATAAATTTATTTATAATTTTTAGGGATTAAATAATTATCAATAATTGTGACACAATAGTGATGGAGAAATTGTTTATCTTGTGAAAAATCAAGAATATAGTTTTTATTAAACTAATAGTGACCATAATGGCACCAAAACCCTGAATAAAATTATTTTTCATGTCAATGTAAACCATAATCGTCCAATGGTCGAATATTTGACCATTTTAAGCCTTATAAAAGCGATTATGACACTTATAATATTTTATTTTAAATGATTCCAAATTTGTCACCTTCATAATTTAATAAAGATAAAAATGTACATTTTGTTATTTTAAGATGTTAAATTAGAGTATAATTATTATTATAAAATATTTTATATTTATATTAATCAAAGAATTTTATTTTTAATTAATATACAACAAATAATTATATTAAATAATTATACAAAAATATTGTACTAATTATTTTATTAAGAGATATACAAAAATAGTTTTAAAAATATTAAAATTATTATTATATGAACTATTTAATGTACTCCACTAATTTTTTAGATTACTATGACATGTTAGAAACCTATTCAATATTTTAGTTTGAATATATCCTTTGTGTGGATTTAGTTTAAATTCAAATAAATGAATAGTGTCAAAATTGACACTATTGTTATTTTATAAACATATCATATTATTAAATTGATTAAAAATCAAAAAAATAAAAAAAATTATAAATTGAAATTTATATAGTCGATAATGTCATAAATTATCTAATGGTGGATAATTAGCAGCACATATGTAATTATTTATAACAATTGAAAATTTAGAATCTTATTACCACAAATAAAATTTAATAGATTAAATAAGGATAAATCAAGTTGATAATGTTTAAAATAAATTCCCTACATGACTAAATTTTATTGGTTGATGATATTACAACCCTATATCATCTAATATTACAATTGAGTAATTTTTTGAGGATTATATGTGGGGTTTAAATTTATATTAAACTAATATTTTTGAGGATTCCAAAGGTGCCCCTCTCCTCCTTTATAAAAGGGAACCTCCTCCATCTCTTCTTCACACAATTTTGAGACTTGAAGCACGGACAAACCCTACCCATTTACCTTATAAACTTCCCTAGAAACATTATATATGTCCTGGTCTTCTTCAAAGTCCAATTTTAGTACCCTAAGAGGAGGTTTCAAAGAGGCGCTTCAAAGAAGATGTAATGTCTATTACCGATTCTTTCAACTTTATTTCTTCTTCTACTTATTCTTATTTAGTTTTTTCATTATGAAGTAATATCATCAGTATCAATCATATACTGATATGTTATTATAAATATGAAACAACCCTATTTCACCTTCTATCCATCCTATGGAAAACGAAATCATCGCGTGTGCATACGTATGGAATACTGTCTCCACACCGTGGTGTAATCTGTTTTCGACCACCACCTTACTTGGATGGATATAATGGTGTAAATAAATAACTATATATGATTATTTTAAAGTGATATATATTCTTAAATATTATACATACACTTCGATACAATTCCACGATCATGGGAATGATATCATCGCTCATGCGTACGTACGGACTATCGTCTCCACGACGTGATGAGATTCATTCTCCATGTTAACCATTCATGAATGATTATAAAGTATATATAATAAGTAATCATGAAATATATGACATAATAATGATACTATATTTATATATATATGTATGTATGTATGTATGTCATCTACTTAATTTCATTCAATTCAATAAGGAACGAAAACAGCATTCATGCATACATACGGTCTACCATCTCCATGAACGGTGTATTTCATTCCTTTTATTGATCTATAATATATATGTATATATAAATAATGTTTTACATTCTGGAATTATGTAAATCTGGATATAAGTAATAATATCAAGAATGACAAGTCGAAACACATACGATAAATGAAATGATTTTACCCAAAACGCTGCTTTAACATGGAATTTACAAAAGAATGGGTAATATAAAGCCATAAATGAAACATATATGATATCATAACAATTAATATGATAATTTAATAAGTCAATGACATTATTTAAATCATTATACAAGAGATTTAGATCCATACGATGCATATCTGACCTAAGGTAAGTGATAATTTTTCAAATCTCATTTTTATCCGAGATTGCTTATTCGTAAGTATTTACTGGCATTCTTTCTAGCATCCATGTCCATGTTTTATAAAAGTGTTTTCATGTATGTTTAAAGTCCTTTTTACCCATTTTTGACTTTTACTGCATGGTATGTAAGGAATCATTCTTTTGTTTACGTTATGAGGTACTTTTTGGACTTTTCTGAAAAAAGTACGAGACGAATGTTTTTTAACTTATACATCATGAACAGATTTTTACAGTTTTATAACTCATTATTTTCATAAATATTACTCCACAAGATTGCATGATTAATTTCAAAAAAATAATTTTCTTTCAAAATTGCATGGAATTTTTTGAAACAAAAATGATTTTGAAGAAGAAAGGATATTTTCCTCAAGAATTCATTTCAAGTGTTTTATCAAAACCACTTTTCCATCTAAGGTGACATTATTTCATAAGTGTATGTTTCAAGTATAATGTCTCAATGATTTACAAGGTTTAAATTTTTATAATGAAATGAAATCCATTTCTTTTATATGGATTATGTGATGATGGGATGATGTTTATGAAACCCATTTTATTCGTTGGGTTATTAGGAATGATGTATGTTTATTTTGTGGAACAAGTAAGAATTATTTCATTATGAGATCAGTGGGACCTATATATCCCTCCAATGCATTGGGTAATGATTTATATCTCATGATATAGACATGGATGGAATGGTAAGTTAATCTGGTTTAGTGTTACAGGAATGAAATGAGGAGTGAACTCGATTTAGAAAGGGACTTTGTCAACTAAGATGGTCTTGGCAGCAATACCTTGGCTACTATGGAAATCATAACATGTGCGGAATGGTTTCCACAATTACATGTTTTATTCCCAATATATTTTATCATGATTGATGTTCCATTATGATATATTTCTTACGTACTTCCACGATTTATGTCTTTGCTCAAGATTTTGATGTTTAAATTTCATGTTCATGTTTTTTCTTTCAAATGTTTATGGATTGTTTTATGTTCACTATGTTTTCCCTTAATGAGCATATGAGCTCACCCTTTTTATGTTTTCTTTTCCCCAAGATATACAAAAAGGTTTTAGGCATGAAAAAAAGGGATGATCTTTATGGGAGATTTTGAGGATCTTTCACAAATATTAGAAGATTATGTTCCATGTTTCTAAAGGAACTAAACTATTACGGTCATTATGTGTCTGTTTTTGTTATGTACTAAGTATTCCTCAAAAGTTATGTAATTTCCATGTACGTCAATCTTTGGGTCTCTAAAGTTGGTATCATAGGAAAGGTTTAGTCAAACTTTGGAAACTGGGATGCGAAAATGTTAGTGAGATCCCTAGAGATATTTCTAAGGTATGTCTAGATAGGTCCCTAAAGATAAGTGTATGTATAGGATACAGTCCTAGAACTAGGGTAATGATCTTAGAATTTAACCTAAGATGATAGATATTGAGGGTACTACCCCTTTACTATGTTTTTTCCCTAGCATGATTTTTTCCTCTCATACTATTCTTTTTGTGTTTTAGAAAACGAATGGAAATTGGATGATTCACGATAATGGAGGATATGACGGACAATGGAACGATATTCTTCATGAGAAACCAAATGAAATGGGATTTGGAAGTCCAAACATCGTTATTATGCCTAATCATCAATCTCATAATATGATCAATAATCTCAACTTTGGTAAGTTTCCCGACTTAGATAATAAGAGAAAGATAGAGTTTCATGATGATCATAGAGGAAAGAAAGTTCAATTTCCCTCATGTAAATCATGTGGGAAGAGGCATTCGAGAGATTGTTTCAAAGGAACCGAAAGATGCTTTGGGTGTGGAAAAGAAGGAAACAAATCCAGTAAGTGCAAAAGAAAAGGTTTAGTTAACACCATGGACAAGGATAATGGTATTTCTAAGACATCAACAATGATTAGATGTTTTAAATGTGGAATGTATGTGCATTATGCAAACCAATACCCTAAGGGAAAATCTCGCAAAGAGAATCAGCATGGTCACATGAGTAGTATTTATGTTGATGATGATGAAGAGAATACAAATGAAATATGAGATGAAAGAAATTATGAAGCTCAGCTAGTGGTTTAAGAAGTTAGTGGAATGATTGTATGCTTATAAAGAATAATGTATGGTACTATGGAATAAAGAATCATCTACGGATTGTTACACTATTGTTTTTTATAAAGTATTTGAAAGTATATGTTGAATGGTACTGGTAACCATGGAAGGTTATTCAGATATTTTTTAAAAGTAGATGATATGCGCATAATTAAGGGATAAGAAGATAATGAGATGTTTCATTTTATTCATGATCTCATGACTGATATAAGGACAAAGTGATATCATGGTTTGAGTATATTGAATTTTTGGGATTTTGGTATGTGGAAAGAGTTGCCTTTTGACAGCATTCATGTTTTCACTAAGGTTCTATGGTAATTTATTTTTCAAGAGAATAAATGACTAAGGTATTCATGTGTTTTGAATGTAACCAACAAGTTGAATCTCATGATATATGTGGGATAAATGCTTGTATTCACATTCTTGCTAGATAACATTTCTAATAATTGTTTTCTTTATACTATGAGCACGAATAGAAGTATTTTGGATAATCCTAAAGATTGGAATGGTTTATGTTGGACATGAGATAGTATTGTTTAAGGCTAGAACTTTTTCACTATTATTGATGTAATGTTATAATGATGTAGTTTTAGAAAACGACAACCTGCAGGACGTGCGACAACTCATCGCGTCGGAAGAGGCTGTGGGAATCAAACCCACATCCGAAGTGTGACATGCCTTTATCGCCTACCACTGGCCTACAAGAAGTTTCTATTTAGTAGAAACTAGTACTATTATATTAAGCAGTATGTTATATGAATTATAAGTCTATTTTAGGAACCATATATGATTAATCTCACTATAGATTGACTTATGTATTTTTGATAACTTTTTCTAACCTTTTGTTTAAGATAGATGGAATGACCCATAATTCTATCACATGATCTTCTAGCACTTCACGAATGACAAATTCAACTTTATTTCTTTAAGAGATGAAGTGGAAATTGTCCAAGGAATGACCAACGATGAGACTATAAGAAAATCACGAAGGTATTTCTTCTAATTCCAATTTCGTAAACTTTAGGGAAATGATCTTGAAAACCTAAAATATTTTCCCAGTGCCCTTATATCTGATGAATCAGATGGTACCTTATATAGTCACAAGTCTATGGTTTTGTGATTGTAGGCTTTTTCATAGCCATGTTCTCTACCAATCTCCATCAGAACATGAGGGTTATATTTCGCTTCCATATCCATATTTTCACCTATGTTCTCCTATGTGGAAACCCAGTGATTAGATAATTTTGGGTAATCGTTACATTTCATACTTTAGTTTTTAAAATTATGTTTTTGTATTCCTTTTTATGATGTGGGTTTCTATGAATAGTAAATGATTTATAACCCCGTTGAATTTCAAGGGAAAAATTTATTTTAAGGGGGGGATAATGTAACAACCTGAGATTTTATAAGATATATTATTTTTAATTTCTTTCATATCTTCTGTTGTATGCTACACCATGATTATCTTGTACTATACACAACACCGTATTAGCTTGCAGTATACGCAACACTATTCTTGGATCATGTTACACACAATTTAATGTTCGCAACATTGACTGTATATATATATGTATATGTATATATATGCAATGTATAAATAAAATATCATGGTATTATGTTATGCAAAACAACAAAGGTTTCTTTCACTACACGCAACCCTGACTTGGCTTTCATTACACGCAATCGCGACCTTCCTCGATAGCATGTATTGTACGCAATACCGGGTTTCACTAAACAGTGATATATTGTTATTATTTTATTATGGACTTGCTGTTATGAATAGTATTAACTACACTTTAAATTTTAAAACATTATTATTCATCTTACAAAATTTCTAGAACATTTTAAGAGAACAAAATAAATTTTTCGGGTAAAATAAGTACTTAAAAAAATGCAATTTTGCCACCTTTTGATGGCGCACCCACATTAAATCTATTTTTTGAAACATTTATAAGTTCAATTTGACAAAATAAAATTCTTATTTGGAATAAGGATATAAAAATTTCCCTTGGATAAATTTTTGATACTTTTCTGATAACTTTCATGTTTTGATGAATAGTAAAAATACGCTAATTTTTAATTAAAAAAATTCATTGAGATAATTTATATGTGTAAATTATAACATTTAATGGTTATAAAGTATAAATAGAATATATTTTTACCATTTAATATTATTTATGTCATTATCATTGATTTTACATTGAATTCGTAGGTTAAATCAATTAAATCTTTTGCAATGTTTTAAACAAAAACCCGTTTTCTTTCAACAACGGGATTAATTTTAACTTAATTTCTGCAAATTTTGTGAATTTAATTTCGAAAAAAGGATTCCATATTTTTAATCAGTGGGTACAAATTATGTTAATAAGCTACTTTTTATTTTTGGGCATTATGAATAGTAACTACGGTAAATTTTATTTACCATAGTTAAAGGTAAATCAGGTAATTAAGGGTAAATATAAGATTATAAAAATACCCTAACACCTACCAAAATTCTATTGTATGACTAAAAGTCGACTCATATCACTTAAGGGTTGAAATAGATTCATTTTATGGACTTGTTTCCTTGAAAATAATTTAATTATTTTTAAATCCAAAGAAAGTGACAACATGTCACTCTCTTAAATCTTATAAGTATATTAATTTTAATTTAGTGATAAAATTCATGAAACTTCAAACATGAATAGTCTCCCAAAATCAAATAAAATTATCTACATCATATAAATTTATTTATAATTTTTAGGGATTAATTAATTATCATTAATTGTGACACAATAGTGATGCAGAAATTGTTCATCTAGTAAAAAATCAAGAATATAGTTTTTATTAAACTAATAGTGACCATAAAAGGCACCAAAAACCTGACAAAAACTTATTAGTCATGTAAATGTAAACCATAATCGTCCAATGGTCTAATATTTGACCAGTTGGATCCTTATAAAAGCAATTATGACACTTATAATATTCTATTTTAAATGATTCCAAAGTTGTCACCTTCATAATTTAATAAAGATAACAATTTACGTGTTGTTATTTTAAGATGATATATTCGAGTAAAATTATTATTATAAAATAATTGATATTTATCTTCATCAATGGATTTTATTTTTAATTTTTATGCAACAGATATGTATATTAAATAATTATACAAAAATGTTTTAGTAATTATTTTATTAAGAGATATACAATATAAATGGTTTTAAACATATTAAAATAAAAACTTTATGAACTATTTAATGTACTAAACTAATTTTCTAGATTACTATGACATGTTAGGAACTTATTAAATATTTTATTTTTAGTATATCCTTTTTGTGGATTTAATTTAAATTCAAATAAATGAATAGTGTTAAAATTGACGCTATTGTTATTTAATAAAAATTAACATATTATTAAATTGTTTAAAAATCACAAAAATATTTAAAAATTATAAATTTATATTTATATTGTCAATAATGTCATAAGGTATCTAATTGTGGATAATTCATAGAGCATAAGTAATTATTTATAACAATTTAAAATTTAGAATCTTATTACCACAAATAAGATTTAATAGATTAAATAAGGATAAATCAAGTTGATAATCTTTAAAATAAATTCCCTAAATGTCTAAATTTTATTGTTTGTTGAGTTTACAAACCTATATCATCTAATATTTTAATTGAGACATTTTTGGAGGTTTTTATGTGGTGTTTAAATTGATATTAAACTAAAATTTTTGAGGATTCCAGAGGTGTCCCTATCCTCCCTTATAAAAGGGAACCGACTCCCTCTATTCCTCACACAATTGGGAGCCTTCAATCTCTACCAAACTCTTCCCATTTACCTTCTAAACTTCCTTAGAAACATTCTAGAGGTCCTGGTCTTCTTCAAAGACCAATTTTAGTACTCTAAGTGGAGGTTTCAAAGAGGCGCTTCAAAGAAGTGGTAATGTCTGTTACCAATTCGTTCAACTTTATTTCTTCTTCTACTTCTTCTTCTTTAGTGGTTTCATTATGAAGTAATAACATCAGTATCACTCATATACTGATATGTTATTATAAATATAAACAACCCTATTTCATCTTCTATCCATCCTACAGAAAATGAAATCACCGCGCGTGCGTACGTACGGAATACCGTCTCCACGCAGCTGTGTAATCTGTTTTTGACCACCACCTTACTTGGATGGGTATAATGGTGTAAATAAATAACTATATATGATTATTTTAAAGTGATATAGATTCTGAAATATTATACACACACTTCAATACAATTCCATGATCATGGGAATGATATCATCACTCGTGCGTACGTACGGACTACCGTCTCCACGATGCAATGAGATTAATTCTACGTGTTAACAATTCATGAATGATTATAAAGTATATATAATAATTAATCATGAAATATATGACATAATAATGATACGGGATTTATATATATATATATATATATGTCTATATATGTCATCTACTTAATTCCATTCAATTCAGTAAGGAAACGAAAACAGCGTTCATGCGTACGTACGGTCTACTGTCTCCATGAATGGTGTATTTTATTCCTTTTATCGATCTATAGTATATATGTATACATAAATCATGTTTTCAATTTTGTAATTATGTACATCAGGATATATGTAATAATATCAATAATGACAAGTCGAAACACATACAATAAATGAAATGATTTTAGCCAAAATGCTGCTTTAACATGGAATTTACAAAAGAATTGGTAATGTAAAGTCATAAGTGAAACATAAATGATATCATAACAATTAATATGATTATTTAATAAGTCAATGACATTATTTAAATCATTATATAGGAGGTTCAGATCCATACTAAGCATATCGGACCTAAGGTAAGGGATAATTTTTCAAATCTCATTATTTTTCCAAGATTGCTTATTCATAAGTATTTACTGGGGTTATTTATATCATCCATGTACATGTTTTATAAAATTGTTTTCATGTAAATTTAATGTTATTTTTACCCATTTTTTATTTTTACTACATGGTATGTAAGGAATCATTCTTTTTTTTTACGTTACGAGGAACTTTCTTTACTTTTCCGGCAGAAGTACGAGAAGAATATTTTTTTTAACTTATACGACATGAACGAATTTTTACGATTTTATAACTAATTATTTTCATAAATCTTACTCCACAAGATTGCATTATTAATTTCAAAAAAACCCTTTTTCGTTCAAAATTTCATTACATTTTGGGAAAAGAAAATGATTTTGATGAAGAAAGGATATTTTCCTCAATAATTCATTTCAAGTGTTTTATCAAAACCATTTTTCCATCTAAAGTAACATTATTTCATAAGTGTATATTTCAAGTATAATGACTCTATGATTTACATGGTTTCAATTTTTATTATTAAATGATATAAATTTCTTTTATATAGATTATGTGATGATGGGATAATGTTAATGAAACCCATTTTATTCGTTGGGTTATTATGAATGATGTATGTTTATTTTGTGGAACAAGTAAGAATGATTTCATTATGAGATGTTTGAGACCTATATCCACCTCCAATGCATTGAGTAATGATTTATATCTCATGAGATAGACCTGGCTAGAACATTAAGTTAATCCGGTTCAGTGTTACAGGACTGAGAGGTTGAGAGAACTTGATTCAGAAAGGGACTTTGTCCACTAAGATGGTCTTTGCAGCAATGCCTTAGATACTATTGAAATTATAACATGTGCTGAATGGTTTCCACAATTACTTGTTTTATTCCCATTGTATTTTATCATGATTTTTGTTCCATTATGATATATGCTTTACGTACTTCCACAATTTATGTCTTTTCTCAAGATTTTGATGTTTAAATTTCATGTTCATGTTTTTTCTTTCAAATGTTTATGGATTGTTTTATGTTCACTATGTTTTCCCTTACTGAGTATATGAGCTCACCCTTTTTATGTTTTCTTTTTCCCAGGATATAAGGAATGGTTTTAGGTAAGAAAAAAAAGGGATGATCTTTATGGGAGATGTTGAGGATTGTTCACCAAGATTAGAAGATTATGATCCAAGTTTCTAAAGGCACTAAACTATTACGGTCCTTGTGTGTCTGTTTTTGGTATGTATTAAGTATTCCGAAAAAGTAATGTAATGTCCCTGTACGTCAAGATTCAGGTTTCTACATCCCATGTAGGTATTTCTATCCAATGCAAGATAATGATGTGAAATCTATAGTTGAAACTACTACTGAACAACTTATAGCCATTCTAGGACTGCTAACTCGGGAAATAAATGATAACCTAACCCATATTTAGAATCATAATCCCTAATGTGGAGGAATAATGTTAAACCTCTTTATGATAAGACAACCTCTATCATTTTGGGGGATATAAACCCATTTTTAATAGAGAAGTGGATAAGTTCCTTAGATAAGATAATTCTTATTTTGGGAAGTAATGAAAGGTATAAGGTTATTATGGTAGTTTATTAACTCTCAGGATATGATGATCAATTTTGGTCATTGATTCACAACACAATGGAGGAGGGATATATTTAGAATATAAAATGGGATGATTTCAAGGTATTTTTCCAAAAAAGTTATCTCTATAGAATAGTGAGCAGATATAGAGAGATAATTCATGAATTATAGGGAAAAGGGGGAAATGAATGTTTCCATGTATGAATATACATTATAAGGATAGAATGAAATTTTATGAATTACATACTCAATCCAAGGAGTAATAATTATAATTTCTTTGATGGGTTAATAATATTCCTCTAAAGGGCACTTGTCTCACAAAATATCTCATCATACAATGATGTAGTTTCATGTTCTCTAAAGATAGACATATAATGAACCATGTATAATGATTTTAAGGGAATTAAATAGAAGAATAGGGTGGAGGAGAAAATAAGTGATAAAGGGAATTTCCCATTGTGTGATACTTCTCGGAAGAAACACCCTTGAACATTCCTGAAGGGAATGAGTGATTGTTAAAAGTGTTGATAAAAAGGCCATCAATATTTTTATTACATGGAAATGAAAGAAGATAATAATTTCCAATGATAAAATTTTCAAAATGTGGTAAATTATTCAAATTATTTTCATAAGAATCATGGATACATTCTTCTGAAATGGCCAAGGGAGCAAGGACAAGCTTATACAAATGCAACTATGAAGGCTGAAGTTCCAAATGATGTGGTGGAAGTTACTTTAATCATTCTCTCAGACTTGGCCAACGATCTAAATGATCTTGAATCATCCCATTCATTCATATCAACCCATTTTTTTAGGATAAAATAGACATTTTACTTTCTTTTAATAAAGAATGTTTTCATAAAAAGACCTAAGGGAAGTATCACTACAATAAATAAGTATCGATCAGTCCCATTTTTGATACATATACATTCTTTAGTTGCAAACCTTATCATCATACCTATGGTTTATTTTGATATAATACTTGGTATGCACTAGAATTCAAAATATGATATAAAAATATAGTACAAATATAATACAGTTATAATTTGATTCAAAATGTAGAATCCATTATCTTTAGAGAATAAACATTGTCATCTTGTTATTTCCTAGGTCCACCTTCAGTAGCTCTTCTAAATATAATATTTATATTGAATATAAAGAATCATCTATGGATCTTTTAATTGAAGATCTACAAATTATATAATAATATATTGATGTATTTCTAGAGGATTTACCTAGATATACTCCAGTACCTAATGTTGAGTTCTATATTGATTTAATTCCTGATGAAAGAACTATATCAATGACTCTTTATAGAACTGCCACATTGGAATTAGTTGACATGGAGAAACAACAATAGACATTATGTTAAATGGAATTTATTCTCAATAGTGTTTCTCTATGGGGAACCCTTATTCCATTTTTCATGAATAAAAATGGATCCATGAGGTTTTACATGGACTGCAGAGAAATAAATGATATTAAAATAAAGAAAAAGTTTCCTCTTCTTTTGCCTTGATGATTTTATTTATCAAATTCAATGTCCTCGATATTTTTTTAAGATTGGAATTTAATCTGTACGTCATAAATTATGTGTGAGAAAGGTACATATTCAAAAGATATCATTTAGAAAAATGCATGGGCATTATGAGTTTATAGTAATTCTATTTAGATTGACTAATACACACTCTATTTTTTGGATTTAATGAATAAAGTGTTCAAGGAATATCTAGATAAATTTATGGTGTTATCTATTGATTATATATTTTTGCATTATAAACTCTATAAGGACTAAGAGAACAAATTCTGGGTTTTTCTAGTGAATCGTAGTGAAAAAGAGTTATATGAGATGTTTTGAACGTTTGAATTCAAGTTTCAAAAAGTTTTTTTTCTTAACCATATTGTCTTAATGGATAGATTCTCTATTGATAATGCAATGGAAAATGATTTTCAAGAGTGGAAAAAAAACAAACATTATTGGGGTACGTAGTTTTTTTAGGTTAATTTTAGTGTTTCATTCTCAATTTTTCAGATTAGCTAAACTGTAACCTAAGCCTACTCATAAAGGGTTTAAATTCGTATGAAAAGTAAATGTGAGGAATTTTTTGAATAATTTAATAGAATATTAGTGAATCATTTTATCATGACACTACCATCCGGAAATGGTCGATTGGTGGTTTATAATGATGCATCAAATAAAGGACTTGGATGTGTCCTTATAAAGAATAACAAAGTTATTTCCTATTCATAATGGTAGTTAAAACACAATAATAGAACTATCCAACTCATGACCTTGTGTTAGAAGTCATAATCATTTCTATAAAAAAATTGAGACACTATCTCTATAAAGAACATTATAAAATATATACATATCATAAGAGCTTGAAATATACATTCTCATAGAAATAACACAACAGGAGGAAAATGTGATGGGTTGGGCTGCTCAAGGATTATGATTTTTCAAAACTCTATCACCTATGGAAGTAAAATAACATAGATGATGTCTTGAGCATGAAAGATCATGGTGTTTTAAGTAAAATGAATATAGAAAAGGATCATATGATCATGGATATAGTAAATATGGATTTAAAAATTATCAAGGAAGGTGAAACATCCTTACATTTTCAATTGGTCACCCAACCATATTTCTCAAAAAGGATTAAAAGTTATTAGTCTGATGATGCAAATATTCCAAGTAAAATTAATGTTGTGATTGATATGAAACTGATAAACTTTGTGTATGGGGATAGAATTATGAATTTTTGGAAGATAATTTTTATTCCATCTCTTCTCAAGCTAAAATTGGAATTATTGGATGATGATCATAGCTAAAATATTTCTATATATCATGGTAGTACTAAGATGTATAATGATTTGATGGAACATTTCTGGCAGGATAATATGAAATGAGAAATTAGTGATTACATATCAAGATGTTTATCTTGTAAACTTGAGAAGGCTAAAAGGAAAAAACATAGAGGATTCATTCATCCTCACCTTATTATAGAATAGAAATGTTATGGAATTACTTTGTATTTTTTCACTATATTACCCAAAACACTATGAAATAATGACGCAATATGTGTAATTATGGAACAAATTTCCAAATTTTTACATTTCCTCGCTATAATAGAGGATTTTACATTACGGTGCCTTGCATGAATTTATATTAATAAATATATTAGACTTCATTGAGAACTACTTTCAATTGTGTCTGATCAGGATCGATGATTTACATCAAAATTTTAGAATGGTATTCAGAATTCCTTGGATATGGAGCTTAATTTGAGTATTTATTACCACTCTCAAATAGATGGGCTATCAGAAAGGACATTATAAACATTAGAATACATGTTTAGATCATGTGCCCTTGACTTTCAAGGTATGTGGGATATGTATTTTCTATTGGTAGAGATTTACTATAATAATAATTTCCATTAAATTATTCAAATGGAACCATATGATGGATTTTGTGGAAAATGATGTCATACACCAACTTGTTGGGATTATGTTGGCGAAAATAAACCCGTAAGCCCAGTGCTTGAAGAGGAAACAATAGAAAAGGTAAATTATATTCAAAAAAATGTCAAATAATTGAAATGTATAAAATGATATATGTCGATAACTAGATAAAATAATTTTTATTTCAAGTGGGAGATCGTGTTTGTCTTTAAGTATTTCCCTGGAAGGGTGTCATAAGGTTTGGAAAAATAGTGAAATTGAGCCCCATGTGCACCAGACATTATGAATTTCTAGAGAGAATTAGATCATTGAAATATCATTTTTAAATTCCACATAGCCTCCCCAATTTTCATGATTTCTTACATGCCTCTCTGTTATGGATGTGCATGCCATAACTGACGCATGTTTTCACTTATGAATAAATAGAATTTGAACCAGATTTATCTTATAATAAAAAGAATATCTAGATTCTGGAGTGTAATGACTTGGTGTTGAGGAATTAGATGACTCAGCTGCTGAAGGTACATTGGAAAAATTAAAAAATTGAGGTGTTGGCATGGGAACGAGAATAACTAATGATGAATTACTATCCAATATTTTAATGGATTTACATTTGAGAAATTTTTTGGATGAAATTTTTATAGTTGGGGGAATGTAATGACCTTGAATTCTATCAATGATGTTTTCCCTTCTTATATATATTTCACAAAGTTTGAATCAAATAAAATCACTTATAGAAATCAATACCAACTTTATAAATTATGAATGAATGACAAAACAGATATTTCAAGATGTCAAAGAACCTATAACAATGGATTAATAACAAGATATTTGGAATAGTAATGTGATTGTTAAGAATTTTAATATGACTAATACAATAGTAACATCACCTGTGGATGTATATGTAAAATTTGGGTATATTGTAAATGAAAATATGATATATTTATATAAGTAAATAAATGTTTTTTCGAAATAATAAATTTAGTTTTTGTATTTTTGTATCTTTTAAATATTTTATTATAATTTTATAATTAATATAATTATTTAAATATAATTAATTTAACTCAAATTTATTACTAAATTAATAATTTTTTATCTTATTATTATAAGATAAATTTATGATACATTAATTACTATTTCAGAGTGATTAATAATTTTTATAGTTTTAAAATTAATTTTTTTTCCAGTAAATGGTGAATTTATTTAAAATAAAATATATTATATTTAAAAACAATTATCATAAAATAAAATCCATTTTTTTAATTCTACATGTAAAAAAATTGGTAGGGTGAATATTTGAGCATTTTTTAAAATACATGAATCCTATAAATAGTAAAATACAATAATTTATCAAAAATAAAAAATACATTAATTATTGAGTCACAAATTAGGTATGGATGATTAAATCCCATAATATAGAGCCAAAATAATGATCAAACAATTCATATTATTGAGAAAAATAATAATCCAATTAATAAAATAATGATATATCACCCCTCTCCACCACTACAAGTTCCACCTCTCACCACCTCCTATCCTCACACCATCCACACATTGATACTAAAAAATTTCTACCTTGTACCCTTCCAAAGACCCTCCCCCATTTTATGGAGCATTTGGCCTCAAAAAAGGCCAAATACATCCCCTTAAAGAGGTTCTAAAGGAAGATAATTCAAGAGGTAGAAAGATTATTTCTTTTCTTTTGCTTTCCTGTCAATTTATTTTCATTTCTTATTCCTCCCTGACATCCCATGTACAAAGTGACATGATAACCCTAGTTCCTATTTTGTAATGGAATTTTATTTTGTCAATATAAAATTCACTATCAAGTCCGTTCTCGATTTCCATTTATTTTTAACATGAAGATCTAATCAAAGAGGTGCCGATTTACCGCCATCATAGATGACATGTTTTCATTTTTTTTTTCAATTCCCCCTTCCATTCTAGTTATAAAACCAAAATTATGGTTAAAACATATTTTATTATATATCTTATATTTTATTTAGTGTTATAATAATATAATATATATATCATATCGATTGATAATAAAAACTAGTTTATAACGATCAAAAAACCACCAAAATAATCTAAAATATTTCCATTATAGTTCTATAAAATTAATCATCCTCATATCTGGAAACAGAAAAATATATATGACCATTTAAAATTATTTATGTTCATTAATTTCATATAATTTCAACTGTAGATAATTATTTCCATTTTACATGATCTTCTATATGTGTATAAAAGTAAACATATCAGGACACCCAAGGAAAAGTAATCCAGCAAACGACCCAATTGAATCTCTTAACTTTTAAAAAAGGTTATAAATGAACAAGAAAAAATCATAAGAGATCAAATAAATGTTTAAAAAGTTATTAATTATGTTATCAATTGAATGTAATTTCATTTTTCATGAAATTAATTATAATTTCAGAACACATTCACACATAAAGTACGGGTTTCTTCCCATTCATCCATTTTCATTCAGGTTAGGTATTCTCCCTATTTGCACAAATTAAATTCATCATTATTTTTATATACTTCTTTAAATTATATTTATACGTTCCAAAATAATCTTTCCTAATTATTTTGTCTTTATTTGATGAGGAAAAACATATTTTATAAGTATTTATTTTTAATTCATTTTGATAAAAAAGACTGATTAAAAGGAACTTCTCAATTTCTTAACTATTTTCAAGTACAATCCATAATATTTTTTTAAAAACCAATTTTTTTAACCAATAAAGTTTTCCTTAAAAACTATATTTTTTTCATTTATGGATTTACATAGAAAATTATGGAAAATAAATATATTTTTTTTCAAAATAACTCTTCTTTTCAATGTAAAATAGTATATTTCTCGTAGGAATTCATCAATGTTTTTATTAGATTATTTTCATATATTTCAACACCCATATTGAATATTATTATTAATTGAAAATTATATCATTTTATTATCATCTAAAATATTTATTTAAATTTTCTATGATCAGTTGGACTATGGATGTGCTACTTTGTTTCCCTTAACCATATTACTCAGAATAGTTAGTGATTATGTCTATTAATTTAGGAGGGTTATTTAAATTATATATATATGTGGGTGTGTCTGTGATATTTATGTTTAACCATATTCATATGAAGAATGAATTTTACTTAGTTTGTTATGTGTGGTGACTGCTATATCCCCTCGAAGCATTAGTATGTCTGAGAACACTAAAAGAAAATTTATTTGGCCAAGGATGAACCATTTATTTTTAGTTGTCTAGGATGAGGCCTTCATAGTATGTTTCAGATGCCTAACATCATAAATTTCCACATTAAGAAATTTTCAATTGATAAATCATGTGATTATTCAACTATTATAATTTCCAGGGTTAGGTTTTAGGTGATTATTTGTATGGATTTATTTATTCGTCCTTTATTCCTTCCATATTATGCTAAAGATTATGATTTATTAGCATGTCTTTTAGTTATTCACCTTGATTTATTGTCTAGGATTATAATTTCTTCGATTTTATTGTTTAACCATACGAAGAAGCGAATATCACCCCTTTCTTGTGTTTTATTTTCCCCAGGAGAAAAATATGTATTTTACGAATTAATTTCTGGGATAATCTTTTAGTCCTAGATGATTCTAAAAGAGTTGTTGTGTGGTTTTTGAATTCAAGATTAAATGTAAAAATTTTGTTTGTAACTGGATTTCCAAACAACAAAATAATTTAGTTCATCGATATGTGACTTCCTAGATTATGATACCAATGTAATAAATTAATGCACTAGCTCTGGTATATTGGAGTGTGGGACTTTACATTAGTGTATTCCAATACTTTGGATATTGGGTAAAAAAATTTAATGTTGATTTAGAGAACTTATGGGGATGAAATTGTATGATTTGTTATTATATGTAATAGGGTCATTAATTGGATGATTAACATTTCTTATTATTTCCTTGTGAATTTCCTGGGTGGCTTTTAAAAATGGTTTAAATTATGTGTGTTGGATTTTTGATCTGGTTATCGTTTTAAAATAGGGAATATGATGATTTGAAAGTGGGAAATGTTATAAAAGGATGGTTTTTAGCTCATAGTGATTTAAAAAAGTGATTTCTTATGAGATTTCAATTTATTATTTGAAATGGGGTGTGATCCCTTTCTTGTGAAAAAAACATTATTATTATTTTGAATTGTTGTAAATTAAAACTAAATCCTTGGGAATGCATTAGTTGTTTTGAGGATAAGACCTATGTTTTAAAGGGTATATTAATGATTATTTTAAATGATTAATTTGATTTTATTGGTATCATAGATTGTGACATGAAGTTGATTTTTGTTTAGTTGTTAATATGGAATAAGGGGAAATTTATTATAATTTGAATATTTTAAATGAGTTATGGTTTGTAAATGGTATAAGATTTAAATGGGTTAAGTTATTTTAATGGTATTTGTGTTAAATGGATAATGAAGTATATTCACATGGCTTAGTGGAATGTTTTATGAGTGAGGTATTTGACTGAAGCTCTTCTCTCATGGGTCATGCTAGGATAATTCTCTAGGCCCCACTGATGTATTGTTCAAGATGGGATGTTAGGTCAAGGATCTATGCATATAACTTGGGGACTAAGGATCCATAATTTCATGTCAGCTAAAATGATTCTCTAACACCATATATGTTTCAATGGGATGGATATTGAACTAAAGATCTATTCTCATCGTGTTTTCAGAGTTTGGGATGTCAGCCTGAGGCTCTATGATTCCCATCATATATAAATGGTTTGAATTATTATACCGAGGATCCATGTTATGTTGATAAATGGTTTTTTAGTGAATTCTCCTTTGTGATTAAAAGTATATAAACCCTTTTGTTTCTGGGTATTTTTCACATCGTTTGACATTATATAGTTTAGTTATTGGGTTGACCCTTAAGTACAAAAATAATAAAAGTTTTCCAGTATAAATTCTATAATGTGAGATATATAAATTTATTTTATTTAATTATTTATTTATTGAACTTGGATGACTTAAATAATAAATTGTGAAAAATATTTATTTTTCTGAAATTATTTTTGGTGGATGACATAGTTTTATTCACACCCTTCATAGGACTCTATGTCACATAGGTACCTGAGAATAGGGTACTTATTTTCAGGTAATGTTTTGGGAAAGGGACCTGGTGTATGGTTCTTGCATGGGCTATTTGGTTAAAGCATGAGATATCAGAATTTTTTTGGGACTCAATACCATTTTCATGATCCTTTAGGTAGTTCTAGGACAATAAAATAATTTGTATGCCAACCTGACATATAAATTATACATATCATCACTGTATATTTTTTACCAATGGTTATTGTTTTAATCTTATGTTCATTTTATATTTTTTGATGGAAATTTTTTGACCACATTTTATTATTTATACTATGGTATTACACTGATAATAAGGTATAGTCTCCCCAACACTTCTATGTTGCCCCATACTATTAGTCGACACCCTCTATCATATGAGTAGGAATGCTTGAGGTCATGTGATGACCAGGATTGGGGCACTAGGAATAGTGGCTACTAGGATGAGGACATTAAAAAGTTATACTAGAGAAATATTATTTTATATTATTGTTTGGTAATGGTAGAAAATATACTAGGATCATGTCGACACTTTTAATTGAATTCATTCCTAAGTTCACATAGCCCCATGTGCGAGGGAAATAATAGTTTCCATAAGTGGGAATTAATCCTATGATTCATTCAATAATGATTGGTAGCTATTTTCACCTCAAGTGGTGTCATTGGATGTGATTTTATTGATTTATGAGGTTTAATAATTTAATTGGTATGGAAGGAGAGGGTTTATGGGTTCATACATAATTAAGGGCACAAAGGATTGATAAGTAATTCATATGGTTCGTCTGAATGATAGTTACTTGGGATTCATATTCTAGTAATCTGACATTATATATATGGTTTATACTATTTGACCATACATGAAATTGGTTTTAACGATTTTTTGGAATATAAACTTCAAGAAAATAGGTATTTATTAAATTTGGGTTAATTAAATTTATTTGAAGGTGTTAATACTTAGGATTTAAAAGTGGTATGATTTTAAATGTGAACCATCATGTTTTTTAATGGTAAACATTGATTGATAAAGGAAATTGTAAATGATGAAATGTGTAGAGACACTAGAAATGGATATCCCTAGTGTGGTGTTTTGACTGCATGTATGGGTATTTTGGGGAGTGATACTGCCCCAGTTTGAGACATTGGTTTGGGTTTTGAGTTTTTTATGGTTGTGGTTGTGATCTTGAGGTTGTGATCTATTGTGTGGTAATGTGAAGGTGTTAATCCTTGTGTATTGAGACCTTTAAATTTTTTTCGACCCTATAGTGCATGTTTGTCCCATATATCTAACATATTTGTGTGAGTATTTTTTTGTGTAACCTATGTAAATGGTTTCGTATGCACGTTAGACAAAGTGTGTTTGCTAATGGAGGTAGAAGGTCCTCCCATTAGGAGAGAGTTTCCTAAGGTGTGATGTGTGTGGATTATAAGGATGGCTGATGGCCTTTATTTTTTTTGGGTGTGCATTAAATATGTATACTTTTTTTTGTAATTGGCACATAGATATGGTTTCATATAAATGTTTCAACCTATAATGCAATGTGTGGAGGCTGATAGTTTTGGGGTTGCGATTTCAATTGTTGTTATAGGTTAAAAAGATTTATAAAATTTATGGTAGCCTCAATGTTTTTTACCCCAGTAATAATGGTGCCTTGAAATCTGAAGCATTATTGGTTTCATAAAAGGTTCAATTGATGCACTATTAGTGCCATCAGTATTGGTAAAATAACATGGTTATCCTTGGTTTCATTCTCAGTGTGGAAATTGGGTTCTTGTGGTTGGTTGTAAGGGTTGTTTCAATGATAGAATAATTATTTTACTTGACCTGATGGCATTGAAAACATTTAATGAAGTAATCATATTCAGTTGAGTGGAAGAGATAAGGGTAACCAAAGCATTTGTGGAAGTTATAGATATGTAAGTTACACACAGGGTATGGGTTTGCCACATATTCATGATTTTCTATGAGAAAGGATGGTTTGTTGGATGAGAAATGTTAAAATTCATTGATTCAAATGTGTATTATAGATCAAGATACATGGTCAGATGAGTATGTGGGTGATTCTTCCTAGCCTGTAGAAGTACAAATCATAAGATCTAGAATATGGTCCAGTGTGTGGTCATAGTAATGTGAGATACCTTAAGGGATCTGATGAGGATTATGTGTGGGAACATATTGGTAAATAATGATACCATCTAGTTTGGGTGAATATGTGGATTAGGATTAGTTCATTTCATTTACTAAGAACCCAAAGTGGGATGTTCTGGTTATAAGATAGTCCAATTGGTTTTTTATTGGTGTGATGGATTGGTGTGTTTCTATTGTGAGTCACCAGGGTTATGTTATAAATACTCAATAGCCATGATAGTGATTGTTCTATAGGAAGGGTTGGTTCATGGATACTTAGTAGTGAGTCATGAAGGGGTGGTGATTTTGGTTGGTAGCCTCACTAGAGTTGTAGTTTCCAAGTGTTGATGAGGTGTTGGAAGGAAGGGAAGCCCAAGAAATTCACTAGGATAAAGTGTCCTCATAGTGGGAGGCGACAACATTGATGTATAATGTGTAGTGGTTTTTTCCAAATAAAAAATATTTTCATTCTTTTAGCTATTGAATATTATACCAAATATAAAGGCATCATCCCGGGTATGCTAATACAACTCTATCTTTACACCTATCTACATAAATGTTTTTTTTCTTGGAAGTGGATCCTCATGGGGAATATGCTAATGTATCAGTATGTGGGGAGTCGTACGAAATTGATTACATCATCAAATAGTTACGAGAGTGGTTTTTGAGATGGAATAGATTATAAATAATTCCATGAGTTCAATTCTTAGAAACCTAGAATGACTAGCAGGTTACTTTTTTCTTGTGGAAGCTTACTGAGACCTTATGTTTTAGGGTTCAGCACAAGTTCAAAGCATGATATGTGAAATAAAAAATTGCATGAGGGAAATATTGATAACAATTATCATAAGGTGGGTATAGGTATATTTGTCATGTATGTGAGAGGAAGACCGTGGAGTGGATGTTGTTTCATTGGAGTTCCAATGAAAAATCTATGACGTACATGTTTTGGTTCCTCAAAAATGGATAGGTTGGACAAGGATGTTTTTTTGATCATGCTATAATTTTTCTATAGTATTGGGTTGGTTCTAAAATAAATATGATATTTATGTTCTATAATTGTTAATGGGTGAGAAAAGTTGTGATAGAGGTTCGTGGAAATTGAGGTTCAGTGATAGTAACTCATCATAAGATGGTCATGGAGTATTTTATTTGTGTTTTTTATGATAGTATATTGTATTTATTTGTGCAGGAACCTTGGTAATGTTATTTAGTGACCTTCTAGTAGTGAATATGGTCATTTCTAAGATGATTTAGCTGAGGGTAACTTAGCTCACCATGGAAAATATAACGGAGGTGGTGAGTTGATAACCACCTTCAATGGATTTGTTTGAATGAAATGTTTTTTAGATATTAGAAATTGTTTGATCAATAACAAAAAATAAATTAGAAAATGTAGGCATGGTGGAGGTTCTTGGGTTATGAAATTATGTTGGGGTAGTGGAGCATGATGATGGTTTGGAGATTGGTGGATTCTATGGTGATATAGTTTTATCAAAAGTCGGGGAATAAAACTTGTTGGTGTGTTAGTTTGTGGTGATATGTATTATGTGAGAAGGTTCTATGATCAGTTGAAATGAAGGAAAAATACCCATCAGAAGGTGGTTGTTGTAGGAAAATCCATCCATTGATGGCCTAACACAATATGGTAAGAGGAACGAATGTGGTATGTTGTGGTCCACCTTCAGTTTGATTATTTAATGAAAATTACATGTCATAACTGAAGGAATATTTTAGAGAGGTTAAATATACCTTATTCATTTCACGGATGGTAGATGCATGTGCTTTGGGGGGGGGTCAAGGTTGGGTGCCAATTTCAGATAGTGTTTTTATGGGAATTTGACAGAGTGATTAGGGAAATGCCTCGCTATTTTGTGAACGATGAGTTTTGGTTCTTGTGATCTTCTAAATAGTTGATGTTCCCAACCATGGGGAGATGGTTTTGGAGACCTAAATCCTATGTGAGGGTAACCATAGAATGGATTACTTTTCAAGAGATTTTGTGATCGGTATTACGGGTTTAATGGCATCAAGAAAGATCCATCATGGTGGTTTCATTTTTCTTATCAAGCATTGGATTGGGTTTTGATTGACTGAATAACCTAAGAATATGGTTGTGTTTTTTTTGTTATGGGTGTTCAGAAATGGAATGTGTCTATTGGGCCTCTATTTTCGGACCAATGTAGATTAGGGTCTATGGTTCAATAAATGTGTATTTCTCTTGGTGACGTTGATCTTGGGTCATATTTAAAACATTTAAAAATGGGATAATACGACACAATGTGATTTGGGCACTAATTTTTGGGGAGCATCGGGTAGGTAGAGTTTTTTTGGATCTTCCAATGTGGTATTATTCAAGGTATGATATTTCATTGTGATCAGATTTAAGGAGTGTTTCCTTCAACGGCCCCTGGGGTTCTTGTAGTTGATGTGGGGTTGATATTGTTGCATCCTTTGAAGAGAATTGGGTTTTTAATTCTGGATCATATCTAGAAAAATTTGTTAAGTATGGACTTTTTATTTAGTCCACATGTGGTGATATCATGGCCATGTTCAATAGGGATCATGGAAGATAATAGGTGACAAGTGTGCTTGGTGGTCTGATTGATTTTACTAGAGGCTTTGTGAGGTTTTGAAATACATCTTAACGATGATCTATTATAAGGTGGGGATTTTGTAAGATCTAGACCCTAAGGTGAGAAACGTTTCCATTAGAAATTTAGAGTTAATTAGTCCAGGCCATTAGTATCAGAGGTTTAGGGGTTTTTTAGTGGATTGGGGTCATTAAAATGAGGAAAAATGGCCAATATGTTTTTAAATAATGGTTGGTACATGGTGAAGGACCCTGGGACACCCTGAGAGGGGAGGGGTGAATCAGGGTGTCAATTTTTTCTTTTTATGGTTGTGGATCTTGTTCCTATGTTAATAGGAACTTTTTATTTATATCAAAAAACTAAATGCAATGAGATGACACAACACTTTTACTTGGTTCACTGTAAAGGGAAACATCCAAGGAGAATATGCCAACACTGTGTCGGTCATACCTAATTCCACTTTTCTTCACAATTTGGGGATTACAAAGGTTTGGGAATAGTCACTTTGTCATAGGCCTGATGCCTTTTCAAATTTTCATGGATAGCTCACTGCGTCTCTCAGGTCACTCTTGTTGAATCCCCCTGGCTCACTTACTTTGGTGAAGTCCCAGTCAGTTTATAGACGTGAAGGCCTCGTCAATACATTTTCATTAAAGTCTTTGCCTCTGAATAGCACGAGACTCTTCTTGAATTGAAATGTGGAAATAAGGCACTTGAATGCACTGAACCACTGAACTGAATAAAGAGAACTCTCAAATAGGTTTCATTGAAAATTTCACACAACTCCAACCCTTTGCGCACAAGAAGTTACTTTTGTGCGCAATATTTTCTTTTCACGTGGACAAATTGTTTGCTAAAAAACACACTTTTCATGAAAGTTAATCTTTTACATTCTGCCTCAATTTTTACCAGCAACGTCACCTTTTCCGCATACCATTAACTTCTATAGGAACCCTCATGTTTTACATGCAACTTTTAATTTTTTGTGCACCTTTAAATATTTATGTGCAGCCTCTCTTTTATCGCCCAACTCAGAATTTTTTGCTTAACTCAGAATTTTTCATGTAACTGCCTTAACAAGAACCTTTTACGCACATCATCACTTGAATCTTCCCTAAGTCTTTAGCCATATTTAATTATCGGGATCGCCCCTTATTTATAGGCATTGCCGACCCCCACGCGCAAAACACATCTTGGCACAAAAAACATCTCATTCAGTGTGCAATACTTTTCATGCAGGAATCGTTTTTCATGCACATTTCCATGTTTTTTGCATAGCCCATGCCCTTGCTATTTTTTGAAGTTCTGATTCCATAACACATCTTGCATGAAACACCTCCCTCCACTATTTCACGCACCACACTGTTTTTCACAAACAACTCACCTATTTCACACCCAACATCCCCTTTACGTGCACCTCCTTTTTCCAAAACACATGTCTTCATTTTCCGATTTTTACACCCAAACAATTTGGAAAGCATTGGGAAATGATTCCATATTCAAAACTATTTTCTGCTTGAACTGTATGATCACTTTATATGGAAAAAATCTGAACTTCTAATGAGGATTGACAACATATTCAAACTATACTCCAATTTTTGCATAGAACAACCGGGGTTCCAACACATGGATGGTAGTAATTGTGTACCTTAACTGTGTGACATGAATAATGGGGTGCATGTTAAGGGAAACTATTAAGGATATCTCCAAGAAACCACGAAATCATGTCCCCCTTAAAATGTGGAAATAACATAACCATTGCCTAGTTGTTTAGACCGTGTGGGTGGCCTACTAGACCAAGAATCTCAGTTTTCTTTGGGAGAGATGGAACAATATGGTTGGAATGAATTTTAAAAAAACTATGTAGCCAAACCATGAACCATATAAAATTTTTATTTTCCCCCTTTTTCTCTCTCGACACAATTTCATTCCTCTGCAATTTTTCACACAATTCTACCCCCTCTATCTTTGAGGAAGAACTTGGAACCTCTACATACTCCATGGGTGTTTCTCCTTACATTTCATGGCATTTGGAGTGTCTTTAGGTGAGAATATAAGATCCAAGTATGTATAGTACTTTTTTCATCCATTTTATACAAGAGGATTAGTGTGTAATTTCCCTTCATTATTAATCTCTAAAACATTATTTTCATAGGTGTTCTTCACCACGGTGTTTGAGGGAATTATATTTTGAATCGCGTGTTTCTTTTGGAACAAAAGTTGTCTATAAATATGAGTAGGTGGTATTAAAGCATTTTCTTATTGTAGTGATGTGTTGTCTTTGTATATAGTTGTGTTAAATATCTTCCTTGAGGAGTTTTAATTTCATATCTTACAAAAATTAATTTCGACATTATATCAAGGTGTGAGACCTTTCACAGACTCCATTTGTTGGTCAACGATGATAGACCAAAACAAGTTCCACTATGGGGTATTCCAAACTTTTTGAGATGGAAGAATGAATTGGTAATGTCGTGTTAGGAAAATTATGGGAAGGAATGGGTATGAGTCAATATTCTGGCTAGTGATCATGGTTAATGGGATGATTGAAATTTTATATGCCTTCATTGTGAATAACCTAGATTGTTTTTTTAAAATGGGTTATCTTATGTTAGATAAATTTTTGATCGAGTTGTGGGGTAAAATGATGTAAATTGAAGCATTGAAGGTTAGTAACATTTTTAAAAGAGGATTTGACTGCACTGTGACTTAAAAATGGTAATTCTCATGAGATTTAAGTTGGTGATTTAAAATGAGGTGTGTTAAAATTATTTTAAAAAAATATTAATGACTGTTTAGAATTGTTGAAATTGAAAATGAAATCCAAGGTGCATGTTTTTGTTTTCATAAGGGAAAGAATAATGTTTTAAATATTTATTCAATATGATTTTAAATGAATAAATTTATTTGTTTGTTATCATGGTATTAAAAATTAATTTGATTGTGTTTTAGTTGTTAATATAGAATAATGAGTAATTTGGTATAATGTGAATGTGTTAAATTATTTATGGTTTCAAAATGGGAAATGTGATAAATGGGTTAAGGATTTTAAATGGTAATTGTGTTAAATGGTTAAATAAGCCCGTGAACATGTCATTGTGATTATTTGTGTGACTGGGGTGCTGGACGTATGCTCTACTCCGAGGTTTCTGCTAGGATAATCCTCCAGGACCCACCGATGTCACGTTTGTGTTAGGATGTCAAACCAAGGCTCTATTCACATAAAAAAGGGACCAAGGATCCTCAATTTCTGGTTAAGAAGAATTATAATTTAGAACCACCAATGACACCATGTTACAAATGTTGTACTGAGTCTCTATGATCCTAATCTTTTCTTTGTTTAGGATGGTAGATGTATATCTATGCTTGCCAATGTTTGAACATTATTATATTTATCAGACCAGGACCCATTGGTATGTCGATAAATGGTTTTTAATTAAATACATGCTTGTGATTAAATGAAAGTGATCCCTTTCACTATATATTTTAAAACAACCCATACTTTACATACCTGGTTATTACATCAGAATTGAATCATACTAATTTTAACATATAACAAAACCATGATAGGATCGTATAGGTATAGTGTCTTTAGAAACTAGGAAACACAAACAACTTGTTCATAAATAATCTTCATTGTCTCCCGTTTATTTCATCATATATAGATTCCCATTTGGCATATCCTACTTAAAACCCTTCTTCCTAACCTAGGGAATAGAAAACATACAAAAGGGTTAGCTAAAATGCCAAGAAATGGTAAACAAAAGAAATATCAATCATACCATATTCATAAGAACATAATATTTTGAAAATCTTAAAATGAAAAAGAGATCATAATATCATAACATGGGATAAATCATAGTAGTTAGATGTAATACAAATAATAATAACTTAAAACATGAAGCATTGTGGCTTACACACATAATAATAGAAAATAATTTAATATTAGTCAAGGCTCTTTTTCAAGACCGTCATTGCGGAAAAAGTCCATTACTGACGAGTTCACTCCTCGTTCCAGTCCTATATCACTGAACCGAATTAAATTATTGTTCTAGCCATGTCTATCTCATGAGATATAAATCTTTACCCAATCAATTGGAGTGAGATATATGTCCCACCCATCTCATAATGAAACCATTCTTATGTGTTCCACAAAATCATAAATCATACATCACAGCATAACCCATGTAATAAAAAAATGGGATTCTTAAACATCATGACATCATAATACAATTCATATAAGATAAAGGATTTCCTAAATATAATTCCATCATGACACAATTAAATCGATATAACAATAGGGATAGAAACAGAATCCTATATTATCTTAGATGGAAAATAATTTTGATAAAATAGTTGAACTCCATTCTTGAGGAAAATGTCCTTTCTACTTCAAAAACATTTTTCCTTTCTTAATCATGTAACGAAATTTTAATCTAAAAGAAGTGAATTAAAAATAAACTTGAAAACTTTTAAAGGAAGGTTCATGGTAATAATGTTCTAGGGAATCATAAAAATCTATTCATGTTGTATAAGTTAAAAAACATTCTTCTTGTACTTTGGCCGGAAAATTCATAAGTACCTCGTACTAAAAATGACAAAATATTCCCTTCATATCATTTACTAAAAACTCAACAATGTTTAAAACTAGATATAAATAATTTTAGGAGGATAGATATACTAGTACATATTGATGAAACATGGATATAGATGATAAATATGCCCCTGTAATTTCCAAATTATAAACAATCTCAAAAAAATTGAGATTACAAGATTTTCCCTTACCTTAGGTCTGATATGCTTTGTACGTATCTGAACCACCTGTATTATGATTTAAATAATTTCATTGACTTATTACATAGTCATATTCATTTTTATTATATCATATATGGTCATATTCTTCTCTTCTTACTAGTAATATTTCATTGCTACTTGTTATTTGGTTGTTCATTGCTTTATGTTCTTATGCATGTTTTGTCAAATAAATTCTTATTACACATTTATGTTTATAGATACCCCATTTATAGAATGGTATTAGCGTAATATATATCATATTTATTCATTAAATTCATTTATATAATCATTATTCAATTTAGATCATGTATAATGAGTTGCATCACATCGTGGAGACAATAGGCCGTACGTACACATGAGTGATGATATCATTCCCATGATCATGGAATTTATTTAAGTTTATGTATACTATTTCAGAATCAATATCAATTTAAAATAATGATATATAGTTATTCTTTACCCCATTATACCCATCCAAGTAAGGTGTGGTGAAAAATATATTACACCGCGGCGTGGAGACGGTATTTTGTACATATGCACGCGTGGTGATTTCTTTTTCCGTAGGGTGGATAGAAAGTGAAATGGGGTTATATCATACTTATAATAATATATCAGTATACAATTGATACAAATGTTATTACTTCATAATGAAACAACTAATTAATAGGAAGTATAAGAAGAAATAAATTGGAAAGAATCAGTAACAGATATTACATCTTCTTCGGCATACCTCTTTGAAACCTCCTCATAGGGCACTAAAATTGGACTTTTAAGAAGACCAGGACCTCTAGTATGTTGCTAGAAAAGTTGATAAGGGAAATGGGCAGGGGTTGTTCGAGAATGAAGGCTCAAAATGGTGTGAGGAGGAGAGGGAGGAGGTGCCCTTTTATAAGTGAGGAGAGGGGCACCTTTGGAAATCTAAAAAAATATTACATTATAATAAATTCAAACCCCAATTAAAAACCTCAAAAAATGACTCATATTCTATGACTAGATGAGATATGGTTGTAATATAATCATCCAATAAATTTTAGACAAGTTGGATTTTTTTTAAACCTTATCAACTTGATTTATCCTTATATAATCTATTTAATTTTACTTGTGGTAATAAGATTCTAAATTTTCAATTTTTTTTAATAATTACTTATATGTTGTGAATTGTCTATAATTAGATACTTTATAAAATTTTAGACCACATAAATTAAAATTTATAATATTTAAATAATTTCATGATTATTAAACAATTTTATAATATGTTATTTTTATAAAATAACAATTGTGTCAATTTATCTAGAAAATTAGTGGAGCACATTAAATATTTCATATAATATTTATTTTAATATTTTTAAAACCATTAATTTGATATTTCAATCAATAAAATAATTTCAACATCACTATTGTGTCACCTTTAATAATAATTATTTAATCCCTAAAAATTCTAAATAAATTTACATGATGTAGATAATTTTATTAGATTTCTGGAGACTATTCATGTTTCATGTTTCATGAAATTTATCACTAAATTAAAATTATTGTACTTATAATATTTAAGAGAGTGACATATTGTAACTTTCTTTAGTTTTAATAATAATTACATCATTTTTAGGATCAAAGGTATATGAAATGAATCTATTTCGACCCTTAGGTGATATGGGTCGACTTTTATTCATCCAATAGAATTTTGGCAAGTGTTAGGGTAATTTTACAATCTTATTTTTTACTCTTAATTACATGATTTAGTTTAACTGTAGTAAATAAAAATTACCGTAGTTAATATTCACAATATAAAAAAAATGTAATCTATTAACATAATTTAGACCCACTGAATCCAAATATGGAATCCATTTTTCAAAATTCAAACAAATAAGTTGCAGTAATTGATTAAAAATTAATCCCGTTGTTAATCCCGAGCCTTAATGGCCCGAAGGCCTTCATTTTTATTTTATTATGTATAATCCCCTTTTTAAGGGTTGAAGGGGAACACGTACATGACCCGTAGGCCTAAGGCACAAGGCCCGACACACACGCAATACATGACCTAAAGGCCTAGATGCGTACCATGCCCAATACTTGACCCATAGGCCCAGCACACTTGAAATTCCCCTCCCATGCTTTCTACGTCATTGATCACCTAGCTCCCCACCTTGCATTGCTGGTCAGCTAGCATTGCCCCGTATAAACGGGATTTAAAAGATATAACATTGACAATGATTGAAATGTTTTTATCTATGAATTAAATGTAAAATTAAGGATAATGACAAAAATTATATTAAATGGTAAAAATATATTCTATTTTTACTTTAAAACCATCCAATAATATATTTTAACCATACAAATTATATTGATGAAAAAGGTTTTTTTCAATTAAAAATTTGCTTATTTTTCCTATTCATCAAAATATGAAAGTTATCAGAAAAGTAACAAAATTTATCCAATGTAAATTTTTATATCTTGATTCAAAGGAATAATTTTATTTTGTAAAATTGAACTTATAATCTTCTCAAAAATTATCTTTAAAATGGGTGCGCCAACAAAAGGCAGAAAACTGCTTTTTTGAAAAAAACATAATTCTTTTATCCGAAAAATTGATCTTTTTCTCGTATCATATGTAAAATGTATTCTAATGTTATATGAAATTCAAAATGTTGTTAATACTATTTATAATGGCTACTTTATATAATATTTTAATAACATAACGTTGTTTAGTGAAAATCGATGTTGTGTAAAACACACGCTATCGAGGAAGGTTGCTCTATTGTATAACACAAGCCAAGACAATGTTGTGTGTAGTGAATGATTCCTTTGGTGTTTCGTATAACATAAGATATAAACAAAATATTTATCATAAAATCTCAGGGTATTAAATTCTACCCCCTGTAAAAAGAATATCGCCCCTGAAATTCATCACTTTGTAACAAACAGATGAGGATACCTCTCCATCGTCATATCCTCAAGTTCCCATGTATCTTATTCTAATTGGTTGTTCCTCCATAAAATATTAACCAAGCGGGTGGTCTTATTTTTTAGAACATTTTCTCTACGATCCAAAATCTCTCTCGGCTGTTCTTTATAAGAAAGATCATTCTCCAGCGGTACAACTTCTAAGCTAAGTACATGTGAATGATGAGGTATGTACTTTCTCAGGAGAGATACATTGAATAAAACATTAACATGAGAGTGATTTGGTGGAAGCTCCAATCGGTAAGCTACCTTTCAAACACGATCCAGTATCTCAAAATGACCAATATACCAAGGGCCCAGCTTACCCTTCTTTCCAAATCTCATTACTTTCCTCCAAGGAGATATTCATAGGAACACTTTATCACCCACTTCAAACTCTAGGTCTTTTCATCGGTTGTCGACATTAATTTTTTGTCAACTCTAAGAAGCTCTTATGTGTTGTTGAATGGATCTAACCTTTTCTACCATCTCATCAACATGATCAGGTCCTAATAACTTTCATTCCCCAACTTCATCCTAGCAAGTTGGAGTCCTGCCTTACATTCCATAGAGATCTTCATAAGGATCCATCTAATTATTGGAGTGAAAGCTGTTATTATAAGAAAATTCCACCAATAGTAGGTGTTGATCCCAACCACCTTCGAAATCCATAGATCAAGCTCTTAACATATCTTCTAGAGATTGAATTTTTCTCTTAGACTGACCATCTGTTTGAGGATGATAATTAGTGCTGAAACTCAACTCTGTATCTAGAGTATGCTGAAGCCTTCACCAAACCATTGAGGTAAACCTCAGATGCTGATCAGATATAATGGAAAGTGGTACTCCATGCAAACTTACCATTTCCTTCACATATATCCTAGAAAGTTGATTAAGAGAGAAATCTTCTCCAATAGTAATGAAGTGTGCCGACTTCGTAAGATGATAATCTATAACTCAGATAGCATTATTGACTTTGGATGTTTTAGGAAGTCCAGTGACAAAGTCCATAGTGATGTTTTCCCATTTCCATTCTGGTATGGGTAATGGTTGTAACATCCCCTTAGACTTCTGTCTCTTAGCATTAACTTGATGACAAACCAAGCATCGAGAGACATATTCAGCAACATCTCTTTTCATTCAATCCCACCAAAATTAATCCTTCAAGTCCCTATACATCTTCGTGCTTCCAGGAGGAATAGAGAATGAAGAACTACGGGCCTCATCCAGCAGCTCCTACTTTAATTCTTGTATGGGAAGAATACAGAAACGATTCCTAAACCTTATTATCCCACCACAATCAAGGTTGAATTCGGGAACATTTCTCACCTTCTTTTGTAACTCCACATCTTTTTTTTGCCTCTTTGATCATCACATGTACGAAGGTTTTAACATTCATTTGAGAAAGATAAGATTTTTTCCCCTTCCATTATAATTCCAAGAACCATCCTTTATAAATCCATAAATATTGGATCTTTTGTGATCCTCATCATGAATAAGCTAGCATGGCCTTGTCGACTTAATGCGTCTGCCACCTTGTTTGCTTTTCCAGGGTTATAATGAATTGATCATTTATAATCCTTAATCATCTCTAAACATCTTCTTTGGTGCATATTCAGCTCTTTTTGTGTGAAAATATACTTTAAACTTTTATGATAAGTATAAATATCACACCTTTAACCATAATGATAATGCCTCCAAATATTTAATGAAAAGATTACTACAGCTAGCTCCAAATCATGATTTGGGTAATTTTACTCATGTATTTTTAACTGTCGTGAGTCATAAGCTATCACCATATTGTCTTGCTTGAGAACACACCCCAATCCCTTCTTGGATGCATCACTATAGATCACAATCCTTTCTCCACTACAAGGCAGTGTGAGCACAAGTTCACTGGATAACCTTCTTTTCAACTCCTTGAAATTCTCATCACACTTCTCTGTCCACACGAACATAACTCCTTTTCGAGTCAACCTAGTGAGTGGATTAGATAACCTTGAAAATCATTCACCAAATGTCGATAATATCCAGCCAGACCAAGAAAACTTCAGATCTCAGTTACAGTTTTTGGTCTCAGCCATCTTTCGATAACCTGTATTTTTGCTGGATCCATAGATATCCCCTCTTTTGAGATTATATTACCCAAAAATGAAACTTTATAAATCCAAAATTCACACATAGAAAATTTTGCATAAAGCTTCTCCTTTCTCAGGGTCTTTAATACAATTGTTAGGTGATCTTCATGTTATTCCTTGCTCTTTGAATAGACAAGAATATCATCTATAAAGACTACCACAAACTGAACAAGATAGTCTCTAAAGACTCTATGCATTAGATCCATGAAGATATTAAGGGCATTAGTAAGGCCAAATGGAATCACTATAAATTCATAGTTTCCATACCTTGTACGGAAAGCCATCTTTGGTATATCCTCTTTTTTGACCCTTAATTGATAATACCATGAACGAAGATCAATCTTAGAAAAGTATTGAGCTCTTCGTAGTTGGTTAAATAATTCAACAATGTGCGGGAGAGGGTATTTTTTCTTGATAGTGATCTTGTTAAGTTCTTCATAATCAATGTTGAGTCTCATTGATCCATCATTCTTCGTAACAAATAGAATTGGTTCTCCCTAAGGTGATGCACTAGGGTGTATGAATCCCTTATCATGATTCTCCTGGAGTTGCTTCTTCAATTCCCAAAACTCAATTGGGGCCATTCTATAACCTGTCTTTGAAATGGGCATAGAACCCGGTATGAGTTCTATTAAAAACTCAACTTCACGATCAGGTGGAAGACCTGGAAATTCATCTAGAAGTACATCATAAAACTCCAAAAATGGGCATATTCTTAATTGTGATTTTCTCTCCAACCATTTGAGATAAATAAAATTCATTTATTGGAATCAAGACCCATTAGTTGGATGAAATTTCCACTTGAAGGTTATATTCATCCCTAAATTGATAGATGATAGTAGATTAATCAGTAATATTAAATGTGATTTCCATTATTTGGAAATTGATACGAGTTCTATATAAAGAAATCCAGTCCATGCCAAGAATCACATCAAATTCCACTATAGGAAGGATCAGATGATTTGTAGGAAGCACTATCCCACAAACATCAATTGGAGAAGAATTGTAAACTTTTGATGCGACTGTTGTGCCATTAGGTGTTGTCACAGGTAACTCAACATCTAATTGTTGAGGTAATACGATGATACCCTTAGAAAATTCTTCAGAAATAAAAGAGTGGGTGGATCCAAAATCAAATAAAACATTTTCTACTTTAGAGTGGATGGTAAGTGTATTTTTCACCACTTTGTTATCGTACTCAACATCGTCGATAGTAATTGAATGTGAAATTCCATTTTCATTAGCCTTAAGAGTTTGTTAATGACTATAATCATAAAAAACCATTGGATTGGGACATTGATTAGCTTAATGCCCCATTTCCTTGCACTTGTAACACTGAAGTGTAGGAGGATCATTCTGTGTATCCCTTTCTTTGTTCGCATCATTAGACATCTTCATCCCATTATTTCAACATTCAACACCCAATGACCTTCTTTTCCACACATAAAACATTTATTTGTCCAATTAATACAATTCCCACCATGTTTCTATCCAAAATTTGAGCATAAGATAAAACTCATCTTCTTTCCAGTGTGGTCTTTAGATTTTTCTTTGAATTCCATTTTCCTCTTCTTATCAAACCCATATGAATGATGGTATACTCCAATCTCTATCTCAACCTTGAGAGCACATAGAAAATTTTCCTCGTATCTAATGAATTCCATTATGGATAACAAACTTCGAAGACTTTGTTTTTAGCCACTAAAGAATCGATCGATCTTAATCTCAGGTTGGATAATAATTCCAGAATCATAACTTGCATGTCTTGTAAAATTTGATTCACAGGTACCAACTGATTCATCATCCTTTTCCTTTATTTCAAGAAACACCTTCTCCATCCTTGTTCAAAGAATACGAGGGAAGTACTTATTGAAAAATAATTCTTGAACTCATCCCATTCCATGGACTCAATTTTGTCTCTCTGAATCGTATTCTTGATAATATCCCACCATTGATCAGATTCACCTTCCAAACGATATACTAATAAGATGACTTTATCATGTTCATAAAATTTTAGGACAGGAAATATCTTTTTAGTGGTACTAATCCATTGTTTAGCCACTAATGGATCAGAAGACCCTCTGAATGAAGGTGGACGCTGCCTCATTAATAATTCAATAGTATTTTTCTCTTTCATTTGCTCATTTGGAAGTCCTGCATGATTAATAGCTTGATAAAGTTTTGTGAGCATGGCTACAAGATTTTTCATTCAAGCTCCCATAACGTTTGGTTTCTCAGGGGGACAATCATTGCATTGCCCGTCGCATTCAACATGAACATGGTTTCTTCGGGTTCCAGCCGTTGACTAAAACCAAGAAGCATAGTGTGAGAAACACTGATCATAATAGGGAAACCACATAATCAAGATTAAAATTTCACAATTTTGGTCTTATAATAGGTTTTTCATGGACATTTGTAAAACACTAATATTATGTTCTATTTTTAAACATATCCTTAGATTTCTTACTAAGGCTTTCACGTCCTAGTTTCCAAAGGTTGATTATAACTTTCCTCTGATACCAACTATAACGGCCCATACTTCACATACATGGTTATTACATCATAATTGACTCATACTTATTAAAAAATATAACAAAACAATGATAGGACCATATAGGTATAGTGTCTATAGAAATTGGGAAACCTAAACAACTGGTTCATAACTCATCTATATTTTCGGCCGTTTATTTCATCATATCTAGAGTCCCTTTTGGAATATCATACTTGATACCCTTCTTCATAACCTGGGGAAAAGAAAACATACAAAAGGGTGAGCTCAAATTCTCCGTAAGGTTAAACAAAAGAAATATCAATCATATCATATTCATAAGAACATAACATTTTGAAAATATTAACCTGAAAAATAGATCATAATATCATAACATTGGATAAATCATAGTAGTGAGATTAAATCCCAATAATCATAACATAAAACATGAAACTTTGTGTCATGCACACATTATCATAGATAATAATTTCATATTAGTCAAGGTTCTTTTCTAAGACCATCGTAGTAAGACAATGTCCATTACTGAACAGAGTTCACTCCTCATTCCAGTCATGTATCACTGAACCGGATTAACTTGTCGTTCCATCCCTATCTATCTCATGAGATATAAATCTTTACCCAATGCATTGGAGGGAGATATAGGTCCCACCCATATCATAATGAAACCATTCTTATGTGTGCCACAAAATCATAAATCATACATCATAGCATAACCAATGTAATAAAAAAATGGGATTCTTAAACATCGTGACATCATAAAAAATTCATATAAGATAAAGGATTTCATAAAAATAATTCCATCACAACATAATAAAATCAATGTATTAATTGGGATAGAAACTGAACCCTATATTATCTTAGATGGAAAATAATTTTAATAAAACAGTTGAACTCCATTCTTCAGGAAAATATCCTTTTTGCTTCAAAAACATTTTTCTTTTCTCAATATTATCATAGCATTTAAAACTAAAAGAAGTTAATTAAAAATAAACATGAAAACAATTAATGTAATATTCATGGAAATAATGTTTAATGGAATCAGAAAAATACATTCATCGTGTATAAGTTAAAAAAACATTTTTCTTGTACTTTGGATGGAAAAGTCAAAAAGTACCTCGTACAACAAATGACTAAAGATTCATTTCATATTTTTTACTAAAAACTCAGAAAAGAGTAAAATTGGATATAGAAAATTGTAGGAGGATAGAAATAATATCAAATATTTTTGAAATATGGATGTGGATGATAAATATTCCCCAGTAATTACCGAAGTATAAACAACCTCGGATAAAAATTGAGACTGTGAGATTTTCCCTTACCTTAGGTCTGATATGCTTTGAACGTATAAAAAGCTCGTTTATAATGATTTAAATAATTTCATTGACTTATTAAAGAATCATATTCATTTTTATGATATCATACATGGTTATATTTTTATCTTCTTATCAGTAATATTTGATAACTACTTGTTATTCGCGTGTTCATTGCTTTATGTTCTTATGCATGTTTTTTCGAATAAATTCCCATTCTTCTTTTTAGGATATAGATACCTCATTTACAGAATGGTATTAGTGTAATATATATCATATTTATTCATTCAATTCATTTATATAATCATTATTCAATGAAGATCATGTAGAATGAGTCGCATCACATTGTGGAGACGGTAGGCCATACCTACGCACGAGCGATGATATCATTCCCATGATCATAGAATTGTATTTAAGTGTATGTATACTATTTTAGAATCAATATCACATTAAAATAATCATATATAGTTATTATTTACACCATTATACCCATCTAGGTAAGGTGGTGGTGGAAAACATATTACACCACGATGTGGAGACGGTATTCTGTACGTACGTACACGCGGTGATATCGTTTTCTGTAGGATGGATAGAAGGTGAAATATGTTTGTTTCATATTTATAATAACATATCAGTATATTATTAATACTTATGTTATTACTTCATAATGAAACAACTAAATAAGAGGATTTATAAGTATAAATAAACAGGAACGAATCGGTAACAGATATTACCTCTTCATCGACACGCCTCTTTGAAACCTCCTATTAGGGCACTAAAATTTGTCTTTGAAGAAGACCAGGTCCTCTAATATGTTTCTAAAATAGTTGATAAGGGAAATGGTCAGGTTTTGGCCGAGATTGATGGATCAAAATGGTGTGAGGAGGATAGGGAGGAGGTGCCCTTTTATAAGGAAGGAGAGGGGCTCCTTTGGAAATCTAAAAAAATATTAATTTATAATAAATTATAAACCCACATAAAAACCACCAAAAATGAGTCATATTAAAAAAAAATATGATATAGGGTTTTAGTATCGTCATCCAAAAAAATTTATACATGCTGGAAATTTATTTTAAACCTTATCAACTTGATTTATCTTTATTTAATCTATTTAATTTTATTTGTTGTAATAACATTTTAAACTTTAAATTTTTATAAATAATTACATATATGTTGTTACTTTCCAATAATTAGATACTTTATGACATTTTAGACTATATAAATTAAATTTTATAATTTTTTTAAAAAAATTAGGATTTTAAACAATTTTATAATATGTATTTTTTATAAAATAACAATAGTGTCAATTTTGACACTATTCATTTATTTAAATTTAAATAAAATCTACATAGAGGAAATATTCAAACAAAAAGATTCAATGGATTCATAACATTTAATATTTTTCTATAAAATTAGTGGAGTACATAAAATAGTTCATATAATATTTATTTTAATATTTTTAAAACCATTTATTTGATATTTCAATCAATAAATTAATTTCAACGTCACTATTGTGTCACATTTAATAATAATTATTTAATCTATAAAAATTCTAAATAAATTTTCAATATGTAGATAATTTTATTATATTTCTGTATACTACTCATGTTCAATGTTTCATGAAGTTTATTACTAAATTAAATTATTATACTTATAAGATTTAAGGGATTGGCATGTTGTCAATTTCTTTAGTTTTAATAATAATTACATCTTTTTCATGGTAAAAGGTCCATGAAATGAATCTATTCCGACCCTCAGGTGATATGGGTAGAATTGTTTTCATCCAATAGAATTTTGGAAAGAGTTAGGTTAATTTTACAATCTTATTTTTACACTTAATTACCTGATTTACCTTAAACTATAGTAAATAAAAATTACCATAGTTAATATTCATAATACTAAAAAAAGTAACCTATTAACATAATTTAGACCCACTGAGTCCAAATATGGAATCTATTTTTCAGAATTCAAAACACATAATTTGCAGTAATTAATTTAAAATTAATCCCGTTGTTAAGCAATCATGTTTAAAAAGTTAAAAATTGCCAAATATTGGAATGTTATTATCTATGAATTCAATGTTACATTAATTTAACATTAATGTTAAAAACATAAATTATATTAACTGGTAAAAATATATTCTATTTATATTTTAAAACTATTCAATAATATATTTTAACCATATAAATTATTTTGATGAAAAAAGTTGTTTTCAATTAAAAATTTGCGTATTTTTATTATTCATAAAAATATGAAAGTTATCAGAAAAGTATCAAAATTTATCCAATGTAAATTTTTATACCTTGATTCAAAGGAATAATTTTATTTTTTAAAATTTTACTTACAAACTTGTCAAATATTATTTTAAAATGGGTGCGCCATCAGAAGGTGGAAAACTGCATTTTTAAAAAATAATAATTCTTTTATCCAAAAAATTGATTTTTTTTCGTATCATATGTAAAATGAATTCTAATGTTATATAAAATTAAAAATGTTTTTAATAATATTTATAAAGGCTAATTTATAAAATATTTTAAAAACATATCGATGTTTAGTGAAACTCGATATTGCTTAAAACACAGGCTATCGAGGAAAGTTGCTCTTGCGTATAACGCAAGTCTTGCCAATGTTGTGTGTATTGAAAGATTCCTTCGGTGTTGCGAATAACATAAGAAATAAAAGGAATATTTATCATAAAATCTCATGGTGTTATAGATTTGGAACCTGGGGTGACTATATCTAGTTTAGTTAGTCTGTTGAGAATTTAAAACATACAGAATAAAATGGTTACTTGATAAATTCTTAAATGTAAGATATATATATTGATTTTATTGAATTTTTTATATCTTTAAATCAATTTAAATGTATACACATTTTTATAGAATGTTAATTTAATTAGACATCACTTGTTATGGACTACTGAGTTGTGCTCACACCCTACATTCCTCACAATGGAACTTGGGTACCCAAGCATATGCTAATTATTTTCATATAGATGTTTTAGGAGATAGAAATGGGGTATGGTTCATGAATGGTCTATTTGTTTGGATAAATGTTTTCTATGACTAGGTTGGGACTCGGGACTATGTTCGGGATCTTTTTAGTAGTTTTGGTTTTAGACATTTATTTGTAGGACTGTCTAACATGTACAATATACATATCACTATTGTATCTTATTTCTATTTGGTTATTATGGAAACATGTACTATGTTTTCCATTTATTGTTTCAAAATGTTTTTTAAATACATTGGTATTATTTATGTTGTGGTAATAATCTGATAAGTGGGTATAATATCCCCAACATATCCCTTTTGACCCACACTACTAGTTAGAAACCTCATAAATTAGGGGTGGCATGCTTGATGTCATTGGATTCCACAGCTTGGTGCACTGTGTATAATTAGTAATAGGATGGGTATGTTACATAGATATATATGCCAAATTAAAGTACCATTCACAAGACAATTCATAATCCATCGTGACGTAGTCTCCAAACCCCTATGAAAATATGGACCATATCTCTACTGGTCACCATTATCACTATATAACCTCATGGATGAAGTAAAGGAACCATACCCATGTAGTGTGTTCCCATTCACTAACCCTGGAATAATAATATCTATAAAATCTTTAAGGGAAGGTAGGGTGACTTATACATCCCAGTATGTTCTCACCATGTATTCCATAATAAATTCAATAACAATAAAAGTATTTTTTTCTTTCAATTTCACTAAAACAATACACGGAGGAAAATTTACATATTTTAAATAAATACATGATTTTAAATAAACAGATAGAATTCCGGTAAATAATAAGGTTAAATGAACATTTAATATAAGATATTTATATAAAGAAGTGTTCATGACTAAATCAATTCTATAGACACTGGAATGAAAAATCAAGTAAAACCAAGCACCATGGTTAAATTCCCTAAGTTATATTAGTTCTTGATTCTCTAATACTCACACTAATAAGTAATAAATCATGGATATAGTATGTGTGTACACGTCCCTTGGATCAATCCAACAAGAATAATCAATCAACATCACATCATATACTATCCAGAAAACAAGTATTAATTTGAGTTGTCATCATTAACCCATTTTTATGGATTAAGAGTTGCCGAATTCTTGTTATAATCTCCCACTAAATACTCTAGATCACATGTTCTTCAATCAATCAGTTAGTTATTTTTGGTAAATATAATCCATTTAAAATCAATTCACCATTCATGGTTCAAATTCCAAATTTAATGTTCAACATGCATTTTTAGTTTCAAAACCAAATCATGGGACTTTCTCAAATTCATGCCATCCAAATTTTCTTTCATTTTAAACTAATATTTATCATGAATCAACATCAAATAATATCTCATTTAAAGTATTTCCTTGCTAAAAATATTCCCAAAAATTTAAATTCCATTAAAATTAAAGGTTTTCCAAAAATTTAATTCAGTTTTAATATAACTTCTATTCTCCTAAAATCATTTTTTTATAAATCAGTTGAAAAATTATTTAAATACAATATATCATTTTTAGGGTTTCAGTTTTAGTGTTAATCCTTATTTATCTACAAACCTATAATCACGTGATCAATAAAATCATCACATGCATTATGATACACCAAAGGAGAATGAATTAGAAGGAGAACAAGGAACCCATACTAGAATTAGGATGCATGAAAACATAATCAATTAATAAAATATGTAATTTGTCGATAATGTGAGGATTCACTTATCTCACAAAGGGAGTGAATTATGGGATATAGAAAACTCTAATCAAGAGATAAAACAAATACCATATTAAGATTGATATCTTATACCAAAACATCAGTTTGTAAGGGGAGAGGATTGAGTAGCCAAGAAATCCCTTAGAGAGAATCAACAATTTGTGGAAAATGATTAGGATATATGGAACTTAAATAGGTTAATATGTGGGGTCCCATGATTATAATTAAAACTTTTTGGGGATTAAAAACCTATGCACATTTTTTTGTTTGGGAAAGATATTAAGTAGTTACGGTCCTCCCTAGTCACGAACCCTTATTAAACTTCTAAAAATTGTTCATAGTTTGTCTATATTGTTAATTTTACCATTTTCAAACCATCAAATTTTCCATGTCCGTGGGTACATGGTTTGAAGGGTGAGGACGCATGGTTTGTTCAAACTGTCTTCCCCGCAGAGAATCTTTATAAAGAATATAGTTTGATGGGACAAAATTCACAGGATTCTCTAATTGTGTTACAATTATTAAGAGTCCCCAAAACATAAAATATTTATAAAATTCCACAAAAACACCTTGGAACAATTTCCCATAAATGTATGATCAAAAAACGTGTAAAACATTCTAAAAACCAAATAATAAGATGTTCCAAATATGATATTATATAATTTTAGTATAACTTTTATAGTATAAGATTAATATAAATTAAATTTTATTAACTTTTTATATAAGATTCAATAATAGGTATATGGAAAATATAAAATCAAAATAGGCCAACGAAGTTGTTACTTACTATCTAGAAACATTACCTACTTTAAAAACATTATTTGGTATTAAATGATTTAGGGATCTATACAGAGACTAGGGGATTACAAATGTGGGATATTATTTTTGTGGAGATTATTTAGGTATATATATGTAAGGATACCAATGTAAAGATGTGGGTTTAGGTGGGTCAATGATGATTCCTTTTTTAAATAATTTTGAGTGTAATATTCACAAATACACATTCATTATTGTGTGAGGAATATAATATTATTCGAAAATTAGCTATAATTGGGAAAATAAAATATTGGAGTCAATACAGCCCTCATAAATACAATTATTTGATAATTTTGAGAGATATATTATCACCATTATCATTAATTTACTATTTTACCTCATTTAACCACTTATCGAGGCATCTCCCCTTTGACATCGTTGATATATTAATTTAAAAAAAAATAAATAATGATTCCTTTTTTAAAATTTTTAAAATTATAATTTAACTTATTAAATAGATTTTATTGAATTCCATTTCTATAGGTAACTAAAATTAATTTAATGAAAAAATTATAACACATTAATGGAAATTTTTAGAAATAAAATATCTTTTTTAATCATTATATGCACTTATTATAATTTATTACTGTGTAATAATTAGTATATAAATACCCATATGTTCCATACTATATATAAATTGTCAATTTTATTAAAATTGAACTTTAAAAGTGATTTTTATTATTTATTATGATAAAAGTAAAATATATATAAAAAATGAAATCCTTAAAAAAATTACTCCATGCCATTAAATGGTTTTATTCATAACTATTAATTATTTATCCATTATTTAAATTTCATTATATCATTTTTTCAAAATGAGGCTTTTAATTTTATAAATAAATTTAATTGAAATAAAAATGAGTAAAAATACATATAATATTAATAGTAATAAAAAAATATAGGGTTACAAAATATTTTTAGTTATATAAAAAATTACAAGTTTTCATACACCTAATTTATAATTAAAAAACCCCTCAAAATCTTTGTATGGTCCCCACTAAGGAGATTTGAAATGGTTGTAGTTGTGGGTGGTGATTTTGCTCGCACAAATCAATTAGTTATTTCCACATGCATTAACTTCTCTCATAGATTATCTTCTAAAGCCATACGGGTTAGAATTCATTTTCTACATGGTCATGGGAAAATCTTGGTGATTATACCTCATTCAAAACATAATGAAAATGAACCTCATGTGGAAGTATTCATCCACTTACATATTTTCTCTCTTTAAACATTAATTTCGTAATATGTTTACTTCGATTTATACCCAAAACATTAACAGTTATAAATAAAATGGTCACATTTTTTGAGAATATTTATTGAATATCAAACATTATATTTTTATCTATGTAATAACATAACTTATCACATTAATTACAAATACATTTTTTGAGTTCATAATCATAATAACCACATATTTATGCAATGACCGTCTATAAACAATGTCTATGTAAGGACCAAATTTTTTATTCCAATACATTTCTATAAACACTTCTCTAAAATCACTCACCTTTTTTCATCAACAATTATTTAAATATTATCATTATATTTCTAATTTTTTTTTAACTCTTCCTGTAGTTATTATCAATGGTATGATCTTCATGGGAGATCTATATGATCAATATTTTAATATTGTTGTATTTATATTTACTAATGGTTTAATTGCATTTATAATTTTTAGTATTACATTTTTTATGAAAAGTGATGACATGAATTGGTTTCCCAATTCATGCCCTCAAGGTAATTTATTAAAACAAAAAGAGTTTCGGTACAGACATGATGTGTAAAGGGTTTACACCAGCAGGAATCGATCTGGGGTACACAATGTAAAAACTCAAACATACCAAAGGCAAACTTTGAGGCCAGAATATATTGGATCCTCTTGAAAGCAGGCTTCCTTCATTGGTCATCCAATGCAGGCTTACATCATTGTTTTCCATTGCAAGGCTTGTGGAGCATCCAAACAGCATGGATAGAGGTTTTCCCTCCAATCCAGGTCATCATGAACATCCGGGATGATCAAGCTGAAAGAACCCTCAAGAGTAGATTCAGAATTATAGCAAAAATAGGAAAATAAAAACACGACAAGACACCCTTGCCCAGTCCAGACCAAAACATGTAACCATCCAGAGTCAATGCCAGAAGAAGCTCCAAGAGCAGCTTCTAATACACCACTTCAAGAGATGAACCAGGATCAATATATTTAGTATAGAAAGGTTTCATGTTCCTCTCTAATCAGAGACATTATTCACATCCAGAATTCATTAAGCATTAAAGGAGAAAGTATCAATTCTTCTTTCCAGTGAAAACATCATCATGGATTTGGACATCAGTTCCAACCAACATGTCATCCATCTTTAGTAATCATTAGACTTCAAACAGAAATTCAGCATCATCAGAAATCATTAAAATAGAACCATCAAACCCCTGTTGATTGAGATCATCCAAAATAGGGTGCCTCAAGGCCAAACTTCTTTGGAAAACAACTCCCAGCCCAAGCGAGGAAGTGCGGGACACCAGTCTTAAGCATCAAAAGAAGGAAATCAGAGGCAATTCATTGCCATGGGATGTCCTTGAAAATAAAATCAGGATTTTGTTTAAATTTTTCCACCAAATTCATGAACATTAGCTTTCTGATTTTGAGGTAGGAATTCCCAAAGATATCTCAATTCTTGTATCTTTGAAAAACTATTTCATCCTGCTCCACCATCCAAGCTTCCAATTCATCATTGAGATCCTCAGTATACTAATAAGGATCCCTCTCCACAGGGTCACCATCTTCAATGTCTGTAGAGTCGTTTATGTTTCCTTCATCAGGGGGTGTTAGGTGTTGTTCTGCAACCACCAGATGTGGTGGAAGCACTGTTTGTTCTCTTCGAGAGGCCTCAAGGGATATAGTGACAATTTTCCTCTCAAGGTTAGAGTAATCCTTATGTCTCTGAGTCTTTTTGGCACTCAGTGTAATGTACCCATCTGCATCAATCATTTATTTTTTACCTTTTTTTGCACTCGATTTTAAATAGGCTTCCTCGGTCATGTAAGCTGGATCATAATCATCATGTGTGGAAGTAAAAGAATCTTAGTGGGCATTCCTGTCCTCCTCATTCATGGTTTGTGAAACATTTGTGATAGAAAGTTTCTCAGGAATGCTGAGGGGCCTCTTATCCTCATCAAGAGGCTGAACGTTGTGGGGTAGAAGCCACAACTCTAGAAGATTCATGAACATGGGCAGAGGGTCAAACATCCTTAATACCAGAGTGATCAGTAGGAGAAAAATACCCTCTAACCCCAAAATTGGGGTCAGAGGTGCAAGGTGTATCAGTGGGTACTCCAGCTTGAGTCTTTTTAAAGTCCTCCTTTGGCCTTGAAACTTTTTCCATCCAAAGCGATTTAACCCTAGGAGGATGGGGATCTGAATTTTTTTTCACAATCTCTATTAAGATTCCCAATTATAGAACATATATTACAAAAAATAAGGAAGATTCTCAAAAAAAACTTCCAGAATAAACCCATTGTCACCATTTTCAATCCAAAATCTAGATGGAAGCTTCTTTGACACATCTACTTCAGTACAAAAATCGAGCAGCCGAAGGTTTTGACAAATGCATTGTTGCATAATCCATCCTAATAAGAGTTTTGAAGAATCTATAAATTGCAAATAAATCATTTATTTTGAAGAGATGAATTGGTAAACTAGGGAATCTAAGACAAATGGGAGAAATTGGGGGTTCTATGCTGGGGACATAATTTGGAGACCACTTAACCACTTTCATAAAAGATCTCCCAAAGGTCTAGGAGTCATGCATCCAGAATCTATAATTATCCTTATCCGAGGAGAATCGAAACAATACATTCCAAGAATTTAATAATCCAACCATGAAATCGACAAATCCATTTCGTTCTAGAGTTTTGTGAACAAAAAGAAGCGAGGGGCATTGCCTGTAGAACTATCCAACAAGGGAAAATTGAAGGTATGAAGTAAGAGAGTTACCTCACTCTTAATAAAAGAAATAGCATCGAGTCCCCAGTGTTTAAAATCATTCAAAGAAAATGAACAATCATTCATGAGCTCATTGAATGATTCTCGACCTGCTACCACATATGCGAAGGACCTTTTGTCCTGCTTCCGTTCAAATCTAGGGTTTCCCCCCGGATGACCCTCGAAGTTCGACGCCCCAGCTTTCTCCATCCTTAATCTTCTTTAGTACTACATTGAATTTATTTAATTTTAATTTATTAACGTGACAAAACCACATCAATTATGAATAGTATATTTTATATGTTTGGGTTATTTTGAAGTTCTTTTGTGTTTCTTTTGTTTTTGAGAGTTTTAATAGTCCCTTGGGAGTTAAAGTTATAAACAAAAATAGGTCATTTAGTGATAGGGATCCCATTATATTACCCAACTTAATTTAGTTTTTTTGGTATTTTTGAGCTTGTGAATGCTCATGAGGGGAGTAGGGGTGTTTCACTACAATACAGTCTATATAATGTGGCTGTAAGTTAGATGTAGTGCATTACATCACAAATGGGATGTGTCACATCCCACAATATCCAAGGTAGTTAGGTTTATTTAAGTGATATTTTCCATAATATGATGATGTGACTTCATTTCCCAATAATGAAAAATAAATAACACCATAATTATATATATATATTAGGTGTGGTTAGTATCACTATGACTAAGGGAGGTTATGTTGTAATGCCTGTTTAGGGAAGGTGTGTCATGCTACATCCTAGATTTCACATTTTGACTCACTAGTGAATAGTTTTAAGTCTTTTTTTGTCCTCTCTCAAATAAAATATATATTTTTTAAATAATTAGTGGTATCCATCTTCTTATTCATAAATTCCAAACCCCACATCTTCAATTTTCTAAATGATTGGAAGGTAGGCCGCTTCTACCTTCCATACTTCTCCTTCCTATCTAATTTCCAGAGTATTTTATGTTCTTCCATTATTTTGTAGTGATCATATTGTAAAACATTTGGGCATAAAGATTATATAATAATTGGGATTTGGATTATTATGGTTGATAAAGGACATTTCATGTTATAGTTTTCATTCACTTTCAAAAGATACTAGTTACAACTCCTTTCTCTGGATTTGGGAAGGATTCATTATAGACCTCATTTGTTATGCATGTCATGTGATTCATGGGATTTTATAAATTCTTTTAATTCATAGTTATACATATATGTTGAATCATAGTTAGTTGATGTAATTGTTTTAATTAATCTTCATCATAGAATAAAGAGAATTTTCTAGTTTTCATTATATTGACTTCTAATGTAAATGGTTATGTATGAAAAAAATTTACTTTTAAATATCATGGTTGGATCCTCCAAGTGAATTCAATAATTTTAAATAATTTTTTACACTCTCAAAATTCTCAGTGGGAGATGATTGGGTTTTATGGAATGGTTTTAATATATTATGGTGGTTTAAGTATTTTAAAAAATATACAATATTATTTATTGAATAATTTATTTTATGGGTAGCTACCATGACATTGTTTTTAAAAGTTGCTTCATATAAGGCTTTTTAGGAAGGGAAAATGGATTATCATTTTTAGTTGATTTTAAATGCTTGTTCCAAACATTATACAATATTTTAACATGATATAATTGATATACATAGTTTATCCCTTTGTTATTATTATATTCATGGTCACACCTTTGGAAATAGATTATTATTTTTTGATTCTTGATCTTATGAGAAAGGGTTTGTTTCATATAATTGTTTCAGATGTGTGATGAGTTTTATTTGAAATATTTTGTTCCCTGTTTTTTGTGAAGATTTTGTGTAATTATTTTTTTCTCACTTCCACTTGAGATATATAATGAGATCCTAAGGTAGATAAATGGATATTCTAGAAGCCTGTTACACTATCTTGTGGTCTTAAAATAGGCATGTTTAATATGAAATGTTCTCCCTACTAGGTGTTGGAAAATGGATTTTCTTAAAATGATAATTTTAATGGGAATTTATTTTTTCCTTGATACAAATATTCTCTTAGTGTTCTAACAATTAGGTTAAACGTTATTTCATCCTATAGGCTATTGGGGTAATAGTGATTCATAGTTCCCCCTGATAATTGTTTAGTGGATCCCATTCTAACCCTCGTTCATACCACTTATCCCTTAATTTAGTGAGATGAACCCATTATTTTTTGTTTTTTGTTTTTATTTTTTTCCATTATAATTTAAGTAATTGTTGTATTTTCTTAAATTTTATAATTGGTTTTGATTTAATTTAAAATTTAATTATAGGTTTCATTGGAATGTTTCTTTTTAAAAGAAATATTTTTTATTTGTTTGATAAGTAAGGTGCATAGAATGTTTTGAAAATAGGGAGAATGTTTTAGATTCAGTTTCATAAATATTAAAATCCCATTTTTCATGTATTAAATTTTCTTCTTTGAATGTGATGTTCCTAAGATTGTTTTTGGAAAAAAGGGTGATTTTTTATAAAAAATAAAGCAAGTGAGTTTTTTCATTATTATATTTTATTTGGAAAGGAGAAATTAAAATATTATTTTAAAATATAAATTATAATATATATATGTTTGTAACTCCACAGTATCATTGGTGTAACACCCCAAGCTTCCACGGTACGTTTCCCTTCGAATAATGCGATAGCGTGTGTTGTACGCAACCTCGAGTTCTAACACACACCACAACTAATTAAACTAGCCGTTGTGAATAGTAATACCTACTCTTTTAAATCATATATATTTTATATTTCAAAATAGACTTCATTTATGGATTCGGAATATCGAAATTAGCCTAGGGTGAAATTTTGGTACTTTTTGGATAACTTTTATATTTTGATGAATAGTGAAAATTACTAAATTTTAATTAAAAACAACTTTTTTAATCAAAATAATTAATATTGATAAATTATGAATTTGAGTGTTTTTAAAGTATATTTAGAATATATTTTTACCATTTCATTTAATTTTTGTCATTGGACATAATTTCACAATTAAACCAGACATAAACAAGTGTCAATCTTTTGATAGTTATTATCTCTTAAAAACACGCTTTTTATTTTAACAACGGGAATTAATTTTAAATTAATTTCTGCCACTTATGTGTTTGGAATTTGGAAAAATGGATTAAATATTTGGAATCAGGATGTCCAAATTATGTAAATAGGTAACTTTTATTTTTACACAGTTTGAATAATTACTGCGGTAAATATTTTATTTACCATGGTTAAAGGGTAAACCCGGTAAATAAGGGTTAAAAAATAATATTATAATAATACAAAATTACCCTAAAACGTGTTCTAACCTTATTGGTGGACACATACCCGACCATGGGCATCCTTGGGTCGATTTGGGGACCCCTTGGAGCCACTTGTATGTGGTAGGGACACATTATATTAATAAAGTTAAAATAAAAATAAAAATGGCATAAGCTTACATCTTTTAGAAGAACAATTTTTACTTAGGGTTATACATGTTGTATTTTCGATTATAAATATTAATTAGAAAGCTAAAAATATTTCCTACATAATTATATTTTATTTATAATTTTTAGACATCACATAATTTAAATTATTAATGACACAATAATGATGAAATGTTTACCTCATTAATAAATCATTTAAATAAATAAGATTATAATGATTAAAATATTATCTAAAACCTATACGATTCTTATTGGCTGATGTTATTTAGAATATGAGTCATCTTATCTTCGACCTCAATGATTTTTGGACCATTATAAACCGAATATAATTATATTATAAAGTAATACTTTCACTCTTTCCTAAAGAGCCCCTCCTCTCCCTTATAAAAGGAGACCACTTCTACTCATTCCTCACACCTCTCAAGCCACCTGGCTCGTCCAAACACTGCCCAAATAATCTCCCCACATCCCTCACTACAACCTAAGGGCCTTAGTTTGATCATAAAGCCAACCTAAGGAGCCCTTTTGATCAAATCAAAGGGAAGAAACCGAAGAAGAGGTAATGATTTCACCACCCTTTTCCAAGTTCATTTCTTCTTCCACTCCTTCTTCCTTTGTTGTTACCATTATCAAATAAGAAATCCAGTATCATTTATATACTGTGATGTTATTATAAATATGGTACAACCATATTCAGTATTCTATCCACCCTTTGAATAACATGTCACCATATGTGCGTACGTACGGCTTACCGTCTCCACGTCGTGGGGTAATTGTTATTCAATATAATATTATTTGGATGGGTATAATAATGATGTGTAACTCATGTAAATAATAAATATAACATGTCAATGATTCTGTATATATGATATATCATCCATTTATATATTATTTTAATATCAAAAGAATGATATTATCGCTCGTGCGTACGTAGGGACTACCGTCTCCACGAACGCGATGAGATTCATTCTCCATCGTAACCATTAAATTATAATTATCATTTGATGATTTAAAAATGATGTTTAAGGACTTGAAATCATTCTGGATATGAATAGTATACAACCTATCCTTTACAAACATGTCTTACATAACAAAACTTATGAAAGAAAACAAGTAAGTTAACACCCGAAACAACGATAATACTAAGATATTATTATCAAATCAATATTAAAAGATCATATATGATATCATATTAATGTATATGATTCTTGTATAATTTAATATCAATTATTTCACCATTATACAGGAGGTTAACCTAACCCAACCAAGGAAAAGTACAAGGTAAGGGTTTATTTCGCAATCTCTTCATTATCCGAGGTTGTTTATACATAATTATCTACTAGGACCTCGTTATCATCCACGTCCATGATTCTTCAAAATGTATTTCAAAACATTTTTAATATGGGTTAAAGTCATTTATACCCTTGTTTGACTTTTTATAAGAGGTTTATAAGGGAATCCTTCTGACGTTTTCCAAACAAGGTTCTTTTTAACCTTTTCGACATAAATAAGATAAGAATGTTTTTTTAACTTATACGGCGGGTGCGGTTATTTTCCGCCGTTATAAAATCGTCAAATCTTTCCTTACAAGCGTATAAGAATATTTTCCAGAAAATGTTTTATTTTATATGGATCTTAAATGATTTCAAAAATAGAAAGAGATATTTCTCTAAAGAGTGTTTTTATTTCATCTATGTCAACATCCTTTGATGGATTTTACGCTTATTTGAAGTTGACTTATTATGATTCAAAACTTCTATATTGTATTGAAGGTTTTGTGACATGTTTGACTGTGGATGTGCTATTTTTATACCATTCATAGTTTATGGTGAAAGTATTGACATTTCGTATGTTAGTTTTAATACGAATGTTTATGTTATGTTTAAACCTTTTCATATGGGAATGCATTGGACTTAATATGTGACGGGTGGAGCCTGCTATAGCTCCTCGATGCATTGGTAGGTCTCATGAGACAAACTAGTGTCTTGGCACAAGGCCTTGACAAAATATTATTTGTAGTCTTGGCACGAGGCCTTGGCTATGTGGTTATGATAGTCTGGCATTATGAATTCCATCATTATGAAAGTGGTTAGTGATTTTGCATGTGATCATTCGATTTGTAGAAAATCCATGTGAATGAGTAAATGGCATTATTTCATTTTATTTATGCCATACAAAGTTGAAAGTTCAAGTTTAAAAGGCTTTTGTTTTAGTTATACATTGCCTTAAATGTTTATTCTTATTTATGAATGTTTCCACTATATTGTTATCCTTACTGGGCATTTGAGCTCACCCCTTTTCTATGTTTTATTTTTCCCAGGAAGTGAAGAAGTAAATTATGAATGATCTGCAGGGATATTATGAGGGTTTAATAGTGTGGACTATGGATACAATATGTTGTTGTAGTAGTTTTTTTTATTTTGATGATGTAATGTAAAACTTATGAATATATCTAGTGTTTCCAAGGCTATTAAACCAATCGGTCTTTCGAGATTTGATCTTTCTTGTGATCATGCCAATGTTATGTAATTAATGCACCGACTCTAGGTAACTGGGGTCGGGGCGTTACAGTTGGTATTAGAGGAAGTTTAGTACAAATCTTGGAATCTAGATTTAGGTAAACTCTGATTAGAGAACGTAGACCTAAGATTAACTTTGAGGATTAGTATTGAAGAACTTCCTAGAATTTTGGTATTGTAGAGATTTTGTGAGTTTTCCGAGCAATACATCCCTGTCTGGATACGAGCAGGTAGAGGCGGCTCTGGCATTGATGTACCTAGGGGTAAAACCCGAAAACACCGCTTTGAGCTAGACTCGAACGGGAACTGGTGCACGACAACGGGCCTTGCTGCACTCTTGGTTACGACACTCCCGGGGGATATGCTTAGGATAACTCTCATTTTCTTTACAAATCATTATGAAGGGTTTATGAGTATATAATTCCTCAAAGAAAACATTTTTATGATTATGGATTATATCCATAAATAGTTCAATTTATGTTAAGTGTTTTATAAGTATGGGATTATGTATTTTAATTCATAAACTGATCTAGTTTATGCCATTGTTTAGAAATGGCGCCTATTGGAAGAAATGGAAATCGTATCAATGAACGCACTCCATGTAGGGATTGCCCTCCTACTCAAGATAATTATAGTGGGGCTGGTGATGCAACTGGTGCCGATCAGCTAATCACCATACTGGGACAACTTACTCAGGTTATGAATAATAACCTTACCCGTATGGAGCACCCTGATCCGCAGCGTGGAGGATCAATGTTAGACCGATTCATGAGTCAACAACCACCAACGTTCAATGGGAGTACAAATCCCTTAGTAACTGAGCAATGGATAAATTCCCTATAGAAAATATTTCAGGCTTTGGGGAGCAGTAAAAGGGAGAAAGTTATCATGGCAGTTTACCGCCTCACTGGAGATGCTGATCAATGGTGGTCATTGATTCAAAACATGAAGGAAGATGATGAAGTATCAAATATGGAATGGTGGGAGTTCACAGATCTGTTTTTAGAAAAATACTTCCCTCGCGACCATCGAGCAGATATGGAAAGGCAATTTCTAAGTCTGAGACAGAAGGAGGATGAGAATGTCGCAAAGTATGAGGCTAATTTTACAAGGTTAGCAAGGTACGCTGGTGATTATATACGTAACCAAAGAAGTAAGATTGTTCGTTTCTTTGATGGGTTAAAACCATTTCTCCGTCGAGCATTAGTCTCACAAACCTTTTCATTGTACGAAGACATTGTCTCATGTGCTATCAAGACCGAAAAGGAATTCCCTAAGTCTTATGACTTTCAAGAAAAGCAAGAGAAGAAGAGACCTACTGATCAAGCTGGGAATGGAAATAAGGGGAAGAAGGGAAAGGTTTAATATCCATCCTATGGTAAATGTTGGAAGAAACACCCTGGTACTTGCTTGAAGGGAATGGGAGTCTGTTACAAGTGTGGTGAAAAAGGCCACCAAGCTCGTGATTGCAAGGGGAAGAAGGAAGCTACCAATGTTCAGTGCTACAATTGCAGGGAGATGGGGCATTATGCAAATGAATGTCCTAAGCATCAGGAGAACTTACCTCAGAAAAGGCCAAGGGATCAAGGCTAGGCTTATGATATCACTACTGCTAAGGTAGAAGCTCTGAAAGACATGGTGGCAGGTAATTTAATGGTTTCCTCAAGTTTAGAAAATGCATTATTTGACTCTGAATCATCGCATTGTTTCATATCATCCCAGTTTGCTATGAAAATTAGATATTTCTAATTTGATTTAATAAGGGAGTTGTCAGTTAAAACTCCTAAGGGAAGTATCATTGCAACAAAGTTTTATGAATCAGTCCCCATTGGAGCACATAAATTTTCTTTATCTGCTGATCTCGTCATCATACCTATGATTGAGTTTGATATAATCCTCGGTATGGATTGGCTTTCGGACTATGATGAGAAGATTTATTGTAAGAAGAAAGAGGTTATGATTCTTGATGATAATGATAAGGAACACCTTATTTTTAGAGCAGAATCATCACCACCTAATTCTTATTTAGATCCACCCCCAGTAGCTCAACTTAATTCAATTATTGGGGAGGAAGAGAATGAAATAATTGTCGGTGAGGATATGAATGTTCAAATAGAGGATGTACCTGTTGTGAAAGAATTTGTCGATGTATTTTTGGAAGATTTACCTGGACATCCACCAGAACGAGAAGTTGAGTTTTCCATTGATTTGATTCCTGGATCAAGGCCTATATCGAAGACCCCTTATAGAATGGCCACTATAGAATTAGTCGAACTAAAGAAACAACTAGAGGAATTGAGTAATAAGGGATTTATTCGCCCTAGTGTTTCTCCATGGGGAGCCCCTATTCTTTTTGTTAAAAAGAAAGATGGATCTATGAGGTTATGTATCGACTACAGGGAGATCAATGCTATAACGATAAAGAACAAGTATCCCCTACCTCTTATTGATGATTTATTTGACCAACTACATGGAACTCAATACTTTTCAAAGATTGAACTTCGATCTGGATACCATCAGTTGTGTGTGAAGAAGGAAGACATTCCGAAAACAGCATTTCGAACCAGGTACGGGCATTACGAGTTTACTGTAATGCCGTTTGGATTGACTAATTCACCCTCTGTATTCATGGATCTGATGAATAGAGTTTTCAAGGAGTATCTCGATGAATTTGTGGTGGTATTTATTGATGATATCTTGGTATACTCCAAAACCTAGGAAGATCATGAAAATCACTTGCGCATTATCTTGAAGACTCTGAGGAGGCATGAATTATATGGGAAGTTTAGCAAGTGTGAATTCTGGCTTCAAGAGATTTCTTTTCTTGGCCATATTGTCTCTAAAGATGGAATCTCTGTTGATCCTTTTAAGACCAAGGCAATCCAAGAATGGCCAGCACCTACGAGTATAACTGAGGTATGTAGTTTTATTGGTTTGGCAGGTTATTATCGATGTTTCGTCTAGAATTTTGCCCGATTGGCTAACCCATTAACGAAGCTCACACGTAAAGGGGTTAAATTTGTTTGGACAAAAGAGTGTGAAGAATGTTTCGAAGAACTAAAGAGAAGATTAGTCAATGCTCCTATATTGACTCTACTATCGGGGAATGATGGGTTCGTTATTTATAGTGATGCATCAAAGAAAGGACTTGGCTATGTCCTTATTCAGAATGATAGAGTTATTGCCTATGCATCACGACATTTGAAAATTCATGAACAAAACTATCCTACTCATGATCTTGAGTTAGCAGCTGTGATCTTTGCTTTGAAGATATGGAGGCACTACCTCTATGGTGAAAAATGTGAGATTTATACTGATCACAAGAGTTTGAAGTATATTTTCTCACAAAAAGAACTCAACATGAGGCAAAGGAGATGGATTGAATTACTCAAGGATTATGAGTGCACGATACACTACCACCTGGGGAAAGCAAACAAGGTGGCAGATGCTTTGAGCAGAAAAGACCATGGAGTTTTGAACATGATGAGAATTGAAAGGGATCCAATTTTCATGGATCTAGTGAAGATGGACATGGGAATAACTAGGGAAGGTGAAACATCAATGCTTTTTCAAATAGTTGCCAAACCATCTTTACTAGAAAGGATTAAGAGTTTTCAGACCGATGATGAAGAATTACAAAAGAAGATTAAAGCTGTGAATGATGGGAGATTGAGAGACTTTGTGTATGAAGATGGAATTTTGAAATTCAGGAAGAGACTTTGTCTTCCCGATTTACCTGATCTAAAAAGGGAATTGCTGGATGATGCTCATAGTTCCAATTTCTCTATACACCCTGGGAGCACCAAAATGTATAGAGATTTGAAGGAACATTTTTGGTGGTACAACATGAAGAGGGAGATTGCTGATTTTGTGTCAAGATGTATGGTTTGTCAACAAGTGAAAGCCGGAAGGCAACAGCCTGGAGGAGTCATGCAACCTCTTCCCATACCGGAGTGGAAATGGGACAATATTACGATGGAATTTGTCATGGGGTTACCAAAGACTCCTAGAAGGAACGATGCAATATGGGTTATTGTTGATCGTCTTATAAATTCAGCACATTTTCTTTCTATAAGAGAAGATCTACCCCTGGAACGTCTAGAAAGACTATATATTAATGAAGTTGTGAGACTTCATGGAGTACCCTTATCGATTGTTTCTGATCGTGATCCCCATTTTACTTCAAGATTTTGGAAAAGTCTTCAGAAATCCCTAGATACTGAACTTCATTTGAGCACTGCTTACCACCCTCAGACAGATGGACAAGCAGAACGGACTATTCAGACCTTAGAAGACATGTTGAGATCTTGCTCACTTGATTTTCAGGGTATGTGGGATCAATATTTACCACTGGTAGAATTTTCCTATAACAATAGCTTCCATTCGAGTATTTAGATGGAACCATATGAAGCGTTATACAGAAAGAGATGTCGTAAACCAACCTTTTGAGATGACGTTGCTGAAAGATAACATGTAGTCCCAGAACTGGTGGAGGAAACGGTGGAAAAGGTGAAGGTAATCCAAAATCACATCAAAGCAGCTCAAAGTAGGTAGAAGAGCTATGCCGATAATCGAAGGAAGGATTTGGAATTTCAAGTCAGTGATCATGTTTTCCTGAAGTTATCTTCGTGGAAGGGAGTCATACGTTTTGGTAAGAAAGGTAAATTGAGTCCCAGGTACATCGGACCTTTCGAAATTGTAGAACGAATTGGGGTTGTAGCTTACCGATTGGCAATGCCGCCAAGTCTCTCCAAAGTTCAAGATGTGTTCCACGTATCTCTGTTGAGAAAATACATGCCTGACCCAATGCATGTACTCACCTATGAGGAATTAGAACTAGAACCCGATCTGTCTTATTGTGAAGAGCCTGTCAGGATTCTTGAAACAAAGAGAACATTTACTGAGAAACCGGACGACGCGTCTGGTAAAAGTTTTGTGGAGAAATCATAAGATGGAAGAGGCAACGTGGGAACCCGGGGAACTTATGATGAAGAACCACCCGAGTCTTTTTATGCAGTAATACCCTAGAAATTGCGAGGATGCAATTATTTGAAGGAGGGGAGAATGTACCACCCCAAGATTCCACGGTACGTTTCCCTTCGAATAATGCGATAGCGTGTGTTGTACGCAACCTCGAGTTCTAACACACACCACAACTAATTAAACTAGCCGTTGTGAATAGTAATATATACTTTTTGAAATCATATATATTTTATATTTCAAAATGGACTTCATTTTTGGATTCGGAATATCGAAATTAGCCTAGGGTGAAATTTTGGTACTTTTCGGATAACTTTTATATTTTGATGAATAGTGAAAATTACTAAATTTTAATTAAAAGCATCTTCTTTAATCAAAATAATTAATATTGATAAATTATGAATTTGAATATTTTTAAAGTATATTTAGAATATATTTTTACCATTTAATTTAATGTTTGTCATTGGACATAATTTCACAATTAAACCAGACATAAACAAGTGTCAATCTTTTGATAGTTATTATCTCTTAAAAACACGCTTTTTATTTTAACAATGGGAATTAATTTTAAATTAATTTCTGTCACTTCTGTGTTTTGAATTTGGAAAAATGGATTACATATTTGGAATCAGGATGTCCAAATTATGTAAATAGGTAACTTTTATTTTTACACATTTTGAATAATTACTTCGGTAAATATTTTATTTACCATGGTTAAAGGGTAAATCCGGTAAATAAGGGTTAAAAATAATATTATAATAACAAAAAAATACCATAAAACGTGTTCTAACCTTATTGGTGGACACATACCCGACCACGGGCATCCTTGGGTCGATTTGGGGACCCCTTGGAGCCACTTGTATGTGGTAGGGATACATTATATTAATAAAGATAAAATAAAAATAAAAATGGCATAAGCTTACATCTTTTAGAAGAACAATTTTTACATAAAGTTATACATGTTGGATTTTCGATTATAAATATTCATTAGAAAGATAAACAGATTTCATACATAATGATAGTTTATTTATAATTTTTAGACATCAAATAATTTAAATTATTAATGACACAATAATGATGCAATGTTTACCTCATTAATAAATCATTTAAATAAATAAGATTATAAAGATTACAATATTATCTAAAACCTGTCCAATTCTTATTGGTTGATGTTATTTAGAATATGAGTCATCTTATCTTCGGCATCAATGATTTTTGGACCATTATAAACCGAATATAATTATATTATAAAGTAATACTTTCACTCTTTCCTAAAGAGCCCCTCCTCTCCCTTATAAAAGGAGACCTCTTCTACTCATTCCTCACACCTCTCAAGCCACTTGGCTCGTCCAAAACCTGCCCAAATAAGCTCCCCACATCCCGAAACACAACCTAGAGGCCTTAGTTTGATCATAAAGCCAACCTAAGGAGCCCTTTTCATCAAATCAAAAGGAAGAAACCGGAGAAGAGGTAATGATTTCACCACCCTTTTCCAAGTTCATTTCTTCTTCCACTTCTTCTTCCTTTGTTGTTACCATTATAAAATAATAACTCCAGTATCATTTATATACTGTGTTGTTATTATAAATATGGTACAACAATATTCAGTATTCTATCCACCCTTTTAATAACATGTCACCATACGTGCGTACGTACGGCTTACCGTCTCCACGTCGTGGGGTAATTGTTATTCAATATAATATTATTTGGATGGGTATAATAATGATGTGTAACTCATGAAAATAATAAATATAACATTTCAATGATTCTGTATGTATGATATACCATCCATTTATATATTATTTTAATATCAAAAGAATGATATTATCGCTCGTGCGTACGTACGGACTACCGTCTCCACGAACGTGATGAGATTCATTCTCCATCGTAACCATTAAAGTATAATTATCAATTGTTGATTTAAAAATGATGTTTAAGGACTTGAAATCATTCTGTATATGAATAGTATACAACCTATCCTTTACAAACATGTCTTACGTAACAAAACTTATGAAAGAAAACAAGTAAGTTAACACCTGAAACAACGATAATACTAAGATATTATTGTCAAATCAATATTAAAAGATCATATATGATATCATATTAATGTATATGATTCTTGTATAATTTAATAACAATTATTTCACCATTATACAGGAGGTTAACCTACCCCAACCAAGGAAAAGTACAAGGTAAGGGTTTATTTCGCAATCTCTTCATTATCCTAGGTTGTTTATACATAATTATCTACTGGGACCTCGTTATCATCCACGTCCATGATTCTTCAAAATGTATTTCAAAAAATATTTAATATGGGTTAAAGTAATTTATACCCTTGTTTGACTTTTTATAAGAGTTTTATAAGGGAATCTTCCCGTCGTTTTCCAAACAAGGTGCTTTTTAACCTTTTCGACAGAAATAAGATAAGAATGTTTTTTTAACTTATACGGCGGGTGCGGTTATTTTCCGCCGTTATAAAATCGTCAAAGCTTTCCTTACAAGCTTATAAGAATATTTTCAAGAAAATGCTTTATTTTATATGGATCTTAAATGATTTCAAAAATAGAAATATATATTTCTTTAAAAAGTGTTTTGATTTCATCTATGTCAATATCCTTTGATGGATTTTACGCTTATTTGAAGTTGACTTATTATGATACAAAACTTCTATATTGTATTGAAGGTTTTGTGATATGTTTGACTGTGGATGTGCTATTTTTATACCATTCATAGTTTATGGGGAAAGTATTGAAATTTCATATGCTAATTTGAATACGAATGTTTATGTTATGTTTAAACCTTTTCATATGGGAATGCATTGGACTTAATATGTGACGGGTGGAGCCCGCTATAGCTCCTCGATGCATCGGTAGGTCTCATGAGACAAACTAGTGTCTTGGCACAAGGCCTTGACAAAATCTTATTTGTAGTCTTGGCACGAGGCCTTGGCTATGTGGTTATGATAGTCTGGCATTATGCATTCCATCATTATGAAAGTGGTTAGTGATTTTGCATGTGATCATTCGATTAGTAGAAAATCCATGTGAATGAGTAAATGGAATTATTTCATTTTATTTATGCCATACAAAGTTGAAAGTTCAAGTTTGAAAGGATTTTGTTTTAGTTATACATTGCCTTAAATGTTTATTCTTATTTATGAAAGTTTCCACTATATTGTTATCCTTACTGGGCATTTGAGCTCACCCCTTTTCTATGTTTTATTTTTCCCAGGAAGTGAAGAAGTAAATTATGAATGATCTGCAGGGATATTATGAGGGGTTAATAGTGTGGACTATGGAGACAATATGTTGTTGTAGTAGTTTTTTTATTTTGATGATGTAATGTAAAAATTATGAATATATCTAGTGTTTCCAAGGCTACTAAACCAATCGGTCTTTCGAGATTTGATCTTTCTTGTGATCATGGAAATGTTATGTAATTAATGCACCGACTCTGGGTAACTGGGGTCGGGGCGTTACAATTGGTGGAATAATATAATGTATGTTTTTCTAACTCTATGTATATACTTTGATTGTGGGTGTGTATGCAAATATTTTGTATTCTCTTATGATCAAATGTATTCATCTTATTCAGTGAGATTTATTTTGTTTTCATAATGGTTTTATTACTATATGGTGGTAACCATGGATTACGTGGAGGTATTGTATTATTGTTTGAGATTTCCTTTTTTTCTATATACATTCATGTGTACACTACATTTCCCAAATATTTTATATTTAAAGTTTTTTTTAATTTTAGAAATCATTCTATATCATTATTCTTATATTTAATATTAAAAGTATGTTTATTTTTTTTTCAGGTTTTCGAATGGTAATAGTATCTTTTATCAATTATGCCTCATTTGGATGCAAATTTATTTTGAACCTTATTAAGATTCTTTAATATTGACACTATTTATCTTATTTTATTGGAGGTACATCTTATGAAGACAACATACAAGATTCCTTGTAAAATTTTAATTGATTTGTATTATTATTATATGAATGTTGAATAATTCCCATTTATGTATTCATGATACCCATTTACTGTTCCTTAAACCATTTTTACTGGAATTTCCCTTCATACCATAAGTAGGTTTGGTTCTGGTGATGTTTCGATCCAATAAAGGCCGATCCATTACGAAATGCAATCAACTTCCATGTCTTTAATGTACTATGTTATTTTGGAACCAGAATTTTATTTTTGTGGTCTTGAAGAATGGATATAGGAATTTTAGGACTCAAGATGTAAGTTAGGGGAAGGTCTACATAGCTTCATCTCATTATGTGTCTTGAGTAACCATGAGTAGTTTGGATTTGAAACTTTAATTTTATATTTTTTTATAACTGACATGTTGAACCCCAATGATTTATATAAACTGCAGTCTTGGGGCTTCAATTTTGAAATGAATGTTGTAAAAAATAAAAGGATCATTTTTAGTTCATAAGGTATGATAAACCATGAATAAACAAGAAATTTTGTTATAGAAATGTTATATCTGCTTATTCACCACCCCATGTAGTCGAGTCATGCATAGTTACTTATCCCAAATATATTTTTTTCCTAGCCTACCATAACTGTCCAATTTACACTCTTCATGTTTTTATTATTTTAATCTGAAGATGATATGGTTTTATGATTTGTAAATATTGATAGTTTTGTTCACATTTAGAGTTCGTGATATGTCTTTATTTATGTTTTTTTAGTAAATTTTGATTTTTGTTCAAAGGGGGAGTTTATGAAGTATTTAGGATTTAAAAACATATTTTGTTATTTTATTAAAAAAATATTTTTTTTCATGAAATATTAATCCAAGTTGTTGTTTTCATTATGTAATTTATATTGTTTTTTCAATTATATTGATATTTTTATAGAAATTATTTGAAATTAATAATTGATTTTAATATTGATATAGGTTTTTAAAAGCCTTTTTTATTATGTTCTAAATAATATTGAATGTTATAAAAAAATATTTTAATTTTAATTTTGATTTATTTTTAATGTTTTTTTGTACTATATAAATTTGGTTTATGGTTTATAAATTACTTTTTTGTAAATTAATATATTTTTTTATATTTTTTCATTAATATTTTTACAATTATTTATATAGAGTTTGTTAGATTTGATTTGAAAGGAATGAATTGATTTGGTTCATCTTTAAGGATATATAAAGTATTACTTCATAAAATTTCCCAAATAAAAGTTGTATTATTCTTTATAGGAATGATTCTAAGTGTTTTTGTTCTTACATCTTCAGTGTGAACCCTATGAGTGCCAACCTTTACAAGACTCTTAATAGATTGGTGGATACCAATGTTTGATGATTTCATAGATTATGGGTTATTTTCTTTCGTACTTTTCACTAATGATAATTTAAAATCTATTTTCATAGAGGGTGGTATTTTATGTACCTAGTATTAAATTTTTTTTGGATAATATACCCATATAAGTGTTGTTTACTATTAGAAAAATTAATTTTGGATTATTACAGATGAGGATGATGTTTTATTATTTTTGGTACATTCTTGGTGGTCAATATATAGTTAAAATTTTGTGTTAATTTCTATTGGTTAATTATTCTGTTTCATCGTTGGTTTATCTATTTAGAGTGCTTATAATTTTGGTTTTATCTCATTACACATTGATTTTATATACTTCTTGTGGTTTATAAGTGATTTTGATCATGTTATAAAATTAGGATTTGAAGGATTGAACATTATTTAAACCATTTGGGAGAATGGGTGATGGGGATGAATGTTACACTAGATTGGTTTGTGCACTTGTTAGTGAATGGCTATATTTTTGTGGGTTCATCTCTAGTCAGTGTTCCACTAGCCAGATCACATGTTACCTTTCATTTTATTTTTTACCCACAGTTATTGCCATGTGGTTCCATTATGAGGAATGTTCTAGATTTGTGTTTTTTGCGAATTATTATAGATTTGATTGATTTTTTGACCTAAAGTTATATATTTCGTGGTATTATGTGTTATTCATTCAATTATGGAAGATTTTATCGAATTATTTGTGATGGTAATTTTCAATTAGTGGATTAATATTACTTTCTTATATTTATTATGCTGAAATCCTGATTTGGTCATATTCATTCTCTTGGGTGTATTTATTATTTATTTCTCCATTTTAAATAAATTATAAATAGTATAGAGACCTATCATAGGTCTCTATTTTCATAGTGTTATGTGTTAGATGGATGTGAATTATCGTATATTTAGGGTTTATTGATGATGATTAAGGATTTATTATATTTATCTTGGGTAATAGTTTCATGACTAGTGTTTCCTTTTTACAAGATGTTTCACTAGTTTTAACCATCCATCTCACCTTTTATATTCATGTATAAAGGTTTAGATCTATCATTTTTATTACTTTAAGTAATTAATTCATGTGTAAAAAAATTTCATGGTTTGGATAATTATGTAGCCGCAAAGAAACATATTATTTATATATAATAGAGATTTTTTTTCCAAATTTATTTTTATTTATATTATTTTCAGGTGTCTTAGGAAGTCTCTTGGGAGTTTTGTTTTTGACTAAATCCGGTCAATACATGAAAAATAGGTCACATAGTGGTCAACAAACAATTCCTTTATGAATTATTGGGAGGAATAATAGTCATTACATGAATAAGGAAATTGAGATAGGGTGTAGTCTAGTATGTTGATAAAAAATACATGGATGATATGTAAAAATTTTAATGGTATGTTTCATATCCTAAAATAACCCATCAAGTGAGGCATGTTTTCATGGGAGTTTATTTATATCCTGACGAAAGGAGATCATGTTGGGATGAGACCAAAGAATTGAAATCATAATTATGTCATGTTTGGGAGAGGTAGGTCACACTGAAACTAGGTTAGGTCATGCTACAATGATTTTTCAAGAAAAGGATATCAATTATTCACACACTTTGTGTTTTAGAAAGAAAACAGACACATATATAGACAATACAACATTGGATGTTTATTTTTTACACCAGATTTATCATTTTTATTGTTTAAACTATTTTTTTTATTTTCATGGAGGTCTAATTTATAAACATCCCATGAAATTTTAAGAAAATATTCCCATTGATTCTTCCTATTAATACATGGGGGTAAAAAAATTAATAATATCATATTCATGATACCTAAGAACATGTTTCAAACCATTGGGGTTCATAACTTCCCTCTATTTGTGGGAATATTTGATTTGATTTATGTGTCAGGTTAGCTTGGTCTGGTTTGTTATGTTTTATAGTCATTATAATATTCTACCTTAATAAAATGAGGATTTTTTTCATTTTAAATTTTTATTATGTATATGATATGTTATAAAATTCATAGGGTTTATTTCAATGTAAATTAATGGTGTTATTGTTTTTATTTCATAATGAATAATATCCCTGACTTTCTTGAGATAAGAGGTTATTGGGTGTTGTGATCCAAGATAAGGGTGGATGGGTTGGAGTTATGTATCAATAGGGGTATAGAAATAAGTGTGTGGGTATCAAATAGAATGATTTTGAAGTGTGTGTGTGAGATATTAAAATGAGTTTTGTTAATATCCTAGTTATATGAGTATGTATAGGTTGGATTTTTCCAACCTACTATATCTTTAGTGTAACAAATATGTGACCTCTAACCGAGGATGATCTAGGATCCTAATTGTGAGGAGTCTATATCCACTTGTCTAAATTGTACACAGGTCATAATTTTGGTGAGTAAAGATAAATTTGTTGTGTTTAACCTAACATCTAAAATGTGATGAGTATAGAGGTGTTAGTGGAGACTCACGAAGTATCCATAAATGGTGGTGATTTTATGGTAAGATGAGAATGCATTCCACCTATTTCAAATATATCCAGAAATTACACCAACATTTGATGAAGTCATTATGTTCATTTATATAGGTGGATCCCTAACACTACGTGATCTGATAATTGTTATGATTATGTGTGGCTTTCTATCATAACATATTGTTCATGTACCTTTTTGGGTTGGATTTATTTAAATGCACTATTTTTGGTGGCTAATTATTTTAATTTATCACACCCTCCCCATATTGTTTTGTGGGTTTTCAAATTTCTTAGATTAGGTATTGGTAATTGAAATTCCCTGATGCTTAAGGGATGAGTTGGATATGATTAAATTGGATATTAATACAAGAAATGGAAAGGCCTTACACCTTTATTATGATTATGTCTTGTTATTTTGTATATTTTTAATTTTTTTAATATATATTTTTCACACCTTATATGACCCTATATCTAATGTTTGATTTTTAAAACATATACATGGTGTAAATTTTATTACAATATGTGGTATGTTGTTATTGTTCTATTACCACTATAATGACTATTTTATGAATTTATATTATTGATAATTTTTTATCATTATTTACACATTATATATAGTTATCTGAAAGCTTGTGTAACCTCCCCACAATATTGATATACCATCACTTCTATCCAGTTGCATATGTCATATGTTAAGGCAAGCATTATATCACATTATAATTCAAATGAGGAACAATTATTGTTGACCAAGATGGGGAAATTACACTTATCCTGAGTCAAATTATGAATACTCTTCCCTCCACAAATACATTCACAAATAACCTAGTAATCAAACATTATACTCTGGCCATAATTTTTTCATTCCACTAAATAGATACTACCAAAACCTTAATAAACTATTATTCCAATTCCACATTAAATTCTATGATATGAAACATAAACTATAAATCATATTTTCATTCATACACTACTTATAAATATAAATTTCTACTCATAACATCAATAGTTTTATCTTCTTTTCTCATTAAATTCAGTATATATAAACATAAATACTATTGATTATATACAAATGTCCACTACATGAAATTCATATATTATTAAGGGTAGGTTTAAATTAGTATTTTTTATCAGTATAAAAAATCACTCACCAAATAAATACTAGAATTTTCACATAAGAAAATGTACTATAAGAAATAGGTCATGATCATGTATTGGGAGATTCTTCTCATGTAGAAATTTTTTTTAATAAACATAAGCTATAATTTAATCTTCTTGTATTATAAAAAATCCCAAAACCGTAAATAATGAACCAAAATATCCAACATGTTTCATTCGTAGAACCTGAAATATAAGGTTATATTTTTAGATCCTTTTATTAAATTCCTAAAATATTATTTCAAATCATTCATAACAGAAAATAATGACTCCCATCAAATTCAAGTATATTATCGGCACCCTTATCCATGATAAATCAGGTATGAAGAATTAGTAATATCCAATAATGTCAAGAAAAATTTAGATCAAAAACAAATTCATAGACACTCTCTAGGATATAACTGTAAAATTAATTCATATTATTAACTAAAATATCGATTTTTAATATTGAACAACCCATGAACTTTACTTCCTTAGTCCAGATGTGAAACTTTGAGATTTTATCATAGAATTAATGTGATATATATATATATATATATGTTCTGAAATGTAGGATATACATATGATTTATCTTAAGAATATAAAATAAGATAAGATGAGTGTGTCGTATGATATGAAATTCATAAACAAAGAATCATTGTATAATATTGGTATGGGTATATCATAATGCATGATATATAATATAATTAAATAGATTTTTGACACAACATATTGTATGAATTATATATATATATATAATTATCATTATGAAATGGCTGAATCATATCCTATGATTCCATTATAAATTTAATCAATAAATTTCAATGTTTGAATCATTATCCACATATTCAATCATAAATTAAAAAAAATCACCTAATTAAATTTTTATTTGGACTAAGAATGTATTTTTCTAAAAAAAACCATGCATGCGTAGAGAGAAAGTTACAATTTTTTCTAATTAATGTATTTAGTCTTATTTCATAATGTTATACCATGGGTTTTGTGGTGGTCCCATTAGGGTTTGGAACTATGATTAACCACCCAGCTTCTTAGAGGTGAATTTTGTAAAGAGTTTCATGTCCCAAATTTGGACATTAGGGGGGACATGTATAACTAATAATAAATTTTTAATAAAAACCTTATGACAATTCCTTTTTTCTTATTGAATAGATGAAATCCACTAGGGGTGAAAATAGTCTGTGTGGGATACCCAAAGACAATATTGTTGTAACACTCACTATCCCTCTTTGATATTTGGTCCTGCCTGAACATTGTATTAGATCCATATGGGAAACCATAGATACACTAATGTAATTCCAATGGGGAATTTTTGTTCCCAAGGTTTTTTATTTCTCCCCATGGAGTTTGTAATTAGGACTAACCATCTGAATTCCTTGTTGTTAATTTGTTAGTATGACACAAGTCTCAAAATAATACACGGGGATGATCATGTATTCCTAATAAGTACATTATGATCCAATCCCAATCAGGATTCCTTTTTCCCTTTAAAATGTATATAATTATCCATGGGAGAAACTAATATATGTGTATTTCAAAAAGAATATATTACCCCAATAAAAGATTAATTTATTATATATTTTTATAATAAATTTAAGGAATTATGGTAGATGAGTTTAATAAAGGAATTGTGGAAATCATTGGATTTCATTTTTTTAGAGGCTTTTTATTAAATATAATGTTGGTTCTCTATAAAGTTGTCAAAGAAAATATTAAACCATGAATGAATTTTTAATATTAATAAAATATTGGATATTTAAGGATGATTAGTTTCTTTTGAATATTATTTTCAGATTTGGAGAGAAGTAGCACAAATATTTAAATTAAAACAATTATTTTTCATTTTAATGTATATAAGAAACATTATGAAGGATGATAGAGCATTAGAGACAATTTGGATGTTCCTGAAACTTAATCTATATTTCCATTCACATTCTATACCTTTCAAGTAGTTCTGTAATTATTATTTAAAAATACACTACCTATGTTATTGTATAAATTGATCTATGTAAATGTAATGAACTATATATAATCCATATAGAAGTAATTTTATACCTATGAAAAGGTGTGATCATATTTCAAACCTACTTAATGGAACACACTTACCTATGTAGTGGTAAAAAAATTGATGGTTTTTTATGGGTAAACTAATCTAATTATTGGAAAAAGGTAACTCAATCATGCTGATGTTTTATTTGATAAAAAAATGTATAATGAAAACTAGGATATTATTCAATCCTGATATTAGGGTTCTATATAAGGTTATGATCATGAAGTATCATGTTTTTATAGGTCGCATTTAGAAGTCATGTATGACTCATCCCATTACTGGAATTTTGTAAAGGTATGATAGGCCACAAAAATGTGTACTCAGAGAAATTTAACTCATATTTGAAAAATTATAATTTTGGAAATGAAAAGTTCAATATTAAAATGGGTGGACAACACTATAAAGAAAACTGATCATGAAAATTTTGTTTGCAAAATGGAAAAATGTTTTCCAAGACCCATTTTAGTAAGGTGTTTGGATTTCGATATTTTTCCTATGAAACATGGTTTATTTTAGTATTAGTGTTTCAGTGGATGTGTTGAAATATTGATGTCATAGACATGAAAGTGGAATGAATATGGAAGTCACTCAAATAAAAAATTGGATAAAGGAATGTAACACACCATATGATTATATCAGGGGATATTTGAAAAACAATGTAGAAAATTTGGATTCACAATGTGAATGTTTTTTAGGACATAGACATGATTTGCTAAATTATTAAAATATTTCATCAAAATAAACACCACCTATATTTTGGAATTTTTATGATCATAGATGCATGTATAGTTTTGTAAGGTGAAACAAGAGGAAATAATTTTTATTCAAATATTAAGATCTTGGTGCAATATGCGATCACTTATTTTATGATGATTAAATGAAAATGATGAAGTGGTGAAATTTTCAGTGATAATATAGAATGATGAATGAAAATATCTAGGTTAGAAAAGTTAGAGGGTTAAATGGAGATGATCATTGATACATTAAGTGAGGATTTATTGAGATACATAGGCTTGGTTTAATATATTAAATATCGTGAGAATGTTGGGAGGTTTGAGGAATAACATATGAACATCCTTGAGAATTATGTAGCATTTTATCACATGGGATAGATGGGGGAGTCATAATGAGTAGGGGAATCCTAATATAATCCACTCCATTCATTTTTATGTATTAAATATGGTTTTACATATATATATATATTATAGATGTCAAAATGGTAACTTAATTGATCAATGAAATATTTTCAGATATGATCTACCAAAATAGAAGAGAGGGATGTGGGTTATCAAATATCATAAATTTTAATGTTATAAAAAACATAAATATATATTTTCCAGTGAATATATCAAGGTTCAATTGAGAAAATATAGATCAAGATAGAGAGAGGGGATTCTTGGTTTTTTTATTGAAATATTTGGCCACATTATAATGGTGAACATAAAATAATAATTCCATCCTTGGAGTTATTACAAAATGGAGAAGTTATTACAACAAGTCAACAGTGAAAGGTACTAGATTTTGATGAGGTATGTGTTCAGTTAAATTTTGGAAAAAATCCATTTTAAATTACTTAAAAGAATGTTTTCAAATTGTATAAAATTTCTTAGAATTGTATCAGGGATTCTAGACATGATAGAGGGTAAAATAGATCCATTATGTGTTGGGAGCATAGTAATTTCACATTTACTACTAACCTTACATGAAAAAAGTTGAAACTATAAATGATAACCCCCTTGTAATGACATAGTCACACCTTCATTGGATAGTTTTTCAAACTGTGTAGGTGTCCTATTCAAATTGGGTGGCATGGCCCCCTATGGGATATGGGTAGACAGAAAATTATTGCAAGGTTTGGCCAACAGTGTAGCAAAATCATGTGCCTCATTAATATAAGAGAAATTCCCATTTTTAAACCTTGGACCATATGCGTTATTACCAAATTTTCATCACATTTCTACCTCTATCATTAAGGTTTATGAACTAGGATCTATACACTTTTCTAATGATAATTATCCCTTGATTTTTAGTCATTTAAAGCATCATTGGTTTCAAATTGAATCTCCATGTGAGCCTACCTCTCCTCCAATTTATATTTTTTCGATGAACCATAGTGGGATTTTTTAACTCTTTATATGGCCCTAAAGCCGTGTTTTAAAAAAAACATCTTAATTTTGGAAATGAGGGTTTTTCGGACTTGAATAATGTGTCATTTTTGCACGATTACATATCTAAAAATGATTATAATTTTCTTAAATGGTGAAATGGGTGAGCTATGGTAGTTGATAACATGATTAATGTAATGAGACATGGGAATGTGAAAAAACTAAATAGTCCAACATTATTTATATTTCTTGATAAAGTGGACACTTATGATGACCTCAACAATTCGACTCATGGTTGGTTGGATGTTCCAATAATGGTCCTCTCCCTTGGCAGGACAAATAGATGATCCAGCGCCTGATGTACCATAGTTTTTTAGGATTGACTAGTGATATAAATTCAATGGTGTGGAATTATAATTATTTATATTGGGCGATATAGAAGAATATGAAATTTCAAATAATGGTTAGATAATTGAACTAGTTCACCTTGTACATAAACCTCTAACCTCAATAATATGTGTTTGGGATGGTCAGACATGATGTTTTGAATCCCAGTTGGATACATCGAGTGATTGTCCTTGTATGTTTCTGTATATCCTTCGATATATATGGTTTAGAAAACTAGCATGAGCCTAAATTTTTTTGATGTGTATGGGTATCATTTGGAAATGAAAATAATTGTGGTCAAATTTAAAATTTCTTAAATAATGGAAAAATGTTCATTTAAATATTATATATTATTTAGTATAATTTTTTATACTCTATTTTAGACTAAATATTATTTTTGACGCTTTTGGTGGTGGTCTTGTTAAGATATAATCACACCCAACTCAGGATATCATTTGGTATTTGAGCAGATTCCATGGTTGTAGGTCAGGATAAGATCAATGGACCTATGTGTAACACATCATGCTTTTATTAATTCATTTTTTCCGAATTAATTAAATTTCATTGACATAATTAATTGCATGATAGACCATCTTATAATTGATTTATACACAATAAAAAGTTATTCTTTTATAATATGAAACACATAAATTATCTTATGGAGAATGAAACACCATGTTTGTCTTGTGTTACATGTAATTCAGAGTTCCTTCGATAGCATACATTACAAGAAAGACATAGTTTTACAAAACTAAAATATACAATTAAAATTATTATTAAAATATTTTTATAGTTATCCCCTAGCCATTTTATGAACATACATTGACTATGTTCCATCTAATATCTAAAATTTACCATTTTTGGAGGCACATGATTTAAGTGATACCTCCCAATAGTGATGACCTTTTTATACAAACATGTTTTTCAATCCTTATAAACTATAAAAGGTCACCCCCCCATTACATCATCAAACATATAAAGACCATCGGATCATTAAAAAAATTACCAAATATGATCTAAAAAATCATAAATTAATCCTATAATCCCTTTTTGGGTAAAAATTCCACCACAGAATCTCTTTATGGTAAACCAAAAAGAGCTACCCAAAGAAGAGGAAATATCATTCAACAAGATGTTATGTTTTATTTCTTTCTCCTCCCCATTAATTATTATTATTTTATGATTAAAAATGTCTTATGTATAATAAATATACTAATATGTTAAATTTTTATGGTCACTACCTACACACACATCCATAAAATGTGATATGTTTTCATCATTTCTGTGTACGGAGTACTGCCACCTCATGAACCGAGGTCATTCATTCCTCCATTACAACCTCCAATGGCTTCAAATAATTATTTAATTACTATTTTGTTGTTATATATATATACATATATAATATATTTAGTATTTATTTATTCTTCTATAATTTCTTTATAACACTTAAATTCATGCTTTCCATTTTGATGGTGTAACACCCCATGTTTTTCTAAAAATATATAGAAATGCATGGAACTTTGTTTTAATTAGATATTTATAACTAGACTTTAAACATAATTTTTCCACTTCTATGTTTTGAATTTCAAGAAACTGTCATCTACAATTGTTTTCAGTAAATTATTTGGAGTCTGATTAAAATAACTTTTTTTTTGTGAATAGTAACATACCCTTATGAATGGTAATATGAATAGTAATATGATCCTAAGGAATATTAATTTTTATTATTATTTTATTTTATTAATGCTTTATTATAATAGCTTCTTGGTTAATTTTTCATCGTGATATAGATGTAGTTATAAAATTAGAATTGTTAATTTTTGAATTAAGTATGATTTTATTTAAAAATTAGATTAAAATTATTTAGATAAATATTTTCAAAAAACTGGAATTCATTTTTGAATTCTACATATCAAAAAATGGTTAGGGTAAATTTTTAGGATTTTTTTGAAATTCGTGAATTTTTTATGAATAGTGAAATATGATAAGATACCGTATAATCAAATTATCAGTAAAATAAACTTTCTATGACATCATAATTGATTTAATGCCACTTGGGTCAAACTAAAAATAAAATTATTACTATTTTAGGTCACATGAACTAATACTATTCATAATATTGGGGGAAAATATTATAATAATGATTAAAATATGAAAAATACACCCTCTCCTCCACTATAAATACCACCCTCACTCCCCTCTTATTCCTACACCTCTCAAGCCTTAATACATCCCTATGTTCTACCCAATACTCCTCTCAAGGATCTTACCCACGTTCTAGTGTTGTTGGTCTCACCAAAAGACCAAAACCAAATCCTTTAAGAAGGATCTCAAGAAGAAGAGATCAAGATGTAAACATCCTCTTTCATTTTCTTTCTTCTCATACATTTTATGTTATTCTCTTCCATTACCTTTGGATTATTTTGGGATATTTCATTCCATATCCCCCCTTAATATTCATATTATGTAATAGTTATTAGATATTCCCTTTATTTCGTCAAACTATTTAAAGGAAATTTTAAGAGATGTCGTAAGGCTGGTAAATTTTCGTGACAAATTTCTCAAGTATTCTTTTATTTCATGATTCCTTTATTTTATTCTTATTTACTCACATCCTCTTAACCAAGGGTTTTAAAAGCTCCAAAATCTGGTATATTCTTGATGTTCTCATGTTCATGGAAAATTCATCGTCAATCTTCTACACCTCTCCCACTTATTCAAGGAATTAAAAACACTGTCCATGATTTGTCGAATTACCGACATCGAGGATGATGTGATTTAATTTTTCTATAAATCCTTAAAGTCTGGTCATGAAACAATTTTATGGTTTAACCATGTTATAATATATTTATTATGTCTCATCCATGGTTCTGTAATTATATTGTACACATGGTTTTAATTTATAAAACAAAATGATGTCGTTATTATCAAAGAACAACTAAAATGATCTAAACGAACATCATTAATGTTTTAACTTATGAATCATCCTCATGTAAGAATATGAAATGATAAATGGAAAAATTTATGGTAATAAAATTTTTAAATACAACTTAATTACAATTATGGAGTTTCATTTTTAATCTAAAAGAACATCCATCATGAACTAATCTTGAAAATCATGTAAAAACTCACCCAAAAACAGTGCAAGGGGAAAAATACTAACAATTAAATGATGAAATGAAGCTATGAAATTACCATATAAGATGTTATAAACATGAAAATGTATTTTTAAAATAATAATAACACTCTTTTAACCATTAGACATAAATTTTAAATGTGTTTAATGTAAGACATGACTTAGGTAAGGGACTTCATAACCTAATTTCCATTCATTGGGTTATCCTTTTACTCCGTTATTAATATGGTATTAAAATTGATTTTGTGAGTTAGTTCTCTTATATTATGGTTAATTAGGTCTATTTATATTTTATATACATATTACATCCACTCTATTAAGTCTCTATTTAATTATATGATATTTAAAATGGGATTTTCTTTTAAAATCCTCTTTTAAAATTATGTTTTTCAAAATTCAAAAGAAATGATTTTATGCTATTATTCATGTTATATGATTATGTTCTGGTTCTTGGTCATAGTTTATGATGAATTTTGGGACCTATATTTCTCTCCAATACATTGTTTATGTGAATGTTGGAGGATGTCCCTATAGTTACTCCAAGTGTAACTATGATGGTTACAATAATTATAAGGTAGTTGTGAGGGTAACAAATTATAATGTAGCCAAGAGGGTTACAAGATTATATAATTAATGCCTCAGGATACATTTAAGTTTCTACTTATGTTCTTATGTATTTTTGAAATTTCATGTTTCCCAATGTAAATATGTATACAGAGGTGATATGTATGTCAAATAAAAATGATTTAATAAGTTACAATTATTCGTGGACTAATGTGTTGTTTCCTTCTTTTTATATCCCTTACTGAGTTTTTGTCCTCATCCTAAGTTTAAAATAATTTTTCACAGGTAATTGGATGTGTAAGACAAAGAATTAATTTTTGTTAAATGTTGAAAAATTGTCAAGGATTCATGTTTTATGTTTTAATGTTTTCAATTTTGAAAAAAGAAATTGAAACTGTTATTATGGTATCCACTATGTAACAATGTGTAATGCTCTAAATGTATTATATCCCAATTCTCTAATGCTATAAACATGAAAATATCCTCAATGTAAAAGGATGTTTTTTCGTGAGTAAATTCAAGATAATGTATGTAATAAGGATGGGTCCTTATAGTTGATATCAGATGATGTTTTAGATAACATTAGGGGTTAGGCTGTTATTAGAAGAATATCGTAAATGATATTTACTCAATGATTAATTTTAATTGTTTAAGAATTTATATATTACCATGTTGCTTCATCAATGATATATTTGTTCAGAATGGTTGACCACAGAAAGAATAAGGATATTGAAGAGGAGAGGAACTGACATAATGACATCCTTATAGATATAGAGCCTTTAACAGTATGGATTGGAACTGAGTATTTTGTGATTGTAATGGATCAGCAAACATGATAAATAAATGGTGATCGCATCCATGAAAGAGATAAAATAGATTAACCGCAACAGAACATGACTGTAGTGAAATATTTTATGAGACAACACCCTCCTACTTTCAATGGATCTTCTGACATAAAAACATCAAAAGGACTGATCAAAGCCCTTGAAAAAAATATTCGATGTTTTGGGATGTTCAGACAATCAAAAGGTAAGTCTTTCCTTTTATCTTTTTTAGGGGAAACTGACTAGTGGAGGTCAATGGTAAGAAATATCAAGGGTATAAAGGATTTTGATGCCTTAGAGTGGGATGAATTTAATAATATTATCCTTGAAAAATGTTTTCCTATGGTGGTGCGACATAAGATGGAGATGAAATTTCTTGATTTCATGTAAAAGGAGGAAGATTCAGTGGATGTGTATGAAGAAAACATCACCAGACTGGTGAGGTATACTCAAAATATTATTCTGTATCTTGATAGAAAAATCAACCTCTTTTACTAAGGACTAAATCCATGGTATCGAAGGGCGTTGGCCTCCAGTGAATTCAAAAGTTATGAGAAAATTATTTGATGTTCTAAGAGGGTAGAGATAGAGATTGTTGATGATCAAGTGAATTTTGTAAATAAGTAGGATAAAAGGTCTTGATGTAATGTGATGGGTAAGAATTAACTAATGAAATCTGATGGTAAGAAAATCTAATTTCTAGTCTGAGAAATGTGTGGAAGAAAAACACCCTGGGGAATATCTTAGAAAAACTGGTAAGTGTTTAAAATGTGGTAAGGTTAGACATATGGCTGATGGTTTTAATGAAAATGATCCAAATACCAATCCTGATAAGAAAACTATAATTTGTTTTAAATGTGGCGAGATGGGTCATTATGGAAATGCCTTCCCAATGGGAGATCTAAATGATATAAAGAAGCCAGACTATATGCAGAAAGGTGTAGTGCGATCCTGGGTGACTACATCAGCAAATGTCAGGCTATCCAATGAAGTTGTATCAGGTACTTTGTTTTTTCCCTAAGATTTTGCAAAGGTTTTGTTTGATACAGGGTCTACAAATTCATTCATCTCTAAGAAATTTTCAAATGAATAGGAAATATCACCTCAACAAATGAGACCATAACATGATGTTAAAGAAATTGGCGGAATATTATAGAAAAGATGAATTATAATAATATTTATATTATATTATGTGGAAAGACTTTACCTGCAATCCTTTTTGTTTCACCCTTAGTCGAGTTTGATGTTATTCTGGGAGTGGATTGGACTTCTGTTTATCATGAAAAGATTGATTGTAGAGATAACGAAGTTGTTTTCCTGAAATAGTTTCTGTTTGTATACAAGAACAGACCCAAACAATTTATAACATATCAAGAATCTGAGAAACTATTGAAAGATGGAAATTAAATTTACCTTGCTCATATTGTTGAAAACAAGGTAACTATTTAGATTAATGATGTGCTAGTGGTAAATGAATACCTTGATGTTTTTTCTGATGATTTACCCCGTGTCGTACATGATCAAGAAGTCAAATTCACATTTCACTTAGTTCCTTATGCTAATACAATTTCAAAACCCCCATGTCGTATGCATCATATATAACTTCTTGAATTTTAAAATCAGTTATAGTATTTTCTTGATAAAGGCTTCATTCATCCTAGAACTTCACCATAGGGAGCCCCTATTTTGTTTGTTAAAATGAAAGATGGTTCCATGAGACTTTGCATTGATTATACAGCTTTGAATAACATCACTGTTAAAAACAAGTATTCTTTTCCTCATATCAATGACTTGTTTGATCAGCTCTAGGGAGCTCTGTACCTTTCCATGATTGACTTGAGATATGGATACCATCATTTGAATGTGAAGGAGGATGACATCCCAAAAACACCCTTTCGTACTTGATATGGGAATTATGTATTTTTTGTTATGTCGTTTGAGTTAACTAATGCACCTAGTGTATTCATGAATCCTATGAATAGTGTATTTCATGAGTTCTTGGATATGATTCGGGTTATATTGATTGATGACATTCTAGTACATTTTAAAAATAAATAGGAGCAAGAAAAACATATAATGGTTGTTTTACAAACCTTAAAAGAAAATAAACTGTATGAAAAATTCATCAAGTGTGATTTTTGGTTGCAAAAAATTTCTTTTCGTGGGAACATTGTACATAAGGATGGAATAATAGTTGTTCCTTCCAAAACTAATAGAGTTTATGAATTTCCAAGAACCATAAATGTTACAGAGATTCGTAGTATTATTTGGTTAGCAGGTTATTACTGATGGGTTGTTAAGAACATTGCACGGTTATCTATCCCGATAAATAAGTTAACACTGAAACGGGATAAATTTGTTTGGACAGAATAATTTGATGTTTGGTTTCAGGAATTGAAGAAGAGATTAGTAAATACTCCAGTTTTGGCCTTACCTTCCTGGAATGGTGATTTTGTCGTCTATAGTGATGATTCATTGAAGGAACTTGGTTTTTTATGCAGAATGATCAGGTAATTTCCTATAATTCGAGAAAACCTAAACCTCAATAGGTAAATTATCCCACACATGATTTGGAATTGGTAGATCTGGTTTTTTCTTTAGAAATTTGGAGGCATCATTTATATGGATCCAAATGTAAAATATATACTGGCCATAAAAGTCTAAAGTATATATTTACTCAGAATGAATTAAAACTGATGCATAGATGAAGGATTGAACTAATAAAAGATTATGATTGCATGATCAATTACCATCCTAGAAAATAAAACAAAGTGGTGAATGTCTTGAGTAAGAAACATCATGCATAATTAACCATGTTACATTTGGAACACGATCCCTTGATTAATTATTTGATGAATTTTGGTTTAAAAGTAGTTGGTGTAGGAAATACCTCTGTTTATTTTCACGTTTTAGTGTAGACATCATTGTTAGATAGAATTAAGAGAGCGCAGAAGGGAGACTGTGAGCTATAGAAAAAGATATAATTGGTTAAAATGGTTAAGTTTCCATAATTTAACCTTGATAAAGATTGTGTTTTATTATTTGGAAAATGGTTTTGTGTACCTATTGATTCTCAATTGAAGAGTGATTTGTTGGGTGAAGCTCATAGATCTCTATTTCCTGTTCATCCTGGCCGTACTAAGATGTATAAAGACCTTCTGGAGTATTATTGGTGGGATGGAATGAAAAATGATATTACTGATTTTACCATGAAATTTTTGACATGTCCATAGATAAATTTGTGCGGCAATTACCAAATGGGATGCTTCAACCTTTTCCAATTACAAAGTGGAAATGGGAGAATGTATCCAAGGACTTTGTGGTGAGACTAACAAAGACTTATCGAGGTAACAATGTAATTTGGGTTATTGTTGATCGGTTGATAAAATCTACACATTTTTTTTCTATTCGAGATACTATGTCTTTGGATCAAATTTCTCAAATATACCTCAAAAAGATTATCAGGTTACATGGAGTTATTCTTACCACTATTTCTAATCGGGATCCTAGGTTTATGTCTAACTTTTGGAATGGACTTTAGAAGTCATTAGGCACAGAATTAAATTCTAGTATAGCTTTTCATCCTCAGTCAGATGGGTAGTTAGAACGAATGATTCAAACATTGAGGGATATACTTCGAGCATGTTCAATGGAATACCAGGGATGTTGGGATCAATATATTTATTTAGTTGTTTTTTCATATAATAATAGTTTTCATTCCAGAATTTAGATGGCACATTTTGAGGATTTGTATGGGAAGTAGTGTCTAACTCCAGCATTTTGGTATGAAGTCGGTGAAATAATGTTGATGGGGCCATAATTAGTAGAAGAAGTATCTATGAAAGTGAAGATGATTCAATGTCACATTAGGACTTCTCAGAGATAGAAGATAAGTTATGTAGATAACAGAAGTAATGATTTCTCTTTCGAGGTAGGTGACCATGTTTCCCTCAATATCTCTCCTTGGAAAAGTGTGATGCCTTTTAGTAAGAAAGTGAAGCAAAGTCCATGGTTCATCATCCATTTTCAAATAATGGATAATTATTGAATAGTTTCATACTGTATAGCTTTGAATCAATGCTTGTCCCATGTACACAATATATTTCATGTTTCGATGTTGATAAAGTATGTGCCAGTTTAATCACATGTCTAGAGCCTAGAAGCATTTCAGCTGTAAGAGAATATTTCTTATGAAGAGAAAGTAGTTAAATGTCTTGATTGAAGGAAATTTTTATTGCGGAATAATTTAATCCACCAGGTAATGCTTTTGTGAAGAAACCACATGGATGAAGAAGTAACATGGGAGTCTTAAAAATTTATTAGGGAAAAGTACCCTTAGCTGTTAAATAAGTTAATAAAATTGTGAGGAAGCAATTTCTAGATGGTGGGGTTAATGTAACACCCCAAGTATTTCTAAAAAAATATAAATTCATTGAACTTTGTTTTATGTAGATATATGTAACAATCCTTTAAACATAATTTTCCCCTTCTGTGTTTTGAAATTTAAAAAATTGTCATCTACAATAGTGTTTAGTAAGTTATTCGGAGTTTGATGAAACCAACTTTTTTTTTCTGTCAGTAGTAACATACCCTAATGAATATTAATATGAATATTAATATGACCCTAATGAATAGAATATTTTATTATTATTTTATTTTCTTAATTTTCTATGATAATAACATCTTGGTAAAAAATTTTCGTGATATAGAAGTAGTTATAGAATTAGAATTGCTAATTATTGAATTAAGTATGCATTTATTTAAAAATGAAATTAATAATATTTTGATAATTATTTTCTAAAAATGAAAATCATTTTTGAATTATACATGTTTAAAAATGGTTAGATTAAATTTTTAGTATTTTGCTGAAATTCATGAATTTTCGATGAATAGTGAAATACGATAAAATACCGAATAATCAAATTATGAGTAAAATACACTATTTATGACATCATAAGTAATTTAAGGCCACTTGGTTCAAACTCAAATGCCTTTATTAGTATTTTATATCACATGAAGTAATAATATTCATAATCCTGGTCAAACAATTTTAATGATAATTAAAATAATTAAAAATACCCCCTCTCCTCCACTATAAATACCTCCCTCACTCCCCTCTTCTTCCCACACCTCTAAAGCCTTGATCCATTCCTATGATATGCCCAATACTCCTCCCAAGTCTCTTCTTCACATTCTAGAGCATCTTGTCTCACCAAAAGTCCAAAACCAAATCCCTTAAGAATGATTTCATGGAGAAGATATCAAGAGGAAAACATCCTCTTTTATTTTCTTTCTTTTCTTTCATATTATGTTATTATCTTCCCATACATTTGGATTATGTTGGAATATTTCAATCCATATCCACATTAATATTAATATTATTTAAGAGTGATGAGATATCCTATTTCTCTCGTCAAACTATTTTTATTAATTTTTAAGAGACATCATTAGGCTGCAGAATTTTCATGAGAAATTTCTCAAGTTTTCTATTATTTCAAGATTCCTTTATTTTCTTATTCATTTCTAACCTCCAATTAACCAAGAGGCACAAAAAATCCAGAATCTTTTATATTCTAGAATTTTCAATGTTCATGGAAAATTCTTCAACATTCTTCTTCTCTTCTCCCACTTATTCAGGGAATTAAAAATATTGTCCATGATAGTGTCGAATTACCGACATCGTGGATGATGTGATTTAATTTTTCATTAGATACTTCATGTTTGGTCATGAAACCATTTATATGGTTTTACCACATTATAATATATGTATTACGTCTCTCTGTGGATTTGTAATTCTTTGGTACACAAGGATTTAATTTATAAAACTAAATGAGGTTGTTATTATCAAAGAACAACTAAAATGATCTAAACAAACATCATTAATGTTTTAACTTATGAATCATCCTCATGTAATAATTAAAAATGATAACTAGTATAACTAATAGTACTATAAATATGTAAATTCTAATTCATTCCAATTCTGGAGTTTCACTTCCAATCGATAAGAACATCCATCGTGAACCAATCATGGAAATCCTGTAAAGAACTCACCCAAAAATAGTGAAAGGAGAAAAATACTAACTATTAATGGAGAAATGTTGTTACTAAATGATCATGTAATATTTTAAAAACATTAAAATGTTTCGGTAAAATACATAGAACACTCTTTTAACCATTATACAGGATTTTTAAACATGTTTTAAGAGAGGCAACCCTAAGGTAAATGAAATCTTAAACTGATTTCTATTCTTTGGGTTAACCTTCTACTCCGTTATTTATATGGAATTGAAATTGATTTTGTGATGGGTTTTGATTATTTATTTTGAATTATTTCTATTTATAGGTTATATACATATCACATTCACTATATTGAGCCTCTCCTCAATTGTATGATATTTATAAGGGGTTTTTGTTTTAAAATCATCTTTTAAAATTATATTATTGAAAATTAAAAAGCGATGAATTTATGCTAGTATTCATGTTGTTCGATTATTTTATCATTCTTAGAAATTGTTTATTATGAATTTTGGGATGTATATTTACCTCTAATTTATTAGGAATGTGTATGTTTGAGGTCATCTGTATGGTTACTCCAAGTGTAACTATGATGGTTACACAAATTATAAGGTAGCTGTGATGGTTACAAATTATAAGGTAGGCGAGGGAGTTACAAGATTATGTAAGTAATGACACAATATAACATTATGGTTCTATTTATGTTCTTATTTAGTTTTTAAATCTCATGTTTCAAAAAGTAAATATATATACACAGGTGATAATTATTTCTAATAAAAATGATTTCATACATTACAAGTATTCATGGACTAATGTGTTCATTCCTTCTTTTTATATCACTTAATGAGTTTTTGTGCTCATCCCAAATTTAAAATGATTTTTGACGGGTTAGTGGATGTGTATTTAAAATAAGGAATCTACGTTAAATGTTGAATAATTTTCAAGTAATAATGTTTTATGTTTTAATGTATTAAATTTTGAAAAAAATGGAAGTTGTTTTTATGAAATCCACTCTGTAAAAATGTGTAATGTTATTAATGTATTATGTCCCAATTCATTAAAGATATATACTTGAAAATATCCTAAATGTAAAAGGAATTTTTTCCTTGATTAAATTGAAAATTATTTATGTAATAATGATGGTTCCTTATAAAATGAATACATAAATAACATTTTAGAACATGTGGACTACCGCATCTTCAAAGCGATGTGATTCACACGCACATTACATGGAATGTATTAAGGATTATTTTAATAAAAATATTTATATATATGAAATATTATTTATTTTATAAATATAATACATACTTATATATGTATATTTCATTTTTTTATATCAATACAACAAGAAAACAGAAACATTGTTGATGCATACGTATGACCTACCATCTCTATGAATGGTGTATCTCATTTTATAATTCAGTATTGTCTATATTGTTATAAATAAATTTAAAATAAATATTTATTATATTTATATAATTTTTTAAATTGTACAAATAATTTCATCATGATCTTTTATATATGATCAATAATAACAAGTCAAAACATGTGAAAACAAAGAGATTATTACCCCAGATGTTATTTTTACATGAAAATGACATTATATGGTTAATATCAAGTCATAATAAAATAATGTGTGGTATGAAATATAATAATATGGTTCTGTAAAAGGTTTATAATAAACATTTTTTATTATATATATATATTTAACATGTATAAATAAAATCCAGACATAATGTAAGGGTTTTCTAATCAAACTTTTATTTATGTGAGATATGTGTTATATTCAACACCAGTTATTATTATGTGGTGTATATACTAACCTATTAAAAATTATATAATTAATATAAATTATTTCATGAAATTAAATATTCCCATTGATTTTATTCTTTCATGGATCTCACTATTCAAAACCTACTCAAGTGGTAGGATATTTATGTCTCACTTTTTTCCCATGAGACACAAGTCATCTTGTCCACCTAATTATTCTATGTGGTGTATACATATCCCATGATTATATTTTATAATTATTATAAATAAATTTATTTTTATTTACATATCCATTTTATTATTTCTATTTCATGGGGTTTAAGGTTCATAAGATACAAAATCAATTAAGTAAATTTGCCTCAATTTTTCCTCTTTGAGATACATGTTATGTTATGCACTTATTTACTTTTTCGAGGTGTATATACTTCACGTTTAACATGCTATATCAAAAATATAATTATTATCCTAAAATTATATTCTTAAGTTAATGTTATTATTTTATATGTCTTTTGATTCATTGTTACCAATGTTGTAATAATTTATTTCTACAATATCATCATTTATCAGGATTTCTTATGATTAGGCATCCATTAATGTATTACTTTCATCCATGTTTCAATAAATCTCATGAATGTTATTATCCTATTTTTATTCATGATATTTTAAAGTAAGGGTTCCAATTTACACTCTTTGTTACTTAATTAAATGAATAAAAAAAATTTATGAAAATTCCCTTTATTTATCTCTTTGTTCCGAAATGTTTATTCTTCAAAACAAAGATGTTTTCTAAAAAAATAAAAAATGTTATTAAATAATCTCATAATCTCATTTTCATGGAAATTTACATTAAATAGATTTTCTTATTTAAAATGTGTTTAAAATCATTTTTGTTCTTCCTTTATAATCTTTAATGGTTGTTTCCAATAATAATGGTTTCTTAATGATTATAATATTTGAAGGGATATTTTCCCCAAGAAATGTTATATATAATTTTTAAATCATAATTTATATGATTTCAATTACTTTTCCATATAAAAGTATTTTAAAATGGTTTTATGTTTTTAAAATTTATTTTCATTTAACAGTAACAATTCTTAAGAAATTTCCAAGTTGATGGTTCAAAAAATCCTTCTCCATATTAGATGAAATTCATTGAAATAGTTTATGATTTGCTATATATTTTATTCAATAATAAAATTCATATTATTTTATTGAATGGTTTATATTTATGATTTCATGTTTTGTTTAATCACATTTCTCTTCTATGGGTTATACCACGATAAAATGCTTCTAAAACCTACTTCCATTCATGAGTTATTCTAGATGAAATGTGTATGAAACCATTCTATTTTCTATTGGTTACAATACGATTAAATATTTACTATACACAATTAATTTAATAAATTATGATATGTTTTTTATGAAACCCATGTTTATTTATGGGTTCTAATATGATGAATGTTTTATTATCTTATAACACATGTATATATGATTTTATTATGTGACATGTGGGAACTATATCTACCTCTAATGTGTTGGGTAAAGATTTATATCTCATGAGATATAATATGATTGAATAAGAAGATAACTTGGTTTACCAATATAGGGATGGAATAGGAAGTGAACCATTTTTAGTAATACATGGTTAGAATAGGGATTGAACCCAATTCAGTAAATAATTTTTCCACTAAGATAGTCTTGGGAGTGAACCTTGACTACTAATATGGTTTGGTGAGAGAACCCATTACACTATGAGGATATTGGTACTAAAATATGACTATAATGTAAATATTATTCTATTTTTACGTGTCTTCTGTAATTTTATTTATTATTAAAATGTTATGCTCAGAAGGATTGGTCTCTTTTATTCCTTTATTGTTCATGTCCAATGATATTCTGATATTTATGACATGAATATTATATATGATCATTGAGTTTATGGGTATGATTTTCAAATCTTATTATAATTCTCTCATACTCCTATGATCATGTTATTCATATGTATCACATTTATTTACACTTACATATTATTAGATCTCACCCTTTTTTTGTTTTGATTCCTAAGGTAATGAATAATGTTTTTAAGTAGGTGTACTAAAATGAATGATATTATTGGGAAACCATGAATATCCCTCAAAAATTTATAGGATTGTGTTCCATGTTTCCAGAGATACTAAACTATTATGGTCCTTAGGCATATAATTTTCAATGTTCCTAGTATTCATCCAAACTAATGTAATATCCATGTATGCTAAGCATGGTTCACTATAGTTGGTATCAAATGGAATTTCTACATAACCTTTGGAAACATGGATGAAAAAACTATAGTAAGATCCCTAGATATATTTATAAGGTTTTTCGTAGGGATTTTTCAAAGGATAAGTCTATGGATGATTCAATGTTTTGGGAAATGTCCTAGAATTTTTAGAAAGGATAGAGAAAGAGGTATTCTTGAAATATATCCATGTTTTTATACTACAAGTGGATTTTACTATAGAATATATGTACATAGAGGTAAAAACCTAAAAAATACATTTAGAGAGACTCAATTTGGAAATGGTGCGTGAATAGGGCCTTTCTAAACACCTTTTTCAGCACTATCAGGGGATGATCATTGGGAATTAACAAAATATTATGAACAATCATGAAATATTTAAATATATAACTATCATGGATGATATAGGATAAGCCTAAGGTGTTTTAGATTTAAAATAAGGGTTTATGATTTAGACATCCAAAATGTGATTTCTCATGATTATATATATTTCTACTATGATAAGTGTTGTTCACACTATGATTAATGGTTTTAATTCACTAGTAGGTACTGGGTTAACATTGACTGTTTCAGATGTGGAATGTTTTTCCATTATAAACAATGTTGTCCTATGTGTAAATCAAATGATGTGAATCAAGAAGGAGTTACTATTATTGGTTATACTATTGAAGATAAAGATATCACGAGTTAGATATGAAAGGTATGGGATGTAATTATAGTATTATTTACACTAAATGTAAGAACCATGACTAAATTGTGGTTTAGTACATTATGAAATGATTAAAATTTCATATTATATGAATGTGTTATTAGGTAATACCATGTAAGAATAATAAGTAATGGTTTATGAATAAATTTTAATGATTTAAGTGTATATGTATTTTAATTCAAGAATTATGTTATATTAATAATGAAGTATTAGTTTTTAGTTATGTATTTTAAAATATATTTTGAATGGTACTGATGACCTAGGGAAGTGACATTATGGGAAGGGGATAATTTGATCTTCTAAATGAAACCCTTAATGCGTTCATGGTGATAGGAAAAATGTGTTTCTATTGGATAAAGATAATGTTGCTTTCTATAAAGTAAATTGTATAGTATTGATGACCTGAAAAAAGAGAATGGATTTATTGAAAAAGTGGTTTATGATATCACATATGGATTTTACGACATTTTTTTATTTAATTAATATGTCCAATAATCATTGGAAAAAAGTAATTCCTCTTCTCAATAAGTATTTATGGTAATTGAGGTTATTACCATGTTTTAAGAGAAGACATGATGATGATATTAACATCGTTTATATGTGAGAACCAAGATCTATATTAAGATATATGGGGTATCAATGTTGAACTGATTTGGATAAATTTAGTGACCTTCTTTTTAATGTTTTGGATTTATAACCTTTTTATGTGTTACAATGTTAGCCATTTAGGAAATGTCTAAATTAAAATTATGATGGGTTTTTAGGGATTAAATTATTATCCCTCATTATGAGGATTTATAAATATTGGAAAACACATGATAACCATTTAAATGTGATAATAAATAAACATGTATGAAATGAATTATCATTCATTATAGATCTCATGTAATGAGACAACCCAAAATTCCTTTTTAACCAACATCTATGATGATTCGTTACTAACCCAAAGAGCGTTCTTGATATCCACAGGCTAGTGACAAGCACATAGGCATAAATAAAAACTATTTGGATTGATTTCAACTTAAAATTATTAAATTAAATGATTAAAATGAGTAAAAATCATTAGATATATATAAATACAAACATACATTTCGTAGTACAAATATAAAATAATAAAACTAAATGTTAAACACATCCACCAAAATCCCTCTTCTATTGGTCTATGACCACCCACCATGTCCCAATTCACTCACCCTTGGTCACCAAAGCCTGAACCCACAAGGGAAGGTTAGAGCATGAAAACCTGTAATAAGATAATAAGGGGATGAAAACAAAAAAAATGTAAAAGTAGGGTGTCTTCTAAAGAACCCAACATGATTTCACCAATGATTCAATATATTTACTTCATAAGAAAATTCAAATATTATTAAAGAAGAGTAAAAATTGGAGAATATGAGTATTATATTTGATATAGATTCAATCTTTTAAAAATCATTTATTAAACTAAACTTGTAAAACATGACATTTCTCAACATAAAAACTAATCATTTCCATAAAAATATATGAAAACCATTTCACAAGATGATGTCTAATAATCCATAAATGATAATAATTTTCACCTAATATGGAAAGAAGAAAATGTGTCAATATAATATAGTCAAGGTGCTAGATATTAATAAACGAAGAAAGAAACTCAACTATGTATCCATATATTGAAAAGGAATGCAATCATGTATGATGATCATGTGTATGGATGTCATGGGGACAACCTAGGTTAGATTGTGAGTCCCCCTCAGAATACCTAATAAAATACAACATGGAAAATTGTTGGGCTTATATATAATATCATGGGTCTAAAGTATACAAGATCTATCTACACCTACTTTCTCATCACCATGTCCACAGACAAAAACCTTCACAGGCTCAATGGATCCACTAAAAGTGATTGATTCCACCAGTGAATCATTTATCTTGGACATATCGTCTAACTATGTCAGATCCCATTACAAGTCAAAAGTGGTCTGTAAGGTGATTTATTTATGAGGATAACACCTAGATCCTTATCAAACCTGAGAAATTTTTAAAATAACACATCTCACTCGCACCCCCAAGTCGCTCAATGTAAATAACCCCTTGTCCAATAATCAATAATGATAAGTACAGAAATAAAGTCACATAAAGTGATTATTACAATAGAGGATCATCATAAAGATCTAACCGGGCTTTCAAGACTCATTAATTGAATTCTAATCCTTAAAATAATATCAATATTCAAAAAGGGTAAATTTACATGCTTCATTTCATAGTTCATCATTAAAATTATAAATGATCCATTAAAAATAATCAAGTCATTACAAATCTGTTTAAAGAATCCAGTATTCAAAAGGGTAATAATAACCACTTCCTTTCACAAATCATCATTAAAAATGCCTAACATGCAATTTATATAATAATTTAATTTAAATCATCCAAAAATCATTTAAATGATGTATTAAAATTTTAAAATGATTTTATTAATTTCAAAAACATGGTTCTACACCCTCTTTCCATGTGAATAAATCATTTATTTCAAATCAAATAATAACACAAATTTCCAAAAGAAGTTTAGAAACATTTAATGGATATTCCTGTTCATTTAACTAATTCATTATTTAAAAACTATTTTGAATATTACAAATAGTAAAATTCAATTAATTCACATCATAGAAGTTCATTTTATAAATCAAAACCTAGGGAAAACCCAAAATTTCACCAAAATACCCATTAATATCTCTTTGAAAATAAAACCAAAAAAATATGGAATTTATAAAATTCATAAAATGTTATAGATTTTATGATTATATCCATTAAATTAATTCCATATTAAAATTCAATGTAAATTGGTAAAACAATATTTTATGAGGAATTTCAAGGATGAATTTCAAAAAACAAATGACATAAATTAGGAACCGCATTTCTATAAATTTATCTAGAAACAATGAATTATAAAATAAAAGAAAATCATAGAAATAGATACTAGGAAATTAAAAAATCCAACTACAAAAAACTCGAGATGTGTATACTTCAATGGAGATCACTGGATCTAAGAATATATATCTTGACAAAAAGAGTTGATATACTAGATCTCCATATACAAATCAGTAAATGAAGATTAAAAAAATTTAATGTTATCATAACCATTAAGAAGACGGAATCAATATGATAAGGGAGATCCAAAATCAATTAAAAGAATAATTCACTGGAAGAGAATATCTTTTCATTGATTGGTGCATAATTCCACTAGTAAGTAATTTTGGGAGATCCAAAATGGCTCTATACGGCTCCCAAAAAAATTATAATAGGTTTAAGATAAAATGGGATGAGTTTAGGATTGTTTATGGGGTTTTTGGGATTATAATTACAATTTTTTTAACATTAATCACCATATACAAGGTTTTTTATGATAATTCGGACGTTTAGTGCTAACCATGCACAAACTATGCACATAAAATTTAGCTATTGGAGGTGTTTCATTGTTTGGATACTCACATTTCTAATCGTGCACCAACAATGTGACCCCCTACAATCAAGCCTACACACTTTTTTCAAAACATGCTCCATCCATGTGAAATCTATGAACATGGTCAGAAACCTTTAAAAAAATCCAGAAAAAAAACTCTAGAAATGACCTGTGATGATAACCAACCTTTGGATGATCTAATAATTATGTTAAAATATAATAATAATAACCAGTAACATGATGTTACAACCTCCCCACCATAGGACCTTATATCCCTACAAATCATCCAAAACAAAATATTGAACATGATGACACCAGAAGAACATCATCATTGGTATATTGAGTTGAATTATCCATGGTCTATAACTGTGACTCACCCAAAGGTTAAAAACACAAAAAAATCAATGAACAAAACACAAATATCATCACCCATATTTAAAAAAATAGAAAGACTGAAGAGCTAACATAGGCCTCCCAATCATATAAAGATACACCATAATTGTTCAGCATAATAATAGCATATTCAATAATCCCTAAGAAGATACGTCAACTATTTTCTAAGGAGGAACATAAATGATCAATAATACAAAAGAAATGTAAATAAATAAAAAGTATTTTTTCAATGAGTAAGTACTCAATAGTAACATAGTATTTCTAAAACTAATCCTGATACCTCAATGAAATCATTAAAACCAACGCCAGCCCCATAATGTGACTATTATATAAATATCCACATAATCCTAGTTACCCTACTAAATTCCTACAGTATATCCATGTCCAAATGCAAAGAACTTAAACATCAAGGTTTGTGCATGATTAGGAACTACACTCCCACATGGGATATCACCTAATTTTCAATATTGAGCTCTAACTATCAAGTAAAAACAAGAGGATACCAAGGAATAATAAACAAGATGTCTATATAAGGAAACTAGTATTACATCACCAATCCACTAATGTCCCAACCCATGGTCTATAAGATAACAACAAAATTATCCCAACACATAAGGTTTCCAAAATAGAAAATCCACCAGAATATAAACTCAAATAGTTTCCACACCCACGTCAGAAATGACAAGCTAAAAACTATAAGATCCTCCAATACATTAATAGATTCACTCAGAGGCCTATTTTTAGAGATATATTTTTATGAAGACTCTGTTTCCTCATGGAATAAAGTGGATATTCCTAACATTGTTTTACATTTCTGATATCCCAATATAAAGAACCTCAGAATGTCACAAATATGGCCATACCATTTACAAAATCCCAGATATTTTGAACACATCTTGTTAGAATGACCAAGTTCTATAAACTAGAAACACATGTTAGTCCCATTCTTATCCTGAGGAGACTAAAAATCCTCACTTTAAAGGGTTTCATTTTTTAATTTTGTTGTTTTTCAAGATCAACATCACCTAAAAAGTCCATTTCATGCATCTCTGGAAAAGAGATCAACCATTTAACAGGCATGGAGGTTTCTAGGTTAGGGTGGAGAAATTTTATAAATATTTCAACCTTACTGAATTCATCACCAAAAATACCACATATGAAACATAACAAATGTGATCACTTCTTGGAATATATTATAACTGAAAAATCATCTGGGCTGGACCTCTAAATATATCTCCATATTAACATTTTCTGGAGACTTCCATTGAATGAATAATTAGTTGAAAAATTCCCAAAAAATTATTTCATACATACAATAGGTAATCACATGATCCCACCACTCTTGGATAGGTCCCTCAAATAAGTAGTGAATATACTTGACCTTCATAGATTTAGAAGTCCTGATAGTATCAAATATCACATCAAATTCAACTTGTTCGTACACTTCTTCAAGAGAACCTAGTTCACCATTATAAAAAGGTGAATGGAAACTCAAGAATTCATGGATGGGATTCAACAGTTTTAATTTATATTTCTCCAAAACTCAATATAGAGTCTAGGTAGACTCATTCACAAGGTATTCAACATGTAGAAAATAAAAAAGAACTACCCAGAGGACCAGATAGTAGGACTATCATTATTTATTTCATGTATTAAATTCTAGGATACATTACTAAACATAAAAGAACATATTCATGTGAGATCAATCATCAAAGTACACTCAAACATAGAACAATATAATTTAAAAAAATTACAACCCACATATTCAAAACATCATTGACTTCATTACACAAACAATTTCACCATTTATTAAAACATTACTCTTTCCATTTAAAATTAAAAATCATTTTATAAATTAATTTCTGGTTCCATAACCTTTTACCATTACATGAAATTTTTTAAAATTGATTCAAAATAATAAAGACCTTTTTCCAATTAAAAAACACATTTCTAGTTAAATCCATTTAAAAAAATTCTTTATAAAAATAATATTTTAACACATCAAATAAAAGTATGTGATAATTAGTTTTTCAAACTAATAATTTCATAAAACTCACTTTTTTTCATTGAAAACATTTCTCATAGAATGTAATAAAACATGTTTTAAGACACATGTTAGTTTTCATAATGTATTTAAAATAATTAACAAGGTATTGAATTTGAGACAACCAAACAATATTGTGAATCAACCCACATTCATAACCCACATCCATAACCCACATAACAATCCTCAAATAATTGATTCCACATATAAGAAAATGGATTTGTATTCATGTTCAAAACAATGTTAGAACTATAAAACGCTCGATTGTATAGGATATTAAACCACACACCAAACACACAACTATTAATTAATGGATTCCAAAATCAGCCACTGAATTCCTCACTATTTTCCAAACTGTTAAAACATGGTTTTAGTGTGGTCATCCTTCAAGTCTACTTAAATAACACATAAGATATTATTGAATTCAAATATAGTCACATTTGAAATTTTAATATAATTTATCATAAGAAAACCAATAACTCCAAAGAAATACTCAAGTCTCAACATCCCTTATAACTCAACAATCACCGTGATAGGGTGGTGATCAAGAAACGTCTCCTGGACTACCTCTTGAATCCTGACACATTCATAATTTATTTTATACCATGAATCAACCCAAATAACATAAGGAATTAAATTTCAAGTATTTCATTTTAATGAAATACCTTATCTGAAACCATTTGTAATGAACAAATTAGGAATACCATTTAATGCAATACGAGAGCGGTTTCATTAATAACCTAAAGTATATTCTCAATCTCAACAGGCCTGATATAATATAATTATCATTAAAAAATCATTGGGAAGTATTTTTCACTCAAATAATTATAATAATATTGTACAATTCAAAAACATCATCAGATATATATGAATAAATACATAGATGTCATTGTACAAAGAGACGAATATAAATTTAAAGGCAGAACACAACCACTAAAACCTATCTCTTATTTTTCCATGTCCACCCACCATGTCCCAAATCACCCAACCATGGTCAGACATGAATAATCCCATAAAATAAGGTGAGATCATGATCATGTTCTATATGATAAAAAATGTTGCAATCACCAAAAGGTAAAATCAATGTGTGAGAAAAATATCCCAGTAGGATTTCACGAAATATTATATTCAATTACATAATAAGATAAATCAAATATTCTAAAAGTGGAGTAAACATAATAGAGTCAGAGGATTAGTTGAAAATAGATTTTTAAACATTTAAAAATAATTTATTAAGATAATCCTATTTAGAATTCCATTTTACCTTTTAATAACTAAAAATTTTTGTATAAAATATTTGAGAACCATTTCACAATATGAATTAATATAATCAAGTAATGATAATAATTTTCAACAAATATGAAAACAAATGAAAAGATTCAATATAATGGAGTTATGGTGATTACTAGCAATAAATGAAGAAAGCAAGGATACTTTGTTTCCAAATAGTGACAATGAATGATTTCATGTATCAATATTAAGTATATGGATATCATGGGTACAACCTAGGAATGATATCAATTCTACCTTATAAAATCTAATCAAATACAACATGATTTTTTAAGATACATATAGTCTCACTGGTCTAATGAAAACTAGTTCCACGCACACCAGATTTCGGGCCACAATTCCATAGCCTGAACCCTTTAGATTCTCTATGGATCCACTAGAATGGTTTTAGTCAACTAGTGAAGCATATATCTCAGAAATCTCATATAACTATTTATGTTCCTATGAATTCTCAAAGGAGGTGAGTGAGGTTATCATGTTATGACGATCACATGAGAATCCTTATCAAACATGGAACTATTTTTAATAATACATCTTACTCTCACCCCCAATTCCCTCCAAAAAAACAATATGTTCTCTATCCCCTAGAAATAAAAACTAAAAAAACAAATTAATATAAAGATATTATTACATGAGAGTATCATTATAAAGTGTCAATCAGGCCATCAAGAAGCATCAATTAAATTTAAATACATTTTAATAATTTTTTACATCCAAAAATGGGTAACCGCACAAACTACCATTCACATTTAATCATTAAAATTCTAAATGGTGAGTTAAAATAATCATAAATTCATTCCAAGTACTTCTAAATAATTAAATATTCAAAAGGGTAAAAATACACACTTCCTTTCAAAATTAATCATTAAAATTTTGAAACCTTCCATTTAAATAATCATTTATTTGAAAGCATCAAAAAATAATTTAAAGTAAGTATTAAAATTTTAAACGGATTGAATGAATATCAAAAAAATGGGTATAAACCATCTTTCCATGTGAATAAATTATTTTTATAAAATAACCCAAGAATACCCATATCCAAAAAATAGCATAAAATCATTTAAATGGGGTTCTTGTTCATTTAATAAATATAATAATTTAAAACTATTTTGGAATCGTCATATAGTTAAATTCATTTAATATAAATCAAGAATGTTCATTTTATAAATCAAAACCCATGAAAAATACCTCAATTTCAACAAAATACCCTTGAATATATCATTCAAAATAATACCAATCAAAAAATGGAATTTAAGAAACTCATAAAAAAGTTATAGATTTCACGATTATATACGTTCTATTAATTCCATATTCAATTGCTAGGGAAATTGGTAAAAGTTGATTTGATAATGAATTTCAAGGATGACATTCATAGAACATGTGATTAAAATTACTAAACATGTATCTATGAATTTATATAGAAACAATGAATTAAAAAAGAATGTAAAATCATAGATACTTCTACTTGAAAATTTTGGAATCCAATCACAAAAAATCAAGCATGTGTCACCATTTATGGAAAAAAACATGTCTAAGAAAATAGATCTTGAAATAACATAGTGGATATCCTATATCTACAATTACACATCAATCAATAGAGATCAAAAAAATGATTGTCCGTCATAACCACTAGGAATAGAAAATTAAGAGGAGAATGGAGATCCACTATTAAGAAGAAAAGAACTCACTAGAAGGGAAGTTCATAGATTATATTGCTGCTTTGATCCACCAAGAGATGTGTTTAAGAGATCTAAATCATCTCTAATGGACTCCCAAAAGTCATATAATAGATTTACGTTTATGTGGGAGGATTTTAGGGTACTTAGGTGGGTTTTAGGATTTTAATAACAATTTATGTAACATTAATCACCATCCTCATGGTTTCTTGAGATAAGTCGCACAGATAGTGATAAATATGCAAAAAATGTGTGGCCATAATAGACAAAATGGAGGGGTTTCATGGTTTGGCTTCACATTTTGACAGACCATGTTCCAACCATGTGACCCTCTACTATATAGGAAACACAATCTGTCAATCCATACTCATACTGTGTGCAATCTATGCATAGGCCTAGAAACATTCAAAAATGTTTGAAAAACTCCATATATGACATATGATGATACCCAATAATTGGGTAATTAAATCATTGGGCACAAACCCATAAATATAAGTAAGTTTATGTTATATCTCATGATATGTTAGTGATTCAGAAATAGGAAATCCACCTTTATTTGTTAGAGAATGAGATGAAGTGAAAATTGGTCAAGTAACAGCCCCAGGGTTTTATTGTGATTATGAAATTGAATGAAATATTGTATGTACATTATCTCATGAAAATTATTAAATTTTATGAAACAAATCTTGTTATATTTTTTTCTAATTATAATCATTTTTATGATATCAATTTCATCTTTCATGACTCATTGGTTTTTGGTTAGGTGATTATTAACTTTATCCGGATAACCCATTGTCTTGTGATCAGTGATATTTATCATTCTCTTTAATTATTTACACTTGTTTTCCATGTCCAAATCATCACAAATTTTCTCTTATATGGAAATCTATTAATTAGTTACATTTTGTAGTTATTATGTTTCCAACATTCCTTTTTAAATGAATATCTAGTATTCATTTTTTATGGGATGTGTTTCTTAAAAAGGATTGATAAATAATTAAACCATTCATGATATAGAATAATTTTGATGGAAAACTCATTTTATGTTGGGTAGAATGTAACACCCTATGTTTTTTAGAATTATTTTTTTCTCAAATAATTTAAATTTATTTTATGGCTTGCATTTAATGCTAAACCATGTTATGATTTCATTATACGCAACACCATGTTTTTCAAGCTCTACATGAAACACTTAGATAGATTTTGGTATAGACAAAAAAAATTTTGTCTTCTGTTACACACAGTGTCAAGTTCCTTCCATAGCTTGTGTTACAAACAAGATTGAGTTTTACCAAACTACAACATACTATTAATATTATTATTAAACTATTATAACAGTTATCTCTTAGTCATTTGAATGGATTTTTTAAAAATAATTAAATAAATTATGAAACTATGGCATAAAAATGTATATGAAATTAATTATTTGGTTATCAATAAATGATAAATTAAAATAAAAATAAATTGAATATACAAGATGTGTTTCTATGAAAAAAATTCCACCCAAAGATTTTTTAGCTTAATAAATTTCCTTAATCACTATTAGTGAGAAATATTTATGAGATTTATATATTAAAAAAATAATAATGAAATTCATTCTATAAGTGTTATTGCCATAAAAAAAGAACAAATCATGTTTTATTAAAAGAATTGTGGTATTCTAAAGGGAGTTTAAACACATTTAAATTGAATAATGGTTTTAAAAATAATATTTAATTTTTATTAAAAAATAAACACATTTAATTAAATAATAATATCAAAATTTAAATTGGTTGAATTTTTTATTTCTATGAAAAGATTCATTTTTTTATAAACAGTGACAAATACATAATTTTATTTGAAAACAGATTTTCCATAAAATATATTTTTATTGATAAATTAACAATTTTAATTATTATTTACATATATTTAGATATATTATTAATGTATTAATCCATTTTTGGAAATTGTAATCAATTTTATATTTAAATTAAATATAAGAAAATTTCAATATTTTGAACATTTTCACCTTAAAAAACTCATTGTCTCATCATGTCTGTTGGATTAATTTTAAATTAAATTCCTCCACTTCTATTATTATAATTGTAAAAAATGGATTCCATATTCTGAATAATATAAATATATAATTTAAATTATTTTCAACATAGTGTTTGACCAAATATAATACAGAAACAAATTAAAATTCATTATAGTGATTAAGAGAAAAACATGTTTACTTAGTGGTTAAACATTAAAATTAAGATGGAAATGACAAAGACACCTGCCCAAAATATGTGGGATGAAAATATTTAGACTAGTCACCTTAATTTATATAAAAAATATACCATTATTATAGAAACATGATTTCATAGAGTCCTGCCAATAGTGTTTAGCTTTGTATATATACCAGAATGTGACTCCTCCATTATAAAAGGGAACCCACCCTCTTTACCTCATCACACCTATAATGCCATTTGGATAGTACAAACAAAAAAAACTAAGGTACCAATTTTCCTACCGTCATCCTATATACATAATTATGGTAATAAATCCAACCAATGAAATACATTTTTCTAAACTAATAAGAGTCACCCAAAGAATTGGTAACATCCATCCCCAAACACTTTTATTTAATTTTACTCTCCATCTAATAAATTATTATAATTCCATGATTATGTAATATGATAATAATTCTCAAAATAATGTGATATTTTTATGTTAGGGGTATGACCTAAAGTCGTACACACATCCTTCAAATCAGATATGCAGTTATCATTCTTGTGTATAACGTACTACAACCTTGCGACCAGATGTCATTTGTTATTCCATTACCACCACTCATGGTTGGTAATAATGATTGACATGATATTTGTATATGAAATATAAGATATTTATAATTTGTTTATGCTTATTAATTTATTATAAAACATATACCTTATGATTTCCATTTTTTTCAAAACAATAGAATCATTTTTAGACTTATGGACTACTACCTTCTGAAAGCATTGTGATTCATTCAAAAATTACATGGAATTTTTTAAAGAATTTTTTAATAAAAATATTTGACGTATATGAAATAATAATATTTTTTTTGAGAATATATATATATATATATATATATATATATAATTTATAGTCATTATTTTAATATGACAAGAAAACAGTAATAGTGTTCATACATATGTACAACCTACTATCTCTATGAACTATGTATCACATTTTCTATTTCTGAAATTTATATATTGTTATAAATAATTATAGATATATATAATACTTTACATTTTTTAAATAAGTTATTCATGATTAATTTAAGTGGATTAAGAATAAAAAGTCAATACATATATGAATAACAAAGCTATTATTACTCGAAATGTAACATTAACATGAATTTGTTAATAAAAGGGTAATATAAATCCATAATAAAATAATATGTGGTAATACATATAATAATATAGTTTTTTGGTATATTTTTGACAAACATAAATTAATTATATAGTAGTTTTGAGAATTTGTGAAGAAATTCAAGACTTAAGGTATGGGTTTTCTCATCTTACTTTTATTTTTATGAGGTATATGAAATATTCACCACTTATTCGTATTTTGTGGTGTATATATTTACCTTTGAATTGTTATATCATAAATTTACTTTACTTAATGTTATTAAATGTTTCAATTTATTTTTTAATTTCTTGTATCTCATGATTAAGAAGTTACTCAAGTGATAATGTATTTCCATCTCACTTTTTGTTCCATGATAGGAAAGCCATGCTCTCCAGAAATTTCTTATTTGTGGTGTATAAAATGACCGTGATTATATTTTATGATAATTTCAATTATGTATTATGGTATGTACATATCCAGTTGATTATCTTTCTTTCATAGGGTTCGCATTTCAAAAGTTATCAAATCGATAATGTAATTTTTCATCACCATTCCATCTTTAAGACATGTGTTATGTTTGGAACATATATTATTTTATGAGGTGTATATAATTCACCTTTAACTTGTTATATCAATAATTTAATTATTTTCAAGATATTATTTGGCATCATTAAATGTTATTATGCATGGTTATTTTGATTCAATGTTATTAAATTTGTAACAATGTGTTGCTACAATTGCATATTTTATCAGGATTTCTTACTATAATACATCCATTGATGAAATATTATGATCCATGTATCAAGATATATCATGAATTTTATTATCCTCTAGTAATTATTGATAATTTCAATTAATGGTACAATATTTCAAATATTTGGTATATTTTATAATTAATAGAATTTTCAATAAAATATGAATATATTTCTCTCTTTGGTCTGAAACATGTTTTCTTAAAAAACCATGATTTTTAAAAATATTGACAATAATTTATTAAAATGTTCTAATAAGATCATTTTATGGTAAATTTATTTTTTTAAAAATTATGTTTTAAAAAAGTGTTTAAAAGGATTTTATATGTTATCAAGGTTATTTATAAAAAAATTGTTTTAATTTTTTTTCAATTACCAATGTATATTTTCCTCAGGAAATTTCAAAATGATATCTAAAGATTAATTCATATGTTTTAAAATTGGTTTTCAAAGAAAAGAATTTTGGAATATTTATTGTTTTAAAATTTTATTTTTAAAAAAAGGTTACATTCCATATGAAATGTTCCAATTGATCATTAAAATAAATAATTCAATATATTTAATGAAATTATTTAACATTATTTATGATTTAATAGGGGATAGAATCCAAGGACTCTATTCTTATTCTTACTTCGAATGGTTTGTGTTTTTGATGTACAGTTTTTTATGAAACCTATATCTCTTCTACATATTATTCCATGATAAAATTTTTATAAACCCCCTTCCATTAATGGGTTATTCAATTATGAAATCGCCATGAAACCCTTGTATTTTATATAGGTTATGGTAGAATTAAAATTTTATGATACCCATTTTAATTCTGGGGTTATGGTATGATGTTAATAAAACCCATCTATTTTTATTGTTCTTGATATGATAGATGTTTTATTATCTTGTAGAACACATAAATATAAGGTTTTATTATATGATTTGTGGGACCTAAATATCTCTCTAATTAATTGGTTAATGATTTATATCTCTTGATATTTATAGGACTAGAATGATAAGTTTATTTGATCCCATAATACATGGTTGAAATAGGAAGTGAACCTGGTTTAGTAATGTAGTGATGGAACGTGGAGTGAACCTGGTTCAGTAAAGGACTTCGTCTACTAATATGTAAATGGGAGTGAACCTTTACTAGTATGATGTTTTGTGTATTGAAATCGTTCCACTAATATGGCCTTGGAAGTAATCCTTGACTAAAATATATATAATTTTATATGGTGATATATCTTCCACAATTCAATGTATTATTCCTATGATATGCTCACATGGATTATTCTCTTTGATTCATTTTTTATTCATTTCCTCTGATATTCCATTATTTATTAAATGTATCATGTATATGGTCATTAATATGAATCAATTTTTTTTCAAATGTTATACTCATGTTCTCATACTCATATGATCATGTTATTCTTATATATTTACTTTTTTACCCTTACTGATCATCTTAGATCTCCCTTTCTTATGTTTCTTTTCCATAGGTAATGAATAATGTTATTAAGTAGGTGTACTATATGGAAATATCTTCTACAATAACACTGAATAACTTTTTCCAAGTTAGAAGAATGTTTTAAAAGTTTCTAAAGATACTAAACTATTAAATTTCAAAGGAAAGTACTTTTTTAATTTGATTAATACTCATCCAAATGACATTAATACCCATGTATGAAAATCATGGGTCACTAAAAAATATTGTATTATATATATTAGGGTCATGATTGAGTATGGATGTGTGTACCGTTCATGAAATTGAAACCTATTTATTAGATTTCGATTAGTGTAGTATTTTTTTTATTTTTAATGGTAGGATAACATGACATGTCATGGTTATTACTTTGGTTAGTTGGTACTTCACCTGTTTGGGAATATAAAATTATGATGTTTATATTGATGTCTCCAGTTGGTTTACTCTGTTATGTATGGTATAGTATCTCCCAATGATCTATTAGACCCTTACTACTAGTTAGAATCATCTTGAATATAGGGAGGTAAAACAGAGGTCACATGGTGCACTGACTCGGGGAATTGGTTTATTAGAACCTTTGTCAGAATGTTACAAAGTGTTATGATAGTTGTTCTTTCATATTTAATTACTATTTCAGAAAGGTATACATAAGATTAAAAAATTATAAGCCATGTAAATGAGATTGTGCATATGATAAATGGACCCATGTATGGTGGAAACCAAATAACTAAGTGCGGGATTATTTTTTTTGATATCTATTAATATAGTTGGATGTTATTTCTCCTTGGTTGATATGCTTTATTTTATTTTATTATTTTATAGGGTTTTATTCAGGGCTCAACATGGAATTAGATTTGTATATTCATAAATCTTGTAGGCACTCTATAATTCTATGACATGAATCATACTATGAAATCATTTAATGGTGGGTTATGGTGGATCATAGGACATGAATATTTTTTTCATGTTTAATTATGGTTTTATCAAAATAGTTCCTAATAAAGAGTTGTAAATGGTTTTAACTATATTTTTCTAAATTGAAATGGTTTCAATGGTTTCTAAATGATAAATATAAAAGTTTTTAAAATATGAAATGTTTAGTATCATGTAAAATGAGAAGTTTTATGATTATTTAATTAAGTTTACCCAGAGTTAACCATATACCAAGATATGGATGGTGAGGGTAGTTATTCAGATGTAATTGTATCCCATGGTATAGTTTATAAATAGTGGTCTGTTTAAGGATAGTTGTGGGAATTCCATTATATTAAATTTATTAAATTGCATGTTATGTGTTTTGATACATGTTTTATGCTCTATGATAGAATCCACCACGATGATGTTAACTTGTTGTGCAACAAGAGGACATCGGTAAGAATGACCCTAAAGTAGTGGGACAAGAACCCCAATTGGATTCAAGTAATATAATGAAGATAAAATATAAGGAAACAATTTTTTTTAAGACTTTCATGTAGAGAAACCTTAGGTTAGTAGTGATGAGTCTACTTGATCTGATGAGAGATTTCTAGCTACACTACGCTAAAATGTTCACTAGATATGGTAGACCTAAGGAGGTAGAGTCCATGATTGAGTCCTTATAGATGATAATATAACATTTTGTTTTTCCTCGAGATATTAGGTTCATGTTTTTGTCTTAAATGTTATTAAGAATATCAAATAACTAGTGGGATATTAAAGATTGCTATGAGCTGTTTGAAGGCGAGGAATTGAAGGACTTTCAGGAGAAATTCCTGATGAAAATTCACCCCAAAACCCTGAGAAAAAGGAATTATGAAGAGATAATGTTTCTCAAGTAGGGATTTACTACAATGATCGATTAATATAAACACATCACATACACATAGAATATTTCTTTTATATTTTCTAATAATGAGGTAGTTAGGACTTGAAGTTTTTAGGATAATCAAAGATGTGATACCAAGTCCAAGGAAAACATATTTCATTTTAAGATGATTTATGTGGTAGTTGATCAATCTATCAATTGTGAGGATAATATGATATATTATTATATCAATGAGAATAAGTTTTCAGTAGGTAAATATTTTTGTACATATTTTGATAGTAGGAAGTGTAATTATATGAACTTTCACATGGGTGGTGGCAGACAGAGTTTCCAAGGGATGGGTTCCTCATGTTAGAGAGGTTGTTATATCATCTTATATTAGTGTTTGAGACCTTTTCACAAATGTTGTTAGTGTCCTCAACCACCAATAAATTCCAAATCATTTTGTATGATGGGATATATTTATATGTTCTGTAATAACCCTCAATAGGCAGGTGGTGGTGGAGGACATAGGGCCAAATAGAACATCGATAGGGGATCAACTACCCCATATTTGATAGGTATTTAGAGCTTCACTAGATTTACTATATGGGGTAATGTTTTTGTTCCTTTTGGAAAAGAGCCTCATTATCAGCAAAGTAGTATAGTGCATGTGACTCAGACTATAAGCTATGGTATGGGAACAAGACAATTGCATGATATTCATCCTACTCTAGATGCAGTGAGGTCAAACCATCAATAGTTTTACGCGAGAATATTATAGCTTATATCCTTTAAAATACATTGGTTGATACTGATTATTATCACTCTTCAATATACCTTGGTTTTTTGTGTGGTTTGGGTTTAGTGGTGAAACATATGTTTGTGTTTTTTTTCATTAGATGTGTTTTTGTGGGTTTAATAAAAGGATATCCATTAATGTAAGGTTTTCCCTCATAGTTTGTGAGAAACATATCATTTTTAATTTAATAGTTATTGAGATCAATGTCTTTGACCTGATACTGAAAAAAAATACTAGTCGGTTAAATACCTGGATCTCATTGACTATTATTGTAGGAGAGTGAGTTTCAAGTGGCTGGAGGGTAATAATTATGTCCATCACGAGGGTTGGAATATCTAGTTATATCATACAGGGAAATTCATTCTAAAATTATGTTAAATTATGATTCATGTAAAAATTATTATTCCTAATGATGGGGTAGTGGTGCACAGAGTCTTCTCTCTAGTAGTGAGTCAATTTCTAGATGTGTTTCCTAAAGACTCTTTTGGGTTTCCATCTAAGAGGGATGCTGAGATAATCATTGAGTTAGTACCTAGAGAATAAACAAATTATTCCCCACCTTACATAATGAAACCATCAGATTGTCAAGAAATGAAAATGTAATCCTTGGAATTAGATGAGAATTGGTTTGTCCATTCAAGTATAACACCTTGGGGATCTCAAATTTCATTTTCATTGAAATATTGAAGAATGTTGCAGTTGTGCGTTGATTACTAAAAGTTGAATCAGATGAATATTGGGAATTTGTGTCTGCATCCATGTACTTCAAATCTCTTTGATTCGATTAGGGGTGCTAGTGTGCTCTGTAAGATCGATTTGATTTTGGGGTATCATCAACAGATAGTAAGATCATATGATATACTATGGACTGCTTTCAAAAACATGTAGGGGTTGTAGAAGTTCTTCATAATTATGTTCTTGTATATGAATTATATTTATGTATTTATATACATTAGGAACTAAATCTTCCACCCGTATTTAATTCAATTTTCATTTGTTTTGTGTATGAAATATTAGTGTACTCTTACACACATGGCAATTATGCCAAACTACTTGACATCATCCAGAGAACATTGATATAGTGTTGGCTATATGAAAAGAAAATATAGTGTCATTTATTGTTTTAAAAGTTATCTTTTTGTGCTACATCAACTTAGAGGAAGGTGGATTATTAGACCTAGGTAAGGTTCAATCAGTTTCTTTTTGGGAGCATCCAATGAATGTTTTTTATATTATAAGCTACTTGGGGTTGGTGGGTTATTATTGAGGAATCGAAAAATAATTTTATCACTTTGAATATCCATTATAGATCATGATGATGATTTGTGTAAGGATTGAATGGAATGAATCATGTGATACTTATTTTATAGATATGATGAATAATCTGACCATAACACCAATTAAAATCATACCCAGTCTAGGTAAGGAGTAAATAATATTTTATGATGTTACTTGCATTAGAGTTGGGAAATGTTGATGTAGGGAGAAACTTTTTGTGGCATAAAGATCATAATAGTTTAACAAACATGAACAGAACTATCCTATGAATGTGATCAAGTTAGCTGTAGTGATTTATGACATGAAATATTGGTGGAATTATCATTTGGGTGAGAAGTTAGTTGTTTATTCTAGTGATAGGAGTCTTATGTATGTCGTTTTAGAGTGTGATTTAAACTTATATGAGTATATATGGTTTATTATATGTAGTCTTTTGATTTTTGGTTATCTTTCATATCATAGAATATAATGACTACTTTTTGGTTCATTGACTTGGGATTCACGTACTGAGGAAATTTATGAGTTTAGTTTTGATTATAATATGAAGAACATGTTCGCTGAGATGAATATCTGTGTCTAGAATGAGCATGATATGATTATACTCATGTCTTTATTGGTATAGTCATCTCATATAAACCATTTTTTGTAAAATGAAATACGAGGATTTATAATTTCTAGATTTTATATATTGTTTTGTAGGGGGATCTACCTTCCAATTGGACTATTTATAAGGATGAGATTATTAATATTTTGGGTTAGGTTGTTTTTCCTAATTTCAAGTGAGAAGGGTTGATGTGTGAGTTTCATGTTTTGATGAGAATAGTTCACCTGGTATTGACATAAATGGACCATATTATTTTGGGAGAGTATTGTGGGAAGATAATGAAGAGAGGGATTGTAGGTTTCCTGGAAGGATGCTATACCTTTCAATAGGTAAAGGATGATCATTAGTGACTGGATAGACTATTACAACCATTTCCCATCCTAGGATAGAAGTGGGATGATGTTACCGTTGATTATATAGAATGTATTTTGAGGATGTCTTTGAAGAATTAAGTAATATGGGGGATTTTGGATTCATTGACATAGGTGTCACATTTCTTGTTTATTTAGAAAACATTTCCCTTTGACAAGTTTGGAGACATAAATGATCTGGAGAGAGTATATTTTCATGGGTTATATCATAGTATTGTCTTAGGTCATGATTCATGTTTTACTTCACCCCTATGGAAAGTGAATCATAAGTAACTGTGTACTTTGGTATTTTTTACTATATATTTTCACCCATAGATAGATGGTAAATTAGAATATACTATCCAGGTATAAGAGGACATGTTTAGCGAATGTGTCCTAGAAATTGGGGGATCTTGGTAGAAATGTTAAATACATATTGAGTAATCGTAAAAAAAATTATTAGGATAATATTCTTATGAAACCATAAAATGATCTATATGGTATAATTTATAGATCTCAATTGTATTTTATTGAAGTAGAGGAATAAGAGTTGTTTGGACCAAGTCTCATGGAGGATACATCAGAACAAGTTCAATTAATTTTTATGTGTACACATAAAGCACATATAAAATAAAAGTCATATACTTATCATTATTTTCATCCAAATGAGTTTAGGGTGGGTTATTTTGTGTTCCTTCAGAAGTAAACAAGGTCAGGTCTCTATTAGACTCAGAAATAGGGGAAGATGGTTCCCATCTATATAATGTTATATAGTATATTGTTGTTTAGTAATTTTTTTTCTAAAATATTTCTACTAAAAAACATATTTATTTATTAAGACCAATAAGTTTTTTATATAATAATTGCGTTCTAGATAGAATATAGATTTTAAGAGGTATGTATAAATAAATTTTTACTTGTATCAGTTAAAAATGTAATGAATAAAATATTATAAAACTAAAAATTCTATGTGAATTTCCCTTGATATCATAAAAGTGATTAGTGTTTGTTAGTAATGAAATTAAAAATTATGCATTTTTTATCAGTATGACCCTAATGGATTTGAATGAAAATGTTCTAAAATATAAATATAATGTACTTATAAGGAAATATAAGAAAAAAAATAATGTAATTAACATCATAATATTGGATTTTGTTATGTAATTAAGATTCAATACTATGATCAATGTGTTGAACACTATGAATATGATTCCTGATAACTAAATTATAGAAAAAACATCCTTCATAGATGTCACCCTTTGTGAGGTATAGTGTGATGTTTTTATTATATATTCACATAGAGATGTGAAAATATTTATATCAAGAATTAATGAGTTTAAAAATTACTAAAATGTTTTAAATATAAATAATTCTGAAAATATTTGATATGAGATGTTGGGTATATGTTATGAATGGTTTTTTGAGTACATTAAAGAAATTAGTTTATGAAAATAATAAAATATATCTTATTATAAACAAAACATCCCCACTTTATCATTCATTGATGTTATATGTATCAGACACATAAAGGGAAATGATAATTAAGCACTCTTAATATGCCTTCAGAATATCCCAAAATGATGATCAATATTAATTGTTATACGTTTTGATAGTATATAAACATTATCATGAGTGTGATTTCATATTCAGGTATAAAATATACTCATGAGCCATAGAATGAGTTATGTTTCTCATATGAAAAAAAATAACACCTCATTGAGTTTAATCCACTATGTATTTGGTAATATATGGGTGTATGTTCAATAATTATATTTCTCGAATGAAAGAAGTAAGAAAAGTTACTTATAATGAGAACCATCATACTATAAAATCTTTCTTATTTCATTATTCAGACTAAAATAATCATCATATGGTTAGGTATTTATTTATGTTTCATTGAAAACCCAACAAAGCATACCACATGGTGTTTTGTGAACTACGTTTTTGGTACACAAGGGGTGGATGTTTCTTAATTATATTTCTCCAATACTAGTGTTAAATTAGATGCCTACCATTAGAACCTTAATACATTCATAAATTTTTAATTTCATCCTTGGGACTATGGTAATTTGAGTATGGTTAGGTAAGTTTTGAATTATTTCATCATTTGTGTTTAATCATGGTAGGATCCATCCTCCCATAAAAGAATAATGGAATTTGGTCCCTAGATTGAGATATGATAAAGGAGTGTATTACAATACTTATATAAGTGATATTTGATGTAATTATCAATTGTATTAAGGAAAAGGGATGTGTTCATTTATTATGGTGAATAATATTTAATTCTCTCATCCATCTAGTAAATCTATACTCAATGAAATGAAAAAATTTGGGATGGTAAATAGGATTTACATACACCATGTCCTATGGTCATGCGATATCTTGGTTAAGGGGTTTATATGAAAATTCATAGTTATATATTATATAGTTGGTGGAAATAGGTATAAATATATATGTGTGTCTGTGTGTCTGTGTGTGTGTGTGTGTGATTTCAGTAGAGATCATTGTAGATCCCTTTACAAAATGAATAGAATTGATTCTTTTCTAGAGGTCGCCCACTACTTACAGTTATCAGTTTAAGAATTCATAATTTTTTTCAATGAAATAAAGTCCCATGGGGTTGCACGTTATAGTTAACTGAATGGGTATTCATTTTTTCAAAACATATGGATCTCCTCAAAAAAAAATTTAGAGATTATCTAAAATTAGTTTTTTGATGGAAATTTCTATGGTAGTTTGTTTGATATAATATAAGTTGATGTTTATGATATATTTTTAAATGTTTTTAGAAAAATATCTATGAGTTGTTTGTCATATGAGTTCTCAAATTATTTTACATGGTACAATGTTAGGTGAAATGAAATAATATTTATTATGATTTGTGAATTTTTGAGATTGATAGAGATATGATCTAATCCTAAATACAAATACGATGTATTTTGAGAATATCATATATGATGATTTGGGAATTTCATGTGGAAATAAATTCATGAATAAAAGAATAGAATATACAATTGGTGTGGGTTTATTATAATCCATAATATAATATATAGTTCCACACCCATGTTTGATGTATTATTATATTATATGTACATATAATAATTGTTACAATATGTGTTAATCATATCCTCTACTTCAGTTAAGTAGTTTAATGTTAAAAGAAAATATTTAGTCATCATCCATGAAATCTATAATTAATCATAAATAATTTATTTCCTATAATTTAAGGGTTGATTAAGAATGGATTTATAGGATAAATACTTTTAGCTTCTGAATTCAAGTTAAAGACTATTTGTATTCAAATTCTAAAACAAAAATATTAGGAAATTCAATTAAATTACATTAAATCATGGGTAACATCTCTAAGGATTATATAAAATAGATGGAGGCCTTAAAAATTGATTTTTTTGTTCTAGTGTATATTAGTAAGTCATATCACTATTCTCCTTGTTCTTTTTTATTGAGAGATACTCTCATATCACTGTGTGAAAGAGATTACCACCCAAAAATTTGGTGATCTTGGTCATCTAGTAGATAATTCATACAAGTAGCTTCTCGAAAGATTCTTCTCAGCGATAATTATCAAAATCATATTTAATGATAATAGATTTTTCCAACAACAGTATATGGTTCACATATATGTTCCTCATTTATGTTATACATAGTATGAGATTTATATCACATAAATCAGGGTTGTTGGGTTTCATGATGTCTTATTCAACTTGAATAGGTGTTATTTGATCATTAAAAACACATTTTATTTATCTTATGATAAATAGGAATTAACATTATATTAGTAAAAATTACTAATTTAGAATAAATTAATCATTTCATTCATGAGGAAAATAGGATAAATATTTAAGAAACACATCTAGAAATTAGAAGAAATAAAATTGAACGAAAAATATAATGATCATTCTGATGGAAGAATCCAAGATTCATGTATACTATATAGTATTTAATAAATTTGATTTACCATAATAATAATAATCCTAAATGTCTTGAATTTAAATCATATACACCTATAAAAATATAAAATTCACTCGTACAATATGAAAATATCAACATGTGATTGGAAGATATTCATCGAGTCTACACCCATTATCAAATCCTAATTTTTCATTTATGAAAATTATATAAATCAAATATATCAATAACAGCTCACATTTATAGTGTAGGTTAATCATTTTGTGATATTATTATACTTCCATCCCATAGGAGTATCAATATTTAACACTCTAGATAAATATATTATATCAAAGTAAATATTTTATATTAAACAAGTAGATATAAAATAATGAGATACCCCAATCTAAAAACAACAACACTATCTAAAAAATAATCCGTTAGAATCATTCATTAAATTATGCATTGTCCTTCCCTTCTATCTATCTTTTTCTTCATCACATTATATATAGGTCCTGAATTTTTCCTCTCGCCCTAATAAATTTCTCCTTGAATAGGATAAAGAGAAGCTATTTCATAATTTAGACCATATAAATCACATTCCCCACTATTTCCAGATCACAAGGATGACATTTTACTAACACATTAATTATTCCCTCCTACCCATATAGCAGGTGCCAGGGTTAATGTCGAACCTCGCCCAGTACCTTCATGAATCAAACTCTTGTAATGATGGTGAATATGCATTATCCTTACTTATGAAAAACATTCATATTGACTCACTCGTACATTAAAACATAGAATTATCTTCTCAAGCACACTAATAAAACTTTGGTTATGTCTTTCCTTGAGACTAGGGTAATAGTAAAAAATTTATATCAAAATTTGAGTATTCATATATCTAAAATTAAACCATAAAACACATATTTTTTCTATTGGAAAATACATTTAAAAATATCCATTAAACTAACATTACACTAGTTCCCAAAATTTATCATAAATAGTTATTTTTTAGTTTTTATTTCAAATGCATCTATATTCATTTATAGAACAAAAATCCACAATAGATATCAAAGAGACTGGAACAAGAATATGTAAAATTATTTAGAATACATTGTTTCATCACCACACATGGAATATGATAAGTAGATAATATTAATAAATACCCCAATATGATCCACAAGTTTCATATTCTCTTGATTTAACTCCATAAACTCTTAATATGTTTCCAGAATTAAAATATCAGTATAAAATTGTGAATAAAAAATAGAATCAAATATTTCCCAAGAAATCACATTTTTCTTCCCTAATTTTACTAAGAAATCCCACAAATTTATAAATGGTTATTCAAGAAAAAATTATTCCAAAATTACATTCATATATTTTGAAGTGTGGAAGATAAAAAATATCTTAATGATCCTCTCAATTTATTACTCTTTTCCCCAAGGTAAAACATTAACCCTAAAATTTATAGGATGCTTCTCTTAGAAATCATGAGTGACATTATAAGTGTGGATTCACTCAAAGTAATATCTATCTATATATGTTGGAGCACAATAGAAAAATTCATCATGAGTTTCACATCAAACACTATGACAAGATATTTTACTAATATAATATGACTTAATTCACAAACATTATAAACTTTAACATCACTCATAGAATCCATTACACTATAAAATCAAATATTTAAATAATAAATATCAAGAACAAATCCAACACAATTAAAACAGAACAATCAATACAATAAATCAATTAAACATAAAAACTAGTGGTAATTAATAAATCTTCAGTTATGAAATTATTTATCAAAATAAAAATAATATTCATAGTACCATTTAATATGTTAAAGACATTCTAATATTAATCATTAAAAAATTATAGTCACATATAGATTTACATATGTCATTATATTATTTAAAAAAAATGATATGTGAAAACATACTCCCTTTCCATCCAAAAACAATGAAAAATAAATAGCTCCTAACTCATGAAAGTAATACCCTTTAAAAGTAAACTGAATAGTAATCCCATAAAACAAAGAAATCATATCCCACAATCCCTCGTAACCTGATGTTCTACTATAAGTACAATAGAAAAAATGTATTATTCATATTTGGCATCGACCAACCTAGATCCTTTATTCCAATATATCTAAAATTATAAAACCATAAAAAATTTCTTTAATATACTTTTTCATCATTATAACTTATCACAACCATGTCCACAAGTTGAAATACCATAAGGCATCAACTTCTTTTCTGGGTCACCAATATAGTGAGACTAAAACTCGGGTTGTATTATAATTGTTGGGGGATTATTTATCCTTTAATAAATTTTTTATAATAAATAATAATTATTTTATTTTATTATAAAAATAGAACAAATAATAATATAACAATAATATCTAGATTCATAAATATACATGTTATGACTAGTATGCATACAGTGAAACCGAAAAGTTTTTTTATTGTTATATGAACTATATAACAAACTAAAAATGGTAAATTTAATGAATACATTATAATTCCCAAAATGAGTCACAAACAATATCTTTGTCACTTGATCTCATTAACGTTATCATGTTCTAAAGTATCATAATGAAAACATAGATACATTTCAATTATGTAGATCATATGATATAATTTTACACATACATGAGAAGAGTGACAATATTAGATGAGTATAACTTAGTGTAACAGAACCAATATGATCCAAAAATATCCTATAAAATAAAAATTATTAAAATATAATTTTGAAATATTTTATTTTTGTGATTTCATCAAATTATAATAAATTAAAACACAAATTAGGTATTACATACTAACCCGGTCACTAAAACAATTTTAATTGCATACCAATGTAATTTATAGAATATAGGAATTATAACAAATATCTCAGAAGTGTCCAGTTTTTATGATATAAAAATTCTAATGGAATAGACCATACAAAACATAACAAATCCCGTGTAATAAAATGTCATATATTTCATAATATATTTAATGGTAATACCCCTCATGTGTAAATTAAATAATATAGACAGAAAAACCTCTGTCTTTCCATCACATATGTCATATCCATGTTTTTTTAGGATATTTTATATTAATTTTCATTTTGGATATTTTTCATTGGCTTCCCAATGTTATTTTAGTGAAAATTTTGATTTTGGGCTTGGTAGAAGATGGTTCACGGTAGGAGCACGTTTAGGGGAATCCATGCGCCCCTATATGAGAAATCATGCATCCAACTTCTATTTTGGATAGTGTTGACTACACGATTGGTGTGTGGTTTTTCTAATAATGTGGACTAATCGTAATGTTTGTTCCTCTTGGATAGGGATGGGTTCATGGTTTCTTCATGGTTTTGGAAAACGTATGACCTATTCAATTAATTAAAATTTGTAAAATTACCTTCGTGGACTCTATAAATTTAACCATAAATCACCTCTATTCCAACCCACTCAGAATTTTTAGCCATCAGAGCCTCCTCCATGATTTCATGGACCTCTTTAACATCATTTCATGGGTTTTTTAGGTTTGGGAACATCAAGGAAACATCATGTATGTATATTCCCTTTTGATTCTTCCCTACAATTAGGGTTCTTTGTCCCTTTTTATTGGGATCCTATTTTCTAGTGGGTAGTTTTACCTATGGGGGGTTTATATTGTGTTTTTGAATGACATATTAATGATTAATATTCAATATTGACTTTATGGGGTCTTGTGGTGGTGATGTTTTGGTATCACACTAATTTATCTATGTTTCTATGTGTGATGTAGGAGGTTCCCTTATTTTACATTATTATGTGAGTCTGGATTTCTTACTTGAGTTTAAAAATGTTGTCTACATATTACTTATTTGTTTTGAACCATTTTTTTGAATGGTTTTGGATGAATACATGATTAAATATATTTTCTTATAGGATGTGGTTGTGTTTTATGTGTTCTTAACTATTATGCATCTTGAAAATGTTATATGAATTGTGTGAAAGGTGTGAAATGTATTTTTAGATGAACATGAGGTGAGAATGCATTGAAAAAGGGGTTTTCAAGTGGAATGGGATATTTGGAATGTTGGATGCCTTATTGTGCACCCTTAATGTGATTTTTGAACTGTGTAAATGATAGGGAAGAAATATTAACAAAATATTATTATGTATAAATTTGAAATTGGATTAGACAATAAAATTGGCTCGATTATTTATCTATTATTATGGTAGTGTTTCCAAATGGGTTTCATGATTTTAAAAATTAGTGTGAAATGTATTTTTAAATGGCTTCGGTGTGTGGAAAATGGAAAGTTGTTTTTATTCTTCAACATGGTGGTTTCCATGTTATTATTTGTGAAAGTGGTAATATCCATGTGTTCATGTGATTACTAGAATGTGTATTTGAAATTGATGATTTATGAGATATGTGAAATGGAATTTATGTAAAAAAAAATTCCAATATCAGGTTGGGAGATCTATAACTAGTATGCTAGTTGATTTAGAAGTGGCTAAGGCCTGGTTTCATCTAGCATGTTTGGCGATTGTAACACTAACTAATCATATGATTTTATCAGAGACCACTATACCTTGGTATGTATTCCACTATAGTGTCTCATGCATGGGAATTGTTTTGGTATTGGATTTTGATATGTAAACCAATGGGCCTTGTGATGGGATCCCGTCCAATGGCTCATACATGAGAACATTTTTGGTGGCTGAGTTAGAGGATTTTGATCACAATAGTATGAGGTTTCTAGATTCCCGTTAGATCTTGATACCTTTAGGAATTATCCCATGGTTCTCTCTTATGACATTACATTTATGTGATTTGGATCTATCCATCTGCATAAGATAGACCTTGGGTACATTTTTATTTTCAAAAAAGATTATTTTGAGAAAGGAGTTTTTCTTAAAAAGCCTTCCTTTATAAAATTTCCCCCAAAATAATTTCTTGGAAATTTTTTAGTTATCCTTATGAACATATGATGGGGAATTTTTATTCTAATTTTATATCATGGAACCATTACATTTGGTTGTCATCCTACTGGGATTTGGATCACACCCTGTATACACCTTTGGGTGTATGTAGACTTTGTTATGTATTCCCCAGTTAAAGGAAATATGTATCATGATAGTGATAGTGGATCCAGTTTATAGTGTTGCACTTCCTGAATATGTTGATGGTGGAGGACTGAGGGTGATATACCTCTTGTTTTTTTGAGGTTATGGGAGGGTTTTGTGGTTCCATTTCTGTTTTAGTATGTTTGGTTTTGGTAAATGTTGTGAAACATTGAATCTAAAAATTGTTGTACCTCATTTATTTATGTGTATCAATCACTGTAGTGTATATTTTTATTGGTCATTTATGATTATTTAAATGGGTGAAATCAATACCAATGAATATTCTTCATACCCAAAAACTAGTTTCCAGACCGTAGGATAAAGAACGCCCTTTAGACCATGCCATGAAAGGGGACGAGTGTTGGGTTGGATGGAATCCCAGTTTGATTCATGAAAAAATGGTGTCAGAACAAGGTATGATCTTTTGGGTAATGTTATTTGGGATTTATTCTAGATATAATGGAGTTACGATTATAGGGACATAAGGTTATGGTTGTGAGTGGGGTTTCGGGCCAACACAATTTGTGATAGGACTCAATTCAGCATGGGATGATGGGATTGATTTTACTTATCCTTCAAGTGTGACGTATAGGCTGTAGAATATATATGCATACTAGTTGGTTGTGGAGTTGTTTTTTTGTTTTTTTATTATTATTAATTTGGTTTTGTTTTGACTATGGAGGTGTTTATGATATTTGGTTATTGTTGAAAATTTTTATAAAAAGTGTTGATGGTCCTTCATTGGAGTTGTTGCTTATTGAAGTAAAATTCCTCCTTTGAGAATTCATATCTAATAGCGGGAAGATGATAGAGTGAGTTTTCCATCACCAATTGATCATTGATTAGTAGAAATACTGGTCCATTCTATCCAATATTAGGGAAAAGGACATGACTCTAGTTCTGGTCAGGTTTGGGAAGCTGAACCGGGCTTAAGAAATGATAAGTATTATGAGTTCCTCAAGAAAAGACCCCTTCTTACTATGGTAGCACAAAACCCCATGAATAAGTGGAGTGAATTGAGAAAATAGAAATTATTTTAAAAATACACTATACTACGAAGGTTTTTATATTTATGTGTTCTTATTTCATGTTGGAAGGCCCCATTGGGAAGTGTAGGGATTCAGTGGTGCTAGCTGAAAAGCCCCAGAATATGGGATGGAATGGCTTCAAGTTCATTTTAAATGAGTAGTAGTATATCTTGGTTTTCAAAGTTTCTATATATTGAGAATTTATAGATATTATCCTAGGAGATTAGTTATTGATAGAGTATGTTAACCACATTACAGATCTAGTTTGGTATGCACCTAATATCATAGAGGCTCAAGAGTTCAATAAGGGGTTGCTGCCTAAAATCTAATCTTAGATTTTCATGTTCAAGAAAAATACATATACTGAGGTTTTAAATCACGATATTATGGTATAAATATATCATGTAGGTATGTTTAGTTTCAATGGATCATTTGTAGTAGTCTGCCATGGAAGTTCGTATGAGAAAAAGAGGATGTGGGATGACCAGGGGAATATGGGAGGTGGTAGTTCAGACCATCCTTCTGGGTTGTCTTCGTATGTGGCTTCTGATGCAGGTTTAGTTGTGTTCCATATGTGAGGAATAGTATGCGACAGGAAATTATATTTTTCATATCCACATAGTTCTTATCAGTAGTTTTTCTATATGGGAAATTTTCTAATATTCTACAATGTAGCACACTCGTATCATATTGGGGATTGTTTCGTATCATTTAATGGGGTATCATATCAACTAGACCCATCCAGGACAATGGGATCATGGTTTTGAGGATGTTGTGGTAGGTCTAGAGCTTCTTCTGGGAAGAATCAGTTCAGGTTAGAGCCACATGTCAGTGGACGTTCTCAGGCTTATGCTAAGACAAGGTAGCTTTTGTGGTGGAACGAGAGCCAGTGTAATCAGATACATGGTATGTAAAAGTCTAGGGTACCATTAATATTGAATCATCATTAGATTCTATTATTTTTTATACTAGTTCCAATATTTCTTTAATTTCTACTCATCTTAGGTATTTGAAAAAGTTACCAACTGAGATTACGCCTTATGTGATGGTGTTGGTAATTACTCTTGGTATGAATCGAGGGTAGGTTTTCAAGTGTCTGCCTTCTTCCCTACCCATGTCAAGGGTTTTGTTGGAATTGTATTTCAATTTTTTATAGATTGACCTATTTGGAGTGATCTATAGTTTTAATTGGATGGTTAGTTTTTAGGAAATCTTTTTTGGTTACTTATGGTGAGTGAATTTTGTAGCACCTAATGAAATTACAAAAGTCTTTTAGGAAGAATGGGTTCTTCAATTAGGACTTGTTGGATCACTACAACTATAATTTAGAACCCTATTTTATCAAGTATCATATCTCACATTGTATAATTATGGTGGCTCTCCTGAGAGTGGGTTACCGAGTGTGGTGGATGAGTTCCCATAGGTTTTTCTAGAATATTTATCGGGTTTCTATTTTGAGCAGGTTATGGAGAAAATAATCCATGTAACATTGGGAAAACCGTTGATTTCTCTTCAATCATATTGTATGGACCCCACAAAGTTGAGGAAATTAAAGGTATAGAAAGAAAAATTTTAATCAAAATGATTCATTCTTCTGAGTGTCTCACCTTGGCCTGCCTCAGTTCTATCTTTGAAGAAGAATAATGGATATCTCCAGTTCTGAATTGATTATCAGAAGCTGAATTTGTTAAAAATCAAGAATAAGTTACATTTCACCCATATTGATGACCTTTTATATCCTCTTATGTGGGATGGTGGTTCTAAAATATTTATTTTAATTAATAATATTATCGTGTTAGTGTTAGAGAGGAAGATGTTTTGAAATTAGCATTTCAAAGTAGGTACAACCATTTTGAGTAAATTGTCATGCCCTTCGAGTTGAAAATTGCCCTAACTATAATTACGGGATTAATGAATAGGTTATTCCATGAGTATCTTTGCACATTTTTTGTGTAATTTTAGGATGACATCATGGTCTAATTTGGTAGCGAGGAGGAGCATCTGCGGCATTTGAGAATTGTTTTATGCACACTTTGGTATCATCATTTCTATGTGAAGATTTCCAAGTGAACCTTTTGGATTAGGGAAGTGAAGTTTATGGTCCATGTGATCTCATAACCAGGAGTTTGGTGGACCCCAATAAGATCAGTGTAGTGATGGCTTGGGAGTATGAAACTAATGTGTTTGAAATCAGAAGCATTTTGGGACTGGCAGGTTATTACATGTTGTTTGATAAATATTTATCTTGTCTTACTTTCTCTATGAATGTGATTACTATGAAAGGATATAATCATGAATGGATACTATAGTTTCAAGAGTCCTTTTAGGAGCTTATGTGGTGGTTGTCCATATACCCTATTTTGATATTAAAAAAAAATCTAGAAAGGGATATGTTTTTTATTGTGATACCTCAGGTATGGGTCTTGGGTGTAACCTGATGCAAGATCATCATGTGGTGGATTATGATTCACGCCAACATCAGCCACATGTAACAAAATACCCAACTCATTAGTTTGATTTAGTAGTAATGATGAATTCCATGAATATGTGGTGTCATTATATTTTTTGGGAGAAATATTTTGTTTATTATTTTCACAGGAGCATAGACTACATTTTCTCCTAGAAATATTTGAATTTGAGAAAATTTCATTTTTTTGAGTACCATAATTTGTGTTATTTTGATATATTATATACATTGTAAAAGGTAATGTGGTATTAGATGATTTTAGTATAATATATCCATTTCAAGAATTGAAAGACTCCATTGATGAGTGAAATTTGATACATCCCTTTGATTAGATCCATCTTGAGACCAAGGACCACAATATAGGTGCGTTAGTGTCTACTGTTCATCTAACACCTTCCCTTATGAAATTGATTTAGTGGGATTATCATTTTAATGAGTTATTCCATCATTCTATACACTTCCTTAATGGTGTGTATCTGCATTTTGAATGGTCATTGTATCCTAAGGTATTTTTTGGAATCAATGGTCATTTTGTAGAGCTGTTTACATTAAGGAAGGTGGTGATATATGATGGCCACTAGTCTCAATGGTTCATTCATCCTAGTGTGTCCAATATGTATTATGACATGCCTAGGATGTTACGGTATCTATGTATAAGGAAAGATGTTTCTAAAATTGTATTGCAATGTTTTACATGTCATCATGTTAGATATAATCACCAAATTCCCTCTGTTTTGATTTATACTCTACCAATTCTTGTTTCGAAGTGGGATGATATCTCCATGGATATTATTGTTAGCTTACATCATACACCATATGGATGGAATTATATTTTGGAAGTGATTTATCATCTGACCAAATCAGTCCATTTCATTCCAATTAGGTATTCATCTAAGTTTGATGAGTTGGGTCAGTTCTATGTTAAAGAGTTTTTGAGGATTCACGATGTCTATTTGGTAATTATTTCATACCAGGACCCCTATTTTACCTCTTGACATTTAAATCCCTTTAGAATGCAATGGGGTTGTAGATAATGTTGAGTATGGCATACCATCTTCTAACGAAAGGTCAGATAGAGTGAGAAAATCAAATTTTGTAAAACATGCTCTGAGAATGTGTTTTAGATTTTGGAGTTTCATAAGATATCCATTTTGGATTGGTTTATTTTTCTTGTGATTATAGTTACTAATATTTTATTGGAATGTCTCCTTTCGAGGTGTTTTATGGTCAATTGTGTTGGTCTCCTTTATGTTGAGATGAGGTGTGTGAGACCTCATTACTGCGACTAAACCTTGTACAAGAGATGTTTGAGAAAGTCAATATAATTAGGTTATGGATTTTGAAATATCATAGTTGTTATAGGAGTTACACTTACTAGAGGAACTGATCTACAGTGACTTCTATGTGTTATCGAGTGTTTTTGAATGTAGCACGTCGCTTTATTCGTTGTTGTTTGTGTAAGCATTGGAAGATAAAACCTAGGTATTTTATTCATTTATAAATTACCGAGAGAGTTGGTAAGGTGGAAAATAGGTTTTGTTTTCCCTCTCAGTTAACATAAATCCATGATGTGTTCCATGTCTCTCAATTGATAAGTACAACCTAGATCCATCTCATGACTTTAATTTTGAGGGGCTAGAATTAAGGCCAAATTTGGTAGTGTTTCAGTGTCTCGTGTAGATTGTGGATTAAAAAGATAAAGTAATTCATGGGAATCCCATTCCACTTGTATGATATCTTTGGAAACATTTCAATGAAGATCATGAGTCTTGGGAGTGGATGTCTTGGTTTGAGGAGGAGTATATTTTTTTTCTCGGATCAAGCATTACAGTGACTTTTTGGGGATGGAAAGTTTTCATGTTAGGGAGAATTGTCACATTTGTGTTATTATATTGATGTAAATTTATATTTATTTTTAGTTTTTATTTTTCCCTTAACATCCCCATGTTTTTTTTGGTGAAAATACATATTTTATATTAATAAAATGTGGTGCACAGTTGACACAATGTTAGTGGAAATCGTAAACCCATCTCTAAGAAACAATGTTGCCAAGTGTCTTTCTGGATAGTGGTGAATACATGGTTTGTGCATAGTTTTTGAAAATGGGTTGAATAAACAAGCAACATGGCCCTCTTGTACAGTGAGGGGTGAATGTTTTCCCTACTATTTTGAATAACATTCGGGATAACTGTGGGACCAGTCCAGATCATTAAATGTGTAAGATTTCTTTTGTTACCTCTTCATATTTAACCGAAAATCAACTCCATTCTACCCTACTCAAGATTTTAATCCCTGATAGCCTCCTCAAAGAATCTAAGGACCAATTGATCTTTATTCCATGGGTAGTTTTGGTGTGGTATCTTTGAGGAATCATTAAGTAGGTCTGTTTCACATTGATTCCTCCCCCTTTTTATGGTTCTTCATCCCTTTTTCCTGGGGTAATTTTCTCCAACAGAAGGTTTTATCTAGGGAGGGATTGATTTAGATATTTTTATTGATATCTTAATGATTAATTTTTAATATTTCTTTTATATGTTCTTGTGGTGTTGTGGTTGTGGTTTCTCACTGATTTTCATAAGTTTCAAAATGTGAGGTAGGTGGTTCCATGGTTTTAAATTATTATAAAATTTTGGATTTATTTCAAGAGTTTTTAAATGTGTTATATGGATTACTTATGTGGTTATAAACATTTTTGGAAGTATTTGACCTAATATATGATAAAATGGATTTTATGAAAGAAAATGGTCGCGCTTTTATGTGGGATTCATTGTTGTGCTTCATGAAAATTTTATATGATTTTCTGAAGGGTTTAAAATGTGTTTTCAAGGGTACTTAAGATGAGGATGTGTTTAAAATGTTTTTTTCAAAAGGAAGTGATTTTTTTAATGTTGGATAACTTGTTGTGCACCTTTAATGTTATTTTTGAATTGTCTAAATGATGACAGTCCTATTTTAACAAAGAAATTTTATTTTTTAAAAATTGGAATGGATAATGGCCCATTGAAATGGTTGGATTATTTACCAGTTATTATTTTAGTGTTTCCAAATGGTTATCATGATTTCATAAAGTGGTAATAATTTTATTTTTAAATGGTTTTGGTGTGTGTGAAGTGGAAATTGGTTTTTATTATGGAAAACGGTGGTTTCCATGTGATGATTTGTGAAAGTGACAACTTCCTTGTGTGCATTTAATTCTTGTCATGTGTATGTGACTGTGATGATTTTTGTGATATGTGAAATGGAAGTATAACTAAATGGGAATCTTTGGTATCAATGAAATAGAACTAGAAATAGTATGATAGTTGATTTGTAAATGGATATGGCCCGTTTTCATCTATTAGGATTGATGATTGAAACACTGACTAAAATATGATATGATCAGAGACCACAATATGTTGGGATGTCTTCCCCTCTAGTGGATCATGTTCAGGAATTTTTTTTATTAGATTTTGATTTGGATAACATTGGACTTTAGGATAGGATCCCTTCTAATGGATTTTTAATGAGAATATTGTTGTCAGCTGAGTTGAGGGATTTGGATCACTGAGGTATGTGGATTCTGGATTCCCATTAGAACTAATTACCTATAGAAATTTTACATTGGTTCTCTATTGTGGAAAAATTTTTATGTGATGTGGTACAAGCCATTGTTATATGGTATAACTTGGGTATATTTTTATTTTAATGAAATATTATTTAGTAAAAAGGTTTCTTCTTGAAAATTATTTCATTTGAAAATTTTTCCTCTATATGTTTTCATGGAAATGTTTTAGTAAACCCTGTCAAAATGTGCATGGGGAATTTACTTCTAATGGTATAGAATGGAATATTTTTATTTTGGGTGGAATCTTACTTGGATTTGGATCAAACCCTACATACACCATTGTATGTATGTAGACATTATTATGTATGACCCGTTTGGAGGAAATATGTATCATTAAGGTGATGGTGGATATGATTGTTAGTCTTCCACTTCTACCAAGTCGTGGTGGTGGTGGATTGAGAGAGATTTTCCTCTTGTTTCTTGGAGTTTTTGGGAGATTTCTGTTGTTCCCTTTCCATTGATGTGTGTTTGGTTTTGGTTAATGTTGTAAAACATTGAATATGAAAATTGTTGAACATCATTGGGTTATGGTTGTCGTAAATTGTGATATTTGTTATTTTTTGATGTGTATGATTATATAAATGGGTGATATCATTCATAGAGAATATTGTTGATACCCAGTAACTAGCTTCCAGACCATGGGGATTAGGATCATAGTTCAAGAAATTCCATGAATCAGGCCATGTGTCGGGTTGGAAAGCATCACAGGTTTGGTTTGTGTAAACATAACACAACCAATGGCGGAATCCCATAATTAATATCATATATCTATTAGAAAAACTTAATAATAATTAAGCAAATTAAATATTTTTATTTATTGAAAACACTAATAACACCATAAAAACATATCATGGAGGAATAAATTTCATTGTTAAAACACTCAATATACCACCTTAAATAAAATTCTCATCATTTTATTCAAAAATTACTTCTATTTAAAATAATTAATATTTTAATGTAAAAAAAATTGCGTAAATTTTATCTTCATTTAGATCCCCTTTTTCTAAATCCCATTTTTTACACAGAAATTTTCCCATGAAACATAAACTAAATTATATGATAAGTTTCAGACTGCCTACATACAATATTAGTTGATGGTTTTCAAAGGGGATGAATTAAATTTTTTGTTTTGATTAATCAAAACTTCATCATCTTTTTAATATCAAATAAATAATATTTACATAACCAAACACCACCAATATAGAAACAATGGTTTAAAAATATATAGAAATTTATTTATCCTCTATCTAATAAGTTTAATCAAATAAACAAATCATATATGTATTGAAAAAGTATTGGTGTATAGCATGTTGAAGATCAAAGAGAAAACAAAGAGAGTAAAGGTAACCTATTATTACTACACTCTATAAATAAATAAAATATTTTTAAAAAAAAAACAAAAAACCCATAAACAATAAAAAAATCACTTTTTTAAAAGTAATAGTTGATCAAACCAACAATGTTTCAGTGATCTTCCAAAACATATGATTCAACCAAAATCATGGTCTGCAATGATAGACTCCCTGTGAAAATCCAGAGAGGAAATAAATATGATAGGTGCATAAAAGTTCTTATGTCATCTAACAATATATTTTTTTTCTTATACTAACATATTGATGTCTATTTTATACCACAAAACTCTTATTAATATCCTATGAATCATTTTTTCCCAATGATATCATCTATTCGTGAGGAATATTCCCATGGACCTTAAAATACACCATCAACCACCATCAAGGAAAAAAATTCTATCCTGATTTTAATAATAATTTTTTTTTAAAATATTTAATAATATATATTTTTTGGTGGATAACACACTTAGGAACATAGTTCATTAATGTATATTTGGAAACTATGTTGAAACATTTTTAGGGTAACATATTTTCCTCACATATTTATATATTTCAATAATTTTTATATTATAGTGAGTGTATATTGTATGTGGTACATATCTAAATAAATTGTAAATTTTATTCCCTATGAGGTATCCCAAAACATATTAAAAAATGGATTTAAATTTAACATTAATAATAGTGGTGATCTATCTCACTATAGATGGATCCTAAATTCAATAAAACATTTGAATTATATTTTCCTATTTAATTTAAATTTCCATTAATATGTTATAAATTCAAGAGGTTTGAGAATTATTAGACTAATTATGTAAGCATAAAATTCATTGATGACATTAAAGGGTTCTTATTTTTTTTGAGATGAAATTTTACATTTTTTAAATAAGTTATAATTATTTTATGCTAGTAATTTCTTAATACTAACCCCCATGGTGATACATTTTAAGAATTATTTCATGCATATTTTCCATTATCATGATCATTGAATATCATTATAGAATTTATATTATAGATAAGAAAAATAATTAATTGACATATTAATATATTTTAATTAATTATAGAATTAAAAATTGAGATGAGAGGTAAGACATACATTTAATAGAGCATATTTTAATTATGAATAATTAATGGATGTAGCTGAAAATATTTGAGATGACATTTACCATGTAATATATAATTTATTTGTTGTTATTATAGTAATTTTCAAAATAAAATATACAATATATATGATAAATGAAAATATATTATTAATGATATATTTTAATATTATTAATTGTACTATTACAAGTATTATGGATTCTTATAATTTTGTTCAATTTCGATCACATTGAGTCAAGGGTGATATCCTCCCATTATACTTTTTAACTCTCTTTATCATATGTTTAAATTAATTTATGGATGATATATAAATAGTAATTTCAATATCATATTCACCTACCTTGTGTGTAGAACCATGTAAAAAATATGTGTTCTTTCAATGATAATATTATATCATTATAGACAAGTTAGAGTATCAAAAATACACTTTTAGTATCTATTATTTCACTAATAAGGAACATTGTACTATTTATGAAAATTAAAAAATGATCAACCTTGATTCAATACCCTTTATTAGTGTTTCACAAAACAATTCCTAAGTAATAAAAATATATTTGGACAATGGAATCATCTTAAAATTTAATATCAGTAGAATAGGGATCAAATGTTTTAGAGAATTTAATTATTTTTTAATGTAATAAATATTATAATTGTATATTTGGGATATAAATGATGATTATTAACAAACAATCAATATCATCAAAGGTTTTAATTGATTTTTGTAATTTAAAAGAATAAAATTTAAATGAATCTTATTTTTTTGGGGAAATTTGGTTTCCTTATGGAAAAATAATAGTATCTAAAATAATTGGTTCTCATCTTCATGACGTGTTCTTAAAATACATCCTTAAAAGTTCACATGAACACTAAACCATAGTTATTAGTAGTTATATGTTGAGTATATAGGAATAAATTCAAAAAACTCGCCATATATATCATTCTTAATCAAATATGAAAAATAAAATCATTGTTTTGGTTGGGTTCAATTTATATAAACTAAGAAATAGTAAAAAATAGTTATACATCTATGTGGAATATGTAAAAGTTATAGTTCCTACATGGTTTAACAATAATAATCTTGTAACAGTGGGTAGTTATAGATTATTTTTCATTAATCAAAATACTCTCACATTAATTTCAAAACCATAATGGAAACTATCAATAAATAACATGATCACTCCATCAATACTCTCCCAAGATCCTTAGTAAGACCATATGTCCCTATGTGTATCATGTATAAGCTACACAATGGGAGTTCAAATTTTCAATCTAGAATTTGTTAATGCGTTGAGTTTTTAATGGATGTTCATACTTTGGATCATTAAGTATAAATACTTATCTCTCAAAATGGACTTCAAATGTAATTAGATCACCAATCCATAAAATATATTCAATATGTTATAGATTTAATGAATCATAAGTCCAAAATAAATATATAACATTTATTCAATTAATTTTTGAAATTACTATGACCATGAACTAAAAAACACCATATCCCAAGAAAAGTGTATATTATATCAAGACCATATTAAGAAAAAGGAATAAAAATTGTGGACTCTATGGATTCATTCTAACGATTCTTAAATTCCCCATCTTGAGTCATTATCTCCCCTTTATCCCCAATATAAATCAAATTGATATATATATATATCATCTTTATTTTTATACTTCCATAGTTTCTCAAACATTCTTATTTACATGATCATTACATATAGGTTATGATTATCTTGATTATTCCATATATTATTTTATACATACATGTCACCACATCTATCTTCTATCTGTACATATATATATCAATACTTTTTCCCTTCAAATACATTTGAATATTTTGTGGTTTATTTTCTGATCCATTCGCTGATTAAGTACAGGATTATATGGATCAGAGAGCCTCAGTGTTGATATAATAAAAATATTAAATAAGTTATATCATGCATATGTGATTTTATAAATATAATGTAATAACTCTAAAAAGGTGTCTTAGATAGTAAATCTAAGACCATAATTATATATGGAATATACATTTTACCCTACACATAAGATTATCCTTATAGACATTTAGTGTTTGGTTAAATAGTTATCACGGGAGGAATAAAAATTATGAAAATTAATAAATTTATTAATTGGAAAATAAATGAAAAGAAATATTCCCACTATACATTTATACATGGTTAATCTATAGTCCTAGGGTTTCCAACATCACCTGATGGACATTATAGGATAGTGGAGGAGGGTTTCGAAAAATATCAACGAATCAAGGATTGATGACTAGTTTGTTGAGTATAGTTATTGGAAACAATGTTGATGGATCTCAGTAATGAAAATGATGTGGGATTTTTTCTTTATCATTGCTTGGTCAAATTTTGATATAGTTAATTTTTTATGTTATTTTCACCCATGATTGTTTACCCTATATCAAATTTGAATTAACCCATTTAACAAGTTCATTTGTGGGTAGATCATTTATTTATGGGTGTTAAATTATATTTCAAGAATTGGTAATTGATAATAATTTTTATCCCTAATTATTCTTTGTGTATATCATTATCATGAAAGTGGATTGAGGATACATTACTAAAAAATTGGGTTTATTTAGTGCTATGGATTCAACAGAACTATTTAAAATCCCTATTAATGATTATCCTTCACAGTGTAAAAGAGAAATGTTAAAGACTATCTTTTTTAGCGCTAAAAAGAACTACTGAATCAGTTTTTAATAGTTATTTTTAGTGTTATTAAAGGGGTCATTAAGGGTTCTAAAAACACTGCAAAATTGGTCCCTTTATCATCACTTGTAAAAAATAACTGGTAAAGGCCTCCTATTTATCAACACTAGTAAAAAAATCAATCATAAAGGGCATATTTTTCAGCAGTTCTGAAAAAGCACTAATAATGGTGGGCTTTTATCAGCAATTGTAATAAAAGTGCAGATAAAGATGGGGTCTATATAAGCGCTTTTTAGAAGCGATGATAAATTCCCCCCATTATCAATGCTGTTTTACTAGCACTAATAAATTGTATATTTTAAAAAAATTATTTCATTAAAAATAATTTATAAATATAAATATATTGACATAAATATAAAATATTTTTTAAAATATGTTTTAGATAAGTCTAAATAATCATTTACATTTAATATATAATATATTTAGTGGAAATAGATTATAAAATAATAATAAAATTACTTTAATTAATAATTTGATAATAATTATCGATTACTAGTCATTTAATAACAAATTTAATATAATACAAATAATAAATATAAATAAAATATTCTAAATAAGTTGAAAACAAAAAGAGAACTTCAAACTGCCAAAAAAATTGATCCTGGTGAACATTTGGGCTCTACCACATATCAATATAAATCTAGTGATGATTTATACACCATGATGACCAGGGGGACCCTGGTCATACTTTTTTGGGGTCAAAAAATGCACTAAAGTCTGAAAACTGATTTTTTGGTCGGGGCACCCTGATTTTTTAACATTTGATGGATTTTAAGCATTGTTTAAGGGGATATTTTTTTCAATGGGGACTAATTTTTATTCCAAGGTGTTAATTTTTTTTGATATTATGTATTTTAATTTTTATCTCTTTAATAATTTAATATAATTTATAATTAAATATATTCATATTTTCTTATATTTACTTATAATAAGTCACATGTATAAATACATATATATACATTTTTTGTAAATATGTATTTATACATATTCCAAATTAATATTTAACATTAATTTTATTTAAAGTGAAAAATTATCAATTTTATTTACCTTATAAAAATTAAATTATATATAGATATAATTTTTATATATACAAATGTGTGTGTATTAATAAAAAAAATATTTGTATTATAATATATAAAAAGGAATATTAATATATAATATATTTAAATAAATATAATGGTATATTGATTTATCACACATTTAACAATATATACAACTAAATATAAAAGTCGTAAAATATACAACAAAATATGCATGACACAATTGTAAAAAACATTAAGGTGCATAAGGGAGGTCATGGGATTAAATCCAGGCATGCACATGTATTCATGGTAGCCTTCTAGTACCTTCAAAATGGTGATGTGGTGCATGAAAGCGTATGGGGTTGTCAATTTTGTAGCTAAAGCGACACTAATCTTTGTGAAAGGGGGTGTCGGGGGTGCATGAAAAAATAAATATTTTTCGCATATTTTTAACAGCGCTTTTTTAGCACTATTAAATTCCAACCTTTAACAATGCCAAAAAAGTGCTATTAAATTCACCCATTAACATCCCTAAAAAAGAATTGTTAAAGTGACCCTTTAACAGTGCTAAAAAGCACTAATAATGTGTCCCTTTAACAACGTTATTTTGCACTGTTAAAAAACCTCCCATTTAACATTACTCTCAATATACACTTTTGAAGAACATAAAAAACCCTATAAATAGATCTTTTAAATCCCTAATTTTTTTAGTTGTAACCCAAAAAATGTTCAAGGTTCCTTCATCATGAATTTTTTTTCCAATTTTCCCTCATTATTCATAATTTCATCATCGGTATTCCATTTTTCTGGAGGTTCAACAAATACCTTGTGAATGATCATTTCATAATTGTTCTTGGTGAATCTATTTTTTACTACCAGGTTTTATTCAATGTCAATGTCATAATCATAGTGAGAAATGATGATATATGATTGAAATCATATTAGGAGTTCTCATTTTTTAGTTTTGGGAATTAAGACGACTTAGTTCTATGTGTGTGATTCATGAGAAGATAACTATCTCGAATCCAATATCCAGTGAAAATCTGAGTTTGATCAACTCAAATTATTTTTCATGGTTTTTTTTAAAGATATATCAAAGGAGGTGGTGGATTAGTGGATCTGCATCATGACTAGTAAATTTTGAATTTATTTATTTAAATGTAATGTAGTTCAGTTGGGCATGCATTGTGTGGTCCCCCTACATTTGTCGATAAGGTTTATATAGAGTAAAAAATATCAAACACCCTGTGAAAGTCCCACATATCATGATATGTGAGGATATAAAACTAGTTTCTAACCGAGGAGTACACGGTCATAGACACAGTTAGCTATGCAAGCATGGCCAGGTTATATTGGCATGTGTAGCATACTAAAGGATATCCAGGTACATGGACACATCCAGTGTACACAAGAATGACCATAGTACATGGGTATGACGATAGTGACATGGGAATGGGCATCAGATCTATAAATCCCAAGATTAGTAAGACTTTTTGTATACTTTCTATACATATTTTGAACCTTATACGAGAGAGGTTGAATTCATTTTTAAAATATTTCTAGAAAAGTATTGGTTTGTTGTGTTCCATATTTCTAGTTCATTGTTGGTGAGTTCCATTCTTACTTGATGAGTTTCCTCAGTCCTTTACCATGAGAGTTTTATTTTGGAATATAGTTTCATTTTTTGCATGTAAGATCACATTAGTGTATTATAGTAGGTATTCCACTGTTAGTCTTGGGGTTGGATCCCCATTCCAAAATTTCTCCTGAGGTTTTCTCAGATATCACATGACATAAATACACATGTGTTTGATCCTCTATCTAGTAAGTTACTCTAGTTAAGTTCTGGTATCCTACAGTGGTTCTATGCATTCTCCCCTATAAATTAATCAATATCTTATATGTTCTTTTATTTACCTCTTTATAGAGATTCTAATCATTAATGACATTTCAAAAGAGTTACATCAGTATTACCAACACTTGAGGGGTGGGTTCTCCCAAATGACCATTACCACAACTACTTGACTGGAATTCTTGGATGGAAGTATGATTATGAACTTACCTTGGAATGTAGTATTTAATTTAGAATACATGGGTAATTGTTTTATTTTTTCTCATAATCTAAATAACATATATTTGTGATGTTGATATGACCTATCTTTTGATTATTTATTCAAGGTGATTTTGGGGTGTCCTGCTAGATATTGTGTTAGTCACCCATAAATGGGATATTCCCACACATTTCTTATCTTATATTGGTGAAATTAATATCTATATACTACTATGAAAAATAATATGAGGTGGATCTTAGTTTCTCAAAATGAAAAATTAAATTCCATGAGTTACATTTGAAAGTAGTTCCCACATTCCTAGAATGATGGACTCTTTTACAACTTTTGTGCCCTTATATAAATCCCTTTACATTCATGTACTTGTATTGTACTCTGATATTGGATTTAGTTGTTATAATTCATCATATTAATAGTTGTATCTTTTCTTTATATATAGTATTATGGTTGGAGTTTATTCATTTATATATGTACCTTATGTTATGGCCTCCATTTTTTTTGTTATGCCTACTCAGTGATGGTCACTAGCACCTTATCTATTGAAGGGGAGATTGGGGTATCACACTCCTTAGACCTCTTGATAAGATGGACCCTATGGGTTATGTCATGAAAGAGTGGATTCAAAGGGATGTGTTCTTTTAAGAACATAATTTGGAAATATTCTCATTGAGAGGTTTTTTTGGGGGGACTATAGAAAAGGTGTTAAAGTGTCTCAGGTTCGACACTCATACTAGGTAACCTAGTGATGGTGTGGTTGTCAACGTATTCATAATCTAGGTCTCTAAAAACATCTTTACTAATCTGGTACATACAGACTCTGATTTCTAGAAAAACATTGGTACATGCATCATATTTGAATTGGTTTTGATTTTCATGTCCTTCTTGAGAAATCACCATATATATACCCATTGGGTGTGGATCACCATTACTATTATAGTATTCTTCGATAATGATATCCAATTATATATATGTACGGAGATCATAAATATGATACTACAAGTTATAAGGATTCATTTCAAGTGATGATGTTGGATGTCGTAACTCCATGTGGTTTTCCAGTCTTGACCACAAATGCTAAGCAGACAATTTCCTTGATAGAATGACATTTTGGACAATATGAATGCACATCTTGAGTTTTAGAGCTAGAAACTAATCGATATATCCAGATAGCCAGAAACTTAAGATTAAGATGAATGTATATAGTTATATGGGAAACATTTCATTCTGTTTAGGACACCTCCTGATCAGATGGTGTTCTTAGCAGTGATCCTTCTCTATGGACACATAGGGTGTTGGAAGAACCTGCTGAATTAGGCATGCGATTAGGTTAATATCACATAGATAGAGTTCGAGTGTATCTTTGAGGAGGAGTTTCACCCAATATCACTAGGATTCATACATATTTCAGATCTTATAGTTCTCTATCAGGGGATTATTTTGGTAGCATATTGTGCATTGTGGTTCACCAGCCTCTCATGGAACTCAATGGAAATGGTCTATGATTTTTTCATTTGAGAAAAATCATTCATTGGCCTTAGTTGATATGTCTAGTATGGATTCATATCTCTATGTATCTCAACCAACACTATATTTCTCCAGAATACCATGAAGTCGATTTATGGTGATTTTAATGGGAACTATAGTGAATGGAATTTTATAGTTAGTAGCTAATGATATGATTAAAATTATAAGTGTACGAGGTTTTTCTAGGGAGATTCTCATGATATAGGGTCGATAGAAGAGGACTCCACATATGTTTCTAGTCATTTTAGGGATATGGTATGTCACTCTTCTGATGGTTGAGGATATCTCACATGGAATTATCGTACCTCCAGTATAGGAGATAGAGATAATTTATAGGGAATGCTTAACTATAAGTATTCATTTTATAAGAAAGTTATTCATGGTTGAGAACATGGAAATGGAGTTGTGAGAGTATTGGGGGTTTTAAGAAGTTTTGACACATCTCCTCCACCACACCTAAGTGTCCCATTCTAGGCCTAGGGAGCTAGTGCCCAAGCACTGGGTAGCTTTAACCAATGGAGTCTTATAACCCATATAATCTAGGGATTATTTGAAGTATTATTTATGCCTTATATAATTTGTTTTTAGTATTGATAAAAATATGTTCATGGTAATCTTTTCATTCAAGATCCCTAGTTTGAGACCTATAAATTCGTATAGAGACCTTGGTTTGTCCTTTTCATTTTGATAGTCCTGTCAAAAGAGGTTTAGTGATCGCAAAAATCTATTGATAGTCTAACCTGACACATGAAATGGATATATTCTTGTGGAATATTTTTTGTAGGCACGATGTTGCCTTAAGACATCATTCTTGGAATGAACTATCTCTTCATAGTTCATGCACATATTAACATATTTATGTGGATTTTGTTCTGAGCTTGAGTTAATAGGATGAGGATTTCCATAGTCTGTGGGAAGGAAGATCGTGATAAGTATGATTCAATCATGTCTATCAAGATATAACTGATTAATCATTATTTTGATAGTATTATCCATGGAGAAGATGATTTTATGAGATTTAAATTTCTTGTTGTGGTTTATGATTATGAGGATAAAATCCTTGAAAATGTGTCGAGCTTATATCAAAGAAAACATATAAATATATTCTTGTACATAAACCCAAGTACTACAATTATATATATGTCATCATTTTGGATAGATCCTACATATCATCGCGAGTGAAAGGTGCAGTTAGTGGAGTTGTTGAGGAAGGGACTTGGTAGACCCATCTAGTCTCCCAAGGAACCCCTATTGTTATTTACCAAGAATTTGGATGATAGATTGAGTTTATTTATATATTAATTTTTAATGGATCATGTGACCATCTATAATAAGTATCCAATTATGAGAATTGATTGCATTGCTCACCGATTGAAAGGGGAAAGGTGTTTGTTAATGATTTACCTTAGATAGTATTATCACTAGATTTGAGTTCATGAAGATGATAAAACTAACATGACATTATAGATCCATTACAGTCACTATGATTTCTCAATTATTTCCTTAAACATGATAAACACTCATAAGTGTTCATGGGACTCACAAACCCAATATTTCTACCCATATTTAATGGTCTGTGGTAATCTTCATCGATGAAATACTAGAGTATCCTCTATCTGAGGGGGAGCAAGAGACAAATTTTAGGATATTTATATAAAAACTATTAGAGAACCTTTATTATGGTATGATCTCGAGGATTCTATTTCTGATTCAAGATATCCACTTCCTCGAACATGTTATCTCAAAATAGGGGCTACTGATGGACCTGGAAAAGGATGAGGTAGGCTTATCATGGGAACAACCTAAGAGTATGTTTGATATGTTAAGAATACATGGGATGGTAGTATATTATAATATATTTATTCCAGGGTTCTCCCAAATTTTTTGAAACCTTCACTACCTCATCCTGAAAGTGGAATCCATTCATATGGACATAGAGAGGAAGCATGCCTTTTAGGTATTACAATAGAGGATGATGACTATGCCAATAATAATACTACACTAGTATGTTCATTAGTATTTTGTATACTGTGAAGCCTCAGGAACATATATTATATGTTTTATAATTTAGTGGAACGTATTGATCGCTTATGGTTCCCAAAATCCAACACCCCATGAGCAAAAATACATGAACAATGATCTAGAAATAGAAGCAGTGGTTTTTTCACTCAAAATGTGGTGATTGTAAAATATGGTTGAGAATTTTACCATCTATTTTGATAATAATATTCATAAGTATATATTTTTTTCCAAAATAACTAATATTGAGATAGAGGTGATGATTATAGTTCTTATAGTATTATTACATTGAGATAGTCTACACTCTTAGAAAGGGGGACATAGTGTAAGATTATATAAATATGATATCTTTTTTGTAGTATTTAATTGACTCATTGAAGTAGTTGGCCTTGATGTAGTTTCTATTAGTGGATGAGAATGGTAAAACTTACAACAATTCAATGGTTTTACCCCACCACTTCATCAGTATTTTTGGGAGGCACAACATGACCAAATTTTTTATGAGGCCATGTATGTATAGATGTCCACTATATCTTCTCCTGATGGATTTTTTTAATAGTGGGGAGTAGACATCCTTTTTCAAAGATAGATAATGGCATTAGTCACACTATGAGAGGAGTGTTGAGAGAGTTTCATATATCCCCATTTTCAGAAAATCTAAGAGTGAAAAAATTTACCATCACCTTCAATGTTAGTTTCAATGTAATATGATAAAGTGGTATGTAGCTGAGTTATTTCTTGATGGCTCACTTGTAAATAGGTGATGGTTGGGCACCATGTTTCAAAAGGATCTGATAAATCCCTTGATGTGTGGTAGTGGAAGTGGGATGGTATTTCAATGGACATCATGATCGGAATCCCTTGTTCCATTAGAGGTCGGGATTTTATCTAGGTGATCATAGAATATCTCTCCAATTTAACTGACTTACAATCCATTTGAGAGTTATTTTCATTATAGAGAATGGTATATATTTATGTGGAATAGATAGTCTAGATTCATGGAGTTCCCTCAATGATCATATCAGACCATGATTCTCACTACACATCATGATGATATAGAGGATCAACAGAGGGATTTGGGAATTATTTTAATTTTATCACCGTATTGTACCCTTGGATAGACATCCAGAAAAAGAAGATTATCTAGGTTCTAGAGAAAATGATTCAAGAATACTTGATATAATTTTACCACATTTTGGAGGATCACCTACCTTGGGTATAGTTTTAGTACAATAATAACTTCCACTCAACCATCAGTATAGCTCTACTGGAGGACTTTTATGGGGGTCTCTATAGTTTACAATGGTGATAGACTAATCCAGGGGATCAAAAACTTATGGTCCAAGAGTTTGTGCGATTAATTGTAGAAAAGTTAAAGTTCATCTAGAAGTATATAGAGACTTCTTAGAGCCATAATAATTCTCATATAGGCCGAAGAGGGAGCCACTTATTTTTCAATGAGGGAAACCACGTGTTCATTATGGTCTCACCTAGGTGGGGATTATTTGTATTTGGAGGTGGTGTAGTTTTATTTCTGAGATTCATTATCCCTTTATAGACATTTTTTAGTGCCAACAAGGTGGTATACCACTTATCCTTACCACCACAGTTAAATCAGCTGCATGATGGCTTCCATATGTCATAGTAGAGGAGGTATGTTCTCAAAATATCCCATGTTCTTTACAAGGTAGAGTTTCACATCATGGATAGGGAAAAAATCATAGAGTAACCATTAGATAATAAAATATATATAATAATATCCATTTTGGTGAGATATTCTATTTGTGTGTGTCTGATGGTAGCATGAGAATCATCAAGAGATCACATTAGATAGGAAAACCAAACCCAACATCAGTATCCTCTTATTTTCTAATAGGTTGATTTATTTATGGATAAAATTTACTAAGGTGGGGAGGGTGAAATGTATTTATTTTTTCATTCTAATAATTTGGAATATTTTAAAAAAAATGTTTAGAGCAAGTAACTGAGTCCTCATTGAATTCTAAGGCCTGTGGTGTCTCGATGATGATATAATGAAAATATTAAATATATTATATCACACGTATGAAATTTTAAAAAATAATCGAATAACTATTGAATTATGTATCATATAGGAAATTAGATCCCACCATTAAATCTGAAATTCAATATTTACCCTAGAAACAAAATAATCCATGTATATATCATGTGTTTTGTTAAAAAGTGTAAATATTAAGAATAAAAATAAAAAAAACTAATAAAATAATTTTTTGGTTATTAAATTTAGAGACCTAATCCCTCCAAATATTTACATATTTTAATTTCATAAAAATATTTTTAAACACAAAAATAGGGATTTTAGATAATCATAGAGGATAGTATTTGCATACGTCAATAGATCAATGGTCGTTGATTGGTTTTCTAAAGACCATCATCACCAGTAAATTTCATATATCTCAACAGTGATAATTAAGTAGGATTTATTCTTTATTAGTAATTGATCCAATCAGAATGATGGTATTTCTTTAATTTTGTTTAATACCTATTTTTTATCCCATGTGAAACTCCAATGAATATTTTAAAAAATTGATTAATGGTTAGACCATTGATTTATTGGTGTTGATTTATCTTCATCGAGTTAATAATTGATAATATTTTTTCCCTTTATTATTACTTTAGTTCATGATATTTATGATAATATATTTAGGTCTACCCAAATAATTGAAATATTCTATTACACGTGTTTTTATTTTGTTTATTTATCCCCTCATTCTTCAATTTTTAATCATTGGTATTGGGTGTTTCTTGCAGATAGAAAAATACCCAATAAATTATTATTTGGAAATCATTACTTATTATAGCGGATTGTCTATATATTTATGGGTTATAAATATATGGAATAATCATGGTTTTTGATGATAAAGGAGGATCATAATGTGTTCGGGAGTTCATGTTCTATGAGATCTGGTGTTCAGATGTCGTGGAGTTACGAGGATCATTCATGAGAAGATTTGCATCATGAATTATTCTACTATTTATGATTGGAGTTAAGTAAACTCAAATATGAGTTTCGTGGAAAATAGTTTTGGCTAAAATACTGGAGGATCTTGTTGTAAACACTTTGTGTATAGGTTTGTATTTGTTGCCAATAGTGTCAATGGAATATCAAAATGGAAGAGATCAAGAAGTAGTCTAATAAAATGGGGGAATTGAAGCTCACAATGAAGGAGATCAAGAAGTACTCCGATGAAGTAGAGGAGTAGTGACTCAGGTGATTGTTGTACTGATCGTAAGTTCAAAGAACATGTGTCAAAGGTGATACATTGTTTACAACAATGAAGAATGTGGGGTGTGATCCATCTGAGGATGATTAAAGAAGAATGGGGTTTTCAGATGAAGATCATGCAATTCCTCCTTTTTGCATGAGAGCCATGGGTTTTGATGAAGACCATGAAATTCCTTGTTATTTCATAAGAACCAGTGGTTTTTGATGAAGACCATGCAATTACTCATGATTGCAGGTGAGAACCGTGCAAGAGACTTCCGGACGAATTGAATCGGTTTGCATGATGTATATCATGACGGTTGATGAAGAAGACAATGTGCAATGATTGGAATTCTACGATAGCCATGCACATCACATTGTCATAGAAGATGATGATGCTAAAGCTATTCCTTCAAAGACTGCATGTCATAATAGTGGAGGTTGTGATAAAATCAGAAGAGTTGCTGAAGTATACAGATCACAAAGAAGAAGCGCTGTTGAGGTGATCGTCCTTGTCGACAAAGCAAACAAACGACATAAATTTTTTTTGGAAAAAGAGATTCTATGGAGGTAGGTCAAGTTCGAGGACTGTGGATAATGATCCATGTTTTTATTCAAGGAACGTCAACAAAGGAATGGATGATCTGGAGGGAGTACATAGGATCAGTACAAGGTGGTGCCGTTTCCTAGTGTTTTCCAAATTTTGGGGGTCCAAAATTTGGATTTTGGTGAGCATCGCGAAAAGTGGATTTCCATGAAGATCATAATTTAATATGGCAAGGGCATCAGTTTCGTGAAGATGGGATGCATGTACTGGATTTCATGAAGACCATAAGAATGGAGGCGATGAGTCTTCGCGATTACGACAAGCTTCGCGAACGGCAGAGGCTGGCGAGCTGTGCGGCGATGAAGGTGGATGTTAGTGAGCATCGTAAAAAATGGATTTCCAGGAAGATCATAAATTAATATGGCAAAGGAATGAGTTTTGTGAAGATGGGATGCATGGAGTGGATTTCGCGAAGACCAGACGAATGGAGGCGGTGAGTCTTCGCGATTACGTCAAGCTTCGCGAATGGAAGAGGCTGAAGAGCTTCGCGGCGATGGAGGGCTTTGCGAGGGAGCTTCATGGAGAAGGTGAGAAGGTAAGTTGATGGTGATTCTTCGCGACTATGTCAAGATTCGCGAACAACAAAGTGCCATAGTGCTTCGCGATTTGGACAGAATTCTGGCAGAAACATTGGAGCTTCGCGATTTGAGCTGACGTGGCACGGACTTCGCGTGGAAGGGTCAAGGGTCGGTGGAATCACCTTTAAATAGAGGCCAACCCCTTAGAGCAAACAAGAGAAATCTCCCAACGAAAAACAATTGCTCTCGGTTTGCAAAGGTCACTCGCGAAGGCAGTTTGCTTTGCGAAAGTTGAGCTTCGCGGCGATTTTCCTAGCTCCGCGAAAAGTGTGCGCCCCGCGTTGGCTCATTAAGCTTCGCGAAGAGGCAGGAGTTCCGCGATAGAAAAGCATTGTGAAGGCTTGTGCATCGTGAGAGTACTTTGCAATTGAGCTTCGCGATTGAGCTTCGCGATTGAGCTTCGCGATTGAGCTTCGCGAAAAGGCATGGGTTCTGCTAAGAATTTCCAGAGCTTTCTAAAATGGGGAGCCGTGCGAAGTAGGGTACTTTGTGAAGACCCTTTCCAGAGGTTGTTAGCCCAGTGGACAGGGGAAAAATGAGTATTCATCAGTGGATGAAATCTGTACTTTGATAGAGCATCATTTATTGAGCAATCACACATGTGATTGTGATTCAGGAAAAAAAGGACATGGGATCTAGTGTATTCAGTCATTGCACTAAAGGAGGATTGAACTGAAAAGAGCATCAACTCAGAACTCTGATGCAAGAAAAGTCTCATGGTGAACAGGAGACACGGAACATCATGTCTATCCATTGAAGAGACCTTCACGTCTATAAACTGAGTGAGACTTCATCAACGGCAGTGAGCCAGGGAGAGTCAACGGGAGTGACCCGAGGGGAGCAGTAAGCTATCCCTGAACCTTTGTAAAGGTAGTGAGCCTGGGACAGAGTGACTGTGCCCGAACATTTGTATTCTCCAGCTTGTGAAGCATAGTGGATTTTGGTACGACCGACAACCTGTCGGCGTATGCTCCTTGGACGTAGCCCTTAGTGCTGAACCAATTAAAAACATCTGTGTCATCTGTCTCTGCATGTGAATGTTTAATTGCTGATCATATCCATCATACAGGTTTAAGTAGTTCCTACCAACATGGGAACAAGATCCACAACTTAAAGAAGAAAACGTTGCCACCCTGATTCACCCCTCCCCTCTCAGGGTGTCCCGGGGTTCTACAGATATGTGGAGATTCGATCTTTGTAAAGGCTAATGAATTTTGGAAATTGACGATCCATATAAAATTTAGATTAGATCAACACCTGTCGTTCGGACCCCCTTCAATGGATTCTTGGCTTTATAGTGAGAGAAAAACATTAAAAACCTTCCAAAATTTATGAACACACTATTATCTAATGCTATAGGACTATTTCATGCCCTTTGGGTACATGATCATGGGTATAATTAGGTCCACATTGACAATCATTTTACATGGGAACAACCAGTATACATAGTGACATCTATGTATTTGGGCATGAAAAAATGTATTCATGTTATTTTTAACCTAAATATACTTCATGAATTATTATATCACTTATACCTTTTTACATTTCATTTTTTTGGGGATATGATACCCTCATTTCTGTGTACCGAGGATTACTGCCTCGTGATACGATGTGACTCATTCTTCTTGTATTATTTATAAGAAAGGTAATAAGGATAGGTTTAAATAAAAATATGTGATATATATAACATTAAAATTATTCTATAATGGTAATATATTATTTACCAATATTTCAATAAATCCTTCTAGATAATAGAAACAATTTTCTTGTGTACATATGGTTAATAATCTGCATGAATAGTCTATCTCATTTTCTATTATTAAATTTTTTATGTTACTCTAAATACAAATTCAATTAATATATATTATATTTGTATTAGGGTTAAAATTATATTAATTATGGATCTGTGATCAAATTAATAGGTATTAAAAAATAAAATCTTACAAGAAAAAAAAAGTAGTTATAACCCATAAAATGATTTTAACAAGGATTTATTAATATAGGGTGAAGAAAAGGTTATGGGTAAGTCTTATATTGTATGATATATATAATTTCGGTTATGTAATATATTCATAATGAAAATATATTTATTACAAAAGTGGTTCAAATTTCTGTGATGGAAGTTGAGACTTCAATCAGTAGATTTATATCTCATTTTTTACTAATAAGAGACACATCGCATATTCACCACCTATTTCATTTTTGTGGGGATTATACTACACATGAATGTATTTTATGATTATTCTCCTGAAATAATATTTGGACTTACAAATCCATTTTAGGATCATTCTTTAATGGGGATTACGATTCAATACTGCCATAGTGGTAAGTGTTTCATGATATAATCTCCTCATTTATCGAGACTGTTTATGTTTTTTACTTCTAATTATAAAATCATAAATCTAACTCTACAAAAACTAATTAAATTTATTATTATCTATTAATGTAATTAGAATTCATATATTCCTTTCACTTTTCTCTCTTATGTATTTAAGATCTTTAAGGAATATTTTTCACAAACCAGCCTCGTTTGTCATCTAGAAAATTAGTTGAACCACCCTATGCCACGGCCCAAAGGGAGTTCATGATTCCTATGGTATGGGAACTATTTCATGGAAATATATTACCTCCTTTGTTATGATTTTAAACCATGAAATTATTAACCAATAACCAATAGAAATTTAATTCAACTAATTCTACATCAAATTCATGCTATAATAAAAAGAGGAATAATGATAAAAACATGATTTACATATTTAGCATGTATAGACAAAATAAAATCAATCAAAATCGGAATGGGGGAAAACTAGATGAACAAAACATTAATGAAACAGGTGGTTCAAAACCTCATTCCACCACCACTAACACCTGCCTAAAATGATCTCTAGCATAAAGAACCATCATCGCCACCACGGAAGGCCTTTCTATTACACAGGTCAAACATAATAAAGAATACATACACCCATGGTTATATACATGGTGTTAGGTAAACTTCCATGTAGGATAACACCAAAAATATTCCATGAAATCACATTAAATGAAAAAAAATCTATTTTTTAGTGAAAACGGATAATAAAATTTATTTTAAAACATACTTTTTCATTAAAGAGAAAATGAATGTCAAAAAATTTCAAACCTAAAATGTAGAATGTGAGCCATGTGAAATCCATAAGTAATTTAGTTTAGTGGGAATCTAGTATCTGCATAGTATTGGAGTTCAAATCCTGGTCATGATGATCTATCTTTTTTTAGGTCATCCAATCCCCCTTAGAAAATTTTAGATAGTGTTTTGATGTAATCCTGCTAGGGAGATCTGGCCCCAGTCCTATTGGTAGTCCTTGATTACTAGACCTAATATTTTCACCAAGATTACTAGGATTCATATGTTCTCTATTCTAATTCCTATGTACAGTTAATCTGTCACGACCCCCTCCCACCAAAGATTCCCCTCCTAGTCTGGCAATGGTGAAAGGAAGATAATGACCCCCGAGTCCCGCCTCCAGTAGGCCCCGGGTTGGCGACTAGCACCAAGGGTATGAGTTTTCACAAATATGGGAGGCATTACCCTTTTTATTATTTTGGATCGGGAAATAGGACAAGTCAACCACCAAAAAGGGAAAAGAACAAGTGTACATAAATAAACCCAAAACAAGCCCACATGCATGTTTAAACAATTTTTATAACAAGGTACAAGTACAAGGAAGCTCAAAATACAAGTGAGTACAGTACTAAAAGGAAAACAAGAAAACAGCAACTGCACAACTCCCACTGCCTGACTAGTAGGGTCCCGCACGGCCCTGGTAGTCCTCCTGAAAACCTGAAACAACGTAGGGTGAGCATACAAGTATACTCAGTAGAGAACCTAAAGATCTCGTGCACAAGTGGGGAGACACCCTAAGGTCCTGTGAGAAAACAGAAGAACCAGAAACTAACAAGGAAAAACTATCCACCCAGCCACACTGGTCACACTCACCAAGTAACACAAACAAGTTTAGTATATATATAGAACAAAAGTATTGGGTACCCCGCACCATTACCCACTTAATTAGATGCTGCTCTCCCTAACGGCAAACGTCCTGACGCTACCACGCTCTTCCCGCCCGCACACACCTGGGCCAAACCACACATCCCGCCCGCACACACATGGGCCTCACAACCACGCATCTCACCCGTACACACCTGGGCCACAACCACTAACCCGCCCGCAGACACCTGGGCCTCATCCCGAAGGTTCTTGGGAATGGTAAGCCTGCCCGAAGAGTCTTGGGATAAAGTTCGCCTCAAGACATCACAGCCTCCGAGACCTACCCGAAGAGCCTTGGGTGTAAGGTCACCTCAAGCCATCATAGCCTGTGGAAGAAGGAGCAGGAAGGAGCTAGTAACTAAGGGGGAACACCCTCTCCCATAAAATGGGAGTGTTCGGCACTAGGTGCTTGACATGGGTGTGGTGCGACAAAACACAAAGATACAATTATATATATACATATACCAAACACACAGCCCAACCTATGGCATCTTAAAAAGAGGAACTGAGCATGTGCCTCGGCACTGCTACCACGAAGCATGCATCAACAACCAAACAATCATCCCCCAACCCCATTTAGGTTTTCATGTTTCATGCAATGGTTTAACAAATTATTACTACTGGGAAACTATCATCTAGACAAAACCTTTCACAAACATATCCCTGCCATCCACAACCAAGGTTAGGTAAAACGCATGCAACCACATGCCATTTCATTTACAAAAGATTATCACAACCATACAACATTCCATCATTCATTTATTTCAATGTTCCACACATAAAACCCTTTCCACACACAAAACATTTCTGCATTTGAAAAAACCTTTTACTTCAAAACACTGTTCATAATCAAAAAACTTTTCATAAATAAAAAAAACATTTCCCACAAAACAACCAAACCACCAACATGTTCATTATTCCAATTTTGTTCAACCGGGGTGATCACACAAGGTTTTCATTCTAATTTAATCAGCCAGTCTTTACGTGCTTATCCATTTTCCATGTTTTAACAAAACCAACCACAAACAATTCAGATATCAATTGTGTACGCAAAGGCCTCCAACGGCCTTGATTTTCAGTAGGAAAAGGCCTTTCAATCCAAAATCACAATCAGAAGATAAAGAAACTGGAAGGCAATAGAAACAGCACAAAACCCCAAACCCTTCTTTATCCGGTTATTATCTTTATTTAAAGTTCAACTGCATCCCATGGAACAAAAGAAAAATATCCCACCCCGCATGTTGCACCAAATAGAGAGACGAAGTTAAACCCCTACCTCAAAAGGTCCCGATCACGTCGCTTCCGACGACGTCCTTCGGTGTCCTCCGCCTTCGCCAAACCTGACAAACGCCTCCTAAGATGGAAGCTGGAGAAGGAAGGCCAGAAGGAAAGGTGACAAGTCCAGGCTTAGAAGCTTCGTCTCATCGCTACGATCCTGTGGCCGCTGACGGATCGTAATTCGGAGCTCGGACAAAGAAGTTAGAGGAGGAAGACTTCTTGATCATCCAAGAGTGTCGTCGTGCGAAGAAGAAGCGATTGGTCTGGAAATAATCTGAGACCCTTTCTTATATAGTCAACGAATAGGTAAAACATTATGCAGCATGTATTGATGAATACACGGTGTGACCGTACACCCGTTACGCGTTTTGACTGGTCAACACACGACACGTCACGCGGTTTCCACGCGTTTTAATAATAACATCAATTTTATTAATATGTGTGTTTCGTTGACCCGAGACATAACTCATAAAAAGGTAACTATCACTGGTCTTAAAATGGCCGTCTTAATTACAAGATTACACCGCCACTGACGGTTCGTCATTCCGACACCATATGAAGAAGTTATAGACTTTTTAAGTTTTGATCACCCAAAATAATAATATTATTATTTTATTATTATTATTATTATAATTTAATATTTTGATCAAAAGGGCTTGTGGCGTGAATCTCTCCCCTTACACCATGCGCACTCCCTTATTTTATTATCGTATTACTATTTAAATATAATAAATCAACATTATATAAAATATATGATATATTAAATCAAATTATATAAGAAAAAAAGAAAAAATGATTTATACAAGGGAAAGGGGGCATTCACGCCTCCCCTCCCCATCTCATGCGCCTCCCCATAAATTTATTATAATTTATTAAATAAAACCATTTTCATTTTTAATTGTATTATTATATTTATTATACGATCAATGTTATTAATTTCATAATTCAATTTTGGGAGAACATATGCACAACCATTCCATGCGACTCAAAACCATTTCATTTAATTGAATTAAATGACAAAACAAAATTAATATAACATACATATTCAACCCCATTGTAATACATTTAATTTTATTAACCTCTCACATATAGTTTTACGCCATCATTGTTATTTATTGTTCTTCAATAACAATAACATTTCATCAACTTATTTTATTAACTCACCAACGTTATTGTTTTTAATAACAAGAAGATTTACGCTCGTCGCATTGACCACGTTAAACCACCCTGTTGGATATCTGAATCCAACCATGCCATGTCAATGTCGCGTAACATCCATCAATTTAATTATTTTAATTCTATTTATTTTTATTTCACTCTGATTAAATTGAAACCACATTTATTATATAAAAACCATTCAATTTCATAAACCAAATATAACGAACTCACCTTTAATTTTTGAACGCACCACCGTGCTTCCACTTGCATGTTCATTTAATTGTTTGCAATAAATACCATGACTCATTTCATCAATTTCTCATTATTATTAATATTATGAATAATATTAATAACACAACAGCCATAATTATTATTCAAATTTAATTTCAACAATTACTCAATTAATAAAAAAAACTACATGTTTCATTTATCAACGTCTAAGGGATCACACACCTTCCCACTTCACATCATTAATAATAATAACACCAATTAAATCATTTTATCATGATTATTCTTTTTAGTTTAATTAATCACACAATTTATGTCATCATCATTATTATTAACATATTTTTACGTTATCATCAGTATTAAAATTATCGTTATAACGCGCGCCGTGTTGACCACATCGATTTCAACAAAGGAATGGACTGGAGGGGTCCGGTCCATTACATCAGATACCTCTTAAAACATTCTCGTCCTCGAGAATTAAAAACCAACCACGAAAAAGAATGGATCCAAACAACCACTCCGCAAGATACCTCTTAGGGCTCTTGTCATAACAAGAAACAACCGACAACCCAAATTATGTGAGTTAAGAATTCCCTCTCCTATGTCAAGATATTATCCACTTTATGGGGCACTGACTCACCTGCACGGGTTTAATTGCATCCGCATTAATGCGTCTTGATTAAGGACTGGGCCTTCCCACTTCCATACATTACGTTTTTTTTCCAACTTACACTGCACCCAACAACGTACAATCCACACACTTCCCGGACACATGGCTTGAGGAATTCCTTCTCCCATGTCGAGATATTATCCGCTTTAGGCGGCACTGACTCGCCTACACAGGTTAAATCGCATCCACATTAATGCGTCTCAATTAGGGATTAGGTCTTCCCCTCCCCACATGATAGGGCTCTTCATGTACATTTAAAGAAAAGCTGGAAACAACATAGCATTAAAAACTCACAAAAACAAGGTCCAGGCCCAAAGAATGAGCAAAAGAGTTCCAACAATGAAGTGTAATGCTCCCAAAAAAAAGGAGATCATTCAAGAAAACCCAAACACATCTCTATCGATCCCTGGTCCTTCTAGAGATGCTGCCTCTAATGCATGCAACTATCCTCGCTGAGATCCTATGCCTCTCTGTTGACGTCCACCTCCTCGACCACGTCCCGATTGGGATCCTTAAGGAACTCCTTGTGTCTAGCCACCACCTGCTCCATCTCCCCTCAAAGGGACTGGAGCCTGTTGCTGCTGGAAGGGTCTTGTCGATGACTGGTGCTGCTGAGGAGGGCGTTGAACCTGTCCATCTCCACCGTACTGAGCATGGGTCGGGCACCGACTGTGAACGTGCCCGAAACCTCCATAAGAAAAACACTTTGGTCCTGGGCTCGTGAAAAAGGGACGAGGACCTGAAGATCTGAACTGGAACTGCTGGGGCCTGCTCCCTACTGGCCTGAAACTGGAAGGCCCCGTCGCAGGAGACCTGCTGCTGACTGCCTTCCCCTTCGACGAACTAGGCTGGATCCCCTCACGTGGTGCACCTCCCTGCGAGTGCATCCTTTCTACAACTTCCACCTTCTTCTGTACGGCTAAGTATGTCGGAAGGGTGAAGGGGGTCACAACATACTGGAGGGAAGGACGAAGCGCCTCTTCCAAGCGTCTCGCCCGAGACACTTCATCCAGAAATAGTTCCGGAGCAAAGCGTAGGAGATTCTTGAACTTAATCCCCAACTCTCGAACAATCATACTCCCCTGATGAAGGGAGAGCAACTCATGATGCTTTTCCGCCTTGATCAAAGAAGAAAGGAATTCATCTCGGAACTCCTTTTCGAAGTCAGCACATGGAATCTCTGCCTCATTCCTCTCCTCGAGGTAGATCATCCACCATTGGCGCGCCGCGCCTCTCAGCTGACTGACTGCTAGGGGGACCCAGTACTCCTTCAGAGCACGGATCAAGGTAAAAGCGATCCCTAGCTCTTCAAGCCACCCCTCCGTCTCCAGGTCCGAAGTACTTCCCTCGTACTTCTTGAGAGTCTGATGCTGGAAAGAACGGAGGGTCTTCTGCCACTGGTTGTCTTCCTCCTCTCGATCGATCCTCAGTTGATCGATTGCCTGAACCTGCTGGGCCTCGGCCGCCTGAGCCACCTGGGAACTCCGTCCAGGTGCCATAGCTGTACGGTAAACAAGGATCGCCTAAGCCCAAGTAGTAAGGAAAAACTCAAGGTTTTGATTATCATTTTATTTCAATTTCTTTCCCAGAACACCCAAATCAAGTAAAACACAAACATGATGATGCATGTACCTTACCTAGGGTCTCTACACTGCAATCAATATTGTCTCACTTGGTCGTTCGGTAGGCTCAGAGTCCTTGCATCGGATCACGGGGGGCCCTAAAATCCCGTGTCCTAGCCAGTCTTCCCTGGCCTATGTCACACACCAAGATTAACAAACACTGTTGCCCTACCATCCCATGCAATCCTCACTGTGCCTAACTCCAGATTTCATCCTATCTCTCAGCCATCACCTCTGATACCATTCTGTCACGACCCCATCCCACCAAAGATGCCCCTCCTGATCTGGCAATGGTGAAAGGAAGATAATGACCCCCGAGTCCCGCCTCTAGTAGGCCTCGGGTTGGCGACTAGCACCAAGGGTATGATTTTTCACAAATATTGGAGGCATTACCCTTTTTATTATTTTGGATTGGGAAATAGGACAAGTCAACCACCAAAATGGGAAAATAACAAGTGTACATAAATAAACCCAAAACAAGCCCACATGCATGTTTAAACAATTTTTATAACAAGGTACAAGTACAAGGAAGCTCAAAATTACAAGTGAGTACAGTACTAAAAGGAAAACAAGAAAACAGCAACTGCACAACTCCCACTTCCTGACTAGTAGGGTCCCGCACGGCCCTGGTAGTCCTCCTGAAAACCTGAAACAACGTAGAGTGAGCATACAAGTATACTCAGTAGAGAACCTAAAGCTCTCATGCACAAGTGGGGAGACACCCTAAGGTCCCGTGAGAAAACAGAAGAACCAGAAACTAACAAGGAAAAACTATCCACCCAGCCTCACTGGTCACACTCACCATGTAACACAAACAAGTTTAGTATATATATAGAACAAAAGTATAAGGTACCCCGCACCATTTCCCACTTAATTAGATGCTGCTCTCCCTAACGGAAAACGTCCTGACGCTACCACGCTCTTCCCGCCCGCACACACCTGGGCCAAACCACGAATCCCACCCGCACACACCTGGGCCACACAAGCACGCATCTCACCCGTACACACCTGGGCCAGAACCACTAACCCGCCCGCAGACACCTGGGCCTCATCCCGAAGGTTCTTGGGAACGGTAAGCATGCCCGAAGAGTCTTGGGCTAAAGGTCGCCTCAAGCCATCACAGCCACCGAGACCTACCCGAAGAGCCTTGGGTGTAAGGTCACCTCAAGCCATCATAGCCTATGGAAGAAGGAGCAGGAAGGAGCTAGTAACTAAGGGGGAACACCCTCTCCCATAAAATGGGAGTGTTCGGCACTAGGTGCTTGACATGGGTGTGGTGCGACAAAACACAAAGATACAATTATATATATACATATACCAAACACACAGCCCAACCTATGGCTTCTTAAAAAGAGGAACTGAGAATGTGCCTCGGCACTGCTACCACGAAGCATGCATCAACAACCAAACAATCATACGCCAACCCCATTTAGGTTTTCATGTTTCATGCAATGGATTAACAAATTATTACTACTGGGCAACTATCATCCAGACAAAACCTTTCACAAACATATCCCTGCCATCCACAACCAAGGTTAGGTAAAATGCAAGCAACCACATGCCATTTCATTTACAAAAGATTATCACAACCATACAACATTCCATCATTCATTTATTTCAAAGTTCCACACATAAAACCCTTTCCACACACAAAACATTTCCTCATTTGAAAACCCCTTTTACTTCAAAACAATTTTCATAATCAAATCACATTTCATAAATAAAAAACATTTCCCACAAAACAACCAAACCACCAACATGTTCATTATTCCAATTTTGTTCAACCGGGGTGATCACACAAGGTTTTCATTCTTATTTAATCAGCAAGTCTTTACGTGCTTATCCATTTTACATTTTTTTAACAAAACCAACCACAAACAATTCAGATATCAATTGCGTACGCAAAGGCCACCAACGGCCTTGATTTTCAGTATGCAAAGGCCTTTCAATCCAAAATCACAATCAGAATATAAAGAAACTGGAAGGCAATAGAAACAGAACAAAACCCCAAACCCTTCTTTATCCGGTTATTATCTTTATTTAAAGTTCAACTGCATCCCATGGAATAATAGAAAAATATCCCACCCCGCATGTTGCACCAAATAGAGAGACGAAGGTAAACCCCTACCTCAAAAGGTCCCGATCACGTCGCTTCCGACGACGTCCTTCGGTGTCCTCCGCCTTCGCCAAACCCAACAAACGCCTCCTAGGATGGAAGCTGGAGAAGGAAGTCCGGAAGGAAAGGTGACAAGTCCGAGCATAGAAGCTTCGTCTCATCGCTACGATCCGGTGGCCACTGACGGATCATAATTCGGAGCTCGGACAAAGAAGTTAGTGGAGGAAGACTTCTTGATCATCCTAGAGTGTCGTCGTGCAGAGAAGAAGCGATTGGTCTGGAAATAGTCCGCGACCCTTTATTATATAGGCAACGAATAGGTAAAATAGTATGTAGCATGTATTGATGAATACACGGTGTGACCGTACACCCGTTACGCGTTTTGACTGGTCAACACACGACACGTCACGCGGTTTCCACGCGTTTTAATAATAACGTCAATTTTATTAATATGTGTGTTTCGTTGACCCGAGATATAACTCATAAAAAGGTATCTATCACTGGTCTTAAAATGACCGTCTTAATTACAGGATTACACTACCGCTGACAGTTCGTCATTCTGACACCATATGAAGAAGTTATAGACTTTTTAAGTTTTGATCACCCAAAATAATAATATTATTATTTTATTATTATTATAATAATTTAATATTTTGATCAAAAGGGCTTGTGGCGTGAATCTCTCCCCTTACACCATGCACACTCCCTTATTTTATTATTGTATTACTATTTTAATATATTAAATCAACATTATATAAAATATACGATATATTAAATCAAATTATATAAAAAAATAGAAAAAATGATTTATAAAAGGGAAAGGGGGCATTCACGCCTCCCCTCCCCATCTCATGCGCCTCCCCATAAATTTATTATAATTTATTAAATAAAACCATTTTCCTTTTAATTGTATTATTATATTTATTATACGATCAATGTTATTAATTTCATAATTCAATTTTGGGAGAACCTATGCACAACCATTCCATGCGACTCAAAACCATTTCATTTAATTGAATCAAATGACAAAACAAAATAAATATAACATACATATTCAACCTCATTTTAATACATTTAATTTTATTAACCTCTCACATATAGTTGTACGCCATCATTGTTATTTATTGTTCTTCAATAACAATAACATTTCTTCAACTTATTTTATTAACTCACCGACGTTATTGTTTTTAATAACAAGAAGATTTACGCTCATCGCATTGACCACGTTAAACCACCCTGTTGGATATCTGAATCCAACCATGCCATGTCAATGTCGCGTAACATCCATCAATTTAATTATTTTAATTCTATTTATTTTTATTTCACACTGATTAAATTGAAACCACATTTATTAAATAAAAACCATTCAATTTCATAAACCCAATATAACGAACTCACCTTTAATTTTTGAACGCACCACCATGCTTCCACTTGCATGTTCATTTAATTGTTTGCAATAAATACCATGACTCATTTCATCAATTTCTCATTATTATTAATATTATGAATAATATTAATAACACAACAGCCATAATTATTATTCAAATTTAATTTCAACAATTACTCAATTAATAAAAAAACTACATGTTTCATTTATCAACTTCTAATGGATCACACACCTTCCCACTTCACATCATTAATAATAATAACACCAATTAAATCATTTTATCATGATTATTCTTTTTAGTTTAATTAATCACACAATTTATGTCATCATCATTATTATTAACATATTTTTACCTTATCATCAGTATTAAAATTATCGATATAACGCGCACCGTGTTGACCACATCGATTTCAACAAAGGAATGGACCGGAGGGGTCCAGTCCATTACATAATCCCCTTTTTATATAGTATGACTTTCAGTAATTGATATTATTCTTGAATATATACCATTTATAGATGGAAAATCACCACTAAAAAGTGAACTCACACTAAAACCCATGGAAAACACCTTTTACACAAACCAAAAAAATTATAAAACCCATTTGGAAAACAGTGTAAGAATAATAAAATCACAAAATAATGTCAAAGCATGGAACCACCTATAACTTTCTTGAAATCTCTTGAACGCAGTTGGAATCCACAAGTCGCACCAAGATGCTACCCTAAGGAAGCAAGAACATAATAATGCAAAAAAAAAACTATTCCCAAGGAACAGATATTGGACCCATCCAAGGTCAAAACCCATGTTAGAGAATAGGTAACTCAATGGGAATGGGGGAGAAACCAATATGAGGTAATTGGGAAAGAGAAAGGAGGATAATTTATGTTTTCGTGAATATTCCAATGTAAATCAACAAAAAATGATCCCAAGGGAGTGTGGGAGGATAGGGAGGTGTACCTTGGGTAGAGAGTTTCAAATTGGTGATAAATGGGGGTTGGGGTCTCAAAATTGAAGGTAGTTATAATTGGAAATCCAAAAATTTAATCATTTATCAATCTACATTGTTTAAGAGCAAGGTTTTTAAAACAATGCACCAACCATGTGACACCTCTATTCAATAGGAATATTTGTTGTAAGGTTTACCTATAGGGGTCCCACACTAATGAGGATGGTTGTGAGGCGTAGATAATTCAATTATTATAGTTTCATGATTTTTATTGTTCTAGTGAATGATTTATACTTACCATATGCCAATCATGCACCTCCTTCTATCAAACCTGAAAATCATCAATTCTCTTAAAAAACACATAGGTAAATGATGAAATAAGGGTAAGAAAAAATTAAATGTAAAATAACTCAAATCTACAACACATATATGAAAATTATCCCCCCCATGAAAATTTACACCCTCAGAATGTCAAAATGATTTACGGCCAGAGAATAAATGTTGAGATTGAACATCGACATATGATTTCCATTATCATGTCTCATTGTCATAATTTTCATGCTGCCAAACGTCCTAAACCATTTTTATGTATTTTACTCCAATAAATTTAACTTGGTAATATTCACTCATTTCAAAAACATAAAAAAATAGATTTCATCACTATATCTTCCATGTTCAGCACATGGAAGGGTCCAAATTATAATTCCTTAATTTTGATATATGGAAGAAATCATAGATTAATGTCAACTAGTATTGTAAAGATAATTGACATCCTTCCTTAAAAATTATTTTTTTATTCTCAAATATTATGAAATTCCTCTATATAAGCTTTCCCTTCTTACCATGATGATAGTGAACTAGGTGAGCTATTACCTTTAAGAACACCTGGCCAACTAGTGGGAATTGTGTGCCTCAACACCGCTGATCATAATAATACTTATGGATGCTCTAGGTAATCAAAAACATATTTTATATCAATTTAACTTTATCAAATGGCTCATAAAAAATGCTAAATCCTAGAAAGTATGTCTCAATAACTTTTATCCATCTCATAGGTAACTAACATAAACAATGATAAAGAATATCAAGGGGAGCTATTTTTATCATGTGTTGGAAAAAGTTATTATAATAAAATTTCACAAATTATAGTGGATTATCATATGTACCTCATAATTCGATCATTCATTCAATAAGAATATCCTCTAAAATTTAGTTTTCCCACTCGGTTTAACCATCTGTTAAAAGATGTTATGTCATACTGTGTTTTACATGAGATCACATTACCTTCTAAAGGACTTCCCATAACCAAGAGGTAAAGCGGGGGTCCCTTTATGAAATGATATCTAATGAAACACCATGATGCCTCAAATATCTTGAACATACAACTTGAACAACTTATCCACCTTGGTCGAATTATTGATAAGAATGAAATTGGATCACTTGGTTATATGGTTATTAACAACCCAAATGGTGTTCCATCATTAGGGTGTGTGATGTACCAAATGATTAATTCCATAGAGACCTCCTCCCACTTCCTGGTAGGAATGGGTAAAACATAAGACAAGCTTATGGTATTTGGTACATGACTTTAATTTGGAAGTAATTATAAGACCTGGGTATTATGTTATATATATTATACCTCATAGATAGCCACCAGAACTAGATTCACACATTGTAAAAAATCATTGTGGTCTCATGAAGAACGCCCCACTAATACTGGTGGTGATACTATATAACCATCTTCCAAAGAGATAACAGAACCATAATGTGAGCCTCTAAGAATAGAATTCCCTTTTATGATAATGGTCACCTATGGGGAACCCCCATAGTATTTTGAAGTTTCCTAGAATGCTGCAATATTTTATCATTAGGTTGTTCCTATTGAATCATCTCTAATATGGTGTCCATTAGCTTGATTCTAGCCAAAAACATTCCTCCAATACTATATTTAAATTCTATGTGAATCCCTGAAACAAAATCAATATAAAATTATAATCAACAATGGAATCTACTATAGAATTGACAGGAATATTCCTACATGGTGCATCCACCACCACATTACCTTTGTATGGGGTGTATACAATAACAAAGTCCAATCCCTAAAGTTATTCAACCCATCAAATATACCTTAGATTTAATTTCTTCCATGATAAAATGTTTTATAACCTCTTATGGTCTGAGTGAACTATTAATTTCTCCCTAAAGATATAGTGGCACCATGTTTTCAAAGTATGCATAAAAAATGCTAGTTATAGGTCATGGGTTGGATAATTCCATTCAAGTGGTAGGATTTGTTGAGATATGTATTCCACCACATCATCATCTTACATAAATACACATACAAGAACCATACATGGAGCATCGTGGTAGACCACACATCTCTATCTAGGATCGGGTAGGTTCCCAAAAAGGGTAGTAGAAAATCATTACTTGATCTCCACAATAGATCAATCATATTATGGGCTCCTTTCAAACCATACCCCATTAAGTGTAAAATAATTCATAGGAAAATTAATTCTAGGGAAAACATTAACCAATCATTTGTAATATAATTATAGGCCCATGAAGCTCTAGATCCCAATGATATTCCTCAGTTTTTCCCATAAAAAATTAGTAGGATTTTATCAAGGTCCAGTAAAACCCCATGTTCTAAGTTCACCTGAACCAAAAACATGACATACTGGGTACAGAAAGTGAAAATGGAAATATTTTAATAATGTGGGTGGTCCTAATGAGTTCCTATAATAACTCCCATGTGATTCCCATGCTCTGACATTATCCCATAGTAAAGTAGGATGTCATCCAAAAACACAAAAATCAACTAGTATATATACTAATAGAATAATTATTTCATAATAAACATGAAAAATGCTAGAGAATTTTTCAATATGATTTGCATGAAAAAATACTCAATGTGGCCATACCTTCTTCGTAAAGATGTTTTGGGGATTTCCACCTCTCTAACCCTGACATGATGATACCCAGAATGTTGTTCAATCTTGAAAAAAACATACCACCTTGAGCTGATCCAATAGGTCATTAATTTGAGACAATGGATATTTATTCTTGATGCTGAACTTCTTCCACATCAAGGTATTGATGCACAACTAAAAAAATCCTTAATAAATTTTAGAATATAGAAATGAGGTGGCCCATAGAAATATGATTAGTCTAATGAATCATTTATATTAAAAATAATCAAGATATATATTTAACTACATTGACTTCTTCGGGGGAATACAATTTGAGGTAAAGGATATCAACTACATTCCAAGTGCCAGATCAATGGTAAACCCCACATCCCAAGTCGGAGGAAAACCCAATAATCCCTCTTGATGAAATCTCATTTACTATAGTTAGAAACCCATTCTCATAACCAAATCAATCATCCATAATTATAAGAGAATATACCTACAAAACAAGGTTTCAAAACTCCAGATGTTGAGTTCCAACTCACCCAGACCGAGGATCATAATCCCCTTGTAATACCTGAGTATTCCCATCGGGTTCTTTGACAGTTAGTTTTCGATGATAAAAATTGAATTTATACATGAAATGAACCATCCAATACATACCTGGAATTAGGTAAAATGTTCTATTTCTAGAACCTAGAAGTATCATTCCAATTCTAGCACTAAAAAGTGAGATCACAATGTAGATATTTAAAACATTGTTCCCTCTTCTTTCAATGTGGTATAAATAAATCCATGGATTAATCTATATTATCATTAGGTAAATTTATATTTCTTACAATATGGTATGAGATTAAATAACTAAAATAACCTATATCAAATAAAAAGGCACCAATAGATGATTCAATAACAATTATTCCTCCAACTATTATAGGACATATATTCAATTACATTAGAATCTGAGCTATTTCATGATGTTGATTCACTTCCACCAATTTATGAAAAATATTTATAAGTTTGGGACACACCTCATGCTAAAACTATCCATAATAAGATCCAACCATACCACCATGCCCAATATGCCCACAACCCATAGCACTAGATTCCCCAAAATGAGATTTTATTTCCCTATTTGCTAAGGAGCCTTCATCCCATGTGTCAGTAACCCACTATTACAAAACATCAACAAGTTACCCAAGAAACCTAACTAATGTAAGGGTGTAGGTGGAATTATACATACTGATAGTGCATTCCACAACCATCCACACTAATATCACATGACTAACCCCCACCTCTAGTTGTAGATGAAGGTGTTTAATATGGGTATCTAGAGATTCCACCTCTCTACTTCTCCTTCTCTTTTGACATCTCATTCATCCAATAAATTTCACTACAAACATGTCCCAAATATGGAGTTGTCCAAGAGAAACTAGACTTTCATTCGTGATAAATCTCCCCCCTCGGGGTTTGATTATCTACCTCAGCATAGGTTTTGAGCTTAAATAAGATGACTATGGAATGAATATGTATATATAATCCCATTTAAAGCCATTGATAATTTAACTTATATTTTTGTACCCCCCCCCCACCACACACCAATGTCAGACATAAAAATTAAAAAAAACATTTGGTATATTCTATAATGGTGTGATCCCCCTGATGGAGATTGAGAAACTCCAATTTATTATCAAGTAATATAGTTTGAGGGAAATATTGTTCCTTGAAAATACCCATTAAATATTTTTATCCCATCTACTCATGTTTTCTGATCTTGAACCACTAACTCCCCCTCACACAAACGAGTCCTTCTGACATGAGTGAATAAAATTTCACCTTGAATGATTTAAGAGTATTATGAAACATGATTACCCTTTTAATTATGTCTACCAAATCATGCACTTCTTGGGGGTATATTCTAACCAATAATTTAGGGTGTTTATTCCTGAAGAACTCCTAGGATTTATCTTCTCCAAAATGGGATTGTTTTCCCTATTCGGATCTTTACCAATGTCCGCTATCTGGTCCAAAGCTCAAACATCCTAAATGACTGATTTCTCTAATATCTGATCAATTGGTGGGGGAGATTTCTCTCTGGAAAATTCTTGTGGATACATAAGAATTATATGAGGAGGCATGATGCTTCATCACTTAATAGTAAAAGATAATCCACCAATTTTCCCCACATAATGGTTTCAACAATAACATTATTTAAATATCCACATAATGTAAATTGGAAAAACAATAAAAAAAATTAATCCACTCCACCCCATATCGGTGTTCATTAACATTATACATTCTATACAGCACACATAAAAGTGGAGTCCTACTAAATCCCAAATATTACATGGTTACCAAAGTCCTATCATTAGGTGTGATGGCTAGATAACTAACCTACAACTAGAACCTCAATCCCCTAAATTTCTAGTTATTTTCTATCTAGAATATCCAAATTAACATCACCTAGAGAAAGGGGAAACCTCCGTTGATTCAATTTTTAAATGACTCATCCTAGGCTTCCATCCATCCTGACACCCGAACCAGCCTTTTTCAGGACCCAAAGGGTGTTCCTGGTTCCCATGGGCTAGTAACCAATTCCTTGGAATCAAGTCACTACTTTGGGAATGGCCTATCCAACGAAATTATTTACTATCAACAAATAGAAATTGCATAATGCTAAATAAACAACCAATTCATTCCATAATAATACGGGTAATGATAATTCAAAACTGAGTTACTTATTTAACATATAAAGTTGGGGGAAAATCTGTCAAAATATAAAGGGGACTATTTTGAAGAACAAAACCTCGATAAAAAATGTTGTTAAACCCCCCATGCCCGCATCACTAACACCAGACCAAATGTATCATTAACCTAAAGACCCACCATCTTTACCATGAAAGGCCCTTCCATTACCTGGTTCATACATAAAAAGCAATAAAAAACCAATGTTTGTATGTATTTTTTAAGCTATACTACCTTTTAGGACACCACAAAATAGATTCCATGAAATGACATTAAATGGAAAATTAACATACAATTTTTTAATAAAAAGAATAACACAATATAATTTAAAAATGTTATGTTATAAATGAAGAAATTAATGTAAAAAAACCTAAATGGGAAAAAAATATGAGCACCATAGGAATCCCAAATTTACAAGGGTTTGTGCGAAACTAGGTTCCCTGTACTCTTAGTGATCAAATCTTGGACATGATGGTCTATCTTCTATTCAATCCAACCAATCCCCATCATAAAATATTATTCAGTGTTGCATGTTAATCCTACAATGGAGACCTAGCCTGATCTCTACTAGATCTCATAATGTACAAAACCTAGTCTTCCCCCATTAATACCTTTTATAAACATTTTATCTTTTCCAATTCCAATATCAAGTTAAATAACATTTTTGTGTAGTCAAATTTTTGATTATAGGAACTTCTTTTTACATGGAACCGTGTACATAGTGAAAATCACAATCAAATGATGAAATCACAACCAAAACTAGAAAAAACACATTTTTCACCACCCACACAATTTATTAATCCCATTTAGAAAAAATAAAAATCATAATAAAATCACAAAATAATGTTAAGGCATGTAACCACATTCCTCTCATTTGACATCTCATAAAACCTTTCAGAACCCACAACCCACACAAAGAGGAGGCCTTATAGAAGAAATAACACAACAAACCCAATAATATTCAACCCCAGGAATAGATACCATGTCCAATCTAGTTTAAAACCCCAAATAAAGAGAAGATAACTCAAAGAGGAAGGGAGTAGAATCCATGAAGAGTGAAATTTAATGGAGAAGAGGTACTTAGATTATGTTTTCATTAATATTAAAATCCAAATAACCCAAATAATAAATCCTCAGTGAGTGTAGGAGGAGTGGGAGGTACACCTATGGTAGATAGGATTGAATGGGTGAGAATTGTGGGTTAGGGTCTTCAAATTGAAGGACAGTATAATTGGACTTCCCAAAATTTAAAATATATAGTAGGCCACATGGTTTCCCAAACTATGTTTCAAACATGTGGAACCTCTATCCAAGAGGTAAAATGGCCTCACGATTCACCTCGAGGGGGAGCAATACCATGTAGATAGTTGTTCAACATGGATTATGCCACCATCTTGGTCACATGGTTTGCATTGGCCTGGCACATGGTTTCTACTAATAATGTTCCAACTGTGCTCTTCCTTCCATCAAGATCCTAAATTGTCATTTTCATGAAAAATAGTAGTACAGTCCCTGTAATAGAGGTAACACCAATAATTATAAATAATATAGCTCAAAATTACACTGCATATGTTAAAATAATTTTAATAAAAACCAAACATATTTCTCTCTTCCATCAAAACACCTTTTCCTTCCATATCAATTTCTTATGAAAAATTTATAATTTTTTTAACATTACCCAATGAATTCATTAAAGAATTTTAATGCATATTTTACATTTTATTATGTTTTTTGAAAGTAATATTAATGTTATTTTCAAAAAAAATCATGTTAGGATTTTACTAAAATGGGAAATAATATTTATTTCAACATGTATGGTATTTTATACCATCATGGAAACTAAATGTTTAAAATATTACTTTATTTGATTAAAATGATATTTTCAAACAATAGGAGACAAAAAATCTATTTTAAAACATTTTTCAAAAGTGGAAATGCTATTTTCCTCATCAAATGTGCTAATAGATTTTTTCGAATAATTATTAATCAAAGATGACATCCTTTTTTGTTACTTAAGCTTCATTAGGGATATATTCCAATTTTAACATATTTAGGATTTATTTGGGTGGATTTTGATTAAGATAAAACGATTTTTATGAAAAAAAAAATTATTTTCAGGTCTTATACTATAATATAATATTTATTTTACAAGATCCCTTTTATGGTTTTTTGATATGATGAATGTTTTATGATCTTATATAAAACATATGTATGGATTATGTGATAGGTGGGAGCTATATATCCCTTAAATTAATTATATTATTATTGATAACTCATGAGATAATATGATATGTGTGAACCTTTTTACATGTTCACGATGTTATATGTGAACCTGATGATCGTTCTCAATGTTATGAATGAACCTAATTATATGTTCATAATGTTTTCTATTGACCTAGATTTAATATTTATAATGTTATGAATGGAAGTGGTTTCATGTTGATATGTTTTTGTGAGGGTATGACTTCATGTCCATAACATAATGAGTCAACATGTCTCTATGTGTACATGTTCAAAATGTTTTTGCAAATGTGTATGAAACGAATCTATTAATTATGCAAGTGTTACGTTCTCAAGGATCAAGTTTTTTTATTTTGTTATGATTAATTTATTATGATCATATAATATTTGTGCAATCACACAAGATTTTAATATTTGACATGTAGGGTAATGTTTTCATATATTATGTTGAAGTTCTCATACCCTTATGCTCATGTTATGTTTACATATTTACTGGGTTTATCCTTACTAAGACTCCTATCTCACCCTTTATTATGCTTCGATTCCTAAGTTATGAAGAATTTATTTTGTAGAGTATGTTTTTTAATTGAAAAAATTGTAAGATCTTAATGGGATATGTTGAAGATATTTTACTAAATAAGAAGTCTATGTAACTTGTCTACAAAAGTGCTAAAACATTATGGTATTTAGGTGCATGTTTGTGAAAGTTAATGAATATTATTATATAAATATTTCAAATCTAAGTATGAAAAGTTTGGTTGATAAAAATGAACCCACTATTATCAAATATTTAATGAATATAGTCATTAATGTATACCTTGACCAATTCATGGATGTATTTATAGATGACATTCTTATATATTAAAATAGAAATGAAGAGCATGTATATCACTTAAGGAATATTCTCAATATCCTGAGGTAAGTTAATATTTATGAAAACTTTACCATGTGTCCATTTTTATTTAGAATTATTCATTATATGGTCATATAATCTCATATAAGGGTATGCCAATTGGAACAACCCATCCTCGGGGCCCATGCAGTGACTAACCCAAGCCTGCCTTCCATATGTCAGGGGCTGGCGACTAGCACCGAAGGCGTAAATCCCAAAAAAAAGAATTCATTGCTTTTATTTAAGTAAGAAAACACAACAGAGTACACAAGTTGATGAAAACACTAAGTAAACTGAGTACAAAAGTAATTGCTGAAAAGTAAATGGTCCAGAATACCAACCCCACTGAATGGATAGTACAACAGAAAAGGAAGAAAAAATATAGTAATGTAAATCAGCAACCACTGAGTCATCCTATGGATATCCCACCTGAAGGGTGTGTATAAATGGTCTCCTCAACTCCTCGGTTCCGGCCTTCCGCTCCATGTATGTTCCTCCAAGTGGTCCACCATTAGGTACTGTCCCTCTCCACAATACTCCACCTCGATAAGTGTTGTCTGTCGTCTCCATCCAACACAATGTAGTGCAGGCATATACCATGCAGGGGTGAGTATACAATACTCGGTAGGGACCCTGAGACCCTCGATGGTCTCCCAGAATCCACAAAGGATAAACCATAAAGGAAAGATACAAACACAAAGTATCAACCAACTCTACATAGGTATATGCCCATACATATACCTAAGTCATCAATTCCAGTTCGGCTCCAACTCATGAGCCCAAGTACAACCCATTCCACACAGGAAATCACAACTTAGTCCACATAGGAAATCACAAACCAGTCCTCACAAGAAATCAAAACCTAGTCCACAAAGGAAATCACAACTAGTCCACATACGAAATCACAACCCAATCCACACAAGATATCAAAAACAGTCTACACAGGAAATAAAAACCCAGTCCACACAGGAAAACAAGTCAATCACACCACTGATAATGATTGAAGTTGAGACTTAGCTCATACAGTTATACACTTCTTAAGGTGATAGAGAAGATCAGATGAAACCACTGATTAATCTAACCTGTCAGACCCACATAGAATATAAGACCAGCTAAGCTGTCGGACCCACAAAGGATACAAGACCAACTACTCTGTCAGACCCACTTAGGATAAAATTACATAAACCATCACTGTCGAACCCATGGAGGATCCCAGTATAGAATTCATTGCCATCAAACCCACGGAGGATTCCAGTACAGTAGACTTCATCGTCGAACCCATGGAGGATCCTAGTACGGTAGTAATCGTCACCGAACCCACGAAGGATCCTAGTACATAATTCATCTTCGTCAAACCCACTGAGGATCCTAGTATGGAAGAAATCTTCATCGAACCCACTGAGGATCCTAGTACGGAAGTTATCATCATCGAACCCACTTAGGATCCTAGTACAGTAGACGTCGTAGTCGCTGCTGGCTCAAGTGTTCCCGCACACAGCACGCTCGATTCTGGGAGGGTCCTATCCACAAGCCAAGGTGTTGATACATCACCTGTCACGAATTCTAGAGTAGATGTATTCCAATGTTCTGTCTCATTAAAAAGAAACTCAATCCGACAAAGGGTGCGTCAATCAGACGATTGGTCTGAGAGTTATTGGCTTTTCCGTCCCAGGGGCCCAATTTGGTTTAAAGCTAAAACCAACTCGTCCATACTCTGAATGCGTACAAACCTCACGTGGATTAATCCAAAATAACCTACTCAACAAAATGATTTTAATGCAATTGACGACGCATCAATATGAAATCTAGTCCTAAAGATATAAGAGTTTTTGTGCCAAGGGCCCGGTTGGTTTTGAGATCGGACCAATCCGGCCATACGCAAACATTGCCAAAACCTTGAGTGTGATATTCCTATACGAACGTATCGATCTAAGGATTCGTACGCTATTGACGGTGCATCCATAGGAGGTCCGTAGATTATGTTATGGGCAAAAGACCAAAAAGAGTCTGAAGTGGGGGTCTGGGCCTGGTCCGACCCGGCCGAACACCCCCTAGGTCGGCCCGAACCGGGTCGACCCATCTTGGGTCTGGGTCTGGCCTGGTTGGGCATGGCCCGGCTTGGCTGGTACGGACCGACCACGCTGGGCGTGGCCAGCCCGCAAGTCCTGTGGGTGGCCTGGCCTGTGCGGCCTACGGGTGCCCCAACTCATACAGCCTGCGACCCGGCTTGAAAGCCAACTGTGGCTCGGCCGCTGGCCGAGTGGGATGTAAAAGGGGGTGGGACCCCCTTTTTAGGAAATGTCAGACCTAGTGGGGTCCTCCCTTTCCACAGTTCAGGGGGTAACCCCCCCCCCCCCCCCACAGTTTCAATGTAATGGCTGACCATTAAGGTCGGCCAGTTTTTGATCTGCCATGGGACCCAGAAGGGGTCCAGCCTCCTAGAGACGCCAGCGTCCGGCTCAGCCGGCCTCCCCTGTGGGTCTTCTGTGGCCTTAGGTCGCGGCTCGTCTTGCTGGCGCTGCGCGACGGTGCAGCGCACCACCGCCGCGACCCGCTCCGGCCATGGCCTTCCTTGGTCTCTCTGGCATGGCATGCTAGTGCCACGTGCCGCCATCGCAGCCCACTCTGGCTATGGCCCTCTATGTCTCTGTGTGGTTCAACGGCACCATGCAACCTTCATAGAGACCTTTCATGGTCGAAGTTCCATGCCGATCACCGCATGGTGAAAAATCACCATGCGCCTCTGCCTCCCACATCAACGAATATTAACAAAGAATAGGGTAGGAGAATCGGCCATGTTTGTGTGGTTCGATCTCCTCCTGTTATAACGATATCATGCGTCCAAACATTAAGCAATGAAGAACGATGATAACTACTTGAACAAAAAAAATAACCCCTACCTCATGACGTGATCACTAGATGGATTTGTGGAGAGGTGGCATGGTTCGTTGACGTCGGAAGATGACGCTGTCATTTCCCTGGAGGTTCATCGCTCGTTTGGTCATCGGAGGAGGAGGTCCCTTGGTGGTGCAACAATGGTGGAAGAGGAGAAGAGGAAGAGAAAAGGAGAAGAGGGGAGTTTCTCCTGCGGATGCCCCCTCATCTATTAAGCTCCCCCCTTATTTAATTAAGGGAGATGTTTATTTGATTTAATGTGGGTGGTAAACCCCCCACATTAATTCAAACAAATTTGAATTTAGAAAAGAATGAATAAAAATAAAATAAAATATATTTTTATTTCAAGAAGTCTGGAAATCTAACTTCCCCACCACCCAGACTGCATTTGAGGTGATGGTCCCCTTAAGCAATCATCAACACTGCGAGTTCAAAGGTGAAATCAGAACCTGATTTTGATCAACAGATCAAAAGATAGAAAATCTGGCTCGTTTGTTTACAAAACATACCCGAGCTAAACATTGGAAATTGATTCTGGGCACCTCGGGCCTCAGAAACAAGTGTCGTTAGAAGCCACAGGCTCGTACAATTCCAATGAAATTAACAAAAAATTCCATGAAATTTCCAGGTCTTTACATTACTCCCACCTCAGGGCTTTACGTCCCTGTAAGGATACAACACAAAATAGCGAAACTAATGGAGGTACCGAGCACGCATCTGAGCCTCCCGCTCCCATGTACTCTCCTGAAGGTTCCCGTGCAGCCAACGAAAGTGCACAAGAGGAATCGACCATCCACGTAGGACCTTCTCCTGTCGATCCTCGATCTCCAATGGGACCTTCGCAAACATCACCTTGTCATCAATTTCCATCTCCCCATGATCTATGATATGCATCGGGTCATGCACATATCTCTTTATCTAAGATATGTCGAAGAAGTCGTGCACCCAGTGCAACTGAGGTGGAAGGGCCATGCAGTAAGCCACCTTGCCTACCTTGGTGAGGACCTGGAATGGTCCGATGAAGCACGAAGATAACTTTCCACACCAGCCAAATCTCCGTAATCCACATCGAGGTGAGACCCATAAGAAAACGTGGTCCCCATCATTGAACTCTAGTGGTCATGTCTCCTATCAACATAGGATTTCTTCCTGCTCTGTGCCGTATTCATCCGCTCCTGGATGATTTGCACCTTCTCTGGTAGCCTCAAAATGGGCGTACTGGTCAACCTCTACCTCATCTCCTGAAAAGCTCTACTGGCATAACCCTGACCACACGAAGGGTTTTCCCCTTCCTCGTCAATGCTAAAAGCGATGCAACAACTCTAGAGAAGTCTGGATCAAATATAAGTCTAGCTAACTCATGAGTGATCGACTCCACCCACTTATGCATGTTTCCATCCTGTGCTACCTGGGGTTCTCTTTTTACTGACCAAAGAAAACTCATCCCAACGTTATAGGTAAATTACATCCTTTTTTACTAATAAAATAAATCTATGTATGAATTGTGGTTTCCCAGTCCATACCATAACTAACATCTTAAGGCATCGACGCTGCCACTAAGAGGTTCCAACCAAAACTCTCGCTTCAATGGTCAGATCACACCATCGGCATAAGCGTGATTATCGAGTCTCCTCCCAAAGGTATCTCCAGACGTGAGGGTCAAGTCAACGGCTAATCCAAAACACTAGGTCTGGGCCAAGATTCGTGGAAGGAAGGGATGATTCTTATCAATTTATGTTGTTGTGGTAGATATTAATAGACAATAACCATACCTTGAATCATTTCTAGAGCCCTTGGGTCACACTCCTTGACCGCATGCAGCTACTCCCTTCCCCTTCCCTCCTGATCCCAGAGCCTGGTGGGGTCTAAAAAGGTGGATGGTTGTAACATGTCGAAAATTACACCACATCATGCTACTCTCCTAGCTCCGCTTCCACATCTGCTGCTCTACAGATTCATCTATCCTTAAAACTTTCTCTTCTTAAAACATATTACACACCCAAGTCTCCGATACTGGCACCAGTTTCCTGCTTTCCCACTGCTAAACTTTACTGGCTATATCCACTTAGCCAAAGAATTCTCAACCACAAAGGTTCTCTCTAGAACCCTAACATATGTAAGATTGCATAGAGGAAAAATTTATGGCTCATATATCATCTAAACACACCATGCTCAGAGGTCTGATCTCTATGCACTGATCGAATCGTAATCATCATGTACCAGGAATGATCGGTATGCCTCGATAACTACTCACCTACCGACAGGTCATCCTGTTGAAGCTGTATATCTCTAGAAAACACTCAGCCACCTCCTCAAGCCAGTCCTCAACCGCATGTGAGTCAGTCTTGCCTCAGAACATGAGTGGTATATGATGCTGAAACATGTGTAAGGCACCGAACCTACATGTGTCAGCTACTGGTACCGTCGGTTGAAACCTCTGACCAACAGGTAGTGATATGGTTGGAACACAACCCGAAGGTACTATCTCTGGCATCGGTTCACATATCGAAGCCTCATCACTATGCGGACCAACCTCAAAGTCACTCACTGGGAAACACCAGTAGCTAAGATCACCATCTACTCAACTAGTTTCTAAACTAGGTGTAAAACTCTAGCAATCACCTCCATCCAGTCCACTATTTACTGGGAATCTGCCATGCCTCATAACATCAGAGGCATGTGCTGTTGGAACTCGTGCAACATGCTCTATCATCGTACACTATCCACCAGTACAGCTGGTGGCATCTACTACCTAATGGGTGGGGTTGCTGCTGGTACACCACCCGAAGGTGCCAACATATAAAGAGGGCCCTGCACCAGAGTCTCATTGCTCAGTGGGCCCTCAACGAGTACTCTCTTAGAACTCCAACTGACTATCTATGTGGTGTCATCCTAAATAGACGTGACATGGTCAAATGATTTATAACTGGTGAGCTGACCTGGTTTGAGTTGACTTAGAGAAAACTTTTTGAAACACACACACACAATTCGTGTTTTCGTGCACTAAGTAAGAAATCAGTAGTCAGGGTCCTGGTGTATGGATATGTGGGCCACCGCACCAACACTAGACTCCCTGAGCTGAAGACCACACTCAATACCCATAACACTAAATATTCACTAAAAAGAATGATCAAAGACCTGAGTTTTGTGGTAGAACTGACTCCTCTGATTCCAATTTGTCACGACCCCTCCTCAGGGCACGGGCCATGACTACCCCAAGCCTGCCTTCCATAGGCCAGGGGCTAGAGACTAGCACCAAAGGTGTAATTCATGATAAAAGAGAAGGCATTTCCTTTACATAAGTAAACAAAACACAATAGAGTACGCAAGATAAAGTAAACACTAAGTAAACTGAGTACCTAAGTAAGTGTTGGTAAGTAAATGGGCTAGAATTCAAACCCAACTGAAAGTACAGTACAACAGAAAAGGAAGAACATCTACAATAAAGTAACCAGCAATCGTTGAGTCGTCCTCTGGATATCCCACCAAGAGGGTGGGTACAAATGGTCTCCTCAGCTCCTCAGTTCCGTTTGTCCAATCCGTGTACATTCTGCCACGTCGTCCTCCTCCAGGTACCGTCCCGCTCCACAAGACTCCACCTCGATCAGTGCCTTCTGTTGTCTATATCCAACCAATCATAGTGTGGGAATAGCCCGTGCAGGGGTGAGTATACGATACTCAGTGAGGACCCCAAGACCCCCGAATATCTCCCAGAATCCACAAAGGATAAACCACAAATGAAAGATACAAACACGAAGTATCAATCAACTATACTTAGTTATATTCCCATACATACACCTAAGTCATCAATTCCAATTCAGTAACAACTCATGAGCTTAAGTACAACCCAGTCCACATAGGAAAGCACAACCCAATCCACACAGGAAATCATAACCCAGTCCACACATGAAATCACAACCATTTCACATAGGAAATCACAAACCAGTCCACACAATAAATCACTACCAGTCCACACAAGAAATCACAACCCAATCCACAAAGGAAAACAATTCAATCACACCACTGAAAAATATTTAAGTCAAGACTCAGCTCACATAGGTATACACTTTGTAAGGTGATAGTGATGATCAGATGAACCCACTGATTCATCTAAGTTGTCGGACCCACATAAGATACAATACCAGCTAAGCTATCAGACCTACAAAGGATTCAAGACCAGCTACTCTGTCAGACTACAAGTATAAAATTCATCGCTATCGAACCCATGGAGGATCCTAGTACAGAAGTAATTGTCGTCGAACCCACTGAGGATTCAAGTACAGTAGATGTTGTCATCGAACCCATAGAGGATCCTAGTATGATAGTCATCATCACCAAACCCACAGAGGATCCTAGTACGAATGACATAGTCGTCGATCCCACAGAGAATCCTAGTACAAAAGTCATCTTTTTCAAACCCACATAGGATCCTAGTACGGAAGTCATCATTGTCAAACCCACTGAGGATCCTAGTAAAGTAGATGTCGTAGTCGCAGCCAGCTCTAGGGTTCCCGCACACAGCATGCTCAATTTACATGGGGTCTACTCCACGAGCCATTGGGTTGATACATCTACTATCACGAAGTCCAGAGTTGATGTTTCCCAAAGTTATGTCTTGTTGAAAAGAACTCAACGCTACATACGGTGCGTCAATCAGACGTCTGGTCTGAGAGTTATTGGTTTTTCCGTCCCAGGGGTCCAGTTGGGTTTTAAGATAAAACCAACCCAACCATACTGCAACTATGTCCAAAACTCACGTGGATTAATCCAAAAGAACCATCTCAACAAAAGGATTTCAATGCAATTAATCGAACATCAATCGGATGTCTGACCCTTAAGATATAAGTGTTTCTGCTCCAAGGGCCTGGTTGGTTTTGAGTTTGAACGAACCCGGATGTTCCCAAACATTTCCTAAACCACAAGTGTCATATACTGAAACCACCATATTGATCCAATTATTCATACGCAACTGACGGTGCATCGATCAGAGTTCCATATCTCAAGTTATGCACAAAAGGCAAAAAATGGCCTGAAGTGGGGGTCTGGGCCCAATCCGACCCAGCCAAACACCCGTTGGGTTGGACCGAACCGAGTCGACTCGTCTCGTGTCCAGGCCAACACGGCCCGAAGGGGTGTGGCCGGCCTAGTCCATGCAGCCTGCGGAAGGCTAGGCCCGTGGGGCCTGCGGTAGGCCCAACCCCTGCGGGATGCAGCCGGCCCGGATCGGAAGCCGGTTGCAGCTCGGCCGCTGGCCTAGCGAGACACAAAAGGGGGCCAGACCCTTTATTTTTTGAAACTGCGAACCTAGTGGGGTCAGCCCTTGCAGCATTCCAGAGGGTTACACCACCCCAGTTTCCGAGTAAAAGCCAACTATTAAGGTCGGCCAGTTTGTGAACTTCTGCGGGACCCAAAAGGGGTCCCGCCTCCTGGAGACGCTGGCGGCCCACTTCGCCGCCCACCCCTGCTACTCTGCTGCAGCCTTAGGCCATGACTCGTCTCACCAGCGTGGCACGATGACACCGTGAACCACCATCGTGGCCCGCTTCGACTGCGGCCCGCTCCGTCTCTACGCGGTGCAATGGCATCGCACCGCCTTCACCACGACCTTGCCTGGCCCCGGTTCCCTTCCGATCACCACACTGTGCAACGACACCGTGTGGCTCCGGCTCCAACATAAACAAAGATTAACAAAGATGATGGGAGGAGAATTGTCCATGTTTGTGCGGTCTGATCTTCTCCCATTATGACGATATCATGCTTTCAAACCTTAAGCAACAAATAATGATGATAAATACATGAACAAAGAAATAACCCCTACCTCATGACGTGATCACTCGATGGATCTATGGAAAGGTAGCATCGTTCATTGACGTCATAAGATGACGTCGTCATTTCCTTCGAGGTTCGTCTCTCGTTCGATTGTTGGAGGGGGAGGTCCCTTGGTGGTGTAACAATGGTGGAAGAGGAGAAGAGGAAGAGAAAAGGAGAAGAAGGGGGTTTCTCCAGCGGATTACCCCTCATCTATTAAGCTCATCACTTATTTAATTAAGTGAGGAGTTTCATTTAATTAATGTGGGTGGTGGACCCCCCACATTAATTCAAACAAAGTTGAATTTCAAAAAGAAAGAATAAAAAAATAAAATTTATTTTTATTTCACGAATCCTGAAAATCTAACATCCACACCGCCCCGACTACATTTGAGGTGAAGGTCCCCTTAAGCAATCACAGACACTGCAAGTTAAACGGTGCCCTCAGAACCCGATTCTGAACACCTATTCAAAAGATAGAAAAAACCACTTGATTGTTTACTGAACATCCCAAGCTAAACATTATAAACAGATTTCAGGAACATCGGGCCTCGGAATCAAGTGTCTTTGGAAGCCACAGACTCGTAAATTTCAAAATAAATTTAAAAAAAATTCATGAAATTTCCGGGTCTTTACATTACTCTAACCATAGGTCTTTACATCCCCATAAAGCTACAATGAAAAATAAGAAAACTAAAGCAGGTACCAAGCACGCATCTGGGCCTCCCTCTCTCATGTTCTCTCCTGAAGGTTCCCGTGCTACCAACAAAAGTGCATAAGAAGAATTGGCCATCCATGTAGGACCCGCTCCTATCGATCCTCGATCTCCACTGGGACATCCACAAAATTCACCCCGTCATCAATGTCCAGCTCCCCATGATCAGTGATATGCATCGAGTCATGCATGTATCTCCTTAACTAAGATACATGAAAGATATCGTGCACCCGGTGCAACTGAGGTAGAAGGGCCAGGTGGTAAGCCACCTTGCCTACCCTAGTAAGCACTTGGAATGGTCCGATGAAGCACGGAGACAACTTGACACCCCGGTCAAATCTCTGTAATCCACGTTGAGGTGAGAGCTATAAGAAAACGTTGTTTCCATCCTTGAACTCCAGTCGTCCTGTCTCCTATCAATATAGAATTTCTTCCTACTCTGTGCAGTCTTCATCCGCTATTGGATTATTTGCACCTTCTCTGGTATCCTCAAAATGGGCACACTAGTTAACCTCTTCCTCAACATATGAAATGCTATGTTGGCATAACCCTTACCACACAAAGGGTTTTCCCTTCCCTGTCAATGCTAAAAGTGGTGCAACAACTCTGGAGAAGTCTGGCTCAAATCTATGTCTGGTGGACTCATGAGTGATCTACTACACCCACTTATGCATGTTTCCATCCTATGCTTCCTAGGGTTTTATTTTCACCGACCAAGGAAAATTCATCCCAATGTTTTTGGTAAACTACAAACGTTTTGCCTAATACAGTAAATCTGTTTATGAACTTTGGTTGCCCAGTCCATACCCAAACTAACGTCGTAAGACCTTGATGCTTCCACCAAAAAGTTCCAATAGAAAATCTCGCCTCAAGGGTAAAATCTCATCCTCGGCGTAAGCGTGATTATTGAGTCTCCTCCCAAAGGAATCTCCAGACGTGATGGTCAAGTCAATGGCTTAATCAGAAACTCTAGGTCTGGGACAAGATTAGTGGAAGGAAGGGATGATTCATATCAATGTATGTTGTTACGGAAGCTAGTAATAGACACTGACCGTACCTTGAATCATTCCTAGATCACTTTGTTAACACTCTTTGACTGCGTTTAGCTACTCCCTTCCCCTACCCTCCTGCTCCTAGAGCCTGGTGGGGACTACAAAGGTTGATGGTTGTAACATGTCGAAAAGTACACCACCACATGCTACTCTCCTAACTCCACTTCCACGTCTATTGCTCTGCAGATTCATCTATCCTTAACACTTTCTATTCTTAAAACATTTTAAACGCCCAAGTCTCCGAGACTCGGGCCAGTTTCCTGCTTTCCCACTGCTACCCTTTTCTGGTTGTATCCACTCATCCAAAGAATTCTCAACCACAAAGGTTCTCTCTATCACCGTAACATAAGTAGGAATGCATAGAGGAAAAAGTGAAATCTCAGATATCCTTTAAACACACCTCGCTCAAGGGTCCGAGCTCTAAGAACTAATCGAATCGTAGTGATCAAGTACTGTGATCGGTACGCCTCGATGACTACTCAGCTACCGATAGGTCATCTTGTTGAAGCTGTATAGCTCTAGAAAACCCTCAGCCACCTACTCAAACCAGTCCTCAGCCACTTGTGAGTTGGGCTTGCCTCAGAACCTGAGGGGTATCTGATGCTGAAACACATGTAAGGCACTAAACCTACATGTGTCGTCTACTGGTACTGCCAGTTGAAACTACTGACCAACATGTAGTGATATAGCTGGCACACTACCCGAAGGTACCATCTCAGGAATCAGTCCATGTACCAAATCCTCATCTCTATGTAGACCAAACTTAGGGTCACTCACCAGAAAACACCAGTAGCTAATATCACTATCTGTTGTACTAGTGTCTAAACTAGGTGTAGAACTCTAGAAATCACCTCCATCCAGTCCACTACTGCCTGGGAATCTTCCTCACCTCGTAACATCATAGGACTCTACTACTGGAACTCATGCAATGCACTCTGTTAGAATGCACCATCCATTAGTACGGCTGGTGGAATCTTCTGCCTAACGGGTGGTGCTGCTGTTGGTACACCACCCGAAGGTGCCAACATAAAAAGAGGGCCCTGCACCAGAGTCTCATCGCTCGGTGGGCCGTCATCGAATACTCTCTCGGAACTCCAACTGATTGTTTGTGTGGTGGCATCCTGAACCGATGCGACACAGTCAAACAATTTATACCTCATCAACTGACCTAGTTTGAGCTGACATAATGAAATATTTTGGAAACACACACGCAATCAGTGTTTTCGTGCACTAAGTCAGAAATCAGTTGTAAGGGTCCTAGTGTATGGATACGTCAGCCACCACACCAACACTGGGCTCCCTAAACTAAAGGCCACACCTGATACCCTTAACACTATTTCTTCACAGAAAGGAATGATTGGAGTCTTGAGTTCTGCGGTAGAACCTACTCCACATATACAAATTTTTCATGACCCATCATCGGGGCCCATGCCGTGACTGCCCCAATCCCACCTTCTATTGTCCAGGGGCTAGTGACTAGCACCAAAGGCATAAATCCCAATAAAAGGGAAAGCATTTCCTTTATATAAGTCAATAAACAAAACAGAGTACGCAAGCTGAAGTAAACACTAAGTAAACTGAGAACAAAAGTAAGTGATGGAAAGTAAATGGGCCAGAATACAAACCAAACTGAAAGTCTAGTATAATAGAAAATGAAGTAAAGCTACAGTATTGTGAACCAGCAACAAATGAGTCGTCCTCCAGATATCCCACCTGATGGGTGGGTACAAATGGTCTCCTCAGCTCCTCAGGTCCGGCCATCCACTCCTTGTACTTTCCGCTAAGTGGTCCTCCTTTAGGTACCGTCCCACTACACAAGACTCCACCTCGATTAGTGTTGTCTGTCATCTGCATCCAACAAAACGTAGTGTGGGAATATCCCATGTAGGGGTGAGTATATGATTCTCAGTAGGGACCTCGAGACCCCTGAAGGTCTCCCAGAATCAACAAAGGATAAACCCAAAAGGAAAGATACAAACACGAAGTATCAACCAACTATACTTAGTTATATACCCATACATATACCTAAGTCATCAATTCCAGTTCAACTCCAACTCACGAGCCCAAGTACAACACAGTCCACATAGGAAAGCACAACCCAGTCCACATAGGAAATCACAACCCAATCCACATAGTAAATCAAAACCAGTCCAAATGAGAAATAACAACTGAGTCCATAAAAAAAATAACAACCAGTCCACGCAAAAAATCACAACCCCATCCACAAAATAAAACAAGTCAATCACACAACTGATAAAGATTGAATTCATGAATCAGCTCACTCAGGTATACACATCGTAAGGTGATAGAGATGATCAGATGAAACCGATGATTCATCTAAGTTGTTGGACCCACATAGGATCCAAGACCTACTAAGTTGTCGGACCCACTGAGGATACAAGACCAGCTACTCTGTCAGACCCACTCAGTATACAAGTACAGAAGTCATCGTTGTCAAACCAATGGTGGATCTCAATACATAAGTTATTGTCATCTTACCAAGAGAAGATTACAGTATGGTCGATGTCGTTGTCGAACCCACGGAGGATCCTAGTACGGTAGTCATGGTCGTCGAACCCACAGAGGATCCTAGTACGAAAGTCATCTTCATCCAACCCACTGAGGATCCTAGTACAGAATTCATCTTTGTCAAACCCACTGAGTATCCTTGTATGGAAGTAAACATCGTCGAACCCACTGAGGATCCTAGTACGGTAGGCGTCGTAGTTGCAGCCAGCTCTTGGGTTCCCGCACACAGCATGCTCGATTCTGGGAGGGTCTGCTCCATGATCCAAGGGGTAGATACATCAACTATCACGAAGTCCAGATTTTATGTATCCCAAACTTCTGTCTCGTTAAAAGGAACTCAACGCGACATACGTTGTGTCAATTGGACACCCGGTCTGAGAGTTATTGGCTTTTACGTCCCAGGGGCCCGGTTGGGTTTTAAGCTAAAACCAACCCGACCGTACTCCCACTGTGTCCAAACCTCATTTTGAGTAATCCAAAAGAACCATCTCAACAAAAGGATTTCAACACATTTGACGGCACATCAATCGAACGTTCGGTCCTTAAGATATACGGGTTTCCGCTCCAAGGGACCAGTTGGTTTTGAGTTCGAACCAACCCAGCTATAACTAAACTATGCTAAAGCCATTACTGTGATATAATGGAAATACCTCCTCGATCCAATAATTCCTATGCAACTGACGGTGCGTCGATCAGAGGTCCGTAGCTCATGTTATGGGCAAAAGACCAAAAATGGTACGAAGTTGGGGTCTGGGCCTAGTCCGACCCGGCCCAACACCCCCTCGGTTGGCCTGAACCGGGTCAACCCATCATGGGTCAGGGTCTGGCATGGTTGGACGTGGCCGAGTCCAGCCGGCCACAGCCGACCCAGCCCGCGTGGCCTGCTGCTGCCCCGGCCCGCGCGGCCTGTGGCTGGCTCGGCCTGTGCGGCCTGTGGCGAGCCCGACCCGTGTGGCCTGTGGCCCGACTCGGAAGCCTGCCGCAGCTCTGCCGCTAGCCGAGCGGGACGAAAAAGGGGTTGCGGCCACCTATTTTTGGAAAAGGCCGACCCAATGGGGGTCCACCCTTGTAGCAGGTCAGGGGGATACACCCCCCATGTTTTAGGGTAACAGCCGACCATTAAGGCCAGCCAGTTTGTGAACTGCCGCGGGACCCAGAAGGGGTCCCGCCTCTTGGAGATGCCGGAGGCCGACTCGGTCAGCCACCCCAACTAGTCCGCTGTGGCTTAAGGCCACAACTCCTCTCACTGGCATTGCACGATGGCTCCACGTACCACCTTCGCAACCCTCTACGTCTCTGCAGAGATCAAGCATCGTTCATTGATTTCTAAATATGAGATTGTTGTTTTTTTGGTGGTTCGTCGCTCATTCGATTATTGGAGGAGCATGTCTCTTGGTGGTGCAAGAATGGAAGAAGAGGAGAAGAGGAATAGAAAAGGAGAAAAGGGGGGTTTCTCCAGCGGATGCCCCCTCATCTATTAAGCTCCTACCTTATTTAATTAAGGTAGGAGTTTGTTTGAATTAATGTGGTTGGTGGACCCCCCACATTAATTCAAACAAATTGGAATTTCAAAAATGAAGAATAAAAATAAAATAAAATATATTTTTATCTCATGAAGCCTGAAATATAAATTCCACACTGCCCCGACTACATTTGAGGTGATGGTCCCCTTAAGAAATCACTAACGTTGTGAGTTCAACGGTGCCCTCAGAACCAGATTCTGAGCACCGGTTCAAAAGATAGAAAAACCCGCTTGTTCATTTACTGAACGTACCCGAGCTAATCTTCAGAAATTGATTCCGGGCACACCGGGCCTTGGAATCAAGTACCGTCAGAAGCCAAAGACTCATAAAATTCATAATAAATTAAAAAAATAATTTCCTTGAAATACTTGGGTCTTTATACAATTGATCCTTCAAATATAGAAGTTATTGAACAATCATCCAAAACCAGACATTAGGATTTAGATCAATTATTTTATTGGATTCTCTAGATATTATCAATGATTTGTAATGATTTTTTATGTGTACCAAATCCACTCAAAAAGTTATATGAGATGGTATTGACGTTTTTTTAGACAAATTAAAGTGAGATAAATTTTAAGGAACTGAATACAAGGCTATTCAGTAAAACAATGCTTACACTACCTTGTAGTATAGAGTGGTTTTTAATCTACAAGGACTCATCAAATAAATAATTGGAATTTTCCCTAATCCTAATGACTTGATTATAGCTTATGCCATTTCAAAAATAAAGGGTTGTGAGAAAAATTACTCAAATCATGATTTGGAGTTAGCTAATGTAATTTTTAAGTTAACAATTTGAAGGATTAATCTCTTTAAATAATGGTGTGATATATTTACTGATAAATACTTTTAAATGTATATTTTCTCATAGAATGAAATTCAAATGTGCCAAAGTAGATGGTTGGAGTTGATTAATAATTATGAATGCTCAATACATTACCACCTTAGTAATGTTATCAAGGTGGAATATTCTCTTAGTCAAAAGGATTATTCTATCTTATCTTTGATGAGGATAAAAAAATATCTGATATTTTTGTACTTGTAAAGGATGGATCATAAAATATTGAAGGAATTGGAAAATATTTTTTTCACATAGTGTTTAACCATATATACAAGTAAATATTAACGAGGCATATGTGGAAGATATAGTTTTGTAAAATAAGGTGAGAAATTTTCTTGTGCTTAGCTCTGATTACAATGGAATAATAAATTTCATGAAACATTTTTGTGTACCTTTATTTCTATATGTAAAAAAGGTGTTTTTGGATTAATATCCTTGATATTCATTCTTTATTCATCTTCGAAGTATAAAATACATATATATATTTGAAATATTATTTTTTGTGAGATGGAATTAAGAGATATATTGCAGAATATCTTTCTTGAAGTCTGTTATGTTAAAAAGTTGATACTAAGGGACATAATTATAAGGGGATTCTATAACCATTAACCATAATAGACAAGAAATTGGAAAATATCACAATATATTTCATTCATCAGACTCCCTAAAACATGTAATGTGAAAAATGTTTTATGTGTTGTAGTCGATCGCCTTTAAAATCTAGTTCACATTATTTCCATTAGAGAATATTTCACTCCTAGTCAACATACTCAACTACACATTAAGAGTCAATATTTTTAGTTGTATCACTATTAATTATATCTGTTCACTATCTCAGGTTTACCTCGTTCTTTTCCTACAATAGAAGATTTCACTCTATCATTAAAATTGATCATTTTCAATCCCTCTATGATAGGAAGTGTAAAACTACAACTCTTTAGAATGAATTTGGAGAAAGAAATATATTGGTACATTATCTGGCAGAGGAAATCACATAGAAGGTTCGATCCATTCAATATCACATTAGGGAAACATTGAATCAACAAAACATATATGTTGACAATCATCAGAATGATCAGTTTTTTCATGTTAGTGAAAAATTAATTCTTAGAATCTCACCTAGAAAGAGGGTGAATATAATTTTAAATAAGTTCGAGCTAATCATTATGTATATTTTTCATTTTAAAATCCTTGATTTTATTAGGATGGTAGATTATTGAGTGGATCTCCCACTGAATATCTCTCATGTTTATGATATCTTCCAAGTCTCTATACTATGGAAGTACATAACAAATCCTTCACATGTACTAAAATTCGATATTGTACCATTGGATAAATTTATTTCTTATGAGGAATAACCAGTTCAAATTATATATCTTTTAGAGAATCTTCTATAAAACAATACCACTCACCTCGTTAAGGATTTTTGGAAAACCCACTAATTTGAGGAAGCTTTGTGAAAACTACAGGATATAATGAGGTAAAAGTATACTCAGTTGTTTAAATTAGAGTAAAATAATTTTTAGGGATAAATTATTTCAAATATATTGAATGTATCACCCTGATATTTTAAGAATTATTTTTAGAAAATAATTTTAATTTCATTGATATCTTGTGCTACATGCAAGTGTGAGTTTAGAAAAACCATGATATGCTATTAAAATATTATTATCAGTTATACATATTTTCGGAATATAAGAATAAGTATAACTAAGTAATGATAATTTATGGTTTACACTTGCATAAATTTAATTTATTTGTTAACAAATAATTTTAAATGAAAATAAAAACATTTGAAAAAAAGGGGTTGTTTTTCTGAAAAACTATTTTAATGTGCAGAATTGATTTTTTTCCTAATGGACTAAATTGACCACTATTTGGGAAATTTTTTTCTGTAATTTATATATTATATTTTAAATTTAATTTTTTATATTCATCTAATATTATTATTAGGCATAGAATAGAAATAAAACCATTCTTATGCCTAAAATGCATTGTTTCAATGAAAACTGTTTCCATCACATCCAAAGCATATTTGTTAAAATTAATTTATTCCATTTATATATAAAGTATATTAGAAAAAATGAATTAAATATTCATAATTAAGAGTTTTAAATTGGTAAATAGGACCCTTTTATTTTTTTTCAATATGAACAGTGACTTTGGTAATGTTAATCATCTCCGTAATGTGTAAATCGGGTTAATCTAGGATGAAACTAAGTGTTAAGGCCATTATTTTTCTTTCTAATTATTTTATTATGAATATAATCTACCCCATATAAAATTATACAAAAATTTTATTATTTTATATCACGACATCCATTTAAAATAACCTCTATAATATTTAAATGATAGAAAGGTAAAAATCCCACTTTCAATTTTTTATTATCTCGTATGTGTCCACATAAGGACAAAATAATGTAATGTGAAAATAAATGTTTCTATTAAGAAATTAATGAAATTATTTTAATGATATAGGTTTTTATATAAATTTTTATCAATTACATAAAGAACATAATTTCTTATGTAATAGTATTGTAGTGTTTATCCATTTAATAAAAAGTATGCATTAAATTTATTGAGAAATATTAAATGTGGTAAATTTGAATGAGATAATTTGTAAAATTAATTATATAAATATATATGACATATTATGGTGGTGTGAATGCATTATATTAAAATTCACCCTTTTAATTGATGTTTTTAACATTAAATTAAATCTCTATTTATTAGTATGTTTTCATTTTATAATAACATTATTAAAATTTAATGAGTATAAAACATTAATTTTATTTATAGTTTTAAAAAGGGTTATGGTGGTTAAAAATAAAAAATAAGATTATAATTTTGATCCAAACATGCCAAAATTTTACTGAATGGTAGGATTTAGAGTCGTCCTCATATTTCCATTTAATATTAAAATTTTTTATCAATTTTTATATAAAAATTAATTTATATTAATTTATTATTTTAATAAATACCAAGTGTGATCCTCCCCTCAATTATAAAATAGATCCCACTGCTCTCTTCTTCACACCACATTGAGATATCTAGTTTGACCATCCTCTTCCAATTTCTCTTATAAACATTACTATACACATTTAGGTTTTTATATTCCCCAAAAAAATCACTATATAATAAAATTTAATAATTAATATTAAAAAAACATAATACATGCTCTATCCTGTAAAATTGTAAGTGAGAGTATCACTCGTGAAAACATATGGATTACCGTCTCCATAGAGAGATATAATTCATTTTTCACAACCATATTTTTATGGTAAGGTAATATAATAGATTTAATATTTATACAAAAAATTAATGCAAAAGGTATACTTAGATATTGATAATATATTTTATGCTTATTACCATCCGGTACATTGGACAAATCATAATGTTGCTTGTGCGTATATGTTGACATCCACCTCCACAAAGTTATGTGACTATTTTTTCATTTATATTTATATTGAATGGTATTGAAGTAATATTTGATGAATATATATTACATGTATGGTATAATAATTATGTTGTAAATTTGAAGTAATATTTACCTTTCATTCATTCCATCTGTTGAAAAATGAAAACATTGTTCATTCGTACGTACAGATTACTATCTCCATGAATGATGTAATTCATATTTATGTCCCTAAATTTTATGTATGACTATAAATTTATATACCTGATGAATATATATGTAATTTATATAATCATTAAAATTATATAGATGATAAAGCAATGATTAATTCACAAGGATCGAAAGTACCAAACCAAAACATACCAAAAAACGAATCAATAATCACATGAAATAGTGATTTTAATAAAATATTATTGTCAAACATGTGATAAAAGGTTAAAACTAAATAATATATGTTTAGTTTTATATTAGTATGTTTATGTAATAAGATATATAATATAATTATTTTTATTATACATGAGGATCAGAAATGTATAAAGGAATTTGGACATGAGGTAATGGGTTTTATGTTACAATCTAAATTATATCAAGATTATTCATGTTAAATAATGATGATTAAATATTTTGTTACTAATATAAATATTCTCATTTAATTTATTAAAATTTGGTTATTTCATGAAAATATATTTTTTTTCATTTTATACACCATTTTTACCCAAGATACTGAAAATATGTCTTCATGAAAAATCAAAATCATTTCTATCTTCTTTCAAAAAACATTTTTCTTCATTATCTATGTTTTCTAAAACTATTTTAGAGAAGTTTTTTACTATTATATTGTGGTTTTTATAAATAATTTTCACCCATGTTTTACTTTTTCAAAAATGGTATGAAATAAATATTCTTCTCATTTTCCAAACATGTAACTTTTTTAATTTTTCCATAAACAAATTATAGAAGGAATTATATTTTAACTTATTTGACCTGAAAGCAATTTTCCACCATATGAACATTCAATGTATTAAATATTACATTACATGTTCCCAAGGTAATTTTCAATGAATAAAATTTCCATAATAGTTTGGATCCTTTTAGATTTTGAAGAAGTGATTTAAAAATGGATGGGTTGTTTTCTGCAAGAATTTTTTATAACATTTTTATTCATTAATGAAAACAACCATAAATTTGGATTATGATCTAATAGGAATATTATAAAAGGATATGATTGTAACACCCCGAGATTTTATTCTTTTAATTTCATTAATGTATTCTGTTTTATGCTACACCAAGATTACCTTGCGATATACGCAACACCGTAGTAGCTTGCAGTATACGCAACACTATTCTTGGATCGTGTTACACACAATTTTGATAATAGTTATTCTATGAAACATTGAGTATATATATATATATTAAATTTATAAATTAAATTTGGTTGGATTATGTTATACGAAACAATGAAGGATTCTTGCACAGAACGCAACCCTGACTTGGCTTGCATTACACGCAATCGCGACCTTCCTTGATAGCGTGTGTTGTACGCAATAAAGGGTTTTACTAAACAACGATATATTATTATAATATTATTATGAACTAGCCGTTATGAATAGTATTAAGTAAATTTTGAATCTTATAACATTATTATTCGTCTTACACATTTTCTCAAACATGGTATAAGAGCAAAATAAATTTTTCGGGTAAAATAAGTATTTTTCAAAAAATGCAGTTTTTCCGCCTTTTGATGGTGCACCAACTTTAAATCTAATTTTTGACATGTTTATAAGTTAAATTTGACAAAATAAAATTCTTCTTTGTAATCATAAAATAAAAATTTACATTGGATAATGTTTTCATATTATTCTGGTAACTTTCATATTTTGATGAATAGTAAAAACACGATATATTTTAATTAAAAACAACTTTTTTCATCGCAATAATTTATATGGTTAAATTATAATTTTGAATGGTTTTAAAGTATGAATAGAAAAAAATTTTACCATTTAATATAATTTATGTCATTAGCATTGATTCTACCTTGATTTCGTAGGATAAATCAATTCAATCTTTTGCAATGTTTTAAAGAAAAACCCGTTTTCTTTCGAAAACAGGATTAATTTTAATTTAATTTCTGCAACTTTTGTGTATTGAATTTGAAAAAAATGGATTCCATATTTGGAATCAATGGGTCTGAATTATGTTAATAGGCTACTTTTTATTTTTGGGAATTATGAATAGTAACTACGGTAAATTTTATTTACAATAGTTAAAGGGAAATCGGGTAATTAAGGGTAAATAGAATATTATAAACGTACCCTAACACTTGGAAAAATCCTATTGTACGAATAAAAGTCGACCCATATCACCTAAGGGTCGGATTAGATTCATTTAATAGACTTTTTTTCATGAAAATAAGTTAATTATTATTAAAACCAAAGAATGTGACAACATGTCACTTTCTTAAATCTTAAAAGTATAATAATTTAAATTTAGTGATACACTTAAGGAAACTTCGAACATGAATAGTCTCCAGAAATATAATACAATTATATACATCATATGAATTTATTTATAGTTTTTAGGGATTAAATAATTATCATTTATTATGACACAAAGATGATGTAGAAATTGTCTTATTAATGAAATATTGACATAATTGATGTTATAAATACCCAAATAAATGTAATTTAATATTTTTTATGAATTTAACTAATTTTATATGTTAATAGGACATGTTATTATTGATTTAATAAACTCTTCTCTAACTAATCAATCTGTTATGAGTTTCACAAAAATAAATTACTAAATAGTGTCAAAATTGACATAAAATAGTTTTTAAAACAAATAGTATATTAATAATGGTTATTTTATTCATAAAAATCTAAGGATCTGCTAAATGACTTAGATAAGGTTATATATATTAATAATTAACAACATGGGGTTCGTTTGGCTTGATATATTAATTTTATTAACCTTATAGTGTAAGAAAACAAGAAGACACGGTTAAAGTAAAATTATCAAACTTAAAGTTACATATAAATGATAAGGTTAAAATTGGAATCTAAACATGTATAAATTCTATTTTATGAGAGTATTTCAACCCATCCCCACCTTATCTTTTAAATAAATCAATTTGGAGCTATTTAAAACCGAAATTTTCTTTATAATAAAATAATATTTTTAGTTATTCCAAAGGTTCCCCTCTCCTCCCTTATAAAAGGGTACCCCCTCCCACTCTTCCTCACAACACCTTGATCCTTCGAGCTCGGCCAACCCCTGACAAATTCTCATCTCCACTCCCCTAGAAACATCCTAGAGTTTGTGGTCTTCCTCAAAGACCAATTTTAGTGCCCTAAGAGGAGGTCTCAAAGAGGAGCTTCAAAGAAGAGGTAATTTCCGTTACCAATTCTTTCATCTTTATTTCTTCTTCCACTTCCTCTTATTTAGTTTTTTAATTATGAAGTAATAACATAAGTATCAATCATATAATGATATGTTATTATAATAATGAAAAAACCCTATTTCACCATCTATCCATCCTACAGAAAATGAAATCACCGTGCGGGCGTATGTACGGAATACCGTCTCCACACCGTGGTGAAATCTATTTTCCACCACCACCTTACTTGGATGGGTATAATGGTGTAAACAATAACTATATATGATTAATTTAAGGTGATATTGATTCTGAAATATTATACATACACTCCAATATAGTCCCACGATCATGAGAACGATATCATCGCTCGTGCGTACGTACGGACTACCGTCTCCACGACGCGATAAGATTCATTCTCCACATTAACCGTTCATGAATGATTATAAAGTATATATAATAATTAATCTGAAATATATGACATAATAATGATACTAGATTTATGTGTATATATATGTATGTCATCTACTTAATTCCATTCAACTCAATAAGGAAACTAAAACAGTGTTCATGCGTATGTACGGCCTACTGTCTCCATGAATGGTGTATTTTTTTCCATTTACTGATTTATTATATATATGTATATTCTGAATATATATTATATATAAACTATGTTTTATATTCTGGAATTATGTAATCATGATCTACGTAATCATATGAATAATTACAAGTCAAAACACGGACGACAAATGAAACAATTTTACCGAAAACGCTCTTTAACATGGAATTTACAAAAGAACGGGTAATATAAAGTCATAAGTGAACCATATATGATATCATAACAATTAATATGATTCTGTAATAAATCAATGACATTATTTAAATCATTATACAGTAGATTCGGACACTTACGAAGCAAATCGGACCTAAGGTAAGGGAAATATCACAATCTCATTTTTATCTGAGATTGTTTATACTTTAGTATTTAATGGGGTGTATTTTATAATCCACATACATGTTTCCTCAATATGTAATATAATTTCCATCCACCTAAAATTGTTTAAATCAAATTTTACACTTCGGTGAGTTTTTAGTAAAGGATATGAAATGAATCTTTTGTCGTTTTTCGTACGATGTACTTTTTGACTTTTCTGACAAAATTACGAAGAATGTTTTTTTTAACTTATACGACATGAATGGATTTTTAAAAAAATTATTTCCAAGAAGATTCCTTTAAATTTTATCAAGTTTATATTTAATCAACTTCTTTTAGTTTAGAATTTTATGACATGTTATGAAAGGAAAAGTGTTTTTGAAGCAGAAAGGATATTTTCCTCAAGAATGGAGTTCAAGTGTTTTATCAAAATTATTTTCCATCTAAGATAATAAAGGGTTCTGTTTCTATCCCAATTATTTCATTGATTTGATTATTTTGTGATGGAATTATATTTTTATGAATTCCTTTGTCTTATATGAATTCTTTTATGGTGTCATGATGCTTAAGATTCGCATTTTTATTACATGGGTTATGTTATGATGTATGGTTTATGATTTTGTGGCACACATAAGAATGGTATCATTATGAAATGGGTGGGACCTATGTCTCCCTCCAATTAATTGGGTAAAAATTTTATATCTCATGAGATAGACATGGCTGGAATGGTAGGTTATACCGGTTCAGTGAAACATGACTGAAATGAGTAATGAACTCTGTTTAGAAATGGACTTTGTCCACTAAGATAGTCTTGGAAATGAGTCTTGACTAACAAGAAATGATTCTCTATGATTATGTGTGTATGCTACAAAGTTTCATGTTTTAAGTTATGATTATTGGGATTACATTTAACGACTATGATTTATCCCAGGTTATGATATTATGATCTCTTTTGCAGGTTAATATTTACAAAATGTTATGCTCTTATTAATATGATGTGATTGATATCTCTTTTGTTTACCCTTACTGAGAATTTGAGCTCACCCTTTTATGATTTCTTTTCCCCAGGATATAAAGAAAGTTTTTAGGTATAAAAAAAGGAAGATCTTTATGGGAGATGTTGAAGATCTTTCACCATGATTAGAAGATTACGTTCCAAGTTTCCAAAGACACTAAACTATTACGGTCCTTGTGTGTGTGTTTTTGTTATGTACTAAGTATTCCCCAAAAGTAATTTAATGTCAATGTACGTCAAGCTTCGGGTCTCTATAGTTGGTATCAGAGGTGGTACCCAGCCTTAAGTGATGTGCACTACCTGGGTTGATATATAGGGCCCACAACGGGGGTGTTGTGCTCTAAAGGGGGGGGGGTGATTGTAACATCCCTAAATGATAAAGGGTTAAATGACTAAATGATAAGAGTCATGTCAACAAGGTGCACCTTAATTTTCGGGAGCCTACCTGATTAGAACTCTACAGTTAAGCATGCTTGGCCTGGAGTAGTGCTCAGGATGGGTGACCTCATGGGAAGTTTCTCAGGATGTGTGTGGCTGAGGACAAAGCACACTAGAAAGGACAAGTGTTGACCTGTGGGGATTTTCATTAGTCAGATGACCCGTTCAGGCATGTGGGTGGACCCTGGGGTGGGCCCCATGTGTCTGCAGGGAAACCAGTGGTAACCAGTGGGCCAGGACCTGACGGCCATGTGAAAGTGCTGTGGATGTGTTGTCGTCGGGCCTCGGTTGTCACATTTGGTATCAGAGGAAAAGATTAGTCAACCTTTGGAAACTAGGATGCGATAACTTTAGTGAGATCCCTAGAGATATTTCTAAGGCATCTCTAGGGATGTCCCTAAGGATAAGTATACGTATAGGATATAGTACTAGAACTATGGTAACGATATTAGATTAAACCAAAGATGTTAGATATTGAAGTTACTCCCCATTTATTATGATTTTTTCCTCTCACACTATTCTTTTTGGGTTTTAAAAAATGGCTGGAAACAATATGATTCACGATAATGGAGGATATGATGGACAATGGAATGATATTCTTCATGAGCAACCAAAGGAAATGGGATTTGGAAATCCAAATATCATTATTATGCCGAATCAAAAATTTCATAATATGATCAATAAAGTAAAATTTGTTAAGCTTCCTGACTCGGCTAATAAGAGAAAGATGGAGTTTCATGATGATCATAGAGGAATGAAAGTTCAATTTCCCCTTTGAAAATCATGTGGGAAGAGGCATCAAGGAGAATGTTTCAAAGGAACTGGAAGATGCTTTGGGTGTGGAAAAGAAGGACACAAAGCCAGTATGTGCAAAGGAAAATGTTCGGTTAACACTAAAGGATGAGGATAATGGTATTGCTATGACATCAACAATGGTTAAATGTTTTAAATGTGGAATGTACGGGAATTATGAAAACCAATGCCCTAAGGGAAAGTCTCATGAAGAGAATCAGTATGGTCGTATGGGTAGTATTTATGTTGATGATGATGAAGAGACTAAAAATGATATGTGAGATGAAAGAATTGTTGAAGCTCGGTCAATGGTTTAAGAATGTAGTGGAATGATTACATGTTTATAATGTGTAATGTTGTATAATTAATCTCATAGTACTATGGAATATTGAGACATCTAAGTATTGTTACACTATTGTCTTTCCTTGAGTTTTAAAGTGTATGATTAATGGTACCAGTATCCATGAAAGGTTATTCAGATATTTTTGGAATGTAGATGATATGCGCATAATGAAGGGATAAGGAGAAAATTAAATGTTTGATAGTATTCATGAGCTCATGACTGATATAAGGAGAATGTTATATCATGGTTTGAGTATATAGAATTTTTGGATTTTGTTATGTGGAAAGAGTTAACTTTTGACAGCATTCACGTTTTCACTAAGGTTCAATGGGTATTCATTCTTCAAGAGAATACATGATTAAGGTATTCACATGTTTGTAATTTGACCAAAAATATATATCTTATGATATATGGGGGATAAATGATGGCATTCACGTGATCAGTTTCTTTATACTATGAGCTTGGACCGAAGTATTTTAGATAAGCCTAAAGATTGGAATAGATTATGTTGGACATAAGTTAGTATTGTTTAAGGATAAAACTTTTTTGATATTGTTGATGGGATGTTATAGTAATATAGCTTTAGAAAAAGGACAACCTGCAGGACGGGCGACATCCCATCGCGTCGAACAAGGCTGTGGGAATCGAACCCACAACAGAAGTGTGACTGGCCTTTATCGCCTAACACCGGCCTACAGGAAGTCCTTGTTTAGTAGAAACTAGTTTTATTATATTATGAAGTATGATATATGAAGTATATGTCCATTTTAGGAACCATATATGATTAATCTCACTATAGATGGACTTATGTATTTTTTGATAACTTTTCTAACCTTTTGTTTGAGATATATGGAATGACCCATAATTCTGCTAACAAATCACGAATGACAAATTCAACTTCATTTCTTTAAGAGATGAAGTGGAAATTGTCCAAAGAACGAAAAACAGTGAGACTATACCAAATCATGAAAGTATTTCTTCTAATTCCAATTTCATCAACATTAGGGAAATGATCTTGAAAACCAAAAATGTTGTCCTAGTGCTCTTATATCTGATGAATCAGATGGTACCGCAGATCATCACAAATTTATGGCTTTGTGATTGCTGGCTTTTCCATAGACATGTTCTCTACCACTCTCCATCAGAACATGATGGTTAGATTTTTCTTCCATATCCATATTTTCTCCTATGTGGAAACCCAGTGATTAGTTTATTTGGGTAACCATTACATTTCATACTTTTGTTTTTAAAGATTGGTTTTGGTACTCTTTTTTACGATGTCGGTTTCTATTAAAGAATCTTTCGAATAGTAAACCATTTATAACCCCAATGAATTTCGAGGGAAAAATTCATTTTAAGCGGGGTAGAATGTAACACCCCGAGATTTTATTCTTTTAATTTCATTAATGTCTTGTGTTGAATGCTACACCAAGATTACCTTGCACTATACGCAACACTGTATTAGCTTACAGTATACGCAACACTATTCTTGGATAGTGTTACACACAATTTCGATAATAGTTATTCTATGCAACATTGAGTATATATAAACATATTAAATGTATAAATGAAATATGTTTGGATTATGTTATATGAAACAACGAAGGATTCGTTCACAGCACGCAACCCTGACTTGGCTTGCATTACACGCAATCGCGACCTTCCTCGATAGCGTGTGTTGTACGCAGTAACGGGTTTTACTAAACAAAAATATATTATTATAATATTATTATGAACTATCTGTTATGAATATTATTATGTAAATTTTTAATCTTATAACATTATTATTCGTCTTACACATTTTCTAAAACATGGTATAAGAACAATATAAATTTTTCGGGTAAAATAAGTATTTTTAAAAAAATGCAGTTTTGGATCCTTTTGATGGTGCACCCACATTAAATCTTGTTTTTGACATGTTTATAAGTTCAATTTGACAATATAAAATTCTCTTTTGGAATAATAAAATAAAAATTTACTTTGGATAACTTTTTCATATTATTTTGGTAACTTTAATATTTTGATGAAAATTAAAAACACACTATATTTTAATTAAAAACAACTTTTTTCATCGGAATAATTTATATGGTAAAATTATAATATTGAATGGTTTTAAAGTATAAATAGAAAATATTTTTACCATTTAATATAATTTATGTCATTAGCATTGATTCTACTTTGAATTCGTAGGATAAATCAATTCAATCTTTTGCAATGTTTTAAAGAAAAACTCGTTTTCTTTCGACAACGGGATTAATTTTAATTTAATTTCTGCAACTTCTATGTATTGAATTTAAAAAAAATGGCTTCCATATTTTGAATCAGTGGGTACAAATTATGTTAATAGGCTACTTTTTATTTTTGGGAATTATGAATAGTAACTACGGTAAATTTTATTTACCATAGTTAAAGGTAAATCGGGTAATTAAGGGTAAATATAATATTATAAAATTACCCTAACACTTGGAAAAATCCGATTGGATGACTAAAAGTCGACCCATATCACCTAAGGGTCGGATTAGATTCATTTAATGGACTTTTTTCCATGAAAATAAGTTAATTATTATTAAAACCAAAGAATGTGACAACATATCACTTTCTTAAATCTTATTAGTATAATAATTTTAATTTAGTGATACACTTCATGAAACATCAAACATGAATAGTATCCAAAAAACTAATACAATTATATACATCATATGAATTTATTTAGAATTTTTATGGATTAAATAATTATCATTTATTATGACACAAAGATGATGCAGAAATTGTCTTATTAATGAAATATTGACATAATTGATGTTATAAATACCCAAATAAATGTAATTGAAGACTTTTTATTAATTTAACTAATTTTATATGTTAATATGACATGTTATTATTGATTTAATTAACATTTTTCAAACTAATAAATCTGTTATGAGTTTCACAAAAATCAATTACTAAATAGTGTCAAAATTGACATAAAATAGTTTTGAAAACAAATATTATATTATTAATTGTTATTTTAATCCTAAAAATCTAGGGATCTGCAAAATGACTTAGATAAGGTTATATATATTAATAATAAACAACTTGGGGTTATATTGTCTTGATATATTAAGTTTATTAACCTTATAGTGTAGGAAAACAAGAAGACACGGTAAAATAAAAATTATCTAACTTAAAGTTAAATATAAATGATAAAGATAAACTAGGAACCTAAACATGTCTAAATTCTATTGGACGAGAGGATTTAGACCCATACCCACCTTAGCTTCGAAATAAATCAATTTGGAGCAATTTAAAACCGAATTAGGCTTTATAATAAAATAATATTTTTAGTTATTCTAAAGGTTCCCCTCTCCTCCCTTATAAAAGGGGACCCCCTCCCTCTCTTCCTCACAACACATTGAGCCCTAAATCATGGACCAACCCTGAACAAGTCACTTCTCCACTCCCCTAGAAACATCCTAGAGTTTCTGGTATTCCTCAAAGACCAATTTTAGTGCCCTAAGAGGAGGTCTCAAAGAGGCGCTTCAAAGAAGAGGTAATTTCCGTTACCGATTCTTTCATCTTTATTTCTTCTTCCTCTTCCTCTTCATTAGTTGTTTCATTATGAAGTAATAACATCAGTATCACTCATATACTTATATGTTATTATAAGTATGAAACAACCCTATTTCACCATCTATACATCCTACGGAAAATGAAATCACCATGCATGCGTACGTACGGAATACTGTCTCCACGCCGTGGTGAAATCTATTTTCCCCCACCACCTTACTTGGATGGGTATAATGGTGTAAATAATAACTATATATTATTATTTTGAAGTGATATTGATTCTGAAATATTATACATACACTCCAATACAGTCCCACGATCATGAGAACAATATCATCGCTCGTGCGTACGTACGGACTACCGTCTCCACGACGCGATGAGATTCATTCTCCACTTTAACCCTTCATGAATGATTATAAAGTATATATAATAAGTAATCATTAAATATATGACATAATAATTATACTGGATTTATGTGTATATATATGTATGTCATCTACTTATTCCATTCAACTCAATAAGGAAACGAAAACAGCGTTCATGCGTACGTACGACCTACCGTCTCCATGAATGGTGTATTTCTTTACATTTATTGATTTATTATATATATGTATATTCTGAATATATATTATATATAAACCATGTTTTATACTCTGGAATTAAGTAATCATGATCTAGGTAATCATATGAATAATTACAAGTAAAAACATGGACGACAAATGAAACAATTTTCCCCAAAACGCTCTTTAACATGGAATTTACAAAAGAACGGGTAATATAAATTCATAAGAGAACCATATATGATATCATAACAATTAATATGATTCTTTAATAAGTCAATTACATTTTTTAAATCATTATACAGGTGGTTTGGACACTTACGAAGAAAATCGGATCTAAGGTAAGGGAAATATCACAATCTCATTTTTATCCGGGATTGTTTATACTTTTTATTTACTGGGGTGTATTTTATCATCCAAATCCATTTTTCCTCAATATGTAATATAATTTCCATCCACCTACAGTTTTTTAAATCCAATTTTACACTTTGGTGAGTTTTTAGTAAAGGATATGAAAGGAAACTTTTATCGTTTTTCGTACGAGGTACTATTTGACTTTTCCGAAAAAAGTACAAAGAATGTTTTTTTAACTTATACGACATGAATGGATTTTTAAAAAAAAATATTTCCAAGAATCTTCCTTTACAAGTTTTTAAGTTTATTTCTAATCAACTTCTTTTAGTTTAGAATTGTACGACTTGTTAAGAAAGGAAAAGTGTTTTTGAAGCAGAAAGGATATTTTTTTCAAGAATGGAGTTCAAGTGTTTTATCAAAATTATTTTCCACCTAAGATAATAAAGGGTTATGTTTCTATCCCTATTATTTAATTGATTTGATTATGTTGTGATGGAATTATATTTTTATGAATTCCTTTATCTTATATTAATTCTTTTATGATGTCACGAGGTTTATGATTCCCATTTTTATTACATGGGTTATGTTATGATGTATGGTTTATGATTTTGTGGCACACATAAGAATGGTATCATTATGAGATGGGTGGGACCTATATCTCCCTCCAATGCATTGGGTAAAGATTTTATATCTCATGATATAGACATTTCTGGAACGGTAGGTTATATCGGTTCAGTGAAACAGGACTGAAACAAGGAATTAACTCAGTTCAAAAATGGACTTTGTCCACTAAGATAGTCTTGGAAATGAGTCTTGACTAACAAGAAATAATTCTCAACGATTATGTGTGTATGCCACAATGTATCATGTGTTATGTTATGATTATTGGGATTACATTTCACTACTATGATTTATCCCATGTTATGATATTATGATCTCTTTTGCAGGTTAAGATTTCCAAAATGTTATGTTCATATGAATATGATGTGATTGATATCTCTTTTTCTTACCCTTACTGAGAATTTGAGCTCACCCTTTTTGTTTTCTTTTCCCCAGGATATAAATAATGTTTTTAGGTATAGAAAAAGGATGATCTTTATGGGAGTTGTTTAAGATCTTTCACCACGATTAGAAGATTACATTCCAAGTTTCCAAAGACACTAAACTATTACGGTCCTTGTGTGTGTGTTTTTGTTATGTACTAAGTATTCCGCAAAAGTAATTTAATTTCAATGTACGTCAAGCTTCGGGTCTCTACAAAGATCCTTATTCTTTCTCTCTATATTCGTTATGTTTTTGGTGATATGATGTTAATGGAACCCATTTCATTTCAATGGATAAATCTATGATAAAATGTTTATGAAACACATTTCTTTTCATGGGTTCTGATGTGATGAAGGGTTTATGATCTTTTGGCTCAAATATATATGATTTTTGTTATTTTATGTCTGGGAACTATTTCTCCTGCAAGTTCATATGGTAAAGATTTATATCTCATTAGATAAAAATTAATATTATGGGGATTAGAAGTATTTATTTGAGGGACATTCTTCACTATGATAATATTAGGAGTGAAACTTGACTACTATGATGTCTTAGGAAGACAACCCATTATACTATGAAGGTCTTATAAAATGGACATGATTACTACAGAAATAGGTTTCTATGCATATTTTTATGCTACAATTAAATGTATAATGCCATAATTATTCTCTCAGAATTTATATTCCTTTATTCCATTATGATTAATGTCTTGAAAACCACCGATATTTATGTCATGACTCATGATTATGATTAATGATATACAATTTATGGTTTTAAAATATTAATATCATGTTATTGTAATATTTTTTCATGTTATTTATCTAATATCATCTACATAAACCTTTTTAACCCTTACTAAGCATTATAGATCACAATTTATTTTGTTTACTTTATGTGGTTTTGTAGAAACGTTTTAGGAATGATATGTGAAATAAGATATAGTGTTATGAAAATATAAGTGGGAAATGATGTAAAACTATTACAAAATAGCTCTTTATATTTCCCAGTTTACAATGATAATTAACCTATAAAATTATGGAATGGATTATTATATTAGTTAATGAATATTCATTTACCAATATTTTTTATCTATGTATGAAAATTTTAAGCCATTATACCTTCCATGAGTATGTTATCCATACCAAGTGTTAGATTCTAGCACATGTCCTATTGGATTAGTGCTTAGGGTATCACACTTCTCTTACCATAGGCCAGGCAGGCCCTAGTGGGTCATTTTCTGAGACCATCGACCCCATATCATTGTTCATATACTACTATTATCACTCTCATGGATCTAGTGATATATGTTCTTTTCATATGTGGGTTAACCAATTTAGTAAGGAAAATTTTACACAAGAATTTTCCTTGGTTCATGTCTTTATAATGTTTCCAAAATTCATCAATGGAACTCAAATATTGATATTTTTTCATTTTTCAAGATAAATTAATTTAAATATCTTGTAATATTACATGGATTTATATATATTTGGTTGATTGATTTAGTGAAGATTAAAAAACATGAACATTATATGCATGTTTTTTCATTAATATCATAGCGGAGTTTCGACAGGTATCCAATATTGTTTGAAGGATACACAAATCTATCGTGATAAAAATGTCTATATTCTAAGGAAAATAAAAGTAGTGTCACTTTGATGTCACTTTATTGGGAAAATACAAATTTGGAATCTCATGGAATTATTTGATGATGAACAATTGGAAAGTTAGTCTCAGTAGAACTAAAAACTACCGAAGATTGAATTTTTGGATTATAATGAAACATAGTTAATTAAAAATGAATATTATATTTTTATTGAACTTTTATTGGTGTTTAGAAGAAGTATCTATAAATCTAGTTGCTTTAATAGTAAGATTCTATTTCATATAAAGGTAGCAGGTTCTACTAGGTATCTTATGGTTATAGACTATGTACTTTGTGATGTATTGATGGTGTGTTCATTTTATCACATACAATTAGGTACCTAGTGGTAGAGTACCAGGTACATAGTGGTGTTGATAAATAGGTGGCCCTTCTAGATATTCCATCGAGTTCCTCGTGGTATATTACCATTAACCCTATGATCCTAAAACTATTTTTAAAAATAAAGTGCATAACTAGGGTTTCATTTTCATCCCCCAATAATCATTAACACATAGGTCATAATGTGGAGGGATATTTGGGAAACTCATTACTGGTTTATTCCTCACTTTTATCCCATATTTGTTTAATGGTCTAGTTGAATTTATATAAATTATTTTTCTAATTTTATCCAATCCATATCCTTAAGGATTTCCTATTTTTTCCTAGGTCTAATTTTAGGTTTTCCAAGCTCGGTATTTTTTGTATATTTCACAAAAGAATTAACAAAATTGACATAAGTAGAAGGTATTTTTCAAGTATTGGTTAGGGAATGTAGATTAGAGGTGAACACATATTTATATACATAATTTAATTATTATTTATAAATATTGGTTTAATTTGATTAATTGCGAAGACTATTGAAGGTTAGGTCATGGGTATTTTATTCAAAAACATTTTGGGGTGCTTTATAGACCATCATAAAGTTATTAATTATAATTTTAGTGTCATCATATTACATAGATCTTGGGATCCTGATCATGTAATTATATGAGCTAATGGATTTGGGTGGGCATTTATTGAGGTTTAACGACATTTTTAGGTATGCGGTCCCTTATATATTAATAAAGACCCACAACATTGGTTATAAATCACTAACAGGGGGTTGAAACAATGATTTAAAATTATTTTTATATTTCTTATTGAAACAATATTTCCCAACTATTAAATTGAAAATATTGATCATTTTAATACACACCAATAAAAATTCATATTGTTCAAATTATATTTACAGGGTTCACATCATAAAATAATGGTTATACTTGGCATGATCCATATTTACCCAAGATTATATAATCCACTAGTGTCTAATTTTAGACAATAATGATCATGGTTTATACATTATTCATGTTACAAAAGATTCTCCAGACTATGTAAGATATGATCATATTAATATATAATTATATACAAGATTTTAACGATAATAGAGTCTTTCTCATGATAATACTATCATCAAGTTGTCATCATGCTCTATCTTTTTCTTCTTCAACTTGTACAACAACATGTAGATTCTCATTGTTTGAAATTTCTCTCTAGTGAAATATAAAATTAATGTTATTTTATTTTCAATACATCTTATAATATTTTATATTTTTTCAATATATAAATCAAATATATTTTATTATAATTAATTTTCTTTTTTGAAATTTGAATTTTCTATTAAAAATTATCACAAATAATAATATTTATAAGAATTTACCTTCCTCTTATTCATAAAATATTATTATCATTATTCTATTATAGTCAATAATTAAATCCTTTTAGTTATTATAAAGAATATTAGTGTAATTCTATAATTCATGGATTTTTCAAATAGTTATCCTTATATAAAACATCCTTATTGATTCTTCATGAAAAAACTCACTTGATCATGTTTCAAAATTATATTTTATAATAGTTTAAATCAAAAACATCTTTGTGATATTCAATTTATAAAATAATCACTTCAGAATAATCTAAAATTATATTCATTTATAAAAATATTTATTTTTTGAAATCCTCAAATTATTAAATTTTCTCCAAAATGATAAATTCCTATGATTTCCTCATATTAAATTTTGTAAAATATGAAATCTCTATATATTTTTGGAAATTCAAAAAGGAACCCAGTTTTCATAAGAGATATAATGTTTTATGATGTTTTTAGAATTTCTTATTTCTATTATTTTTGAAAATTAATAACAAATTAAACATCATAAAAAGTTCTTAAATTTTCATATAATGTTTTTTGAAAGTCTTATGATGTGTACAAGAAACCATAATAAGATTATAAAATATATTATAAATTCAATAATAAGTATTCTAAGGTGTACACAAATTATTATTAAATTTTTTCAAGTTTTATAAAGTCTTACTAAAAAAATTAAAAATAAACACATATTGATTTTCTAATTATGGAGACAAATTCAAATGAAATTTTATAATATTATCATTAACTACATCAATAGTGTTTTTTGTCTGATCAAAGACTTTTATAGTTTTTGGTTCACCTTCAAAATTATAAGTCCACATTAAAATAACTCAAATCCTATTTTATTATCCTTAGTATTTCATAATTGAATTGAAATATACTCAAATTGACATTCAAATTTAACAAGAATTGTTACTATTTTATTATATATATAATGTTATTTTTGTTTCTTATAAATTTTTGAAGAGTTTAGATATATTTTTTTATATTGTAGAGTTTTTCCTACTGGACCATAGTTTCTACATGGTCACCACTAGGATTCAGAAAGATGTGCATATGAAACATAATAAAATGTCATATATTTCATGGTTAAATTGAACATTTTTGTATAAATAATTTGATAACCCTCATGTAGATGGTGTTTTTCTTCATTTAGAACATAAATGGTAAAAGGAGCATGATTAGTGTATAGTATAGAGAGAACAATATGAGGCCTATGAAAAACCATGGATGATACCCATATGTGCCTATTTTGTGGCACACTGGTTTCAAATAGATTAAAAATACCATACAAAATTTGTTCAAAGATTTATACATCTTGATGTATATATTTCATATGATCGGTGCACTGTTTAAAAAACTATCTGTCCTAACCATGAGATTTACCCAATTTTAATAAAATATTATTTTCCTATTCTTCCCCTACCAAATTTTAGTTTATTTTCCCCCCTCCAAGAATAATTTAGTTTATTTGATATTCCCACAAAATACTAGATCATATCGGCGGCTTCTCTGGAGTCAGCTTGGTGGGGCGCGTCTGGTCTCGGTGTGGCGCGACAGGATCCGGCGGTGCTTTGTGGTCCTCGTGTTTTTGGTGGCAGCGCTGTGCGAAGGAACACAGCATTATGCTTGGAGCCCGGAACTTTAGGCGATGATGCAGCTCCTCCCAAGGACACCTTGGCCAGGATATGCTCCGATCTGCTCGATTCAGTGTGGCGTGGTTCCGGTGGTACTTCGCGATCTCTGTTTTCAGGTTTTTGTAGTTTGATAGAGCATGGCTTCATCTTAGTGGACTGGTCTTCAGGTGATGATGCGGTTCCTCCGGACAACGTCTTGGTCTGGCTTTGCTCTGAACGGATTGGAGTCCGGTGCGACTGGGTTCATCTCGGCATCGTTGTGGTTTCGTTTATATTTTTCAGCATTACCAGGTGTTGTCTCCGGTGGTTTCCAGGTGTGGCTCAGTATCTGTTCTACAGTGCATTGGAGGGAGAGGATCTTGATCAAGTGTGGTTGTGAGCTTTTTTTCTGGCATTTGGGTTTGGTTTTCTGTGGATTTGTCCTTTTGGTTGGGTTTTTAAGTTTCTCTTGGTTCTGTTTTGTCGCGGCCGGTTCACCTTGTCTGTAGAGACTCGAATCATGACATACATGGACATTACATTACTTCTGTGGAATAATTAATACATAACAAAAATAGACACAAAAAGACCGTAATAGTTTAGTTCCTTTGGAAACTTGGAACATAATCTTCTAATCTTGGTGAATAATCCTCAACATCTCCCAAAATGATCTTCCCTTTTTTTCGTTACCTAAAACCCTTCCTTATATCCTAGGGAAAAGCAAACATAAAAAGGGTGAGCTCCTATGCTCAGTAAGGGTAAACATAGTGAAAATAAAACAATCCATAAACCTTTGAAAGCAAAAACTAGAACATGAAATTTAAACATCAAAATCATGAACAATGACATAAATCATGGAAGTATGTAAGGCATATATCATAATGGAATATCAATCATTATAAAATATAATGGGAATAGAACATGTAATTTTGGAAACCATTCATCACATGTTATGATTTCCATAGTAGCCAAGGCCTTGCTTCCAAGATCATCGTAGTGGACAAAGTCCCTTTCTGAATCGAGTTCACTCCTCTTTTCAGTCCTGTAACACTGAACCGAATTAGCTTACCATTCCATCCATGTCTATCTCATGAGATATAAATCATTACCCAATGCATTGGAGGGAGATATTGGTCCCACCCATCTCATAATGATATCATTCATACCTGTGCCACAAAATAAACACACATCATTCATAATTACCCAACGAATAAAATGGGTTACATAAACATCATCCCATCATCACATAATCTATATAAAAGAAATGGATGTCATTTCATAATAAAAAGTGAAACCATGTAAATCATAGAGGCATTATTCTTGAAACATACACTTATGAAATAATGTCACCTTAGATGGAAGAATGGTTTTGATAAAACACATGAAATGAATTCTTGAGGAAAATATCCTTTCTTCTTGAAAATAATTTTCATTTCACAAAATATCATGCAATTTTGAATGAAAATGGATTTTTTGAAATTAATCATGAAATCCTGTGGAATAATATTTATGAAAATAATGAGTTATAAAACCGTAAAAATCCATTCATGTCGAATAAGTTAAAAAACATTATTCTCATACTTTTGCCTAAAAAGTCAAAAAGTACCTCGTAACGTAAACAAAAAAAAATATTCCTTACATACCATGTAGTAAAAGTCAAAAATGGGTAAAAAGGACTTTAAACATATATGAAAAAACTTTTATAAAACATAGACATGGATGATAGAATTAACGCAAGTAAATACTTACGAATAAGCAATCACGGATAAAAATGAGATTTGAAAAATTGTCCCTTACCTTAGGTCTGATATGCTTCGTATGGATCAAAACCTCATGTATAATGATTTAAATAAATTCATTGACTTATTACATAATAATATTCATTGTTATGATATCATATATGTTTCACATAGGACATTATATTACCCGTTCTTTTGTAAATTCAATGTTAAAGCAGCGTTTTGGGTAAAATCATTTCATTTATCGAATGTGTTTCGACTTGTATGTAACGCCCCGACCCCAGTTACCCAGAATCGGTGCATTAATTACATAACATTGTCATGATCACAAGAAATATCAAATCTCGAAAGACCGATTGGTTTAGTAGCCTTGGAAACACTAGATATATTCGTAAGTTTTACATTACATCATAAAATGAAAAACTACTACAACAACATAATGTCTCCATAATACACACTACTATCCCCTCATAATATCCCTACAGGTCATTCATAATTTACTTCTTCACATCCTGTGGAAAATAAAACATAGGAAAGGGGTGAGCTCAAATGCCCAGTAAGGATAACAATATAGCGGAAACTTTCATAAATAAGAATAAACATTTAAGGCAATGTATAACTAAAACAAAATCCTTTTAAACTTTAACTTCAACCTAGTATGGAATAAATAAAATGAAACAATTCCATTTACTTATTCACATGGATATTCTACTAATCGAATAATCACATGCAATATTAATAACCACTTTCATAATGATGGAATGCATAATGCCAGACTATCATAACCACATAGCCAAGGCCTCGTGCCAAGACTACAAATAAGATTTTTCCAAGGCCTTGTGCCAAGACACTAGTTTGTATCATGAGACCTACCGATGCATCGAGGAGCTATAGCGGGCTCCACCCGTCACATATTAAGTCCAATGCATTCCCATAGGAAAAAGTTTAAACATATCATAAACATTCGTATTAAAACTAGCATACAAAATTTCAATACTTTCACCATAAACCATGAATGGTATATATAAAAATAGCACATCCACAGTCAAACATATCACAAAACCTTCAATACAATATAAAAGTTTTGTATCATAATATATCATCCTCAAATAATTGTAAAATCCATTAAAGGATGTTAACATAGATGAAATCAATACTCTTTTTAAAGAAATATCTCTTTCTATTTTGAAAACATTTAAGAGACATATATCTATAAAATAAAACATTTTCTTTGAAAATATTCTTATAATCTTGTAAGGGAAGCTTTGACGATTTTATAACGGCGGAAAATAACCGCACCCGCTGTATAAGTTAAAAAAACATTCTTATCTTAATTCTGTCGAAAAGGTTAAAAATGTCCATGTTTTGAAAACGACCGAAAGATTCCTCTTATAAAAAGTCAAACAAGGGTATAAATGACTTTAACCCATGTTCTTGTAAATAATAAAAATGTTTTGAAATACATTATTAAGAAACATGGATGTGGATGATAAAGAGATCACAGTAGATTATTACGTATAAACAACCTCGGATAATGAAGAGATTGTGAAATAACCCTTACCTTGTACTTTTCCTTGGTTGGGGTAGGTTAACCTCCTGTATAATGGTGAAATAATTGTTATTAAATTATGCAATAATCATATAAATTATTATGATATCATATATGATCTTTTAATATTGATTTGATAATAATATCTTAGTATTATCATTGTTTCGGGTGTGAACTTACTTGTTTTCTTTTGTATGTTTTGTTATGTAAGACATGTTTGTAAAGGATAGGTTGTATATTATTCATATCCAGAAAGATATCAAGTCCTTAAACATCATTTTTAAATCATCAAATGATAATTATACTTGGATGGATATGATGGAGAATGAATCTCATCGCATTCGTGGAGACGGTAGTCCGTACGTACGCACGAACGCTACTTCCATTTAATTTTTCATTTTAAAAGAATTGAATCCAAATGATACATAGGTATATTATTATTCCCGTATAATATAATATTTTATATATGTTACTTATGTTCATTAACACCATTCTTTATACGTTCCATGTGTGGTATGAATGAGTCATATCATTTTAAGGGGGCGGTAGTCCGCACTTCCTCAAATGAAATTATCGTATGTATATACAACATGAAACGAATAATGGTATGAAAGAAAATGGAATTACAGAAGCTTATATATAAAATATGTATCATTAATATCACACTTAATTACAGTGCCATCATAATGTCCACTATGAGAGGCGGTAAGATGTATTTGAACAATCATCATTTCGTGAGGCGTTAGTTTTCCATTCAGAGAAACATTATGTTAATCATCCATTAGATGGAGGTGTGTGTATGTGTAGTTCGAATCCTTCTTATAAAAACATACTAGTATATTGAGGATACTTTTTTTGTTACAAAATAATGGAAATAAAAAGATTTTGGGGGTTGGAGAAGCAAAATAAATGAAAATAATTTAAGAGAAATCGTTACCTTTAATTTAGGTAACTCACTTTGGTTGGAACCAAAAGACTTCTTGAAATGCTTTCTGCCTAAGGGGAAGCTTCAAGGAGGAGGAGAGGGATGTGGGGAGCTTATTTGGGCAGGGTTTGGACGAGCCAAGTGGCTTGAGAGGTGTGAGGAATGAGTAGAAGTGGTCTCCTTTTATAAGGGAGAGGAGGGGCTCTTTAGGAAAGAGTGAAAGTATTACTTTATAATATAATTATATTCGGTTTATAATGGTCCAAAAATCATTGAGGTCGAAGATAAGATGACTCATATTCTAAATAAAATCAACCAATAAGAATTGGACAGGTTTTAGATAATATTTTAATCATTATAATCTTATTTATTTAAATGATTTATTAATGAGGTAAACATTGCATCATTATTGTGTCATTAAAAATTTAAATTATTTGATGTCTAAAAATTATAAATAAAATATCATTATCTAGGAAATATTTTTAGCTTTCTAATGATTATTTGTAATCGAAAATCCAACATGTATAACCCTATGTAAAAAGTTTTCTTCTAAAAGATGTAAGCTTATGCCATTTTTATTTTTATTTTAACTTTATTAATATAATGTGTCCCTACCACATACAAGTGGCTCCAAGGGGTCCCCAAATCGACCCAAGGATGCCCATGGTCGGGTATGTGTCCACCAATAAGGTTAGGACACGTTTTAGGGTAATTTTGTATTATTATAATATTATTTGTTAACCCTTATTTACCGGATTTACCCTTTAACCATGGTAAATAAAATATTTACCGCAGTAATTATTCAAAATGTGTAAAAATAAAAGTTACCTATTTACATAATTTGGACATCCTGATTCCAAATATGTAATCCATTTTTCCAAATTCAAAACATAGAAGTGGCAGAAATTAATTTAAAATTAATTCCCGCTGTCAAAACAAAAAGTGTGTTTTTAAGAGATAATAACTATCAAAATATTGACACTTGTTTATGTTCGGTTTAATTGTAAAATTATGTCCAATGACAAACATTAAATAAAATGGTAAAAATATATTCTAAATATACTTTAAAACCACTCAAATTCATAATTTATCAATATTAATTATTTTGATTAAAAAAGTTGTTTTTAATTAAAATTTAGTAATTTTCACTATTCATCAAAATATAAAAGTTATCCGAAAAGTACCAAAATATCACCCTAGGCTAATTTCGATATTCCGAATCCAAAAATGAAGTCCATTTTGAAATATAAAATATATATGATTTCAAAAATTAGGTATTACTATTCACAATGGCTAGTTTAATTAGTTGTAGTGTGTGTTAGAACTCGAGGTTGCGTACAACACACGCTATCGCATTATTCGAAGGGAAACGTACCGTGGAAGCTTGGGGTGTTACATTCTCCCCTCATTCAAATAATTGTGTCCTCGCAATTTCTAGGGTATTACTGCATAAAAAGACTTGGGTGGTTCTTCATCATAAGTTCCTCGGGTTCCCACGTTGCCTCTTCCATCTTATGATTTCTCCACAAAACTTTTACCAGACGTGTCGTCCGGTTTCTCAGTACTTGTTCTCTTGTATCAAGAATCCTGACAGGCTCTTCACAATAAGACAGATCGGGTTCCAGTTCTAATTCCTCATTGGTGAGTACATGCGTTGGGTCAGGCATGTTTTTTCTCAATAGAGATACGTGGAACACATCGTGAGCTTTGGAGAGACTTGGCGGCATTGCCAATCGGTAAGCTACAGCCCCAATTCGTTCTAGAATTTCGAAAGGTCCGATGTACCTGGGACTCAATTTTCCTTTCTTAACAAAACGTATGACTCCCTTCCACGGAGATACCTTCAGGAAAACATGATCACCGACTTGAAATTCCAAATCCTTCCTTCGATTATCGGCATAGATCTTCTGCCTACTTTGAGCTGCTTTGATGTGATTTTGGATTACTTTCACCTTTTCCACCGTTTCCTCCACCAGTTCTGGGCCTACAAGTTTTCTTTCACCAACGTCATCCCAACAGGTTGGTGTACGACATCTCTTTCCGTATAATGCTTCATATGGTGCCATTATGGAAGCTATTGTTATAGGAAAATTCTACCAGTGGTAAATATTGATCCCACATACCCTGAAAGTCAAGTGAGCAAGATGTCAACATGTCTTCTAAGGTCTGAATAGTCCGTTCTGATTGTCCATCTGTCTGAGGGTGGTAAGCAGTGCTCAAATGAAGTTCAGTATCCAGGGATTTCTGAAGAATTTTCCAAAATCTTGAAGTAAAACAGGGATCACGATCAGAAACAATTGATAGGGGTACTCCATGAAGTCTCACAACTTCATTAATATATAGTCTTTCTAGACGTTCCAAGGGTAGATCATCTCTTATAGAAAGAAAATGTGCTGACTTGGTAATATGATCAACAATAACCCATATTGCATCGTTCCTTCTAGGAGTCTTTGGTAGCCCCATGACAAATTCCATCGTAATATTGTCCCATTTCCACTTCGGTATGGGAAGAGGTTGCATGACTCCTCCAGGCTGTTGCCTTCCAGCTTTCACTTGTTGACAAACCATACATCTTGACACAAAATCAGCAATCTCCCACTTCATGTTGTCCCACCTAAAATGTTCCTTCAAATCTCTATACATTTTGGTTCTCCCAGGGTGTATAGAGAAATTGGAACTATGAGCATCATCCAGCAATTCCATTTTTAGATCAAGTAAATCAGGAACACAAAGTCTCTTCCTGAATTTCAAAATTCCATCTTCATACACAAAGTCTCTCAATCTCCCATCATTCACAGATTTAATCTTCTTCTGAAATTCTTCATCATCGGTCTGAGAACTCTTAATCCTTTCTAGTAAAGATGGTTTGGTAACCATTTGAAAAAGCATTGATGTTTCACCTTCCCTGGTTATTCCCATGTCCATCTTCCTTAGATCCATGAAAATTGGATCCCTTTCAATTCTCATCATGTTCAAAACTACATGGTCTTTTCTGCTCAAAGCATCTGCCACCTTGTTAGCTTTCCCCGGGTGGTAGTGTATCGTACAATCATAATCCTTGAGTAATTCAAGCCATCTCCTTTGCCTCATGTTGAGTTCTTTTTGTGAGAAAATATACTTCAAACTCTTGTGATCATTATAAATATCACATTTTTCACCATAGAGGTAGTGCCTCCATATCTTCAAATCAAAGATCACAGCTGCTAACTCAAGATCATGAGTAGGATAGTTTTGTTCATGAATTTTCAACTGTCGTGATGCATAGGAAATAACTCTATCATTCTGCATAAGGACACAGCCAAGTCCTTTTTTTGATGCATCACTATAAATAACGAACCCATCATTCCTCGATGGTAGAGTCAATATAGGAGAATTGACTAATCTTCTCTTCAGTTCTTCGAAACATTCTTCACACTCTTTTGTCCAAACAAATTTAACCCCTTTACGTGTGAGCTTCATTAATGGGTTAGCCAATCGGACAAAATTCTGGACGAAACGTCGATAATAACCTGCCAAACCAATAAAACTACGTACCTCAGTTATACTCGTAGGTGCTGGACATTCTTGGATTGCCTTGGTCTTAGAAGGATCAACAGAGATTCCATCTTTAGAGACAATATGGACAAGAAAAGAAATATCCTGAAGCCAGAATTCACACTTGCTAAACATCCCATATAATTCATGCCTCCTCAGAGTCATCAAGATAATGTGCAAGTGATTTTCATGATCTTCGTAGGTTTTGGAGTATACCAAGATATCATCAATAAATACCACCACAAATTCATCAAGATACTCCTTGAAAACTCTATTCATCAGATCCATGAATACAGAGGGTGCATTAGTCAATCCAAACAGCATTATAGTAAACTCGTAATGCTCGTACCTGGTTCAAAATGCTGTTTTCGGAATGTCTTCCCTCTTTACACACAACTGATGGTATCCAGATCGAAGGTAAATCTTTGAAAAGTATTGAGCTCCATGAAGTTGGTCAAATAAATCATCAATACGAGGTAGGGGATACTTGTTCTTTATCGTTATAGCATTGATCTCCCTGTAGTCGATACATAACCTCATAGATCCATCTTTCTTTTTAACAAAAAGAACAGGGGCTCCCCATGGAGAAACACTAGGGCGAATAAATCCCTTATTACTCAATTCCTCTAGTTGTTTCATTAGTTCGACTAATTTTACAGTGGCCATTCTATAAGGGGTCTTCGATATAGGCCTTGATCCAGGAATCAAATCAATGGAAAACTCAACTTCTCGTTCTGGAGGATGTCCAGGTAAATCTTCCGGAAATACATCTACAAATTCTTTCACAATAGGTACATCCTCAATTAGAACATTCCTTTCCTCACTGACAGTTATTTCATTCTATTCCTCCACAATAATTGAATTTAGTTGAGCTACTGGGGGTGGATCTAAATAAGAATTAGGTGGTGACGATTCTGCTCTAAAAATAAGGTGTTCCTTATCATTATCATCAAGAATCGTAACCTCTTTCTTCTTACAATAAATCTTCACATCATAGTCCGAAAGCTATTCCATACCGAGGATTATATCAAACTCAATCATAGGTATGACGATGAGATCAGCAGATAAAGAAAATTTATGTGCTCTAATGGGGACTGATTCACCAAACTTTGTTGCAATGATACTTCCCTTAGGAGTTTTAACTGACAACTCCCTTATTAAATCAAATTGGAAATATCTAATTTTCTTAGCAAACTGGGAAGATATGAAACAATGCGACGATCCAGAGTCAAATAATGCATTTTCTAAACTTGAGGAAACCATTAAATTACCTGCCACCACGTCTTTCGGAGCTTCTACCTCAGAAATAGTGATAGCATAAGCCTGGCCTTGATCCCTTGGCCTTTTCTGAGGTAAGTTCTCCTGACGCTTAGGACATTCATTTGCATAATACCCCATCTCCCTGCAATTGTAGCACTGAACGTTGGTAGCTTCCTTCTTCCCCTTGCAATCACGAGCTTGGTGGCCTTTTTCACCACACTTGTAACAGACTCCCATTCCCTTCAAGCAAGTACCAGGATGTTTCTTCCCACATTTACCAAAAGAAGGATATTCAACCTTTCCCTTCTTCCCCTTATTTCCATTCCCAGATTGATCAGTAGGTCTCTTCTTCTCTTGCTTTGCTTTAAAGTCATAAGACTTAGAGAATTCCTTTTCGGTCTTGATAGCACATGAGACAATGTCTTCGTACGATGAAAAGGATTGTGAGACTAATGCTCGACGGAGAAATGGTTTTAACCCATCAAAGAAACGATCAATCTTACTTCTTGGGTTGCGTATATAATCACCAGCATACCTTGCTAACCTTGTAAAGTTATCCTCATACTTTGTGACATTCTCATCCTCCTTTTGTCTCAGACTTAGAAATTGTCTTTCTATATCTGCTCGATGGTCGCGAGGGAAGTATTTTTCTAAAAACAGTTCTTTGAACTCTCTCCATTCCATATTTGATACTTCATCATCTTCCTTCATGTTTTGAATCAATGACCACCATTGATCAGCATCTCCAGTGAGGCGGTAAACTGCCATGATAACTTTCTCCCTTTCACTGCTCCCCAAAGCCTGAAATATTTTCTCTAGGGAATTTATCCATTGCTCAGCTACTAATGGATTTGTACTCCCATTGAACGTTGGTGGTTGTTGCCTCATGAATCGGTCTAACATTGATCCTCCACGCTGTGGATCAGGGTGCTCCATTAGGGTAAGGTTATTATTCATAACCTGAGTAAGTTGTCCTAGTATGGTGATTAGCTGATCGGCACCAGTTGCATCACCAGCCCCACTATAATTATCTTGAGCAGGAGGGAAATCCCTACATGGAGTGCATGCATTGATACAGTTTCCATTTCTTCCACTAGGCGCCATTTCTAAACAATGGCATAAACTAGATCAGTTTATGAATCAAAATACATAATCCCGTACTTATAAAACACTTAACATAAATTGAACTATTTATGGATATAATCCATAATCATAAAAATGTTTTCTTTAAAGAAGTATATACTCATAAACCCTTCATAATGATTTGTAAAGAAAATGAGAGTTATCCTAAGCATATCCCCCAGGAGTGTCGTAACCAAGAGTGCAGCAAGGCCCGTTGTCGTGCACCAGTTCCCGTTCGAGTCTAGCTCAAAGCGGTGTTTTCGGGTTTTACCCCTAGGTACATCTGTTCCAGAGCCACCTCTACCTGCTCGTATCCAGACAGGGATGTATTGCTCGGAAAACTCACAAAATCTCTACAATACCAAAATTCTAGGAAGTTCTTCTATACTAATCCTCAAAGTTCATCTTAGGTCTATGTGCTCTAGTCAGAGTTTATCTAAATCTAGCTTCCAAGGTTTGTACTAAACTTCCTCTAATACCAACTGTAACGCCCCGACCCCAGTTACCTAGAGTTGGTGCATTAATTACATAACATTGGCATGATCACAAGAAAGATCAAATCTCGAAAGACTGATTGGTTTAGTAGCCTTGGAAACACTAGATATATTCATAAGTTTTACATTACATCATAAAATGAAAAACTACTACAACAACATAATGTCTCCATAATCCACACTACTATCCCCTCATAATATCCCTGTAGGTCATTCATAATTTACTTCTTCACATCCTGGGGAAAATAAAGCATAGAAAAGGGGTGAGCTCAAATGCCCAGTAAGGATAACAATATAGCAGAAACTTTCATAAATAAGAATAAACATTTAAGGCAATGTATATCTAAAACAAAAGCCTTTTAAACATTAACTTCAACCTAGTATGGCATAAATAAAATGAAATAATATCATTTACTTATTCACATGGATATTCTACTAATCGAATAATCACATGCAATATTAATAACCACTTTCATAATGATGGAATGCATAATGCCAGACTATCATAACCACATAGCCAAGGCCTCGTGCCAAGACTACAAATAAGATTTTGCAAAGGCCTTGTGCCAAGACACTAGTTTGTCTCATGAGACCTACCGATGCATCGAGGAGCTATAGCAGGCTCCACCCGTCACATATTAAGTCCAATGCATTCCCATATGAAAAGGTTTAAACATAACATAAACATTCGTATTAAAACTAGCATACGAAATGTCAATACTTTCACCATAAACCATGAATGGTATATAAAAAAATAGCACATCCACAGTCAAACATATCACAAAACCTTCAATACAATATAAAAGTTTTGTATCATAATATATCATCCTCAAATAAGCGTAAAATCCATTAAAGGATGTTGACATAGATGAAATCAAAACTCTTTTTAAAGAAATAACTCTTTCTATTTTGAAATCATTTAAGAGACATATATCTATAAAATAAAACATTTTCTTTGAAAATATTCTTATAAGCTTGTAAGGGAAGCTTTGACGATTTTATAATGGCGGAAAATAACCGCACCCGCCGTATAAGTTAAAAAAAACATTCTTATCTTAATTCTGTCGAAAAGGTTAAAAAGAACCTTGTTTTGAAAATGACGGAAAGATTCCTCTTATAAAAAGTCAAACAAGGGTATAAATGAATTTAACCCATGTTATTGTAAATAATAAAAATGTTTTGAAATACATTATTAAGAAACATGGATGTGGATGATAAAGAGATCCCAGTAGATTATTACGTATAAACAACCTCGGATAATGAAGAGATTGTGAAATAACCCTTACCTTGTACTTTTCCTTGGTTGGGGTAGGTTAACCTCCTGTATAATGGTGAAATAATTGTTCTTAAATTATACAAGAATCATATAAATTATTATGATATCATATATGATCTTTTAATATTGATTTGATAATAATATCTTAGTATTATCATTGTTTCGGGTGTGAACTTACTTGTTTTCTTTTGTATGTTTTGTTACGTAAGACATGTTTGTAAAGGATAGGTTGTATATTATTCATATCCAGAATGATATCAAGTCCTTAAACATCATTTTTAAATCATCAAATGATTATTATACTTGAATGGATATGATGGAGAATGAATCTCATCGCATTCGTGGAGACGGTAGTCCGTACGTACGCACGAACGCTACTTCCATTTAATTTTTCATTTTAAAAGAATTGAATCCAAATGATACATAGGTATATTATTATTCCAGTATAATATAATATTTTATATATGTTACTTATGTTCATTAACACCATTATTTATACGTTCCATGTGTGGTATGAACGAGTCATATCATTTTAAGGGGGCGGTAGTCCACACTTCCTCAAATGAAATTATCGTATGTATATACAACATGAAATGAATAATGGTATGAAATAAAATGGAATTATAGAAGCTTATATATAAAATATGTATCATTAATATCACACTTAGTTACAGTGCCATCATAATGGCCACCATGAGAGGCGGTAAGATGTATTTGAACAATCATCGTTTCGTGAGGCGTTAGTTTGCCATTCACAGAAACATTATGTACATCATCCATTAGATGGAGGTGTGTGTATGTGTAGTTCGAATCCTTCTTATAACAACATCCTAGTATATTTAGGATACTTTTTTTGTTACAAATGAAAGGAAATAAAAAGAGTTTGGGGGTTGGAGATGCAAAATAAATGAAAATAATTTAAGAGAAATCGTTACCTTTAATTTAGGTAACTCACATTGGTTGGAACCAAAGGACTTCTTGAAATGCTTTCTGCCTAAGGGGAAGCTTCAAAGAGGAGGATAAGGATGTGGGGAACTTATTTGGGCAGGGTTTGGACGAGCCAAGTGGCTTGAGAGGTGTGAGGAATGAGTAGAAGTGGTCTCCTTTTATAAGGGAGAGGAGGGGCTCTTTAGGAAAGAGTGAAAGTATTACTTTATAATATAATTATATTCGGTTTATAATGGTCCAAAAATCATTGAGGTCGAAGATAAGATGACTAATATTCTAAATAAAATCAACCAATAAGAATTGGACAGGTTTTAGATAATATTATAATCATTATAATCTTATTTATTTAAATGATTTATTAATGAGGTAAACATTGCATCATTATTGTGTCATTAATAATTTAAATTATATTATGTCTAAAAATTATAAATAAAATATCATTATGTAGGAAATATTCTTATATTTCTAATGAATATTTATAATCGAAAATCCAACATGTATAACTCTATGTAAAAATTGTTCTTCTAAAAGATGTAAGCTTATGCCATTTTTATTTTTATTTTAACTTTATTAATATAATGTGTCCCTACCACATACAAGTGGCTCCAAGGGGTCCCCAAATAGACCCAAGGATTCCCATGGTCAGGTATGTTTCCACCAATAAGGTTATGACACGTTTTAGGGTAATTTTGTATTATTATAATATTATTTTTTAACCCTTATTTACCGGATTTACCCTTTAACCATGGTAAATAAAATATTTACCGCAGTAATTATTCAAAATGTGTAAAACTAAAATTTACCTATTTACATAATTTGGTAATCATGATTCCAAATATGTAATCCATTTTTCCAAATTCAAAACACAGAAGTGGTAGAAATTAATTTAAAATTAATTCCCGCTGTCAAAACAAAAAGCGTGTTTTTAAGAGATAATAACTATCAAAAGATTGACACTTGTTTATGTTCGGTTTAATTGTAAAATTATGTCCAATGACAAACATTAAATTAAATGGTAAAAATATATTCTAAATATACTTTAAAACCACTCAAATTCATAATTTATCAATATTAATTATTTTGATTAAAAAAGTTGTTTTTAATTAAAATTTAGTAATTTTCACTATTCATCAAAATATAAAAGTTATCCAAAAAGTACCAAAATTTAACCCTAGGCTAATTTCGATATTCCGAATCCAAAAATGAAGTCCATTTTGAAATATAAAATATATATGATTTCAAAAAGTAGGTATTACTATTCACAAAGTCTAGTTTAATTAGTTGTGGCGTGTGTTAGAACTCGAGGTTGCATACAACACACGCTATCGCATTATTCGAAGGGAAACGTACCGTGGAAGCTTGGGGTGTTACATTGTAGTTCTTGATATTATTACTTATATCCTGATTTACATTATTCTAGAATGTAAAACATGATTTATATATACATATATATTATATATCGATAAAAGGAATGAAATACACTGTACATGGAGATGGTAGACCGTAAGTACGCATGAACGCTGTTTTCGTTTCCATATTGAATTGAATGGAATTAAGTAGATGACTTACACATATATATATATAAATCCAGTATCATTATTATGTCATATATTTCATGGTTACATATTATATATACTTTATAATCATTCATGAATGGTTTACATGGAGAATGAATCTCATCGCGTTGTGGAGACGGTAGTCCATACGTACGCACGAGTGATGATACCATTCCCATGATCATGGAATTGTATTAAAGTGTATGTATAATATTTAATAATAAATACCACTTTACAATAATCATATATAGTTATTTATTTACACCATTATCCCCATCCAAGTATGGTGGTGGTCGAAAACAGATTACACCACGGCGTGGAGATGGTATTCTGTACGTACACACGCGCGGTGATTTCATTTTCTGTAGGATGGATAGAAGGTGAAATAGGATTGTTTCATATTTATAAAAACATATCAGTATATCAGTGATTCTGATTTTATTACTTTATAATGAAACAACTAAATAAGAAGATGTAGAAGAAGAAATAGAGTTGAAAGAATCGGTAACGGACATTACCTCTACTTTGAAGCGCATCTTTGAAACCTCCTCTTAGGGTACTAAAATTTGTCTTTGAAGAATACCAAAACCTCTATAATGTTTCTAGACAAGTTTATAAGGTAAATGGGTAGGGTTTGGCTGAGCTTCAAGGCTCCAAATTGTGTGAGTAAGTGAGGGAGGAGGTTCCCTTTTATAAGGGAGGAGAGGGACACCATTGGAATCCTCAAAAATATTAGTTTAATATAAATTTTAACCCCACATAAAAACCTACAAAAATTACTCAATTATAATATTAGACGATATTGGGTTGTAATATCCTCAAACAATAAAATTTATACATGTATAGACTTTATTTTAAACATTATCAACTTGATTTATCCTTATTTAATGTATTAAATTTTATTTGTTGTAATAAGATTCTAAATTTTAGATTGTTATAAATAACTACATATGTGCTGTGAATTATCCAAAATTAGATAATTTATGAAATTATAGACTATATAAATTTCAATTTATAATTTTTAAAATTTTTTCTGATTTTTAAACAATTTAATGATATGTTATATTTATAAAATAACAATAGTGTCAATTTAGACACTATTCATTTATTTGAATTTAAACTAAATCCACAAAAAAGATATATTCAAAATAAAATATTTAATAGGTTCATAACATGTCATATTAATCTATAAAATTAGTTGTTTACATTAAATAGTTCATATAATATTTATTTTAGTATTTTTAAAACCATTTATTTGGTATATCTGTTAATAAAATAATTTGTAAAACATTTTTGTATAATTATTTAATATACTTATTTTTGAATAAAAATTAAAATTTAAATCCTTTGATGAAGATAAATATAAAATATTTTATAATAATAATTTTACTAGAATTTATCATCTTAAAATAACATCGTGTAAATTGTAATCTTTATTAAATTATGAAGGTGACAACTTTGGAATCATTTAAAATAAAATATTATAAGTGTCATAATCGCTTTTATAAGGATCCAAATGGTCAAATATTCGACCATTGGACGATTATGGTTTACATGTACATGAAAAATAAGTTTTGGTCAGGGTTTTGGTGCGCTTTATGGTCACTATTAGTTTAATAAAAACTATATTATTTATTTTTTGCTAGATAAACAATTTCTGCATCACTATTGTGTCACATTTAATGATAATTATTTAATCCCTAGAAATTATAAATAAATTCATATGATGTAGATAATATTATTTGCTTTCTGAATACTATTCATGTTCAATGTTTCATGAAGTGTATCACTAAATTAAAATTAATATACTTATAAGATTTAAGAGAGTGACATGTTGTCACATTCATTGGTTATGATAATAATTAAATTATTTTCAAGGAAAGAAGACCAAAAAATGAATCTATTCCAACCCTTAAGTGATATGGGTCGACTTTTAGTCATCCAATAGATTTTTTTTAGTTGTTAGGGTAATTTTATAATCCTATATTTACCCTTAATTACGCGATTTACCTTTAACTATGGTAAATAAAATTTACCGTAGTTACTATTCATAATGCCCAAAAATAAAAAGTATCTTATTAACATAATTTGGACCCAATGATTCCAAATATGGAATCAATTTTTCCAAATTCAATACACAAATGTTGCTGTAATTAAATTAAAATTAATCCCGTTGTTGAAAGAAAATGGGTTTTTGTTTAAAACATTTAAAAAGATTAAATTGATTTAACCTACGAATTCAATGTAAAATCAATGCTATTGACATACATTATATTAAATGGTAAAAATATATTCTATTTATACTTTTAAACCATTAAATATTATAATTTAACCATATAAATTATCTCAATGAAAAAATTTGTTTTTAATTAAAAATTAGCGTATTTTTACTATTCATCAAAACATGAAAGTTATCAGAAAAGTATCAAAAATTTATCCCAAGTAAATTTTTATATCTTGATTCTAAAGAAAAATTTTATTTCAGAAAATTGAACTTATAAACATGTCAGAAACTAGATTTAATATAGGGGCTCCATCAAAAGGCGGCAAAATTGCATTTTTTTAAAAATACTTATTTTACCCAAAAAAAAATTTTTTGTTCTCTTAACAAGTTCTAGAAAATGTGTAAGATGAAGAACAATGTTATAAAATTTAAAATGTAATTAAAACTATTCATAATGGCTAGTCCATAATAATATAATAACAATATATCACTATTTAGTGAAACCCGGTATTGCTTACAACACACTCTATTGAGGACGGTCGTGATTGCGTGTAATGCAAGCCAAGTTAGGGCTACGTGTAGTGCAAGACTCTTTTGTTGTTTTTAATAATATAATCCAACCATATTTCATTTATAAATAGAATATATATACATATACATATATATATACACTCAATGCTGCGAACTTGAAATTGTGTGTAACAAGATCCGAGAATAGTGTTGTGTGTACTGCAAGCTAATACAGTGTTGTGTATAGTACAAGATAATCTTGGTGTAGGGTACAATATATGACATGAAAGAAATTAAAAAGAATATATCTTATAAAATCTCGGGTTGTTACATTCTTCCCCCTTAAAATGAATTTCTCCCTCAAAATTCGTTGGGGTTATAAATCGTTTACAATTCACAGAAACCCACATCGTAATAAGGAATACGAAAACTTAATTTTAAAAACAAAAGTATGAAAAGTAACAATTAACCAAAATTAACTAATCACTGGGTTTCCACATAGGATAACATAGGTGAAAATATGGATATGGAAGAGAAATCTAACCATCATGTTCTGATGGAGAGTGGTAGAGAACATGGCTATGAAAAAACCAACAATCACAAAGCAATAGATTTGTGATGATCTAAGGTATCATCTGATTCATCTGATATAAGGGAACTAGGACAACATTTTTGGTTTTCAAGATCATGTCCCTAAAGTTGAAGAAATTGGAATTAGAAGAAATACATTCGTGATTTTGGTACAGTCTCACCGTTGGTCGTTCCTTGGACAATTTCCACTTCATCTCTTACAGAAATAAAGTTGAATTTGTCATTCGTGTAGTGTTAGCAGATCGTGTGATAGAATTATTGGTCATTCCATCATTCTCAAACAAAATGTTTGAAAAGGTTATCAAAAATACATAAGTCCATCTATAGTGATATTAATCATATATGGTTCCTAAAATGGACTTATAATTCATATATCATATTGCTTAATATAATAAAACTAGTTTCTACTAAACAGGGACTTCTTGTAGGCCAGTGGTAGGCAATAAAGGCCTGTCGCACTTCAGTTGTGGGTTCGATTCCCACATCCTTATCTGACGCGATGGGTTTTTGCACGTCCTGCAGGTTGTCCATTTTCTAAAACTACATCACTATAACATTCCATCAATAATATTGATAAAAAGTTCTAGCCTTAAACAATATTGTCTCACGTCCAACATAAACCATTCCAATCTTTAGGCTTATCCAAAATACTTCTGTCCATGCTCATAGTATAAAGAAAACAATTACTAGAAAGGTTATATACCATGAATGTGAATACAAGCATTTATCCCACATATATCATAAGATATAACTTGTTGGTTATATTCCAAACACATGAATACCTTAGTCATGTATTCTCTTGAAAAATAAATTACCATAGAACCTTAGTGAAAACATGAATGTTGTCAAAAGGTAACTCTTTCCACATACCAAAATCCCAAAAATTTAATATACTCAAACCATGATATCACTTTGTCCTTATATCAGTCATGAGCTCATGAATACAATCAAACATCTCATTATCTTCTTATCGCTTTATTATGCGCATATCATATACTTTTCAAAAATATATGAATAACCTTCCATTGTTACTGGTACCATTCAATATATACTTTAAAATACTTTAGGAAAAACAATAGTGTAACAATCCTTTGATGATTCTTTATTCCATAGTACCATACATTATTCTTTATAAACATACAATCATTCCACTAACTTCTTAAACCACTAGTTGAGCTTCATCATTTCTTTCATCTCATATTTCATTTGTAGTCTCTTCATTATCATCCACATTAATACTACTCATGTGACCATGATGATTCTCTTCATGAGATTTTTCCTTAGGGCATTGGTTTGTATAATGCCCATACATTCCACATTTAAAACATCTAATGATTATTGATGTCGTAGCAATACCATTATCCTTGTCCATGGTGTTAACTGATCCTTTTCCATTGCACTTACTGGATTTGTGTCCTTCTTTTCCACACCCAAAGCATCTTTCAGTTCCTTTGAAAAAATCTCCCTGATTCCTCTTCCCACATGATTTACATGATGGAAATTGAACTTTCATTCCTCTATGATCATCATGAAACTCCATCTTTCTCTTATTATCTGAGTCGGGAAACTGACCAAATTTGAGATTATTGATCATATTATGAGATTGCTGATTAGGCATAATAATGATGTTCGGACTTCCAAATCCTATTTCATTTGGTTTCTCATGAATAATATCATTCCATTTTTCGTCATATCCTCCATTATCGTGAATCTTCCTGTTTCTAGCCATTTTCTAAAACCCAAAAAGAATAGCGTGAGAGGCAAAAATCATGCTAGGGAAAATAACATAGTAAAGGGGGAGTACCCTCAGTATCTAACATCTTTGGTTAAATTATAATATAGTTACCATAGTTCTAGGACTATATACTATATGTATACTTATCCTTAGGGACATCTCTAGACATACCTTAGAAATATCTCTAGGGATCTCACTAACGTTTTCGAATCCTAGTTTCCAAAGGGTGACTAAACCTTTCCTCTGATACCAACTGTAGAGACTCGAAGCTAGACATAAATGGACATTACATTACTTTTGCGGAATACATAATACATAACAAAAATAGACACACAAGGATCGTAAATGTTTAGTGCCTTTGGAAACATGGAACTTAATCTTCTAATCTTGGTGAAAGATCCTCAACATCTCCCATAAAGATCTTCCCTTTTTTTCTTACCTAAATCCTTTACTTATATCCTAGAGAAAAGAAAACATAAAAAGGGTGAACTCATATGCTCAGTAAAGGCAAACATAGTGAACATAAAAAAAATACATAAACATTAGAAAGAAAAAACATGAACATGAAATTTAAACTTCAAAATCTTGAGCAAAGACATAAATAATGGAAGTACGTAAGGAATATATCATAATGGAACATCAATCATGATAAAATATAATGGGAAAAACATGAAATAGTGGAAAAACATTAATCACATGTTATGATTTCCATATTAGCCAAGGCATTGCTGCTAAGTCCATCTTAGTGGACAAAGTCCCTTTCTGAATCGAGTTCACTTCTCATTTCAGTCTTGTAACACTGAACCAGATTAAAATACCATTCCATCCATGTCTATCTCATGAGATATAAATAAATACCCAATGCATTAGAAAGAGATATAAGTCCCACCCATCTCATAATGAAATCATTCTTACTTGTGCCACAAAATAAACATACATCATTCATAATAACACAATGAATAAAAAGGGTTTCATAAACATCATCCCATCATCACATAATCCATATAAAATAAATGGATATCATTTCATAATAAAAAGTGAAACCATGTTAATCATAGAGGCATTATACTTGAAGTATACACTTATGAAATAATGTCACCTTAGATGGAAAAATTGTTTTGATAAAACACTTGAAATGAAGTCTTGAGGAAAATATCCTTTCTTCTTCAAAATAAATTTCTTTTTACAAAATGAAATGCAATTTTGAAAGAAAATTGTTTTTTTGAAATTAATCATGAAATATTTTGGAGTACTATTTATGAAAATAATGAGTTATAAAACTGTAAAAATCCTTTCATGCCATATAAGATAAAAAAACATTCTTCTCGTACTTTTGTCGGAAAAGTCAAAAATGTACCTCGTAACGTAAACAAAAGAAAGATTTCTTACATACCATGTAGTAAAAGTAAAAAATGGCTAAAAAGGTCATTAAAAATATATGAAAACACTTTTATAAAACATGGACATGGATGATAGAAATAACCCCAGTAAATACTTACGAATAAGCAATCTCGGATAAAAATGAGATTTGCAAAATTATCCCTTACCTTATGTCCGAATGCTTCATATGGATCCGAACCACATTTATAATGATTTAAATAATGTCATTGACTTATTACATAATCATATTCATTGTTATGATATCATATATGTTTCACTTATGACTTTATATTACCCATTCTTTTGTAAATTCCATGTTAAAGCAGCGTTTTGGGTAAAATCATTTCATTTATCGTATGTGTTTCAACTTGTCGTTCTTGATATTATTACTTATAACTGGATTTACATAATTCCAGAATATAAAACATGATTTATATATACATATATATTATAGATCGATAAAATTAATGAAATACACAATTCATTGAGACGGTAGACCATACGTACGCATGAACGTTGTTTTCATTTTCTTATTGAATTGAATAGAATTAAGTAGATGACATACATAAATATATATATATATATATATATATAAATCCAGTATCATTATTATGTCATATATTTCATGATTACACTGTACATGGAGATGGTAGACCGTAAGTACACATGAACGCTGTTTTCGTTTCCATATTGAATTGAATGGAATTAAGTAGATGACTTACACATATATATATATAAATCCAGTATCATTATTATGTCATATATTTCATGATTACTTATTATATATACTTTATAATCATTCATGAATGGTTTACATGGAGAATGAATCTCATCGCGTTGTGGAGACGGTAGTCCATACGTACGCACGAGTGATGATACCATTCCCATGATCATGGAATTGTATTAAAGTGTATGTATAATATTTAATAATAAATACCACTTTACAATAATCATATATAGTTATTTATTTACACCATTATCCCCATCCAAGTATGGTGGTGGTCGAAAACAGATTACACCACGGCGTGGAGATGGTATTCTGTACGTACACACGCGCGGTGATTTCATTTTCTGTAGGATGGATAGAAGGTGAAATAGGATTGTTTCATATTTATAAAAACATATCAGTATATCAGTGATTCTGATTTTATTACTTTATAATGAAACAACTAAATAAGAAGATGTAGAAGAAGAAATAGAGTTGAAAGAATCGGTAACGGACATTACCTCTACTTTGAAGCGCATCTTTGAAACCTCCTCTTAGGGTACTAAAATTTGTCTTTGAAGAATACCAAAACCTCTATAATATTTCTAGACAAGTTTATAAGGTAAATGGGTAGGGTTTGGCTGAGCTTCAAGGCTCCAAATTGTGTGAGTAAGTGAGGGAGGAGGTTCCCTTTTATAAGGGATGAGAGGGACACCATTGGAATCCTCAAAAATATTAGTTTAATATAAATTTTAACCCCACATAAAAACCTACAAAAATTACTCAATTATAATATTAGACGATATTGGGTTGTAATATCCTCAAACAATAAAATTTATACATGTATAGACTTTATTTTAAACATTATCAACTTGATTTATCCTTATTTAATGTATTAAATTTTATTTGTGGTAATAAGATTCTAAATTTTAGATTGTTATAAATAACTACATATGTGCTGTGAATTATCCAAAATTAGATAATATATGAAATTATAGACTATATAAATTTCAATTTATAATTTTTAAAATTTTTTCTGATTTTTAAACAATTTAATAATATGTTATATTTATAAAATAACAATAGTGTCAATTTAGACACTATTCATTTATTTGAATTTAAACTAAATCCACAAAAAGGATATATTCAAAATAAAATATTTAATAGGTTCATAACATGTCATATTAATCTATAAAATTAGTTATTTACATTAAATAGTTCATATAATATTTATTTTAGTATTTTTAAAACCATTTATTTGGTATATCTGTTAATAAAATAATTTGTAAAACATTTTTGTATAATTATTTAATATACTTATTTTTGAATAAAAATTAAAATTTAAATCCTTTGATGAAGATAAATATAAAATATTTTATAATAATAATTTTACTAGAATTTATCTTCTTAAAATAACATCGTGTAAATTGTAATCTTTATTAAATTATGAAGGTGACAACTTTGGAATCATTTAAAATAAAATATTATAAGTGTCATAATCGCTTTTATAAGGATCCAAATGGTCAAATATTCGACCATTGGACGATTATGGTTTACATGTACATGAAAAATAAGTTTTGGTCAGGGTTTTGGTGCGCTTTATGGTCACTATTAGTTTAATAAAAACTATATTCTTTATTTTTTGCTAGATAAACAATTTCTGCATCACTATTGTGTCACATTTAATGATAATTATTTAATCCCTAGAAATTATAAATAAATTCATATGATGTAGATAATATTATTTGCTTTCTGAATACTATTCATGTTCAATGTTTCATGAAGTGTATCACTAAATTAAAATTAATATACTTATAAGATTTAAGAGAGTGACATGTTGTCACATTCATTGGTTATGATAATAATTAAATTATTTTCAAGGAAAGAAGACCAAAAAATGAATCTATTCCAACCCTTAAGTGATATGGGTCGACTTTTAGTCATCCAATAGATTTTTTTTAGTTGTTAGGGTAATTTTATAATCCTATATTTACCCTTAATTACGCGATTTACCTTTAACTATGGTAAATAAAATTTACCGTAGTTACTATTCATAATGCCCAAAAATAAAAAGTATCTTATTAACATAATTTGGACCCAATGATTCCAAATATGGAATCAATTTTTCCAAATTCAATACACAAATGTTGCTGTAATTAAATTAAAATTAATCCCGTTGTTGAAAGAAAATGGGTTTTTGTTTAAAACATTTAAAAAGATTAAATTGATTTAACCTACGAATTCAATGTAAAATCAATGCTATTGACATACATTATATTAAATGGTAAAAATATATTCTATTTATACTTTTAAACCATTAAATATTATAATTTAACCATATAAATTATCTCAATGAAAAAATTTGTTTTTAATTAAAAATTAGCGCATTTTTACTATTCATCAAAACATGAAAGTTATCAGAAAAGTATCAAAAATTTATCCCAAGTAAATTTTTATATCTTGATTCTAAAGAAAAATTTTATTTCAGAAAATTGAACTTATAAACGTGTCAGAAACTAGATTTAATATAGGCGCTCCATCAAAAGGCGGCAAAATTGCATTTTTTTAAAAATACTTATTTTACCCAAAAAAAAATTTTTGTTCTCTTAACAAGTTCTAGAAAATGTGTAAGATGAAGAACAATGTTATAAAATTTAAAATGTAATTAAAACTATTCATAATGGCTAGTCCATAAAAATATAATAACAATATATCACTATTTAGTGAAACCCGGTATTGCTTACAACACACTCTATTGAGGAAGGTCGTGATTGCGTGTAATGCAAGCCAAGTTAGGGCTACGTGTAGTGCAAGACTCTTTTGTTGTTTTTCATAATATAATCCAACCATATTTCATTTATAAATTGAATATATATACATATACATATATATATACACTCAATGCTGCGAACTTGAAATTGTGTGTAACAAGATCCGAGAATAGTGTTGTGTGTACTGCAAGCTAATACAGTGTTGTGTATAGTACAAGATAATCTTGGTGTAGGGTACAATATATGACATGAAAGAAATTAAAAAGAATATATATTATAAAATCTCGGGTTGTTACATTCTTCCCCCTTAAAATGAATTTCTCCCTCAAAATTCGTTGGGGTTATAAATCGTTTACAATTCACAGAAACCCACATCGTAATAAGGAATACGAAAACTTAATTTTAAAAACTAAAGTATGAAAAGTAACAATTAACGAAAATTAACTAATCACTGGGTTTCCACATAGGAGAACATAGGTGAAAATATGGATATGGAAGAGAAATCTAACCATCATGTTCTGATGGAGAGTGGTAGAGAACATGGCTATGAAAAAGCCAACAATCACAAAGCAATAGATTTGTGATGATCTAAGGTATCATCTGATTCATCTGATATAAGGGAACTAGGACAACATTTTTGGTTTTCAAGATCATGTCCCTAAAGTTGAAGAAATTGGAATTAGAAGAAACACTTTCGTGATTTTGGTACAGTCTCACCGTTGGTCGTTCCTTGGACAATTTCCACTTCATCTCTTACAGAAATAAAGTTGAATTTGTCATTCGTGTAGTGTTAGCAGATCGTGTGATAGAATTATTGGTCATTCCATCATTCTCAAACAAAATGTTTGAAAAGGTTATCAAAAATACATAAGTCCATCTATAGTGATATTAATCATATATGGTTCCTAAAATGGACTTATAATTCATATATCATATTGCTTAATATAATAAAACTAGTTTCTACTAAACAGGGACTTCTTGTAGGCCAGTGGTAGGCAATAAAGGCCTGTCGCACTTCGGTTGTGGGTTCGATTCCCACATCCTTATCTGACGCGATGGGTTTTTGCACGTCCTGCAGGTTGTCCTTTTTCTAAAACTACATCACTATAACATTCCATCAATAATATTGATAAAAAGTTCTAGCCTTAAACAATATTGTCTCACGTCAAACATAAACCATTCCAATCTTTAGGCTTATCCAAAATACTTCTGTCCATGCTCATAGTATAAAGAAAACAATTACTAGAAAGGTTATATACCATGAATGTGAATACAAGCATTTATCCCACATATATCATAAGATATAACTTGTTGGTTATATTCCAAACACATGAATACCTTAGTCATGTATTCTCTTGAAAAATAAATTACCATAGAACCTTAGTGAAAACATGAATGTTGTCAAAAGGTAACTCTTTCCACATACCAAAATCCCAAAAATTTAATATACTCAAACCATGATATCACTTTGTCCTTATATCAGTCATGAGCTCATGAATACAATCAAACATCTCATTATCTTCTTATCGCTTTATTATGCGCATATCATATACTTTTCAAAAATATATGAATAACCTTCCATTGTTACTGGTACCATTCAATATATACTTTAAAATACTTTAGGAAAAACAATAGTGTAACAATCCTTTGATGATTCTTTATTCCATAGTACCATACATTATTCTTTATAAACATACAATCATTCCACTAACTTCTTAAACCACTAGTTGAGCTTCATCATTTCTTTCATCTCATATTTCATTTGTAGTCTCTTCATTATCATCCAAATTAATACTACTCATGTGACCATGATGATTCTCTTCATGAGATTTTTCCTTAGGGCATTGGTTTGTATAATGCCCATACATTCCACATTTAAAACATCTAATGATTATTGATGTCGTAGCAATACCATTATCCTTGTCCATGGTGTTAACTGATCCTTTTCCATTGCACTTACTGGCTTTGTGTCCTTCTTTTCCACACCCAAAGCATCTTTCAGTTCCTTTGAAAAAATCTCCCTGATGCCTCTTCCCACATGATTTACATGATGGAAATTGAACTTTCATTCCTCTATGATCATCATGAAACTCCATCTTTCCCTTATTATCTGAGTCGGGAAACTGACCAAATTTGAGATTATTGATCATATTATGAGATTGCTGATTAGGCATAATAATGATGTTCGGACTTCCAAATCCTATTTCATTTGGTTTATCATGAATAATATCATTCCATTTTCCGTCATATCCTCCATTATCGTGAATCTTCCTGTTTCTAGCCATTTTCTAAAACCCAAAAAGAATAGCGTGAGAGGCAAAAATCATGCTAGGGAAAATAACATAGTAAAGGGGGAGTACCCTCAGTATCTAACATCTTTGGTTAAATTCTAATATCGTTACCATAGTTCTAGGACTATATACTATATGTATACTTATCCTTAGGGACATCTCTAGACATACCTTAGAAATATCTCTAGGGATCTCACTAACGTTTTCGAATCCTAGTTTCCAAAGGGTGACTAAACCTTTCCTCTGATACCAACTGTAGAGACTCGAAGCTAGACATAAATGGACATTACATTACTTTTGCGGAATACATAATACATAACAAAAATAGACACACAAGGATCGTAAATGTTTAGTGCCTTTGGAAACATGGAACTTAATCTTCTAATCTTGGTGAAAGATCCTCAACATCTCCCATAAAGATCTTCCCTTTTTTTCTTACCTAAATCCTTTACTTATATCCTAGAGAAAAGAAAACATAAAAAGGGTGAACTCATATGCTCAGTAAAGGCAAACATAGTGAACATAAAAAAAATACATAAACATTAGAAAGAAAAAACATGAACATGAAATTTAAACTTCAAAATCTTGAGCAAAGACATAAATAATGGAAGTACGTAAGGAATATATCATAATGGAACATCAATCATGATAAAATATAATGGGAAAAACATGAAATAGTGGAAAAACATTAATCACATGTTATGATTTCCATATTAGCCAAGGCATTGCTGCTAAGTCCATCTTAGTGGACAAAGTCCCTTTCTGAATCGAGTTCACTTCTCATTTCAGTCTTGTAACACTGAACCAGATTAAAATACCATTCCATCCATGTCTATCTCATGAGATATAAATAAATACCCAATGCATTAGAAAGAGATATAAGTCCCACCCATCTCATAATGAAATCATTCTTACTTGTGCCACAAAATAAACATACATCATTCATAATAACACAATGAATAAAAAGGGTTTCATAAACATCATCCCATCATCACATAATCCATATAAAATAAATGGATATCATTTCATAATAAAAAGTGAAACCATGTTAATCATAGAGGCATTATACTTGAAGCATACACTTATGAAATAATGTCACCTTAGATGGAAAAATTGTTTTGATAAAACACTTGAAATGAATTCTTGAGGAAAATATCCTTTCTTCTTCAAAATAAATTTCTTTTTACAAAATGAAATGCAATTTTGAAAGAAAATGGTTTTTTTTGAAATTAATCATGAAATATTTTGGAGTACTATTTATGAAAATAATGAGTTATAAAACTGTAAAAATCCTTTCATGCCATATAAGTTAAAAAAACATTCTTCTCGTACTTTTGTCGGAAAAGTCAAAAATGTACCTCGTAACGTAAACAAAAGAAAGATTCCTTACATACCATGTAGTAAAAGTAAAAAATGGCTAAAAAGGTCATTAAAAATATATGAAAACACTTTTATAAAACATGGACATGGATGATAGAAATAACCCCAGTAAATACTTACGAATAAGCAATCTCGGATAAAAATGAGATTTGCACAATTATCCCTTACCTTATGTCTGAATGCTTTATATGGATCCGAACCACATTTATAATGATTTAAATAATGTCATTGACTTATTACATAATCATATTCATTGTTATGATATCATATATGTTTCACTTTTGACTTTATATTACCCATTCTTTTGTAAATTCCATGTTAAAGCAGCGTTTTGGGTAAAATCATTTCATTTATCGTATGTGTTTCGACTTGTCGTTCTTGATATTATTACTTATAACTGGATTTACATAATTCCAGAATATAAAACATGATTTATATATACATATATATTATAGATCGATAAAATTAATGAAATACACAATTCATTGAGACGGTAGAGATTCATTCTCCATGTTAACCATTCATTAATGAAATACACAATTTCATTTATCGTATGTGTTTCGACTTGTCGTTCTTGATATTATTTCTTTTTCCGTAGGATGGATAGAAGCTGAAATAGGGTTGTTTCATATTTATAATAACATATCAGTATATTAGTGACACTGATGTTATTACTTCATAATGAAACAACTAAAGAAGAATATGTAGAAGAAAAAAATAATGTTGAGAGAATCGGTAACAGACATTATCTCTTCTTTGAAGTTCCTCTTTGAAACCTCCTCTTAGGGTACTAAAATTTGTCTTTGAAGATGACCACGTCCTCTGGAATGTTTCTTGGGAATTTTATAAGGGAAATTGGAAAGGGTTGGCCGAGCTTCAAGGCTGAAAATTATGTTAGGAAGAGAGGGAGGAGGTTCCCTTTTATAAGGGAGGAGAGGGACACCTTTGGAATCCTCAAAAATATTAGTTTAATATAAATTTAAACCCCACATAAAAACCTCCAAAAATTACTCAATTCGAATATTAGATGATATAGGGTTGTAATATCATCAACCTATAAAATTTAGACATGTAGGTAATTTATTTTAAACATTATCAACTTGATTTATCCTTATTTAGTCTATTAACATTTATTTGTTGTAATATGATTCTAAAATTTAAATTGTTATAAATAATTACTTATGTGCTGTGAATTATCCACAATTAGATATTTTATGACATTATAGACTATATAAATTTAAATTTATAATTTTTAAATATTTTTTTGATTTTTAAGCAAGTTAATAATATGTAATTTTTATAAAATAACAATAGTGTCAATTTTGACAGTATTCATTTATTTGAATTTAAATTAAATCCACACAAAATATATATTCAAACTAAAATATTTAATAGGTTCCTAACATGTAATAGTAATCCATAAAATTAGTGGAGTACATTAAATAGTTCATATAATATTTATTTTAATATTTTTAAAACCATTTTTTTGCTATATCTCTTAATAAAATAATTAGTACAACATTTTTGTATAATTATTTAATATAATTATTTGTTTCAAAATAATTAAAAATAAAATCATTTGATGAAGATTAATATCAAAGATTTTTTAATAATAATTTTACTCGAATTTATCATCGTAAAATAACAACATGTAAATTGTTATCTTTATTAAATTATGGAGGTGACCACTTTGAAATCATTTAAAATAAAATATTATAAGTGTCATAATTGCTTTTATAAGGCATTAAATGGTCAAATATTCGACTATTGGACGATTATGTTATACATTTACATGACCAATTAGTTTTTTTAAGGGTTTTGGTGCCTTTTATGGTCACTATTAGTTTAATAAAAACTATATTCATTATTTTTCACTAAATAAACAATTTCTGCATCACTATTGTGTCACAATTAATGATAATTATTTAATACCTAAAAATTATAAATAAATTTATATGATTTAGATAATTTTATTAGCTTTCTAGATACTATTCATGTTCGAAGTTTCATGATGTTTATCACTAAATTGAAATTAATATACTTATAAGATTTAAGAGAGTGACATGTTGTCACTATCTTTGGTTTTAATAATAATTAAATTATTTTCATAGAAACAATTCCATAAAATGAATCTATTCCAACCCTTATGTGATATGGGTCAACGTTTTTTCATCCAATAGAATTTTGGCAGGTGTTAAGGTAATTTGATAATCTTGTATTTACCCTTAATTACCCGATTTACCTTTAACTATGGTAAATAAAATTTACTGTAGTTACTATTCATAATGCCCAAAAATAAAAAGTAGCTTATTAACATAATTTGTACCCACGGATTCCTAATATGGAATCCATTTTACCAAATTCAATACAAAAAATTTGCAGAAATTAAATTAAAATTAATCACATTGTTGAATGAAAATGGGTTTTTGTTTAAAACATTGCAAAAGATTGAATTGATTTAACCTACGAATTAAATGTCAAATCAATGATAATGACATGCAATATATTAAATGGTAAAAATATATTCTATTTATTCTTTAAAACCATTAAATATTATAATTTAACCATATAAATTATCTCAATGAAAAATGTTGTTTTTAATTAAACATTAGCGTATTTTTACTATTCATCAAAACATGAAAGTTATCAGAAAAGTATCAAAAATTTATCCGAAGTAAATTTTTATATCCTGATTCCAAAGAAGAATTTGATTTTGTCAAATTGAACTTATAAACGTGTGAAAAACTAGATTTAATGTGGGTGCGCAATCAAAATGTGGCAAAACTGCATTTTTTTAAAAATACTTATTTTACCCGAAAAATTTGTTTTGTTCTCTTAACAAGTTATAGAAAATGTATAAGATGAATAATAATGTAATAAAATTAAAAATTTAGTTAATACTATTCATAACGGCTAGTCCATAATAATATAATAACAATGTATCACTGTTTAGTGAAACCTGGTATTGCGTACAACACACGCTATCGAGGAAGGCCATGATTGCGTGTAATGTAGGCCAAGTCAAGGTTGCATATAGTAAATGACTCCTTTGCTATTTTGCATAACATAATAAAACCATATGTCCTTTATACATTGAATATATATACATATACATATATATACACACTCAATGTTTCGAACTTGAAATTGTGTGTAACAAGATCCAAGAATAGTGTTGCGTATAGTGCAAGCTAATATGGTGTTACGTATAGTACAATATAATCTTAGTGTAGCATACAATAGACGATATGAAATAAATTAAAAATAATATATCTTATAAAAACTCGGGATGTCACATTCTACCCCACTTAAAATGAATTTCTCCCTCGAAATTCGTTAGGGTTATAAATCATTGTCTATTCATAAAAACCCACATGGTAAAAAGGAATACAAGAACATAATTTTAAAAAATAAAGTATGAAAAGTAACGATTACCTAAAATTAAATAATCACTGGGTTTCCACATACGAGAACATAGGTGAAAATATGGATTAGGAAGAGATATCTAACCATCATGTTCTGATGGAGAGTGGTAGAGAACATGGCTATGAAAGAGCCAACAATCACAAAGTAATAGATTTGTGATGATCTAAGGTACTATCTGATTCATCCGATATAAGGGCACTAGGACAACATTTTTTGTTTTCAAGATCATTTCCATAAAGTTGAAGAAATTAAAATTAGATGACATATTTTCTTGATTTTGGTACAGTCTCACCGTTGGTCATTCTTTGGACAGTTTCCACTTCATCTCTTAAAGAAATAAAGTTGAATTTGCCATTCGTTAAGTGTTATCAGATCATGTGATATAATTATGGGTCATTCCATCTATCTCAAAAAAAAATGGTAGAAACAGTTATCAAAAATACATAAGTCCATCTATAATGAGATTAATCATATATGGTTCCAAAAATTGACTTATAATTCATATATCATAGTGCTTAATATAATAAAACTAGTTTCTACTAAACAGGGACTTCATGTAGGCCAGTGGTCGGTGATAAAGGCATGTCACACTTCGGTTGTGGGTTCGATTCCCATAGCCTTGTCTGACACGATGGGTTGTCGCACGTCCTACAGGTCGTCCTTTTTCTAAAACTACATCATTATAACATTCCATCAATAATATTGAAAAAAAGTTCTAGCCTTAAATAATACTGTCTCACATCCAATATAAACCATTCCAATCTTTAGTCTTATCCAAAATACTTCTGTCCATGCTCATAGTATAAAGAAAACAATTACTAGAAAGGTTCTCTACCAAGAATGTGAATACAAGCATTTATCCCACATATATCATGAGATATAGATTTTTGGTTACATTCCAAACACATGAATACCTTAGTAATGTATTCTCTTGAAAAATAAATTACCATATAACCTTAGTGAAAAAATGAATGTTGTCAAAAGGTAACTCTTTCCATATACCAAAATCCAAAATATTCAATATACTCAAACCATAATATCACTTTTTCCTTATATCAGTCATGATCTCTTGAATAAAATCAAACATCTCATTATCTTCTGATCCCATTATTATGCACATATCATCTACTTTTAAAAAATATTTGAATATCCTTCCATTGTTACCAGTACTATTCAACATATAATTTCAAAAACTTTAAGAAAAACAACAGTGTAACAATCCTTAGATGATTCTTTATTCCATAGTACCATACATTATTCTTTATAAACATACAATCATTCCACTAACTTCGTAAACTACTAGCTGAGCTTCATCATTTCATTCATCTCATATTTCATTTGTAGTCTCTTCATCATCATCCATATAAATACTACTCATGTAACCATGCTGATTCTTATCATGAGATTTTTCCTTAGGGAATTGGTTTGCATAATGCCCATACATTCCACATTTAAAACATCTAATCATTGTTGATGTTGTAGCAATACTATTATCCTTGTCCATAGTGTTAACTGATCATTTTCCCTTGCACTTACTGGCTTTCTGTCCTTCTTTTCAACACCCAAATCATCTTCTAGTTCCTTTGAAACAATCTCCTTGATGCCTCTTCCCACATGATTTACATGTGGGAAATTGAACTTTTTTTCCTCTGTGATCATCATGAAACTCCATCTTTCTATTATTATCTGAGTCGGGAAACTTACCAAAGTTGAGTTTATTGATCATATTATGAGATTGCTGATTAGGCATCATAACGATGTTTGGACTTCCATATCTCGTTTCATTTGGTTGTTCATGAAGAATATCATTCCATTGTCTGTCATATCCTCCATTATCGTGAATCTTCCTATTTCCATCCATTTTCTAAAACCCAAAAAGGATAGTGTGAGAGGAAAAAATCATGTTAGGAAAAACAACATAGTAAACGGGGAGTACCCTCAGTATCTAACATCTTAGGTTAAATTCAAATATCATTACTGTAGTTCTAGGAATATATCCTATACAAATACTTATCCTTAGGGAAATCTCTAGACATACCTTAGAAATATCTCTAGGGATCTCACTAACGTTTTCGCATCCTAGTTTAAAAAGTGTGACTAAACCTTTCCTCTGATACCAACTGTAGGGACCTAGAGCTTGAAGTACATGGACATTACATTACTTTTACAGAATACTTAATACATTACAAAAACAGACACACAAGGACCATAATAGTTTAGTGCCTTTGGAAACAAGGAACATAATCTTCTAATCTTGGTGAAAGAACCTCAACATCTCCCATAAAGATCATCCCTTTTTTCTTACCTAAATCCATTACTTATATCCTGGGGAAAAGAAAACATAAAAAGGGTGAGATCATATGATCAGTAAGGGAAAACATAGTGAACATAAAAAAATACATAAACATTTCAATGCAAATACTTGAACATGAAATTTAAACATCAAAATCTTGAGAAAAGACATAAATCATGGAAGTACGTAAGGAATATATCATAATGGAACATCAATAATGATAAAATATAATGGAAAAAAACTTGTAATAGTGGAAACCATTCATCACATGTTATGATTTCCATAGTACCCAAGGCATTGCTGCAAAGACCTTCTTAGTGGACAATGTCCCTTTTTGAATCGAGTTCACTTCTCGTTTAAGTCCTGTAACACTGAACCGGATTAACTTACCATCCCATCCTTGTCTACCTCATGAGATATAAATCATTACCCAATGCATTGGAGGAAGATATATGTCACACCCTTCTTATAATGAAATCATTCTTACTTGTGCCACAAAATAAACACACATCATTCATAATAACCCAACGAATAAAAGGGTTTCATAAACATCATCCCATCATCGCATAATCCATATAAATGAAATGTATATCATTTCATAATAAAAAGTGAAACCATGTAAATCATAGAGGCATTATACTTGAATCATACACTTATGATATAATGTCACCTTAGATGGAAAAATGGTTTTGATAAAACACTAGAAATGAATTCTTTAGGAAAATATCCTTTCTTCTTCAAAATCATTTTCTTTTCACAAAATTCCATGCAATTTTGAAAGAAAAGGGTTTTGTTGAAATTAATCATGCAATCTTTTTGGGTAAGATATATGAAAATAATGAGTTATAAAACCGTAAAAATCTGTTCATGCCGTATAAGTTAAAAAGACATTTTTCTCGTACTTTTCCCGAAAAAGTCAAAAAATTACCTCGTAACGTAAAAAAAGAATGATTCCTTACTACCATCTAGTAAAAGTCAAAAATGGGTAAAAATGACATTAAAGATACATGAAAACACTTATATAAATCATGGACATGGATGATTGAAATAACCCCAGTAAATACTTACAAATAAGCAATCTCGGATAAAAATGAGATTTGAAACATTATCCCTTACCTTAGATCTGATATGCTTCATATGGATCCAAACCTCCTGTACATTGATTTAAATAATTTCATTGACTTATTACACAATCATATTCATTGTTATGATGTCATATATGTTTCACTTAAGACATTATATTACCCGTTCTTTTGTAAATTTCATGTTAAAGCAGCGTTTTGGGTAAAATCATTTCAGTTATCGTATGTGTTTCGACTTGTCGTTCTTGATATTATTACTTATATCCATATTTACATAATTCCAGAATGAAAAACATGATTTATAAATACATATATATTATAGATTTATAAAAGGAATGAAATACACCGTTCATGGAGACGGTAGACCGTACGTACGCATGAACGTTGTTTTCATTTCCTTGTTGAATTGAATTAAATTAAGTAGATGAAATAAATATATATATATATAAATCAAATATCATTATTATTTCATATATTTCATGATTACTTATTATATATACTTTATAATCATTCATGAATGGTTAACATGGAGAATGAATCTCACCGTGTCTTGGAGACGGTAGTCCGTACGTACGCACGTGCGACGATATCATTCCCATGATTGTGGAATTGTATTGAAGTGTATGTATAATATTTCAGAATCAATATCACTTTACAATAATCATATATAGTTATTTATTTATACCATTATACCCATCCATGTATGGTGGTGGTTGAAAACAAATTACACCACGGCGTGGAGACGGTATTCCGTACGTACGCACGCGCGGTGATTTCATTTTCCGTAGGATGGATAGAAGGTGAAATTGGGTTGTTTAATATTTATAATAACATATCAGTATATTAGTGATACTTATGTTATTACCTAATAATGAAACAACTAATTAAGAAGATGTATAAGAAGAAATAATGTTGAAAGAATCGGTAACAGACATTACCTCTTCTTTGAAGCGCCTCTTTGAAACCTCCTCTTAAGGTACTAAAATTGGTCTTTGAAGAAGACCAGGACCTCTAGAATGTTTCTAGGGAAGTTTATAAGGGAAATGGGAAGGGGTTGGCCGAGCCTCAAGGCTGAAAATTGTGTGAGGAAGAGAGGGAGGAGGTGCCCTTTTATAAGGGAGGAGAGGGACACCTTTGGAATCCTCAAAAATATTAGTTTAATAGAAATTAAAACCCCACATAAAAACCTCCAAAAATGACTCAATTCTAAGATTATATGATATAAGGTTGTAATATCATCAACCAATACAATTTATACATGTAGGGAATTTATTTTAAACATTATCAAATTGATTTATCCTTATTTAATCTATTAAATTTTATTTTTGGTAATAATATTCTAAATTTTAAATTGTTATAAATAATTAATTATGTGCTTTGAATTGCCCACAATTATATAATTTATGAAATTATCGACTATATAAATTTCAATTTATAATTTTTAAATATGTTTTGATTTTTAAAAAATTTATTAATATGTTATTTTTATAAAATAACAATAGTGTTAATTTTGACACTATTCATTTATTTGAATTTAAATTAAATCCACACAAATGATATATTCAAACTCAAATATTTAATAGGTTCCTAACATTTCATAGTAATCTATAAAATTAGTGGAGTACATTAAATAGTTCATATAATATTTATTTTAATATATTTAAAACCATTTATTTGTTATATCTCTTAATAAAATAATTTGTGCAACATTTTTGTATAATTATTTAATATACTTATTTGTCGCACAAAAATTAAAAATAAAATCATTTGATGAATATAAATATCAATTATTCTATAATAATAATATTACTATAATGTATCATCTTAAAATGACAACATGTAAATTGTTATCTTTATTAAATTATGAAGGTGACCACTTTGGAATCATTTAAAATAAAATATTATAAGTGTCATAATCGCTTTTATAAGGCTCCAAATGGAAAAATATTAAACAATTGGACGATTATGGTTTACATTTACTCGACCAATTAGTTTTTTTCAGGATTTTGGTGCCTTTTATGGTCACTATTATTTTAATAAAAACTATATTCTTGATTTTTCACTTGATAAACAATTTCTGCATCACTATTGTGTCATAATTAATGATAATTATTTAATACCTAAAAATTATAAATAAATTCATATGATATAAGTAATTGTATTAGATTTCATGAGACTATTCATGTTCGAATTTTCATGATGTTTATCACTAAATTAAAAATAATATACTTATAATATTTAAGAGAGTGACAAGTTGTCACTTTCATTGGTTTTAATAATAATTAAATTATTTTCAAGGAAACAAGTCCATAAAATGAATCTATTCCAACCCTTAAGTGATATGGGTCAACTTTCTGTCATCCAATAGAATATTGGTAGGTTTTAGGGTAATTTTATAATCTTATATTTACCCTTAATTACCAGATTTACCTTTAACTATAGTAAATAAAATTTACCGTAGTCACTATTCATAATTTCCAAAAATAAAAAGTAGCTTATTAACATAATTTGGACCCACTGATTCCAAATATGGAATCCATTTTTCCAAATTCAATACACAAAAGTTGCAGAAATTAAATAAAAATTAATCCCTTTGTTGAAAGAAAATGGGTTTTTCTTTAAAACATTGCAAAAGTTTGAATTGATTTAACCTACGAATTCAATGTAAAATCAATGATAATGACATACATTATATTAAATGGTAAAAATATATTCTATTTATACATTAAAACCATTAAATATTATAATTTTACCATAGAAATTATCTCAATGAAAAAAGTTGTTTTTAATTAAAAATTAGCATATTTTTACTATTCATCAAAACATGAAAGTCATCAGAAAAGTATCAAAAATTTATCCAAAGTAAAATTTTATATCCTGATTCCAAATAAGAATTTTATTTTGTCAAATTTAACTTATAAACGTGTCAAAAACTAGATTTAATGTGGGTGCACAATCAAAAGATGGCAAAACTGCATTTTTTTTAAAAATAACTATTTTACCCGAAAAATTTATTTTGTTCTCTTAAAAAATTCTAGAAAATGCGTAAGATGAATAATAATGTAATAAAAATCAAAATTTAGTTAATACTATTCATAATGGCTAGTCCATAATAATATAATAACAATATATCACTGCTTAATGAAACCGGGTATTGCATACAACACACGCTATCGAGGAAGGTTGTGATTGCGTGTAATGCAAGCCAAGTCAAGGTTGCATGTAGTACAAGACTCATTTTTTGTTTTGAATAACATAATCCAACCATATTTCCTTTATACATTGAATATATATATATATATATACATATATATATATACACTCAATTTTGGGAACTTGAAATTGTGTGTAACAAGATCCAAAAATAGTGTTGCGTATACTGCAAGCTGATACGGTTTTATGTATAGTACAAGATAATCACGGTGTAGCGTACAACAGAAGAGTTGAATGAAATTAAAAAGAATATAACTTATAAAATCTCGGGTTGTTACAATGTCCCTTCCGGGTCTCCTCGTCACCACCAGCTAGCTTCAAAACCCGGTTAGGTGTAATCTTGATTCATATTGGAGTAGACCCATGTCTAGAGAGAAGCTTCTATTGCAGGATGATCATGATTCCCTCATCGGTGTCATTATTATGGTGCGGGATTGATCCATCCAGTCCTTGGTGACGATGGACTGGACTCACGTCCCTTGGATTGTCTTTCGAGCTTCTTCGGCTGTGGTGGTTAGGGTGTCTCGTGGAGTGTGTGGGGTCTTCTAGGTTGACGGTTGATGGTGGTGTTTGGGCTCACGAAAGTTTGTAACATTTCATATTTCAATAGGGTTGGTTTTTCAGGATTAGATTTGGAAAAATTTATCCGGACTCAACCTCATGGAATTTCCTCAACAGAAGTTTCAGAGTGGGCGGTTCACCTATGCAAGCTGGATGGAATTGGATGTTTGAGAGGGTATGACGTTTTCCATCGGATCAGGCATGTGCATGTCACAAGACACTTGTTAGACATACATATTTACAGTGGTGAAGCTTTTTTTCATGTATTATTTCTGGGGAGAGGTTCCCGGTGTCAGTCTAAGTTTTATTTTCTTGATCTTCAGACCATGTAATGTTTATGTCCGTGAGGTTTGTTCAGGTTTCACCCCCTTCTTCCCTTAAAAGGGGGATTATCATATAATAAATAATTATATACGGATTTCAGGCCATTGGATGGATAGAAGACCATAATTCTTCTTAGTTTCCTCATCCTTAATCATACTTATAGATTTTTTACTCTTTTTTTCCTATCGTATTAATCCTAGAGGATTATATTGTTTAATTTAGTGTTATATATGGATTATTAATGAGGTTTTTAGTCTCTGTGTCTTGTGATGGAAGGCTCCCTCCTTGTTGTGTCATTTATCATTGAAGGAAATGAAATCTGACTTCATTAATAATTGATTGAGGTATGTATTTTTGTTCTTTTACTTTACATAAAATTTCATTGTATGTATGAATATTTTTATTTTCATTTTCATTTAAAAACTTATATATGTGTTATTATTTTTTGTATTCGATAATATTTTTTGAAATAAAATATCACATGACATAATTGTATTTAATGGTTTATTCAAATTTTAAAGTAATATTTTAAATTTGAAGTGGTTGTGAAGAGTTATTAAAGATGTTATATTTTTTTGGTTTCCAAATGCGTTTTAAATAGAAGGGATTATTTTTTAAAAAATCATTAAAATTTGTTTTTAAATGATCTATTCTAATAATTCCATGAAATAAGATTTCAAATGAGGAATAGTGAGGCTTGGAATTCAGATACTATTTTGGAGAAGGCCTAGTTGGTTGTTTTTGATATTTGTGGTGATTGGGTGATGATGAAATGGGTTTTTCCTTATGATGGAGTTAGAGGTCAGGCAGAGTTTTAATTTTTGTTCACAGATTCTTAGGTGGATTGTTTTCTCACCACCACCTCTATCTTGGTCTTGGAAACTATTGTAACTATATTGAAATTTTAAATTTATTCTTGACTATATATCCTTACTCTACCAATTTAACCTCTATTTTATGATAGAAAAAGATGAGGAGTTCCCACAATGAGGCTTGGTGTAGGATATTCTAGTCGATTGTTTGTTAAGATGCAGCGTAAGATTGATGTTTTTCCATTTTTTAATGTTTATGAATCAATCCCACTAAGACCTTGAGTAGAGCCCACAACACCTATGTTTTGGTCAATAGTCCTATTTATAAGATTCCCTTGACTTCCCATATATTGATCTATAAATAAATGTTGACTATTTATTAAATTTACTTGTAATTATTTATTTGATTATAGGGTTCCATTTGATTGAACCACGTTATGTGTTCTATGTGACTCGGTTATATAAATAATTTTAACAATGTTCTGAGAAATATTTTTTAAAATAAAATGTTGTTTTTTAAAGAATGAATGATTTCGTGAATTTTTTTAAATTGTTTGTTATAATTTTTGAAAAATGAAAAAAAGTCATAAAAATTATAATATAATGTTTCTATTCCTTATATAATTTATGTGTGTAGAAATTATGTTATTATTATATTTCTATCATTCATAAATTAATTTCATGTAATGCCCCGACCCCAGTTACCCAGAGTCGGTGCATTATTACATAACATTGGCATGATCACAAGAAAGATCAAGTCTTGAAAGAACGATTAGTTTAGTAGCCTTGGAAACACTAGATACATTCATAATGTTTGACAATACATCATAAAAAACATCTTGTCTTCATATCCCATCATACTATCCCTGCAGGTCATTCATAAATTACTTCTTTATAATCCTGGGAAAAATAAAACATTGAAAGGGATGAGCTCAGATGCTTAGTAAGGATAACATTATAGCAGAAGCTTTCATAGACAAGCATAAACACTTAAGGCAATTTATAACTAAAACAAAAGCCTTTTAAACATTAACTTCAGCATAAAATGGAAAAGATAAAATAAAATAATGTCATTTACTTACTCACATGGATATTCTACTAGTCTAATGATCACATGCAATATCAATAACCACTTTCATAATGATGGAATGCATAATGCCAGACTATCATAAAAACATAGCCAAGGCCTCATGCCAGGACTACAAATAAGATTTTTCCAAGGCCTTGTGCCAAGACACTACTTTGTCTCTTGAGACCTACCGATGCATCAAGGAGCTATAGCGGGCTCCACCCATCACTTACTAAGTCCAATGCATTTCTCATATGAATAAGTTTAAACATAACATAAACATTAATATTTAAACTAGCATACGAAATGTCAATACTTTAACAAAAAACCATGAATGGTATAAAAATAGCACATCCACATTCAAACATAACTCATTCGATACAATATGGAAGATTTAATTGTATCACATTAACCTCAATCAAGACTAATGAAGGATTTTGACATAGATGAAAATAATCATCAAAACTATTTGAGATAAATATCCCCCTTTTTCTTGTAATCATTTAAAAGTCACACTATTTGTCAAGAAGCCATTTAAAAATATATTTTTGAATCAAAGTGTCCCATACCACTTTGAAACTTTTAAAAGGAGTTTTAATTTTAAATCATTAATGTCCATATAAATAAATCCTTAAAACAATTTTTAAAACATGGACATTAATGAGCATGATTTAGATGAATAAGTCATTAAAACATTTAAAAATGGTATTTTAGTTAGAGTTTCTAACCAAAAGAGAGACACTTGAATACAAATAATTGAGGTAATCAAAACATTTTAATATCATGAGAGTAAATGGATTCATGATATACTATGTCAAAGTACATTATATACAACACATAAAAGTGATTTGGTGTGTAACAACAAAGAAGTCTCAATGGAATGTAAATTGAGATGAAATCTCTCATAAAGGTTGTATCCTTAGTTTAAGGACAAATCAACGACATTGTTATGTGTGAATAATACAAATACACTAAATATGATTTTATAATCAGTGTAAAACAGTTAAAGGAAATTCACACATAATCTTGTAAAAACAACACTAATGAATTGGATGTTTAACTCAACAAATGGAGAATGAGTTAAAATTACTCTTATCAAATTCATATCGATGACTTGAGAAATTATCAATGGAGTGATTATGTGTATAAAAAGTATATCCATAGAAAAGGGAGTGTAAATTATGACATAATCAAATGAATAGTGATTCCACACATAATCTTGGAGTAAAATAGTCAATGAAGTAAGCGTAAACCGAATGAGTGGAAATTGAAATTTGGAATTCCCTTATCAATTAGGTAACATATGAAACATACACCCATGAAATAAGGATCATACAATTATGATGTAAATACCCATAAATTAAAGTATATTACACAAAGAATACAAGCATGGGAAGTACACATACACCACATGCAATAATTAAGTGGTGAACAATGGAATTCTCACGAAATTAAGAGTGAGTTAAGAAACCCCTTACTTTGTACTTTTTCCTTGGTCGATGGTAGGTTATCCTCCTTTACAATGGTGAAATAATTTTTATTGAATCATTTATATTAATATGATATCATATATGATTATTTAACATTGATATGTTACCAATATCTTAGAATTATCATCATTACGGGTGTTAACGGGTTCATTTTACTTTATATTCTTTGTCATGTGAGCCATATGTTTTATTAATGGGATGTATATGATTCATATCCAGAATGATATCAAGTCTTTAGAAACTATTTTTAAATCATAAAATGATAATTATACTTGAATGGATATGATGGAGAATGAATCTCATCGCGTTCGTGAAGACGGTAGTCCGTACGTATGCACGAGCGATAATATCATTCTTTTGATATTAAAATAATATATAATTGGATGGTATATAATAAATATATAATCATTATAATTTTATATTTATTATTTACATGAGTTAAACATCATTATTACACCTATCCAAATAATAATATATTGAATAATAATTACACCACGATGTGGAGACGGTTAGCCGTACGTACGCATGTATAGTGACATATTATTCGAAGGGTGGATAGAATACTGAATATGGTTGTACCATATTTATAATAACATCACATTATATATATGATACTGGAGTTATTATTTTAGAATGGTAATAACAGAGAAAGAAGAAGTGGAAGAATAATGGAACTTGAAAAGGGGTGGTGAAAACATTACCTCTTCTTCGGGTTCTTCCTTTTGTTTTGATCAAAAGGGCTCCATAGGATGGCTTTATGATCAAACTAAGGCCTCTAAGTTTTAGTGAGGGAAGTTGAGAGAGTATTTGGGTAGGTGTTGGCCGAACCAAAAGGCTTTTATGTTGTGATGAAATGAGAAGGAGGAGTGCCCTTTTATAAGAGGGGTGAGGGGCACCTTTGGAAAAGCTAGAAATATTATTTTATAATAAATTCATATTCTGTTTATAATAGCTCCAAAGTTGATTATTTAAAGTTTATGGTGGGTATGGGTCGAAAAAAACTCAACCAATAGAATTTAGACAGTTTTGGGTCATTATATTAACATTATCATTAAGTATTAACTCTTAGTTAATTAGCATCACTTTTACAATGTCTCTTTGTATTTTTATATTATATGGTTAATAAATTTACCAAATACATACAATAGACCCCAAGTGTTCCATTAATGATACACCTATCATGATATAAGTCTCTTTGAATAACCATAGATTTTTAGGATTTTAATATAAATTAATAATATTATATTGTTTTAAAAACTCTTTTATGTCAATTTTAACACTATTCAATAGTTTATTCTTGTGAAACTCATAACAGAATGAATACTTCGAAAAAAGATACTTAAATCAATACTAATATGTCATATTAACCTAGAAAATTAGTTTAATTCAATAAAAGTCTCAAATTATATTTATTTGGGTATTTATAATATCAATTATTCTAATTTTTCACTATTATGGTAATTACTATATCACCATTGTGTCATAAATAAATTAAATTATTTAATCCCTAAAAATTATAAATAAAATATCATTATTTAGGAAATATTTTTAGATTTCTAATGAAGATTTATAGTCTAATACCCAACTTATATAACCCTATGTAACAATTGTTTTTCTAAGAGATATATGTTTGTGTCATTTTTGTATTTATTTTAACTTAATTAAAATAAAGTGTCCCTATCACTTTCAAGTGGATCCATGGGGTCCCAAAATCTACCCAAAGATTCCCATGGCCGACCATGTATCAAACAATAGGGTTAAGACACGTTTTAGGGTAATTTAATTTTATTATAATATATTTTGTTAACCCTTATTTACCGGATTTACCCTTAACCATGGTAAATAAAATATTTACCGCAGTAATTATTCAAAATGTCTAAAAATAAAAGTTACCTATTTACACAATTTAAACATCATGATTACAAATATGGGAACCATTTTTACAAATTCAAAACCCAGAAGTGGCAGAATTTAATTTAAAAATAATTCCCGTTGTTAAAATAAAAAGCATGTTTTTAAGAGATAATAACTATCAAAATATTGGCAGTTGTTTATGTCTGGTTTAATTGTGAAATTATGTCCAATGACAAACATTGAATTAAATGGTAAAAATATATTCTAAATATACTTTAAAACCACTCATATTCATAATTTATCAATATTAATTATTTTGATTAAAAAAGTTGTTTTTAATTAAAATTTAGTAATTTTCACTATTCATCAAAATATAAAAGTTATCCGAAAGTACCAAAATTTCACCATAGGATAATCTCGTTATTCCGAATCCAAAAATGAATTCTATTTTAACAAATTCAAAACATAAAAGTTTCATTTATTAATTTAAAATTGATTCTCGCTTTCGAAACCAAAAGGTGTATTTTTAAGAAATAATAACTATCAAAAGTATGACACTTGTTTATGTCCAATTTCAAGGTGAAATTACATAAAATGACCATCATTGGATTAAATAGTAAAAATATAATATATTTATACTTCCAAACCATTAAAATGTATAATTTATCAATATTAATTATTTTTATTAAAAAAGTTGTTTTCAGTTAAAATATAGTATTTTTCACTACTCACCCAAATATGAAAGTTATCAGAAAGACACAAAAACATTATTGATACTAAATTATTATGTCCAGATTCTAAAGAAGAATTTAATTTTGTCAAATTTAATATATAAAAGTTTCAAATATTGGTTTCAAAAATGCTTTGCCATTAAAAGGCGGTAAAAATTTATTTTTTGAAAAATACTTCTTTTATCTGAAAAAATGAATTTGATCATAAATCATGTCTTAGAAACTCATAACATGGATTAAAATTATAAGGATAATATAATATTTAAAATTCAGTTAATACTATTCATAACCTCTTTTGATCGGCTAGTTTGGTAAGTCGTGGTGCGCTTGAACTCAGTGTTTTGTACAACACACTCTATTGTATTATTCAAAGAGAAGTGTACCATGGAAGACTGGAGTGTTACATTCTCCCCTCCTTCAATAAATTGCATCCTCGCAATTTTTTAAAATTGTGCTTGGGAATATAATGGAAAGTCCCACATCGAAAAAAGAGTCAATAAAACTATCACATTAAAAGAAAGAAAGAGAGGTATAAAGGTCAACCAAGATAACCCATACTCGGATTCCATGTAGGAAAACATGGATATGGACGATAAACTAAGTGTGAAGTTCTGATGGAGAGGGATAAAAATCATGATCAGGTGAATGTTAACAATAAGAAAACCACAAACTTCTGTTGGGACAAACGGACATTAGTCTCCTATTAGGAAAGTAAACGGACAATATTCTTTGTTTTAAGTTAAATTACATAAGGGTGAGGAATTCATTTATTATATTGACTAAGAATATAAAGATATATACTTATTTTTTAAGTAGAGTTTCATTCATTAATAAATTTCCACCACTAACTCATTTTTTTTAAACGATGAGTATTCAAGAAGACTTGGTCCCACTAGAAGAGCTAGAATAAACTTCTATAGAATCACATGATCCATGCAGGATGAACTATATATTTACATTGTCTTTAGAGATTAATCAAAACCAAAATGGTTAGTACAAGATCTAATAATCCCAAAAAAGGATATTCCTTGAGAGAAATAATCACTCATCCTAATTTCTAAAATTAAACTAACAGTACCCAAAAGTTAAATAAATACCATTCAATAATCAATTGTCCTTAAAATCCTTCCATATAATCCAAAGTAATATCTAAACCCAAAACATAGAAGAATTTGACTATGTAGTCTCCCATATTAAATTGCATCTCCAAATGACATCAAATACTCTTAAAGTCACATACTGAAAAGTAATTAACCTAATCACATATTCTCTATTATAGTTTAATCATTTCCATAAATAACCCAAATCACTATAAATCCACAATAAAAATGTAGATAAAAATCTACCATTACATCACAAATGAAACCCCATAGTATTCTATTTTCCTTGGGCATATAGTGTTCCCAACAAAGCGAACATCTTCCAGAATAACATTTATCACTTAATCACCAAATCATTTTCCTATACCAAGGGTATTTATTTGATAAGACATAAGAACCCAAATCAAATTATTATTGATCAATAAAATCATTTAACTAAAAATAATTAGTCACACTATCCAGGGACATCACGTAGTCTAGTGGTAGGTGATAAATCCCAATCTCACTTTGGTTGTGGGTTCGATTCCCACAGCTTTTTCCGACATGACGGGTTGTCACACGGTCTGTGTGTTGTCCTTTTTCAAAAACTATGTGTTATAACATTACCAAAATGAGATAAATTCCTCAAAATAACCATAACAAAATTTAACCACAAATCTTATCTCATACCTTGCATTTTCATCCCAAATTATAATAATTTGTAATTTCCTCAAACCCAATGATCATGTAAAACCAAATGGTTATTTATAACTATATCCATAAGTGAAAAGATAATTCTTCCTCAAATATCATTATCACATGGAAAATGTTAGGGTTACAAATACAAGAGGAAATTATTCCAAAGTAAACCCTTAAACAAGGAGCACTAATAATTTTTTTAAACATTTAACCAACCATTTATTTCCACATAGCTTCTTCTTTGACCAAGAAAATATCCTATAGAATAGGACATTCACTCGGGTAATGGCCAGGTCCCCTACATTTACGACAAATGACTGTAAATGGATTTTTGGGACCATTTTTATCTTCTTTCGTAGTACTCTTCATTTTTCTTCAGCAATTATTCACTTTATGTCCTTCCTTCCCGCACGTAAAGCATTTCATTGTCCCATTGAGACACTTTCTTGGGTGTATCCTTCCACATTTCTTGCATGATTGAAATTGAGGATTTCTTTCTCCATGGTCTCCACTACTAGAGCTCTTATCATTCATCACCTTTCTCTTCTTTGTTGAGTCCGAGAATTTGTTAATATATATTTTGTTTATCATATTTTTGGAAAATTGATTTGGCATAAAGATGATATCTTTTAGGCCTATCAACATTCCCTTTTGTTGCTCATTACCACCATCGTTCCCACCTTGTACATCATTCTCAAAGTCACTATGACTTCCTTGGAATCCAGCCATTGACTAAAACCAGAAAGCATGTTGTGAGTAATAGTAGTCATACAATAATTTAGAGATTTACATGTCACCATATTCTCAATTTGAAACACATTAGGATTAACCAAGTTCATTTACTCTCATCTTATATATATAATACTTTAAATCGCTTTGTAAAGAAAATGTAAATTATCCTAAGTATATCCCTCGGGAGTGTCGTAACCAAGAGTGCATCAAGGCCCGTTTTCGTGCACCAGTTCCCGTTCGAGTCTAGCTCAAGGTGGGGTTTTCGGGTTTTACCCCTAGGTACATCTGCGCCAGAGCAAACTCTACCTGTTCGTATCTAGGAAGGGATGTATTTCTTGGAAAACTCACAAAATCTCTACAATACCAAAATTCTAGGAAGTTCTTCTATACTAATCCCCATATTTCATCTTAGTTCTACATGATCTAATCAGAGTTTATCTAAATCTTGCTACCAAGGTTTGTACTAAACTTCCTCTGATACCAACTGTAACGCCCTGACCCCAGTTACCCAGAGTCGGTGCATTATTACATAACATTGGAATGATCACAAGAAAGATCAAGTCTTGAAATAACGATTATTTTAGTAGCCTTGGAAACACTAGATACATTCATAAAGTTTTACATTACATCATAAAAAACATCTTGTCTTCATATCCCCTCATACTATCCCTGCAGGTCATTCATAAATTACTTCTTCATAATCCGAGGAAAAATTAAACATTGAAAGTTGTGAGCTCAGATGCTCAGTAAGGATAACATTATAGCAGAAGCTTTCATAGATAAGCATAAACACTTAAGGCAATTTATAACTAAAACAAAAGTCTTTTAAACTTGAACTTTAGAATAAAATGGAAAAGTAAAATAAAATAATTCCATTTACTTACATGGATGTTCTAATAGTTGAATGATCACATGAAATATCAATAACCACTTTCATAATGATGGAATTCATAATGTCAAACTATCATAACCACATAGCCAAGGCCTTGTGCCAAGACTACAAGTAAGATATTTCCAAGGCCTTGTGCCAAGATACTAGTTTGTCTCATTAGACCTACCGATGCATCAAGGAGCTATAGCGGGCTCCACCCATCACTTACTAAGTACAATGAATTCCTCATATGAATAGGTTTAAACATAACATAAACATCCCTATTAAAAATAGCATACGAAATTTCAATACTTTAACCACAAACCATGAATGGTATAAAAATAGCACATCCACAGTCAAACATAACTCATTCAATACAATATAGAAGATTGTATTGTATCACATTAACCTAAATCAAGAATAAAGAAGGATTTTGACATAGATGAAAATAATCATCAAAACTATTTGAGAGAAATATCCCCCTTTTCTTGAAATCATTTAAAAGTCACACTATTTGTCAAGAAGCTATCTAAAATAGATTTTTGAATCAAAGTGTCCCATACCTCTTTTAATCTTTTAAAAGGAGTTTTAATTTTAAATCTTAAATGTCCAAATAAATAAATCCTTAAAACCATTTTTAAAACATGGACATTAATGAGAAAGATTTAGATGAATAAGTTTATAAAACATTTAGAAATGGTATTTTAGTTAGAGTTTCTAACCAAAAGAGAAACACATGAATACAAATAATTGAGGTAATCAAAAAATTGTAATATCATGAGAGTAAATGGATTCATGATATACTATGTGAATGTACATTATATACACCACATAAAAGTGATTTGGTGTATAACAACAAAGAAGTCTCAATGGAATGTAAATTGAGATGAAATCTCTCATAAAGGCTGTATGCTTAGGTTAAGGATAAATCAACGTCATAGTTATGTGTGACAAATACAAATACACTAAATATGATTGTATATTCAGTGTAAAACAATTAAAGGAAATTCACACATAATCTTGTAAAAACAACACCAATGAATTGGATGTTTAACACAACAAATGGAAAATGAGTTAAAATTACTCTTATCAAATTCAAATCAATGACTAAGAAATTATCAATGGAGTGATTATGTTTATCAAAAGTATATCCACAAAAAAGGGAGTGTAAATTATGACATAATCAAATTAATAGTGATTCCACACATAATCATGGAGTAAAATAGTCAATGAAGTATGCGTAAAGCCGAATGAGTGGAAATTGAAATTTGGAATTCCCTTATCAACTAGGTAACATACGAAACATACACCCATGAAAGAAGGATCATACAATTATGATGTAAATACCCATAAATTAAAGTATATTACACAATGAATACAATCATGGGCAGTACACATACACCACATGCAATAATTAAGTGGTGAACAATGGAATTCTCACGAAATTAAGAGTGAGTTAAGAAACCCCTTACTTTGTACAATTTCCCTGGTCGGCGGTAGGTTAACCTCCTGTAAAATGGTGAAATAGTTTTTATTGAATCACTTAAATTATTATGATATCATATATGATCTTGTAACATTGATTTGTTAATAATATCTTATAATTATCATCATTTCGGGTGTTAACGAGTTCATTTTACTTTATATTCTTTGTTATGTGAGCCATATTTTTTATTAATGTTATGTATATAATTCAAATCCAGAGTGATATCAAGTCCTTAGATAATATTTTTAAATCATAAAATGATAATTATACTTGAATGGAAATGATGGGGAATGAATCTCATCGCGTTCATGGAGACGGTAGTCCGTACGTACGCACAAGCAACAATATCATTCTTTTGATATTAAAATAATATATAATTGGATGGTATATCATATATACAGAATCATTATCATGTTATATTTTTTATTTACATGAGTTACACATCATTATTACACCCATCCAAATAATAATATATTGAATAACAATTACACCACGATGTGGAGAGGGTAAGCCGTACGTACGCACGTATGGTGACATGTTATTCAAAGGGTGGATACAATACTAAATATGGTTGTACCATATTTATAATAACATCACAGTATATATATGACACTGGAGTTATTATTTTATATTGGTAATAACAATGAAATAAGAAGTGGAAGATGAATGGAACTTGAAAAGGGGTGGTGAAAACATTACCTCTTCTTCAGGTTCTTCCTTTTGTTTTGATCATAAGGGCTCCTTAGGATGGATTTATGATCCAAATAAGGCCTCTAGGTTGTAGTGAGGGATGTTGAGAGAGTATTTGGGCAGGGGATGGCCGAACCAAAAGGCTTTGATGGTGTGAAGAAATGAGAAGGAGGAGTGCCCTTTTATAAGAGGGGTGAGGGTCACCTTTGGAAAAGCTAGAAATATTATTTTATAATAAATTCATATTCGGTTTCTAATAGCTTAAAAGGTGATTATTTAAAGGTTAAGGAGGGTATGGGTCAAAAACCACTCAACCAATATAATTTAGAAAGGTTTGGGTTATTATACTAAACTTATCATTAAGTATTAACTCTAAGTTAATTAGTTTCACTTTTACAATGTCTCTTTGTATTTTTATATTATATGGTTAATAAATTTACCATATACATCCAATCGACCCCAAGTGGTCCATTAATGATACATATATCATGATATAAGTCTCTTGGACTAGCCTTAGATTTTTAGGATTTAAATATCAATTAATAATATAATATTTGTTTTAAAAACTCTTTTATGTCAATTTTAACACTATTCAATAGTTGATTTTTGTGAAACTCATAACAGAATGATTACTTCAAAAAACGTTAATTAAATCAATCCTAATATGTCATATTAATCTAAAAAATTAGTTTAATTCAATAAAAGTCTCAAATTATATTTATTTGGGTATTTATAATATCAATTATTTTAATTTTTTACTATTATTGTAATTACTGTATCACCATTGTGTCATACATAAATTAAATTATTTAATGCCTAAAAATTATAAACAAAATATAATTATGTAGGAAATCTTTTTATCTTTCTAATTAATATTTATAGTCTAAAATCCTCTATATATAACCCTATTTAACAATTGTCTTCCTAAAAGATATATGCTTGTGTCATTTTTGTATTCATTTTAAATTAATTAAAAATAAGTGTCCCTATCACTTACAAGTGGATCCATGGGGTCCCAAAATCTACCCACAAGATTCCCATGGTCGACCATGTATCAACCAATAGGGTTAACACACGTTTTAGGGTAATTTAGTATTATTATAATATTTTTTAACCCTTATTTAATGGATTTACCCTTAACCATGGTAAATAAAATATTTATCCCAGTAATTATTCAAAATGTCTAAAAATAAAAGTTACCTATTTACACAATTTGAGCATCCTGATTAAAAATATGGGATCAATATTTCCAAATTCAAAACACCGAAGTGGCATAAATTAATTTAAAAATAATTCCCGTTATTAAAACAAAAATCGTGTTTTTAAGAGATAATAACTATTAAAAGATTGGCACTTGTTTATTTATGGTTTAATTGTGCAATTATTTCCAATGAAAAATATTGAATTAAATGGTAAAAATATATTCTAAATAAACTTTAAAACTACTAAAATTCATAATTTATCAATATTAATTATTTCGATTAAAAAAGTTGTTTTTAATTAAAATTTAGTAATTTTCACTATTCATCAAAATATAAAAGTTATCCGAAAAGTACCAAAATTTCACCCTAGGATAATTTCATTATTCTGAATCCAAAAATGAAGTCTATTTTACCAAATTCAAAATATAAATGTTTCATTTATTAATTTAAAATTGATTCCCGCTTTCGAACCCAAAAGGCGTATTTTTAAGAAATAATAACTATCAAAAGTTTGACACTTGTTTATGTCCAATTTTAAGGTGAAATTACTTAAAATGACCATAATCAGATTAAATAGTAAAAATATAATATATTAATACTTCCAAACCATTAAAGTGTATAATTTAACAATATAAATTATTTTGATTAAAAAAGTTGTTTTCAGTTAAATTATAGTATTTTTCACTATTCACCCAATAAGAAAGTTATCAGAAATACACCAAAACATTAATGATTCTAAATTTTTATGTCCCGATTCTAAAGAATAATTTCATTTTGTCAAATTGAATATATAAAATTTTCAAATATTGGTTTTAAAAAGGCTTTGCCATTAAAAGGCGGAAAAAATTTATTTTTTGAAAAATACTTCTTTTATCTGAAAAACTGAATTTGTTCATAAATCATGTCTTAGAAACTCATAATATGGATTAAAATTAGAAGGATAATATAATATTTAAAATTCAGTTAATACTATTCATAACCTCTTTTGATCAGCTAGTTTGGTAAGTCGTGGTGCGCTTGAACTCAGTGTTGCGTACAACACACGCTATTTATTATTCAAAGAGAAGTGTACTGTGGAAGATTGGCGTGTTACATTTCATCAGTTGTATATTTTGAAAAACACCATTGTAGGATCCTACTATGCTTGATTTCTCTCAATCTCTGCATAGATATGTCAATGTATACAGTTATCATGGTTTCATTTGACGGGATCAAGACTTTGACTATCATTATGTTAGGAGAAGCTAATTCTTTGGATGTTCGGGATAGGATGTGGAGAGTTACTATGGGTTAACATATATTCTGGTTTTGGTTAAGGTATGTATCTTTATATTTTGCATTATTTTCTTAACCTTTTGGCATAAATTATTTATTCTATTTGTTTTGTGATTAGTTATTTTTTTCCTTTTTTTATTCTGATTATTGAGATGATTAATTTATTTTTTTACGTCTATTATGATTTCATTTATTTATATAGTCATATTTTTTAAGAAATAATAACTATTTTTTCTCTATAAATTCTTAGAAAATTGTATTCTTCATGAGGCATTTAGGAACACACCTCTATTTCATGGGATGATCTAGGTACCTAGCTCAAGGGTGACCTAGGTAGGTTCATGAAAAAATTGAATCCATTTTCCTGATTTTTATGTGTGGCATAACTATGAATAATGGAGATTGATAATGTGTTAGTACTCTAGTAGAGGGTGTGAGTTAAGTGCTTTCCCAGCTCTTCATCACATTGAACCTCTTGTTTCTTGTGGTGGTAGTAATTTATTTCCCAATTTCCAGGAAATTTTTTAAAATATGATTATGGAATTTCATATTTTCTAATGATATTTTGATCCTTAATGAGTGTGTGGGTGATTCTGGGAGTTGATTTATGTTTTAAATGTCATAGTGGTGAAAAAAAGTTTATAAGGTTACCACACATGATTTAGTAAACTGTGTAGATATTATGTATAATGGGTCTATTGAGATTCAAGAGTCTCTCTTTTAGTTTCCATGCATTTTACTAGCCAATATGGAAAAACTCTGTATAATGACATTTCATCTCAAAAAATATTATTCTACCCCACTTTACTTCTAAAATTATTGAAATTGTATTTACAATTTCTATAATGATATATAAGTGGGTTTTAGTACTAAATTAATGTGATTTAGTGTATTTAGATATCATATTTTTGTTTATATATTTTTTTCATCATGTAAAGATTTGTTTTGTGTTTTTGAAGTTAGTTTTGAATTCATTTTAATACTAAATAGATGTTATTTAGTGTAGTTTGATATCATATTTATGTTTAGATATTTTTTTCATCCCATTAATATTGATTTTATGTTTTTGAAATTATTTCTGAAATTGAGTTGTATTGAATGATTTTAGTTGTGATTATTTTGGATTGTGTTTAAGAGAATTTTTTTATGTTAAAAATTGATTTACAATTTTATAATTATGTTTGAAAATTATTCATAGAAAATATTCTAACATTAGGGGATGTTTTAAAAAATTGTTTAAAAATGTATTCCATGTAATTTAATTCAAAAATAAACATTTAAAAGTACTATGGGATGAAAATGAAAAATTTAATGATTTTTTTATTGCTCGTAAAATGCATTTAAGGGGTTTTTTAAATGAATTTTTGAGAGTGTTTTTACATGATTGAAAATATTTATTAAGTGTTAAATTTTTTAAAATGAAAATTTTGAAAGTGGTTTTAGAATGGGGTTTTGAAAGGAATATTTTGGAAGTATTATTCTTTTAGGGTTTTTATTAAAGATATTGTTTTGAATTTAGAATCATAAAAATATTAATTTTAATGATTTCTTATTTTGATTTGAATTTATTTTTGATCTTTTATTTTCTCTTTTTTCTTGGGAACATCTTTTAATGTTTTTAAAAATTGGTTTTAAAGTGAATATTTTTGGGATATTTTGTAATTTTTAGGGTGAAGTTATATATATTTTTTATTTAGTGGGTTTTGTTATTGAATTTTTTTAATTGTTGATGGTGTAGTGTGATTTGATATAAGTAAATTCCCCAGATTGAGGTTCATTTATTTTCTATTAAAATATTCCTCTCGTGGATTCCTTAATGAAATGTGGAATTCCAATTTTTTAGCCTCATCTTCCTGCTGGATCTTCCTTTTCTTCTTGCATTTTTTATTCACTTATTAACACTACCCATAATTAATATCAATTGATGGAGATGAATCCATACCTATACTTAAACCCTATCCATGTATTTTTGAATGACTTTTTTTCTTCCTTCAAAAGTGACCAGGGTTCTCTTAGTATGATGGTGTGGATGAATAAGATTATGGAAGTTGTAAATAATATCAAAACTCTTAGATATTAAATTATGAATTTCATATTTTCTATATTTTTGGCCCTATAAAATTACTGTAGAAGGATATTTCTCTTAATCAAATACATGAAATCATTCCTTGGGTATTATTCAAGGTAGATTTTGTATAGTGGTTCAATTATGAGAAAGTTTTCATGAAGAATTTTTCTGTTGAAGTTGATCAAGAATGAATGACCATAGTGAGGGATTATTTATATTTTGTTGATTCCATTGTCAGATCCCCATATAGTGAGGATCAAAAAATGGTAGTGTTAGATTTGGAAATTTGTGCTAACATTGAAAAATATTCTCTAAAGTGTAAGAGGGATCGACTGTGTTATGAATATAGATCATCTGTATAATCAATATATTACTGAAAAAAGTCTCTAAGGGTATAACATCGATGTGTATGGTTATGAAATATTTATAAGTTTTTTACATTATATTATTGGTATGGAATGTTCTTTTTAATTCTTATGCTTATTAATTTTATTATTTGGGAATTATTTTTGAATTGTAATGAGTATATTTTATAGTTTCATGATGGTTTGAGCATGGGTTTCCTTGGGGATATTATTTGGTAACAATAATATTTTATTAATTTTAAGGATTGGACAATGGTTAATGTTTGATTCCTTTATTTTGGTTATCCTTGAGAGAAAATCACAGTTCAAGGTCCGAGTGTTCCCATTTGATCATGGTGACTCTTCCCTTTACCAATGTTGGGGTTCATTGTTGTTTTCATTATTTAAATTTATATAAAGATTCATAGTTGATATCGGTGATATTTTTATTTTGTAGATGTTTTTTTCTCTTTCAGTCATGTTTCTTTTTGGAGTTAATATTTTTTATTGGGGATTCTCATTTTATATGGATTTTTTTTTCTTTGGATAAATATATATGTGTATTTTAATGTTTGGTGTTTTTCTAGTGACGCATAATTCTTTTATCTTACAACTTATAGAAACTATAAGTGGGGGGGAGGTCATGAGTGGTCTCCAACTTCTTTGGATCATGTATCTCTCGGCTATGGATGAAATTTATTTGTTGATGTTTTGTATCATTAGTGTTTTTATATAGCTTTTGGACTTTTTATTTCCTTTTTGAATGTATCCTTATCTGGTCATTCTCAAGATAATATTCCCTCACGTTGACCCAAATCACTATGGTATAGTTATATCTTTCCCCCTATCATCATATTCAATTATTATATATTTTATAGTAAAATAAGGTGGCTTGGTGATGATATATAAAACCACTTGTTATAATTTTTTTAATATTTGATCTTATTTTGGTTTCACTAATATATACAGAGAATGTAGGATCGAATTTTTAAATAATTGGATTATTTCCTTCTGATTCATGGTTTAAACATTCTCACCACGTTGTTTAATTAAACATGGTGGATAACCCTTAAACAGACTTCCAATATAGAATAACTAAAGAATATAGTTTAGTTTAAATTGTGCTATGATCCATACAAAAATGTGTTTCTTTGTTAAATTTGAATGTTTGCAGATAATGTTGTATAGGAAGTGCATGGTTTAGTGAGATCAATTTGAGTATTATGGGTAAACAACATGGTCTACCATTATCTGTCGATGTGAGGTGAATGTGTTACACATGGTTTAGGAAAACATTTTAAAAACCATGTGAATCATGTTTCTTCTTGAAAGATATATTTTTAATATTAAGCACACAACTTATTAAACCATGCGACATACAATATTTTAATAAAATTTTAATGTATGATTCTACCCCTACCCCTTTTACCCACTACTTTCTTCTCCCTTAATCATTTAGTTGGACCAAGATTTCATACATGAGGGTGATTTATCCCTTTCTCCTTTAATGAATTCATGCCATATCACTCATCTTTTTAAATGGAATCTTCAAGGTAATGAGTTTATGGCCCTTGGTTCTCCTGACCTTATTCGTAATTCTTTATTATCCTTTGGTTTCATCCTCTCCAAAAATCCCAAGGGGTTTATAGGGTTGGATTTATGGTTTTGTTTGGATTATTCATGGTGGTTTTAGGGCATGTAAAGGTCACATCCATTCTTTTTTGGCTATTATCCATCTTAGGTGGTAACTTCTAGCTAAATTTCCATGTGACTGATGTTGGGTTTTTTATTATTTTCCGTTAATTTTAATATAATTACATTCTTTGAAATTTTAATTTTTTTTTAAATTATTTTAATATATGGAAGTTTTATTTATTTATAAATTATTTGAAAGTGAAATATCACCTAGAAAAAATTAATTTGAGGGATTCTTCAAATTTTAATGTCATATTTCAAAGTCCATGTTTTTTGGATGACTTTTAATGATAATTAATACTTCGGTATTCCAAAGGGGTTTTAAATGAAATTTGTTTATTTTATAAATGGTTTGGATTGTGTTTTTAAATATTTTTTTTAATAATTCATTAACATGATATTGAAATGTAATGACCTTGACCTCATTTTCCCAGAGTTGGTGCCTTGTATTAACAAATTAGTATTCTTAAAAGGAAATATAATCATTAATGACAAAATAGTTTAGTAGTTTTGTAAAACAAGATACGAGCATAGGATTTACATAACAACTTGAATGAAAAATGTCATTAAAACTCCACTAGAAATAGCCTTAAACTATTATATTATTCATATAAGTCATTTTTAATAATATTCATCATCACATCATGTAGAAAAATAAAACATAACAAAGGGGTGAGATTAGAAGCTCAGTAAGGGTAATTAATCCAATGTAGGTAAAAATAAAAGCAAAAATTAGGCATTGTGAATAACTAAAAACACATGCCATTAAAAATAAATATAAGCATAATATGTTTGGAATGAAAGCATGGAAAATAAATCCATATAACTGATCATAAGGGAAGAAAATGTAATCATGGATATTATACTAGTAAAATATCACATGGTTTATAAATTAATAATTTTATATTTAGAGAATCCATATTTCCTGACATATGAAACATATTGTTAAGGTCATTACCATGACGTCTGAAAATAAAAGGGTAATGCCACAGTCAAAACCCAATTCTATTTTGTCTCATGAGACCTACCGATGCCTCGAGGTGCTATAACAGGCCCCATTCATCACTTTCAAAGTCCAATGAACACATAATATAAAAGTTTCAAAACATAAATAGCCTGAACATGGGAAATTTAAATAAATTTACCCAATATGTAGTCATAATCACTGAACAATATTGGTAGCATGGTCAATGGTATAAAAATAGCACATCCATAATCAAAAAGGTAATCAACCATTAAATAACATATATTAGATGAAAAAACTTATATATCAATCTTAGTAAAGAATACAATTAAATATAGGTTATGATATAGAAGAAATTACTCTAATAATATCATCGTGGAATTCTTGAGAGAAATATCCCTTTTCTTTTTCAGAGAAGAGTTTATTTGGAAAAAAAATTTATTTTTCATAATTTTTTGTATAAAACCATTAATGAAAAAAAAATTCAGGTAAAAAATCTAAATTTTAGGAAAATAACAGTGTCTTAAAACTTATTACAGATCGTACATGAAAATGGGTAAGAAATCGAGACATTATCCTTTATCGGGCTTGCATATCAGGAAGAATTGAAATAGGAACCTTGACAAAACATGTATATCTTATATAATATAAAATAAATGATATGGAAACGTGATTTTTTAATTTATACACATAATTTTGAATAATTATATAAAAACAATGAATATTTAAATTTCTATATAGGGAAGGAGAGCACAACCTGAATGAAAATTAAGGTTCGTAAAGAAGACCCATACATTTTGTCTGAATGTGTACTACACTTGAACATAACATCCTAAATAATCAAATTAAATCCAATAATTAAATAATTCACAAATTTCTATAAATTTATTTTATTTATTATTATTTTATTAAGTTCATTTATGGATTTTTTATAAGTTATAATATACAATTTTATTTTCTGAGGGTCTTTGTTTCATAAGTTATCATGATTGATATTATTATATATGAATGGAAGTTCATGTGGAATGGGTATAATTCTACAAAATTAATTTTATATGATATTTATGAACATCTAGATGTGTAAATTGTTATAAAAATCATTTTTATATGTCATTAGTATGAATCATTAGATAATACATTTAGTGATAATCATTTACATTATTGATGTGGTTATTGATCATAACGAACTCATATTGTTCCACAGTTTAGTATTATATAAATATGATACATCCAGAACATAATAAGGTTTTTAATAAATATATTATAGTCTATTTTAAACATAAAAATAGATTCATTACCAATCATGATGGGAAAATTATTGAATGAAAATATGACATCCATGAAAGTTGAAAAACCGACCCCTCACAGATGATGATTTCCTTTTTAAAATAAAAGAGAGAGAGAAATGAGTTTGATGATGGATATTTCATTAATAAGATATCATTGAATTATATAAATTATACTTAAATTATCATGATAATTTGGAAAAAGGATGTCATGATAGAATAATAAATGAAAGGATCGTGAAGAGATATTAAAAGGAAAATGATGATTATTTTACCTCTTGAATAATCCTCCTTGAGAACCTACTTAAAGGGATTGGTATTGGTCTTTTGATGAGACCAAGAGCTCCTGAATGTGGGGGAGAATCTTGGGAAGACTATTGGATAGAAATTTGTCATGGGTCAATTCTTGGAAGTTGTTAAGAGAAGTGGTCGTAAGGGTTGGTATTTACAGTGTAGGAGAGGGGTGATTTCTTGTTATTTAATTCATTATTTTATTATTTTTTTAAAGAAAAGAAATAGTGTTTATTCCTAAGAAAAAATATAGTAATAAACAGTTGTGATTTCAAACCAATGGTTTTTAAATCATCCATACATCATTTATGACTCAATAAATCAGGTATTTATCATTAATCATATTTTAATATTCACCTAAAATTCAAGTATTTTAGAAAAATCTAAAAAAATCTCCCTAGGAATTCTTTAAAATGTAGAATTCAAAAATGAACTAAATTTTATTGGAATAATTTGATAAATTTGATAGATTTATTTTTTAATTAAAATCACAATTTAGTCAAAAAATACAAATTTGAAATATCAAACTGATTTTATAACACTTTCAAAAATTAAATAAGGTCTCATAAAATAATACTAAACTCATAAGACAAAAAAATATTAATTTATGAATACTTTTTATGAAAATTTATTTTCTTTTAAATAATTTTATTAATTATAAAATTTTAGTTAAATATTTATGAATTTCAAAAATACCAACAATGAATTAATAATTTTTAAAATATTAATTTACTTATACTATAATATTATTATATGATAACTTCATTTATAAGGTGAAAAAATTTTATTTATACATTCATGGATGTGTTTACTATTCATTAGGCTGATTTACTATTCATAAGGATTATATTACTATTCTTAAAGTCAAGTTACTATTTCATTAGTATGGGTTTCATAAATTTTAGAAATACCTATTATCTAATTCATTATTCATTTATAAAGTTTTTATTTTTTTTCTATATTTGATATATAGTATATGAAATAATCATTGGAAGTGAAATTTCATTGATAGAGGTATGGGTCGTTAGATTCCCCCCACCAACATAAAATTTAATCCTCAAAATTTCAATATTTTCACCCCACAAAAATATGTGGGTTTTTATAAATCATAATATCCTTAGGATCCAATGTTGTATCTTAAATTTTATAGTTTTTTTTTTCAAAGAAACTTTACTAGCATAGTTGCCTGATTCCTTAACACATGTTCTTTAGTGTCCAATATATGGATAGGCTCTCCATAGTAATATAATTCAGGTTCTAATTCTATTCCTTGAGAAGGGAGGGCATGTGTTGGGTCTAGAATGCACTTCTATGACAAGGATATGTGGAACACATTCTGTACCTTAGAAATGCTAGGTTGTATTTACAAATGATAATCAATATCTCTAATTCTCTCTTATCTTTCAAAAGGTCCAATTTACATAGGGCTCAGTTTCCCTTTCCTCTCAAATCTTATAACACCCATCCATGTTGTTATTACTCCTACATATATCTATTATTAAACCATTCCCACTTGTAGTATTCAAATAGGGATGTACTGTAGGAAGATCCTTATAATCACTAATTTAAAAAAATATAGTATTTTTTTATATGATTATCCTAAAATTCTATCTTAGGGATATGTTCCCTAATATATGTTCTCTAAATCTAGTATCCAAAGTTTATAATAATCTTTTCCTCATACCAACTCTAAAGAACCCGCCCCAAATTTCCCAGAGCTGGGGACTTATATTAACCCATTTGTATGTTTAAAAGGATGTTGCATCCTAAATGACCAAATAGTTTAGTAGTTTTTGAAAATAATATATGAACATAATAATTACATTACAACCTAAAATTTAAAAAAAAACATTTCATATCAATTAGAAACACCAATAAAATCTTAGATTATTCTTGCAAGTCATTCATAATAATAATCATCATTTCATCCTATGGAAAAATAAAATATAAGAAAGGGTTGAGGTCAGATTCTCAACAAGGGTAATTAATACAGTGGATGTTATCATAAACATAAACATTATTCATAGGGAATAACTAAAAATACATGCCTTTAAAAATAAACATGTGCATAAGTTGGTAGGAATAAAATATGAGAAAATAACGCCATATAATTGTTCATAAAAGGGAGAACCTTAATCATAGATAATATACTAGTCAAAGATCAAATGGTTTATCAATTAATAATTTCATAATTAGGTAATTCATAATGCTATACATTTGAAACATTTCATCAAGGCCTCATTCAAGATTCCTAAAAATATTAGGGTAAGGCCTCAGCCAAAACCCAATTCTCCTTTGTCTCATGAGACGTACCAATGCATGGAGGGGTTATATAGTGTCTCACCCATCAATTAATTAGTCTAATTAATTTTTTGTATGATTGGGTATATAAACATAAAACACATGAACATATTAAATTTAAATAACTTTCCCCAATGTATAATCATAATCTCTAACCAATCTGAGTAGCATGGAGAATGGTATTAATATAGCATATCCAGAGTAAAACTCGTCATAAAAAATTTAAAAAAATTTGGATGATGACAATAATAAGATATAAATTTCAATAAATCATTAAATTAAACATAGGTTAGGGAATATATGAAAATATTATAACAAAATCAACAAGGAATTCATGAGAGAAATACCCCATTTACATTTAAAATAAGTGTTGTTTTGGAAAAGTGACATTTATTTGTCATGATTTTTTGTATAAAACAATTAATGAAAAAATTTAATTTTTTCATGAAATTTTTTTATAATTTTTAAAAATAATTGTTTCTTTAAATATAATATGTATGGTACGTGAAAATGGGTAAGATATAGAGATGTTCACTTTGATTGGGTTTATGTATCGGGAAAAAAAGAAAATAGTACCAAGATAAAAACATGTATATATTATAAAAAAATATAAAATGATCTCAAAAAATTATTTTAGAATTTATACACATAATTTTGAATAATTATATAAAAATAATTAATAATTACATTGGTGTATAGAAGAAGGAATCATAACCCGGATGAAAATGGATGTTAGAAAAGAAAACCCTAAACTTATGTCTGAAAGAGTTGTTCACATGACCATAACCTCCTAGATAGTAGAATTAAATAAGTTAATTAATTAATTAATAACCTTATATAAATTTATTTTATTTCTTATAATTTTTTTAAGTTCATTTATATACTTTTTTATGAGTTATAAGGTACAATTTTATTTCTTGGGATCATTAATTTCCTTGGTTTTCACGATCAGTATACTTATATATGTGTATGAAAGTTCATCTGGAATGGGTATAATTCCCCAGAATTGAATTTATATGATATTTTTGAACGTACATAAGTTTTAATGGTTATATATATCATTTGGTTATATGTTATGAGAATCAATCAATTGATAACACATTTAGTGATAATCAATTGCATTATCATGTTGGTTATTCATCATAATGAACTCATTTTTTTATTGTCTGGTATTATGCAAATATGTTACTCAAAAAATATATTTAAAGTTGTAATAAATATATAATATTATTTTTTAGGATAAAAATGGTTTCATTACTAGAGTCGAAGGAGAAGTTGGAGAATGAAAATCATTCATCCACGAAGGTCATAAATCGACCCCATAGAGATGATGGTTTCATTTTTAAAATAAATAAAAGTGGAAAAATTAGTTTGATGTGGGATATTAAATTAACATTATATTATTATATTATATATTTGACAATATAGTTATAATTATAATTTTTAGAGAATATATGGGGATAAAGTAATAATATAAAAGAACAGGAAAAGAAATTAAAAAGAAAAAGGAATTGCATTTTACCTCTTGAATACTACTCCTTGAGAACCACCTTAAGGGGATTGGTTTTGGTATTTTCATGAGACTAAGATCTCATAGAAGTGGGGAGGGGTTTTTGAATAGTGTTGGGAATAAATTTGATATGGCTCAATGTTTGGATGTTTTCAGGAGAAGTGGTGGTGAGGGGTGGTATTTATAATGGAGGAGATGAGTGATTTCTCATTATTTAATTCATTATTTTATTAATTTTCTAAATTCTAGAAATAGTGTTGATTATTGTGAATACATATATTAGTAAGTTCATTTTAGTTTGATCGATCTGTGATTACATCATCCAATCATCATTTATTACTCAATAAATAATGTATTTATTATTTATCTTAAATTATCATATTTTACTATTCACAAAAAAATTCAAGTATTTTAGATAATTATAAAAAACTCACACTAACCATTATCTAGGTGTATAATTAAAAAATGTACTCCACTTAATTAAAATAATTTTCTAAATATTAGAAATTTATTTTTTAAATAATGTTATCATTTACTCGAAAAATACGTATTTTAAATCTATAACTGATTTTAAATCAGTTTCAAAAATTAACCAAAACCTAAAAAAATTATCCTAAAATAAAAATAAAATAAAATATTGATTTTCAGGTACATTTTATGAAAATTATTTTCTTTTAAATAATTTTATTAATTACAAAATATTTTGGACTTACAAAAAAAACACTTAATTAATAATTTATAAAATATTCATTTACCTATATTATTAAATAATTATATGATACTTTCATTTATAAGGTGTTTATATTTTATTTATAATTTCATGGATGAGGATACTATTAAATATTATGATTTAATATTCATAAAGTTAGTATTACTATTATTATGTTCAAGTTACTATTTCATCAGTATGGGTTCCTTGATTGCTAGAAATACTTATTATTTAATTCATTATTCATGTGTAAATTTTATATTTCCTTTTATATGTGATATAAACTATATGAAATAAAAACTGGAATGAAAATTAATTTGATAGGGTTCTAGTTCATTACATTCAAAGGATGAATAACGATGCTTGGTATTTTGATTCTGTTTTGAAAGAGTCCTTGTTGAATCGTTTAAATAGTGTGCAAGTGTGTGGTTGTGTGAGAGCCTCTACATTCCACTTATATATTATTTTACAATCATGGGTTATTCATTATATATGTATCCATTTGGTGATAATGAAAGGGGCTTTTTCTCATATGGGATTTAATGGTGAAGGTGATATTTTCTAATATGGTTTTTATTGCTTGGGTGGGGTTTTTATCATTATCACCACATACTTTGTCTATGGAACCCAAGTTACTATGTGTGAAGTCTATATCATTGTATTAGTATATAGTTTCATTATTTTATTATACCCACTACTATGAAATAGTATTATATGATGTGTGCCTCCAATGAAGTCAGGTGTAAGCTAGTTAGATGGCTTGTGTACTTAGAGAAAATGACGGCTGTCCATTTTTCTATATTTGGTAACATATAAAATTATTTCATGATAATACCTATGGTATATCTGATAATACCTATTACATGGTTAGTTGTCATACATAGGTTATTCCTTTAACATCCCCTATATTTAATAGTGTGGAACCATTGACTATTTATTGGATTTTATTTATTCTTATTTACATGATTACATAAATCATTTTGTTTCACTTTTATATGTGTATTGTGGGAGTTTTATTTATAAATAATGTTTGTTTTGTTTTTATAAAAGGTAATTAACATGAAAAATTGGTTTTGGGGGGCATGATTTATTTATATATATTTTTCAAATTATTTATTTTCAATTAAGAAAAATGGTAGATAATTTTTTAAAAATAGTAATCGAATTTCATTGGAATTTATTTAGATTAGGTATGAAAAATAAATATACATATTTTATTTAAAACAAGAAAAAAATGAATTACCTCATTAAAACAATTTCATAAACTCTATAGTGGGATCTTATTGGGTTTAGTTTATCTCACACTCTACATTCACTATTTGATGTATTCAACTCATGGATTCTTTTCAGGTGCCCATGGTTTTAAAAATATTTTTGTTGGGAGAGTGTTATTCTTTGGATTAATTGGTTGGAATGTGGAGGGTGAGTTAGGGTCACACACTAATTATTGTTTTCATCTAGGTTTGAATATTTCTTTTCAGGATTACACTATTTAACATTTGGCATCCATTTTTTATTCGGTTAATTTTATATGTCCTATGTTTTTAACATTTATTATTCATTTTATTTAGTTTATTTGATTATTGTATAATTTTTAATACTATTTTAGGTTTTTATATACATATAGAGGGTAAAATAAATCTCATTATATTTTCTACTAATATCATTAAATTTGTCACTAGCATAGGGATATCCGAAATGTGCCTTGAGACTTTCCACAGTTTAGTCTGAGTTCCCATTTTAGGTGTGCCCTCGGTTTGTTCATGGTAGAAAACACTTTCCCCTAACATAATATACATTATATCATGTGATTTTTAATATTATTTATTCTTTCAAAACAAAATCTAATTTAATGAACATATCATATTATTATAAAAATATACTTCTCAATAAAAATACAATTTTCTAAAGAAACCTTCATCAATTTTAGATTATTGAAAATCATCAAAGGATATCTAAAATATCCTCCAATAATGAATCCCCATTATGTTCTCAACATATTCCAAAAACAAAACATGTGATAAAAAATCCCCCTTTTTTATTTTTTGTAAACCATGTAACATAAATCTATTTCAAACTCAATATATATATAAATGAAGCATAATTCCAAAATTCTAATCCAGTATGAGTAAAATTGATATTGAAAATGTGAACATTGAATGATAAAATCATTATTTCCATAAAAAAGTTACTTTTATTCATATTTTCTCTTATCATTATTTACATGATATAAATTACAAATAATAAACTTTTTATACTAATAGATACCATTTCACTGATACCAATTAAGAAAAATATTGTAATAAATACTTCTTTATCTCACAAATTTTTTCATTAATCATATTTATAACAAATTCATGCAACAAAACTCACCAAAACAATTTTAAACGTTCACAAATCACATACCTCTATGCTGACCACAATGTTTTCCCCTTTGAATAACTCTAAGCATATTCTTCTCTAAAATAAATATCTCAATCGAAATTGGAAAAACATATATCAAGGGATTGCACAGATACTATAATTTTCATCCAAATTTTTAGACATATAAAATGTTGATACATTAAGGATTCCAATATAAGGAGTATTATATTGTATATTTTCTCCAAATTTGATTAAAATTATCCAAAGAATAATATAATTCAGGGGATGTAATACCATACATTATCCTTGAGGTAAATATGTTTAAACTCTAATAATAAACCTCAATCATTTAGATTAATTCTTTGGAAATGGTTTTCTGAAAACATAAATATAATCTCCTTTGATGAAATCAATTCCATCTTCATCAAATTCATATTCATAAGCATGTTTATAGAGTGATATTTTAATTCGGTATACTTTGATCATGAATGTCAAACATTTTTAGACGATAAATTAATATCACTTCAAATATAATAGCTGAAAACTAATAGAAATTTCACTTCTACCATGAGATCATTAAACTGATCCCTCATTAACATCAACTGGTTTGCAGCTCTAGTTATATCTAAAAATTATATTTGGAAAATGATCAAGGTTATAGAAATTTTTTTGTTTAATACACACAAACCATTATCCCAAAAATTAAACTAAAAAAATATATACTTTCTATCATATATTTTTACATATTAGTATATATATGCATATCCAATGAAATAAATATTTCTAGTACTATAAAAATTCTATCCATAATATATTATTCCTTTAACATATTTAAGAACCATATTTCTATTTGCAAAATGGTACACATTTGGTGTTCATTGATACCAAGAAAATAAATTAATAGAATAAAAAATATCTCTTCCTTGAGTTATCAAGTATTAAAAACATTTAATATGATTCTAAAATTCACATTGGTAAACTTAATTATCATTATCATTCTTTAATAGTTTAGTTCCTTCGGTAATTGATTTATAAATTATCTTTCAATCCTCCATTCCAAATATATTTATAAGTTCTTGAGTATACTTCTCTTGAGAAATTAAAATTTGATATTATTCATGGTAAATTTATAAACCTAAAAAGTTTCTAATTTATCTAAGAATGAAAATTTTTAAAATCATTCACACCTTTCAAAAACAAATCCCCATTGGATCCTTTTTCAATAAAAAATAGATATATCATATACATTGACAATAAAAATGAGTGATACCTCTTTTTCATCATTAATTTAATTAGTTTTGTCCACTATTTTATTCTCAAATATAAAATTATTTAGAAAAGATTGTGTGTTGTAATTCCATGTTATTGGTAATTTATTAACCCATATAGATCTTTATTTAGCTTAAAAAATAACAATCTTCCTATCCAAGCCATAAACTTTTATATTTTTCAATATAATATTCCTCTTTCATTTTTCTTTTGTGGAAGGAAAAATGACATCCGTTTAGAAAATTCTGTATTACCATAGTGTTATAATAGAAAGATATGGATTTTGTTTCCTCTATTCTAGAAACTTATGTGAAGCTCTCATTAAAATAAATTTCTTATACATAAAGTAACCCTCACACATAAGTTTTCCTGGTTTTTATCAACTTGTCCTATTTCATTCACTTGATTCAAAAAAAACATACATTGTTTTGATAAAATTATTGTTTTTAAGATAATGTAACGACTCTAAAATTTAATTCTTATATAGATAATATAATTCGCCATTCATCGCATCAACCAACTCTTGATTCATTAATTATTCATTCATACATCCAGAATAAAAATGTGATAAAATGTGATGTATAAGTTGATATCATCGAAGTCATTCTCATTTGAACTTATTGTACTTATTCTACTATGAAATTATATACCTCTATATTAATTAAAAATATTGGATGATATGATTGAGCATTCTCCCCATCACATAAATTATATGAATAATGTTAATCATCCAGCATATCCTTTGAATTTTTATCATTTTCATAAAGTTTATCATTATTTTTAAAAAATAATCATCATTGTCACTTTTTGAACTTTTTCTTCATGTATATTTTATTTTCATGAATTTTCCAATAGATTTAATTTATAAGTACTAATAATATTCCCTATAAATGTATTGTAAAAAATAGTATCCTATATCATTAATTACTAAATAATGGAATATATCATACACTCAACTCTTCTCAAATTTCCCAACATTTTCTCCTTTTACCTTGATTATAGATATAATACTAAATACCATAAAAATATTTCAAACATGGGGACCTCATATAACACTTCTCATATGGTCAAATATCATAATTTGATAAGTTAAAATATCCATTATTAAAATAAAATATTGCCAAAATTTCCAGCCGCTAGAAACTTTTTCAAGTATCATACTCTATCAATACAGTTTGATACATATTCCAAAAATAAATATTCATACTATAAAAAACACAATTTTTTGTTTTATATGGTGTAATAATTTTATGGTGGACACTTTGTTTCTCAATAATGTATTTAAAAATTTAATTATTATACGCAACACAATTTTCAATTCTAATATTCTTAAAGGAGAAACCTCCATCATTTTCGTCACTTATTATGAAACTAATGAACATTATTAGAGAATCAAATTTATTCTTATAAAAGACAATTTCATAATTAATATTGATATCAATAATAAAGAAAATAAAATTCATAATTTTGTTATTTATTTCTTTTTTATAGGAAATCAAATTCTGAATGCATAAGCTCTAATGAGTTGACTGAATCTATACGTTCTTGTGTGTGAAGTTGATAATCATTAAAACTATATATATAGTCAACATCAAATTACTTTCACTTTTAATCATATATATGTCACATAAAATATCTATTCAAGTGATATCACTCATGTTATTTTGGTTGAGATGGAAAAGACATCATTTCAATATATGATTTTCTTCCTTCACATTTTAATAATCTTAATTTCCAACATCACTATCCTAAAAAAATTCCCACTTGATCATTTTTTCATTTTGAGCAAACAACATTGTTTTAAATTAATTACCAAGACCCATATTTTCAATAAAAAATCTATTCACTGCCTTAATCACAATTTTGGGATATACTTAATAGATTTTTCATTAGTACCTCACCTTTTAAAGACTTCTTAAACATCAGTTTCTCTTTTCAACTTACTATTTATCCAAAACTCTTATCTTTAAGTGAACAATCATTTATAATGGTCACCAATTCTTTCCTATTAGTTCTCCTAAAAATTAAATATTTTTACATCACATATCATGAGTAAATAACATCAACTATCCAAAATCATTTTATTCCCCTATTAATTATTTATTTGAAACTTCAACATCAAAAGATTTTACATTGTATTTTTCCTTAAACATAGAATAATTTGGATTACTATAATTAAAATTTAATTAGGTCGGTATGATGGTGTTTTAATATTAATAAAATTGACCATGTTGGTGACATATTACATATACATCTATCTTTTGAAATTTATTTTGAATTTTCATGTTCCAATTTTGATAAATTTTCACATGGATTTAATTATTTTTATCTTGATAACTTCCATTAAATTGATCCTTATAAATTTTATATATTTTTAAAATAATTAATAATTCACCCAAAAATATCACCTTTTGATGCCAAATACTATTATGTTCCAAAAGAATCTTTAAAAATCATACATACTTGTTAGAATTGATTTTTCCCAACTATTGATACATTCAGTTCGTACTTATTTGAGTCATTAATCTTAGATAATTTATTGTGAACCGAATTTATTGTAGACTCTCAGAACCATCATCATAATTCTAGAATTAATTTTTCATTTTTTAAATCTTTATTTATAGTAGATTTCTTTTAATTCAATACTCTTATACGTTTCAGATTTCAGAGAATCATTTTTTTGTGCAACAAACATTTATTACTCCATCATTTATTTGATTTTATAAATACATAGACATTTATGAAATAATTATCACCCATTAAATATGATTTTGATATTTTTCTTGAGATTTATATCACTATGGACCTTCAAAATATTTCATAACCATCTTCATTAATTTTCTCTAACAACTTGAGTAGAATTATGAAATCTGGATTTATCCATGTCTAATATTTCTCACCACTGATCAAACGTAATTAGATTATTTCTAGATATTTCACAATTATTTCAAATCTGTCCTCAATATATAATTATAAAAATAATTCTCCTATAATAAATATCTTTAATTCATCAATCTCTTTCAAAAACCATGATTTTTATTCAATTTTAATTGTTTCTTTTTTTAGATTTATTTTAACTCTTCAAATTTATGATCACCTTTTTGATATTTCATATATTGAAAAGATTTTCATTGATTTCTCACTTTAGTATAAACATAATTTTTATTTCTACATCACTTCCAACTATTTTAATTTAATCCCTCGAGAACACACCATCATTCTCTTTAAATGTGTTTTTATTTTTTATCAATATCACTATATGTTTTAAATTCATCATTAGTATTAAAAATATCATCTCTATAAAATGTAGATCGTTGGTATCTCTTAGAGTATTTAGATAAGTTATTTCTCATTAATTTTTATGAAAAAATTATTTCAATATATTTATTTATATTTATTTTTAGAGACTCCTAGGGCCTCATCATTATCATCTATAGTGGCTTCTACTTATACAAATTTGGACAATTTTCTATGAAATATCAAATATATTATCACTTGAAACACTTGATTGGAATTTTTCACCTAATTAATTTATTTAAAATTCCCTCACTTTTAAAGACATCTGAAATGATTTTTTAAAAGTCTCTTAATAATTTGTATCATCATCATAATCCAAAGTTTGATAATCATCTTTAAAAGATTTGTTATTATATTTATCATATCTTGATTATATAAAGAGAAATTTATTTCATCGTTCGAATTATTATTGAAAAAACATTCCTTTTATATATATATATGAAATAAGGATTCAATGTTATTATTAAAAATTAAGAGTTATTTTTTCTTGGTAATCACGTTCTATTACTTTTTCATCAAATATGTGTGTAAAAATGAACAAAATCTTGTCACAAATTGTAGTATCATCTATCTCCTCACTAAAAGCTCAAATATTGATAAAAATATCATTAACTTTCATAGAAAGGTAATTTGCAATTTCATACTCAATAATAATAAGGTATTAATCAATTAAAATATAAACATATTTTTATCTTACTTTACTTTTTTATATCCTTCACATATATTTTATATCTTATAATATATTCCCTTTATTGCCTTAATATATTTTACCTTCAAAAACTCTTTCTATGAAAATGATAATAGAGTAATATTATATGAACAACCATCCCTATATATATTCATCCCACCAGTAGATCTCATAGAAAGACCATAAACATGAGAAAAAATCATAAATTTTATACTCTGATACATCTAATATTATTAGCAATAATTAAAAAATTATTTCTCACTACATAATATAATGATTATTCCTATTTAAGATAGGAATTCTTATAAAGTTCACTAAATTTTGATTATCCATTATATACAATATAAATTTTATTAATGAATCCTTATAAATAGATAAAAATATTAAACTCCAACATATTTATAGTATATCATTGATGAAGAAATTAGGGTTATAACACCACCTATAAAATAATCATGATCATGAGGAAATCACTCAGAGGTGTTGAATTGGTGATTTAAATTACTTTTTTTATGTTTCTTCTTAAAGAAAACTATTCCAAATTTTAATGTGACAATTATTATCACAATTGGAATTAGATGCACAGAATAATATATATTATAGATATAATGCCCCAGCATTAAACATTACTTAATCATTAATTAAATGAATAATTCACATAGAGGATCTTTTCAGGTTTAGAGTTTTAGAGAATTAGGTCATAACTATTACATCTCAAAAGATTACATAGTAGACACTTCTACTAAGTTTATATAAAATAAAAAAACACTTAAAAATAAACATGTCTAGTTCCATGTTTTAGATCGAATGTCCTTCCTTGATCCCATCCTTGACCCTATTCATCTTTAAGTCATGTGTAAAACATTTCAAAAACTTGGGATGAGCATAAAAGGCCCAGTAAAGGATACACAAAGAAGGAAAACTTCTAGTTTTTCAAAACAACAAGTAAACCATGAGTACAATACCAAAGTAATAATTTTCACCTTTATGAAGTAGTAAAAACTCTTCAATAAATAAAAGACCATTACTTACACTTTTGTAACCGAAATATTACCATAAAACCCATATAAAGAACACATAACATATAAAGGTGACTTGGGACATAAACATACTTAAATGGAATAACCATATGGTCGACTTCCACAAATACTTAATGGAATAGCCATATGGACAACTTCCATACCCAATGCAATGGAGGTTATATTGTAACCACCCATCCTGGTATTCATGGCACCACCTGTCATATGGTTTATCATGTAACCACCTGTCAAATTTCTAAGTACAATTATAAAACCATAAGACATAAAACAAAAATAATGGAAGCAAAACATTTCCACACATTGATCACAATATACCACATAAATATGTTGACATAACAAATCCATTATAAAAACCATTTTCGATACCAAAATACATAACAGAGTATATGGTATTTATTTTATTTTAAAAACATTACGGCTTGTTGAGGAAGCCAAAGACCAAATAATACTCATGGCGGCGGAAAATGTCATTGTCACCGCGTACGTTAAAAGAAACATTCCTTTTTATCATTTGTAAAATGCTTCGGAGAAAAAGATTCCTTTTGTATAAAATTAAAAGTCAAATAGGTTTATACAATGTATAAACGAAAGTCTTGTATAAGAACAATATATGCCTCAATGAAAGGAGATTGATATAAAGTCCCTTACAAAGACGATATCCTTGGATTAAGGATTAATCAATTACATAATTATGTGTGAAAAATGAATACACCAAATATATGTGGATATTAAGTGTAAAACAATCAGAGGTTATTCGCATATATTCATAGAACGACATATTCAAGGAGTACAAGTTTATCCCAAATAATCAAAATTGGGTTAAGAAGTTCCCTTGCAAAAATTCTAAAGCCTAACTATGTCACATCAAAATTCATAAAAAGAGTTGATGAGAGAGAAAATGGTATCTCATCACTTGCACATAAAATTTACATCAATAAGTATATATAAAAAAATATCCCAACATAACAATATATAAATTTAAAGACCCTATAAAAATAAGTCTTTTAAAAAGAGGAGGGTGAAAGGTTCCCTTACCGACTTGGATATCTTACGAAACATACACCCCATGAAATAAGGACAATAAAACATTGATGTAAATAATCATAAACAAATTTATATTACACAAATCATAGAATAATGGTAATTACATACACCACTCAACGAAATTTGTGGAAAATGTAGCATAAATCTCACGGGAATAAAAGTGAGATGAAAAATCCCTTACGAAAACTCAGCAGCCTAACGGTCCCACATAAAACATCCAAAAATGGATTGATGAGATCAAATAGGATCTCTCATCGTATTAAAATAAAATTTACAGAAATAGGAATATAAAATAACATCCCCCAACATAACAAAGATGAGCTTAAAAGATGTGACATAAATGAGATTACTTAAAAAGAGAGACATTGGATCTCTTAAGAAAATTCGACAGCCTAACGATGCCACTCAAAACTTCCAAAAATGGATTTATGAGAGAAAATAGGGTCTCTCATCATATTAACATAAAAATTATAGTAAGAGTGGTATAAAATAACATCCCAATCATAAGAAAGATGGGCTTAAAAGGAATGACATAAAAGACTGTACTTAAAAATAACGAGAGGGGTAGGATCCCTTACCTCAAGTCCGACTTGCCTTGTTTGTTTCTTTATATTCTTGAATAAAAAACTTTGGTCAATTAATAATTACTTGAGGACATCATTTAAATATTATTATTCAGTTCATATCACATATTATAATGTTATAATAATTGTTTAATAATGATAGTTCATATTAGACGTTTTTGCCGATGTTTGGTACATTAGTAAAAAAAATGAACTTGTTTAAAAATGATTTCCCATGTAGTTATAAGTAAATAATTTCCAGAATATTTTTAATGATTAAAATATAATATATATCCAGTAAATATTTATTTTATACTATTCCAAACATATGGAGATAACAAATGAGAAGCACCGTTCATGGAGACAGTAGGTCGTACGTATCCATGAACACTGCATTCATTTTTTTGTCAAATTAATGGAATTAAACATAAATGAGATATATATATATATATATATATTATAATTTAAGTATAATATATATGTTATATAGGTCACAAACGTTCAATTAATTTCATTCTTTATACATTCCTCGTATTGCATGGACGAGTCACATCACTTGAGGGGGCGGTAGTCCACACTTCCTCGTAAGAAATTATCACATTTGAACAACATGAAAAGAATAAAGTTATGTTTTAATTATAAAATACTAAATCATATAGTAAATATAAATACCATATATATCATATATAAAATACAGTGACATTATAATGGCCACCATTAAAGGTGTTAAAAGAATATTGAACAATCATCGTTTCGTGAGGCATAAAATTGCAAACCACAGAAATAGAATGTTCTTTAACCATTAAATGATGGTGTGTATAGGTGTAGCTCTAATACTTCTCATAAAAACATCCTATTATATTTAAGATACTATTGTTGTTACCAAATAATGTAATAAAAAGAGTTTAGGGGGTTGGAGAAGAAAAATAAAACATAAGAACACAAGAGAAGACACTACCTTTAAATCGAGTAAAACTTATTGATTTGAGCTCAAAGGCTACCTTGAAAAGACTTCTGCCCAAAGTGAGTCTTCTAAGAGTAATAGAGGGATGTGAGTGACAAAATGGTCAGGGGTTGGCCGAGCCAAAGGCTTGAGATGTGTGGGTATGGTGGTAGAGGTGGGGGCCTTTTATAAGAGGAGAGGAGGGGCACTCTTGGAAGGTTATAACATTTTACTTTATTATAAAATCATTTTCGGATTTTAAAGTTACCAAAATTATATATTTCTAGGATAAGGTGATAAGAGTTCAAAATACATCCATCCAATAGGTTTTTGACAAGTGTATGTCTTGGATTTTAAATTATTATTTCATTTTATTTAAATCATAAAATAATGAGGTAATCACTACATCATCATGGTGTCATAAATAATTTAATTTATTTAATGTCTAAAAATAATAAAAAAAATATAATGATTTTGGAAATATTATTATTTTTCTAATTAATATTTATAGTAAAAAAATATGACTTTTATAACCCCATTTAAATTTTTTTTTAGTAAAACCACACATGTTTGTGACATTTTTATTTTAACATTAAATAAAACGTTTTAAATGTTATTTTCCTACCAAAGTGACTACATGGGGTCCCCAAGTTGACCCATGGATTTTCTTGGTCGGCCATGACACATCCAATTTGGGTAGGATATGTTTCAAAGAAATTTCATATTATTAAAACATTATTTTTACCTTAAATTTCACTAATTACCTCTAATCGCGATTAAAAACTTAAAAGTTACTATTCAACAAAAAATTATGTTAATCCCATTGAACTAAATTTTACATAATAATGAAAATAATGTATGTTGGATTTTTGAAATTCAAAACACAGAGGTGGTAAAATTTCATTTAAATGAAAAATCAGTTTTTTAAGTACCACTTAGTGGTTTCACTATTCATCAAAAATTATTGTTTTTCAGAAAAATACCAAAAATACACCCTAAGCTATATTTGATATTCAGAATTAAAAATTGATGTCTATTTTAAAAAACTCAAAATAAATAAGTTACATTAATTAATTTAATAATTAATTCCCGCTGATAGAACAAGTAGCGTGTTTTTATGAAACAATATATATCAAAAGATTGACACAAGTTTAAGCCCAATTTCAAAGTGAAATTAATTCCAATAACCACTATTGGATTAAATGGTAAAAATATATTCTAATTTCAATTTAAAACCAATTAAAATGATAATCTGATAATATAAATAAATTATATTAAAAAGAGTTTTTGAATTAAAAAACAACATTTTTCACTATTCATTAAAAAATGGAATTTATCTGAAAAATACCAAAAATTTACACAAAGTAAATTTTGATGTCCTGATTCAAAAGAAGAATTTTATTTTGTCAAATAAAACATATAGAATTGTCTATAGTATCTTTAAAAGGGGTTCTCCATCAAAAGGCGGTTAATCGACGTTTTAAAGAATATTAGAAGATTTATGCTTAAAATTAGATTCATTTGAATTTTTAATCCTCTAACATTTATTATAAAAAGTAAAATATTTGACAAACATATATAATCATTTTGTAGTTATTTCTGTTCATTCCTATCATTACAACATCTAGGTGTTAACTACTGTTTAAAATAAAAATATTTTATTATTAGAGTGGAACGTAAGATTTCAAAGGAACTAATTGTTGCTTATTGGGTAAGCTATCAAGCATAGCGTTCCATTTAAAATAATATTAATATTTTATTCACAAATATTGATAAATATAAAAATGTCATATTCTTTATTTACGTGGGGTGTTACATCCTTCCCCCGTTTTGGGAATTGCGTCCTCGCAATTTTAAAATTGGGCTTAGAAACTTCATTGAAAGCCCTTAATCAAAAAAAGAGTAAAATAAACTATCACTTTAAAAGAAAGATAGGTAAGTACAAAGGTCACCCAAGTTAACCCATACTAGGATTCCATGTATGAAAACATGGATATGGAAGAAAAAAACAAAGGTTCATGTTCTGAAGGAGTGTGATAAAAATCATGTTTAGGAGAAATTTAACCACCAGAAAATCACAAACTTGTGATGGGTTAAATGGTATTGGATTCCCCAATAGGAAAAGATAATGGAAAACATTTTTTTTAGTTACTTTTAATTGAGGAATTTATTTTTGAGCTTAACTAAAACATAAGGAAACATACTTACTTGTCATGTTAACTTTCAACTTTTACTAGATTTCTTACACGAGAACATATTTTCTCCAAAAGATGAGTATTTAGGATGACTTGTTTACATTAAGAGAGATATAACAAACTTCTAGAGAATCACCTAATCCAAAAAAGAGAACTGTATACTTCCCATGTCTTTAGACCTTAACCAAACCTAAAACCAAAATGGTTAGTTTGAGATCAGATAATACCCAAAAAGGATAATCCTTTAAAAAAAGGAAATCTATTCATAATCTAAAAAATTTGTCCAACAAGACCCAAAGTTCAACGAAGACCAAAAGTAAACCAAACTAGGACTTAAACCCAAATATTTGAAGGATTTAATCACATAGTCTTCCAAGTTAAATCGTAACATTTATCTCCAAACAACATAAGTTGCTCTAAAAGTCCCATATTGAAAATTAATTAACCTAATCACATATCCTCCATGATAGGTTAATAATTTCTATAGAAAACCCAAAAACAACTTACTCTTAATTCATAAAATCATCTAACTAAAAAGAATTAGTCATAATAACCAGGGACTTCACGTAGTCCAGTGGTTGGCAATAAATACTTGTCACACTTTGGTAGTGGGTTTGATTCATGCAGCTTTGTCCGACGCGACGGGTTGTCACACGGTTTGCGTGTTGCCCTTTTTATAAAACTCCAAAAATAACCCAAACATATTTTAACCTCAATAGTTTCATTGTACCTCTCATTTTCATCCAAATTCATTACAATCTCAACATCTTAATTATTGAAGTCTTATTTTACCACTATAAAATAATATGATTCCCAAAATGAATAACAGCATACCTTGATCATGGCGTCCACTCGGTTTCATCGTCATCTTGTTCACATAGGTAGAAGTCCAATGCATTAGAACAATGATTTATAGATCATTCAAAATCATTTGCTTCCTCGAACCAAATACACCTTGTACAACATGTTTCATATGGGTGTTCATAAAAAAATAGTTTTGGAAATTAATCATGTATGACATATAATTCCAAAAAATCTGATAAAACATGATTTTTATAAAATAGTCAGAAAACATTTGAGTTGAAACTTTCTATTATTGGTCTTTTTAAAATACCATAAGTATGTGCTGAGAGAATATATTTTAAAAGCAAATATAATTAGGTTGCGCAAGGTTCTCCTTCCTCAACACCATTTTTAAAATCATAATATGCTTCAAATTCTTGTGATAAGGTAAAATATTTGAAAATACCTTGATAATATTTACCTTTCTTGAAAATATGAGAATATTGTGAAATAGTATTTTCCTAAATACAACCCATGATCCACGATGATAACGTGGTATAGTGGAGGTGTTGGATATCTCGAACAACTACTTTCAAGTGAGTTGTATGCTAGAAAATGTTTCACAATCATCCGAAAATGAATTTGCAATAATTATTGCAAGCATGTCATCAGGAAGAGATAGGTATATTTTTTGAGATCCTCTTATTTCCAATCGTAACTAACGTTACATGACCTGAAAAAATTAATAAAACAAGGATTTAACTGAAATAATAGATATAGGGACTAACCATGTGTCTAACAAAAACTCTTAATCCCTAAAGTAGTCTAAACCGACCATTGATACCAACTATAAGGCCACAGCCTTAAACATTACTTAATCATGAATTAAATGAATAATTCACATAAAAGATCTTTTTAGGTTTAGTGTTTTAGAGAATTAGGTCATAACTATTACATCTCAAAAGATTACATAGTAGACACTTCTACTATGTTTCCATAAAATAAAAAAATCACTTAAAAAAGAAACATGTCTAGTTCCATGTTTTAGAAAGAATGTTTTTACATGATCCCATACTTGACCCTATTCATCTTTAAGTCATGTGGAAAACATTTCAAAAACATGGGATTAGTACAAAAAGCCGAGTAAAGGATACACAAAGAAGGAAAACTGTTAGTTTTTCAAAACAACAAGTAAACCATGAGTACCTTACCAAAGTAATACTTTTCACCATTATGAAGTAGTAAAAACTCTTCACTGAATAAAAGAAAATTTCTTAACCTTTTGTAACCAAAGTATTACCATAAACCCCATATAAAGAACACATAACATATAAAGGTAACTTGGGACATAAACATACTAAAATGGAATAACCATATGGTCAACTTCCACACATACTTAATGGAATAGCCATACGACCGACTTCCATACCCAACGCATTGGAGGTTATAACGTAACCACCCGTCCAAGTATTCACGACACCACCTATCATATGGTTTATCACGTAACCACCCGTAAAATGTCCAAGTACCATTATAAAATCATAAGTCATTAAACAAATATAATGTAAACAAAACATTTCAACACTTTGATCACAATATACCACTTAAATATATTGACATAAAAAATCCATTATAAAAAACATTTTCAGTGCCAAAATACATAAAAGAGTATATGGTATTTATTTCATTTTAAAAATATTACAGCTTGTTGAGGAAGCCAAAGACCAAATAATACACGCGGTGGCGGAAAAGGTCGTTGTCACCGTGTACGTTAAAAGAAACATTCCATTTTTTCGTTTATAAAATGCTTCATAGAAAAAGATATCTTTTGTATAAAATTAAAATTCAAAGTGGTTTATACACCATATAAAACAATGTCTGGTATTATAACAATATATGCCTCAATGAAAGGAGATTGAGATGAATTCCCTTACAAAGATGATATCCTTGGATTAAGGATAAATGAATTACATAATTATGTGTGGCAAACGAATACACCAAATATAAGTGGATATTAAGTGTAAAACAATTAGAGGTAATTCACACATATTCATAGAATGACATATTCAAGGAGTACAAGTTTGTCCCAAAGAATCAAAATTGTGTTAAGAAGTTTCCTTGCAAAAATTCGACAGCCTAACGGTGTCACTTCAAAATTCATAAAAAGAGTTGATGAGAGAGAAAATGGTATCTCATCACTTGGACATAAAATTTACATCAATAAGGATATAGAAGAACATTTCCCAAAATAACAATATGTAAATTAAAAGACCCAACAAAAAGAATAATTTTAAAAAGAGGAGGGTGAAACGTTCCCTTACCGACTTGGGTATCTTACGAAACATACACCCCATGAAAGATGGAAAATACAACATTGATGTAAATACTCATAAACAAAAGTATATTACACAAAGAGTAGAATAATGGGCAGTACATATACCACTAAAAGAAAATTTTGGCAAATGTAGCATAAATCTCACGGGAATAAAAGTGAGATGAAAAATCCCCTATGAAAAGTCGGCAGCCTAACAGTGCCACTTAAAACATCCAAAAATGGATTGATGAGGTCAAATAGGGTCTCTCCTCATATTAACATAAAATTTAAAGCAATATTAATATAAAATAACATCCCCCAACATAACAAAGATGAGCATAAAATAAGTGACATAAAGGAGAGTAATTAAAAAGAGAGAGATTGGATCTCTTATGAAAATTCGGCAGCTTAACTGCGCCACTCAAAACTTCCAAAAATGGATTGATGAGAGAAAATAGGGTCTCTAGTCATATGAAAATAAAAATTACAGTAATAGTAATATAAAATAATATCCCAATCATAAAAAATATGTGCTTAAAATGATTGACATAAATGAGTGTACTTAAAAAGAAAGAGAGGGGTAGGATCTATTACCTCAAGTCCGACTTGTCTTGTTCTTTTCTTTATATTCCGGAATAATAAACTTTGGTCAATTTATAATTTCTTAAGGAACACCTTTAATGATTATTATTCAGTTCATATCACATATTATAATTTTATAATAATTGTTTAATAATGTTAGTTCATATCAGATGTTTTTGTCGATGTTTGGTACATTAGTAAAAAATAAAATTGTTTGAAAATGATTGCCCATGTAGTTATAATTAAATAATTTCCAGAATAGTATTAATGATTAAAATATCATATATATCCATTACTTATTAATTTTATACTATTCCATAACATTTGGAGATAACAAATGAAAAACACCGTTCATGGAGACAATAGGTCGTACGTACGCATGAATGTTACTTTCATTTTTTTCATATTAATGGAATTAATAATAAATGAGATATATATATATATATATTATAATTCCAGTATAATATATATGTTATATAGGTCACATATGTTCATTAATTTTATTTTTTTCATAAATTACATGTATTGCATGAACGAGTCACATCACTTGAGGGGGCGGTTGTCCACACTTACTCAAATGAAATTATCGCATTTGCACAACATGAAAAGAATAAAGGTATGTTTTAAATATAAAATACAAAATAATATAGTAAAAATAAATACCATATATATCATATATAAAATACAATGACATCATAATGTCCACCTTTAAATTAGTTAAAAGAATATTGAACAATCATCGTTTCGTGAGGCAGAAAATCGCCAACTACAGAAACAGTATGTTCTATAACCATTAGGTGAAGGTGTGTGTAGGTGTAGATATAATAATTCTCATAACAACATCCTAGTATATTTATTATACTGTTTTTGTTACAAAATAAAGGAATAAAAAGAGTTTAGGGAGTTGGAGAAGAAAAATAATACACAAGAACACAAGAGAAGACACTACCTTTAAATCAGGTAACTCTTTTTTATTTCAGCTCAATGGCTTCCTTGGAAAGACTTATGCTAAAAGTGAGGCTTCTAGGAGTAAGAGAGGGATGTGTAGAGACAAAATGGGAAGGGGTTGGCTGAGCCAAATGCTTGAGTGGTGTGGGTAAGGTGGTAGAGGTGGGGGGTCTTTTATAAGAGGAGAGGAGGGGCACTCATGCAATGTTATAAACTTTTACTTTATTATAAAATGATTTTCAGATTTAAAAGGTCTCAAAATTATATATTTCGATGATAAGGTGATACTATTTCTAAATACATCCATACAATAGGTTTTTGACAAGTGTAGGTCTTATATTTTACATTATCTTTTCATTTTATTTAAATCGTTAAATAATGAGGTAATCACTGCATCATCATGGTGTGATAAATAATTTAATTCATTTAATGTCTAAAAATTATAAAATAAATGTCATCATGTAGGAGATATTTTTATATTTCAAATGAATATTTATATTCAAAAATATGACTTGTATAACCCCATTTAAAAATTGTTTTAGTAAAACAACACATGTTTGTGACATTTTTATTTTCACATTAAATAAAAAGTTTTTAAATGTCATTTTCCTACCAAAGTGACACCATGGGGTCCCCAAGTAGACCCAAGGATTTTCATGGTCTTCCATGACACATCCAATAAGGTTAGGACATGTGTCAAGGTCATTTCATATTATTAAAACATTATTTTTACCTTAAATTACACTAATTTCCACTAATCACGATTAAAAACATAAAACATACTATTCACAAAAAAATTATTTTAATCCCACTGAACCACATTTTACTTTCTAATGAAAACGTGTATGTCGGATTTTTGAAATTCAAAACACAGAGGTGGTAAAATTTCATTTAAATAAAAAATCAGTTTTTTAAGTACCACTTAGTGGTTTCACTATTCATCAAAAATTGATGTTTTTCAGAAAAATACCAAAACTTCACCCTAAGATATATTTGATATTCTGAATTAAAAAATGATTTCTATTTTACTAAATTCAAAATGTATAAGTTACATTAATTAATTTAATAATTAATTCCCACTATCAGAACAAATAGCGTGTTTTTATGAAACAATATATATCAAAAGATTGACACTAGTTTAAGTCCAATTTTAAAGTGAAATTAATTCCAATGACCACTATTGGTTTAAATGGTAAAAATATATTCAAATTTCACTTTTAAACCAATTCAAAAGATAATATAATCATATAAATAAATTATATTAAAAAGAGGTTTTGAATTAAAATACAACATTTTTCACTACTCGTTAAAAAATGAACTATATCGGAAAAATACCAAAAATTTACACAAAGTAAATTTTGATGTCCTGATTCTAAAGAAGAATTTTATTTTGTCAAATAACACATATAAAATTTTCAAAAGTATATTTAAAAAGGGTTCTCTATCAAAAGGCGGTTAATCGTCCTTTTAAAGAATATTAGAAGATTTATGCTTAAAATTGGATTCATTTGCATTTTTAATCCTCTAACATTTTTGGAAAAAAGTAAAAATATTTTAAAAACATATATAATCACTTTTTAGTTAGATTTTTTCATTCCCATAATTACAATGGCTAGGTGTTAACTACCATTTAACATAAAATTATTTTATCGTTAGAGTGCAACGTAAGATTTCAAAGGAACTCATTGTTGCGTATTGGGTATGCCATCAAGAATAGTGTTCCCTTTAAAGTAATATTAATATTTTATTCACAAATTTTGATAAATAAAAAAATGTCATATTCTCTATTTACCTGGGGTGTTACAATAGAAGGATCACCTCTCAAATTGAGAAAGCTAATACTTATCATGATCTAAACTCTCCCAAGATCATATGGTCCACTAGAACTAACAAGTAAATTACAAAGGGAATGGTTTATACTTTAATAATATTACAATAATGTATTTCTACTATCTATAATGTTATCCCACATAAATAAAATGATATAAAATATTTTAAAAAAACGATAGTTTTGTTGAAGATAATACATCCAACATGTTATCATTGTTATGAAAATTATTATTATTATTCTAATACTTATGGAGAATAAATTGTATTCCTTTCAATCTTACATCATTTCATATTTGATAGTATCTCTCTATTTTTTTCTTTTTAAAACATTTTAACATATGTAATATTCTCACAGAACAGAATATATATATTACAATATTTTTAATTATTTTATTTGAAATTCAAAATTAAGATATATAACCATCTATAACTGATTTTAACTTCTTCTTGTTCTTCTTCTAGATATTTATTCATTACTATTCTTTTATTTAAACCATTGTTTCTACCCATGCTATTACTAGAATGAATATTTTCATAACAACTGTCTTCATGACATAGTCAAGTAATTAAAATCAGCTGAATCCACCTTCTACAACTTTCATATGGCTGCTAAATTTTCCTGGAATAACAAAAAATTTCCCATTTCCTGAATAAAAAACCATACTATAATACATGATGAATGAAATATATAATGACCCAAATGTTTCATATATGGATATTACATCTAAGTTGATGAATATTTATTACATAAATAATTTATCCATGATAAAATCCTATTGGTGTAGTATCATTAGAAACATGGAAATAGAAAAAACTAGATTATAATAGTTCTTTATATTATCCCATTTATATCCTCATAATTATCACCATTCATAAACATACCATACTTAAAAACGTTTTCACATACTATGAAATGAAACACAAGAAAGGTATAGATCTGATGCCAATTATGGGTAAATAAAAGGGATATCTATGATCATATAAGCATAACATGTGACAAAGGGTATGAAAAGATATGAATAATATTTAAAAAAAGTACCTAGAATATCATATATCATAAACTTATTTCATTTCATAAATCTTGGAAGATTATATGATATGAATCTTAATGGAATCAAAAAAACCTGAGCCATGAGAGAAAAATATAGGCATAATACATGTATTTGTGCCATACTTAGAATCATAGAATATCATGTTTTTAGTATTAAAGGGATATTCCTAAGACTATTATAGTGGATTTTTATCACTCCCCAAACAATCTTAGTAGTCATTGTTCAATACAATGATTATCATAATGGTAATTTTACTTACTAAATAGGGTTAACTCACCATTCCATTTATCTTTTCCTCATGGGATATAGATACTCATCTAGTTAATTGTATAGATATAAAGGTCCCACCCATAATATAATTAAAATCATACATCTGTGTGACATTAGATCATAAACCATTTATCAAATCCGAACCCATGAAATGAAATCGGTCTCATAAACCCTTAATCATAGAATACCCCGTGTAAAATAGAATTGGTTTAGTAATCATCATTCCATAATAATCATAAACTATAAAGAGAAAAAACAAGAATGGTATCCTTGGATCATATTCCTAGAAAACAAAAACAAAATTTTAATTTTTTTAGAAATTGAATCAAAATATCATTCAAACATTCCTAAGGAAAATAAAATTTCTATTTTTGAAATTACTTCTTCAAAATTTAAAACATAAAAAATATGTTGGAAAATATTTTCATATAAAATAACCATGGGAACATGTAAAGTGGGACTCAAAATATTGAATGGATAGACATCGGTAAATTCTATTCAAATCATTTACGTTAGAAAAAGATTCCTTCCACACTTTTTTTAGAAATGTCACAAAGTATATCATTTGGAAAATGAAAAGAATATTTCCTTCAACACATTTTTTAAAAATTAAAACATGGTTAAGAAGGAATATAAAAAATTATAGTATAATATTAAAAAAATTATTTCATTTTTTTAGAGAACATGGATATGGAAGATAATGGTCTTTCTATCAGAGAGAAAAATGAATTAAATTTTCCTTAAAAAAATGTTTTGAGTATCATGATTAAATACTATAAAGAAAATGAATGAAAAATATATATCTTAAATAAATTTCTATAGGAAAATAAATTTAATTATTATATTGGGAGATTTATAAAAATATTTATTCATCGATACTTAATCATAAACCATACAGATAGATAATGATATTGTCATATAAAACCTTTTATCTCTAGTACAGTTTCCATCATATATTTTCAAACATCCTATAAAATAAATATAGTTACATGATAAATTTTATAAAATAACCATACCCATATATATCATATCATGTTTGATTTAATTTTAACCATTTATCACCTCTTTATTAACAATTATTTACTAAAATCACTATTCTAAGTGATAATCACTTCGTATTTCCTATATGTTTTGGTTTTTTAGTTTCAGACCTTATACATTTATCATTGTTTATTAATTCCATAATTTCAATCATTGTATAAATATAATTAAAATTCATTATATATAAATATATATTTATATTTATATGTATTTATTTATATTCATCCATTAAAGTCAGACAGAGGAAAATGAATTATACAGTTTATGGAGATTCTAAGTCGTACGTACAAATGAATGTTGACTCCATTTTATAAATAATGGAACAAAAGAAAGGTAAATTTCAATTAAAATTTAAAATATCACTATTATAATATATATATATATATATCATATTTACTTATACAATTAATATTAATTACAATCCATGTAAAATATAAATGAAAAACTAATCACTTTTCTTCATGAAGATGGTGCTCCACACTTATGCTCGAGCGACGATATCATCAAGACAAATGATTTGATAGTAATAAGGTATTAAGACTATTATAATTAAAAATGTATAATATTTTCATAAATATAATATATAAATATTAAACCCATCATAATAAACATCCATAAAATATGGCCATGAAAAATGAATTAGATCCCTACGTTGAGAAGGTAAGATGTATTTACGCATGAGCAATAATATCACTTCTCATTTGATGGGAGAGAGGGTTTATAGTGGTGTTTTTATAATAATAACAATAACAATATATTATATTTATTGATATGAATTTTTTATTTTATGAATAATATATCATATTTATATTATGTAGAACAAAAAAATTAAATGAAGGTGGGCGATTAAGGAAATTGCCACTTCATTAGAATAACTCTATTATATCTCCTCTAAAGGGATATTGGTTTGGTATTTTGGGAATAAAAAAATATCTAGGATGTGTATATGAAAGTTTATAAGATAAATGATCCCATATTGGTTGAGATAGAAATCTCAAAGTGGTGTATAGAAGAGAAAGAAGGGTTCACTTTTGTAATCGAGGGGAGGACCACCCTTTGAATATCTTTAAATATTAAATTAATAAAAATTAAAATTGATTTATAAATGGATTTAAATATAGAATATTCAAATATAAGTTGATTATATGTCAAAATAATTCCATCTAATAAAAATTTGACTTGTTTCGGTAACATTTTGACTCTTATCTTTTTGTTTTATCCCGTCGTTTACCCTTTTAACAATTACAATAATATTATAGTTTTATACCAACAACATGCTAATAATGTTATTATAAAAAAAATCAAACTGGAAATTTATCATGTTTTATGTTTAAAATAATATCACATCAATTTTTATGAATCTAATATTTTTATGAATTTTTTAATTTTAATGAAATATTATTTATTATAAATTATAATTTCAGTCATTTTTAACAACATTTATTTAACTTTACAGTATATACATCAAGATAAAGGGATAAATCAAATATAGTTATTTTAAACCAACCTAATATTTTATATGGAAAAATAAAATTTGGGGGACACATTAACTCATTCAAATTATATCAATTCTAATATTTGTATAAATCATTTTTTTATAAAATGGAGATATTTTGCATCGGTGTTGAAAAAGAAGTTTAGGTGGTTATATAAGTACAAAAAATTAAAAAAATATATTTATATCAAGAAAAATAATTAATTAATATTATATTAATAACTTATATTCATTTATCACTTGTTTCATCCTATGTGGTGACATAAGAGATATTAAAAATAGAGTGTCATTTTGTAACATTCATTAAACTAAACATTATATAGGTCATTTTAAGAGAAATGTGTCCGTTAAACAAATTGATATTGATTATAAGGTTATAATGGTGTAATTATATTCATAAAATAATAATAATGATGAAGAATTCTGTCCTTAAAACTTAATTTTTACAAATATTTACCCGATTTACCCTTCAACGAGGTGAAACATTTTACCCCGATTACTATTTTGTTGACCAAAAATAAAAGGGGAATATTTAACAAATATTAACCTCATAATTATTAATATTTAATTCTTTTTTTTCTAATTAAGTACTTAAAATTATCAAAATTAATCTTAATGTATATGTGGAAAGTTCCACCAAACTATCCTCTTAGAAATAAAATTGAACACAAAACTGGATTAATTATTGTCCTATGCATAAAAAAATTAGATTAATGTTGAAAGATGTTATTGAATATATAATAGATATTTTTAATTAAATTTATTCATATAATTATCTATTTAATTCAAAAGGATAATAATACATTGCGCACATAAAAAATATTTTTCAGAAGAAGTCTCATTTATTCTAAAATTGTTTTCATTATGATTTATAATTAATTAAAAAAATAATGAATTAATTTTAGAAATTTGTAAACCATAAATTTACTTAATTATTTAATATGTATTCAAATACATTAATCTAATAACTAAATTATAATAATATTTTAATGGTATATCATGGTTCATCTAAACTAATTATTTCATGTAAAGAATGTTATCAATGAAATTAAACTTATTAGAAAAAATTACTTCTAAAAATATTCAAGTGTTACATTATACCCCCCTTAAAATAATTTTTCACATGAAATTTTGTAACTGCAAGACAAACAACTGAGGATACTACTTCCTAATAATAGTCTCATATTCCCTTGTAAATTCTTCAAATCGGTAGTTTTTCCAAAAAAAAACATAAAATAGGTGAGTGGTGTTGTTTCATAAAACTTTCTCTATATGATTTATAATTTCCACTGATTATTCCTTATAATTAATATCTTTACCCCATGGTATTACTTCTACGTTCAGTACATGAGAAGGATCATGTATGTACTTACTCAAAGTAGATATATGTATCAAATCCTGAAATTTAGAGAGATTTAGGGGGCATAAATCGATAATCTACCATCCCAATATGATCAAGAATTTAAAAAAGACCAATATACCTAGGTCTTATATTGAAATTATTTCTAATTATCATCAGCCTCATCCATGGAGATTTTCATTATTATACCTTCTCACAAACTTTAAGCTCTATATCTTTCCAACAATTGTTAACTTAATGTTAATTGTTGACTTTATACAGATCTTATTTTATATTGAATGTCTCTAACTATATCTTATATTTAGTAAAAAATATTATGTCCCAATAGTTTTAGTGATCTACCTTTGTTCTTAGACATTGGATTTAGTCACTTTATACCATAGTGGGATTTATATGGAGCCATCTTAATGCTGAATTGAAAGCTAATATTGTATGAAAAGTACACCAAATGAAGGTGTTGATCCCAAAAACCATTGAAATAAATATAGAAATATCTCATAATGTACTCTAAAGTTTAATATTCCTATCTGAATTACCATCAATCAAGGTGTCATAAGTTGTGATGAAACATAACTATATATCTAGATCTTGTTGAAGACATCTCCAAAACATCGTGGGAAACCACATATCCTAATCAGATAAAATTAATATTGGTATACACTGAAATCTTTCCACTTCCTCATTGTATATAAAAGTCTGTTAGTCAAGAGTGCAATAGTCTCTAATATAAATAAGTGTTTCTAGATTTTTAAGGTGATCGACCTAAACATATAAAACATTATCCTATTTAGTTATTTTGGAGAGTTTTAAAATACAATATTTGGTGATGTTTTTCCCTCTCTATTATAGTATGGTTAATGGTTATAACATCCCATCATACTTTGTTTTACCAACAATAACATTATGACATTCTAAGCAAACAATAAAATATTATTTAATATCTCCCTTCATTATGTCCCACCAAAAATAGTATTTCAAATCTCAATATGCCTTTCTTCTTTCGGTATGAATTGAGAATGAGTAACTATGAGCTTCATCCAATAGCCCATTCATCAAATATTATACCAAAGTGACCCATACACGGTTCTTGATCCATATTATTACACTGAAATCAAGGTTGAACAAGTGATCTTTTATCACCTTATTTTGTAGCTCTACATCTTTCTTATTTATGTTTTTAATCTTCACTTGGATTAATGGTTGAACACTCATTTGAGAATGAAAATATTTCTCCCCTTCCTTAAATATTTCAAGATACATTCATTACATTTCTAGAAATATCAGATCTGTTATGATCCCCCACATAGATAAGCTACCATAATCCATTCAACTCAGAGCATCTACCAACTTGTTCATTTTCCAAGGGTGGTAATTTATTAATAATCCATAATATTTAATCATATCCAAAAATCATATTTGGCACATGTTCAGATATTTTTTAGTTAAAATTTACCTTAAACATTTTTTATTAGTGTATATCACACACCTTTCTCCATATAAGTAATATCTTCATATCATATATTAAAAAATTACCACAACTAACTCCAAATATTGATTTGGGATTATTTTCGTATAGACCATAAATTTTCATGATGAAAAATCTATATCCATGTCATTCTACATGAGGATTCATATCTGTCTCATATTTGATACATCATATTGATTGTAAACCCCATACCACTATAGAGTACTGTAAGAATAGGTTCACTGACTAGAATTCTCTTTAGTTCCATAAAACATTCCACATAATGGTCCATTTAAAGGAATTTTTCTATCTTCCCAGTTATCTTGGTGAGTAGATTTCATAGACATGAAAAATTTCCACAATTTGTAGATAATATCCATCCAATCCAAGAAAATAATAACTTAAATCATTGAAGAGTATACCGATTTACCCTCCCATGAGATTATAATACCATAGAATGAATCATTATGATCACAAAATTCACAATTGGTAAATTTTTCATAAATCATATCATTGTATAGGGTCTTTAGAACAATCCTTATGTTATCTTAAGTCTCTTCCAGGATCATTGAATATATGATAATTCCATCTATAAGTACTACCAAAAACTAATCAAGGTTTTCACTACAGTCTCAATTATTTAAATAAACGATGACAGTGGGAGGATTTGTAAGAAAAAATGGAATCACTAAAAATTCTTATTTTCCATACATTATATGAAATGTTATCTTGGTCGTATCCTCCTTCTTAACCATCAATTTATGATATCAATAATGGATATCATTCAAGAAAAAGTATTGAAATATGACCATTTGAATAAAAAATTCATCAATATTGTGTAGAGGGTAATTTTTTGGATAGTGATCATGTTATGTTATTGATAATAAATGAAGAGTTGTTTTGATCTATCTTTCTTCATAAAAAACAAAAAACTTCACCACATTGTGATTAAATTTTCTAAATGAATGCCTTTTCATGATTCTGTTAGAGTTGCTTCTTCAGTTTTTCTTCTCAATTGGGGACAGTCTATATAGAGTCTTGAAAATTTCTATATCATAAAGAATGAGTTCTATTAAAAACTCAGCTTCATGATTAGGATTACGACTAGAAAATTCAACTTGAAAGAAGTTAATAAATTCTCAACAATAGTCAAATCGTGGATGTTCAGTTTTACACTTAATAATTTGAGATAAATTCCCATTATGAAGAGCAATAATGTCATATATAATGGATATAATTTCTATTTTATGTTTATTTTTTCACCACTATGATATAAAATGGTAGTTTGGATCATAATATCAAACGTAACTCCCCTTCCTCAAAAAAAGATTATGAATTTAGGTAAAATAATCAAATGAATTTCCAAAATAAAATCACATTCAAATAGAGGTATAATGATGATATTTTCAAGAAATACAATCCCAAAAACATCAACCAAGGAAGAATCACAGACTTGGGATGCGATCATCATACAATTAGGAGTTTTTTTGCTAAGCCGACATCTATTTTTGGAGTTTGTACTGTGAAATTTAGTTACCCTATTTTTTTTATACATATTATGGAATATTTTTTGTGTTATGTTCTGCGATAATGCACGATTATGTGGCTTGATAAGCTTGAAATAAGTATTATCAAAATATTAATTTTATTAATTTTTATGAGTGTCTTATTTTTTAATAATAATTAAATAAATCCTTCATAGATCTTAAAATCCTAATTCTATAACCATGGTTGATTCAAGTACATTGTTTTTACCCTATGTGCTTCCTAAATTTGGTTAGTATCGGATGTCCGATTGATGAAACTATTGTCAGGTTTATTTAATTTAAATTAATAAATATTTTTTGTTTGTATTAATAAATGATGAAATTAAATTCCAATAAAAATACCTGCTTATAATGATTTCCCAATATCAATGTATATAACCCTTATGAGATCTAATAGGGGATTCAGAGCATTTATCATTGGTGATTCAGAATTTTAAGATGAATAATGATTAGATCATGGTAGTTCGAGTGGTGGCATATGAAATGGGTTTTATCCTTCATTGGATAATGACTTATTCATTAACTCACAAAAAATAATTCAGGTAGGAATCCTCATTGGTGTTTTCACCCCTTTTCTAAAATGTATAAGAAATTATATGGATCTTATTTTACTGATCCATATCTCTACACCCTTCACATGAGCATGTTAATTGAATTAAAATGTTTATTCAATTTATTCTTGTTATTATATGATTTCACCCCAATTGACCATGGTCATGTGGTTTTTAGAAATGAATACTTGGAAAACAATTTTCTCACTATTGTTCTTGTTCGTTTACCCCATTTTTACTTTTTGTTCTTTATTATTGACCTATATGATCATAGTTTGACTTTTGTCGGGCTAGTAATAGAACAATTAGACCAATAAATTCATGGTGGTTGTGAGAATAAATTCTAAATGAATGATTTGTAGATAGTTCTCGAAGATTTTTGGATAATACATAATTGATTATAGACTCATAGTGGTGAATAGGGTGACACAAGGCACTATGGGAAATGGGTGTTGATGCAAACTTTGAGTGGATCACCGGATTCTAATTTATTATCACCATAGATAAAAAATGAATTGATGAAGGTGTTTTCTACCAATAATAGGTATTCCTATGATTAAATACATATAGGTGATTGAGTATCTAGTTATGAATTTAATCTAAGCAGTTTGGTCTATGGAAAACCCAACTACATAGAATGTTGTTTTGACGAACACAAATTGTGTATACCCTTGGATGTAGAACTAGGATTTCGAGTGATTTTAAATAACATATTCCACATAGGTGGGACTACACACCACATGGTCATACATATGTGTTCATGTTGTGGTCTAGTTGTACATTCCTATAGCCCTATGTGGATAAGAATTCCATATACCATAGAACAAGGTATTGGGAAAGAATACAAGATCCTAGGCTGAGATACACATCTTGGACCATAGGTGGTCATTCAAGTCATGTATCCTAGAGGGAATACCACATACATGGACCTAGATTCCTAATCATTATCTAGCAATAAAATTTCCATGAAGTGAAGCGGGGCCACATGTCATGTGAACCCCACACATTTCATACACTCCTATGTGAATCGTCATTCTCTCATATCTCAATCTTTAGAACAAAGATTTTTTAACGTGAGGATAATATCCAGAGTGTATTTTCATGAGGAACACAATGTTCAATTTTTAATTTCATTTGATGTATGATGTGAGATGTTCAAATAAGGTTATTTCCTTAGGACACACTCTATAATGGTAGTGATTGGGTGGGATCATAAAAGACATTCCATGTAGAGACGGTACATCCCTATTCGGGATGTAGGTATTCTATCTATGGGGATGGTTCTCCTTTACTGCATAATGGAACGGGTCCACCATATTATTTAATCAGGTAGAGATGTTACCACCTATACAGGGAATGGGTCTCCAATCAATGGGGATGGTAGTCCCCTGTCACACTACAGAGTGGGTCCCTCATTCTCTATAGTCAGGTTAAGACAGTACTCCCCTATTTAGGTATTAGTTCGTCCATTTCTGGGGATGGTACTCCCATATCATACCAAGGAATGGTACCTCCATAATATTTAGTCAGTTAGAGATGGTAATCCAATATTCAGAGTGTGGGTTCCCTATTGGGTTATGTTTCCCTCTTAATGTCGGTTGAGTTAATTTTCGGTGTATCTCCCTATCTCCCCATTTTGGTTTTTTGGGTCGTCTATATAAGTATGTATATACACACCCCTTCATGGATTTTTCCCCAAAATGTCATTTATTATATAAAATACATACATATCAATAATAATCATCATAGTTAATAGTGATATGATGGTGAATTCACCATGTATGGTGGTTGATATTAGAGATTCAGAACCAATCTCTCATAACTATTTTCTATTATAGTTTTTTTCAATATGGAAATTCATTTCATTTTGGGTGTGTATTTTACAACTTTATACATTGTTTATTTTCTATCATACTATGATTTTATTACTTATAGTACCTTGTATGTATGGTTTTATAGTAGATGTTATAGCCCTTTCTATTATTCCACTATATTATCTCATGGAGATGGTAGGGTTTTTGCATACATATACACTTGGAAAAGTCCCCTTATTTAGGTTATTGCTTCTCAGAAAATGTATCCACCCAATAGCCTATATAAGTGGGCTTAGGGATTTGGAAACCCAACCTTTTTTCAGTCTTGTGGGACATAGTGTATGAGTTCATTATAGAGTGGTATCAAAAGTGGTTCATCATCAGTCTGTCTAGAGATAGTCCCATAGTGAGGATTGGTTAGGAACTTAGGGAAATGGTGTCTTTGTTTCTTGAGTGAGGCATTCAGTGGAGGTCACATAGCATTGGTGTGGTAGTTTATATAACCACTTACTAAAATAATGATTAATTCCATGTTGAATCAATATACAGAGACCCTGGTTATAGGGAATAGTGGTACATGCATCATATAGGGTATTGTATTATGATTGTAAATCTTAAGTTATCTCCCCATATATATATATATATATATTTGATATAATATGTCTTGATTAATTTCATGAATCCTTCACAAAGATATGAAATAAGGTTCCCCATTATGAATTTTCATTATGATCCAATAAGTGATGAGGTCTTAGTTTCACAGTCATCTGATGAGGTCATTCCTCTAGTTGGGTAGGTATCATCACCCACACATGTTAAGTTGTATATCGTTCTAGTAGGGAACATATATGTTGCATATAGGGTTAGATCACTCCATGAGTTCCAAAGGTGGAGGCTGCTGAGGTTCTATGGTGAGAAATATCCCTAGTGTAATAACGTAGATCTTTTTTTATGTATGTTTTTCCTTTCAGGTTGCTTTTTAGAAAAGATGAGTTTTTGGAAATTTTAGGAGTAAACAATGTGTACATTAAGTAAATGTTGTTTACCCGGTTCTCATGGATGACCGTGTACAGGCTGTTTAATAGCCGAGTACATGTCCATGTGTGGTGACATGGAGAACGCCTAAAGAGGAGGCCAAAAAGGCAAGTACACACCATGTACATTTAAAATAAATGTCGTGTACTTTATTTTTTTTATTAAACAGACTGCGGTCGTGTCTAATTGACAGAACCATTTTTATCTTCATATGTATCATCCAGAAGTGACCATAAGGCTACAAATCTTCTTAGATCCCCCGACTCATCATCTGTTCTCCAAATCAACCGTCATTGATTAAGTTGTAATCACATCGGTGAGTTATTACTACCTCTAGAACAACATCTCTTGAGTTATCCTCTATCACGGGTTATCCTTGGTCGAAAATTTTATGTTTTTTTGTAGATCTACAACATTCTTGGAAAATTCAAGGGTTGATGTTCACGTATATCGATCTCAGCACTCTGAGGTAGGTGGTTTGTGCCATTCTGAAGATAGTATTGGATTTTTATGTGAAAAAATGCCTAATATCCAAGAATGGGGTATTGTGTGGTTATGGTTTTAGCCCTAGTATTACCTCTTATTCCTCTTTTGTTTTCATAGATGATAATTTTTGTGAATATGTTTAACATTTCCATGGCATGGATGTTTTCCCATGTTTTCTTGTTTTTGACCGTTTGGTCTAGCTTTTCCTATTAAGCAACTTCTTTGATTCCCATACCAAGTATTGTTAGGATGGAGTGATTATTATGTGAAATTCTATGATTTTTTGTAAATGGTTTAGCCATTATTTCTTAAGTTAAACATTGGCAGACACATATCATTTGTGCACGACTGACTTACAATGGGCCGTGAGAACCTGTTGTAGAAAACCATAGAGAGAATGGGTGTTGAGGGCTTCTCCAGAGTGTCTTTTTACTATTACATTGTGAGACCATAGGTGGGATGGACTTTGTGCTCCTCAATGTGTCTATAGTTTCATCGATACGAAAGACACGTGGAATTAGACGTTGAGTGCTTCCTCAGAATGCCTATTAGTTACAGATACGAGACCATAAGGGGAATTGATGGTGAGTGCTTCCTTAGAGAATCTTTACTAAAGCATAACCAGAGGTGTTAGACTGTGTGTACTTCCTAGAGGGTTTCTTGTGTTATGTGGTTGAACTAGAGGGATTAGGCTATGATTACTTCCCAGAGGGTTACCTAATTTTTATTGGTTTCACTTGATATATAAAAATGAATGCAATTGAATTTGTAGGATTGTTACGATGTGTACTTCCTTGTTTATTGCTTTATTTTGTTTATTACCTTCCATATATATTCAATGACTTTTAGGCGCATATATTTGGGTGGTTGCCTACTGGGATTAGTCTCACACCCTATTTGTGTCATGCTTTTGGTCCCAAACATATTATATTTTAGCCGGTATAGATAAGGGAAAGCACCCTTCTACTTCCAATACATGATTTCAATGGAGTTGGGGAGCAAGGGATCAAGCTGAGGCTTGTGATGCAGTGGATCTGTTTATTGATTTTCTTTTGTACTATGGTTTAGTAATCTTTTCCAACATTATGATTTGATTTGATGCTTTCCGAGACATAGGTACATGCATTATTTAGATATGTGAGCTCCAACTATTTATTACTTCTCCTATTCACATTTGGTATGATATTATTAATACTTCCGTTATTGCTATTTTTTTACTTACAGTGTGTTACTCTACCAATGAGGGCATAGTTTCCCCACTACCACACCCAAGGCCCTCACTGCTAGTCAGCAGCCTCTAGAATTCGGGGAAATGCCCTTGAGGCCATGTGACTGACCAGGTACAGGGTGCTTCTGGGAGGCTTCTAGAACTAGGATGTTACAAAGTGGTATTATGGGGTTTCTTTTCTTCAAGACTTACTGTTTAAAGCCTATAGCTAGGGATATGATGAAATAGGTACTTGGTAATATGGTTTTCCTGGTATTATCTAACCCTTATACAGGGAAAAGCCAATTTACCACATTATTGTTTTTCATTGATTTTGCGAACATACAGTTGATTGATTTCACCTTTAGTGATTCAAATATTTTGTACTGTTATTGTTGATATTATTAAGGTTCTATTCTACTAAAACCTGATGAGATGATGGTATTCCATCTCATGCATCATATAGGAACTTGCTAGAAATCACATGTCATGCATTTTTTTCATGCAATTTAGGGTAAATTAGTGATTTCATGTTGTTGTGATAGATATTGTGTATTATATGCATGTTGTTGTGATAGATACCTTGATATAATACCAGCTATTTGATGAGGTACTATATTGTGTAAGGTTTTCATTGAATGAATGAAAAAAATTGGTTCTTGAGGTGTTATGGGCCCTCATGGACCTGAATTGTGTGGGTCATTGCACTGTTATCCTTGTTTATGACATGTATAAGATGTTAATCTTTGATTATCTAGGAGTATGGGCCATCATGGATTTGAATTTGGAACCTTAATGTTTGATTCAATTTTTTTTTGGGTTCCAGAGTAGTTTATGAGGCTTACTGTCTGGAGAAACCCAGAATACACAGAGTGTAATGATGAATACATGCCATGTGTCCTTCTTTTTGGAAAGAAATAGTTTTTATTGAGTACACATTGTGTACTTATGTACATGCCATGTAGTCTCTAACTATGTCACTAGCTGTGTAGACAGAAAAATGGGGTTGGGAAAATCATGGTAGAACATGTCGTGTTGTGTAGACTATGTGTCCACCCATGTGACTAACAAAAATGATGAGTGAAAAATTAAGTCATACACATTGTGTCAAGCTTGAACATGTCATGTAGTGTAACCCTTGATTCCAGTTTTGTAATGAACAACACAGGTTGGTGAAATCTTCCCAGTACACGTCGTGTCAATCATAATTATGCCACATAGAGTGAGCCGTGTAACCGGTCGTGTGACTAGAAACACCGGTCGGTGAAGTTCATCTAGAATAGACCGTGGCTGGAAGTAACACTCTATGTATTTTTTTAGGAGAATCATGTAGCTTAGCCATGTTGAAGAACTCGTCCAGGGGAAGAGGATTCGAGTACATGTAGTGTGGTAGGAAAAAACGCCATGTGTATGGGGTGTTACATGACGAGGGTTGTAAAAAGTATACACCCATGTGAAGGCTTAAGGGAAAACATAGTGTGGGCATTATACATGCTATGTATCCATGTTTTGAAAACAAAATTGAATGATTTATTTCTCTTGTTCCATTCTTACACTTCTATGTTTCTGTCCCTATTAATCTTGATCTAAGGTGTGTGCTTGACCTTGTAGAGTCAAGAAACAAAGATGTCCTCTGGTTGTCTGCCAGTTATATGGTAGTGATAAAACACTGGATATGGCTGATCAGGTACTACCAAAGGATACTCTTGTTATGCCAGTCTTGGCATCAGTCATCATTCTGAACACAGGTGACGATGCACAATTCCGAGAGGGCTTTATGAGGTTCATGCATAACATCGGAGGAATACTGTATCATGCCCCTTCTATGGAAGAGTTGGTGAGGATTTTTCAACAGCAGTATCCTCCCACCTTTACAGGGGAAGGAGGACATCAGGATGCAGATTCATGGTTAGAATTCATGCTTTCTATCTTCAAGAATCTGGAGATGCCTCCAAATAGGAGGGTGAAGCTCTATGTGTATATTCTTTCGGACTCCACGAAGAGATGGTGGGATGTGATCTTATAGGTGGGATGCCAGCAGGTTATGGCATCGAACGAGTTTCAGTGTTCATTTTATGACTACTTCTACCAAGATACACTGAGGGTCGATCGAGTTCGATAGTACATATGTCTGGAGTAGGGTACTCTTTCTGTTATTGAGTATTAATCTTGATTCATAGAGTTGTATTGGTTCATTCTTATTCTAGGAGGTGATGAGTCATTTTTAGAGAGGAAGTTTTTTGGGTGGTCTTAGGAATGACATGTGATCTCATGTGAATATCATCAGGTTGACTTCCATCACTTTTATAGTCAACTTGGTGTTGATCACGGAGAAAAATCTGAAGGATTCAAGAGTGGTGAGCTAGGCCAGTTCCACATGAGGAGTTGATATCCCTCCTACAGACAACAGGAAGCGCAATAGGGATTCTACGCATGAAGATTGTAGTAGGAGAGAGACGTATTCTAGTTTTCTGGTGGTGTTCTACCAGTGTGGGAAGAGCAGATATACAAGGTCACATTTTCCAAGAGACCCAGTGGAGTGCTGATCATACAGCAAGATGGATCATCTTTAGCACTTATGTTAGATCATCTCACTTGTAGATGGTGATAGAGGTTCTTATATGACTCTATGTTCAGGAGTAGCACCACCAGTTTCTCATCAGGACAGGAACTGGAGTTCTTCCATCCTTTCAAGCCGAGGTGGAGGTCGCGACTGTGGTAGCCAGTCACCAGGCTTTCAGTGACAACATGGTGGATTAGCTCAGAGTGGACAGGCAGAGTTGGAAGGCTGCAATGCAGGTCCCTCTTTTTTGGTGGAGCAGACCCAGCATGATCAAGATCCCAGACCCTGTACAGTTTGACGTACGATATTAATTGCCTCAGCTTTAGATTCTTCTATTTTTGATATAGAGGATTCCCATAACATTATATATGTTTCTTTTATAGAGATCCATGGGCTCTATATATTTTCCACTACTGATATATTTACACTACAAACATCGTTGGGGAAATGAAAGGCTACTGTACGTCAATGAAAGTAGTTCCCTCAAGAGGTTGGTGGGTGTCACTTCCTATGGGACCTATATGTCCTGGAGATGACTAGATAAGATTTCATTCTCTTAATAGACTGGTTAGTTTTCTTCCAAGAACTTGTCAATTACTATTATTGTAGGGTGAGTTTCAAATCACCAGAGGGTGGATTGATTCTTTAAAATGGCGAATGGGTTGTTCAGGCGAGCAGAGTAGGACCCGAGCATTAGGGGTTGGGAAAAGCTACAACCTAGATTTCTAGTCTATATTTGGATTATAGAGGAATTCATAGATGAACATTCCTCCAGTGGTAGATCATTTTAGGGATGTATTTTCAAAGGACCTTTCATGTTTTCCTCCAGAGAATGATGTAGACTTTTCTATTTTTCAAATGCTAGGAGAGGCTCTAGTGTCCATTACACATTATAGGATGGCTACCCTAGAGTTGTAGGAGCTCAGGAAGCAGTTAGAGGAGTTGCAGGCAAAGGGTTTCATTCTAACCAGCACTTCTCCTTGGGGTTCGTCTGTCCTATTTGTAAAGGAGGCGGATTGTGCCCTAAGACTTTGTGTGAATTATCGAAAGTTGAACCAGTTGAAGGTCAAGAACTAATATCCCTTGGTGAGTATTGATGATCTATTTGATCAACATTGAGGAGCACGGGTGTTCTTGAAGATTTAATAGAGGTCTTGTTATGTATATTATCATGTTAGACCATCTAATATACCTCTTACAGCCTTCCAAGGCATGAATGGTCTATTAGAGTATGTGGTCATGTCGTTCGGCCTCACGAACGCACCTACAGTCATCATAGAAGTGATTAAATGTGTGTTCCATCCATACTTGGATTCTTCCGTGGTAGTCTTCGTGGATGATATCATGGGGTACTCTCACACTCAACACTACCATGCTATCCATCTTGAGATAATTTTGAGTTCACAGAGAGAGCATCAGTTATATGTTAAGCTCTCAAAATACCACTCTTTGATGGACCAAATTCACTTCTTGGGTCATGTCATATCCGAGATAGGATTATCAGTAGACCTATAGAAAGTGAGAGCAGTAGTTTCCTGGGGCATCCAAAGAATGTATTTGATGGGCAGAGTTTTCTAGGGCTGGCTAGATAGTACAAACATTTCATACAGAACTTTTCAGGCTTAGCAGCACTACTGACAGGTCTAACTAAAAAGGGTGTGATGTACTTGTGGTCTGGTTCTTGTGAGTCATCCTTTCAAGAGATAAAATGGATGTTGACTTCAGAACCTATACTAGTTCTTCCCGTGCCGGGAAAGATCTATACTATTTACTATGATGCATTTGGTATCATTTTGGGAGTATTGCTTTTCTAGGGATAAGGGGTTGTTGTGTATAGGTCTCGGTAGTTGAGGCCACAAAAGAGGAACTACCCACCACACAATCTTGAGTTGGATGCAGTTTTTCATGCTTTATGTTTTTGGATACATTATCATCTGGGAGAGAATTTTGTGGTTTTCACCGACCATAATAGTCTAAAGTATATCTTCACTCTGCGCAATCTAAATCTGAGACGATGATTGTTGGTTGAGTACCTTCAATCCTTTGACGTTGAACTTTTCTACACGCTTGGGAAATGCAACCCATTGGATGATGTGTTAAGTAGAAGAAATTATATATAGGATGTTCAGGAGGCTCGTAGTGAGTGGAAAATTATGGTTGTGTTCTCGAAGATGCCATTGAAGGTGCATAATAGTCAGGGGAAGACGTTTCTATCCTCTATAGTTATTACCTCTTCTCTACATGATCAAGTGAAAATGAGGCAGCTATCTTATTTTGAAGGCCTAGTTGCATGAGAGAGTGTGTTAGGAGAGGACCTGATTCCTAGATGAACCATTGGTGAGGAAGTGATCTTGAATTTTCATGGGTGCGTATGGGTGTCAGCAGACATATGTGAGGAGCTGACGCGGGACTTTTATTCCTCAGTTTGGGAAGTTCATCCAGGTATCTTGAAGATGTATCATGATCTTCACCATCAGTATTGATGGCTAGGTATTAAGAAATTTTTTTCTAGGTTTCTCAAGAGATGTTCCACCTATCTGCAGGTGAAGGCAGAGCATCAGCGACCAGCAGGGCTTTTGCAGTATTTATCCATTCCCAACCGGAAATGGGATGATGTTGTGATGGAATTAATGATGGGTTTACTAAAGTTACCTCGAGGTAATGATGTATTTTGGGTTGTCATTGACAGACTCACGAAGGTTGGTCAGTTCTTTCCAATCCAAGAGACCTTCAGTATTGATGAGTTGGGAAGGATGTACATCTAAGATATTATACATTTACATGGAGTTACACACTCCATTATTTCAGACAGGGACATCTGTTTTACATCTCGGGTCTGGCAGTGACATCAGAGGGATTTGGGTACAGAGGTACTTCTATGTACAGCTTACCATCCCCAAACAGATGTTCAGCCTAATCGTATGATTCATGTGATGGAGGACATGCTTCAAGCATGCATCCTGGATTTTGTAGGTTTGTGGGAGAAGCACATACCTCTTGTGGAGTATTCCTAGAAAAATAGTTTTCTAGAAACTATTTAGATGGAATCTTTTGAGGATTTCTATAGTAGTCCATACCAATCACTCTTATTTTGGATGGAGGAAGGAGAGAAATTTATTCTGGGACCCTATATTTTTTAGGAGACCACAGAGTCGATAGAGTTGATTAGGAAGAGTATGGATACTACAAAATCCTGAAAGAAGTCTTATGCTGATCGACAGAGACGACCTATGGGGTTCGAGGTTGGAGATCATATTTTCATATGTGTCAAATCGAGGATGGAACACCAGAGGATTGGAAAATAGGGTAATCTTTTTCCATGATATGTTGGGCCGTTTGAGGTGTTGGGGAGAGTCAGGCCGATTTACTAGGAACTGCAGTTACCTCAGAGGTACCGGGCTATGCATGATGTCTTCCATGTTTCCCAACTCTGATGTCGCTTCTCAAACCTGTCTCATGTTTTCCAACCCAAGGTCGTTGAGCTCAAGGGAGATGCCTCATTAGAGGAGTGTCCTCTCTAGATTGTTGATTGAAATGTGAAGATTATTTTGGGCCAGTTTGTTTCTTTGATATGAGTGATATGGAAGCATGGGAGAGTACAAGATGTGAACTGGGAGAGGAAGGCTGATGTACGATCACAGTGGACAGAGCTTTTTTAGGATTCCTCTTCTTCCCCTCCTTGATAGGGAAATTATGGGATGAATTTATTTAAGGGGTGAAATTTTTAAGAACCCAGATCTTATTTTCTGGTATGTTTTTCCTTTCTGGGTTTTTAGAAAAGAAGAGTTTTTGGAAATTTCAGTTCTACACATCGTGTACTTTAAGTATGCATCGTGTACCCAATTTCCACGGGTGACCATGTACTGACCGTTTAACGGCTGAGTACATGGTCATGTGTGGTGACCTAGAGATCACCTAAAGCGGAGGCCGGAAAATGAAATTACACACTATGTACTTTTAATATGCAGGCCATGCACTTTTTTTATTAAATGGGTTGGGGTCACGTATAATCAACAGAACCCTTTTACTCTTCGGTCATCTCATCAAGGACCAAATTTATGACCACGGATCTTTGTTGATCCCCTGGATCACCGTCTGTTCTCTGAATCGACCGACGTCAATTGTGTTGGAATCGCATTGGTGAGTCCTTCCTTCTTTTAGAACTTCATCTCCTGGTTTATCTTCTCTCACGAGTTAACCATGGTTGAACTTTTTAAAAAAAAATTAGATCTACAATATTCTAGGGAGATTCAAGGCATGTGGTTCATGTATATCGATCTCTCAACATCATGGTAGGTGGCGTGTGCCTTTCTGTAGATATTCTTTCAATTTTATGTGCAAAAATTACCAATGCCCATGAACGGCGTATTGTGTGGTTATGGTTTTATCTCTATTATTACCTGTTATTCTTTATTTTTTTGGATAAAGGTTAATTTTTGTGAATAGGGTTAACTTTTCCATTCAATGTTTGTTTCCCCATATTCTCTTGTTTTTGACCGTTTGGTCTAGCTTTGCTTGTAAGGATACGGCTTTGATTCCCAAGCCTAGTATTGTTGAGATGGAGTGATTATTATCGAACATGCTATGATATTCTTTTGATTATTTATCCAAGTTGTTCATGAGGTTAACATTGGCCGCCATATATAATTTGTGCACGACTAACTTACACAGGGCCATGAGAACATGGTGTAGTAGACCATAGGTAGAATGAACGTTGAGGGCTTGTCCAAAGTGTCTGTTTATTATTATGTTGTGAGACCATAAGGGGGATAGAATTTGTGCTCCCTCAGAGTGTCTGTAGTTTACTCAATATGGTACACCGGGGGAATAATACTTTGAGTGCTTCCTTAGAGTGCCTATTATTTACTGATATGAGACCACATGGGGAATTGATGGGGAGTTCTTACTCAGAGTGTCTTTGCTAAAGCTGAATCAGAGGGGTTAGACCAGGTGTACTTCCTAGGTGGTTGCTTGTGTTTTTTGTTTTAACTAGATGGTTTAGGCTATGAGTACATCCTATATGGTTAACTACTTTTTATTGGTTGATCTTGATATATAAAAATGAATGAAATTGAATTTGTAGGATTGTTACTATGGGTACTTCCTTGTTTAGTGGTTCATTTTGTTTATTGCCTGCCATATATATTTACAAACAACTAGGCACAAATATTTTGCTGGTTTTCTACTAGGAGTAGTCTCACACCCTATTTGGGTCATTCTTTTGGGCCCAAATAGATAATATTTCTACAAGTATAGATAAGGGAACACACCCTTATACTTTTGGTACATGATTGCTATGGATATGGGGAGCATGAGACAAAGCTGAGGCTTGCGATGTTGTGGAGCTATTTCTTGATTTTCTTTTTTACTTTGGTTTAGTACTATATTCTATAATTTTGGTTTGTATGGATTTCTTCGTAGGCATATGTATCATGCATTATTTGGAGATGTGAGATCCATCTTTTTATTACTTTAGCTGTTTAATTATTTTATCGTATTATTACAGATTTCGCTATTGCTCTTGGTTTACCTTCCATTGTGTTACTCTTCCAATGAGGGCATAGATTCCCCACTATCACACCCAAGGCCCTCGTTGCTATTTGTAAAACTCTGGTGTTTGTGGAAATGCGCTTGAGGCCATGTGACCAACTCGGTAGTTGGTGCCTCGGGGTGGCTTCCTAAATCGGGATGTTACACCTAGGAAGTGTATTACTGGATCAAGTATGTGATCTATGTCTTTAAAAAGATTTAGAACTCAATAGATCTGAAATTTATTCTTCTATCCATTTCTTTCCACAGAGAAGTTGGGCACTGGTGGTGTCTGGTTATATAGACTAAGGATAAAATGACACTCTCATAGACATACTTATTGTAGACATTCCATTAAGATTATTACCCTTTTTTATTATGGTTATTCTTTATCTAGGATCTACATGATCTATATTGGTTTGATGTTTTAGTTGACGAGTATTTAGGTAGGTTCATTCACCTAAAATATTCTCTATTTACATGTTGTGAGATGTCTTCTTCAAGGAAATAATGATTGATTTGGGTATCCATAGAGACATCTGGGCCAATGTGGAATCATTATATCTTCCATACTATGAGGATATTTTGGAGTTATCTCAGGTTATATAGTTCTTTATATCATAGGGATATCAAGTGATTGGTGCAGAGAATGAGAATCACAAGGCTGGGTCATCTACAATAGTTGGAAGGTGATAGATTTTATAGCTCTAAGCATAGGTGTACACATTCCCATGATCATTAACATGGTCATGAATTAATGGGAACATATAGAGGAATAGGTTATCCCAAAGAGGTATAATGTTATTCATCTGATGGGAGTGGTGAAATGGAACATGACCGACAAACCCATCGGGTAGTGGATAGTAGAAAAGAAAAAAATGGACTACCATGATAGAGATACTTCAATGATTTGGGTCCACTCTGATGTGGCCAGGGCATCCCCTAGAGAGGAATAGATTGCATAGGAGTAGTTGGGGCACCATAAAAAGGAGCTGCTAGTGGGGGTTAACAATATAAGATACTTTCACCACCATAACCAAAAATACCATTCTAGGATCAGGGGTTAGGAAGATAGTGTCATGGTTTACTGTAGTCCATGGCGTCTTACAAACTGGTGGCTTATGAGATTATATTTGGTAAAATATATTTTTAGTATACCCATTCTATATTACTTTAAAAAAATCTTAGTGTCACTCCTTCATTTTTTTATCCCTTATATGAGAGCTAGAGCTCCCCATTGAGACCATAGCACTACAACATTATCTAGAGGTTCCAACATCACATGATTCTATGATATCACTTATATACTATTATTCTAATATATAATTTGGTGGAGATAGTATCAAAAGGGATTTCGTTGTCACAGAGATGAAACAATATGATTTCATCTTTGTTAAGGACTGGTTTTCTAGTGTTTGAGCCCAGATCAACTGTCATCATAGGCGAGTTAGAGGATTTCTAAAAAATGGAATCAGGTTATCTTTTTTAGGAGTGATATATCATAGAGTTGAGTGAGTTGGACTTTAAAAGGGAGGCTTCACCCCATCACCCATTATTTGGTTAGTTTATCCCATGGAATTTTAGGCTCTTTGGGTATCTGGATTACTTCAATAGTAGAGGACTTTATGGATGTCTTCCGCAAGGACATTTCCAGACTACCTATGTGGAATGATATGGACTTATGCATCCACATGATCCTTGGTACCAATATGATATATTTTAATTCATATGATATGGACCTTAACTAGATATATGAGATGATTTTGTGGTTATATTGCCTTCAAGAGAAGGGTTTCATCATAAATAATGTTTCCCCCTAGGAAGATCCGGTTTTATTCATGAAAAAGGATAATATTAGCATGATACATTTGGGGATTATCAATGCTCCGAAAACGTCAATATAAAGAATAAATACACATTTAAAAGTTTTTTTAGAAATCATTAATTAGTTTCAAGGAGCGAGTTAGTTCCTGAAGATCGTTCTTAGGTATGGAAACTACTAGTTTAGTGTTCCCAGGGATCATATTTCAAAGATGACATTCTAGTATTTTTATGGGAAATATGAATTCTTGGTGATGCCTTTTGGTGTAAAAATTTCTCTCATTATGTTCATAGATTTTATGAACTAGATCATTCATCCATACATTTTCCAATTTTTAGTTTCCATAATTGATTTAATTATCATATACTCTAAATTAGAGGAGGAGAATATAGAGCACTTGAGGATGATCCAAGACATACTTAGAGAGAACAAGATTCATGTTAAGATCTCATAGATATAGTTGTGGTTCTACGAGGTTTAATTTATATGGCATGTCATATTTGAACATGGAATAGTTGGGGACCTATTGATGACTAATGTAGTCATTTCATTTGATCCTCCCAATAGTGTGTTAGAGGTTCTGAGTTTTCTTTGTTTAGTGTGGTATTATATGATGTTTATGGTGAATTAATCCTAAATTTTACCACATTAGACCTCCCTAATGTCAAAATGGTAGATTTTTACATAGTATGATCAGTATTATATATCCTTTGAGTAGTTGAGTATGTTGTTAACCAAGGATCTTGTGTTGAGATTATTGAAGGAGGGTGTATATTAAGTAGTTTATTGTGATGCCTCTAGAGTTAGGCTAATTTTTCAATTAATGTATAGGTAGGTAGTGATCTCATATGGGTTACGAAAGTTTTGACCCCATGAAAAAATCATGAGAATCAAAAAGTGGAGTTGGAATCATAAGTCTTACCTCTAATGATGTGGAAGCATTGTCTTTGGGGATATAACTTTATTGTTTACTCAGAATTCTAGAGTGTCATGTTTTACTTCACATTGAATAATTTGTACCTAAGATGGAGGAACATGATGGAGTTTATTTACAACTATGACATCGAGATATTTTGGACTCTTGGGAAGGAAAATGTGGTGGTTGATTCCGTTAAAGGGAAGTATCATTCATGCCTAGTGGAAGATAAATATATGTAATTAGTTAATTTATTGATGGAACTAGTGGAAAAGAGGGGTTCATTTTTTCTTCATTTGATTGTGGTGACTCTTCCACTTATTCGGTGTGTGATGGAGGCTCATTTGGGATACATAGACTATAAGGTTCTTCATATTCATATAGCTTAAAGAGATTAACAAAATATATTTTCTAATGAAGGGGAATTTTTCATCCATTTATAGGGATATATGGTAGTTACAATAATGATGTGAGGGGAGTTGTTTATAGAGTTTCACACATCTACTTTGGTTTAATATATCTGTGTAATAAATATGTATAGGGAGAATTAGTGGATGTTTTTGTGGGATGTAATAAGGTAGAGTGTATTTTATCTTTCCTTTTAGTGTCTCACATGTTGGAAAGTGAAGGTTGAGCACTGGGTTTCTTATGTTTGAAATATCCTCTAGAGACCATGGAGTTGAAATGGGGTGTCATGTCCATGGAATTTGTGATATAGATTCAACACACAGTGAGAGTCCCTGATTCTATATGGGCGATAGATGACCAAAATAACAATTTGGAACCCTTAATTTACATTATAGAATATAATTCAGTGGATAGTATATGATAGTTATATGTGTGATAGATCTTCTAACTTATTTAGGTACCCTTTATAGTTATCTATGAAGGACCCCGGGACACCCTGAGAGGGGAGGGGTGAATCAGGGTGACCACTTTTTCTTTCAATTTGTTGGATCTTGTTCCCACGTTGGTAGGAACTTGTTGAACCTGTATGATGATTATGATCAAAATGAAAACATTCACATGCACAGAGAAGACACAGTCATTTTTACTTGGTTTACCACTAAGGGCTACGTCCAAGGATCATACGCCGACAGGTTGTCGGTCGTACCCAAAATCCACTAAGCTTCACTAGCTGTAGATTACAAGTGTTCGGGTACAGTCACTCTGTCCCAGGCTCACTGCCTTTAAAATTATTCAGGGATAGCTCACTGCGTCCCTCGGGTCACTCCCGTTGTCTCCCCCTAGCTCACTGCCGTTGGTGAAGTCCCACTCAGTTTATAGACGTGAAGGTCTCTTCAATAGGTGTGCATTGATGTTCTTTGTCTCCTGTTCAGCATGAGACTTTGCTCGCATCAGGGTTTAGAGTTGATGCTCGTTTCAGTTCAATCCTTCTTTAGTGCAATGACTGAATGCACTAGATCCCCTTGTCTTCATTTGCCTGTATGCATGAGATCATGCATGTATCATTTAGATTTCTTCTTTAATCTCACTTTGCGCTGGATGTATCAGGTAATCTTCAGCTCTTGTGCAGCTCCAGAAAGGCGGGCGTGGATCAGCAATGTATGGGTCTCCTCTGCAAACCCGGCGCGCAAGTCTCCCGGTGGCGGGCAAGTCTCAGGCACGCAAGTATAACCTGGCGCGCAAGTGTCTTCAAAGAACCTGCGCGACTCTGCCTTCCCCAACTACAAACTTGCGCGGTCCACTTCCTTTCTCTTCCAAACCACCTTGGGCGCACAGCCAAACACCGGCGCGCAAGCTCTACTTGCGCGACAAAACAACCACCTGCGCGACTCAACCACCTGCGCGACGAGAGCTCGAACAATCTCTCGTCCTTTAACTTCGTTGCAAATGAGGAGGGGTGGTCCAGTATTTATAGGCAAACTGGACCCCCTGCGTGGCGGCGCGCAAGTCCCTCGACGGCGCGCTAGTCCCTCGACGGCGCGCAAGTCCCTCGACGGCGCGCAAGTCTTGTCTTAAATAAACTCTGTCGCGCAACTCACTTGCGCGACCCAACCAACACTTGCGCGACCTTCTTTCCTTAGCCAAATTTTGATGTTCTGATCCTCAAAAACATGTGGCGCGCAAGTCTTTTATCCTCCAAGAGCACGGCGCGCAAGTACCTTTGCCAAAAACACTTTACTTTATTGGCCGATTTTTAGGTCCAAAAATTTGGCAAACACTGGGAAACATCGCCACCTTCACAACTGTTTTCTGCTTGAACGGTATGATCGCTTTGTTGGTACACACCCTGAACTTCCACTGAGGATTGACAACAAACACAAACCATACACCAAATCATGCTTTGAAGAACCTGGTTCCAACAATCTATGGTTGTGATGTGTTGTTTATGTCATGGTTGTAGAGAGGCATACAAGGGAATTTGAGACCAATCTGTGGATGAGTACAACATTTGACCCAGAGAAATATGGTCTAAATGAGTGCATTATCTAGGTTTTAGAGGATATGATGAGAGACTAAATGTTATAATTTGTTCATATCTTGGAGTATCACATACCATTTGTAGAGTTTTCTTATAATAATATTCATCACTCTACTACCATCTTGGAATATTTTGAACCCCTATATGAGAGACCATTCTAGTAACCCCTTTGCTAGACTAATATTGTAGAGGAATTTCTTATTGGGGCATAGATGGTGTAAAATATGATAGGTAAGGACTATGAAATCCTTCAGCCGATAAGGACAATCCATAGTCAATAAAAAATATGCATTTTGATGTCATTGTCTTTTGGAGATAGAATAGGGAGATAATGTTTTCCTAATATTCTCCCAATGATGAAGATTTTGGAGGCCTTTATTTGGAGTCAAGTTATCACCAAGGTTCATAGGTCCATTTGATACACTATGTAGGGTTAGATAAGATTCTTAATTCTTAGCCTAACACCCATAATTGGAGATGGCTCACATCATCTACTATGTGTCATATCTAAGGTGATAAATCCATGATCTGATGCATGTCATTGAATGGGATGAGCTAGACATTGACGATGGATCCACCTTCATGGAGTGCTCGGTGGTGATCAAGGATATGTATGATTGGATCCTATGAAGAAATAACATACCATATGTTCGTGGGTTGTGGTTATATAAGATAATATAGGAGAGATCTTGGGAGCGATAGATCTAGATGGATACTCAGTATCTCCACCTTCTTGTTTAGCTTGTGGTTTTTGGGGATGAAAATCCATGAAGTGGGGGACAATGTTGTGGCCCAATTTTTTCCTAGTAAAACATTGTTTGATAATAAAGAATTATTTTCAAGCTAGACATTAAGGAAATGTAAGACATCAAGGCCTAGTGATCCAATAATTGATATTATAAAAATAATAAATATATTATAGTCACACACATATAGTTTTCTGGGTATAATGGAATTAATATTAAACATAGCTTAAAATCGGAAATCTGAGACCATTATTGATATTGATATTTGAGTTTTACCATAGTCATGACATAATGTTGGTCGGAATCAAACGTCTGTTTGAGGTAGCCGTTGGTGGGTAAATTTTATTAAAATAATAAAATTACTTATTTATTTATTTTATTAAATGACATAATTAAAATAATTTATAAATATCATCTTATGATGATTTTATAAAGGTTATATAAATAACCGTTGTGAGATCTGATAAGAGTTTCAGAGCATTCTTCATTGGAAAATATGAATCAGATGATGAATGATAATTAGATCTAGGTGGATTGAGAGATAGCAGACACATTGAGACTTCTCTTTCACTAAATAATATGTTTTTTCACCAAATATAAATCCATAATCTAGGTAGGGATCTTAAATTTTATTTTCACCAATTTAATCAATATTTTATGCATATATTTGTATTCTTTATTCTTGATATGATTTTTCACACCCTACACATGATCCTATTAAAAATTTATTTTTTTATTCGATTTATTATTTTTATTCCATGACTTCGCCCAGATAAACCATGTTCAAGTGAAAATTTTATATCAAATATTGTACATGAATGGTTTAACCACTTGTTCATTTTCCTTATTTGTTCATCAATTGTTTTGTTTTTCACCTATGGGGTAACAGTTTGACTTTTTCAAGTTGTGTTTCAGCTTGAACGGACCACTATTTTTTTGTTGGATGTGTTAAGGATGACTGATTCTATGTTTTTTAGATATATGAGGATGATTTTTAAAAATTTAATTGGGGATCATAGTTCTAGAGTGGCGATGGGTGGTGAGGTAAGAAACAATGAAAAACTAGAGGTGATGCAGACTTCTAAAAGATCACCGAATTCCAAACAAATATATACATTATAAGATTTGAATAGATATTCATAAGTATTTTCAATTGATACCAGGTGGTCAAATGATGGAAATCATGGAGGTGGTGGTGGGTCTAAAGAGACATGAAAACTAGGATGTTTTCCAAATGAAAAAACCTACTAAATGGTAAGTAAGTTGGAAGAACACACATAGTGTGGTCAAGATATGTGCCATCCAAACACGCCTGGAGCCCTGTGTGGAAGGACACGTAGTGTACCAGACTACACGGGCCTGAGAAAAAATACATGGGTGTTTTTTGAGAGGCATGGTGAGGCCCCAGGTGGTCATACATGCCATGTATCGTAGATTGAATACCATTTATAGGGACATCGATATGTAATCCATGTCTAGGGAGAAAATTTCTAGATAAAATAGTGGAGCCACAAGCCAGGTTAACCCCATACACATCGTGTACTCATATATGAATCTTCCACCTCTCATATCCCCTTTTGTCAGAATTAATATTTGGATCGCTAGAAGCCTACCTAGAGTGTTTTTTCTGAATAACTTGATGGTGGACATGAGATTATATTTTGAGGTAGAATTAGAGATGTTACGATTAAGACATTTCTCCATGTGATACTTGATTATGGAAGTGATCAGGCATGATAATCAAAGAGATTTAAGGTAGAGACAATACTCCTCAATTAATGGAATGCTTCTGCCATCTATGGGGACAGTACTCCCTGTAGAAATTGGTGCAATTCCCCAAAACTCTTTAGTCCAGTAGAGATGGTAATTTTCATTCATGGTGCCAGAAATCTATCATTTGGGATGGTGCTCTCATGTAATATGAAAACATGGGTCCCCATACACCATAGTGAGGTTGAGACAGTACTCCCCTATTCAAGGTGTGGGTCCTCTATCTATGGATATGGTACTCCCATGTCACACTAAATCAGAACGGCCCGATGAACCACTAAACTAGTAGTCGAACTGATCACTACTTGACCTGAAATGTAACTCTTCAAATGATAGAGGTTTTCGACTAGCAGCATGGGCCTACTGTGTGTTCATGGGGAGACAATTGCCTCAGAGATCATACTATGAACAATGATGAACAATATATAATATATATATAAATCATAAACAAGGAACACAAAAAAAACTGAAATAATGTAATAAAAATAAAATATAACTAAACAACTATCAAAAGATGAATGTCAATAATGATTATAATAATAAAAATATCATGTTAATAATATATAAAAAAATGGAAGTGCATGGGAACATGCTACCGGCATATAATAAATTCTATAAAAACTAAAAAAAGATAAAAAATAGTTACAATAGAATCTCTAGATCATGTTTGGTCCTCTGCCTCTAAATTTCATCCTAAAGTATCAAATCAAACAACCATTTTAATCTATATGCTTCCCTTTATCATTACATGCAGACAAAAGTCTACATGGGTTCCAATGTTACCTGAGTAGGGTGTGAGATATAAATCTTAGTAGGCCAACACTCATGGTGTCAAGCCCAATCCATCTCATGCAATAATGTTTGACAGTGTGCCAAACATAAATAAAAGTGAAGCAATAAACAAATTAAATAATAAAAACATTATCCAGGTTTCCAAACAGACACATGAGCTATATCAATTGCTTCGGCCTAAGATGAAATTATGAATAAAAAATAAGTGAACACATTATATGTATTCAAGGAATTTATAGATGAACCAATCAAGGTAGAAGAAGAACAAGACCCCAATCATATGCTTTAGCTTAGAAGTCATATTACCAAGTCATTGTACAAGTATGCTAAGGGATCAAAGAGAAACAACGCATATGTATATGTTGCACATAACAATAATAAAGGATTCATCTCACATATAAACAATCAATAAATCATTCTGTCAAATCCAGAGGTGGAGTCTAATCCCATCCTTAACAATCAATGCAGAATCACAAGTATTTCTATGCTATATCAAATAACTTAAAATACCATTGAGTGCATCCTAGATGAAAAATGTGGTGTCCCTAATATCACTTGAGGCATGACACTAAAAAAAGTGACTTATTGCGATGGGGAAATTGTGATGGGCCTAAGAACCATATAAAATAGTCCACAAAAAAGAGGTATTTGTGATGGTAAATCGTAAATGCCTTTGGTGCACAACGTGTGTGTTAGCATGGGAAGAGTATTTTTGATGGGGACTAATCCCCCATAACAAATACTCTTTATAGTGATGCTACCTTTTCTTACATTATTATAATATAATTTCAAATATAAACAACATAAAAGTTTTACACATAAAGGATCCAATGGTTTAGTGTCTTGGCACCCATAAAAAACAATTACAACATCAAGCTTAAACATTTATTTAATTTCTTCTTCTCTAGCTTCTTATTAGCACATGTCCTCTCCTTAGTACATCTAGACACCTGAGGATATACATCAAAAAGTGGTGATCTAAAATCCCAGTAAGTGGATAGATAAGGAGAATATAGCATGGGGTGAGCATAATCATGATATTAGAAAAATATCATGAACATGAGAGGAGCATAAATAAAATACTTGAAATGTGGCAATGCATAAAAATGAAACATCATGTCTTAGTGGTTAACTACCACACATACATGTGAACCATGCTAGCATCTTGTTCAGACATCATTTCAAATTTACTCATGAGATTCATAACTTTACCCAATTCATTGAAGTGCTGTATAATTTCGAGCGTACCCATCACATTTAAACATTCATATTGCGCTATATAATTACGGGCGCACCCGTCACATAAAAACATTATCATTTATCATTAATGTCACAATTAAAATATTGAATAAATTAAAATAACTAAACCATTAAATGGAATGGTTTTCATCTCATAAGAACACATTCATAAACTTTGGGTTCCCAAAAATAGAGGGAATAACATAATTGATACAAGAACCGTAAATCATGAATGAGAAGTAAAAGGTAAGTTCTTAAAAGAAGAGTTCGTTTGGAAAACATTTTGTTTGACATAAAAAATTAGTGGTAAACATGTATATACCAGATAAGGAATGAAAATGATGAAAAAATGATCTTTAAGGTGTAACCATATCAAAAAATGGAGTGAAAGAGGGAGAACCCCAAGGATGAAATTAGGGTTCGACAATTTCCCCTTACATTGTATTTGAATGATTTCTTCTCTTTAATGTACTCTATAATGTAATTATATTCATAAATTGTAATCCCAAAACCTTGTTTACATTAAAATGGTTCATTATGGTTTCATTATGTGATCTTATGTTCCTTTGGATGAGTTATGGATTTTAAAAACTTTATTCGAGAATGATTGTTTTTAAGGTTTTCTTGAGTGGTTCAATTGTATTCTTAAATTGATGTTTAGGTGGAACATGATTAAACATACAGAACTAATAATATATGTTATTAATGAAATTACAGAATTTAAAATGATCTTATAATGAGTTATATAATATACCATGTGGATAAAAATTAAATGAAGATTGATTGGGTTAATTTGGGTGGTTTTTCGATAACAATGAACCTATTTTAATTTATCACTTTGTAATATGTTCATAAGTCAGTTACCGATCATTAATTAGGACATAATACATATAAAATATTCTAGTTAAACCATAAAAATGGTTTCATTACCAGATCTGAAGGTATAAATGGAAGAAGAAAGCATGTCGTTCTTGAAGGTGGTAAATTAACACCTCATGAACAATGTTCTCTTTAATAAAATAAAAGGAAGAGGGAAAGGGTGTTGGATGATATAATATAATAAAAATATAGTACATGTAAAATACTGAAGTTATAGCACCATTTGGATGAAGATAGGTGGGGAGAGATCAAGAAATGAACTTGAACATGAATGAAAAATATAGGAGAAGAGGGAGAGAAATTACCTCTTAAATCCTCCTCTTGAAATCCTCCTTAAAGAGGATAGGCTTGGTCTTTTGATAACACCATAAGCTCTTGGACATTGGAGACGGGCTAGGGAAGATGTTTGGGAAGAGTTTAGAGAAGGCTTGGTGCTTGAGAGGTGTGAGGAAATGTGGGTGTGAAGGGTGATTTTTATAGTGGATGGGAGAGGGGTTTCCTTAATATAAAATTCATTAGTTTATTAATTTACCATAAGACAAGGTATAGTTAGTCTTGGATGACCTTGAATAGTAATTTTATCATGTGATCCCAGACCAAGTTGGTTTACATCAGCATAACATCACACATGACTCTATAATTAGATTATTTAGCTTATTTTTGTAAATTACGGTATTTCACTATTCGTCAAAAATTCAAGTATTTCAGAAAAATCCTAAAAATTTACCCCTACCATTTTTCAATGTGTAGAATCCAAAAATGAAGTCCATTTTTTCAAAAATAGTTTTCAAAATTTCATTAATTTAATTTTTAATTAAAATCATAAAACTGTTTTTAAAATTAAAACTGATTTTATAGTGCTTTCCAAAAATTATGTAGGGTCTTATTAAATTATCTAAAAACTATAAGACATTTATTTGATAATTATTGAACACATTTTAAGAAAATAAAATTTCTTTTAAATTATTTAATTAATTATAATTAATTATTTATGACGTACAAAATACCAAAACGTTTACTAACGGCAAATTGTCACATTTTAAGATGTCTAAATTTTATTCATGGTAAGGATACTATTATGTGACTGATTTACTATTACTAAGGGTAATATTAATATTCATAAGGGTATGTTACTATTCACAATGTTACGTAACTATTCATCAAAAAATATTTTGTTTCATTAGACTCCAAAAATCCTCTTGAACACTACCGTTTATGTCAGATTATAAAAATTCAAAACATAGAAGTGACAAACTTATTTTTAAAGGTAACTTATCACATAGTAGTTCATTATTTTGTGTTTTCATGTGAATTTATGACATATTTATAAGAAGGGAACTTCCATTGAAAAGCATTGGGTTGTTACATTCTTTTCCCCTTTAGATATTTTGCCCCCAAAATTTCACTTTACACAAACAGGTGAGGGTGTTTCTCCTTCATTGCCTCTTCTGGTTCCCGAGTTGTTTCCTCAAACTTACGGTTCCCCGACAACACATTAAAAAGATGATTTTTCTAGTTCCATAGAACCTTATCTCTCTAATCGAGAATCCTTAATGGCTGTTCCTCATAGGATAGATCATCTTCTAATTGCACCACCTCTGAGTTTAGTACATGTGAGGGGTCTGGTATATACTTCCTCAGTAGTGAAACATAAAAAACATCGTGAACTTGAGCGATATTCGATGTAAGTTCAAGATGATAGGACACAACTCCTATGCAATCAAGGATCTCAAAGGGGCCAATATACCTTGGATATAGCTTCCCTTTCTTTGCGAATCGCATGACTCTCTTCCATGGAGATATTCGATAGAAGACTTTATCTCCAACGTAGAACTCCAAGTCCCTTTGACGGTTGTCAACATAGCTCTTTTTTTGACTTTGAGTAGATTTGATGTGGTTTTAGATGACTTGAACCTTCTCTTTCATCTCTTGAACAAGATTAGGACCAAGTAGATTTCATTCTCCAACTTCATCCCAATAGGTTTGAGTTCTACATCACTTTCCATAAAAAGCTTCATAATGATCCATCTAAATACTCGAGTGGAAGCTATTGTTATATGAGAACTAAACCAATGGGAGATGTAAATACCATCCACCTTTGAAATCTAGAGAGCTGGATCTTAGCATATCTTCAAGTGTCTAAGTAGTTCTTTCAGACTGGACATCAGTTTGGAGGTGATAGGCCATGCTGAAATTTAATTCAGTTCTCAAAGAATGTTGAAGGATCCTCCATAATTTAGATGTGAACCTTGGATCAAGGACGGAGACAATTGCGAGTGGAACACCATGAAATCTCACCACTTGCTTCACATATATCTTTGCATTTTGTTTAAGCGAGAGATCTTTTCAAATAGAGATAAAATGGGAGTCTTGGTGAATCGTTCAAGCACAACCCATATTGCATTATTTCCCTTTGACGTCTTTGGGAGACCTATGACAAAGTCTATAGTAACATTTTCCCATTTCCACATGTGTATAGTCAATGGATGCATCATACCTTTGGACTTCTTTCCCTCAGCTTTATCTTATAGACATACCAAGAACCTTGATATATATTCCGCAACCTCCTTCATTATGTTATCCCACCAGAAGTTTTCCCTGAGATCACATTACATCTTGGTACTCCAAGGATGGATAGAGAAAGTTGAGCTATGTGCATTTTCCAATAGCTCCTTTATCATGGGTGATGAAGGCACACAAAGCGGCTTTCCAAACCGAATCACACCATAATCATCGATATTGAACTCTTGCAGCTTCTCTCACTTTACTGCATTCACCCTCTTTTGTATCTCCACATCATCTTTGTGTGCTTCCTTAATATTCTCCTAGAGTGATGGTTGCACAATCATTTGGGAAAGGTAGGATGTATCCCATGCCCTTATGATTTCCAAATCCATTCTATGCATATCCAAAAAGATAGGGTCATTCTCAATTCGCAACATTGATAAAAGAGTGGGTTCTTTTCTGTATAGAGCATCAGCTACCTTGTTTGCCTTTCGAGGATGATAGTGAATAGAGAAATAGTAAATCTTGATTAGCTCTAACCATATCATTTGATGCATGTTGTGCTCCTTTTGTGTGAATATATACTTTAGGCTCTTGTGGTCAGTCTATATGTCAAACTAATCACCGTAAAGGTAGTGCCACCATATTTTCAAGGCAAAAATCACGACTGCTAGGTCTAGATCATGTGTTGGGTAGTTCTCACCATGGATCTTCAAATACCGTGAGGTGTAGGCTATAACATTATCATTTTTTCATGAGTACACAACCCAATCATTTCTTTGAAGCATCACTATATATCAAAATACGTTATCCACTTTTCAGTAGTGTCAGTACAGTTGCAGTGATCAGCCTTATCTTTAGCTCCTTGAAGATTCTATCACATTCTTACATTGAGACATACTTTACCCCTTTCCTTGTAAACTTAGTTAGCGGGCTTTAAAATCATGAAAAGTTTCTCAGAAAATGTCACTAGTACCCAACTAATCTAAGAAAACTACAGATTTCTGTGACACTAGAGGGCATGGGACATTCCTTAATAAACTTCTTCAAGGATCCACAGAAATTCTCTCAATATTGATCACATGTCCCGAGAACATGACTTGTTTCATCCAAAAGTCACACTTTCTAAACTTGGCATACAACTTCTCCTTTCTCAAAGTCTCCAACACAAGTCATAAATATTCTTCATGTTCATCTTTTCTTATATATTTTATGAGAATATCATTGATAAACACTACCAAACATTTTTCGAGGTAATGCCTAAATACTCTAATCATCAAATCCATGAAGATTTTAGGGTAATTAGTAAGTCCAAATGCCATCACCAAATACTCATAGTGCCCATAACTTGTTTGGAAGGCAGTCTTCTATATATCTTCCTTCTTCACCATGACCTGATGATATCTAGAACAATGATCCACCTTTGAGAAGTATTGAGCACCTCTTAACTATTCGAACAAGTCATCAATCCTAGGGAGAGGATACTTGTTCTTTATGGTGATCTTGTTGAGTTCCTGATAATCGATACACAACCTCATTGTTCCATCCATCTTCTTCACAAAAAGCACTGGCGCACCCCAAGGTGATGCACTACGGCGTATGAACCCTTTGTCCAGATGTTCTTGCAATCACTTCTATAACTCATCCAGTTTGATAGGAGTCATCCTATAGAGACACTTTGAGATATGAGTAGCTCCGGGTATGATTTCAACTGAGAACTCTACCTCATGATCTAGGGGAATTCCGGGTAACTCTTCAGAAAATACATCACCATATTCCCTCATGATGGGCATTTCTTCAAGGATGGAACTTTCTTTTAACTCAACCATTTGGGAGAGGAATGCTTCTTCATTGGGAATCAACACCCACACCATTGAAGGATTATACAAAAGAGATTCATGATCTTCCTTGCATTTGTAGAGGATCATGGGATGGTTCCAAATATGAAAAGATATTTCCTTTTCCTCAAAGTTGATATGTACTCTATATAAAGAGAGCCAATCCATTCCCATTATAGCATCGAATTCCACCAAGGGAAGTATTACAAGATTTTCTAGAAGAATCTTTCCACATACGCCAACAAGAGATGAGTCAAACACTTAGTTTTTAATGATTGCACCACATAGTGTTTTTAAAGATATATCTACTTCAAGGTTTTGGGGCTTTGATTCTATAGTTCTAGCAAACTTCCTAGATATAAACGAATGCGTAGAACCAGAATCAAATAATACTTTTTCCATTCCTGATTGAATAGTATGTATACCTTTTATGACTTCATTATCATTATCCACCTCCATAGTAGTAATGGAATAATCCTTCCCTTGTTCATTTGGATTCAGTGGCGGTTGACGCTGATTAACCTCGAGAACTAAAGGTTTAGTGCACTGGTTTGCATAGTGCTCGGGCTCCCTAAAGTTGTAACCTTGAACTGTGAGTGGTTCTCTCCTTTCATCAGCTACATTATCCTTACTTTTAGTGTCTTTTCGACACTCTTGAGCATGATGTCCTTCATTCCCACACTTGAGGCATTTCCCCGTCCCTTTGAGGTAGTTACTATGGTGTAACTTCCTACATTTTTGGCATGTGGGTCGTTGATTTTTCATCCCACCATTATCATTAGATCCTCCTACTTGAAACTCCATCTTTTGTTTCTAATCACCATATCCATTGGACCATTCTACAAACTCTATATGTACTTTGAGAGCACATCTAACAACTTCTTCATAACTCCCAATGTCTCGAATTGTAGGATCCTTTCAAAGGATTTGTTTTAATCCACTGAAGAATCTATCAATTTTTCAATCATTGTTGGTAACAAAACTCGAAGCGTACATTGCAAGCCTTGTGAAATTTGCTTCATAGGTTGTGACATATTCTCTTTATTTTTTCTTGAGATCTATGAATTCTCTCTCTATTTTTTTGTGAAGTGTTCGTGGGAAGTACTTATTAAGAAACATTATCTTAAAGTATTCCCATTCAATATCTTCAATTTCCTCCCTTGGCTTGGTGTTCTTAATCAAATCCCACCACTGATCGGCTTCTCTGTCTAGACGATAAATGGATAGGGTCACCTTCTCTATCTCAGAACAGTGACGAACAGAAATGATCTTCTCCATAGAGTTGACCCACTATTCTAAAAATAGTTGATCGGAAGATCCACTAAATGTCAGTGGTCGTTGCCACCAAAAACATTTGATAGCTCGTTTCTCCCTATTTGGTGAAGGAGGACGTTCCCCATTTTTATGGTTATTGTTCATATCCGAGGATAATTGGCTATGAATCTCCAGGATGTTTTGATCTTCACCTCCCAAATCATTGGGGATGTCGTTCGGGCAATCATTGCACTGGCCCTCGCACGAGTTGTTGGCCTGATTTCTCCTGGTTCCCACCATTTTCTAAAATAGAAAAGGTTAGAACAAAACATAAGTAAAAAATTCATGAATAACATATTCATTTAAAAAAATTATACCAAAAACATAACATATGGGATCCCTATGTAATTATTCTTGTGTGCATATTTGTACTTATTCTCATGCTATAGGTTTTCTCTAGGGTTCACTAATCCTAATTCTCAGATTAACTAAACCTTTCCTTTCATATCAACTATAGAGACCCTACCTTTTCTTACATTACTATTAAATCATTTCAAAGATAAAAAACATAACAGTATTACACATAGAGGATCCAAAGGTTTAGTGTCTTGGGAAAACTTGGACCATACAAAACAATTACAACATCAAGCTTAAAAATTTATTTAATTTCTTCTTCTCTAGATTCTTATTGGCACTTGTCCTCTCTTTAGTACATGTAGCCACATGAGGATATACATCAAAAGGGGTGAGCTAAAATCCTAGTAAGAGGATATATAATAAGAATATAGCATGGGTTCAGCTAATCATGAAATAGTCAAAAGATAATGAACATGAGAAGAGCATAAATAAAAGACTTGAAATGTGTCAATGTATAAAAATGAAACATCATTTCTTAGTGGTTAACTACCAAACATACTTGTGAACCAAGCTATAATCTTGTTCACACATCATTTTAAATTTACTCATGATATTCATCACTTTTCCCAATGCATTGGAGCGCTATTTAATTTCGGATGCAGCCGTCACATTTAAACATTCATATTGTGCTATATAATTCAGGGTGCACCCATCACATCATAACATTATCATTTATGATGAATACAATAATGAACATATAGAATAAATAAAAATAACTAACCCATGAAAAAAATGGGTTTCATATCATAAGAACACATTCATAAACTTTGGGTTCCCAAAATAAAGAGGGAAGAACATACATTATACAAGAACCACAAATCTGGAATGAGAAGTAAAAGGTTAGTTCTTAAAAGAAGTGTTCTTTTGGAAAACATTTAGTTTGACATAAAAATTAGTGGTAAACATTTATATTACAGAAAAGGAAAGAAAATGATGAACAAATGATGGTTAAGGAGTAACCATATGAAAAATGGAGTGAAAGAGGGAGAACGTGAAGGACGAAATTTGGGTTTGAGTATTTCCCCTTACCTTGTATCTAAATGATTCCTTCTCTTTAATGGATAGTATAATGACATTATATTCATTAATTAGAAATAAATAACCTTTTGTACATTAATATGGTTCATTATGGTTTCATTAAGTGATCTTATGTGCCTTTGGATGAGTTATAGATTTTAAAAACATTATTCGGGAATGACTATTTTTATGGTTATCTTGAGTGGTTAACTTGTATTTTTAAATTGATGTTTTGGTAGAACATGGGTAAACATCAAGAAATAATATTACATGTTATTAATGAAATTACCAAATTTAAAATGATCTTATAATGAGTTATATAATATACCATGTGGATAAAAAATAAATGAAGATTGTTTGGGTTAATTTGGGCGGTTTTTCTATCACAATGAGCTTGTTTTAATTTATCACAAAGTAATTTTTTCATAATTCAGTTCCAAAACATTAAATAGGACATAATAAATATAACCTATTCTGGTTCTACCATAAAATTGGTTTCATGACCAGATCTGAAGGTATAAATGGAAGAAGAAAGCACATCGTTCTTGAAGGTGATAAATTAATACCGCACGAACAACATTCTCTTTAATAAAATAAAAGGAAGAGGGAAATGGGGTTGGATGATATAATATCATTACATTACATTAAATGTAAAATAATGGAGTTAAAGCACCATTTGGATGAAGATAGGTGGGGAGAGATCACAACATTAACATGAACTTGAAAGAAAAATAAAGGAGAAGAGGGAGAGAAATTACCTCTTAAATCCTCCTCTTGAGATCCTCTTTAAGGAAGCTAGGCTTGGTCTTTTGATGACACCAACAACTATTAGAAATGGGAGAGGGGCTAGGGAAAATGTTTGGTCATAGTTTAGAGAAGGCTTGGAGCCAGATAGGTGTGAGAAAATGAGTGTGTGAAGGGTGGTTTTTATAGTGGAGGGGAGAGGGGTTTCCTTAATATAAAATTCATTAGTTTATTAATCTCCTATAAGATAAGGAATAGTGAGTCTTGGATGACCAATAATAGTAATTTTATCATGTGATCCCAAACCAAGTGGTCTTACATTAGCAGAACATGACACATGACTCTATAATTAGTTTATTTAGCTTATTTTTTGTAAATTAATGTATTTCACTATTCATCAAAAATTCAGGTATTTCAAAAATATCCTAAAAATTTTCCCCTGCCATTTTTTGACCTGTAGAATCCAAAAATGAAGCCGGTTTTTTCAAATATAATTATCTATATATTATTAATTTAATATTTAAATAAAATCATAAAAAAAGTTTTTAAAATAAAAACTGATTTTATAACACATTTAAAAATTACGTTGGGTCTTATAAAATTATCTAAAAACTATAAGACATTGATTTGATAATTATTGAACAAATTTTAAGAAAATGAATTTTCTTTTAAATTAATTAATCAATCATAATTAATTATTTATGACTTACAAATTACCAAAACGTTTACTAAGGTAAAATTGTAACTTTCTAAGATGTCTAAATTTTATTCATGGGTAAGGTTACTCTTATGTTTCATGATTTACTCTTCATAACGGTCATATTACTATTCATAAGGGTTTGTTACTATTCACAAGGGTACGTTACTATTCGTCGAAAATTATTTTTGTTTTATTAGACTCCAAAAATCATCTTGAACAAAACCGTGTATGTCATATTTTCAAAATTCAAAACATAGAAGTAAAAAACTTATGTTTAAAGGTCACATATCACTTTATAGTTCATTTTGTTGTGTTTTCATGTGACTTTATGAAATATTTATAAGAAAGGAATTTCTATTGAAAAACATTGGGATGTTACACTCGTTCAGGGTATCTATTATTTGTGATCGGTCATTGCAAATAATTAGTAACCATGATAGTATTTGTGATGGCTCCTGCCACAAATACTATCCTTTACCACCATTTCAATTAATAACAAGTGAACTATTTACGATAGGCCCAATCGCAAAAAATACTATTTACAACGGTCTATCGCAAATAATGTGTCAACATTATAGTATCTGCCACAGGACCCATTGTAAATATTATTTTTACCTCCGACTCAATTAGAAAACACGTAACTATTTGTGACAGTTCTCATCGCAAATACTCCCGTCACAAATGATCTAACCTATATATACCTCTATACGATTTTTTTTCAATTTCACAATTCTCTCACGTCCTCTCTTTCCCTAATCTTATATATCTCTCTTCAGTTTTTTCAAACTTTTAAATTTTACAGCGGACTAATTTTAAGATCTTACACCCAACGAAATATTTCGTTTTATGGTATTCACTTATGGCTTTTATATTTTAGTTAATTCATTTTTATTTATATTTGTAATAATTATTATTAATTAGCAGTAATTAAGTTAAATTTGAATTAGATAATTTTATTTTGCATTATTTATTTGTAAAATATTTAATTTCACTAAGAATTAATGTTTTTATTTAAAAGTAAATAGTATTAAATGGTAATAAAATTGGTTCAATTATCAATAATTAATAATAATTACGTGTAATTCGTACTAATTAGTTCAATTAGTATTAATTAGCATTAATTAGTATAAATTAGTATAAATTAGAATTAACTACTATTACCAGGAAGGCTCAGCCAGGGAGAATTCCCTGACCATTTATTAAAATAAAAGAAAATGACAGTAAACAAGCACCAAAAGCCAAAGGGAAAGCAAGTTACATATCACAAGCACCATACCCATCTCCATATTCTTCCTCCACTGTGGCTGTTTTCCATTCCGAGCTTTCATAACGCTTAAGAACCTTGGCATATTTCCTTCGCAAATTCATACGCTCAAAGGATAATAGCTCATTGATTTTCCCACCTCAAAAGAACAATCATGGATCCAAATTGTTGTAGGCCAAACATCCCACAACTATTCAAGGACTGCTATCCTCTATCACCCCGCAGAACAACTCAACAGACAAGAATTTCAAGACCCAAACCATTCGAAATCGACCTCGAGCGGCAAATCCAAAGATAGCAGCCAACCTAGAAGTCAGAATCAATCGCGAGCAACAATTCCACAGTAGAACCCGATCCAAAAGGCATAGCATTCCAACCAAAGCGACCAACCAAATCCTTACCCCACAATCGGAATAAACCAAAAAATACATAAACCCCACCAAAGAGACACATCCCAAATCAAACGAAGGCATAGAATAAGAACCAAGAAGCGATACCAAATCATCAGCAACCCGAGCACCATAGAACGCCGGAAAATGACCCCATCACAAAAATAAATAGTAATAAATAGTAATAAACAAAAATAAATAGTAATAATTAGTAATAAATAGTTTATATAGTAATAATTGAGTACAAATAATGGTATTTGGTAATAATTAGTTATAATTAGTAATAAAAAGTTAAAAAATAGCTATAATTAGTTATAATTATAAACAATTAGTTATAATTAGTAATAAATAGGAATAAATAGTAATAATTAGTAACAATTATTAATAAATTGCAATAAATAGTAATAAATTTTAATAAGTAGTAACAATTAGGAATTATTATGAATAATTATAAATAATTAGCAATAAATAGCAGTAAATAGTAATAAATAGTTGTAATTATTGATAAATAGCAATAATTAGTAATAAATAGCAGTAATTAGTAATAAATAATAGAAATTAGTAATAAATAGTAATATATAGTAATAAATAGTATTAAATATTAAGAAATTGTAATAATTAATACTAAATAGAAATAATTAGTAATAATTAGTAATAATTAGAAATAATTAGTAATAATTATGAATAATTAGTACTAATTAGTCTTAATTAGTCATAATTTGTAATAATTTGTGATATTTAGTAATAATTATTGATAATTACTAATAATTAGTGATATTTAGTGATAATTATGATAATTAGTGATAATTAGTGATAATTAGAAATAATTAGTGACAAATAGTTATAATTAGTGATAAAGAGAGGTTATTAGTAATAAATTGAAGTAATTATTAATAGACTGCGGTGGTTAGTAATAGTTAGTAATAATTATTAATAATTAAGAATAATTATTAATAAATATGAATATTTAGTAAAAAATATGAATAATTTGTAATAAATAGGAATAAATAGTAAAAAAATAAGAATAAAAAGGGTTAATTAGTAATAAATAGTTGTAATTAGTTGTAATTAGTAATACATAGTGTAATTAGTAATAATTAGTCATATTAGTGATATTTACCACTAATTAATAGTAATTAGTACTAAATAGTAGTAAATAATAATAATTACTTTATATATTAATAATTTTTAAAAAATAGTGGAAATTAGTAATAATTAGTAATAATTAGTAATAATTATTAAAATTAGTACTACTTAATAATAAATAGTAATAAATAGTAATAAATAGTAATAAATAGTAATAATTAGTAATAATTAGTAATAAATAGTAATAATAAGTAAAAATTAGAAAAATTAGTAATAATTAGTAATAATTAGTAACAACATGTAGTAAATAGTAATAATTCGTAATATTTGGTAATAATTAGTAATAATTATTAATAATTATTAGTAATTAGTAATAATTAGTAATAAATAGTTATAAAAAATAATAAATAGTATACTGATACCTAGTAATAAATAATAATAATTTGATAAAATTAGTAAAAAAATTAACAATAGTAATACGTAGTAATAATTAGCAAAAAATAGTAAAAATAATAATAAATAGTAATTAATGGTAATAATTAGTAATAAATTGTAATAAATTACAATAATTCATAATAAAGAGTAATAAATAGAAATAATCAATAACAAATAATAATAAATTGTAATAAATAGTAATAATTAATAATATTTATTGATAATTAATATTAATTAGTAATAATTAGTAAAATCTAGTAATAATTAGTAATAATTAATAAAAATTAGTAATAAATATTAATAATCAGTAATAAATAGTAATAAATGTAATAATTAGTAATAATTAGTAATAATTACTAATAATTAGCGATAATTAAGAATAATTAATAGTATTTAATAATAAATGGAAATAATTACACTATGGGAAAATGGGATTTTGCGACAGATCATTTTCAAAGGATCACTGACTAGTAGAATATATTTTGTTAGAATGACTTTTTTACGATGGGAAAGGGTATTTGCAATGGGAAAGGGTATTTGTGATGCACTATTATAACCCATCGAAAATACCCCACTACGTTTTTAGTATTTGTAATGGGATATAAATCACATCACCAATTCTATATCAGTAGGTTGTTGTCTGTGATGGGGCCCTTTACAAAAGACTTTTTAACCACCACCACTAATTAATTGTGGATGTGGAAATTTGTGATGGGTCTCCTGTCGCAAATAATCCTCTCACAAATCATCTAAACAATATATACCCCCCCCCCCCGTTTTTTCCCATTTCACTCAATTCTCTACACCTCTCTGTCTCTTTATAATGATAAATTTTCTCTCCAAAATTTTCACTGTTAAAATTTTAATTCGTTGCATTATTCGCATCATAAATCCTTTAATAGCATCAGTTTTAAGGTAGTTATCTATATGTTTTATTTCACGTATACTTCATTTTATATTACTATATTTATAATTATTGTTAATTAGCTGTAGTTAAATTAAATTAAAATTAGATAGTTTTATTTATCATTGTTTATGTTTATTTTGACAATTAATTATTTGTGATTAGTATGAATTAGTATGAATTATTAGTTATTATATTAATTATTATTAATTAGTAATAATTAGTTTTAAATTCTACTAATTACAATCAAATTACAATAACTAGTAGTAAATTTTAATATTTAGTAATAAATTGTAATAATTAGTAATAAATTGTAATAATTAGTAATAAAATGCTAATAATTGTAATAAATTGTAATAATTAGTAAAATTTTTTATTAATTAGTAATAAATTATAATAATTGGAAACAAATTATAATAATTAGTATTAATTAGTATTAACTTCTTATAATATGTAATAAATAATCAAAATTAGAAATAAATTGTAATAATTAGTAATAAATTTTACTAATTCGTAACAAATTACAATAATTAGAAATAATGAATAATAAATTCAAAAAATTAATAATAAATTATAATAAGGGGTAATAAATTAAAATAATTAGTAATAAATTAAAATAATTGGTAATAAATTCTCATAATTATTAATAAATTATCATAATTACATATAATTAGTAATAAATTTTAAAAATTACTATTAAATTCTAACAATTAGTAATAAATTCTTATAAGTAGTTGTAAATTCCAATAATTAGTTATAATCTGTAATAAATAATAATAATTAGTAATAAATTGAAATTGTTAGCAATTAATTGCAATAACTAGTAATAAAATGCAATAATTAGTAATAAATTTAAATAATTAGTAAATACATCTAATAATTTGGATTAAATTGTACTAATTTGTGATAAATTGTAATAATTAGTAGAAATTTGGAATAATTATTAATAAATTGCGACAAATAGTAATAACTCTTATTAAAATATTATAATTAGTTATAAATTGCATCAATTAGTAATAAATTGTATTAAATTTTAATAAATTCTAATAATTAGTAAAAAATTGAAATAATTAGTAATAAATTGACACCATTAGTTATAATTAGTAATAAATTTATATAATTAGTATCAATTGGTAATAAATTCTAATAACTAGTAATAATTTTTAATAAATTATAATAATTAGTAATAATTAGTAATATATTTTATTAATTAGTAATAAATTATTAATAACTAATAATAAATTATAATAAATAATTATAATGAATAATTAATTCTAATAATTACTAAAAAATTCTAATAATTAGTTATAATTAGTATTAAATTCTAATAATTAGTACTAAAATATAATATTTAGTTATAATTAGTAATCAATTCTTATAATTTGTTATAAATTTTAATAATTAGTAATAAATTATAACAATTAATTCTAATTAGTAAGGAATTATAATAATTAATTATAATTAGTAATAAATTCTAATAATTAGTTATAATTATTAATAAATTCTAATAATTAGTTATAAATTCTCATTAATATTAATTAATTCAAACTATTAGTACTAATTTGTAATAAATTTCAGTAATTAGTAATATATTGTAATAAATTGTAATAAAAATGTAATAAATATTAATAATTAGTAATAAATTCCAATAATTAATAATAAATTTCAATAACTAGTAATAAATTTCAACAATTAGTAATAAATTATAAGAATTAGTGATAAATTAAATTAATTAGTAGTAAATTGAAATAATTAGTAATAATTAGTAATAAATTCTAATAATTAGTAATTAATTTCAAATCATAAGAAATTTATTTATAATAATTATGAATGATTTATAATAATTACCAGTAATTTTCAATAATCAGTAATAATTAGCAATAATTAATAATAATTATAAATAATTACTAATAATTATAAATAATTACTAATAATTAGAAATAATTACCAATAATTATCAATAACTACTCATAAGTATCATTAATTAGGAATGATTAAAAATTATTTACAATATTTAGCAAAAAATAGTAATAAATTATAATATTTTTTTATCAAATTGTAATAAATTGGCACAATTTATAGCGGATTAATGACTCCCTTTTTCCAAATGCCTTATCTACTTGTAAATTTGTCCCACTAAAATACCAAGGAAGAAATTTAACCTTATATACATAGATCTATTTTCGTATGCACACTAATGGAGAGATGCATGGAGGGGCCTTCCTACTCTCCATTCTTTTGCATATGAAAATTGATATGCATACATTAGAGAAGATTTTTCATACTAATTTTGGTCAGAGAAATCTGCAAGGAGATGAGCCATTGGAAAAAAAATCTCTTTTTCCCAATGTTGAACTCCTTGCGCCTTTCTTCTAGTGAAATCACTAAGAAAAATCTATTCCAATATATGAATATCCATTTTTGTATGCACATAAATATAGAGCAACATAGCGAGGCCTTAGTTCTCTCCATCCTAGTACATATATAAATAGATATATGTACGTCGAATCATATTTTTCATTATGATTTCAGTCATATATAGTGTAAATGAGTCTTCGAGAAAAAGAGCTACCACAAATTCGCTAGAAATTATGTTGCCGATAATAAGAAATTATTAGTAAAAATTAGTTAGAATTAATAATAATTATTGATAATTAGTATCAAATACTATAAGTTAGTATAGTTTAGTAAAAATGTATTAAAAAGTCTATAAATAAGTGTAAAATAATACAAATTATTATATTTTTATAGAAAAAAAATTTATTTGTCTTCTATTTTTTGGATAGTGTATTTATAATAAAAAATTATACAAAAAAACTAATTATTTTATCTATTTAGAGAAATATGGAACTAGGAAGTTGAAAAAAAATCATTATTAGATGTTCACACTTGGATAAATCAGTATACGAATCCAAATAGTTCTCATTTAAATCTAGAATATATTGAGGGTGTTGAATCTTTCTTATATTTTTTATCATCTAAAACAACATTTGTTTCATAAGGAAAATTAAGTGTCCCTATATTAAATGTGCTCTAAGGACGTTCAACACATTTCGAAATAATGGTGTTCATTTATTGTGTTTTGGTTTTCAACTAGATTATGTTTTTTTGTATCAATATTATGAATGAAGTTACAGAGAAGAAGCTAATAATTTAGTTTCGGATCAAACATGGTTTCAAATTTAGGTACATGATGTGGAAGGTCTATCTTTTCAATAAGATGATACTAATGATGATTTTAATTTCACTCCTGAGTTAGAAGCATCTCATTTTTATGAGTTGCTCATTTCCATTGAGGTTTCCTTATATCATTGTTGCAAGATAAGAAAATTTGATGTAATTTGTAAATTTATGGATATTAAATAAGATTATGGAATGTCAAATAATTATTTTGATAAGATATTATATTTAGTAAAAACACAACTACTTTAAGGAAATGTGTTTTGGTTTCAACTTCGAGGTGGCATGTTTATGGGTTTGTGGAAAATGAAAAGAATGGTCCCACAAGTTACAAGAATTCTACCATTATTATAGAGGCTTTACCTTAAAAATATTTTTTTCAACCTAATCCACATCGTTATCCTTTAAGGGGAATTTGATTGACCCCTTGGGGACTGTGCTGATTGTCCCATCTGCATTACGAAATAGGTTCCACAGTCAAATGACCCAAGTGTTTAATTGCATGGGGGTTATATTTTTGTGAAACCTCTCCTCTTAGGATATGGTGTCGTCCTATGGTCTCAAGAGGGTTTATTTGTCGAGCTAGAAACAACAAACAACATTTTTTAACCATGATTCATGGACCTCCTTTCCAAAGTTAGGTGTTCGTTGGATAAATATTTGGCCAAGGACACTTAAGTACTCCATTGGTCGAGAGGATGGGAGGTCGATCTCATCACACCCTTTTGGTGGGAATTATTTCTTATTCTGGGACTCTCTTATAGATTGAATTCTTGTTCATATGGTTGTGAATCCTTGGTTCATTCCCAAATAGTGTATCCATGGGATACTCCTGGGTTATCGAATCAGCATGGATATACATAAATTTGATACTACCAAAAAAATGATGACTTAAATCATGCAATAAGGCACTCTAGATTTTATCATCATCCAGAAAGTATGAATGGAAATTTGATGTTGGTATTGGAATCTTAATATGGGCTTCCTACGTGTCCTTGAGAGAGAAAAAAATCCCACGTAGTCGGTCTGTATGGCACTTTGACCTGGAAAGAGGCCCATTTTTGGGGGGCATAATTTGGTGGGCCCTTTTGGAAGGGCACACATTTAGATCTCATGCCTTCTAGTAAGAGTCCTACATATCCTGGTTTGTAAAGGAATTAGAGTTCCCCTTATTCATGATGGGATAGGGCTTATGCATGGAAGCTTTCCATTTAATGGGAACATGATTGGGTGAACCCTTATGTAAGGGAACCCCTTTTAATCGCAGACCTTCAAGTTGGTTTTCTACATATCCTGGGTTGAATAAGAATCAGATTTCTTGTAGTTCATGATGGGTTGGAAATTATAAATGGAAACTTCCCATTTAATGGGGACATGCTTTGGTGAACCATTTTGAAAGGGCACCATTTTTATCTCAAGCCTTCATGAAGGCATCCTACTTATCCTCATTTGAATCAAGAATCAATGTTATCATAGTTCTGAATGTGTTGGGGCTTACGCATGGAAGATATCCATTTGAGGGGGACATGACTGTGTGAACCCATTCATAAGGGAATCCCTTTTAAGATCGGGCCTTCAAGATGGTGTCCTATGTATCCTGGTTTGAACAGGAATCAAAGTTATCATAGTTTAGAATCTGTTTGGGATTACACATTGAAGGTTCCCATTGTGGGACACATGACTGGGAGGAAACATTTTAAGGGAATCCTTTTGATCTCATGCCTTCAAGTAGGCATCTTATGTATCTGAGTTTGAATTTGAATCAGGGTTGTCAGAGTTCAGAATGAGTTTGTTTTGTGGTTGTTTTAATTGTCACAAATCTATAACCCACGTGAGTCATACTCGGTGTGAGGAACATGAGGATGAGATATATTCAATCAAGAACACAATTTATCTCTCTCTGATAGTAGAGGGTGGGACTATAATAGAAGAATCCAAGGAGATAGTGGGTGAGGGTGTAGAGTGATGAACCTTCCAATCTGTGATGACATTAGAGGTCATGCAGCTTGGATCTTGGAAGATTAGGGACATACCTCAGTGAGAGTGCCCAATAATTCTCTCTGCAAAAGGGGAGTAATTTTTACTCTCATCAAAAGGAGAAGCAAACATGATTCCTTAAACTGATCAACATTCTTCATTGAATGGAAAAGAAAGTGATCAATCATAATCCCTAGATCAAGGAGGATCACAAAAGAGTCCCATGGTTGGACTTCATGTTACAATGGAAATTTAGAATTACAGACATCTCTGGAGTTTGAACCACTGTGGTTACACCTTCATGACTCCTCTAACCATCGGTATGTAGACTCAAAAGGGTGCTCTAATGCACCTGATGATATGATCATGTGGGTCTTGTGGCTTTGGAGGAGGCTTTGGTCTAATTCTATTGGACTTATTCATAGAGGATCTATGGAGGATTGGATGGTAATATAGGGGCGAGATTGGAGTTGGAGGAAAAAACCTAAATAAGCACCATTCCGTGTATAGTTTTCTCATGCGGGGTGTGGGGAGCTCTGCATAACAGTGGTATGCAGGTAAAGGGGTCATCCATGTACTGAAGTAGTACGTGGCCATGGGTATAGACCACGACATACTGAACTGGAATGAGTTTCTGGATGCAGCCTTACATGCCATTGCAGGTTCCATCAAAGTACTAGCATATTACTCAGCATGGGGTTTGATCAACATATTGATAAACTATGTGGATTGCCAGATCGAAGGAGGGTCATGTAACCTTTGGTTCAGAGGGAGTTCATCCATGAAGAATTATTGGTTCTCAATGACACAAATTAGGTCCTCGATTTACCCATTATTATTAAATTCATTCTTTTTATTGATCTTGGTTGGTTATAGCCTTGTAAACGTGGTTCACAGTTTTCAGATCGGTGATGATTTGAAACTGAAGTTTGAATCCTCAACAAATTATTACTTCTAATATATAGGGTATCCTCGGTGATTAATTCATCCATCCTCTTCTTCTTCCTCATTTGATCCATTTATAGAGAATTAGGGAAAATAATATATATTAGAATTCAACACCATTTTCAGAATCCCATGGAGATATATCTCAACCCATAGAAGACTCAATCAATCGGGGATTGTTGAGGATACAGTTCACGAGTCATGGTTTGTTGAATCCTACTAATTTTCTTCGTTCGTGAACTACAATGTTTAAGGGGTAGTTTGAGGATGGCCTTCAGTGTCTATATTCCTCTAATTATGTTGTTTGTGACTTCTTGTGTTTTCTGGCCATCACCCAATGGGCCAGTGCCTCACGGGTCCTTCCACTTAGCGGTGGTTCATGATTTATGCATTTTCAGAACACTTCCTTGTGTTGTTATGCAAGTTAGGCCAGATTCCTTTTAAAAAAAACTATTTCTTCAAATTTATTCCCAAATTTTCAATACAACGTGTATTTAATTTCATCACTAAACATTTGTGAGTATTTTCCTTTCCTTTTTTGAATTTTTAGGACCCAAAAAATATCCCCCATCAGAATGGGGTCCGATAAGAATGAAGAGGAGGATATTCTGATTTATAAGCTGTCCCGGCATGAATAATTGGATAATAATATAAATTTTCCATGAGCCAAGGGAATCAACAAGAATATTTTTACTATTACTGGGGTTACATGGAAAAAATCACAATATTTTATTCCCTTTTCATTATTTCCCTAAATGTTTCCTAAACCTATTTGATACGGGCTTAGTGGGTATAGCTTGACTTTTGCTTAGGCCACCCTTTGTAAGTTTTTTGACCTCAAAATATTTATGTTTCTATTGAGTATTTGATAGATGAACATTTTTTTCCTAAAACATACACATTATTAAGTTAATGATCTCACACTCAACTTTTATGTAGGGGTTCCCTTTGAGGGTTTTCACTCTGGTGAGTATTGCATCTTTTCCATTGGTTATCTATAGGCCAACCAATTAGACTTTTTTCTAATGTTTTTGGTTGAAAATATTTGAAAAAATATTGATGGGATAAGGTCCCCAATATAGGATTCATCATCCAAGAATTTCCTAATAATATCAGACATGAATGATGGATTTTTGTGACCCAGACTTTGTGAGTTTTGGAAGAATATGATGCTTGAGAGCCTTATTAGTCATACAGAGGTAGGAGAAAACTTCACGAGGAAGAATTTTCCTTTGTATGACAACTTTTTTGCAGGAAACATATGTAGATCCAATGAGGAATGATGTGCATAGTCAAGTAAAGTTGTCCATAGGACACTGAACTTCTATTTATGATGGCCTGAGGGAATTTATATTGTTTTTTTGAGGTTGGACGCTATAGTGGGTGGTCTGTCTGAGGAATTATGTCCATATTTATTAGGGGAATTTATATTTTATTTGAATGGGAAACCACTCCAACATGAATTTTACTTATTTATGGGAGGGCTGGTGAGTGGTATAGTTAAACATCATAAAACCCGTACACTTGACACCTATTAAGAGAGATAATTTTTCTTTAACCAAAAGAGTGTAAATGATTCATTCGTTCAATTAGAATTTTCTTTCAAGTCTGGGAGTTTGAAAAGGGAATGATATATAAGTCTTTATCTAGGGGGTTTCCAAATATATGATGTTAGATGAGACATAAATTTCATATGGGTGTGGAGAAATGGGAAAAGACTCTCCTAGGGATGAATTTAGCATTGATTTGTGGTCGTTTTGTAGGAAACATATATAGATCCACTAGGGAATGATGTACATAGTCAAAAAAGGTATCTATAGGACTCTGGCCTCCCATCCATGATTTCTAGGAAGGATTATAGAGATTGGGACCTTTCTGAACACGACATATGGATTCTGAAAAGTTTTGTGCGTAATCCTGAAAGGGGAATTTCTTCAACTGAACATTACCAGGAAACCTATAAATACATGGGGGCAATTGTTTTTCATACCCAGATCAAATTCATGCATATGAACGGGGTATATTTTTTTACATAATCATCAAAAGAGACCATATGTGAATCAAGCTATGATGTTCTAATATATCCAGGATGTGGGTAGGAATGATAATGTAAACCATTAATCTAAGGGTTCTTGAATTAGGAGGTATGTCATGAGGTTTGGAAGCTGTTAGGAGTACTAAGGTCAGATTGTAATATCTTAAGAACTAAATTTACTTTAGTTATCCTCTATTTTTAGGTGACATATGAAGATCTACCAGGGCATGATTTTTATAGTCAAAAAATGTGTCCACAAGACACTGGCCTTCCATATCCGATGGCCATGGATGATTATGAAGATTCAATATTACTCAAGGCATAGAGTTTTATGTGTGGTAAGAGTGTATCCAGATATATTATAAACATTCTTGTTGTGATTCACTCCTTAGATTATATAATCCCTTACAAATATCTGAATCAAATGCATTGTTAGGCATTCATCCCATTTATGGACTACCCTTTTGTTTAATGTCATATTAATAGGACCCCAGGTTCCTTAAGGTGAAGGGAACTGTAACATACCTTTTAGGGTCATGCTGCTAGGACCAAAAATCCTAGACTGATTTGCAATGATGTCCTGGTGGACCCCCTACTAAGGTCCCTAAGCTCACATGAGATATTCTTGGTGTGAGAAACAAGAGATTATGATGATAATGTATCACCACTTAAAAATAGAATAACTGGTTAGATGCATTTTTTGCTTAAAAAAATTCTATGTAGTTTAACATCATGCAAAAAATACAAATTCCACACACTTTATCATAATATGGGATGGATGTAGGGTAATCCAGACATGAATGAAGGGAAATACAACCACTCTTAAGAATCATAATAGATATTACATGTATGACGATTCTCTACATTGATTTAATTTTTTTGTAGAGAAAGGGGAAATTTAATGTCTTATGTTGCAATGTATAGATCATAGAGTTTGTGTCCACCACACATCTCCTCTAGGGAAAACAAATTTATGTTTGATTCCAAATGAACATTCCTAGGATTTTTTTTGCACTTACAAGGGAAGGGAATCGTTGTTTTCCATGGAGGCCGATCCAATATGAGAATCTAATAATTGCCATTGTGCGGTGCTGTTTAATGTCATGCAATCGGGACCCTTCTGGCCTTATAGTTTAGCATCACACAATGAGGTTTTTGTGATTTGATGTTTAGAGTCATGTAGTAAGTAAATTATGTTTTGAATATTAGATTCTTAAAATGAGGACATTATTTGGTTATGTTTATAGTCATGAAATGAGGTCATCTTGTCAGAAAGTCCATAAATAGATTAGAGTTAATTTTGGCCAATATATTCTGTCATTCCATAAACTTGAGTGATGATAGAAGGTGTAAACCATAATCTTGAGGGTCCCTTGGATCAGAAGGAATGAAAAGTGGCTTGGAATCCATTTGGAGTACTGAGGAAAGAGAGGACTCTCTTGAGGACGATTTTTCCTTCGGTTAATAGTCATTTTAAGGCAAAACATGCAGAGACACTAAGCCATGATGTGTATAGTCAAAACAAGGTGTTTGTTGGACACTGTCCTTCCATCTTAGATGGCCACGATTGTGTATGGGGACCCAATATTTCCCATATTTTGGAGTTATAACAATGGGAATTATGTGTCTGAGGACATAAGAAATATCAATATTGCGACCATACATGATCTACTAAAGCTTCAATAGAGATCTGACTCATATATAGGGTGGAGAATGATATTATGACTCCTTAAGATTTTTAGAATTTAAACTTGGAATTTATTTCATATCTTTAAATTTGTTGTTCTTGAAATTGGGGGCCTGTATGAGATCTAAAAACATTGAGAATTGGGCCACACATGAATAATGAATAACATTTTAGTTTAATGTCATGCTGTTTAGACCTTTCATGGATTCCCCTGTACAATTCTAACCTATGAAAAGAGGAAGGAGAATTGTTTTTTTGTTTGGGTAGCTACATCAATATAAAGGATCCAAGATTCACTATGTATCTCACTGATGAACGGGAATCAAGATGAACATATTTATGAAGGTTCCCTATAAAGTTCTGGTCCACTGGTAGGGACAAGAGTGGGAGTTTTTTTAATTGGTGGCTGGGACTAGATGTTAAATCCAAGCATCACTACATATCTTAAAAGGGCAGGAATCAGTCCATACATATTTCTAAATTTCCATTGTACTGATATGACTCAAATGTAGGAGTACGGGTATTTTGATTTCATCTGCTTCAATTATCGGGTCTCTCATACTCATCAATATTTGTTTTTACGTAAGGATATCCTTACCACCAATTCAAAGCTCACTTGAGGTATAATCGATGTGAGAGACCAGAAGTGACAAGGATTTCCCTCATAATATAGGGAGGTAGAGGATACAATAGTGGAATTTTTTCATGTGGTGGCTAGGACAAGATCAAGGGTTGAGGTGTCTCTATATATCCAACTAATTAATGAGAATAAATATGTACATAGTTCTTTAGGGAATGTGCAGTTTATCATCATTCTAATAGGATGATTTATGCTATGTGGTTTAACCTATTGTAGTTAGGATGTTATGATGTGTAGTTTGGAGTCATGTAGCAATGAAATTGGCATCATAGTTTAATGTTTTGTTGTAGGTACTAACACAATACAGTTCAATGTCATGTTTTCTGGATGATAAATCATAGTTTATGGTCATAGATTTTGAACCATATATATCTCCATTATGCAATGTAATTCTTCAAAAACGTTGCATTGGTGGGATCCGTGATGAGTTGTCCATTAATTGATATCAAAGAATATTCTCCATTGGAATATACTATAGGTTTGAAATATATTCCCTCCTACTTTGGAAAAATATTTTGGGGTTTCTTCTTGAGTATCATTGGGGTTCTATGTAACACCCCGAGCTTCCACGACACGCCTCTCTTTCAATAATGCAATACCTTGCATTGTACGCAAGATCGAGTTCTAAAACACCGCGACTAATCAAAGTAGCCGTTATGAATAGTAATAACCACATTTTGAAATTATAGAAAATTTATATTTCAAAATGGAATTCTTTTTTGTATTCCTAATATTGAAATTAGCCTATGTTGAATTTTTTGTAATTTTCTGAGAACTTCAAAATTTTTATGAATAGTGAAAAATAATTAAAACAACTTTTTTATTCAAAATAATTTATAGTGATAAGTTATACTATTGAGTGGTTTTAAATTATAATTAGAATATATTTTTACCATTTTATCCAATTTTGTTCATTAGAATTAATTTCACTTTGAAATTGGAAATAAACAATTGTCAATCTTTTGATATATATTGTTTCTTAAAAACACGCTATTTGTTGTGACAGTGGGAATTAATTATAAAATTAATTAATGAAACTTATATGTTTGGAATTTCATAAAATAGACATCATTTTTGAATTCAGAATATCAATTATATCTTAGGGTGAAATTTTGGCATTGTTCTGAAAAATTTCAATTTTTGATGAATAGTGAAACCACTAAGTGGTAGTTAAAAAACTGATTTTTCGTTTAAATGAAATATTACCACTTCTGAGATTTGATTTTCAAAAATCTGACATACATAGTTTTCATTATGAAGTAAAATGTGGTTCAGTGAGATTAAAATAATTTTTTGGTGAATAGTAACTTTTAAGTTCTTAATCGCGATTAGAGGTAATTACTGTAGTTTAAGGTAAAAATAATGTTTTAATGTCCTACCCTCATTGGATGAGCCATGGCCGACCAAGAAAATCCATGGGTCAACTTGGGGACCCCATGGAGCCACTTTGGTTGGAAAATGACATTAATAAAATTTTATTTAATGTTAAAATAAAAATGTCACATACATGAGTTGTTTTACTAAAACAATTATTACATGGGGTTATATAAGTTAACATATTGACCATAAATATTCATTATAAAGATAAAAAGATTTCTTACATTATGGTTATATTTTTAGAATTTTTAGACATTAAATAATTTAAATTTTAATGACACAATGATGATGCAGCGATTACCTCATTAAATAACAATTTAAATAAAAGGAAAACATGATGTAATATCCAAGGCTTACACTTGTCCAAAGACTATTGGATGGGTAGATCTCGAACCCTTATCACCTTAGCCTCGAATTATATAAGTGTGGGACCTCTGAAATCCAAAAATCATTTTATGATAAAGTGACTTTTCTTTACTTTCCAAGAGTGCCCCTCCTCTCCAATTATAAAAGGCCCCCACCTCTACCACATCATTCACACTTTCAAGACATTTGGCTCAGCCAACCTATGCCCAAATATTCTCCCAACTTCCCCATATTACTCCTATAAGCCTCACATTGGGCAGAACTCTTCCCAAGGAAGCCTTTGGATCAAATCAAAAAGAGTTACCCGATTTTAAGGTAATGTCTTCTCTAATGTTGTTTTGTTTTATTTATCTTCTCCAACCCCCTAAACACTCTCTATTAATTTATTTTGTAACAACACCAGTATCCTCAATATACTAGGATGTTGTTATAATAAGGATTCGAGCTACACTTACACACACCTACATCTAATTGTTAATGAACATACTGTTTCTGTGGATGGTGAATTTCTGCCTCACGAAACGATGATTGTTCAAAACTCATATAACACCTTCAAAGGTGGCCATTAAGATGTCACTATATTTATATATGATATATATTATCTTTATGTTTTTCTTAAGATTATGTATTTTTCATTTATGGCATACCTTTATGATTTCCATTATGGGTAAAACGAGATAATTTCATTTTAGGAAGTCCGGACTACCGCCCCCTCGAAGTGATTTGAATCGTTAATACCATATGTGGGATGTATAAAGGATAGAGTAAATGATATTATATATGATTTTATACTGTAATTATAATATACCTTTATATCATTATGATTTCACTAAATACGAAATAGAAATTAAAGTAGCGTTCATGCGTACGTACGACTTACCGTCTCCATGAATGGTGCATTTCATTTCTTACCTCTAAACGTTATGGAATATTATAAATGCATGTATATACAAGATATATATGAGATATATGAAATCTAAATCATGAGTATAATTATCGATATAATGGATATATCACAACATGAACAACTTTTAATTATAAGAATTTTATTTTTGACTCAAGTACCTAAGATCAACAAAATGACCGTTATAAACTTTAATAATTACATAATGTTCATATCATGGTAGTAGGGGATATAAAAGGAATAATGAATATGAAAAAGGTTATTAAGTAAATATAAATTAACTCTACTTTATTATTCAGGAGGTTAAAGAACGGTCGAGTCAGGACAAGACGCAAGGTAAGGGAATTTCTTAACCCAATTTCCATTCTTTGGGTTAATCTCCTACTTAAAAATTATGTCATGATATTATTATGTCCTATATTTTATTTGTACTTTATTTATGTGTACTTATAGTGAATACAAATAATAGATCTATTTTATTTTAAAAATGATCTTTGTAAGGACTTCGTCTCAATCTCCTTTCATTGAGGCATATTTGGTTTTATACAGAAATTTCTTCTATACGGTGTATAAACCCCTTTGACTTTTACGTTTATTCGAAAGGAATATTTTTTATACGAAGCGTTTCACTAAACAACAAAAAGGGAATGTTTTTCTTTCCGTACTTATGCGGTGACAACGACTTCTCCACCACCGTGACCATTATTTGAGTTTCGGCTTCCTCTACAAGCCATCATTTTTGTTAATGAAAAATAAATAAAAAGTTTTAAATTTCTTTTATTTTGGTATTGAAAATGGTTTTGAAAGTGTTTTTATTATATCAATGTTCTGTATTGATATCTTGTGATTGAAATATGGAAATGTTATGTTTCCTTTATGCATGTTTTATGTGATACGATTATGTTATGGTTTATGATATGTTTAAACCTATTCCTATGAAAAATGCATTGGACTTAATAAGTGATGGGTGGAGCCCGCTATAGCTCCTCGATGCATCGGTAGGTCTCATTAGACAACTAGATGTGGAATTGACCGAGGCCCTTTCCCAATTTGATTTGTGATTTTGGCCGAGGCCTTAATCATTTTAGACGTCTTGGCCGAGGCCTTGACAAAATGTTTCAGAATGTCTGGCATTATGCATTCCATCATTATGAAAGTGGTTACTGATATTGCATGTGATTATTCGACCAATAGAATATCCATGTGAATAAGTAAATGGCATTATCTCATTTTACTTTTGCCATATTATGTTGAAGTTCAAGTTTAAAAGGCTTTTGTTTTAGGTATACATTGCCTTAAATGTTGATGTTTATTTATGAAAGCTTCCACAATATTTTTATCCTTACTGAGCATCTGAGCTCAACCCTTTCAATGTTTTAATATTTTCCAGGATGTGAAGAAGTATTTTAAGAATGACCTGCTGGGATTGTCAGAAGAGGATATGAGTGTGGTCTATGGAGACTTTGTTATTGTAGTTTTTCACTTTATGACGTAATGTAAAATTTATGAACATATCTAGTGCTTCCAAGGCTACTAAACTAATCAGTCTTTCGAGACGTGATCTTTTGTGATCATTCCAATGTTACGATGTGACGCACCAGCTCTGGGTAGCTGGGGTCGGGGCGTTACAGTTGGTATTAGAGGAAGTTTAGTACAAACCTTGGAAGCTAGATTTTGACAAACTCTGATTAGAGCACCTAGACCTAAGATGAACTTTGAGGATTAGTATAGAAGAACTTCCTAAAATTTTGGTATTGTAGAGATTTTGTGAGTTTTCCAAGCAATACATCCCTTTCTGGATACGAGCAGGTAGAGGCGGCTTTGGCACATATGTACCTAGGGGTAAAACCCGAAAACACCGCTTTGAGCTAGACTCAAACGGGAACTGGTGCATGACAACGGGATTTGCTGCACTCTTGGTTACGACACTCCCAGGGGATATGCTTTGGATAATTATCATTTTCAATACAAACACTATGAAGGGTTATGAGTATATACTTCCTCAAAGAAAGAATTTTTATGATTATGGATTACATCCATAAATAGTTCAATTTATGTTAAGTGGTTTACAAGTATGGAATTATGTATTTTGATTCATAAACTAGTATAGTTTATGCCATTTTTTAGAAATGGCGCCTAGTGGATGGAATGGAAACCGTATCAATGCACGAACTCTGTGTAGGGATTTCCCTCCTGCTCAAGATAATTATTGTGGATCTGGAGATACAACTGGTAGTGATCAACTTATTACAATACTGGGACAACTCACCCAGGTTATGAATAATAACCTTACTCGTATGGAGCACCATGATCCGCAACGTGGAGGATCAATGTTAGACCGCTTCATGAGGCAACAACCGCCAACATTTAATGGGGGTACAAATCCATTAGTAGCTGAGCAATGGATAAATTCCTTAGTGAAAATATTCCACGCCTTGGGGAGTAGCGAAAGGGAGAAGGTTATCATGGCAGTTTACCGCCTCACTGGAGATGCCGATCAATGGTGGTCATTGATTCAAAACACAAAGGAAGATGAAGAAGTATCAAGTATGGAATGGAGAGAGTTCAAATATCTGTTCTTAGAAAAATACTTTCCACATGACCATCGAGCAGATATGGAAAGGCAATTTCTGAGTCTGAGGTAGAAGGAGGATGAGAATGTCACAAAGTATGAGGCTAACTTTACAAAGTTAGCGAGGTTTGCTGTAGATTATATACGTAACCCAAGGAGTAAGATTGATCATTTCTTTGATGGGTTAAAACCATTTCTCCATCGAGCATTAGTCTCACAATCCTTCTCATCATACGAAGATATTGTCTCATGTGCTATCAAGACAGAAAAGGAATTCTCTAAGTCTTATGACAACAAAGTAAAGAAAGAGAAGAAGAGAACGGTGGAACAAGAGACGGATAAAGGGAAAAAGGGAAAGAAGGATTTTCCATTATGTGATAATTGTGGGAATAATCACCCCGGTGCTTGCCTAAAAGGAATGGGGGTCTGTTATAAATGTGGAGAAAAAGGTCACCAGGCTCGTGATTGCAAGGGAAAGAAAGAGGCTATCAATGTTGAATGATACAATTGTAGCGAAATGGGGCATTATGCAAATGAATGTCCTAAGTGTCAGGGGAACTTACCTCAGAAAAGGCCAAGGGATCAAGGACAATCTTATGCTATTACTACAGTTGAAGAAAAATAATTAATGAATTGGTGCTTTTGGACTCATGGATTATATTCTGGTTATTAGAATAATGTGATACATATATATAAGGATTATACTGTAGTAATTGTTGGTTATCATTAAGGTTTTAATATGATGAAGGAAATCATATTTTTAGTATGTGACAATAAGATAATCTTTACTTTGTTTAGGGAATCAAATGTGACAATTTATTTTGGAATTTAAGGACCCTTTAGAGAAAGTTTGGACGGAGGTATTTTGGATAACTATAAAGGTTGGAATGGATTAAGTTGAACTTTGGATAGTGTTGTTTAAGGTTTAAACATTTCTGAAGATTATTTTTGGAATATTATAATACTATAGTTTTAGGAAAAGGACAACCTGCAGGGTGGGGCATAAACCGTCACGTCGAACAAAGCTGCAGGAATCGAACCCACAACCATAGTGCGGCATGCCTTTATTCCCTACCACTAGCCTACAGGAAGTCCCTGGTTATTACAATATAATTTTACTTATCTAAATGGTATGTGTTAACATTTGGAACCTTATACAATTAGGATAAGTATAATATTTTTTAGTTCTATAATATTTTTGAGTGAAAGATGATTTGAAGGTTGAAACTCTAATTGTCAAGCATAAATATATATATACCTATCTCTTATTCAATGAATAAATTAATTCTTAAACTTTAGTAAAGGGATATTAAAACAAAAAAAATGGGTTATCCTAATACCTTATGTCTTGTTGAACTGATGATATTTTAAATCAACATAGATTGAAGTCTTTGAGGCCCTCAATTTGACAGTTGATTGTGATTGATGACCTCAATCATTCCCTACAAATATTTACGATTTTCCTCTAATTATATGTTGCTAATTTCCACCAATGTTCTCCTTAACGAGATCATAATTTGGTGGTGACTTTCTTATTTCCATTTCCCTCTTATTAAGGCTAAATTTTGTTAACCTTATTTTCGATGTGGGTTTTCCACAAAGGTATTTTCTATTTTCAACCTTTTATTTTCAAAGAAAAATATCAAATTGCGAGGACGCAATTTATTGAAGGAGGGTAGAATGTAACACCCTGAGCTTCCACGATACGCCTCTCTTTCAATAATGCAATTGCATGCATTGTACGCAAGTTCAAGTTCTAAAACACCGCGTCTAATCAAAGTAGATGTTATGAATAGTAATAACCACTTTTTGAAATTATAGAAAATTTATATTTCAAAATTGAATTCAATTTTGTATTCCTAATATTGAAATTAGCCTATGTTGAATTTTTTGTAATTTTCTGAGAACTTCTAAATTTTTATGAATAGTGAAAAATACTTAAAACAACTTATTTAATCAAAATAATTTATAGTGATAAGTTATACTATTGAGTGGTTTTAAAGTATAATTAGAATATATTTTTACCATTTTATCCAATGGTGGTCATTAGGATTAATTTCACTTTGAAATTGGTCATAAACAATTGTCAATCTTTTGATATATATTGTTTCTTAAAAACACGCTATTTGTTGTGACAGAGGGAATTAATTATAAAATTAATTAATGCAAGTTATATTATTGGAATTTCATAAAATAGACATCGTTTTTGAATTCGGAATATCAATTATATCTTAGGGTGAAATTTTGGCATTGTTCTGAAAAACATCAATTTTTGATGAATAGTGAAACCACTAAGTGGTAGTTAAAAAACTGATTTTTCGTTTAAATGAAATATTACCACTTCTGTGATTTGATTTTCAAAAATCCAACAGACATGGTTGTCATTAAGAAGTAAAATGTGGTTCAATGAGATTAAAATAATTTTTTGGTGAATTATAACTTTTAAGTTCTTAATCGCGATTAGAGATAATTACTATAGTTTAAGGTAAAAATAATGTTTTAATGTCCTAACCTTATTGGATGAGCCATGGACGAACAATAAAATCCATGGGTCAACTTGGGGACCCCATGGAGCCACTTTGGTTGGAAAATGACATTATAAACATTTTATTTAATGTTAAAATAAAAATGTCACAAACATGAGTTGTTTTACTAAAAAAATTATTACATGGGGTTATTTAAGTTAACATTTTGACCATAAATATTTATTAGAAAGATAAAATGATTTCCTACATTATGGTTATTTTTTTATAATTTTTAGACATTACATAATTTAAAATTTAATGACACAATGATGATGCAGCGATTACCTCATTAATTAACGATTTAAATAAAATGAAAAGATAATGTAATATACAAGGCTTACACTTGTCCAAAGCCTATTGGATGGGTAGATATCGAACCCTTATCACCATAGCCTAGAATTATATAATTTTGGGACCTCTAAAATCTGAAACTCATTTTATGATAAAGTGACTTTTCTTTACTTTCCAAGAGTGCCCCTCCTCTCCACTTATAAAAGGCCCCCACCTCTACCACATCATTCACACTTTCAAGCCATTTGGCTCGGCCAACCTCTACCCAAATACTCTCCCAACTTCCCCCTCTTACTCCTAGAAGCCTAACTTTGGGAAGAACTCTTCCCAAGGAAGCCTTTGGCTCAAATCAAAAAGAGTTACCCGATTTTAAGGTAATGTCTTCTCTAATGTTGTTTTGTTTTATTTTTCTTCTCCAACCCCCTTAACACTTTCTATTCATTTATTTTGTAACAACACCAGTATACTCAATATACTAGGATGTTTTTATAAGAAGTAATCGAGCTACACTTACACACACCTACATCTAATGGTTAAAGAACATACTGTTTCTATGGATGGCGAATTTCTGCCTCACGAAACGATGATTGTTCAACACTCATATAACACCTTCAAAGGTGGCCATTAAGATGTCACTATATTTATATATGATATATAATATGTTTATGTTTTACTTAAGCTTCTTTATTTTTCATTTATGGCATACCTTTATGATTTCCATTATGGGTAAAACGTGATAATTTCATTTTAGGAAGTGCGGACTACCGCCCCCTCAAAGTGATTTGAATGGTTAATAACATATGTGGGATGTATAAAGGATGTAGTAAATGATATTATATATGATGTTATACCGGAATTATAATATACCTTTATATCATTATGATTTCATTAAATACGAAATAGAAATGAAAGTAGCGTTCATGCGTACGTACGGCTTACCGTCTCCATGAATAGTGCATTTCATTTCTTACCTCTAAATGTTATGGAATATTATAAATGCATGTATATACTGGATATATATGAGATATATGATATCTAAATCATGAATATAATTATGGATATAATGGATATATCACCACATGAAGAACTTGTAATTATAAGAATTTTATTTTTGACTCAAGTACCTAAGATCGACAAAATGATCGTTATAAACTTTAATAATTACATAATGTTCATAACATGGTAGTAGTGGATATAAAAGGAATAATGAACATGAAAAAGGTTCATAGGTAAATAGAAATTAACTCTATTTTATTATTCAGGAGGTTAAAGAACAGTCGAGTCAGGACAAGACACAAGGTAAGGGAATTTCTTAACCCAATTTCCATTCTTTGGGTTAATCTACTACTTTAAAATTATGTCATGATATTATTATATACTATATTGTATTTGTACTTTATTTATGTGTACTTATAGTGAATACACATAATAGATCTATTTTATTTTAAAAATGATCTTTGTAAGGACTTCGTCTCAATCTCCTTTCATTGAGGCATATTTGGTTTTATACACAAATTTCTTTTATATGGTGTATAAACCCCTTTGACTTTTACGGTTATTCAAAAGGAATCTTTTTTATATGAAGCGTTTTACTAAATGACAAAAAGGGAATGTTTTTCTTTCCGTATTTATGTGGCAACAACGACTTCTCCGCCGCCGTGACCATTATTTGAGTTTCGGCTTCCTCTACAAGCCATCATTTTTTTAATGAAAAATAAATACAAAGTTTTAACTTTCTTTTATTTTGGTATTGAAAATGGTTTTGAAAGCGTTTTTATTATATTAATGTTCTTTATTGATATCTTGTGATTGAAATGGGGAAATGTTATGTTTCCTTTATGCATGTTTTATGTGATACGATTATGTTATGGTTTATGATATGTTTAAACCTATTCATATGAGGAATGCATTGGACTTAATAAGTGATGGGTGGAGCCCGCTATAGATCCTCGATGCATCAGTATGTCTCATGAGACAACTAGACATGGAATTGGCCGAGGCCCTTTCCCAATTTGATTTGTGATTTTGGCCGAGGCCTTAATCATTTTAGACGTCTTGACTGAGGCCTTGAAAAAATGTTTCAGAATGTCTGGCATTATGCATTCCATCATTATGAAAGTGGTTATTGATATTGCATGTGATTATTCGACCAGTAGAATATCCATGTGAATAAGTAAATGGCATTATCTCATTTTACTTTTGCCATATTATGTTGAAGTTCATGTTTAAATGGCTTTTGTTTTAGTTATGCATTGCCTTAAATGTTGATGTTTATTTATGAAAGCTTCCGCAATATTGTTATCCTTACTGAGCATCCGAGCTCACCCCTTTCAATGTTTTAATATTTTCCAGGATGTGAAGAAGTATTTTATGAATGACCTGCAGGGATTGTCAGAAGAGGATATGAGTGTGGTCTATGGAGACTTTATTATTGTAGTTTTTTTACTTTATGATGTAATGTAACATTTATGAACGTATCTAGTGTTTCCAAGGCTACTAAGCTAATCGGTCTTTTGAGACTTGATCTTTTTTGATCATGCCTATGTTACAAAGTAATGCACCGACTCTGGGTAGCTGGGTTCGGGGCGTTACATTCTAAGTACCAACACCATATCTCCTTCCAGGAAAGGCCAGAGGCAAACCCCTTTATTGAAGGCTCGTGCGATCCATTTTTATTGACGTCTAAATGGTGAAAAGTGTGTAGCCTATTCTAATCCATATACTCCAACACATAAAACCATTTCTGATATTTATCATGCATGGATAGTTGATAAAAAATCTAAATGTGGAGTGCTAGAAATTGAAATTTGATGGGAAAAACTTCCTTTGTCCTATATGCTAATGAGTAAAGGGTTTCGTAGGTGGAATTGTGGGTCATGGTCCGATAATCCCATAAATCAAGAAGAAGCTTGTTTGGACACAATTTCTTATCCTTGGCATCCATTTTTTGGAGTATGATCGATAGAGTCTTATTAAAACCCTCTATTTGTCCATTGGCCACTGAATGAAAGTGTGATGATCCTTTGGATTAGATACCATAATTATTGAATAACTTTTCCAACTTAGCAAAGTTGAAGTTGGTGCCATTATCCATTTGTATTGTATGAGGGACACCAAATCTAGTAATGATGATGGCCTTCAAAAATTTAACAATTTTTACCTAACCTCTTTAATTCCATGGATTCATCACATGTTTCGAAGAAGTTAGTGGCTGTGAGAATGAACGTGAATTACATGGCTGTATTGGGGGTATATGGTCCCACAACATCAATCCCCCATACAAAAAAATGGCCAGTACTTAGATACATGATGTAGATCTTGGGGTTGGTGAATTAAATTGTCTTGAACTTGGAAGGAATGGGACTTCATGGTGAATGTGGCACAATCCTGTATCATAGTGGGCCAATGGTATCAAATCCTTTGAATTTGATGGGAGATCTTGGTTGTCAATTGCTGTTCTCCACAAGCTCCGGTGTGCACTTATTTCATGATGTTAGAGGTATCTTCTCAATCGATTCACCTGTAAAGGACTCTATTAGGGCCTCATTTATACAGAACATTTTCTTGATTTATGAAATTGATGAAGACAAAATTAACTACCCGCATCCTGATTTGTTCCCTTACAGCCCGCTTTGGTGGGAGTTCCCCCATCAAGAGATAATCTGAAATGGTAGTCATCCAGCCGAGAGTGTTACCATAAGGTTCAGAAATAGGGATAATCTCAAAACTTTATTCAGTATTGTTCTAAGTAGATGGTAAGACCATATGATGGTAGGAAATGATGATGAATATTTTATCCTGGATTGGGTCATCTAGGGTTGTAGCTTCATTTTCAAATGTATTGACTTAAGCATTTTTTGACCCGGGGACAAAAGATACTATCAGTTCTGATAGAAATTTTTCCAGGAGCTCTTGAACATGGTTCATCAAAGGTACCAATACTTATTTCATAATGTAATAATCACCAATTACTTTCTTGATGAATAGCTCTAAATCACCTTTTCTCTTCAGAAATTTGGCTCCTTCATGAAGAGCCAGCTCCAAGCCTCCAATGAGAACATGGTCTTTTGTTTCATTATTTGTGCACCCCTCTAAAAGTAGGAGAGTACAATACAAGATGGCCTTCTCGGGGGATATGAGTATAACTCCCAGTCCCAATATTTTGTGTTTTGGATCCTCCATCATTTTCCCTATTAGGATTCTGAGAGAACCATCAAAGTAAATTTCCAATGCCTCAAGGTCTTCTTGGATGGAGAAACCTTCTATATTGAGAATTTTAGCATCCAACAGGGTTGTTTTGTTCAAGGGTTGCTCCTCTAGGAAGTTTGATAACACGTGGACAGTGATGGTTTTTTGGGGAATCTACCATACGTCAAATTTTATTGGATGACATCCCACCGTGCCTAGAATCAAGTTAGCATGGTACGGTTGATGATATACTTGAGTGGGTTGTAGTGAGGGACTAGACATACCTCGAAGTGTTGTAGGTAATTCCTGAATTTCTGAACAGTGCAGATTATGGCCAGGAATTTATTTTCAAAATTATGAAAATTGAATCTCATCATCGATTATTACTCAGATAAGTTGATATAGATGGTTCTCACTTCTTTCAACATTCTTCTTCACAACGAAAGATCCTAATCAAAATTCCAAGGCGGTTATGTACAAAATGAGTGGTTTCCCCTCAATTAGAGGCATCATTAATGATGGGATTATGAGATATCTTTTGATATTGTTGAATGTTTCTTGACAATCATTATCCCACTCAAATGTATCCCCTTTCTTAATTAATAAGATGAAAGGTAAACATTTACCCATAAATATGGCTCTAAATCATTGGATGTAGGCCATGTTCCCCTAGAGACCCATCAACTCTATAAGGTTGTGAGGTGGAGACATGCCAATGACGAATTTTTTATTTTCACAATTGAATTCAATGATATAATGGAATAAAATGAAGCTGATGAATTTCCCATATGTAATTTTGAAATCACACATTATTGGATTCATCATTAAACGGTGTTGCTGTACTTTTTTTAAGATAGTTTCAAGATTTATTAAGTGGTTTGAGAACTATTGTGATTTTACCACCACATCGTCGACATAGAAGTCAACAAATTTTCCTCGTAAGGTCTTGAAAATGTGATGCATGGTGCGCTAATATGTAGATCTAGTATTTTTCAAACAAAAGGGAAATCACCTTATATATGAAATCTCCCTAGGGACCCTAAAAGCAGAAACTTCTTTATTTCCTTGGGCCATTCAGATCTGGTTGTATTCAGAAAAACCATATATGAATGAGAGGGCCTTATATTTGGTATTCACATTGATAAAAAATTCATTGATCAAGATTAAAAAATCATCTTTTGTGGTCCCTGAATTCAATGAAGACTCTAATCTATCCATTCTTCTTTTTGACAGGGACTATGTTTGTCAGCCAGATATGATATTGGACTTCTCGGATGAAGTTATCTTTGATTAGTTTTTCATATTCAAACTCCCTTTTGGAAGCATTTTTTAGGTGGGTCCTTCTGGCTGCCTTCTTTATAAGCATAATGGTCATATGGAAAACCCATATGATGATTGGAAATCCTCAAGATCAAGGCTTGTCATTTCTATGTTGTTCTAGGAAAATGCATCCAAATTATTTATGAGAAAAGAGGTATATACCTATTTCTCCATTAAAGTAATATCTACACTAATCAGAGTGGGTGAATGTTCATCTTTGGTGCCCATGTTTATCTCTCTATGTCCATCGATTATGGTGGATACACCTTCTTCAAATGCGGGAGGGGGGATACTTGAGGTCTTCTTCTTCATGTTCTTCATCCACTTCATCATCTTCTTCCTCTTATGATGGATAGAGGATTATCAAGATAAACACTCCAGTGTTGGGAGACAAATAATCTCCTACCATAGTGAGTAAAAAGTAACTATCTGGGGTCTCAAGGATAGGCCGAGAACATCTTTGATCGGGCTTTCCCTAGTATCATAAAAGTTAGCGTGCTTTAAGTGTATTTGGACTTGGAATACATAACAAAAATCATGAAGACAACTGAGTAAGTATCTGATCTTGAACATATACATTCATCCTTGTTGATGGGTAATACATAATATTCCCCAAGATGTTTGAGGGGATCTGCAGGAGCCATTTCCAATCAATTTGGGGTGGTGATCCAACCAACATTGCTGGCCAAAGACTACTTATCTTTATGTTCATAGAATTCTACATCGATTTAATGTGACTCATAGGATTAAAATGGGGATTTATCGGTGTGCAATGTCTCTTTTTCCCATTAGTATAATATTTGACACACTAATGGAATGATGAAAAAATTGAAGTGTGTTGATGTAGCCATGACCTCCCTAATAGGTTGTTAATATTCGAGCTTTTCCAAACTAAAAGAAAATGGGACTCAAACATGAGGTATCTAAGCCAATTTTTAATCCTGATTCATCCTAATTATTTCTGCTCACTTTTTTCATATCCAATAAGAGTTTTTCTGTAGGGTGTTAGACTTTCCTCATCATTGCCTAACTAGAAAAGTGTTTATAGTGGGAGGAGGTTGACTATAGATCCATTATTAATGAAAATTATCCAAACATCAATTCTATTTATCTTGTCTGATACATATATGGGTTTGATTATTCTTTGCATGATACTTCCTTCATCTAGATCTGCGAAGGAGATAACATAGTGGAATTCTTCGGGATTAGTCTCAATCCAATAGATTTAGACCACTAATACATCAGCCTCAAATTCCTAAGGACATAGTAAGGCTTCAACGAGTTCCTCCCTAAGGTATGTTGATAGACTCAAGGAATCCAAGATTGATATATTTGCTAGAAATTACGTAAGATGCTTCAAAATATAATATTTTTTATCTAAATTTCAGCACTTCTCGGCTCAGGAATTCTCTTTCATGGGTGATTTAGTGGCTTGAGCTTTGTACATAGATGGTTCAGCCTCTGTAAAAGGAGCTGATGGCACTGCTTCACTTTCTAAGTTCTGCCAAACTGGTATGCCTGTACGCCTTGGGAAATTAGATATCTTTTCTTCCATAGATGGATACTCCAATATGGTTGGGCTTAGATTTCTTCCAAAGTGGTTAGAGAAACTCTCTTGTTCATATTGTGTCAGTTGGGGAGTTCTTCTACACGTTTACACAACATTAACGGTTTGAGCTATGGCATGGCCAAGAATTTCACTACTTTTATGATCATTCCTTCTAGGAAACCCTCGACCTCTGTAACCTATTCCTCTAGCTCGTTAATTGGATGCTGGGAATTCGGCTTCATGTCCATAGTCTCCATCAAATAAGGGGCCAGTTAATTGAATGAAATTAATGGAGACAAAGATCAGTAATTGATCTGATAATTCTTCTGTATGATCGTATTCATCTAATGGTGTCATTTGGTGGGGCGGTTCCCATTGTGCTGTTTGGACGGGCGGTTACTGCTCTCTAAAATTTCTAGCATGAAGTCCAAAAATGTCAAATCTAGTTTCAAATTTCGTTTAGGATCATCTTCTTGATCATTATTTCTTCTCTTCTGGCCCCTAGAGGACTATGGGGTTAAGGATTATGGTGGTGTTGCATCGAGAGCTATTAGGGGCATGGTTGGTTGCTTCAACTGTGCTTAAAGGATGTTATGAGCTCGGTTGACTCTTTTTTGATTCATCCTTTAAAAAAAATTCTCCTTTTTTTGTGACTATTTTCCATTCCTCTTCCTCCCTTGGGTATAAGGTTGAAAGATTCACCACCAATGTTGGCGGTGGACCCAACTTGACTTGTCCAAAATACATCATCTTTTGCAAGTGGTCCTTGAATACAAAGCACTCACGAATAGTTCACCCCAGTATCCAGTGATAGGGACAACATTTTGGAAGGCCTTTGAGACCCACCTCATTGAATTTCTTTGCCTCTAGGAGCTAGATAACGATGCAACTCATTGAATCTATTAAGTAGTCACAAAATGGTCTCCTCGAAACGAGTAGACCTTATTTCTTAGTTCCTCAAACTGATTTGTTTCTATACCCCTTCACTCATATTTCCATGATGGGAGTGGTTTTTGGCATCTATAGGTTCCTGTACAATTTAGTGTAGGCCTTTCCACTAGAGCTAGTGAAGGGGGTGGCATAAGCATGAAATAATCCACTTCAGCATTTCCCGTTCTTTTTCCTGAGGATGATGGGGTCACTCGAGACCTGAGATTGGCCCACTGCCAGAGGACTTCTATCTTTTGGGCAATGGCAGAGAAATCTAGGAACTGACTTTTTTACTTCACTGTGTTGAGCGGTGTTCAAAATTCATCACAGATATTATGATGAACATAGAGAGAATTTCATCCTAGAGGAGTGCCTAGTTCAGGGAATTAGTCAGGCCCTTCCATATAGAGATTGACTCTGAACATCTTTCATTATCTAACTTCTTGCTATTCATGATATCAGTAACCATTGTATTAGGTAATGTTGAACTGACCTAGAAGGTAAATGGTTGCTGAATATCCTCCTACCCTATGATTGATTTAGATTGAAAGCTAGTATACCGCAAAATGGTGAACCCTCTAAGGTTTACACGAAGCACATAAGTTTAACACTACTTTTTTTTTCTGGGGATCCATCAAGGGATCACAGTTAGAGGCATAGTGCACTAGGTTCTATTCTAGGTCCCTCGAACCATTGAACACTGAGAATACGGGGTTCCAAAATCTTGGTGATGGTGGAACATTTCACACCCAATCATGGTAGGTTTGCACTATGGTTGTATCATAGTGTGCTGCCCTACCATGGATGATTATCGAACTATCAATAGCTCGATAGTTTTCATGACCCTTGATGCATGTCCTATTGGTCTTGAGCTTGGGTGGGAGTAGCAGGGGGAAAATATGGACGTGTCAACACTTCTATAATTTGGGGATGATACCCACTCAAGAGTATCCTTTGTGTGTTATACTGAATATACTCTGGCTACCTTCTCAATAGAGGGAAGTCTTGATGTCCTTCTGTTGTCAGATTCAAGTAGGTTGATGATCTCGATGCTGGATTGGATGGGCATCTGAGCATAAATACATTTACCGGGATTTTTTCATGTGGCAGGGCCACATATTTTTGGAGCACCTTTTGAAATTATGCTTGAGTAACACATCCAAAAATATTGCTTCCTCAACGAAACTCAACATTGATTTTCCTGAGCACTTTAATTTATTCCTCTTGTTTGACAAATCTTTCCTCGAGTGTGAGGGATACAATCTCAGGGGTAGGTGGAGGTGTATCTTAGAAGACCTAGAATTTATTCTTCTCTATGTTGGGGATTTGTGCGGGAGGTAATGGTTTATAACTGAGGGGCACCCAAATTTAGGATAGCTCTCTGGTTCCATGTTTGCACACCATTAGGTTCGATGTGGGATTCCTCAAGGAGGGAACTATATAATCTTGAATCCTCTATCTTTGTATAATTTTCTACAATATCTATGGGGTTGATTTTTACCTCAATCACAAATTCATACTGCATAGGGGGTGGAGTACCCATTGATGAATAGTATGAAAATTTTATACCTCTTATGTTGGACATTCTCCATCCATTTTATGGGATTATTTTGGTTTCTTGTTGAAAATTGACCAGAAGGGAGCCCCGATCTGACTTATAAATGTGCCTTCATCTTAGAGGTTATGAACCACAAGATGGGGTTGAATGGGTGTCCTTTCTACTCATCATTCTTCCCAGATGGAAGGATACTGATGTCTGCTGTGTGGAAACTTTAGGTAAAAATTCTCCCAGCCTAGTGGACTAGGGTTTCACCCATTCTTCTACTAATACACTACAGCCAGAATTTTTTGGTCAAAAGGTGGCATTTTGAGTTAAAAATTACCCCATCTCAGTGGGATGGGGTTGTTCGCTTATTGCGGCGGTAGCCACTTCTATTGCCACCTTTTTTATTTCACTCACTCCCATGCATGTGTGAGACATGTATGGTGACGGATCCACATGGGATTTATTGTCTTTCAAATTCATGAGAACTAATTGATGGATGGTTTCCCATAGGATGGAATCCTACTGGATGTTATTAGTTTTCTGGATCAAATGTTTTTCGATTGCTTGACTTCATCAGGCCTCACACTTTTGAGACTTACTCTGGGATGGTTTTGGTTGAGTATCTCATCTTTCATGAGCAGGGATTTCATTTAATTTCTACCTTTTGTTAATGATATTGGAAGATTTCACTTCCAATGTGGTATGATGGATGGGATGTGGGGTGAAGTGTAGAGCTCCATGTTCTCCCCATACCTGAATAAACACTCCAGATGGGGCCTCACCGATGAGGAAACACAACATTTGCAGTGCGTAGAGGAAATCTAGTTCAAGTTTTCTATTTCACATTTATGATCGTGGATGCCATGCAGACAGGGAGGGATTCCAGGTCGATTGGATGACAAATCTCTCTTAATGTGTTGGCATGGTCTGCATACCCTTCATATATCTATATAATTTCTTTTAGCTGGTGAAGAGTCATCCAGATATTAAGGAGAATGTTATGCATTGATTCCTTAGACAAATCCCTTGGCATGTCAAAGTGATAAGTGGTTATTGGACAATAAATCATTGTTATATTATCCTTATCTAGTTGTCCTCTCATGAGAAATATATCCTGATGTTGTTCTTCTGGGGACTCATATACTTGATATACCTATCTTAATTTCTTCTTAATGATTTTGTTTCAAGTAGTAGGGATGGTATAAGAGTCATAGATATGTGAGTTTCACGAGGGTGGATCAAAAGATTAGTGTGTCCTTGAACCGTCTTCTAGTTGAGAAAGGATATAACATGTTATAGACATAGTGTCTGATTGTTGGACTCTATCTTTCTGAGCACCTCAGTATAGGAGGTCTTTCTAACGTTTTTTCCTGTAAGGGCAGGGAATTTTTTCATTTTGAATTTTTATTGTGGGGAGGACCTTCACAATTGGTGCTACAATGCCAAGAGGTTACATTTTAACTTGATTCCCAACCATGGGGAATGTCCATACAGCATATTCCATAAGGAGGACCTTCAGTGTGGGCTACAGTGAGGGGAGGACCATTTTTCTACAAGATGTTGCTGAGGGGAGGACCATATTTATGAATAGTATGATGAGGATGACTACTATCAAATCTTGATATCTGGATGTAGGGATAATTTAATCAGTGTACATTTTAGGAAGGGCCTTTAGGATGTACTGCAATGAGCAGGGTATCTTTTTGCTACTTGATGTTCTATGAGGAGGGCCTTTATAGTAAAATCCATTATAAAGAGGGACTTTGGAAAGGCTATCATCATGGAAAGGACTACCATCATGATTCGACGCTCCACTATAGGGAGAAGAATATCTATATCATATGCACTTTGGAGGACTATCATGATAGATGACAGAATGGGGTGGGAATTCTTGCAATCTAATCTTCTGGATAAGGGGAGGGATACCCCGACACGCATTAGAAGATAGGCTCTATTGACTGGTAATTCTTGGCCCATAGCATAAGCCCCCTTTGGTGCTTTGGGGAGGACAGTCCAAGCTACTAGTAGCAACATTGTGAGGAGTTCCTCTGAAACTGCTTCTACCACTTCCATAATTTGGTAATGGGAAAACTGGGTCTTGAGTATTTATTGATATATGATCGAGTTCATCTAGAACACCATCTTTTAGTAGATAAATATAGTTTATGTGATCTTTATTTTCTGATTTTCTTTAGTGAATTTCATTTTTGGGTTCTCTCTTTTGGGTAACCAGGGGCATATTCTATTGGTAACAACCTTCATATATGAGTCCGTATCTAGCTCGTTCCTGAGAGTTCACTGGGATACACTGATGAAAGATTTGAGTTTTTGCAGGTATATATGCTTTCCCTAGAGTGACTATCTTGTTGGAAAAGCATCCCCCAATTGGAACGAGTATTTGTTCTCGATCTGGTTGTCTGTGTATCGCAAGATATTGTCGTCAACCCCCTGGATTGGATCAGTGATGCATAACATCCCCAGAGTGACTAACCCATTTGGCGAGTAAGTCATTCCATTTGAGGAAACTAGTTCATGGGCATGTTTCCTCGCCATTTCCACAAATTAAATGATATCTCGTCATTTATGGAGGATATGGTCCAGAATTTATTTCTGATCTTCTATCATTGAAAAAATGTTTAGAGATATATCTTTCGCTTGAACAGGTATGAAGGCACACTCTGATGTCATAGAAGGTGTTTGTTCCTTCTTCTATCCTCAGTAGGTTGCTAGTAGGTATGGGAAATTTTCCTAGTTTGGGACATAGGAACATGATTTACTCCTATTTACTTCTCTGTTTTCCACTATATTTCACTTGAGGGCTTCATATTCATGAGTGGGACTTTTCATCTGCATGCTTGCTCCTGTATTTATCTCACATAATATTTATGAATCTATAGGAATTTGACTCTACTCAAATTTTATTGATGTACTATTTTTAAGGATAGCTTGATATGAATCATCATTAATTTTTTATTTATTGTATTTTGTTTTCACCTTATTTGGATGATGTGTTTATTGTGCATTAGTAGATATCTGTATCTATCTATAATTTTCTGCTCTGTATGAATGGTGGGATTGGCAAGCACTAGAATGAATGTGCATGTTCTCATATTGCTCCACCCTTTTCCTATGGTTGGATTGAGTGGAAGGGGAAGAGTTTTATGTCTTCTTATTGAATGATGAATTCGTTGTATGGTGGAGTTGCTTTTCTTGAATCAGAATGATAGGCTTTTCTTGATTAAATGTTTTCCAACCATGGTGGGAAGCCGGAGTGGCCTATTTCATCATGACATGAGTAGGTGCCCTCAGTATAAGATCCTCCTCAGAGTGAGGATATTTGTTTGCTAAGTGTTGTAGGTGATTATCTTTAATAGGGGCCCATGAGTAGGAGTCTTATTTGGCTAAGATGACGTCATCATCATCGACATCATATGCCTCCTTGAGATAAGGGAAGTACCTGTGGTCACGTTCCGAGGATAGGCTCCTGAAACAATTCAAGATGACCACCAGGTCATCCTTTTGCTCGGGCACCAGTCATGGATTAAGAGGTGATTGGATATATTTTTCATTTTGGGGGGCTTTTCTTGCAGCCTACACTATAGGTAGAGTACCATTTCTGTGGTACTTTTTGATCAGCGTGTTGGATACCCAGTGTTGAAGATGCTGGGTAGGCGAGGGGGTCTTTTTCTTCATCTAGGACATGGCCGCCAACGGGGTGGCTGAGGTGTGTGTCTGCATTTTTCATTAAAATTTCATTTTTATAGAAGGTTTCTCTAGGAACCCACAATATATATATGTACCATATACAACCCCCCCCCCCCCCCCCCGTCAAAGTACCATCTCATGAACATATCCATATTTGATAATTAATCTTGGCCCCCTTCACTTTTTTTGTTATGAGGCAATGGGGTTTGAGTGTGGTAGAACCACCACCTTATTTAAGCATTCACGTCAGGTTCACCATTTTTGTTTTGCCTATGAAGTGGCATGTTTTTGGGTTTGGGGAAAATGAAAATAATTGTATGATGGGTGATGATCATTCATCTGTTATTATAGAAACCTTTCTCTCACCATCTTTGTTTTGACTTCATCCACATTATTATCCTTTAGGTTGAATTAGATTGTCCTTATGGGGATTGGTTAGTTTTTCTATTCTATATTACTATGGTGGTGCCATAGTCCAATGTTTCTAGAGGGCGATTACATGGGGTTATGTTTTTTTTGAGTTTGGTCTTCTTAAGATTTGACTTCCTCAGATAGTCTTCAATGGGTTTATTCATAGAGCTAGTGACACCTAATGGACCTGGTATCCTTGATTCATGGTCCATCTTTTGAAAGGCATGTGATCGTTTTATAATTATTTGTACAATGATTCTTAGAGACTCTATTGGTTGAGAAAAAATGAGATTATTATTCTTTCACCCTTTTGGGGGGAATTGTATCCTATTCTGGGACTCTCTAATAGATTTAATTCATGTGTATATTTTTGGGAATCCTTGGTTCATTCCCAAAGAGTGTATCCATGGGCTACCCCGAGGTCTCAAGATCATCACGGATATACATGAATTTGATTCTATGGAGGAAATGATGACTTAATCCATGTAATAAGGTGGTCGGGAGAGGAATCAGATCCCACACAGTTTGGTTATCTTAGCACATGGACCTGAGAGGATGTCCCTTTTTTGGGGACATAATTGGGTGGACCCTTTTTGAAGAGAAATCCTTTTGATCTCAGACCTTAAATCAGGCATCCTACGTATCCTAGTTGTAATAGGAATCAGTGTTCTCGTAGTAAAAGAGCAGTTGGGTCTTATGCATGGAAGCTGCCCATTTGATGGGAACAGGATTGGGTGAACTATTTCAGAAGGGAACCCCTTTTGATCTTGGGACTTCATGAAGTTTTCCTACATATCATGGTTTGAAAAGGAATCAAAGTTCTTGTAGTTCAGGATAGTTTTGGTCTTATGCAGGGAAGCTTATCATTTGAGGGGGCATGACATGGTGAATCCATTTAGAAGGGAACCCTTTTGTGCTTGGGTCTTAAAGAAGACATCCTACATATCCAACATTGAGTAAGAATTAGAGTTATCATTGTTCATAATGGGCTGAGGCTTATGCATGGAAGCTTCCCATTTTAGGGAGACATGACTTGGTGAACCCTTTCAGAAGAGATCCCTTTTGAGATCAGGCCTTCAAGCAAGAATCCTACATATCCTGGTTTGAATAGTAATTAGAGTTCTCATAGTTCAAAATTTGTTTGGGATTACACATGGAAGCTACCCATTTGAGGGGGACATGACTGGGTGAACCCTTTTAGAGGGGTTCTATTTCGATATCATCCCTTCAAGTAGGTGTCCTACATATCCTGGATTGAATAGGAATAAGAGTTCTTGTAGTTTCTAATGGGATTTTTTAGGGGATGTTATATTCATAAAGAAATCTCTAATACCATTTTATTCATACATGGTGTGAGAAAAAAAAGGATGTGAGGGATTCAACCAACCACACAACTTATCTCCCGCTGATGGGAGAGGGTGGGCCCATGGTAGAAGAAGACGAGGTGACACTGGGAGAGGGTTAAGAGAGACAAACCTTTCAATGTGGGATGACATTGGAGGTCATGTAGCTCGGCTTAATAAATATTAGTGGCATACCTTAATGGGATTTCCATAGAATGCGCTTGGGGGAAATGGTAGGATTTTCACCTCTCATAAAAAGGAGCGAACATGATTCCATTTACTGATCACAAGTCCTAATTGAATGGAAAAGAAAGTGATCATCCCTAATCTCTAGAATGGGGAAGTTCATGTTAGAATCCCAAGGATGGTGTCTAGGTTACCTAGGGAATGTAGAATTAAAGACATCCCTGGCGTCCAAACCATTATAGGGACAACCTTCATGACTCTTCTTAAAATGGGTATGTAGACTCAAAGGGGTACGATGATGCACCCAATGATCTGATCATTCAGGGCCTGTGGCTTTGGGGGAGGCCTTTTCTTGAAGCTAGTGGACTGGTTTGTGGAAGAGATATAGAGGAAAGGATAGTAATCGAGGGGAGATATTGGAGCCAAAGGGAAAGACGCTTGAAGATTCCCCATTCTCTGTATTGTTTTCTCATGCGGGATAGGGGTGCTTTGTATACCATAGTGATATGTAGGTAGAGGGGTCATCTGCATAACAATGTAGTATGCAGGCATGGGTATGGTACACCATATACCAACATTTTACATGGTCCTAGATATAGTCTAGAGCACCGCTTCACATTCCATCTATGTTATGATGTGTTACGCAACACGGGGTTCGATCCACATAGTGATACACTATGAGTAGTGCCAGATTGAACGAGGGTCCTGGAACCTGTGGTTCACAGGGAGTTCATCCAAGAAGAATTTTGTGTTCTTGGTGACACCAAATAGATTTTTAGTTTACCAATTATTATTAAGTTCAATATTTTCCTGGTTCACGACTTGTTACACCTATGGAAACAAGGTTCACGGTTTTTATATTGGCGATGATTTGAAACCAAATTTGGAATCAACCTTGAATTATTTTTTCCAATCTCTAGAGTCTCCTCTGTGCTTTCTTCGTCCATCCTCTTCTTCTTCCTTTAATTCTCCTTTTATATATCATTGGAGAAAATCATATCTATGCGAATTTGGAACCACTTTCAAAATCCCATGGAGATATAACTCATCCCATGGAAGACTTGCTCAACCAGGGCTTGCGAAGGCTGCGGTTCATGAGTCCTAGTTTGCGGAACCCTACTTATTTGCTTCCTCCATGAACTATAGAGCTTTTGGGACATTATTTGGATGACCATAGTGTATTTATTCAACTAAAAATGTGGTTTTCAGCTTCCTAGTTTCACTGGCCATAACCCCGTTGGCCAGCACCTCAGAAGTCCTTCCGCGTACCGGTGGTTCATGATTCATGTGTTCCATGAACCCTTCCAGGAGATGGTACATAGGTCAAACCATATTCCTTTTTAAAAATCGAATTTTAAAAATTGTTCCTCAAATTTTCAGTAAAATATAAATTTCATTGCTTTTTTAATATTCTAGGAGTATTTTCCTTCCCTTTTCTGAATTTTTACGACCCTGCAGATGCCTACAAATTTCGATGAGAGCAAGAGGATGGTTCGTAGTCTAGGTCTTGGTTAACATAAGATTCATGAATAATGAAATTACTGCATCATATATTATGGTGAAAATGAGTCATTGAATAGTTTTCCCACATGTGTACAATTGAGGCATGAAGAGGCTCAACAAGGAAAGTCTGGATTGATTATTATAAAATTATTGATATATTTCCTACTTACACCTAGATTGTAGCATATATTTATGTCTCAGAACATAGAATCATTGATTTCATGGAAAAAAACCAATATTCCAATCTTTAAAACCTTAAATAATCCCCATTATGGTGATGTATGGAATCATTTTGACCATGTGAATCTTTCTTTTTCTTTAGAACACTGAAATGTGTGATTGGGTCTTTCTACTATTTGTTTATTTCCATTTAGTTCTTATAGTAGTCAATATTCATGTTATCCTATCATTATAACTGCATAGAATTTAACTCAATGTTTGTTGATGATGGAACCATATATCTTTTAACTTTATTAATTCTAAGAAATCTAAAAAATAATAATGATTTTTATTTGAAACCATTGATTGATGAGTTAAATTCATTGTGGAGTAACGGTGTTAGTACATTTGATATTGCTGCAAAAAAAATTTCTTACTGAAAGCTGCATTGATTCGGACAATTATTGAATTCTCAAAATATGACATGTTATTTGGATGAAGTACACATTGTCAAAAATCATGTTTGTACTGTACTCGGGACAGCAAAGTGGTTATGCACATCAATGGTTAAAACCTTGTTTTTTGTACTGTCATTTCCGATTCCATCCAACTGAACATCCTTTTTGGAGGAACAAATATCATTTTAGAAAATGAACAATTGAATGATTTAAACCTACAAAAATTATATGAGGTACATAGTAAAAATAAATTTTTTATGTGTTACCTCTTATCAAATTTTGACTAACAATAAACCAATAGAAAATTGATGGATTCAAGAAAAAACACAATTTGATAAAATGAATAATTTTTTTGTTATATTTTTTATTGGATTGATTTGTTGGTCTATCACATGTTGTATGTCATGCATATTGAGAAGAAATGTGTTGAAAATTTAATTCATATAGTTTTGGATAAACCAGGTAAGTCAAAATATAATTTAAAGGCACACATAGATCTTGCCCAAATTTGTAAGGGGCTAGAACTTGAACTATTTGAAAATACTATATAATAAAATTTAATAAAAACAAAAGAATCTTATACACTCTACAAAGAAAATCAATTATTATTTTGTCAGTGGATTTCCTATTTGAGACTTCCATGTCTTTATGTTTCTAATTTGGGTAGATGTGTCAGAAAAGTACATCTTACTAAATTAAAAATTCATGAATGGCACTTAAAAAAGGAAATAATTATTATGATTAGATTAAGAGGTTTGTTTAATTCTATTACTTGGGATACGCTGAAAGACATATCGGATTTTTCCAAGACATTTGTGCGACAAGAAGTGACTACGAAGCATTAAGAAGACTAAAAGAAGATGTTGTTTTAATTTTATATAAACTGGAAAAATCGTTATGTTGACATTTTTTCACTCAATAGAACCTTTTATATTACATTTTTCACAGAAGAAAAATGTGGAGGTCCGATTTAGTTCTGAGGGATGTACCCATTCGAGATATGCATGCATAAATTGAAGAAAAAAGTACATAACAAACCATCAGTTGAAGGTTTAATTATAAGAGATTATTTTTGAGGGGAAATTTCTTTTTTTCTTCTCTTATTAATTTCAATATAAATATCCCTCAAAACACAACATTAAGGGCCATAAAGAGGGAAATGATGATGATGAGATGGGAAATTAGTTATCCATTTTCAATTAGCCCGAACATGGTTTCAGTGTAGTTTATGAATGATGGATTTCATATGATCAACATCACAGAGCTCATACATATGGTCTGCTCAACTATGAATATTTGACACCATTTGTATAGTGAGTTACCCTATCACTAATTCTATAATTTTTTATAGTAAGTCAATCTTACATTATTTGTAGGTTATATGATAATCATATCTTTAAACTACTTCCATAAATTACAAAAACTTCTCTTGATGAACATTGGAAAAAACCTTTTCCAAATAGTTTAAAAAAAATGGTAACAAAAATTATTTTTAATTTATCCTATAAAATAAATTTATTATCTATTATATTGCTAATTATTTTACAAATTTTCATGTATCTCTACATGCTGATAAAATTGATAATTTATTATGTGTATAGAGTAATCCACCAAAAAAATGGTAAAATCTTATAATGCATATGTGGTGAATGATTTTTGATTTCATAAACGTCCATATGGGAAATAAAAAAATTAATAATTGTGTTTTATTGAGAGGATCTCATCATAGAGAATCTCAGGTTTACTTTTATGATATGTTAGAAGAAATTATTGAACTGTGATATTAGGGACAACATTACATGAAAATGTTTAAATTTCAGTGGTTGGATACCAAGAGAGGATTGAATTTTCACCAACCAATGGGATCGTTGATATTATGTATAAAATTCTTCTTGCAGAAATTGAACATTTTTTATTAGATCATTAGGAACATCAAATTTATTATTCAAAATATTATTTTACTTTAAGAGAGTTCAATGATTGGTGGAGTATAATAAAAATGAAATATTGGGGAAATATGTTTATTCAATGTGAATGTGGTTCCACTAAAGTGGAAGGAATCAAATTTTTTCAAGATACAACTCCAAATCCATATTTTTTTCACAATGATACATGAATATCAATGATGAAACTACAATGTTAAGTTTCGATGGTGATGATGATGTTAGTGATGTTAAAAATTAATGTTAAATGACAAACGAAGATGAAACTAAAACTCATATATAAATTGATGCTGCTAATGAGGAATATGAAGACATTGACAACGTCAGATATGAATATAATGATGATGATGAACATTGGTGTAGATAAATTCTAGTTTTAATCATATATAATATATATATATATATATAATAGTTGTTTTTATCAATATGATAACAATAGTAATTTTTTGTTTTAGATGGATGAGGATCTGTATCATTTGTTGTAGGAAGATGATATACCTTTGGACGAGCAAGATGTGGGCTCATATTACCCTTAGACTATTATCAGTTCAGGGGGGACTCAGAGGGTGCATTTTCTTATGCGATTGATGTTTACCTATGCATTTTAGTTAGTTTTCAATAATTTATTTATATAATAATTTGTTGATTATTTTTTGACTTTTTTATAGCTTTACACATATAGCTACTTGATAGGGGAGTGCTATATTGTACAATAATTTTTTTGAAGCATGAATCTCATGGAATCAGATTCCAATTGATGTGGAACACTGCATGTTTGATCATTGGCTAGTATGTAAATAAATAATATTTATTTAGAAATTAATCTAAATAAAAACAAGATATTATAAAATATTTGTAGGGTTTATGGTGACCCATTGATGAGAGAATGCATTAATCTCTCTTTAATTCTTATCATGGGAAATTACATCAGCGTTGCAATCAATTTTTGAAAAAATTGAGAAAGAAAGCAAAAGAGAAAACAAGAGTGAAAGGGTTTAATGAATCTTGTTGTGCCCACTGGCCTAATTACATTTCATCTTTGGTTTGGGATGTATTATGTTCAAACTCGTGGGTGGTCATATTTAATTGAAAACATAAGTAGGTTTAAAAAACCGGGGAAGACAGGAGGTGAACATCGAGCCGGTAGTCAAACATTCATTTCTCACTTGGAGAATATGGTATGTACTTTTTTGAAGAATCTTATATAACATTAAATGTAAAATGATTATATTATATTAATATAAAAATTTTAATAGCCTTATATTGTTGAGTTCGATGTTTCTAGGAGGATGTATAGTGACTCAACCATTGAAGAGATTGGAGGTGCTCACCAGCATTTGATTGAGGTCCGTATATTTTTTCATTGAGTTTAGAATTTAACTAAAAATAATATTTTAACTATTTTTTTTAAATTGAAATTTCAAAAGTCATATGAGGCCATGGTGTCTCAAAAATAGACTGAGAGTTAGTTAGAGACTGATACACTGCCAAATTCCCATTGATTTCATAAGACAACATGGATGCAGAAGACCTAGTATGCATTCAAGAAAGGCCGAGTTGTTGTTATCAACTCTTGATTGATTCATGTATATTATTATAAAACTAATTTGATATAGATATCTAACTTGAGAGGAACTCATGGTGATTCATCATCATCTGCTATAAAGTATCATGAGAAGCTACGTGATTAGAGGGATCTTATAGAGAGTATGCATATGGAACATGAACAGATGTGTCAATGGAAGAAACAAGAGCAAGAAGAGCTCCTACGACAGCAGCAGCAACAACCTGAGATGTTGGAGGAGATGCATTGATAGAGTCAATAATAAGAGTTGGATCAGTTTGAGTAAATGTGATGTCTTACTCGTTGTTTAGGAACGAACTTCCCTCCACCATCTACCACTGCTCCTCCAAACGACCCTCCCCCTCACTGATTTATTTATTTTTTATGATAAAACATTTGAATGTTAATTTGTTTTGTAATATTATCTATTTGTATTACTATATAGTGATTTTTTTTTATTTTTGTGAATGATCCATTTTTTAGTATTTGTTTATTTTTTTAATTATTTTATTACTTAATTTAAATTTTTTATTATTTTTATTATATTATTTTTTATTATTTTAAATTATTTTATATTTATTATTATTTTATATTTTTTTTGAATATTAGGGTTTCCATAATTTTAAATTTTTTATTTTAATAGTAATAATAATATTATTAATTTATTAATATTAATAATAAAGATATTATTATATTATTAATATTAATATTATTTTTATTTTTATTATCTGAATATTATTTTATTATATTATAATTTATTTTATCATACCAAAATTAATAATATTATTTCATGAATAATAATATCATTTTATTAATTTTGTTTTAAAATTTTTGTCATGGGCCCCATCGTAAATAGTATTTGTGACGGCCGGCCACAAAACAAGGTTTTAAAAACTCAGTAATGATTTTTACAATGGGCCCTATATCAATACAGTATTTAAAAACCACGAGAAATTCATTTGTGATGGATCCACATCCCATCAAAGATATATTCCTTTTGCGACAGACTGTCACAAAAAAACTATATTTGCGATGCCCTTTTCTGCAATGGGCTATTTTTCATGGGCCGGTTTGAAAAAACATTGTCGCAAATGCTCCTATTTATAGTAGTGTTACTAATAATTTTCAATAACTACTAATACCTTGTAATTATTAACAAAAAAAATCATCTTTTTGGTTTGTGTTTTTCTTATATCAAATTAATCCTAAAAAATTAATAATTGTATATTTGTTAGAGAAATATGGAAGAAGGAAGTCGACAATAGTCATTATTAGATGAACAATCTTGGATAAATCATAATTGGAATTCAAATAATTTTGGTATAAATCTTGTATATATTGAGGGTGTTTGAAAATTTATTATCATTTTCATCATCAAACCAGAATTTATTTCCGAAGGGACAATTAATTGTCCATGTAAGAAATGTGATATGAGGATGTTTGAGACATTTTAAAATGTTGGGGTTCATCCTATTATGTTTTTTTAAATAGATTATATTTTTTGGTTTCAACATGGTGAACACTATTCCAAAGAAGATACTAATAATTTGGTTCTAGATCCATCACAGTCTCAAAATTTATTACTTGATGTGGCAGGTCTGTATTTCTTATAAACTAAATACATATAGGATATATTACTGTTAATATTTTATATTGTTTTTGATATTGAGTGTTTTAAAATTTTATTATTTTAATTACATTTTTATTAATTTTTTTACATTATATTATTATTATATTATTATTCCATATATTATTTTTCTTCTTATTTTCTTATTTTATTATTATTATTATTATTATACTTTTATTATTATTCCATATATTATTATTATGTTATTATTATTACATATATTATTATTATTATTATTACTTTATTAATAATGATTATTATGATTATTATGATTATTTATTTTTTAGCGACGAGCCTATCGTAAATACTTGTTTCTGAGTGGACAATCATAAAAATTATTTCTGATGGGCCTGCCACAAAAGAGGTTTTTAAATCCATGGATAAACAATTTGTGTCTTACCATTGAAAAAAATGTACTTGTGAGGCCATTTTTAGCGATGGGGCAATTACGACGGCACCCTGTCATTAATTCCCTTTTGCGACAGGGTTCCATTGTAATTGCTCCATCGAAAACAGTTCAATTTCTAGTTATTGATGACTTTGAGTCAATCCAAGGTTTATCACATAGGGTGCCGAGTATCACCCATGGCATGACGTAATATCACGAACCAAGCTGGAGTGTCTTCCGACCCAACACCCAACTTCGTCCGTGACAGGGCCCAAGGGGTGTTCTCAATCCCTATGCACTAGAAACCAGTGCCTAGATATCATTAATATTCCTTGGAAATTATTTCACCCATTTTTATAAGCATAAAAAACCAACATAAATAATCAAAACAATGATAAATAACCAAATTCAAATAAAAAATAACAATTTTCATGTTCATGATTTTTCAACATCAGACCAAAACCAAATGGGATATAACAAAAATGGAACAACAATACTATGATAAGAGTCTCCAAGAAACAAGTGTAGCATCATCCCTATGCCACTACCACCATGAGCTACAAGAGGAAATCACTAGATACCTGAACCATCATTTTGGTTCACCTTTCCTTTACCTGAGTCAAACATAACAAGGTCTGCATACACCTAAAGGTGCATGTTGAGTGTGATCCAAATCCCAGTAGGATGCCACCCTACAAAATAGACTCCATTCTAAAACATTAGAAGAAAATTTACATGCATGTTTTTATAAAAAGTGTCTAGAACAATTTTAATTGAAAGCATTTTAATGAAAACCATTTTTAAAGGAAATCACTGAAAAATAAAAACATTTTTCTAAAATTGATTGTTTTTAAAAATGATGTATACTCAAGTTCCATTGTATATTGATGGATGGAACCACATCACAAAAGAGAACCAAGTCACGAGATATCCCTATAGGCACTAGCTCAAATGGGAAAATAGGTTCATCTTATCTCATATAAATGTTGTATAGAGACCACACTAAAAGTGATTCCATTCACAAGCCATAATAGAGGAACATCATCCAATATTTATTTGGTCACCAATCATCATCAATATTTTGTTACTTTTTCAATCGTTAATACCACTATATGAATTTGGGATAATCCACACCTGATTCAACTAGAATACTAGTCATAATCCTCCCACCATGATACCTAGGAGTCCCTTCATGATCAATTTATCTTTCATGTGTCACATAGGTCACTAAATTCACACGAAAACACAAACAAGATGATTATATATATATAAATTTCATATCTCATAGGCCAAAAACTCTTTTAATTTTCCATGCACACAAAAACAACATAAAAATTATGTTTTGAACCACTTAAAAATATTATCAAACACATTTATGGAGAATAATAAGAAATATCACATGAAACACATGGGTGTGACATGTGCACCAACTACTATAAACTCAAAATTTTTGTTTTTCTCCAAAACATAAGGAATTCCTAAAGAGAAAAATGATAGAAAAAAATTAAATAGAAAAATAACTCAAAATTAAACACAGTTGTGACACATAGACATTATAACAATGGGGGTTTCCATGGTTTCTCCCATAGGGAACCAGTATCACTCGTAAGTACAAGAAACTACTCGGGAAGCCCTTTCCTTTCAAGCCAAAGCATTGTTCCCAGCATGTACGGTCATATGCCAATGAGAATAGTAGATCCGTTTATAGATCCTTATTATGGATCCAATTTTCCCTATGGACCAGTATCAATTGAACCAAATAGATAAGGTGCATCACAAGGAAAGGCATAACATTTATTTGAAATCTCAAGGGAAGGCCCATCATTTATATGAAATCAGACTAACTATGCACCCCTTCCAACCCCTACCTCCTTTAGATTTTAAATCCCGATGATATAGAAACATAAAAGAATATCCAGGTCCCCCCCAAGACATGATACACATCCAGAAAACAACACATTGAATTGCAAAACTCCGATAATTCCACTACAAATCTCGATTTATAAAACAACGCGTCTAATAAATTTAAAAAACTTAAATTATATTGGATTTCGGTTTGGTTCAAAACATGATTCGACTATAAGCATCCCACCTTAGAACATATCATCCCTGAGAACCCTTTGGAAATAATCAAAACATCACCAACATATAAGGGTTTATATGAATTATTCAAATGGTTGGGTTGTGTTTCTGAATTCTCAAATCACCATTCAAAACATCTCAAACAAAATACACTTAAGATGTTAAATCCCTATTCAATTCCCATTTTGCAACCAAAACACTAATACAAAACATACCTGATCATATTTAGCAAGAGATACGATCATGTCACCATCTCGTTAACAATTTTAACAATGATACTTTCCACCTTAAGACTTAAAATCAAAAGGGGATAATTTCGAGCCATGGAATCTCGACCATCAGAATTGAATTACAAAGCACACCACTAAGTGATTTAATGACACTCCTAACATGATTTTTTAGCTAGGTGAATACAATTACATCTAATGTCATAAAAATATTCCTTTATGAATGAAATAGTAAAATTATGATCAACCTAACCAAAACTGGTAGTGTTATCTTTCCACAAAAGACACGGTCGACCTATAAACCACTCCCACCATCACCTGGCTAGGTGTTTGAATTGGTTCCTCAATTACTGTGAACACTGAACAACAAGGAATCCATGTCAAGTCACTTCAGTATGACCATTACAAAACATGATCATCTTAAAAGACCAGATTATTTGTAACTGAACTTTGATTCCTTCTCCCATGACACCTTTCATTTATAATGATCATGCTCAATGAAGTCCATACCTAACATTCAGTGTAGTTTCATGTACAAAATATCACCTAACCATTTTAAAACTATAATGCCTCAACACATACAAGGGTGTTGTCCAAATCCATTCCACTAGAATAATTACACATTTTAAGCAATACCTCCATACCCAATCATAATGTTTGGGGTAACCTCAAATTCATTTAAGTGGGGTCTATGGATATATCCGAAGGTTTTCCACACACCTTTTTTATATAATGGATGTTGGTACAAGCCAAAACATCCATATCAGAACTATGATTGAGCCCAGAGTGGCATATACCTGGTGGTCACATCAAAAGAAACAGATGGTGTTCAAGAGTTCATCCAAGGCATCCCAACATGGGAATTTAGTTACCACTCAAGACTAACCAAGCCACAATAATAACCATGTGTATATCATGAAACACTGATAATGAACCACCCAACATGTTCTATAGCTTTAAAATTTTAGTGTGGAATAATACAGATGATCTCTTAGTACATCATGGATGATTTCAAGAGAGTGTACATGATTTTCACTTAAAAAAAGTACACTAATAGGATTAAAACATTACCAAGAAGATCAGTCGAACCACTACTAGTTGACTTCCCTTGCATGAATCTCAGATTCACCTAGTTACATACAACCATTAATTAATCACCAAGCCTTTAACACCCAAGGAATCAAGTGAATGTTCAAGCATAACTACCAAATTACACTGAGAACAATGAAATATATCAGAGGATATCCTCATATACAACCACATCAATGCCATGATGTCTAGTAAGAACTGGCATTTACAAAACTAACCAATCCAAAAATGCATTTAAGCCAGAATGACAATTTCTTTATGGTCCTCTTTGGTTGTGGTCCTTCTACCTGGAAGGACATATTCACTAAAACTAACCTGACTCTCCCCATTAGAAGTTTTCTAGTCAATGATAGAGAAGATAATCTATCTTCTTACAGGCACACTAGACCAAAAAAACCTTAAATGAATATGTGGCACTCCTATGAGAAAAAATCAAAATGCAAATGCTTTTAAAGAAATCTATAACTAGATCGACAAGTGTTTCAAACACCTGAGTCTCTTGAAACATCATCCTGAACATTCGAAAAAACATGATTACTTAACGTCTAGCTCACTCTACTAAAAAGATGACCCGTGACTATAATCAACATCCCAAGGATCAAATATTTCATTGATCCCAACTGCTTTGATACATCATTTAGCACTTGACGGGAATCATGTATGTGAATTATTACTACCCTGAGGTTTTAGAAGAAAATGACACATCTTGAATACAACCCATAGCTACCCTATGAATTCATTTACTAGATGGTCAGTATAATAGATTTAACCCAATGTCATGTTTTTCAATATGACCTTTAACCTAGATGAAGATATTCCCTGTCATCCATCACTAAAGAATAAGAGAGGGTCAGTGGCCTATGAAGCGGCCGACCATGCCTGAGGCAAGTCTAACCAGCTAAAAATAAGCATTACCTGATGCTCATGCCTATTAAAAATGAAAAATATTATCATGGACATCCATCCAAACAATGGTTTCATTAAAATTTAAGAGGGGTCCTACAAGGCAAAACGAAATATTAATGGAACCATCTGTTAGAGAAATCACGGAATTATCAAGGATTTTAAACTCTAGGGGTGTTACCAACCACAAGATAACACCTTTTAAAAGTTGTACCATCAACACTAACACTAAATCATGTCAACATAAGTCACAAGGCTCAATATACAACCATCTTAGACATTTCTAAATGTAAAATAATTCCAAAAAAACACTCATGCTTTTTTTCTAAGGAAAATCACATAAGCACTCAAGATAAACATACACGATGGTTTAAATAGAGGACACCACATTGGGTTCCATTTTAAACCTTTTTAAATTTATTCACATTTAATATTTAAAAAAATAAATGATTTAAAACAAGGTGCTAGGCATATAATAGATGTATCATAAGATATAATTTTTTAAAACATTTAAAAGTCAATGACATCCCATCATAATAAGAAATTTATTCATGTATATTCTGCTTAATAGATAGGTTAACCTATGAGGTCCCCAATAATCCAACCTGGCTTCTTTAAAAAGAAACCCAATAGTAGTTGAATAAATATTGAAATTATAAACATAAAAAAAGGTATTCTCATAAGAAACAAACCCCAACTGACTTACTTTGGCCCAATCCTGAATTAATGAGTTAACCAATTCATTTAAAATCAGGAATTAAATAGCCCCTTGAATCTATAGCCATATCAAAACATATAATGGTTATATATAAGAGTTTGATTACATGGGTTTCCATAACCCAATCCATAAAGCTCCCATACACTCCATTAATTTAAAATTGGATCCCACTGATAGAATCCATTTTACTTAAACAATTGAACTTTAGCTGCCTTTACAATTTAACAATAGCCTTAATATATATGTATATTATTCTAAAGATTGTTTGAATACATGGGGTACCATTTCCCAGTTATATGGTTCCCATACACCCTATAATCTAAAAATAGTTCATGTTCATTCACAACACATATATTTCCATCCCAAAATAACACAGAAACATGCATGTTATGTAACAAAGAAAAACTAGCATATCAAAATAAAACTAGCTTGTTATCATAATAAGTAACCCAGAAGTACAAAATTATCATAGAAACATGGGATATAGTAAAATCATGATAAAAATTAAATAAAAATTGAATATGAAATCTAAATCTTGTTATACGAATATGATTGTTAAGGAAATAAAATAATGGCATATAACCCATGGCACGCAGTCCAAACATTAGGATACCTACAAATTCAGCTACATGTCATGTGATATTCGTGGAATATAAACTCTCTAGGTGACTATAATGATGCATGAAATGATTTATATTTTTAAAATTAGGAAAAGGGTAAATTCTATAAATTTATCATCATCATAAAATACATCAATCACTCTAGGTGAAATAATAATCACTTGTAATATCAAACAACATGTAAAATTCTCAGCCCTGGACACTTGGTCATTTCCCCATACATGAGGTGAATAGTCCCATGAACAACTTTTTACCATGAACTGACACATTTATAGTCTTCTTTCTACTAACCCAAATTATTCAAAAAAAAAAGAAATATCCTCAGATACCACTTTGTATCAGCCTGACGGGAATGACCTCTAAACTAGTAGCTAGACTGATCTCCACGTGACCTCAAGCGCATATCCTAGAATGCTGGAGGATACTGACTAACAGCAGGGGATTAGGGTCTATCCACATAGAGACTATACCCTCATATATTAAACTATCCAGAGTGATGAAAAATAGATAATAGATTACAAAATCATAAATGATAAACAGAAAAAAGTGGATGTAATGTACTAATTAAGTAATATAAGTAAAAAACTCACTTAAGATGAATATAATTAATTTGTCCAATGATAAAAATCACATGTCATGTGTCTATAAAAAATTAATGTGAATGGAAATAGGATATCGACATAGAACATATTATATCAGAAAAATGATAAAAAACTACTACAACAATATCTCAAGCATAGGATTCTTCCTTTTTCTCCAAAAATCCATCCCAAAGCATCAAACCAAATAAGAATTTGGAGTTTCATGCTTCCGTATATCATTACCTATAGACATAATATCTAACCTAGTACCAATGGTACCCAATCATGGTGTGATATATAAATCTTAGTCGGATGATACCCACGATGTCAAGTACAATCCATCTCATGCAATAATGATTGAAACTGTTCCAAACATAAATAAAGTGTTGTAATAAACAAGTTAAATATTAAAAACATGGTATGGTTTTATAAAAGGATACCTATCTATATCACCTACTTCATCCTAAGATGTAATTCTAAATGAAGTACTTTTATAGGGAATAATTAATATACAATTCCATTATAGAGGAACCAATAAAGGTAGAAGAAGTGGACTACCCCAAGCATGTGGTTTAGCTTGGATGTCACATTTCCAAGTCATTTTTCATGTATGCTAATTAAGATAATAGAAACATCGCATGTGCATTGGCCAATCATAGAAATAATAAAAGATGTATCTCACATATAAATTATTAATCAACCATTCCATCAATTCTAGTGCTGAAGTCTTATCTTATCCATGTAAATCTAAACCGAATATAGTTATCCATAAGGTGTACCCAATATAATCTAATACCATCAACTTCATCCCATGCCACTCATATAGCTACCCTGGTATAACTTGATCCATGATGACTCCCATTCTATCCTTGATATCTCACATAGTGGACCGAGTATAACCCATGGAATGGTTTTGACATCTTGAAAATGGTTCTATCCAAAGTTATCCCCAAGGGAACTAGTGTCACTCTAGAGTATAAAAAACCTCAATGGTATCCATTTCTTGTAAATCTAAAGCATTAATCTTGGCATGTCGATCCATAACCCAATGTGCATAGTTAATCTATCCATGGATCCTTAATACGGAACCCATGTTTAGTCCCAACCTGTATCAAGTGAAAAAATTATCCAAGTCACATTATAAAGAAAGTTATAACATTTATATGATATCAAAATATATTGAATAAACTTTTAAATACCTAAAGATAATTAACCCATCCATGTTTCACAAGAAATGAATCAATACATCAAATCCAAGTGGTGGAGTCCCATGCATATCCAAGGAGATCTAAAAGACTCCTAAGAATCATAATGGGAACATCCAATAATCCAATACCATCGATCTTATTCTAGGTGACCCATAAGAAATCCCAAGAATCGTTACCTGGCATGGTAATTCTATGTTCTTCTCAAGTATCTCATACAGGGGATCAAGTATCCATTGAGGCATGGAAGCGACATATTAACAATTGGTTTATCCACAGTTTCCCCCAACAGAACTGGTATCACTCAAGAGTGTAATAACTGACCCAGAAATCCTTTTCCTAGAAATCCAAATCATTACCCAATGACATCGAGTCGTATCTGATATGGCACGAAGATTCTATTCATGGGTCCTTAATATGGAATCCATGTTCTCTCCTGACACATTTCAAATAATCCACATCATTCAAGGAATATATCACAACCTAATATGACATTAATATATGTATTTGATCACATGACATCAATTAGATTTAAATAAAACAATCTATCAAGAATAATCATTAAAAATTGAACTACAAATAGGTGTGGACTTACCACCCTTGGTAAGCATTTAATTAATGACATGGAATTAGCATCTACTAAGCATGGAATTAAAATTATAAAATATCAAATAGTCACATAGTAGGGGTTCCATGATTAAGTGGAAAATTATTTTATTTAGATGGGACAAGAAATTCATTTTATTAGATGACCAAACACATAGAAGGTACTTTGGCCAAGTTATCATCTCCAAAAGGGAGGGATAATCCATTTGTAAAAATGAAGGAAATCCCTGAACAAAATGTTTCATATATTTAATCAAGACATGAATGAAATACAACCAAGAATGATAAAAATATCTATTAGTTTTTCTTGGTTCATAAGACAACAATAATTGTTAAAGGGTTTTTATTATAAAACCATGTCATTGATATTAAAAAAATCATTTATAAACATTTAAAAATTTATTCTAGGTTCATAATTCATCACTAATTAAAATCAAGGAAGTGAGTAAATAATTCAATAAATAATTCTTAATTTTATAGGATAAAAGGAATGAGATCCTACCTCAAGAGAGGATAACTAAGTTGAACACTCAACACATAACATTTTTTTAGTAGTGACCACTTGAATTTGCTGCTACCCAATACAAGCATATTCAACTTCACACATTCATAAGGAAACTTATCTTATATATACATATTCACATTTCTAGGAATATGTTTAAGAGGATCCTTACACACAAGCTCGTATGAATTCACCAGTAAACACATACCTCTGTATGCATTTTGATAATATATGTAAGCACTCCTATCCCAATATATATATATATATTCACACTGCCATAGGTATATATATATAATGGTGGAACATTCATATATATATATGTGTGTGTGTGTGTGTGTGTGTGCCTACTAATTGATATACAGTAATCTGACTTTGACCATAGCGACTCAAACTTGGCTCAATGATGACTGATGTACTATAATTAAATTGATAAGGACTAAAAAACAGTAAAAACACCAAATTAAATTGGGAAAGACAATAAAGTGGGAGAAACCATAACCTCAAAGTGATGAAAAAAATATGAATTGAACCTATCTTATTCACCTTTTGTTGCGGATGTCAGAACACACTTGAAGAGATCCAAAGAATTCATTTTCACTCTATATAATCAGAAGAAACTCAAACATCCACATTATCCCAAACCTTAGGGTTTGTCAAAACTACATCGGGTGATGGGGAGAGGGAAAAATTGGTAGGAATAGGGAATAGAAGGTAGACATATATATTTCCTTGAATAATCTATTGGAGATGAAAAGGAAATATGGTTGAAACTAGAACACCAAAGAGGAGCTGAAGGGAAGCGTTGCGCGTGTCCTAGGGCTCTAGGGGGAGGGGTGGGTTTATATTCAGGATATGGAAAATAGATTCCCCTCATTGGATTCTAAAATGAAATCATAATAATAATGATAATATAATAATTTTTATTATTAAAACATTTTGTTACTTTTCCATTTTTTATATTTAATCTCATTTAATTTGTGTGGGTTAGGTACATAGTTTGGGTAAATCATGTTCAGCCCATGCAAGGTATTCTACTCCTTTGAGACAAACTTTTTGGTTTTCTACTGAGGGATGCATGGTTTCAGACTAACTATGCACCCCTATCATCTCCTCCTGACTCAAGGTTTCAGATTCCGATGCTCTTGAAACATGAAGGAACATTCAGGCACCCTTAGGGACTTGAAACACATCCCAAAAAGTAACATTAATGTGGTGAAACTCTATATATTCCACTATTAAGATTATTTTATAAAATATCAAATCCCATAAATGAAAAAAATAAAATTTAATTGCATTTTTTCATGTAAAAAACACATGTCATTACACCCAACATGGTGTGGGTCCCCCATTTTCTTCAGTCAACTTCGTATGGTACTCCCGTATTCTAGGTGTGGTTCCTATATCTATCAAGGGGTACTCTACCATAGTCAATCTCTGACGGGGTGCAGGTCCTCCTTGGAGTGTGGCTCCCTTGACTATGAATCATAGTAGTGAGGATAATTCCTCACCCTATATATTATAGTGAGTTTATTTATGATGTTGGGCATCGATGATGGACATCTAGTAGTGTATGATTACTCGTAAAATTTTGCTTGGATATTATATGGATAAGTTATTTCTCTCACATTAAGATTTCTTTATGATAATATATGTATATATATATGTGGATATTTTTTGTTTAATTTATCTATTTATTTGTATTGACCAGAATTTTATTGTATCTCACTATCAATACCTTTCGATTTTTGCTGTGTTCTACTGGATATTTATATACTCCCCCATGCAAGGGATTTTCGAAAATGTGTCATGTCTTATGATGAAGAATGATATTTCATCGATGATTATGAAAGATCATAGTGATACATGGGTTTATTTACTATGTGTGGTGGTTGATCTTGGAGATTATGAGTTTTCCTCTACCAACTATTCTTTATTATTGTTCTTATCAATTTGGGAGTTCATTTCTAGTTAGGAATATATTTTTCCCCTTTATACTTGGGGTTTTCTATATCATAATCACATTGTATTTTCTATAGGTGATAAAATGTATGGTTTTACTATAGATGTTACATTTCTTTTATTATTCCATTTCATTACTAAATCGAGATGGTTTGGTGTGTGCACATGGGTACACAAAAAAATTTCTTCCAATTATGTTATTTCAGCTTGAAGATATTATCCATCCCCTGGCCTATAGAGACGGGCTTCGGTTTTGTGTTTTCTTGACCTTCTTCAGGTTAGGGGGGACTTAATGGATCATGTCACTTCAGATAAACTTATAAAAAAATTTAGATATAAAAGAGTTGGTATATCTAGAATAAAATAATACATTATCAATTTTAGAGCTGATGGTGACTGAACCATTCACCACATCATTATCCTACCACTCATCTGATATTTTGATCACATGATGTTTCTTTTTTTTTCTATGGTCTTGAGAGGTTATTTAAATTTAACATTATCATTATCCTTTAGATTTGGTCACTGGATAGAATAATGACCATACTCCTTGAATGTAATCTACTATAGTGTGTTTAGTACTTTCTGCAGTGGTTTCTCTCTATTTGAATCATTATCTAATTTTTCCCATCACATAAAAATTAAATAACATGTTAAACATCATTTCCACACATCAAACATTTATCAATTCCCTTTATGAAAATTTCCAAATGATTCCTTACATATAAAAAAGATAAAGGAATTGAAATCTTTTTCTCTCTATTGTTTTTTGAATTTCATTTGAATTCTATTTTTACTTTCTTGTCAATACCATGAGATTGATGGGTGACTACAATTTTCATATCCACCTTCATAGTTCATTGATTTATTTCATCATAGCTACTGATTTACCTTCTCAATACAATTATTTAAAGACTTGGTTTTAATCCACTTATGAATATATCAACCTTACATCTATTTTGGATGATAATTCCTGATGTGTACCCTATAAGTCTTGTAAAATTTTAATCATATGTTCTAAAAGATTGAACATCTTATTATTTAAAATAAAGTAATCCTTTATAAATTTAAATAAAAATAATGTTTGCAAAACACTTATTGAGAAATAATATCTTAAACTCAATCCACTCCATATGGTATATTTCATGATCATGCTTTGTGTTCTTCATAAGCGTCACCCATTGATCTAATTCTCCTTACAAATGATAAAAACCCATAACAAAATTTTCATGTTATTAACATTGGAGAATGGAAAATATCTATTTATTGGTAATAATACATTTATAAAAAACTAAAGGATTATTGTTCCCACTAAAAGAAGTTTGAAATTTCCTCGGTAATGAATTAACAGATCATTGTTCCCTCTACTCATTTGGAATATCAATATGAATCATATATTGAGAAATATTAATGATCATATAAACAAGATTCTTTATTCCATATCCGTAAAATTGTTTTCATAGGTGGAAATACATTACATAAACCTTGATATTCAGTATTAACATTATTTATCCCGGTTCCAACCATTGAACAAACCAAAAACTGTATAGTGAGAAAAAGTAATGAATGTAGTGAACTACTTAATCCTGAAAATTCAAATATATGATGTCTAAATCATGAAACCTTATTATATGAAAACATAGGTTTTACCATGTTCATTCTTGATCAATACCAAAACATTAGAATTTTATGCAACACTTAGAATGATCCCCGAGGTTCTCATAGTAGATTTCTTAATATAGTTTCCAAATCTTAAAAAATATTTCTATAACGCCAACTATAGAAGCCGAAACATTTCATAAATATATATTAAATCTTATTATTATAATATTTTACACATAAGTATTCCATAATATTTTAGGTTTAGTATCTTTGGAAACATTGAAAAATAATATATTGGTTCAAAATTGTTCTATATCGTCTCCCTCTTATAACTTCATAACTATCACCATTCCTAGACATGTTATACCAAAAACATTTCTTCACAACATGGGAAAGGGAACATAGAAATGGGTGATCTCTTATGTTCAGTATAGTTAATAAAGGTAATTGTCATGATAATTTTAGAATAAAAAGATAAAAAATGTATGATAACATGATATAAAAAATTTATAACCATACCATTCATATCATAGATCATAATATCGAGTCATGAAATAAACACTGGTAGTTTATAAGACATCAATCATAATGAAATCAACAAACATTATCTTTGAGGGCATAATATAGGAATAAAAAATGGATTTATGGAATACAAAAAAAATATAAAATCATTTCCTTTGTGATCATCTGTCCTTACCAGGACTATAATATTAGTATGGGTTTACTCCCCAAACCATTTAAGTAGTAGGGGTTCACTTTTAGGACAATAATAGTGGACAATGTCTATTACTAAATTGAGTTCACTTCCAATTCAAGTCCTATTTATCTTAGGAGATATCAATCCTTATCAAATTCATTAAATAGAGATATGTTTCCCACCAATCACATAATAATTATCAGATATATGTGTGACACAATATTAGAATTTATTAATTATACTATCACCCATGAAAATAAATGGGTTTTATAAACATTTCATCATATTATTTCCCAACAAAAAGGAATGGGTTTTATAAAAACCGGGACATTATAAAAATATTTATAAATAATAAGGATGTTATTATTGGTTCATATTTTCATTAAATCATAAAAATAATTGATGTTTTTTATTTTTTGAATCATAATATCATTTCAAATTTCTTGAGAAAAATAAACATTCCGTTTTTGAAATTACATATTCAAAATAATTTTTCTTTAAAATATAATAAAAACTATTTTCATTTAAAATAAACATGGGAACTTATAAATTAATCTTCAAAAAATTGATTATCCTTATAGTTAAGAATTCCATTAATATCATATATGTTTTAAAGATCATTACTTACATTTTCAGAAAAAGAACAATGTACCTTATTTGGAAAACGAAATGAATATTATTTTGAAATAATTTTGTATTAAGTATTACATATCTAAAATTGAATATAAAAATTCACATGATATTAGTATAAAACTAATTTATACTTTTTTTATAAAACATGGATATGGATGAAAAAAATTTGAACCTATAACCCTTAACCTCATGTCCAAATTCGTTCAAATGTTTTTGAACCTCCAATATAATAATTTTTATGTTATAAATATAATTAAAAACTCATAATAATATATATTAGACCACATATCATTTAATTTTTCCCTTTTATCATCTTTTTTAACAATTCTTTATTAGAATCCAAAATTCGGGTGCAAATTACTTCATTTTTCAAATATGTTTTGGTTTAGTTGTTTCAGTCCTTATACTTTGATCATAGATACATCGTCTCCAAAATGTTAATAATTTTATAAAAATAATATAATTAAATTATATATAAATATATTTATATTAATCTATAATATTTAAGTATATAAAAATGAATAACACCATTATAGGAAATTGTATGTTTTCCATCCACATGAATGATGTTTTAATTTTTCAACGGATGGAATGAAAAAAAAGGATAAAGTTAATTAACCACTAAATTATCAATATTATAGAATTTATATCATACATATTAATCAAATTAATCAAAATTACCATCCAAGTAAAATATAAATGAAAAATAAATCTCATCACAATGTGGTGGTGTTAGTCCACACATACCAACGAGTAACGTTATCTTTTCCCCAATGGATTTTATGTTAATAATGTAGAATTTATATTATCATTATATAAGCATAGTTATGTCATAAATATCATATAAAAATAATAAAACTATCATAATATCCCATCCATATATTATTTTGATCAAGAATAAATTTTATCACTACGTGGAACCTGTAATCCATATATATGCACAGGCGATAATTTCACTTCCTATTTGATGGGAAAGAAGGTGTAGAATTGTGTTGTAATAATCATAATAAAATTTAAATGTATTTTTTTTATTTAATATATTATTTTATTAATAATATAATTTAATTATATTAGAAAAAAATTCAAAGAATGCAATGGGTTAAGTTGATTACCTTTTCATTGAAATGACTCCATTAGATATCTTCTAAAGGGATATAGGGTTGGTATTTGGGGACGAAAAAAGACAATTGTTTTCTAAAATTTAATTTTAAAATTTAATTTGGAATATTATTTTCATTATATATGGATCAAAGTGGTGTGAATATGATATAAGGCATGCCATTTTATAATTGAGGGGAGGGAACTCATGGAATTTCATAGAATATTAAATTAATATAAATTAATTTTGTTACCAAAATAGAAATAAACTGATAATATTAGAATAAAATAAGATTATGATTCTGAATTCACTAATATAATATGATTTTCCCAAGTTTTGATCACATTTTTACCCTTATATTCTAGTTTTAACCCATGTTAACTCTTTTTAAAATTACCATGATATTAATATTTTCAACCATTTGAGGTTTAACAATGTTATTATTATATTCTAAAATACCCACAAATGGACCATGTATGTTTTTTAATACAATATATTATTCATTTTACTAAATCTAGGATTTTTATGAATTTTATGTCATTTAATATAATATTATTTGTTATGAAATATCAATAATATCATTTTTAAAACTATTCATTTAATTCAACTTCAAATACATTCTAAGAAGAAGTTAATTGGAATATAATTATTTAAATCATCTTTTATATATCATATAGATCTATAAAATTTATGGGACACGTTTAATAATTCAAATTATATCACTTTTAATATTTTAAAAATGAATTTTTTATATTTTATTATTAAATGGAGAGATTCATCAATGGTGTTCCACAACCAATTAAAGTCACTCATTAATTAAAAAATTTCTAAAAAAAAATATATTTCAGGAAAATAATTATATTAATCTCAATACATACATTTATATTCACTTATAACTTCCTTTTTCTCCATGTGAACATAATAGATACATTGAAAACAAAACAAGTGATGTTTTTTTAACATTATTTGATTTATATATTATATAGGTCACTTTCATGAAAATGTGTCTACTATATGAATAAATCAATAATAAGGTGATAAGGTCATATTTAATTCATAAAATAAAAAATATTTTGAAAAATTATGGTCTTCCTACTTTGTTTTAACATATATTAAACCAATTTACTCTTTACCGAGGTGATAAATTTTATCACAGTTACTAATTATGATGCCCAAAGTTAAAAAGGGCCTATTTATTATATTTTAACCACCTAATTAAAAATATGTAATTAAATTTATCCAACTCAATAACTATAAATGGTATAAAATAATTTTCAAATTATGATCACAAAATACTATGAAGTTATTATTTAAAAAATATATATTTTTAACCATAAAAAAATATTTATTACTATCTTATGAATAATAAAAATATTAGAAGAATGTAAAAAAATTAGATTGAATATATACTATATAAATTTACCTAAAATAAGTCACTAATAATTATGAACTAAATTAAGTAGGATAAAAATACATTACTCACATAAATATAGTTTTTTTATAAAATCATTTACTTTATTATCAAATGGTTTTTATTATAATTTTAAATAAAATGATAACTAATGTTTTCATTTTAAACATTTTTAAACTATGAATTTTTTAATTTTTGTTTCCCTATTAATATCATCCAATCCAATGGTTTGTTTATTATAGTATTTTATTACTGTATGGTGGTTCGTCTAATCTTTCTGTTTTGTGTAACAAAATATATCAGGTAAATTAAATTAGTTTGAAAAAAAATTAATATATTTTGTTATAGATGAAATTAATTTCATATATCCTATAAATTCAATTTATATCTAGAAAATATTTAATTCTATAAATCCTATAATTTCTGAATTTTAGTCTAATACATAATTCCATCATATTTCAACATAGTTTATTTCATGTAGAATTAAATTTTTATTCAATTACTCATTTTGTAATTGAAATATATTTTTATAAGACATATAAATGGATTATTTATCTTTTTTTAATGCCTTAAATTAATGTAGTTTCTAAATTATAACTAATTAAAAATTTATATGTAGTTCTCTCTATATCACAAAAAGTATACAAAAATTCATATGTAGTGTACATAATTTATTATGAACATTTACAAATATATTATAATGTCGATAGAATGTCTTAAAGAGTGTAAAAAAGGCTTATAAACTACCATAAATTATTATATTGCCTCCACCAAACTCTTAAAAAATATGTCTTACAATTTTTCAACACGTCATTGAATGTATTATAAAATTCTATAATTTTTTTAAAAGTTATATTTACTATTGTAAACTATTATATGGGTATTTTTAGTAAGCTCAAGGGATTATCCATTTTTGGATTTATATTTAAAATTCCTGATTCACTTGAAATAATAAAATAACCACTAAATTGTCCTTTAGTATTCACAAGTAAATTAACAATAACTAAAATACCCTTGGAAAACATTCAACTCATGTAATAAATAATATATCATGTGATTTTGAATATGATTTTTTCATTCTCAATAAAATGAAAAACATCAAACATATCCACTTACATAATTCTATAAATATTCTCTTCTAAAAAAATAATATATTAAATTCAAAACTTCTTCAATTTTAAATTAATAAAAACTCACCATGGGATCTAAAAAATATGCACTAATCAATTATCTCCATCAAGACCTAAAAATGTTTTAAAAAACTGTTGGGATCAAAATAATAATCCTTATTCTTGTTGTTTTATGTTTAATGGTGTATACTTTCTTGGAGGTTTAGGTTAAGGTTATTTAAATAGGTACCCAATGTTTTTGGAATTATGAGATAGGATTGGTTGATTCTCTAAGTATCAAAATGAATTTTCTTATTTAGGATACATTATGTTTGGATTCCCAACAACTTCATTACTAAGGGTTGGGATTACTATATTCACACAGTAGACTCAAAAAATATCTAAAAGCATTAGATGAGATAGAAATAACTTATTTTAGATTTCTTTAGGAAAATATGATATATTTTAGGGTATATAATGGACTAGGGAGGTTGAATTATGTAATTTTTATGGTTAAATATCCCATTTTAATGATAATTAGGGTCTTGAGTTGGAATTGGGTAAGAAAAACCTTCTATGTATTAAGATATGCTTGTGTGGAGGTTCCTTTAGAGGGGATTGGTTTTTTCACAATCATATATGGTCCATCTTTAAGTTAATTATCAAAAAAATATAATTAGTTTATTCATGTTTATTTATTCTTATATAGACGGTAAAACATATTAGGCTTAGGTTATAGTGCTAATGGAGTACTTTGAATGGCATAGTGAGCTTAAGAGATTGAAACATTTATGGGAAGGTGACCAAAATATCATGATGCATCAACATTTTAAGTATTAAATAATAATACAAAGTGTAGGTTAGACCCTTATTCATACCTCATAGGGTGATACAGAATTAAAATTTTAACTTTAATTTTTTTAAAGGAACAAATGGTATGGTTTGAAAACATTTCCATGTAATAAAAATTGTTAAAACTGCTTATCAATTTTGGTAAAATGATGTGTGTTTTATGAAATGTAATAGAATTTTATCGTTGAAAGTATAATACACTCAATAGAAATTTCATAGTTATAAAAAGTGTTTTTAGTTTAGTGAAATTATTTAGTATATGGTATCCATGATTTTGATTGTCATCTTTTCTATTTTATAACGATATATCAAGAATCAACCCTTGAAAAAATAATTTAATTTTTACATTTGGATATTATGTATTGAAATAAGGCTTCTAAATAATAATGGGATATCATATAAGTATGAGATAAAAAAGACCCTTGTTTTATAAAATAGAAAAAATATATTATTCTATTTAAAACCCTAAGCCAATAGATAATGAAATGAAAAGTGTTTCACTCAATCATAATAGAGAGACTAATTTAAAATAGATCCATAATATGATATATTTAATTTAATTTTTTAATTTTTTTAGTAAACCAGTAGAATAAAATTTCAATAACTCCCTTTCCATGCGTACATCTCCCAAACTAGACTTACCACTATATATCCATCCATATATAGGAGGATAAGACTGATATGGTTCTTTACCTTCATCCATTCTCCCCTATAAGGATATGAAGAACTATAACCTATATGGTCATGATAAAAACCATTTTACTCTCCATAACGATAATGTTTCACTCCATTTTCTGAATATGAAAATGAGGTACACCAGGTGAAAATTTAAAGGCAACAAGATGTGGCGGTTTTTGCATAAGGGCTTGAAAATATTAAATATATATCAATTTTATGGAATTAAAAAATTTATATAAACAATATAAAAATTTATATAGTTATTTTAATGTATAATTAATACGACTGAGTAAAATTTTATATACATTAGAATTATTAAATTATAGATATTATTAATATATTAATATATATCGATTAATTTGAGGGTTTCTGTTATTATAAACAAATCACTTCATTTTAAACATTAAATAAAAAATTTAAATTTTTGATTATTCTAGAAATTTTTATCCCACATAATTATATATCCACCCATTAAATATTATCCAAATTTTATATGTGTATATTTATGAATGTGAAAATTAGTGGACATGTGTACTTGAACTTGCATGCAGTTTGGTCAATTTGGAATCAAATTTATCACGGTCTCTCTAAATCACCCTCACCTATAACCAAAAACATATTAAAAATATATATTAATAGTTTTTTATAATTTTTAATTAATTTCTTGAATTTAATAATAATGCATCTAATTATTATATTATAAAATATCAGTAATATAGTAGTTTAAACTTTAGTAAAAGGGAGGGAAAGAATAATGAAATTTTATACAATTACAAACCCTAACACAATAATTTATACTCTAGGAAAAATTAGTGTTTAGTGATTTATGAAAATTTATAATGATATATGTATAAATAATTTCCCTGATCTATAAATATTTAACTTTAAAGGTAAAATAAATTCAATGTAGCTGTATGAATAAAGAAAGAACCATAATAATGAGTCAATTTTAGTAATCCTAGATATTAGTGTCACATTAATTTTTTGAGAATAAAAGGAAAATATATACATCATATTCATCTAATAATGTAAATTCATAAGTTTTCCATGCCAATAAATTATACTTGTGTTTGAAAACAATTTCATGTTTATGTTTACACATTCTATTTATTATGTATATGTATTTTCTAAAAAATGGATTTTATTTTTCTTTTTGAGTGAACCTTCTATATACTCTTTTCAGAAAATTATCTAAAACAACTCATTTAAAATTCATGAAATTTAAACCTTATACTTTTATTTTATATGTTTTGCTGTAATTATTTATTTTAATTATTGAGTATTTTTAAAATATTTTGTAGTTTGTTTTTCAAAAAGACATAAGGTATCATTCTTTGGTTATTGTGTAATATTAATAATATTTATTTCATGTGAAAAAATATATTTAAAGGAGTTTTATGAGTGATGAATAAAAGTATGATAATTTATAAACACACACAAAAACGTTGAAAAGATTCACATTTCGTAATTATGAGAATAATTTCCCTATAAAACTCACTAAGAGGGTATCAATATATCAATAGTTTTATAGAGATAAATCTAATAATGTCAATTAGAAATAACCAACTGTACTGAAGTCACCAATTAATGTTAAATTATTTATCATACTCACATGCAATCTATGAAATGAATTTTATTTAGACGATAAAAGAACATGAAACAAGGAAAATCAACATGAATTCTCAATAAATTCCATATTCAGAAAGGTATTAGTTATTAGATTTTGGGATGAAATAACAAAAATTAATAAAGTAGAAAAAACATTTAAAAAAACATTGATCAATGAAAAAATAGAGAGTAAGAATAATGATGAAACCAAAAAAATACATATAATATGAAATAAATAGATAAAATGAATAAATATGATAGAAATATGAAAAAATACACACAAAAATTCTCAAATAGATCAAGAAAATGAAACACCATGATTTAAGGATTTAGTAACTCTAATAAAATGAATACATTGATATACTACATTACATGTATAACCGAGTTTTATAAACTGTGATGTATGATTGAAATATTATTATTTAATGTGATAGCTATTACATAGTAGTTGGATAGAAGGGTATTAATAGGAATAACTAAATTAATGTAACTCTATAGCTTACACATGCTTGAAAATCATTTTTTATCTATTAGTTTATTATGTAGGAAAAAATCATTTGAAAGGAAAATAGATGTTTTTATGAAAAAAATATGAACACAATGTGTTTTTTCTTAATAAATTTAATTAATTAATTTTTTTATATATTTTATATAACTCTATATTTTATATATTCTACCAAATTTTTTAACAATTATATATTTTTATAGTCTTTTAGTAAGAATAAATTCATTTTTATTCATTAATATGTTCTTTACTAAGAAACAATTGTCTTCTCATTTAGTGCACATATTTTTTAAATAAAAATTTGTCACTATATAAATTTAATCATGAAAAATTAATTCTATATTTAGAATGTGGAAGATAAAATTTGATAATAATTCGCTTTTAATTTTTTTCCTTATGAATGATAACCTTGGTAATTTTTTGTCACCTGGAAAAGTATAAAACCATTCAAATAAGGTGTAAACATTGGGATAAGACATTAATATTTCTCAAAACCTATATTTTATCATATTATATGAGTCTATTCAGTTCATTTATATCCATTTATAAAATAAACAGTCATTTGGTCACATATTTCTTTGATTATAGCCTTTATAATAATTTAATAAAAGAATAAATACAAAATTTCACTCTCTTGGATTTTATATCTCTATGATTTTTACCTAAGGTTAAAAGAAGGATATGTTTAATTTTTATTTTTATTTTAAATATAAATCAACTTTTTTATATAATTAATTTGTTCATTATTTTTATTGATTTTATAATAACCTTCAATTCTGAAGCAACGCCCACTCGGTATTTAATCCATTAATATAAAATAAATTAAATGATTTTAAAATATTAAACATACTCTAATTTGAATAAATTATTTTGATCCTTGAATTTTATAAATTAATATAACTTATTATTTTATTTGAAAAGGTTTATATTCGAATTGTATTATTGTATTGTTTTTTTAAAGTCAAATTAAATGAATAGTATCAAAAATGACACTAATGAATTTTTATATAAATAATATTTTATAAATAATTTATAAGTAATTAAATATTTTAATTAGGAAAAGGTGGATAATATAATGTTAAAAATTTATACCCTTTGACGTTAATGAGCCAATTTAAACCATATTAGTAAAATCATAACCCTTAAATATTGAAAAATGGTTACCAAGGTAAATGTAAAATTTGGTTAACCAAGGAGTTAATAAAAAAGATCAGGGTTAAATAGAATAATAACCTATATAAATTTCATATATTAATGATATTTAATCATAATAATATTTTTATTCACTTAACTATTTTTTTGGAATAATTTAGTTTTAGAATAACATAGTTATATTTTAATCCTTTTAGTAATTCAATTTCTGTCATTTCCCTCACTTATAAATACACATGCCTAATTTCTATTCTTTAAACCACATTGAACCATCAATCTAAACAAAAAACTATCTAATTCTATACCTAAATTCTCTATCACTAATTGGATGTGATATTCTTCTTAGAAGAACATTTAAAGGATCCATAAGAAAGGATCAAAAGGGGGTATCCAGAAGATTATGTAATCGTCTTATAAGACTTGTTTCAAATAATTTCTTCTTATAGCTCATATAATTATATTTTATTAATAATAAAATAATAATCTCAAAAAATTATATATACTGAAATTTTATTATTATTATGGGATCACCGTTATCCACCCTCTATTCCATCAATTGGGAAGTGAACGTATCGTTCATTCATATGTTTGGACTTCCATCTCCATGTAGCAAAAAAATTCATTTTCCGTCACAATATTTCACGGAAGGTTATTATTATGGGTTTAAATTTATTATAGGATATGAAAAAAAATTATTCATACAGAATTATACTATCACTTCTACCTTCTTACCTTTCATTCTATTAGAAAATGATAACATCACTCATGAATATGTGTGGGAAACCGCCCCCAAAAAACATTGTGATTCATTCTTCATTTATGCTTTTCATGGTTGGTAATAAGAAAATATTTAATGTGTATAAATTATATATGTTGGTCGGAGTGGACACTCAAGAGGGGGGGGTGAATTGAGTTCCAATTAAAATTTCTGTTAAAAACAATTTCTATTAAAATCCCCTAATTTCAAAAACGAATTAAACTGTAGTGAATTTATATAGATTATAAAGGTTCAATTAGTTTCTCAAAGATTGATTAGTTCTCAGTTAACTTAATCTTATAATTAAATTAACTTTTGAAACTAACTTACTGATTTATAATAAATATAAACACTTGCGAGTTTAAATATCAAAGTAGCTTTGAAGATAGATTATATTTCAAAGTAATAGCAGCGGAATATGAAATAAATATGTATAGTATGGATATAGAGTATAACTACAAACACAAAGAATTAACCAATAGGTTCAGTATCAAGCCGAGACTTAGTCCTCTCACAAGTTTATATAAAAATGATCCACACCCTGGATCGGGGTTAACAACAGTGAACACACTGTCCAGGTCACAAGACCTCTACCACAGTTCTACGTGGGAAAACAAACAACAGCAGCCAGCTGTCCAGGTCACAAGACCTCTACCACTATCCACAGTGGGAAATGAAGTGTAAAAGGTTTGCTGAGGATTTACAGATCCTCCAGTGAAAGTACAAGAGTCAGTGTGTGTGTTTAATACAGCAGATAACACACACTGCTCAAAGTGTAGAATAAATGAATCACAGAGCAGAGATGTAGAGTTTAGAAATGGCTTTAGTGATTTCAGTGTAGCACTAGACTCGTTTTGGAATTGATCAGAAGTGATTCTGAGTCCTCTTCTCGATTTTGTTTGAGAAGCAGAGTGTCGTATGCTTCAGGTTCACAGGCAGTGAGATGTAGTCGATGAAGCTCTTCGATATTCTTTTGTATGCACAGAACTCTTCTTGAGTAGGCTTGATTGTATATGTGATTCTGTCTTGCTTGGTTCTTCTTGTATGCACAGAGCTCTTCTTGAGTATGTCGTATATCTTCCTTGTCTCTGTGTGTGTTGTCTCTCTTCTCTTAGGCAAAAGTCTTCTTGTATTTATGTCACGTGCTCCGTAGGACAGAAGAGGTTTCCTTTCCGCAGGTACGAGGTACGGTTTCCTGACATCCAACAACCTTTATTAATTAATTGTCAGGGTATTAAAATATAACTAATATGACTGTTGGTTAGAATAAATAAAGATAAAGATAATGAAATTGAAACAGTTGGTTATGACTGTTCAAGTGATCAGTAGGTCATCAGCATTAGAGTAATGATCGTTGACTCAGATAGATCAGCATCGGTTTGTCATCTGATCGGTGAGTCATTTTGATCAGCATCGGTCTGTCATCTGATCGGTGAGTCATTTTGATCAGCATCGGTCTGTCATCTGATCGGTGAGTCATTTTGATCAGCATCGGTCTGTCATCTGATAGGTGAGTCATTTTGCATCGGTGACTCATTTGCATCGGTGAGTCCTTGGATCGGTGACTCATTTGCATCGGTGAGTCATTTGCATCGGTGACTCATTTGCATCGGTGAGTCATTTGCATCGGTGACTCATTTGCATCGGTGAGTCATTTGCATCGGTGAGTCTGATGGATTGGTGAGTCTGATGGATCGGTGCGTCTGATGGATCAGTGCGTCTGATGGATCGGTGATTCTGATGGATCGGTGAGTCTGATGGATCGGTGAGTCTGATGGATCGGTGCATCTGATGGATCGGTGATTCTGATGGATCGGTGAGTCTGATGGATCGGTGAGTCTGGAAGACTTCCAAAGTACTCGTAAATCAATAAGCATGGTTAAAAACATGATAACGGATTCATTAACAGATTGGAATTATGTTTATGAGAAATCAAACCAGATTAAGCATTAATGAGTTGTGATGATTTGTGATTATTAAAACATCAATTATAAACATGAAATCAGCAATCTTCCAGAGGGCTCAACAATCTCCCCCTTTTTGATAATCACAAATTTTCATATATATATAAAAAAAGTCGTCAATCAATAATAAAAACATAATGAGAATAAAAGTAAAGAGATATAAATCTCCCTCTTAATTTAACATTCCCATATATATAGTATTCAGATTTCTCCCCCTGAGATATTGATCTCCCTCTGAGATATTCACATCCCTCATATATATATAGATCGTTCTCCCCCATAGATATATATTTCTTTCTCCCATTATATATCTTTCTCCCATTATATATATCTTTCTCCCCCTTTGGGATAATCAAAAAGGAGGGAAAACAAATAAGGGAAAGGAGAAGCAGGTTGCATAGAGTATAGAGATAAAACAAAGGAAAAAAAAAACAAAATTATATAAAGTCACAGAAGAGAATAAACAATGCATAGATCACCCTATCAAAAACAATACATGGCTATTTGTTGGGATGCAAAGGGGCTTTCCCTTTGTCTTTTGGATCAATAGTAGGTAAGGGAGAAGGCTTGGAGGCAGGCTGTGGTTCACGGAGCTGAAGTGGCGGTAGGACAACTCTGGCAGGTGCAGTTGGAGGTGTCACAGAGAGTTGTTGAGAAGGAGCAGGAGATGGTTGAGAAGCTTTCGGAGAGACTGGTCACAACTGAGATAGAGCTTGGGCAACAGACAGCTGATTTGAAGCGACATCAGAGGCACTGAGAGGGTCAGAAGTAGGAAGTACAATTGCAGTGTCCTGTGCATCCAAGTAAGGCTTCAACAGATGAATGAAGTCCTGAATGACTTCTGCTCCATACTTCATGGAATTTTCAAAATCATCCTTGTTCTCCATGAACTGTGCTAAGGTTGGGGTAAAATCTTGTAATTGGCGAACTTGAGTTTTGAAGGCCTGAGTGACAGGAGGTAATTTCAGATTCTCTGTCAAGACTTTGAAGTTTGCAGCCATCTCATGCTTTGTATAAATATTGGAAAAGTATGTATCAACTTTTGCTTTGATCTCCAGCAGAGCTTTCTTAGCATCTGCTGAATATACCAATGTCATCTTATGACTGAGATCACAGACTTCTTGCATCTTCCTCAAGGATTCTAAATCAAGAATTTTTCAAACAGCAGCTAACTCATCATGCACAACTTCTCTGAGAGCTTCAAGCTCACGGGTAGTGATCTTGGTGACCTTGGTTGTACTGGCTTGGTCGACAATGTGAGTTAGTTCAGCTTTCAACTTCCTCAGGTCAGACTTGTTGAGATGTTCAATCATATTTCTCAAAACTTCCATCATACCAGAGATGGTTGATATGAACTCATTTGATAGAGAAACTAAGCCAATTTGGAGATCCTTCAAAGTTTGATTCAAAGAGGCTATGTGCCTACCAAAAAATTCACCAGTATCAGTCAGGTCTGGCTTGAGAACATCTGAGACTGCCGTTGAAAAAGCTTTCAAGGAATTTTCAGAAACTTGCAGAGATACTTGATGAAGGGCATTGGAAATTTCTTCTCTGACTATGTCTCTCACAGTGGTTAGCAATTCAATCTTAAACTTCTCAAGATAAGCTTGAGAGATTTCAGAACCAGATAAATTTACATTTACAGGATCAATAGCAGGAATAGACCTTGCTTCTCTTGGAAGGTTCCTTTTCACAGCTGCAGTAGATTCTGGCAATTCTTCTTCTTCTTCAGAATATTCTAAGCCCAACACAGCATAACCAGGGTAGTCATCCCAAACAGCAGCACACAGGGTGTATTTTGGTTTTTCATAGCTTGTTGTTCCACAGATTTTTGGTGAGTCAGCCTTGCCACTGATATGGATTTCTTGTACTGACTGAGGTTGTTCTACTTGATCTTCAACAAGACCATCCACCGGTCTGTTAACACCATCAACAACAGCTTCAACATCATCAGCATCATCATCATCACCATCATGATTATCATCAGCATCACCTTTCTCATTATGACTCTGCTCAGAGGCTTCACTGTGATATTCTTCAGTATCAGAATCTTCTTCATCATCAAGAATAGGTTATGACTCTAGTAGGGTTAAGGGTGGACTAGCAGGTCCAAATTCTATTCTTTTCTTGGGACTAGCAGTGTCAGGATCACTCCTATAATCAGGAGAAGACACACTTCCTTCTTCAGTCGCAGCTTCTTCTTGCTCATCATCATCAGAATAAACTGGTTCCTCATCTGGTTTTAATCTAGGATCTCTCAAATCCTTTGGCCTCTTGCCATGATCTATGGGATTGTAGGCTTCATACAATTTGTCTTCATCTGCAACCCAACACTTCTTCCATGGATTCCAATTGATTTTCATCCTCTTGCAGATCTCTTTGTTGAGACAGAAGGTACGCTCTGTTTCAACAACTTCATCATCTTCATCAACACATTCCAGATTCTTGAGCATAGTAGATATCATTTTTGAATAAAACAACGCTGTGGATTTCATGGAAGGTTTCAGCATACCAGCTATGTGGACCATCACATATCTACACAGGTTAATCTTTTCATGGGTTTTGAGCAAAAACAACAGAAAAACATCTTGAAACTTAACAGCAGCAAAATCTCCTCTTCGAGGGAAAAGTTGGTGCTGAATAATCTTGAATAGGAGTATGATTTCACCATCTAATTCTGAAGCTGTGATTCTCCTCGATTCTCTGTTTCCAGTCAAAAGCTCTAGTGCTGGCTCATAAGAAAAATAGTCAGTGATTGGAGGTATATTGCCAGCATATTCCTCATATCGACCTTCATGAGGTACATTTAAACTTTCAGCCCACTGCTTAGATGAGAAAGATATTTTCTTTCCTTTTACAACAGACGACATCCTAGCAGCTTCCACACCATCAAGAGTGATTTTCAGGTTCATGTAGAACTCATGTACTAGCTTTGGATAATCTATTCAGGTGTTGTCTGAAAACCATTCTATCCATCCTTGCGATTCAAGAACTTGTAGCAACAGTGACTTACTTGACAGAAGCCACGCAGAGTTGACTTCTTTTTCTACAGCAACAATCCGAGTTTCCAGGTTCGGATTTACTGATCGTTGAGAGGTACTTCTCGACTCGCCTTGAGCACGCTTTAAAGGTACCGGGCTATCTGGTCCTTTCCTCGGTCTCTTTTGCTTAGTCATTTGAAGATTTTGGGAAGGCAGGAGTTCGAAGGTTCGAAAGTTCGAAGCACAGGGGAAGAGATGTTGAGAGGTTCGGCGGGAAATGAATGGTCAAGGGTTTAGGGAAGATAAATAGTCACGTATCATTTATTTTATCATTTAGGGTTTCCATAAAAAGTAATTTACTAATTAATAAAAAGTAATTGAAAATAGATCGGTTTGACATAACAGTGTGACAGATCGGTTCCACAGATCGGTTTCACAGATCGGTTTCACAGATCTGTTTCACAGATCAGTTTCACAGATCGGTTTCACAGATCAGTTTCACAGATCGGTTTCACAGATCAGTTTCACAGATCGGTTTCACAGATCGGTTTCACAGATCAGTTTCACAGATCCGTTTCACAGATCTGTTTCACAGATCAGTTTCACAGATCGGTTTCATAGATCAGTTTCATAGATCAGTTTCATAGATCAGTTTCAGAGATCAGTTTCACAGATCAGTTTCAGAGATCAGTTTCACAGATCGGTTTCACAGATCAGTTTCACAGATCAGTTTCACAGATCGGTTTCACAGATCAGTTTCACAGATCAATCATACACAACTCTTGTTTAATAAATTTCATTCTTTCAGAGCATAAGGGCTTTGTGATGATATCAGCTAATTGATTTTCAGAACTAACAAATTCTAGAGAAATATCACCTTTCTGATAATGATCTCTTAGAAAGTGATGTCTGACATCAATGTGCTTAGTTCTAGAGTGAGACACAGGGTTCTTGGATATGTTTATTGCACTAGTGTTGTCATAGTTGATTGAAACATGTTTAAAAACAAATCCATAATCCAATAAAGTGTGTTTCATCCACAAAATTTGTGCACAGCAACTACCAGCAGCTATGTATTCTGCCTCAGCAGTAGACAATGCAACTGAATTTTGTTTCTTACTACACCATGATACTAGGGATTTTCCAAGAAAATGACATGTTCCAGATGTGCTCTTCCTATCTAACTTACATCCTGAAAAGTCAGCATCTGAATAGCTAGTTAGATTAAATGATTGTTGTAACACCCCGAGCTTCCACGATACGCTTCTCATTCAATAATGCAATGGCTTGCATTGTACGCAACTTCGAGTTCTAAAACACCGCGACTAATCAAAGTAGCCGTTATGAATAGTAATAACCACTTTTTAAAATTATAGAAATTTTATATTTCAAAATGGACTTCATTTTTGGATTCGGAATATCGAAATTAGCCTATGTTGAATTTTTGGTATTTTTCTGAGAACTTCTAATTTTTTATGAATAGTGAAAAATACTTAAAAACAACTTTTTTAATAAAAATAATTAATAGTGATAAATTATACTATTTAGTGGTTTTAAAGTATAATTGTAATATATTTTTACCATTTTATCCAATGGTGGTCATTAGAATTAATTTGACATTGAAATTGGACATAAACAATTGCCAATCTTTTGATATAAATTGTTTCTTAAAAACACGCTATTTGTCGTAACAGCGGGAATTAATTGTAAAATTAATTAATGCAACTTATATTTTTGGAATTTTGTAAAATAGACATCATTTTTGAATTCGGAATATCAATTATAGCTTAGGGTGAAATTTTGGCATTGTTCTGAAAAGCTTCAATTTTTTATGAATAGTGAAACCACTAAGTGGTAGTTAAATAACTGATTTTTCGTTTAAATGAAATATTACCACTTCTGTGATTTGATTTTCAAAAATCCGACATACATGGTTGTCATTAAGAAGTAAAATGTGGTTCAATGGGATAAAAATAATTTTTTGGTGAATAGTAACTTATTAAATTTTAATCGCGATTAGTGGTAATTAGTGTAGTTTAAGGTATAAATAATACTTTAATAATATGAAATAACCTAGACACATGTCCCAAACTCATTGGTTGAGTCATGGCCGACCAAGACAAGCCATGGCCTAACTTGGGGACCCCATGGATCCACTTTTGTTGGGAAATAACATAAATTACTTTTTATTTAATGTTAAAGTGAAAATGATACTAACATAAATTGTTTTACTAAAACAATTTTTAAGTAGGGTTACACAAGTCCAAATTTTGACTATAAATATTCATTAGAAATCTAAAAAGATTTCCTACATCATAGTATTTGTTTTATAATTTTTAGACATTAAATAAATTAAATTATTTATGACATCATTATGATGTGGCGATGACCTCATTATTTAACGATTTAAATAAAATGAGAAGATAATGCAAAATCCAAGGCTTACACTTGTCCAAAGCCTATTGGATGAGGAGATTTAGAAACCATATCACCTTAGCCTAGAATTATATAAGTGTGGGACCTTTAGAATCCGAAAATCATTTTGAAATAATGTAACATTTCAATCTTTCCAAAAGTGCCCCTCCTCTCCACTTATAAAAGGCCCCCACCTCTCCCACCTCATTTACACACTTCTAAAGCCATTGGCTCGGCCAAACCCTGCCCATTTACTCTCTCCACATCCCTCTCCTCATCCTAGAGGATTCCCTTTGGGCATAATCCTTTCAAAGGAAGCCTTTAGGCTCAAATCAAAAAGAGTTACCCGATTTTGAGGTAATGTCTTTTATAATGTTGTTTTGTTTTATTTTTTCTTCTCCAACCCCCCTAAACTCTTTTTATTTACTTCTTTTGTAACAACACCAGTATCTTCAATATACTAGGATGTTGTTATAAGATTTATTTTAGCTACACTCTCACACAACTACATCAAATGGTTAAAGAACATACGGTTTCCGTGGATGGCGAAATTCTGCCTCCTGAAACGATGATTGTTCAAATTCTTTTAACACCTATAATGGTGGCCATTTTGATGACACTATTTTCATATATGATATATATATTATGTTCATGTTTTCCTTATGCTTCTGTATTTATCATTTATGGAATACTTTATGATTTCCATTATGGGTAAACGCGATAATTTCATTTTAGGAAGTGCGGACTACCGCCCCCTCAAAGTGATGTGAATCGTTAATGCCATATGTGGAATGTATAAAGGATGGAGTAAATGATATTATATATGATATTATACTGGAACTATATTATACCTTTATATAATTATGATTTCGTTCCATTAAATATGAAATTGAAATGAAAGTAGCGTTCATGCGTACGTACGGCTTACCGTCTCCATGAACGGTGCATTTCATTTCTTACCTCTAAATGTTACGTAATATTATAAATGAATGTATATACTGGATATATAAGATATATATGACATATAAATCATGAATATAATTCTGGATATAATGGATATTTCACCACATAAACAACTTGTAATTATAAGAAGCTTATTGTTGACTCAAGTACCAAAGATCGACAAAACGACCGTTATTAACTTAAATAATTACATAATGTTCATATCATTGTAATAAGTGATATAATAAGGATAATTAAATTGAAAATGGTTCTTAATAAGGTATATATTAACTCTAGTTTATTATTCAGGAGGTTAAAGAACGGTTGAGTCAAGTCAGACACGAGGTAAGGGAATTTCTTAACCCAACTTCCATTCTTTGGGTTAATCTCCTACTTTCAAATTATGTCATGATATTATTATGTCCTATTTTGTATATTTACTTTCTTTATGTGTACCTATAGTGAATACACATAATATATCTATTTTATTTTAAAAATTATCTTTGTAATGACATCGTCTCAATCTCCTTTCATTGAGGCATATTTGGTTTTATACACAAATTTCTTTTATACGGTGTATAAACCACTTTGACTTTTACGTTTACTCAAAAGGAATCTTTTTATACGAAGCGTTTTACTAAACGACAAAAAGGAATGTTTTTCTTTCCGTACGTATGCGGCGACAATGACTTCTCCGCCGTCGTAACCATTATTTGAGTTTCGGCTTCCTCTACAAGCCATCATTTTTTTAATAAAAAAATAAATACAAAGTTTTAACTTTCTTTTATTTTGGAATTGAAAATGGTTTTGAAAGCGTTTTTATTATATCAATTTGTTGTATTGATATCTTGTGATTGAAATGTGGAAATGTTATGTTTCCTTTATGCATGTTTTATGTGATACGATTATGTTATGGTTTATGATATGTTTAAACCTATTCATATGAGGAATGTATTGGACTTAATAAGTGACGGGTGGAGCCTGCTATAGCTCCTCGATGCATCGGTAGGTCTCATGAGACAACTAGACGTGGAATTGGCTGAGGCCCTTTCCCAATTTGGTTTATGGTTTTGGCCGAGGCCTTAATCATTTTAGATGTCTTGGCCAAGGCCTTGAAAAAATGTTTCAGAATGTCCGGCATTATACATTCCCTCATTATGAAAGTGGTTATTGATATTACATGTGATTATTCGACCAGTAGAATATCCATGTGAAGAAGTAAATGGAATTATCTCATTTTACTTTTGCCATATTATGTTGAAGTTCATGTTTAAGAGGCTTTTGTTTTAGTTATACATTGCCTTAAATGTTAATGTTTATTTATGAAAGCTTCCGCATTATTGTTATCCTTACTGAGCATTTGAGCTCACCCCTTTCAATGTTTAAAAATTTTCCAGGTTGTGAAGAAGTGTATTATGGCTGACTTGCAAGAATAGTCAGTGAAGATATGAGTGTGGACTATGAAGACCATGATATTGTAGTTTGTTTACTTTTTGATGTAATGAAAGACTTATGAATGTATCTAGTGTTTCCAAGGCTACTAAACTAATCGGTCTTTCGAGACTTGATCTTTTGTGATCATGCCAATGTTACGAAGTAATGCACCGGCTCTGGGTAGCTGGGGTCGGGGCGTTACAGTTGGTATCAGAGGCAGTTTAGTACTAACCTTGGAAGTTAGATTTAGATAAACTCTGATTAGAGCACATAGCCCGAAGAAAGACTTTGAGGATTAGTATAGAAGAACTTCCTAGAATTTTGGTATTATAGAGATGTTATGAGTTTTCCGAGCAATACATCCCTGTCAGGATACGAGCAGGTAGAGGCGGCTCTGGAACAGATTACCTAGGGGTAAAACCCGAAAACACCGCTTTGAGCTAGACTCAAACGGGAACTGGTGCACGACAACGGGCCTTGCTGCACTCTTGGTTACGACACTCCCGGGGGATATGCTTAGGATAATTCTCATTTTATATACAAACCACTATGAAGGGTTAGGAGTATATACTTCCTTAAAGAAAACATTTCTTTTTATGATTATGGATTATATCCATAAATAGTTCAATTTATGTAAAGTGTTTAACAAGTATGGAATTATGTATTTTGATTCATAAACTAATCTAGTTTATGCCATTGTTTAGAAATGGCGCCTAGTAGAAGGAATGGAAACTGTATCAATGCACGAACTCCGTGTAGGGATTGCCCTCCTACTCAAGATAATTATTGTGGACCTGGAGATACAACTGGTGCTGATCAGCTTCTCACCGTACTGGGACAACTCACGCAGGTTATGAATAATAACCTTACTCGTATGGAGCACCCTGATCCGCAACGTGGAGGATCAATTCTAGACCGTTTCATGAGGCAACAACCACCAACCTTCAATGGGAGTACAAATCCTACAGTAGCTGAGCAATGGATAAACTCCTTAGAGAAAATATTCCATGCCTTGGGGAGTAGTGAAAGGGAGAAGGTTGTCATGGCAGTTTACCGCCTCACTGGAGATGCCGATCAGTGGTGGTCGCTGATTCAAAACACAAAGGAAGATGATGAAGTATCGAATATGGAATGGAGGGAGTTCAAAGAGCTTTTCTTAGAAAAATACTTTCCTCGTGACCATCGAGCAGATATGGAAAGGCAATTTCTGAGTTTGAGGCAGAAGGAGGATGAGAATGTCGCAAAGTATGAGGCTAACTTTACAAGGTTAGCGAGGCATGCTACTGATTATATACGTAACCCAAGGAGTAAGATTGATCGTTTATTTGATGGGTTAAAATCATTTCTTCGTCGAGCTTTGGTATCACAATCCTTCTCATCATACGAAGATATTGTCTCGTGTGCTATCAAGACAGAAAAGGAATTCTCTAAGTCTTATGACAACAAAGTAAAGCTAGAGAAGAAGAGAACGGTGGAACAAGAGACAGATAAAGGGAAAAAGGGAAAGAAGGATTTTCCATTATGTGATAATTGTGGGAAGAATCACCCTGGTACTTGCCTAAAAGGAATGGGAGTCTGTTATAAATGTGGAGAAAAAGGTCACCAGGCACGTGATTGCAAGGGAAAGAAAGAGGCTGTCAAAGTTGAATGCTACAATTGTAGAGAAATGGGTCATTATGCAAATGAATTTCCTAAGCGTCAAGGAAACTTACCTCAGAAAAGGCCAAGGGATCAAGGCCAATCTTATGCTGTGACTACAGTTGAAGCAGAATAATTAATGTATTGGTGCTTTTGGACTCAAGGATTATATTCTGGTTATTAGAATAATGTGATCTATATAAGGATTGTACTGCAGTACTTGTTGGTTTCAGTAAGGTTTTAAGATGATGAAGGTAATTATATTTTTAGTATGTGACAATAAGAGAAACTTTACTTTGTTTGGGGAATCTGATAAATTGATTTTGGAATTAAGAGACCTTTTAGAGAAAGTCTGGACAGAGGTATTTTGGATAACTATAAAGGTTGGAGTGGATTAAGTTGATTTTTGGATAGTATGGTTTAAGGTTAAAAATTTTATGAAGATTATTTTTGGAGTATTATAATACTATAGTTTTAGGAAAAGGACAACCTGCAGGGTGGGGCATAAACCGTCGCGTCGGACAAAGCTGTAGGAATCGAACCCACAATCAAAGTGTGACAGGCCTTTATTTCCTACCACTAGCCTACAGGAAGTCCCTGGTTATTAAAAAATAATTTTACTAATCTAAATGGTATGTGTTAACCTTTGGTACCTTATACAATTAGGATAAATAGAATATTTTTGAGTTCTGTTACCATTTGGAGTAAAATATGGGTTTGTGGTAAAAATTCATTAACGAATGAAAGTATACATAACAAGTACGTATATTCCCTTACGTTCTTAGTAAATCTCCTAAATAAAATCCTCAACATTATAAAAGGTAACTTAAAAAAAAATGTTGTCGGTTAACATTTCCAACTAGGGATTCAATGACCGTTTAACCAATCACAAGTTTGTGATTTTCTTGTGGTTAAACTTTCTCCTAATCCTGTTTTCTATAACTCCCCATCAGACCTTGATGGTTTGTTTCTCCTCCATATCCATATTTTCATAGAATCCTATAATGGGCTATATCGGGTGACCTTTGTACTTATCTTGCTTTCTTTTAATGTTATATATTTATTAACCTTATTCCCGATGTGGGTTTTCCTCAAAGGTATTTTATCTTTTCAACCCTTTATTTTCAAAGAAAAATTTCAAATTGCGAGGACGCAATTTATTGAAGGAGGGGAGAATGTAACACCCCGAGCTTCCACGATACGCTTCTCATTCAATAATGCAATGGCTTGCATTGTACGCAACTTCGAGTTCTAAAACACCGCGACTAATCAAAGTAGCCGTTATGAATAGTAATAACCACTTTTTAAAATTATAGAAATTTTATATTTCAAAATGGACTTCATTTTTGGATTCGGAATATCGAAATTAGCCTATGTTGAATTTTTGGTATTTTTCTGAGAACTTCTAATTTTTTATGAATAGTGAAAAATACTTAAAAACAACTTTTTTAATAAAAATAATTAATAGTGATAAATTATACTATTTAGTGGTTTTAAAGTATAATTGGAATATATTTTTACCATTTTATCCAATGGTGGTCATTAGAATTAATTTGAAATTGAAATTGGACATAAACAATTGCCAATCTTTTGATATAAATTGTTTCTTAAAAACACGCTATTTGTCGTAACAGTGGGAATTAATTGTAAAATTAATTAATGCAACTTATATTTTTGGAATTTTGTAAAATAGACATCATTTTTGAATTCGGAATATCAATTATAGCTTAGGGTGAAATTTTGGCATTGTTCTGAAAAGCTTCAATTTTTTATGAATAGTGAAACCACTAAGTGGTAGTTAAATAACTGATTTTTCGTTTAAATGAAATATTACCACTTCTGTGATTTGATTTTCAAAAATCCGACATACATGGTTGTCATTAAGAAGTAAAATGTGGTTCAATGGGATAAAAATAATTTTTTGGTGAATAGTAACTTATTAAATTTTAATCGCGATTAGTGGTAATTAGTGTAGTTTAAGGTATAAATAATACTTTAATAATTTGAAATAACCTAGACACATGTCCCAACCTCATTGGTTGAGTCATGGCCGACCAAGAAAAGCCATGGCCTAACTTGGGGACCCCATGGATCCACTTTTGTTGGGAAATAACATAAATTACTTTTTATTTAATGTTAAAGTGAAAATGATACTAACATAAATTGTTTTACTAAAACAATTTTTAAGTAGGGATACACAAGTCCAAATTTTTACTATAAATATTCATTAGAAAGCTAAAAAGATTTCCTACATCATAGTATTTGTTTTATAATTTTTAGACATTAAATAAATTAAATTATTTATGACATCATTATGATGTGGCGATGACCTCATTATTTAAGGATTTAAATAAAATGGGAAGATAATGCAAAATCCAAGGCTTACACTTGTCCAAAGCCTATTGGATGAGGAGATTTAGAAACCTTATCACCTTAGCCTCGAATTATATAAGTGTGGGACCTTTAGAATCCGAAAATCATTTTGAAATAATGTAACATTTCAATCTTTCCAAAAGTGCCCCTCCTCTCCACTTATAAAAGGCCCCCACCTCTCCCACCTCATTTACACACTTCTAAAGCCATTGGCTCGGCCAAACCCTGCCCATTTACTCTCTCCACATCCCTCTCCTCATCCTAGAGGATTCCCTTTGGGCAGAATCCTTTCAAAGGAAGCCTTTAGGCTCAAATCAAAAAGAGTTACCCGATTTTGAGGTAATGTCTTTTATAATGTTGTTTTGTTTTATTTTTTCTTCTCCAACCCCCCTAAACTCTTTTTATTTACTTCTTTTGTAACAACACCAGTATCTTCAATATACTAGGATGTTGTTATAAGATTTATTTGAGCTACACTCTTACACAACTACATCAAATGGTTAAAGAACATACGGTTTCCGTGGATGGCGAAATTCTGCCTCCCGAAACGATGATTGTTCAAATTCTTTTAACACCTATAATGGTGGCCATTTTGATGACCCTATTTTCATATATGATATATATATTATGTTTATGTTTTCCTTATGCTTCTGTATTTATCATTTATGGCATACTTTATGATTTCCATTATGGGTAAACGCGATAATTTCATTTTAGGAAGTGCGGACTACCGCCCCCTCAAAGTGATGTGAATCGTTAATGCCATATGTGGAATGTATAAAGGATGGAGTAAATGATATTATATATGATATTATACTGGAACTATATTATACCTTTATATAATTATGATTTCGTTCCATTAAATATGAAATTGAAATGAAAGTAGCGTTCATGCGTACATACGGCTTACCGTCTCCATGAACGGTGCATTTCATTTCTTACCTCTAAATGTTACGTAATATTATAAATGAATGTATATACTGGATATATAAGATATATATGACATATAAATCATGAATATAATTCTGGATATAATGGATATTTCACCACATAAACAACTTGTAATTATAAGAAGCTTATTGTTGACTCAAGTACCAAAGATCGACAAAACGACCGTTATTAACTTAAATAATTACATAATGTTCATATCATTGTAATAAGTGATATAATAAGGATAATGAAATTGAAAATGGTTCTTAATAAGGTATATATTAACTCTAGTTTATTATTCAGGAGGTTAAAGAACGGTTGAGTCAAGTCAGACACGAGGTAAGGGAATTTCTTAACCCAACTTCCATTCTTTGGGTTAATCTCCTACTTTCAAATTATGTCATGATATTATTATGTCCTATTTTGTATATTTACTTTCTTTATGTGTACCTATAGTGAATACACATAATATATCTATTTTATTTTAAAAATTTTCTTTGTAAGGACATCGTCTCAATCTCCTTTCATTGAGGCATATTTGGTTTTATACACAAATTTCTTTTATACGGTGTATAAACCACTTTGACTTTTACGTTTACTCAAAAGGAATCTTTTTATACGAAGCGTTTTACTAAACGACAAAAAGGAATGTTTTTCTTTCCGTACGTATGCGGCGACAACGACTTCTCCGCCGTCGTAACCATTATTTGAGTTTCGGCTTCCTCTACAAGCCATCATTTTTTTAATAAAAAAATAAATACAAAGTTTTAACTTTCTTTTATTTTGGAATTGAAATTGGTTTTGAAAGCGTTTTTATTATATCAATTTGTTGTATTGATATCTTGTGATTGAAATGTGGAAATGTTATGTTTCCTTTATGCATGTTTTATGTGATACGATTATGTTATGGTTTATGATATGTTTAAACCTATTCATATGAGGAATGTATTGGACTTAATAAGTGACGGGTGGAGCCCGCTATAGCTCCTCGATGCATCGGTAGGTCTCATGAGACAACTAGACGTGGAATTGGCCGAGGCCCTTTCCCAATTTGGTTTATGGTTTTGGCCGAGGCCTTAATCATTTTAGATGTCTTGGCCAAGGCCTTGACAAAATGTTTCAGAATGTCCGGCATTATACATTCCCTCATTATGAAAGTGGTTATTGATATTACATGTGATTATTCGACCAGTAGAATATCCATGTGAAGAAGTAAATGACATTATCTCATTTTACTTTTGCCATATTATGTTGAAGTTCATGTTTAAGAGGCTTTTGTTTTAGTTATACATTGCCTTAAATGTTAATGTTTATTTATGAAAGCTTCCGCATTATTGTTATCCTTACTGAGCATTTGAGCTCACCCCTTTCAATGTTTAAAAATTTTCCAGGTTGTGAAGAAGTGTATTATGGCTGACTTGCAAGAATAGTCAGTGAAGATATGAGTGTGGACTATGAAGACCATGATATTGTAGTTTGTTTACTTTTTGATGTAATGAAAGACTTATGAATGTATCTAGTGTTTCCAAGGCTACTAAACTAATCGGTCTTTCGAGACTTGATCTTTTGTGATCATGCCAATGTTACGAAGTAATGCACCGGCTCTGGGTAGCTGGGGTCGGGGCGTTACAATTGTCCTTTTGGATAAAACAAACCTAAATTTACAGTATACTTAAGATACTTAAAAATCCGTTTAACAGCTAGTAAGTGTGATTCTTTAGGATTAGCTTGAAATCTATCACACATAAATACACTAAACATAATATCTGGTCGACTAGCAGTAAGATAAAGTAAGCTTCCAATCATACCTCTGTAATTGGTTTGATCAACTGGTTTCCCAGTTTCATCAACATCCAATTTACAGGTAGTACTCATACGTATATCACTTTCCTTAATACTATCCAATCCAAAACATTTTAAAAGATCCTTTTTATATTTAGTTTGATTTAAAATAATGCCATCTTTATTTTGAAAGATTTGAAATCCAAGAAAATATTTAAGCTCTCCCATTAGGCTCATTTTAAATTCGTTTTGCATAACCTTTGAAAAATCAGTACATAAGGAATGTTTAGAAGATCCAAAAATAATATCATCAACATAGATTTGCACTATTAATACATCTTTTGAAATCCTTTTTATAAAAAGAGTGGGATCAGCTACTCCTTTTGTAAATCCTTTGGAGATAAGAAAGTTTAAAAGCCTTTCATACCAAGCTCTTGGAGCTTGTTTTAAACCATACAAAGCTTTAGAAAGTTTAAAAACATGATTTGGAAAATGGGGGTTAGTAAATCCAGGTGGTTGTTCTACAAAAACATCTTCTATTATAACACCATTTAGAAATGCACTTTTCACATCCATTTGATATAACTTGAAATTCAGATGTGATGCATATGCAAGTAAGATTCTAATAGCTTCTAATCTAGCTACAGGTGCAAAGGTTTCCTCATAGTCAATACCTTCTTCTTGACTATATTCTTGTGCAACTAGTCTAGCTTTATTTCTAATGATGTTTCCAGATTCATCAACTTTGTTTCTGAACACCCATTTTGTGCCTATGGTCAAAGTGTCCTTAGGTCTTTCTACTAATTTCCAGACTTTGTTTCTTTCAAACTGATTTAGTTCTTCTTGCATAGCCATTACCCAAAATTCATCATTGATAGCATCATTGATATCTTTAGGTTCTAACTTTGAAAGAAAAGCTTGATGTTCAACCTGATTTCTTAGAGAAGCTCTAGTCTGTGTTCCTCTATTCAGATTTCCTACAACAGCATCTATATGATGGTTCTTTAGAGTCCTAGAAGGTCTTGAAAAGATAGGGCTAGAGATTTCAAATTCACCTACTGATTGAGGTTCAACAGAAGTACGTTATGGAGAATTTCCAGAGATGGATGTTTTAACTATAGGTCCATTGTCTTTATCATTGAGATTCAAACCAGAGAGATCATCTTCAAGAGAGATTTTAGGTTCATGTGGATCAGTTTCATCAAATTTGATGTGAACAGATTCTTCCACACATTTGGTTCTTTTATTGAAAACTCTATAGGCTTTACTAGAGATAGAGTAACCTAGTAAAATTCCTTCATCACTCTTGGATGCAAATTTGTCAAGATTGTATTTAGTATTGAGAATGAAGACTTTGCAGGCAAAAACTTTGAAGTAGTTAACCTTGGGTTTCCTATTGTTCCACAACTGATAAGGAGTTTTCTTAAGAACTGGTCTGATCAGGACTCTATTAATGACATAACAAGCTGTATTTACAGCTTCAGCCCAAAAATAAATAGGCAGGTCATATTCATTGAGCAAGGTTCTAGCTATTTATTGAAGGGTTCGGTTTCATCTTTCTACTACACCATTTTGTTGGGGTGTCCTAGGGGCAGAGAAATTGTGACTATAGCCATTGTGTGAGCAGTAAGAATCAAACTCATGATTTTCAAACTCACGACCATGATCACTTCTCAGGGTCTTAATCTTAAGTCCACTAAGATTCTCTACAGACTTGGAATATTTAATAAAGTAAGAACAAGCTTCACTTTTGTGAGCTAGAAAGTATACACAAGTATATCTAGAAAAGTCATCTACAAGAACATAGACATAATGCTTCCCATTCAGACTAGAAACTCTTGATGGTCCAAACAAACCATGTGAACCAACTCAAGTGGTTGAGAAGTTGAGACTTCTTTCTTTGATTTAAAAGAAACTTTATGTTGCTTTCCCTTTTGACAGGGATTACAAACTTTGTCTGCTGGAAATTCAAGTTTGGGTAAGTCTCTAACTAAGTTCCTCCTAGAAAGTTATCTAAGTGAGTGCATATTGCAGTGTCCTAATCTTCTGTGCCAAAGCCAAGACTCTTTATGAAAAGCATTTAAACAAGGAATGTTCTGTTTAGCTAAAGAATCTAAATCAACAGCATAAACATTTTCATTTCTTAAGGCAGAAAATACTAAAACATTTTTAGAGTTAAAAACATTGCAAGAATCATTTTTAAATTTCACATAAAAACCATCATCACACAACTGAGAAATGCTTAACAGGTTATATTTAAGTCCATCGACAAATAAAACTTTAGAAATTAATACTGAGTCAGTGTTACCAATCTGGCCTAGGCCGATGATTTTTCCTTTTGAATCATCACCAAAAGTGACAAAGCCTCCATCTACTTTTACTAAGCTCTTGAAACATGAAAAGTCTCCTGACATATGTCTTGAACATCCACTGTCTAAGTACCATATCTTCTTGTGATAGTTCTTCAGGCGGGTCTCCTACAAAATAGATTTAGATGGAAGATGATTTTGGTACCCAGATCTTCTTGGGTCCAGACAGGTTAGCCAATAATACTTTAGGTACCCATATTTGTCTAATGGGTCTCATATAACTTGTAGAAATAACATTCTTTGAAAGATAAACCTTATTAGATTCATAACTATGAATATAACTAGTTGAGGCATAAGAAGTTCCAGAGTTAACTATCTTCTGTCCAAATTTAGGAATGAATCTAGTTTTGGCAACTTTTCTCTGTCCAGGTTGGTATCCTATACCAGTAGTATATCTAGGTGCAACTTGCTTTCCTAGCATTTTGATTCAAAGCATCCTTTCCATTTGTGAATTTTTCTAGGTCTTTTCTAAGTTGCTCATTTGACAGTTTCAGTTCTGTATTTTCCTTAAGCAACTGAGCATTCTTTTCTTTTTATATATCAAGGTTAGATTCATACTTAATACTTAAAGCATACTGTTTCTTTAGACCTTTATATTTATCATTAAGCTCATGAAAAGTTTCTTCTAACATGTCACAGTATTCAAACAATTCAGATTTTGACATGTTTTCTGAGTCAGAATCTTCTCCAGAATAGTATGAATTAAAAACAGGAGTCTCTGATGTTACCTCAGAAGTGTTTGTCATGAAACACATGTTGGCCCGATTCTTTTCAGAGTCCGAAGATTCAGCTTCACTTGTGCTGTCTTCTGAAGCACTCCAAGTAGCCTTCATGGCTTTCTTGTACCTCTTGTCCTTATAGTCATATTTTTTCATGAATTTTAACTTAGGACAGTCAACTTTGATGTGTCCTTTCCTTTTGCATTCATATCAGACTATATCATCTTCTTTATCCGACTTCTTCTAATCCTTTTTCCAGTGTCCTTTGTTATCATACTTGCCTTTGTAGTTTGGCTTTCTGAAAAACTTCTTCTTCCTATAGAATTTCTTAAATCTTCTAGAAATGTGAGCCATCTCAGCATCACTGTCTGAATAACTTTCATTGTCTTCACAGCTTGAACTTTCATTTATAGCCTGAGGCTTTTCCTTATCCTTATTCCTTGAGGTTGTAGTCTTGAAGGCAATAGACTTCCTTCTAGGTTCACCATCTTCTTCTTTGTTCACCTTGAGCTCTTTTTCATACATCATCAGCTTGCCAATTAGTTCCTTCACAGGTAGAGTAGCAATGTCACATGATTCTCTGATGGAGACAGACGTGCCTCTCCATCTATCTGGCAAACATCTCAGTATTCTCATGATTTGTTCCTTTGCTGGAACAACCTTTCCAAGGGTGGTCATTGTGTTGAATATCTCACTGAACCTGAGATACATGTCAGAAATTGGTTCATAAGGTTTCATCTTAAAGTTATAATATTTAATAGTATAAGTATTTAACCGCATTTCCTTAACATTAGTTGTTCCTTCGTGAGAAATAGCCAAGGTATCCCAAATATCAAAAGCAGTTTTGCAGGCTGAAATTCTATTGAATTCCTCATCTCCTAAAGCACAGTAGAGGGCATTCATGGCTTTACAATTATTATTATAAGCAGCCTTAGTAGGTTCATCCCAAGTTATACTTTCAGTTTCTGGAATTTTGTATTGAGATTCTATAACAGTCCAAATATCAAAGCCCATGCTTTCTAAATGGATTTTCATTTTAAGTTTCCACTGAGCATAGTTATTTCCATTGAAGAAAGGTGGCTGGTTAGTAGCAGCACCCTCAAGTCTATTATCCATGATTTCACAAAAGGATTTTAAAGAGATAAAAATTTAGAAAAAACAGAAATTTTAAGAACTTTAAAATACAACTAAAATCACAGTTCAAAAGCAGAGCACTCTTAGAAAGTATTTTCAAACCTCTGATACCAAGTGTTGGTCGGAGTGGACAATAAAGAGGGGGGTGAATTGAGTTCCAATTAAAATTTTTGTTAAAAACAATTTCTATTAAAATCCCCTAATTTCAAAAACAAATTAAACTGTGGTGAATTTATATAGATTATAAAGGTTCAATTAGTTTCTCAAAGATTAATTAGTTCTCAGTTAACTTAATCTTATGATTAAATTAACTTTTGAAACTAACTTACTGATTTATAATAAATATAAACACTTGCGAGTTTAAATATCAAAGTATCTTTGATGATAGATTATATTTCAAAGTAATAGCAGTAGAATATGAAATAAATATGTCTAGTATGGATATAGAGTATAACTACAAACACAGAGAATTAACCAAGAGGTTCAGTCTCAAGCCGAGACTTAGTCCTCTCACAAGTTTATATAAAAATGATCCACACCCTGGATCGGGGTTAACAACAGTGAACACACTGTCCAGGTCACAAGACCTCTACCACAGTTCTACGTGGGAAAACAAACAACAGCAGCCAGTTGTCCAGGTCACAAGACCTCTACCACTATCCACAATGGGAAATGAAGTGTAAAAGGTTTGCTGAGGATTTACAGATCCTCCAGTGAAAGTACAGGAGTCAGTGTGTGTGTTTAATACATCAGATAACACACACTGCTCAAAGTGTAGAATAAATGAATCACAGAGTAGAGATGTAGAGTTTAGAAATGGCTCTAGTGATTTCAGTGTAGCACTGGACTCGTTTTGGAATTGATCAGAAGTGATTCTGAGTCCTCTTCTCGATTTTGTTTGAGAAGCAGAGTGTCGTATGCTTCAGGTTCACAGGCAGTGAGATGTAGTCGATGAAGCTCTTCGATATTCTTTTGTATGCACAGAACTCTTCTTGAGTAGGCTTGATTGTATATGTGATTCTGTCTTTCTTGGTTCTTCTTGTATGCACAGAGCTCTTCTTGAGTATGTCGTATATCTTCCTTGTCTCTGTGTGTGTTGTCTCTCTTCTCTTCAGAAAAAGTCTTCTTGTATTTATGTCACGTGCTCCGTAGGACAGAAGAGGTTTCCTTTCCGCAGGTACGAGGTACGGTTTCCTGACATCCGACAACCTTTATTAATTAATTGTCAGGGTATTAAAATATAACTAATATGACTGTTGGTTAGAATAAATAAAGATAAAGATAAAGAAATTCAAACAGTAGGTTATGACTGTTCAAGTGATCAGTAGGTCATCAGCATTAGAGTAATTATCGTTGACTCAGATAGATCAGCATCGGTCTGTCATCTGATCGGTGAGTCATTTTGATCAGCATCGGTCTGTCATCTGATCGGTGAGTCATTTTGATCAGCATCGGTCTGTCATCTGATCGGTGAGTCATTTTGCATCGGTGACTCATTTGCATCGGTGAGTCCTTGTATCGGTGACTCATTTGCATCGGTGAATCATTTGCATCGGTGAATCATTTGCATCGGTGAGTCATTTGCATCGGTGACTCATTTGCATCGGTGAGTCATTTGCATCGGTGATTCTGATGGATCGGTGAGTCTGATGGATTGGTGCGTCTGATGGATCGGTGAGTCTGATGGATCGGTGAGTCTGATAGATCGGTGAGTCTGGAAGACATCCAAAGTACTCGTAAATCAATAACCATGGTTAAAAACATGATAACGGATTCATTAACAGATTGGAATTATGTTTATGAGAAATCAAACCAGATTAAGCATTAATGTGTTGTGATGATTTGAGATTATTAAAACATCAATTATAAACATGAAATCAGCAATCTTCCAGAGGGCTCAACAATATATATAATATAATAATAATTATATAAATGTGAATTATTGTTTATATTTTTTCTTTCCTTCTGTCAAAAACTAAAACAACATTCATGCTTACGTATGGTCGACTTTCTCCAAGAATGATGTAATTAATTTTTATAAAAATAAATATCATATATAAATCAATATATATATAATATTTATATAATAATTAAAATTAATATTATTGTGAAAAAATAATAAAATTTTATGAAATAGGATTACTGAACTCGAATTCTCATGCAAAAAAAATGAAATAGTTAACACTCAGAAACAATAATTTTTATAAGGAATTACATTTAAATTGAAATAAAAATATTATAAAGGTGGAAAAATGATTTTATAAGTATCTTTATTCTATTAAAGAATTATATTATTTTCATATTTATATATATAAGATCATATATCACTTTCAAACCATGTATATCTTTAGATAACGGAATACATTAAAATTATTTATTTATTGGGATTGTTTATGATTAAGTATATGACGATAAAATTTTATGGTTTATCTATTAAAAAACTCATATTTTTTATTATACAATGGTTATTTATTGATAATAAATATTTTAATTTAATTTTACTCACATTATGTACTAAATATACTGAAATACATTTTTATGGAAAATTGACCTAATTTCTCTATTCAATCAAAAATTCATTTTCATCCAAGACATAGTTCTATAAAAATAATTTAGATAATGTTTTAATATACTCTAATGACTGTATAAATTAATTTTCACCCATGTTTTAATATTTAAAATATTTGTTAAAACAAATATTCTTTTCATTTTCAGAATGAGGTACTTTTAAATTTTAACCAAAAATATAAAAAGAATATTTGTTTTTATGTACATGGAATGAACATAATTTCCCACTATAATAGCTCAGTGATTTAAAGTACCCTTTAAAATTATCCAAGTTAATTTTTAAACTAAATGATTTAAAAAATATTTTTAAAATATTGAGATTTTAATATAGTGAGCAAAATTTAAAATGGAATTTTCTTTAAAAAATATTCTAAGTTATCTTTTAAAATAATTTACTATTATAATAATATAATTTAATGTTAATTATTATTAAATGGGTATATGATCCAAATATTACATCCTTATTATTTTTAAATTATATTTTAAGAATATCATGATATGCATTTTATGGATCTCATTTCTTTTTAATATGTTATTCTATAATAAATTGATGAAATTTTTATGAATCTCATTTATTTTCCATAGGTTATGCCATTATTAAGTATTTATGAAACCTATTTATTTTACGTTGGATATGATATGAATAATATTTTTTGATCTTGTGGAAAACATATGTATGAATTTCATTATGTGATGGCGGGACCTATAATTATATTCATGTCTAATAAATTCATTAAATATTGATAAAAAAAGATATAAACAAGACTATATAGTTATTGAACCATGTTTAGTAAGTGAATATATCCACTATGATAGTCTTGGGAGTAAACTCTGGCTAACACTATTAAATAGGGAGTGAACCAAGTCCAAGATGATAGACATGGTAGTGAACCATGACTAATAAAGAAATTATTTTATATGATTATGTGTATTCAACATTCATTTATCTTATGAAAATGCTATTATCTCATTTATCATGTTATTTAACTGTTTTATGATTCTTTTATTATGAGCTATGAAGATTTATTCCACGACTCATGATTATAATCTATGATATGAAAGGTACAGTTTTCAAATGTTATGCACATTTTTTCATACACTTATGCTCATTTTGTACTTATGTGGCATTAATATATCTATTTACTTTACTTTCTAAGCATATGACTTCACCCTTTGTTATGTTTCCATTTGCTAGGATAGGAAGCATGTTTTTAGGTTTGATATCTATAAGAAGTGTGGTACTTGTAAAGAACTAAATGGGATATGAAGTAAATATCATATCAAGAAGATTATTATGTATCCATAATTAAAAAGGAACCATTCCTATATTATTCTGACATAGATCATTAAGTTATGCAATGATTATTCATCTAATAAGATATAATATCTATGTATGAAAACTATCAGTTGTTATAGTTTGTATCATGGCATGGTTTAGTTATCTATGGAAACTAGCAAGAGAAAATTTTAGTGATAACCCCTAGGATAAGTATATGTATTGAATAACATCAAAATATTTTGATAATAATCATAAATGACCAAGGTTAAAACTATGGTTTCATATATTGAAAATAATTTTTATTGACTTAGACATTAATGAAATTATTTTTAATGATTTTTTGGATTACCACATTAATTATTGTTTCTCATACTATTGTTTTTAGTTTTATCCAATGGATAGAACCCTAAAGAATAATATTAATGTTGAATGTGATAAAAATACCATAATTTTACTTCTAATAAACCAAATATTCTAATAAATAGAAAACAAAATCACATTACCATTATTACAAAACACTCTAAAGATATAAATCATGTTGAGCATCCAAATATGCAATGGAGAGAACAACAACATGTTTATTCCTTCATAAAGAAATTCAAATATTCCTTTAGTGGGTCAACTAATCCAACAGTTTTCAAAAAATGGAGCAATACCACTGAAATGATATTTTCAATTATCTATTTATCATATCATTAAAAACTATTTTAAACTACTTATTGTCTCGCAAAAGATGAATATTATTTGTAAAATCTTATTAATAACATATGAAAATAAGAGTAAATTGACTCCATCGAGTGTGATGGTTTTAAGATCCTATTTTAAATAAGTGCATTAATCATATTCATTGTATAAAAATGGAGATGAAATTCATTAAGATAAACCAAAAGTATGGTGAATCTATTACTACCTATGAGGAAAAATATAAAAGACTTGTGCAATATGATTCTATTATTATCATCTAACCTAATGGTAAGGTTGATCAGTTATTCAATTTCCCAAAACCAATTCTCTTAAAGGAGTTATCCATAAGAGTATAAGGTAGATTTGATGGAATTTTTCAATTTGAAATTAAGGTTTAGATAATGATTAGATTTACCAATCCATATCATAGTTTAAATAATAAAATAAAGACAGAATTAAAAAGAAATTCTAATAATCATTGAGTGCAGGGAATGAGCATTCCTTTATGCAGAAAGTGTGAAAAGAAATATGGTGTAAATTTTTTTAGGTTACTGTTAATGTTTTATCTTTGGAAAACAAGGTCATCGGGAAATAAAATGAATAATAATTGGGAAGATTTTGGTTAATGATGGATGAAAAATCACTCATTACACTACCCATACACTAGTCATTCAAATATAGAAAATATGGGCCTTAAAAATCTAGTTATAAAACTATATGGTTAATGATGATGGAAAAATTCATAAACATCATAAGACCATAGACAAAGATGAATCTCATGGATCAATATTCTTAATGTTGTGTACAATAATGACATTATAAAAGGTACACTTGAAATCCACTCTAGAAATGGTAATATCTTATTTGATTCTATATTTACCCACTCTTTTATATCTGATGAATTTAAAAAGGGTATCATTGTACCACCTCAATTATTTTATATTGATTTATTAATAAAAACACTTAATGTTATGATTATCATATACCGAGTCTATGATTTTTATTCAACTGATGTTTTTGAAAATGTTCTTCCTACAAATACCATTATTCTCCCACTAGTTGAATTCATTTTTATATTTGGACTAGATTGGATTTCATTAAGTAAATCCCACAACATTTACAAAAGAAGGAAGTCAATTTTTTTTGAACCAACCTATTTTCATCTATCAGTGTGATGATAAACATGATCTCTCAATATAAATTACATTTAGTATATAGGTATTGATTATTATTAAAAATCTGTGTTTATCTTTGAAAATCTAGGAGAAACTAAATACGTACTATATTCTTATTATACAAAAGTTTTTTAATGTTTTTTATCAAAAAAACTTCTGGTATTACTCCATACCATGATGTTGAATTTTAAATAGAACTCAAACATAGTGTAACATCTATTTCAAATTATCTTTATAGAACCTCCCTAATTGTGTTACAAGAATTTTTAAAGATACTCTAGGAGAATCATGACATTGGATTCATTCATCCAAGGGTGTAAACTTGGGTTGAACCTATTATTTTTGTTTTAAAAGAAGGTTGGATCAATGAAACTATGAATTTATTATATATGAATGAAAAATATCTCAATCAAAATCAAGTTTCTTCTATATCATATTGATGAATTATTTGATCAAATGATCGATGATCAATAATTTTACAAAATTTATGTCCATTCTAGATATCATTAATTTAGTTCCATGATGAATGATACAGCCAATACAGCCATATTTACAAGGTATGAAATCTATAAATTTATAGTGATACCATTTAGCCTTATCGAATCCACCACTAACTCAATAGATTTAATTAATAGAGACATTATAGATTTCTTTTATAGGTTTTCATTTCACATTTAAGTTAATATGATTATACATTCAAATAGTAATAAAGAGTGTGATTACTTCTTTAGTAATATACTAAAGTCCTTAAGGAAGGAGATTTACATTTGAAATTTAAAATGTGTGAACTTTGGAAACATAATACTTTAATTTTTGGTCATATAATCAAATGTAAGGGTATATTGGTGGATATGTTAAAGGTATAGGTTATTGAATGAGGGAATAAACCAATCCTAGTGGCTAAGATCCATAGTTGTCATGGTAGTCCTAAATATTATCAATGCTTTGAGGATAATTTACCATGATTATATAATCCAATAACCAAGTAAACTGGGATGGGAGTTTGGATCCTGTGGATGTGTGAATGTGAGTAGATATACAAGAACTGAAGGGAAAGTTAGTCAGCAAACATGTTCTTGTGATTTATAACTATGGAAAATATAATGAGCTGGGATGCATCCTATTGTATAATTATATGATAATATATTATGCCTCAAGACATTTTTGGATTCAAGAGAAAAATTACCCAAATCGTGACTTGGATTTTGTTGCGATAATATTTTCACTAAATATATAGAGAAATTATATTTATGTATAAAGTATCGATATATATACTAATCATAAAAGTTTAAAATATACATTCACTCATAAATAGTAGAATATGGACCATAAAATATTGTTGTAGTATATTAAATATTATGAATTCTCAATACATTACCACCCTAGAAAAATTAACAAAGAAAAAGAAATTATATGTCAAAAGGATGAAGCTATCTTATCTATGATAAGGATAAAAAAATATCTAGAATTTCTAGATTTAGTAATGATTGATCCAGAAATCTTGATGGAATAGGATATATCTCATTTGGATCAAATGGGTGTTTAATGATCTATCCAAGAGAATATTGAAGAGGAACATTGGGAAGATATAGAGTAACAAGAGAAAGTGAGAAGTATTTTTGAGTTCAAACATGATTATAATAGAACGATATGGTTAAAGAACTATGTATGTGTCCCATATATTACAGATTTAAATATGGACTTATTAAAAGAGGATCATAGTTCAGAAATCATTATTTTTTTTAATGTCTGAATATGTTTTTAGATCTAAAATAATATCTCAAGTTGTAGGTCATGGAGAGAGATATTGAAGAGTATGTATCTCAGTACATATTATGTTAGTATGTTAAGGTATAGAGACAAAATTATAAGGGGATTTTACAAAAATTACATATAATATAATGGAAATGGGAAAACATAATCATGGGATTTATCAATAGACTCCCAAAAAAACTAAAGTCCATATTTATATTTAGATTGTATTTGATTGTATATCAAATTAAGAACACTTCAATTCAATTAGATAATATTTCTACCAAGTTTATATTTCTAGAATATAAATCAATAATGTGTTAATGTTTCATGGAGTACAACATTATATACTATATATTTATGATCAATGGATTACTATATAGTTCTAGAAAATACACCTCCAAGATATAGATAAAAAGTTGATTTTTTGTATTGCTTATCAAAATTAGATATATGGTCTGACTAAAAGAACAATTAAAATCTTATAGATATGATGAGATATTTCTATAATGATTTCAATGGTGGTTGGGATAATTACCTTACTATATTCCAGTCTTCTTATGATAATTGATTTCTCTCGGGCTTTTAGATGGAATCTTATGAGTCTCTCTATGGAAAGAATTGTAGAACTCGAACATGCTAGGAATAATATGGATGAGAAAATATATTGGGATCATTGGTATCTTAAAAAATGGTATAGAAATTTATAATTATTCAATAGAACAAAAATTATGCAAAGAGTCGATAGAAAAGTTATTCAAACACTCATTGTTCAAGTATGGAATTAAAAGCTGGTAAAATTTTATTTGTTTGAATTTATCCATATAATATTACTATGTTATTTAGAATGAAAGGAAAGTTTATTCCTAGTTATATTGCCACCTTTGAAATTATTGATTGATCAATTATTGTAGTTTATCTCTTTGTGGTTCCACCGAACCTATCTCATGTTCATGATTTTTTCAACATGTATCTCTTGAGGAAGAACATACCTAATATATCACATTTACTAAAATAAATTTGGTTATTCCACTGGATAATGACTATTATTATGAACCAAAATAAATAAAAATATTATATCAAAGAGATAAACTACTACAAAAAACTAAAAACCCAGTAAAAGTTCTCGAGATGTATTATAATTTCAATGAAGCTACCTGGGAACCCAATGATATGATGAAATAAATACATCTGAATTTCATTATATTAGAGTGATGGGATTTCGAAGGAAATAATAATTTTAATGGGGTATAATGTAACACCATAATAAATTATTATAAATTTATTTTCAAATAAAATTAATTTCCTTGGTATATATCATTACATATAAAACCAAGATTAAACAAACCGTGATATACTATTGAAGTATTATTATTTATGGTGACAACTCTCACCTAGCCATTGTATTGGTAGTTATAAATTTGAATAACATAATTATATAAAAGGTACATTTTACAAATGTATAAAAATAATTCATTGGGTTTCAATTGATTAGAAACGAAAATATAAAATCATTTGTATGAAAAAAGAGTTGTTTTTAAAAAAATACAAGTTTAGATGAACGCAATGTGTTTTTATCTTAGTAAATTAAACAAATCAATATTCATGAAATATTTTAATTAAATTTAAGTTTCATATATTCAATCCAATTTCTTAATATTATTCTAATATTTTTTCTATGCATGGGATAATAAAAAACCCATATTTATGATTAAAGAAGTATTTTTCTAAAACAAGGTTTTCATCGTGTTTTCTTCACATATTTTAAGATTAAATTAATTAACTAATATAAATTTAATATTGAAAAATAAATTCCATATTTGGAATCAAGATGTTTAAATTTGGAAAATAGGTCTCTTTTATTTTTAGTCATTATTAACATTATTCTTTATAAATTTTTGTCACCTAGTTAACGGTGAAATAGGTAAAAAAAGGTTTAAAATTCTGGATAAGGATTTAAAATTTATTGAATAATTTATTTCAATAGTATAAATTTTGGATTTATCATTGAATATAAGACATTGGTTTCTTATAAACCGATGAAAAATATGTTTTCATAGAGTTTTTTGGAATTGTTTTTGTTGGTAAACTGATGCCAAAGAGGATTAAAATGGGTTTTTTCCAACTATTTTTTACAAAACTGATGCAAAAAATACCCTTCCATATCATTATTTGAGTAAATTTATAAATAAATATATGAAAAAAAGATAAAAAATTTACTTTTGACATTGGTTTTTTAAAATATTTACACCAATAATAATATAAAAAATTTATTATATTTTAGATTATTTATAAATATTCAATTTTACTTTTCGTGAAGTTAAAAAGGAGTTACAAGTCAAAATTTATGATCATTGGAAGTTGAATATTATAAGTCTTTTAATGAAATTTTTTAAAAACCAATGTTAAAAGACACTTTTTAAATCATTTTAAAAAAAATAACTTTAAACATTTTTACCATGATTTATATGATTTCTTAATCTTCAATTTCACTGGTCTGGTAGGTGAAATGGTGTTATAGATCAAAACTGATGGCCTTCAAAAGTTGGACTTATTTAAGACTTTTCTTAGAGATGTTCACCATCCGACCTTCATAAATTTTGATCTGTAACTGTATTTTAGCTCCATGATCAGTGAAATTTAAGGTTAGAAAATTATATAAAATATAGTAAGATGTTTTTTTTAATATTAATTTTTTTATACCCAACACTAAATAGTTTCTTTTACTTTATGGTGTTATTTTATTTAAAAAATGTTTCCAAAAAACAAATGTGAGTCTATTTTCACATCGTTTTTCAATCGGAATGCCAAAAAATATTAATCCTGATTTTCATAATTTTTTATAATGAATTCAAAAAATGGTACCAATGAGTATTTTTGGGGTTGGTTTTGTAAAAAATTGAAAATAAAACGTACCTTCAAATACGTGGGATTAGTATTTCAAAAATTTTCACAACACACATTTCACTTTTATAATCCCTCATAAAGATTAATACAACTCCACTGATAATATTTTTGTTTACTATATATAAATCCATTTTCTATTTCTTTCATTATTTTTGACCTATTCGATTTAATCAAACTTTCAATGTAGCTTTAATAAATTATTTGAACACAATATCTTTCTAAAAATTTAATTTATTTATTATTATTTTAATTAATTACTAAACATCATGATAATATAATTTAAAATGATTCTCTATTCTTATGAATGAGTTATGAATGTAAAACATATGGATGGTATTTACAAACTAAGGTAAAAAAATTCATTATTGATCAATTTTTTCATTTTAGTATGTGTTATACTGTAAAAATAAGAGATATGATGATAAAAAACATAAAATTTGAAAGAAACTCTTAAAATAATTTAAATATGTTCGAAGCCATAAGATTGTTTTATCTCATTTCACTTATGTTATTTTAATTTTTGTTTCACATTATTTCTTTGAAATGAGTGTCAAAACTTTTAGAATTCCAACATCAGACAGCCAAAATGTTTGATTCGTAATTCTGTTTTATCCCCACAACTAGAAAAATTGATGCTTTAGAAATTATCTAAAACCTATGAAAAAAATTAGTTAATTGTTCGTGTATTTTTTTAAAAAACAATTATGCCAAAAATAAATTTTTAAATACTTTTGGCAATAGTTTATTTAAAAAACGATTCCAAAACATATAAATATGGTTATTTTCTTCCCCATTTTTGGAAAATACTCATGGTAAAATCCCAATGTAAATCCTCTTTTTAATTGGTTTTAAAAAAATACAACATTAAAAGGTATAAATTTTAATTTTGATAATTATTTATAAAATATGACATCTAATGTCCTTTTTTACATCGCAAGATTCAGTGCCAGTTTTTAAATGATTTAAAGACCATTTTTCTACTAGTATTTCACCATATTTGATGAGATTTGTTCATCCCTTTATATCTTATTTCTAATAATATGGTCTCTTAGTTCAATATTTTTTATTATAGCCTTTACATTAATTTAATAAAACAGTAAACACAAAACATCACCCTCTTGAATCTAATATCTCTAAAAAATATCCATAAGGATTAAGGAAATCTTTTTTATTATATTTATTTACTTCAGAGATACATTAATTTTTTTGGTTTTTTATTTCTGGTTTTTTAGTAATTCAATTATTATTTTAAATTATTAATCAACACCATCACAATATTTAATCAACTGATAAATAAATGATATAAATTATATAAAAATATTTAAATTAGTATAATTAAGATGATATATTATGATAGATGAATTTTATATGTTAATATAACATATTATATTGGTCTGAAAGGATTATATTCAAATTCTACAATTTCTTTATTATCATTAATGTCAAATTAAATAAGTACTGTGAAAATTATATTAATGATATTTTATGAAAATTAAATATTATAAAAAAAATTAAAATAATAAATATATTTAAATAGGACAACTTGGATATTATATGGTCTAAAATTTCATCCCTCGGAAATTTATAATCCAAATTTTTACTTATAATTGAATTTAAAATCCTTTCATGCTGAAAAATTAATTACTTGGGTTACGGTTAAAATTTATTATCATATGGATTAGTAAAAAAGTTAATGTCTAAAATAAAACCAATAACTCTTTATATTTTTTTGTTTGATGATATTTGGTCTGTATCCTCTTTGTCTTCAAATATCTTGCCATTTGGAAGGATTTGGCTTGATAATGAATAGGTTATATTTTAATATTTTTAGTAATTTAAAGTATTTTCGTTCCCTGCCTTATTAAAGTACACCCCTCCATTACCTATAAATTATGTTTATGTGATTTTATTATTAGAATTTCATTCAATGTTCCTTAATAATGGAACTATTACAGGTTTCCTGAAGTTGTAGAAATCATCTTACTAGACCTCTTTCAATTTATTTCTTATAAAACCACCTATTAATATATGGTAGTTTTCATAAGAATATAACATAAATATAATCAGTGTGATGAAATTTTATTGTGTTTTTTTGATAACTATTCTCTACCCACTATTCCTTCATAGGGGAAGTTTATGTATCATTCATGCGTACTGGTGGACTACCACCTCTATGTAGTGATACCATTCATTTTACTTAAACCATATAGTTTGAATAGTTACTATGAAGGGTTTAATGTTTATATGTGATATTTAAAACATAATTATTCTTTTTGAAGTATAATATCACATATTAATTATAACCTTATAATCCTTGAGAATATGATAACGTCACTCATTCCTATATATATAATACCACCTCCACAAGGAAATGTGATCCATTTTTCATTTCCACATTACATGGATGGTAAACAGGATATATCTCATGGACAAAAGATTTATGTATTATATGATAATTATTTTTAAATATTAATTATTGTCTAACTTTCTTTTGTTTCATACTTCAAAATTTTAAAATTTCTTATGTGCTTTTGTACGACCTACCATCTTAATAAACAGTGTAATTAAATTTTCTTATCTCTAAATTTTTTAGATTAAACTATATATATATAATATTTATATCATCATTATCATTCTTTATATGATGTAAACATTATCAAATTATAATAAAAAGTATTACCGAATTAAAATTTTCATGAAAAAATAAAATAACCAACACTCTGAAACAATAATTTTGATAATGAATTTTTAAAAAATGGGTTTTGAAATGTTATTAGAGGAGCATAAATGATAAAATAATTTTGTAAATTATTTGACTTTATTATTATAATAAATTAAAAATTATCATATATGATTATTGAAAAATATCAAAGAAAGTCTTACTTGTGGTAAGTGAATTATGTTACAATTTCATTAATTATCATGATTATTTATATCTAGTTATTTTATGATGAAATTTTATAATATATTTCTAAAAAAACTCCTGAATTTTATAATCCTATGGTTATTTATATGGAATACATTTTATAAATTTATTTTTCTCACTTTATGTTATGATGATACAAAAAATAATTTTCTTAAGGGAAACTACCTATATTTCCATTTTTGGAAGAAATTTTTTTTTCTATGGATTTTTTCTCTAAAAATTCTTTCAAGAATTTTAAAATATTAGAAAATAATATTTTAATGTAAATTTTACATATTTTTTCCTTTTAAAATATTTTAATATAAATCTTTTTTATCATTTTATGAATGTGTTAATTATTAATTTTTACCAAAATTGTGAAAGGAATCATTTTATACATACACAACATGAACAGTAATTACCACCATCATGCCCACTCAATGATTTTAATCATCCTTTAAAATTTAACAGGGTTATGCTCAAGTAAAAAAATTTATAAATTTTTTGGAAAGTAATTTATTTTAAGAAAGTGATTCCCAAATGTATTGGTTATTTTTTCAAAAAAGTAATCAATGTGATATTTTAATGTAATTTTCTATTATGTTAACTTCTTTTGATATTATGTATCCATTATTAGAGATATGATCGATAGATACAATCTATATTATTTCAATAGATCATTTATTATTATGATGATAACATTTTTTTAAAATGGATTCCATTTCCATGGTTTATGCTATAATTGATTGATGGACATTTAATGAAGCCTATTTCATTTCTATAGGTTATTCCATCCTAAAATTTGTATGAAACAAATATAATTTTTACATGTTATGATATGATGAAAATTTTATGATCTATTGGTATAAAAATATATAATTTTAATTATTTGACATGTAGACTAAGAATTATATATCCCTCTATTGAATTTGGTAATGAATGATATCTCAAAGGATAAAAAACTATAATGGGGGGGGGGGGGGTGAAACAAGTTTTATATATAAATCTATCCACTATTATCGACTGGGAAGTAAAATTTGAAAAATATGATAGAATGGGGAGTGAACCCAATCCACTATGGTAGTCATTGTAAGGAGACTTTAATACATGGGAAATTATTTTTTGTGCTTATGTGTATTTCCTAAATCTATGTATTATGTCTATATTATGCTCTCATGGATCATTTTCTAGGATTCCTTAATGATACATGTATTATAAAATACGATGATTTGTTTTATAACTTATTATTATGTTCTATGATATGTTTTCTGTATTTTTAAAATGGTATGACCTCGTTCTCATAAAATTATATTGATTTTATGCTTAAGTGATCACTGATATATCCTTTTTTACCCCTACTAATATTATGATATCACCCAATCTTATTTTCCATTACTTGGGATATAGAGGATGTTTTTATGTATGATATGTATAAGAAGGTTCTAGTTGTAAATAGCTAAGTGGGATATGATATTTATCTCTTATGAGCTAGTTATTTTATGTATCCAGGTCTCTGAAGGATTTAGACCTATATGATTATGAAATATATCATTATTTCATGTAATGAATAATCAGTTAATAGGATAAAATATAAATGTATCAAATGTATGTGTATCTACATAGAATTTTCCACCCTCCCAAACACAAACACATTCACACTTAATAATTTCGGTGTTCTAACAATAATTAATTATTATGAGATAAATAAGGATATAACATTGTGGGTTTCACTGATATATGGTTTTATAAATATAGAGTTCCTCCACCATGGACTCAAAAACCATTATATAGAAGTGATTTGTGTTGAGTCAATAAGGGTTTCCTTATGACTTTTCTATTCCTTCTTGTTTTGAAAATCACAAACACCTTATCTTTAAGAAAATAGCTTTTATAAGAAAGTTGCTTTTGTAAGGAAAATCGCTTTTGTAATAAAAACTATCCTTATCATTTTTTTCATCCATATTTTTCTTAAGAACAAAATTCGGATTTATTTTTAGATTCATGGATTTGTGTAAAACTCTGATTTGAAGAATTCTATTTTAGGCTCTGAATTCTAGATAAGAACTGTAATGAAGTTCCATTCTGAATTCTGGATATGAACTCTGATAAAGTTATACTCTGAATGCTGAATACGAATTATTATTACGAATTCTAATGAAAAATTCTCATTACGAATTCTAATGAAAAATTCTCATTACAAATTATGATAACTAATTATCATTATTAATTCTAATGAAAAATTCTCACTACGAATTCTAATGACAAATTATCATTACGAATTCTAATGATAAATTCTCATTACCAATTCTGATGATGAATTCTCATTCCGAATTCTCATTCTGAATTCACCTATTAAACAGAATCTGATTACCTTTGTTTTATACACTCCGATCTTTCAATCTGAACTTTTTTGTTAGTCTTAAAACGATGTCGTACTTTCTATTACACTTGGTTTGTTATAAAATGATGTCGTATATTCTGTTTTAAAATAACCATTAGTTAAGTGACACGTGTGCATGTCCCTCCGAATTTTAAGGAAAATATGACCGTTGGGAAGGAGGCTAACCATGCCTATAAATAGGAGCTAATTTGAAAGAGCTCATGGTTGTTGATGAATAATGACTTTTTCGACATAGAACACACATGCTGTTGAAGTGATTTCTAGAGAGAGATGCTCTTATTAACTCTCAAAGAATCGTGCGACTCCGAATGTTGGTGATTACATTCGAGGACTTGCTGGGATAGCAAGAAAGAGGTGCCGACTACCTTAAAGCTCAAGGGCTTCCTTGCTGAGGAAGACAGAGGTTTCCAATTACCTTAAATTTGAGGGCTTGCGGGGATAGAAAGACAGAGATTCCTATATTCTTATCGAGGACTTACCCTGGTGTGGGTAAGATAGACTTTCTTGAAAGTATAAATCAAGGGACCTTTATCCAAGGTTGTTGGATACCCTTCTCTTTGGGTTAAAAGATTTATATCTCATTTTTTTCCACTGTAGTTTGTATTATAATGAAATTATAACTTTCTTATACTTCATTATTTGTGCTGTGATTCATTTTGATTCTATACGCTTTAAGGTAGAATCATATCATGTAATCTTTAGTTATGTTTTACTTTCGGGAACCATATTTCCGGAATCTACTTTCGTAATCTCTTTCCAGTTTTAAAGAAAGTACATAGAACTTGAAGTTAATAACTTCATTCATTATTCTAATTCATCAATTGGTATTATAAGGGTTGTGAATTTACTTAGTTTAACTTTGTTAAACATAGCTCTTTCCTTTGCTTAAGGAAAACATAGTTATTCGTAACTAACATTAAAAGTTCAAAAAGAATTTTTAAAGTATACAATTCACCCCCTCTTGTATATTGAGCCTCTACATCAATATTTCTATCCTAAAATTGGTATCAGAGCAGGTCCCTGAAATACTTATACTCACGTACATGTTTTTCTTGCTCGTATTTTTTTTCATACTTGCTCATTCTGAAATGTTTCATTCCGATCTTTGTAGTTACAAACTTTTTCTATTAACAAGTTTTGTTGCCCAAGTTTGTTTAAGTATGGCAGGAATCAATGTTGGTTCCATTGAAAATCTAAATCCTACAATACCGCCAATCTTTGATGGTAATGACTATGAGTATTGAAGAGATTGAATGGAGACTTTTTTTATCAATACTGGAGTGGAAAAGTTTGTGATGCTTACTGCTGACTATAAGATTCCTGATAAGGAAATCAGAACTTTCACTAACCAGGAAAAACAAGAATATCAACTCAATTATAAGGTACGCAATACCTTACTGTGTTCATTGACTCGTAATATATATAGCCAAATTTCTTCTTGTGAAACAGCTAATTGTATCTTGAAGAAATTAGAAGTTACACACTTTGGAACTTCTAAAGTGATTGAAACCAGAAGAGCTATGCTTTAAACTGAATACCATGGATTCAATTTTCCTTATGGTGAACCAATCTGTAAAGTTCAATAGAAATTTATGACCATCATCAACAGCTAACCGTCTATGGGAGAGAAAGGATTAGATGATGAAGATCTTTTGGATAAAATAATTGATATTATGCCAAATGAGTGGGAATCCAAGAGAACTGCTATAGATGAGAACAGGAAGGTCACACAAATTTCTCTTGATGAGCTATTTAGAACACTTCCCCAACATGAAACCAGAATGAAGAGATATGCTGACAACATCACGATGAAAAATGGAAATGGTACTATTTCCGTTACAACAACTTCAAATCAGATAAAAGCTATGACTCCTGAGAGAGTAACAAGATCCAAGTCCAAGAAAGTTATTTTCCAATCCAAATCTAGTGAGAGTGAAGTTTTTGAAAATGAATTAGCAAATCATGCTCAAAGGATGAACAAGATAGCTGGCCAGATAAATTTTCAATCCATGTATAAGAAAAAGGAAATGAAAGATAGGAAAGATGAAGAATTTACTTGTTATGAATGCAAAAGAGCTGGACATATTAGACCAGACTGCCCCTTGCTCGAAAGGAAAGAAAAGAAAGAAAGACATTCAGACAGGAACAGAAAGATGTATTTTAAATCCAAAGATAATAAAGTACTGAACGCAAATGATACCTGGAGTGCCAGTGGTGGTGGCTCTTCAGATGAATCTTCTGATTATGAATCGTCAGGACAGACGAATCTTGGTCTTATTGCCAAACTATCTATTGACAATCATTATTTTGTGGATAAGGTACTAAATGCTGAATCATTGACCAATGTTTCTTTAAACCCTTATGATAGTAAATATTATAACTCTTTTAATGAAGAATCTTCTTCTGATGAAGATAATACTCTACCTACTTATGAATAAGTTTCGTGGTTTGCTGAACTTCTTGAAATTGAGAATTCCAAACTCAGTAAAAAACTTGATAAGGAAAACTCTAGGAATTCTATTCTTATGAAAGAAATATCATATCTTTCTAAATATCTTGATAAGAAAAATGCTGATTTTGAAATTATTTCAAAAAATCTTGAGGAAGTAAGTTCTGAGAATGACACACATTCAAAAGAATTAGAAAAAGTAATTTCTCAGAAAAATGTTTTTGAGTCTAACTCTAGTTCTAAATCTAATGATTTTGATAAAAACTTGGTTATAAAACTCAAGTCCGAAATTTTTTCCTTAAAGAAGTGTTTATCAAACATTACCCATGGTAAGGAAAATTTTGATAAAATGTATTCTCAAATATGACCTTTAAGAAATAAATCCGGATTTGGATATACCCATTCAAAACCTATTTTCAGTAACAATTATTTTGTTCATCAAAGTGCCCCATTTTGTACCAAATGTCAATGTGGTGGTCACTGGGAAAAAAATTGTTCTTTAAAAAAAACCCAATATTTAGGATTTCACAGAGCTTATTTCTCTATGAATATGTGAAAACCAAAAATTTTGTTATCTGGAAATCTCGGATCCAAACAAGATTGGATTCCAAAAATCTAACTCTTCTCTTGATTTCAGGAAAACAAAGGGAATACCAGCAACAATAGATGGTACATGGATAGTGGATGTTCACAGCACATGACTGGTAACAAGAGATATTTTTAAAAGATTATCAAAATGAAAGGAGGAAAGGTAACTTTCGGAGATAATGCTAAGGGAGAGATTGTTGGTATTGATAATATTGTTATTCTTGGTAAAACCTTGATTTCAAATGTTCTTTTTGTTAGGGGTCTTAAGCACAACCTCATTAGCATAAGTCAGTTATGTGATGAAGGATGCATTGTGAATTTTAGGAATGATATGTGTTTTGTGCACAATTCCAAGGAAGAATTTATTCTCTCATCCAATAGGAAAGATAATGTTTACACTTTGAACCAACAAAACCTTAGAAGCCAATATTTACCTTGCCTAAGTGCAATGGAAGATCATTCCTGGTTATGGAATAGAAGACTAGGACATTGTAATCTTAGAAACTTATGTAAACTCTCTATGAAGAAACTAGTTAAGGATATACCAGAGCTTATATTTGATTCATCTAAAGTTTGTGATCCTTGTCAATATGGAAAGCAACATAAATCTAGTTTTAAATCAATCGGTGAAGTCTCAATAACTGATGCATTACAGTTAGTGCACATGGATCTCTTTGTCCCAACACAAACTGGAAGTATTGGAGGCAAATAGTATGTATTTGTTCTAGTTGATGATTACACTAGATTTACATGGGTCAATTGTCTAAAAAAGAAGTCTGAAGATTTTTATTATTTCAAAAGTTTTAGAGCCCATGTTAAAAATGAGAAAAACCTTCCATTGAAAACTATTCATAATGATCATGGAGGAGAAATTCAAAATTCTGATTTTGAAACTTTTTGTAGTAAAAAAGGTATTACTCACAATTTTTCAGCACCTAGAACTCCTCAACAAAATGGTGTAGTTGAAATAAGAAAGATAATTCTTCAAGAGATAACTAGAACCATGTTGAGTGAATATTCTATAGATAGACATTTCTGGCTAAAGCTGTAAGTACTGCTTGTTATACTATAAATCGAGTTTTGATTAGACCTTTTCTTAATAAAACTCCTTATGAGTAATGGAATGGTAAAAAACCAAGACTTTCCTACATCAAGGTTTTTGGCTGCAAAGTAATCATTCTGAATACTAAAGATAATCTACATAAATTCACACCAAAGTCTGATGATGGAATTTTCTTAAGTTATTCCACAACCTCTAAGGCTTATAGAGTTTTTAATAAAAATACTTGTATTGTTGAAGAAATAGTGCATGTAAAATTTGATGAATCAGATCCTTTTGTTTTTAAACCACCTCAACCAACATCCTCAGATGTGTTTTCAAAAACTGATTATCAACCTTTGATAGAAGAACCTTCTGATAAAGAAAATATTCATGAAGATACTTCTAAAACATTTACCCCAGAAGACATTCTACCCTATGTTGATGAACAGGTTTTACAAAACCCAAATTAGACGTTTCTTAAGAATCATCCCAGTGATAGTATTATTGGTGATGTAAATCAACCTGTAAGGACTATAAGTTACTTAATAAATGAAGTATAACATCTATCATTTCTTTCCCACTTAGAACCAAAAAGCACTGATGAAGATTTGGGTGATGATGATTGGATCAAAGCTATGCAAGATGAACAAAATGAATTTGAAAGGAACAAAGTCTGGACCTTGGTTGAAAGTGTAGAGACCCGAAGCCTGATGTATATGAACATTACATTAATTTTGCGGAATACTTAATACATAACAAAAACATACACACAAGGATCGTAATAGTTTAGTGTTTTTGGAAACTCGGAATATAAACATCTAATCCTGTTGAAAGATCTTCAACATCTCCCATATCGATCTCCCTTTTTTTTCTTACCTAAAACCATTCTTTATATCCTAGGGAAAAGAAAACATATAAAGGGTGAGCTCAAATTCTTAGTAAGGGTAAGCATGGATCAAATAAAATATACCATATACATTTGAACTTAAAAACATGAACATAATGTTTAAACATCAAAAGCATGAGCAATAACTTAAAACATGGAAGTACGTAAGGCATAGATCATAAAGAAACATTAATAATGACAAAATAGCATAGGAATAAAACATGTAATTGTGGCAATCATTAAGCACATGTTATGATTTCCATAGTAGCCAAGGCATTGCTGCCAAGACCATCTTAGTGGACAAAGTCCCTTTCTGAATCGAGTTCACTCCTCATTCCAGTCATGTATTACTGAACCGGTTTAACTTGTAATTCTAGACATTTCTATATCATGAGATATAAAATCTTTACCTAATGAATTGTAGGGAGATATAGGTCCCACCCATCTCATAATGAAATCATTCTTACTTGTGCCACAACATAAAATTAAAACATTCATCATAACCCAAAGAATAAAATGGGTTTCATAAACATCATATCATCATCACATAATCCATGTAATATAAATGGATAATTCATCATAAGAAAATTGAAAGCATGTAAATAATAGAGACATTAAACTTGAAACATACACATTTGAAATAATTTCATCTTAGATGGAAAATGGTTTTGATAAAACACTTGAAATGAATTCTTGAGGAAAATATCCTTTCTTCTTCAAAATCATTTTATTTTCAAAAAATGGCATGTACTTTTAAAATAAAAGTGTATTTTTAAAATAATCCTGAAAACTTGTAGAGGAATATTTATGAAAATGAGGCGTTATGAAACTGTAAAAATCCATTCACACTGTATAAGTTAAAATTAACATTTTTCTCGTACTTTTGTCGGAAAAGTCAAAAAGTACCTCGTAACGTAAAAAAAGAATGATTCCTTACATACCATGTAGTAAAAGTAAAAAATGGGTTGAAAGTACATTAAACATACATGAAACTATTTTTAGAAAACATGGGCTTGGATGATAAAGATAACCCCAGTAAATACTTACGAATAAACAATCTCGGATAAAAATTGAGATTGATAAATTATCCCTTACCTTAGGTCTGATATGATTTGTACGTATCCGAACCACCTGTATAATGATTTAAATAATTTCATTGACATATTATGGAATCATATTAATTGTTATGATATCATATATGGTTCACTTATGACTTTATATTACCCGTTCTTTTGTAAATTCCATGTTAAAGATCATTTTTGGGTAAAATCGTTTCTTTTGTCGTTCTTGTTTTGACTTGTAATTATTAATATGATTACTTATATCATGATTAGTTAATTCCAGAATATAAAACATGATTTATATATAATATATATTTATAATATACATATGTATAATTGACCGATAAGTGGAAAGAAATACCCCATTCATGGAGACGGTAGGTCGTACGTACGCATGAACACTGTTTTCATTTCCATATTGAGTTGAATGGAATTAAGTAGATGACATTCATTTATATATACATAAATACAGTATCTTTATAATGTCATATATTTAATTAGTATTACTTATATATACTTTATAATCATTCTTTAATGGTTAACATGGAGAAAGAATCTCATCGCGTCGTGGAGACAGTAGTCTGTACGTACGCACGAGCAATGATATCATTCCCATGATCGTGGAATTGTATTGAAGTGTACGTATACTATTTCAGAATCAATATAACATTACAATATTAATATATAGTTATTATGTACACCATTATACCCATCCAAGTAAGGTGGTGGTGGAAAATAGATTACACCACTGTGTGGAGACAGTATTCTTTACGTACGCATGCATGGTGATTTCGTTTTCCGTAGGATGGATAGATGGTGAAATAGGGTTGTTTCATACTTATAATAACATATCAGTATATGAGTGATACTGATGTTATTACTTCATAATGAAACAACCTAGGAAGAAGATGTTGAAGAAGAAAGAAGCTTGAAAGAATCGGTAGAAGAAATTACCTCGTATTCGATATGCCTCTTTGAATCCTTCTCTTAGGGCACTAGGATTGGTCTTTAAAGAAGACCAGAACATCTAGGATGTTTCTAGGGAAGTGTAGGAGAGAAATTTTTAGGGTTTTTCCGAGCTTTGAGGCTCAAAGTGGTGTGAGGAAGAGAGGGATGAGGTGCCCTTTTATAAGGGATGAGAGGGGCACCTTTGGAATTCTTAAAAATATTAATTTATAATAAATATAACCCCACTTAAAAACCTCCAAAAATTACTCATATTCGAATACTAGATGAGATAGGTTTGTAATATCATCAACTAATCAAATTTAGACATGTTTGGATCTTATTTTAAACCTTATCATTTTGATTTATACTTATTTAATCTATTTAAGTTTATTTGTGGTAATAAAATTCTAAATTTTAAATTATAACAAATAATTACTTATTTTTTGTGAATTTTACATAATTGGTTACTTAATAACATTATATAACATATAAATTTAAATTTATAATTTTTAAATATTTTTGTGATTTTTAAACAATTTTATAATATGTGATTTTTATAAAATAACAATAGGGTCAATTTTGACACTACTCATTTATTTGAATTTAAATAAAATATATACAGAATATATGTTCAAACTAAAAGCTTTAATAGATTCATTAAAGGTCATATGTTTCTATAAAATTATTGGGGAACATTAAATAGTTCATATAATATTTATTTTATTATTTTTGAAACCATTTATTTGGTTTATATCTTAATAAAATAATTACTACAACATTTTTGTATAATTATTTAATATACTTATTTTTTGTATAAAAATTAAAAATAAAATCCTATGGTGAAGATAAATCTATTAACTTTTACAATAATACTTTTATTCTAATTTATCATCTTAAAATCACAAAAGTTAAATTGTTATATTTATTAAATTATGAAGGTGAGAACTTTGGCATCACTTAACATAAAATAATATAAGTTTTATAATCACTTTTATAAGGATCCAAATGGTCAAATATTAGACCATTGGATGATTATGATTTAAATTTATATGACCAATATGTTTTGGTTAGGGGTTTGTGCATTTTATGTTCATAATTAGTTTAATAAAAACTATATTCTTGATTTTTCACTAGATAAACAATTTATCCACCATTATTGTGTCATAATTAATGATAATTATTTAATCCCTAAAAATTATAAATAAATTCATATAAAATATATAATTTCATTAGATTTCAGGAGACTATTCATGTTTGATGTTTCATTAAGTTTATTACTAAATTAAAATTAATATACTTATAAGATTTAAGAGAGTGACATGTTGTCACCTTCTTTGGTTTTAATAATAATTAAGTTATTTTCATGGACAAAAGTCCATTAAATGATTTTAATCCGACCCTTAGGTGATATGGGTCGACTTTTAGTCATCTAATAAAATTTTGGCAGGTGTTAGGGTAATTTTATATTCTTATATTTACCCTTAATTACCTGATTTACCTTTAACTATGGTAAATAAAATTTACCGTAGTTACTATTCATAATGCCCAAAAATAAAAAGTAGGTTATTAACATAATTTTTACCCACTGATTCAAAATATAGAATCCATTATTCCAAATTCAATACACAGAAGTTGCAGATATTAAATTAAAATTAATCTCGTTGTCGAAAGAAAACGGGTTTTTGTTTAAAACATTGCAAAAGATTGAATTTATTTAACCTACGAATTCAATGTAAAATAATGTCTAATGACATTAATTATATTAAATGGTAAAAATATATTCTATTTATACTTTAAAACCATTCAATTTTATAATTTAGCCATATAATTTATTGTGATGAAAAAAGTTGTTTTTAAATAAAATATAGCGTGTTTTTACTATTCATGAAAATATGAAAGTTACCCGAATAATATGAAACATTTATCCAAAGTAAATTTTTATTTCATTATTCCAAAGAAGAATTTTATTTTTTCAAATTAAACTTATAAACATGTCAAAAACTAGATTTATAGTGGGTGCGCCATCAAAAGGCGGCAAAACTGCATTTTTTTAAACATACTTATTTTACTCGAAAAATTTATTTTGTTCTTATTCTATGTTCTAGAAAATGTGTAATATGAATAATAATGTTATAAAATTCAAATTTTAGTTAATAATATTCATAACGGATAGTTCATAATAATATTATAATCATATATCGTTGTTTAGTAAAACCCGGTATTGCGTACAACACACGCTATCGAGGAAGGTCGCGATTACGTGTAATGCAAGCGAAGTCAGGGTTCCGTGTTCGGCAAGAATACTTCATTGTTTCATATAATATAATCCAAACATATTTCATTTATACATTGAATATATATATATATACTCACTATTGCGTAGAATAACTATTATCAAAATTGTGTGTAACACGATCCAAGAATAGTGTTGCGTATACTGCAAGCTAATACGGTGTTGTGTATAGCGCAAGGTAATCTTGGTGTAGCATACAACACAATACATTGATGAAATTAAAAGAAAAATTTTCATAAAATCTCAGGGTGTTACATTCTACCCCCCTTAAAATGAATTTCTCCCTCGAAATTCTTCTAGATTATAAATGGTTTTCTATTTGAAAGTTTCTTTAATTGAAACCCACATCGTAAAAAGGAATACCAAAACATATCTTTAAAAAAAAGTATGAAACATAACGGTTACCCAAATAAACTAATCATTGGGTTTCCACATAGGTGAAAATATGGATATAGAAGAGAAATCTAACCATCATGTTCTGATGGAGAGTTGTAGAGAATGGGGCTATTAAAAAGCCAACAATCACAAAGCCACAAATTTGTGATGATCTAAGGTACGATATAATTCATCGGATATAAGGACACTAGGACAACATTTTTGGTTTTCAAGATCATATCCCTAATATTGATGAATTAAAAGAAATAATTACATGATTTTGGTACAATCTCACTATTGTTTGTGAATTGAACAATTTCCACTTCATCTCTTAATGAAATGAAGTTGAATTTGTTATTCGTGAAGCATTAGAAGATCATGTGATAGAATGATGGGTCATTCCATCCGTTTCAAACAAAAGGTTATAAAAAGTTATAAAATATACATAAGTCTATCTATGGTGTGGTTAATCGTATACGATTCCAAAAATGAACTTATACATCATATATCATACCGCTTAAAAAAATAAAACTAGTTTCTACTAACCAGGGACTTCCTGTATGCCAGTGGTAGGTGATAAAGGCTAGCCGCACTTCGGTTGTGGGTTCTATTCCCACAGCCTTGTCTGACGCGATGGGTTATCGCCCGTCCTGCAGGTTTTCCTTTTTCTAAAACTACATTACTATAACATCCCATAAATAATATCAAAAAAAATGTTCTATCCTTAAAAAATACTAACTTATGTCCAATATAATCCATTCCAATCTTTAGGCTTATCTAAAATACTTCGGTCCAAGCTCATAGTATAAAGAAAATGATTACTTGAAATGTCATCAACCAAGCATGTGAATACCATCATTTATCCCCCATATATCTTGTTGGTCACATTCCAATCATTTGAATACCTTAATCATGTATTCTATTGAAAAATGAATACCCATTTAACCATAGTGAAAACATGAATGTAGTTAAAAGTTAACACTTTCCACATACCAAAATCCTCAAAATTCTATATACTCAAACCATGAAATCACTTAGTCCTTATATCAATCATGAGCTCATGAATAATGTCAAACATTTCATTTTCTCCTTATCCCTTCATTATGCACATATCTTTTTCTTTCCAAAATATTTGAATCACTTTTCATGGTTACTGGTAGCTTAAAATTATTGAAAACCAGAATATACCAATACAAAAATATTCCAATACACAATAAAAGTACCTCAACAACATTATTCTTGAATACCAATACATAAAAACATTAATCCATCCTCTTCAATGATTGTCCTAGAATAATTCCTTCCTTGATTTAGAAGTAACTTTTTAGGTCAGGGCATTGAGTTGGGTAATGCACATGTTCTCCACAAATAATACATTGAACTCCATAACAGTCTATCACTCTATGACCCTTTTCTCCACACAGATAACATTTGTCCCTCCATTTGAGGTATTATTCAAGGTTCTTCTTCCCTTCTTTAGAAATCTCAATATTCCTTTCTTTATGCTCCTCAACATGAGAACATGCATAATAGTCTATCTTCATCATATATAATGAATTAGGCATACAACTAAATTTCACCTTTTTAATCAGATATCGCGATCACTGATTCAGCATAATCACAATATCTTTCTCTCTAGGCATTACACAATTTTTTCGCTCATAGTCACCAATTTGTCCATTGGATTCAATGTTAACCGAATTCCTTCTGGTTCCCTCAATTAACTAAAACACAAAAAGAATTCTGTGAGAGGCAAAATCATGCTAGAGAAAACAACGTAGTAAAGGGGGATTACCCTCAATATCTAACATCTTAGGTTAAATTATAATAACCTTAGTGCAATTCTAGGACTATAAACTATACGTATACTTAACCTTAGAGACAGCCCAAGGCATACCTTAGAAATATCTCTAGGGATCTCACTAACGTTTTTGCATTCTAGTTTCCAAAGGTTGACTAAACCTTTACTCTGATTCCAACTGTAGAGACCCGAAGCCTGACGTATATGAACATTACATTAATTTTGTGGAATACTTAATATATAACAAAAACAGACACACAAGGATCGTAATAGTTTAGTGTCTTTGGAATCTCGGAATATAAAAATCTAATCCTGTTGAAAGATCTTCAACATATCCCATATCGATCTCCCTTTTTTTTCTTACCTAAAACCTTTCATTATATCTTGGGGAAACAAAAACATATAAAGGGTGAGCTAAAATTTTCAGTAAGGGTAAGCATGGATCAAATAAAACATACAATATACATTTGAAATCAAAAACATGAACATAATGTTTAAACATCAAAAGATTGAGAAATAACATAAAACATAGAAGTACGTAAGGAATATATCATAAAGAAACATTAAGAATGATAAAATATCATGGGAATAAAACATGTAAATGTGGAAATCATTATGCACATGTTATTATTTCCATAGTAGCCAAGGCATTGCTGCCAAGACCATCTCAGTGGACGAAGTCCCTTTCTGAATCGAGTTCACTCCTCATTCCAGTCCTGTATTACTGAACCGGTTTAACTTTCCGTTCTAGCCATGTCTATCTGATGAGATATAAAATCTTTACCCAATGCATTGGAGTGAGATATAGGTCCCACCCATCTCATAATGAAATAATTCTTACTTCTGCTGCAATATAAAATTAAAACATTCATCATAACCCAAAGAATAAAATGGGTTTCATAAACATCATATCATCATCACATAATCCATATAAAATAAATGAATAATTCATCATAAGAAAATTGAATTAATGTAAATCATAGAGACATTATACATGAAACATACACATTTGAAATAATTTCATCTTAGATGGAAAATGGTTTTGATAAAACACATGAAATGAATTCTTGAGGAAAATATCCTTTCTTCTTCAAAATCATTTTATTTTCAAACAATGGCATGAACTTTTAAAAGTAAATGGTTTGTTGAAAATAATCCTGAAAACATGTAGAGTAATCATTATGAAAATGAGGCGTTATGAAACCGTAAAAATCCATTCACGCCATATAAGTTAAAAATAACATTTTTCTCATACCTTTGCTGGAAAGGTCAAAAAGTACCTCGTAACATAAAAAAAAGAAATATTCATTACATACCATGTAGTAAAAGTCAAAAATGGGTAGAAAGGACATTAAACATACACGAAACCATTTTTATAAAACATGGGCTTGGATGATAAAGATAACCCAGTAAATACTTATGAATAAACAATCTCGGAAAAAAATGAGATTGATAAATTATCCCTTACCTTAGGTCCGATATGCTTCGTATGTATCTGAACCTCCTCTATAATGATTTAAATAATTTCATTGACTTATTACAGAATCATATTCATTGTTATGATATCATATATGGTTCACTTATGACTTTATATTACCTGTTCTTTTGTAAATTCCATGTTAAGGATCATTTTTGGGTAAAATCGTTTCTTTTTTCGTTCGTGTTTTGACTTGTAATTATTAATATGATTACTTAGATCATGATTAATTAATTTCAGAATATAAAACATGATTTATATATAATATATATTCAGAATATACATATGTATAATAGACCGATAAGTGGAAAGAAATACACCGTCCATGGAGACGGTAGGCCGTATGTACGCATGAACGCTGTTTATGTTTCCTTATTGAGTTGAATGGAATTAAGTAGATGACATACATTAATATATACATAAATCTAGTAGATTTATAAAGTTATATATTTCATTATTATTACTTATATATGCTTTATAATCATTCTTTAATGGTTAACATGGAGAAAGAATCTCATCGCGTCGTGGAGACGGTAGTCCGTACGTACGCACGAGCAATGATATCATTCCCATGATCGTGGAATTGTATTGAAGTTTATGTATACTATTTCAGAATCAATATCACAGTACAATATTCATATATAGTTATTATGTACACCATTATACCCATCCAAGTAAGGTGGTGGGGGAAAATAGATTACACCACGGTGTGGAGACGGTATTCCGTACGTACGCACGCGTGATGATTTCATTTTTCGTAGGATGGATAGATGCTGAAATAGGGTTGTTTCATACTTATAATAACATATCATTATATGAGTGATACTGATGTTATTACTTCATAATGAAACAACCTAAGAAGATAAAGTTGAAGAATAAAGAAGCTTGAATGAATCGGTAGAAGAAATTACTTCTTCTTCGATATACCTATTTGAAACATTCTCTTAGGGCACTAATATTGGCCATTGAAGAAGACCAGAACCTCTAAGATGTTTCTAGGGAAGTGGAGGGGAGAAATTGGCAGGGGTTGGCCGAGCTTGAAGGCTCAAAGTGGTGGGAGGAAGAGAGGGAGGAGGTGCCCTTTTATAAGGGAGGAGAGGGGCACCTTTGGAATTCTTAAAAATATTAATTTATAATAAATATAAACCCACTTAAAAACCTCCAAAGATGACTCATATTCGCATATTAGATGAGATATGGCTGTAACCTCATCAACCAATCAAATTTAGAAATTTTTGGATCTTATTTTAAACCTTATCATTTTGATTTATCCTTATTTAATCTATTTAAGTTTATTTGTGGTAATAAAATTATAAATTTTAAATTATAACAAATAATTACTTATTTGTTTTGAATTTTACATAATTGGTTACATAATAACATTATAGAACATATAAATTTAAAGTTATAATTTTTAAATATTTTTGTGATTTTTAAACAATTTTATAATATGTTATTTTTAAAAAATAAAAATAGTGTCAATTTTGACACTATTCATTTATTTGAAATTAAATAAAATATATACAGAAGATATGTTCAAAATAAAAGCTTTAATAGATTTATTAAAGGTCATATGTTTCTAGAAAATTATTGGGGAACATTAAATAGTTCATATAATATTTAGTTTATTATTTTTCAAACCATTTATTTGGTTTATCTCTTACTAAAATAATTACTACAACATTTTTGTATAATTATTTAATATACTTATTTGTTGTATAAAAATTAAAAATAAAATTCTATGATGAAGATAAATCTATTAACTTTTACAATAATACTTTTATTCGAATTTATAATCTTAAAATCACAAAATTTAAATTGTTATATTTATTAAATTATGAAGGTGACAACTTTGGCATCACTTATAATAAAATAATATAAGTTTTATAATCACTTTTATAAGGATCCAAATGGACAAATATTAGACCATTGTATGATTATGATTTAACTTTATATGACCAATAAGTTTTGGTTAGGGGTTTGTGCATTTTAGGTTCATAATTAGTTTAATAAAAACTATATTCTTGATTTTTCACTAGATAAACAATTTCTGCATCATTATTGTGTCACAATTAATGATAATTATTTAATCCCTAAAAATTATAAATAAATTCATATGATGTACATAATTTCATTAGATTTCTGTATACTATTAATGATTTAAGTTTCATGAAGTTTATTACTAAATTATAATTAATATACTTATAAGATTTAAGAGAGTGACATGTTGTCACTTTCTTTGGTTTTAATAATAATTAAGTTATTTTCATGGAAAAAAGTCCATTAAATGATTCTAATCTGACCCTTAGGTGATATGGGTTGACTTTTAGTCATCCAATAAGATTTTGGCTGGTGTTAGGGTAATTTTATAATCTTATATTTACCCTTAATTACCTGATTTACCTTTAACTATGGTAAATAAAATTTACCGTAGTTAATATTCATAATGCCCAAAAATAAAAAGTAGTTTATTAAGATAATTTGGACCCACTGATTCCAAATATGGAATCCATTTTTCCAAATTCAATACACAAACGTTGCAGAAATTAAATTAAAATTAATCCCGTTGTCGAAAGAAAACGGGTTTTTGTTTAAAACATTGCAAAAGATTGAATTTATTTAACCTACGAATTCAATGTAAAATCAAGGCTAATGACATAAATTATATTAAATGGTAAAAATATATTCTATTTATACTTTAAAACCATTAAATATAATAATTTAACCATATAAATTAATGCGATGAAAAAAGTTGTTTTTAATTAAAATATAGCGTGTTTTTACTATTCATCAAAATATGAATGTTACCGGAATAATATGAAAAATTTATCCAAAGTAAATTTTTATTTAATGATTCCAAAGAAAATTTTATTTTTTTGAATTGAACTTATAAACATGTCAAAAACTAGATTTAAAGTGGGTGCGCCATCAAAATTCGGCAAAACTGTATTTTTTTAAAAATATTTATTTTACCCGAAAAAATTATTTTGTTCTTATACCATGTTCTAGAAAATGTGTAATACGAATAATAATGTTAAAATATTCAAATTTTAGTTAATACTATTAATAAATGCTAGTTCATAATAATATTATAATAATATATCATTGTTTAGTAAAACCTGGTATTGCGTACAACACACGCTATCGAGGAAGGTCGTGATTGCGTGTAAGGCAAGCCAAGTCAGGGTTGCGTGTTGTGCAAGAATCCTTCGTTTTTTTATATAATAGAATCCAACCATATTTCATTTATACATTGAATATATATATATATATACTCACTGTTGCGTAGAATAACTATTATCAAAATTGTGTGTAACACGATCCAAGAATAGTGTTGCGTATAATGCAAGCTAATACGGTGTTGCGTATAGTGCAAGGTAATCTGTGTGTAGCATACAACACAATACATTGATGAAATTAAAAGAAATTTTTTCATAAAATCTCGGGGTGTTACAGAAAGACCTAAGGAATCATCTGTTATTGGAGTAAAATGGGTCTTCAGAAATAAATGTGATGAAAATGGAGTCATAGTCAGAAATAAAGTTAGACTTGTTACTAAAGGCTACAATCAGCAAGAGGGAATAGACTATGAAGAAACCTATGCTCCAGTAGCTAGACTTGAATCTATCTGTTTTCTACTTGCCTTTACAGCATTCTTTAATTTCAAACTTTTCCAACTGGATGTGAAATGTGCTTTTCTTAATGGTTATGTTCAAGAGGAAGTCTTCGTTGAACAACCTCCTGGCTTTGAAGATACAAAATATCCTGATCATGTTTTTAGACTTACCAAAGCATTGTATGGTCTTAAACAAGCCCCATGAGCTTGGTATGATAGACTAACAGGATTTTTGCTTCAAAATAACTTTGTTAAGGTAAATTCAGATCCAACTCTTTTTATAAAGAAAGACAAGAAAAATGTTTTGATTGTTCAAATTTATGTTGATGACATCATATTTGGTTCAACTCAGCAATCTTTAACCGACTCTTTTGCAAGTCTAATGAAATCTGAGTTTGAAATGAGTATGATGGGTGAGTTAACCTTTTTCCTTAGTTTTCAAATTTCTCAAAAACTAGAAGGAACCTATATATCTCAATATAAGTTTATTAAAGATCTTCTCAAAAAGTATGGTTATGACAAAACTAAGAGTATACGTACTCCCATTGGTACATCAAACTCTCTAGATCTTGATGAAGCTGGGAAACCAGTAGATCAAACATCTTTTAGAGGTAAGATAGGGAATCTACTTTACTTAATATCTAGTCGACCAGACTTAATGTTTTCAGTATGCTTATGTGCAAGAACTCAATCCAATCCTAAGGAATCTCACTTAAAGGCAGTAAAAAGAATTTTTCTCTACCTTAAGGGAACGATGGATCTAGGATTATTTTATACCTCTGGAAATGATTTTGTTCTAAAAATATTTTCTCATGCTGACTTTGGTGGATGTAGAATGGATAGAAAAAGTACATTCGGAACTTGTCATTTCTTAGGAGATTCGTTAGTTTCTTGGTCTTTCAAGAAGCAACATTCTGTAGCACTTTCCACTGCTGAAGCTGAATATGTAGCAGCTGGAAGTTGTGCACATGTGTTGTGGATGCTACACACACTCACAGATTATGGCATGAGTTTTACTAAAACTCAAATTATGTGTGATAAAACAAGTTACATTGCCTTAAGTAAGAACCCTGCACATCACTCTCGTGCAAAACACATATATTTTAGGCATCACTTTCTTAGGGATCACACACTTAAAGGAGATATCATTATTTATTTTATCAGAATGCAAGATCAACTTGCTTATATTTTCACGAAATCTTTGCCTTCTGATAGATTTGAATACATTAAATAGATGTTGGGAATGATAACTTTAAGGTAATCCTTCTAAATTTTCTTTCTGTTGAAAAAGTCTCCTCAGAGTAATAATCTCCTTTTCATAGGGGGAGTACATTTGATTGTTAGAGTAACTATTTTTTTTCAAAAGTAAGTTTTTCAATATTTTCGGAACTAATATTTTTAGAATGAAAAATTTCCTGAACCAAAATTTTTCAGAACTGATATTTTTGTTTAGAAAACTTCTAGAATGAATTTTTTTTTCCCCAAAATGGAATTTTCGTACTGAGATATTCGTACTACAATTTTCGTACTCAATCTTTCGTACTATGACTTTCATACTGAGTTTTCTTTCGTAGTGTGTTTTGTGATCTATGAATTTGTATAATAATGTTTTTCCTAAAAAATATTATCCATTATGAATAATCTTCCTAAGACAATCTGAAAGGTATGATTTCCTTACCCATGTTTTTGTAATCATATTTTACTTGCTGATATTTTCTTATTTTTTGTTCTCGGTTTATAGTTACCTTAAATACTTGTTTTAATAAAAACCTCAAAAGACCAGATTCAAGTTTTCCTTTGAATTGGATTTCAACCATAAGATCTGATCTTAGCTTGTAACAGCCGTTCGATCAACCGAGGAAGTTGAACCATCGTCTTGTTGCCTATATAAAGGGGACCAAAATGGTTTTCCCACATCGGTTTTCAAGCTCTCGTATCCCGAAACTCTGCCTCTCTGTTTTAAGGCCATTCCGAACTTCAGTTTTCTCCCTTCCGAACTTTTCATAAGTCTTCAGATACGAATGTCTGTGGAAGCAGCTTCTCAAGACATGTCTTACTCTAAGCCGATCGCCAAGTGGTTAATATATAGAGAAAGGTTGGTTCATCATGATTTCTTTAACAAGTATGATTCCCTTATATCCAAGAATATAAAAATGAACGGATGGGCAGATGTTGCTGTGTCTAAGCCTGGGAATCAAGATGAAGTATTTTCTGATTTACTTATTGAATTCTATGAGACAGTTTCCTTCTATAAGGATGATGGCAGGGGAAAATTATCATTTAAGTCTTATGGAAATACATACAAGCTTTCTTATGCCAAGGCATCCAGCTTGGTTGGACTGAACAATGAAGGAGAAGCTGAGTTTATTTCTCATGTCTTGCCGGATTCAAAGGGACGCTTCGACAAGAAAAAGGCTTTGGAAACTCTCAGACTGCCAGATGATAAGGCTCCAAAGATTTCTTCATTGTCTACAAATTTCTAGATTCTAGAGTTGTGGGTACAAGGTCATATCGTACCGAGAAAAGGTGAGAAAGATAGCTTGAAGAAGAGCGAGATATACATCCTTGATTTTATGATAAATCTGAGGAAGTTTAATCTGATGAAACACATTCTTATTACCCTTGAGAATGTTAAGAAAGGAAATTTGAGAGCTCATACCCTAATGTATCCAGAAATCCTCTCTAAATTGATAGTCCAGTGCCTTGAGTCTTTCAAGGAGGCTTGCAAGTCTAAGCCAAGAGTTTGTAAGATTATGTTGGTGAGTGATGGTACTCTCAAAAGGATGGATGTAGCTTTCGACCAGAAGACTGGTCAGTTTGTTGATTTACCTACTCAAGAAGAAGCGGCTCCGAATGTTGCTAAACCTGGATCATCTAAACCAATGAAGAAGAGAAAGTTGAAGGAAGTTGTAGCTGAAGCAGAAGATCCCAAAACTAAAGAAGTTCATTCGGCACCTCCAAAATCGAAAAAGATAAAAGCCTACCCAGATGAGGTTGTTGCTAAGTGGAGGGAGATCAAAGAGAAGAGAGTGCAAGGGGAGCCTCAGTTTGGCTTGGATCCGACGGAGGCTAAGTCCTTGAAGGAAAAAATAGCAGATGAGTTAGAAAAGCAAGAAAAAGAAATGAATCCCAAGAAGAAGATGTCAGAAGCTGAGGTAGTTCAAGCTTTGTTGAAGTTTCATCAGATGGTTTCAGCGAACATTCCCATTCCGAGATCTTTCTCCTTGGAATCTCTACCTGAGACTCCAGGAAGAAACCATGACATTTCGGAAGAGTTTATAGCTGAACATACAGAGTAGATTGAGCAAGAAGAGGAGGAAGAAGTATCTACTGAAAGTAGTGGTGAGACAGGAGATTTTTCAAAACAAGTAGATGAATATAAGGGCACACCCTCGGAACATTTGTCACTCCATACATCAGAAGCTGAATCATCTAAGTTAGTCAATCCAGTGATGGATGAGGAGAAAGGTGAAGAAGAAGTAGCTTATCAGGCAGTGGAAGAACAACTTCTACATGATATTGCTCAAATGTAGAATGAATAGGACGGTGCTCAGAAAGTTGCTGATGAGGAAGACAATGTTGTTCAAGTTTCTGTTAGTGAACAGAAGACTCCAGAATAGAAAACCATTCCAAAAAATAACAATGGAAAGCAAACTGTTGTTGATACCCCGAGTTCAGTAGTTAAAATGAAAAGGGAAGTTGCTAGTTCTTCGAAGAGAAATTTTGAGCTTATTGAGGAAGAAAATTCACCAAGAAAAATTTCAGATTCAGAGTCATCCTCGTTGGGGCATAACATTGTTGTCCAGTCCTTGAGGAAGTTGGTGGGTTCCATTCAGACCATCTTAACCATAGATTCAAGATTCCAGATGCTTCAACATATTTTGAATCAGAAATCAGACTATGTATCCATGGTTATTGATAAGTGTGTTGAGATAGAAGCTGAATTCAAATCTTTTCTTGTTGGATATGAAGCTCATAAAAGATCTTGGAAGAACATAACAAGTTGGTTGAAGAAGACAGTCAATGAGATGAGAATTTTTGATGAATTTCAAGATATTGTTAAGGATGAATTTGAAACAGAAGACAAGAAGCTAAATGAACTTTCTTCATCCTTTGAAGAGAAATTGACAGATGAGAAGAATTTCGGGAATCAAGAAGTCAGAGATCTGAATGGAATGCTGAACTCTGTTTCACAAAACTGGAAGTATGAAAGGGATCATCGGATTTAGTTTCAAGAGAAAATGATTAACCAAGAAAAAATCTTGAAGGATCATAATGAAAAGCATCAAGCTCAGCATGAAAAACTTAAATCCCAGGAAGAAAAGATTGAAGCACAAAATGCAAGAATTGTTGTGTTAGAGAAGCAAGCTGAAGAAGATCATAAAGACCTAAAGAAGATCAAGACTATTCTTAAGGGTCTCATGGCGAAGTAAAAAGAACCAAAATAGACAGATCCGATCTTTTGTTGTATCTTAACTTCTTTGTTGTTGAACTTTCAATCTTAATGAAAATAGTTCTTGCAAGTTTCTTTTGTTGTTGGTATTTTTTTCAGGTACTTTACTATATTTTCTATTTCCTCGAATTCTTTTTGAAAATCACAAAGGGGAAAAGGAGAAGATTTATAAAGAAAAAGAACTCTAACAAAAGGGAATAATGAAAAAGAACCCTAACAAAGAGTTTATCTAAGGGGGGGTATTCACTAAATAAGACTTTCTTATTCTTAAGGAAATATCATTCCGAAAAACTAGAATAAGATCCTTAGAGTCTCAAAGCCAAAGGGGGAGTTATTCGTATTCATAAAATTCTATATGAAAAGGGAGATAAGCCTTAATTTTTTTCTTAGACTTTATTTTTCATAAGGATGTTTGTGCTTTCCAAAAAGGGGGAGATTTTTGAGTCAATAAGGTTTTCCTTATGAATTTTCCATTCCTTCTTGTTTTGAAATTCACAAACACCTTATCTTTCAGAAAATCGCTTTTATAAGAAAGTTGCTTTTGTAAGGAAAATCACTTTTGTAAGAAAAACTATCCTTATCATTTTTTTCATCCATATTTTTCTTACGAACAAAATTCGGATTTATTTCTAGATTCTTGGAATTGTGTAAAACTCTGATTTGATGAATTCTGTTTTAGGCTCCGAATTCTAGATAAGAACTGTAATGATGTTCCATTCTGAATTCTGGATATGAACTTTGATAAAGTTCTACTCTGAATGCTGAAAACGAATTATCATTACGAATTCTAATGACAAATTCTCATTACGAATTCTGATGAAAAATTCTCATTATGAATTCTGATGACTAATTCTTGTTATGAATTCTCATGATAAATTCTCATTGCGAATTCTATTGACAAATTCTCATTATGAATTCTAATAACAAATTCTCATTACGAATTCTGATGACGAATTCTCATTCCGAATTCTCATTCTGAATTCTCATTCCGAATTCACCTATTAAACAGAATCTGATTACCTTTGTTTTATAAACTCTGATCTTTCAATCCGAACTTTTGTGTTAATCATAAAATGATGACGTACTTTCTGTTACACTTGTTTTTTTATAAAACGATGTCGTCTATTCTGTTATAAACTAACCTTTGGTTAAGTGACACGTGTACAGGTCCCTCCGAATTTTATGTAAAATATGACCGTTGGGAAGGAGGCCGACCATGCCTATAAATAGGAGCTCATTTAAAAGATCTCAAGGTTGTTGACGAATGATGACTTCTTCGACATAGAACACACATGCTGTTGAAGTGATTTCTAGTGAGAGAGGCTCTTATTAATTCTCAAAGCTTCGTGCGACACCAAATGTTGGTGATTACATTTGAGGACTTGTGGGGATAGCAAGACAGAGGTGCCGACTACCTTAAAGCTCGAGGGCTTCCTTGCTGAGGAAGATAGAGGTTGCCAACTACCTTAAAGTTGAGGGCTTGCGGGGATAGCAAGACAGAGATTCTGATATTCTTATCGAGGACTTACACTAGTGTGGGTAAGACAGACTTTCTTGAAAGTATAAATCAAGGGACCTTTATCCAAGGTTGTTGGATACCCTTCTCTTTGGGTTAAAAGTTTTATATCTCATTTGTTTCCACTTTAGTTTGTATTATAAGGAAAGTATAACATTCATATACTTCCTTATTTGTACTCTGATTCATTTTGATTCTATACACTTTAAAGTTGAATAATATCTTGTAATCTTTAGTTATGTTATACTTTCCAGAACCATATTTCCGGAATCTACTTTCGTAATCTCTTTCCAGTTTTAAAGCATGTACATAGAACTTGAAGTTTATAACTTCATTCATTATTCCAATTCATCAATTGGTATTAGAAGGGTTGTGAATTTACTTAGTTTATCTTTGTTAAACTTATCTCTTTCCTTTGCTTAAGGATAACATAGTTATTCATAACTAACATTAAAGGGTTAAAAGGAATTTTTAAAGTATAAAATTCACCCCCTCTTGTATATTGAGCATCTACATCAATATTTCGATCCTACAATTTGGTTTCTTCCTATTGATTTTGAACATTCACTGGGATTGTTCAATTTTAACATGAAAATTCCCAATAAGATATATATTAAAATTATTTTATGTGATGAACCGGTGAGATTGAAGTTTACTTAAGTGAGAATTCAACAATTAGTTTTATATTAAAATCTTCTCACTAGTGTACAAGCTCAAGTGAAGGATAAGACAGCCATGGGAAACCAAGTTTATTTCCTTATATATTTTGGAGTTCTTTTATACACCTCATTGTATTTCATATAAATCTTTATATATATAATATCATTTTAGAACCTACAAATAAAATATTTTAATTACATTATTTTATAACCTAAAGGAAATGTGTTTGATCTCATTTGGGTGGTAGCAACTCTTTCCAAAAAAAACCAGTTGGTAAGGTTCTATTCCATTGTGAGTTTCAAAAGCATTATAGTAAACCCAAAATGTTTCTTAGACTATGAGTATACTTCATTTATATTGGGTTTATCCTTTTTTAAAAACTTTTTTTACTTCTCTATTATAACCATTTACTTACCCAATTATATATTGGTGATAAGCTATGGCAACATGAGTCATAACACCATTCTAGTGAAACATATTTTTAGTGTGAAATAATGGAAATGAGAATCATAGTCCTAAATAAAGATCAAAGGAAAAAAACCTAATAAATTTTGATTTTTTGAAAAATTAAAGGAAAACAATAGAATTACCACTCCTTAAAGATCATGATATTACCCATTTTAGAATCATAATACACTATAAGAAGAATATAAAATTTCCTACAATTTTATAAAATAACCGTATAAATTCAATTTCTTAGACATAAAATATTTCATTGAATAATAAGGGTTTTTGTTCGATTTTAATTAATATTGAATTTTTTTACAGATTTGATAGTGATAAAAAGATCCATAATAATCATGGGCATATTTAAATAAGGTTATCCAAAAGTGCCCATAATCAAGAACATTTCATGTAGCATATTGGGGACTATAGTAGACCCTAAATGAAAGTGTGTTATGGAACCTAACAATGGATATAAATCATTACCAGTTAACTTTTTTATTAAAAAATGTGTTCCAAACATAAGGGTTGTCAAAAATATACCAAGGGTATTCATGTTTTAGACACTCATATTGTTTTAAGGGAAATTATTAGAAGGAAAAGATATTATAAATAGTTTAAATTATCTATATACCATGGAATAAAATCGTTTACTTTGTATATTTTATTGTATATAAACAATTTTTTTATGGGAATTTAAGAGAATGAGTTAATGTCCAAGGATTGATGGATCCTATCAATATCATAGTCACAACATTCTCTCAACCGTTCTTATCACTAATTTATATATTAAATTCATGTTAGAGGATTCTATAAAGGCTTAAGATTGGTTTAGATTTTAGCTTCTTTAGAAGATACCAAAGGGTTTCATGGTCATAACAAACAATCACTCTAGACCCTAAAAGATATGAATTGAATTTATTAAAGGTAAACAAAATTGTATCAAAATGTTGTTTATTTATGGTATATTATTTCTATGAAGGGTTAACTATGCATGAGGAATATATGATAACATATGGAACTCGATTGATACATTACAATAATTCTTTCCAACTACATAGTTATACGCACCACACATCATCTCAAATGGAAAATCCCATCTAGGTGGTTGAATTACTAGAGGTGATGTGATAATGCTCTTTAATTTGTAAAATCAACCAAAATATTTTTATCAAACACGAGTGAATTGTATTTTCAGAATAATTAGAATATTATAAGTTCAATCATAGAAATTCAAAGTCTTATCAATAATAAAATCATGTGTGAACTATGAAATATCACACATTTCATGAATTTATACGTATTTTATGTTGATAAATAACATGTATTCTTTATTTATTAACTTGGATACAATCTATTGAAATTAAATTTCCATGTATTATACCTTTCTATACCATGAAGTAAAATTTCTCATAATTTCATACAAGATTATTTTTAATACAATATTAAATAAAATAACTAATACTACTAACAAAATCAAAAAATAAAGATATAATTTAGTAAAATAATCCATTAATACATCCGTGAAATTTTCTAGATAACTAAAAAATACTAACCCTTAACCATTGGAATTTACAATAGAATTGTATAATAAAAATATAATCCTCTTATATGAAATTGTGTAAATGGGGTAAGTGAAGTTTGTATTTCCTTATAATTTGAGGATATATAGATATAAATATATCTATAATACCCAGATATGAAATAGTAATGAGACTTCTTTTAAATCCTCTCTTTCATCTGGTCAATGAATTGTAAAATGAAATTGTTCTTCATAGTGTTCTTGTTTGTTTGGTTATATTCTATACAATCACATCAAATATTCTACACATAGGTTGGTGCCAATTCATTATTTTAATTCTTTATTATTGATAGACCAATATTTATATGATGTAACCAAACAATACTAGACTATTAGCCATCATATTAGGAATAAATTATTCTAGTAGTCAAAATTTGATTACCACATTTTTAACAACATAAATAAGGTTTTGGTTTAGTTAATGTTATGCATGACTTTTTAGTTTAGAATCATCGTTTTATAATATATAATATTGAAAAATTAATTTAATAATAGTTGGAATGATATCCTGTTTTAATACAAATTATTTTTTACTCCTTCAAAAGGTAAATTCATCAATATTAATACTAAAGAGGGATTGAATTTGTAATAATTGACGTAAATGTGTTTCTATTATTGATATATGAATATTATAAATTTTAATGTAGTGGTATATGTTCCAATTCAAGGGGATTTTGGTTTTACTAAAATTAATGAGATAGAAATAATTCCATGATCTTATCTAAATTATAAATAGTAACATCGTAAAATAAGGAATAATCTTTGATAATATAAGACGAATCATTGATGGTAATTGAGTCCTTAGTTCATAAGAAATACTCAATTAATAAATATGCATGTATATTTATAAAATAGTACAATATACTAAATAAGATATAACATAAATCCAATTTAATTATAATAATCTTTGGACAATCAATTTTCTGACTGATGGAAATCATAAAATTGTTATTTAATCATTATCCTGTATATTATTCATGGTTTTATTGTATCCTCCATTGGATCAAAGTATGGACTACAGGTTTTTGAAAGTTTTTTTTCTTTTTCAAATAAATTACAATTCCCATTATGACTATCATTAAGGGAGCATTACAAAAGATGTAACTCTTAGTGAGATTCATGTATATGATGAATTTGTGAACCAAATGTATCAAATCATGAATTATGAGACATTATACTATGCAAAAATCTCCTAAGTAGAATTCTTGGGGGACCTATATTATGCCATTTTCATGGAATGTGTGGTATAAGTTTTACATCTTGGTTAAAGCATTCTAAAAATAGAAATATCTCTTGCATTACCTCCTTTGTTCCCAAGTAACTAACATTCCTTGGAGGATATAATGATTCTTTTCATATGATGAGAGATTGAGGAAAACCCCTTGGATAATAATAGAGATGGAAGGATGTTTTTTTAAAATCTTGTGACCTTTATTAACAACATATAATTAATAATAATATGTAGAAGAGTAATCATTAATGTATTGATTGAAAGGTTTTCAATGTTATTACTTCATACTAGATAATACATGATTTAAATTTATCATGTTCATGAAGATATTGGGTGTTTTAGTTTCAAAATAACTTTTATTGTAATGAATAAATGTTTTCCATACCATAAAAAATCTTATAGTGTTATCAGATCCACCATGAAATTTGATTCATTGAAATCACTTCTTTAAAATTAAGCAAAATAGAAAACTAGAGCACTATGTTTTTTCACCGCCATGAAAAAGATGATAAATATAAATACCATGGAAGGGTATCTCATGATGAAAAACACAATAAGTATTATCCCATGAAATGGAGAATGTTTTTTTAGAGCGTGAAATTAAATATTTTCTCATGTAAATGGGAAGGAAAAATTTACCCAGTTGTAAGGGGGTCATGGTTCATTGGAAATGAAAAGGTTGTGTACTATGGTGGGTGAGACATAGTTAAAAAAATATTCCATTTTACAAAAAAACCATGGCGATATCTATTCCACATGACCATAGTGAGCTCTATGGTGTGAAAAAAGACATTATGTATTGAAAAAAATTAAATATATTTTTAAACAATTTTCAATTATGTGTTGGAGTTTTTTATTTATAAATTGATTATAAATAATGATAAAGGGTATTTTCAAATAGTTATAAATTTAAAACATTATTATAAATTATTTAATTATAAAAAAGTGTATAATTAATTAATAAAGGTGTAAGAGACATTAATTTATTAATATTATTTAAATTTCAAATCTTATTATTCAAAATACATTTTATATAGTCATATGTCATGACTAGTGAATTATAAAAAAATGATTATTTATAAATGATGAGTAAAATTTTATAAAGTGTTTATAAATTTTAAAATAAGGCATAAAATAAAAAAATATTTAGAAATTTTACAAAATGTTTATAAATATTAATTTGAAATGATCAGATAAATATGCATTATTTAAAATACTATTTAAATCTCATCAAATTGTTTTGATTATTTATTATATCAAAGTTTTAAATAAATGATTAAATATGTAATATTTAGATTATTTAAAATATTTAAATAAAGAAAAAGTAATTATAAAATTTTTTATAATTCATAAATTAACTTATATTAGAAATGATATCTCGTAAAATACATAATGTGAAGAGTTGATATTATGATTCGAATGAAAAGAGTTTCAATTAAATATTATGGAATGTCCATGAAGATCAAATATTAGTTATAAAATATTAATAATTATCAATTATATCTGAATAACCTATTAATGGTTGTCTCCTATTTTAATATTTCAAATTCCCTATTATTTAAAATTTTTTCCCCAACAATGTTCACAGTTATAAATATTTTATATTATTATTATTTTATTAAATTAATTAAAAACTGTTAAATTTCTTCTTATGGAATTGTTACTCCTTGTGTTACATGTTAGGAGAATCAATATAAGATTAACATTTTTCTATATTAACCAACATTTTTTATTTTCATTAATATCATGGATTTAGTCATTCATCTTAGTTTTCTTATATTAGGTATTTTAATTATTATGAATTGAATTCCCTCTTTAATAAAGACACTCCATGTAGAGGTACTTCGGATTGAACAACCATCCAATATAATGGCATATGCCTTATTCTATATAAGTGAGTGGTTGTATATCTATCTTATTGGGATTAGTAATGTGAGGATTATAAATCTAATGTAATTATAAACCTCTATATGAAGTGTCTATTTAAAATATCCATATGATACATTTGGATGTGTATAAATATGTTGGGATCAAATTTTTTGGTCATTAACACAAACACGTGGGTCATGTATAGGGTGACACATCAATATTGATTAAACATAATGATTTGGTAGGGGTAATATAATTTTAGAACTAAATCATTATATCCATACATACACATTGAAATAAATATGTGATAATATAGTTAGATTAAATCTCATCAAAATAATAAGTGTTAAATTACTTTATATAGGAACATTTCTAGGCCTCAATCATCCATCTAAGGTGTTTTATACCTAATCCGGGATCCCATGGTTTATTTTTTATATGGAATGTAAGTAAAGGATAACCTAGTATCACATAACGGGAGGTTTCATACAGAAATTAGGTTACCCTATACTGTATTTTTTAATGCAATATAGGAATTTTATTTGGATTACACTTATCTTCAATCCCCAATCAGTTTGGATTCTATAAAAATATAAGTGTATTTATCCATTATATTGGTCGGATAAAGAGTTGTCTCCTTATAAATAAAAGATTAATATATGATGTGATTAGGATGATTCCATGCCTAAATAACTAACTCCGCATATGATTTCTCTTTGAAAACACATTTCTTAGAGAAATGTGGATTGTATCCCACTAATGGGTATGATGAATTCAAAAGGGGCTGTCATTTTAGAGGGATCCCATTTAAAAACATCCAAAATGAAATGGTAAAAAAACATGATACCCATCTTATAAAATCGAATATTTTAGACAAATAACATCATCATCATCAAACTAAAAGTTGATATTAATCAATAAAATGATAGACGTAATATAAGAAATCCTTAAGACTATAAAATTATGACAAAATCTTAACATGATATTCTATGTGTTAGAGAAATATCATCCTAATAACTAAGTGTCAAATTTTTATAATAGTTGAATATATATTCTTATAAATCATAAGACAATTCACTTTGGGTTTTAAAGGAATTAGAGGATGAATGACCAAATAAATTCCAGTCTTAACTAATATATTAATTTTATTGTATATATCAATGATATTTAATAAGGGTGAATTTGATGATGACAAGAAGAGGATAATTATTTCCCATATGAAATGTTCAATCTATATAATTCAACCAATTTCTATATATTGAAATGTTATATAATGATGAATGAATTTTAAAAAACATTTCCTTATATTACAAATTTTTGAGAATTGATTAACTGGGCATATGTTGTTTGATTTATGGTGTTTTATAGATAGTACAAGTGGGTAAGAGTTTAATCCATAATAAAAAAATTTAGTTGGAATGTTAAACAAAGTATTTTCTAGTATAAAATTTGTGCCGATAAACCATAAATAAGAAATCAAGAAGGAGTTCCATAAAATGTGATTGTTTGGGACATGTGAGAGAGTTTCTAAAACTCTATGAAATATCCATGTCATGTATAGGTGTTATGGAATTTGATTATTCTATTTTAAAGGGTTTTTATTATTTGATTTATATTCTAAAAATTATGTAAATATATTTTGTTAAAAAATATGCGAAAATTTGATAGATATATAATATTCATTAAATTGATGAAACAAAGGGTTTCTATATCATATATTTATATTTAAATGAATATATCATGCTCATATAGATTTCATAAGGGTGTGTGTCTTTGTCTCATTTATCTTATATGATAGGAGGTGTGGTTTTTTAATATTTTTTTTATGATGGAAATGAGATAAATAATTCTATAAAAATGGTTTATGATTTTTATGACACTATAACTTATTTTGAAAAGTGGATAATAATAATTTTGTTTTACTTAGGATGAAGGGTTAATCGAAATGTTTATTAAAATGTGAGGAAATTTGTACCTATCAACCATTAGTGATGCTTTTAAAGCCTTATTTTCAAGATTATAATGATTCAAAACACATATAATACCATATATGAAATGAAGACTATATTTTAATTATTATATGCATTCCTACTAAAAGGAAATAATCATTATTTTAAAAAAAAGAAGTTATTAGTGATTCTTAGCGAAGACATTCTATGAATAATTTAATTTCAATGAAGCTAGTGGGAGTATGTTTATACTTATATAATATAATATTAAATAATATATTTTAATTGTCTATATATAAAGTGATTGGGAATTAATATCCTAAATATATTATGGTATGTGACGAAAAGAAAAAATTTAGGTAGTTACAAATAAATTCTTTAGATAGTGAACATATAAAATTTATAAAATATTATACCAACCTACTTAAAAAGTGAATTTTACATAACATATAAGATATTTATAGGGTATTTGGTAAAATAGAAATGTAAATAGTTACATTTAGTTAACTTACTAATGTAAATGTCACTTCACTGATAATATGATTAAGATGTTATAGTGAATGGTAATGTAAATAGTTAAATCATTATTCAAGGATTAAATTTGATGGAATTAGTTCCAATTATAGTGAATATGAACATAAAATAAATTATATCTATATAATTTTAGTTCACATCATAACATATGATGTTCTGGTGAAAAATAGTTTGAATATGTTTAAGGAGTTGAATAGTGGTAATATTTTTTTTAGAAGGGAATTCCCCAGTGTGGCCTTTTCGAACCCTCTACACAGAGAAACCCCCCTCCCCCATGAAGGGGTAGTACCCAAAGGCAGCTCCCCAGCCGGGGAAGGAGACATTGCTAGCCAAGATGGTAGAGAGACCCAGAGGGTAACGTCTCGACAGTGATGGTTTGTTATAGCGATCCATCAGCAATTTGGGCCGCGCCTCGTTTTTCCTACCCAGATGAGTCCAGGTAACTCAACAAGGTGGGTGGATCCTTGGGGAGAGGTTCTTACCAAAAGCGGCCTCCCAGGAATCGAACCCTAAAGCTCCCAATGAACAACCTGTTTTGGCAACTCACCTTCACCACCGCACCACCACTGAAGTGGTATTGAATAGTGGTAATATAATTCCTAAAATATCCCCAGAATTCAATCTCACTTACTTCATATATTTTACAAACTAAAAATGATTAGTGGAATAGTTTTGTTAGGTTATCATGTGGTTATATATAGATGTGGATGTAATTACATGAAGATGTAATATGTTAACATAATCGCTAAAAATGTACCTAATATAAGGTGGATTAGGTATTTCATCATATATGATAAGATAAATAGAATTGTATGTATGGTTTTTTTATGTATTAACATAATAATTTAAGAATATAAAATTATATCATTTAAAATGAAATCTTATTTTTATCATTAATTCTTGTTGGATTCACAAATATATATATACACACATTTTTAGAATTAAAATAGAAAAATTACCTCTCCAATAAAAACATTAAGTTATATGAAACTGATTTTAATCCTATAATATTAATATTATGATGAAATGTTAGGATATATTTATTAGGATTCATTTATAGGGATACAGAATTTGATCATGATACACAAAAGAGGAATTTTAGAGGACATGATGGGCAACTAAAAATATCACATTGTGTTTTATACAATATCTATTTGGTATAATAGGGGTGCATGGATTATAATTTTGTATGTACACGTACTTTTAGAGAGATACCTAGAATTAAAACCTTCATAATTTGATAAATTTATTATGAATTTAAAAAATTAAATTCGGCTTAAAAAGGTATGGTTGGGTATGTTACTGATCATATAATTGGTAAGATTACAAATAAGATATAATTTTTCCTCTCATATGAATAGTACAACATCTTAAACCTTAATTGAGGTATACATTGGAGTGTGTCTTACCACAGATATTATATATGATGTGATTATCTACTCAGATTAGTAACAAGAGATGTGATCATCTATGATGATGATGAACATTAGATGTATTCATTGAACAGGTCAGCATATACTAATAGAATAAAGTATGTATGCATTAAATAGAAGAGATTAACATAATATATGTCTCATAGAAACTCGATGTCTTTTAAAAGGGGAAAATATTTGAATTTACAGTAGTATTTAATGTAACCGATAGATACAATATAGAGATTCATGTTGTGGATGGAATATCATACTATTTTATAGCTTTAATATCAAGGATTCTTTTTTATAATCCTATATAGGATGAAATTTATGAATATGTCAATTCAGATTTTTTTATCAATACTATAATGCTACATGGGGCCACACTTTTTGTTTTATTAGATAAAGATTGAGTTTTTACTTAGAGAGATAAAATAAAAGTTTTTTAATGTTAATAAAAAAATTTGGTGGATGGGTATTCACAAATTATAATATATGATGTAATACATAGATATGTTAAATTTTGATTTTCACATTTTCAAATGATTCACGTTGGGAATACATTTTAATAAAATCAAAAAATTGTAAAATTTTATTTGATATTAAGGGTTCATATAATTCTTGGGTGTATCATTTCATCCTATGCATTGATATAAGGGTTATAGACTTTCTTGAGATGTTCTCGTTAACATGAAATTCTAATTTACATGAAGATTATTGTTAAAGTATAGTAACTGAATATGTATCATGTAAAGAAATTAATGATAAAATTGAAAAGTGTATTAAATCATGCATTATTATTATTGACTTATGACTCAAAAAGAAATTTAATCATCCTATGTCCCCCTATAAAATTCCATTAACAAAAAATGTGTTGTACGAGCTCCACATGTTGGTTGATACTATATATAAAATTTATTCTCTCTTCTCTTGTCTCCTTGTATCTCAGACACTAGCATTCTATAGTGTATGGAAGGATCCCTCTTGTAGAATTAGATATTTTGGAACAAACAGTAAATACATCTAGAGGTGATAGGATTTCATCTACTAAACTTTTCATATTTGTGTATGATATACAAGTATATTTTGGGTGTTTTGGATTCAAAATACATTCTATGATAATGAAAAATTGTTGTTCATCCCCATATAAACCTCAAAAATACCCAACATGAATGATTACATATCATGTGTATAAATGAAGACAACACATATATTCTTGAGGGAAATAAGAGAAGTTTTTGTGGGAGTATGAATTATATTAATTAAATAAAAAAAGCAAGGGAAATTTTTATATAATTGGTTATTCAGGGAATATATGAAGTTGAAGAGGATAATTTCTCGACCCAAATCAATATATATTTCTCCATTATATTAATTATTTATGGTTCAGGTGGTCTTTATGAATGGTCATCCAAATATAGTTGAGAAATTTCATTACATCTAAACATCTTCTATTTCAAGAATATGATTATTTACCTAAAATATAAAATCTCCACCCTTATAAATACAACAAATTGTACATTAAAAATACGTGTGATACTCCAATGTTTTAGTTTAAATGATATTCCATTTGGTTTAATATCATCTTCTAGAATTGAAATTAAAATAAATCAATACATCACATTTATTGAGGAACCAAATAAAAGCATGTAATCAAAAAATAAATAATCCCTAATGGTATATAGAATTGTGAATGTTTGAGAATCCTTAATTTTCGTAGGAATTGATGAACATATAAATGCTAAAACAGTTCTTCCCAAATCACCCATTCATATCGGTGATGTCACTACTGATTATTAAATAACTCTTTCAAAAAAGGTATATAATGTATTTTTTGCAAGTATCAATCTGGGGGACATTAACCTGCAACTTTTAAAATGCTTACATGATTTCCTACTCTATATCAATTTTATTTAATTTAAATTTTTGTATGCACATTTGGGAAAATTTAATAGGAACGTTTGGGCTATATGGCTCATCAAATGAATCATTATTTGATTTAGTGACACATTACTCTATGCCATGAATCTCTATATTTAGATTTTAAGGGATGGTTGGAATAGTGGTTTCGTTAGGAATGAATGATTCTAATGGAAGGGTATTAGGAATTTTAAATTTTTTACAACTTTATAGGGTAATAGAAGTAACATATCTCTTATCCATTGGGTAGGTTATTGGATACAAATAAAATATTCCAAACCGTTGACATTGGATTTCACCCACTAAGTTTACAAGCTATCTTAATTGATGTTTTCGGTATTTTATAGAAGATTATTTTGTTTAATGGAATTATATATTATTTTAAATCACTTTTTTCATTAGGTTTTTTAAGAGAGACAAGAGTATTATAGGTTTTTTTTTGAAAGGCCATTTGGGTGGTTGAGGATTTTGTGTGGTGGTGGATGATGACTCCCCCACCTCTTGTGGAGATGCACATATTGAGGTTTTTTACCTATAGGATCTGTCATATTTTCATCTAGTGATATACTGATTGTATGGTTTATTATTATTCGGTTGGTTGTATTTTTATTCCATTAAGGTCACATCATAATTCTCAAACGGTTCTCTCAATTGAGTGAATTGGCTAGAATATTGGTTGTTGGTGGCATAGATTTCATAATGAACTAGAAGAGGAGGTTGAAATTTATCATTTCATATTGAGAGTTGTTAGAGAAGGTAATTTGAATATATAAACATCATTCCCACCATCTTCTCAAAATAAAAACATTATAACTCATGAACTCCTCTCACAGGGACACTAGAATTAAAAATAAAATGTGAGTGTACTAAAATATGTTTATAAAGATTATACTCACCACAAGTAGATTATTTTCCACCAGGGTATGTCCATAAAATTATTCTATCATACTATGATCCATGTATTTTGATACTTTATAATATATTCCTATTAATAGTTGATTTTTTATTTGAGGGTGGGGTTGTGCCGTACAAAATATATTAAAGTGTTCTCTATATTAATGTAATCTTTTCAAGTATTACTATATTATTCCAAAAATAAATTTTTTTATTGTTTTATTTTTTGGGAATATAAAATATTTTACAAAAAATAATCTTTATTCTTTCCCAACATGTAATTGGTTTTTTAATGTAATTAAACTAATCATCTATAGTGTCATTTAAATAAAATGGAAATTCCCTTAATTTAAAAAGTCCCTCCACCATACTCGAAAGTTATAATGTCGAGAATAAAATAGGAAATTAGATTAAAATATTGTATGGGTCCTCTACCATATGTGAATGGAATTTAGGTATCAAATGAATTAAAATAGTTTTTAGTTCTATATTTGGTACTTCATAAAAGTGGGATTTAGGTTTGTTTGTACTCTACATCAAGTGATGAAAATACCACTAAATTATTATTACATTCTATAGTGTTATAAAAATTAATTCATGGTTAAATTTTAGATCTGAATGAGTTTCGATGATTCCATATATTTTTCATGGCCTACTTCAATTGTTTTATTTGGGTATTTTGATGTCATTGACATAGAAGCCATTATGGTTTAGTTTTGGATAGTGGTTGTTACATCGGTCTAGAACACATCGTTCAAAATACAAAAAAGTGTTAAATTCAAAACGTAACATGATATAGAAAAATATTAAATTTAAAATGAATATATAAATACATACAAAATACACAATATCCTAAAAACCCTACACTCAAAACTTGTTTCTATCCTAGAAAATGTCAAAACTTTGATCACATTATCATGAACCATCAAAATAGTGTTGTTTGAAAATATAATATATATTATAATGAAGGTAATATCATAGAAGAAATTGATGTTTTACATTATGAATTTTAAATATGTATTATAAAAAGGAGAAATAATATGGGTTTTAAGAATAGTTTAATTTACCATGAAGAAAGAGTACGACATAATTATTTTATTAAAATCAATTAGGTTTTCAGATATGTAAGATAAAATGATAATTTCATGTTTAATATACTTAACATAAATTTTGGGGTTTTTCATTGTATATTTAGTTTAATAAAATTCTTTTCTTTAGTGTAACCAGGGTCCTGATTCTCTTATTTTTCATATTTAGAATGGTGCACCTACAGCCAAACAATGAAGCCAAAATCACATTTCTGTTGTTTAGATCTTATAAATAGAATGATGGTTTCCAATGAAAATTGAGATCTCAAGAATAAGTGATAGAAAAAATGTCTCTTATATTATCTAATTTTAATAACATATGATTCCCATTTAAAATTCCGTTCCAATAAGTTGTGAAACAAAAATTTCTCCATTCAATAATACCTAAATAAATAACTCAAAGTATAAACATGTAAATATAAAAATAAATGAATGTATTCAAAACAAAAATTACACCAATCCAATAAGAAAATGATTTTCCGAACTCCCCCCCCCCCCCAAGTGTGTAGATCCCTCACAACGATGACCAACTATTTGTCCCACCATCAAGAGGATGAGATACCTTTTATGGATATATACCTTCATCCTTACTCTTATAATAATAATTTTAATGAACCAACCATTTCCAAATGGATACTGAACCCAATATGGATCACCATATGTTCTGATGTGCATTCAGAATCATTGAGGTCTAGCTACAAGAACCTATGTATCAACATAAAAAACCTTGTGGATGATTGAAAACTACTATAAAAGGTACCTATACCCATGATTTTGAATCATTGGTATATCCACCAAAACCGTTGGTATAGGCTATAACCACAGTTTTAGGAACCAAGTCATGTAACGAAATTGGTACAGACATATACCCATGGTTCCTGTACAAATTTTTGGTATAGGTCACATGTATTTTCTATACCTATGCTTTTAATAAAATCATGGGTCGAAATCTATAACCATTGTTTTTTAAACCACGAGAATATCTATTCCCAGAAGACAAACTATACCCACTATTTGTAGAATCGTGGGTATAGTTAACTGCCTGCATTTGGAAGCAGCACCACCAGGGCTACTTTTTTCGGCTCCCTAACCTGAAAATTATAAAAAAAAATAAACAATATACATTCATTTTAGTAAAAATTATCTACATTTATCATCAAACCAACAACTTTTAATAGTTTTTGAATCATATGAAATACCAAAACATACATATACATCCATAAAACAAATCAATATAAATCATTACATAACTGAATACGTATTCTAACTTCTAGGTCAATAATTGAGAGGATCAATATCACCCCCATAATCAACACCACATCCTCAATAAAATAATAATCATTGGAAGAAGAAAAAAATCCGCACCAACATCATCATCTGGAGAAACAACATCATCAACAGTACCATCTCCACTAACTTCAGTTCAATCGCCATTAAGACCCTCATTAACATCAGTAGAAGAATCATTTAAAGAAGGTATCATTGAAAAATATGAATCAATGGTAGTAGAATCCTCTTATGGATGTGATTGACTTATTAATAACATAGAATCTATGAACTATTTGGTGATCATCTTACTTCGTTCACTCTATTGTTTACTTCACTCACGCTCTTCTAAAGCTATATTGATTCTTCAGATGCATCTGCACTAGCAGTTTACTGTTCGAGGTTTGAGAGCCTCAAGAGGAGCATGATGAGTACTAATACCTAGATGAGTTAATGTTTTTCATTGGTTGACGTCATACACTTCCCTCCTTCTCATAACATAATACCTAACCCAAATGATCATTTGGCCCGAAGTTGTTTTCTTCTTTATCCTTTATGTCCTCTAGAGTAGTCCTATGAAAATATAAAATGGATATTTAATTCAGAATTTCGGGTAAATATTTTAAATATAATTAAAAACCCTAAATATTTTATTGTGTATGTTAATTTACTGAAATTCTATTTTTTTATTCCTACATGAGAAAAATAATTTATCTTGAGGTAGACGACATTTGATACCCAATATATTTTTCAACAAATTACATTGATTTGTATACACATATTAACAATGTAAATATTTTATAATCATGAATAATAAAGAATATAATAACTTTTAAAAAAATAAAAAAATTATAATTATCATGATAAACATTCATGAAAAATTCATATGTAAAATCTAATCATAAACACTTTATAATTTTAGATACTCATTATGAACATTCAATAGTGTTGAATATGAATGATTTATACTAAAATCATGATATTATCTCTATATTATTCAATATATGGAAAATTTTTTATTTGTCATATAGGATAATTATCCATTTGGAAAAATTGTCCAATTAGTCATTAGGAATAATGTCCAATTGGATTATAGGCCTAATGGCCAATTATCCTATAATCTAAATGGCCAATTGGCCAAATTTTCCAACTGGAGATTATGCTTATTGGTGATTTTTCCATTAGGCCTAATGTGATAATGTCAAATTGGCATGTATTCCAATTGGACAATTATAAAAAATACCCAATTTTCCTATTGGACATTAGGAATATATTACAATTTACCATTATTTCTATAGAAAAATTGGCTATTATAGCTAATTTTCAAATTTTTCATTAGGCCTAATGGTATAAATATTAATTTGAATATAGGTCGAATGGCCAATATCACTATAGGATGAATGGCCAATTAGCCCGTTAGGCCTATAGGCCTTTTTTTCATTAGGCCTATAGGCCAATTATTAATTATTCCGTTACACATTTAGGCTAAATGGACAATTCGCATATAGGCCAATTGGCCAATTGGCCTTTAGGTGAAATAGCCAATTACACTTTTAAGCTTATAGACTAATTGAAAATTAGGTATAATGGCATAATTTCTAATTGGAATATAGTCTTAAAGTCCAATTATAAAATTTTCCATTAGGAATATATTCCAATTGGTCATTATTCCATTTGGCATATATGGTAATTGTACATTATTCCTATAAGAAAATTATTCATTTGTCCGAATTGGAAAATTGGACAATTAGAAATTATGAATAATGCAATAATTCCCAATTAGTCTTATAGGACTAATGGAAATTTGAAAGAGGTATTGTTATCCATTATTAAGGGGATTAAAGAAAATAAAACATAAAATTCATCATGGAAAGGTAAATAAGTAAAAATATAAATTTAGACATTATTTTAATTTAGATTAATGTACCTGACACTTTTCATGAAACTATTTTAGTGCACACTAATGTTTGAGTATATTTTCTTGAATCTTTTCTATTTGTTTTTTCCCTTGATTATTACTAAAAAAAGTCCTATACAAGTAATAATAATTAAATTTTATATGAAAACCATTAATTATTGGAAATACCTTAAACTCCCCAGTCATCCAATGAGAAATAATTTTTTGATGTTGAGTTTTTGTATAGTCAGGGAATGTGGGTACACACTATAAATAAAAACCAACTCTTCTCTTCCAACCATTATACATCTCATGCTTGTATTATCACCATAACTCTCGAATATCCATTAACCTTTTAGTCTTAGAAGCTTCTCTATTGGGAATGTTATGTAAAATCTGCAATAAAAATGTTATTTTTTATAAATACAACAACAATATAGATAAAAATTTATAAAATTTTCTTACCCATATCTACTCCCATAAATTTTCCTTGATTCCATTACTGAGATGTATCCATGAGACTAGCTCCAACAGAATGATATCGTGGCACATGGTTAAATTGGCCCTGAAATTTCTACACTTCCTTAAATTTTTACCTGCCATCTAATTTTCTTCATTATAATCCACCATTGTCTATGTCAGGAGATTCCATGATTCTTGAATAAGACTAAAAACATGTCACATAGAAGAAGATACCACTGAATAAGAAAAGAGGTGGAAAGGGAATAATTAAGTCACAATATAATATAAAAAAATATGTGATATAATTTGACACAATTATAATAAAAAACCTAATATAGGATTCTCAATATACTTTGATGGGTCTTTGGGATGTCCATGATCAGTATCCTTTAAAGGAAGTGTTTGTTCACATACATTCCCTAGGTGGACTTCCTACACTGGATAGAAATCTGATGGAATAGAATCATTAAATGATGGATGGATGGTAAAAATTAGAGGTTGTATAGACATGGAATAATATTAGTGGTGGGATAGGGTGATACAACATCGGATAAGGATATTATAATGGTAGGTACATTTGTGGAGGTGGTTTAGAAATGTAATATGATGAAGAAGCTTAATGAGATTTTGGAGGCATCAATGGGATCATCCTTAGAGGCAACATAGAGATGCTATGTGAATAATTGGGTAGCTACGAAGATGATGGAAGCATGGATAAGGACATCACTAAAGACTCAAGTGGAGAATTGATAGTTGTGGTAAATGGGGTGTTTGATGGGGGGGGGGTTAGTCTAGTAATGAGTATTACAGGTGCTCCATCTAAGATTAGAAGCATCTCTACTCATACCCACGATTGTTGGATGAGGAATCAACTCCGGTGGAACCGAATGTCCTTAAAAAATCTGATAAATAATATTAACATGAAAATATATATAATGTATAAAAAAACATTATAATTATTATAATCATTGAGGGTAGAGATGGAGGCAATGCACACTCACACACCTATCGATCAGGATCAAATAACTGCTTCCATCAAAATTCTGATGTATTTGGAATAAAATACCTAACAATGAAATGAACATATTTTAGATATAGTTTTTATAAATCATGCTTACAACTAAGAAGTCAAATAGGACATAAAAATGTCATATCATCTTTTAGTAAACATAACATTAAATGAAGTTATACATTTTTTAAGGACTCATTTTAAACCTAGTTTTCTAAATTAAAATAAATATAATTAAATGAAACCACAATAGAAAATAAAAAAACAAACATATCATTTCCAACTGAAACTAAATTAAATTAATTACAATAATACTAACCTGATAAACTAATCTAAAGGTAAGCATAACTAACAGTGAACATATATGGTTTCTTCTAGATATTACCCACCATTACTTTATGCTCAAAAAAACACTTAGAGTGGGAAAATTTGATACATCAAATGTAATATATTGTTGAACACCAATGGGGGTGTTAATAATGAAAATTTCATCAGCATTATGAAAAATAGTTATTGTGATTACATCAATAATGACATCGTAATTAGATCTCAATTTATCTTTCACATACAACACATGTTTAGACATTGATTCCAAAATATCTGGTTCATCAGTATACATGAATCAACTCAAGTAAATTACTCTGAATCTACAGTCATCACTAAAAGTACAATATTTCCTCATTTAATCAGACCATTTACATTTCATCATAATGAATTGACATTGAGAGTACTTATCCAATAAAAATATTTTCTCAACAAGTCCATAATAATACACATCTTTATATTTTGATAATCACTTGATATAATTGAATAACAATCTATTATGGCAGTTAACATTACTCCATCATTCTATATTCTCATTTTCACCACTCAATCAATTGTAACAAATTTATACCCATTGATTATTAAATACTTCAATTCAAGAACAAAATAATTGAGACCCAAAATCCAAAACTCTTAATTATTGAGGAACATGGTCAATAGTTAAACTCAGTAGATGAAATATATAATAATAGTAAAACTAAATGGATATCTATATTTTAATATTATTAATGTAAGGGTGAAACCTTTGATATTAACAATAAAGGAAACTCTAGGCTATTCAAAGCCTCTCTCCTTCTCAAAGGCAATGATCAATGAAATATTCTTATAATTTTTCTATTTTACCTATATAAAATGATAATAAATGTCTATTTTATATGTGAAATTTTATAATATGAGATAATATATAAAGATCCAAATTACATACTTGATATAGTCATCAAACAAACCATAGTTAAACAAGACTGTGCGATATGCCAGATCCCTATATTCAAGGGTCAATTTAGCTCATGTATAAGCCCCAATAATACCTCCTATATGGGGAAGAGATGAAAAAGATAACTTAATTTTCCTATACTGGTCAGCTTCATTTCTCATTGTCCAGTTATGTATTATGCCCACATTAGACAGATACATTGAACAAAAAATCCAAACATTCGTGATCCAGATAACCTCTCACAGTCGATCCTTTAAGATAATTCTTATTTTGGACATATGAATTCATTTTTCACTTAATTGTTTTAGTATGATACATCCACAAAAAATCAACTGGTCCCGAAATAATTGTTTTATATGGAACATGAATTGTTAAATTCACCATGTATGTGAAAAGGGTTGGGAAATGTTTTTCCTTCTCACACAAATTAATGGCACCTCCAACTGCATTTTTTTCATGAATGATTTGGATTAACTATTATCACAATATTCTATAAAAATATAGAATAGGTGAATCATTTTCACCCATACATTATTAGATGGAAAATGTCAAATTTCTATTTCAATCAATTCATGAAGAAGGATGTGACAATCATGATTTCCTTGGGATTTTAGATTAAAAAACCTTCTACTAACTCGTTTAGATATGTTGTTGGAAGAGGAATCAAGAACCTTGATAATCTATAATACTTCCAGAAATATAATTATTTTTGATAGTGAAATAACATAAAAATCACAAGGAACATTTCATTTTTTCACCGATACACATAGGATCCAGTTCTGTTCAAATGCCACAATCCAACAATTATTTAAGAGATCGGAAATCATCATTTATTTTCCCCTTGATATTTTGAAGAATTTCAGGTAATATTTCACTGATATTATTCTTAATGTTCATTACATCTAAAAAATAATGTATCAAATAAGTAGACTAATATAGAAATTCGAAAATGATAATTCTCCTTTTCCAATTGTAACTGGATTCAGTGTCTACATTATTTTTTTAGATTTCATATATCCTTTCCCTAATGAGAAATTGAAATATTTGAATTCATTAAGCACAAAAATACCTTACATAAGTTGAGGTGGTTGTTCAGTGTCAACAGTATTATCAAACCTCCGACGATTATTCCATTATTGATGAACAATGTACAAGAGTCCATGATGACTCATGAAACTAAAAATATAACAATATTTAATACTTCTTGATCATGTATTCTTCATACATACAGAACATAATAGTTTTTCCATCATGTTCGAACCAAAAATCATTGAATAAGAAAGGAAATCATTTATAGTAGAAACTATAGAATCACACATCTAAAATCTATTTTTGGAAGAAGCATCAAATTTTTACACACCCATGTCCCAAAACCGCTAAGACATTATTATTAATGGATTAAAATAGACATCTATATCATTTTTGAGATTATAAGTTCCATATATCAGTATACTAAATAAATTAATGGTTATTTTATACAAATCCATAGAGGAATATTAGAAACATGAATAAAAAATTTCCATGTGCTACGAGAGGTAAGAATATGACCAAATTGATTAAAACAATCAAATTATAAACCCCACCTGACATTACACACGTTAGATGAAAAATAATAATTATGTGCATAAACTTATCACCATGGTAACCCATCTGTAAAATAAACCTACTCATAATTACCTTTAATTATATCAGAATCATTCCATCACATATTGGTTAATACTTCTATGGACATAAATAAATTTTTAAGTCTAGAAATATATGAAATGTGTCACATTACTTTCTGTGGAAAATGAGATGGTGTTCCATGTATATTTGAATTCCATCGTTATGTACCACATTCTTTATAGCCATTATAGAAAGTTTTTTCCTTCCAAAATAAACTCCAATATTTTATAAAATTAAGAAATTTATTAGTAAAAAAACTAAAAGACTTAATTATCTTCGATGGCTTATAATTATTTGATGGAATATCTAGATCATCAGGAAGAAATTACTCTAAAAGGGTATGAATATAATCAATTGTGGTATAATAAATTCCATACAAGAATTTTCTATGATGTAACAACATTAAAAATTCCAACGTGGTTATTTTAGTACATTCATGATATACTAAAGTTTTTCCATCATCCATTAAATTTTTCACTCTCTCAACATCCTCAACTATAGTATTTTTCTCATTTGTATCGAAATAATGGTGTTATTTTACTATAATACTATCTCTCTCTCATGATGATGCACAAATGTAAACCGATCAAAAATCAAATTCTCCATAAAACTTCTTTTATTCTTTGATGAATAGTATAAAAGTTTCCCCTCTATCCATGGTGATACCTAACACAACAGTTTTTTAAAAATAAAACTTTTTTTATATCGTATATAACTTTCATATGGCTTGACCACGGTCTTCCAACACAATTATAGCATGTACCCTTTATAAAAAATCAATCTAAAGCATTATTATGTGAAAAATATAAAAAAAATAAAATTATTTTAAAAACCAGTTGGAATATGATTGGTATTATACATCCTTTCACTATCCATTATGCTATAAGGAAAAAAGTATCTTCTAATCAACAATGTGAACCATAAATAAAAAATTCAATACAGCCAAATTTTATATGAAAGTCATTGTTGACACCATGAAATGTGTTCCATGCACTTTTCGATAGTGTGAAGATATGATTCTCACATAGAAGACAATAGTCAAGTATGGGTAAATATTTTTTAACCACGAAGGAAGAAGATTCAAGATGGATTTCTACGTTCCAAATTAAAACTCCATAACAATGGATTAGAGGAATGATTTCCACATATTGAAGTATGAAGTGGATTTCCAAGATCGATGATGAAAAGGTGTCGATTGATTAGATTTAAATTTCTAAGATTCGTCTTATAAGGCATAGTTTATTCACCATATCAAAAGTGTATATATCTTCAAGAGCTTTGATTTGGAAGGTCATGGAGCCCAAACAGACTTACAGATCAAATGTTATGGCACTCGGAAGATTGATAAATTTCAAAAAGGGACCTACGTGGTGGGCCTATGTGGTAGACCTACACGTAGGATCTACACGGAGGACCTGTGTGACAATTATTTTTCTATACCCCAACATGGAAGACCTGCATGAAGGAAATATGTGGATGAACTATGTGGACAACCTCCCATTGTCCAGATCCCCTACTTTTGTATAAATAGGATCCTTGGGCTCCCCATTTCACAGACAGAATAAGTTGGAAGACGTCCCACAATTTCAATTGCAATGATCTTCCACCAAGATCCCCCAATTGTTTCCAAGTAGCTATCTAAAACATGAGAGAAGAGTTAATCGAAGGGGGGGAAATGTTGTCCATAGTCCCATAAGGGTCTAGAACATATGGACCTGCATAGTGCACCTGCATGGAGCACCTGCATGGAGCACCTGCGTGGAGCACCAGTGCGACACACCTGCACGCCGCAGCTGCGCAGAGCACCTGCGTGCTACACCTTGGTGGAGGACCTTTGTGACACACCGTGGTGTAGAACCTATGTGTCGCACATATGTGACCCAATTGGTCCATACTATGGGGGCGCAGCCCCCGCACCCCTACTTGGGGTCAGTGTCAGCTTGTGGTCCCAGCCCTTCGGGCTGGTCTGTTCACTACCATCACTGACCCCCATGGAAAATGGAGAGTCCCAAGGAAAACTTTTCAGATCCGGGTGAGGGAATTTTCTACTATACCCTTTACATGGCCCAACTTCCAACATTTGAATACCATGATTTTAGACTATCCATAACACTCAATTAAGTTCCTTGGGTTGACTTAGTCCTCTTGGTTCCTTTCATATGTTGCATGTTTCGACTCTCCTTATATATTCCATGAGTACCTTGAGTTGATACACTCCTCAAGAAACTCCTCATTACCTAAATTCTATGACAGGTTAAACCTCAAATGGGAATCCTTATTAGGTGTAATCCCCAACCAATTTTAAAAGGGTTACCATCCTGGTATTATCTCCTCACCTTCACCCCTTCTTCCTTCCATTAGACCTATGTCCAATGTGAAGAAAACAGAGGGAAATTTCATCGCCTTGACCTCTTCCACGGTATGTCCGCCCTCTTTCATCATCATAGAGGAAAAATTTGCATGTGAGAATGCCTTTGGTGAATCTTGGACATTCTCTTGCTTCTCACATCATGCATGACACACATGTGCTTAGTTATTTTTCCTGATTACAGCATTTTCACGATAGAATGAACAATGAGAACTCTGATTCCTGTTTAAATCAGGATATGTAGGAAGCCTTCGTAATGCTCGAGCTCACTAGATATACTTCTCAAGAATCCAATTATAATTCTCTTAATCCAGGAATCCTCCATAAGAATAAGCCACAAATTAAACCCAAAATCATCAAAGAATAAAAAATGAGAACTCTGATTCCTATTTAAATCAGGACATGTAGGAAGCCTCCTCAACTCCTGAGCTCACCAGATATCCTCTTCATGAATCCAATTCTAATTCCTTTAATCTAGGAATTATCCTTAGTAATAATCCCCAAATTATACCCCAAATCATAAAGGTATCCATTTTCAGGAAGTAATCTCAAACTCATCATTCTCAAAAGACCATACTCATCTATGAGATTTATGAAACTACATGGGATTTTATTCTAATCCATATGGTATACGTAGAAAGCCTCCTTGAGGTTCAAACCCAACACTTCAAATCAACCCTGTTCTCCTTGGGCCATATTCCCAATAGGGTCCGATCTTACATGGAAAACTATATACTTCCCATGTTCATTAAGCTGCTTCAGCATAACTCCCACATTATGTTTTGACCAATCACCTTTCTCATAGAGGTCCTTATCGCATAACCATAAAAGGTATTATGTTCCCTATTATGTGGCATAGAACTAAAAGGGTTCAGATTCCATTCAGAAGGATACATAGGTAGCCCATTTTACGGGCACGATCCCAAGATAAAAAAAAACCTTCATCTCCCGGGATGACAATAAATTTCAGAGTGCCCCACTGAGTGGCTTAAAATTGGTAACATCACAATGATGATTAAAATAATATCTAATAATTATATTAGAGGATACCATTAATGAAGAGCCTTGAATATATATGGGAATTTCCATTAATGAATAACCTTGAATGCATATCGTGGATTTTAAATTTTACACATTCTAATATGTGATTTTAAATTCCAAGGGATACATTTTATATAATTGGTGAATTTATACGGAATCATGAAAATATCTTAAATTTACAAAGATATTCCTGGTGTAGACAATTATCCCCCTTAAAGGGTGTGATGAGTCCGACCACTCATCCTCTTAACCAATGCACATTCTTATGTATCGTAATGTTCAAACCTAATGAACACCTACCTTTGGAAATCAAGTCCCCTTTGGATAAATAACTGTTGTAAGTTTCCATTTCCATAAATAAATCCAATGGAAAACTCCTAGAAATAGTGATTCTTAAAAAAGGAACACATGTTTCAAGGAACTATGAAACTGAAATGGTGAACCTGATGTGTATCCATAACCTAGTTAATAATGATTCCCACATGTTAGGCCCCTATAAATTGATAATGTAAGGCCATAAAAAAGGAATTAATCACACATGTATCCATTTGGAAAGATGTTACTTTAGTACAGTTTGACCTTGTTCTTAGTTTTCCGCAGAATTCCTTTTAATCCAATGAATGGATTTCTCCAATACAACATCTATGAATTTCCTGACCACTTAACAAGATGGATCTCCATCCATGGGAAGGATTTTATCAGCAACCCATCATCTTCAATGATGGTTATATAATGTTCTAGTAAAACAATAATGCCAGCATGGTACAATACTGACATTAGAGGCTGCTTGAAAGGCCCTCCAGGTCAATAACAATCCTCGATCATCTAGCCAGTGATGTCCAATGATCAAGAAGAGGATGGTTCCAACCACTGTCTCCAACTGTTTCGGGTCCTTTTCCCCAAAATGCAACAACCAACCCCTCTGATACTACCGGGAGGTGGATCAAAAGGTAACCTAGGGCCTCCATTTATGAATCAAGGAGTTTTTCTTGAGGACTCTCATCAACAATCTCCGCCAGCAGAATATTACAGTAGTGAACCCCCAAAATGATGGGGGTGTTATCTCATAACATTCAGCACAAGTCTCTCTTACTCAGGCACATAAGACAAATAGACAGAGGTAACGTTCGATCAATAGGGAGAATGTTCTTACCTCTACCCCTTTTGAAGAAGTCCATCAACCTAACTTGACGGAAAACAGCGAGTTGGTATACACACCAATCCATCCTAATTTTGTTGCTCAGTAGGATCTTCTGATAGAAACTCACCAATACCACTAGATAAACCCCGTGGAGTATCGTGAAAAAGCACAAACACCTACTTACATGTTATCAGTTAGTCACCAAGCTTGTCTGACTGCATTTAAAAAGGACTACCAATCTAATATTGTGGAAACTAGTCAACAGGAACATAATTCCAATGTTCATCAACCCTACCAGCAGTCTCGTTTGTTAGGACCCAGAAATGTCATTTAGAAAGATTCGATGACAAATTTGGGGAAGACCAAACTCTCTGCCCCCATGTGTGAGTACTCTCAATATCCATTGACAAGAAAAGGAGGACAGGAGCAGGCACATACACCTACTCCAAATATGGAATGGAAGTATATTACCGTTCTAGCTGCTGAAGTGACCATGAAATTCTTATCAATGGTGAAATGATAGACGCATATCCCTACCCATGTTCTGGAAGCACGACATGATATTTTAAAAACTACTTTAGCAGTATTAGGGTAACCGACATATAAATAGGTCCCCACACATGGGATGGCACATCAGCATGCCATCCCAGAGCAGATACAAACCACTATTCCAGTCCAAGAGGGTCATGAGGCATATTTCCCCATATCACATGGACAACAGGATCAAGAACATACACCCCTTCCAATTGGAGTTAATCGGTCATTTCGGGTAACTACTAAAAGTCAGGCACATACACCTACCCATTATAACCACTTCTCCCTGCAGGTGGCCCAAACTAAGTATAATAGAGAATCTAAAAAGAAGTCTCTCCAACCACCATTGGAAAATCAAGAGTCAAGCTATGATTTATCTCCTCTTAATGATGGAGTTCTTGAATCCCTCGGACATTTATCTAATGCAGCTCAAGATCCTTCCCTCTCATTACTATATTTTGGGATTGATAGTTGTAATTATGAAGTATCTCATCAGATACTTTATCATGAAGACTTTCTTCATGAAAATTCGGTCAATCTAGAGTGTATGTCTCTAGATGAGAGCCACAACAACCCTCTGTGTGGCCAGAGGACCAAGGAGCCAGATGATTTATCTCTTGTTATAATCCACCCTGGTGATCCTCCCCATGATGTCATTCTTCGCTAAAGTCGTCTCCGTAGTAGTATTATGCATTGTCAAAATGATTCCATAATTGACAATGTAGTGACGAGAAAGCCATCCTATCTCGAGGCACTTGCAAACACAAAGCCAGTCATGTATAGTGCTTTGTCATTTATGGGTGAATCAGTTTCTCAAATAGAAAATGACTTAAGGGAATGGTCATTCTCCAAACCTCCTTTAAGTGATTTGTATTCTAATACAAGGCATCCACTCTGGTCACATCAAGTGGAGAAACCTCCTGTGAAAGATGAAGAAATGTGTTAAACATGATGAAACAATTAGCTAAAAGAGAAATATCAGTCATGTTCATGCCTTTCATAAATTCTCAGTATGATATTCTAGAATTGATAACAGATGATTGCATTTATGACATTCATATCAATTTATGTAAAACTCTTCATCATTTTAAAACCAAAGTATTACCATATGATGAATATCAAAATCATGTAAATTTAATAAAAGGGTTGCAGTGCCAAATTGATATGGCATCTCTCTCAGTTTCCCAATATCCAAGGGTTGAAAAACATTAGATAACCCTTCAACATGCATGTCTCAATTCTCTAAGGAGGTTATGCCAATTAATTTTTGATTCCCCATCTAGTGTTCGCATCAGAAGATGGGGTGCGTATAGAGCATTGCATTTCACTACACTCCAAAATAATCAAAGTCCACACAAAAGTGGTCTCATCCAATTTTATTGCCCACGGTCAGCCACAATCACTAGATTTTGTATGTAACAAAATGTACACATAGTAACATGCCTCAACCAGTTTTCATCATAATCAGGCCCAAAGAAAAGATGTTGTTCAGTTACTTTTACATCAAGCCTCTGAGAATCTTGATCAGGCAGCCCGTTTAGAGAATTTCAATAATCAAAGGATCCAAATGTCTGAAGTAGCACAACCATATTCTAAAATTGATGATTTGAGTGATTGTCAGATAATTCACCCAGCAAATGTTCGAACAAAAATCTGCAAAATCAGAAGAGAAGTTGAATGAATTTCAGCTGTAGTAGTTTAAGAATCACCCCAGTTTTCCAGGATGGGGGCTCATTTAATTCAACCTTCTAATTCATTAAACAATGTTCAAAGATTTGAAGAAAAATAATAGGATCAACCCTAGGTAGCAAGGCTATGGGATTTTTTAATATCTATAATCCCCTCCTCAGTGGAAGCCCATTTTCTTCTGATTAGGGAAGAAGCCATAAGGAAAGTATACAAATGAAAAATCCAACGATTCCCTTTATGTTACTTTCCTCCAAACAGTTGCAAGGGATTGTTCATATAGGATAACAAAGTCCTGTAAAAGACAAAAAGGGAGAAGATCTAGTAGAAACACTGATAGAATTATATCAATGCACTATGCATCAGTGAACGTTATTAACACCATTGCTGAAGGTCCGCCAAAAAAACATGTCAATATTAGGGGAATCTAAATATGGAGTTCTTCTCCATAATATGGTACACACTAAGACAAATGAAGAAGGTGTTTGTACCCAAAATCAGAGGCTTGCCCAGAATTTAGGTATGCCTTCAAATAACCAACTCTGCCCTCTCCGAAAGGCTTATTAAAAGGGGAAAGGAAAAAATTTAGATAGAATCTCACTTTTCCACTGTAGAAGGTCAATATCTTTTACTTGAAGATATATTTTCACAGCAATAAGAAGAAATTAAGGAGTTGAAAAGACTCAATACAGAGTTACTTCGACAAATCATTTCCTTTAGACATACTCCCCAAGAAAGTACACAACTTGCAAATCCTGTAGGAGCTCCTCAACAAAAGGGATTTGTAGTAACTACAGATGCGGATAATGAATTCCCACCATTGGGTAAAAAATCATGGAAGGATCATATACATCTTGATAGACTTGTTCCCATGGGTTATCCAAGGTAGATATCTGTACCACCATCAGCGGTTTTACTAGTCGTTGTCCCATTTCAAGCTCCAGTTTCTATACCTGCATAGAATACAGCTCATCCAGATATTCCCCAAATTCTTATGAACACAATTGAGGCATTAATGACTATATTGGAATATATGGATGAATGATGTGCACCAGTTCAGCTGGAAAAGATTGCTTACCCACAATGGGTGGATGAAATTCCTCCCCCACCAATGTTTGTGAATACCACATTCCCAATATTTAATGGTTTGGGATATCCGGAACAACAATTAACATATTTTGTTTCATTTTTTGATTCTATTATGGGAAATTATCAACAACAAGAAGCAGTTAATCTTAGGTGTTTTGTGTAGTCATTACAAGGAACAGCTTTTATCTGGTATACAAGTTTGCAATCTCGATCAATTACTGGGTGGGAAGATCTTTGTTAGAAACTTCTTCCTAAATTTATCTCAACACTACCAAAGACAATAGTTTTTTATCTTACAAATTGTAAAAAATAGGAGAATGAAATATTTTTATATTTCATTGCTCTATGGAAGGGATTAACGTATTCCTTAATTTTAGCACTCCCTCATGAAGAGTTTCTACCAATCTGTCTGGAAAATCTACGTAATGAATTAAGCACACCATTGATCCCTGCGAAATCCAAAGGAGGGTTTCAAGGCCTTACTTCAATCTCTTTGCAAAAATAAGACTCTATTATATAAACTAAGGCTAAAACTTGTGTAATTAAATAAGCTCTAGGAAGGATTATAGGACAGGAAAAGGCTTCAATAATCACACTCAAACAGCCACATGTACCTACTTCTACTTCAAGACAATCATCATACCAAAGGGCTCCCCCTCCTGAGCATCAGTAGCAATGACCTTCTCGTCAAGATGATCAATGAGATCAAAGGCAGAAAATGTTTTAATAATTGAAGAATAATGTTTATTCTTTCAGGAACGAACATGTTCCTAGAAACCTCATCTCAGGCTTAGAAAACAATTTTCTTTAGTTTCCAAGGCCTAAGAATCCAAATAAATATGGAGATGAAGATCATTTGAATTAAAATCCCTTTCATCAGAAAATGGGGCACCCCATTCTGTAGTGATTTGTTTTTAAATACCTTCTTCAAAAGATGTTAGACTCTGGACAAGTGAAATTGAAAAGTTCATCATCTCAAATAGCATGTGTTACTACAACCCATCTAGAGGAATAATGAGAATGGAAAGAAGTTAAATGTAAAAATGTGAAAAAATATGATGATTGGATGATCTAGAAACTGATCAACTGGACTAGTGCTATTTTACAAACATAGTTGAAACAACCAATTTTGTCTTATACCAGTCCTGCCACATCAAAACCAATTTCATCAAAAGGTCATTCCTCAATGAAACATAGTGTTCATAATGAAAAAGGGTAATCATAAGATGGTGAGCTAGTGTCAAGTCCAATTTTTTCCTTAACCTTGGTGTATTTTATACAATATCTTTCAAAATCATGATAATTTCCCCACCAAATGGCACAACCAGAAGTAACCTGTCAGGCCGAATCCTGATCAGATGAATAATTGATCTTTGGTTCCATGAATGTTAACCATATAACGGATCCTTATGCCAATTATGATTCTGATTATAAACATAGATAATTATTTAAACCTAATTGGGGAACTAGAAGAAGTGTACAAAGTTGAGGATATAGGGGAGAATGTGAGAATTATAGAAATCACCATTTTATCTCTTCCACTTCTCAAACCATATCTGTGGTAGAAACTCATGGAAGAGCCTGTTTGCAAGCTCAACAAGAACAAAGAGTTTCTTCCATGCGAAACAAGTCATGTTTTGGGACAATTATTTTTGAATACCGATTAGAAGTAACGCCATCTAGCTCACTGAATGTGAATTGACCTAGTCAGTCTATTCTTCCAATGTCAGGAATGTCTCCCGCTTTTTCTTCAACACAGAATACGACAACATCAACCACATAAAATTCTAAATCACCTGCAAAACTGCATCTCCATGATGGGAAACACAGACCTTTTGACCAAATGTATGACTTCATATCACAATTGGCTCATGTAATATCCATGTTGTCAATTCTAGATGCTTTGAATCTATCAAAAGATCTTCTATGGGCACTCATTGAGGCTTTGTCAAGTCCTCAAGAGTTTTAAACTGATGTTGCTACTGCTAAGGTTTACTTTATAGATAATGATTCTTCAGAATGTCATACAGTCATATCATATACAGATAAATATTAAGACCATGTGGTACATGGGAATATCAGACCTTTGTATTTTTCTAGCAATGTCAATGACATAGATATCTGGTGATCCTTCATTGATAATGGCTCTGGAGTCAAACTCGTTACCATTAGTACACTTCATCGATTAGTCCTGACTGAATCTAACTTATCTCTTTTGACTTTAATGTTGCAAGGATATGATAAGAATGAACATGAACCATTGGGTTAGAGTACACTCATAACTCAGTTTAAAGATCTTGTGTCTAATTCAGAATTCAAGGTTGTGCGTCAAGACACAACCTTCAATATTCTTCTTGGAAGGCCTTAGTTGCATCAACATGCAACCATACCTTCACCATACCATCAATGCCTGAAACACTATTTCAATGGTCAAATTGGGACACAAAATGGTGAAAAGGCTCTATTCAAATCATGTGAGTCTAAATACATTGAGGTGGAGTTTTATCACGTAAAAGGAACGAATTCCATGATGAAGGAAATAATCATATTTAATGCTCCAAATGGACTAGAAAAGATTCCAGCAAATCCATTCATGCATTTGAGTACATATTATGTGCTACCCATCAATCAAATTGAAAGGGTAAAAAAAATCCCGAAACATATCTAGTAATTTCTATAATGTCAATTCTGAAAATTGATCCTGACAACATAGAAGAAATTATTGATATACCAAGCTATGATGAAAGCCCGAATGGAGATGTTTTCATCTCATCTGCTGAAATACAAAAAGACTCTACTTCTTCAACTAGAGTAGAAGAGATAGTGGTAATTCTAGAGGAATAAAAATATGTTAATTCTCAATCCCTCAATCCCTCTTTATGACCACAGGAAGAACCTTCGTCATCAGTAGGGTCAGATATGGTGGATTCTTCTTCGAAATGATCAAATACTGACTCCATTCCTAAATCTAAGAGTTTTTTCTTGTCGTCTACCATTAAAATGGAAAATGAAGAGGTAAAAAATAATGAAGAATAAGAAGAAGATATCAAGGATGATCTTCCATCATTTGAAGATGGTTTCTCTACAATCGTGGATGAACTCAGGGAAATAAATCTGGGTACAGAAGAAGATCCATGCCCTAATCAAAATAGTGCGACCATGAACTCTAAATTGAAAGAGGTGTATCATTTCTTTCTAAAGAAATATTAAGATATATTTTATTGGAATTATACAGAAATTCCAGGTTTAATCCTGATGTATCCACCCATCATTTGTGTTTTCCAAAAGGACATCGTGGATTCAAGCAAGCAGCAAGAAGGGCACACCCAACTCATGCCTCTAAAATTGAAGCTGATGTTGATAAGCTTATATAAGATAACTTCATCAGGGAAGTTTAGTATCCCAAATGGATGGATAATATTGTCCCAGTGAAAAAAAATAATCGGAAAATTAGGGTCTGCATTGAATTTAGAGATCTTAACATGTATTGTCCGAAAGATGATTTTCCAGTTCCAATTACAGAACTTCTAATTGATGCGACAACTATTTATGAAGCACTTTCCTTCATGGATGTATACACTAGGTATAATAAAATCCAAATTTCCCTAGAGGATGAAGAATCTACAGCCTTTAGATCCCCTCAAAATGTGTTTTACTGTCGGGTAAATCCCGTTGGTTTAAAGAATGTAGGTGAAACATATCAACATGCCATGCATCATATCTTCAAACCCTTATTAGGGAAATTTGTTGAATGTTATGGGGATAATTTGGTTATCAAATCTAGACAACGTTCCAATAATTTGGATGGTTTGGAAACCATATTTAATAAACATCAAAAACACAGTTTGAAGATGAACCCCTTGAAATGTTCTTTCGTGGTAACTGCAGAAAAATTTTGTAGCATCGTTGTATGCCATCATGGTATCAAAGTTGATCCTAAGAAAAAAAAATCAATCCTTGGTATTTCGACTCCTCGAAATTTAAAAGAATTAAGAGTAATCCAAGGAAAAGTTTAATATATTATTTTCTTTATCGTCAATTTGGTAAGAAAGTGTTTACACATCACCAGATTAATGAAGAAGGGTGTAACATACCAATGGAATGAACATTTCCAAGAGTATTTTAATAATATTATGAAATATCTATTGATTCTACCAGGATTGATGCCACCTCTTGATTTAATACCACTTCTTATCTATGTTACAACCTTATAGTGAGCACTAGGTGCCTTTATACCCTAAAATAATAACGCTGGGAATGTAAATAGCCTTTACTATCTCAGTTGAACTATTCTTGATACAGAAAGTTGGAATTCAGGTAATGTGAAGTGCTAACTGGAATAAATCTTTTCAGTTAAAAAATTGATGCACTACCTGCAACATCATGAGATCCAATTAGTATCTTGCAATAACCCACTAAAATTTATCCCCAATCCCCCTATGCTTAAAGGATTTGTAGCATGGTGGGTGGTTATTTTTTAACAATTTGATATTCATTTTGTGCCTCGCAAGGTAGTAATTGGCCAAGATCTTGGTGATTTCCTTGCTGAGATCCCATCTATGGAAGATACATCATTTAATACTAGACTTCAAGATGAAGAGGTCTTCTCTATTCAAGATAATTCCCATACATGGGAAATGAATATTGATGGTGTTTCAAGAAGTCCAACAGGGATGAGACTGGAAAATCCTAAACTCAACACGGTTGGATTAAGAATTGTTCTTATTTCCACAGAAATGGTAGTATTTCTTTATTCTTTCTTATTATACGAAGTTGGTACCAATAATGAAGCAGAATACCATGCTCTGATTGCATGTTTGTAATTGGCCTTTCAGGTGCCAATGGATTATTTGAAGGTAAAAGGTGATTCAGAATTGGTAATCAAATAAATCAATGGGGAATATTCTATTAGAAAAGACGAGTCAAAACATTTGCATGATTATGTCAGATGTTTAATGGCTAAATTTCCCTCAGAGCCGATATTGTCTAATATCCCACGATCATGAAATGCTCAAGCTGATGCACTGGCTAACGCAACTACATCCTTGGCAGATCCAATTCAGGATGAGACAATTATCCACATAACCCATCACCATGAGGTCTCAACTTTTTCTCAAAGTTGACGGGAGTAAATTAATGAAAAAAGCCATATTTTTGAACCATATGGTCATACAATGGGATGGAGAACATCCATCATGGAATATCTTCTAAATGGGATACTTCCATCAGAAAAGGCTAAGAAAGAACAGATATGGTGACAAACAGCCAATTTTATTCTTTATAATAGTCCAGAACACCAAAAGAATCTTCACAAGTGAGATTTTGATGGAATTATCTTCAGATGTATTGATGGATATGATATCACAGCTGCCATGAATGAAGTACATTCAAGAGCTTTTTGTTCCCATCAATCTAGGCATAGACTCTCCGATCAGATCCGAAAGCTTGGATACTTTTGGCCTTTAATGACATAGGATTGTACATATTTCAATAAGAAATTTCATCCCCGTCAAGTGCATGCCAATTTCATTCATCAACCCCTAAATTTTCTACATACAGCTAAATACCCTTGTCCATTTTCAACATGGGAAATGGATGTAGTAGGGCCTTATCCTCCAGCCACGTCTAAGCAGTTCATGTATATTCTCACTACTACTGAATTCTTCTCTAAATGGGTAGAGGAAATACCTCTCAAGGAAGTCAGAGCCAAAAGAATTATTAGTTTTGTCAAAACCAATATCATCTCTAGATTTGGTGTCCCTCAAACTATTATGATGGACAAAGGAACCAATTTTTGTTCTGATCATGTAAAAAATGTCTCAGGAACATAATATCAAGTCCAACAACTCATCTCGCTATCATGCGATGGCCAATGGATAGATAGAGGCTATTAAAAAGACCCTACAAAATATAATGCAGAATATGGTCAATAAGATAAGGAATTATGTCCTGATAAGCTGTTGGATGCTTTATGGGCTTCTCAGAAAACTACCCATACTGCTATCCAAGCAACTCCTTATTCATTGGTATATAGAACTGAAGTAATTTTTCTAATTGAAATACAATTTCCTTCACTTAGAGTTGCAATATGTGATCAATTTTCTATTGATGAGAGGTCTTAGAAATGGTTCATTGAGTTGGAAATATTATATGAGAAAAGACTTGTAACACCCCATGATTTCATAGTATGTTATTTCTTCAAAGTAATTCAATAACTTGCACTACACACAACACCGAGTTCAAGCGCCCCACGACTTACCAAACTATCCGTTCAAAAGTTGTTATGAATAGTAAAAACTGAATTTTGAACTTTATATAATACTTATAATTTTAGAATCCATATAATTTGTTTCTTAGACATAATTTAAGAACAAATTCATTTTTTCCATATGAAAGAAGTATTTTTCAAAAAATGCAATTTTACCGCCTTTTAATGGAAAACCTTTTTTAAATCCAATATTTGAAACTTTTATATACTCATTTTGACAAAATAAACTTCTTCTTTAGAATTGGGACATAACAGTTTTTTTCAATAAATATTTGGTGTTTTTCTGATAGCATTCATATTTGGGTGAATAGTGAAGAATACTATATTTTAATTGGAAATACTTTAAAAATAATAATTTATAGTGTTCAATTAAAAATTATAATGGATTGGAAGTATAATTAGATTATATTTTTACCATTTAATCCAATGATGGTCATTTTACATAATTTTACATTGAAATTGGACATAAACAAGTGTCAATCTTTTGTTAGTTATTATTTATTAAAAATACGCTTTTTGGTTTTGACAACGGGGATTAATTTTAAATTTATTAATACAACATCTATGTTTTGAAATAGATAGATTAGAATCCATTTTTTAATTTGGAATATCAAAATTAGCTTAGGGTAAATTTTTGGTATTTTTCTGAAAACTTTCACTTTTTTGATGAATAGTGAAAAACACTGAGTTATTGTTTAAAACCAACATTGTATTTAAATAATTATTTTTTATTTTAATTTATTTAGGTCAAAATAGATACATAATACCTATATATGTTCAATATAATTCAATGGAATTAGTTTATAATAATTTTTGATATATAAAAGTTTTATTTATCTTTTTTATCGTCTTTTACCCACCTCCTCGGAGGATTTGCAAATTTACATAAAACACAATTTTACCACATCGGTGAGTTGAATTTAAAAAATAAGAGAGACATGGTTGATATCAATAATTAAAATGTGATTCAATAAGATGAAAATAATTTTCGGTGAATAGTAACTTTTTAATTTTATTTACCACGGTTAAAGGTAGATAGGTTAATTAAGGGTAAAAATGATATTATTATTACCCTAACACATGTCCTAATTCTATTGGATAAGTATAATTCAACCAAAAACAACACTTGGAATAAAATATGATTCTTTAGGTCCACTTGGATTAGATTAGAAAATTTATTATTATTTAATTCAATGAATACTTAAAAGTTTTAAATTTAACATTTAATAAATAATCCATTTTTAATATAGGGTTACACATAAGATAAATTCAACTATAAATATTTTTTATAAAGATAAAATGATTTCCAACATAATGGTATTTTATTTATATTTTTTAGACATTAAATAATTTATTATATTTATGACACAATGATGATGCAGAAATTACATAATTAATGAAATATTAAAATAATTGATATTATAAATAACCAAATAAATAAAATTTGAGACTTTTTATGAATTACAATATTTTTATTGGTTAATATGACATTTTAGGGTTGGTTAGATGTATTTTTTCCAAACTAATAATTCTATTATGAATTTAGCAAAAATAAAATACCAAATAGTGTCAAAATTGACATAAAAGAGTTTTTAAAACAAATATTATATAATTAATTAAAATTATCTTCCTAAAAATATAAGGTTCCACTAAAAGACTTATATAATGATATTTGTATCATTAATGAACCACTTGGGGTTCTCTTGTATGTTTTTATTAGGTTTATTTACCATATAATATAAAATAAAAATAAACATGTTAAATGTCAAACTATTAAACTAAGAGTTAAATCTATAATATAAAGTTAATATAGTATCCCAAACCTGTCTAAAACGTATTTTTTGAGTGGTTTTCGACCCATACCAACCTTATACTTTATATAATTTTTTTTGAGCCATTATAAACCGAGAATTATTTTATTATAAAATAATATTTCTAGCTTTACCTAAGGTGCCCCTCACCACTCTTATAAATGGGAACTCCCCCATATCTCTAATTCACACCTTCAAAGCCATTTGGCTAGTCCAAAACCTACCCAAATACCCTATCAACTTTCATACCTTCATCATAGATTCCTTTATTTAGTCATAAATCCTACCTAAGGATCCCTTTTTATCAAATCAAAAGGAACAACCTGAAGGAGAGGTAAATATTTCATCACCCCTTTCATGTTTCTTTCTTCTTTCACTTCCACATTATTTTTTGTTTACATTCTATGATAATAACTCCAGTAAATTCTTTATAATTTAATGTTAATATAAATATTTTTCAACCATATTCATTATTCTGTCAATCCTTTGAATGACATATCACCATATGTGCATACGTACGGCTTACTGTCTCCACGTCGTGGTGTAATTGTCATTCAATAAATTATTATTTTGACGGGTATAATAATGATGAGTAATTGATGTAAATAATAAATATAACATGATAATGATTCTTTATATATGATATAACATCCAATTATATATTATTTTAATATCAAAATAATGATATTGTCACTCGTGCATACGTACGGATTACCGTCTCCACGAACGCGATGAGATTCATTCCCCATCATGTCCATTCAATGACTAATTTTCATGAGATGATTAAAAATAATGTTTAAAGACATAATATCATTTTGAATATGAATAAGATACATCCTACACATAAAAAACATTACATACTTAACAATGCATATAATTGAAAATGAATCACTTAACACCCAAAACGACGATAATACTAAGATATTAATAACAAAGCAATGTTAAAATATCATATATGATATAATATTAATATATATGATTCATGTATAATTTAATAACAATTTCTTCACAATTATACAAGAGGTTATCCTATCCTTGACCAAGGAAAAGTACATGTTCAGGGTTAATTCTACAATCTCTTCATTATCTGAGGTTGTTTATACGTAATTATCATGTGGGACCACTTTATCATCCACATCCATGTTTCTTAAAATTTATTGAAATGTTTTTTTACTATTTACTAGACACTAGGTTAAATTCATTTATACAATTATTTTACCTATATTTTTTTTAAGTAATCTTTCTGTTGTTTTCCAAACAAGGTACTTTATAACCTTTTCGACAAAATTATGGTAAAAATGTCTTTGTTTAACTTATACAGCGGGGGTGGCTATTTTCCACCATTATAACTTCATCGAAGCATCCCTTACAAGATTATAAGAATATTTTCAAATATAAATTTTTGGTTTTATAATTACTTGACTTTAAAATTATTTTTAAATAGAAAGAGATATTTCTCTAAAAAGGTTTTTATTTCATCTATGTCAACATTCTTTGATGGATTTTAAGATTCTTCAAGTTGATTTATTATGATAAAAAACCTCCATATTGTATTGAAGGTTTTGTGATATATTTGACTATGGATGTATTATTTCATACCATTCATGGTTTATGGATAAAGTATTGACATTTCATATGCTAGTTTGAACGCAAATGTTTATGTTATGTTTAAACCTTTTTATATAAGGAATGCATTGAACATAGTATGTGACGGGTAGAGCCCGCTATAGCTCCTCGATGTATCGGTATGTCTCATGAGAAAAAATAATGTCTTGGCGCAAGGCCTTGACAAAATCTTATTTTTAGTCTTGGCACAAGGCCTTGACTATGGGGTTATGAAGGTCTGGAATTATGCATTCCATAATTATGAAAGTGGCTATTGATATTTCGTATGATTATTTGACTAGTAAAATATCCATGTTAGTAAGTAAATGGAATTATTTTGATATATATTTTGTATATTATTAGAAATTTTATGATTAAATGGCTTTTGTTTTAGTTTTATAAATTGCATTAAATGTTTATGCTTATTTATGAATGTTTACACTATATTGTTATCCTTACTGAGCATCTGAGGTCATCCCTTTCTATGTTTTATTTTTCACAAGATGTGAAAAAGTATATTATGACTGACCTATAAGGATGGTCTATGGGACCTCAGTATTGTCTATGGAATCAATGTTTTTGTAGTTTTCCATTTTATGATGTAATATTCACCTTATGAATGTATCTAGTACATCCAAGGATACTAAACTAATTTTTCTTTCGAGACTTTATCTTATGTGATCATGCCAATGATTCGTAATAATGCACTGAATATGGGCTTCTGGGGTTGGGGCATTACAATTCTGCATACTTTGTATCATTTAAAAGTCAATAAGAATAGAATAGCATGAGATTTTAATAAGAAAATTCACCATCATTCATTCCTTTATGGAGAATTGGAATTGGTCCTTAACACTCCATTTATACCAGGAAAGAAACCACCAAAACTAGAACCAAAATTTGAAGGACCTTATTCCATACTAAGGTCTATTCAAATGAATCCTAAGATTTAATCTCAATGGATGGAGATCTCATTACAACTCTAAACAATGTGAGATTCTTGAAGAAATACTTAGTTTATTTATAAATCTTAGTCTTCACTAAAATAATTTAAACTTCACAGTACCTTGTCCTTACTGAAAGACATAAAACTGCACAACCCACATGTCCAAGTTACAAGTCATTAAACTGCAAACAACCATCAGTGTCCATGCTACATGACGTTAAAATGCATAGCATCTTCATCCATGTCGCATTACATTAAACTGAATGACATCATTTGTAAAACTAATTTTATATTTATTTGACATCAGAATCTTCGATAAGAAAATATCATTGACATCATCACTACTCCTTAGTAGTAAATGAGTCCCTCTCTTTCCTATGTCTGAGTCTGATCTGTATAGAGACCATGTTTCAAGAACTGTGTATGGCTTGATTCTCATTTTCAATGAGATACGTAGAGACTCCAAAATCTCTAATTTTGGTTCAAGACAAAATCACAAAATCGTCTTATTTTCCTTCCCCCTCTTAAATATGAATAATATTTATACAAAGTGTTTTCTTATGATATATGATTTGGTCCTTATACCATTTTATGTCATAAGATTTACCATTCTCTCAAAACGTGTAAAAAATCTCACATTCTTCATGTCAAACTCCATTAGCATGAGGAATGATTGTTTAAAGAACTATGTATGACATGATTCTCATCTATTTTGAGATACACAGAGACGATTATATCTCCAATATTTGGCCCAACTATGATAAAAAACCATTTATTTCTTGTATAAGAATCAAATATGCATAGGAAATGTTTTTGGAATTATGTATGAATTGATCCTTTCCCTAGGAAGATATATAGTGACACTTGGGTTTTATCCCTTAACCTTGTTACAATATGTCTTTTCCATTCACATCAGTTCATCTTTGTCCTTACCGCATGACAGTAAAATGCATGGAAATCTAACACCCCATTTTTCATCTGTGTCACCTTTGTATTATAAAAGATACCCTTATTAATCCTTGTTTATCACACTTAGAATAGCTCATGTGAGCTTATGAATTGGGTAAAAGGTTTCTTTATATAATAAAGGTGTTTAAATTCTTTTTGGTGGTGAAGATGTCCTCACTTCATAAATTAAAACTCCACATCACCATATTAATTTAACAGAAACAAAGAAAGTCACTATTTTACATATGAGTTAGATCTATGTAAATAATGTTTAACTCATGGCCAATATTGGTTCAAATATTTTGTATATGACTTGGGCATAACCGCCTTACATAATTAACACTCATTAACTTGAATACATCTATATCCTCATAATCTTTCTTACGGTTTCTGGTGACTGGGTTTCTAATACCTGAGAGTTCCTTTTTTGACTATGTAGCACATGCCCTTAGGAGGCCTTGTATAATTTGCCTACATAACAGGCCTGTCATCCAAAGGATGCCATTATTTTTCTATGAATCATATTTCTTAGTCGTCTCTTAATAATACAACCCCCATAACAGTTTTTTAAGTAATGGTAACTTCATTCTTAATTATAGTACCTTTTATCCATTTAATCTTTGATGAAAATATACAAGAAACTATATTTTTAAAATAGTCATTCAGGTATACATGTCCCATTATCTTTCTCACAATCTAAAATACTTCAAGACCATAGTGTAGACATTTCCCTTACCATGTGTTTAATACAATATGAGATAACCTTGGAATCACTTGGCCACATATCACATATTTTTTCCATCAATGGTCCTAGTTGTATGACCTAAAACTACAAACATAAGAACTTTTATGTTTGGGTCAGACCTTCATAAAAGTACATTTCCTCTGATTCATTGGACACCCTAGGTTAGAAATACCCTTTACATATTTAGGTACCTTTTATCCATAAAGCAAACACTGTACATGGGAAAATCTGAATCTCCATTAACTTTCATCGACTTTTTGAAATAGAACGTCGATCTTATGAGAGTTATTTTTCCTAAATATGCAGTACGTGCCCTTTAGAGTCCCTACATATGTTGCCCACATAACTGGCATGTCAGTCAGAAGATGACACTATTTGGCTATACAACATATGCCCTAGTTGGCTCTGCATAATACATCCCCCAGTATGGGGTTTTCATGTAATGGTAAATTTTTTCATGGAAAATACTTCCTCTAATGATTTTATCTTTCATTCCCATATCATTCCATAGTTCCAGAAATTCCCCAATCACAGTTTACAATTTTCCCTTCAATACATGAATATGATAGTATGTTTCCAAACGAATTATCAAAAAAATTGAGAGTTTTATCATAACGTTTGTCAAAACTAAAGACCTTTAATTAAAGCCACCCAATGTCCTCAATGCATGACCTCAAACTGCATAGTACAATTTCCTCACTATATGACTTAAAACTACACAGTATGATATCACAAATTCCAATTTTTTATAAATTTTAACCATTAATCATACCCCATATTTGAATAGAAATGTTTTTCCTATTCACGACTTTTGTCGGTCAAAAAATAGCCCTTTTTCATTTTTAAAAATTATTTCCTTGGAAAAACCACCCACTGTGGTATTTAGTCACCCACATATTATTTTTCGTTATCTATCAATAGTAATGTGTTAAACTTCAAAGAGATCCTTTTCCTGACTATGAAGCACATGCCCTTAGGAGGCCTTACATAATTTTCCTACATAACAGGATTTTTATTCAAAAGATGCCACTATTTGGCTATGTAGCATATACCGTAGATAGCCCTACATAACAAATCCCCCATAATGGGTTTGTCAAATAATGGGAATTTCATTCTTGGAAAAGACTCCCCATATATTAACACGAGTTTTAAATTTGGTGACCATAAAAATCCTATCTCAAGATTCACCTTAGAAATATTTAATGAATATTAAAGAAATTATTAGCCACAGAGTTTTGTTTTGGATCTAACATAAAATTTTATTGTCAATGATATTTGACCTTAAATACTAGCCCTTTATAGTCTAACATACATGACTCTAATCTTCCAACAACAAAAGGCTTGGTAATCATTAGATTGAGAACCCGCAAAGGGAACTCTAAAAAAACATGTCTTAGATCACTAGATGTACATTTTTTTGTTTAGGTAATATTGATAAATGAAATTCAAAAGACACAATGTATGTAGGGTTCTCCATATGACCCTACCAATATTCAAACTTTTCACGCTAAGACCTATGGCTTAAGAAAAAAATTGAGCATCCTTCCAAACTTGATGTAACTACAAATCACACCAAATGACATAAGAATGCATCAAAGCACCCTACATCTACCTTCAAACAAGATTCTTTTGGTTCTGAACGAATCAAATTATATGTGGGGGGCTTCTGTTGACACCAAGAAATGTGTTCCATTCACTTTTTCGTAGTGTGAATATATGATTCTCACATAGAAGACAACTATCAAGTACGGGTAAATATGTTTTCACCAGGATGGAAGAATATTCAGGATGTATTTCTATGTTCTAAAGTATAACTCCATACGGACATATATGTGGAATGATTTCACCATCTTGAAGTATGAAGTGGATTTGCAAGATCTATGATGAAAAGGTGTCGATTGATTAGATTTAATTTTTTGAGATTCATCCGAGAAGGCTTAGTGTGTTCACCATCTCAATAAGTGTATATCTCTTCAAGAGTTTCTATTTTCTAGGTCACAGAGCCCAAACAGACTTACAGATAAAAAGTTATAGCACTCGGAAGATTGATAAATGTCAAAAAGGGACCTACACGGTGGGCCAACATGGTAGAACAATAAGTAGGACCTACATGGAAGATGTACACGACAATAATTTATCTATACCCCTTCACGGAAGACCTACACAAAGTACCTATGTGGATGACCTACGCGGACAACCTCCCTACATCTAGGTCCCCTCTTTTCGTATAAATTGAAACCTTGGGCTACCCATTTCATAGATGGAAAAGTTGGAAGACGTCCCAAAGTTACCATTGTGTAGCTCTTTCACCATAATCCCACAATTTTTCTCAGGTAGATCTCTAAAACATGAGAGACGAGAAAATTAAAGGGGAAAAAAGTGGTTCAAAGTCCCATCAGGGTCTAGAACATATAAACTTGCACATAGCACCTGTGCAACGCACCTGCAGGCCGCAGCTACACAGAGCACCTACGCGCCGCACCTTAGTGAAGGACCTAAGCGACACACCTTAGTGGAGCACCTATGTGTCACACCTATGCAACCCTACTTGTCTATACTATAGGGGCGCATCCCCCACACCCCTGCTCGGGGTCGGTGTTGGGCTGTAGTCCCGGCCCTTCATGCAGATCCCTTTGCTACCGCCACTGACCCCCATGGAAAATGGAGAGTCGCAGCATTATATTTTCGGATCCGGTCAAGGGAATTTTCTATAGCTCCCTTTATATGGACCAACATCCAACATTTGGATACCCTGATTTTAGAGAATCCATAACACTCAATTAAGTTACATGAGTTGACTTATTCCTCGTGGATTATTTCACATGTTGTGAGTTTGGACACTCCTTAGGGATTCCTCAAGTACCTTGAGTTCATACACTCCTCAAGAAACTCCTCATCACCTGACTTCTATTCCAGGTTAAACCTCAAATGGGTATCCCCCTTAGGTGTAAACCCCAACCAATTTCAGAAGGGAAGCCATCATTGTATAATCCTCTCACCTCCACCCCTTTTTTCTTCCATTGGATTCGTATCCAATGTGATGATAACAGATGGAATGCTCATCGCCTCACCCTCTTCCACAGTCAGCGCACCCTCTTCCATCTTCTTGGAGGAAAAACATGAACATGTGAATACCATTGGGGAATCGTTGAAATTATATTGTTTCTCACATTGAGCATTACTCATGTGGGCTTAGAGATTGGTCATGATTAAAACATTTTCACGATAGAATGAACTACGAGAACTTTGATTCCGGTTTAAACTAGGATACATAGGAACCCTTATCAAGGCCGGATCTCACTGGATATCCTCCACAAGAATCCAATTCTAATTCCTTCAATATTGACATCCTCTTTCAGAATAATCCCCAAATTATACCCCAAAACTTCAAGGAATGAACTATGGAACTCTAATTCATGTTTAAACTTGGATACGTAAGAATCCTCCTCATGGCCCGAGCTCACCAGATATCATCCTCAAGAATCCAATTCTTATTCCATTAATCTGGGCATTCTACTTAGGAAGAAGCCGAAAATTATTCCCCAAATCAACAAGGCATATTTTTATCTGGAAGTAACCCCAAACTAATCTTTCTCAGAGAACCATACTATCCTTTGAGATTTATCAAACTACGCGGGATTTGATTTCCATCCATATTGGATACATAGGAAGCCTCCTTGAGGTTCAAACCCAACACTACAAATCAACCCTATTATCCTTAGGCCATATTTCCAATAGGGTTTGATCTTACATAGAAACTCATATCCTTTCCAAGTTCCTTAGGCAGCTTCAGCATAAGTCCCACAATATGTTTTGTGCTAGCACATTTCACTTAGAGGTATTTATCACATGACCATAAAAGGTATGATGTGTCTTATTAAGTGGCATCGAACTATTAAGGTTCTGATTCCTTTCACAATGATATGTAAGTTTCCCATATTGCAGGCATGATCACAAGATAAAAACAAACCTTCGTCTCCCTGGATGACAATAAATTCCATTGTGCCCCACTAAGTTGCTTAAAACTAGTATCATCACATCAATGATTAAAAGAATATCTAATCATTATAATAGAGGATACCATTGATGGAAAAAATAAAATACATACAGGTATTTAAATTAATGAATAACATTGAATTCATACTAACGATTCTAATTTTTACACATATTTATAAGAGATGGTAAATTCCAAGGGATACTTTTGATATACTTGGTGAACTAATAAGGATTCATGAAAATATCTAAAATTTACAAAGAGAGTCCAGGAGTAGAAAATTATTCCCCCCAAAAGGGTGTGATGAGTCCAATCTCCCATCCTCTCAACCAATGCACATTCTTAAGTTTCGTAATGTTCAAACTTAACGAACGCCTGCCTTTGGAAAGCAGGTCCCCTTTGGATAATGAGCTACTGGAAGTTTCCTGTTCCTTAAATAAATCCAATGGAAACTACCTTGAAATAGTGATTCTTCAAACTAGAACACATGTTTCAAGGAACTATTAAACTGTCATAAAATCATACTAGTATCCAGAAAAACATAGAATCAAATAAATATAGTATTCTATGGGTGATGAATAAAAATAATGGATCAAGGTGGGTATCTATGGGAAATAATTATTATAAATTGTACACCGTGGTAGATAAACACTATTAACAAAACTCATGCCTCTAACATGTTGGTATAAACAATTATTTTGATCAATAACATATAAAAATTGAAAATAATATATTAAAAATTCATTTTTACCTTTAGAATCGATAAAATTTATTATTTCATTCTAAAAAGAAACAGTGGAACAAAAATTTCATAATTGACTAATAGATTAAAAATTATAATATGGTAAAACACTATATAAAATATATTTAGTAATAATATAATTGATAAATCTAGTGATGTATACACTGTGTATTTTTATCATTGCATTATTAAAAATGTGGCATTTCCACCATCAAGATTTTTTAGGTGGTTGAACTTCTAGAAGTCACTGAGCAATGATTCATACATAGGATGTTCATATATTAAGTAAAATCATAGGATTATCTCCTAGGATATCATTCATATAATTTAATTTTTAATCCAAGTATATTATTACTCAAATTATTTAAAGTACAGTAATGTTATCTAAATATTATTTTTTAACCAATATTATCCTCTTTATGTTATTTCCTCGATAATGTAGAAGTTCAAAAATCTCTTTTAGGTAAACTATAACAAGTATGTATTGACTATAATTCATAAAAATTATGCTACATTTTATGAAAAAAATTAATGATCTTATATTGATATGATCCTATATTTTTTAGGAACATATTGGATAATTTTATATAATTCCAACTCATTTTTTCCTATAAATTGTAGACAAAAAATTTTATCATAATTTTATAATAATGGATTTATTTGATAATGTCTCTAACCACTATCATTGTGGAAACGAATTTATCAAAATTATATTGAAGGTGATGGTCTTCTCTTCTATTAATCCAATAGCTTTATTTATATTTTTTAAATTTTTTATAATTTCATTGGTTATTAATAACCCAATTTGTTACTCCATGTGATTTTTACTGATATCCATTGCATATTGAATTATTGTTTCCATTGGTAAAAAAGTGCATGGAAATGGTCAATTAATTATCCTCAATATTAATTTTAATTAAATAAAATCATAAATAAATTATATTATATTTATAATTTTATTATAATCATGTAATTATTTTATTCTTTCATTATTCGAGTATAAATCTGGCCAATATATGATTCCCATTCTTCTATATTTCCATAAATTAATAATAGGTTGAGTTATGATATATCTTGGTTTTTGGTCATTATTTTCATCAGTGAGAGTAATGTGATCCTCATTATATTCAAGTTTAATGAATATATTTTACAATGGGTTGGCACTCATTACTTTCCATAACATTTTAATTGACACATAAATTGATTTATTTTGTACTCTCATTTTACAACCATCATAACCCAACTATACTATAACACTTTCATTGTCAACAGTGAATTTGGGTGTTCCCCCAAAATCTTTCCTATAATTTGATATGGGTTGGAGACTAGAAATGAGGTTATAAAAAATGTAATAAAAGATCCACTAACATTTTAGTAACTATCAAGGAAGAAAATACATTAATTAAAACCAAAAAATGGAAGAAATTGACCCAATATCTTAATCAAAATATTAATATCCACATAATATCATTCAAACTAAAAATTCAATGAGGACATTACTAGATTCAGACTACTCCTAAGGTAAAATAAATCCACCAATTCCCAATAATCTCCCTTATTAAGCCTTTGTATAGTCCTCCCAATTTCAAATAACATTTTAAAAATTATATAAATAAAATATATAAGTAGGGGTGATCATAAAGGATTAATGAATAAGGTCCACTATATAATCTTTTTTCCATAATTAGAAAATTAAATATCACATATATGAAATTTATTTACTTCTTAGTTGTGATTTTATATATTTTATATTTTTAGTATAATATCTTCTAATTTCTCAAGGAATTTGAATACTGATAATTCCACATGAATTATAATAATGAAAAATATTAAATCACATATTGAAAATTGTATATGAATTCATTGTTTCACAAAATGATGAATTTCAATGCTTACACTACAACATTCTCAACATGGTTCTATCATGAAATATAACTCACTGACATAGAAAAAAAATTATTCTATGTCAATAAATTAACCACTATATATAGATTCTTGAGATGAAATAATAATAGATAAGAGGGAAAAGAAAAATATCCTACCTCATAAGGACCCCAACTAATAAATTTCCAAAAAAATGAATAGCATCGTCAGATGGGTGAAATTTCACCTTTAGGACACCAAATTTTCCAAAAGAGGGATATGGGAGGCCGAAATTGACTAATGAGAGGGGGTGGGATGAAAATCTGGTAGATCAAGGGAGGGAGGAGTCCAAAATTGACTAAGGGGATGGGGGAAGCACGGACACACATGGGTGGCTTAGGGTTCGATTGAGGGGAAGGGGACGAGGATCTCCAATTCCCGGAACATATCAATACCCCTATAAAAACAATTTGTAAAAACAAATGCTATCAACAACCATATATGAATGATTTTTAAAAACAATTGGTATAACCTTGAGCAGAAATCTTAAACCCATGATTTTACTAAACTGTGGGTATATCTCCTTTTTGACAGATGGATTTTCTAGTAGTGTCACCATAAAAAAAATAACACTTCTATCATGACATGATAATGATAAAAAACATGATTATATCACATAAGAAAAGATACATAACCATGAGACATAAGAAAACAATATATAATGATAATACAAGAAATAAAAAAAAGTCAAAGACCATATCTAAGTCTTCAAGTTACCATCTTTCACCACCATCACAAACCACTATGAAGTGAATCTATCCAAAAGAAGTCTTCATGATACCTAACACCATTCCCTATAATTATATCATATAAAAATAGGTCTTCATACACCATAAATTATATATTGGCTGGGATAAATATTACATGTACAACCCCTCAATGAATCTATATAATGTATATCATAACACAAATGTTAGTTCTATAATTAAAACAAAAAATATTTATAAATCTATTTCATATGAAAATATATTACATTAAAATACCAATTTGATTCCTTTAAGAAAATACATAATCAAATAAAATAGGAATATGAAAAGGTATAGAAATATAAATAGAGGAAATTAATCGAACCTTCTATAATATAAACATGATATAATTATATCATGAAATTTCACAATAATATATAAACCCAAGAACAGATAATAAATGGCGTATTGCATATTGGAATATGTAACTAGGAAAGTAAAGGAACCCTAATACATACATAAATTTGAATACTGACAATACTAGGTCCTACCATAGTCTACCGAAATCACAATAAAAACCCAAGTGATTCCACACTATCTAAGGTTTGTATATTTACATAACCATATACTATTTTATTCATAAAACATCTAAGTAAACCAATATCAAAATTTTATTAGACATTTCCAAAAAGAAAATATTTACTTCCCCCATGCTTAATAACCCCTTTTATAGTTAAACCCCATATTTTTTAGAATTTCGTCAGACATGTGTTGTGTGTAAAACTATTATTAAATAAATGGCACATTAAAATCATTTTATAATCTTCCAAAGATAAAAATACACACATAAATCCTTTTTTATATAACATTAACATTTTTTAAAATATATACCAAAGGATAATAAAATAACTAAAAATTTCACAAGGAGAAATAATTATTGTATAAATACACATACCTCACCAACAGAAGAAAACATAGTCTCCTTGAAAAATGGTTACTATAAATGAAAAGATCATGTCTTAATAATCCTATATCTAAAAGAAACATAAAGATTTACCAAACTAACACCCTATATTTGGTCAACATTCCCCATTACAGTTCCAATGAATCAAGGGGTATATATATCAAGAGTATATCTATAGAAAAAGGTATGAATGAGGAAGATATTCACATATACCTTGAAGATATCCTACCAAAATAACAGAGAATCACCAAAAGACCAAGGTGAGAACCTAATTGAGAATCAAGGGTTGGGTCGAGCTAATGAAAGGCTTGGGTGAGATTTGGGTTAAAAATGGGTAAATATACCATATTAAAATTTTCATTTTGAATAAATTCATAAATGTCACATGATTATGACACACATATAGATGAAAAATGTGAAAACCATGTAGTCCCTATATCCCCTTTAAATTCAAAGTGCATGGTTACCTAGCAATGGTTACATAGTAGGAAAAAAACATGGGATCCATAAAATAACCTCTAGACCTAAACCTAACCATTTTCATGGTTTTATTGGGGATCGCCCATGGTCAGTCAAACTATTCCCAAATTAAGAAAAACAACATTGGAACTAAGAGAGATATATGACACTATAACCACGTGGTTACAACTAATCAATAATAGACTGTGTTCATAAATATTTTTTAAGACCCTAATATTTTAAAAATCAAATTCCATTTTTGAATGAATAAATTCTTTATCATGTAATTTAGTTATATAAAACACATACACAACATTGGTTTTTTGAATGATATAGCCTTTTTTTATTTAAAATACCATTAAGAATCATAACCATTTATAATACATCCATTTCATAATGAATATTATGATTATTATATATTAAAGTTTATAAAAAAATAAAATGAACACATATTTAAGAAATAATGGCCTGGACCAGTATTTTCCTACCCTATAAATCTGTTAATTGGATATTATGAAGGAGATGGAGTTACTAGGATTCCCTCTTGGCCAAGCCCAAGCTGTGATTAAACCACTAAAGAATGAGAGAAACCATATATGGGATAATTTTATTTTTTTGATATCACAACCTAAAAAATGTTCACTAAACCACCCTAATAAAGTGTCTCCACCACACACCTTATACATTGATTTCAATTAAAATTAAAATTTAATGGAATAAAAAATTGTATATTTTGTAAAATATTTAGGTTTAATTAAATAAGTAATTTTTAAAAATTCAATGATTTAGAAAAAAATTATATTTATAAAGTATTCTTTTTTAAAAAAATTAAATATAATGAATAATATAATTTGATACATTTTAAAAATTATAAGCATAAGAAAAATTTTATTGTTGTCAGAACTTATATTTTTTAAATTATTACACTAATATTAGACAAAAGTTATTTTTTTATTATTTTCTGAGATAATCATGGTTTTGGGAAGAAATAAAATCCAGTATAATTTTAATTTATGAATTATGACATCATTAAATTGAAAAAAATGATGTAATCAATACGATATAAGGAATTTGTGACTAAATTAATATTTTCCCTTTAAAATAATCATTTTTGAAGTTATATGGTCACTTTTTATGCCTTTATTGAATCCTCCAAAACATATATTATATTATTACTTTTTTAGAATGAAATATTTATAAAAAGGAATCAATTACATATCACAAATTATATTATTTTTATTAGTTTAGTTTTTATACATATAAAATATTAAAAAACACCCCTCTTTGGCACAATACATGGGAAAACCCATTATATTGTCTATGGTTTTTATTAGTTTATTATATAGAGTCCAAAACCTATGCATAGAAATTAATAAATCATTTTTCACTATTTTTTATAATAAAAACCCCAACATCCCCATCAACTTCACTCAAAATCGATTGAGAAAAAATTTCTTCTACCACTCTCTCTCTCTAAAACACTCCTATGGTATTCCCAGGATCTAAATCAGCTCTTCCAAACTATTAGAAGGGCTATCTAAAGGTAATGGGTCCTCCCCTTCTCTTTATTAAAAAAATTAATTTGTATTATGCCCTTTTAGTTCAATGTTTTCATGTTGGAATATGTTTTTACACATCTATATTACCATATTTATGATTTCCAAGTAATTATATACCATATTTCACTCACGTTAAATAATTCCAACAAACTTTTTATAAACTTGTTATCCTACCAAATCTACCCTTCCATTACAAACCTTTTTATAGTGAATACTCATCCCCATTTATACTCAAAAGTATTCAACTAGATGTACCAATACTTTATTGATTATGTTTTTCCATGTATGAGACCACACACCATAGTCATGGGGTTATGTGTGGTGAATTATGTTGTTATGTTTTATGATCAATGTGACACAAAAATGCATGTACATTATATGAATGTGACAACTGGGGTAAAATTATATATCCCTACAATGAATTGGGTATTTTTTTAACAATATATACCTTTTATGGTTCATGAGGGGATATCCAAACAACACTAATTTATGAATTATTTGTGGTTAAACCGGACATATGTGTTTGATTTCATGTGTTATGTTTTTTCTACATCACTTATGTATCCCTGATGTTATCATCTTATAACATTCTTAGATGTTCATGTTAATGATTCTCTCTCCTTTTATGTCACCTATATATTTCTATTGACTCACATATACTACATTCATAATGTCTTTCTCTGATTAACCCCTTCTTGGGATTTATATCTCACCCCTTTCTTATTTTTATCCCTATATTTTCCCATATAGTATTAGAAGATCAATGTATTTTAATTGAATGTTTTGGAGTTTTTAGATAATTTCATTGTATCATTATTTCATGTAATTATGCTTCCTATGTAATTTTATAAATAAAAAGGACTCCTAATCTTATAAGACATTATTAGGTGGATGTTTCTATAATAAATCATGAAATAAAATGTAAAAAATAAATGGGTTTTTATGGTTGGTATCATAGTAAATTAACATTAATTTGGGGATTGGATTATAAACCCTTAGATAATTTCATAAGGATAATGCTAAACATAGGAAAACATCCCAAAAATTAATGTAATGTATAGATTAATTGGTTTCCAAGTAATGAATAATTTTTTGGATAATACAAGTGGATGTGGATCTAGACCAATTGTACCTTGGGTAATATTCCTAACTAGGGATCATTGGGCATTGACTCAACTGCCACCTAGTACAGAAAAAATATTCCTTGTTTCACACACATTTTGGTACTCCTAAAGATTATTATTTGGGAAATTATAATTATACTTATAAAAAATTATCAATGGAATAGTAATTACCCTAATATTTCATTCTATGAAGTAGATCATGGAAATCATATTTAAAAAATTAGAAACCCATAGGTTAAATAGAATTTGACTATTTTCAGAAGAAACTTTTGGAATTTTGATTACACGCAATGGCTTGGTTGTGGGAGTTTAATTGTTTCAAAATCATTCACATCACCTTTATCATTTTTTAAAGTCTTCCAATAGTTCTTGTTCTTGGAGTAGAAACTAACCAATGGTTCCCTTATTAGAGATGTTTCACAAAACCACTTTCCAAAGGAAGGTGTTTATTGGAAGGTGGCCCACCAACACTTATGGATTCACATAGGTCCTGGGAATTGGATGTTGGGATCATAACACCCTTTTGGGTGGAATTGTTTCCTATATATGGAATATATTATAGTATTTATTTAATAAACGCTAGAAAATACTTCGTTCATTCCCAATTATGTCATGGGTCACCCATGACTTGACAATCAATTATTAACAGGCATGGATCTAGACTCGTCATTATATATCTGAGGTTCTCTATCAATATAGTGATCTCAACGTATTTGAGGTTCTTCATCAATTGCACCTTTTTATATTTAGACCAGAGATCCATATTTCATTTATTATAGTGAATGTTTTTATGTTGTTCAATGGGGAACTTTTGAACTTATCATCATCTATGGAGATGGGAGTTGTTTTGATATCGAGATCATACCCATAATATGGGATTCTTATGTTGAGCAATGTATTGTTTTCAAATAATTGAAAATAATGTTTTTTAAAGGGGAAGATTATTTTAAATAATACTCTGTCTCTTTATGATGATTTTGATGCTCACAAATACCCTTAATTATTTACTAATTATTTCATTGAGTATTTTGCAGGAATTTATTTTATTTATTTATTTCATACAACGAGATTTCATACTTCATTTATTCCGAGATCAATTTTAGCGCGTTCTAGAATCACTGTAGCGCGAGATCAGTTTTAGCGCGTACTGGAATCACTGTTCATACCCTACGTTGATGAACGTAATGTATGGATGAAAAGTTTACTTTTTATGTTAAAAGAAACGTATGGTTAAGGAACCTTACGTTATTTTGAAACGTATGGTTAATGAACCTTACGTTGTTGAAAAGTATGGAAGAAGAACATTACGTTTGGAAGGAACCTTACGTTTTTGTTGTTGACAAGTAAGGAAGAGAAACCATATGTTAGTTTTCAGTGTTGAGTTTGTTTCTCAAATGTATGGATCATCAACCTTACTTTTATAATCAACCGTACGTTCTTTGGAGAGTTGAAGCAAGACAAAGTATGGATGATCAACTCTACGTTTGAATGCTGAAGAGAAAGTATGTATGTTCAACCTTACGTTCTGAACCTTACGTTTGTGAACCCTACGTTTGGAGCCACGTCATCAACCCTACGTTTTGCGTCGGGATATTTTTGACAGACGATATTTCCTTTTGCATTGGTCAAACAAGCGGATTATTAAGCGGATTTCGAGCCGATTCTTAAGTATGATTTTGAATGAATCAAAGACGATTTTCAATGGATTAATGATTGATTTAAATGGATATTTTTATTCCGATTCTTCAGGGGAGTTACAACGGCTTTGTTATTTCATTTAATATCGCGAATCTAAAGGAGATTTTCATGGATCTATTTATGCGGAAGATTTTCTCAGATTTGAATATATATGTTCTATCATGGAAACTTCAGATATATATTCACAGGAAAGTGTATGAAATAAAAAGATTGATCTTTTAACGAGCAAGAAACAGAGACTGTGTGAAGGCGTTCTTTTCTGGTGATCGAGAAGAAGTGTAAAACCTTTATTACCGAAGGAAGATCTTGATAGCAGATTCACGTGTTCTACATCGACTATCTGTTGTGAATCTACTACTGCTGAAGTTGTGAAGTTTCTTGTAATATCTATTGCAACTGGATCGACTCAGAACTGTTTTGATTACAAATCTTTATTTTCTGAAGACGACGATCTATCTACTGTCAATTGCATTCTGTTGCAATTGTGAATAACAACTGGAGAAGTGTTTTCTTTATCGAAACCCTTTTTATTTTTGAGTGATCAGCTTCTCGTTCTAAGATATGTGGGTTCGTGTTTGAACCAGGAAGGCAGTGTTTGCCTGAAACTTGTAAAGGTATCAACTGCCTGTACTCAGTTGTGAACAGGTCTGTGGAAACGAGGACCAGATAGTGAAAATCGCCAAGCTCGTGGTTTGAGCGTTGGTGGAGTGGACTAGGGGCCTTCTGTTCCCCGAACCACTATACATCCGTGTGTTCATGCTTTTACTTTTTCCGCTGCATATTTAATCGTGCTAAAGCATAGTGGACAGAATTTGTCTAAATTGAAGAGATTGTAATAATTTTGAAAAGACACAATTCACCCCCCCTCTTGTGTGTAATCCGTAGATTCAGATCCAACAATTGGTATCAAAGGAGGAGCTTCTTTTTTTTTAAGTCTTATCAAGCTAGAAGTATTTAAAGATTATACATAGTGTATCATGGATGATACACGAGAGGGAATGTCAATGGTCAGAGCACCTTACTTTAATGGAGATAATTATGGCTGCTGGAAATCACGTATGATTATTTATCTGAAAAATCTTGGTTACAGAGTTTATTCAAAGATTCTGACTCCCTATGAAATTCCTGAAAATCCCGATACATGGAGTGCTGCTACAGAGGCTGAGTATGACATGAATTCAAAAGCTATGAATGCAATCATCTATGGTCTAGGACCGGATGAATTTAACAGAGTATCTCAATGCCCGACTGCATATGAAATGTGGAAAACAATAGATGTTGCTTATAAAGGAACAGATAATGTAAGACAGATGAGATATGCAACTGCTAAATTAAAATTCGATACTTTCAGAATGATTGAAGGAGAGAGCATCACTCAGATGAATGGAAGATTGACAGAAATTGTCAATAATATAACAGCTCTAGGAGAACCAATCAAGCAGGCTGATCAAGCGCTAAAGGTACTGAGAGTACTTCCTACTCGATGGAATGGAATCTCTGCAGCAATCAGACAATCAACTTCTGTTAAAGATCTAACTATGAGAGAGCTGATTGGTACATTGATGATGTACGAGGCTGAAATGCAAGATGAGGAAAATGAGCATAAAGTCTACATAAAAAGGGAAGATACTGCTTTGAAAGTGACTTCTCAACAAAAGGATAGAAAGATGAAGAACAGAGAAGTAAGTACTAAATCAGAAAGATCTGATTCTTCAAATTCGGATGAAGAACTGGCTCAGCTAGCCAGAAAATTCAGAAAGTTCTACAGTAAGAAGAAAGACTTCAAGAAATCCTTCAAGAAGGATAGCAAGGAAGTGAGATGTTATGAATGCAAAAAGATGGGACATATCAGACCGGATTGCCCAAAATTGAAAGATGCAAAGAAGAATAAATTCTTCAAAAGAAATGATTATGAGCAGAAAGACAAGAAAGCTATGAAAGCTACTTGGAGTGTTTCTGGAGACTCAAGTAATTCATCTGAATCAAGCTCAGAGAAGGAGGAAGCCAATTTAAAAGCAAATATGTGTTTCATGTCTGAAACTGATGAGGTACACTCATACTACTCCTCTGACTCAAATAATGAATCAAACTCTGAAACAAGCTTCTCAAATAAAAAACATGCAGCTTACTGCAATATGCTTGAAGAAAGGTATGACTCATTATTTAAAAAATATAAATCTATAAAGAACTTGCATAAAGATATTTCAGATGAGAGAAATACTTTGCTAAAACAACATAAGGAATTAATTGACAAATACAACTCTGCTGAATCAAATAAAATTAATTTTGAATCAAAAATAAAAACTCTACAGGATGAAGTAGAATCTTATAAAAAGGCTGCATTAGTTTTTACAAAAGGATAAAACACCTTAAATGAGATACTTGGAAAAACTGTAATTAAAAAGGAAAGGTTTGGAATTGGAAGTAAAGGAGAAAAACCTAAGTTATACAAAAATTATTTTATTCCTAGCACTAAACAGGTTATTTGTAACTTCTGTGGAACAAAAGGTCATATAGCTAAAAACTGTTTTCTAAGACAACCTCAAATATGTGGAATTAAGAAAGCTTATATTTCCAATGATCTATATGATTCAATCAATTTTAAGAAAACAAAGCAAATCTGGATACCCAGATCACTGCTTGCTAACACTCCTGGACCCAACAAAATATGGGTACCAAAGCAATTTGTTTGAATGTCTTTGCAGGTAGCAGGTCACCAAAGAAAGAAAGAAATATGGTATATGGACAGTGGCTGCTCAAGACACATGAGTGGAACTTCAGCTAATTTCCCTTCTCTTACTTGAAATGAAGGAGGACTTGTCACCTTTGGTGACAATGCCAAAGGAAGGATGATTGGTATTGGAACAGTTGGAGATCCAGAGACAGTCTCAATCAACAAAGTACTTTATGTACAAGGGTTAAAACACAATCTGATAAGTATCTCTCAACACTGTGATGATGGTTAAACTGTTGATTTTACTAACAATAGTTGTACTGTTTCTAAAGATAAACTGTTTAAGTTTAGAGAACCCAGAACTGATAATGTTTATACTTTGTATTTGTATTCCTTGTGTAAACAACAAGTAAACTGCTTAACTGCTAATATAAGTGAATCCTGGATCTGGCATAGAAGACTTGGTCATTGCAATATATATGCTTTACATAAATTATCTAAGAAACATCTAGTTTCTGATTTGCCTAGTCTCAAATTTGAAAATGACAGATTCTGTGATGCATGTCAGCTTGGCAAGCAACACAAATCATCATTCAAATCTCTTAATAAAGTTACTACAACTAAACCTCTAGAACTTATCCATATGGATTTGTTTGGACCTTCAAGAGTAGCAAGTTTAGCTGGTAAATTATATGTTTATGTATTAGTTGATGATTATTCTAGATTTACTTGGATTTTATTTTTGAAATTTAAAAGTGAAGCTTTTAGTTTATTTGAAGGATTTTGTAAATCTATTCAAAATGAAAAAGGTTTTAATATAATCTCATTGAGAAGTGATCATGGTGGAGAATTTGAGAACCAGGAATTTAATTCCTTTTGCTCAAACATGGGTATTAAACACACCTTCTCTGCTCCAAGAACACCTCAACAGAATGGGATTGTAGAAAGAAGAAATAGAACTATTCAAGAAATGGCTAGAACTATGTTAAATGAATATAGCCTACCTATATATTTCTGGGCAGAAGCTGTTAATACAGCTTGTTATATAATGAATAGAATTTTAATAAGACCTATTTTGAAAAAGACACCCTATGAACTATGGAATAACAGAAAACCTAAAGTAAATTACTTTAAAGTTTTTGGATGCAAGGTTTACATCTTGAATACCAAAGATAATCTTGGTAAATTTGATCCAAAATCTGATAAAGGTATTTTCTTAGGATATTCTGCAACCTCCAAAGCTTATAGAGTCTATAATAAAAAGTCAAGGATTGTTGAAGAATCAGTTCATGTGAAATTTGATGAATCTGATCCTTTTGAGAAAAGGATAGAACAAATAGATGAACCTGATTCTAATGAAAACATGAGACTTGAGAATTTAAAGAATGATTTTGAAAATGATATAAAAGAAATTCAGTCCAGTTCAGAAGAACATGACACTGAAGAACCTTTGAATGTAATGCCTAGACAGTCTAGAACCTTAAAGAATCACCCTTTAGAATCTGTGATAGGTGACTTAGAGACTGGTATTCAATCTAGAAGAAACCTTGGAAACATAGTTGAATTCTCTGCTTTCCTATCCCAACAAGAACCTAAGACCATAGAAGAAGCCTTAGATGATGAGAGCTGGGTAATAGCAATGCAGGATGAATTGAACCAGTTCAAGAGAAATAAGGTTTGGGAATTAGTTGAAAGACCACATGATTATCCAGTAATAGGAACTAAATGGGTCTTTAGGAATAAACAGGATGATCAAGGGATAATAACTAGAAATAAAGCAAGATTAGTAGCTAAAGGATATAATCAAGAAGAAGGAATAGATTATGATGAGACCTTTGCACCTGTAGCCAGGTTAGAAGCCATTAGGATCTTTTTAGCCTATGCATCTTATATGAATTTTAAATTATTTCAGATGGATGTTAAATCTGCCTTTTTAAATGGTTATTTAATGGAGGAAGTTTATGTTGAGCAACCTCCTGGTTTTGAAAATTCTCAAAAACCAGATTCTATTTTCAAACTTACTAAAGCTCTTTATGGCCTTAAACAAGCACCTAGAGCTTGGTATGAAAGACTATGTTCTTTTCTTTTGAAAAATGATTTTACTGTTGGACTGGCAGATCCAACACTCTTTAAGAAAACTGTGAAAAATAATGTTTTGTTGGTTCAAATTTATGTTGATGATGTAATTTTTGGATCAACCAATAAAATTCTTTGTCGTGAATTTTCAGAATTAATGCAAAAAGAATTTGAAATGAGTATGATGGGAGAATTAAATTTATTTTTTGGTCTTCAAATATTTCAAAATGATTTTGGAAATGTTTTAAATCAATGCAAATACATTACTGATTTACTTAAGAAATTTGGACTTGAAAACAGCAAGCCATTTACAACTCCTATGTGTACTAATATAAAACTTGATTTGGATGAAACTGGAAAATCAGTGGACAACAAGTTATATAGAGGTATGATTGGTAGTTTGTTATATCTTACTGCTAGTAGACCAGATATAATGTATTCAGTATGTCTTTGTGCTCGATTTCAATCAAATCCCAAAGAATCCCATTTAACTGCTGTTAAAAGAATTTTTAGATATTTAAAAGGTACTATTTATCAATCTCTGCTTCATCCAAAAACCTCTGATTTTAATTTAATTTCATATTCAGATGCTGACTTTGGAAGATGTAGATTAGATAGGAATAGTACTTCAGGAACATGTCACTTTTTAGGGAAGTCTTTAGTATCATGGTCTAGTAAGAAACAACACTCAGTTGCCCTGTCAACAGCCGAGGCAGAATATGTGTCTGCAGGTAGTTGCTGTGCACAGGTGTTGTGGATGAAAAACACTCTTATGGACTTTGGATTAAATTTCAATAATACACCTATTTTATGTGATAATAGTAGTGCAATTAATATTTCAAAAAATCCTATTAGTCATTCTAGAACTAATCACATTGATATAAGACATCACTTTTTAAGAGATCATGTGTTTAAAAAGGATATATTTTTAGAATTTGTAAATACAGAAAATCAATTAGCAGATATTTTTACTAAACCACTTCCCACGGCAAGGTTTGAATTTATTAAGGGGGAGTTAGGTTTATTTAATTTTAAATAGTTTTTTTTAAATCCTATTCTGTTTTCGAATTCTGCTTAATTTCTGTTTTCCGCTATAAGTAATTTTATTTTGTTTTAAATAAAAGTAATGATTAGTGATTACACGGGAATCAAGGCTGTCAGAACCGTTTCACCTTCTGAACCGTTTCACCTTTTTCGGAAACCCTTTCGAAAACCTAAAACTGCACATCTTCTCCAAAACCCTTTTCTGAATCTTCAAACCCTAAACTTACGAACCTTCAGAAATCGTTGTTGGAATGGAAAAGACTAAGCGTCCAGATGAAGCCGAGAGCAGTGCTGCAAAGAAACCTAAGGTAGTTGGTCAGAAAATACTGCAAGGTAAAGTCATAGATTTAGAGTGGCTGTTTGAAACTAATTTACTGTTGAAGCAAGCGTTGTCGTTTCAAAGCCTTGAGCAATCTTTTAATAGTGAAAATTCTGAGTTTCTATATGAGGCAGAAATGAGACATTTCTTTAGAACTGTTCAGTTTAGCCTTGGAGATACAGAAGATAGTTTATTGGCTCAAATAGAGGATAAGGACTTTTCGATATCATCTGTAGAGATAAGTCAAATTCTTAACTGCCCTCATGAAGGAGTTTTTCATTTCGATTTACGGAATATTGGAGATTCTGTACATAAGTCTGAAGACATTATGTCTTTTCTGTTTGGAACCAGAGTGATAAAGAAAATGTTTATTAAGGATTTGGAGCCCGATCAGAAATTTTTTGTAAAATTTGTTCAGACTGGTTTAGCACCAAGAATGGCTGAGATGGAGAAAATCCTATACCCTGACATGTACATAATGTATCTTCTGATGTGTGATATTAAGTTTAATTTTCCTCGGTTTATGATAAGATATCTGAGTTACTACTGTCAGAGTGAAGCAAGAATGACCTTTTTCCCTTATGGAAGGTTCATTTCTTTGTTTTTGTTTAAAAGAGGAATGATCAGATTAGTAGATGCTGGGGTGAAATGTCACCACAGTAATTTTTTTAATGCTGGAACTTTGAGGAAAGTAATATATTTCTGGAGCACAATTAAAGGAAAACTCTTACCTGTTGGAGCTGAGGAAAACTCGGAGAGTGCTTAGGCTCAACCGGCTAAGTCCAAGGAGGGACAAGCAGAATCAAGATTTAGTACAGTGGCAAGGAGAATTCGTTTTGATATGGAGGAAGTTGAGGAAGAGAGAAGTCAATAAGGACTTCAATCTTGAAGGAAGAGGTCAATTGATGAAGAAATTATCTCTCCTGCCTTGAAATCCTCTGAACCGTTAATTTCTTATTCATTTGTGAGAGAAGCTGTTGTGGAGAAGACTGCACCGATAGAGGAACCAGTAGCTCAAACAGAAACTCAAAAAGAACCTCAATCTGCTGCTGTGGCTGTTGAAAAAGTAATTCAACAAGAACAACTTATGGAGGCAGTGCCTGGTGAAGAAGTGGCCCGACCTCAAGATTTACATGAAAATATTGTTCTTGACCAATCAGTAGAAGTCAGAGAGACTACTGTTCGTGATGAACATACTTCTGAAGCTAATACAGAGGTACTTCAGGAAGATTTTCCAGTGGAAGAGTTTCAGGCTTCAAAAGATAGTTCAGTGGATCAACCTTGTCAGGACAAGGACAAAGAACAGTCAGATGCAGATTCCTTACCACTTCCCTGCTTCATCAACCTAATTCTGGACATGAGAATCGAGCACAGGGTGCCCCTGATTCGAGAAAAGAGGAAGCTGTTGAGTTGTACAAGCGTATCTCTCAGTTAGAATCTGAGAATGTTAGTCTCATAAATTCTCTGAATTTAGAGCAGTAGAAGTTTCAGAAGCTGAAAGAATGTACTGTTTCAAGACAGGAAGTAGATTTGTTTAAAACTGATATGTTGCCTGCTGTTGATCAGTTAAAATCAGAGATGGTAAAGAAAGATGATTTGTCTGAGTTGAAGATTTCCATGGAGAATAAATTTGAGTCTGTTGCAACCAGTGCTGTGAGTGGATCAGGCTATTCACCTGATTTGATTCGGAGATTTCAAGCAATTACTACAGCAATGAGCAATATGAGTGACAGATTACAGGATCTTTAGTGTAATAGTGCCCCTTTGTCAGTTTTTCTAGATAATCAGAAATTTTTAGTGGATCAGTTGACATCTGGAGAGCAACCGATTAGGATTCTTTTGAATCAGTTATCAGAAAAAATGGCTCTTTTGTTGAAAAAGAAGAAAGAATGCATGAGTTTTTCAGAGTTAATTTGATTGAAGATATTCATATGACTCAAGAGAACAGAGATCTTATCATCAAGTTAGGAGATGGGATGATGAAGAGGCTCAGAGAACAGTTTACAGAGATAAAGACCACGATTCAAAGGAGATAGACACCTTTTTCCCTGTCTTATCTATGAACCTTGATTCCTCTGTATATCACAATCATTTATATATAACAGCTTGTGAATGAAAATTCTTTTCTTACTTCTTTTTTGTTTTTTTTATTGATTTATAATTGAGTTAGCCAGTATAACAAATTCACTTATTCATACACAGTTAATTATAGCATTTACTTATAGTTCAGTGCAATATTGAATGTGTTCAAATCTGTAATTTTTCATTCTTTTTGATATCACAAAAAGGGGGAGAATTTGGATAAACACAACATTTAAATTCATTTGTTTCCTATGAAGAAATTTGGATATATGGGAGAATTTGGATATATACGATATTTATCTTTTTTTTTTAGCTGAAAATTTATTTTTATGGGGAGAAATTTTATTATAGTTAAATATTGTTTTAATCCTTTCAAAATTCTAAAATTTTATAAAACTAATTTTTCAATAAAGATTGCAATTAAATTAGTTCTATTATTTTATGGGTTTTGTGATCATCAAAAAGGGGGAGATTGTTGAGCAATGTATTGTTTTCAAATAATTCAAAATAATGTTTTTTAAAGGGGAAGATTATTTTAAATAATACTCTGTCTCTTTATGATGATTTTGATGCTCACAAATACCCTTAATTATTTACTAATTATTTCGTTGAGTATTTTGCAGGAATTTATTTTATTTATTTATTTCATACAACGAGATTTCATACTTCATTTATTCCGAGATCAATTTTAGCGCGTTCTGGAATCACTGTAGCGCAAGATCAGTTTTAGCGCGTACTGGAATCACTGTTCATACCCTACGTTGATGAACGTAACGTATGGATGAAAATTTTACTTTTTATGTTAAAAGAAACATATGGTTAAGGAACCTTACGTTATTTTGAAACGTATGGTTAATGAACCTTACGTTGTTGAAAAGTATGGAAGAAGAACATTACGTTTGGAAGGAACCTTACGTTTTTGTTGTTGACAAGTATGGAAGAGAAACCGTACGTTAGTTTTCAGTGCTGAGTTTGTTTCTCAAAAGTATGGATCATCAACCTTACTTTTATAATCAACCGTACGTTCTTTGGAGAGTTGAAGCAAGACAAAGTATGGATGATCAACTCTACGTTTGAATGCTGAAGAGAAAGTATGTCTGTTCAACCTTACGTTCTGAACCTTACGTTTGTGAACCCTACGTTTGGAGCCACGTCATCAACCCTACGTTTGGCGTCGGGATATTTTTGACAGACGATATTTCCTTTTGCATTGGTCAAACAAGCGGATTATTAAGCAGATTTCGAGCCGATTCTTAAGTACGATTTTGAATGAATCAAAGACGATTTTCAACGGATTAATGATTGATTTAAATGGAGATTTTTATGTCGATTCTTCAGGGGAGTTACAACGGCACTGTTATTTCATTTAATATCGCGAATCTAAAGGAGATTTTCATGGATCTATTTATGCGGAAGATTTTCTCAGATTTGAATATATATATGTTCTATCTTGGAAACTTCGGATATATATACACAGGAAATTGTATGAATTAAAAAGATTGATATTTTAACGAGCAAGAAACAGAGACTGTGTGAAGGCGTTCTTTTCTGGTGATCGAGAAGAAGTGTAAAACCTTTATTACCGAAGGAAGATCTTGATAGCAGATTCACGTGTTCTACATCGACTATCTGTTGTGAATCTACTGCTGCTGAAGTTGTGAAGTTTCTTGTAATATCTATTGCAACTGGATCGACTCAGAACTGTTTTGATTACAGATCTTTATTTTCTGAAGACGACGATCTATCTACTGTCAATTGCATTCTGTTGCAATTGTGAAGAACAACTGGAGAAGTGTTTTCTTTATCGAAACCCTATTTATTTTTGAGTGATCAGCTTCTCGTTCTAAGCTGTGTGGGTTCGTGTTTGAACCAGGAAGGTTGTGTATGCCTGAAACTTGTAAAGGTATCAACTTCCTGTACTCAGTTGTGAACAGGTCTGTGGAAACGAGGACCAGATAGTGAAAATCGCCAAGCTCGTGGTTTGAGCGTTGGTGGAGTGGACTAGGGGCCTTCTGTTCCCCGAACCACTATACATCCGTGTGTTCATGCTTTTACTTTTTCCGCTGCATATTTAATCGTGCTAAAGAATAGTGGACAGAATTTGTCTAAATTGAAGAGATTGTAATAATTTTGAAAAGACACAATTCACCCCCCCTCTTGTGTGTAATCTGTAGATTCAGATCCAACATCTTATGTATCCTTGAGAAAGGAATTAGATTCAATGTAGTTCGGTTCCACCTAATGTGATATATAATACAATTTAAGGTCACGTGATAAAGAAAAAAACCATGCATTTTAACATCAGGAAGCAAGGAATCATAGGTGAAATGTTACTAGTCATTGTTTGGTGTGGTACTTATGCAGAAGTTGCCCAAAGTTCATGGAATAAGTGTGATATCATAGGTGGGACATGATGTTATTAGGAATATTTCTCAATAATTATGATGATGATAAGGTATTATAAGGAATATATCCCTCAGAGTCATAAATGACCCTTCCAGGGATATGTCCTAGAAAACATTAGAGGGAATTTGGATGATGCGATGGGATATCAGATAGGCATCCAACGTATCCTAGTTAGCCAGGAATCAAATACCATGTATCTTGGTATTGGGTTGTGGATTACACCAAAGGAGGATGCATGTAGGTTTTTTATCATGAATATGGACTTTTGAAGGTTTTTCTCATGGGGAATGTGGACAATTCAGAGAATAGTTTCATAGATTTGGGACATAAACCTATTGAGGAGGACATTGTTTCTAGATCTATGGGAAAAGTATCCCTTCAAGGTGATTTTGAGGTTTATTTGGGGATTACACTCAAGTGGATTTACTTTTCCTTGGAATTGTGTGAATGTCATTACAATAATAAACCTCTAAACCCAGATGAGTCATGATTGGTCTAAGAAAAAAATGGAGGTAGTAGATATAGAAACCAAAAAATATTGTTTTCTAACTAGTGGATGTGGACTAGGTGTTGTGGAAGTGGGAAATATAGAGAGCTCGGATACTCATATCATTTCAAATTTTCATATCAAGTGCCCAAATAGATATAGATAGAGAGAGAGTTAATTGAGCTACACATCATCCTTTTTTTGGTAACTAGAATAGTCACATTGACACCTAGATTTGACTATAAAGGTGAAAAGGAGAAAGGGTGAAACCTATAACAAGAATGGTAATGGGTTTACTCTAGGAGGCATTCTGGTCTTCTAATTTTATAGAGTATGAGAGAAGGATCTATCACGCACCCTCAACAATGGTATAGGAGAGTGATTCCCCAAAATCCTTAATGTTGGGTGGTCTATTTGACTACCTTCAAGGTTAGGACCTCATTACCACATTAATATATGGTCAAAAGCAATCTAAGTATCCCCCTTATTTTGAGGTTACCAATAAAACCTCATTTTACATGGGTATGTACACTCAAGAGGACACATTTAGGTGTGCATGGATTTGATCATACATATCTAGGGGATTTTAGAGAAGGTTGGCCTGAAATTGTTAAAATGGTGTGTGGTGGGGATGAAATGGGGCATAATGGTACTCTAAAAGAAATATATGAGTGAAGAAAGAAGGAACACCCTAAAAGGCCTCATTCTTCATAGAGTGATTTTATGCTTGATTGAGTTCCCTCAATGTAGAATTTTTCTAAACAAGTGTGGGTGTCTTTCTTTTAATTCTTTTCTATGTTGGTGTATGTGTCATCTATGTAGCACTTCACTACATGGGTCTTAGTTCCTACCATGTAGAGTATTCCTACATAGAGTAGGTATCCCTCCATATTTCTTTTAACAATGTGTGGTGATTGACCATAAATTGGTCATCCAATTATACCTCAAGAAATTGAATCTGTAGTGGGTTTTGTGTCTATAGATGGTTGGATGAATTCCTTTTCTAGAATAATGTTATGTGATTGGTTTGCCTATTTAGAATCCATGACTCTATCACTTTCTTCAACTTTTCATCCCCATTCATCTCTCTTTTCTCTCTTATTTTTAGCTCTCCCATAGGGTTTTTATAGAGTAATGAATATGAATAACTACCAAGAAAACTAGTCGTCCATGGTTCACTAGGAGGATCTCATCTCTTGGAGTTGATAAGGACATTCAGACCCTTAAATGATTTCATTTTATGTGGTAGTAAATTGTCTTCCAAGACAAATAATGAATTATAATTTTTGTGGTATTTTCATTTTTGGGGACATAAATCATTATCATTCCCTACAAATAATTAGGTTTCATTCATGGGTGTTGGTGTTCACCACCACTCCCCACAAATTATTTTGTGTGTTGGACGCCATGCGGAGCAGCGGTCCACATGGAGAGTTCTTCTATGTTGACCTTTTCCCTCCTTCGTGGCTTTCTATTTTTTACCATTTTTGAAACTCTTCCTTGGGTTGATATTTCCCTTTATCAAATTCATGAAATCATTTCATCATTAGCTATGGAGTTTTCATAACCCAAAAAACACCCCCATTAGAATTTTCACTGATTGAGTTCTGATGAATAAATTTTCTCATTATTGATCTATTTTTTAGTATATATGTGAAAATGTATAGGGCACTATGCCGATAAGTAGAGAGGACCTAGATAATTTTTCATTTATTAAGTCTCTCTATGAAGCACCTGGTGCTTTTCATTCACATATAAAATCATACATTGCTGATGAGTGCCTCACAAATTCAAAGGTGTTCACCCATAAATTTAACTTCCACTCACAGACATAATGCATCATGACCTAATGATTCCCATATATGGGAAGATTATTCTATGTGGTGAGTTTCTTTTTGATGCTTCATGGTCGAATGATCACCTTGGGAACTGAATACCTAATGGATCACATAGTAGGATATATGAATTTAATATACATTACCTTATTTTAATGAAATTTAAATTTTTTCATATCGTTCTAAAGGGTTAAAATGTAGTGTGATAAGAAATTTCCATCTTCCACTTCCACGACTGTAATTAAGGGAAGATATTCCATTGTCGAGAGTGTTTAAAGTGGAGCCTAAAACCATATCACTCTATAAGAGGGTATTATAATGTGTCTCATTTCATAATATATTATGAATTACCCATTTTATAATATATTTCGACTATAGAAATTTGGACACTAATATGATGCTATCATTCCACCGGATGATAAGAATTCCCCAATGTTTTAGCTTAGTGTGTCCTCTGATTGAGTTCATGTGAACATTTATTCAATGGGACACATCACTTGTGAGCTAATACAAGAGGATATTTTCATCATGAATGTATCCTCATTGACACATGGTTACCATAAAAATCCAGAAATATCATTATAATCTGTCATTCAAGATTATCTATCCACTTTAAACCATTCATGTGGTGATCTCAATAGAGGATGGAGATTCAAGTGGGACATGTGTTCCAAAGGGTGTTTATCAAATGAATGGGCTTGAAAATTATGGGTGTGACTAAACTTCATGGTATTTACCTGTAGTTGGAGGTTGTTGTCTTATATAATTCAATATGGCTTTCTCAGTTCTTGATAAATTTTTAAAATGATATTTTTCATGAATTGAGTACTAACTGGAGTTAGGGAACCAAAAATTTCCACAAATCACATGGTGAACTCAGGATCACAATGTCAGAAATTTTATAATTTGGAGAAATTTACATCCTTGTAAAAATGTATGATGAATTTATTCCTTCATCCAAAACATGGGAAGATAATTAACAAGTTCCTCCACTTGAAAGAGACCCATAGGTTGGTGTAGGGAACTCATTGGTTCATCCCCTTCACACTCATTATCTAATCCCATTCAGGGATTATTGTATGTTTGTTTTGAAATATAGTAGTATTAGGTTGATGTATCGGTGTACCAAGATTCATCCAACTAAACAATATCAAGGTTGTCTTGGTTTATACTGGTCCATTCTTGAGGAGTTCCAATATACTTCATGGGGTTACCAAATATGGACAAATTTGTTTCTAGAATTTGGTTTGGTGGTATTTTTCACAATGTTTTTGAGATGATGGATCTTCACATCCGTTGATGATAATATCAGTGTTAGGATTGGCACCATACTGATGTTATCCATGAATGATAAGGAAAACCCCATCAAACTAGATTTATCAAATAAACTTTGATTTTATGTTTTTTTGGGACATATACAAAAGGGTATTTCACCACATATAGTTTTGGACCATTTTAGTTTTAATATGGTTGGGTGGAATAAGAGTTTTCGGGCTACGAATATCAGTATACCACAATAATCGTTCATTCCATATTTCAACCAGCACTACTCAACATTGTTTTTATTATTTGAAATATCTATTCATCAATAATGTTTTTGAGTTATTAAAAGATCATTCCCTCATAACTTTTATTCCATATCTAGTTCCTTTAGGAGTTGTCCTGGATAACGGAAGAGTTACATGAACGAAACTTTCTTACATCATCTTATTTTGAGATAAAACTATAGCTACTCGGGTATATTGACTGACCATTTGAGAACCGAATGCTTCATATATATTTTCATGATAATTTAAATTCTTACAATAGTTTACCCCTTTACCTATTACTATGAAAAAAAGGGAATCACACCTAGTCATCCCCTTTTAATTTTGGATGATGATGAATCTTGAGGATTCATATATATAAATTTCATTACCTTATGAAAAATTTCCCCTAACATTCAATTAAGTTAACTCATAACATGGCTGGCATTTTATCCTGATAGGGTGTTATGAAATTCAATTTTATGGGTGCTTAAACCACTATCTTCTCATAATATTTTTCCTAGAATTATTCCCTTAATGGTTTCTAACGGATAAGGACATAGATCATGAAGATCCAAGAGTTTGGGCAGAGTTTTACCCTAAGTCACCTTTTTTTGAGAGTGGTGTATACCCAAAACTTCTGACTGGAATAATTGGATGCCTTATTGACACCAATCCAAGTGGATAAATATTTTTTATGCCACTGAACAATGTCCAACTGGTCACCTCAATTCCTAATATTAAATTGGATGTGGAGATGGATGACTGTAACGCACCGACCCCATTTACCTAGAGTCGGTGCATTATTACATAACATTTGCATGATCACAGGAAATATCAAGTCTCGAAAGACTGATTAGTTTTGTAGTCTTAGAAACACTAGATACATTCATAAAGTTTTACATTACATCATAAAAAACATCTTGTCTTCATATCCCCTCATACTATCCCTGCAGGTCATTCATAAATTATTTCTTCATAATCCTAGGAAAAATAAAACATTGAACGGGGTGAGATCAGATGTTCAGTAAGGATAACATTATAGCAGAAGCATTCATAGATAAGCATAAACACTTAAGGCAATTTATAACTAAAACAAAAGCCTTTTAAACATGAACATCAGCATAAAATGACAATGATATAATGAAATAATGCCATTTACTTACTCACATGGATATTCTACTAGTCGAATGATCAATGCAATATCAATAACCACTTTCATAATGATAGAATGCATAATTCCAGACTATCATAACCACATAGCCAAGGCCTCATGCCAAGATTAAAAATAAGATTTTTCCAAGGCCTTGTGCCAAGATACTAGTTTGTCTCATGAGACCTACCGACGCATAGAAGAGTTATAGCAGGCTCCACCCGTCATTTACTAAGTCCAGTGCATTTCTCATATGAATAGGTTTAAACATAACATAAATATTCATATTAAAACTAGCATACAAAATGTCAATACTTATTCCACAAACCATGAATGGTATAAAAATAGCACATCCACAGTGAAACATAACTCATTAGATACAATAGGGAAGATTTAATTGTCTCATATTAACCTCAATCGAGAATAATGAAGGATATTGACATAGATTAAAATAATCATCAAATCAATTTGAGTGAAATATCCCCCTTTTTATTGAAATCATTTAAAGTCACACTATTTGTCAAGAAGACATTTAAAAATAGATTTTTGAATCAAAGTTTCCTATACCACTTTGAAACATTTAAAAGGATTTTTAATTCTAAAACTTTAATGTCCATATAAATAAATCCTTAAAACCATTTTTTTAAAACATGGGCATTAATGAGAAATATTTTGAAGAATAAGTCATTAAAACATTTAAAAATGGTATTTTAGTTAGAGTTTCTAACAAAAATAGAGACACTTGAATACAAATAATTGAAGTAATCAATACTTTTTAATATCATTAGAATAAAGGGATTCATGATATACTATGTCAAAGTACATTATATACACCATATAAAAGTTATTTGGTGTATAACAACAATGAAGTCCCAATGAAATGTAAACTGAGATGAAATCTCTCATAAAGGCTGTATCCTTAGGTTAAGCATAAATCAATGACATAATTATTTGTGACAAATATAAATACAATAAATATTATTGGATATTCAGTGTAAAACAATCAATGGACATTCACACATATTCTAGTAAAAACAACACCTATGAATTGGATGTTTAACTCAATAAATCGAGATGGAGTAAAAATTTCTCTTATCAAGTTCATACCGATGACTTGAGAATTTATCAATGGATTGATTATGTGTATAAAAAGTATATCCACAGAAATGGGAGTGGAAATTATAACATAATCAAATGAATAGTTATTCCACACATAATCATGGAGTAAAATAATCAATGAAGTATGCGTAAAGTCGAATGAGTGGAAATTGAAATTTCAAATTCCCTTATCGATTTGGTAACTTATGAAACATGCACCAATGAAAGAAGGATTATAAAATGATGATGTAAATACCCATAAATTAAATTATATTACACAATGAATACAATCATGGGCTGTACACATACACCACATTCAATAAATAAGTGATGAACAATGGAATTCTCACGAAATTAAGAGTGAGATAATAAACCCCTTACATTGTACTTTTTCCTTTGTCAATGGTAGATTAACCTCCTGTATATTGGTGAAATAATTGTTATTAAATTATTAAATAATCATATACATTAATATGATATCATATATGATCTTTTAACATTGGTTTGTTAATAATATCTTAGAATTATAGTCGTTTCGGGTGTTAATTTACTCTTTTTCTTTTATATGGTTTGTTACATAAGCCATGGTTGTCATAGATAGGTTGTATATTATACATATAATAATGATATCAAGTCCTTAAAAATTATTTTTAAATCATAAAATCATAATTATACTTGAATGGATACGATAGAGAATTAATCTCATCGGGTTCGTGGAGACGGTTGTCCGTACGTACGCACGAGCGACAATATCATTCTTTTGATATTAAAATAATATATAATTGGATGGTATATCATATATAAAGAATAATTATCTTGTTATATTCATTATTTACATGAATTTAAAATCATTATTATACCCATCAAAATAATTATTTATTGAATAACAATTACACCACGACGTGGAGACGGTAAGCCGTACGTACCACGTATGGTGACATGTTATTCAAAGGATGGATAGAATACTGAATATGGTTGTACCATATTTATAATAATATTACAGTATATAGGAGATACTGGATTCATTATTTTAGAATAGAAATAACAAAGAAAGAAGAAGTGGAAGAAGAAAAGAACTTGAAAAAGGGTGGTGAAATCATTACCTCTTCTTTGGGATCTTCCTCTTGATTTGATCAAAAGGTCTCCATAGGTTGGATTTATGATCAAAATAAGACCTATAGGTTGTATTTAGGGAATTTTATAGGGTATTTGGTCATGGGTTGGCTGAACAAAAAGGCTTTGAAGGTGTGAAGTAATGAGAAGGGTGAGTGCCCTTTTATAACAGGGGTGAGGGGCACATTTGGAAAAGCTAGAAATATTATTTAATAATAAATTAATATTTGTTTTCTAATGGATCCAAAGTGGATTATTTAAAGGTTAAGGTGGGTATGGGTCTAAAACCACTCAACCAATAGAATTTGGACAGGTTTGGGTTGTTATATTAACCTTATCTTTAAGTATTAACTCTTAGTTAATTAGTTTCACTTTTACAATGTCTCTTTGTATTTTTACATTATATGGTTAATAAACATAATATATACATCCAAGAGACCCCCAAGTGGTCCATTAATGATACACCTATCATGATATAAGTCTCTTGGATGAACCATTTTAGGAATTTAATATCAATTAATAATATAATATTTGTTTTAAAAACTCTTTTATGTCAATTTTGACACAATTCAATAATTAATTTTTGTAAAAATCATAACTAAATTATTACTTCAAAACAAGTTAATTAAATAAATCCTAACATTTCATATTATCCTATAAAATTAGTTTAATTTATATAAAGTCTCGAATTATATTTATTTGGGTATTTATAATATCAATTATCGTAATTTTTCACTATTATGGTAATTACTGCATCATCATTGTGTCATAAATAAATTTAATTATTTAATTTCTAAACATTATAAATAAAATATAGTTGTTTAATAAATATTTATATATTTATAATGAATATTTATAGTCTAAAAGCCAACATATATAACCCTATGTAACAATTATTTTGCTAAAAGATAGATACTTGTGTCATTTTTGTATTCATTTTAACATAATTAAAATTAAGTGTCCCTATCACTTACAAGTGGATACATGGAGTCCCAAAATCGACCCAAAGATGCCCATGGTTGGCCATGAATCAAAAAATAGATTTAATACACGTATTAGGGTAATTTAGTATTATTATAAAATTATTTTTTAACCCTTATTTATAGGATTTACCCTTTTACCATGGTAAATAAAATATTTACCGAAGTAATTCTTAAAAATGTCTAAAAATAAAAGTTACCTATTTACACAATTTGAACATCATGATTCCAAATATGGAATCCATTTTTCCAAATTCAAAACACAGAAGTGGTAGATATTAATTTGAAATTAATTCCTGTTGTTAAAAATCGTGTTTTTAAGAGATAATAACTATCAAAAGATTGACACTTGTTTATGTCTGGTTTAATTGTGAAATTATGTCCAATGACAAACATTGAATTAAATGGTAAAAACATATTATAAATATAATTTAAAACCACTCAAATTCATAATTTATCAATATTAATTATTTCGATTAAAAAAGTTGTTTTTAATTAAAATTTAGTAATTTTTACTATTCATCAAAATATGAAAGTTATCCGAAAAGTACGAAAATTTCACCCTCAGCTAATTTCAATATTCCGAATCCAAAAATAAATTCCATTTTGAGATATAGAATTTATAAAATTTCAATAGGTAGTTATTACTATTCATAATGGCTAGTTCGATTGGTTGTGGTGTGTTAGAATCTCGAAGTTGCGTACAATGCACGCCATTGCATTATTCAAAGGGAAACGTACCATGGAAGCTTGGTGTGTTACATTCTCCCCTCCTTCAATAAATTGCGTCCTCACCATTTTTTTAAAATTGGGATTGAGAATATAATGGAAAGTCCCACATCGGAAAGAGAGTCAATAAAACTATGACTTTAAAAGCAAGGAAGATAGGTATAACGGTCACCCAAGACAACCCATACTAGGATTCCATGTAGGAAAACATGGATATGGATGATAAACTAAGTGTTCATTTATGATGAAGAGGGATAGAAAACATGATCAGGAGAAAGTTAACAATTAGAAAATCACAAACTTGTGTTGGTACAAATGGTCCTTAGTCTTTCAGTAGGAAAAGTAAACAGACAACATTTTTTTTTAAAGTTACATTACATAAGGACGAGGAATTAATTTATGATATTGACTAAGAACATAAAGAGATATACGTACTTTTTAAGTAGAGTTTCATTATCTAATAACTTTTTACCACTAACTTATTATTTTTTGGAACAATGAGTATTCAAGAAGGCTTGGTCACAATGAAAGAGCTAGAATAAACTTCTATAGAAATACATGATCCATGTAGGATAAACTATATATTTAACTTGTCTTTAGAGATTAATCAAAACAAAAATAGTTAGTATAATATCTGATTACCCCCCCCCCCAAACGGATATTCCATTAGAGAAGAAAAAAACTAATCTTAATTTAAAAAATTAAACAATCAATACTCCAAAGTTAAATAAATACGATTCAATAATAAATTTTCCTTAAAATCCTTCAATATAATCCAAACTAACATTGAAACTTAAATCTTATAAGAATGTAGTCTTCCACGTTAAATTGTATCCCCAAATGACATCAAATACTCTTAAATTCACATACTTAAATGTAATTAACCTAATCATTTCCATAAAAAATCCAAATCACTATAAATCTATAATAAAAAGACAGATAAAAATCCACCATTACTCCTCAAATGAAATCCCGCACTATTCTACTTTCCTGGGCATATAGTGTTCACAACAAAGCGAACAACTTCCAAAATAACATCCATCACTTAATCACCAAATCATTTTCCTATACCAAGGGTATTCATTTAATTAGACATAAGAACCCAAATCAACTTATTATCAATCAATAAAATAATTTAACTAAAAATAATTAGTCACACTATCCCGGGACTTCACGTAGTCCATTGGTAGGAGATAAATCCCAATCGCACTTTGGTTGTGGGTTTGATTCCCAAAGCATTGTCCGACGCGACGGGTTGTCACATGGTCTACATGTTGTCCTTTTTCAAAAACTATATTTTATAATATTACCAAAATGAAAAAAATTCCTCACAATACCATAACATAATTTAACCACAAATGTTATATCATACCTTGAATTTTCATCCCAAATTATAATAACTTATAATTCTCTCAAACCCCAATGATCATGTAAAACCAAATGGTTATTTATACCTATATCCACAAAAGAAGATATAATTCTTCCTCAAATATCATTCTCACATGGAAAATTGTGGGGTTACAAATACAAGAGAAAATTATTCAAAAGTAAACCCATCAACAAGGAGCCCTAATACTTTTTAAACATTTCTCCAACCATTTATTTCCACATAGCTTCTTCTTTGACAAAGAAAATATCCTATATAATAGGGAATTCACTCAGGTAATGGCCAGGTCCCCTACATTTATGGAAAATGACTTTAAATGGACTCTTGGGACCATTTTTATCTTCTTCCATAGTACTCTTCATTTTTCTTTGGAAATTGTTCACTTTATGTCCTTCCTTCCCGCATGTAAAGCATTTCATTTTCCCACTAAGACACTTTCCTGGGTGTCTCCTTCCACATTTCCTGCATGATGGAAATTGAGGATTCCTTTCTCCATGGTCTCCACTGCTGGAGCTCTTATCATTCATCACCTTTCTCTTCTTTTTTTAGTCCGGGAATTGGTTAATATATATATATTATTGATCATATTTTTGGAAAATTGATTTGGCATAAAGAAGATATCTTTTACGCCTATCAACATTCCATTATGTTGCTCATTTTTACCACCGTTCCCACCTTTTACATCATTCTCAAAGTCACTATGACATCCTTGGAATCTAGCCATTGACTAAAACCAGAAACCATTGTTTGAGTAACTGTAGTCATGAAATCATTTAGAGATTAACATATCACCATATTCTCAATTTGTAACACATTAGGATTAACCAAGGTCATTTACTCTCGTCTTATATATTTAATACTTCAAATCGGTTAGTAAAGAAAATTTAAATTATCCTAATCATATCCCCGGGGAGTGTCATAACCAAGAGTGCAGCAAGGACCGTTGGCGTGCACTAGTTCCCGTTCATGTCTAGCTCAAAGCAGTGTTTTTGGGTTTTACCCCTAGGTACATCTGTTCCAGAGCCGCCTCTACCTGCTCGTATCCAGACAGGGATGTATTGCTTGGAAAACTCACAAAATATCTACAATACCAAAATTCTAGGAAGTTCTTCTATACTAATACTCAAAGTTAATCTTAGGTCTACGTGCTCTAATCAGAGTTTATCTAAATCAATCTCCCAAGGTTTGTACTAAACTTCCTCTGATACCAAATGTAACGCCCCAACCCCAGTTACCCAGAGTCGGTGCATTATTATATAACACTGGCATGATCACAAGAATGATCAAATCTTGAAAGACCGATTAGTTTAGTATCCTAGGAAACACTAAATACATTCATAATGTTTTACATTACATCATAAAAAAACATGTTGTCTTCATATCCCCTCATACTATCCCTGCAGGTCATTCCTAAATTATTTCTTCATTATCCTCAGAAAAATAAAACATTGAAAGGGGTGAGTTCTGATGCTTAGTAAGGATAACATTATAGCAGAAGCATTCATAGATAAGCATAAACACTTAAGGAAATTTATAACTAAAACAAAAGCCTTTTAAACTTGAACTTCAGCATAAAATGGCAAATATAAAATAAAATAATGCCATTTACCTACTCACATGGATATTTTACTAGTCAAATGATTACATGAAATGTCAATAACCATTTCATAATGATGGAATGCATAATTCTAGACTATCACAACCACATAGCCAAGGCCTCGTGCCAAGACTACAAATAAGATTTTTCCAAGGCCTTGTGCCAAGACACTAGTTTGTCTCATGAGACCTACCGATGCATCGAGGAGCTATAGCGGCCTCCACCCGTCACTTACTAAGTCCAATTCATTCCTCATATGAACAGGTTTAAACATAACATAAACATTCGTATTAAAACTAGCATACGAAATGTCAATACTTTATCCACAAACCATGAACGGTATAAAAATAGCACATCCACAGTCAAACATAACTCATTCGATACAATATGGAAGATTTTATTGTATCATATTAACCTCAATCGAGAATAATGAAGGATATTGACATAGATGAAAATAATCATCAAAACTATTTGAGAGAAATATCCCCCTTTTTCTTGAAATCATTTAAAGTCACACTATTTTTCAAGAATCCATTTAAAAATAGATTTTTGAATCAAATTGTCTCATACCAATTTGAAACTTTTAAAAGGAGTTTTAATTCTAAAAATTTAATGTTCATATAAATAAATCCTTAAAACAATTTTTTAAAACATGGACATTAATGAGCAAGATTTAGAAGAATAAGTCATTAAAACATTTAAAAATGGTATTTTAGTTAGAGTTTCTAACCAAAAGAGAGACACTTGAATACAAATAATTAAGGTAATCAAAAATTTTCAATATCATGAGAATAAAGGGATTCATGATATACTATGTCAAAGTACATTATATACACCATATAAATGTTATTTGGTGTATAACAACAAAGAAGTCTCTATGGAATGTAAATTGAGATGAAATCTCACATAAAGGTCGTATCCTTAGGTTAAGGATAAATCAACGACATAATTATGTGTGAAAAATATAAATACACTAAATATGATTGGATATTCATTGTAAAACAATCAAAGGACATTCACACATATTCTAGTAATAACAACACCAATGAATTGGATGTTTATCTCAACAAAACGTGATTGAGTAAAAATTTCTCTTATCAAGTTTATACCGATGACTTGAGAATTTATCAATGGAGTGATTATGTGTATAAGAAGTATATCCATAGAAATGGTAGTGTAAATTATGACATAATAAAATGAATAGTTATTCCACACATAATATTGGAGTAAAATAATCAATGAAGTATGCTTAAAGCCGAATGAGTGGAAATTGAAATTTCAAATTCTCTTATCGATTTGGTAACTTATGAAACATGAGCCCATGAAATAAGTATCATACAATGATGATGTAAATACCCATAAATTAATGTATATTACACATTGAATACAATCATGGGCAGTACACATACACCACATTCAATAAATAAGTGCTGAACAATGGAATTCTAACGAAATTAAGAGTGAGATAAGAAACCCCTTACATTGTAATTTTTCCTTGGTCGACAGTAAGTTAACAACATGTATAATGGTGAAATAATTGTTATTAAATTATTAAATAATCATATACATTAATATGAAATCAAATATGATCTTTTAACATTGGTTTGTCAATAACAACTTAGAATTATCGTCGTTTCAGGTGTTAATTTACTCGTTTTCTTTTATATGTTTTGTTACGTAAGCTGTGATTATCATGGATAGGTTGTATCTTATTCATATCAGAATTATATCAAGTCTTTAAACATTACTTTTAAATCATAAAATGATAATTATACTTGAATGGATACGATAGAGAATGAATCTCATCGCGTTCGTGGAGACATTAGTCTGTACGTACGCACGAGCGACAATATCATTCTTTTGATATTAAAATAATATATAATTGGATGGTATATCATATATATAGAACAATTATCAGGTTATATTTATTATTTAAATGAATTACACATCATTATTATACCCATCAAAATTATAATTTTTTGAATAACAAGTACACCACGACGTGGAGAAGGTAAGCCATACGTACGCACATATGGTGACATGTTATTCAAAGGGTGGATAGAATACTGAATATGGTTGTACCATATTTATAATAATATTATAGTATATATGAGATACTGGATTAATTATTTTATAATAGAAATAACAAAGAAAGAAGAAGTGGAAGAACAAAGGAACTTGAAAAAGGGTGGTGAAATCATTACCTCTTCTTTGGGCTCTTCTTTTTGATTTGATCAAAACGGCTCCTTAGGTTGGATTTATAATCAAACTAAGTCCTCTAGGTTGTAGTGAGGTACGTTTAGAGGGTATTTAGGCAGGGTTTTCCTGAACCAAAAGGCTTCTAAGGTGTGAAGTAATGAGAAGGATCAGTGCCCTTTTATAAGAGGGGTGAGGGGCACCTTTGGAAAAGCTAGAAATATTATTTTATAATAAATTAATATTAGGTTTATAATGGATCCAAAGTGTATTATTTAAAGGTTTAAGTGGGGATGGGTCTAAAACCACTCAACAAAAAGAATTTTTACAGGTTTGGGTCATTATATTAACCTTATCTTTAAGTATTAACTCTTAGTTAATTAGTTTCACTTTTACAATGTCTCTTTGTATTTTTATTTTATATGGTTAATAAACATACTATATACATCCAAGCGACCCCCAAGTGGTCCATTAATGATACACCTATCATGATATAAGTCTCTTGGCCGAACCATAGATTTTTATGAATTTTATATCAATTAATAATATAATATGTTTTTAAAAACTCTTTTTTGTCAATTTTGACACTATTCAATAATTGATTTTTTTAAAACTCATAACAGAATGATTACTTCAAAAAAAGATAATTAAATTCATCCTAACATGTCATATTATTCTATAAAATTAGTGTAATTCATAAAAAGTCTCAAATTATATTTATTTGGGTATTTATAAAATAATTTATTTTAATTTTTTACTATTATGTTAATTACTGAATCATCATTGTGTCATAAAAAAATTTAATAATTTAATGTCTAAAAATTTTAAATAAAATATAATTATGTAAGAAATATTTTTATATTTCTAATGAATATTTATAGTCTAAAATCCAACATATATAACCCTACATAACAATTTTTTTTCTAAAAGCTATATGCTTGTGTCATTTTTGTATTCATTTTAACTTAATTAAAATAAAGTGTCCCTACCACTTACAAGTAGATCCATGGGGTCCCAAAATAGACCCAAAGATTCCCATGGTCGGCCATGTATCAACCAATAGGGTAATGACACATTTTATGGTAATTTACTATTATTATAATATTATTTTTTAACCCTTATTTACCGGATTTACCCTTTAACCATGGTAAATAAAATATTTACCGAAGTAATTATTCAAACTGTCTAAAAATACAAGTTACCTATTTACACAATTTGAACATATTAATTCCAAATATGGAATCAATTTTTCCAAATTCAAAACACATAAGTGGCAGAAATTAATTTAAAATTAATTCCCATTGTTAAAAAGCGTGTTTTTAAGAGATAATAACTATCAAAAGATTGGCACTTGTTTATGTCTGGTTTAATTGTAAAATTATGTCCAATGACAAACATTGAATTAAATGGTAAAAATATATTATAAATATACTTTAAAACCACTCAAATTCATAATTTATCAATATTAATGATTTTGATTAAAAAAGATGTTTTTAATTAAAATTTAGTAATTTTCACTATTCATCAAAATATGAATGTTATCCGAAAAGTACCAAAATGTCACCCTAGGTTAATTTAGATATTATGAATCCAAAAATGATGTCCATTTTGAGAGATCGAATTTATAAAATTTCAAAAAGTAGGTATTACTATTCATAACGGCTAGTTTGATTGGTTGTGGTGTGTTAGGATCTCGAAGTTCCGTACAATGCATGCCATTTCATTATTCAAAGGGAAACATACAATGGAATCTTGGGGTGTTACAATGACTTTGACACATTCACAATGCATTTTGGGGTGAATCCATCCATATATAATGTGATTCAAGATTATATAATTATGGAAGTTAGTAAACAAGTTTAGGATCCCAATGCTTTCATTGAATGTTGGGCTATGAAAAAATAGGTATTGGAATTAAATTTATATTATCGTCATATAGACTCATTTATAAAATATTACTGATAATAAGGACATCCTTCATAAAATTTCCCTCAACTTTGGTGTATGAGAGTTTAATTAACTGCACTTGCATGTCCTTATTCATCATGTTATCATCTATCAGGAATCCTTGGACACGTTTGAGTGAGACCAGATTCAATTTAATATTTCCAATCATCATGATCAATCCTCACATGAGTCCACTATAGAGAAACTTCATGTAGTTCCCCAAGAAGAAAATTTTTATGATCATGTGGTTTCACAAACTTCTGAGATGTGAAAAGATGAGGTTTGTATAGCTTGAATAAAGGTACTAATACCATAAAGAACTACAAGATTGTAATCCAGAAAATACAAATTTAAAGAGAGAAAGGATTTCCTTAAACAAATATATCCATTATCTAAAATTGAATCTAGTCCAAGAACGAATCTTGAGTAGTCTTGTGATGGCTTGGTCTAGGCATTGGAGAATCTTCTTAATAAAGCAATTCAAATCTTATAGTAATAATTTAATTTATTTCTCATCCCTCAAAAATGTCCTAGATAGACTCCAGGATGTGGATTCTCCTAACTCATTCTCATTAAATTATTAAATGAGGAATTTTTCACTCTCCAACACTTATCCTTCATCTTGTCTAGTAGTACCAATAAATCATAACATTAAGTGTTTTTTGAAAGATAATAGCCCAGATAACCTTAATGGTTTTATCAAGGGATATCAATTACAATCATAAAAAATGATAATCATGTTCAAACCGTTTCTTTGATAGAATTTATCATAGACTGGAAAAAAATACATCCCATTACTATAATACCAATTATATCTTATTTGGGTGAAGGATAATGTACTGCTTTAATTTTTTCACGATCCAAGGGACTCAATGAGTATAGTATTTTAATTCTTCTAGGTTTACATGGATAACCATAAAAAAATTTCATCTTTTTTATTACTACCCTTCATTTTTTCTAATTCCACATTGTTGCAGACTTAACGGGCATTAATTGAATTATTATTTTTCATCCTTTTGTGGGTTTTAAACCTAAAAATTTTGTGACTTCTTATTTTTTTATTTCTTGAATCTTTTCTAAACCATTCAAAGCATAGATCTCATGAGATGGGACTCATATTTTACATTAGGTTCCCCTGATTAGTTTTTAACCTAGAGATTACTATGTATAATTTTTGTGGGAAATTTAGAGTCTTGCATGGTGTACTAATGAAACATATTCATTAGGTTTAATGGCTATCATTGTGAGTTATGAGATGAAGACCCCAACATAGCTTGTTGGCTGAGAATGTCCTAATAATATTTAGACATATGAAGGTTTTTTTATTTACGATTTTATGATTTTCATATCAAAAGAATTATTTTGGACAAGTGAATGAGAATAAATTGAAGATCATTTCTGGATGGTGGTTTCTATCATGATAATTTCGGTTATTACAGAGATAAAATACGTTTATCCTATGGATGAATTTTACTCTGAGTGACAATCCCTTTTGTGGGTGATTTATATAAATCCAACTGCAGTGTATTTTTCACAGTCAAAGAAATTTTTCATCATGAAACTAACCCTCCATTTCTGATTCTCATGTAATTTGTGCAGATCCAGACTATTTGGGTGGTTTTTCAATATAATATTATTGATTATGATAATGAAATATTTATTAGCACTGGCCAGGAAAGGGGAAACCACTGCAAAATGATTTTTTCTTATGTAATGGAGGGTTGAAGCATACTGTAGTTTAATGTAATATATCTAAGAAATTGATTGTGTAGTTTAACATCATACAAAAAGAACATTTGAGGAATATAATTTAATTTCACTTACCATTGATCTAAAGATTCGTGTTTTTCACTTTTCATGGTAATCCCTCATGTAATGCATCATTATCTCCATGAATAAAAGGGAATGGTTTTTGGATCATAATATATATGTAAATATATATGAGATGGCACTATACAATAGGGTGGGGGTGAATTGTAGGTTTAAAAAATTGGATTTATACTCTTAATAAAGAACATAGTTTAGTAGGTCGTAAACAAATTCAAATCACAACCAATACAAATCACCATATGGATTCTAGATCTGATGGATTTTAAATGATGTAATATTACATGTAATGGAAAACAATTGTATTTGAATTGAATATAACGATTAGAGTAATAAAAATGTAAATGATTCGACCATACAAAGTTTAGAATATTAGATAAAATATGTAATGAATGAATCCTAATTGAAACAATTACAATAGAAAAGAATATGAATAGAAAGAATAAAAAAAATGATTCCCTTTCTATTTTAAATAGATGCTAAAATTTAATGGTATTACAATTATTTTATCTTGAAGAGTAGTATAACCTTTTACCTAGGATAAAAGGTATATCTTACCACCACCCTGGTAATCCCATGATATAATGATTAGGAAAACTATATTACTTTCCCCGTATGACCTATATTAAGAAGGAAATTGGTAACTCGGTCTTGCAAACACAAGAGATCCCTCGATTGATAATTAGAACAACATATTCCTATCTATAGAAGACCTCGATCGTTATAAAAAATGATTGGATGCACAAATAAAAAAACAACATATTTAAATAATAGAAATTAAAACAATCCGTACATGTCTTTTATCTTTAAGGTTTTCGAATGAAGAAAGAGATAAGTCAAACTATCTATCTCTAGAACGTGATAATTGCAAAAAAAGTTGATCGGGTTCGAATGAACTCCTATTTATAGGCCTCAGGTTCCAAAAGTCATATTTCCTCCAATGGTCATATTACTCTGAAAAAATCAGAGGGACTTGGACACCTGGAATTATATTGGTAAAAACAAACAAAATGCATGGCATCATTTTGATTATAGTGGTCAATGAAATCATTTTGTTTTGAAGACAATAAGTAAATAAGTATGAAAGAATGAGTAAGACATGAGTTCAATGCATTTCATGAGTATGATTTATAATATGGTTCCAATGCTTTTCCTAATTATGTTGCATATATTGGTTATGATTTATATCATGGTTATGATATGATTACAATACTTAACATGATTATGATGTATATAGTGGTTACGATTCATATTGTGGTTATGATTCATATATTGGTTATGATACATAACATGGTTATGATGCCTAATGTGACTACGATGTATAACCTGGTTACGATGCTTAGTTTCGATGCATAATATGAGTAAAATACATAACCTAGTTACGATGCATGTGGTTATGATGCATAACATGAATATGATATATAACCCAGTCATGATGCATGCGGTTATGACAAAGAACATGAATATGATACATAACCTGGTTACGATTCATGTGGTTACGATGCATAACATGAATACGATAGATAACTTGGTTACAATGCATGTGGTTATGATGCATAACATGAATACGATACATAACCTGGTTACGATGCATGAGATTATGATACATAATAAGAATACAATACATAACCTAGTTACAATGGATATTTTTATGATGGAAAACAAAATATATCATTACAAGATATGTGACTACAACGACAATAAAAAATATGAAAAACAAGAAGTAATTTGTGATTTCCAAAACATAAAAGATCAATGGGAGAGTCAAAACATGGTTTTGACACAACAAAGGTTTTAATATACAATATAGGGGATTTTGAGTACGATGAGTGACATGGGAATATGACATCATTGAGGATAATGGAGATAGAATGGGTCTCCCATAAGGGTGATTTTTCCATTGATTGAAAAACCTTTTTTGAGGTAAATTTATGAAAATCTAAATGTGTCATAATATTCATAGTCAACCAAAGGTGTTCTGAGGACATTGAACCACCATTTTAAATTGCTAAAGAACTATAATGAATTTCCAAACATCCCCAAACTCAAACTTTTGTTTGTGTAAGTAAAGTGTTTGAATATTACAGGAAAAATTAATATCAAAATTTTCTAAAAATGGGTAGATTTATTTTCCTCAAGCATTTATGACCCATACACTAGAAAGTAGGATTGTTTTTCATGTTAGGGATGAAGACATAAGGTCTGGGTATCACTACGTATATCATAAAGGAGAGAATAATTAAATACATTGTTCCAGGAAGGACTCCATACACATTGATCTATATTAGTGTATGTAGATGTGGGTTTTCTCAATAAAGGCTCACAAACAGTGTGAGAACCCATACTGGACCCTCCTACGCATATATGAGTCATACATAGAAGAGCGGGGAAATTTATTTTGTTGTGGATGGACCAGGATATGGGATTAGGGTGTCACTAAATATCACATCATGGTGAGAATCAATCCATACATAGTTCTAGTGTGAAACTTACATTTTTTGGTTTTCCCCAAAAATTTGAAAGGGGACATTTTTATTTTGTGTATGGACCCAGATTTAGATATTCTGGTTTCACTACGTATCGTATGATAATGGGAATAAACATAGAAATAGTTCTTGGAAATCATTAAGATTAGTGTCATGAAAAAAGGACATCATCCATGTATTTTAGCATCCTGAGGTTAGGATGTAGGAGACTTGATGTGGAAAAGAAGGCATGAACCTCCATAAATGCTATTTGGGAATTCATGGAATATCTTTACAAGGGGCCACTCATTTTTTTTGATAAAAGACTTTCTGATCCTATTGTTCAGGGAATCCTAGGATTGGTACATTGGATAAGACTAAATTTTAATGTCAATTTCTAAAGATGTTGTCATACAATTTAATGTCATCTAACAAGGATGACATGGGGTCCAAAATTTTTTGTTTATACATCAATTCCTATACTTTATGAAAACCATGTTTTAAAAAAGGATTTTTAGGCCAATTTGTTTTTGACATTCCTTGGATGTGAAGAGGGAAAATGTAAACCATGACTCTAGGGGTTCTCGAATCAGGGGAAATAGTATTGGAAAAAAGTTACATTGGGGATTATGGAGATAGAAGAGGCCTATCGTGTGGAGGAATTTCCCTCTAGCTGACATGCCTTTTGTGGGTAATTTATGAAAATCCAATCGGTCATATTATTCATATTCAACCAATGATGTTCTCAGAACATTGACCATCCATTTCAAATTTCTTGAGGAAGCTTATGAGGATCATTACATCCTAGGACAGTGTGTTTTTTTAGAAAAAAAAGATCCAGAATATGGGAGGAGTTTTTCATAAATAAATTATAGAAGAATGGGTAGAAGTATTTTCCTCATGTAGGTATAACCCCACACACTAGAATGGGGTGATTTTTTTTCATGGCTGGTTGAAAGACATAAGGATTAATACTCACTACATATCTCATCATGGAGATGATAATATCATAAGTAGTTCTAGAAAGGGCTCCCAACTCATTGATAATTCTTATTTTGTAGACATGGGGTTTTTTAATATATGCTCAAAAATAGGGTGAGAATGCTTATTGGACCCTCCTACATAGATAAAAATTATACATAGGATAGTGGGGAATTTTTTTTATTCTTTCTTGACCAAGATATATGATTTGTGCATCCCAACATAACTCCTCAAGGTGAGAATCAAACCATACATAGTTCTAGTTTGAAACTTCCATGTATCTAAACCATGAATTAGAGAGGGTGAAATATTTATGTTTCAACTAGACCTAGAATTATAGATTTGGGTGTCACTACATATCATTTGTCATTTAGGGAATCACCTTAGAAGATGCAAGCCATGTTTGTGATATGAGGCTTCCGGACCTTGTTTCTCAGGGAATCCAATTCGTGGTACACATGGTAAGGCTATATTTTAACATAATGTGTTGAAGATGTTTTTATATAGTCCAACATCATTTTACAATGAAGACATGGAATATAACGGGTTTTCAACAAACATCTAGGACCATACATCATTAAAAACATGAGTGAGAAAAGTCTTATCGGACTAAAATACTTTTCCATGGATCACGGTTGAAGAGGGATAATGTATACAATGAATCAAGGGGTTCTCAGGACTAGGGAAATGAAATGAGATAAAACAATCTATTGGGTATTATAGAGATATAATAGGCCTCTCCTGGTGAATAATTTTCCTCTAGTTGAAATACCTTTTGGGGTGATTTATGCAACTAAAGATAGGGTGTATTACACATAGTCAACCAAATGTGTTCTCAGGACATTGACCCTCCATTTTTAATGGACTGAAAAATATTTATATGATCCTAACATCCTTGGACACAAGGTTTATTTTGTGTAAGCAAAGTGCTTGAATATGGGTGGATCAATTCATAAAAAAATTATATTAGAATGGGTAGAATAAGTTTCCTTGCACAGGTCTAACCCATAAATTATAAAATGAAGATTTTTTAACATATGGTCTAGATATGAGTATTTTTTTAGTACGGTATCACAAATAGTGAGAGAACCTACTCTGGACCCACTTACGTAGATCTATCTCATATATAAGAGAGTGTTGGAAATTTTTTATTGTGGATGGGCTGGTTTATAGGGTCTGAGTGGCACTACATATCTCATCCATGTGATAATCAATGCATATGTAGTTATAGTGTGAAAATTCCCTATGTAGGTCAAACCAACACACTAGAAAGGAGGAATTTTTATATTGCTGATGGAACTAGAATTGGAGATTTTGGTGTCACTATTTAACTTGTGATAATGGGAATCATTCGAAACAAGTTCTTGGAAATCGTACAATTTAGTGTCATGTAGTAAGGAAATCCATCTTTAATTTTAGGCTAATGGGCTATCTATGTAGGTGAATTGACATTAAAAAAATTCACGAAGCTCCATGAATTCTATTTGGGCATTTAGGGAATCAAATTACAAGAGGCATCTTTTGTTTTTCATACGAGGCATCCTGAGCTTTTTTCTCAGGGAATCCTCTGCTTGGTACACATGGTAAGACTAAATATTAATGTCTTGTACTGAATACATTATCGTACAATTTAACATCAATGGAAAATGATGAAATTCAATCTAGTAGTTTTAGTTCATACTAATTAGGAAATATTTCATGAAAATTATGAATGATAAAATTCTTATCAAACCAAAATGTTCTATCAATCCTCAGATAAGAAGTGGGAAAATTTAAACAAATTTTCTGGGATTTTTTGAATCAATATAAATGATAAGGTACAAAAATTTCATTGTGTCTTACATAGATATAATATGAATCTCCTTGGGATGAATATTCCTCTCACTGATAGTCCTTTTTTTGTCTTAATTTTTTGAAAAGGAAAATAGGGTGTACTATACATAGTGAAACAAAAATTTTCTCAGGACACTAACATCCAATTACTGATGATCAAGCATGGATTGTGGTCATTTGAGGTATCCCAGGATAAGGATTATGATATTTATAAGGAATGTGTTAGAGTAAAAAATATTCATTTGGTATAATTTTTTCCCGATAGTATGAAGTTTTCTACATAGATATGAATCAAATTTAAGAGGGGAAATTTTGGTTTCCTTGATTGACCCCTAAATGGGGGAACCCAAATTATGATATCCTATATATATTGTTTTATATATGTAGGGGATGGGACATATTTTTAACCCATTATTGGGACTATGACATAAAGAATATGCATCACTATATATATTTTTAAAATGTGACTCAATCCACCTGTTGTTCTTGAGAATCCAAGTAGTTTAATGTCACAACGTAAGGATGTGGGTTACTCTTTGTGAAAAGGAAATATTATTCCTGGACCCAAGATTAAAGACATGTTTGTCACTATGCTTATTTATTTGGATATAATCATCCTATATTTAGTTCATTGATGTAAAATGTGCAGTTTAACATTGAGTAGTAAGGACATATGGTGTGCCTTTTAAGATCTTTCAAACAAGACCATAGTATAAATGATGTAAATTGATATACCATGATTATATGGGGAATACTTTATGAGAAATCATAATCCCATTTGATCTATGATCGATTTAAAAAACATGTTGTGTTATATTTTTTCCTACCAAACAAAGGAAATATAAATTTGGGATAAGATATTTTTAATTTTTGTGGTGGATAGACCTAGACATAACATCCATGGATTGATACATATCCCATTATAGTGAGAATCAATCTACATGTAGTTCTAGGAAAGACTTCATGTGTACATATTACCCATGCACAAGTAGGGGGAATTATTTTTGGTTATGGATGGGCCTAGGATTGGAGATTCTGGAGTCACATTGTATCTTGTGATAATAGTAACTAAGCGACTCATATTTCAAGACTAAAGGTTTTGGGTGATACCATCACTAATGATTTTAATCCGCTCATGTAGGGATTGAAATTTTATGAAATTTTTTTTCATGAAATATGGACATAAATCATATAGTTTTTCATGATGTATTAAGGTTGTTTTCATATATTTTTACACCATATGACTAATATGTTATGCTATTTTTTTATCATATTATTCCTCATACTATAATTTCTTGAAGTTTTGGGTCATATTACTAGGACGATATAGTGTTCCTTTAAGGGGTGCACATATAGGACAATTTTTCTATTTATATTAACATAAAACATCAAGTATGTTGGTTTCATAAAGTTTATCATCTTGCTACATGGATGAAATATCATTATTTTTAAGGTTTTTTGATATGGACTGACTATGAGTGTTAACATCATGTAATGGGGATGAGGGAATATATTTTATCACATGAAGTATGTATTGAGAAATATTCCATTTATAGGACTTATAATGTTCTTTCAATCTATTGAGAAAAAAATAATAATCTCTATTTGAGTATTCTGTGTGTATGTCAAAATGCCCCTCCCACATTAGTTTTAGATTTGGAGGTTTACTTATGAGTATGATTAGAGTCCTAATTATGAACACCATATCTTACTCTATGAAAGATTAATGTATAACTTTTCTATTAAAGGATAACTCAAACTAATTTTGGTGAACATAAAAAAAGTTAAAAAGTATAAAATATCTTCTCATCTAGTCACAAAAATTTATCCTGTCATTTCTGGGATTTCTCATCTATGGATTACATGTCAAGGTTTGAAATAAAAAGAGAGGAAAATTGAAATTTCATTAATAGGAATAAATCTTTCATGTATACTAATGAATATGGTATCACATGTGTGTGGGTGCAGGTTGTGTTCTAGTAATCCTAAAAGGCATGTAGGATATTATCTAGAAAATAATTAATATCATTATCCGATATATTTTGGAGTATGTGGGATAAGGTCTTCTTGAAGTTCTATATCAACCCAAAATCTACTAAATTATTTTGAGAATAATAGTGAGATTTCATATTATACTTCTTATATAGATTCTCTTACTCAACAAAAACCAAAATTGGTGTGCTTTTATATCAGTATTGTATAAGGGATAGTAAATTTTGTAATGATGATAACTTATAAAAAGCTAAAAATATTTCATTCCTAGAATTATTTTATTGGTACATCTTTGGACCACTTGGTGAAGAATTCATTTGAATGGAAAATGTATCTGAACATCATGGCTAATGGTAAATGATATGGTACCACAACATCCATTACCCATATGAAAAATTCTAGGAATACTTTCTTGTTTGAATAATCTTTAGAGGATGATTAATTAAGATGGCATGAGCATGCATGTAATGATAATTTTAGGTAAATTTTGTGAAATATGGCATAATACTAGGCTAGTAGCACCCAAGCCTCTAGTCTTTATGTGAATGATTCAGCCCAGACTGGTGGGCACCAAAAGCTCTGATGTTCAGTTCTTTCTTGACAATGGGAGTCTCTTCTTGATCAATCTCCCTGAGAAGGACCCCCTAAATTCCCCACATATATAAGGACTTTGGATGATTTTTGTAATAATTTAGAACAATATTAATTTATCATCGTCCGATTTTCTCTTTCACAACTATTTCATGTGAGAGTACCTTATTTTAGAGGTATTCTGTAATCAGTGTCATACACCCAATTTTAGGAATGTATGGTTCAGGGAAAGGACTTACCTCATCAATCTGTCCCATGATGGATTGAATAAAAGGTGATACCATCTTGAGATATGCAATATTGATGACGGTTTCATCCCGATCTGGTTCTTCTAGAGTCATGTTAACATTTTCAAGGGTGTCTACATGGTTATTTTATGAGTACGGGACATGAGTCACTAGCAGTTCTAAATATAATTCCTCTATCAATCCTCATTTATAGTTTATATGGGGGATTATCTCTTACATTTTCAAGTAATAATGACCATTGACCCACTTAATGGCTAATTCCAAATCTCCCATTTTATTAATCAATTTATTTGAACCTAAAGTTAAAGCTCCATCCATGCAATGATAACATGATATTCTACTCCAGCTTTTATACAACCTTCTGAAAGTAGGGAGGTGTGAGGTAGGATTTCCTTTTCTGGGAAAATAATAATGAATCCCAAATTGACTTGGTTGAGCTTGGGGTCTTCCAACTCTTACTTATTATAATTCTGGATTCATTTAATAGAGAATATCTCTTCATCGATTAGTTTATTATCATGTGACGTCATTTCGGGTGTACTACTTTCTATAGGGATTTCTTCGAATTCCAAGTATTTTACTACTTTCTGAGGCAAAAATTGCATATCAAACTGCTACAAAATCACATCCCACCAAGAAATATTCCTATAAAATGTAGGATGGATGAGAATATATTTTAGTGGCTTGATGTGAGAGGCCTAGTGGACCTTGTGATGTTGAAGGTAGTGCCTTGTTTTTTTACTATAATGATCCATTATCGAAATATCTTATTGAAATCAGAATAATGAGCCTCAATATGTATTATGGCTTATCTGAGATAATAATGGTTGTTTTCATTCTCAACATCAGTTTTTGTGAAAGGAATTTTCCTCGTGTTCTTTCCAAATTTGTCACATATATAATGTGTTTATTATCTCTAATGATAGACATTAAAACTTGATGGCTCAAAATACATTTCTTGATTTTTTCAAATTCATTCTTACAGTCATTAGTCCACTGATTTTTAATACCTTTCTTTATCAACTTAGTGAATAGAAGAGGTTTTCCTACATGGTTTTCTTAAAAAGAACCAAATTTCTGCTATGTGTCCTTGAATTCCTCTCAACTATTTGATTTTCTATTTAGGAAACATTTCATGGATATACTTTTTTATCATGTTCAACTTTGATTTTATGATGGCATACGACGAAGTTGATAAATTTCCCTAAGATAATTCCCAAAGAACATTTCAGGGTGTTTATTTTTAGACTGTTCTTTCATTATTTATTGAATATGGATCCAATATCATATAGGTAGTTTGGAAATGGTCAATATTTGGCTAAAATATTTTCAATTTAGCATTAAAAATACTTTCCCTAGAGGCATTTGAATAGGAAATTCGTAGAATGTTGGTATTCCACAACAACATTATTTATTCCAAAGGAAATTACCCGATAGAAAAATACTCCCTAGGGTGATTTGAAGGTTTTGGGTTATTCATCTTCTCAGAAACTTTCAGATTTTATTATAACCTGAATAGAAATCCATGAAGGACATGGCTTGATATATGGACATAACATCTATTTGTAACTTCGTGATCTAGACTACTAAATCATCCATCAGACAGGGTCCGTTAAGATCTATGAAATCAATGCAGACTCTTATTTTCTTGTTCTTCTTCTTGAAGTGTACTATATTGGAAACCTATAGTGTATATTTTTTTTTGAAATAGTGGGTGCCCTAGACCCAAATATTCAGTTCTTTTGATTACCATATCATGTATACAACAAGAAATCCATGATTTCATCTTACCATTATAGTGTAAGACTTTTCTATGTCCACTATTGAAATGGTAATGTCCAAAGGTTAATTGTCGTATCGAAAGGTTATAGCAGTTTTTAGGCTATAATGAGAACCTTTAGATACTTTGACATAAATCTTAAATATATGTTCTATTGTCCAGATACATCTTACTGATTGGACATAATATATGTTTGACCATTAGGTGTTGGGGGCTCATAAGAATTGAGACTTCTTCTCATGAAGTTCACACTTGGTGAGCTCTAGAAGTGAGATAATGAGGAGTGACCCACCAATAAGAACTCTATATGTTTAAGGTGCCATATGATGTTCTTATCTATGATCATGTGTAATGGTCTCCTGACATGAGATTATTACCAATTTATGTCATTTGATTGCATACATTGATCCAAGATGAAAACCATGGCAATGAAGTCATGGAGAGGTAGTACATGTTGGGAGCATCATTGGTGGCATGACATTGGTTGAATGGTCAAGAAATGATTTTTCGCTTCTGGGTTATGGAAGTAATATACCTCAATCCACATTGATATGGATGACAGTACCTTTATAAGACCATGGCCATGGAAGTCAAGGGTAAATCCAACCAGGTAAATCAACAAACTATAAAACAAGACAAAGGCGGTGACACGTGAGTGCATCCTACTTTATGAGATATTACAAACAAAGATATTATATTACACAATGCATGTTTGTAGGTTGTTGGTCGCTGCTGTGACAATCCTTATTTCTTCAGGAGCCATGATGGTTTGCAATATCCTGCTCTTGGTCTGTGAATACTATTCAAGATAGTCGAAATAAAGGCCTAGAGGGTCGCACAGAATAGTGTATTCAAGAATCTTCCCTATTCAGTTGAATAAGAGTTTTGGACATGGTGGGGCCCACCATAGGGGTCCAGGATTTGTCCAAAGTTAAACGATCACCAATGCAATAAATAAATTTTTATTATTCAAGTTTAGAATAATAAGTATTGAATTTATTAAATTTATTTATGAGTTTTATGTAAATACATGAAAAAATATTAATTGACAAATATTAAATTATTCAAGGTTCAATTAATATTTATGGGAGCGATGAGTCGAGTTAATGACTCAATTATTATCACGTAATATATTTTAATATATTACAAGTAAATGATAATAATATTTATGACTCAGTTTAGTAGTAATAAATGTCGTTGATAGTGCATTATGTATTTGGGGCCAGCGAGGCGACATCGGGTATTTTAATTGAGCACTATAAATAGAAGAGGAGGGGAATTTGTCAAAAACTATTCATGGATCTTATCTCTCCTCTCCTCTCTCCCAAATTCTAGAGAGAGATTCTATGGATCCAAGGAGCATGGATGGAGCTCTCCCTCGGGCATCTCTAGCGATGTGATAAGGTGGTCATTAGAGCATCGAAGGCATCATCGCAAGTCCATGCTAGCACCCGGATTACGACGAATGGCTTTTCCGTGGATTCCTTAAAGTGAATGTGGATGATCTAGAGGAATTAGACTTTGGATTCCTCAAGCAGTGATCACCAACGATGAGAAAACATCCTGCGTGGCTTCAGATTTAAACCAGGTATTTTATGGATTAATTTTTGTGCTTAAAATCCTCTACGTGTGGTCCCCGGCTAGACCGGGCCACTCTTCTCCGACGTCGACAAATTTATGACGACCGTCGGTGGAAATTTTTTAAAACCCACTTATTTGGGGCTTCTGCTGCATGCCCAGTTCCAACAAGTGGTATCAAAGGGATGTGTGTCGATTTTAAGCCAAGAAAAATTTAATTTTCATTAATTTTTGAAAAAGTCATCGATACAGTCCCAATGCTGCAAACTGTGTGTTAATCTGACTTCAGAGGACCATTCTGCAGTCATCTGATGTTTTAATTTAGATTTATCATTGGTAAATATATATTAGTTTTTAGATCTGTGAACCTCAATTTCATCCATTGAGATTTCATAATAATAATAATTATTATTATTTCATTGTAAAAATAATAGTTCTATTATAATAATATTTTGATTGTTAAAATAATTTTGTCATAATAATATTTTAATATTATTATATTATTATTGTTTTTCAAAACCTATATAGGGTTAGGAAAATGTAAAATAAATAAAATGAGATGACTCAACTTTGTGGGTCATGTAATCAAATAAAAAAAAGTGGAGGAAGACCTTCTTTTAGGTCTTATTAAAGAAAGAGTGTGTTGGGCGGACATGCAATACCATGCGGCCACCTTCATACTTCATCCGCACAACACCACCCGACCACCTTCCCGGATCGGCATTCTCCCCTTCCGCGCAGTTGTTGGCCGCACTCTGGCTACCCGATCCAGACAGTCATGGCAGCACTACAGTAGTCGACTCCCACAGGCTGAGCCCACCTCTACCTCCCAACATACAGCAGTGTGGTGCACCAGGGAACTAAGGTGATGACCCACCTCTTTTAGCCTCTCGCGCAGTGAGTGTTTGCATTGTTCCCCGCACCAAGTTACCCCAGCGCCTCATCCCCATGGCCCACCTCTTCTCTACCACCCTGGGTCGCCCCCTACAGCACCATACTGATTGGCTGGAGCCACCTAAAACTGGTGCTACCACTCTCCCTCCCCGCGGAAACCTACTGTAGCTGGCGTACGGGCCGCCACCCGACTCCAGGCATCTCCCGGCCGCACCACCTCACTCAACTACGGACCGCTTGAGGACCAGCTACAACAACGACTTATCCTGAACTAGGTGCACCATGAAATGCTGACCTGGCTACCTCCGTCATCTTCCAGCCACACTGGACCTCACCGGACCCACCTTGTTCTGGCTGCGGCTCGGTCCTCATAGCCGGCAAGTAATATTCATTGCCCCAAAACGTCTCTAGGTAAGACTTCTCAGCTCGGATTGTGCTTGGGCGAACCATCCCAGCCTAGAAATCCCATGCACGGGGTCAACACAACCCAATATGGGCTTGCGCAGGTCTTCCCTAACCCACACAAGCCCTGCCCGGGGTTTATGGGGCTTAGATAATTTAATTTGAAATAAATGTTAATTTAATTAATTAATTTAATTTCAGTTAAGAATTAAATTAATTAAATATTAACTTTGGATTATAATTAATGCGGCTTAATTAATTTATTTGGTGATAAATTAGTTTAGTTAAATAAATTAATTTTAGTTTTAAAATTAAATAAATTAAATTGGGACTGAATGTCATAAATATTGGATTAAAAATTAAAGTGAAAATTTTAATTCAATTAAAATGCCCTCAAGTTTATTTTTTAATGCATTTTTAATTTTATTTTGCATTTAGTTTAATATATGATAGTTTAATGCGTATATGCTGGTCATGAGTCGTCGACCTACCAATGCATGTCTGGTGTTTGTTTATTTATTTAATTTAATTAATTAATTTATTTAATTATTGTGTCGTTTTGTAATAATTAATTTAATTAAATAAAAAATGTGACCTGTGTGTCATCCTAGAGTCATTATATATATAAGGGATTGCACGCCCATTCACATGGTTGTATATTTATACCCCGAGACCCCCTCACATGCGTGCGAGTACTATTTTATAACGACGAGATGAGCCTTGATGCATTTCATGCCAAGTGATGGTGACACAGCATACAGGAGTTTGATGCATTGGATGAACAGAAATTGCTATTCAAGTTGCAAGCCATGCGACTAAAGTTATTTACTCCTAGGTTTTCGGTTGGTCCGTTATTCACTCAACAGATCAACCATAGTATTATTTCATGATCAGGTGCTAATTTTATTTTTTTCATGGTTTATTATTTTTGTGCATGTGTAATTTATTCTACAATCACATAGTATAATAATAAACAAGCATGAAAGATAAAATGAACATGTGACGCGATCAAATTTATATTTATTGCACGGTCAGTTGTGAGTGTGATCACATAGTACATGCTTATAAAAATAGAAAATCATTTCATTCATCACACTAAAAATAATAAAACACTCAAAGATATATTCAGTCTAATCATCCTTCTATCATTCAAATTTTGAAAAAACCAGCTTTTTGAGGTGTCGGTCATGCCTTAGCTGAGGGTGCCTCTTACTACTGGGGAGTTCTTATAAGAATGATTGGTTGAATTAACTAAAGTTATATTAATGATAATCCATAGATGTAGTTCTATCATTTTAGAGGCAAGCGTTGAGTAAATCAAATTTTGATTTCAAAAAGCTTGGACTTCCCTCAACAGATTGAGGATCCACAAGTTAAAGCAGTTGGCCAGCCAAATGCCCACCGAAAACCCTCAAAGTAGTTTTGTAGACTTAGCTTGTAGACTATGAGGTGTGGTTTCAATATCATTTCCACTATAATACTCAAGAGATAGAGTATTCCGATTCTAGCATAGAGGGTTCCTAGAATCCAATTAAATAGTAGGAGACATTAAATGATTTAAGTAATTAATCAAAATGTCTAAACTAGTAATCCAGATAAAAAACACTAATCTGCTAAAGTTATTTTTTGTATAAAAATTGTAAGTTATACTACAAATTTAAACTGGGTTAAATAATAGAAAAATTAAATTTCCACATTGACACGATTATCCATGAATAGTACATGCGTGTGCACATAGTACTATGATATAGGAAACTCAAGGTGTCTGGGTCCCTGACACTGTTAAACTACCTCAAGAATCATGGGTGAAAATTGCTTATAAGAGACTAATGTACAAAGCATATGATAGATATATCATTATGCTTTCATCAATGTCTGGTGTCATTTGCAGTCTCTACACCAGGACATAGATGATATAACATAAAGTCTCATCTCCGAGATGTTTAAAAAGAGAAAGCAAAGCAATGATATGAATAAGGTGAAGTTTACACCATCATCTGTAAATTTAATGATTGATCATGATCTTTAAATATCATTTTCACCACATTACTCAAGTCTCGTTTTAAGTTACAAAAGGAACAAGTATTGAGTAAACTCTTCATTACCTATCTAGGTAAGGTTTTCCAAGTGAATACGAATAAAAGAAAATTAATCTTTAATTCTTATGGCGAATAAATTGAATGAAACTGTGAAAAGGTTAAACGAAATTAATGTCAATGAAATATTCACAATGTCCTTAAATTAATGAGGTATTAGCAGAGTTTATTTTCATTTCATATTATAAAATAATACTATGGAAGTTTAAAATCAATAAACTAATTTAAAGAAGAATGCTTCTGCTTCTACATCAGGAACATTCATCAATGTAATAGTTCTCTTTTACTACTTGGGTATTAAATATAGTATGTTGGTAACATATATGTATTCTAATATGATAAAAAAGTTAGTATAGAAACCTTACTAGAAGCCAGGTGTATTCTTCAAGTGGCTGTGAAAGGGTGATTGCTAGGCCAATGTTGAGGAGTACATGACTTCTTAATTTTCACGGAAATGATTTGTGTTGAACTATTTTTGGGTATAACCACAAACCATAATCTCATGTGTCCTTGGACAGCAGGATACATTCATTGAGTTTCTGGAATCAATGTTGTTTTTGGTAAACTCAAACACTAGTTCAGTAATACATGAATCATAGGCAATTAGTGATGAATATAAATAGAAGAATTATACCTAGTTGTGATTGGATAATTCTTTGTCAATTAATACTAAAAATGGACATCATGAATATACGTAGTATGGTATTTAGGCTCGGCACAACTAAATACTTTTGTTATGATCAATGTCTTTAGTTTGGACAAAAGAGCCTTTATAAATAAAGGTATGTCACAAAGATTTTTGATATAGTTCAACAAGTTAGCATGAAGAATCCCATGTATAAGCTAGAGCTATATAGACTTCATAAGATTATTTTAAGGAATATCAAAGTGAAGTATTTTCATGGTCAGGAGATATGAGTTGCTTCGGGTTGGGATACCGAATAATATCTCAACCAAGCATTCATCAATCATGATAATGTAGCATGGACAAATTCCTAAACGCACATTACCTTATCGACATCACAACATTGATGTTAATAGGCCGGATTGATTATGAAGTCTTACATATCAACATTGATCAAAAAAATGTTGTGTGGAGTAATTCCTAAACACACATTTTATACATCAAAGTATTGATGTAAGTAATATCAATGTTGGAACTAGAAGAAACATACATTATATTTCATGAAATGCTTTGCAAATAGAAGTGATATCCCACAACCATATGCCAACTATAATGAAAAATGGATATCATACGAGTCATAGTATGATGTAAACCCATTAGGTCCTAAGAACATGTGTTTGGATACAAAGAGTTCGTTAGGATATAAAAAAACTTGCATAAATACAATCACATTGTGCATTTAGTATATTAATCCTACCAACTATTTAAGATGTTACATAAATCCTTAATATAGAAGTTTAGGTAGTCAAGAAATAGACTACACTTCTATATAAGGGTGCACATCTCTATTAGAGATAGTGGGAGTTATATTGACTTGTGTTTAGTTAATGCTCAAAATGCATAAGTAGTTGGCATAAGATCTAGTTCTACAAGTGCATGTGGAACAAAGAATGATTCGGAGACACATACTGTGTAGGGAGGATAAAACCATGGTGATGGTTTTTATATTCTTCATGATTGGTGATCTATTAGTCAATGTAAATAATATGTTCTACAATTAAGCAGTATATGGAAATTAGATAAAATTCATAAGACCAAATAATGTTCAATTATTGGATTCTATGTATCAAAGTGAAAAGGGGATATTATTTTGAATATTGTGGTTGTTATTCAAGTGAGTTGATACATGGATGGTACAAGTGTAGTCCCTATAAGGCTTGATTGGTTTGATCAAGTCTTTATTCTTAAATACATTAGAATATTACTTATCATAGCTAATATCTATGATCAATTTATTTAGAATTTGATGTCATGACCACCAATTGTGGATGGTGTCTATATGACACATCAAGAAAGGGACGGTCACATCACAAAATGCTAATAAAGGTTGCAAGTTACTGAAATCTGGTTTAGGATTAAAGTAAGCAACATGATCATTGAATATAAATTTTAAACAAATGTTTTCCATGTGTCTACCAGAGGTTAGTCGGAGTGCTAAGGTTTTCCAATAAGAAATATGTTTGATAACATATGGAAAAAAGACATTGGTCTGACAGCTAGTTAAGACCAACATAAAATTTACTCTCCAATTATTGAATTAAAGTAGCACCCAATGTTCTAGGGAACATGATCTACTAATATAGATCTATAGGTTGCTTGGTCCTAGTAAATCATACATATAGTTACATTGTTTTGAAAAATACATGTTGGAACAATTTAAGAGATGAATTGTTGCCTATGTCAGAGGGCATAATCTCTCCATGTTGACATGTCCATTATATGGGAAGAGATAAATGCAGTGAGTTGAATCCATATATCGGAGCGATGGATCAATAATGTATGCCATGATATGTACATGAATCGATATTTCCAAGGTATATTTTACAATAGGAAAATATCAGTTATATCCAGGAGCACTGCCTGGGATGCATTCAGAACAATCTAATTGTACTTTTGAAAGTTCAAACGATATGTACCTAGTATGTGGAGAAGAAAGTATAGTAGTTTTTGGGGATAAAAACTAGTCTTCCATAGATCAAGAGATCTAGAATTGCAGTTAGGCAAAAGGTGATGAGCTAGTCAATATCATATCAGCCTATGGTGGCCACATCTACAAGACTGAGTACATTGCAGCTTCTAAGATATCTAAGAAGCAGTTAAATGCAATGATTTTTTCTAGTTCTTGGAATCTCACATGGTGAGAAAAGTATTATTATAATGGATATTATGATATTCTTACTAGACAAGATGTCAAGCTATTATAGTGGAAAAAAAGGTATATGCTTGGTATACCGTCTCCTGAGAAATTTTACTCAATGAGATAAGGTCGCAATAGTAGAATATCCATGTAGAGAAATCGTGGCAAACCCAGTAGCTAATGTCGTTACTCAGTAGAAACATGATGTTCATCATGTGAGTAGCTAAGATGTTTGGTTAGCAACTTGTATCTAGTTCAAGTGGGAGTGTTGAAATAGTGGGTGCCCTAAATCTAACTATTCAGTGATTTTGATTAAAAAATCATGTATACAGCAAGCTATTTATGATGTCATCTTACCATTATAGTTTATGAATTTTCTGCGTCCACTAATGAAATGGTAATGTCTAAAGGTTAATTGTCGCATCGAAAGGTTATAGCAGTTCTTAGGCTATATTGAGAACCTCTAGATACTAAGACATTAATCTTAAATATATGTTTTATGGTCTAGATACATCTTACTAATTGGACACAGTATATTTTTGACCATCAGGTGATGGGGGCTCATAAACATTGATACTTCTTCTCATGAATTTTTCCCTTGGTCAGCTCTAGAAGTGAGATCATAAGGATTGACCCACCAATAATAATTCACATGTTTCATGTGTCATTGGATGCTCCTATCTACTATCATGTGTAATGGTCTCCTAACTTGAGATTATTACCAACGTATGTAATTTTATTGCATACTTTGATGCAAGACGAAAAACATGGCAATGAAGTCATGGCGAGGTCGTTCGTGTCAGGTGCGTCATTGGTGGCATGACATTGGTTGAATGGTCAATAAAGGATTTGTCTCTTTCGAGTTATTGAAGTAATATACCTCAAGAAACATTGATATGGATGAAAGTAACTTTATAAGACCATGGCCATTGAAGTCATGTGCAAATCCATGCAGTTAAATCAACAAACTATAAAGCAAGATAAGGGTTATGACACCAGAGTGCGTCCTGCTTTATGAGATATTACAGACAAAGAGATTATATTACACAGTGTGTGTTTGTAGGTTGGTTTTCTCTGCTGTGACAATACTTATTTCTTCAGGGGCCATGATGGGTTACTAGACCCCGCTCTTGGTCTGTGAATACTATTCACGGCTGTCGAAATAAGGGCCGAGAGGGTTACACACAATAGTGTATTCAAGAATCTTCCATATTCAGTTGAATATGAGTTTTGGACATAGTGGGGCCCTCCACATGGGTCTGGGATTTGTCCAAAGTTAAACTATCACCAATGTAAAAAATAAATTCATATTATTCATGTTTTGAATAATTAGTATTGAATTTATTAAATGTATTTACAATATTTAAGTAAATACAAGAAAAAATATTAATTGATGAAATTAAATTATTCAAGGTTCAATTAATATTTATTGGAGTGGCGACTGGAGTTAATGACTCAATTATTATCACGTAATTTATTTTAATATATTAAAAGTAAATGATAATAATATTTATGACTCAGTTTAGTAGTCATAAATGTCGTTGATAGAGAGTTATGTATTCGGGGCCAGTGAGACGACACCGGGTATTTTAATTGAGCACTATAAAAAGAAGAGGAGGGGAATTTTCCAAACACTATTCATGGAGATTATCTCTTTTCTCCTCTCTCTCCCATATTCTAGAGAGAGATTCTCTGGATCCAAGGAGCTCTAAAGGAGGTCTCTCTCAGGCATCGCTAGCGATGTGATGTGGTGGTCATTGGAGAGTCGAAGGGATCATCGCAATTCTGCGCTAGCACCCGGATTATGATGGACGGCGCTCCCGTGGATTCCTTGAGGTGTATGTGGATGATCTAGAGGAATTCTACTTCGGATTCTTCGAGAGGCTATCACCAACGACGAGAAGATGTCATGCGTGGCTTTGGATTTAAAACATGTATTTTACGGTTTAATTTTTGTGCTTAAATTCCTCCACGTGTGGTCCTCAGCTGGACCGTGCAGCTTTTCTCCGACATCGAAAAGTTTACATCGACTGTCGCTGGAAATTTTTTAAAACCCAATTGTTTGTGGATTTCGATGAATGCCTGGTTCCAACATATTTTACCTCTCAAATGATGTTCTACCTAATAATCCTGTCCACTTTAGCCTCAATTTTAGATCCATGAGTCCAGTGTGTCCATCTAGATTTCTTCTTATATCGTTAGTGGTCATCTGATAGGCCTAGGTGATGGGTGAACATTTCTGGTTTGAGGAATGGAATCCTCATGTATTTCAAGGTTAACATGTACCTATGTAGCTTTAATATTGAGGTGTGTACATATTTCTCTTGGGAAGACATTGACGTGCTAACTAAAGTGGGTCATATGAATTCTTCTAAACCCATATTTATCTCCATGAGTTTATAAAAGGTGGTAGAGACACCCTCCTTCAATGATGTAGGTGAATCCATTGGGGATTTCCTCCCCCTTTTATTTTTCCTCTCCTTCCTCATTCTGTTCTACACCACCCTTTTAGAAATTAGGTGATGAAGGAAATTATTCAGTGTTATTAGAGGTGTCAATCTATTAGCATCAAGATTATGAAGCAACTTCTTATAACCTATATTATAATGTGGGGTCACTATGAAGTTCTATATGAGATATAAGGGAGGAAGGGTGAGTATCATCACTTTATCATGGTGACCTGATATCTCTAACTCACTAAACTGATGAAGTGGTAATATTTCTAAACTCAAGTGATGGGACAAAATAATTTCTATCTGTGATTTTACCACCATCTTGAGAGTCAATGTCATTTTCATTTCTTTTAGAAAAGGTTTTCAAGACAAATATCATGAAGGTAATTGAATATGTGGCTAAACATGGGAACATGTGCCCAACTTTATTGCTAGAAAACATGCACTCTTTGATGAGTTGTTTGAAGGTGTTGGTCATGGTCACTTTTAGACCATTCATGGTTTTGGCATAAGAAACATCATCTACCATGGTTTTTTCCCTCCCTTTGATAGAATCCTACATCAATATATTGCAACTAAAAAAATTATAATGGGACTTATCTGCATGGAAAGTCCCAATTTTTCCATTAACATAGTATTTGATGATTTGATGGTATGATGATGGTATTGTATCCTATTGATAAAACCAAGGCCTTCCTTGAAAAGAAATGAAGGTCATACCCTACTGAGAAACACAAAATTCTGAGATAGATTCAAGGTCTCTAAACATAGCACTGAGGTTTATTTTCCTAGTGTCTTTTTCTCACTTATTTCATTTCCCTATAGAGTTTTAGTGGGTGGTTCTTGGTTATTATAACTGTTTCCTAGAGAGGTAAGTGTCTATACTAGAAATAAATTAAATTTGGATCCACTATCAGTTAAAGACCTATGGACATCAAATCTATTTACCCTACATGTCACATGCAAGGGTTGGATGTGTCCCTATATAATAGAATATTTATCTTGATCTGTAAATGAGATAATTGCATGAAATTATGAAAGATTGTTCTCTATTTGATATACTTCTTCATTGTAAAATTTTCCTTCAAAATATTGATGGCTTAGAAATTCCTCTACGAGTTCTACCTTGAGGTCTTTTGATAAACAAGGAGCATCAAAGATTTAAAATATGGCCATAACCAAGTCTAATTGCTTCAAGATGTCATACATATGGGATAGAGGCATGTACATACCAAAATAAAAATTCTATTTCATAGGTTCTTCTACGAATGGAGCACTATATGTAAAAGGATCGCCCCTTGATATAGGAGTTATAGTTTCTCCTATTCTTCATGGGTTGGACCAAATAGACCCCCCAGCTACCAAGGGTGATCAGAATTTTTTTTCTTTTGATTGATACTCTAGGATGATGAGGTCGGGGGGGGGGGGAATTTTCTTGTGTTGGAGGATTTCTCTATTCCTGTTAGACTCATTGAAGGTCTCTTCTATGAGATTCTTCTATACAAACAGCTTGTGTAGGGATGTGTATAGAACTATGGCTTCTGCTATGACTATCTTTCCATGTACCCTCGACTCATGTTTATCGTTCCTCTATTTTCTCAATTAGGTGTGGGGAACCTAGGTCCATGATCCGAATCATCAATAGAGAACTGATCCATTAAATGAATCAAGTTAATGGATCTGAAGATTTATTTTTCATTTAATGTGCATTATATCTATTCAACCATCTCTGGTGATACCGTTTCACAGGTAGGCACCCATCATTTCAATAATGGAGTCCTAATGTCACAAAGATCCAATTCCATTTTTGTCCTTTATGTGGGTTTATCTTCCCATGTGTGCTCTCCTCTATTCCATATATGTTTTTAATGACTAGATTATGAAGGATAGTGATGTCGATAGATTAGGTCATTTTTATTAGGATTGGAAGGGGGAAAAGTTGGTTTTGTCAACTATGCCAAAATTGTAGAATGTGTTTGTTTTATGGGTTTTGGGGTCATCCAATCACCAAAAAATTTCATATATTTCCTAGAAACTTCATTGTGTTCACATTCTTCCTTTAGAGTAGTAGAGGAGACATACATACTTATTATGGTAATCTTCGCAACATCAATTTCAAATAGCCTACCATTTTTTCAATATATACATGAAAATGAAGCATTTATAAATGGTGTTCCATAGTGTTCGGTGAATGGGGTAGTAATCTAGTCGATATTTGAGACCCAACAAGATAGACCAGTCATCCACTAGTAGGAAGAATATATAATATTTCATAGATGCTATAGATTAGTTAGAGACTATCCCATCTCAGAAGGAGTAAACCTTATTCATTTTCTCATTGAATTTATCTCTCTAGGGTCCCCTCCTCTCATCATGATGAGTTGGGGGTTTTGTTGATGCCTAGGGTGTGTCCCATGATGTGGTGCAGGATATAGAGATAGAGTTGATGTAGAGTCTAGAATATGTGTGATGGATGAATCCTCTTCTTTTCTAGTACATTTTCCCTAGGCTGATGGAATCATTTGGGACTTGACCTTAGTTAATTTTATGGAATCATTAATTCTTTGAGAAATTACAGTGAGATGAAAAAACCCACCTATATTCCTTACTGGGATAAGTGGTTTTAGAAACTCATTGTGAAGTTTCTCAATGTAGTGATAAAGAAAATCTTATTTTGAAAGTGATAGGCTTTGATATTAGGTCAGCCACTTCCATCTAGAAATGAAATCTAATACCCTCTCATTATCCCATTAAGTAAAGGTTGGGAGGTCTAGAATCATTTTCTTCTATAGAATTGACATTAATTGGAAGAGATACTTCCAACATATGACTTCCCATCCCATGATTGACCGAGAAACAAAAATGGTATACCATATAAAGGTAGTCCCTTACAGGCTGTGCAATAAGAATATAATTTTTAGTGCTTCTTGTTTAATAGGGGTTCCCCTCATAGGATAAAAATGGTACACAAAATGTGTTAGATTTTGTTTTGAATATCCTTATCCATTGAATATTGGAAATGTTGAACTCCTGAAATTTTGTGACGGTGGGATGTCTATCATCAATTCTGGGTATGGTTTTTGTTCTGGATGTACTAGTGTGTGCTACTCTCCCATAAATTCCAATAATTCTACTAATGATTTGATGGTGTCGATAAGACCATGATGAATGTTTGTTTGAATAGTATCTTGAACAGGGGTGATAATAGGTAGTACATGACTCTATATCTCTTCCAATATTTGTGTATGACATCCATAGGGGAAATTTCTTGGAGTTTCACCAGAATCCTTTTTGTTTTTTCCCAAATGGAGAGAATTATTTATATTCAGTCATTATTGAGTCCATGTAAACTAATTTCATAGGAACCGAGTTGAGAAGATGTACTAGGTTTACCTCACTTTCTAGGGTGAACCTTAAATTCTGGGGTAAACTGGTTTAATGTGTAAGTTAAGGCTATTCTCATGGAGTATATTATGTAGGAATAAATCAATGAATCTATTCTATGTTGTGTCTTCTTAACTCTTTCACCACTTCCTTACGATGATCAAATCTCTCTTTGAGTGTGATGTTTTTTACCTCTTGAGGAGGTGAGTTTTATATAACCTTTTCTTTACCCAATTCTTTATTGGAGGCTCACTGATGAGTTAGTAATATAGTGGTCTAGGGAATCCCAAAATTTAGAGATAGTATGTGGTTCTAGGTATTCACACATCCATCATATACATCAGTGTGGATCATGTTATGGGTGGAAACATACTATCCTTAATCCTTTTCATTGGCGTCTCCTTCAGTGGTGTCTAGAGAATTGACACCTATGACATTTACCAAGGAATAATTAATTGAATGCATCATATTGATCATGGAATAATAGGATGGTCTTTGGTGCCCATTACTGGACCACTTATTTCCTTTTAGGGATCCTCTTAGAGATTCTTATTAATGATGGAATCGAATGGGATCACCACAATACATTATAGTTTATGTACTTTATATGGGATTTAGGCTAGGATATAGGATGACCTTAAAGACGTCATGTCTTTTTAATCACACAAAATGGAAAAATACTAAATTTTGTTAAAGGGGTGGTTAAGGTAAAAAAACACCTAGAGCTGTGGGATAGGGTCATACATGTTCTTCTGTTGTCATGCCTCAGACCAAATTTTTCAGATTTAGGGGGCATTTTTTCATATCAAATCCTCTATTTCTATGAGATGGGTTGATCCTGTAATACGTCAGCCTTTGCAATTTCCATCTCTCTCTTGATCTTACATATATATTTTCGATCTTGATATCAGTTCTATGTATTATCTATATGAAAACATTCTATTTCTAAGATCATTAGTAGCGCTTTATGATTGGATTCCCTTAAGATATAATACTACTTAATATTCTCTCTTTCCTGGTTCATGAGTTTGTTGATAGCTTCCTCTCACCGAGCCTAATGATTTTTAGACTTATTCAGGGTTGATTCCTGCAAAGTGTGCCATCTTTCTTGGGCGGTAGTCTTTTATGGTGGCCATCCTGGAGTGATGATTTTACAGAATGTCACCTATGGTGTATTTTTCAGACCAGGGTGTGCAGTGATATTCAATGTTCCATGTTCACCCCGTCATAGTATATGAGCACCAAGCAGGGATTTGATGACTAGATATCGTATCTAATGCAATTTATTGAGGTATGTTAATTTAATATCCTTCCCCCAATTATTTTATAATAGTAACCATATAGCCAAGAGGGATTCCATGTAGATTTGAAGGTGAATCTCTTCTAATATTTTAATATCGAATTTATACCCACCATAATCAAATAACATCTCATTCTGGAGGTGGATATTTTTAAAAATATTTAGATGAATATTGTGTATTTACTCTTCTAAAAATACTTATTTAATGTTGAACTAAGAAGAAAATAAAGACTAATACTTGATGGTAATATTTTCCCTAACCAATTGATTTTATTTTTTTGTTCTTCTGCCAAATATTTCTCTACATTTTCATCTGAACATGGGTACTTATTGGATAATTTTACAAATAGAAGGGATAGTAAGGGTCTCATTGTAAAAAAAATGGTCTGGTGGTGGCTCATAGGATGACGGAAACCTCATACCAACCTCTAATTGAGAAAGAATCTCGTCTTTCATTAATAGGGTGTCAAGCATGTTTGGACCCATCTTTCCAAGAACCTCTAAATATTAGGGTTTTCTAATATTTTATTTGTTAAGGATTGTACCTTCTTTTTTATTGATATTATGTGGACAAGGGTGGGGACATTAATGGTTCAAATTAGGATGTGAACGCTCATGATTGACCATATCATGACCATAAGGAAATATTTCAATGAAATAATTCAAGGGAGGACATACGGAGCTAATTTTAGTAGTGTATTGGGGAGGGAATTTATGATTAATACTGCAACATCTATAATTGTGTAATGGAATGGTCAGATCATGGGAAACCATTGAAAAATGCTTTATGGGATCAAGAACATCAACATTTAATAGATATGGGTCACAAGTCTATTTCAAGATTTTGAACTGCCCTAGTTGTGATATCTTTTTCAATTCTCTTTATCAAGAAGCTCGAACAACATGCTTTGAATCGATATTACTATACCTGGTACTAGGTTAATTTGAATATAGTGTTAATGTTAGAGTATTCTAATGAGTTCCTAAAATTTTTATAGGTTTATATGACTATCATGGAGAGGCCCTCAAAATGCCCTACTAATACCCATTTTTAAAGGGGATTTATTCCTTATCTGGTAGTCCATTTATCACAAAATGTTGTCGATGACCCTCCTAGATTAGAACAAGAATGTTTGTCTACTCATGAGTGACCCTGACATTGTGTGGATGAATCACCCTACTTATGGAGGCAGGGCCATGGTCCTGACTCCTATCTTTTTCTGTTAACAAGATTATGCCCTGGTAATTTATTATGATGAGGTTAGGAATTGATGTCTGACCCATCCATCATTTCCTAGATGTGCTAAAAAACTTCCTTAATCGGATCATGAATATATATTCATTCTAATTAAATGAATTAAATATTATACATACCCTAATTCATTACTAAGATACATCAGATAGGTCCTCTATTAGCCATCATATTTTAATGGAGGGTTTGGTATGCAGGAGAAGTGAATATTTTTCATCCCATAGTGTGACACTATATTTGAGTGGCTGGATTGATATCCCTAAGTCGGTATTTTCATTTGCTCATGGTTTTCGGCAGTATCTGACTATCTGGCTTCATATTCTTGAGTAGATATTTTCATCTTATTGAGGTTTTCAACCATATTTGAGTAGAAATATTGATATGTGTGACTTGAGATTTTAATTTTCTCATAGATTGTCTCTGTATTTCACTTGTAGGATTGATATGCATGACCATGTATTTTCATCTCCACTTCATTTTCAACCATATTTGACTTGAGAGTTTGATATATGTAACCATGGATTTTCATAAGCTCATGGATTTATGCTGTATTTTATATGAGGTCTTGATATGTATGAAAATGATTTTTCATCTTCTCATAGAGTGTCACTGTATTTAACTAGAGGGCTTGATAATCCTGTGCAGGGTGTTAAATCTTTTTGTGGATTGTCTTCTTATTTGACTTGAATGATTCTTCATTATGAGAAAGACTGGTCATATGTCAGATTTTGTTCAACTAGTTTTCTCTATGGGCCACCCTAAGGGCCCAAGTCTAGAGGACTTGGGATGTATCCCATGGGGCAGTATCCTCCTCATAGTGACGATGTTTGTTCATGTGTCATTGATGATGGTGACTTCAAATTGGATATCCTAGGAGGGACCTCAGTGCTTCTTGGAAGAAGTCCTTTTTAACCACTTCATCAACCCCCTATATAAAGGGTGGAACTCATTGTCACAATCTATAGATAATCTCCCTAAATTTTTTGATATGGCTACCAGTTTCATCTATGCCTGGACTGCCAACTATTGTTGAGTTGACGACTAGTTGGGTTTCATGTGATAGGGGGTATGTCATGATGCCTCCTAGTTTGGGAGAATATTGTTTTGGTGGTACTCTCATACCAATTCATTTGAGACCCAGTGTTTATAATGTTTGGTGGATGATGGAATCCTCTATTTGGTCAATGAACTTGTTTGGGAAGCGACTGATATATATTTCTATCTGAATTGTTGATATTCTATTTGTACTAAAGAGTGTTTTGGGAAAGAGTGCCTACAATATATGTGAAAAAATCAACCATAGAACCTTTTCAAACCAACATCTCTATAAATTAACTCATGCATAGTCAATTTTTTTTGTCTAGAAATATTTAATTATTTATGAAAAGGGGGTATGACAATAATGTAACATTTCCATCTTGGTTATGGATTCATGTAAAATTCACTATTTTTATTTCCAATGAAAATCTTGTGTTTTGATTACACTCAGCAGCTTGATTTTGGGAGGTTTGAATGTTTCACAATCATTCATTTTGGATTCACCATTTTCTAATGGCATCTAATATGTATTTTTCATGGAGCCAGAGACACCCAACAATTCCCTTATTCAATATGTTTTTTAAACATGCTTTCCATTGTAATTAATTTATTAAAAGGTGGCCCAACAACTTAGAGGGACTAAAATTGGTTGATAGGATGGGATTTCAAGCTCATTGCACCATTTTAGGTTAAATTATTGTATATTCAAAGACTATATTATATATTTTATTTAATACATTTCCATGACTACTTTTTCATTCCCAACCATTACATGGGTCACCCATGACTTAACAATCCATTATTAATAGGAATGGATTTAGAATCATCTGTATGTATCTATGTTTATCTATTAATGGTGGAATATTTATATATTTGATGCTCTCTATCAATGGAACCTTTTTATATAAGTACTATATATACTTAGGTCATTTATAATAGATCTTGGTTTTAAGCCACACAATTGGGCTCTCTGTAAATTTTCGTCATCCATGGAGACATGATTTGTTTTGATGATAGGATCAGACCCATAAGATGGGATTACTACATATTCTTCTGAAGAGGATCAAAACACACATATTTCAATTCCACTTAATAGGACACATAATACTTTTTAATTTCATATGATAAGGGCCAAACCATTATGTTTAATGTCATACAAAAAAGTCACATATGTGATAGGTTCTTAGAAAACGTTTTGTTTGGGACATTCACTAAATCATCCAAAATTGCATGGAAGATGTGTGATATCTTATGTTGGATATGATAATTTCAGTAATATGTCCCAATAAGTAAGATGAAGAAATGGTATCGGAAGGAATGTATCCCTCTGAGTTAGGTACGACCCTTCAAGGGATATGTCCTAGATAATAATTTAATGAATTTTGATTTTTTTTATGTACCTTAGGGAGGCTTCCTATGTATCCCAATTAGTCGATAATCAAATCCCACATAGTTTGGTATAGGGTTGTAGATTATACCTATGGAGGAGGAATATGGGTGTTTCATTAGAAATATGTCCCTTTGAATGTTTTTCTAGCAAGGAATATGCACATTTTAGAGAATAGTATCATGGATTTGAGTATTACATCTATTGAGGAGGACCCTGTTTCTAAAATCGAGATAAAAGTCTCAAATTAGGGTGATCTGGAGGCTTAGTTGGGGCTTACACATAGTAGGATTCCCATTTACATGGAATCACATGGATTTCATGGTTACCATCTATTGGGGCCAAGTTTCAAGTAATTATTTTTGGAAACTAGAGGAATTTTGGGGCGAAGATGTTGTGTATTATTTTCAAATAAAAAAATAAATTCACTCTATAAAGTTTATAAAATCAGACTTAGAATTATATTCATAAAATTGGACTTGAAATGTTCAATAAAGTCTATCAGATTGAGGAAAGATTTTCAGGAATAATATGTTAATCAGATTCTCCATGAGTCTGTAATGTTAGGAATATCATAATGAGATGTTGTATTGAATTATTCTTGTCTCTGTTTTATACATTAATTTTATTTTCAAATCACGAGTAATCATAAATTTTATGTTTATTGGAAAATTGTGATGAAAAACTTACGAAGGATAGTTAATGAATATGTTCCTCTAATCGTATTGAGGTTTTAATTGAATATAATGAATTTTAGGGAAGTATGAAAGACAAAAATACATTCCATTGTATGTCAAATGATTCTATGATGATTTCAAATGTAATCAAAGTAATGAGTAAGTCATTATATTGGTTCATGTTTTGTGGAAGAAGATATTTGATGAAGTTAATGAATTCCAGTATCAGCTCATCGGTGTGAGATAACCAAACATAGATGTGTTTGAAGGTTCTTAAAGTTGATTGAAACTTGTGAAGATGAAGATTCTAGTTTCAGTGATGAAAATATTTCATAAGAAACAAATATATACAAAAATAAACTGATCGTAATCAGAAAATGAGAGAGTTTAATGAATTCGAAGCTGCAGGAATAGGTCTATTAGATACAGTGTGTCACTGGTCATCTGATTAATGCTAATACTGATCATCAGATAGAGATGGTTTCAAAAATAAATAGAAGGTAGAAAATATTATTTTTATTGGTTGTTTTTGGGGCCAGAGATAGTAATAATGTAGTTAATGTTTATGGGACCAAAATATCATTTGAGATATCAATCAATAATGTAGTCAACCATTTTCAAAGAGGATGAGGCTGATTCTAAAGTGTTTCTGATGAAGTATATGAATATTTAGAAATTTCCACTACATTTATGGGAAAAATAATGTTTGATTGAATTATAACTAAGTAAAAACATTGATTTTGGTAGAATTTTTTCAATGTATTCATTTATAATTTGGTTTGGAGAATTACAATGATTATATTTTCTTATTAAACTCAATTAAGTACATAGCACTAGAACGTTATTTTATTTTTATTTTAATGAATCATTATAATGGTATATTTGCTTATTCTAAGAATAATACTGAGTGGAGATATATTTTCTTATATATTCCTATCAATTTGATTGGAGAAACATAATAAAGACTCTATTCCCTTCATCATAATTAAGAAATCATAACTCTAAAATTATTTGTGAAGAAAGTATAAATCAGAACTGATGTCATGATAAGATTATAGAATGTTTAAGAAGAAATGAAAAGTGTTAAGAAACATTAATGATTTCAATGATGCCTCCAAAATTCATGGGGAATTGATGTTTCAAAAAAAATTTAAAAGGGGAAAATTTTTTAGATTCACTGCTAAACTATATTTGGCTCACCCATAAATAGTGGAGGTAATTGGTAATTTATAACATGTATGTAAATTCTATTAAAGAAAGTGTAGCACAAAAAATTTTGGTAGAGAATGAGTTTTTGGATCCTGATTTCCAATGAATAATTTCTGGACTTAAGAAGAAAATGAGAAGAGAGAATATAATATTCAACTAATCATCATATCCAGATGGATAATTATATTGGGAATTATATTAGTATTTTTTGAATGAGGTAGAAAAATTTTAGAACTAGTCCAGTAAAATTATAAAAGTGTATTATTTTATCTGACTAAGTAATCTCACTTGGAGGATCAGACTGGGAAATCAATATTAATATAATTATGAATTAGAGGAGGTAATTAACATATTATTTGGTAAGAAAGTGAATAATTATTTTTAAGATAATATTTTTGAAGGTTGATAAGGCTGCACAAAAACTTGTTTTGAAGCATCTGGGGATACTTCATAATATTTTAATAAAAATGCCTTACATTGTTTATTTCTAATTGAAGAACATGCACTTTTGTATTGGACATAGTGTTTCCCAACTGTAAGGTCTTATCCTACTCATTGTATACATATAAAAGTATTATTTTCTAGTGGTTTGTATGGTATCATATTTTTTCATTCCATACCAAGGACATAACTAGTCTTATTGAGTATTTAACCTTGTAAATTTTTTTGTTCTTGTGGATGTGTGACTATTTTAGTTTTCATCAAGGTAAAAAATCTTTAACAGGAGTTGAAGGATTTTTCAAATGAAAGTAAATGAAAAAAAAAATCAATGATTCACCCCATCACAATCTTAGTGATACATTGATCATGTTGGGAATTCTTAATTGGTTTTAGATCCAAGGTTCCCTTTGTTTAATCTATTGTGAATTTTTTTAGAAGAAGTTTTGATGGAGAATATAAATTTTGTGAGTAGTAAAATGAATTTGATTTTTTATGGCAAGAACAATGATATCTAGAAATGTTTAATGTTTCCTTATTTTATGTCTCTGGGGTATGATGTTCTTGAAACTGCAACATATGGATTTACCCTATTGATATCAAAGTTCCTCTAACTTCTGTTGACATAAACAATATCGAGAATAATGGAAGAGATAATAATTCTTTACTCTCATTACTTTTTTAGAGTGATTTTTTAACATTAAAAGGTGTTTTCACTTCCAAGGGTATTTGGGATAAGGTGAAAAACACTTATTAAGGGAATACAAAAGTGAAAAAAGCACAATTATGAATCTGGAGGCTAATGTATGAAGATCACAAGATCGGTGAGTATGAATATATTGGTGACTTCTTTACCAGGGTGAATAAAACTATCGGTACTATTAAATTTCATAATAAAAAGTTGGATTATTATTTTATTGGTCAAATGAACATTATAATTCTTCATGAAAAGTTTAATGGAAAAGTTTCTTTCTTGTAAGATATTGATCCAAAAACATTTTCTCTAGATGATTTTCAATATACTCTCATTACTTATGAAATGAGAATGGATAAATTTATGAAAGGGAAATCAAAAGTTGATCGATAAATTTATTTTATTTATTCCAATAAAAAAATGAAAGAATATTCTGGAGAAAGAAGAAGCTAGTGATTCTGACTCCAAAAATGAGGTACATAAGAATCTTGATTTGTTTCTATCCTTATTTTCTAAATATTTGAAAATTGGTATATGAAATTATAAAGGGAAACTACCCTTAAAATGTTTTGAATTTAGAGTCTTCCAGAACTTTTTATACAATTTACCTTGAATAAATAAATAATTTTATAATGCTTAAGATAATATAAGGTGAAGAAGATCATGGATTAAATAGGGTGATAAGGCAAAATTTTATTCCAAAGGGAAAGATAAAAAATTCTTGAAATCCAAAAGGATAAGATTCTTATATAAAAATAATGAATAAAAATATAGTAAATATGAATCTGAAAAGTATATTGAGAAGTATGAGAATAAAATTATTACTATAGTTAACAATGAAGAATTTGGGAGTAGTAGTTATGAAGAAAAAGAAACTTGATTTGAATATCATCTAAAGGAAGAATATAAATAATATATGAGAAAGATTGGGAGGCCTTAGAAATAAATCACGAAGTAAAAAAATGAAAATTATTCAAAAAATAATCATGACTGTTTTTCTGAAGATTAATTCATGATTTTGGATGAGATCAATTATTTGATGAAAAATTTTGAGAAGGAAAATAATTGTAATGAATATATAAAAGTTAATCAAATAGAAAAAGATAATGATCTTGAAAATTTCCAACAAAATATTTATAAAGTTCAATAGAAGGTTAAAATCATAATGAATTATATTTAAAACTTTGGTGAAATATAAAGAAAGTTTAAACATAAAAAGGATTAAAAATTATCTTCAAAGGTTGAGAAGAAAGTTGAAATAATTTATGAGAAGAATAATGATGGAAAAGTTATATATGATTCAAATACAAAAAAGTGGATAAGTTATAAATTTATAAATATTCTATGTCTAAACAGTTTCTATTAATTTGGGTCCTGATAAGTTTTAAAAGAAAATTGATATGAAGAAGAAAACTCTGGTTTACAATAGGAAGGTTGGGGTTCAAAAAAAATTGACAAGAAATAAAAGGTGGTTTCTAAGAAGCATGTTCACAACGTTAGTTATTATAGATGTTTTAGAGTCAAATATTATTTCTATGTATATTAATAATTTTTTTGTGGACTTGGGGATATGATTAATATGTTTTTGTTTTATAAAAAACATTACTAATATTCCACAAACTATAAAAGGAAGAGTTTGTGGGGGAGTCAATACCCTAGATGGAAGAAGTCTGAGAAGGATGTTTTTGAAAAACTTGATAAGTTTAAAGTAAAAGATTAAAATAGGTTCCAACATTGGGAAACTATTTTTGAAGATGTTAAAAACCTAGTCTTCTTGAAAATTATATCTTTTTTTGTTGCTGGAAATAATTTTTCGATGCTGAAAGTTAAAAAATATCAATGTAAGGAAAAATATTTTGTTATTGAATCTATTCTCAAATCTTTAAAAGGAGAACAACCATATATTTTGGATTGTGTTTGTTCTTCTCACATGACATGATATTTTAAATTTTTGAATTATTCAAAATATTTTATTGAAGGAATATCAAGTTTGGTTTTTCAACAATTTTCTATAATAGAAAGATAAAACCCTATGAATAAGAAAGTTGACATTTTTTCAAAATGACCCATGAACTTATCCATTCTGATATCTATTTTCCAATGAGAAAACAATAACATCATAGAGATAAGTACTTCATTACATTAATTTATGACTTTAATCCCATTACTTGCGTTATTTATATGAATTGTTAGTCAAATTCTCTGAATGTCTTTTAATGTTTTAGGAGGAAAGCAGTCAAGAAATGTGAGTACTCAGAAAGGATTTTGAGAACTAAAAATGATGTTCAATATAGAAATGAATAGATTTAATGTTATCATAAGAAGAATGGAATTTTATATGAGTTCATTATAGGATAAACTCCTTAAAAATGGTGTGGGTGAATGGAATAATAGATGTTTGGTGGAAATGTGGTGAACTTTGTTACTTGAACATGGTCTCTCTCACTATTTTTTGAGGTAATCCATGAACACTACTCTTTATTTTAAAAAACTAGGTTTCTTTTGGATAAGCTCATATATGACTTAATATGAAATTTTTTATAAAAAAACTCCAATTTTATAACACTTATGATTTTTTGGGAGTCCATGCATCATAAATAAGAAAGGTGGAAACCTAGGGATTTTTTAACAGAGAGGTCAATATGGAATTTTACTTGGATATGCTCTAAAAGGAAGTGGTTATAAATGTTTCAATAATGAAATAGAAAAGCAATTTGATTATGTTTATTTGAGATTTATCAAAAAAATATAGGGAATATTCTAAAAAACTCATGTTTATAAGGAATATAAATTGAAATAAAGAATGTATGGTGACAATTCTGATAAAGATACTGACAATGGTAATCCAAATCAAGAAGAAAAATTGGACTCAGCTATTTCAAGTGATGGGGAAGATTTTAAAAAATATCATCTCATGATAAGAATTAAAGTGGAAGCCCAAAACATAATTGGTGTACGACATAAAAAATTTCAAACAAGAACAAAAATAAAAAACTATTACAAATACTTCCTTGTATTTAAATGTTCAGCAGAAAGATGTGAATGATGCTTTTCAGCATCCAAAACTATTTCATGCAATGGATAAATCTCTAGACCATATAAGAAATAATGATTCTTTTAAACTTGTACATAAACCAAATGAAAAATGGTATTGTTAGAAAGTGAGATTTTCAGAACAAGATGAATATAGATGTTTAAATGATAAGAAACAATGAAATATTAGTAGTTATATGTTACTCAATGTTTGAAAACATTGATTTTCATTATAGTTATTTTTTGGTGGAAATAATATAAACAATTATAATTTTACATGACATCACAACACAAAAAAGATAAAAAAATCATTCACATGGATGTGCAATTAGCATTTTAAAATGGTGATATTGATGAGGACGTTTATATTGAAAAGCTTTGTAGATTTTTTTTGGAAGAGATAATATGTATGCATGCAAGTTAAATAAATCCTTATATGGGATAAAACACGAATTGAGTTAATTATATTCCAAATTAGATAATTTTTTAAGAAAGATAAGTTTTTATAAAGGATGTTTTGACAATAATCTGTTCTTCAAAAAAACTCAATAGTTTTCCCTTATCATCTTCATTTATGATGATGAAATTATCTTTTTTGGGAAGGATTAAATATCTTGGGAAAATTTGGAATATATGAAAAATATGTTCGATATGTCCGTCATGGGAGAAATGAAATACTTTCTCAGGTCCAAAATCATACAAAATAAGAAATAAAATTTTCATTCCCATGAAAATTATTTTAGGGATCTTTTAATAATTTTATCATAGAAAATTAGGAACCAGTTTCCACATTAATTCTATGGGGAATCATGTTTTATAAAGATGGATATAGAAAGGATTTTGATCCCAAAGAATTTTGAAAGATGAATTCTTTTTATATTTAACTACCTTAAGACCTAACATTGTTTATGTTATCACCTAATGTGATGGATTTCAGAGTGATCCAAAAGAATCAATTTTTGGGATGGAAAACCAATTATTATACATATCAAACAAGGATCAAATTTTATAATCGTGTATGATAGCTTAGAAATTATTGAATTGTTTAGGTATTCTTATGTCGATTTTATAGGAAATATTGATAGTACAAGATCCACATCTGTTTGATTTTTCATTCTATAGAAAATTTGTGTTTGTTGTAATAAAAATAAAAATAATTAATGAACACTTTTCACAGCTAAATCTGAGTATGTTTCTACCACTCAAGCTGCTACTCTACTTATATGGATGCAAAGTCAGTGTGATAATTTACTGGTTGAATTGAAGTTACCCTTTCTATTGGGTTGTGATAAAAAAATTGAAATACAACTCACAATAATCCTAGTCCAATATTCTCATTTATAACATGTGGATATTTAATATCATTCCATCAATTACCATGTAAAGAAGAATTAATTAAAGCTATAGTTGGTTACTACACCAGAACAAGTTGGTGATTTTTCTAGAAATCCTTTACCAAGGAAATTTTTTATGAAATTAGGTTGAGCATGGGATTCCAAACTCTTTCTCATCATGTTTAAGGTTTATTTTTGTGTCCCCTCTCTTATCTTTTCTTTGGATATTGTTGGAAATGGGGGTAATTTTTCATAAATATATCAATTGATTTGTGAAAAACTTTTTAAGGAAGTTTGTATTTGGGGGATGGATAATATATGAATTTATCATATAAATGTGTGAAAATTTATAATAGTTAATTAGAGTGGTTTTAAGAATCATTTGTTTAAAAGAAATTTAATGAAGAAAAGAATGTGTTAAAATAGTTTTGAGGAACAAATTATGAGGCTTTAATGAGTCACTACATTCATAAAACAAGTTATTCTTGTAATTAATTTCTATTTCATACAATGCGTTAGATAAATTAGGACTATAATTTTTTATAAGTAATCCATAGCTTGTGGTTACAATGTTCATTGAAATGTCATCCTTGGTTGTTAAAAAACTATAACAGGGGAGATTTTTAGGAAAAGTTTTAGAAAGAAATTGTTTTTAAAAGATGTAGAAAGCTTTTGGTGAAGCTATTTCTTTTTGTTGTCAAAGAATATATATCCATTCACATTGTAAAATTTTTATAATTGATCTTGTCATCTTATTAATAATATAATATTTAAATTGTTCAAGAAATTTCATTGAATTGTGGAGAATGTTTCTAGAAGAACAAGTTAATTGGACACACCTCATGTCCGTGCTGAAAAGAAGATCATAATGAAAATATGTATTAGTGTAATATGGGATATGCTTTTTAACAAATGAGGCTTTACTGATCTTGGATTTTTTTTTCATAAATCATAAGTTTTTATAACACTTTTTATGTAAGACTTATGAATGAAAGGGTAAGATTATGTGTTTCCAATCATACTCAGGTTCAAATTGGAAATAAAGAAGTTGTCGGAAGTCTAGGAAGTTACAATACATTCCATTGTATGTCAAATGATGCTATATTAATCTTAAAATTTCTAAATGTCATGGTTAATTGATGATATGATAAAATTTTTTGTGGAATAATATATTTACTAAAGTAGAAGAATTCCATGCTTAGGTCATTGATGTGAGATCACCAGACCCAGATTTGTTTGAAGTATGAGAAGGCTGTTAAGAAAATGAAAAGAAGGAGATGATGGTTATTAGAAGAACCAATAATCCATAGGATACTAATATTTGAATAGTGTTATTGATAGTAATTAGAAAATAAAATATTTTTATGAATTTTAGGCTACTAGAACTAGTCCCTTATAAGTGGCATTCCATTGATCGTTAGAGTAATGTTGATTCCAATCATCAGATAGAGATGGTTGAAAAAATAAATAAGTGGTAGAAAATATTATTTTCATTGGGAGTTGTTGGGACTAGTAAATTAGAAGAATAAATTTAATTTGTTGGTACCAATACAATATCATATCATAGATCAATAAACAATATTGTCACCAATTTTAATCAAGAATTATTTTTTTTTTAGTTGAATTATGATAAAATAAAAGATATGAATTTTTTTCAATTAGTTCAAGAGGACAATATGTTTTATTTCCTTTACAATTGGGTCACGAGTTATTTTACTAGAGATGACAACATTTATTATAGTGATGTAGTGTGTGATTCATCACATAGAGACTGCAATTGATAAAATTATCAGACATACGATCATCTGTATGAGAATATGATGAAAAACAAGAATTTTTTCAGGAACCTAAAAATTTATTTTAAAGAGGAGCTTTATGTTTGATAAATGAATTTTCAAAGAGGTTGAATTTTATGTTAATTTGATTTTAAATAAGTACATGAATATTTATATTTTTCCACTATAATTAAGGAAAAATAAAAGATGATTAATGTTTAAAAAACAAGAAATAATGTTTTGGGAAGATTGTTTTCAATAGTTAGTTTATCTGTTAGTAAGGAGCATCAGACTGATAATATTTTATTATAACATTCAATTTGGTATGGAGAATCAAATTTATCTTTTTCTGGGTTTTATAATGCATCAGAATGGGAAGATTTTTTATTCTGAGATAGAATGAGAGTATTTTCTTATAACATTCAATTTGTTATGGAGAATCAAAATGAACTATTTTTTGTTGTATAATGCATCAGAATGGGAAGATTGTTGATTCTGAGAATCATAATGAGGAGACAAATGTTTTCATTTGTTTTTTTTCAATTAGTGTTGAGAAACATAATAAAGAATCTATTGTCTTCATCATAATGAGGAAATCAAAATGACAATAATAATAAGTCTGATTTTTGTGAATCAATTATGAAGTATAGCTGAATTCATTGCATATTTGATAAATTTCTAGATGAAATGAGAAGATTTGAGAAGCATTCAAGATGTCAAAGATGCATTTGAAATTAAAGGGGAATTAAAATTTTTGTAATTTGGTTAAGAGAGATAATGTTTTTATATTCCCAACTAAACCAAATTTGAAGCACCTATAAATTGTATAGGTACATTATAATTTATTACACGGATATACTATTCAAGAGAGAATGAAAATTGCTGACAATTTTATATAGAATGACTTTAATGATTGTTATTTCCTGATGAAATTATATAGAATAAAGATAAAAATGGGAAGAGAGAATATCATGTTTACCTTGTCATTGTATTGTGTAGGATAATCATACTGCGAATCAGATTTTTCTTCTAAACTGAGGAAGAATCTGTTCATAATTGTTTCAACAATATTCTAGTAGGGTATTATTTTATCGTTCTGAGAAATCTGAATGGGATGATTGGACTTCCAAATCGAACTGATTATCCTTATGAAATCCAATAATTTTTTACATTATACTAGGTAGGAAAGTTTAGAATTTTTTGTGAAGATCATATTTTTGAATGTTTACAAGAAATCACTGTAACATGTTTTGTAGCATATGGCAAAATTTTATTAACTTTTTTTAAAAAAATTATAATACATATTTTTTGTTACATGAATCACATTAACTTTTTTATTTAAAATAGTGATAAACAAGTGTATTTGAATTTCATACTCAATGTATTCACACAAGAGGATTTATTTCTAGTGGATTGTGTCATATCAGATTCCTTTCATACCACAGCAAGGATGTAGCTTCTCTTATTGAGTAGTGAACCTTGTAAATTCTTGTGTTCATTTCAATGAGTGGTTGTTTTAGTTTTCAATAAATAAAAAATATTTAATGGGCATTAAAGGATCTTTAAAAAGAAAGGAATCTTAAAAGAATATTATATCACAGATTCACCCCCTAACCCTATTAGTGATGCACTGATCCTACGGGGCATTCTCACCATCAACCACTAATCCCTTGTGAGTCTTGATCAATGTGAGAAACAAGAGCATGTATGTAGAGACCCGTAGCCTGACGTACATGGACATTACATTACTTTTGCGGAATACTTAGTACATAACAAAAACACACACACAAGGATCGTAATAGTTTAGTGTCTTTGGAAACTCGGAACGTAATCTTCTAAACGTGGTGAAAGATCTTCAACATCTCCCATAAAGATCTTTTTTTTACCTAAAACCTTTCTTTATATCCTGGGGAAAAGAAAACATAAAAGGGTGAGCTCAAATGCTCAGTAAGGGTAAACAAAAGAAATATCAATCACATAATTTTCATAAGAACATAACATTTTTGGAAATCTTAACCTGCAAAAGAGAGCATAATTTCATAACATGGGATAAATCATAGTAGTGAAAATGAAACCCTTACTTAAAACATTACTCATTGTGGCATACGCACATAATCATAGAGAATCATTTCTTGTTAGTCAAGACTCATTGCCAAGACTATCTTAGTGGACAAAGTCCCTTTCTGAATCGAGTAATCCTCGTTTCAGTCCTGTTTCACTGAACCGGTATAACCTACCATTCCAGCCATGTCTATCTCATGAGATATGAAATCTTTACCCAATGCATTGGAGGGAGATATAGGTCCCACCCATCTCATAATGATACCATTCTTATGTGTGCCACAAAATCATAAATCATACATCATTGCATAACCCATGTAATAAAAATGGGATTCTTAAACAACATGACATCATAAAACCATTCATATAAGATAAAGGAATTCATAAACATAATTTCATCACAACATAGTCAAATCAATGTAAAAATATGGATAGAAACAGAACCTTTTATTATCTTATATGGAAAATAATTTTGATAAAACACTTGAATTGAATTCTTGAGGAAAATATCCTTTCTTCTTCAAAATCAATTTCTTTTCACAAAACATCATGCAATTTTAAAAGGAAGAGATTTTATTGAAAATAGTCATGAAATATTTTAGAGGAAGCTTCATGAAAATAAGGCTTTATAAAACCGTAAAAATCCATTCGTGCCGTTTAAGTTAAAAAAACATTCTTCGTACTTTTGTCGGAAAAGTCAAAAAGTACCTCGTACGAAAAACGACAAAAGATTCCTTTCATTTCTTTTACTAAAAACTCACTGAAGGGTAAAAATGGATTTAAAAAATTGTAGGTGGATGTAAATAATATTACATATTTATGAAACATGGATGTGGATGATAAAATACACCCCAGTAAATACTTACGAATAAACAATCTCGAATAAAAATGAGATTGTGATATTTTCCCTTACCTTAGGTCCGACTTGCTTTGTACGTGTCCGAACCTCCTGTATAATGATTTACATAATGTTATTGACTTATTACAGAATCATATTCATTGTTATGATATCATATATGGTTCTCTTATGGCTTTATATTACCCGGTCTTTTGTAAATTCATGTTAAAGTAGCATTTTGGGTAAAATCGTCTTATTTGTCGTTCGTGTTTTTAACTTGTAATTATTAATATGATTACTTGGATCATGATTACTTATATCCAGAATGTAAAACATGATTTATATATAATATATATTCAGAATATACATATATATATATAATATATTGTTAATGGAATGAAATACACCGTTCATGGAGACGGTAGTCCGTACGTACGCACGAGCGATGATATCATTTCTATAAATATTGAATTGAATTGGAGTGTATTATACAATATATCAGAATCAATATGATGTTGTAATAACTATGTATAGTTATTCTTTACACCATTATACCCATCCATGTAAGGTGGTGGTGGAAAATAGATTACACCACGGCGTGGAGACGGTATTCCGTACGTACGCACGCGTGGTGATTTCATTTTTCCGTAGGATGGATAGAAGGTGAATTAGGGTTGTTTCATATTTATAATAACATATCAGTATGTAAGTAATACTGATGTTATTACTTTGTCATGAAACAACTAAAGAAGAAAAAGTTGAAGACGAAAGAAATTGAAAAGATCGGTAATGGATATTACCTCTTCTTTGGAAGGCCTCTTTGAATCCTCCACTTAGGGAACTAAGATTGGTCTTTGAAGAAGACCAGGACCTCTAGGATTATTCTAGGGATGTGGGGAGGATAAAATGGCAGGGGTTGGCCGAGCTTGAGTGCTCAAATTGGTGTGAGGGGGAGGGGGAGAAGGTGTCCTTTTATAGGGGAGGAGAGGGGCACCTTAGGAATAACTAAAAACATTATTTTATATTAAAGTCAAAATCGTTTTATAATGGTTCCAAAGGGTCTTATTTCGAAGATAAGGTGGGGAAGGGTCGAAATCCTCTCATCCAATAGAATTTGGACAAGTTTAGGTTCCTATTTTAACCTTATCATTTAGATTTAACATTAAGTTAAATAATTTAACTTTTACCATGTCTTTTTGTTTTCTTTCACTATATGGTTAATACACTTACTATAACATGCCAAACGAACCCCAAATTGTTTATTATTAATATATATATCCTTATCTAAGTCATTTGGCCGAACCTTAGATTTTTAGGAATAAAATAACAATTAATAATATAATATTTGATTTAAAAACTATTTTGTGTCAATTTTGACACTATTTGATATATGACTTTTGTGAAAGTCATAACAGAATTAAATGTTCGAACCAAGTTGATTAAATCAACACTAATATATCATAGTAACCTATAAAATTAGTGGAATTCATAAAAAGTCTCAAATTACATTTATTTTGGTGTTTATAACATCAATTATGTCAATATTTCATTAATAAGATAATTACTGCATCATCTTTGTGTCATAAATAAATTAAATTATTTGGTGTCTAAAAATTACAAATAAAATACCATCATGTAGGAAATCTTTTTAGCTTTCTAATGAATATTTACAATCGAATTTATCTTATGTATAACCCTATATTAAAAATGATTTACTTATTAAACTTTGATTTTAACTATTTTAACCCTTCTTTAAATAAATTAATAATAAATGTCCTAATCTAATCCAAGTGGGGCTAAATGATAATATTTTACACTTAAGGTTGTTTTTGGTCGAGATACACTTGTCCAATAGGATTAGGACATGTGTTAGGGTAATATTAATATCATATTTACCCTTAGTTACCCTATTTACTATTAACCGCGGTAAAAAAAGTAAAAAGTTACTATTCACCAAAAAATTATTTTCATCTCATTGAACCACATTTTAGTCCTTGATATTAACCGTGTCTCTCGGATTTTCGAAATTCCATTCACAGAAGCGGCAAAATTAAGTTTTATGAAAAATTCAGTTTTTTTTAACTACCACTTAGTAGTTTCACTATTCATCAAAAATTGATGTTTTTCAGAACAATGCCAAAATTTCATCCCAAGCTATATTTCATATTCCGAATTCAAAAATGAAGTCTATTTTACCAAATTCATAACATAAAAGTTGCATTAATTAATTTTATAATTAAATCCCGCTGTTAAAACAAATAGCGTGTTTTTAAGAAACAATATCTATCAAAAGATTGACACTTGTTTATGTCTAGTTTAATTGTGAAATTACATCCAATGACCAACATTGTATTAAATTGTAAAAATATATTCTAAATATACTTTAAAACCACTCAAATTAATGATTTATCACTATTAATTATTTCGATTAAAAAAGTTGTTTTTAATTATAATTTAGTAATTTTCACTATTCATCAGAATATGAAAGTTATCCGAAAAGTACCAAAATTTCACCTTAGGCTAAATTCGATACTCCGAATCCAAAAATGAAGTCCATTTTGAGAGTTAAAATTTCTAAAATTTAAAAAGTGGTTATTACTATTCATAACGGCTAGTTTTAATAATATTTTAATAGCATATCGTTGTTTAGTGAAACTCAGTATTGCGTACTACACACGCTATCGAGAAAGGTTGCGATTGCGTGTAATGCAAGGAAAGTCAAAGATGCGTGTTGTGCAAGCTTCTTTTGGTGTAGCGTACAACATAAGACATTAATAAAATTAAAAAGAATATTTTTCATAAAATCTCGGGTTGTTACATTCTACCCCCCTAAAAATGAATTTCGCCCTCGAAATTCGTCGGGGTTATAAATGATTTACTATTTGAAAGTTTCTTTGATAGAAACCCACATCGTAAAAAGGAATATCAAAACCCATCTTTAAAAACAAAAGTATGAAACGTAACGGTTACCCAAATAAACTAATCATTGGGTTTCTACATAGGTGAAAATATGGATATGGAAGAGAAATCTAACCATCATGTTCTGATGGAGAGTGGTAGAGAACATGGCTATGGAAAATCCAGTAATCACAAATCCATAGATTTGTGATGATATAAGGTACCATCTGATTCATCAGATATAAGATCACTAGGACAACATTTTTGGTTTTCAAGATCATTTCCCTAAAGTTGAAAATTTGAATTAGAATAAATACTTACTTTATTTTGATACAATATCACTGTTGTTCGTGCCTTGAACAATTTCCACTTCATCTCTTAAATAAATGAAGTTGAATTTGTTATTCGTGAAGTGTTAGCAGATCATGTGATAGAATGACGGGTCATTCCATCTGTCTCAAACAAAAAGCAAAAGTTATTAAATATACATAAGTCATTCTATAGTGAGATTAATCATATATAGTTCCTAAAATGGACTTATACTTCATATATCATACTGCTTAATATAATAAAACTAGTTTCTACTAAACAGGGACTTCCTGTAGGTCAGTGGTAGGCGATAAAGGCCAGTCGCACTTCGGTTGTGGGTTCGATTCCTACAGCCTTGTCCGAAGCGATGGGCTGTCGCCCGTCCTGCAGGTTGTCCCTTTTTCTAAAACTACGTTACTATAACATCCCATCAATAATATCGAAAATCTTCTATCCTTAAACAATACTAACTTATGTCCAACATAATCCAGTCTAATCTTTAGGCTTATAATACTGCAGTCCACTCTCATAATATAGTGACAACGATTACCAGAGATTTAATACTGTCGTTGATCCCCACATATCATAAGATATGTCTTGTTGGTCACATTCCAAACATTAAAAGGCCTTATTCATGTATTCTCTTGAATACCTTAGTGAAAACATGAGTGCAGTTAAAAGTTAACACTTTCCACATACCAAAATCCTCAAAATTCTATATACTCAAACCATGATATCACTTAGTCCTTATATCAATCATGAGCTCATGAATACTATTAAACATTTCATTTTCTCGTCTTCATTATGCGCATATCATCTTATTTCCAAAAAAAAATATCTCAATCACTTTGAATACCACATCAATAAATATTGCAATACTCAATGATACAACATTATTTTGGAATCCCATTACATAAGCACTTAATCATTCCACCACATCGTTGTCATATTCAACATTGCCAATAGTGATCGCATGTGATTTCCCTTTGTCCTTTGCCTTCAGTGGTTGCTCATGTTGATCATCACTAACCCTTGGATTAGGGCAATTATTAGCATAATGCCCCATTTCCTTGCACTTGAAGCATTGAAGTGTTGGCGGTGCGTTCTCTGTAGTGTTTGCTTTATTCACATCATTAGAAACCCTTTTTCCATTACTTCGACACTCAGCTGCTCGATGACCTTCTTTTCCACACTTAAAACATTTTCTAGTCCCTTTTAGACAATCTCCACCATGCTTCTTTCCACACTTTGTGCATAAGGAAACATTCATCTTCTTTTCACCATTATTCTGAGATTTCTCCTTGAACTCCATCTTTCGTTTCTTGTCAAAACCATGAGATGGATATGTAACACCAACTTCCATTTCTACCTTGATAGCACAACGCACAATTTCTTCATAGCTACTGAAGTCTCTTATAGCTAATGCCCTTCGAAGACTTGGTTTTAAGCCACTGAAAAATCGATCAACTTTACTTTCAGGTTAGATGATAATTCCAGAAGCATACCTTGCAAGTCTTGTAAAATTTGCTTCATAGGTACCAACAGATTCATCGTCCCTTTGCTTCAGTTCAAGAAACTCTTTCTCCATCTTTGTTCGAAGAATACGAGGGAAGTACTTACTGAAAAATAGGTTCTTGAACTCGTCCCATTCCATGGACTCAATTTCATCTCTTGGCCTCGTATTCTTGATAAGATTCCACCATTGATCAGCTTCACCTTCCAAACGATATACTGCTAAGATGACTTTATCATGTTCAGAACATTGAAGAACTGAAAATATCTTTTCAGTAGTACTAATCCATTGTTCAGCAACTAATGGATCAGTAGACCCACTGAAAGAAGGTGGACGTTGCCTCATGAAGGACTCAATAGAATATTGTTCCCTTCTCTGCTCATTTGGAAGTCCAGAATGATTCATAACTTGTGTAAGTATAGCAATAATATTTTGCACTCCATCTCCCATAACATTTGTTTGTTCAGGAGGGCAATCATTGCATTGTCCATTGCATTGATCAACACGGTTCCTTCGGGTTCCAGCCATCGTCTAAAACCCAAAAAGAATAGTGTGAGAGGCAAAAGTCATGCTAGGTAAAACAACATAATAAAAGGGGAGTACCTTCAATATCCAACATCTTAGGTTTAATTCTATGATCGTTAGCGTAATTCTATTACTATAACCTATACGTATACTTATCCCTAGGGACATCCCTAGACATACCTTAGAAATATCTCTAGGGATCTCACTAACGTTTTCGCACCCTAGTTTCCAAAGGTTGACTAAACCTTTCCTCTGATACCAACTGTAGAGACCCGTAGCCTGACGTACATGGACATTACATTACTTTTGCGGAATACTTAGTACATAACAAAAACACACACACAAGGATCGTAATAGTTTAGTGTCTTTGGAAACTCGGATCGTAATCTTCTAAACGTGGTGAAAGATCTTCAACATCTCCCATAAAGATCTTTTTTTTACCTAAAACCTTTCTTTATATCCTGGGGAAAAGAAAACATAAAAGGGTGAGCTCAAATGCTCAGTAAGGGTAAACAAAAGAAATATCAATCACATAATTTTCATAAGAACATAACATTTTTGGAAATCTTAACCTGCAAAAGAGAGCATAATTTCATAACATGGGATAAATCATAGTAGTGAAAATGAAACCCTTACTTAAAACATTACTCATTGTGGCATACGCACATAATCATAGAGAATCATTTCTTGTTAGTCAAGACTCATTGCCAAGACTATCTTAGTGGACAAAGTCCCTTTCTGAATCGAGTAATCCTCGTTTCAGTCCTGTTTCACTGAACCGGTATAACCTACCATTCCAGCCATGTCTATCTCATGAGATATGAAATCTTTACCCAATGCATTGGAGGGAGATATAGGTCCCACCCATCTCATAATGATACCATTCTTATGTGTGCCACAAAATCATAAATCATACATCATTGCATAACCCATGTAATAAAAATGGGATTCTTAAACAACATGACATCATAAAACCATTCATATAAGATAAAGGAATTCATAAACATAATTTCATCACAACATAGTCAAATCAATGTAAAAATATGGATAGAAACAGAACCTTTTATTATCTTATATGGAAAATAATTTTGATAAAACACTTGAATTGAATTCTTGAGGAAAATATCCTTTCTTCTTCAAAATCAATTTCTTTTCACAAAACATCATGCAATTTTAAAAGGAAGAGATTTTATTGAAAATAGTCATGAAATATTTTAGAGGAAGCTTCATGAAAATAAGGCTTTATAAAACCGTAAAAATCCATTCGTGCCGTTTAAGTTAAAAAAACATTCTTCGTACTTTTGTCGGAAAAGTCAAAAAGTACCTCGTACGAAAAACGACAAAAGATTCCTTTCATTTCTTTTACTAAAAACTCACTGAAGGGTAAAAATGGATTTAAACAATTGTAGGTGGATGTAAATAATATTACATATTTATGAAACATGGATGTGGATGATAAAATACACCCCAGTAAATACTTACGAATAAACAATCTCGAATAAAAATGAGATTGTGATATTTTCCCTTACCTTAGGTCCGACTTGCTTTGTACGTGTCTGAACCTCCTGTATAATGATTTACATAATGTTATTGACTTATTACAGAATCATATTCATTGTTATGATATCATATATGGTTCTCTTATGGCTTTATATTACCCGGTCTTTTGTAAATTCATGTTAAAGTAGCATTTTGGGTAAAATCGTCTTATTTGTCGTTCGTGTTTTTAACTTGTAATTATTAATATGATTACTTGGATCATGATTACTTATATCCAGAATGTAAAACATGATTTATATATAATATATATTCAGAATATACATATATATATAATATATTGTTAATGGAATGAAATACACCGTTCATGGAGACGGTAGTCCGTACGTACGCACGAGCGATGATATCATTTCTATAAATATTGAATTGAATTGGAGTGTATTATACAATATATCAGAATCAATATGATGTTGTAATAACTATGTATAGTTATTCTTTACACCATTATACCCATCCATGTAAGGTGGTGGTGGAAAATAGATTACACCACGGCGTGGAGACGGTATTCCGTACGTACGCACGCGTGGTGATTTCATTTTTCCGTAGGATGGATAGAAGGTGAATTAGGGTTGTTTCATATTTATAATAACATATCAGTATGTAAGTAATACTGATGTTATTACTTTGTCATGAAACAACTAAAGAAGAAAAAGTTGAAGACGAAAGAAATTGAAAAGATCGGTAATGGATATTACCTCTTCTTTGGAAGGCCTCTTTGAATCCTCCACTTAGGGAACTAAGATTGGTCTTTGAAGAAGACCAGGACCTCTAGGATTATTCTAGGGATGTGGGGAGGAGAAAATGGCAGGGGTTGGCCGAGCTTGAGTGCTCAAATTGGTGTGAGGAGGAGGGGGAGAAGGTGTCCTTTTATAGGGGAGGAGAGGGGCACCTTAGGAATAACTAAAAACATTATTTTATATTAAAGTCAAAATCGGTTTATAATGGTTCCAAAGGGTCTTATTTAGAAGATAAGGTGGGGAAGGGTCGAAATCCTCTCATCCAATAGAATTTGGACAAGTTTAGGTTCCTATTTTAACCTTATCATTTAGATTTAACATTAAGTTAAATAATTAACTTTTACCATGTCTTTTTGTTTTCTTTCACTATATGGTTAATACACTTACTATAACATGCCAAACGAACCCCAAATTGTTTATTATTAATATATATATCCTTATCTAAGTCATTTGGCCGAACCTTAGATTTTTAGGAATAAAATAACAATTAATAATATAATATTTGATTTAAAAACTATTTTGTGTCAATTTTGACACTATTTGATATATGACTTTTGTGAAAGTCATAACAGAATTAAATGTTCGAAACAAGTTGATTAAATCAACACTAATATATCATAGTAACCTATAAAATTAGTGGAATTCATAAAAAGTCTCAAATTACATTTATTTTGGTGTTTATAACATCAATTATGTCAATATTTCATTAATAAGATAATTACTGCATCATCTTTGTGTCATAAATAAATTAAATTATTTGGTGTCTAAAAATTACAAATAAAATACCATCATGTAGGAAATCTTTTTATCTTTCTAATGAATATTTACAATCGAATTTATCTTATGTATAACCCTATATTAAAAATTATTTACTTATTAAACTTTGATTTTAACTATTTTAACCCTTCTTTAAATAAATTAATAATAAATGTCCTAATCTAATCCAAGTGGGGCTAAATGATAATATTTTACACTTAAGGTTGTTTTTGGTCGAGATACACTTGTCCAATAGGATTAGGACATGTGTTAGGGTAATATTAATATCATATTTACCCTTAGTTACCCTATTTACTATTAACCGCGGTAAAAAAAAGTAAAAAGTTACTATTCACCAAAAAATTATTTTCATCTCATTGAACCACATATTAGTCCTTGATATTAACCGTGTCTCTCGGATTTTCGAAATTCCATTCACAGAAGCGGCAAAATTAAGTTTTATGAAAAATTCAGTTTTTTTTAACTACCACTTAGTAGTTTCACTATTCATCAAAAATTGATGTTTTTCAGAACAATGCCAAAATTTCATCCCAAGCTATATTTCATATTCCGAATTCAAAAATGAAGTCTATTTTACCAAATTCATAACATAAAAGTTGCATTAATTAATTTTATAATTAAATCCCGCTGTTAAAACAAATAGCGTGTTTTTAAGAAACAATATCTATCAAAAGATTGACACTTGTTTATGTCTAGTTTAATTGTGAAATTACATCCAATGACCAACATTGTATTAAATTGTAAAAATATATTCTAAATATACTTTAAAACCACTCAAATTAATGATTTATCACTATTAATTATTTCGATTAAAAAAGTTGTTTTTAATTATAATTTAGTAATTTTCACTATTCATCAGAATATGAAAGTTATCCGAAAAGTACCAAAATTTCACCTTAGGCTAAATTCGATACTCCGAATCCAAAAATGAAGTCCATTTTGAGAGTTAAAATTTCTAAAATTTAAAAAGTGGTTATTACTATTCATAACGGCTAGTTTTAATAATATTTTAATAGCATATCGTTGTTTAGTGAAACTCAGTATTGCGTACTACACACGCTATCGAGAAAGGTTGCGATTGCGTGTAATGCAAGGAAAGTCAAAGATGCGTGTTGTGCAAGCTTCTTTTGGTGTAGCGTACAACATAAGACATTAATAAAATTAAAAAGAATATTTTTCATAAAATCTCGGGTTGTTACAATGTAGTATATCTATAAACCACACAATATTTCTTATTCACTAGGGGATAAGACCTAGGCCCAAAATAAGAGGGAAAGAGAGAGGGATTCAATACCCATATCCCCTACTTTTTTATTATCATGGGCCCAAATGAAGAGAGAGAGAGAGGTCATTTATATTCCTTCCACCTCTTTTGTTTTGGTGACCAGGATATTCATAATGACTCCTAGCTATGACACGATAGGTGTAGAGGAGTTTGAGTGCATCCTCCAGTAATAATGAATATGTGTTTACTCCATGAGGTATTCTATTATTGCAATTTCAAAGAGGGTTAATGAAGGATCCAACACAATCAATCAAAAAATAGAATGGTGAGTGGTTCCCATCAATCCCTAAAATGGGGAGGTCCACATGAGCACCTTCAAGGCTAGGAACCTCATTACCATGGGAATGTACACTTGAGTGTTTTACACAGACCACCTTTATTATAGAGGTTACTAGTATAACCTCATTTAACATGGGTATGTATGCTTGAGAGGACATGATAATGTGCCTAGAGATTTGATCATACATATATGGTGGTATTAGAAGAAGCCTTGGCCTCATACTAATTGAATAGTTCATGGAGTGACTGTTGTGAGGAATAATGGTACGCGAGATGAAATCCCTGAAAGTGGAAGCAAAGAACACCCTAGGAGTCCCCATTTCATATATCATGTAACAATATGGGATCTAGTTCCTACCTTATATCATTTTTACATGGATTTTGGTGTCTAGTTCACAAAACATTACTATACGAGTGTGGGTGTCATCCACATGGATCTTTATTATGAGGGTTTAGGTTTCTCCCATATTTCATCTTCTTATACGGGGTAGAGATCCATCAATGTAGCTTTTTTACTATATGAGTTGATAAAATAGAGAGTGGAAATATTCTTATGTATAAGAAAATCTTATCTACAGAGGGTTTTAAGAATGTAGATATCTAGGTGAATTCCTTTTTTAACTAAATTTTATGTTATCAGTTTAATTGTTTAGAATCAATGGATCCTTCACTTTATTCCACATTTATTCCAATTTTATCTTTTTTTTCTCTCTTTTTTTAGCTCTACAAGGGGTTTTGATAGAGGAATGAAGATAACAAACTATCGGGTCAGCCAATTGTCAATGGTTGACTATAGGGATATTATTTGCAGGATCCTAACAAGGACTTCTAGGCCCCTAAACAATTTATTTTGCAGGGGGCATAAATCACCATCCAAAACCTCAAAGAACTTGTCATTTGTAGGGGATGGAAGTCACTTCGAAGTCCAATAAATTATGTGTTATCTTTTTGTAGTGTCAGTGATCACTACCACCTCGCCCAAAAAAATTCATTTGTGGGATACCATGCTAGGGGGAAGATTTCATATTGATTTCTTTTATGTATAATCTAACCCTCTAACATTTATTTTTATTTTCTAAATTTTTTTAAAATTTTCTTTTGGTTTACTTTTCCCTTTAACAAATTCATGAATTTTTTTCTATTTATATGTGGACTTTCAAGGACCCATCAATCTCATTTATATGTTACACCATCAATTTTCATAGATTATCTTTTATGTGTTTAATAATTTAAAAAATCATCATCCCATTTTTTCCATTTTTCATACTCAATGGTTGAATATTGGTGGAGCATAGTAAAAAACCAATGTGGGGGTAATGTGAGGAGTGATTAAATAATATTCCCAATATCATTGTAGAAGGATTTGGGGTCTTTATTACATCAATTTCTCAATTAACTGAAGTTTTAAACAAAGACATTTATCTTTAGGAACACCCACACCCCCTATGACATACATAGTAATTGAGACCTTTATGTGAAAAATTCATCTCACATTTAGTGGATCTTCAAAACCATTAATCACAAAAAATGGATCAACCCCATTAGTCCTATTACATAAATACTATGATCAAGAGAAGTGTGTCATAGATTTTTATAATATGGAGGGGAATGTTGGTCAATGGTGGACATTAATAAAAAAATATGAATCTCGATGAGGAGACCAAAGTGAATAAGTGGAATGTATTTTGAAAAATATGAAAAATATTTTCCTCGAACACTTCAACATAAAATGGAGAGGGATTTATTTGGCCTTAAGAAAATTGAAAATAAATCCACCGAGGTATATAAGGAAAATATCTCAAAACATGCATGATATTACTCCATCTATTACTATAATCCTAAATGTAATGTTGAACACTTCTTTGAAGGGATAAAGTTGTGTATATAGAAATTCTTTTCAATTCAAGACTTTTATTACTTTGAGTAAATTATGTAATGTTCTATCAAATGAAAAATTAAGGTTGATGTTTATCAAGTGTCTCATTGGTTAGGATATAGGAAGTGTATAATGGATTTTAATTTTTTTTATGATGCTGAAGAAATATCACGAGGGCATGAAAGTATAATATCTGATTTGTCAAAAGTGTGGGGATAAGTATCCATAAAATTTTCTGAATGGGATAATGAAATTATTTAGGTGTGGAAAAATGGTGTCCTAGGTGGATAATACCAACTAGATGAACCCACCAATGTGAGGGAAGAAGGATATTATAAATTGAAACCTTAGCCTAATTTCCAATGTTTCAGCTACAAGGAACATGGACACTATGCATTCAATGCACTATGACAAGGGTTTTTTACTATATGAAAATAGAAAAACCTACAGGTCTAATAGAGAATGTTTGATCTTATCAAATCACAATAATGGGGATGATCTCAATCATTAAGTGGTGTTAGGTATAATAATTATTTATTAAATTATAGAGAACATTCTACTTGATTCTGGTTCTATTATTTCTTTAATGTCATTCAAGATTAGTAGAACAATTCAAACACCCCCTCAAAACATGGTAGTGGAGATATCCATGAAAATAGAAAATGTATGAACTATTACATCCCAAGAATATAGCCCATCCCCTATAAAAAAATTTTATTTTAAACTTTCCAATGAACCTTGTGACACTCCCTTTAGTAAAATTTGATTCAATTCTAGGTATGAATTTGTTTCCTTGTATATATCTGACATAAATGTTTGAGTTAATCAAATTAACCTCTATATCATGAATCATCCTCTGATTCAATAAAAGTGTAAGGAGGAGAATGAATATCATTTAAAATCATCATCCCAATCATGTATATAATTTTCTTATGAGAAACTATATCTAACTCCAAGGATGGAGACTGAGGAAAAGATCATCCTGGATGACATTCCCATTATGAGGGAGTTCATTAATGTATTTCACAAATAATTTTATTATCTTCCTCTGATCCAAGAGGATGAGTTATTAATAAAATTTATACCTAGATATTTTCAAATTTCAAATACCCCATACAGAATGGACACTATTTAACTTGAAGAGATATAGAATCAACCATAGTAGAATCTAGATAAAGGGGTTATACACGCATGTGATTCATTATGGGGGTTCATAAGTCCTTTTTACAAGAAGAAATATGGGTCATGTAAAGACCCGTAAAATTCAAGGGAAATTTTTTCTTAATTTTCATTAGAATTTTACAAGAGCGCGGTTTCAGACGGCACCTGATTCCGAGGCCCGAAGTGCCCGGAATTATTTTCCGAAGTTTGGCTCGGGTACGTTCAGTGAACGAACGAGCGGGAATTTCTAACTTTTGATCCGGTGCTCGGAATTAAAATCCGAGGGCACCGATGAACTCGCAGCGCCGATATTCTCTTAAAGAGACCTTTTCGGGAGTTGCGTTTGTTGCGGGTTGAAAGTTAATTTTTGAGGGTTTTAGTTGAGTTAAATAAAATTTGTGTAGAACAAATTTTATTATAACTTCTTAAAACCTCTCAAAAGAGGTTGGAAGTGGGACCCACACCCACTTAACCTCCCTTGGGAGGATTAAGAGTGGTGGGGCCCACACGAACCCCCCACCTTTTCAACTCCCCACTCTCCTTCTTAATGGCTTGATAACTTAACTTATTTTTAATTATACAACTCATGTATATTAAATAAGTGAGTTAATTTTTGAGTTAGCCATTTTGAATTTCAAACCTTTGAAATTCTTTTTGTGAATAAAATAAGACTTTGTCTTATTTTGGTTGGGTTAGAACTCTTAGCCATCTTGAAGTGGTTGGGAGCTTTTCTTCCTTCTTCAACCTTGACGAAGAACACGAAGAACGCCGTTCTTCAACGAAGAACTCCTTCGCCGAAGAACACGGTCTTTCCGCGACGCCATATCCGCGACGTGACGTTCTTCTTCCGCATCATCTCTTCCGCGACGGTCTTCCGCGACGAACGCCTTCGACAACGACTCTTCCTCCGACGTCAAAGGAATCGACACCGATTTTCCACGACTCCGTCAACGTGCGACTATCGAGGTAAGGGTTCTTGATTTCGTTTCTTTCTTTATATTTTGACTTTCCTCAAGACTTGACGAGGAACGCTCTTTTTCCGACGAAGAACGCCGCTCCTCTCGTCTTCGTCTTCGGTGTCAACGAGAGAGAACACCGCACCTTCCTCGGACAACCTTCGTCGGCGTACAAGGATTCGCCAACGACGTGCCTCTTCGGACGCGTCGCTTCGTCAACGGAATTGACGAACGACGACCGCGTCGCCCGACCTCCGCGACGTCGTCTTCCGCAGAACGTAGAACGATCTTCGAACCTTAAACCCGAGGTAGGGGTTTTTGATTTCATTTTGGTTTCCTTATTCTTTTTTGATCGTGAATAGCAAGTATAACGTGTGGCTTATTTTATTTAAAGTTGCGTTATTATCTTAACGTGAGGGGGGGGCAGACCGCACGAACACGGCCGAACCCCCTCCAACGATCTTGTTTGTTCTTGCGGGTGGAAGCAAGAGGCGTAGTGCCGTCGCACCACGTGGTTGATCGTGCGTTTATTTTACGCAACGCCGTCGCGCGCACACCATGGAAGGAACATCAAGAACGCGACGCCGTCGCGCCACGTTGAAAGATATTAACGTGTGGCGAAAGGGGCGCGGTGCCGTCGCACCGCGCCGGACGACGAACGCCGCGGCCGGTTCCGGGCCGCAGCGGGACGAGAAGACCGCGGCCGGTTCCGGGCCGCGGCGGAAGAGAAGGCCGGCGGCTGGGCCGCCGGCGTCGGAAGTCGAAGGCGGGACCGGAATTTCCGGTCCCGTTAGTAAAAACCGGCCGGCCAGCTGGCCGGCCGGATGGCTGAAAACCGGGGGAATAAATCCCCCGGACCGTTCAGCAAACCCCCCTCTTAATGAGGGGGGGGTTCATTTAAGGAGGGGGGGCAGCAGCCCCCCGGTTTTCCATTTAGCGGGCCCCCTGGAAGGGGGGGGGGGGGCGTTTGTCAAAATCAGCGCGGCAAAGCCGCGCCGCCATCCAGGACCACGGGGGCAATCAAGCCCCCCGCGAGCGCCGCGGCCCGCTGCCGCCATCGCGGCCCGCTGCCGCCGCCATCGCGGCCCGCCGCCGCCGCCACCGCGGCCCGCCGCCGCCGCCGCCGCGCCGCCCGCCGCCGCCGCCGCGCCGCCGCCTGCCGCCGCCGCCCGCCGCCGCCGGCCGCCGCGCCGCCCCCGGGGGGGGGGGGGTGGGGGGTCGGGCCGGGTCGGCCCGGACCCGGACCCCCCCGTTTCGAACCAGATTCGGTTTTTGACTCATATCTTGAGCCTCGGACCTCCGAATGACGAACCGTCTGCGGCAACGCGATCCTTGGATTGAGACGGTCGTTTAGATATATCGCACTCAAGGTTTCGGTTAACTTTGAGTTCGGCCGGGTTGGTTCGTTCACGGAACCAACCGGGCCTTCGGAGCGGAAACGCTCATTTCTTGAGCTACGGACGTCCGATTGACGTGCCGTCAGTCGCGTTGTGTTCCTTTTAGTGAGACGGATCTTTTGGCATACTCTGCCCGAGGTTTGGACGCAGGTGGAGTACGGTCGGGATGGTTTTTCCATAAAAACCAACCGGGCCCCGGAGACGAAAATGCCAATAACTCACAGACCGGGCGTCCGATTGACGCGCCGTCTGTTTAGTTGACTTCCTCTTGATGAGACAGAACTTTTGACATACTCCGCCCGAGTTTTGGTTACAGTCGAAGTATGGCCGGGTTGGATTGAACCCGAAATCCAACCGGGCCCCTGGAACGGAAAAGCTGATATCTTTCAGACAGGACGTCCGCTTGACGAGCCGTCAGCGGCGTTGGTGGTTACGTTGAGTAGAGGTTCCTTTGAGTATACCCTATGGGAGTTCGGGGTACAGTTGACATACGGCCGGGATTGGTTTCGCTCACGAAACCAACCGGGCCCCTGGGACGAAAAGGCTAATAACTCACAGACCGGGCGTCCGATCGACGCGCCGTCTGTTGCGTTGAGACCCCTGTGACGAGACGGTTCTTTGAGACACTTCTTCGTGAGACTTTGAGATACTTGGAGTATCGACCTGTAGCTCGTGGAGCGGACCCTCCCAGTGACGAGCGTGCGATGTACGGAGACCGTGTAGCTGGCTGAGACCTGACGACTGCTTGACCGACACGACTTGGAGTGAGTCGACTAGCCCAGTGGACAGAGCACTACTTTCCGAGGTGCAGACCCATGGCGGACGGAGCACTACCTGTGTGACAGTGCAGACCCGCGGTGCTCGTCCGGAGAGTCCCTCAGCAGGCTACTAGGGGGTGTGCACTACGGAGTTTGGGTGACATACCTCGGCGGGAAGCACTACTGTGTTTGGGTGGCTGGCCCGCAGTACTCGACAGGAGGAGTACTTCAGCAGTCTTAGGTTAGTGAGCAGTACCTCGGAGTCGTGACAGGACCACTGTACACTCTAGAGACGGAGCTCTTCAGCAGTTACGGTTTCGATAATGAAAATCCTGGTTTGAGCTGAGACTTTTGACCTTGTGTTTACTTCATGATTGAGATAGGTCACTTTCTAACTTTGGTATATGTATGGGCATATACCCGGGTAGTGGTTATCCATCGATTTCACAATCCTTGTGTTTCCTCATGATTTAGATGGGTTACTTGATAACTTAGGTATATGTATGGGCATATACCTAAGTAGAGTTTATCTGTTGAGATCTTCTTGTGTTTATCCTTGTTGGTTTTAGTGAGACCTTGAGGGTCTCGGGGTCCCTACTGAGTATCGTTATACTCACCCCTGCACGGGCTATGCCCACACCTCGTTGTGTTGGTTGCAGACGACGGACAGTGCTGACAGAAGCCGAAGGTTCGAGGACTTGACGGTACCTGGAGGTGGACTATACGACGAGGCGGTACCCGGAGGTGGACCACTGGGCGGGACATACTCGGAGCGGATGGCGGGACCCGAGGAGCAGAGGAGCTATCTGTACCCACCCTTCAGGTGGGATTTCCAGTGGACATCTCAGCGTAGCAGCTTTACTTTTCAGTCGCTGTTTTCCCTTTCGAGTTGTACTTTACAGTTGGGCTTGTATTTCCGGCCCCTTTTTACTTTTCAGCTCTTCTTTTTGTACTTGGTGTTTACTTCCGCTTGTACTCTGTGGTGCTTGTTTTCTTTTATAAAGGCAATGCCTTCCCAGTTATTGGGATTTTACGCCTTTGGTGCTAGTCGCCAGCCCCTGGCCTATGGAAGGCGGGCTTGGGGTAGTCACGGCACGGGCCCCGAGGACGGGTCGTGACAAATTGGTATCAGAGGAGTTTGGTTCTACCGCAGAACTTATAACTCTGATCTTTCTTTCTGTGAAGCAATAGTGTTAAGGGTACCGAGTGTGGTTTTCAGTCCAGGGAGTCCAGTGTTGGTGCGGGCGGCCGACGTATCCATACACCAGGACCCTGACAACTGATTTCCGACTTTGTGCACGAAAACACTGATTGCGTGTGTGTTTTCAAAGGTTTTTCCCCTTAAAACAGCTCAAACCAGGTCAGATCACCAGGTATAATCATTTGATCGTGTTACGTTGTTTCTTTCAAGATAGCCCCACGACGGCAGCCAGTTAGGGTTCCGAGAATCGAACGTGACGACAGCCCACCGAGCGACGAGGCCTCGGTGCAGGGCCCTTTGTTAGCAGTGGCACCGGTGGTAGCTCTACCCGCCGAGCCCCCGATGCTTCCAGCAGCAGCCGCTAACGATGCACGTCACCTCAGCGCACTGCATGAGTTTCAGCGCCAGCGACCGCCTAGGTTTCTCGGGGAGACGGATCCCCAGGCTGCAGAGGACTGGCTGGAGGCAGTGGTACGAGTGTTTAGGCTAGTGAGGACACCAGCAGACCTCATGGTGATCCTCGCTGCGAGCCTACTACACGCAGCAGCAGGTAGGTGGTGGAGCCACTTGTTTCAGTTTTGCGATGAGATGAACTTCGCATGGGAAGACTTCGAGACCTTCTTCAGGGTGGAGTTTGTGCCAGTATCTCTACACCCCGAGCGTGTACAGGAGATTCTGCCTTTACCGCGAGTTTTTCGATCAGAAGCCGAGTCATCTGTGGGTAGTAGACAGATGATGCAGAGGTCCAGGAGGACCAGACCAGCAGTTGGGCGATCTCGGGTTTTAGGACCAGTGGTGCAGGGCACCCGGAGTGGGAACAGAGCTAGCCGTGCAAGGAGCAGGTTGTGTTACTCATGCCGCGGAAAGGGTCACCTGGAACGCGACTGTCCGACTCCTCGTACGATTGATCAGCGGGTGTTAGAGGAGCCACTGAGACAGAAGCAGCGGCGAGTGCTTGAGCAACAGCCGAGTAGTGGACAAGGCAGTAGAGCTCTGAGAGCAGGTGTACAGGAGCAGAACTAGTGGATACATCCTTTGTACTTCTAGTTCTATGTTGATGTTGCTTTTGTGTAGCGTCTTGTATTATGAGCTGCAATAATAAAAGACGCATACCTTTGTGATGTTTTCTTTCCTGTCCTCTTTTGTGATGTTACTAAGAGGTTCCAGTTGACTGTTGACTTGACCCTCACTTGTGAGACATCTACTGGAGGAGACCCAGTTACCACACACTGATGCCGACAGTGTGACTCAACCCTTGGAGGCGAGAGTAACGGTTGGATCTCTTAGTAGTAGCGTCGAGGCCTTACGACGTCATCCTTGGTATGGATTAATATCATCCATGTTAGGATTGACTGTTTTAGGCAAAGAATGTGGTTCATCCAGGGGATGAGACCAGGTTTCTCTTTTCGGCAAAGAAGAAATCTCGCAGCTCTTGTGGGACCAGAGATGGTTCGGGCCACGTTAGAGGAGGTCCATGTCATCCAGGAGCGGGTCCTACATGGGCGATCGATTCCTCTTGTGCGCAACAGATGGCGGCACGGGAATCTCCAGGAGAGCACATGGGAGCGGGAGGCTCAGATGCGTGCTCAGTACTCTCTTTTGTTTCCCTAGTTTTTGTTGTATCTTTACGGGGACGTAAAGCCCTGAGGTGGGAGTAATGTAAAGACCCGTAAAATTCAAGGGAAATTTTTTCTTAATTTTCTTTAGAATTTTACAAGAGCGCGGTTTCAGACGGCACCTGATTCCGAGGCCCGAAGTGCCCGGAATTATTTTCCGAAGTTTGGCTCGGGTACGTTCAGTGAACGAACGAGCGGGAATTTCTAACTTTTGATCCAGTGCTCGGAATTAAAATCCGAGGGCACCGATGAACTCGCAGCGCCGATATTCGCTTAAAGAGACCTTTTCAGGAGTTGCATTTGTTGCGGGTTGAAAGTTAATTTTTGAGGGTTTTAGTTGAGTTAAATAAAATTTGTGTAGAACAAATTTTATTATAACTTCTTAAAACCTCTCAAAAGAGGTTGGAAGTGGGACCCACACCCACTTAACCTCTCTTGGGAGGATTAAGAGTGGTGGGCCCCACACGAACCCCCCACCTTTTCAACTCCCCACTCTCCTTCTTAATGGCTTGATAACTTAACGTCTTTTTAATTATACAACTCATGTATATTAAATAAGTGAGTTAATTTTTGAGTTAGCCATTTTGAATTTCAAACCTTTGAAATTCTTTTTGTGAATAAAATAAGACTTTGTCTTATTTTGGTTGGGTTAGAACTCTTAGCCATCTTGAAGTGGTTGGGAGCTTTTCTTCCTTCTTCAACCTTGACGAAGAACACGAAGAACGACGTTCTTCAACGAAGAACTCCTTCGCCGAAGAACACGGTCTTTCCGCGACGCCATATCCGCGACGTGACGTTCTTCTTCCGCATCATCTCTTCCGCGACGGTCTTCCGCGACGAACGCCTTCGACAAAGACTCTTCCTCCGACGTCAAAGGAATCGACACCGATTTTCCACGACTCCGTCAACGTGCGACTATCGAGGTAAGGGTTCTTGAGTTCGTTGCTTTCTTTATATTTTGACTTTCCTCAAGACTTGACGAGGAACGCTCTTTTTCCGACGAAGAACGCCGCTCCGCTCGTCTTCGTCTTCGGTGTCAACGAGAGAGAACACCGCACCTTCCTCGGACAACCTTCGTCGGCGTACAAGGATTCGCCAACGACGTGCCTCTTCGGACGCGTCTCTTCGTCAACGGAATTGACGAACGACGACCGCGTCGCCCGACCTCCGCGACGTCGTCTTCCGCAGAACGTAGAACGATCTTCGAACCTTAAACCCGAGGTAGGGGTTTTTGATTTCATTTTGGTTTCCTTATTCTTTTTTGATCGTGAATAGCAAGTATAACGTGTGGCTTATTTTATTTAAAGTTGCGTTATTATCTTAACGTGAGGGGGGGCCGGACCGCACGAACACGGCCGAACCCCCTCCAACGATCTTGTTTGTTCTTGCGGGTGGAAGCAAGAGGCGTAGTGCCGTCGCACCACGTGGTTGATCGTGCGTTTATTTTACGCAACGCCGTCGCACGCACACCATGGAAAGAACATCAAGAACGCGACGCCGTCGCGCCGCGTTGAAAGAAATTAACGTGTGGCGAAAGGGGCGCGGTGCCGTCGCACCGCGCCGGACGACGAACGCCGCGGCCGGTTCCGGGCCGCAGCGGGACGAGAAGACCGCGACCGGTTCCGGGCCGCGGCGGAAGAGAAGGCCGGCGGCTGGGCCGCCGACGTCGGAAGTCGAAGGCGGGACCGGAATTTCCGGTCCCGTTAGTAAAAACTGGCCGGCCAGCTGGCCGGCCGGATGGCTGAAAACCGGGGGAATAAATCCCCCGGACCGTTCAGCAAACCCCCCTCTTAATGAGGGGGGGGTTCATTTAAGGAGGGGGGGCAGCAGCCCCCCGGTTTTCCATTTAGCGGGCCCCCTGGAAGGGGGGGGGGGCCGTTTGTCAAAATCGGCGCGGCAATGCCGCGCCGCCATCCAGGACCACGGGGGCAATCAAGCCCCCCGCGAGCGCCGTGGCCCGCTGCCGCCATCGCGGCCCGTCGCCGCCGCCACCGCGGCCCGCCGCCGCCGCCACCGCGGCCCGCCGCCGCCGCCGCCGCGCCGCCGCCAGCCGCCGCCGCCCGCCGCCGCCGGCCGCCGCGCCGCCCCCGGGGGGGGGGGGGGGGGTCGGGCCGGGTCGGCCCGGACCCGGACCCCCCCGTTTCGAACCAGATTCAGTTTTTGACTCATATCTTGAGCCTCGGACCTCCGAATGACGAACCGTCTGCGGCAACACGATCCTTGGATCGAGACGGTCGTTTCGATATATCGCACTCAAGGTTTCGGTTAACTTTGAGTTCGGCCGGGTTGGTTCGTTCACGGAACCAACCGGGCCTTCGGAGCGGAAACGCTCATTTCTTGAGCTACGGACGTCCGATTGACGTGCCGTCAGTCGCGTTGTGTTCCTTTTAGTGAGACGGATCTTTTGGCATACTCTGCCCGAGGTTTGGACGCAGGTGGAGTACGGTCGGGATGGTTTTTCCATAAAAACCAACCGGGCCCCGGAGACGAAAATGCCAATAACTCACAGACCGGGCGTCCGATTGACGCGCCGTCTGTTTCGTTGACTTCCTCTTGATGAGACGGAACTTTTGACATACTCCGCCCGAGTTTTGGTTACAGTCGGAGTATGGCTGGGTTGGATTGAACCCGAAATCCAACCGGGCCCCTGGAACGGAAAAGCTGATATCTTTCAGACAGGACGTCCGCTTGACGAGCCGTCAGCGGCGTTGGTGGTTACGTTGAGTAGCGGTTCCTTTGAGTATACCCTATGGGAGTTCGGGGTACAGTTGACATACGGCCGGGATTGGTTTCGCTCACGAAACCAACCGGGCCCCTGGGACGAAAAGGCTAATAACTCACAGACCGGGCGTCCGATCGACGCGCCGTCTGTTGCGTTGAGACCCCTGTGACGAGACGGTTCTTTGAGACACTTCTTCGTGAGACTTTGAGATACTTGGAGTATCGACCTGTAGCTCAAGGAGCGGACCCTCCCAGTGACGAGCGTGCGATGTACGGAGACCGTGTAGCTGGCTGAGACCTGACGACTGCTTGACCGACTCGACTTGGAGTGAGTCGACTAGCCCAGTGGACGGAGCACTACTTTCCGAGGTGCAGACCCATGGCGGACGGAGCACTACCTGTGTGACAGTGCAGACCCGTGGTGCTCATCCGGAGAGTACCTCAGCAGGCTACTAGGGGGTGTGCACTACGGAGTTTGGGTGACATACCTCGGCGGGAAGCACTACTGTGTTTGGGTGGCTGGCCCGCAGTACTTGACAGGAGGAGTACTTCAGCAGTCTTAGGTTAGTGAGCAGTACCTCGGAGTCGTGACAGGACTACTATACACTCTAGAGACGGAGCTCTTCAGCAGTTACGGTTTCGATAATGAAAATCCTGGTTTGAGCTGAGACTTTTGACCTTGTGTTTACTTCATGATTGAGATAGGTCACTTTCTAACTTTGGTATATGTAAGGGCATATACCCGGGTAGTGGTTATCCGTCGATTTCACAATCCTTGTGTTTCCTCATGATTGAGATGGGTTACTTGATAACTTAGGTATATGTATGGGCATATACCTAAGTAGAGTTTATCTGTTGAGATCTTCTTGTGTTTATCCTTGTTGGTTTTAGTGAGACCTTGAGGGTCTCGGGGTCCCTACTGAGTATCGTTATACTCACCCCTGCACGGGCTATGCCCGCACCTCGTTGTGTTGGTTGCAGACGACGGACAGTGCTGACAGAAGCCGAAGGTTCGAGGACTTGACGGTACCTGGAGGTGGACTATACGACGAGGCGGTACCCGGAGGTGGACCACTGGGCGGGACATACTCGGAGCGGATGGCGGGACCCGAGGAGCAGAGGAGCTATCTGTACCCACCCTTCAGGTGGGATTTCCAGTGGACATCTCAGCGTAGCAGCTTTACTTTTCAGTCGCTGTTTTCCCTTTCGAGTTGTACTTTGCAGTTGGGCTTGTATTTCCGGCCCCTTTTTTACTTTTCATCTCTTCTTTTTGTACTTGGTGTTTACTTCCGCTTGTACTCTGTGGTGCTTGTTTTCTTTTATAAAGGCAATGCCTTCTCAGTTATCGGGATTTTACGCCTTTGGTGCTAGTCGCCAGCCCCTGGCCTATGGAAGGCGGGCTTGGGGTAGTCACGGCACGGGCCCCTAGGACGGGTCGTGACAGGTCAATGGGCATCTACAATGATTATCATGACCTTAAAATGATCATGATAAAGGGAAAATAACCTATACTTGGTATTTATGAATTGTTCAATTAGCAAGGTGGAGAAATGTACTTCTTTAAGGTGTATATTTGGTCCATATATTATCCAGTAAAGGTAAAGAAGGATGATATCCCCAAGGATACTTTTCATACATGGTATGACCACTCTGATTTCATAGTGATGCCATTAAGAACCAATGATGACCCATCTATCTTCATGGACTTGAAGAATAGATTATTTGTGGATTACCTTGAAAATATTTTACTGATATTTATAAATTATATTATTATATACTAGAAATTTTATGGGGAACATGAGAATAATTATAATTTTGTAATGAAGACCCTGTGAAATAAAATATATATGTAAAGTAAAAAAATGTTTTTTGGTGAAAAAGTTACATTATTAGACCATTGATTCAACAAAAGTGGTTAATTATAGATCCTCTAAAAATAGATGCAATTTAATAATTTCTGAAACTAACATCAATGATGAAAATTCATAGTTTCCATATATAAGTGGGAACTATCATTGATTTGGTATAAATTTATATTTATTTTAAACCCCACTAAATAAGATATCTTAGAATGGTTTGTGGTTTCTCTAGACTGATGAATGTAAGGATATACATATTTAGCTAAATATGATTCTTATTAATATGCCTATGAACACATTAACCACATGTGGGGAAGGTTTTTTTTAATATAAAACGATGCATAAAAATGGGATTGGGTAGTGTACGGATGAATGATGTAAATGTGATTGCCTATGCATTTTTCTAGTAAACATTACATGTGAATAAATATATAACCCTGATCTAGAATTGGCAGTAAGGGTATCTTCATTGAAGATTTGGAATGGTTTTCTCTATGGTAAGAAGTGTGAAATTTATAATGATAATAAAATCATTCAGTGTATATTCAAAAAAAAGATCCCAATATGCACCAATGGATGGGGTCAGAGATAATCATTGATTTTTATTACACAATTCATTTCCACCATGGGATGGAAAACAATGTGGTATATTATTTTATATGAAATGATCCTTAAACCCAATCCATGATGGGGATTTTAAGGGATCCAATATTCATGGACATGAAAATATAGAAATGGGAATAATAAAAGGATCTTCACCCTAAATTTCCAAAATAACTGCTCAATCATCCATTCTTGGAAGGATCAAAGAGGACCAGAAAGAGGATGAGTTGCTACTAAAAATGGTAGTCAATATTCTAGAGTTCACTTTTGTTAAAGATGGAGTTATGAGGTTTTGAACATGGATATTGTTCCCATAAATATATGAGATGAATAAGAATCATCTGGATGATATGAATATCTCATACTTCTCAATTAATCCAAAAAGAACTATGATGTATTGGGATCTAAAGCAAAACATCTAATGGTATAACACGAAGAGGGAGATTACAGAATTTGTTTCATGATATTTGGTATGCCAGAATGTAATAGATAAATGATATAAGTATAATGGTGTGATGAAACCATTACCATGTTATTTTGGAAATTTGAAGATATAACCATGGATTTAATTATAAGACTCACCACGGTATCTATAAGAAATAAATGCATATGGGTGGTAGTTGATCATATTACAAAGTCAGTGCATTTAATTTACTCCAAGGAAGATTTTCATTGGGAGAAAATAACCCATATATATATATATATAAGTGAAGTGGTAATACATTATAATGCTCCATTTTACATTGTATCTGAATGATATTTGAGGATTACCATGAGGTTCTCGAAAATCCTTTATCAAGAATTAGATATGGGCTAGAGTTTCAATACTTCTTACAACCCTCATATGGATGAAATGTCTGGGAGATCATTTAAAACCCTAGACTATATATTGAGAACATGTTTAATAGATTTCCAAGGACATTTATATTATCACATTTTCATAATGTAGATCGGAAATAACTATAGTTTCCAATATAGTATTCAAATGACCCCTTATTCGGCTCACTATTGGATGATGTGTTGGACCCCGATATATTGGGATAAAATTCAGGGATTAGAAGCTAATGGGAACTAATATTATCCAAGAGATTACATAGAATTTTAATCCATTTAGTTTTATATTAAGTTCAAACAATGTCAATAGAAAATATAGGCATACAATCATTAAAAGGACCAAGAGGGTGATATCAGAGTTAATTTGTTCCTTTAAATACCCTCAAGGAAGAAATTAATGAGGTTTGGGAAAAAGGAAAGGCATGTTCCATGATATATTGGACCCTTTAGAAACCTTGATCATATCAGATATATGTCTTATCGACTATGACTCACACCTTTCTAATCCCAATTACATAATGTGTTCTATATATCCCTTTTTAAGAAGGTCAAACTGGACCCCTCCCATGTACTAATTCTAGAGTTGAAACCCTTAGAAAATAATCTCTCATACAAGGAGAACTCAGTGATGTTATTATGACATATAAATAATGTTTTATGTTACATGATGACTCTCATGGTCAAATTATTGTTGTAGAACCACAAGTTTAATGAATAAACATTGTAAATGGAAGAGATTATGAAACAAAATTACAGACGTCTAATTTTGTGTATGAAATGAAATTTTTATGGAAATATTTTAGAAGATGGGATAAATATAATGGGACAAACATTTATAAACTATATTAAATTTTTTAATGGATAATTCAATATAATTTAATGTAGTTATAAAAAAACATGAGCTACTTAGGTTTTTGGACCGATATAGCCTTTTAGCTTTAATGTTGAGTTAAAATCCTAACTAATGATAATATAGTAGTTGGACAGTGATAATTAAGATTATTATACATTTAATATTATTATAAAATACAATGAAAACATTTGGAATAATTTACAGCCTTAACTAGTAGGATTATACCCTATGAAACACATTTATTAGAGATTTTATGGGAGATGAAATCATAGGGATATTCCATAGACTAATAACAAGTCAAGATTACATATATTTAGCATGATAGAAACCATTTATAGAAGAATTTCAAGCTTATTGAGTTAATGAGACAAACCATGTTAGTCAAACTACCATAAAAAGGTTTCACCAATGAACATCTTACCCTTAGGGAATACACTGGTTTAATAAGTGTTTATGTATCTCGACCATAGTAGTATGAATTTTTATATTATAATTTAAAAAATATAATCATTATATTCATTTCACTTTATTATTTATTTTGAAATTATTAAAGTATGTATTTTTATATTTTAATTTAAAAAATATAATGATTATACTCATTTCACTTTATTATTTATTTAGAAATTATTAAATATTAAGGTTGTTAAAAAGTATATTTTGATATGAATAAAACAAAATTATGTTTTTTTTAAAGATAGGGTTTCATTTAAAATACACGTTTTCGTAAATTAATATTTTTTAAATAAATTAAATTTTTATTATGTATTATTTTCAAATAAAATTATAATATAAAGGATAATATAATTCATGCATACGTATGCATTATAAGGATCTGAAATTTGATATTGTCATTAAAACATGTATTTTTCATCAAATAAACATTCTTTAAAGAGTAAATTATCATATTTAAGGAATTATTTTGATAAAAAATTAATATTTTTTATACAATCATATTGAATAAATATATTGGTCAAATTTTTATAATTTTTTTAGTAAGACGATGTTTTTGGTGAAAATTAAATAATGTATAAATTTAACTTATGTATTATGCCACCATAAAATCTCAAAAGTGATGATTTAAATACCATGTATGGAATCCAAGAGAAAATTAAAATTTCCTAATTAAAATAATTTTTTTGGAAGTTATATTATCAATTTTTTAAACTTTTAATGAATCGTCCAAAACCAACAATATATTTTAGGTTTTTAAAATCAATTCTTTATAAACATGGCTCACTTCCACACCACCAATGGTATTATTTTATTAATTTTGGTTCTTATAAATATATAATATTAAATATCACTTTTATTTGGAAAAAAATTTGTAAAAACTTATGGATGGTTTGTTGTCTTAATTAATTTATTATATTGAGTCCAAAACCTATGATTAGAAATTAATAAATAATTCCCCTATCTTTTTATATAAATACCCAAAGAAACTAAAACTAAACATAACTAAATTCCCATTAACCATGAAATTTATCTTCTTATATATCTATAAGGCCCTCCCAAGGTGTTCCCAATCCATTAAGAAGCTCCTTCACAACTTCTAAAAGCTCCCTCTCAAGGTGAAGGATCCTATCGTCCTCTTTATTAAAGAAAAATATTTGTATTATTCATTTCTATTTATAATTTCTCATATTTTAATTTGTTTTTAAATATCCATATTACAGTACTTATGATGTAAAATTAATGAGATACACCCTTTAACTCTCATTAAACTCTTTAAAGAATCATTATGTACACCTATTAAGCTTTTTCAATTACACTACTATTTTTATATGCCAATATTTTATGTAGTGAAAACCCATCACCATTTCCACTCAAATGTGTTCTGATATATGTGAATATTATTCATTTATTGGGGGATTCAATGTATATAACCCAGTCTCTTTAATCTACGGGTTTAATTTGACAATTTATGCTATTATGTTGTATGATCTATGTGAAAAACAAATACTTGTACAATATATGAATGTGAAGGGTGGATCTAGAATTATATAGCCCTTTAAATCCCTGAGTAATGGTTTTATATCATGATATATGATTCATGGTGCATGGGAGGTTATTCTAAACACACAATGTTATGATGTCTTAGTGGTTATCCTTGACTTATTTGTATGATGTTAAATTTTATTTATTTCTACATTCCTTATGTTGATTTGATGTTTTCATCATATATCATGATTTTATGTTCATGTTAATGATTATCACACTGTTTCTTTCACCATGATATTCTTATTGACTAGCATGTATTTCTTTTATCATGGTATGATTTGATTATTCATTTACTATGACTTATATCACACCCTTTTTTATGTACATCCTTAGGTTTTCCAATGTTTTATTATAAGTTAAAATAATTTTAAGGGCATGTTGTGGATTTAAATAATTTCATTGTATCCTAGTTTCCAGTTATTATGTTATTTATATACATTACAAATGACATCATACCTATAAATATTTAATAATTGTATTATGTTGATCATTATGTAAAAAATCACTAAATAATGTGTATGAAAGACATGGGTTTTTATACATGTTTCTCCCAAAACACTGAAATATCAACCACCAAATAATAAAAAAATAGATCCCTAAGATAGGCAAAAATACAATGAATGAAACATACAATTGCCTCATAGGGTTTCACAATTCTCTCCACCGTTCTTCCTTAATTCCCCCATAAAGAACTCAAGATTATGGAATCTCAAATAGATAAGGTCCCTAATGCATCATCGGTGCTTCTTGATCCCATATCTCAGAGCTATCTAGCCTAGACTGCCACATTACATGGTCCAAGGGAATTTTTTAAACATATAGTAACTTATGATGATGGTGCGTAATATATAGTAGTTTTTTAACCATTAAGTTGTTTGGATTATGGTAAAAAACCACCAACTATCTCATATGATAATTTTATGGTTGGTACTTCCATAATTTTGAAACAATATATATATCATGAGTTGATATCAAACAAGATACTAAATCCAACTTATAATCCAATATTCTAATTCATTAAATGACCTAAAATGGTCAAATAAACCTCAAATCAAAATTACCCTTCTTTCACAAGTGGTGATGTCCAAATGTGGTGAAACCCTAAGAAAAAAACCCAATAACTTGAACAAACTCCAACAAGTAGTGATAACGATCCGCATAAGATTTTTAAAACTCTGAGATATTATTAAGATCTTTTAAATCAAAATAAATTTTTCCTTAGTCTCTTATATAAGAAATTATATAATCAATTGTAGTTCTCCCAAAACATCCCAACATAAATTATATCTACATTAACATCCATACAATGTTTCAAAAAAACCATTTTAATCATATCCAGATATCCATTATTAAGAGTGAACTCACCCAAGGGAAAATTATTTTCCCAAGAACCAAAAAAATCAAGCATTCACACCTATAGCATATCCTCAACAATATGAATGTCTTGTTTTGTTCGTCCATCTATCTATGGGTGATACTCCCTGGCTATCTTCCATAAGGTAACATATACCCATATAAACCATTCCAAAATAGAGATGTAAACTATGGATATTTGTCGGAAATAATATAATATGAAACTCTAATGAGCAATAGAATCTCTTGGGAAAATAGGTTCTTGATCTCTACCACCTTTATTATCTTATAAATAGGAAGGAAATAATATTTCATCATGATTTATATAATGATAAAATTAATATCATTATTTAAACTAAGATATCATGGTAAACCCACAGTTAATTCAATGGACATTTCATTGTACTTATACACCATAATGGGTAAAGTCTAAGACATAACAAAATGTATTGGGTTCTCTAACATAAAATTATTACAAGTTAGGTATCATGATATGAGTTCTAAAATTTACTTCCCTCTCACTGGAAACCAATAACATAAACTTAAATCACAATATGTCTTCATAGCCCAAGGGTTCATAGACTGACTAGATCGATGTCCATTGTCTATCAACTATTTCCTTAGAGACAACAATATGACTGATCTATCATAGAAACATCAGATGCTATCAGGATACCAGGACTATTCGTATGTGTTCTCCCTCCAAAAAGTATGTTAATGAAACACTGAAATCAAGAATTAGTTTCTTTTCAAAGAATAATATAATCGAAAAAATAATAATCAACCATTAAAACATATAAGAACACACTACCTTTGGATTATTCCACATCCAAATGATTATTAGTCAAAAGATTCATCAAGTACCATTATTCCACTAATTACATCAACATTTGGGTTGGTAACATTTTTATAATTTCATCAACAACTAAATCCCCATTTTACTAAATTTATACAATATCAAAATAAAAATTCTGAATATATGAAACCCAAAATCTATATCTTAGATTCAATCACTTTGGGTAAAAATATACCTTAGGCTCTTATAATTAGATTAAAACATAAAACCCTCCCATAAAAGTTGTTGGTTTCATGTATTGAAAGAATGCATCACCCTAGCTACCATGAGATCATTGGTAGGATAATTCTTATCACGAGGGTCTAATTGATGAGTGGCATAAGAACCACATGTTTCCCTTGCATCAGAAGACATCCTAATCCCATACCTGAGGCATCACAAAAAAAATACATAATCCAAACCCAATTTTGGAAGTATCATAACTAGACCTGATGTCATCCTCCACTTTATTTCATTGTATGATCATCGAAATTTATAAATAAATTTTAAATACGCACCCTTATGGGTCAAATATATCGTAAGATATGAAAACTTTTTTTAAATCCTGAATAAAATTATTCTAATAACTATCCAAATCTATTAATCTCTGAATATAAAAATAATTTTTGGGTTTTTCACATGACATAACCACCTATATACTTTCAAGATCCACTGATATTCCCCTTTATGACATAACATTTCACAAAAACAACACTTATTGGATTCCAAACTAAAATTTAGAAAGAATTCCATATAGATGATTTTATTTCAATGTTCTCATAACCATATCTAGATGATCAATGTGTCCATTCTAATACATTGAAAATACCAAAAATATTATCCAGAAAAAGAAATATAAAATATTCTAAGATCCAATTAGAGATTTTATTCATCAAATACATAAGCATTATAAGACAATTAATAAGAAAAAATGGCATAACCAAATACTCATAATGTTTTTACTTACTCATGGTAGATATTTTTGCAATATTCTTCTCTCTAAGACATAGTTGATGGTACCCCAATAACATATCAATATAATAAAACTATGAGGATACCCTGATTTGATCAAATTGATTATCAATCATAGGTAATGGATAAGTATTCTTATCAACCACCGAGTTAATCTTTCAGTGGTCAACATAAAGTCAAAGGCTTCTATTAGCCTTATTTTTAACGATAACAAACAAATAATAAGGTGACATTCTCAAATGAATAAATCCATAAGAATCTAGATCTGTAGGCTTAAATTTGACATCCTTCAACATTGTGGAATCCATAAGATATGTTGAAAAGGAGATGGGACTCATCCATGAAATATGGTAATTAGTGAAACTGAACTATCCTTGGGGAAGTTACATAGAAAAATTATCAATAAATATATCATTGTAGTCACCCACCATGGAGGAAAGTAGACCTTTTAAATGTTTTCTGATGATGTCAAGTGAAACCTATTACTATTTTAATGAGATTAGTCTAACCTTAGGAAAAGTAATCTGCACGACATTGAATCAAAAATCCCACTCACCATGAGAGATATAAGTGACCACATTGAAAGATAGATATCTAACATGATAATAATAAAAATCAATTAGGTTTTTAAAATATTCCTTCTAATCCATTACAATGTTGAGGTCTAAGATATAACGATCATTAACCAAGAAATCCTACACAACCTCATATTTAGTTATCATTAACAAAAAATTAGAACGTTTAAAAAGCTGTTCTTTCCTCTTGCACAAGGGAGTGGAAAGATCCTTCATGAGTATCATAACACATTAATGTAATCCCAACATGTTAATTATCTTATAAGGTATAAATGAATGGGATTCACATGTATTAAACCAATTCAAGTCTGCATGGGATGAAATAAGAAACAGTACCACTTAAATTAGTTGGACCGAAATTAGAAAACACGGTTTTATACCTTATTACATAAATACTTCAAGCCTCACCTATAACACCCTTATATTTTAAATTGATAACATTATGCTCTATACCATATATGACACAATATATTGAGCCCAAATTAACCTCGATAAAATATTTAAACATGATCATTATAAGCTATCCATTAAAATATAAAGAATGAATAGGAATAACCACTTTTTAAAAATTATTTAAAAATATTTTAATGAATAAAGTATATTGGAAAATAAGAGCTCAATTTTTATTAAATTCGTTACATATTTCAAAAGTATTTTTTTTGTTAAAAAATCAATGAAATTTTTGAGAAAATAATATAACTAATTTTTTCTAATTTTATTTTCCTAAATGAAATTTATTTTGGAATTAAAAAATTTAAAATTATCATTTTGTTAAATTTTGGTAATTTTCTAAAAAAATAAAGTTTTTTCTTTAAAATGTGAAAAATACAGTGATTTCTAAAATGGTAATTTCATTTCAACAAATTATGAATTTTAAAAGATCTATTATACATTGAATTTGATTTCTATGTAACATACATATTCTTTCTTTATATTTAATATAATTAATTACATTAGAATCATCTTTATAATAGATATTTTTATAAGTTTTTTTTCATTAGAAACTTATTTTTTGAAAACTGTTTTTAGTGCATGATGTTTCTTTATTTTAATAAAATAAAATAAACTCTAATGACGAATTATTTAAAATATATCTATGGATTGTATATCTATATGTATGAACTAAAATTAATATGATGATCTTAGAATTCATATAGCGAATGTAAGATCTTCTTATGTTTGAAAAGTAAATTTCTTAAAAATCTATTTTTTGACACATTTTGCGGGTTTATTTTTAAATTATATTATAATAATTAAATTAATTAAATTTTAAAAATTGGATTATATATTTGTGACATTAAAAATTAATATAAAAAAAATAAAAAAAAATATTTGGTCTAAATGGTTAGTATAACCATTCAAAATTAATTACACCAGTTATGGTTAAAACAAGTTTACCAGGGGTTAATCTAAAAAGATAAGGGTAACAATGACCTAAAAACATTATGAACCAAAATTATTTGGTTTAATTTCAACCTTATTGTTTTCCAATTCTATCATTATCTCCTTTAGATAAATATTTTCATGAAAGTGACAAGATATTTTTAAATAACCCGGAAAAATTACAATTGTGTCAGTCAACACAATTATAAAGGGGCACCTCTTCCCCTCACTTCTCCACAACAATAATGAAATTTATCTTGAAAATACCTTGAAATATCTCTCCCAAACATCCTTATACACCTAATATATTTTTTATTATTCAAAATGGAAAAACCTTGTCTTTCTTAATAATATATCTAAACGTTGTTCTTATAAACAAAGGTAATTGTGTTCCCCATGATCTTCCTTTTTACATCTTCATTTACTACATAAAATTATGTCATAAAAAATATAATATTATTAAAATACTATATCAAATATAATTATATACTATTATTTTGATTGAATAATATTTATCAATCTTGTTCTCCATCGAATGGAAAACAAAACCAACACTCATGTGTATAGTCAACTACTGCCACACGAACAAAAGTAATTTCTTCCATCATCGACTCACATAGATAGAAATAATTGTGGAAATAATGAGTTTATATGAATCTTATAAAATTATATTTATTCATAAAAATTAATATATCATAAATTACATACCTATTCTCCCATTATGGAAATAATAATATCACTTGTGCGTACATACGTCCTGCCATCTCTACAAAGCGATGTGATTGATTTTGTATGTAAAAAATTTAACATCCATTCTAAAAAAAGTAAATATTTAATTATTACTAAAATTATAAATTTAATATCAATATTGATATTATATAAGTGTATCCAATTTATAAGAACAAAAAATTTCATGACTAAACATGCATGAGAAAGTGAAGCGGTTAACACCTCGGACAAATGTGATAATAAAATATTATTAATGAAAAGATGATGAAATGTTACAAAAGAATAATATATGATATTATAAATATGAATATGGTTATTATATAAATTTATAACATGTTTAAAACCAATATTCTGATGGTGAAATCTTTCTCAACAAAATATAAGTGTGAGGTAATGGATTTCAACTCAACATTACTTAAAAGGGGTATGTTTTGTTGTTATAAGCCAAATTTATTTTACATTATGTATATAGTTCCCATTTTACATGTAATATCATGAATACTTTATATAATATGTTGTTTTACATTTTAATTTTAATTATTTCATCCAAGGGTAATTTAATTGTACTTTACCTAGTGGTAAGGGTTTTTTCCCTATTTCACATCATTGAGGCATATTTTAATTGTATCCACCTAATTTCATTTATATGGTGTATATTATACCCCTTTTAAATGTTATATCAAAAATAATTTATAATTAATGGTATTTTAAGTTTAAATTAATATTATTTATCCAATTTCATTTTACATGATAGTTTCCAAGCTGTAAGGGGTTTCACAACTCAATTTATTTATATTGGATTATATTAATTTTTCATTGTATTTGATATTCTATGATTATCTGTGTAATGAATTTTTACGATTTTATTTTTAGTGTAAATTTTTTTATGGGTATTTAAATTTTATACACATATGAAATTAATTGATTAACTTACACTTCAACGATGTGATCATTACAAGATATTTACTCTCAATTTCCACTCCTTTGAGACATATTTTTTATTATGAAACTATTTATTTTTTTAGGTGAATCTACCTACCATTTGATATTTGATATCATGAATATACTTATATAAATGGTATTTAATGTTTGATTTTGATTTATATCTTTCACAGTGGTTATTATTAAAATATTACCAATGTGGTAAAGGTTTATGCTTCCATCTCATTTTAATTGAGATAGTTTGTCCTTGAATTCACATTAAAGGAAATTATTTAACCATTGTTTAATAAACCATTTTATTTTTATATCCTCTTTTTATTCATGATTTTCTATGAAATAATATTATTTTCCTCTCTTTGTTACATAAAATTATTGATAAAATGTTTTTATGAAAATACATCTTTATTTATCATTTAATTTGAAAATCGTTTTTCTCCATGATCTATGTTTTCAAGAAATGTTTTCAAATTTTTTTTCAAATTATGTTACTATATTTAGTGAACCATTCTTTTAAAATATATAATTATAATATTTTGAACAAAAACATCAATTAATTACAATCCAAAGATCATGAAGGCTAGTGAATTTTGATGACTATGTACATAAACTTATAAAGAATTTAAAACATGACATAGTATTTTATTTCTCCTTAGTGATCTCCTAAATATTTTTGAATCATAAAACTAGATATAAAAAATTATAAAATAAATAAAATAAATGTTTGATCTAAAAAACCCAATATGGTAATAATCATGATAAATAAATGCAACGTGTGATTAAATGGTATAATATGAAATAATAAAAGATAATTCTCTTGAGTAATCATAGGGAATCATAACATAAAGAAAATGGTATAAAATAATAATGGTAAACTGGTAAATGTGGTAAAAACATATAAAATGACATTACATGACTCAATTATTGCCACATAGACTATATCACATGGTTTACAATGTCCCATAGTGGGTAAGGTTTACACCATAATCACATATATAACATCTCATTAGACTAAAGCTTTATCTAATGCCCTAGATTGCTACCAAGACACATCCATCATAAAATTTCATGATTTATGTGTCCCGTAAAATTTAACTGAATGATAATTCATAACATAATAATTACTGGTGGAAATATAATTGGTTGCATAATATTTCCTCATACCATATTTAAAGAAAATTTCATATTAAAGGAATTTGAGAATTGAACCTAAATCATATATTATCCCCTCAAAGGAAGAGAGAATAAGGTAGGTATATATGTGAGACACATATATAAAGAATTTTGTGGCATTTAACAACATTAATGAGATGTAAAATAAGTTATATGGATAACAGTAATAACTCAAAAAATGGTGGTTTAGAGAGATCCCATCCACCCATAAGAAAAATATTTTCAGATATTGTAATATCCATACAATATAAAAATCTTTTTAAAAATACTTACAATAAATATAAATTGGGTTTTTAAGAAAAAATGATCATATAAAGAAATTTAAATATCTAGAAATAGTTTTAGTGATAGTAAATGTAATTTTCTCCATAAATGTTAAAATAAAACATTCATTTTTGTTTTTTATAAAGAAAGTGAAAATGTTCCGTACCAAATATGTAAAAATATTAATGTTGAAACCCTTTGGAATAAATTAAAAAAGTTACATAAAATATTTTTTATAATTTATTTTTGTAAAAATTAATACAAACATAAAACAATTTTAAAAATGTAGAAATATAAGATGGTGATATATAAAATAAATCATCAAAATATTTTAAATGTGGTTTTTAAAGTAAAGTGTTTCTGATACAAAACCATTAAAAAATTTATTTCCAAAACATTGTAATGAAAGTAAATTATGTCCAAAAATGACCACTGGAAACCATTTGTGCATAAATAATAGTTTTTTTGAATCATTTATATGAATATGCACATAGAAAAAAGTGAGTTTTAAGGGACACAGTAAAATAAGTTTTTTTAAAATAAAGTCCATCACCCCTATGAAAAATTTTGAATTGTAAGGCCCATAAAAGTGACACATATAATGAAACTCTAGATATCATTAAAATAAGGATTAATATTATATAACATGTAAAAAAGGGAATTATATACACCCCACAATATAAAAAGTGGTGAATATGTTATAAGTCCACAAGAAATAAAAGGAAGACTATAAATCCTTTACTTTGAGTCCTGATTTTTCATGTATGCCCTTTATCCCTTTTGTAATAAATTATATAACTTATTATTCTTCAGAAAATTTTATAGGATTAATACCTTATAAAAATACCTTTTAATTTATTAATTTTAATGGCATATTTAATTTCTCGATCAGTTATATCCACGTATAGTGTTTTAAAGATGTTCATTTTATAAATTCAAAATAGATTTTGTGTGTTGACCATTTTCAATGATGTAATTGTTACATCATATCAAAAATAAAAATAATAAAATTATAATAATTTTTATACAGAAATTATACATTTAAAAATAACCATGAATTATTGTTGTGTAAATTAAACTATGTTGTAATAATGGTGACGGTAGGTCTTACTTAAACATGTGCAACACTTCCATTTTTAAAAGATCACGATGGAAGGAATGCAAGTGATTTTTTTATCATTAAAAATCAATAATTATATAAAAAATATCCTACTATTTGTTCAAATACACTTAAATATACAATGTATTTAATGTGGTAATAAAGAACATATCGCATCGCTTCATGGGGAAGTTGTATGTCATACAAAAGAATGACATTATCATTATTCAATAGATGGTAAAGAGAACATGGTTGCAAATTATCTTTATAATAGGGGAGTTTACCAAGGCATAACTTGGAGGGATGACCTACCTATTGATCTTCTCCCTCTTTATGATAATGATTATAATAAGATATCGTACTTTAGAGTCATATAGCTTTTTTATTTATTTTAATAAATTGTACCATGGTCTTTATCCTAGGAACTATCTTCTTGAAAAATGTAGGAAGTTATACGATATATTAATTTTAAAAAACGATTAACATTTCATGAATTTCAAATATATACAGCAAATCTGTCATCAATAATAACTGTTAGTGGTGATTGTGGAAAAAAAATTACATTGGTTCTTGATGCGGTAGTCCATCATACATATAGACGATAGAATTCATTTACCATTTGATATAAGATGGTACATATATAGGTTATAAAATTAGAAAATAACATATCATTATATAGTAGATAATTATCATATTAAATATAAATAATTGAGTAAGATATTATAAAGATGGATTATGAAATAAAACTATTATTATCTGGTAAGAACAATACAATTTTATTGAACAACCTCTTTAGGATTATAAAAAAGCCTCACTATAGTAAATTTATTAAAAAAAATAAGGAGTTTACGAATTGGGGATGGAATTAATGAATGTATTTGGGAAGTACTACCTAAACTAAAATTATTTTAACTATGTAAATGAGAGTATAGTAGGTTCCATTTTAAAAGTGATATGGAGTGTAATTTTTATAATTACCCATAACTAATCAATAGTGGGAATTCACTCTTATTCCAAATGAATCAAAAATTGATAAATAATGGATTTTTTGGGTGATATAGTTTATAAAAACTTCCACTATTCAGAAATATATTTTTTAAAATATACTATTCTATTTACCTTTAAGGTTACTATTACCATTTTAGTTTTTCAGCGCGTAAATAGTTTATTAAAGTTCATACTTTTTATTATTAAACAATATTAAGTTGAAATTTTTACATATTATTAATAATGACTACTCTAAAAAAAATACATTTTTTTCATACTCAAATCACTTAATTAGAAGAATCCAATTTAACTTTAAACCCATAAAACATGTAAAAAACTATTTTTTGAGAAATGTGTTTTTAATAAATTTATGATCTTATATTAACTATATGACAAGAAAAGATCATCTTATAATTTTAAATTAATATAAATATATGTTTAAAATATTAAGAAAATTTAAATAACTATTCAATAAGAGATTTTTTATTTAATTAAAATGGTTAAATTTTATACACTTAAAAAAAGTTTGTATAAAATTTCATTTTTTAATGTACTATTAAACTAATACAAAAAATCATCAAAATTGATTGCTAAAAAGATATTAATTATATTATTATAATTAAAATTTTGCATATTTAACTTTTATAACATAACCCAAATATAATGTGACTTTTAAATTAAATTATTTTGTTAAAATAAATAACAATATTTGAAAAAATCATTAATTTTAACTAATCCTTGAAGGTCAATCTTTTGAGAAAAATACTTAAATTTCTCCCTATATTAATTTTGATATGATTATTTCAAAAATTATTTTAATTTAACAAAAAAAATATTTTTAAAGTTTCACGAAAGAAATTATAATATCTTCTCTAATAAATAAATTCATATCATTTTTAATAAACATATTTTTTAAAGAAGAAACTGTCTTTATTACAAAATGAGTGCTTATTTTTAAGGAATTATTCAATAAATTTATATTATTTGGAACATTTTATAAATGTAATAATTCTATAATATATAAACTGAGTGCTTATTTATTAAATATTGTCAGGTTTTTACTTGTTTAAATTCATTATTAACCATTTATGATTTTTTAAAAATGAGTTAATAATAATCTTCTTTTCATTTTACCAAAAAGGTACTATTTTACTTTCCTCAAAAAAGATGAAAGGAATCTTTGTTTTAACAAACTTAGCATGAATTTAATTTTCATTAAATCAATACAAATAAATGATTTGAAGCTTCGTTTAAAATTTTATTAGGTTGTTTTCAATGAAATTTATTTTCCTTGAATTGTAGAAATAATTATTTTTAAAAACTTATTTTTAAATTGAAAATGTTATTTTCTTCAATAATTATTTTAATGATATTTTTATGTTATTTATATTCATGAATAAAAAAATTTCATTATACTAAACTAGGAATATATTGCAATGATTCAATAATTATTCTTTCACAAGATGGATTGTGATTTGTTTTACTAAGGAACGTATTGAAATTAACTTTGTTCATGAATTTTCTAATCATAACATTCTCTATAAACTTCCTCTTTATTCTTTTCATCGGACATTAAATTTATCTTAAATATCCATATTATTTATCATGGATATTACTATTTCTTACAACATATATAATATTTATATACCATGTTTTAAATTGAATGTTATTTGATTAAATAAGAAAAATATTGATAAATCTGTATTATTTACTCAATAAAAATATTTATTGATAAGTTATATTTTCTGAAAATTAAATTTAAAATTAGAAATTCGGGAAATGAATTAGACACGTAGTGATGGGTGGGGGATAGAATTATATATCCACATGATGAATCGATAGGTATATGAGATAATTCCATAACCTATCATTAAATTTCTGTTTGAGGTATACCTACCCATCAGTTAAAATATCTTAGCGCAAGGTCATGAAATTATAGATATCAAGATGTTCAAGGTCATAATGTCTAATATTAATCATTTCCTTCCTTGAAAATTCATTTATTATTATCCATGATATTATTCAATTTTTATTATCCATGGATTAATTTCATGTTGATGTTTTTGACTAAATGTCATATCTTTTAATCTATTTACATTTCAATGTTGATTGTGCCCTATTTACTCATGATAGACTCCATTGTACATAATTCTTACTACATATTTGAGCTCACCATTATTTTTTCCCTTCTCTAAGTTATTAAGAACAAATATTTTAATTATTTTTAGTGATTCAGAATGATAAATTTTGTTATGTTTTATATATTATTCCCAATGTAAAATTGGAATCATGTATGTATCTTGTTCACCATGACTACAAAACAAATCGATCTTTCAGGATTAGAACCCTTATATTTATTCCAATGCAATAAATCAACCAATGGATTTGGGAAACTATAGGTTTTTAAAATTAGTATCTGATTAAATTTTGTTGAATCCTTGGTAACTGAGTTTACAAAAACCTACATTAGTAAGCATAACACTACAACATACATTAAAGTAATTCAACAAATACAATAAGTTTGGGATTTTGATGAGGCTGGTATAAGACTTCTATGTATCATCATGGGATAATAAGTTTATGTATGATTATATGTTTAAAATAATAGATACCCTCTCCGGGGTATTATGTGATTGATGTACCTTGGATACATTTATTTATTTTTAGTATATGTTTGAGTAATATGTGACACTTATGTATGACGTGGGTTTTATTGAGAAAGTGATTTGAAGAATAATGTTCTCTTATTTTGTGTGAATAATTTTAAACTAATTAATAACATTTTGGGTTATTAATATTATAAATGTTAAAGTAACATTAATAATTATGATTGTTTCCTTTTGTGAAAAAAGTGTATAAATGGCTTTATGGATAAAAAATTGAATTGGTGACTAATGTAAATTTTTAGGATGTTCAACATATTTTTGGGAATATTATAGAAACTATGTTAGCATATTTATCAAAGAAGGATAAACCACATGATACATGACAACCCATCACATCAGGAATGTATGTAAAGCATGATCCCACAATTGAAGGGTGATAAGGGTGAAATGATTGCCACTAGCCTACATGATATTGAGATAGAAAGAACATTATAGAAATTATTTCATGGAAAAATATTATTTTAATTTTAGAAAGAATGTTATTAGATAAAATATTGTTTTAGGTGATTAATGATATTTTAGGAGAAGCTTTTTTGAGTTGTGGTAAAAATAACCATTGGGTTTAATGTAAAAGATTATTTGGAAATTATCATGTTACATTTTGTGGATGTGACTAAAAATGTATGAAATCACATTTGAAGTGAAAACCTACTTTCATGTTGAGGTTATTGATGATATTTTTTATATGGGGTTTTTTATTTAGATAATTAATTTTTCTAAACCATCAGTTTTATTGTTGAATTTTGGTGGTTAATATATTATTTTATTATATAAAAGATTTTTTGTTTTGTGTATTATCTTACATTATGGTAGAAATATTGGTAATTAATGGTAGAAGGGAATATATTGTTATTATTTTTAAAATTATTTGATTAAATAGAAGTTTATTTTAGTGTTTTAGACTTAAAATTTTCATATTAGATATTCATTTCGTGGAGTAATTGATGAAGTTAAAATTGATCGAAGCACAAAAAAATGATTAAATTTATCTTATGAAACATAATGATATAGAGAAATTATATTTACTTAGGTTACTATAATATATGGTAATGTTATTCTAAAAATTTATTAAAAATACCTTGAAAAAAATATTTTATCCAATTAAAACTATTTTTGATGAATTGATGGTCTTTGCAGCCATCACAATTTTTTGGTTTTGTTTTTGTTAACATTATCCTAACTATGTTATCTATCACTATATATTAGTCCATGGGGTAATATTTAACCTCTATTTATTTATATTTACTTACCATTATTATTATCCAATATGGAAACATAGTTTTGTGTTATTCTGGAAGACCTTTGTATTTCTTTTTCCCTCTTCTTAAGAGAAAGTTCTATTAACCCTATTTTAATGTGAGTTTTCCAAAATGTAATTTAAAATTTTTAACCCCTTCATTTATGAGAAAAAATAAAAATTAAAAGGAATAAATTTATTGATGGTGAGGATACTATGACACATCAATATTTTAAAAAAGAACATTATGTCTGACAGCATATATGACATGAAACATCAAGCCTAAGCGAACTGTGATATACAATTTAACCATTAATGTTATAAAATAGATATTAAAGTTTGGGGTACTAATATAAATAACCACTTTTAAAATTTAGTGTATAAATATTTTAGATGAATCAAATATATTGGTAATTAAGAATGGAATTTATAGTAAAGTATTTACTAACATCAAAAAATATATTTTTCATCGAAAATGTTTTTAATTTTTTATGAGAAAATAATTGTAATTAATTTCAACCAATTTTATATATTTTATCATATAAAATGAACTAAATTTTCTAAATCATCATTTCAAAATAAATTTATAGTGAATTTTTTGTGAATTTTTTTAAAATATTGATTTTTTAGTGAATAGTGAAAAGTACAGCCTTTTATACAACTATCATTTCTTTTCAAAAATTTAATAATATTAAAAATTACATTATGATTTTATTTTAATTTAAAATTAACATAATTTTTTTTATTTTATATTTAATCATACTAATTAAATTTTAATCATCTTTATACTGGATTTTAGTATGGGTTTATTTTTAGGATTAAAAATGAATTTTTCTGAAAATTGTTTTCTAGTGCCAAATGTTTCTCCATTTTAGGTAATTAAAATAGCCCCCGATAATGAATTATTTAAATGAAATTTATATTATATAAATATATATATTAATTTAAATTTTTTAAATTATTATTTACTATAATACATTTAATGTAAGATCATCATATTCTTGAGAAATACAATTCTTAAAAAACATATTCAGATATATTTTACTTGTTTATTTTTAAATTAAATTAGTAAAGCTATATATATTTATTTTGATCACTTTTAATCAATATTTAGAATCAAAATTATTCAAATTAGATGATAATTTCTTTTTATAATGAATAGAAAAAAGAGTAACAATTATTTATTGTCGTTAAGGATTAAATGGGTTTATAAGGGTGTTAATATAAAATATTCCAGGTAAAAATGGAATAAAAACTTTTTGAAACCAAATTGGATTGTTTTATTTAAAAAATTTCTTTTTAAAATTATAATATTATTTGTTTTCATCCATATGTCAAATACATTGATTTAAAATTATTATAAAGCTTTAAAAATTTGCAGGTGTTTCACTCACCTCAATTATAAAATGGGACCTCCTCCCTTCAATTATTTACACATATAAATCTATTTATCATTACCAAAACCTGAAAAAAATATCTCCCAAAAAAGTTATGAAATTTAAAGCAGATATAGTTTTCTCAAATGAACAACCCTTGGGTCCTTAATAGGGGATCTAAAGGTGGTTCTTCTATGATAATGTAATTATCTTCACCAATATATTTCTATTTATATATTATTTACCCCTGAAATTATGTATTAAAAATTAAACTATAATAATAATAATATCTAACATATTATAATATGTTATTATGTTTATGAAATAATATTTATCCCTCTCTATCTATAAAAAAGAGGCAACAAAACCATCGCTCGTGTGTAGGGAGGACTACTACCTTGTGAACCATTTAATTTTTTCTATAACAGACTCACATGGATAGGCATAATGACATAGATAATGAATATATATTATAATTTTGAAATTATATTTATTCTTTAAAATTAATATGATATCCAATTCCTTACCCATTCACCCATTAAAGAAATTATAACATCGTGCATGTGTTGGTATGACCTATCATATCAAAAAAGATATGGGATTAACTTTCCTTGTTCAATTTTTTACAATTATTATAAACTTTTGAATAATGAATATATAAAATATATATAACATTAATATCATTCTGGAGATGATGAATCAATATTTGATTCACAAGAAATATAACTTTCATAACAAAACATGCAGGTGAAAGGGAGGCAGTTAACATTTGAAACAATGTTAATAATAAAATATTATTAATGAATATGTGATAAGATGTTATAAAAGGATCATATATGATATAATAAGCACTAACATGTTTCTTTAATAAATTAATAACATTTTTTCAACCATTATTTTCGATTTTATATCATTTTTAACTCAAGGGAAGCATGAGATAAGGGGCTTCATCTCAGTTTTCCTTCATTTTTGGCGTGTTTTATTGTTAGGCACCTAAGTTATTTTATATGTTGTATATAATACCAATTTTAGATTCATTGTAATGAATTATTCATAAAAATTATGTATTAATTTTAATTCTTAATTTTTTCAAACAATGTTTTTTGAATTGAAAGTTACTATGTAGAAAGGGATTTCATCTCAATTACCTTCATTGAGGCATATTTTTTAGTTACACACCTAATTTATTTTATATGGTTTATATACATCCCCTTATATTTGTAATATCTTCACTGCAAAATTATTAATGGTATTTTATTATTCAATTAAAAATATTTTATCAGAGTGGATTTAACATTAAAGGTGCCATCCTATAAGTGCTTATGTAACTCAATTTCTTTTAATTGATTTATGTTAATTCTTCATTGCCTTTGATGTTATAAGATTATCTGTGTAATTACTTTTGAATTTTTTTTAGATTTGTTTCCAATTTTTTACATAAATTTATACTTTATACACATAATAAATTCATTTACTAATTCTCACTTCAATACTATGATCATTATAAGTAATTCTATCTCAATTTTCACTCCATTGAAATAAATTCGGTATTATTAAACTATATATTTTTATAAGGTGTATCTACTGGACTTTGATATTTTATATCACTAATATATTTACATTCATGATATTTAATTTTTTATTTTAATTTATTTCATTCATGGGGTTAGGATTTATAGTTTACCAAAGAGGTAAGGTTTTATGCTTCAATCTCATTTTAACTAGGATTGTTTATGCTTGAATTTCAATTAAAGGAATTTATTTGATCATTACATTAAAAACCCATTTAATTTTATTGAAATACGTTTATTAATTAATATTTCAAGTAATATTACTTTTTTCATATCATTGGAACAGAAAATGATTGAGAAAAGGTTTTTAAGATAATTTAACTTTATTACTCTTTTTGGTTGAAAATTATGTTTCTTTCATACACACATTTTCTAAAAATGTTTCAAAGAGTATTTTTAAAATTATCCTTTAAATTTTTAAATTAATTTTAACCAATTATTTACAAATTACAAAATATTTATTAAAAAAATATTCTATATATTTTTCTAATAAGGTACTTTTTGACTTTTTCTAAAAAGGGTGAAATGAATCATTATTTTAACTTACTATAAATGAAATAAACTTTTCCTATAATAATAACCACTAAATGATTTAAATAATCATTTAAATGATTAAAAGGTTCATGTAAAATAATTTTTTCCTCTAAAATTTATAAAAATTTAGTTTTTAATAGTTATTTTCAACGTGAAAATGGTTTGTTCCACAAAATTTTTTAATTATCTTTTTATGGTAATTATATTCATCAATTAAAGAAATTTTATTTTAATTATACCCCAATGGGGATATGTTTTAGTGATACAATACTTGTTCATTATCTAGATGGTTTATGATTAGTTTGACCAAGAAACATATTTGAAATCACTTTCTTGATTAATTTTTTATTCATTAAATTTCCCTTGAAACATTCACCATCATCTGATCATTGTTCATCACATTTGACTTAAATATCCATATTATTTATCATAAATATTCTTACTTCTTAAACCATGTACCATTTATGCCTACTGTGCTTTACTATGAAATTTATTTAACTAATTGAGGAAAGTCTTGATAAATCCAGATTTATTACTCAATAAAGAAATTTATTGATAAGACATATTTCCCAAGAATTAAAGACATATTTCGATGCATGATGAATGCCTTGAAAATTTTATAATGGGTGAGACTCATAATTATACATCCCCTCGAATCATCGACATTTCCTATGAGATAGATCAGTAAGTTGGCATTAAATGGGGTTTTTTGTATACATAATCATTGATTAAACTGTCTTATTCCAATATCTTGATGGTATCGATATCATGATGGATATGATCCTGATTTACAATATTAGGCATTTCCATAATTGGGAATATAATTCATATTATACATGATATAATTTTATAGGTATTATCCATGTATGAATTTCATTCTCATGTTATTGATTAAATGACATCTGTTCCCAGTTATTTACCTTTCGATATTTATTATTTTTTATTTACTCATGAAAAATTTTATTCTACATAACCCTTACTGATAATTTTGTTTCACACTAATTAGTGTTCCTTTCCCTTTACTATAAATAATAATTCATTAAATGTGTTTCAACAATTCAGATTTCCAACATTAGTTTTTTTTATTTTATTCCATATGGAAAATGGGAATTATGTATGTATATGGTTTTCAAAGACAATAAAACTAATTGGTACTTTGGAATTTAAAAACTGTAATATATTACAATATAATAAATTAATCATTAAATCAATGTTACTGGAGTGATGGTTTTGACATCAACCCCAACATAATAATTCTTTACAACCAGGGTATCTGCCTTCCCTAAAAATGATACCCACCTCCTTTTGTTATATCTTCTCAAACATAGGATCCTTCGGTATGGGTGGGTCCTTCTCGAATACCCTAATACACTTTTCTAAGAAAATACTTATGGCGACAGAACTATCCAAAATTATGGAAGATCCTAATTGATACCATAAATTCATGATTTTCATATTCAGGTATTCCACGCTGGAAGCAAACCACCTCATGTAGTCTTGAATAAACCACTATAAATGGTATTGAATTATGTTTATAACCATGATAATCCTTCCATTTTTGTGTTAAATGACACACCCAAGCTACCCCTGCTATATTTTCTGCTCCTCTATGACCCATCCTCCCAGCTAGTTCTGCCTTATCCAAAGTTGTTTTATCAACAACCTTATAAGAGGTCAATAGGAACTGGAGAATAATCACTGATCAGATATCGCTATTTTTACCCATTATCGAACTTTCTTTACTAAAGGTACTCATTACTGACAATTTCTATATATTTATAAACCAACCTTGTGGAATGAGTAGCATAATCCATTTTAAGTCCCCCAAGGTGCTCACTTTCAATTCCGATTCTAAAAACCTAATCATTATACACTAGATATAATACACATCCATAATTACAAGATAATGAAACATTTAAAACCAAATGAACTATTTAGCGATAGAGTTTTAGAGTATTTAGAATAATAATTAACTAGTAGAACACTTGTTCTTTCTAATAAAAATAAATGTTACCCGATATAAAAGAAACTACTTAATCCATAACAAGTCTTTAATATCTGTTATAAATCTTCCATGTGATACACTATTCTAGAAACATATGAAATATTAATTTTCTTCATGATTTGGGGAAATGGAAACATAAGAAAGGTGTTGTCTTAGATGATTGAAAAATTTTAACATAAATGTTAACAATCAATGATCGTAAATGAGAATAAGATGATAATATGGGTATAATTATGATACATAAAAAATTTATACCAAAAACCAAAAGGTCAAAATTCCGGGAATGTGGATTTTAAAGATAGAATACTTGAATCAAAATAGTATAGAAACCTGAGTCCATAAACATAATCTATGAGAGTGTAACCTAAGAATGTGTATAATAATAAAACTATGAAATAACAAGGAAATATAGTAGATCCTATAATGAATGAAATCATTTAAATTTAGAATAACCATGAGAATAGAAAATATTTTTAACAAAACCTCCCACAGCACATTCACACAACAAACTTCTGAAAAAATATTTTTATATATCATTAACACAAAAAACAATGATCAAAACCACCAAAATCTCATTCCAACAACGAACTTTTAAACAAATCTTCTTGTACCTCATTCACACAATATACTTGTTAACACATGTTCTTGTATCTTATTCGTGAAATATTTCATCAACTCATGTGATATGAAACCATAACCAATTCATTAGAGGGAAACATATAATCCCACATGTAATTGTTCATACATATAAGTTCTAATTGAAATCAATCATTCAAAACATTCTAAATAAACCATGATTTAAATTGGGTTTCATATCATTTTCAAAAAAAATGTAGATAATTATATCGATAAATGTAACATTATAATTAAATGTTCAATAAATAGGTTTCCAAATAAATTTAGTAACATTCTATCGAAATACCATTCAATTTACATCACAAGGTACAGTATATATACAAAAAATTTGAGAAAAGATATATGATTTTTTCAGTAATTTTCCTCAATTAATTAATGTTGTAAATATAGGGGAACATCCTTCAATCAATAAATTATAAAATACTTTATTCACAATGTAAATTCAAAGAGTAAAGAATTATTCCAAATTCATGGCGGATAAATAGGAATGAAAAATGTAATAATGGATAATATCAGTTATAGAAAAAAATTGTAATACATCTAAAAGAATATGTAGGATAATATCATATGAATAATATCCTTGATAAAGCATAAGATATTTTAAAGTGTAATGAATTTAAATATTAAACATTTTTGAGTTTTAGAAAAATAAATTTAGAAATAAAAATACCCTAGATCATTACAAATAAATTTTCAATAAATATTTTATAAAAATAAGAGAAAATTAATTCCTTTTAGAAACCATGAATATGTAGAGAGTAAGATTCTTCTAAAATAACAGAGGAAGTAAATAGACATGTCTAAATATAAAATGATAACCATGGAATTTTATGACAAAAATGAACCATATAAAGAAAATTAAATTATTTCATATTAGAACATTGGAAAAGAAGTTCAAGGTTGGTGAAAATGAAATATTTCAATTTTTTAAATTAAATTAGTTATATCTAATGAAATTTGGATTTTATCATTAATGGAATTCTATTTAAAAAACACTCCTTTTGAGAAACAAATTACTTTTAAAGGATAAAAAATAGTCAGTTTAAAATAAGTAATGAAAATATAAATCTCACTAAGGATAAGAAAATGACAATAAATTAATTTTGATCTTACAATGAAACACCATAAAAATTCCTTATACGGTTTATAATATTTGAGTGGTATGAATTTTAAAATGTTTTTAGAAATATAATATAAACGGATTGAGGGACATTTAAATAAAAACCCTTAAAATATAAAAAATATGAAATTGGTCTTAAAATATCATTAATAAAGGATAATTAATGTTATAAAATCACAAATTGTTAGTTAAAACACGGTATCAAACAAATGGGCGCATAAAAATATGTAGGTATCAAGAAATTGGAGTTGAGACAATGAAATCGTTACAAGAATCATAATATTCTATGTAATAGTTATTTGATATTGAGGCCATAAGGAATTCTTATATATACTCATAAAAGTAGGATGAAATAAAATTAAATGTATCCATTGTTATAATTAAACAATATTGGAACAATAGAGTTAAATTATAAATTTTGTAACTTAATGGAATAAAATTAAGTTAGCACAAACCCTTACAGCTTAAGAAATGTTCTTATAAAAACCCCCTCAAAAGAGAGAGAGCATTAAATTGAAGATAAATTACTATGAATAAAGGTAATTCTTGATATTATATATAAATTAGGTTGTATAAACAAAATTTTACTTAAATTACGTTCATAAAATAATCTATGTCTCAAAGATAGAAATCATGAGATGAAACTCTCACCTTATTCCAATTTCATTATGCACACACAACTCACTTTCCGAATGACCAAATTAAGTTTATCAAATATATTCTTAGAACACATATTCCTTAATATTTAATTTATTATGTACTATTTATTATCATATTCAATTTATTTATTATAGAGTTTTATTTCCTATATCAGTTAATTGAGGGTGTTCTATCAATTTTTCTGTAACTCCTGATATATGTTGAACATAAAAGAAAGCATCAAAAAATAGTAATACAGTTTAAATAATTTTGATATTGTTGTGGAAATAATTTTAATATATAGAATATAATATGAAATCCTTCCATAATGGTTGGTGATTGAAAATGAATCTTATTTCTCTTCGAGGTGGTAGCTTGCACGTACACAGGATTCCATTTCCCAAAAATGAGAGGGAAATAATATATATGATAATTATACATTTCAGAATCATATTTATATGATAGATATAATATTTATTCATAAATTTCATCCTTAAAACCAACCGTGAGTGGCATTTATGAAAAACAAAACTTGTATAATCATTGAATCAGTAGTCTCCGGACACATAATAACAACACTTTTTTTTAATTAGTTGATGGAGAGGACTAAATAATGGTTATTTCATCCATATAAAAATATAATATAACAATAATGATAATTATTTAAATATATTTTTACGGTTATAATGGGCTTGTAAGAGGATAATTAAGAAGACGGGATTAGAAGTTAGCCAACACTTACAAAAGAGACTTGACCATCACCAAGATGTCTCCTCTGAAGTTGTGGACATAAGCTTACGATATAGAGATTAGGGGATTATGTTTGAAAAAAATAATTCATAGAAAATAGACATGGTATATTTTATGGTAAATTAAAATTATAGGTGGGTCTTGAAGTGGAGTAAGTGTTACCCTTATATAAGTGAAGGGAAGGTTTTTTGGGAAGTAACCATCACATTTTCAATAATGTAATGCTTCAATTCAATGTGAAAAAGATAAAAATGAAAAAAGTGGATTAGATGTTTTTTTGGGTAAATATTATCCCCAAATAGAAATATTCTAGGAATCTAATAGCGTATTTTGGAGTTTTTTAGCATTTTAATATTTACCGTAATTTATATTAACCATGAAAAATAATTTTCAACCGTATTAATTAATATTAATGAAAAAACTAAGCCAAGAAAATTTACATAATTTTGGACTTCTTATTATTAATAGATATAAAATTTTACCAACTAATATTTTTTAGGTATTGAAATGATAATTTTAAAACAAACGCACAAAACATGTGATAACAGTTTTTTTATAATGTCTGTTATTAAGATTAAAAATTAATATACAAGAAAGGATTATCATATATAATAATTTTTATGAAATAAATTGGTTTTTAATAAAAAATAATATTTATGTGGCTTTCATAGAAATCCAAAACCGAAATTCACCATCAAAACATTTATTTAAAATAAAAGTCAAAAAATAGTTTTTATTGATGTATCATATTAATTTAGTTATTAAAATGGTTGACATGAGATTTATAAGTTCAAAGAATATTTAAAAATTAACAATATTATTTCATAATGAAATTTTTTATAAATTAAATATTTTTTAATCTTCTTGGATATCCTAACATATTGATAAAACAATAAAAATTATAATTTTAATAAAAATATTATTCCTTGACTAAAAAATAACTTTTTCAGAGAAAACATCAAAATTCATACTAAGAAAATTTTAATGGGAGGAAATCAAATATTAATTTAAATTTTAATCATAATATATGTACATTTAGATTTTAAAATAAAATAATAATATAAAGAAAATAGATTTGATTGAAAAAAAACCTTCTCTAATGTAAACTCATATAAATGATTTGTCTTATATAGGTAATAAATTTTTATTGTTTACAAACATAGTGTTTATTAACGATTTATTAATAATTTTTATCATAATATTATGTGGCTTTGTTTATATTTTATGTATATTATAACGCAATTTTTTAAACATAACATTAGGTTCACAGTGTTTCGAATTCTATGATATCACACCATCATAGAAAAGTCTCCTTGATCTAGAGTCAAAAAATCTAGAGCCTTCACCACACAAAACATCTCAAGGTAGAACTTCTAATTAAATTCATTCTTGAAACATGTCTAAGTGATGTCCTCAAATATTATATCTTTCATGATGGAATACCATCATTTCATTCTGATTCCATGAATTATATAAATAGAAAAGACTAACTTAGAGTTTTATGGAATCGTGAAAAAGGGAAAAATCCTTGCTAGTCTTTCTCTCTATTCCTCAGGTTCTTAGACTCCCTTGCCACTATGGAATATTAATAAGTTTTTTTGTAAACCCCAAAGAATGACTCAATATTCATTTTATGTTTCCACCACCCACTTGACCTATTGAATGAATATTCTAAATTATCATTTCCACTAATGTTTGGTCAAAATGGGGGTTTTCCTGAAGAAATATTTTTGTATATACCTCCCTCTAATTCAAGGTAATTCTGCTAGGATTACTTATCTATTAGACATAATATATACCTCCAAATAATCTTAGGAATACATCTATGAATTGAAACATAAACTTTATGAAACCAAATTAAGCACTTAAACAATACGAATTTACGTTAATAGAAAAAACAAACAAAAACCAAGGAATGGTTCACTTAAATCAACCTAAAATTAATCTCAAAATCTTGATGGAAACATATTTTACCATCCTTGGTAACTCGAGGTCAGATGTGAAGTGAACCTTCCAAGAACCCTTCCACAATTACAACTCAAGTATCGATGGTCCCATCTCTGGCTAACCAACCTACCTAGAAACAACTAGGCGGTGATACTTTTTTTAATGAACATAACCACGTTGACCTAACACATCACCCAAGATTGCCTGATATAAGGCTAGAATTTCATTCTTGATCACCACATGATAGTGATAACGACCTGGGTATAAACATTCAAAACCTTCAGAATGATTGACCCTAAAACTCAACAGAACACGTATCATGCATAACAGGATAAATAATACAAAAAGTGATTTATTGTGACGAGTTTATTGCAACTGACCTAGGGAACATCGTAAATAGTCTGTCGAATAAGACTCTTTGTGATAGAATTTTTCACCCATCGCAAATATTTCTTAAGAAAGAGTTCTTTGCAATAACCAATCACAAATACTCTTCCCAGTTTTCTATTATTTGCGACGAGGGAGGATCCACATCCCAAATAATATATCAGCAGGATATTATTTGCGACGAGCCCTACCAAATAATTTTTTTGTGATAATAGTATTTGCGATTAGTCTCGTTGAATATACTATCTCTTACAGCCGACTCATTTAATAACCAGAAAACTATTTGCAATGGGTTTCATCGCCAATTCCTTGTTAACTGCCACCCTTAATTAATAGTGGGTTAGCATTTGCGACAGGAATCTCATCCCAAATACCCCTGTCACAAATGATTTAACCTATATATACATCCATCCGATTTTTCCCCATTTCACAATTCTCTCAAGTCTCTTCTCCTTCTCTGCTCTCATATTTTTCTCTTCAGTTTTTTTATACTTTTAAATTTTATAGCAGTCCAATTTTTAGGACATGCATCCAATGAAAGATTCAGTTTATAGGTATTTCTTTGTTGATTTTTTTCAAGTTACTTAATTTTAATTTATATTAGTAATAATAATTATTAATTAGTGGTAATTAAATTAAATGAGAATTATGTAGTTTTATATTGCATTATTTATTTGTAAAAATATGTTTTTAATTAAGATTTAATTTCATTATTCAAAAAGAAATAGTATTAATATATAATAATTTGGTTTAATTATCATTAATTAATAATAATTACGTGTAATTATTATTTATATGCAGTAATTAGTACTAATTAGTACGAATTAATATAAATTAGTATAAATTACTATAAATTTTTATTAATTTTTATTACTTAATATTAAATAGTATTATTTAGAATTAATTAGTGATAATTAGTAATAACACGTAAATATATTAATAAATATTAAGAAATTGTAAAAAATTATAATAGTTAGTGGTAATTACCGCTATTTAATTATAATTAGTAATAAATAACAATAAATAGTTTATATAGTAATATTTTGGCATAAATAGTGATAAATATTAATAATTGGTAATACATTGTAATAATTGGTAATAATTATTAATAATTAGTAATAATTCGTCATTAATAGTAATAAATAGTATTAATTTGTAAAAATAAAAAATAATTTGTAAAACTTTTTAATAATTAGTAATAATTAGTAATAATTAGTAATAAATAGTCATAAATTTAATTAAATAGTATTATATACTAATAAATACTAATAAATTGTAATAAATTGTAATAATTAGTAATAATTAGTAATACAGAGTAATAAATAGTAATAAATTATTATAAATAATAATAATTAGTCATAAATAGTAATAATTAGTAATAAATTTTAATAAATAGAAATAATTGGTAATAATTAGTAATAATTTGTAATAAATAGTTGTAAATAGTTTTTATTAGTAATTATTGGTTATAGCTTGTAATATTTCGTAATAATTAAGAAAAATTTGAAATAATTAGTAATAATTAGCAATAATTATCAATAATTAGACATAAATAACAATAAATAGAAATAATTGGCACTATTTAGTGATAATTAGCAGTAATTTATGGTAATTGGTGGTAATTAGTAGTAATTAAAAATAATTAGTATTAATTATGGTAATTAGTATTAATTAGTGGTAATTTGTATTAATTTGCATAAATTAGTATTAATTAGCAGTAATTCGTATTCATTTGTGGTAATTAGTATTAATTAGAGAAAATTATTATTAATTAGCAATAATAAATATTAATTAGTTGTAATTACTATTAATTATCAGTAATTTGTAAAAATTAGCAACAATTCAATATAATTATTAAAAATAGTCATAATTAGTAAAAAAATGTTATAAATAAATAAAAATTAGTAATAATAAAAGATAATTAGTATTAATTGGAAATAATTTGTTGTATTCAATAATAACTGGCAGTCATTAGTAATAATTAATATCAATTAGTAAAAATTAATTGAAATTAGTAATAATTAACTATAATCAGTGAAAAATATAATTAATTAGTAAACACTAGCTATTAATCAATATAATTATTAAAAATTGTGACTAATTAGTAAAAAGAAATGTATGAACTAATAAAAATTAGTAATAATAAATGGAAATTAGCCATAACATGTTATAATTAGTAGTAATTAGTAATAATTAGCTGTAATTGGTTATAAATAGAGATAATTTATAAAACTTGTTGTAAACTAATAAAAATAAGAAATAATTAGTATTAATTATTATTAATTAGTAATAATTATTATTAATTCATATTAATTAATATTAAATTATATAAAATAATAAAAAATTTGTACTGATTAGTGGTATTCAGTAAAAATTTGTCGTAATTTGTAATAATTCAGGGTAATTAGGATAAATTATTATAAATTTCTATAAATTTGTATTAATTTTAAACAATTCACTATGACTCTCTAAGAAATAATTAATATCATTATAAATTACTAGAAGGGTAAAAATTAAATAGTTTGTTAATTTTTAGGCCATGAGTAATAACAAATTTATTCAAAATTGGTTGAGAACAATTAGTCCTTTATCATGGCCTGAAAATTTGAAATTCTATAATTTACAAATTTTTATTAATTTATAATATATGTTATTACTTAATAGAAATTTATAATAATTTTTATTAATTTATAAAAAAACAGTTAATATTTGTGGTAATTAGTAAGAATACAATAGAAAATATATAATATTTATAATATTTACAATTCAATACTATTTTTATTATTTTCTTCCCTATTTATTGGATCAACTTTTTCTTACATCAAATTAACAATAAAAAATTAATTTGTAATAAATAAAAATAAATAGTAATGATTAGTAATAATAAGTAATAATTATTAATGACCAATTTACGGTAACCAAAAATTTATACATACATGGTTCGTAAATATTAGTAATGACCAATTTATGGTAACGATCTCAAAATATGTAATTATGTCTCTATATTTCGGTCATATATGATGTGACACATTGATAGAAACAGTAGTACCAGGAGGAGATTTGTCAATGACATGACATAGTTAACATAAATTGGTGTAATGATAAATATGTACATGGTTGGCATAGACTAGTTTAATCAGATAGTAATTTTAAAATCTATGATTTATAAATTTTAGTAAATCATATAATTTCTATTATTCAGGTGATTATAAATGACCAATCTATTCTAATCATGTCCAAATTTTTTATTGGGTGGACTAAACTGAGAAAAATAGTATGTGATGTGTCAATGACAACAGAAAAAACAAGAGGAAGAGATATGTCGATGACTGGACATGGTTAACATAAAGTAGAATAATGAAAAATTAGGACATCGTTGGCATAAATTGGTTTTATCACCTAAAAAATATAAAATATATGATTTAAAATATTCAATTAAATCAAACAATTTCCAATCTTTGGGTAATTAGAAATGACCAATTTGTTCCAGTCAAGTCCAAATTTTTCATTTGGTTGTTAAAACCAGGGAAGGCTCGATGTGACGCGTCGATGAAAATAATAGTAGGAAGAGTTAGGGGAGATGAATACTGATACAATTAAATAGTAGTTATAACCATATATAATATATTTTTATATATAATAGTTGTTTTTAACTATTTCATAATAGTCGTTTCATGTTTCATATGGGCTATTATCATTTTCATGAGTTGGAGGAGGCTGTTCTACCTAGTGAGAGCCTAATATTGCATCATTTGGCCCTCATACTAGTGGTGGATCAAAGAAAACTCAGAGGGGTCCTGGCCTTGTGATGTTGAGGATTCTTGAACCTATCCTCAAGCAATATCCATGTCTTGACATCAATCCATGCATGCAGAGTATTGTTCAGCTATTTATTATAGTTGGTTTTCATTAATTTTTGTTAATTTATTTATATAATAATTGTTTTATTATTTGTAATATTTTCTCACATATTTTTGCAATTATCAATTAGATAGGGAGTAGGATGAGATCTAGTGGCAGTAGGAGGAGTAGATGCCTCGATGGAACCAACAATAACACGAGCAAATGATGGAGTACATGCGACATTTGAGTCAGGGTGTAGGGATGGAGTTCCCTCCACCATCTCCTCCAGATCCTCTAGATGTCCCTCCCCCTTAGTGATTTACCTATTTTTCCAGATAAAAATTTTTGTGAAATTTTTAGTATTTTTATTTTATTATACATTTACATATCTATATAGTGTGTTTTTATATTGTTGTTATTTTTAGGTTTTTTACTATTTTATTACTTGATTATTTATTTATTATTGATTATTTTATTATTTATTTATTATTTTATTATTAGTTTTGTTTCTTAATATTTTTTCTAATATATTGTTTTGATTATTTGATGAATATGATAATTATTACTATAACTATTAGGTTATTAAAATTTATTAAAATTTATTTTTTATTTATTATTTTATTTTTTTAGGATTTTTTTGATGAGCCAGTTAAAAACACTTATTTATGATAGTTCTATCATGATTTTTTTTGTAACCCAGATGAACTATTTGTGTTGGTAATAGCTCCCATTATAAATAACCCATTGCAAATGCATCAATTTCTTTTAGTGAAAGACAAATTGCAAGAGTGCATAACGGAAGAATAGATACTCACCCATGAGACTTAACAAAAGAAGCTATGAGGTTAATCCTTGATGAAAAGAATGTTCAAAACCATAACCAAGTCTCTATGTTATTTTCTATCACCATGATCCCAAAACAACCATGAAGAAACATCATCTAAGAGAAATCATCAAGATACAAGATACCCTTCCATTTACCTTTATCCTTCAAAATCTAGTCTGTATAAACATAATGACATATTTATAGTGTGATTAAAACACCTAGTGGGATTCAACTATGTATCTACACATTTTATGTCACTATAATACAATTATTTCAATCTTTAATTTTTTTTTCCTAAATATCTTTAATTTGAACATATTTTCCATTAGAAATCTGTTGGTTTCATGTAAAAAATTCCATATTAAATTAAAAAAAGAATATAATAAAATTTTGAGAAATATAAATAGATTGAAATAATTAAAGATCTCATAATATAAATATGCGAGTGTTATATCCTAAATGGTACTTATCATGAGTAAAACCTAGTAAAAAGATCAAATAAGATCTATCATATGGGAATGCATAACTAAGAAATTAAATAAACACTGATATATAAATGTGAATCTTAATGATATTGAGTTATGAAACCCACCATTTTACTATGTTATTGATTTTTTTATTATTTTATCTTATCTTGGGTTTCCCTGGGTTATGTTAGTTTTCATGTTGGAATTTATATTTTTTGAATGAATTTTAGGATAATCATGGCTAGCATGTATGGTTAGGAAAAATCATGTAGTGCCAATGTGGTTGTACCTACCATGGTGAGAAAACCATTTTTAATTGATTCAATATGGTTTCAAAAACCATGTATATCTCACTAGAAAATTTGTGACTATTTTGTATTAGGTAGAGGATGAAATAAGATTATCCCATGGTTTAGAAAATCATGTAACCAAACCATGTGGGTGCTCTTGTTTAACAAAATTTTTTTATTCATGGTTGTAACTTGGTTTTGAAAACTATGTGGCCAAAATGAGTAATATGACAAGGTGATAAAATTATGGAAATTTTCCAAAATAGACTCTTCAAATGAAGAGGGGTTTCACCCCTCTTCTCTCTCATTTTCACCATCTGGAATGAGGGAGTCCATGGATGAGCTCTATATTCCATCTCCTTTGATTCTTGGCTATCCTTTTAAATTTTTAGAAGATTCGAAGGTATTTAATCTTATTTCTCTCCTACATAATTGTATATGCAACATCCCCGAATCCATAACATATCGGGTGGCCAAAAGGGTGGGTTATGAGACCTCAAATGCATCTCATATACGTAATGGGTTGTCAACTAGTAGCAGGCTGAGAAATTTATAGTGGGAAGACTATACACACTAAAATAAAGTGTCATGGAAACATATTAAATGAAATAAATAAAATTATAGACATAGAAGAAACTAGTAGTCAGAACCAAAAAAATAATCCAATAAATAATAAAGGAATAATTTAATGATGTAATGAAATGAAACTAACTATCTAGTTAGAAACAATACATGTAAAATACTATGATAATCAAATAAAGACTCAAAATTCCCTGGTCTCAAACCCCACATTGGTCGCGCCTTCAAACTCCAGCCCATCCTGTATGAAATAATCAATAGCAATATCATCTTTCCTTATCAAAAACTGCATCCATATAATCTACTAGGGTACCAAATAGGGGCGTAAATATGGTGTGAGTATAACTCAGTAGGCTACCAACATAATGCCTAAACAAACCATCTTGATAAAAAGTGTATGAAATAAAGAGACATACATGTGTTTTAATTAATTCAAAAATTAATAAAATAAATAAAAACCCTTTTTTGTATCCATGACAGAATATCTATGAGAATGTATTACAACCATACCAACTACAATCATATTACTGTGGTAAAATTACATACTTTAGCATACTTCCATAATATCTCAAACCATTTCACACGACCTTGAATACAAAAACCATATAACCATGGTATAATCACTACATTCTGTATCAAATCCCGATAATTATTACAACATCTAGGTTAAATACTTATATTCATTACCTCATGGTACTAGGTAGAGCAAGCCCTCCATAAAAATTACAGCAAGGGGTTGGGCTGAGAACACTCAATATCAACGTTACATCATATAAGTGAGGATGTGTTAGGGCCTAGCCCAATATATATGAATTTCAATATGGAACCCAAGTCATATGAAACATCATGGGTATCAAAATATAACATCATAAATATCACTGGTTAATTATGAGAATTACTATTTTCCTTTCATATACCACTTGAATTTATATCAACATTTATAAAAAGTATGAACAATAAGAAATAATCTATGATATAGGGATTCTATATCAATAAATAACCTAATGTATCATATCAGGCTAAAAACACTTTAATCCATTATCCAATTCAATAATATTCATGGTTCACTCACCAAATAGGTATCAATATGAATGTTAAGAAACCAATTGAAACTAAAGGACACCAAGGAATAATACCATTTGTTATTTAATAGATTAGGGAACACGTTACGTTCATGAAATCACAATACTTCATAAACACGGGAATTATCAAACCATAGGGTTTATATTTTGACCCCCACCTTTAATAGTTTATCTATCAATCCTTCCAATGGAAAACGCCCAAGAGGAATAAGGTACAGATGATCATAAAGAGGTTCCTAAACCAAAACTGATCTACTTTAATACTAACAACACACACGGTCAGAGTATTTACATGAAACTATTGGAGAGACAAGCTATAGAAGAGATAAACAGGATGAAATAGACATTCAATTGATCAAAGGTGACATAAGTATGTATATAAAGATTATTGGAACTCCAAAATCCCCTAGAGGGTAGCCTAGGGTTGAAATGATGAGTTTGTAGAAAATTAAAATGAAAAATCAACCGAAAATCATACTTTAAAATAGAATATTGGGAAATTCCACAATGTGTAATTTATTTACATTCCATGTAAATAATTTTAATGGGATGTGATGAAAACCCCATCACCTCAGATTATTTTATTAGAAACTTTTAGACATTATATGAAATGAAATCCATCTACACTATATGTAAATGTTCTGCAGATGGTTTCTCCACCAATTTACAATTTAACCAACTCAAACTCCATTTAAATATTTTCAACCTACAATGAACCCATGAAAAACATAACCCATTTATACCAAGATATCATTAATTTTGATAATCATACATCTCATGACATAAAGTCATTTTCTCCCTAAAATCTCTCCAAATTGTGCCTCTTGATTTATCTTATATCCTCTGAAATTAAGATTGAATTTCTTCAAATGAAAGGTATCCATGATGGAACACAACGATAAAGGTTTAAAGGTGAGGAAAAACATACCCGAAATAAAAGCTTACAAAAAAACTCACATAGAGACATATCTGAAAAAAATGATATCTTACAACCTCCCCATCATATAACAACTCATCCATGAGATACTACAAGAATAAATATAAGGTACAAAAAAAATTCTATACACTCAAATATAAATATCCATCTCTCATGTATCCTCCTATACTAATGCTTACTTCCATATCACTCAAACCAACTATATAGTCTTCCCTGAATATATCTCTCACTATGATCCACAACCCATATTGGATTCTCCATAAAATATTCATCCACACAAAGCTCAAAATCTCTAATTTATATCACATGGGAAGGGTCTAGATGATATCTTTATAGATGTGACATGTGTAAAATGTCAGGCATGTCACTATAGAGATATGGAAGGGCTAATCCATATACTACTAAACTGACCTTTTCCACTATCTCTAACAACCTGAAAAACATGGGTGCTAGATTTTTCTAATTTTTGATATAGTGTTGATATAATGTATTAAACACCTAATATAAAAATGATGACCAACCATGAATTCCAATGTTCATATCTGATGGTTATCATGAGACTTATGCCTCCTCTATATGGTCACCAACCCCTGTCTAATGAACTGTACCTTCCAAGATGTCTCTTGCATGAGACTAGGCTCAACAAGTGTTAACTCGCCAACCTCTATCCAAAAATAGAGAAATAAAATTTCCTTCAATAAAAATACTCAAAATGTTCCATTTGTTTCAATACTTTTATGAAATTATTATATTAAAACTCCATGAGTTCCATATTTATCTCTCATGAACCACCAAAATTTAGAACATTGGATAACAAAATATCCTCCAAAACCTTAATAGTCTCCTCAGATTAAACATCATTATGTGGACGATAGGTTTTTTCTCAAAATAACTCATGATCCCAAATCCTTATAAATACCCTACAAAAATGGGTTTTGAATCGAGGATATCTATCTGAAATGATACATCTTGGAGCACTATGCAACCAAACCACTTCGTGCACCTAATAACTGCTCATATAATGTTTCACATAGAAATAAAAAAACTGCCACTACCAAGAGAAAATCCTAATGGGGCCTCACCAACATATAATGTTTCACATAGAAATGATAAATTTGGATAAGAAAACTTCTTAATCTTAATATGTCCCAAAAATAATGGGTATAATCGATGTTGAAGTCATAGCTACCCATTCTTTAGACTCCTAAAAATCATGATTCATGTCTTAAAAGAGTTCCATAGTCCACTACTCAACCAATGAAATTTTTATTACCTATTTTTATGTATTCCATATCCAATTATAGGAATATTACATGCCCTTTACTAGTGTATAACCCAAATTTAATTTAAAATTCCACAGATACGTGACTCACATCTTCCACCTAAGGGTCTGGTCTCATTAAAAAAAGATGCAACTAAGGTTCTTGTGATTTGTGTATTCCAAAAACCCATAAAACATGAGATAATGTCTCCAATATCTTGAGGAATATACCAATAATAATAAATCCATATCATGATTAGGTTAATTCCCCTCAAGCTGTCTCAGCATCCTAGATACATATGCAACCACTTGATCCTCCTTCATTAAAAATGCTTCATGTATAACTCTAAATGAATCACATTACATGATATATGGTTTACCCGGAACATGTATGTTTTGATAGGTTCTGAATTCATCCTTCCCTTTAGCTTCTAAAAACATCTCTCACAATCATCAAACCAAACAATCTTCTCCCCTTTCTTGGCCAGCCCTGACATTGGTGCTGCAAATTGGAGAAATCATGGATAAATCACCAATAATAACATGAAAAACCTAGAAATATCTAAATATAGAATACTATACTGGGTTTTCTATGATACCATGGATGAAAATTTTTATAGGTCCACTAACACTCCTTCCTCTGATATGACTTGTCCTAATAATTTAACTTTGTTAATTTAGAATATTCATTTGGCTAGAATTGCATAAAGCTGACGCTCTCTAAATGTACTCAGGATGATGTTAAGATGTTTGGCATGTTAATTCACTTCTTGGGGGTAAAATATGATATTTTTGAAAAAACCAACCCCAAATATTTCTAGAAAGGGATGAGATATCATATTCATCAAGGTCGTGAATAAGGTCGATTCATTTTTCAATGTAAAAGGCATCAATAAAAATTCATTCAATCTATATATACTTCTATAAGTAGTCAATGGTATGTTCATTGGTCTCACCCATAACTAGTGATAAAATGATCTCAAATAAATCTTGGAGAAGATCATATCACCACTCTATTAATGGAAAAGATCAGAAATGTGTGTCGGAGGATACCAGTTCTTAACTTTTATCTTGTCCAACCTCTAAAAAACCACACAGAAGCACAAAGACCATCAGCATTTTTGGTGAAGATAACTAGAGAACTCCAAGGATAAGTACTTGGTCATATGAAGCCATTTAATTATATATCTTCAAACTAAACATTAGAATCCAAAATCATTTTTTGTTTCATTCTATAAGGCGGGGTGGAAATTGGGCCGGATCATGGCACTAACTTGATCGTGAAGTCAGTCTATTAATTGGGCGCTAATACATAAAAGTCATCGTGGAAAACTTGTTAAAAATTATCTAACTCTAGAAGAAAATAATAATTATACATTCCACCATTATCTAGATCATGTATGACTATCTGATCCATTAGAAAATTTAATCTACATTGAATTGGTCATGCACGACCGACCAGAAGATCCAACTCACCCTACTGAGCATAAATACCTCCTTCTTAAGATAGAAAGGTAAATCTAATCTTATAATAGTAAATATGATCCTGATATAGAACTAACCAATCAGTACTAAGAATCATGTATAATAATATCATATCCAATATGAAAATTTCTAAAATGACAGGGAAACCACCAATATCTGGGGAACATGCCTTGAAACGTTTGACATTTTTTTACTGCACTCCAAGTGATGTGTCGATGGTCAATGAACCACCCATTATTTCCACATCCAAACCCAAAAAATTAAAAAAAGGCATATATAAAATATTTTTTGTAATGCCCTCACCCCAGTTACCCAGAGTCGGTGCATTAATTACATAACATTGGCATGATCACAAGAAAGATCAAATCTCGAAAGACCGATTGGTTTAGTAGCCTTGGAAACACTAGATATATTCATAAGTTTTACATTACATCATCAAAATAAAAAAACTACTACAACAACATATTGTCTCCATAGTCCACACTATGAACCCCTCATAATATCCCTGCAGATCATTCATAATTTACTTCTTCACTTCCTGGGAAAAATAAAACATAGAAAAGGGGTGAGCTCAAATGCCCAGTAAGGATAACAATATAGTGGAAACTTTCATAAATAAGAATAAACATTTAAGGCAATGTATAACTAAAACAAAAGCCTTTCAAACTTGAACTTTCAACTTTGTATGGCATAAATAAAATGAAATAATTCCATTTACTCATTCACATGGATTTTATACTAATCGAATGATCACATGCAAAATCACTAACCACTTTCATAATGATGGAACGCATAATGCCAGACTATCATAACCACATAGCCAAGGCCTCGTTCCAAGACTACAAATAAGATTTTGTCAAGGCCTTGTGCCAAGACACTATTTTGTCTCATGAGACCTACCGATGCATCGAGGAGCTATAGCGGGCTCCACCTGTCACATATTAAGTCCAATGCATTCCCATATGAAAAGGTTTAAACATAACATAAACATTCGTATTAAAACTAGCATACGAAATGTCAATACTTTCACCATAAACTATGAATGGTATAAAAATAGAACATCCACAGTCAAACATATCACAAAACCTTCAATACAATATAGAAGTTTTGTATCATAATAAGTCAACTTCAAATAAGCGTAAAATCCATCAAAGGATGTTGACATAGATGAAATCAAAACACTTTTTAGAGAAATATCTCTTTCTATTTTTGAAATCATTTAAGATCCATATAAAATTAAACATTTTCTTGAAAATATTCTTATAAGCTTGTAAGGAAAGATTTGACAATTTTATAACGGCGGAAAATAACCGCACCCGCCGTATAAGTTAAAAAAAACATTCTTATCTTATTTCTGTCGAAAAGGTTAAAAAACACCTTGTTTGGAAAACGACGGAAATATTCCCTTATAAACCTCTTATAAAAAGTCAAACAAGGGTATAAATGACTTTAAACCATATTAAAATTTTTTTGAAATACATTTTGATGAAACATGGACGTGGATGATAACGAGGTCCCAGTAGATAATTATGTATAAACAACCTCGGATAATGAAGAGATTGCGAAATAAACCCTTACTTTGTACTTTTCCTTGGTTGGGGTAGGTTAACCTCCTGTATAATGGTGAAATAATTGTTATTAAATTATACAAGAATCATATACATTAATATGATATCATATATGATCTTTTAATATTGATTTGATAATAATATCTTAGTATTATCGTTGTTTCGGGTGTTAACTTACTTGTTTTCTTTCATAAGTTTTGTTACGCAAGACATGTTTGTAAAGGATAGGTTGTATACTATTCATATCCAGAATGATTTCAAGTCCTTAAACATCATTTTTAAATCATCAAATGATAATTATACTTTAATGGTTACGATGGAGAATGAATCTCATCGTGTTCGTGGAGACGGTAGTCCGTACGTACGCACGAGCGATAATATCATTCTTTTGATATTAAAATAATATATAAATGGATGTTATATCATATATACAGAATCATTGACATGTTATATTTATTATTTACATGAGTTACACATCATTATTATACCCATCCAAATAATATTATATTGAATAACAATTACCCCACGACGTGGAGACGGTAAGCCGTACGTACGCACGTATGGTGACATGTTATTCAAAGGGTGGATAGAATAATAAATATGGTTGTACCATATTTATAATAACATCACAGTATATAAATGATACTGGTGTTATTATTTTATAATGGTAACAACAAAGGAAGAAGAAGTGGAAGAAGAAATGAACTTGGAAAAGGGTGGTGAAATCATTACCTCTTCTTCGGTTTCTTCATTTTGATTTGATCAAAAGGGCTCCTTAGGTTGGCTTTCTGATCAAACTAAGGCATGTAGGTTGTATTGAGGTATGTGGGGAGCTTATTTGGGAAGGTTTTGGATGATCCATGTGGCTTGAGAGGTGTGAGGAATGAGTAGAAGTGGTCTCCTTTTATAAGGGAGAGGAGGGGCTCTTTAGGAAAGAGTGAAAGTATTACTTTATAATATAATTATATTCGGTTTATAATGGTCCAAAAATCATTGAGGTCGAAGATAAGATGACTCATATTCTAAATAACATCAACCAATTAGAATTGGACAGGTTTTAGATAATATTTTAATCATTATAATCTTATTTATTTAAATGATTTATTAATGAGGTAAACATTGCATCATTATTGTGTCATTAATAATTTAAATTATTTGATGTCTAAAAATTATAAATAAAATATCATTATGTAGGAAATATTATTATATTTCTAATAAATTTTTATAATCGAAAATCTAACATGTATAACCCTATGTAAAAATTATTCTTCTAAAAGATGTAAGCTTATTCCATTTTTATTTTTATTTTAACTTTATTAATATAATGTGTCCCTACCACATACAAGTGGCTCCAAGGGGTCCCCAAATCGACCCAAGGATGCCCATGGTCGGGTATGGGTCCACCAATAAGGTTAGAACATGTTTTAGTGTAATTTTGTATTATTATAATATTATTTTTTAACCCTTATTTACTGGATTTACCCTTTAACCATGGTAAATAAAATATTTACCGCAGTAATTATTCAAAATGTGTAAAAATAAAAGTTACCTGTTTACAAAATTTGGAAATCCTGATTCCAAATATTTAATCCATTTTTCCAAATTCAAGACACAGAAGTGGCAGAAATTAATTTAAAATTAATTCCCGTTGTTAAAATAAAAAGCGTGTTTTTACGAGATAATAACTATCAAAAGATTGACACTTGTTTATGTCTGGTTTAATTGTGAAATTATGTCCAATGACAAACATAAATTAAATGGTAAAAAAATATTCTAAATATAATTTAAAACCACTCAAATTCATAATTTATCAATATTAATTATTTTGATTAAAAAAGTTGTTTTTAATTAAAATTTAGTAATTTTCACTATTCATCAAAATATAAAAGTTATCCGAAAAGTACCAAAATTTCACCCTAGGCTAATTTCGATATTCCGAATCCAAAAATGAAGTCCATTTTGAAATATAAAATATATATGATTTCAAAAAGGAGGTATTACTATTCACAACGGCTAGTTTAATTAGTTGTGGTGTGTGTTAGAACTCGAGGTTGCGTACAACACATGCTATCGCATTATTCGAAGGGAAACGTACCGTGGAAGCTTGGGGTGTTACATTCTCCCCTCCTTCAAATAATTGTGTCCTCGCAATTTCTAGGGTATTACTGCATAAAAAGACTCAGGTGGTTCTTCATCATAAGTTCCTCGGGTTCCCACGTTGCCTCTTCCATCTTATGATTTCTCCATAAAAATTTTACCAGACGCGTCATCCGGTTTCTCAGTACTTGTTCTCTTGTATCAAGAATCCTGACAGGCTCTTCACAATAAGACAGATCGGGTTCCAGTTCTAATTCCTCATAGGTGAGTACATGCGTTGGGTCAGGCATGTATTTTCTCAACAGAGATACGTGGAACACATCGTGAACTTTGGAGAGACTTGGCGGCATTGCCAATCGGTAAGCTACAGCCCCAATTCGTTCTAGAATTTCGAAAGGTCCGATGTACCTGGGACTCAATTTACCTTTCTTACCAAAACATATGACTCCCTTCCACGGAGATACCTTCAGGAAAACATGATCACCGACTTGAAATTCCAAATCCTTCCTTCGATTATCCGCATAGCTCTTCTGCCTACTTTGAGCTGCTTTGATGTGATTTTGGATTACCTTCACCTTTTCCACCGTTTCCTCCACCAGTTCGGGGCCTACAAGTTTTCTTTCACCAACGTCATCCCAACAGGTTGGTGTACGACATCTCTTTCCGTATAACGCTTCATATGGTGCCATCTGAATACTCGAATGGAAGCTATTGTTATAGGAAAATTCTACCAGTGGTAAATATTGATCCCGTATACCCTGAAAATCAAGTGAGCAAGATCTCAACATGTCTTCTAAGGTCTGAATAGTCCGTTCTGATTGTCCATCTGTTTGAGGGTGGTAAGTAGTGCTCAAATGAAGTTCAGTATCCAGGGATTTCTGAAGACTATTCCAAAATCTTAAAGTAAAACGGGGATCACGATCAAAAACAATCGATAATGGTACTCCATGAAGTCTCACAACTTCATTAATATATAGTCTTGCTAGACGTTCCAGGGGTAGATCTTCTCTTATAGCAAGAAAATGTGCTGACTTGGTAAGACGATCAACAATAACCCATATTGCATCGTTCCTTCTAGGAGTCTTTGGTAGCCCCATGACAAAGTCCATCGTAATATGGTCCCATTTCCACTCCGGTATGGGAAGAGGTTGCATGACTCCTCCAGGCTGTTGCCTTCCAGCTTTCACTTGTTGACAAACCATACATCTTGACACAAAATCAGCAATCTCCCTCTTCATGTTGTCCCACCAAAAATGTTCCTTCAAATCTCTATAAATTTTGGTGCTCCCAGGGTTAATAGAGAAATTGGAACTATGAGCATCATCCAGAAATTCCCTTTTTAGATCAGGTAAATCGGGAACACAAAGTCTCTTCCCGAATTTCAAAATTCCATCTTCATACACAAATTCTCTCAATCTCCCATCATTCACAACTTTAATCATCTTTTGAAATTCTTCATCATCGGTCTGAGAACTCTTAATCCTTTCTAGTAAAGATGGTTTGGCAACCATTTGAAAAAGAATTGATGTTTCACCTTCCATGGTTATTCCCATGTCCATCTTCACTAGATCCATGAAAATTGGATCCCTTTCAATTCTCACCATGTTCAAAACTCCATGGTCTTTTCTACTCAAAGCATCTGCCACCTTGTTTGCTTTCCCCGGGTGGTAGTGTATCGTGCAATCATAATCCTTGAGTAATTCAAGCAATCTCCTTTACCTCATGTTGAGTTCTTTTTGTGAGAAAATATACTTCAAACTCTTGTGATCAGTATAAATCTCACATTTTTCACCATAGAGGTAGTGCCTCCATATCTTCAAAGCAAAGATCACAGCTGCTAACTCAAGATCATGAGTAGGATAGTTTTGTTCATGAATTTTCAACTGTCGTGATGCATAGCCAATAACTCTATCATTCTGCATAAGGACACAGCCAAGTCCTTTCTTTGATGCATCACTATAAATAACGAACCCATCATTCCCCGATGGTAGATTCAATATAGGAGAATTGACTAATCTTCTCTTTAGTTCTTCGAAACATTCTTCACACTCTTTTGTCCAAACAAATTTAACCCCTTTACGTGTGAGCTTCGTTAATGGGTTAGCTAATCGGGCAAAATTCTGGACGAAACGTCGATAATAACCTGCCAAACCAATAAAACTACGTACCTCAGTTATACTCGTAGGTGCTGTCCATTCTTGGATTGCCTTTCTCTTAGAAGGATCAACAGAGATTCCATCTTTAGAGACAATATGGCCAAGAAAAGAAATCTCCTGAAGCCAAAATTCACACTTGCTAAACTTCCCATATAATTCATGCCTCCTCAGAGTCTTCAAGATAATGCGCAAGTGATTTTCATGATCTTCATAGGTTTTGGAGTATACCAAGATATCATCAATAAATACCACCACAAATTCATCGAGATACTCCTTGAAAACTCTATTCATCAGATCCATGAATACAGAGGGTGCATTAGTCAATCCAATCGGCGTTACTGTAAACTCGTAATGCCCGTACCTGGTTCGAAATTCTGTTTTCGGAATGTCTTCCTTCTTCACACACAACTGATGGTATCCAGATCGAAGGTCAATCTTTGAAAAGTATTGAGCTCCATGCATTTGGTCAAATAAATCATCAATACGAGGTAGGGGATAATTGTTCTTTATCGTTATAGCATTGATCTCCCTGTAGTCGATACATAACCTCATAGATCCATCTTTCTTTTTAACAAAAAGAACAGGGGCTCCCCATGGAGAAACACTAGGGAGAATAAATCACTTATTACTCAATTCCTCTAGTTGTTTCTCTAGTTCGACTAATTATACAGTGGCCATTCTATAAGGGGTCTTCGATATAGGCCTTGATCCAGGAATCAAATCAATGGAAAACTCAACTTCTCGTTCTGGAGGATGTCCAGGTAAATCTTCCGGAAATACATCTACAAATTCTTTCACAACAGGTACATCCTCTATTTGAACATTCCTTTCCTCACCCACAGTTATTTCATTCTCTTCCTCCCCAATAATTGAATTAAGTTGAGCTACTGGGGGTGGATCTAAATAAGAATTAGGTGGTGACGATTCTGCTCTAAAAATAAGGTGTTCCTTATCATTATCATCAAGAATCATAACCTCTTTCTTCTTACAATAAATCTTCGCATCATAGTCCGAAAGCCAGTCCATACCGAGGATTATATCAAACTCAATCATAGGTATGACGATGAGATCAGCAGATAAAGAAAATTTATGTGCTCTAATGGGGACTGATTCACAAAACTTTGTTGCAATGATACTTCCCTTAGGAGTTTTAACTGACAACTCCCTTATAAAATCAAATTGGAAATATCTAATTTTCTTAGAAAACTGGGAAGATATGAAACAATGCGACGATCCAGAGTAAAATAATGCATTTGCTAAACTTGAGGAAACCATTAAAGTACCTGCCACCACGTCTTTCGGAGCTTCTACCTCAGCAGTAGTGATAGCATAAGCCTGGCTTTGATCCCTTGGCCTTTTCTGAGGTAAGTTCTCCTGACGCTTAGCACATTCATTTGCATAGTGCCCCATCTCCCTGCAATTTTAGCACTGAACGTTGGTAGCTTCTTTCTTCCCCTTGCAATCACGAGCTTGGTGGCCTTTTTCACCACACTTGTAACAGACTCCCATTCCCTTCAAGCAAGTACCAGGTTGTTTCTTCCCGCATTTACCACAGGATGGATATTCAAACTTTCCCTTCTTCCCCTTATTTCCATTCCCAGATTGATCAGCAGGTCTCTTCTTCTCTTTCTTTGCTTTAAAGTCATAAGACTTAGAGAATTCCTTTTCGGTCTTGATAGCACATGAGACAATGTCTTCGTACGATGAAAAGGATTGTGAGACTAATGCTCGACGGAGAAATGGTTTTAACCCATCAAAGAAACGATCAATCTTACTTCTTTGGTTACGTATATAATCACCAGCATACCTTGCTAACATTGTAAAGTTAGCCTCATACTTTGCGACATTCTCATCCTCCTTCTGTCTCAGACTTAAAAATTGCCTTTCCATATCTGCTCGATGGTCGCGAGGGAAGTATTTTTCTAAAAACATATCTTTGAACTCCCTCCATTCCATATTTGATACTTCATCATCTTCCTTCATGTTTTTAATCAATGACCACCATTGAACAGCATCTCCAGTGAGGCGGTAAACTGCCATGATAACTTTCTCCCTTTCACTGCTCCCCAAAGCCTGAAATATTTTCTCTAGGGAATTTATCCATTGCTCAGCTACTAAGGGATTTGTACTCCCATTGAACGTTGGTGGTTGTTGCCTCATGAATCGGTCTAACATTGATCCTCCACGCTGCAGATCAGGGTGCTCCATACGGGTAAGGTTATTATTCATAACCTGAGTAAGTTGTCCCAGTATGGTGATTAGCTGATCGGCACCAGTTGCATCACTAGCCCCACTATAATTATCTTGAATAGGAGGGAAATCCTTACATGGAGTGCGTGCATTGATACGGTTTCCATTTCTTCCACTAGGCGCCATTTCTAAACAATGGCATAAACTAGATCAGTTTATGAATTAAATACATAATCCCATACTTATAAAACACTTAACATAAATTGAACTATTTATGGATATAATCCATTATCATAAAAATGTTTTCTTTGAGGAATTATATACTCATAAACCCTTCATAATGATTTGTAAAGAAAATGAGAGTTATCCTAAGCATATCCCCCGGGAGTGTCGTAACCAAGAGTGCAGCAAGGCCCGTTGTCGTGCACCAGTTCCCGTTTGAGTCTAGCTCAAAGCGGTGTTTTCAGGTTTTACCCCTAGGTACATCTGTGCCAGAGCCGCCTCTACCTGCTCGTATCCAGACAGGGATGTATTTCTCGGAAAACTCACAAAATCTCTACAATACCAAAATTCTAGGAAGTTCTTCTATACTAATCCTCAAAGTTCATCTTAGGTCTACGTGCTCTAATCAGAGTTTATCTAAATCTAGCTTCCAAGGTTTGTACTAAACTTCCTCTGATACCAACTGTAACGCCCCGACCCTAGTTACCCAGAGTCGGTGCATTAATTACATAACATTGGCATGATCACAAGAAAGATCAAATCTCGAAAGACCGATTGGTTTAGTAGCCATGGAAACACTAGATATATTCATAAGTTTTACATTACATCATAAAAATAAAAAAAACTACTACAACAACATATTGTCTCCATAGTCCACACTATTAACCCCTCATAATATCCCTGCAGATCATTCATAATTTACTTCTTCACTTCCTGGGAAAAATAAAACATAGAAAAGGGGTGAGCTCAAATGCCCAGTAAGGATAACAATATAGTGGAAACTTTCATAAATAAGAATAAACATTTAAGGAAATGTATAACTAAAACAAAATCCTTTCAAACTTGAACTTTCAACTTTGTATGGCATAAATAAAATGAAATAATGCCATTTACTCATTCACATGGATTTTCTACTAATCTAATGATCACATGCAAAATCACTAACCACTTTCATAATGATGGAATGCATAATGCCAGACTATCATAACCACATAGCCAAGGCCTCGTGCTAAGACTACAAATAAGATTTTGTCAAGGCCTTGTTCCAAGACACTAGTTTGTCTCATGAGACCTACCGATGCATCGAGGAGCTATAGTGGTCTCCAACCGTCACATATTAAGTCCAATGCATTCCCATATGAAAAGGTTTAAACATAACATAAACATTCGTATTAAAACTAGCATATGAAATGTCAATACTTTCACCATAAACTATGAATGGTATAAAAATAGCACATCCACAGTCAAACATATCACAAAACCTTCAATACAATATAGAAGTTTTGTATCATAATAAGTCAACTTCAAATAAGCGTAAAATCCATCAAAGGATGTTGACATAGATGAAATCAAAACACTTTTTAGAGAAATATCTCTTTCTATTTTTGAAATCATTTAAGAAACATATAAAATAAAACGTTTCCTTGAAAATATTCTTATAATCTTGTAAGGAAAGCTTTGACGATTTTATAATGGCGGAAAATAACCGCACCCGCCGTATAAGTTAAAAAAACATTCTTATCTTATTTCTGTCGAAATGGTTAAAAAGCACCTTGTTTGGAAAACGACGGAAAGATTCCCATATAAACCTCTTATAAAAAGTCAAACAAGGGTATAAATGACTTTAACACATATTAAAAATGTTTTTAAATACATTTTGAAGAATCATAGACGTGGATGATAACGAGGTCCCAGTAGATAATTATGTATAAACAACCTCGGATAATGAAGAGATTGCGAAATAAACCCTTACCTTGTACTTTTCCTTGGTTGGGGTAGGTTAACCTCCTGTATAATGGTGAAATAATTGTTATTAAATTATACAAGAATCATATACATTAATATGATATCATATATGATCTTTTAATATTGATTTGATAATAATATCTTAGTATTATCGTTGTTTCAGGTGTTAACTTACTTGTTTTCTTTCATAAGTTTTGTTACGTAAGACATGTTTGTAAAAGATAAGTTGTATACTATCCATATCCAGAATGATTTCAAGTCCTTAAACATCATTTTTAAATCATCAAATGATAATTATACTTTAATGGTTACGATGGAGAATGAATCTCATCGCGTTCGTGGAGACGGTAGTCTGTACGTACGCACGAGCGATAATATCATTCTTTTGATATTAAAATAATATATAAATGGATGTTATATCATATATACAGAATAATTGACATGTTATATTTATTATTTACATGAGTTACACATCATTATTATACCCATCCAAATAATATTATATTGAATAACAATTACCCCACGACGTGGAGACGGTAAGCCGTACGTACGCACGTATGGTGACATGTTATTCAAAGGGTGGATAGAATACTGAATATGGTTGTAACATATTTATAATAACATCACAGTATATAAATGATACTGGAGTTATTATTTTATAATGGTAACAACAAAGGAAAAAGAAGTGGAAGAAGAAATGAACTTGGAAAAGGGTGGTGAAATCATTACCTCTTCTTCGGTTTCTTCCTTTTGATTTGATCAAAAGGGCTCCATAGGTTGGATTTATGATCACACTAATGCCTATAGGTTGTATTGAGGGATGTGGGGAGCTTATTTGGTCAGGGTTTGGACGAGCCAAGTGGCTTGAGAGGTGTGAGGAATGAGTAGAAGTGGTCTCCTTTTATAAGTGAGAGGAGGGGCTCTTTAGGAAAGAGTGAAAGTATTACTTTATAATATAATTATATTCTGTTTATAATGGTCCAAAAAAAATTGAGGTCGGAGATAAGATGACTCATATTCTAAATAACATCAACCAATAAGAATTGGACAGGTTTTAGATAATATTTTAATCATTATAATCTTATTTATTTAAATGATTTATTAATGAGGTAAACATTGCATCATTATTGTGTCATTAATAATTTAAATTATTTGATGTCTAAAAATTATAAATAAAATATCATTATGTAGGAAATCTTATTAGATTTGTAATTAATATTTATAATCGAAAATCCAACATGTATAACCCTATGTAAAAATTGTTCTTATAAAAGATGTAAGCTTATGCCATTTTTATTTTTATTTTAACTTTATTAATATAATGTGTCCCTACCACATACAAGTGGCTCCAAGGGGTCCCCAAATCGACCCAAGGATGCCCATGGTCGGGTATGAGTCCACCAATAAGGTTAGAACACGTTTTAGGGTAATTTTGTATTATTATAATATTATTTTTTAACCCTTATTTACCGGATTTACCCTTTAACCATGGTAAATAAAATATTTACCGCAGTAATTATTCAAAATGTGTAAAAATAAAAGTTACCTATTTACATAATTTGGACATCCTGATTCCAAATATGTAATCCATTTTTCCAAATTCAAAACACAGAAGTGGCAGAAATTAATTTAAAATTACTTCCCGTTGTTAAAATAAAAAGCGTGTTTTTAAGAGATAATAACTATCAAAAGATTGAACTTGTTTATGTCTGGTTTAATTGTGAAATTATGTCCATTGACAAACATTAATTTAAATGGTAAAAATATATTCTAAATATACTTTAAAACCACTCAAATTCATAATTTATCAATATTAATTATTTTGACTAAAAAAGGTTGTTTTTAATTAAAATTTAGTAATTTTCACTATTCATCAAAATATAAAAGTTATCCGAAAAGTACCAAAATTTCACCCTAGGATAATTTCGATATTCTGAATCCAAAAATGAAGTCAATTTTGAAATATAAAATATATATGATTTCAAAAAGTATGTTTTACTTTTCACAACGGCTAGTTTAATTAGTTGTGGTGTGTGTTAGAACTCGAGGTTGCGTACAACACACGCTATCACATTATTCGAAGGGAAACGTACCGTGGAAGATTGGGGTGTTACATTTTTGATGTTCCTATATCAAATAAAAATCAATATATGGTTAATGATATAAGAAACATACCTTTGATGATAGGCATACCTGTATCCATGATAGCCAGAATAGTTTGTATAATATCCAACTAATATGTCCCCTTTCCCTAGGATCTAGCCTGACTAAACATAGATATTTATTTTTCATATTACTATGACCCCATAACTGGGGTACCATGTCCCAGACATCGGCATGAACATCCTATAGGACTCCAGTTACCGTCCTGCTATGGTGTAGCAGATCCCCTTCCCAACTCAGGTTGCTTTCTTAATCCCCTACAGTTTGTATTCTATGTAAATATCGTATAGAACATCTAAAGATGCCCCATTATTCCACATAAACGACATTTAAATAAGGGGTGAGGCCACTATGGACCATTATGGAAAAAAATTCCAAACTGATAGCACTGAAATAAACACTGTCTTGTAATAGATATCAATGGCCCTGACTTATCTTCCCACTACTACATTTTCAGAAATGGTCATATTGGTGGTTTTATCACTAGAATAATATATCCTAGTTATCCTTGATGAAACATACTAGATTCTACATGGGTCCTCTCTTAGATTACATTCCATGACGACTGTCTGGTTCATCACATCCTAGAAGCTGTTTATGTGAAAAATATCCACCTAAAACTGATCTTATAGGAATTACTATCTTGAAAAAGTCTCCACCTAGAGATCACATCAGCTACAAAATATGCTGCAAAGTGTTGTAGGTTAGTGAAATATCTAGCAGAGTCCATCACTAACATTCCCTCAAATAAAATATGAATGAACTCATGATCTTTTTCATCCCTCAAAGTATTGGTATAGAAATGGCTCATGAACATCATCTCTAGGTCCTTACAAGATTTATCATCCTTCCACCATGCTTACTCCTTATTATGCCACCAACTCATGGTAGGTCCATGAAGCATTTATGCAACAAGATTCACTATCCTATCCATAACTATCTCAAGATGCTTGAATCTCATTTGGACAAACTTGATCCAGAGCATGACTACCTAGGGTCCTCCTTTCCAGGTAAACATGGGTGGATGATGCAACTTAAACTCTCTTATAGGATCAAACATAGAAGTAAAAATATGAACAGTCTCACTTTCCATTAATTCTATGGCCCTCCAAAAACAATAAAAAATATGACCATCCATATTCTCCTTAAGAACTACTATAATCTCTGGTTCAGCTATGTTAAGAGTTTAATAATTTCCACTCTCCTAATTATAAATTCATAGATGATTATGAGGGCATTTTATCTATAATACAAACACACACCTTATAGAACTAGATAGGACTAAGGCCAACCACAATTGGTGACTACAATAGAGAACCATTGAATCATTGTCTCTCTAAACAAGGATTACCAATATTTTACCAAGTCACATCAATTAATTTTTTTATTTCAATTATAAGTTGTAACAGATATCTCATTTAACATTTCAACAGGTAAGTATATATCACATGAAAAAATAGACATACCCCTATCATGAACAATGCATGTGAATATATCTCTACGTGCCTATTCTGATTAATGATTCGAAATATCCATCCATACTAGGACACGAGTAGAAGCATCGAGAAATATTAATATCTTAAAACAATAACCTTAGAGAAGATGTAAATCATACAATGTGAAACAACATCAAATGTAACAAGAAAGGAGTGCAAAACAATCTTATCTCTAATCACTAAGATTTCCCCCAATACACTAGTCAGCTACTCTCATTCCCAAGCTCATTACCATGTCCCAAAAAATCCTAGTATCATTTCTACCTTTATGAAAAAATAATGAATAAATAAAGAAAACATACTCCTTTGATACCACTTTGTAATTTCCCTTAATCTGAAACTATTTCACATGTCCAAAAAAGATTGGTTATGACTACTCAAGCACACATTAATGTACACCAGAGCCTACCATATAGAAGTGGGAATTAAATGTGTCATGGGGAGGCTATACCCTCTAGTATGAAGTGTTATGGTAATAAAAATAAACAATATAAATGAAATAAATCAATGAATATACTTAAAAAACAAAAAATAATATCCAACTAAATCATCCAATAAATAATAAAATAATAATGTAATGATGTATTAGACTGTAAATAAATTATAGTTTAGAAAAAATATAAGTAAAAGGCTAAGAGACTCAAAAGACCCTAGTCCCAAACCCCATGTTGGTCCCACCTCCAAACTACATCCCATCCGGCAAGAAGTAATCAAAAATGATGTTCTTTTCCCTTTCCAAAACATGCATCAACATAATCTACTCGAGTACCAAAAGGAGGCTTGAACACGTCATGATAATAACTCAGTAGGTCGAAACCATTGTGTCTAAAAAACTAGTAGGATAAGAAGTGTATGAAATAATGTGATAAATGGGTGTATGAATGAATTAAAAAAGTAATTAAATAAAACAAAAATCTACTTTGTATATTTTTTGGAACATCTCTAATCATGTTTTATAGACATCCCATCCAAAACCATATTACCATGGTTAAATAACCTAATTCGGCACCATACCAGAATATCTCTGGGCATGTCTTTCAACCAAGACATCCCTAACCATATAGCCCTGCTATAGTCACAACAATCTGGGTCAATAACCTATAACCATTAAAACATCTAGGAAAAATCCCTTTAATCAATACAACATGTGACTGGGCAGAGCCTGCAGTTTATAAGGAATAGAGTTTAGGACTTGGTCAAGGTTTCTCAATATCAGCATTACATATTATAAGTGTGAATGTGACAAGTCAAAGCTCAATATATAATCTTTTTAGCATGGAACAGAAGTCCTATCATAAATTATAGATATCACACTATCAAATCAAAAATAGCAATAGTTAATTAGGTGGATTACCATTTTCTTTCATGTTCCACATTCAATAATATAAAAATTGATTAACAGTAAGACCAATAAGCCAGAAGACATAACTTTGACATTATATGTCGTGAAATCACCTAAGGTCTCATATCATGATGATCACACTTTAATCCATTATCAACTTCGATTATATTCATGGTTCACTCACCCAATGGGTATCCATAAACCATGCTAGAAGCCAATTGAAACAAAAGGACTCTAAGAAACAATCCCATTCATCATTTAATTTATTTGGGTGTATGTTACATTATAGGAATCACAATATTTCATAGACATGGTAATTATCAAACCATAGAAAAAATATTTATACCCATACCTTTAACTAAAAATCTAATAACTCTTCCAATGGAACAATCCCAAGAGGACGATGTTTTGAATGATCAAAAAGAGGTTCCTAGATCAAAACTGATCATGATCAAAACCAATAACACACATGGTAAAACTATTTTATTGAAACTGTTGGAAAATAAATGGAGATAAGGGTGAAACTGGACTAAACCTACTTACTATGGATCAATGGAATTATCGGCACATCCAGTAGGAAGGTTTGCACACCAAAATCACATGGAAGGTTCGCTAGGGTCGAGAGGATATGGTTTCAGTGGATTACATTCAAAACTCAACTTAAAATAATACATTGAAATAATACGAAAGGTAATTACATGGTGTGTAATGTAGTTACACACCATTTAAACATTTTTAATGGGATACACCAAAAAATCCATCACCTTTAATTATTTTTTTAAAACCACCCAAATATTACACGATGTGAAATCCATTTACATTATTTGTAATGTGTTTATAGAATATTTATTAGTTTCATGACCCCCTCCCTTCAAATATTCCCCTACTGTGATGGCAATGAAGAAAAAGAGATGCTAATCCCTGAGTCCCACCACCTACAGGCTCGGGGGTGGTGACCAGAAACAAAGGTTTCAACTCTCACAAAATGGGAGACATTTCACTTTTTAAGGGAATAAGATCGAGAGAAAATATGTTTCTTCAAAAAACCTCTAACATATATATATATATATAATAAATCAAAATTCATCCCACATGCATGTTTCAAATAAAATCTATACAAAACAAAAGAATCCTAATTATGTACCAAAATTATAGCTAGGCAGCGACACAACAACTATCAAGATCTGAGATAGTAAAGTCTATAATGGTCCATGAAGTCCTCTTGGAAACATGAAAATAGTTTAACATACATAGGGTGACCATATAGGTATAGTTGACAAGAAAACCAAAGTCTCTCATGCACATGTGAAAGAATCATAATAATTCCTCTCTGAGAAAACAGTATAACCAAACTACACCTAAGCTAGTATAGTAACCACCCTAACCTCAGTAAGGAATAATCACCAAATAACGCATGTCATGTAATGTGATATAATTAACATTGATAATAGGGTACCCTCACCACTTTTCCACTAATTATCTACTCTAACACCCTAATGGATTACTTCGTGGAAATCAAACCTCTTCCAAACACTCCACATAACAACCCACCCTTACACACCTAGGCCTCAAAACTACATCTTGACCACACACTTATGCCATATACCCCATCACATCCTACCTGAAAACCCCTGAGCCAAATACCACATCACATCCCACTTAAAGACACCTTTTTCACATACTATGTCACATCCCTCCCACTGACACATGTGGCACACCACTCATCTTATCTTATGGTGGGGTGCATATTGAAATAACAATGAAAATAGAAGTATATATAGATATAATATGATACACTATATCCCAACCAATGTGTTCTCAAATAAAAAACTTGCTCACAAAAATTCCATCTTTTCTACTACATCTAAATGTGAAACACTGCACATCAAACTAGAACCCATATCATATTTACAACAAATTTAATTTAAAAATAATTATTCATCATTTAAAATTCATTTATTCATTCTGTTAACAAAATAAACCCAAAATATTCCCAATATTAATTAACCAAATATTTATTCATTTATTTCTTTATTATTCTAGAACCTAAAAATCATAGCACATAGCAAGAGCCACATAAAATTCACACATTGATAAAATCTGGGAGAGTTACCCACACCAACCAAAATAATTCCTTAACTCTCAACTACATCCAGCAGCACAACCAATGAACAACTTGATTGAATCCATGTTGCACAACACTACTCATCCATTACAAAATCAATCAATATCTCAACTAGATATTCCATCACACCTTTCCAATGACCCCACACTACACTACCCTGCTCATAAACATATCACCACACAAACCAAACAATGAATAAACTCTAGATTTAATAAGGTGTCCCTTAATTAATTACACTTGTAAATTTTGGGTTTATCAAAGAAACAATATGATCTTGGAAATCCATTCATTATCATAATATACCTAATTTACCAGTTTTTATTTGAGTTGATTCCACAATATCCACAACCAAATCATCACACACTATAGATATAACCATTGAAAACAAATCCATGAACGACCACCTTTTTAATCCATCCATTCAACTCGTATAATCAAAATATCACAAATAGTAAAAAAGCTACAAAAAAGTATGAAATAAACCAATATAAACTTTCAATTCAATTGTCCAATTCGTTAACTATGATTAATCTGGAACAACCAAAATCCAAGGGTAATAAAAGAAAAACCCCTCTCATATTATTCAAAAATAAAGAGAGACAAGGGAATCCCTACCTTGAAGGGGTTTCAATATTCTTTACATGGGAAAGGATCATGTAACAGTCCTCAGATCACATATCCTGCAATATCTGCAACCATACAAGGACATCACGACATCACTGTACCAATAAAATATAAGAGAAACCCCCTTAAGAATCATGGATAAGCTCATTCCGTGGCACATAGAGGATATATAAAAGAGAACAAGTCCCAAATGGGGGAAACACTTTCAAAATAATGGGATAATGTACCTTCGATCAGCACATATAACCAACAAAATATCACTGACATCTGAAGATTGAAGAGGGGGGAATAGGGTTCTACATACTCCTTAGGGAGCCTATGGATCATTCAAAATGAGAGAGAATATTGTAGCTATAGTATTTGTGAAAACTCGAGAAGCTGGAATGTTTTAAAAAAATTACAACACAAGGGGATTATATGATATGTAATCCACTTTCACGCCATGAAATCCCTTGAGGTTCACTTCCACTAAAATCATTTCACCTCTTAGTTTATTCTATTTTTCAAACCCTAAATCCTTTCATGTCGTGAATCCTTCTTTCACACCATGTAAAAGTCTACACATTGTGATTTTTTCTAGGACAATCCACAAAACCAAACTTCATCCTGTGAAATCAAGTTACACGATGTGTATCCTTCTTACTTTTAGATTTTAATGACCAAACTTCTCCAAAATCCCTCCGAACATCTTCCATGAACTTTCACTGACCAAACACTCAATTTAATTTACTGGGAAAGCATGAACTATTAAATTATATACCTCTCAATTGATTCTTATCCCCAGGAATCCAAAACCAAGCCCAAGAAAAATAAGGTCTAAAAAACCACCTATATATAAACCACTCATTGATTTCGCTACACTTTAAATACCAGTACAAACCAAACACATCTAAATTCAATGATAAACTACCATGTGTTAAATAAAATCTAAAGTGGAAACCCACACATCAAATAAAACCTACTATGACACATGTGACCAGTCCTTATCAGGTCAACCCAAACAGTCACGAGACGCACCACACGAGTATAATAATCACACTATCTGAATACGTGAACTAGGGAATTCCATTGTCCAAATCAAGATATTATCCTCTCACAGTGAAACTAACTCACCCTCATGGGATTAATCACATAGAAATTAAAGCCTCTTAATTATGAATCAGGTCCCACTTCCATTCATCAATAACACCACACACATTTCAAACCATGGTAAAAATAACTCATTCATAAAAAATGGGTAAAATACTACTTTTCAAAACAAAACAGAAGTAATAAAAACTCAAAATATATCTAGGTAATGGGAAAAAATCTATATTTATCAATCCCAAGTACTCTATTCCTAGCCATGATTCATACAAAACACATGAACCAAAGTAATTGTTCTTCCACTCAACACCTTCTTGTGATGAACCTGGATCTCCATTGGCCACTCTACAAATGTCACATCATCCTTGACATCCTACTCTCCAAAGTCGATGACATGAGAGTAATCATGTAGATATTGATGAATATGTGATCTATGAAAGAAATCATGAATCCTATCCCATTACAATGGTAATTCCAACGGGTATGCCACTTTTCCAACTCATCCCAACACCATGAAGGTCCCAAAAAATCATAGAGAAATCTTACTCTCTCTACCAAACCTATGATTCTCGTGTCGAGGGGAGACCTTAAAGAATACATGGTCCCCAACCTAGAACTACAATGGTCTTCTTCTATGATCATCATAAGACTTCTGTAAATATTTCAACACTTTTATCCTATCTCGAACAAGGTGAACCTTCTTAGTAGTGATATGCACCATGTCCGAACCAGGAACAACAATCTCCCCAACCACAATCTAGTATAAAGGTGAACAAAACTGTCTTTTGTATAAACATTCAAAGGATCCCTAAAAATGGAAATTGATAGCTATTATTTTAAGAAAACTCTACCAAGGTCAATTGTCGCACCGAAGATCTGCCAAAGTAAAAGACACATGATCTCAACGTATCCTCTAACATTTGGATAGTATGTTCTATCTTCCCATAAATATGAGGGTAGAAATTGGTTTTTAGTTGTAACATGGTTCCAAAATAGTATATCAATCTCCCTTGACTCGCAAGGTAAACCATGCATCTTGATCAAATATAATTGATCTCAAAATTCCTTGAAACTGTACCACCACATCCACACACCTCTTTTCCAAGGAATCCACTACACTTGAATCCTTAATCTCTAATATGTGACTCAATTTCTTTAGTTGATCCACGACTACCTAGATAACATCTTATCCTCCGTAGACCCTGGGTAACCCTATGACTAAATCCATTGAAACTCCATACCAATTCCACTCAGAGACATCCAAGGGATAAAAAAACCACCAGGAACACGGTTCTTGGCCTTTCCCTAATTACAAACCAAGAACCATGACACAAACTATGATACTTCTTGTTTCATCTTGGGCCACAAAAACTGAATCCTCAAGCCATAGTACAACTTATAAATTCTTGGGTATACCACTAAATTTGATTTATTAAACTCAAAAAGAAATCAATCTCCCATTTCTTCTGAAAAAAATTACTTTCCATGGAATAATGTTTGGTTTTGAATATCCTCTAACCTCCCCCCCCCCCCAATAGCATCACCATGGACAACACAGTCATGCAATAGATCTACCTATGAGTCTCCCCACTAAGAATCTTCTCTTTTATACATTATAGAATATTGAACTACCATCTGGAACAAATAGCATCTACCACTATCCATTCCTGCATCACGGTTCAAGGCTACCAACTCCTCAATCACATTCCAAGTGACATTATATTCTCAAAAAACCTCCTCCTATGAATTTTTAATCAAAGCATTAGCAACAATATTCCCCTTTTGTAAGGTGTAGGAGGTCTCAATATCAATGTCCAAAACAAACTCCCACCACCTTTCGCAAACACGACCGCAAAAAACTCCAGATAATGTGTAGAATAGTTATGCTCATGGGGGTGTGACTAGATAAAACCATAAGATACCACTACTTGTTACTACATCAAGATTCATCCCAAACCCAGACCGAAATCTTCACAAAATCGCTCAAAAATCACCCCTTCTTCTGGAAACTGGAGAACTGGAGCACTAACCAACTTCCACTTTAGATATCTGAATATTGTCTGGCACTGCTCACCACACAAAAAATCTTGGTCCTTTTTAGTCAGATATATTGTAATAGTTTAAACATGAGAGAAATTGGGTACAAACATCCCATAAAACCACACAAGACTAAGAAAACTATGAACATTTACCACATTATTGGGTGCTTCCCAAGAGACAACCACTCCAACCTTTGATGGTTCAACTGCCACACCCTACTAGGAGAAAACATGCCCAATGAAACAAAACTCTCACACACAGAACATACACTTGAAAAAAAAATTTGTATAACTGGTGGTGTCGAAGAACCTGCAAGAAAGTTCAAATATTATCAGTATGCTCCTCCTATGAATTCATGTATATTGTGATAAATTTGTTGAATACAATGAATAACTAGTCTTGAAACTCACAACATATGGAGTTCAAGATCTCAATAAACACAACTACTGAGTTTGTTACTCAAAAAGGTATTATTATGAACTCTATGTTCCTATACCTATATCTAAAAGTATTCTATCAGATATCTCCCTCCTCCACCCTCCACAGGTGATATCGTGACTGAAGATCGATCTTATAAAACCAATTTCCCCCTAAAAATAAGAAAAAAATATATTTTATCCTTGGAAGATGGTAACAATTATTGACATTCACCTGATTCTATCTTTGGTAGTCTATAAAAAACCACAGACTACTATCATTATTATTTGAGAAAAACACTAGAGCACCCCACAATGACACACTAGGACATATAAATCTCTTATTCATTAGAGAAACTATCTAAATCCTAAAATCCCATAACTCATAAGGTTTCGTTCGATAAAGATCCATCGAAATTGGTGATGCATGGGGATATAAGTCTATCCCAAACTCTACATCATGTCGAGTGGGTAGAGTCACAACTTCCTCAGATACACATCTAAGAACTCCCCAACAATCCTGGAGACATCCACCATCTTAGTTTCCAATGATTCAACTGACAACTTATCCAACAAGAAAAGAAGAGGCTCCACAAACCAACTGCCCACCTAAAAACCTCTCTCACCAATGAAATCCACTAGCTGACCATCCACATATGAAAGAATAACTCTTATTTGGAAGAAATCTATTATAGTATGCATAGAATATAACCAATTGATTCCAATAATGACATCGTCTAGTTTCATCGATAGAAATAATGGATTCCCATGGGTCTTTTTTCTTCCCATCATTAGTCTACATCCCCAGAACACATAAAACAAGCTGGTCTTAACTCAGACTAGCATATTCAACATGAGCGGCATGAGAATCATCCCTATTTTTGGTCCTAGAGAATGGGATAAACTGGGTACAAAAAATGAGTCTGAATATACCAAATCAAAAAAAAACAAATAATGGTACTAAACAAGTTGATCATACCTCAAAAAATATTTGGCCTTATTGGAACATCTACCTCCACTATGTGCAACTGGCCACACACAACTCCTCTTCCCTTTTTCTAATGACCATCTCCATGACCAGGACTAGGTTGAAGTCCCTGAGAAACACCCAAGGGATGGCCCTTACTTACTCTATCTCACCTTATTGGATCATGAGCCTTGTGTCCCGACTACTGAAATGTCCTAGCTAGAAACTATTTTTGAAGTTGGCATTGAACCTATCATCCACTACAAAATTGTGGTCAAGAATCCATTGGTAACTGATTATAAAGATATTCATGGACCCCATAGAAGAAACACATGGGCCCAATTTATAGGGACCCAGCCTTAAACATTACATAATCTTGAGTTATGTCAATAATTTAAATTGAGGATATTTTCAGTTTTATAGTTCAATAGAATTAGGCCATATCTATTATATTAGACTTCAAAAATTACAATGTAGACACTTCTACTCAGTATCCATTTTTTAATAAAATAACAAAACTCTAAAAAAACATGTCTAGTAACATGTTTTACATAACATGACATTTCCTTGATCCCATCCTTGACCCTATTCTTCTTTAAGTCCAGTGAAAAACATTTCAAAACATGGGGTGGGCATAAAAATCCCAGTAAGTGTTATAAAAAAGGAAAGGAAACATTAACCCATCAATAAATATAAATCAATGAAACCATACTTTTCAATCATAACATACCTTATGAAATCATAATATTTATGAATAACAACCAGAAATCATAAATCATAAAGATAAATTGTGGCATAAAAATATACTTCTGTTGTAGAAATCATAGCTACATAGGGAGTTATGTTGTAATACCCATCACAGTATATTCCCTAAATCTCTTATAAGAAACATTAACGTTTACCTCTGTCTTGATATCCAATGCATTGGAAATCAATCACGGGCACACCTACACAAGGTTTATCATGGAACCCCCTGTATATGTAAAAAATTCCCAATAACCATAACATATTCATAATGCATAAAAAAAGAATATATAAAAGATATAATTTCCACATTTCAATCACAATATTTCATTCCAAGATATTTACATAATCAATGCTTTTCCAAAACCATTTTAAAAACCATTTAAATCATTTAATAAAGAGATTTTTGAATCAAAGATTCCCATACCAATTTGAAACTTTTAAAGGAATTAACATTTTAATACAATAATGTCCATATAAATAAATCCTTAAAACCATTTTTAAAACATGAACATTAATGAGGAATAATTATAACAATAAATCATTAAAACATTTAAAATGATATTTTAGTTAAAGTGTTTCTAACAAAAAGAGAGACACTTGAATAAAAATAATAGAGGAATAACATTAATCAAAGAATATATTATCCTAAGAATAAATAGATTCTTGATATAATATCTTAAAGGGAAGTCTATACACCATATAAAAGTGAATTGGTGTATAAAAACATTATATTTCAATGGGATTTAAATTGAGACAAAGTCCCTTGTAAAGATCATATTGTTAGATTAAGGAAAAATAAATGTCATTATTATGTGTGTAAAATGAGAATACACATAATAATAGTGGATATTAAGTGTAAACTGACCATAGGAAATTCAAACATATTCATAGCATGACATAATCAAGATGTATATGTTTAACCCAAATAGGTAAACAATTCCCCTTAAAAAAATTTGACAGTCTAACAAAATCACTTTAAAATTCAAAAAATGAGTTGATGAGAGGAAAAATTGTATATAATTACTTGGACATAAAATTAACAAAAATAAGGATATAGTAGAACAGATCCCAACATAAGAAGGTGTAAATTAAAAGACATAAAAATTAATTCTTTGACTTAAAGAGTATGGTGAAAGGTTCCCTTACTGATTTGGTAACTTATGAAACATACCTCCCATGAAGGAAGGATCATACAATGAAGATGAAAATACCCATACATTAAATTATATTACACATAGAATACAATCATGGGATGTACATACACCACATAGAAAGAAATAGTGGAAAAAATAGCATGAATCTCATGGGAATTAAAAGATAGATGAAAACCCCTTACCACGTTGTAATCAATTGATTCATATGACAAAATGTTAATAACCACCAACTGAATCACATAATATCATAAATATAAATATAATCATGATAATATATATCAAATTTAAGTACACAATACACCAAATTCAATAAATAAGTGGTGAACAATGGAGATATCACAGAATTAAAAGTGAGGATAAGAGACGCCTTACTTCATGTCCGACTTGACCCATTCATTCTTTAATCTCTTGAATAATAAAATCAAGTAAATTTATACTTGCATAAGAACCTTTTTCAAGTTTATATTTCCTTTTATATCACTTATTACCATGTTATAGACATTATTCAATCATTTAAGTTAATAATGGTCATTTTTCGATATTTAGTACTTGAGTAAAAAATGAACTTGTTATATTTACAAGTTGTCCATGTGGTAAAATGGTCATTATCTCCAGAATAATATTCATGATTTAGATATAATATATATCATATATTTCCAGTATGTATATATATATATATATATATATATATATAATAGTACCTATCATTTGGAGATAAGAAATGTAATGCACCGTTCATGGAGACAGTATGTCGTATGTACGCATGAATGCTACTTTCATTTCTATTTCATATTTAATGGAATTAAAAATTATTAATAAATAGATATATTATAATTCCAGTATAATATCATATATAATTTCAGTAACTCCTTCCATTATAAGTTTGACATATGGTATGAACGAGTCAAATCACTTTGAGGGGTGGTAGTCCGCACTTCCGCAAAAAAAATTATCGTATTTACATACAATAGAATTCATAAAGGTATTCTAAAAATGAAAAATAAAGAATAATATAAAAATATAAATTTAATATATATCACATATTAATATAGTTCTTTCTTAATTTCCACCATAATTGGTGGTTGGAGAAGATTGAACAATCATCGTTTCGTGAGGTAGTAGTTCGTCGTCCACTGAAACAATATGTTCTTTACCCATTAGATGGTGGTGTGTGTAAGTGTAGTTCAAATACATCTCATAAAAAAACTTATTATATTGAGTATACTAGTGTTGTTATAAAATAAAGGAATAAAAAGAGTTGATGGGGTTGGAGAAATAAAATAAAACAAAATAACTTAAGAGAAGATGTTACCTTTAAATCGGGTATCTCCCTTTGGTTTGAACAAAAAGGTTTAATTGAATTGACTTCTGCCAAAGGGAAGGATTATAGGAGGTGGAGTGGGATGTAGGGAGATTAATTGGTATGATTTTGGATGAACCAAGTGTCTTTATAAGTGTGAGTAATGGGTTAGAAGTGAGGGATTTTTATATGGGGGAGGAGGGGTTCTTTAAGGATGTTTAAAAAATATTTTTTTTAATATATTGATTTTTAGTTTATAAACGTCCAAAATTTATTGATGTCAAATATAATATGCCAAATATTCTAAATAAAATCATCCAATAATAATTTGACAGTTTTTTGATATATGTTTAATTTTTATAATCTTATTTATTTAAATCATTCATTAATGTGTTAAATGCGGCATCATTATTGTGTCATAAATAATTTTATTTATATGATTTCTAAAAATTATAAAAAAATATCAAGATGTAGGAAATATGTTTATATTTAAAATGAATATTTATATTCGAATATATAACTTATATAACCTCATGTTATAACGTATTTACTAAAATATATATGGTTGTGTCATTTTTTTCTTTACTTTAAATTAATTAATATGAAGTGTCATTATCACTCCCATGTGGCTCCATGGGGTCCCTAAATCGACCCAAGGATGCCCATGGTCGGAAATGTATAATCAAATAGGATTAAGACACACGTAAAGGTAATTTAATATTATTATAATAATATTCTTTTACCCTTACTTACCAGATATACTCTTTAACCATAGTAAATATTTATAATGTCTAAAAATAAAAGATACCTACAAACATAATTTGGACCTCCTGATTCCAAATATGGAATCCATTTTTTCAAATTCAAAACATAGAAGTATCAAAAATTAATTTAATATTAATTCCTACTATCAAAAAAAAGGGGTTTTAAGAAAAAATTACTATCAAAAGATTGACACTTTTTAGTGTCTAATTTCAAAGTGAAATTATTTCCAATGACCAAAATTAGATTAAATGGTAAAAATATAATATAATTAAACTTTAAAACCAATTATAAAGATAATATATCCTTATAAATATATTACATTAAAAGAATGTTTTTAATTAAAATACATTATTTTTCATTATTCATTAAAAAATTATTTTTTTTCAGATTAATACCAAGAATATACCAAAATTAAATTTTTGTGTCCCGATTCAATAGAAAATTTTTCTTTTTTCAAGTAGTGCATATAAAAGTGACCAAAACTATATTTAATGAGGGTTCACCATAAAAAGGCAGTAAATCGACCTTTTAATGAATGTTAGGGAATTTATGCTCAAAATCAGACTCTTTCTTATTTTAAGGCTCTAAAATTTATTGTGTAAATGTAAAAACATTTAAAAACATGAATATTTATATTTTAGTTAGTTATCATTTCCATTCCCACCAATACAATGTCTATGAGTTTATTACCATTTAAAATAATATTATATTATTATTTTTCAGTATGACTCAGCATTGTGTGAGACATAAGATTTCAAAGAATCATGTTGTCGTGTATCAGGTACCCCATCAAACATATCATCCCCTTTATTGTAAAAGTAATATTTAATTACCAAATTTTACGAAATATGAAAATATTATATTGTTAATTTACCTCGGATGTTATATCTTTCCCCCCTTTTGGGAATTGTGTCCCCGCAATTTCAAAATTAGGCTTGAAAACTTCATTGAAAGTACCACATCTGAAATAGTGTCAATAAAAATATCATAGTAAAATACAGAAAGCGAAATACCAAGGTCACTCTAGATATCCTAAAATAGGATTCCATATAAGAAAACATGGATATGTAAGAGAAAAAAACAATCATGGTTTGATTGAGAGTGGTAGAAAACATGATTTGGAAAACAGTTAACCACTAGAAAATCACAAACTTTTGATTGGTTAAATAGTATTTGATTCCTCAGGAAGAAAATTTTATAGAAAAAGTTTTTGTTTTATGTTAATTTTCATAATGTTGAGGACTTTATTTATGATCTTGAATAATAACATAAGAAAACATACCTAATTTTCATTTAAATTTTCTGCCTTTACTAGATTTCTACCACAAACTCTTATTTTCTCCAAACTATGGGTATTCTAGATGACTTGTTCACATTAAAAGTGTCATAATCTACTTCTATAGAATCACATAATCAACAAAATATGATCTATATTTTTACCATGTCTTTAGTCATTAACAAAAACCAAAATGGTTTGTACATGATCAGATAATCCCCAAAAAGGAAAATCTTTTACAAAAAGAAAAACTTCTCTTAATCTCCAAAATTTTTAAAACAATACCCAAAGTTCAAAAAATACTATTTAATAAACAACTATCCATAAAATTCATCATTATAATCCAAACTTAGATTGAAACCCAAATCTCAGAAGGATTTAATCACAATGTCTTCCAAGATAAATTTTAACATTTATCTTCAAATAAAATTAGTTACTACTAATGTATCATTCTGAAAAGTAATTAATCTAGTCACATATTCATCATGATAGGTTAATCATTTCCATAAATAAACCAAATCTTCATATGTCTACAATAAAAATATAGATTCATCCAAAATAAAATTTCAACCATTACTCCACAAATGAAATACCATAGTATTCGATTTCCCTTAAACATATAATGTTTCCAAAAGAGAAAACATCTTATAAAATAACCATTATCACTTAATCACCAAATCATTTTACTATATTAAGGATATCCATTTGATAAAAAATAAGTTCCCAATATAAACTAATTCTTGATCCATAAAATCACTTGACTTGAATGAATAATTCATACTTACCTGGGACTTCACGTAAGATAGTGGTAAGAGATGTACCCTTGTAACCTTTCAGTTGTGGGATTGATTCATGTGGCCTTTCCATATGTAATGGGTTGTCAAAAATCCTACAGTTTTTCCATTTTATAAAACTCAAAAATAACCCTAACACATTTTAACCATAAAGTATTTCTTATACTTTTCATTTTTATCCCAATATATTAAGACCCAAAAGTCTTATATATTGTCATATTTTTCACCTCAATATGATAAAATAAATATATTACCAAATTAAAGTACATCATACCTTGATCATGATGTCCATATGGATTCATCATCATATTGTTCACATAGGTAGAAGGTTCATGCATTGAAAAAAATTACTTAGATATCCTTCAAAATCATTTACTTCCTTCTTTCAAATACACCTTGTAAAACTTGGGTCATGTGGGTGTTCGCTGAAAAAAAAAGTTTGAGATAACAATCATGTATGACATATAATTTCAAAACAACCGATAAAACATGATTTTTATAAAACTGTCAGAACGAATTTGAGTTGAAACTTTAAATCAATGGTCCTTTTAAAATACCATATGTATTTATTGAGATGCTAAATTGTAAAATAATATATAAATAGGTTTAATAAGGGTCTCATTCTTCAGCCCATTATTCAAAATCATAATATACTTCAAAATCATGTGATAAGGTAAAATATTTGAAAATGCCTTGATAATATTTACCTTTCTTGAAAATATGAGAATATTGAGAGAATAGGATTTGATTAAATACAACCCATCATCCATGATGATATTGAGGTAATGTGGAGGTGTTTAATATCACAAATAACTTCTTGAAAGTGAGTTGTATGTTAGAAAATGTCTCACCATCATTTGAACATGACATTGCAATAATTATTTCAAGCTTTTCATCATTAAGAGATAGGAATGTTGTTTGAGATCCTCCTCCTTCCATTTGTAACAAAATTTCCTTGATCTAAAAAATATATAAAACAATTATTTAAGAGAAATAATAGACATAGGGACGAACCATGTGTTTAACGAAAACTTTTAATCCCTAAAGTTGTCTAAAACAACCTCTGATAACAAATATTGTTACCTAGCCTTAAACATTACATAATTTTAAGTTAATTCAAGAATGTACAATGAGGTTCTTTTTAGGTTTATAGTTTTAGAGAATTTAGCAATATGAATTACATTACATTTCAAAAATTACAAAGTAGACACTTCTACTCAGTATCCATTTTTTCATAAAATAAAAAACTCTAAAAAACATGTCTAGTTCCATGTTTTAGATAGAATGGATTTTCCTTGACCTCATCCTTGACCCAATTCATCGTTATGTCCTGTAAAAAACATTTCAAAACATAGGTTGAACATTAAAATTCTAGTAATTATTATAAAATAAGGAAAGGAAACATTAAGCCATCAATAAATACAAATCAATGAAACCATACTTTTCAATCATAACATGCCTTATGAAATCATAATATATATTTATAACACACAAAAATAATAAATAATAAAGGTAACATGTGGCATACAAAACATACTTACATTGTTGTTGTCATAGATACATAGGGAGTTACGTTGGAATACCCATCATAGTATATTACCTAAATCTCTTAAGAGAAACATTAACGTTTACTACTATCAAGTTACCCAATGCATTGGAGAGATATCTAGGGCTCACCCTCCCTAGGTTTTTCACGGAACCACTTGTATATGTAAACAATGCCTAATAACCATAACATATTCATAATGTATAAAACAAGCATAAAGGAAAGACAACATTTCTACATTTCAATAATAATATATCATTTCAAGATATTGACATAATCAATGCTTTACCAAAACCATTTTCAAAACCATTTAAAACATTTAATAAATAGATTTTGGAATCAAAGTGTCCCATAACAATTTGTAGAATTAAAAGTAATTAACATTTTAAAACATTATTTTCCATATAATTAAATCCTTAAAACCATTTTTAAAACATAGACATTAATGAGACAGATTTAGAAGAATAAATTGTTAAAACATTTAAAACAATATTTTAGTAAGAGTTCCAAACCAAAAGAGAGATGCTTGAATACAAATAATTGAGGAATAACATTAATAAAAGATTATAATATCATAAGAATAAATAGATTCATGATATAATATGTCAAAGGGTAGTATGTACACCATATAATATTGAATTCGTGTATAATAACAAAAAGTTTCAATGGAATGCAAATTCAGACAAAGTCCCTTGAAAAGATCATATTCATAGATTATAGACAAATAAATGACATAATAATATGTGAAAAATAATAATACTCCCAATATAAGTGGATATTAATTATAAAACAATAATATGTAATTCACACATATTCATAACATGACACAATCCGGAAATAAAATTTTAACCTAAAGAATTGAAATTGGTTAAAGAAGTTCCCTTACATTAATTCAACAGCCTAACGACATCACTTTAGAATTATAAAGACGAGTTGATGAGAGAAAAAAGGGTGTCTCATCACATAGACATAAAATTTACAGCAATAAGTATATAGAATAACATATCCCAACATTAGAATTTGTAAATTAAAATAAAAAACAAAAATAATCTTTGACTAAAAGAGTATGGTGAAAGGTTCCCTTACCGATTTCGTAACTTACGAAACATACACACCATGAAGGAAGGATCGTTAAAAGAAGATGTAAATACCCATATATTTAAGTATATTACACAAAAAATATAATAATGGTAAGTACATACACCACACAAAAGGAAATACTGGGAAATATAACATGAATCTCACGAAAATTAAAAGTGAGATGAAAACCCATTTCCACATTCAAATCAATCGAGTCATATGACCAAAAGTTAATAACCACCAATTGAATCACATAATATCATGAATATAAACATAATAATGATAATATATATCAAATAGAAGTACCCAATACTCCACATGCTATAAATAAGTGGCGAAGAATGGAAATCTCGTGGAATTAATAGTGAGATAAGAAATCTATTACCTCTTGTCCGACTTGACTCGTTTGTTATTTAATCTCATGAATAAATAACTAATGTTAATTTATAAATTACTGAGATCCTTTTTCAAGTTTATTTTTCCTTTTATATCACTTATTTCCATGTTATAATCATTATGAAATCATTTAAATTTATAATGGTTGTTTTGTCGATATTTGGCACTTAATTCAAAAATGAACATGGTATATTTACAAGTTACCCATTTGGTCTAAACATCATTATCTCCATAATAATATTCATGATTTAGATTTCATATATATCATATATATTCAGTATATATATATATATCTCTATATTTATTACAGTACATAACATTTGGAGATAAGAAATGAAATCCACCGTTCATGGAGATGGTAAGTCGTACGTAAGCATGAACACTACGTTCAATTCAATTTAACATTTAATGGAATGAAAAATTACTGATAAATAGGTATATTATAATTCCAGTATAATATCATATATAATTTTAGTAACTCCATCCTTACACGTTCAATGTATGGTATGAATGAGTCATATCACTTTGAGGGGGACACAGTCCGCACTACCTCAAATGAAATTATCATATTTACCCACTATGAAAACCATTAAGTTATTCTATAAATGAAAAATAAAGAAGTATATAAATATTATAAACATAACATTCAGCACATATAAATACATTTTCATCTTAATTTCTACCATAAGAGGGGGTAGGAGAAGATTGAACAATCATCATTTCGTGAAGTAGTAGTTCAATGTCCACAGAAACAATATTTTCATTACCTATTAGATGGAGGTGTGTGTATGTTTATTTCTAATACATATCATAAAAACAACCTATTGTATTTAGGATACTGTTTTATTTAAAAAATAAAGGAATAAAAAGATTTTAGGGGGTTGGAGATGTAAAATAAAACAAAATAGTTTAAGAGAAGTTATTACTTTTAAATCGCGTATCTACCTTTGGTTTGAACCAAAATGATTAATTTAATTATTTTATACCTAGGATAAGGCTTCTAAAAGGAGGATAGGTATGTAGGGTGATTGATTGGGTAGAGTTAGGATGATCCAAGGGGCTTGAGAAGTGTGATTAATGGGTGAGAAGTGAGGGCTTTTTATAAGGGGGAGGAGGGGGTCTTTAGGAATGTTTAAAAATATTATTTTATTATATAATGATTTTTGGTTTATAAAGGTCCAAAACTTATTAAATTCAAATATAAGATGCCTAATTTTCGAAATAAAACCATCCAATAATAATTGGGAAGGTTTTGGATATTATTTTAATCATTATTATCTTATCTATTTAAATCATTCTTTAATGAGATAAACACTGTATCATTATTGTGTCATAAATAATTTTATTTATATGATGTCTAAAAATAATAAAAAAAAATATAATTATGTAGGAAATATATTTATATTTCAAATGAATATTTATAGTCTAAGATATAACTTATATAACCCCATGTAATAATTCATTAACTAAAAGATATATGCCTGTGTCATTTTTTCTTTGCATTATATTAATTAATATAAAGTGTCATTATCACTCCCATGTGGCTATATGGGGTCCCAAAATAGACCCAAGGACTCCCATGGTCAGAAATGTATCAACCAATAGGATTAGCACACATGTTAGGGTAATTTAATATTATTATAATAATATTTTGTTACCCTGATTTACCATATTTACCCGTTAACCATGGTAAATAAAATATTTACTGAAGTAAATATTCATAATGTCTAAAAATAAAAGTAAACTATTTAAACTTATAAGTAAATTATATTAAAAGGTAGTTTGGAATTAAAATATAGTATTTTCACTATTCATTAAAAATGAATTTTATCAAAAAAATTCCAAAAAATTTACATAAAGTAAATTTTGAGGTCCCAATTATAAAAAAGAATTTTATTTTTCCAAATAGAACATATAAAAGTTGCCAAAACTAGATTAAAATACGGTTTTCCATCAAAAGGAGAGAAGTCGACCTTTTAATAAATATTAGAGTATTTATGCTTAAAATCAGATTCTTTCTTATTTTAAGCCTCTAAAATTTATTGGGTAAATGTAAAAACATTTAACAAACATATATATTCTTTTTGTAGTTTGTTCTGTCCATTCCATCTAATACAAAAACTAGGAGTTAACTACCATTTAAAATAATATTATATTAATATTTTTTAGTATGAATCTGCAATGTGTGCAACATATGATTTCAATGAAATCCATTGTAGTGTATCAAGTATGCCATAAAACATAGCATCCCCTTTAAAGAAAAATTAATATTTAATTCACAAATTTTAATAAATATGAATTATATTAATTATTTACCTGGGATGTTACACCAAACCCATAGAAAGGTCATGAGAGCCAATGGCACCAGAATTCCATAAGGAAAACTACTGAGGTCTCCTCTCTACTAGTCAAAACCTTGAAGCTCCCAGCATCAGAGATCTTCCACTGACGGCCTTTCATCTCAAAGAACTCTATTGGCTCCCCTCCCTTTGTAGACCTCCACACAAGTGCATCCTTTAAATCACTTCTTCCTTCTTTTGGACCTCCAGATACATTGGAAACATAAAATGAGTACCAACATACGTGATAAGAGGTTTGAGGGCCTCTTAAAGCCATGTAGCATGAGACTCCTCATCCAAATATAGAGCTAGGGAAATTCAAATATTATCTTTGAACATGAACTGAGGTTCCATCACACACATAATCCACTTCTAAAGAGAGATCTGGTCTTGTCTCTTCTCATCCTTCATATTCAAAAAATGAACTCTTCCTGGAACTCCTTTTGAAAGTCAACCCACAACACATCTGGCTCCTTCTCTCCCCCAGATAAAGCATCCCCCACTTACTCACATCTCCCCACACATGACTAACCATCAAAAGAACTCATTACTCTATCAAATCCTGGATCAAACCGATGTTGATCTCAATCTCCTTAAGTCATATCTCCATATCTATGTACAAAACATTTCCCATGTACTTTCCTAAGTCCAGCCAATAGAAAGCATGTAATGTTCTCTACCACTGGTCATCCAAATCTACTAGATCAACCTTCCGCCGATCAACCAGATCAGACTACTAAGCCTCACATACCTGAGCCACCTATAGATTAAGACTGGGTTCCATAACTAAAAGGTACAAAATAAATTCATAAAATCGAGTAGTATAGAATTTTATTCAAGAGTTGTTTTAACTCATTTAACTCATTTCTTCAACCATTTAAAATTTCCCAGAACCCCGAAATAAAATAAGAACACAAGTCATTATGAAGCATGTACCTTTTATAGGTTCTCTACCTTGAAATTGATGTATCTTCACTTAATAAATTGGTAGGGTTAGATACCTTGAATCAGATCAACGGGGCATAAAATCCTATGTCATATCTGGTCTTCTCAGTCCCTTTTCATGCACCATGATCACCCAACACCATTTCCATACAAAACCATTCAATCATTATTGTTCTTAACTACAAACTCCATCTTATCTCTCTACTATCACCTCTGATACCATTCCGTCATGACCCCCTACCTCCAACTATTCCACTCTTGGGTTGGAAATGAAGAATGGGAGATAATGACCCCCAAGAACAACCTCCAGTAGGCCTTGGGGTGATGACTAGTACCAAGGGTATACACGACTCCCAAAATTTAAGGCATTTCCCTTTTTAGAGAAACTAGATTGAGATATAAGATGTTTAATCCAAATAAAACTCCAAGATATATAAATATATATATAATAATGACAAATCCATACCACATGCATGTTTAAAATGGAGCTATTACAAAAAAATTATCCTAAGAACCAAAAGTATAGCTGGGAAGAGACAAAACAACTATCACAATCTGATCTGGTAAAGTCTAGAGCGGTCTGCAAAGTCCTCCAAGAAACCTTAAAATAGTTTTATATATGTAGGGTGAGCATATAGGAATACTCATTAGGAAAAACAATGTCTCTCATGTACATGCGAAAGAATCATACTAATTCCCCTAATAGAAAACAACATTACCAAACAACACCTCAGCAGTTATACCAACCACTCCAACCTCACCAATGAATTCTCACCAAATAACACATGTCAAGTAATGTAATATATTTCAAATCAATAATATGGTAACCCACACCACTTTTCCACTGATTAGATACCCTCACACCCTAATGAGAAATGTATTGGTGCTCTAACCTCTTCCGAACACACCATATCAAAACCCACCCACACACACCTAGGCCTCACAATTGCATCTGGCCCACAGACACCTAGTTCATGTACCAAATCACATTCCGCCTGTAGAAACTAGTTACATATACCACATCACATAACATCAGTAGACTCCTATCCCATATACCACATCATATATCACCTATAGAAACATGGTCTACTCAACTAATTTCATCCCGAAGAAACCTGAGAAAACACAACACATCTCATCCCAAAGTGACCTAGGGAAAAAAACTCACCAGCAGACATCTAAGACCCATAGACCACAACCTATCTGAAGAATGTTGGTCTAATGACACCTTGATGATGTATCAAGAAAGAGTGGGTGACTAGAAATCCATCCTCCCACCAAGATTTTTGGGAAAGACACCCTCCATCATTACGATTGGGGTTTTTGGAAAATAGTGAAAAACTATGGTGGGGTGTATATAGAAATCATTAGGAAAATACAATGATATATAGATATAATACCAAACACTCCTTTAAAACTTATGGGTTCTCAAAAAAACCAGTTTACACAATTGCTATCTTCGCTACTACCTCTAAATGTGCAACACCGCACATCAAACCACAACCCAGATCATATTTCCAACCGATTTAATTAAACCATTTACACGAATTATTCATATTTCATTTATTGATTATGTTAATCAAAAAACCCAATAAAGTACCAAAATTCATTAATTAGTTATGTATTCATCTATTCCACTACTATATAGGAAACAAAAAATCTAAGCACATAGCAATCCACACAATAAAATTCTCACATGGAGAAGCATCAGGAGAATTACCCCTACCAACCAAAATAAGTCTCCATATCTCAACCACATCCAACAACACAACCAAAGAAAAACCTAATTGTAGCCATTATAAACAACACTACTCATCCATTACACTATCAATAAATCTCTCAAACTGAGATCCCATCATAACTTCTAAACCACCCCATAACACACAACTACACTCACAACTATATCACCACACAACCAAAAAAATAATTAACAATGGATTTAAATTTGAATCCCTTATTTAATTCCACTTATAAATTCAAGAGTTATCAAAGAAACAATATGGTCCTGGAAAATATATTCATTATTCGAATATCTGTGATTTAATAGTTTCCATTTAGGGTGATACCGCAACATCCACAAACAAAGCAGAACACACAATAGATATAACCAGTGAAAATAAATCCACTAACGAACTCCATTTTTAGGGGGACATTCATCCAGAATAATCAAACTATCACAAAAAATAACAAAATATACAAAAATAATGCAATAAACCCCTATACCCTTTCAATTTAATTGTCTATTTCTTTATATTTGATTAGTCCAACACAAACATAATCCATCTGTGAAAAAATAAAATATTCTCCCACATGATGCAAAAATAAAGAGAGACAAGGGATTCCTTACCTTGAAGGGGTGTCAACTTTCTTCGCATGAGAACATATCACATAATGGTCCTCCAATCACCTATCCTACAAGATCTTCATCTACATTAGGATGTTGTTGCATCACCTCACCAAAAATATATGAGATATTCCCCATTAAGAATCATGGATAAGAACATGCCATTGCATGATGAGGAGTTACAGAAAATAACGAGACCCATACAAGGGAAATTTCTTGAAATCAAATGTAGAACATACCTTAGATCACCAACGAATTCTCACAGATCAATTGATCGAAGAGGGAGTATGAGGGTTTGAAGAACTCCTAGAGGTTCCTAGGGTTCTTCTCGAATAATATAGATTCTCGTAGTTTTCAGATTTTTCAAAACATGAGAGGCCAAAATGTTTTAAATCATTACAGCATTCTCAGATTACGCAAAATTTAATCCCCTTTAAAATCGTTAAATCCCATGAGGTCTACTTCCATCAAAAAACTCATCACCTCTCAGATTATTTTATTTTTCAATCCCGAAAACAATTCACACCATTAATCCCTCTCTCATACAGTTTAAAATTATGCATGTCTTGAATCATTCCAAGACAAGTGGTGAAACCAACATTCACACCGAGAAATCATGTTACTATAAATGTAACCTCTATGCTTCGAACTTCTAATTATTGAACTTCTCCAAACTCCCTCTGAGATTATTCCAAACACTTCCAATGACCAAACTCACAACGTAATAAACTGAGAAGGCTGTGACCATTCCACATGTAAAACATTCCCTTTAAACAATCCAAACTAGTTTTAAATCTTCACAACATACAGATAACCTATGAAAAACATAACCCATATTTTTCTAGACTCCATTAATTTAGATAAACATACATTTTTGTATATTAAGTCATTTTCACCAAAAATAATCCCAACAAGGATCCCCTCTAGTTTCTTTATGTCTCCTCACACCCTAACACTACATTTATTTAAATAATGTGTATCCATGATGTAACACAAACACCAAGGTTTAAATATGTGGAAATTTTTACCTTAATGAAAAGATAAATAAAAACTCAGAGAGAGATATACATAAAGAAAGATAGGATCTTGCATATTATTCCTTATGTCATAGATTTTCACTTTCTCCCAGAATAATAGTTCAATATAAAATATAGATATTTGGTTTGGGATAGTTATAACCTAAGTATTTTTTCTCTTATGATTTATAGAGGAGGTAATCTATATTTTTTGGGTGATTACTATTGAAGTTGACATGTATTTTCTTGGTTTCCTTTTCTTCCAAGTATGTGTTTCTATATGATTATTTCATTTGGGAATTAACAGTGTTCCTTTTATTTATAAATTCATATTAATTGTTATCATGAATATATGTGACATCATTTTGATCATTTAAAACTATTTCATTGGGGTTTGATCTGGGAAAAAGTATTTTCTATTATAAATTATATGTTTTCATGATTGAAATGAAATATTTTATAGTGAAAGGCTTTTATGAAATGACTATGAGTTTTATTAAAATTGTTTTAATAGTGTGTATTGTATTTTAATTAAAAAAAATTCAACAAGTTGAAACTATATTTTAAATATAGTTTTTTAATAAGATTTTTTGACATAAAAATTATTTATAAAAGTGTTTTTCTATTTTTTTCAAATGATGATTTGAAATGGATGTGGTATTTTCCCCTTGTGTAAACTCCATGATGGATTTATTAAATGGTTTGAATCAAATTGATGGGCTTTCACCTTGTTTTGGTTTTCAAATAATAAGAACCATGTTTTAAGGAATTATTTATAATGTTTTAAATAGTGTGAGTGATTTCAATGAATCCTTAAAAGTGTATAATGTGTTATTAAACTAAATGTAAAAGGGTTTGGAATTTTGAACCATGGTACAATGTAAAAGGCCTGGTTAGAACATTGGTATTAAAATGCTTAATGTGAAAGGCACCCCTTGGTTTCCCTATTTGATTTAGTTACCCCTTATGAGGGTTGTTATCATTATGTGATTCCGGTTACTCCCCTTGTGTGGAAATTTTATTTTTTATTTCATGGGTGCATGAGATGTTTGGGGATACTCATTTTTAGGCTACTTATGGGGGATGTTTATGCATTACTTATTCCTTATATATTAATATTTGATTTCATGTACTTTTACCTCATTTCCCATTTACTAATGGGAAATTAAGTACAAATTAGAATATCTATGTCTATTATTCTTGTTTCTTCGCACAATGTTAATGTCCCTCCAGTTTTATAAAGAAAAGGGATATGGGGGTCACCACAATGAGAATTTTGTTGGACTGTTGGATGACTTGTGGAGTGAAATTTATTATATTTTGTTATATGGTTCTCAAGATGTAATACTATAATATGGTTAGATACTTCTCACATTATAGATCAAGGGTAGATCCCATTAAAATTTTATTTCATGGGAAGTTATTGACGTAATTGATTTTTATCTGGCGTTTTTTTTCTTGCATCCTCAAATTTATTGGTTAAGGTATCCATTTCTACTTACATTATATGACATCTGATAAATGGTGTCATCTTTATTATGTTTTTCCAGGGTGTTCTAGCTTTTATCTTTGGAAAATTAGTTTTCAAAGATGTTTAGAATTCCTTTTTTGAAATTAATGACTCTTGTGTATGGTTTTCAAGTTGATTTCAAAATAGAATTTTTGGATTAAAGATGGTTCTAGCTAATTAAGTATTTATAAAGTGACTATTTTATTTAAATAAAACAAATGAGTTATTTTTTGAGAAATGTTAATGGGTATATGGTTTTCTAAATGGATTTGGATTTTGGAATTGTTTTCAATGAATTTTTTTAGTTTAGAAAGAGAAGGATAATTTTTTTTAAAATATAAGTATTGAATATATTGGTTTTCTATAAATTATATATGAAAATCCAACATTATAATTTTTTATTAAACTAGAATTTGTGAATTTCCTTACAAAAAAATTATAGTTTTGGTGGGTTGTGGTGATATAATTATATTTTTACCTCACACCAATATGGTTTAGGTTCTAGGTTTTCTATTGGATAAATTCTTGATCTTGTGGTTGGTATAGGGTAAGTTGTGTGCTGGTGAGGAATCGAAAGATGCACAAAGATATTCGCATTTCCATCCCTAATTGGTTGATTTTTTTGTTGGTGTTGTTTTTTATTATATCTCGTTGTATCCTTATGATTATAGAGAGTGTTTTTATTTATATTGTTGGGTTTGATCTGTTTAGCTGGTTATAAACTATTATTAATTTTATTTATCTATCTTGATTTTACCTTATGCTATTTTCTAATGTATTTTATAATGAATTTTGGAAAAATAATTTCCTAAGCGATTCTTGTGATACCAAAGCACTAGTTTCTAGCCTATGGGATTCATAATTCCCTTAATGCTATGTGACATACTAATTTGGGTGTTGAGTAGGTGGCATCCTAGGTTGGTTTGTTGCACAATTTCATCTGAGGCATGGTATAAACAATACTCTCTTGTTATTTTGGGATTTACAGGAATAAAATGGAATAATATTATGAGATATTAAGAGGTAAGGATGAGAAGAGTCTAGTTAGCTCTTTCTCATCCTGAACATCAAAGTTCTAGGGTATGTTGGGTTTCAAATTATTAACATGAGTTTTTTTAGTTGCATCAAGTGTATTTTGTTGTGAATTAGTTTTTTATCCCCTTTGAGTATTTAGTGTTATTGGAGGGTCTCTATATAGTTTTATAGTGAAAATGGATGAGTATATAATCTACATCTTTATCTTTCAAGGCTTCAAAAACTATGCATTATCCATGCGGTTGAGTATACATCTTTTAATGAGCACATTGCATGTTTGGAAAAAAGTTTCCCAAACCATGTATCTAAATCATGTGAAATATTTTTTCCTCCCTAGTTGAGCTATTTTTTATCCACTCAATGTAGGATTCCACCAATAGTGACTGATCATGTAGCAATTCACTATTTCTATTTCACCCTCACTCTATAGTGCTGAACTAGTTTAATATTAAAAATTATAAAAATAACAAAAAATTTCACTTTATTTTTATTCAATTATTTTGTGTTTATCACTGTTAAAAAGGTAAATTTTACTTATTTTGATAATTTCATCGTAGGTGGAGGTGATTTGGAGGCCCTAGAGATGATACATGATAAAAATGGTCCAAACTGCATGGGATTCCAATGGCATATGTCCAATTTTTTGAATATTAATAGAAATAAGTATCTCCAAATGGGGTGAAATGTTGTGTAAAATCCAAAAATTAGTCTGATACAACTCATATAAATGAAATTAATCACCATTCGTCCATTAGGGAGGCTATTGGAACCATTCTTTCCAAGGTACAGAATCTGCATGAAGTCAGATGTTTGATTTGGTATTCTAACAATATCCCCATTTTTAGATATTAAATGGCCTCAAAAAAATTCATGGTGATATTAAATACATACCACAACAACTTTTATCTTTTTTCCAAGTTGATATAATTCTATATACAAACCTAAACACAAGATTCATTTTGAGGGAGATACATACTTGAAGAGGGAGTTCCAATAAATAATTATCTACTGGTTTAGTTTATATTATGGTTTTAATTATTATTTCATATATATAATAACTTTTTTCATGCATTTATTTGAAACACTTTTTATTTCATAATTGATTAGTGTGTGATTTTAAGTGTGTGTAATGTTTTTTTTTCCGATTGGAGAACATAAGAATCATTTTATTTCTCAAACATTTGAGATTTCAATGTTCCGTTAGAAACCTTAATGTATTCTAAGGGTCTCGAACTTTACTACATGATTTTTATGTCAAAGTATAGTTCTAATGACATCATTTTAAGAGGATCATGGGCACCCATGATGTTATTTAACCCTCATGCAAAGGATTACACTAAAACAAAATAATAAATTAAGAGTAAGAAACTCTTCAAGTGATATAGTAACATATAAATTATCACTTATTTATCTCATATTTTTCAAAAACTGCTTCTTTATTAATATTTATAACTCTTTAAATTTAGTTGTGTTCTTGAAACTATTTTCAAAACCACCCCCCTCTTTTAGTAATTGTTATTAAAAATACACACTCAAAACCTGTCAATGTTCAATGAGATATGACCTAGGTTCAGCCCAATACTACAAAGTTTTCTTTAAATAACAATAAATTTGATGTGTCATGACTACATGGTAATATATTGGCACCATTTTCGGGGTGGGATTTGGATTTTAGTGTGTTTTTAATAATATTTTTTTAAATTTTGTGAACATTTATTTGTTTTATATTATACCATTACCTATATTTTTTTGTTTTCATTTATTTATTTTGTAGGACTGGTGCAGGACTTGTTCCACATTATTTGACATACCACATTTTGAAAATGAACCAGAGAGGATCTTACATCATCAACACTGAGACACACAAGATAACCCTTTGAATGAGGACACAGAATATATAAACACTCTTCTTAATCCTTCTACTTCTTCTGCTGAAACTAACCTTATAACTAAAATAAACTTGTATAACATTGATGAAAATAGTATTACATTAAATGAAATAGCCTCACCTCATGTTGATATCCAACCCACCAATATTCAAATACAATTTTAGGCACCTAATTTTGAACTATAATTTGGTATAATTCACTTATTTCCAATATTTCATGGACTCATTGTAAAGGATCCACATATGCACTTAAAAGAATTTCATATTGTGTGTTCTTCATTAAAACCTACAAATTTGGATGAAGAACCAGAAAATCTACGGGTTTTCAATTTTTCATTAGATGATTCCAAAAAAGATTGTATTTAGAATTTTCATTCAACAATTAGAGGTTGGGCGAACATGAAATGACTTTTTCTTGAAAAATATTCCCCTACCTATCGAACCGAAACAATATGGAAAGAAATATATGTTATAAGGAAATCACAAGGGAAAAAATTACATGAATATTGGGAAGGATTTAAAAGGATATTTTCAAATTTTCCACACCATCATATAATTGATCAAATTTCAAAAAAAGATATGAAGGATTAATCCCTATTGATAGAAATATGATTGATGCTTCTATAGGTGGTGTACTAATGGATAAGACCATCATTTATTTGAGAACCCTTATTGATAAAATGGCATAGAACACTCATCAATTTAGAACAATGTAACACCCCAAGCTTCCACGGTATGTTTCCCTTCGAATAATGTGATAGCGTGTGTTGTACGCAACCTCGAGTTCTAACACACACCACAACTAATTAAACTAGCCGTTGTGAATAGTAATACCTAATTTTTAAAATCATATATATTTTATATTTCAAAATGGACTTCATTTTTGGATTCGGAATATTGAAATTAGCCTAGGGTGAAATTTTGGTACTTTTCGGATAACTTTTATATTTTGATGAATAGTGAAAATTACTAAATTTTAATTAAAAACAACTTTTTTAATCAAAATAATTAATATTGACAAATTATGAATTTGAGTGGTTTTAAAGTATATTTAGAATATATTTTTACCATTTAATTTAATGTTTGTCATTGGACATAATTTCACAATTAAACCAGACATAAACAAGTGTCAATCTTTTGATAGTTATTATCTCTTAAAAACACTCTTTTTATTTTAACAACGGGAATTAATTTTAAATTCATTTCTGCCACTTCTGTGTTTTGAATTTGGAAAAATGGATTACATATTTGGAATCAGGATGTCCAAATTATGTAAATAGGTAACTTTTATTTTTACACATTTTGAATAATTACTGCGGTAAATATTTTATTTACCATGGTTAAAGGGTAAATCCGGTAAATAAGGGTTAAAAATAATATTATAATAATACAAAATTACCCTAAAACGTGTTCTAACCTTATTGGTGGACACATACCCGACCATGGGCATCCTTCAGTTGATTTGGGGACCCCTTGGAGCCACTTGTATGTGGTAGGGACACATTATATTAATAAAGTTAAAATAAAAATAAAAATAGCATAAGCTTACATCTTTTAGAAGAACAATTTTTACATAGGGTTATACATGTTGGATTTTCGATTATAAATATTCATTAGAAAGCTAAAACGATTTCCTACATAATGATATTTTATTTATAATTTTTAGACATCAAATAATATAAATTATTAATGACACAATAATGATTCAATGTTTTCCTCATTAATTAATCATTTAAATAAATAAGATTATAATGATTAAAATATTATATAAAACCTGTCCAATTCTTATTGGTTGATGTTATTTAGAATATGAGTCATATTATCTTCGACCACAATGATTTTTGGACCATTATAAACCGAATATAATTATATTATAAAGTAATACTTTCACTCTTTCCTAAAGAGTCCCTCCTCTCCCTTATAAAAGGAGACCACTTCTACTCATTCCTCACACCTCTCAAGCCACTTGGCTCATCCAAACCCTGCCCAAATAAGCTCCCCACATCCCTCAATACAACCTAGAGCCCTTAGTTTGATCAGAAAGCCAACTTACGGAGCCCTTTTGATCAAATCAAAAGGAAGAAACCGAAGAAGAGGTAATGATTTCACCACCCTTTTCCAAGTTCATTTCTTCTTCCACTTCTTCTTCCTTTGTTTTTACCATTATAAAATAATAACTCCAGTATCATTTACATACTGTGATGTTATTATAAATATGGTACAACCATATTCAGTATTCTATCGACCCTTTGAATAACATGTCACCATACGTGCCTACGTACGGCTTACCGTCTCCACGTCGTGGGGTAATTGTTATTCAATATAATATTATTTGGATGGGTATAATAATGATGTGTAACTCATGTAAATAATAAATATAACATGTCAATGATTTTCGTATATATGATATACCATCCATTTATATATTATTTTAATATCAAAATAATGATATTATCGCTCGTGCGTACGTACGGACTATCGTCTCCACGAACGCGATGAGATTCATTCTCCATCGTAACCATTAAAGTATAATTATCATTTGATGATTTAAAAATGATGTTTAAGGACTTGAAATCATTCTGGATATGAATAGTATACAACCTATCCTTTACAATCATGTCTTACGTAACAAAACTTATGAAAGAAAACAAGTAAGTTAACACCCGAAACAACGATAATACTAAGATATTATTATCAAATCAATATTAAAAGATCATATATGATATCATATTAATGTATATGATTCTTGTATAATTTAATAACAATTATTTCACCATTATAGAGGACGTTCACATACCCCAACCAAGGAAAAGTACAAGGTAAGGGTTTATTTCACAATCTCTTCATTATCCGAGGTTGTTTATACATAATTATCTACTGGGACCTCGTTATCATCCACGTCCATGTTTCTTCAAAATGTATTTCAAAACATTTTTAATATGGGTTAAAGTCATTTATACCCTTGTTTGACTTTTTATAAGAGGTTTATAAGGGAATCTTTCCGTCGTTTTCCAAACAAGGTGCTTTTTAACCTTTTCGACAGAAATAAGATAAGAATGTTTTTTTTAACTTATACGGCGGGTGCGGTTATTTTCTGCCGTTATAAAATCGTCAAAGCTTTCCTTAAAATCTTATAAGAATATTTTAAAGAAAATGTTTTATTTTATATGGATCTTAAATGATTTCAAAAATAGAAAGAGATATTTCTCTAAAAAGTGTTTTGATTTCATCTATGTCAACATCCTTTGATGGATTTTAAGCTTATTTGAAGTTTACTTATTATGATACAAAACTTATATATTGTATTGAAGGTTTTGTGATATGTTTGACTGTGGATGTGCTATTTTTATACCATTCATAGTTTATGGTGAATGTATTGACATTTCGTATGCTATTTTTAATACGAATGTTTATGTTATGTTTAAACCTTTTCATATGGGAATGCATTGGACTTAATATGTGACGGGTGGAGCCCGCTATAGCTCCTCGATGCATCGGTAGGTCTCATGAGACAAACTAGTGTCTTGGCATAAGGCCTTGAAAAAATCTTATTTGTATTCTTGGCACGAGGCCTTGGCTATGTGGTTATGATAGTCTGGCATTATGCATTCCATCATTATGAAAGTGGTTAGTGATTTTGCATGTGATCATTCGATTTGTAGAAAATCCATGTGAATGAGTAAATGGCATTATTTCATTTTATTTATTCCATACAAAGTTGAAAGTTCAAGTTTGAAAGGCTTTTTTTTAGTTATACATTGCCTTAAATGTTTATTCTTATTTATGAAAGTTTCCACTATATTGTTATCCTTACTGGGCATTTGAGCTCACCCCTTTTCTATGTTTTATTTTTCCCAGGAAGTGAAGAAGTAAATTATGAATGATATGCAGTGATATTATGAGGGGTTAATTGTGTGGACTATGGAGACAATATGTTGTTGTAGTAGTTTTTTTTTATTTTGATGATGTAATGTAAAATTTATGAATATTTCTAGTGTTTCCAAGGCTACTAAACCAATCGGTCTTTCGAGATTTGATCTTTCTTGTGATCATGCCAATGTTATGTAATTAATGCACCGACTCTAGGTAACTGGGGTCGGGGCATTACAGTTGGTATCAGAGGAAGTTTAGTACAAACCTTGGAAGCTAGATTTAGATAAAATCTGATTAGAGCACGTAGACCTAAGATGAACTTTGAGAATTAGTATAGAAGAACTTCCTAGAATTTTGGTATTGTAGAGATTTTGTGAGTTTTCCAAGCAATACATCCATGTCTGGATACGAGCAGGTAGAGGCGGCTCTGGCACAGATGTACCTAGGGGTAAAACCTGAAAACACTGCTTTGAGCTAGACTCGAACGGGAACTGGTGCACGACAACGGGCCTTGTTGCACTCTTGGTTACGACACTCCTGGGGGATATGCTTAGGATAACTCTCATTTTCTTTACAAATAATTATGAAGGGTTTATGTGTATATAATTCCTCAATGAAAACATTTTTATGATTATGGATTATATCCATAAATAGTTCAATTTATGTTAAGTGTTTTATAAGTATGGGATTATGTATTTTAATTCATAAACTGATCTAGTTTATGCCATTGTTTAGAAATGGCGCCTAGTGGAAGAAATGGAAACCGTATCAATGCACGCACTCCATGTAGGGATTGCCCTCCTACTCAAGATAATTATAGTGGGGCTGGTGATGCAACTGGTGCCGATCAGCTAATCACCATACTGGGACAACTTACTCCGGTTATGAATAATAACCTTACCCGTATGGAGCACCCTGATCTGCAGCATGGAGGTTCAATTTTAGACTGATTCATGAGGCAACAACCACCAATGTTCAATGGGAGTACAAATCCCTTAGTAGCTGAGCAATGGATAAATTCCCTATAGAAAATATTTCAGGCTTTGGGAGCAGTGAAAGGGAGAAAGTTATCATGGCAGTTTACCGCCTCACTGGAGATGCTGATCAATGGTGGTCATTGATTCAAAACATGAAGGAAGATGATGAAGTATCAAATATGGAATGGAGGGAGTTCAAAGATCTTTTTTTAGAAAAATACTTCCCTCGCGACCATTGAGCAGATATGGAAAGGCAATTTTTAAGTCTGAGATAGAAGGAGGATGAGAATGTCGCAAAGTATGAGGCTAACTTTACAAGGTTAGAAAGGTACGCTGGTGATTATATACGTAACCAAAGAAGTAAGATTGATCGTTTCTCTGATGGGTAAAAACCATTTCTCCGTCGAGCATTAGTCTCACAATCCTTATCATCATACGAAGACATTGTCTCATGTGCTATCAAGACCGAAAAGGAATTCTCTAAGTCTTATGACTTTAAAGCAAAGCAAGAGAAGAAGAGACCTGCTGATCAATCTGGGAATGGAAATAAGGGGAAGAAGGGAAAGGTTGAATATCCATCCTATGGTAAATGCGGGAAGAAACACCCTGGTACTTTCTTGAAGGGAATGGGAGTCTATTACAAGTGTGGTGAAAAAGGCCACCAAGCTCGTGATTGCAAGGGGAAGAAGGAAGCTACCAGCGTTCAGTGCTACAATTGTAGGGAGATGGGGCATTATGCAAATGAATGTCCTAAGCGTCAGTAGAACTTACCTCAGAAAAGGCCAAGGGATCAAGGCCAGGCTTATGCTATCACTACTGTTGAGGTAGATGCTCTGAAAGACGTGGTGGCAGGTAATTTAATGGTTTCCTCATGTTTAGAAAATGCATTATTTGACTCTGGATCGTCGCATTGTTTCATATCTTCCCAGTTTGCTAAGAAAATTAGATATTTCCAATTTGATTTAATAAAGGAGTTGTCAGTTAAAACTCCTAAGGGAAGTATCATTGCAACAAAGTTTTGTGAATCAGTCCCCATTAGAGCACATAAATTTTCTTTATCTGCTGATCTCATCGTCATACCTATGATTGAGTTTGATATAATCCTCGGTATGGACTGGCTTTCGGACTATGATGTGAAGATTTATTGTAAGAAGAAAGAGGTTATGATTCTTGATGATAATGATAAGGAACACCTTATTTTTAGAGTAGAATCGTCACCACCTAATTCTTATTTAGATCCACCCCCAATAGCTCAACTTAATTCAATTATTGGGGAGGAAGAGAATGAAATAACTGTCGGTGAGGAAAGGAATGTTCAAATAGAGGATGTACCTGTTGTGAAAGAATTTGAAGATGTATTTCCGGAAGATTTACCTGGACATCCTCCAGAACGAGAAGTTGAGTTTTCCATTGATTTGATTCCTGGATCAAGGCCTATATCGAAGACCCCTTATAGAATGGCCACTATAGAATTAGTCGAACTAAAGAAACAACTAGAGGAATTGGGTAATAAGGGATTTATTCGCCCTAGTGTTTCTCCATGGGGAGCCCCTGTTCTTTTTGTTAAAAAGAAAGATGGATCTATGAGGTTATGTATCGACTACAGGGAGATCAATGCTATAACGATAAAGAACAAGTATCCCCTACCTCGTATTGATGATTTATTTGACCAACTGCTTGGAGCTCAATACTTTTCAAAGATTGACCTTCGATCTGGATACCATCAGTTGTGTGTGAAGAAGGAAGACATTCTGAAAACAGCATTTCGAACCAGGTACGGGCATTACGAGTTTACTGTAATGCCGTTTGGATTGACTAATGCACCCTCTGTATTCATGGATCTGATGAATAGAGTTTTCAAGGAGTCTGCCGATGAATTTGTGGTGTTATTTATTGATGATATCTTGGTATACTCCAAAACCTACGAAGATCATGAAAATCACTTACGCATTATCTTGAAGACTCTGAGGAGGCATGAATTATATGGGATGTTTAGCAAGTGTGAATTCTGGCTTCAGGAGATTTCTTTTCTTGGCCATATTGTCTCTAAAGATGGAATCTCTGTTGATCCTTCTAAGACCAAGGCAATCCAAGAATGGCCAGCACCTACGAGTATAACTAAGGTACGTAGTTTTATTGGTTTGGTAGGTTATTATCGATGTTTCGTCCAGAATTTTGCCCGATTGGCTAACCCATTAACGAAGCTCACACGTAAAGGGGTTAAATTTGTTTGGACAAAAGAGTGCGAAGAATGTTTCGAAGAACTAAAGATAAGATTAGTCAATGCTCCTATATTGACTCTACCATCGGGGAATGATGGGTTCGTTATTTATAGTGATGCATCAATGAAAGGACTTGGCTGTGTCCTTATGCAGAATGATAGAGTTATTGGCTATGCATCACGACAGTTGAAAATTCATGAACAAAACTATCCTACTCATGATCTTGAGTTAGCAGCTGTGATCTTTGCTTTGAAGATATGGAGGCACTACCTCTATGGTGAAAAATGTGAGATTTATACTGATCACAAGAGTTTGAAGTATATTTTCTCACAAAAAGAACTCAACATGAGGCAAAGGAGATGGCTTGAATTACTCAAGGATTATGATTGCACGATACACTACCACCCGGGGAAAGCAAACAAGGTGGCAGATGCTTTGAGCAGAAAAGACCATGGAGTTTTGAACATGATGAGAATTCAAAGGGATCCAATTTTCATGGATCTAGTGAAGATGGACATGGGAATAAACAGGGAAGGTGAAACATCAATGCTTTTTCAAATGGTTGCCAAACCATCTTTACTAGAAAGGATTAAGAGTTCTCAGACCGATGATGAAGAATTTCAAAAGAAGATTAAAGCTGTGAATGATGGGAGATTGAGAGACTTTGTGTATGAAGATGGAATTTTGAAATTCGGGAAGAGACTTTGTGTTCCCGATTTACATGATCTAAAAAGGGAATTGCTGGATGATGCTCATAGTTCCAATTTCTCTATACACCCTGGGAGCACAAAAATGTATAGAGATTTGAAGGAACATTTTTGGTGGGACAACATGAAGAGGGAGATTGCTGATTTTGTGTCAAGATGTATGGTTTGTCAACAAGTGAAAGCTGGAAGGCAACAGCCTGGAGGAGTCATGCAACCTCTTCCCATACCGGAGTGGAAATGGGACAATATTATGATGGACTTTGTCATGGGGCTACCAAAGACTCCTAGAAGGAACGATGCAATATGGGTTATTGTTGATCTTCTTACCAAGTCAGCACATTTTCTTGCTATAAGAGAATATCTACCCCTGGAACGTCTAGCAAGACTATATATTAATGAAGTTGTGAGACTTCATGGAGTACCCTTATCGATTGTTTCTGATCGTGATCCCCGTTTTACTTCAAGATTTTGGAAAAGTCTTCAGAAACCCCTGGATACTGAACTTCATTTGAGCACTGCTTACCACCCTCAGACAGATGGACAATCAGAACGGACTATTCAGACCTTAGAAGACATGTTGAGATCTTGCTCACTTGATTTTCAGGGTATGTGGGATCAATATTTACCACTAGTAGAATTTTCCTATAACAATAGCTTCCATTTGAGTATTCAGATGGCACCATATGAAGCGTTATACGAAAAGAGATGTCCTAACCCAACCTGTTGGGATGACGTTGGTGAAAGAAAACTTGTAGGCCCAGAACTGGTGGAGGAAACGGTGGAAAAGGTGAAGGTAATCCAAAATCACATCCAAGCAGCTCAAAGTAGGTAGAAGAGCTATGCCGATAATCGAATGAAGGATTTGGAATTTCAAGTCGGTGATCATGTTTTCCTGAAGGTATCTCCATGGAAGGGAGTCATACATTTTGGTAAGAAAGGTAAATTGAGTCCCAGGTACATCGGACCTTTCGAAATTCTAGAACGAATTGGGGTTGTAGCTTACCGATTGGCAATGCCGCCAAGTCTCTCCATAGTTCACGATGTGTTCCACGTATCTCTGTTGAGAAAATACATGCCTGACCCAACGCATGCACTCACCTATGAGGAATTAGAACTAGAACCCAATCTGTCTTATTGTGAAGAGCCTGTCAGGATTCTTGATACAAGAGAACAAAAAACTGAGAAACCAGACGACGCGTCTGGTAAAAGTTTTGTGGAGAAATCATAAGATGGAAGAGGCAACGTGGGAACCCGAGGAACTTATGATGAAGAACCACCCGAGTCTTTTTATGCAGTAATACCCTAGAAATTGCAAGGACGCAATTATTTGAAGGAGGGGAGAATGTAACACCCCAATCTTCCACGGTACGTTTCCCTTCGAATAATGCGATAGCGTGTGTTGTACGCAACCTCGAGTTCTAACACACACCACAACTAATTAAACTAGCCGTTGTGAATAGTAATACCTACTTTTTGAAATCATATATATTTTATATTTCAAAATGGACTTCATTTTTGGATTCGGAATATCGAAATTAGCCTAGGGTGAAATTTTGGTACTTTTTGGATAACTTTTATATTTTGATGAATAGTGAAAATTACTAAATTTTAATTAATAACAACTTTTTTAATCAAAATAATTAATATTGATAAATTATGAATTTGAGTGGTTTTAAAGTAAATTTATAATATATTTTTACCATTTAATTTAATGTTTGTCATTGGACATAATTTCACAATTAAACCAGACATAAACAAGTGTCAATCTTTTGATAGTTATTTTCTCTTAAAAACACGCTTTTTATTTTAACAACGGGAATTAATTTTAAATTAATTTCTGCCACTTCTTTGTTTTGAATTTGGAAAAATGGACTACATATTTGGAATCAGTATTTCCAAATTATGTAAATAGGTAACTTTTATTTTTACACATTTTGAATAATTATTGCGGTAAATATTTTATTTACCATGGTTAAAGGGTAAATCCGGTAAATAAGGGTTAAAAAATAATATTATAATAATACAAAATTACCCTAAAACGTGTTCTAACCTTATTGGTGGACACATACCCGACCATGGGCATCCTTGGGTCGATTTGGGGACCCCTTGGATCCACTTGTATGTGGTAGGTACACATTATATTAATAAAGTTAAAATAAAAATAAAAATGGCATAAGCTTACATCTTTTAGAAGAACAATTTTTACATAGGGTTATAAATGTTGGATTTTTGATTATAAATATTCATTAGAAATCTAAAACGATTTCCTACATAATGATATTTTATTTATAATTTTTAGACATCAAATAATTTAAATTATTAATGACACAATAATGATGCAATGTTTACCTCATTAATAAATCATTTAAATAAATAAGCTTATAATGATTTAAATATTATCTAAAACCTATCCAATTCTTATTGGTTGATGTTATTTAGAATATGAGTCATCTTATATTCGACCTCAATGATATTTGGACCATTATAAACCGAATATAATTATATTATAAAGTAATACATTCACTCTTTCCTAAAGAGCCCCTCCTCTCCCTTATAAAAGGAGACCACTTCTACTCATTCCTCACACCTCTCAAGCCACTTGGCTCGTCCAAACCCTGCCCAAATAAGCTCCCCACACCCCTAAATACAACCTAGAGGCCTTAGTTTTATCAGAAACCCAACCTAAGGAGACCTTTTGATCAAATCAAAAGGAAGAAACCGAAGAAGAGGTAATGATTTCACCACCCTTTTCCAAGTTCATTTCTTCTTCCACTTCTTCTTCCTTTGTTGTTACCATTATAAAATAATAACTCCAGTATCATTTATATACTGTGATGTTATTATAAATATGGTACAACCATATTCAGTATTCTATCCACCCTTTGAATAACATGTCACCATACGTGCGTACGTACGGCTTACCGTCTCCACGCCGTGGGGTAATTGTTATTCAATATAATATTATTTGGATGGGTATAATAATGATGTGTAACTCATGTAAATAATAAATATAACATTTCAATGATTCTGTATATATGATATACCATCCATTTATATATTATTTTAATATCAAAAGAATGATATTATCGCTCGTGCGTACGTACGGGCTACTGTCTCCACGAACGCGATGAGATTCATTCTCCATCGTAACCATTAAAGTATAATTATCATTTGATGATTTAAAAATGATGTTTAAGGACTTGAAATCATTCTGGATATGAATAGTATACAACCTATCCTTTACAAACATGTCTTACGTAACAAAACTTATGAAAGAAAACAAGTAAGTTAACACCCGAAACAACGATAATACTAAGATATTATTATCAAATCAATATTAAAAGATCATATATGATATCATATTAATGTATATGATTCTTGTATAATTTAATAACAATTATTTCACCATTATACAGGAGGTTAACCTACCCCAACCAAGGAAAAGTACAAGGTAAGGTTTTATTTCACAATCTTTTCATTATCCGAGGTTGTTTATACATAATTATCTACTGGGACCTCGTTATCATCCACGTCCATGTTTTTTCAAAATGTATTTCAAAACATTTTTAATATGGGTTAAAGTCATTTATACCATTGTTTGACTTTTCATTAGAGGTTTATAAGGGAATCTTTCCGTCATTTTCCAAACAAGGTGCATTTTAACCTTTTCGACAGAAATAAGATAAGAATGTTTTTTTTAACTTATACGGCAGGTGCGGTTATTTTCCGCCGTTATAAAATCGTCAAAGCTTTCCTTACAAGCTTATAAGAATATTTTCAAGAAAATGATTTATTTTATATGGATCTTAAATGATTTCAAAAATAGAAAGAGATATTTCTCTAAAAAGTGTTTTGATCTCAACTATGTCAACATCCTTTGATGGATTTTATGCTTATTTGAAGTTGACTTATTATGATACAAAACTTCTATATTGTATTGAAGGTTTTGTGATATGTTTGACTGTGGATGTGATATTTTTATACCATTCATAGTTTATGGTGAAAGTATTGACATTTCGTATGCTAGTTTTAATACGAATGTTTATGTTATGTTTAAACCTTTTCATATGGGAATGCATTGGACTTAATATGTGATGGGTGGAGCCTGTTATAGCTCCTCGATGCATCGGTGGGTCTCATGAGACAAACTAGTGTCTTGGCACAAGGCCTTGACAAAATCTTATTTGTAGTCTTGGCATGAGGCCTTGGCTATGTGGTTATGATAGTCTGGCATTATGCATTCCATCATTATGAAAGTGGTTAGTGATTTTGCATGTGATCATTCGATTACTAGAAAATCCATTTGAATGAGTAAATGGAATTATTTCATTTTATTTATGCCATACAAAGTTGAAAGTTCAAGTTTGAAAGGCTTTTGTTTTAGTTATACATTGCCTTAAATGTTTATTCTTATTTATGAAAGTTTCCACTGTATTTTTATCCTTACTGGGCATTTGAGGTCACCCCTTTTCTATGTTTTATTTTTCCCAGGAAGTGAAGAAGTAAATTATGAATGATCTGCAGGGATATTATGAGGGGTTAATAGTGTGGACTATGGAGACAATATTTTGTTGTAGTAGTTTTTTTTTGATGATGTAATGAAAAACTTATGAATATATCTAGTGTTTCCAAGGCTACTAAACCAATCGGTCTTTCAAGATTTGATCTTTCCTGTGATCATGCCAATGTTATGTAATTAATGCACCGAAACCGGGTAACTGGGGTTGGGGCGTTACAAACAAGGTATATTATATCCATTCGACGTGTCCATGAGGTGAAAAGTTTTGAATTAAAGAAGAAGGTGGGCACAATCTTCAAAGAGGTAAGTACTCTTCTTCGATGACTTACTCTTTCCCAAGGGAAGTCCCAATATCCTACTTCCATCCATTGTTGTATATTTTCTTATGACACCAATTACTCTTACCAAATTTTTCCATTAAGACAAACATCTGAGAGTTATGAGGCAGTATTTCTAGGTCTCTGCTATAAACAACCATTTAATAAAGACCCATACTATTCATATAACCCTAGGTGGAAAGAAACCCAAACTTATCGGCAAGGGGGTATTAAAGCCAACCACAATATCCATGGAACCAACTGAGGAAGAGTATTCATCAACCCCCACCACCCAGAATTACCCAACCACTACAAAGGACATTCAAACAACCCCCCCTAAAAGCTGATCCAAGCCCTGAAGACATGATGAATCAAATGGATTCCAACAATCCCCAATTCCAACAAACTACCCAAGTAGCCATAAAAGACCTAAAAACAAAATTTGGCCAAATCACTAACTCTGTGGGGGAAACTCAAAGTCATGGATCTGGTAAAATACCCTCTCAACCATTAGTTAACCCTAGGGACAAATGAAAAGTTAGTTCCATAACACTAATGATTGTGAAACAACATAAATCCCAAATTAACCACCATTATAGTTATAACCTTCTGAGGAAACCACCCTCCCAACTGCAAAAAATTGTCATAGGGGAGAAAATATTTTTCTTGAGAGAAGCCCTTTTAAAGAAAATAGTCTGCCTATTGATGAGTCGCATGTCCCAACCGATCCTCTTCTATTTCCTCAAAGGGCCACCCACCATAAGGAGAAACCGGAAACTGAACGTGATAATGAAATATTGGAAACATTCAAAAATGTGTCGGATAACATTCCATTGATTAATGTAGTGATGAAAAATCCATGATATGCCATGTTTTTAAAGGAGATGTATACAAATTGCAGGAGACTATGAGGTAATGATAAGGTGATCTTGGGTAGAAACGTCTCAGTATTTACAGTGCCTTCACTTTCCACAAAATGCAATGATCTAGAAACATTCTTGATTTTTTCACCATAGGGAAGTATTCATTTTCCAATGATATGCTTAATTTGGTTACTGCTATAAATCTGATTCCTCGCCCCATTTATTCTTTATTGTAGGTCGGAGAACTAAATCCTACTAGAATTCTTGTGGAATTATTAAATCAGAGTATATCACACCCTTCTGGTATGTTATAATATGTTCTTATGAGGGTCTAAAATTTAATTTTTCCTACTGATTTTTATGTTCTAAAAATATAATATGATAGGATGAATGGATATGCACCACTTATATTGGGGTGACCCTTCTTGAAAAACTCTAAAAAAAAAATTAGTGTACATAGTGGTACATTATCTATGGAGTTTGGTAATGAAAGTTTCCACTCCAATATCCTTGATTCTATGAAGCACCATTAAAAATAACATTCTTCTCTATCTGTTAATTCAATTGATGTTCCCCCATCCCCTAAAAAATTTATTTCCATCACTCTGATCCCCTTTCAAATTTTTCATCATTTATTGAAATGTTAGGTGATGAATCATGCATTGAATGTTGTACCAGTCTAGAAAAAGGGCATGCGTGTTTCATAATTTATTATTTATTGAACAGTAAGGATTTCCTTACCATTAATGATATTGTTAAGCATGTAAAATCACATTCCTCATTTGAGGATGATTCCATAGAGAAGTTCGATGTGATTATGGACCTCTAAAATTCACACAGACTCCCATTTATCCAAAATTCCCCTGAACTAATATTAAAATAGCTACCTCAAGATTTAAAATATTTCTATTTTAAGAATAAAAAAAATTTCATGTCATCATTGATATTTCACTCCCTCCTAAGCATAAATTGTGACATCATGAACTTTTGAGGGAGTATAAACAAGTATTACAATGGACACATACATGAATTTCTCATATTAGACCGTAAATTTGAAGCCAACATATAGTGTTAAATGATGAAGCTAAACTAGTAAGGAAGTAACAACATTGACTAAACCCAAACCTTTTATTTAATGTTAAAAATGATGTGAAAAAATTATTAGCTACTGTAATCATTTACCCCATCTCTCATAGTCAATGGGTTTGTCTAGTCTAAGTAGTTCCTAAAACAACTAGTCTAATAGTAATAAAAAAATGGAAATAATGAATTGGTTCTAACTCATGTGAAAAATAGTTGGCATGTCTATATATACTACCATCGATTAAACCAACACACCAGGCATGACCATTTCCCTTTACCATTCATTGACAAAATGCTAGAGAGGCTAGCAGGGAAGTCCCATTACTATTTCCTTGATGGGTATTATGGATAATTTTATATCTATATTTACTCTAATGTTTAGGAAAATACAAAATTCACTTCCCCTTTGGAACATTTTCATAAAGGAGGATGTAATTTGGTTTGTGAAATGCTTCAGGTACTTTTCAGTGATGCATGGCTAGTATTTTTTCAGATTAAGTATTCATGGACGATTTCACTATTTATGGATCCTCTTTAGATGAATGTTTGAATATTCATGGATCAATCCTCTGTTGTTTTATTGAAGATAATCTCATATTAAATTATGAAAAATTCAATTTCATGGTGTGAAAAGGAATGTTTTGGGACCATCCATTTCTGTGGATGGTATTCAAGCAGATAAATCAAAAGAAGATGTCATTTCTTCCCTAGAATTCCCAAAAAATGTAGGGGATGTGCATTATTTCATAATTTATGTTGTATTTTTCCATCATATCATTCATGAATTTAGTAAAATTATATTACCCCTATCCTGATTTCTCCATAAATAAAAGGAATTTGTTTTTGATTATGAATGTGAGGAAGCTTTTAATAAGTTAAAATGGAGTCTCACATCACCCCAAGTAATCCAAACACCTTGTTGGGATTTACCATTTGAGGTCATGTGTGATGCTTCTAACTATGCAATTAGGAATTTCTTATCACAAAGGGTTGATCAAAATCAATATCTCATTGCATATGCCTCACGTAAAATAGACCCTACCCAAGCAAGATACACAACAATTGAAAAATAATTTCTTATAATTTTTTTGAATTGGATAAATACAGGTGGTATTTTTTAGGGTCCAAAATCATTGTGTTATTAGACCATGCATCCCTCTGGTGTCTCTTTAAGAAACTGGAAGTCAAACCATATCTCATTCACTAGATGAACCCCCTTCAAGAATAAAATTTTGAAAATAAAGGAATAGATAATGTGTTGGTTGACCATATCTGCTGGATCTAACCATCCTCGGACATTAACTCATCCCCCTATATTCACATAATGATAGGTTTCTAGATGTGCAATTATACTAAGTTCTAGATGATATTATTTAATATGCTAAAATTGTAAATTATTTGGTAGCATGATTCATTCCTACTGATTTTAAAAAAAATAAGGTTGATCTTCTAAAACATGAGACTCATTGGTACATTTGGGATGACCTTGCCATTTAGAAATCATGTACTGATCAATTCCTTGGGTGTTGTGTTCCTGATAGAGAGTTTCAATATGTCCTTAGATTATGTCACAATCTTTCTTTTATGGGCCACATTTCTCCCCAACATATTGCTTTCAAGGACATTGATACTGGTCTCTTTTGGATAACATAATTTTGGTATTCCTAGTATTTCCCTGAATCTTGATCTCACTCTCCAATAATGGGGAATGTATCTAAAATAAATTAAATGCGACAAAAACCCTTACTCTTCAATGAAATCTTGGATGTTTGGGTAATTGACTCTATGGAAACATTCTCCAATTCATTTGGGAACCTTCACATTATATTGGTAGTGGATTATGCTTCAATATTGGTAGAGGCGCGAGCTATAAGGACTGATGATTCCAATACTATTGTGGAATTTTTGAGAACCCAAATCTTCTATAGGTTTGGATTACCTAGGTTCATTATCAGTGATCAGGTTTCTCATTTATGACACTGAAAAATGAAATCTCTTTTGCATCAGTATGAGGTCTGGCATCGAGTGTCTACATCATATCACCCACTAACCAATGGTCAAGATGAGGTTCAAATAGGGAGGTAAAACAGATCTTAAAAAATAGTTCAAAATAATCGAAAATATTATAGTCCATAGACTTAATGATTCCTTATTGGCTGATTGTACTTCTTTCAAAACTCCCATTGGCATTTCACCATATTGGATAGTGTTTAGAATGTTCTTCCACATCCCTGTTGAGATTGAGCTCCAGGCCTTCTGGGAAGTTAAAAAATGAAATTCAAATCATTCTTGGGCAGGAGTTCAAAGGAATATGAAAATTTATGATTTGGTGGAAATGAGAAGATATTCATATGAGAACACTCGAATTTATAAGCAGTGAATCGGGGATACCCATGACCATATCATCCTTTATCATCAGTTCCACATTGGGTAGAAGGTCCAACTCTATAATGCATGGCTGAAGTTTCATCTAGGTATGCTTTGTTCCCACTGGTCTGGACTATACACTTTTACTAATGTTTCTCTATTTTGTGTTTTCTAGGATCAAAATGATGAAACTAATAAAACCTTCACTGTCAATGGGTAGTGGTTGAAGAACTTAAATGAAACCATCATAAAGAACCTAGTTAAGGAACTCCATGTTCAATAAGAAATCTATGAATGAAACTCACTAGGTTTTATCCTTCCTTCCCACATTCTCTTTTATTATAGTGATGACATTACAAACGTTAGTTTTGGGGGATGGGTATACTCCTTGGTTAGTAAACAATTTTCATTATCCTTCTTATTTTTCTCTTTTTAGCTTGCTAAATATTATTGTTACATCCCCCCCCTTACCTTTGTTCACAAATTTTTCTTTTTAATGCCTAATTTATCATGGAAAATGATTCCTATTTAATCATGGATGTTATAGAAAATATATGTGGAATGTATTTATTTCATATGTTTTTAACATTAAAAAATTCAAATGAATTGTTACTTTTAGAGGGAATTTAATACTTCAATGTGAATTTCTTTTGAAACTTAGTTCTTTATCGATGATATAAATGGTTGTATCATTTTTAAACTTTTGAGAAGGATGGTACCCTTTTTGTGAATAGTTTATGGGAATTTTTATTCAATTAATCTCTCCACACATCATTTCACTCGACCATGAAGTGTGAAAATTCCATAATTAATGGAAGTTAAATATATGTTAGGTTGATTTTCTCTACATTCCAAAATCAATTTTCATATGTTCGATCTTTATCTGATCTAGTTCATTACTATACTAGATTGAACGATACATGTGTACCTGTTATCTGACTATTTTACACCCTAAAAAACAAAAAAATGATTGTATATAGGGTAAGTCAAAAACCACCATTCCTGGACTTTTGATATAGTAATAACTATTACAATTTGTGTCATGAGGAGATATAACAATGGATTGGAGAAGAGTGTGATATTTTTCAAAGTGAAACATTTGAAAAAAATGAGGGGAGTGATGAAATACAAAATATATGGGTATATCTTGGTCAGGAGCTTATTTTTTAACATCATATAATTCTTAAGTGAGTGGTTCTTGAAATTTTATTGCAAAGGATGTAAGGAAGGTTCGGTGGAAAGAATCCTGTAAGTAATAAATTTTTAAAAAAACATATATTAACTTGATAAAAAGTGGAAAGAATAGCATGAAATTGTAGTCACGCACCCACGTGGAGAATTAGTGACATGATAACATTTTGAATTTTTTTATTTGATTTGTATCATTCGTCTCTTGGGATATTATTTGGAACCAATTTTTTAGACTTCTTTTTCCATGATCACTAAGAATAACTCCCTGGTGTGATTTTTTCTTTGGTCACATTTTACTCTAGACTTAAATTTTCATTAAATGTTAATTTTTTTAAAGATAGAAATGTCTACATGTGTAATTTTTGTAAATATGGATTTTTATTGGAGTTAAAATTTTTAGGTGTGGGGTGTGATCCTATAATGATTCACTATTTCATTTTCACCCTCACACAATTGTGCTAAACTAGTTTTATATTAATAATTATAAAAATAAAAAAAATTCACTTCATGTTTGATTAAATTATATTTTTATCTATTTTAAAAAGGTAAATTTTACATTTTTTTTGTAATTTCATTTTAGTTGGAGATTATTTAGAGGCCTCAAAGATGATCCAGAAAGAAAATGGGGCCAAACTACATGGGATCCCAATGACATGTATCCACTGGTTTGAACATTATAAAAAATATGTGCCTCTAATTGAGCTGAAATATTTTGGTCCTATCCAAAACTTCATCAACTACAACACATATCAAGAAACATAAGGACCATTTTTATATTAATAGGAACATCTAAAACATTCTTTCCATGAGATAGAATCTGCACAAATTTAGAAGTTTCATTAGGTATTCTGACTATATACCCAGATTTAGATATTCAATTGCCACCAAATTTGGAATGGTGATATTCAAGGAAAACCCAAAAAGCATTTCTATTTTTTCCAAGTCAATATAATTCCATATATCAACCCAAAATCTAGACTCAAGTGGTACCACCAAAACTAGGTGCTCAAAACAACATACCATTTTGTTTTTAAAGCGTACCGAGGGAACCACATTGGCAAGTTCAAACCAGAAGCAAAGCTCTGTCATTTTAGAGTCTTAGAGGAGTCTCCTCCTTGTCCTAGAAGTTATGAAGGCCTCTATCCTCATATGGGATCAATAATGAATAAGGAGTTCCACTAAAGATTCCTCCTCCTCCTGATGTCGACCTAAGTGATGGGTGATCATTGCGAGGAAGCTAGACAAATAAAAAAGGTACTTTCGGCACATAATTCTCTGTTTTTTGGTTTTTATTGTGGTTTGAATTGATCTTTCATGTGTATATTAACATCTGTTGATGCATTTATCTAAAAAATATTTTATTTCATAATTGATTGGTGTGTGATTTTAAGTGTGCATCCTGTGTTGTTCTGATTGGACAACATATAAATCCTTTTATTACCAAAAAAAATATTTCAATGTTTCTTTAAAAACCTTAAAGCATGTTAAGGCACTATAAAAAGACTACACGATAGTTTTGTCAAGGATTTGTTATAATCTTATCATTTTAAGAGGATTTTGGGTACACAATATAGTGGTTAATCTTCAACCTAAGGATTACACTAAGGAATAATAATCAATTAAGAATGAGGAACTCTTAATGTGTTGTAGTAACTTAGCAATGATCACTTTTTGGAAACTATTTTCAAAACCACCCCTTCTTTTTGTAATTTTTATTAAAAATACACACTAAAAACCTAACACTTCTCCTTGAGAGATGACTGCGAGTCTACCATAGTATAAAAAATCTTTATTAAATCACTGTAACTTTTACGTTTCATGAAAACACAGTCAAATTTTAGTGTTGTTGATGGGGAGCGCTTTGGTTTTTAGTGCGTGTTTTGGAAAACATTTTTAAAAATTTTGTGAATATTTTTTTATCTTATACCTTTACCAATATTTTTAGGGTCTGATTAAATTATTTTTTTGGTTCATTGCATGATGCATTCTACTTTAAGAAAATTTACACCTTTCAAAATCAAAATGGAGAGGATCCAACGTCTGTGACACTAAGACACACAAGAGAACCTTTTGAAGGAGGACACACAAAACATATACACTCTTCTTGATCCTCCCACTTATTCAACTGAAACTCACATTAAATATGACAACCCTACTTTTATTTACAACATAAACATGATTTATTGCATAAAACATCACTTGATACAACAAAGAAGATCGAGAGGATTAGTGTCTTTGGGGATTAGGATCATTACATAAAAACATAAAACATGAAAATACAACATCTTTATTGAAAACTTATTTTACATGACCACTACATTCCTTCATACTTATCACTGCATGGGATAACCTGAGGGAATGCGTAAGAAAAGGGTGAGCTATAAAGCCCAGTAAGGGAATACACATGGAATAACATGAGGAGTACAATACATGTTAGGCAATAGGCATATCAATAGATCATAAGGGAAACATGAACATAAAGGCATGATAAAGCATGATAATCATAACATGGAAATGTGGCAACACTTAACATTGAATTAGCATGAGCCAAGGCTCATTGCACATGGAGCATGATTAAACCCTCATTGCAAATGAAGCAAGAGTAAACCCTCATTTCACTTGAATTAGAATGAGTCAATACTCATTACACATGACATATCATGATACTATACTTTACCCAAGGCATTGGAGCGCTACAAGGGCGCACCCTTCTTAAACATCTTATTTCATGCATAAGTGTGCCACATGGATCATAAAACATGGATTCATAAAACATAATCATTAATTCCACGATAAAGTAATGTGGAATTAATACATGAAACTTTACAATCAATATGTAAATGTGCATAATGGTGAATACCCTTGATGGAGAAATGGTCATGGTATTCACTATACAATGACATTGGCTTAGAAAATCGGAGTGATTTCGACAGCGTAACGACATGACATAAGAATTCATAAAAATGGTTGATGAGAGAGAAAGGGGTTCCTCATCATATTTACATGTAATGGACAGTAAGTAGGTCATATAGATACATGTCCCACCAATTGAAAAGTAATTTATATTCATGATGCAAAAGTATTGCTTGAATGTAAAAGAAGAGAGAGAAGTTCCTTTCGGAATTTCGGCATACTAACGGGTGTACATGGGAGTCATTTAATGAGAGAGAAAGGGGTCTCCCATCATTATAACAATAATAGGGCAGTATGGGGGAGGAGAGAAACCATACCCAATAATTCATAATTGAAATTAAAAGGGCAATACAACTTAAAGAAAATTGACAAAAAAGAGAAAGGAAGAAAAAACCCTTACTTGGAAGTGTGCTCCAAAAGGCTAGAGAGAGGCTTGTGAGAGGCTTCTTGGGAGATTGGGGCACCTTGGGAGGATTATAGAGAAATTAGGGCAGAGGTTGGACGAACTCCATGGGATTTGAGTGAGGAGGAAGTGTGAGCTTGGGTGGGTTTATATAGGAAAGGTGAGGGAATTCTTTATTATTTAGGTTTGGGAACTCTTATATTAAAATAATTCAAACCACAAACCATCCCATGGTTTTTGCCAATGGTTTCTGGAAAAGGAAAGAAGAAAACAATATTTTATAAGGCCAAGGTCCGAACTTATTAAAAAATTATGGTTGCTTATGTGGAGGTGAGTCACACTCCCATGGAAATTAATTTAAAAAGTCAAAGTGTTGAATAAGTCTTGAGGGGTTCATTAATGCTTTGAAAAGTAAGTCAAACAAACCCAAAACCACATTATTTTAATGATAAAACATATATTGGCCGAACATAAGGATTATTGTATTTTATTACATCACCATTGGGTCATTATGATGTCATAAAACACATTATATATTTAAACGGAATTTAATTTTTACACAAAAATTTGACTGTCTCAGAAAATTATGAAAAAATCACCGTTGGATAATTTTGACATTCTAATTCCAAAAATAATATTTATTTTATCTAAATAATTTTATAAATATGTGAATTTTCACTTTTAAAATAAAAACCGACATTTATAAAAAATTCACGGGTTTTGACAGAAATTGCTTTCAAACCTTAATCAAAATTTTAATTGCATTCATAAAATTATAAGATCATTTATATTTAATAAAAATTAATTTAATATTAATAATAATATTTTATTAAAATATTATTTAATTAAAAAATCCCTTAATTTAATAAAATATAATTCTTAATTAAATAATAACCAAAAACACCATTTGTACTTTAAAAACTATTTACAATGTATCAAAAATTACTAGAAATTATATTCATTATTATATACAAAAATAATTCACATGAACATAGTAATAATTATTTGTTACATAATCCCTTAAAATAACCGCATAAGACCTACGGGTAAGGTGTGTGATGGTGACAGACTCTTGGGGCGGCTCGGATAACATCGCTGGAGTGGTAATCTCTATCAACTTCCACTTTTCCCGTAGACGGTCCCGTTCGAACTTGACATAATGAAGCTCAGCTTGGGCTTGGTCAAGGGTGAAGCCCAAAGGCACCACCTCTTTTCCGAGCTCCGACAAATGGGCTTTGTATGGGGAAATTCTACTGGATGAGGCCATCGCTTCCTTTGTCTGAGTAAAATTGGGTTCGTTAAAGCCATATATTTATACTACTCATGTGATCACTGTTCAACGGCTATAAAAGTAACGATCACAAATCATAACATAAAACCAATGAATTTGACATCTTATACAAACATTTTTCATAAAGAGACATTTAACTAGATCAAGAGGGATTTTCATTAATGAAACTTTGGGTCGTTACAATATTCCCCCATTAAGAAATTTCGCCCTCGAAATTTTTTATTTTCCCACACTAAAACAAATGTGGGTAACTCAGCTTCATCATATCCTCCGACTCCCAAGTTGCTTCTTCAAACTTGAGGTTTCTCCACAACACCTTGATGAGGGGCATTGTCTTATTTCGTAGAACTTTTTCTCTATGATCTAAGATCTTCACTGGTTGTTCCTCATAAGAAAGATCATATTCCAATTGTACCACCTCGGAAGAGGGTACATGTGAAGGGTCTGGTATGCACTTCTTTAAGAGGGATACATGAAAGGCATCATGCACCCTGGCCACAGTAGGTGGAAGTACTAGTCGATATGCCACAGCCCCAATACGATCAAGAATCTTGAAGGGTCCGATGTACCTTGGATTTAACTTCCCTTTCTTTCCAAACCTCATGACCTTCTTCAATGGAGATATGCGTAAAAACACCATGTATCCGACTTTAAACTCAAGGTCTCATCAACGATTATCTACATAACTCTTCTATTGACTCAGGGCTACCTTGATATGCTGCTGAATGGTTTTCACCTTCTCCACCATTTCGTCAACCTTTTCTGGTCCAAGCAGCTTACGTTCACCGACCTCATCCCAACATGTCGGTGTTCTACACCTTTTCCCATACAGGGATTTATATGGTGCCATTTAGATGATCGAGTGGAAACTATTATTATAAGAGAACTCAATCAGAGGAATATGTTGATCTCATACTCCTTTAAAGTCCATTGAGCATGCTCTCAACATATCCTCAAGTGTTTGGATAGTCAGCTTGGATTGGCCATCAGTTTGAGGATGATAGGCCGTACTGAAGTTCAGTTTAGTATTCAGAGCATGTTGAAGACTCTTCGAAAACCTAGAGGTGAATCTTGGATCTTGGTCAGAAACAATAGATAGTGGTACTCCATGCAACCATACCACTTCCCTGATATATATCTGTGCCAGTTGATCCAAAGAGAAATCTTCTCAAATAGCAATGAAGTGTGCAGTATTTGTAAGACTATCCACAACAACCCAAATTGCATTGTTGCCATTGGATGTCCTTGGAAGTCCGGTGACAAATTCCATGGTGATGTTCTCCCATTTCCATTCTGGTATGGGCAATGGTTGCATCATCCCCTTAGACTTCTGCCTCTCTTCCTTCACTTTCTGACACACCAGGCTCATTGATGTATATTCAGAGATCTCCTTCTTCATATTATCCCACCAAAAGTTTTCTCAGAGATCTTGATACATCTCTGTGCTCCCTGGGTGAATAGAGAAATTTGAACTATGTGTATCATTCAAAAGTTCCTTCTTTATCTCCGGACATGATGGAACACATAGTCTTTTCCCAAACCACACAATTCCTTCTTTATTAACATTAAACTCTGAGGATTTTCCCTTTTTGATAGCTTCCACTTTTTCTTGAATTCCCACATCATCCTTTTGAAAATCCTTTAACCTTTCCTAAAGAGATGGTTGGGTAATCATTTGTGAAAAGATTGATGATGTTACCTTCTTTATGATTCCCACATACATCTTCATCAAGTCTAAGAAGATTGGATCCTTCTCAATTCTCATCATTGATAGAATCGCTGGATCCTTTCTACTTAGGGCATCTACCACCTTGTTCGCTTTCCTAGGGTGGTAATGTATTGAACAGTTATAATCCTTGATGAGCTCTATCCATCTTCTCTGGAAACAAATTAAGCTCTTTCTATGTGAATATATATTTAAGACTCTTGTGGTCAGTATATATATCACATTTATCTCCATAGAGATAATGCCGCTAGATTTTCAAGGCAAAGATCACTGCCGCCAACTCTAGATCATGCGTTGGATAGTTTCTCTCATGGATTTTCAACTGCCTTGAGGCATAGGATATCACTTTATCATTCTGCATTAGCACACATCCTAAGCCCTTCTTCAAAGCATCACTGAATACAACAAAGAGCTCCCCACTTGTGGGTAAAGTGAGCACGGGTGTAGTGATAAGCCTCCTTTTCAACTCCTTGAAGCTTTCTTCGCATTCATCAATAAAAGAAAACTTTCCTCCCTTTCGAGTTAGCTTGGTAAGAGGGATGGAAAATCGTGTGAAATTCTTCACAAATCATCAATAATATCCAGCTAACCCCAAGAAGCTACGAATATCAGTTACCGATGTTGGCCTCGGCCATCCCTCAATTGCATCTGTTTTGGAGGGGTCCACAGATATCCCATTTCTTGTGATGATATGGCCCAAGAATGAGACTTCCTTCAACCAAAACTCACAATTGTGTACTTTTCATAGAGATTCTCCTTGCACAAAGTCTCCAGTACAGTTTTTAAATGCTCCTCATGGTCCTCCTTGGTTTTGGAGTATATTAGAATATCATCTATAAAGACTACCAAAAACTTGTCAAGGTAATCTCTAAAGACTCTATTCATCAATTCCATGAATATTGCTGGAGCATTGGTGATTCCAAAAGGCATTACTTTGAATTCATAGTGCCTGTACCTTGTACGAAAAGCAGTCTTGGGGATATCTTCCTTCTTCACACTTACATGATAATATCCCGACCACAAGTCCTCCTTGGAGAAGTATTGTGCTCCACGCAGCTGATCAAACAAGTCATCGATTCTTGGGAGAGGATACTTGTTCTTTATCGTGATTTTGTTATGTTTACGATAATCGATGTAAAGCCGAATTGACCCATCCTTCTTCTTGACGAAGAGGACTGGTGCACCCCATGGTGATGCACTTGGGCGTATAAACCCTTTATCCAGATTCTCATGTAGTTATTTCTTCAGCTCTTCAAGATCAACAACAGCCATTCTATGTGGAGTATTGGATATTGGTAGCACCCCAGGTATAAGTTCAATTGAGAAATCAACATCTCTTCTTGGAGGAAGACCAGGAAGTTCCTTGGGAAATACTTCAGCGAATTCCCTCACAATAGGCATTTCTTCAAGGATGGTTTCTTCCTTGGACTCATTCAACTATGCCAGATATGCGTGCTCATAAGGTAGTAATATCCATGCTTGAGATGATGTAGCTAAAGGAGATTCATCTTCCTCCTGACACTTGTAAAGAATCGGGGGTCGATTCTCCATATGGAGCATGATTTCCCTCTCCTGACAATTTATGTTGGCTCTATATAAGGAAAGCCAATCCATTCCAAGAATTGAATCAAATTCCATCGAAGGGAGTATGATGATGTTCTCCAGGAAATTCAATCCACATATTATAACAGGGGAGGACTTATACTCATGGGATGCAATGATTGCCCCATTTTCCGTACTCACTGACATCTTTACTTCCATGATTTGTGGTGGTGCAGGTATTGTTCTACTAAACTTTTGAGATATAAAGAATGCGTAGAACCTTAATCAAAAAGTATGTTCGCTATTATTGAATGAATAACAAGCATACCTGTCACCACTTCGTTGTCAGGGTTCACTTCGGCAGAAGTGATGGAAAAAGCACTTCCTTGCTGTCTTGGAGGTTGCTGGTTGCCTCCGATAACCCTTCTATTAGGGCACTGATTTAAAAAATGACCTGGTTCTTTTCATTTTTAGCATTGAACAATGCGTTGAGGTTCGAATGGAGCGTTCCTATCCTCTGTCACAGCTGCAGGTCCTTCTTGCCGACAGTTAATAGCTAGGTTCCCTTCTCTTCCACACCTGAAACATTTTCTCGTCCCCCTAAGGCAATTTCCAGGGTGCTTCTTTCCACACTTTTGGAAAGTGGGGTGCTGGAACTTCTTAGCGCTGTTGGATTTATCCATCGGACCACCAGCATTGAAGTCCACCTTACGCTTCTTCTCCCCATGATACCCCTATGATTCTACGATCTCCATTTCAACTTTGAGGGCATATTGAACAATTTCATCATAGCTGTTGACGTCACGAATCGCTAATGCTTTCTGCAAACTAGGCTTCGGCCCACCAAAGAAGCGGTGAACCTTGTATTTGGGGGTAACAACAAATCTGGAAGCGTATCGTGCAAGCCTTGTGAAGTTTTCCTCATACATTCCCACAGATTCTTCATCCCTCTGCTTGAGGGAAAGTAATTCCCTTTCCATCTTAAGACAGAGGGTGCACAGAAAGTATTTATCAAAAAACATCTTCTGGAATTCCTTCCATTCCAAAGCCTCAATCTCCTCCTCAGGCTTCATATTTCTGATAAACATCCACCATTGATCAGATTCACCCTCCATATAATAAGCATCCACGAGAACCATCTCTTGTTCAGAACATTAGAGGATGGAGGATATCTTTTCAATGGAGTTGATCCATTGTTCAGCGATCGTGGGATCAGATGATCCACTAAAAGTAGGAGGCCATTGTCTCATGAAGCTTTCAATAACGACTTGTTATTTCTTAGGGGGGTTGAATGTTCCTCTTAACCAGTGTTTCTATTCAAAACTTGAGTTAGCTGAGAGACAAGCATGACAAAGTTCTCAATTTACGCTCCCATTGGATTGGGCATCTCATTAGTACAATCATCACAATGATCGTCACAACGGTTGTTAGCCCGAGTCCTCCTATTACCGGCCATTGGTTGGAATAAAAGGAAATATAGGGGTAACACATAAAGGGTAATCCAAAGACAAAAGTTGATGACTTATAAATAAACATTAATCTCTTTAACTCATGATTCTATAGGATTCAATCCAGGCTTCTCATGATTTACCTTCTAACATATATTCTTAGGGGCATTTTTCCCTTAATAATGGTTTATACCAAGATTTTTAATTTTTCAAAACATATCCCCCGGGAGTCTCGTAACCTAGAGTGCAGCAAGGCCCGTTGTCGTGTACCAGTTCCCGTTCGAGTCTAGCTCAAAGCAGTGTTTTAGGGTTTTACCCCTAGGATACATCTATGCCAGAGCTGCCTCTACCTGCTCGTATCCAAACTAGGATGTATTTGTTTGATAAACCACTTAATTAGTATTTACCAAATCTTATGGATGTTTTTATAATAATTAGTCTTCTATCTAAGGCTTTACCAGGGTTTCCTAATCCCAAAAATAACTAAACTTGCCTCTGATACCAACTATGACAACCCTGCTTTTATTTACAACTTAAACATGCTTTATTACATAAAACTTCACTTGATACAACAAAGAAGATCAAGAGGTTTAGTGTCTTTGGGGCTTAGGATCATTACATAAAAACATAAAACATGAAAATACAACATCTTTATTGAAAACATCCTTTACATGACCACTACATTCCTTCGTACTTAGCATTGCATGGGATAACCTGAGGACATGCATAAGAAAAGGGTGAGCTATAAAGCGCAGTAAGGGAGTACACATGGAATAAAATGAGGAGTACAATACATGTTAGGCAATAGGAATATCAATAGAGCATAAGGGAAACATGAACATAAAGGCATGATAAAGCATGATAATCATAACATGGAAATGTGGCAACAACACTTAACATTGAATTAGCATGAGCCAAGGCTCATTGCACATGGAGCATGAGTAAACCCTCATTGCACATGAAGCACGAGTAAACCCTTGTTGCACTTGAATTATCATGAGTCAACACTCATTGCACATTACATATCATGATACTATACTTTACCCAATGCATTTGAGCGCTATAAGGGCGCACCCTTCTTAATCATTTCATTTCATGCATAAGTGTGCCACGTGGATCATAAAACATGGATTCATAAAACATAATCATTTATTCCAAGATAAAGGAATGTGGAATTCATACATGAAACTTTACAATAAATAAGTAAATGTTCATAAAGGTGAATACCCTAGATGGAGAAATGGGCATGGTATTCACTACACAATGACATTGGCTTAGAAAATCAGTGTTATTTCGGCAGCGTAACGGCATGACATAAGAATTCATAAAAATGGTTGATGAGAGAGAAATGGGTTCCTCATCATATTTACATGTAATTGGCAGTAAGGAGGTCATATAGATACAGTTACCAACAATTGAAAAGGAATTTAGATTCATGAAGCAAAAGTATTGCTTGAATGTAAAAGAAGAGAGAGAAGTTCCTTTCGGAATTTTGGCATAGTAATGGGTGTAAATGGGAGTCATTTAATGAGAGGGAAATGGGTCTCCCATCATTCAAACAATAATATGGAAGTATGGTGGAGGTGAAAAACCATACCCCAACATTAGTAATTGAATTTAAAATGGCAATACAACTTAAATAAAATTGACAAAACAGAGAAAGGAAGAAAAAACCATTACTTGGAAGTGTGCTTCCAAAGGCTAGAGAGAGGCTTGTGAGAGGCTTCTTGGGAGCTTGAGGCACCTTGGGAGTATTCTAGAGAGAGTATGGCAGAGGTTGGACGAACTCAAAGGGTTTTGAGTGAGGAGGTACTGGGAGCTTGGGTGGGTTTATATAGGAAAGGTGAGGGAATTCTTTATTATTTAGGTTTGGGACCTCTTATATTAAAATAATTCAAACCACAAACCATCCCATGGGTTTTGCCCATGGTATCTGGAAAATTAAAGAGGAAAACAATATTTTATAAGTCCAAGGTCCGAACTTATTAAAAAAATTAGGGTTTCTTATGTGGAGGTGAGTCACACTCCCATGGACATTAATTTAAAAAGGCAAAGTGTTGAATAAGTCTTGAGGGGTTCATTAATGCTTTGAAAAGAAAGTCAAACAAACCCAAAACCAAATTATTTTAATGATAAAACATATATTGGCCTAACATAAGGATTATGTAATTTTATTACATCACCATTGGGTCATTATGATGTCATAAACACATTATATATTTAAACGGTATTTAATTTTTACCCAAAAATTTGACTGTCTCAGAAAATTATGAAAAATTCACAGTTGGATAATTTTGACCTTATGATTCCAAAAATAATATTTACTTTGTCTAAATAATTTTATAAATATGTGAATTTTCACTTTTAAAATAATAACCGACATTTATAAAAAATTCACGGGTTTTGACAGAAATGGCTTTCAAACCTTAATCAAAATTTTAATTGCATTCATAAAATTATAAGATCATTTATATTTAATAAAAATTAATTAAATATTAATAATAATATTTTATTAAAATATTATTTAATTCAAAAATCCCTTAATTTAATAAAATATAATTCTTAATTAAGTAATAACCAAAAACACCATTTGTACTTTAAAAACTATTTACAATGTATCAAAAATGACTAGAAATTATATTGATTTTTATATAAAAAAATAATTCACATGAAAATAGTACTACTTATTTGTTACAAAACCCCTTAAAATAACCTCATAACACCTAAGGGTAAGGTGTGCGATGGTGACAGACTCTTGGGGCAGCTCGGATAACATTGCTCAATTGGTAATCTCTATCAACTTCCACTTTTCCTGTAGACGGTCCCATTCGAGCTTGACATAATGAAGATCAGCTTGGGCTTGGTCGAGGGAGAAGCCCAAAGACGCCACCTCTTTTTCGAGCTTCGAAAAATGGGCTTCGTATGGGGAAATTCTATTGGATGAGGCCATCGCTTCCTTTGTCTGAGTAAAATTGGGTTCATTAAAGCCATATATTTATACTACTCATGTGATCACTGTTCAACGACTATAAATGTAACGGTCACAAATCTTAACATAAAACCAAAGAAGTTGAAATCTTATAAAATCATTTTTCATAAAGAGACATTTAACTGGATCAAGAGGGATTTTCATTAATGAATCTTTGGGTCGTTACATTAAAACTAAAATAAACATGCATAACATAGATGAAAATAACTGGAAATTAAAAGAACTATCCTCTCCAAATATTCATATCCAACCCACATATATTCAAATACATGGTGAGGCACCTACCATTGAACTAAAAACTGGTCAATTTCACATATTCCCAAGATTGAGTTGACTATCCAGATAAGATCAACATTAGAACATAAAAGAATTTCATACAGTGTATTCTACATTAAAACCTAAAAATGTGGATGAATAACAAGTAAATCTAAGGGCGTTTTCTTTTTTATTAGAAGATTTTGAAAAATATTGGCTTTACTATATTAATTCACCAATTAGAAGTTGGGCAGATATGAAACATCTTTTTCCTGAAAAATATTTCCTAGCCTCTCAAACTATAACTATAAGGATATAAATATTTGGTATAAGGAAATCACAAGGGGAAACAATACATGAATATTGGGAATGATTTAAATATTTATGTTCAAGTTTCCCACACCACTATATAGAACACTCAAAAATTCAGTACAAGGACCAGTATACCCATTTGAGGTGTCCATGAGGTGAAAAGTACCGAATTCAATAAAAGGTGGACACAATGTTTGAAGAGGTATGTATCCTTCTTCAAACTCTTTCTATTTCCTAAGGTAAATCTTAATCTCCTCCTTCCATCCATTGTGGTATTTTTTCATCTGACACCCACTACTCTGAACAATGTTCTCAATTGAGAGAAACATCTAAGAGTTGTGACATAATCTTTCTAGGCCACCCCTATAACCAACACTTTTAGAAAAAATCATATTATCCATCTACTTCTCAGTGGAAAGGAAACCAATATTACAGGTAAAGGGGAATTCAAACCAACCTCAACATCCATGGAAACAACCAGGGTAGAGTAGTCATCCACCACCACCACCAAGAAATACCCAACCACTACAAAGGCCCCTCCAATAACCCCCTCCAAAAGTAGAGCCTAGCCTTGAATACATGATGAAACAAACGCCTTAAAAATCATAAATTACATAAAACCATCCAAACAGCCATATAATTGCTAAAATCCCAATTAAGAAAACTAACTAACTTTGTGGGGGAAATTCAAAGTCATGATTCAGGTAAACTACCCTCTCAACTAATAGTTATTACTAAGGATACGGTAAGTGTTAGTGCCATAAACCTTAGGAGCGGGAATCAACATAAAACCCAAATGAACCCTCCATTAGAGTCATCCCCACTCGAGGAAACCACCATCCCAACTACTAAAATGGTCCATGAGAAGAAAATCATTGTCCTTAGAGAAGCCCATCTAAAGGAAAGAGTGTGTATTTTGATGATTTTTTTGTCCCAACCATTCCTATTCCGTTTCTTCAAAGGTCCACCTAACCTAAAAAGAAAAAGGAAACTGAACTTGATAAGAAAATTTTAGAAACTTTCAAATAATTGCAGGTTTACATTCCTTTAATTGATGTCATGAAGCAAATCCAATGATACACCATGTTTTTAAATGAGATTTGTACATACCGAATGAAATTTTGAGGTAATGATAAGGTTATATTGGGATGAAATGTCTCAACATTGATAGATCCTTCACTTCCCACAGAATGCAATGATCCAAGAACATTTTCAATTCTATCCACCATAGGGGAGTATTCATTTTCTAATGCTATGATTGATTTGGATGATTTTGTAAATGTGATGCCTCACTCCATTTACTCTTCATTTTTGTTTGGATAACTAAATCCCTAAGGGAATTGTTGTTCAATTAGTACATCAGAGTACATCACACCCTTATGGTGTGTTAGAGGATGTTCTTATGAGGGTCCAAAATTTAATTTTTACGGCTAATTTTTATATTATAAAAAGGGAAGATGATAGGATGAATAGACATGCCCTAATTAAATTGGGGAGAACCTTATTGAAAACCACTAGAACCATAATTAATGTTTATAATGGTACATTATCTATGGAATTTTTTTCTGAAATTGTCAACCTCAATATCCTTGATTCCAAGAAGCACCCCACAGAAGAACATTCCTCTTGATATATTAATATATTTGATTTACTCCAATACCCTAAAAAACATATTTTTTCTTCTAATACTCTATTTGAGTTTTCATCATTGATTGTCATGTTAGGAAATGAATCATGCATTTAATTTTGTACCAGTATATAAAAATGTCATGTGTGTTTGTTAATTATCGATTTCTTGAAAACATAAGACCACATGCCAATCGGTGATACTACTAAGCTTGTAAAAGATAATTCCTCTTTTGAGGATGATTCCAATTAGCAGATAGATGAGATTATTAATCTCCCACTTCCACACACACACCCAATAATCCCAAATCACCCTAAAATAGAACTGAAACAACTACCTTAAAATTTTAAATATTCTTATCTTGATAATGGAAATAAGTTCCCCATCGTCATTTCTAGATCAGTCCCCCCTGAGCATGAATTGCGACTGCTTAAACTTTTGAGGGAGTATAAACAAGAATTGTGATGGACACTTGCAGAAATTCTAGGTATTAGGCCATAAATTTTCTCACATCAGATATTGTTAAATGATGAGTCTAAACCAATAAGGCATTCGCAACTCCAACTGATCCCAAACCTTCATGATGTTGTTAAAAAATAGGTAATAAAATTATTGGCTATTGGAATCATTTAACCCATTTCCAGTATTCAATGGGTTAGTCTAGTCCAAGTAGTTCAAAAAAAATTGGTCTAATAATAATAAAAAAATGAATACAATGAATTGGTTCCAACTTGTGTGAAAAAGAGTTGGCATGTCTATATAGACTATCGCCGATTAAACCAACATACTAGTAAAGAAAATTTCTTATTTCTATTCATTGACCAAATGCAATAGAGGCTAGTAAGGAAGTAACATTACTATTTCCATGATGGATATTCTGGATACTTTTTTTATCCATATTTCCCCTAAGGATCAGGAAAAGTCAACCTTAACTTTCCCCTGTAGAACGTTTTCATATAATAGGAATCCATATGGTCTTTCAAATGCTCCGGATAGTTTCTAGCGATGCAATGTTACTATTTTTTTGGATTACCTGGAGAATTTCATGGAACTATTCAAGGATGATTTCTCTATTTTTGGATCCTCTTTTGATGAATGTTTCTGTATTCTTGGTTTAGTCCTATGTCATTTTATAAAAAAAAATCTCATCTTAAATTATGAGAAATTCTATCTCATGGTGAGACAAGTTATTGTTTTGGAAAATTTAATTTTTGGGGATGGTATCCAAGTAGATAAATCAAAAGTGGATGTCGATTTTTCCCTAATATTCCCCAAAAATGTATGGGTTGTGAGGTATATCCTAAGTTATCTAGGATTTTACCATAATTTCATTCATGACTATAGTAAAATTTGACTCCCCCTATCCTGATTTATCAATAAATAAAATGATTTTTTTATATTCAATGTGAGAAAGCTTTTAAAAAGTTAATATAGATTCTCACATCACCCCCGATAATCCACCAAACTCAGAGGGATGTACCATTTGAGCTCATGTGTGATGCTTATAACTGTTGGGACTGTCTCCTCAAAAAGGGTCAATCGAGCTCTATAGGTCATTGGCTAGGCCACACGTACATTGGACACTACCAAAGAAAAGTACACCACAACTGAAAAATAATTTCATTCCATTATTTTTCCTTTGATAAATTCAGGACACATTTTTTAGGGACCAAATTCCTTATGTTCTCAGACCATGAATCCCTCTGGTATCTCATTAAGAAACAGGAATCCAAACCACTTCTCAGTGGTGGATACCCCTCCTTCAGAAATTCTATTTAGAAATTTGAGATTAAGGAGGTGTAAAGAAAGAGGTCACTAACCATTTCAAGACGATCCACCCATACTCAGACATTGATTCATCCCCTTGTATTCCCATAAATGACATGTTTTCAAATGACCAATTTTACTGAGTTCAAGATGTTACTCCATGGAATGTGGAAATTTTAAATTATTTGGTAACATCCTTCATTCTTAATGATTTCAATAAAAACCAGGCTGACCATCTCAAACATGATACTCATTGGTATATTCAGTATAACCCATAACTTTTATGAACATGTAGTAATCAACTCTTTAGGCGTTGTGTTCATAATAGTGAGCATCAGTTTTTCCTTAGGTTTTATCACACTCTTGCTTGAGGGGGAACTTTGTTCCCTAGTAGACTGCTCACAAGGTCATTGATTCTGGTCTCTTTTGCCAACATTATTTTAGGATGCCCTTGATTTCTGTAAATATTTTTTATGCTATCAAATAATGGGAAATTTATCTAAAAGAAATGAAATTACACAACAACTCTTTCTCTTACAATAAATTTTCAATGTTTGGGGAATTGACTTTATGGGACCATTCCTCAATTAATTTGGGAACCATTATATTCTTCTGGTAGTAGATTCTGTTTCAAAATGGGTATAGGTCAAAGCTACAAGGACTGATGATTCCAAGATTGTTGTAAAATTCTTCAGAACTCAAATCTTCTATAGGTTTGGATAACCTAGGTTTATCATCAGTGACCAGGGTTCTCATTTCTACAAGAGAACAATACAATTTCTTTTTCATCAATATGGGGTTGGGCACCCAGTGTCTACTACATATCACCTACAAACCAATGGTCAAGATGAGGTGTCAAATGTCGAGGTAAAACATCTTTTGACAAAACATTTAAACCTAATATAAAAGATCGATGTATTATACTTGATGAATCCTTATGTACTTACCATACTAATTACAAAACTCCCATTGTCATGTAACCATATCGGCTAGTGTTTTGTATGTGTTGCCACCTCTCTATTGAGATTGAGCACCAAGCCTATTAGGCCATTAAACCATGAAATTATATTCATTCTAGTGTAGGTTCTCAATGGAATATGTAGATTTAAGAGATGGAGGAAATGAGAAGAGATTCATAGGAGAACTCCTAGATTTATTAAGAGGGAACCAAGGCTTTCCATGACCATCTCGTTCATCATCGTCAGTTCCATATTTAGAAGAAGGTCCTCCTCTAAAATGTAAGGCTAAAGATTCATCCAGTTAAGATTTATACCCGATGTTTTGTACCATACACTATTACTAACATCTCTCTATTTGGTGTTGTTTAGGATCAAAATGAAGAATCCGAGGAAACCTTTATTGTCAATGGGCCGTGGTAGAAGCACTTCCATGAATCCATTCTAAAGTCACTGATGGAGGAACTCCATGTTCACGAATCAATCTATGAATGAAACTCACCAAGTTTTATACTTCATTACAACATTCTCTTTCATTATAGTGAGGCCACTACAGACATTAAGATTAGGGTACGGGTATATTACTGGGTTAGTTTGGAATTTCCATCATCTATCTTGTTTTAATTTTTAATATTTCTTAATAGTGATTTTACTTTCCCCACTTTCCCTCCTCCTCACCTTTATTCCAATATATTACATTCTTTATGACCCCTTTATCATGGAAAATGATGTCCGTTTAATTATGGAAGTTATTGAATGTCCATGTGGAATTTTTGTATTAAATGTTATTTTAACATTCAAAAAAATTGGATGAACTGAGCATTTTATTAAGAATTAAATATTGTGGTGTGACTTTCTTTTGAAATTTAGTTCTTTGATGATGATATAAATAATTGAATCCTTTTGAAACCTTTGTGAAGAGTGGTACCCTTTTGTGAATAGTATATGGGAGAATAATTTCACTTAATCTCCCTATAAATCTTATCACCCAACCATGATGTGTGAAAATTTCTTACTAAATAGAGGGTAAATATAAGTTAGGTTTATTTTTCTCTAATTTCAATAATGATTTTCCCAGACGTTCATTCCTTATCCATTCTATTTCATTACTGTACAAGATTAAACTATGTGTGTGCACCTATTATTGGACTATTGTACGCCCTAAAAAAGGGTTTTATATTGGTCAGGTCAAGAATTACCCTTCCTCGACTCTTGATCTTGTTATAAATATTACAATTAGTTTCACGAGGAGATCAAACAAGGGTTGGAAGAAGAGTGTGAGATTTGTTTCAGGCTCTACTTTTGAAATTTAAATTAATGATGGGAGTGATGAAATGTTCAACAAATGGGGATATCTACGTCTAAGATTATGTTTTGACTTCTAAGAATGCTTAAGTGAGTGGTTCTTGAAATTTTATTGCAAAGAATGTAAGATAGATTCGGTGTAAAGAATCATGTAAGTAGAAATTTTTTAAAATAACTTATAATTACTAGATAGAAAGTGAAAAGAATAGCATGAAATAGTTTTCACATACACTCATGGAGAATTAGTGACATCAATAACTTTTTAATTATTTTCTTTGATTTTTATCATGTGTCTCTTTTAATTTAACTTGGATACAATTTTTGAGATGTCTTTTTCCATGATCAATGAGAATAACTCCTTGGTGAGATTTTTTCTTTGATAACATTATACCAGGAATACAATTTTCATTAAATGATAAATATTTATGATGTTTTAAATATCTACATGCATAATTTTTTGAAATTTGACTTTTCCCATGAGTGGAAATGTTTAGGTGTGGTTGCGTGATCATGTTGAGATTCACTATTTTATTTTCACCCTAACACCATGGTGCTAAAATAGTTTTATATTAAAAATTAAAATAATAATAACTAATTTTACATCCTTTTTTATTCAATTTTATTTTGTTTATCACTGTTAAAAAGGTTAATTTTACTTTTTTTAATATCATTGTAGGTGGAGATGATTTGGAATCCCTAAAGATGATTCAGAAGGAAAATGGGCCAAACTACATGGGAGACCAGCAATATCTAACCACTATTATGAACATTAAGAAAAATTTGTGTCTCCAAATGGGATGCAATTTTTTGGTTTGACCTAGAACTTCATCGGCTACAACCCATATCAAGGAACATAATCCTCATTATTTTATAAACGGTCCCATCTGAACCATTCATTCCATGGGATAGAATCTGCATGAAGTCAGATGTTAGGTTCGGTATTCTGATCATATCCCAATTTTAAAATATTAAATGGACTAAAAATTTGACATGTTTATAATAAAAACAATCCAAAAAAACTTTTTTTTCCAAGTCTATATATTTCCATATAGCAACCCAAAAGATTTATTCAAATGGTATCACCAAAATTGGGTGATCAAAAACCCTTACCATTTTGGCTATAAAAGGGAACCAACGGAACCTCATTTGAATCTTCAGACCAGAAGCAAAGATCTTCCATTTTGGAGACTTATAGTTGGATCTTCCTCACCCTAGATTTTATAGAGGCCCCTATCCTCATTGGGTGGTCAGGAATGAAGAAGGAGTTATACCTGATTTTCCTACTCACCCTGATGTTGAGGTAAGTAGTTGGTGATCATTACAAGGGAGCTACACACATGAATAGGGAGTTCCAGAACATAATTATCTTTTGTTTTGGTGTATATTTTGTATTTAATAGTTCTTTCATATGTATTTTAACTTTTTTTAATGCATTTAATTGATACACATTTTATTTCATAACCGATTGGTGTGTGATTTTAAGTGTTCTTCTTGTGTTATAATGATTGGAAAACATAAAAATCCTTTTCTTTCCTAATCATATGATATTTCAATGTTCCTTTAAAAACCTTAAAGAATGATATGGGGATGGAACTTGATTACACAGTTGTTATGTCAATGTTTGGTTCTAATTTCACCAATTTAAGAGGCTTGTGGGTAAAAAATATCTTGGTTATCCCTCAACCAAAATATTAGACTAAAACTTAATAATCAATTAAGAAGGAGGAACTCTTCAAGTATTTTAGTAACAAAAAAATTATCACTTATTTGTCTCAAGATTTTCTAAAATACACGTGGAATTTAATCATTATAACTCGTTAAATTAAGTTACCTTCTTGAAATAAATTTCAAAACCACCCCCTCATTTAGTAATATTTTTTAAAAATAGAAACTCAAAACCTATCAAAACTCATTGAGAGACAACATAGGTTCTTACCTAGACAGAAAAAATCATCTTTATATCACTATAAATTTGACATTTTATGCAAACATGAGGATTTCAAAAAAATGGAAAATGGTGATTTCAAAAGAAAAGTTCCATTTATTAAGGTGAATAATGTGTGCCTTGAATTATTTATTATTTATTTGGATGGATTCTTGGATCATGAAATATTTATTTAGAAGGATTCTTAGCAAAAAAATCTTTCTTTAGTTTTAAATTATAACTAGAATCTAACTAGAGTGGTGGACAAGCAGCCTTTCTTGATCTTGAACCACATCTTGGACTTCTTACTTCGGTATCTACCTTTTTCAATGATGATCAAGGATTTCTCAAAGAAATATGGTGGTTGTAAGAGATTGAGGTGACCCACAACTACTTTGGGACAACTGCATCTTCATGAGGGAGAGATGTTGACAATTTTCTTTTTGGTTTTAGTCAATTTTTGTTGGAGTCAATGGTACTTTAACTATTATGAAAAGGAATTTATTTAGACTTCTTAAGGATGAATTTTATCAATTATTTCTTTCATGGGGATATAAAATTGATTAATGTTATTAATATTGTGATCCTTTATTATGGGGACCAATTATTTGGAATGTATATATATATCTTATCAATGATGGTTACATTCTTTACAAAGTTTAACATCAATGATTTTGAGAAACATCATTTATTTGGAGTTTGTATTTAACTAGATTTTTGTTCAATGATGCTTTTATAAATAATGACATGTTTTTAGGAGTTTTTCAATGATTCCATTCATTTATTATATGAATAGTCTAGTAAAACTATGGTAGGTTACTCCATAGTTCCATTTGGTGGTAATAAGGATAAATTTCCAACTATAGAGTCTAATCATGATGAGGTAGATCTTAAAGAAATGGTTATTTACCATGGGAAGATACAATCATTCATGAACCTCTAGTATTGGGATCAAAGGTATTTTAATACCTCCCCTCTTAAGTCAGTTTGAGTTTTCCTCTGTCATGGTTGTGTGGGTCATCATTGGGGGTTTTGTAAGCTGGTATTTTAGAACTTATCTCAGGTTTAATACTTTGTGGATGGGTTGTTTTTTTCTATATTTCATTTCTTTATTGTAATATTGGGTTATGATTTTGGAGGTTTGGTTGTTGTTATTGGAATACTATATTTGGATCCATATTTAGATGGTTCTTATAGACATATATGAATATAATTAATTGTATTACTTGTTTTTTAAGTGATATATCCATTGTGGAAAGATTTCAATGCTATTTTTATTGTTCGCCAAAATCTTTTTTGGATGGATGTGAGTTTCATTGTGTTTAGCATCATTGTTTGGTTGAACCATTCATGTAGGTATTAGGTTGTCATAATTATTTAGTTGAAACATTGATTTGATCAATGTTTGTATATGATAAATAGATTAGGTCCGTGATTGGGTAACTAGGGTTTCTATTTTACTAGTTGAGTTAGGTATGGTAGCTGGTGTTTAGATTTGTATGTTTGTAATAATCTGGGTGTGTGGTATATTTTTTTACCCATGGTTATATACTTGTGTTGTGACTTGAAGTTAGAATTCATTTCATTCTTTTGAGGATTCTTGTTGTTTTTAATCCTTCCTTTGGGATTGGAAGCACTTTTAGATAGAGAGTGAGTTTTTCCAATGGTTTCTTGGTTATTTAAGGATGAATCTCTTGATAGTTCCATTTGTTCCATCATGTTAGAGAGATTGTAAATGGAGGGGATACAAAATTAATCTTCTTTATATTCTTAGGCTTTCTTTGTTGAGGTTCCCATTTTGTTTATGCTTAGAGACATTTGGGAACCTTGGGTTTCATCAGTTCGTTCATTTTGATGAAGTTATTTGTTTCAATTAAAGAAAAATATGTAGAGTGGTTTTATTGGTTAGGAAATCTTTGGATCTTCTATTTTCTATTACCATTTCTTCCAGCATGGAAATTTTAAGGTCACAAATTCATGTTGGGGATTTTCTGACATCCATTATGTCAGTATGTTTTTTATTTTGTATTATATTCACTTTTATTGGGATTTTCAAAATTTAGGTCATATTTTTTACTTGAGTTGTGAGATTTTGAAAGTTTTTTTAGAGAATAACATATATCTGACATTGTTAAGAGTAACAATACAGTTCCCATATAGATGGGCCGATCATGATGATAGATCTATTTTTCATGTCTTATACATGGTTTTACAATATGTCTGGATATTCTTAGAGATAGTGTGAATGTTTTCACTTAAGAAAATGTTGGTGCATGATTGGTGCATGATTTGGAATATTGTTCGGGTGATATTGCCTTATGGATTATCCCTTTCATGTTTGGAGAATGGTTTAGAAAACCACACATCCAAACTATGCATCAATCCAAGGTGTTAAACTTTTTGAATTTCCGAAATTACCCTCTTCAAATAAAGAAGGTTTCATGACTATTATACACAATTTTCATTGGCTGACCCTTTGGATACCAATGAAAAGATCGGCCTTCTTCATCCTTTTGATTCATTTCCTTCCTTTGGAATTTTCAATTGATTCTTGGTTATTTATTCTTTTTTTATTCTATTATTTTATTTCATCTATATTACCTAGGTTGTCCCTTTATCCCAAAACCCTAGTTTCTATGATATCTTGGATTTGGATTTGATAATCTTTTAACCTAAGGTTTTGGTCTCCTATGGCTTGTATAGGAGGCTATACAACTTTGGTTGGTCTATTTTTAAGGATTCTTGTATTATCTTGGTTTATTAATATTCTAATTATGCATTTTTATTAAATTGTATCATTTTATAAATAAATGTGTGTTTTTATGTCTAAATACATTTTTACTAAATGTATAAATATAATTGATATATTTTTAATGATGTAAAGGAATTGCATTTTGGGTTGAGTTTGGAAGAAATGGGTTCTGATATTAATTACATGTTTTATTGTTTGAAATGGATTGTTTATAGTGAAAATATTTTATGCAATTCCAAAAAGGATTTTTTAAATGGCTTAATAATTTTTATTAGATACTATATTTAATGGGGTTTTATAGAGTGAAAACTATGTTTTATTGAGAGTTGTGTTTTAGTAGAGGTATTAACTACAAAATAATTTTTATTGGGCTCCTTTAATGGATTTTAAATGTTAATTCGAAATGTATGTTGGATTTAAACCTTTTTAAAATGATTTATTGGTTCTTTTAAAATGGTTTCAAGAAAAATGATGGCCTTTGGAATTTTAATCGATTTCGAAGATAATATCATTGTTTTAAGGATATCTTTGAAAATTTTTAAATAGAGTGAGTTATTTTATTGATCCATTGAATGTGTTTAAAGTTATGTTCAATGAATTTTTAATGTTATTTCTATCCCGATCAATTTTTTAGTTTTAAAGGCCTAGTTTGATTTTTTTAAATGGTTGATGTGAAAACACCCCTTAATCACCCATTGTATTTGGTTACCCCTTCTATGGGTTGTTTATCACTATAGGATTCTTATTCCTCCACTTGGGTGGAACATTTCTTGTTCATGTGATGGGTTCTTGTGATGTGTGGGGATATTGATTGTTTGGGTGTTTTGGTTGAGGGTTAACCAATTTTTTTCCCTGGAAATTCAATCTTATCTTCCATAAAATTTTTCCTCAGTTCCCTTTGGGTAATGGGAACTCAGGTTCTAAATGGGAGATCTAGATTTATACTGCTAGTTGGTTTGAATGATGATATTGGACATTTATCTATGCTATGAAAAATGGCTAGGATGGGGTTTCATCACAAGTTGGATTGTGTAGGTTATTTGGTTGACTTACAGTTTTCATGTTATCACATTTGCATATATTGTTCATGTTTTAAAATAATCTTATGTACTTAGATTCTTTTCATGTTAAACATCTAAGGTGGAACCCGTAAAATATATAATTCCATTAGAAGTTATTAATATATATTATTTTGATATTTTTCTTGTTTGTATCATATCCCTTTATTTTTTGGTTGTGGAATCCATTTTTACATATGTTATATTCTTTGTGATTTATAGTGCTTTTTTTGGTTCTTGACTCAGGTATGTTGGGTCATTTCATTTGCAAAATGTGTTGTAAAATATTTTTAGAAAACCTTTTCTAAAATTAAGGTCTCTTGTGTTGGTTTTTTAAGTTTAATTTAAAAATGGTTCTTTAGTTTTAAGATTGATTTAGTTTGGTAAATTTTTAAAAATATACCATTTCATTTAAATAAAACAAATGTTTGTTATTTGAGATATTTTAATAGTTATTTTCTTTTGAGATATATTGGGTCAGTGGAAATATTTTCTATGCATTTTTTTCGAAGTGGAGTTGTATTTTGTTCTTCCTCCTTGTTTCCTTCTATTTATGGATTGTTTTTATATTTATATAGAGGGTTTAGATCACTTCATTTGATTATAACCTATTTAGATGTTTATCTATTTGACTTGATTTTCCCTTATGCTATATTATGTCCCATTTTATAAATAATTTGGGTGAAATAATTCCCAAATATATTAATGTGATATCCAGAAACTACAGTCCTTCCCATTGGGATTTAGAATATCATTCAGCCCCAATGGAAGACCATTTGGGTGTCAAGTATGTGGAATCATTTGTTGGATTTTCACATGAGTCTTGTTATGGTCTTTCAATATCAATATCATAACCCCTAGAGTTTCCACACTCACTATGGATGGAATATTTCCATAATCCCATTAAAACATCGCTCTAAAATGTTGTGTTTTTTTGTAAAAAATATTTTCAAACCAAGATCATTATAGAATCGAAATATTAATGTAGATGCTCAATTACTAGAGGGGATTGATTATAAGTTTAAGAAACTTTCATTTTTGACCTTAAGAGAAACTATGTCCAACAAAGTAAAACAATGTAAATTCACAAGACCTATTAGTTCTAAAAACATTATAAGTTCTGTAAATATGATTTTGGAAATGAAACATAATAAAAGTTTAATGGGAAAAGATTCTACCATAAACGTATTGATTCTTACTTTTCAGAGTATACAAAAGAACATGAAAGTATAAGAAGGTTATAATTTCTTCATTTATCAAAACATAGTGGAATATAAACATGAAACAAAACAAGTAACTAGTATGACATGTTTTAACCCAAAGAGAAGGGTATCCACCAAACTTGGATAAATATCCCATGATATATAATTTTAATAATGTCTGTCTTACCGACACTAGGGTATGCCCTTGATAAAAATATCATAATATATCTTGATATCCTTGAAAGGCCATGATCATTAAGGTAGTTAGCACCTTTGTCTTTTTATCCATAGAAGTCCTCGAACATTAAGGTTGCAGGAACCTCTGTCTTCCTATCCCTGTAAGTCCTCAATTATACACAACAGCAATCGGAGTTACACGAATCTAGATGAACAAGATGTCAAGTACGCACATGGAAAGAGATTCTCTCTGTCTATAAATTACTTCAACAACATGTAATCTCTAGTGACGAATGTTTTCTCAATTATTTTTTATCTCATTTAAATGATCTCCTATTTATTTACATTTCTCTAATGGTCAGCTCCCTCCTCCAATGGTTATATTTTTCCTTGAACCTCAGAGGGGCCTATACACGTGTCACTCATAAAACGGTTAGTTAGAAATAGAAATTACCAAATCATATCATAATTATAACAAGAGTATGAAAAATAAGGTTGCTTTACCAAATCCAATTTTTCAGATTCTAATAAAATGAGCACTTGGATACTATAAAGTATAAATATTTGGATTCTATTTTCACGGAATTCGGAACAAGAATTCTATAGATTTCCAAATCAGAATTATAATGATTTAAAAATCAGAATTCTTAGGAATTTGGAGTCTAAATTCTGAGGAATTCAATGTTTGAGTTATAGGGAATTCAAATTCTTAATTTTGAGGAATTCTAAGTCTTAATTATAAGAAATTCAAAGTTAGAATTATAAGGAATTCAGAATTTAAATTCTGACGAATTCAGAGTCTGAATTATGAGGAATTCAGAGTCTGAATTCTAAGGAATTTAGTGTATAAATTCAGAGTAATTCACAGTCTGAATTCTGAGGAATTCAGAGTCTAAATTCTAAGGATTTCGAAGTATAAATTTTAGAGAATTCAGAATCTGAATTTCAGAAAATTCAGAATCTGAATTTTAGAGAATTTGGAATCTATATTTTAGAGAATTTGGAATCTAAATTTCAAATAATTCATAATCTGAAATTTAGTTAATTGTGAATCTGAATTTCAGAGAATTCATAATCTGAATTTCAAAGAATTCAGAATCTAAAAATAGAATACTCTATATCTATGAATTTATAGAATTCTGAAGTTTTAGATATGAAACCTATTTTTTGACTTTATAAATAAACGGAGTTAGGATAATAGAAACTATAAAATGAAGGTAAGGATAAAATTTCCATGGGGAAGGAAAATTTTCATTAATATGATATATCATAGGCAAAATAAAATTTTCCTTGAGATAGAGTGTTTGTGATTTTCAAGACATAATTTAATGGAAAAGTCATAAGGAAACCTTATTGATTCAATAATCTCCCCCTTTTCTGAAAGCACAAACATCCTTACTAAAAAGAATAAAAGGATATAGAATTTTTTATGGACTTGTAAAAAAAGGTATCTCTCTATTACTTTTGTATCATAGTGAATAAAACTAACTCCCCTTTAGGTTTTTTAATCCTTATAGATAGTACTTTTGATTTCATGAATTAGATTTTATATTTTCTAGTATACAAAAAACTTCATTGATAGGAACTTTCTCTTAGATGAACTCCCCCTTATGTAGGGAAATATCTTCTTTACTTAGTATTCCTTTTATCATTCCTTTCTCCCCCTTTGTGATTTTCAAAAATGAATAAAGGGAATGGGAAAAAATGGTACCTGAAATATTAGTACTAACAAACCAAAAAAATATATGAAGAACAGCCTAAATTCCATTAATATTGGAAGAATTTATACAAGGAAGAAATTCAACAAAAGATCGGAATAGGAAAAATTATCCTTATTTCTCTTTTGGCATCAACTTCTTGACAATGGTTTTTAGCTTCTTTATCTCCTTGTTGTCTTCTTCCATATGCTTAAGCAACTGATCTTAATCTTCACTTTTTCTTTTCCAAAGCTCTAATATTTTCTTCATAAGCCTTTAGGCATTCTACTTGAGCTTTCAAAACTTATTGTTGCTTAACCATATTATCTTAAAATTATTTTCTGAGATCCCTTTCCCTCTTCCAATTCCTATCCATAGAATTATGAAACCCATTCAGATCCTTATCTTCTTACTTCTGAGTAGTCTATTCAAGAGTTATATTTTCCTCAAAGCTCTTAGAATGATCATTATGCATTCCATCTTCAGTGTCAATGGAATATTTGACATTATCTTGAAATTCATCAAAACCTCTCAGGTCTTCGACAGTATTCCATGACCTACTTGTAATCTTCTTGCATGACCTTTTATAGGGATCATAACCAATGAGAGAGGATTTTAAATCTACCTCAAGAAAGAAAAATTTATCCATAAGCATGGAAACTGAATCTAATTTCTGTTTGAACAAATGATGAAGAAACTGACACCTCAAATATATACTTGGAAATAAAGGAATAGTACTAACAATCTTTTTCAATGATTGTACCACAAAGTCATGTCCAGGAGAGGACAATTCTGAATTAGAAAGTTTGGTTGGTGAGGGTACTATTTCTAACTCATCAGCTTTCCTCTTTGACGAACATCCAACAACATTCATTTTCACTACAGAGTTTTTACTTGTATGGACCAACACCTGCTTTCCCTTATCAGCTCTCTAAATGATATATTCTTGTTTAGGTGATTCATGCTCAATATCTGATAACTAAAAAATTTTAGATTCCTCAACTTACACTTTATCAGCATCAGTCTCTTGATCTTCCGGATGAATGACATCATGATTACTGCTTTCTTCTTCAGAAGGTTTGTTTACTTCTTCCAGATCCTTCTCTTCATTCCCTAGAGTAGCATGGTTTGTGGATTCAGATTGGGAAGTCTGGATCGATAATTTTATAGAGGGTCTTTTCTGCTCATGTTTATCGTCAAATTGAATTATGATATCATGCGTGTCATCCCATTCTTCTTCTTCTTCTTCTATTTTCTCTTCTTATTTCAGAATAATTTCTTCTTCTTGTTTTGGATCCGGAACCACTACCTTCTTTCCTAGAGTATCAGGATGATATTCTACCAAAAATGATTCTAGAACTAGGATTTGTTCATATTCTTTCTCATCATCCTTTAAAAGTGATTGAAAAATGTTATCATCTGATAAATTTATTCTCTTCTTATTTTCTTTCTATTGCTTTTCAATGTCTTTATCAACCATTATCTTTAACACTTATTCCTTAGCAGGATCCAAGCCAAACTTAGTCTCCCCTTCCGTGTTATTTTTCTTTTCTTATCTCCACTTAGCCACTACTTCATCAGGATAAGCCTTTTGTTTATTTGGCTTCAGTGGTGTAGATTGAGTTTCCTTAGCCACAAGAGTTTTTCATTTTTGTTTGGTTCCTTGGCCTTCCTATTTTACCCCTTTCATGGAGGATCAATCCACCTCTATTTTATTTTATAGATCATAGATTTTAGCATTTGAAAAATCAAAAAATTCATATGAATCACTAGAAAAACCAACATTCATTATCCTTAGAGTATCATCACTCAGGAACATCACTTTTAAATTCCATAGATTTGAACTACAAGGAATTTTTAAATAATGAATACAAAGAACTATAATATTAGAAAGGATAGTTAGAGACATAATTATATGAGATTTTAGGGTTCCATTCTTGATATTCTTGATTTTATGAAAAACATACTTTAATAAATTTATTTTCCTAAGATTCACCAAAAAATATAATGCAAAGATATCTCTTTTCTTCAGGGTATCCTTGTCTGCTTTTCTCAGAATAAGAAATCCCTAAACCCATAGCTAATGAATCTAACGAACTGTAAAGAGATGAATAGTTTTCATATTCTTCACTTCCTTCAAGACAAGACACTCTATAGATTTCTACTTGTCAAACAGTTCAGCTACATTAGGTAACTTGTGAGAGAAGAACTATGCTTCTCCTTCATAAGGAATTCCAATCATGTTGGCAGCCATATTATATGAAAGGGAGTAGGTTTTCCCATAGCTCGTAAAAGAGAACATATTGTTGCATCCTTCATTAAATAATGTTGCTGATTCATAGAACACCGCTAACAATATCATATACACTGTATTTTGTGCCATCAGTTTGGATATGCATAGCCTCTCCCAACCATTCAACATGATATTCTTTGAAATGATGGAATCATACTTTTCAAAGAATTGGGTATCAAATAACCTCTCTCTATATATCTACCACTTGAATATTTCTATTAATGAAGATATATCTTTCTGAGGAGAGGCTTCTACAGACATTCAGAATTGAGCAAACCTTAAAAATTCGAAATGGCCTTAAGTAGAGCAGCAGGGATTCTGCACACTAGAGCTTGATGATTGATGTGGGAAAACCATTTGGGGGTCCTTATATATTCAATTAGGGAGACGGTTCAACTTTCTTAGTTGATCCAATGTTTGAAATACTTATGATTAAATCTGAGGCTTGAAATGATAACCAAAGGAGGATTTTTATAGGTTCTGATCTTTTGAGGTTTTTAAGATAAATAATCGTATTTAAGTAAAAGTGAATCCCAAAAAGGCTCTTAAACAAGATAAAAATACCAACATGTAAAAGGATGATTACAAAAATTTATGAAATATAATATACCTTCTAGATTACTAGTTAGATTATTCGTAATGAGGAAAAAATTTCTTGAAGAACATTAGATTTCAAAAAAATTTAGAAACAAATTTTAAAAAAAATTGATTAGGAATATTTGATTAAGATAATATTTGCTACGAAAAAATTCACTAAAAAAATTTGATTACGAAAAATTTGGACTAGGAAAAATTTACTCCCCCTATGAAAAGGAGTTTCTCTCTATAAGGATATAGGTTTAAACATGGAGTTAATATGGAAGATTACCTCATTATTATCATCCCTATCTTTTTTAATGTATTAAAATCTATCAGAGGGTAATGATTTTGTGAAAATATCATCCAGTTGATCTTGCGTTCTGATAAGTTGAAGAATGATATCTCATATAGCATTATCTCTGAAAGTTACTTTTCCTCATTTCATCTTGATAATCTTATCAAAGATTATTTTGTTACCAATCATATTCTGGGAACTTCCACAATCCATGTACCATGTATTTTTGTTGCTATAATCTTTATTTTCCTACAAATAATAGTGTTAGACGTTCGGAATCCCAACTTTCTTGGATCCAAAAGCATCAGAAAACAAAATTTTAGGCAACCAAATTTTCTTGAAAAAATATACTTTATGTAAACCTAAACACTGAGTTTTTTTAGAAGAAAAGTTTCTTTAACAATGCCCACCACACTGACATTTAGTTCAGAATGAAGCACCTTGAGGAAAAAAATTATTATTACTAAAAATTAGTTTAGAAAGAGTATAACCAAATCTATAATTATTACTTAGAGGTGGAATTTGGAAACACATCCTATCAAGGACTTCCTTACCTTAGGTAATGTTTAAAAAACAATTCCTCAAAGAAAATATTTCTGAAATTAGTTTAATAACTATGTTTTTATCCTCAAAACACTAGTTTTATCACTAGAGTAATATCTAAAATATTTTTATAAGAAATTACATTCATAAGATCCTTAGAATGTTTATCCTTCTCAGAATTATCTTCCTCGTGTTTTTTTGAAATACTTTCAAAATAAAAAATTTTCTTATCATGATATTTAGAAACTTATGATACTTCTTTAGTAATAATAGTAATTCTATAATTTGTCTTATCATGTTTTTTATTGAGTTTAGAATTTTTATTATCAAGAATATTTGTAAAAGTGGAAACTTATTTATAAGTAGGCAATGTATTATCTTCATCAGAAGAATATTATTCATTTGAGGACTCATAATATTTATTATCACAACAATTATCATTCAATGAAACAATAGTTATAGATTCATCATTGTGTACCATTTCCATAAGACAATGGTTTTCAATGGGTAATCTAGATAGTAAAACAATATTCTTCTATCCAGAAGATTCATATTCTGTGGTGTCATCAGAAGAGTATAAACCACTAGAACTCTTGGTGTCATTAGCTTTCAAAACATTCTCATATTCAGCTTTTTATTACTTCTTTCTATTTCTCTCAAAATTATTTTCCTTTCTATCTTTTTTCATAAGAATAGGACAATCAGGCCTTATATTCCCTACCCTTTTGCATTCATAACAAGTGACTTCAATGCCTTTCTTGTCCATTATTTCTTTTTTGTTTAATATATGCTGAATTTCATTCTTCCCAACTATCTTGTTAATCATTCAAGAAAGATTAGCTATCTCATTATCAGAATGTTTAGTTTCCCCAGATTTAGATAAAACATCGACTTTTTTTGACGTGGATCTTATAACCCTTTCATGAGTCTAGACATTAGTAGTAGTAAATGCTACACCTCTATTTCCATTCTTCTTTTTATTCATATCACCATCCCTTTTTATTTTTGTCTCATGTTATAGAATATTTTCCAAAATCTCAGCAATATTAATTTGATATATTTTCTATTCTCATCAATAGGTAATCTTTTAGATTCCCACTCATTAGGAATGTTGTCTATAATCATTTCCACAAGTGCCTCATCATATAAACCTTTCTTGTAAGAACCCGGTTTTTTTCCTTTTCAGGTATGTTTTTATTTTCTTGTCATTTTTTATAAAAATTTATTTTTTTGGATATTTTAAAAGTACACGCTGTGTACTTTCTGAGTACACTCCGGGTACATGGTTACCACAGGTAGTCATGGGCTGGTCGTATAGTGGCCATAGACACGGCCATGTGGGGGAGACCTGGAGGCCACCTAAAGTATAGTACGAAAACAGCAAGAACACATCATGTACTTCAAAAGCACATGCCGTGTGTTTTCTTTTTTTCATTAAATGGACTGGGGTCATGTCTAATTGGAATAAATCTCTTCTTCTCTACTGAACTCTTCAGAGAGCATTCGTACAATGTGGATCTTCCCTGAGCCCCAGATCGAGCATCTGTTCTCCAAATCGAACTTCGTCGGTTACATTGGAATCACATCGGTGAGTTCTCTCTTCTTCTTGAACAACATCTTCTGATTTCTCCTCTCTCATGAGATATTTTGGGATGAACGTTTTACATTTTTTGGTAGATATTTTTAATTCTAGGTCTATCCACAGGCCGATGCCGGAGTATAATGAACTACAATGATAAGGTATGTGGTTTCTGCCTTTTCGTAAAAATTATTTGAGTTATTGATGCAATTTTTCCCAATACCCATGAACAGGGTATTGCGTTTTTACCATTTTAGCCCTACTATTTTCTTGTTATGCTTTAATTCTTGAGTAGAGGTTAATTGAATGTGAATAGGGTTAACTTCTATTCTTTGGAAGTTTTTCCCCATGCATTATTGCTTGTTTTTACTGTTGGATCTAGATTTCCTATTAGGATGTTGTTTACTCTCCCATGCATAGTTATAGGATGGTGTGATTATTCTGATATGATGATATGTTGTAGACTGCTAGCCAAGAAGTTCTTGAGGTTTACTTTAGCCGATATGCATTGTTATACCTACTTGAATTACAGAAGTCTGTGAGAACCGGCTATAGTAGACCATAGGTAGAATGGATGTAAGGGATTCTCTAGATTGTCTATTTTACTTACGATATGAGACCATAGGGGGAATTGATGTAAGTGATTCCTCAGAGTGTTTGTAGTTCCTTGACATGGGACACAAATGGAATGTGACATAAGTGCTTCTCTAGAGTGCCTTTAGTTATGATACGAGACTATAGGAGGAATTGATGGTGAGTTCTTCCTCAGAGAGTCTATTATTAAGCTGAACCATAGGGGTTAGACTGAGTGTACTACCAAGTCGGTTTCTTGTAGTTTTTAGGTAGGACCAGAGGGGATAGGTTGTGAGTACTTCCCAGAGGTTTACCTGTTGTGTTATCTATTTTCTTTTGTTGCTAGGTAGGACCAGAGGGGATAAGCTGTGGGTACTTCCCAGAGAGTTACCTTTTGTGATTATCTTATTTGATTAGTTGTTGCTTGATATTTGAAATTGTGGATTGTTACAGCTAATTAATTCCTTGTTTACTACTTTCTGTATATTACCTGCCATATATTCACTGACTGTAAGGCACAGATCTTGTGGTGGTTTCCTACTGGGATTTAGTCTCACACCCTGTTTGGGCCATGCTTTTGGGCCCAAACAGATTATAATGTTGCAGGTATAGATAATGGAAAGCACTCTTCTACTTCAAGTACTTGATTTGATGTGGAGCTGGAGAGCATGGGACCAAGATATGACTTGCGATGCTAAGAAGTGGTTTACATTATTTCTTTTGTACATGGATTTAGTACTATTGTATGCCATCATTATGATTTTTTTGCTACTTTCCTAGACATATGTATCATGCATCATTCATATATATGTGTGTGCTTCAGTTTATTATTTTCTAGTCTTCTATTGTTTACTTTTGTATGGAATATTCATGCTTCTAATTTTTATATTAATTTCTTTGTATGTGTTAATCTTCCAATGATGTCATAGTTTCCCCAAAATCACACCCAAGGCCCTCGCTGGTAGTTGGTAGCCTCTGGTGTTTAGGTAAATGAGCTTGAAACCATGTGACCGACCAGGTATGGGGCGCCTCTGGGTAGCTTCTGGAAATCGGATGTTACAAAGTTGTATTAGAGATATTCTTTTCTCTTGAATTACTTTTGGAGCCTATATCCAAGGATAGGATGGAATAGGTACTTGGTAATAATCTGTGCCCGATAGTAGCTAACCTATGTACAGGGAAAATCCAATGAACCTTGTTATTGTAATTTTTCTGGTTTCACAATTATTACAGTTGATTTTATTTCATCGTTGGGTGATTCACAAGTTTTTTGCTATTATTTTTTATGTTATTGGGGTTTTATTTCTGTTGAAACCCAATGAGATGAGGGTATTCTATCTCATACATCATATAATCACTTGCTAGAAATAACATGTCATGCATTCTTGTCATGCCATTTAGAGTGTATTAGTGATTTCATGTTGTTGTGATAGATGCTATGCTAGATATGCATGGGGTTGTGATAGATGCCTCGATAAAATACCTACTATTTGATAGGGTATTGTTTTGTGTAAGGTTTTTCTTGAATGAATGGTAAAATTTGGTTCATTAGGTGTTATGGGCCCTCATGGATAGGAATATGGTGGATCATTGCACTGTTATCCTTGTTTATGACTTGTATAAGATGTCAAACATTGATTCGCAGGGTTTATAGGCCCTCATCGATCAGAATTTGGCATTTTGATGGTCATTTCAGTGTTTTTTTGGGAACTTGAGTAGTTTCTAAGGCTTAATGTCCGGAAAAACCCAAAACACATGTCGTGTAATGATGAATACCCTCCATGTGTTCTTCTGTTCGGGAAGAAACGGTTTTTCTTAAGTACATGACGTGTACTGTAGGTACACACCGTGTTGTCTCTAAACATGTCTTAGACTGTGTGAGCAGGGACACATGGTTTGGAATCTTTGGTAAGACACATCATGTAGAGGATATACACATCGTGTCATATGATCATGTAACCCGTTGTGTCACTAACAACACAACTCAGCATAATCTTCTTAGTACATGTTCTGTTCGTCTAGAATAGGCCGTGTCGTGTAACCCAGGTACCCAACCGTGTAACAAACAACACGGGTCAGTGTTATCCTTTCTCGTACACATTGTTTCCATCGGGAAAACGCCATGTTGTGCGAGTCGTGTAGCCGACTATGTATCTAACAACACGGGTCTGTGAGGTTCATCTAGTACATTTTGTGTTTGGCACTAACATGCCGTGTATTCTTGTTCTAAGGAGAACCATGTGGCTTAGTTGTGTAGAAGGACTTGGGTAGGTGAAAAAGATTTCAAGTATAGGTCATGTGTTAGGTGAACACACCGTGTGTATGGGGTGTTACATGACCATCTATGGCAGGAGTACACGCTCATGTTAATGGCTGAAGGGACCACGTCGTGTAGTCATTATACCTGATTTGTAGTCATGTTTTGTAAAATTTGAATGCTTTCCTTATCTTCTTCCCTTCTTAAGATTTCAGTTGTTGGTCCTTGATAATTTTGATCTAAGATGTGCGATTGACATTGCAGAGTCATGCCACTGGGATGTCCTCCTGTTGTATGCCAGTTGTAGTGTAGTGATCGTACACCAGATATGGTTGATCAGGGACTACCTGTAGATCCTCTCGTTGTGCTAGTCTTGGCACCATCCATTATACATGATGCAAGTGCTGATGCATAGTTCAAGGAAGGCTTTATGAGGATGATGTAGACCTTTCAGGGGGCACCACCTCCAGCCCCGTTGAAGGAAAAATTGATGCAGGTCTTTCATCCAAAGCATCCTCCCACTTTCATAGAGGATGGAGGATCCCAGGCTGCAGAGTCATGGATAAAAGCCATGATAACCATCTATGAGCATCTGGAGATTCCTCCAGGGAGGCATTCCAAGCTCACTACATATATGCTTTGGGATTCTGCCAAGAGATGTTGGTATGTGATATCATAGGTAGGACACCAGCTGGTTATCACTTGGGAGGAGTTCCCGCATATCTTCTATGATTACTTCTACCTAAAGACATTGAGGGACGATCGAGCCCGAGAGTTCATGGGTCCAATGGAGGGTACTCTTTCAGTTATAGAGTATTCCTGTCACTTTACTATGAAATAGGGTTTCATCCCAATTCTAGGAGGTGATCAGTTATTCCTGGAAAATAAGTTTTAGGACGGTCTGGGGAATGACATTCGATCTCTGTTGAACATCTTCATGTTGTCCTCTATAACTTCCATTGTCAACCAGTTAATGATCACGGAGTTCAATTTGATGGACTCTGGAGTTCTGAGCCTGGGCGGTTTGACATCTGGAGTTATTATTCCTCCTACTGACAGTAGGAAGCATCGTAATGAGTCTACATGCAAAGATACAAGATGGAGAGATACTTCTTCTGTTAGTCAGGTGGTGTGCTACCAGTGCGAGAAGAGTGGACATACAAGGACACACTACCCGAGAGACCCAATGGAGTGTCGATCTTGCAGCAAGAGGGGTCATCTTCAGTGATTTTTTTTGATCTTCTCACCAGCAACTGGTGATAGGGGTTCTTCTATGACTCCTTGTTGAGGAGCAGCACTGACAGTTTCTCAACTATCGGGGAACTGGTGTTCATCCTGCCATTGAGGCCATGGTGGAGGTTGTGGTCGTGGAATCCAGTCACTAGGGTTCTAGCAACAACAGGGTGTATGCGCTCAGAGTGGTCATGCAGGGTCACGGTAAAGGCTAGATTTTTGCAGTGGAGAAGACCTAACAGGAGCAGGATCCCGAACCCTCTACAGTGCGAGGTATGATCTTAGTATCCTTAGTTTTAGCTTCTTCTCTTTTCGATACAGGGGATTCCCATAGATTTATATCTATTGAGGTTGGGGAGAGCCTTGGGCTCTATATATTTATTTTTTTCATATCTTGACACTAGACACTCCGTTGGGGACTAGAACGATGAGTGTACGTTACTGCAAGGAGTGCCCCCTAGAGGTTGGTGGGTGTTACTTTTTATGGGACCTCTATGTCCTAGAGATGACATGCTATGATTTCATTCTTAGAATGGATTGGATAGTTCCCTTTAAGGTATTCCTCGACTGTTATCACCCCAGTGTGTGTTTCATATCACCATAGGATGTATCTTTTCCTCAAAAGGGTGAATGGGACGTCCAAGTCAGCAGAGCGGGACCCGACCATAATGGGTTAGGAGGAGTTACAGCCTAGATTGCTAGTATATATCTATATGATCACATGATTTCACAGATGGACATTCCTCTAGTGGTGGATTGTTTCATAGATGCCTTTCCAGAAGACTTTTTAGGTTTTCCTCCATAGTGTGAGGTAGAATTTTCTATTCATCTTATGCTAGGAGCGGAACCAGTGTCCATTCCTCCTTACAGAATGGATACACTAGACTTACAAGAGCTCAAGAAGCAGTTGGAGGAGTTTCATGCAATGGGTTTCATCTTAACTAGTACTTATCCTTGGAGTTATCTTATCCTTTTTGTGAAAAAGGAAAACAATACCCTCTGGCTTTGTGTAGATTATCAGAAGTTTAACCCATTGACGGTCAAGAACCGATATCCATTACCAAGGATTGATGATCTATTTGATCACCTTTGAGGAGATCGGGTGTTCTCGAAGATTGAATTAAGGTCTGGTTACCATCAATTGTGTGTTAGACCATCAGATATACCTCTTACTGCCTTTCAGAGCAGGTATGATCTATACAAGTTTATGGTAATGTCATTCGGTCTCACGAACACGCCTACAGTTTTCATGGCACTAATGAACCAAGTGTTCCATCCATAAATGGATTCCTTCATGGTTGTTTTCATGGATAAAATATTGGTGTACTCCCACTCTCGACATAACCATGCCATCCATCTTGAGATTGTTTTGAGCACATTGATAGAGCATCAGTTATATTCTATGTTCTCAAAATGCCACTTTTGGATGGATCAGATTCACTTCTTGGGTCATATTATCTCTGATAACGGAGTTCCAGTAGTCCCAAAAAAAGTGATATAAGTAGTTTCTTGGGAGAAACCGAAGAATTTATTTGAGGTACAGAGTTTTCTAGGGCTGGTGGATACTACAGGTGCTTCATTCCAGAATTTTCACGCTTAGCAGCACCACTGATGGGTTTGACTAAGAAGGGTGTAAATTTCTTATGGTTAGATTATTGTGAGTCATCCTTTCATGAGAAAAACATAAGGTTGAATTCAGCACTGATAATAGTGTTGAAAAATCTGGGAATGACCTATATTGTGAACTGTGATGCTTCAGGTATTGGGTTGGAAGCTATGTTTATCCAGGGAGAAGGAGTCGTTGCATACGGGTTTCGATAGTTGTGGCCACTTGAGTGGAATTACCTGATGCATGATCTCGATTTAGCTAATGTTTTTTAGGAATTATGTTGTTGAAGACATCACCTTTTGGGAGATCATTTTTTGGTTTTCACTGACCAAAAGAGTCTCAAGTACATCTTCACTCAGCATGATCTGAATTTGAGACAGCGAAGGTGGGTTGACTACCTTCAGTCTTTTGACATTGAACATACCTATATGCCTGGGAAAGGCAATGGAGTGGCTGATGCATTGAGAAGGAGGACTCAGATACAAGTAGTTTAGGAGGCTAGCAGTGAGTATTAGCTTATGGATCTATTCTCTGAGATGCATTTAGAGGTGCATGATAGACAGGGGCAGACGTTTCTTTCTTCTGTAGCTGTTACCTCTACCCTTCTTGATCAAGTGCGAATGAGGTAGCTATCAAACTCAGAAGGCCTAGTCCTATGGGAGAGTGTTTCAGATGAGAACCCTTTTCCTAGATGGACCTTAGGCAAGGATGAGATCTTGCATTTCTAGGGGCACGTATGGGTGCTAGCAGACATACGCAAGGAGATGATGCATGACTTTCATTCCTCAGTTTGGGCAGTTCATCTTGTTGTCACCAAGATGTATCATGGTCTAAACTGTTAGTATTGGTGGTCAGGTATGAAGAGAGATGTTTCTAGTTTTGTCATGTCATGTCCTACCTGTGAGCAGGTGAAATCAAAGCATCAGCGACCAGCAGGGCTTTTACAGGAGTAACCCATTCTCGAGTGGAAGTGGAATGATGTCATGATGGATTTCGTAACAGGTTTACTAAGTTCTCCTTGAGGTAATGATGCAGTTTAGGTTTTTATTGATATAATCATGAAGGTTTCTCACTTCTTGCTGATCAAGGAGACCCTCAGTGTTGATGAGATGGGGTGGTTTTACATCTGAGAGATTGTACGTCTACATGGAGTTACACACTCCATTGTTTCAGATAGGGATACACGTTTTACTTCTTGGGTCTGGAAGGGGCTTCGAAAGTCTTTGGGTACATAGGTACTTTTGAGTACAGGTTTCCACCTCCAGACAGATGGCCAATCCGAGTGTATGATACAGGTGTTTGGGGATATTCTTTGAGCATTTATTCTAGATTTTGGAGGTTCTTGGGATAAGAACCTACCTCTTGTGGAGATTTCCTAGAACAATAGTTTTCAAGAATCTATTTAGATGAAACCTTATGAAGATTTGTATGGTAGGCCATGTGGATCACCCTTAAGTTTGATGGAGGCAGGAGAGGCAGCTTTCCTAGGGCCCCGTCTTGTTCAGGAGACCATAGAGCAGATAGAGTTGATTTGGAAGAGGATGACTACTGGACAGTCTCGACTGAAGTCTTATGTTGATCAACGGATACAACCTCTGGAGTTCGAGGTCAAGGATCGGGTTTTTCTATATGTCACACTAAGGTTGGGACACAACTGGATTAGGTGAAAGGGTAAGCTTTCACCAAGGTACGTCGGGCCGTTTGAGGTGTTGGAGAGAGTTGTGTTGGTTTCCTATCTATTGCAGTTACATCAGAGGTACCAGGATATGCATGATGTTTTCCCTGTTTCTTAGCATCGACGTTAGTTTTTAGACCCGTATCATGTTTTACATCCTAGGGATGTTGAGTTGGAAGTGTATGAATCATTCTAGGAGCATCCTATCTATATTTCTGATCTAATTACGATGTTTTTCAAAGTCAAGTTTGTTCCTCTAGTACGAATGTTATGGTAGCACAAGTGAGTACTGGACGAGACTTGGGAGAGGGAGGTGGATGTAAGATTACAGTGGCCAGATCTGTTCGGGGTTTCTTCTTCTACGCCTCATTGCTAGAGAAATTTGGGGATGATTTTTTTTAAGGGGGGGAAGTTTTTAATAACTAGGTTTTTATCTTTTTTAGGCATGTTTTTCTTTTATGGTCGTATTTGAGAAACTGAGATTTTTCTGGAAATTTTCAAAGTACACACCATGTACTTTCTGAGTACACTCCGTGTAATCAGTTACTGCGGGTAGCCCTATGCTGGCCATGTAGTGGTCATGCACACAAACATGTGGTGGTGACCAGGAGGCTACCTAAATTGGAGTAGAGAAATGGAATGTAAACACCATGTACTTCCAAAGTACACGCCATGAATTTTCTATTTATTCATTAAATGGACTGGGCCACGTCTAATTTTTAAAAAGATCCTATTCTATGCCGAACTCGACTGATATAAATCGTACGACAAAAATCTATTTTGAGCCCCCAATCAAGCATTCGATCTTAGAATTTAACTCTATTGGTTACGTTGGAATTGCATTGGCGAGTCCTTTCTTCTTCTTGAACACCATCTTTTGATTTCTCCTCTCTCGTGAGATATTGTGGGTAGAAAGTTTTAGAATTTCTTGTAAATATGAAACGTTCTAGGTCGATCCAAGAGATAATTCTAGAGTATAACGATCCTAAAATGCCGTGGTAGCTGGTTTGTTCCTTTGTGTTAAAATTCTTTTGAGTTATATGTGCAAGTTTTCCCAATACCCATGAACAAGGTATTGATCATTTACTATTTTATCATTATTGTTAGCCTGATATGGTTATATTCTTGAGTAGAGGTTAATTTAAAGGTAATAGGGTTAATTTCTATGATTTTAATGTTTTTGCCCATGTATGATTGTTTGTTTTTACCGTTGGGTCTAGTTTGCCTGTTAGGCTACTGTTTACATTCCCATACCTAGTCGTAGGATTGTGTGATTGTTCTGATATGTAGATATGTTGTATAATACTAGAAAAGTAGTTCTTGAGGTTTACTTTGGATGATACGCATTATTATACCTACTTGACTTACATAGGGCCAGGAAAACCAGTTTTAGTAGACCATAGGGAGAACAGATGTAAGGGCTTCTCCAGAGTGTCTGTTTTACTTACGTTGTGAGACCATAGGGGAAATTGATGTAAGTGCTTCCTCAGAGTGTTTGTAGTTCCTCGACATGGGCCACATAATAAATGTGACGTAAGTACTTCCCTAGAGATCCTTTAGTTACGATACAAGACTATAGGATGAATTGACGGTGAGTGCTTCCTCAGAGAGTCTATTCTTATGCTGAACCAGAGGGGTTAGACTGAGTGTACTACCCAGAGGGCTGCTTGTAATTTTTAGGTTGGACTAGAGGGGATAGGATGTGAGTACTTCCCAGAGGGTTACCTATTGTGTTATCCACTTTCTTATGTTCCTAGATAGGACTAGAGGGGATAGGGTATGGGTACTTCTCAGAGGGTTACCTTTTGTGATTATCTGCGTTGATTAGTTGTTGCTTGATATTTGAAACTATGGATTGTTACTACTGAGTATTCCTTGTTTACTACTTTCTGTACTTTACCTTCCATATATTCACTGACTATTAGGCACATATTCTATGGTGGTTGACTACTGAGATTTAGTCTCACACCCTATTTGGGCCATGCTTTTGGGACCAAACAGATTATATTGTTGTAGGTATAGATAAGGGAAACCACCCTTCTATGATGTCGAGGAGTGGTTTACATACTTTCTTTTATACTTGCGTTCAGTTCTTTTGTATTGCAGCATTGTGATTTTTTGGATACTTTCCTAGAAATATTTATCATGCATCATTCATATATATGTGTGTGTTTCAGTTTATTATTTTCCTGTCTTCTTTTGTTTAATTTTGTATGGATTATTCCTCCTTCCACTTTTGCTACTACTTTCTTCAGCTGTGTTACTCCGCCAATGAAGGAATAGTTTCCCTACTATCACACCCAAGGGCCTCGCTACTAGTTGGAAGCCTCTGGCGTTCAGGGAAATGCGATTGAGGCCAAGTGACAAACTGGATACGGGGCCTCTATTGGTGGCTTCCAAAACCGGTACATTATATTTCTCACCCATGGATTGTAAACTATTAACGATAGTTGTAGCACCCCAAACACTTCATGGTATCATTTTCTTAAATACATTCTAGTTACAGCCTATATTTCCGGAATCACTGAGCCTATATGGAAAAAAACATGGTTACTTATAATAGATATCCATAACCTAACCAATTAAACCTAATATTGTCACTACTATGATGTGAATATCAAAAATCTGACATACATGGTTGCAATCAGTAAGTTATTTGGAGTCTGATATAGAAAAATCAATTTTAAGTGAATAGTAAGCTACCCTTATGAATAGTAACCTACCCTTATGAATAGTAACTTACCATTATGAATTTTAATATGACTCTTATAAATGGTATCAATGGCATTGAGTGTATAAATGAATTCAGGCACCTTAAAAATGAAGATGAAAATTTTAAGTATTTATATTTTTCAATTAATTAAAGAATTTTATTAAATATTTAATTAATAATATATAGAAAATTATTTTTAAAAAATGGACATCATTTTTTGATTCTACACGTTGAAAAATGGTTAGTGTGAATTTTAGGGATTTTTCTAAAAAACATGAATTTTTTATGAATAGTAAAATCCGATAATTCACAATTAATGCTAAATAATGGATTGATTGAGTAATTTATGATGATATAATGATGTAGAACCAATTGGTTCGAAGTCACATGCATATATTACTATTTTTGGTCATTTAATACTCACTATTGGAGGTCTTGAGAGGAAATAATAAATTTATATTTATTAAATTAAGAAAACTCCTCTCCCCTCCACTATATAAACAACCCATCACCCCCTCTTCCTCCCACACCACTCAAGCTTATATCCTTGCCTAAATTCTGAAAAATACTCTTCCCAATCCCTCTCCCCACTTCCATGACCTACTGGTCTCACCAAAAGGCCAAGAACAATGGCCTTAAGGAGATTCTCAAGGAGGAGTACCCAAGAGGTGAACCTTCCGTCTCTTTTCAATCAATTTCTTTTAAAAACTTCCATTCTTTTGTTCTCTCTTCTCACCTCCCCTCATCAAAATTCCATGATAATTCCATTAACATAATTTTACTGGATTTTCATTGTACTAATGGAATATTTCATCATAATCCCTCTTTTCCCCTCCTTTTATACAATAAATGCAAACACTATCCGAGATGTGTAAATTTATCACACTCAAGGAAGACAGATTTTCAATTTGCATTAATATATTCAATACTGGTCATGAAACCTTTTAAATGGTTGAAAAAAGTCAAAATATATTTATTTTATCTTGATTAATGTTCTAGAATCTTTACACATTCATAATATGGAATAGTAATACAAAACAATTTTACTGTGCACAAAACCACCAAGCCAAATCCAAGCGTTTATTTTTAACTCATCGAATAAGTCATTATCATGGTATATAACAAGATTAATTATAAGATACTTTATTTCTCTTCAATTTCACTAATAATTTATATTATCAATTCTGTATGTTTAACCACATTTCAAATGTACTCCCATTAATGAATACAAGTAAACAAATCATGAAACCAATTAAAAAAATGCTTCCAAAACAATAAAATTTAATCTCTTAAACTCATAAAAAAAGAAAATAATTAACATAATAATGTTATAACGTATCAATTACATGATTATGAGGTTCTTTAATTATTAATTAATGATGTTAAATTTGATTATTTAGGTCATTGAGAACAAACAATAACACCTTTCAGCGTAAGGTAAGGGATCCTCTCTCTCACTTTTGTTCAAGAATCTCCCCAATGTTGTGTCATTTTATTTTTATTTCCTAATGATGGGGTATTATTTTTCACCTTCCCCATACCTCCCTTATGAAATATAAATAATTCAATACCCTTTTACCTCCCATTAATCCTTCTCAACAACACTTGTAACCATGCCGAAATGTTTGTAAGGGGTTTCTCATATCACTTTCATTTCTATGAGATTTTCATTTTTCACCACAAATTTCCTGTATGTGGTATATTTGTACTGACATTTCATATATAATAACATTATTACCTTTATAATAATATTATTCAATTATTAATTTTATGTTCATTATATTCGGGTCATATGATTCGACTGATTACACTGTGGTAAGGGACTTTGTCCCGACTACATTTTCCTTGGGACTAACTTTGTATTATGCACCTAATAATCCTTATGTTTTGTACCAAAATACCATTTGAGATCACTTTTTATTTGAAATAATATTTATATTAAATATCCATAATATCATTTCATTGATATGTTTGTTGTCTAAACTGTATAGCATTTTACATATGGCATTTATTTGGAAAGTTATTTTAATTATTGAAATATTGATGAATTTGTATACTATAATCTATACGGATAGTGAAAAGAAACATTTCACTTGTATTGAATCAATGTTTAAATAATGTTGTGGAATTGTAGTGGCAGGTGGGGCCTGCTATAGCCCCTCTATGAATCAGTAGGTCTAATGAGACAAATCAGTTGGCGCAAACCCCTTGAGTTTGTTTCCAAACATCAGATGGATTTCTACCCATAGAACTAAACCATTTTTATGGTATTATGGTTCATGTACCAAATACATGAATTAAAATTAATACACATTCTATTTATTCATTATTCGTTATTATTATTATCCATGAGGTTTTCACTATGACAAAATATATGTATGCAGTTTCATTCTCAGTTTATTAATTGCATTAGTTTTTCATTTATTCACTATTCCATATTGATTATGTCAGATTTATTATGATTCACTTATTGTTTTACTCATGCTTATACCATTTTTCACCCATACTGATCATTTTAGCTCACCCATTTCATTTTTTTACCTTCAACAAGTGATGAAGAGATGGTCATTTATTGAGTTCATGTGGTCGTAGTTTTTAGTATTTCTTATGTATTGTATTTTTCAACCTTCTCCAAAGTAATTTGAGTTATGTTTATGTAAATTGTTTCTTCAAGACTACTAAAACAATCATTCATTCAGGATTTTCATTCCGTCTATCCATGACAATATAAAAAGTAATGCACCGGATCCGGTCTAGAGGGGTCGGGGTATTACAGTTGGTATCAGTGGAAGTTTAGTAGAAAACATGGAATCTATAGTAGGGAATGTATAGTGGGGAAAAATCCATAAGGTAGTATTTGTGGATAAATGTACAAGAACATCCTGGTATTTTGTTAAGGAATAGTTTATGTGGATCATTTAAGAAATAAATCCCTATCTGGAAACGAGCTTGTAGAGGTGGATCTAGCACAGATGTATCTAGGGGTAAAACCTGAAAACACCACTTTGAGCTAGACTCGAATGCGAACTATTGTATGACAACGCACCTTGTTTCATTCTTTGTTATTACACTCCCAGGGTATATGATTAAGAAAATTCACATTTCATTACAATCCATTATGAAAGAGTTTAGTGTAAATTTTTCCTTAGATAAACCATGTTTATAAGATTAGTTGTGCATAGAATTTCAATCGATGTTGAGTGATTTTCTATTTGATATTCATAAACTAATCTAGTATATCCCATTCTTTAGAAGTTGCATCTAATGGAAGAATGGGAATCAATACTCATGTTCAAGGTATGTATCTCTTTACTGATCAAGTCAACACAGTCAACATTAGAGAAAATCAGATCATAACCATATTGGGATAAAATACTCATGTTGTAATGAAAAACCATTCCACACCTATGTTGGATCATTTCATTAGGCAGAAGCCCCCATATTATAGCGGGATTACTAACCTGGTGGTTACTAAGAAATGGATCAAGTCCCTTGAAAATATATTCATGGAATTAAGATGCAATGAAAATGAAAAGGCATTACTGGTAGTATATTGTCTCAAGGGAGACACTGATCAATGGTGGTCCTTGATTTAGAATACCATGGCGGAAGAAGAAATAGAATATATATAATGGAGGACTTTTAATGAAATATTCATTGAAAAATATTTCCTTTGTTAGCAATGAACTGAAATGAAGAGAAAATTCCTTATCTTAAAACAAAATTAAGAAGACAGTGTTGCGGAGTATGAGACTACTTTCACATGTCTGGCCAAGAATGCCAAAGATTACGTAAGTGATTTGGTAGACAATATTGATCATTTCTTTGAAGGTATTATGCCATGTCCTCTAAGGGTACTAGCTTCTCAATAATTTTCATCATACTATGAAATTGTATCAAGTTCCATCAAAACAGAGATGTAATTTTCTAGATCAAATATTTTCAAAGGAAACCAAGATAAGAAGCGGTACTCTAATGAAAAAGGAAAAGTAGAAGCACCAAGGAAGAGAAAGGGAACAAATCTATTCCCATTATGTGAGAACTGTAGAACGAATCATCTTCGTAAATGCTTGATGGGCATGGGAGTATGCTATAACTATGGAGAAAAGGGTCATCGATCTAATGAATGAAAGGGGAAGAAAAAATTAAATTATATTCATTGCTACAATTGCAGAGAGATGGGACACAATGAAAATGAGTGTCCTCAGCACCAAGGAAACATGCCTCAAAAAAATCCAAGAGAACAAGTGAGAGCATATGCGATTACAACCACGAAGGTTGAAATTTATAATGATGTGGTGGAAGGTAATTTACTTGTTTCCTCTATCTTAGCCAACACGTTATTTGATTTTGGATCATTAAATTCATTTATATCTTCTCAATTTTCCAAGAAAATTAGATATGTCCAATTTGATTTAATAAAGGTTTTGTCAGTCAAAAATCCCAGGGGATGTATCATTGCAACAATGGAATGTCGACTAGTCCCCCTCCAAACACCAAAACGTGCTTTAGTTTCTAACCATATCATCATACCAATGACAGAAATTTATATAATTCTTTGTATGGATTGGCTATCAAATTATGATGCAAAGATTTATCGTAAGAAGAAGGAAGTTACGATTTTTAAAAATAGAGTAGATTGTCTTGTCTTTGTGGAAGAAACATTTCCACTTAATTCCTATCTAGAACCACCCCTAGTAGCTCTACTTAATGCAATACTTAGAGAGGAAGATAAACTAATATCTATGGATGTGGAAAGAAATTTTCAAATTGAAGATGTGAACATTGTGCAGGATTACATTGACGTATTTCTAGAGGATTTACCTAGACATCCTCCAGAGCGGGATGTTGAGTTCTTTATTGATTTAATTACTGATGAAAGACCTATATCAAAGACTCCATATAGAATGAACACTATGGAGTTAGTATAGATAAATAATCAACCAGAGGATTTGAGTGAAAAATGATTTATTTGACCTACTGTTTCTCCATGGGGAGCCCTTATCATCTTTTTCAAGAAGAAATATGGATCCATGAGGCTTTGCATTGATTATAGGGAAATAAATGCTATTAAAATAAATAATAAGTATCCTCTACCTTGGATTGATGATTTATTTGATCAACTTCAAGGAGATAAATACTTTTCGAAGATTGAAATTCGATCCAGATAACATTAGTTGCGTGTAAGGAAAGAAGATATTCCTAAGACAGCATTTTGGACTAGGTATGGGAATTGCGAGTTTACAGTAATGCATTTTGGACTGAAAAATGCACCCACTATATTCATTGATTTAATGAATATAATTTTCAAGGAATATCTTGATAACTTTGTTGTGGTATTCATCAATGATATCCTTATATAATCAAAAATATATGAAGACCATGAGAATAACTTTCTTGTTATTTTGGAAACTCTTAGAAGAAATAAATTATATGGGAGGTTTAGAAAGTGCAAATACTAGCTTCAATTAGTTTATTTTCAATTCCATATTGTCTCTAAGGATGGAATCCTAGTTAGTCCTGCAAAGACAAAGGAAATCCAAGATTGGCCCATGCCAACAAAGATAACTGAGGTATGTAGTTTTATTGGCTTAGCAGGTTAGTATCTGCATTCTGTTCCGAATTTTGCCTAAATTGCTAACCTGATAACCAAGCTCACACATAATGTAGTTATGTTTGTGTGGAAAAAGAATGTACAAAATTCTTAGAATAATTTGAAAGATGATTGGTCAATACTCTAATTTTGACTCTTCCATCTAGTAGTGATGTATTTGTAATATATAATGATGAATCAAAGAATGGACTGGGTTGAGTGATTATGAAAAATGATAAAGTTATTTCTTATGCATCAAGACAGTTGAAGACACATGAGAAAAATTATCCAACTCATGATCTTGAGTTAGCAGCCATAATCTTTGCCCTAAAAATATGGAGGCATTATCTCTACAGAGAGAGATGTGAGATTTATATAGGCCACATGAGTTTGAAATACATTTTCACACAAAAAGAACTCAACATGAGGCAAAGAAGATGGCTCTAGTTACTCAACAATTACAATTTTTCAATACACTACCACCCAGGAAAGTCGAATAAGGTGGCAGATGCATTAGGGAGGAAAGATCATGGACTTTTGACTCAAATGAGGGTTGAAAGAGATCCTATATTCATGTTCTACTGTTGATGGATATGGAAATTGTTAAGGAAGGATAAACATCACTCCTCTTTCATATGATTGCAAACCCATCATTACAAGAGAAGATAACAATCTCTCAATCTAATGATGAGAATCTGCACAAGAAATTTAATGCAGTTAAGGATGGGAGACTAGCAGACTTCTTGTATGAAGAAGGAGTTCTGAAATTTGGGAAGAGTTTGTGTGTTCTATCAGTACCTGAGCTAAAAAGGGAACTATTATATGATGATCATATCTCAAATTTCTCTATACCCCCAAGTGGAACCAAGATGTATAGAGATCGGAAGGAATATATTTGGTTGGATAATATGAAGCGAGAAATTGCTGACTACGTGTCATGATGTCTTGTTTTTCAACAAGTGAAGGCAGAGAAACAACATCCCAAAGGAGTGATGCAGCCTCTACCTATTCTTATGTAGAAGTGGGATAACATTACGATGGATTTTTTCATTGGACTACTGAGGAAACCTAGAAGGAATGATGCAGTATGGGTAATTATTGATCGTCTCACAAAATCAGCACATTTCCATCCTATAAGAGAGGACTTTCAACTTGAGCGCTTGGAAAGACTTTATATTAATGAATTTGTAAGAATTCATGGTGCACCTCAATCGATTGTTTCTGATCGAGATCCCTAGTTTACATCAAAATTATGGAAAAGTTTCTAGAAGGCTTTGAATACTGGGCTTCGTATGAGTACTGCTTATCACCCCCAAATGGATGGATAGTCTGAAAGGACGATTCAAAATTTAGAATACATGCTGACGTCATGCTCTCTTAACTTCCAAGATATGTGGGATCAATACTTTCCTTTGGTGGAATTTTCTGTTAACAATAGATTTCATTCTAGTATTCAAATGGCTACATATGAATAATTATATGAAAAAAGATTTCAAAATCCATCTTGTTGGGATGAAGTTGGTGAGAGGAAACTTATAGTCTCAGAACTTATTGAAGAGACCACGACAAAGGTGAAGACAATACAATCCCATATTAAAGCATCCCAAAGTAGGGAGAAGTTTTATGGTTAAAATCTGAGAATGTATTTGGAATTCCAGGTGGGAGATCATGTCTTTCTTAAAGTATCTCCATGGAAGGGTGTCTTAAGGTTCCGTAAGAAACGGAAACTGAGCTTTAGGTATATCAGACCATTTGAAATTCTAGAAATAATCAGAGCTATAGCATACCATCTCGTGATGTTGTAAAATCTATCCAAAGTCCATGGGGTGTTCCATGTATCATTGTGGAAGAAATACATGCCAAACCTAACTCATGTACTCAGCTATGGAGAAATTGAACTGGAACCTGATTTTTCATATTGTGAAAAGCCTATTGGGATTCATGACACAAGGGAGAATGTATTGATAAATCAAACAACTCGTCTAGTAATGGTTCTTTGGAGAAACTAGAATATGGAGGAAGCAACATAGTAACATGATGATGCCATGAAAAAGAATCACCCAAATATTATTGGTGAGTTTCATAAATAAAATTCCTTGGAAGAAATTTCTAAAGGGGGAATAATGTAGCACCCCAATAACTTCATGGTATGTTTCTCTTAAATACATTCTATTATAGCCTATATTTCATGAATCAATGAGCCTATATGAATCAAAACATGGTTAACTATAGTAGATATCAATAACCTAACCAATTAAACCTAATTTTGTCACTTCTATGATGTGAATTTTGAAAATCTGACATACATGGTTACAATCAGTAAGTTACTTGGAGTCCGATAAGGAAAAATCAATTTTCAATGAATAGTAACCTACCCTTATGAACAGTAACCTACCATTATGAATAGTAACATAACCTTATAAATAGAAATATGAATCTTATTAATGGTATCCATGCCATTGACTGTATAAAGGAATTTAGGCACCTTAAAAATGAAGATGAAAATTCTAAGTGTTTATATTTTTCGATTAAATAATGATTTTTTTAATTATTTAATTAATAATACTTAGAAAAATATTTTTTAAAAAAGGACTTCATTTTTGGACTCTAAACATCGAAAAATGGTTAGGGTGATTTTTTGGGATTTTTCTGAAAAACTTGAATTTTTGATGAATAGTAAAATCTGATAATTCACAATAAATGCTAAATAATGGATTAATTGAGTCATTGATGATGATATGCTGATGTTAGCCCAATTGGTTCGAATTCACATGCATATATTACTATTCCTAAGACCTCTCCCCACGTCCAAGACCTTCTGGTCTCAAAAAAATGCCAAAAAAAGGCCTTAAAGAGATTCTCAAGGAGGACAACTCAAGAGGTGAACCTTCCTTCTCTTTTCTTTCAATTTCTTTTACGAAGTTCAATTATTTTTTTCTCTCTTATCACCTCCCCTCATAAAAATTCCATGATAATTCATTTACCTTACATGTACTGGATTTTTATTGTGCTAATGGAATATTTTATCGTAATCCCTCTTTTTCCCATCTTTTTATACAATAAATGCAAACACCATCCGAGATGTGTAAATTTATCACACTGAAGGAAGATGGGTTCTCAATTTGCATTACTATCTTCAATACTAGTCATGAAACCTTTTAAATGGTTAAACCAGGTCATAATATATTTATTTTATCTTGATTAATGTTCTGTAATCTTTACACGTTCATAATATGGAATAATAATACAAAACAAGTTTATTGTGCCCAAAACCGCCAAGCCAAATCCAAGAATTTATTTTTAACTCTTCAAATGAGTCATCCTCATGGTATATAACTAGAAAAATTATAATATCATTTATATCTATTTGATTTCACTAATTATTTATATTAACAATTTTTGATGTTTAACCACATTTCAAATGAACTCCCATTAATGAATACAGGTAAACAAATCGTGAAACCAAGTAAGAAAATGCTTCCAAAACAATAAAATTAAATCTCTTAAACCAATCAAAAGAGAAATTAATTAACTTAATAAGGTTATAAAATATCAATTAAATGTTTATTAGGTTATGTAATTATTAATTAATGATGTTAAATTTGATTATTCAGGTTGTTGTGAACAAACAAGAACACCTTCGAGCGTAAGGTAAGGGATCCTCTCTCTCACTTTTGTTCAGGAATCTCCCCTATGTTGTGACTTCTTATTTTTAATTCCTAGGGATGGAGAATACTTTAAAACCTCATCCATACCTCCCTTGTGACATATAAATAATGTAATAACCCTTTACCTTTCATTAATCCCTCACAATAACACTTGAAACCATGCCAAAATGTTTGTAAGGGGTTTCTCATCTCACTTTAATTTCTGTGATATTTTCATTGTTTGCCACTTATTTCTTATATGTGGTATATTTGTACTGACATTTTATATATAATAACATTATTATCTTTATATTCATATTATTCAATTATTAATTTTATTTTCATTAATTTTTGGTCATATTATTTGACTGATTACATTTTGGTAAGGGACTTTGTCCCAACTACCTTTTTGTTGTGACTAACTTTGTATTGTGTACCTAATAATCCTTATGTGGTGTAAATACAACCCATTTGAGATTAATTATCATTTAAATTAATATTTATATTAAATATCCATAATATCATGTCATGGATATGTTTGTTGTCTAAACAGTATACCATTTTACATATGATGTTTATTTGGAAAGTTATTTCAATTATGGAAATATTGATGAATCGGTATACTATACTCTATAAGGATATGGAAAAGGAATATTTCTCTTGTATTGAATCAATGTATAAAGAAGTATTTGGATATTTAGTGGTGGGTGGGGCCTTCTATATCCCCTCGATGCATCAACAGGTCTCATGAGATTAATCAATTGGCAACAAACCCCTTGAGTTTGTTTCCCAAAATCAGACGGGTTTCAACCCATATAACTAAACTATTTTTATAGTATTATAGTTCATATTCCAGATATATGAAGTCTAATTAAAAAAAATTCTCTTTATTCATTATTATTTATTATTATTATCCATGAGGTTTTCACTATGACAAAGTCTATGGATGCAGTTTACCGCATTAGTTTTTTCATTTATTTACTATGCCATATTTATTATATCAGATTGATTGTGATTCACTTATTTTTGCACTAATGATTCTGCTATTTGTAACCCTTACTGATAATTTGAGCTCACCTATTTCATTGTTTACCTCCAACAGGTGATGATGAGAAGTTCGTTTATTGAGTTCATGTGGTCACAGTTTTTAGTTTTTCATATGTATTGTATTTTTCAACCTTCTCCAATGTAATTTGAGTTATTTTTATGTATATAGTTTCTTTAAGACTAATAAACTAATCGTTCCTTCAGGATTTTCATTCCTTCTAACCACACCAATATAACAAGTAATGCACCGGCTCCATTCTAGAGGGTTCGGAGCATTACAATAGTCATAAAATTTTGTTGTACCTTACACACTGGTTCTCCATATGGGAATAGAAATACATGATACTCTTCTCTAAGAATAGGTCTTCTAGTTTCAATAACATTGGATGTACCAAAATGAGTAACCACCAATTTCTTCCAAATACAATTTGTAGCTTCACAAGAAGAAATCTGACTATATATATTCCTAGCCATGGAACACAATACAGTATTGTGTACCTTGTAGTTTAGTTGATAATCTAACATTTCTTGATTAGTAAAAGTTTTAACTTCCTTATCATTGATCTCGTAATCTATAGTAACCATAACAATGTCTTCCACTCCAGTATTAATAAAAAAATTCTTCATATGATCTCTCTAATATTCCTAATCATTCCAATCAAATTTTGGTGTTCTAGTAGGATTTATATTTTCAATTGAACCAACATTCATTCCTGCCATATAAAAGAAAATATCTTTCCACATAAACTAATTAATAGAAAATGTTTTTAAACAATAATACAAATCTTATGCAAGAAAAATTTAGAACAATGAAAACATGATCAAGAAAACTTATATGTGAATATAGGTATTTTAGAGACCTCCTATGATAGCAATTATAGGATCAAAATATAAATGTATATGCTCGATTACAATAGGGGGTGAATTATAAGTGTAAAAAACATTCTTTTTAACCTTAAGGGAAACCATGTTTAACAAAGTTAGACAATGTAAATTTAGAAGACCTCTTTGTTCTGAAAACATTATTGGTTATGGAAATATGATTCCGGAAAAGGAAACTTAAAAAAAGTTTATAGGGAAATGATTCCTTATTAAAGTGTATAGAATATTACTTATTAGAGTGTACAAAATAACATGAATGAATAAGAAGGTTATACTTTATTACTTTACAAAAACACAGTGGAATATAAACATGAAATAAAACAAGTAACAAGAATGAAATCTTTTAACCCAAAGAGAAGGGTATCTGACAAACTTGGATAAATATACCTTTATTTATACATTCAGGAATTTTAGTCTTATCCACACCAAGGTGAGCCCTTGATAGAAATATCAGAATCTATCTTTCTATCCCCACAAGCCCTCAAACATTACGGTAGTCGGCACCTCTATCTTCTTATCCATATAATTCCCTGAACTTTAAGGTAGTAGGCACCTCTTTCTTCCTATCCCTGATATTCCTCGATTATACATATCAACAATCGGAGTTTCATGAAGAAAGTTAAACAAAATGTTTAGTATTCACAAGGCATGAGAGTCTCTCTCTCTAGAAATTACATCAGTAACATGTAATCTCTACTGATCAACATTGTCTCTTATATTTTTTAGCTTGTTTAAATGAGATCCAATTTATAGTCATTTCTCCAATGGTTGGCTCCCTCCTAAAATGGTCATATTTTTTTCTTGAATCTTGGAGGGATCTGTACACGTGTCACTCATACAACAGTTAGTCAGAAACAGAAAGTATGACATCATTTCATAATTATAACAAGTGTATGAAAAATAAGGTTTCTTAAACCAATCCAATTTTTTGGTGTCTAAAGAAAATAATTTTCAGAGTCTAATAAAATAAACACATGGAAACTATAAATCATAAATATCATGATTCTATTTTCAAGAAATTTGGAACTTGAATTCTATAGATTTCAGAATCTGAATTCTATTGAACATGAAATCTAAATTATTAGGAATTAGAGCTCGAATTCTGAGGAATTTGGAGTCCAAATTATGAGGAATTAAGAGTTCTAATTCTAAGAAATTTGGACTCCGAATTATGATCAATTCATTGTTTTAGTTATAAGGAATTCAGAGTGTGAGTTTTAGAGAATTCAGAATCTGAATTTTAGAGAATTCAGAATATGAATTTCAGAGAATCCAAAATCGGAATTTTATAGAATTCTGAATCTGAATAACAGATTACGGAATCTGTATTTCATAGAATTAAGAATCTGAATTTTAGAGAATTCAGAATATCAATTTTAGAGAATCCAGAATCATTATTTCCTAGAATTTGGAATCTGAATTTCAGAGAATTTATAATCTAAATTTTAGAGAATTCAGAATATGAATTTCAGAGAATTCGGAATCTGAAAACATAATACTCTATATCAAAGAAATTATACAATTCTGAGGTTTTAGATATGAAACCTATTTTTAGACATTAGAAACAAAAGGAGTTAGGATAAGAGAAACTATAAAATTAAAAATTAAAACAATGTTAAGTAGAAAATTTCCTTTGGGAAGGAACTTTTTTCAAACTAAGATAAATCATAGAGGAAATAAAATTTTCCGTGAGATAGAGTGTTTGTGATTTTTAAAATATAAATGAATTGAAAATTAATTAGGAAACCATATTGATTCAAAAATCTCCATTTTATAAAACATATCCATAAAAATACCACCCACGTGATTTAAAAAACCATTATAGACTCAAAACCGATATTTGATGAATTTTATAAAACATGTGAACTATGTAACATTATTTTTAAATAAAACCACATATAAAAACATTTACAAATCCATAAAAGATGAAAATTAAAAATAATGTCTTTTTTATAAACATTAAACCATTTCCAAAAACCAAACTATATGAATATACAAGAACAATGATGTATTCCATGAGAAATAAACACTATATTGAGACACCAACCTCACTAATAGAGGAAACATATTCAGCATTTAAAACAGTGACTAGGAACAAAAAAATTGAGTCCTCACAAGCGTAGATCCATATGAAACACCATAAATTAACCACTGATGACCCTAAATCTAGGATTTATGCCCCATTCATATTATAAAAAATCAAGGGGAGGAGAGATTGATTGTAAATCAATAGGAAAAATGAAAAATCTTGTATATATTATCACATGCCTTGAAGAGATCCACACAAATCGATATATAATCCCTAAGAGGGTAAGGGAAGAACCTATTAGATAATCAAGGAAGTGTTTTGTCAAGATAATAAGATATTTGGGTGTTATTTTTGCTAAAAAAGAGAATGGTTTCCAGGGTTTTTTTTAATAAATTCATTTAGGTAGCATTGTTATGTCATGCGGTTAAGAAAAATGTTTTAGTTATGTGTTCCCAACAACCCCATGAAAACCAAGGCACATTGTGACCTAGGAATTATATTATGTTTGGAAAATCTATGTAGTGCATATATACCGTACTCTTTACCTAAACCCAACCATTTTCATTATCTTACTAAGGATCTTATATGGTTAGACAGTATGTGAAAAATACTACTGAAACTAAAAAATCCATACTCCAAATTTACATCACAATTACTAATAATCATGAAAATATATTGTTCCTAGATTTTTTCTCAAAAAACTACAAAATATTGACTAGTGACTCAAATAACCCATTAATTTAATATTATAGGCAAATTGGGCTCAGAATAAAACATACCAATAGCCTAAAGAGTGCCACAAGAAGAGTGAGATACATAATTTTTATGGTTATGATAAAAACCCTTATACCCTCTAAAAGTAAAAAATTTCAATCCATTATCAAAAATTGAAAATTAAGGACCCAATAAACCATGTTATATTTGATATGAGGTAGTGTTTTTACACATATATTTCACAATACCAATATTTTCCTCATTTTTTGTAAATTAAATAAACTTTTCAGGATTTTGAAAAAATTACAGATTCTTTTCCCATTCGATTATATTTTCAAAATAATGAGTTTTAATCTTGAATTTGGTCAGTTTTGGTTTTCTAACTATACCACTTCATTAGATACTCAAAATGGATTAGCTGGGATTAGGTATATTCTAAAGATCATTATCCTGAATAGTTAAGGATCTGCTCTAAAAAATTTAACCCAATTGAAAGGAAATATATTTTATAATATTAAAATAAATGAACAGGTTTTCTTGGACTTCAATGTAGTTTGTCCCATTTTGTGTTATATTTTTCTTGGTATCTCAAAATCACCTCACCATATAACAAAAACATCGAAAAAACTGAAATTCCCCATTTTTATTAGTATTTAAAACTAATTAATTGAATCGTATATGAGGTTAAATTTATTATTATGAAGATAAATTAAAATAAAGAAATAATTTTAAGATATTAGTATAAGTATATAATTGAATATTGAATCATTACATGATCAGTAGGTCTTGTGATTTTATTGATTATGGGTTATACAATATTTCTCGAGTAGGGTATCATTGGTAAATGGTTCTTGACCATTTGACCTTTTATTAGAATGATAAATTGGATTAAAAAATTTAGTAGTCATCTTTAGGGTGAATTGTGTAATGTCTGAGGGGAAAAATTATTCTTGGGTGATGTAAATAAGATTTTATCATTATATGATGCACTAGATATTATATAAGGATTTTATTAAGGGATAACATTACATGGGAATGAATATCTTAGTGGTTCGGATTAAGTTTATACATCTCATAGTGTGTTATATTATCGATACCCTTATTTCATAGAACAGTTTGTGTTATGTTATGTGTAATAATAACTATATTTATGTTGACTAGTTCCTTAGTGGTGATTCAAGAATTAAGATTCACTAGTTATAAGAGACACTATCTTATAACTATAGATTGTTTTATGGAAACCATATATAGTTTTGGTTGTTATCCGGACTTGTTTCTTAGGTAGGATTTCATTGATTTGATAATGATCACATGATAGTGGTTCAAATAGGATTCAATATAGGTTCATGAATTAGAGGATTTATTAGTTCATTCCTGGGATTATGGTATTGAAAGACTCTCTTATTTTTGATGATCATATGACCTAATGACATGTTTTAGAGAGTGGATATCTGAACCCATGATGGGTTCACAATAGTGGACATAAATCATTGATATATATTCCAGAGAGTGGTTATGTGACACAGACACATTTTTTAGAGTGTGTTTATATGAAATAATGATGTATATGAGATTGTGTTTATGTGACCTGGTGAAATTTTCCTAAGATTTGTTATATTAACTAGTGACATGTTTTTATTGTAGTTATGAGAACCAATTAGAGGTTTTAAAGAGTGGTTATGTGATTTGGTGATGTGTTCATGAGGGTAAGAGTAGTGGTCATGTTTGGGCAGCAGTGTGTCCTATTATAAAAATTATGGTGTAGCCTACTTTATTGATTATCATGGACCAAATAAAGTGTGTTTGGGTGTTGTGGTTGTCCATTTATCAAAACATGTCCGAGCATGTTTCTTTAAAATCATGTATTATAGCATCAATTTTCCCCATATGTACATTTTTATATAATGGAATATTTTTTGGGAACCATTTTTTGTGTTTAATCTATATTTATTCACACATAATATATATGAACCTTGGTGTATGTGTAGAACTTATGCATGATGTATAATTATAAGGACAAGTAAAAAAATAATTCGGTCAAAGTTGAAAGTCTACGTTTTTAAATGGGTCATAAGAGTTGCTCAAGATTTTATGATGGATAATGTTTTTTTATTTTGTCCTTTTTCATTAATTTTGGATCGATTCATCACAATGTGTGCTCATTTTTAGGTATAAAATTTATTTTCTACAAAGTTCATTTTGTTATAGCATGAATGTATTGTGGCTGAGGTCAAATACATGTATTTTCAACCGATATGGTTTTAACTGTTGACTAACATCTACGATAATTTCCATAGAAAAGGGAATATTCACACAGATTATCTTTAGAGACTATTTTAAACCCATATGGATGAAGATTATCAATATATCAATGACATGAGAGTTTCATCCAATCCCAATTAATAACTTCCAACATAAGTAAATTCAATTAATCATTAAGATAATACATATAAGCCTATATTTTCTAGTCAAGGATCATATGAATCATAGGATATTTTATTGGATTTTGTGGAAGGAAATATGAATTCTGGGATTATATTTATTCGTAACTCGGTTTATCTTGAAGGAGTTGCATCTCAACATGGATTTCCATCTTGGGGGAGTGGCTCGAGGTCCACATCTCCTTCTCACCTAGTAGGCTTCCTAAATCTATATTGCCTAAATGAGGAAGTGGTTGGATTAATGGGGGACATATATTGTATTATTGAAGAAATAATATTAATATTTACCCCAACCAAGATAGGATTAAACATAACTAAAAGGAATGGTTTAGTATTTACCATTTATACCAACTTTCAGGGTCTAGGGTTGTTATTTTTTTAATATGGACCTTATCCCCTCAATGGTTTGGATTAATCTACTTCTGAAACACTACCTATAATGATATATTATGGGAATTATTATCCAATAAAGGTAGTTTCCCCATACACCATGAGTGGTGATTATAGATTAAGAGGATGAATCTGAGACCAAGACATAAAATGGATTCAATATTTTAGGGAAAGTGTTTTTCCTATCAGTGAAAAAAGGATCCGAAAAAGCTAAAACCATGATTAAAAGTAAAAAATATTTGTTAAGAACCTTGAAAATAGAATTTAGGATTTGTTCCGAAGTGTTAAGGATGATGAGGATGTGGATCTTGGGGTGGATCATTCTCTTAACTCATCTGATTTTGTTGCAAACAAACATGTTTTTGTCTATTTTTGGTCAGATGAATAGAATTAAAATAAGGTATGTCTTTATTCTAATGAGTACTCTATAATCAAATGGAATATGAAATGAACTAAAAATTATTATTCCAATCTCCTTAAATCAATGACTAATAAATCAATGGGCAAAGATAATGCATCTAAAGTGTTTTCTAATTCTCATATAAAATGTCTACTTTTGAGCAAGGAGGCCACATATTAACAATGTTTGGATAATGAAGTTAGTTAAAATGGGTAAAGGTAGGATCCATCAAATATTAATATTTCTATAGCAGTTAAACATTCCAAATATTATCTGATATAGTTTAAAATCATAATGGGAGAAGGAAAGGAGAATGGTGTAAGGCCAAATTCACACCATCCTTGGAACTATCAAATAAGTATACTGATTATATGGTGGAAGACAAGTGTCCCACAACAACCTGGATAACCCGGTAACCCAATAATTGAGCCATCCCTAACATAGCACAAAGGGCATTCTTGATCCCCATGGGTCAATAACCAGCACCTAACATCATTAAAACTAAAAATGGGAATGTTTTTACACTAACAATAAAGATGTAAAAGAAGTAAGATCATATAAATGTTAAAGGAAAATCCATTGGGATTAATATAACAGAAGATGACAAGGCATAAACAAGTCCAAGGTACTACAACCCAAGTACCAAAAAAGGTTAAAATAGCCCAAGTCCCTAAGGACACAACTCAAAAAGTACAAGGTTCAACATTTGTATCCACCTCTAATATATCATTCCCATTTGATTAGACCTAGAAGGAGATAATCTACAAACCCCCTAAGTCATAAGAATGGTGTGACATAAAAATCCAAGTAGGGTAACACCAAGGATTCCATAACAGATTTCAATAAAAGATTATCCAAATGAATTATTTTAATTTTTAAATGTAAATAGGTTTGGAATTTCAAAGCATATTTTAATGAAATCATGCTACATATTCAAATGATGGAAAATAATTTATGCATGGGATTTAATTTAAAATTGATAGAATATTTCTAAAACAATTTCTTAAATAAAACATTTTATATAAAAAAATTTATATAAATTCAAAAGGCCATGTATAATAGTTTAACAACATTGGAATAAATTTATATCTCGATTATAAATTGGATGGAAACGTGGTGGTCTTCCAAATAGGTATGTAAGTTTGAGGCTATAGGAATCCACAGTCTCTCTATGATCATGTAAATATGTGTACTTGTGTGTCCTCCAAAAACTATTCATAGAGGACTCATAACCATCGCCTAAGGGGTGTGATCTACTAAATTTATGTTTTAGAACATTGAATAATCATAGAGTGTTTCCAAATAAATAAAAAACTAAGGATATCATGTGATATTACAAAATAAATTATGGTAAGTTTATTATAAGACTACATAAAAAACAATTCAATCCCATTCCACATTTCAAAATTCTAATTTTCCATTTAAAACCAATATAGGTTTTAATAAAAAACATTTCTTTTTTACAATATAAAACCACTGGGTTTCTATAAAAACAATTTAATCCATTTAAAAAATTTATGCATTTGAAATCAATTGAAATGAAAATCCTTAAATTCTATTTCAATAATTAAATTTCTCTATTCAATTGAAATAATTTCCATCCATTTTAAAACACATCCCAATTCAACGAAATTGGGGGGTTTTCCAAATTTATTTCCAAAATGATTTCAAACCTCCCAATTAACTAGATTTGGTTTTTAATAAAAAAGAATTGAAAGAAATCTTAAAAAATTTAAATTAAATCAACAACTGAAATAAATCAATTAATTTAAGGTAAATCAATTTGGCGAAGCAGGATGGAATCACATACCTTTTTCATGAAACTCAACGCTAACAATAATACCCACCAATGATAATGAGGGCACAAAAGATCTAAAAACTCAACATAGAAATGAGATCCAACTACACAAAGTCCATATCCATAAATTTTAGGATGATATATTAAACCCCAAGAAGGATAAATAGAGTAATGGATGAAGATCAAGGGAGAACACTTACCCGGGAATTCACACCACAAGCACAACGATGATCGAACACCGAATGAAAGGTTTTGAAACGAGTAGAGAGAAACAATATCACCTATGTAATGATTTATGCTGATAGAAATGAATCTATAGATTATGAAAATTGGTAAGATCCCCTATTCAACCATTATATAACAAGCACATGGTGTATTACACTATATGTAATCGCATTACACATCGTGAAATGGTTTAAATCCATGATTGCCAAAAAACCAGACCACTCGAATTAAAAACAAATATTTAATTAACTCATGATGTGTAAAAACTCATCACATTATGTAACATTCCAGCACCTGAACTCTTCTCATGGTATGTACCTAGTTACCATTACATGTTGTTTAACCTAGTTACATAGGATGTAACTCTACTACATCCTACAAAAATGACTGGATAAATATGAGAGTCCTATAAATCTATAACTTCACCATTATATCTATTCTCCCAATTCTTTCTCAAACCTATACAGTTAAAAAAAGTAAAACCATCGATAAGGTTAAGGAAATATCTGTCATACTCATAACGATATGTCACACCAGAACATGACCAACATTATACCATAGTTCACTACTACGCATTCAATTTTTATGATGGATCATAAAAAAAATTTAAGGTTAAATCCTCAAGTCTATGATCCTAATAATTAAGGTGTAATTATGGATGTTGATTCCCCTCATGTTTTTATTAAACCATTAATTTCTCTAAAAGGATTAAATTTATAAATGTGTTTTTTAAGATCTATAATAGTTTAATGTATGGAAGAAAATGTCAAAAAAATATTCAAACTCTCTCTAGAGTATGATCTTAAAGCTAGTGTGTAGGTGGAGAGGTTTTATGAGTGATTCTAAAAGGATCGGGAATATTGGTTCAATATTCAAGTGGAAGCTATCTAGGTAAAAATATAACCTGGTATTTTTTCCATTGAATATTACTATGTATTATTATATTTAATGACCTCCATCATTTAATAAAATCACTAGGTTTATCCCAACTCGACTTAAGGTACCTTTCTTATAAGTATATTCATCCACTTTTTGAATAGAGGATTGAATATTCTTAATTTTCATGGCTTTATTCACTGTATTTTTATTCTATCTTGACTAATTGTGTTTGGATCCCACTAAACCATAAAGTGTAATTTTGAAAATGGAGAACTATATATTGGATAGAGTGTATTCTATTTTTATTATAGTTTTTTATAGCTAAAATTATATATGTGTACTCTAATGTTTTTTTATGATGTTTCATTTATTACTTTTTTTTAATTATATACATTTGTAATAGAGAGTATAGAAAACCCAATATTAATAATTGTTTCTTTACACAAGTCATTACCCTCGTTATTATGGGGAGGTGCGTCTGTCATCGCTTTGTGTCACTAGTTGGGTCATTATTTGGGTGATTCAAGCTAGTACATTATGAAGTTGTATCAAAAAATGATTATTTTTATTTTACATATATGGGAAATGGTATATAGATATAGGAGTGGGGAAAACATGGAATGGACGTCAGTCTTGATCATTATGAACACATATTCGATGAATATAGAAGTTACCATGGTTATGGGATTAGCGTTTTTTAACCATTACGGTTAGGTTATTGTCAATATATGTTGTTTTAGATAATGTTTAATTATTTTACTCTTCACCCAGGGTGGTAAGAGGCATGGTTAAATGCATCATACTCGACAAAAAGTTTTATTGGATATTTTCAAGATTTAATTTTGTTAAATAGTTATTTTTAACAATAAATTGGTTTTTGGAAAATATTTTCGAAGAAAATGGTTTCTAATTTCAGAATTTTTCTTATTTAAAGCATAAAATATATATTATTAAAGGATAACCTAGAAATATTATCAATAATAATTAATAAATTGAAACTAATACAAATGTATTTTCATGTATTATAATCTGATTATAATATGTTAGTCTTCATTTCTATGTGTTATTCTAATAGCTCATGGTGGGTGAGTTTAGGAATTTGATATCTTTTGTGTGAATTAATGAAAACAGTATATATCTAGGATAAGTTTTAAAATGAGTATATGATTCCATGGATGATGAAACCCTATCATTTTATAGAAAAATATTACATGTAACGGCCCAAATCTATGTGGATCAACCAATTGCATGTTTTGAAGATCGAAGTGCTCATAAGTGGTTCAGAACAGGTTCAGAGATGTTCAGTTATGTAAAATCTAGAAGGATGGGATTACACTATATGTAATAGTTTACACAACATGAAATCCTATTTCACATGTTGTTTTACAGTGTGAAAGATGGGTTTACAGCATGAAATACTAGGGTTATAAAAAATAAAATAAAGTGTTTAGGCAGTGAGTTTTTTGGAGGAACTGAACATCGATGAATTACATGACATGAAAGGGAATTAAAAATTATGTAATTCCCTGAAAGTGTATGTTTTAATTGTTTTATGGCTGCTAAGTTTTTGTAAAACCAATGGCTATAGTGGTTATCCCTCTTCCCCAAGTGACTTGACAACCCTCTCTTTAGTGTTTTGGGGATTCCTTTACCAAGAATTGATCCCTAGCTCCCTCCTTTGATCCATAGTGATCAGTATTTGATTTAAATTATGATATAAATCCATGGTTTAGGTTTTTTAAATTTGATTCCTTCCATTTCTCATTTCCATGTGATTTCATGTGATCTCCATGTTCCTATTGGAGTTTTCTTTGTGGGTGGTTGGTGCGGTTATGTTATGGTGTCCTCTGGTGGATGAAGTTGTTGAGGGATCGGTGATCAGGATCCGTTGATTTGATCAATTCTCATGTGAGTAAGGTCAGTGACCTTTGGAGGTAGGGGATTTGATGCTTCTCTATTTATTTACGTTTAATTGTATATCTAGCGTGATTTAACCCTTTGGATCCAATGAAATGGACCTAATAATTATAAGAGTTGGATTAAAGAATTGGTATTGATTGTATTATGATGTTGTTGCATTATACTATGATAATAGTTTTCCTATTATTTTTCTAGATATTTTGATATCTATGCCTTTATTGTTTAGCATTTTGTTCTTGATAGAAATTAGTAAATAATATAAATTTGAAACTAATTGATACTTAGTTGGATAATAGATAAAGAGTCTTGTTTAATGAATCTAGTTGTTATTATTATATTTTTATGTTAATAAAATTTATATAGATATGCATGTATAATGGAATTGGTTAATGAATCAAAAGAATTTTTATTCTTGTTTATAAAAGAGTTAAAGGCATGTTAAATTATTTTTTGAATTAATTTGGTGATATATTGTGATAGATTGTCTCTTATTATTCCCATAGTAGGAACCTATTAATAATGAATTAGTTAATTTAATATTGAATATAAACCAGTTGTGATATAAAAGTTAATTCTTTATAGAGCCTGATTTTCCTACTTTCTTAGAAATTCCAATTTCATGTGCTTTGGATATGTGAGAGCTCATTGTGTGTAAAGGCTGAATGCCTTGCTATAGGTCCCAGAGCCCATTTCTATGTTTTTCCTACTGATTTTGATTTTCTCAAGATACAATACTTGTGGGTGTGGGGGAAGGGATTCCCATATGTGACTTGAGTCTAGGATGGATGAGAATGGATGACTATTTTGGTATGTGGTGGCAGGGAGGCCCAGTAGTTATGAAAGAAGTTGATACCTAGAGGGTTGAGATTCATCACTTTATGCATGTGGGTGTTGGGGAGGACACTGGGGATGATGGAATGGGTTAAAGCTAAGTATAACCCTTTATGTGAAAGTTGTTTATGTTGAATCTGTTCTGTACTTATCTACTTTAATTTCCCCACTACTTGAGGTATATGGACTTTCGTACCTTCCTCCCAAAAGAAGCAAAGACTCATGGGGTATGCCACATTCTTTCCATGTTTAGCTTCTCGGGGAATTATGGGTCTAGGATCCTACTATAGGTGGTAAATACTCGATAGGTAGCTTATTAACTCATTGTGATGAAACCCTTGTGTTGGGTATCTTAGAATGATTTTCCAGAATTCATGGGAATATGGAAAATGGTAACATCATTGAATAAATGATGTTTATCCTATGGGTTTGGAGCTTGATGGGATGCAATGTTAAGGTTTTGATTCTTAGAAGTTGTGGACTCAGTTAATGTGTGCCTAGAGGGTCTGGATCATGGTTGGAATGCTAATAGAGTGTGATGTGGAAAAGGATAATAGTAAATTAATGGTTAAAGAATTAATTAACATAATGATCAACTGATAAAAGAGATATGTTATTTAATGTAGATCTTTAAATGGTTGTGTGCTTCTAGGATATCTAGTCTTAACTATAGAAATCAAGAGTTTGAGAGACATTAGCCGTAGTTGAGTCTAATATTAGGTTTTTCCCATAGTGTGGTTGTGAGGTATGTCATATCCTATAATTGTTTTGTTTGGATATGATACTGCACCCTATTAGTTAGGGAAATTGACACCTCTATGATTCTGAGCCTTGGGGGTGTTTTAACCAACATCCTGATGGGAGGATGGATGATTAAGTACCCCCTTTGGACCCACTCTATTCTCTTGGTAGTTTCTTGTACTGGTATGCATGAAAATTATTTTTCCTCTTATATGTGCATAGAGGGATGTAATAGTTTGTGGTTATTTAACACACATATATTCTGGATATAGTTTCTTAAGTGCTACTATAGTTACAACGTGTGTAGGTTGTGATGTCCTGAGGGTCCTTACATGGCATATGGGATATAATGGATTATGGTATAATACTTGTTGTACGATACACATTATGTGGGCTGTGGTGGCTCCCAAGTAATACCAGGTTACTTTTGGTTGGGTTGTTTTGGTGTGGTGTTTCATGTTGTTCATGTTGTGGTGCTATACCGAGGTGTCTTCGGGCTATCCTTTTTGGAGAGAGATGCTTAGGACGTGCGACATTGGGGCAAAGTGGAAAAAAGTCGGGAAGTGGAATTAGGGTACCCTAGATATTCTTTATTATATTATATACTCTTATATATGATTCTTGATGAGAGTAGCCATAGTGAGGCTGAGAACATAGTATACCTATTTATGTGATGAGTTAGTTTCACTTGTTGTTCACAATGATTTAGCATACATTATTTACTTCTACATGAGAGGATTTCGGGAGGATCCAACTTAATATACTAATATAATCACCCTAGATTATATAAATTATTTTTTATGTCACTTGGAGCAGGATAGAGACCTGGCTGGTTACTACTAGATTGGGGGTTTTGCGAGATCTGTTTGGGCTTCATTGTCACTCTCATTTTACATTCCTTTGGTAATTGTAGTTTCCAATTCATTTTTTGTATTTCTTTCATATAATTTTATAATGAACATGAAATTATTTTATATTTTAGTTTGAGCAGGATTTGGTTAGTATATGTATTACTCTTTTGGATGTGTTCTCTTAGAGGGTAATGCCACGCATATGTCTGTTTACTATACTCTCAGTTCTATTTACCAACCCGAGGCCTACTAAAGTTTGGAATCAGTGGTCATTATCAAGCTTCTCACATTTCCAACCAATTAGAGGTTCACTTTGTGAGTAGGTTGTTATGAAATAGTGGTATTAGATCTCTAGTTGAGGGATATGATAGAGTTTAGAGTCGGGCATAGGTGAGGTTGCATGGGTTTTTTTGGGAAATGGTGTCAGTAAAGCTCAGAAAGTGTTTTAAACAATAGAGACCAAATGAGGAAGAAGTATTTAGGATACAATGTGATTTTATGTATGAGACTTTATGGTTACATTGGCTAATAAATTAGATTATTTTGGTTGTAGGGTAGAGACCTAGGAAACAACCATGCATCATTCATCTTTGTGACTGTGTTTGAATGGGTATACCTTGGGATAGGTTAACATAAATTTAATAAAATAAATCAATTATTTTATGTTAAAGTATTCCATATTCTAGGTTTATGAGCTCTCATTACTTTTCATTCTATAGGTATGGCTCTAGGTCGATATCTTCATCACGTTCGCATAGAAAAAATATAAACAGTTATTTCAGTAGATCACCGCTGAGTAGAGGTTGACAATGACAATTGGAGGAGGACACTCTAAGAGTTTTAGATACCAAGACTGTATAAGTATGAGGGCACTATTTCAGATGTAATCAGAGAATACTGGTTAGAGGAGGTTGATATATCCTTATATTTGATCCATGATGAGAAGGATCACAGGGTTTTATTGGTAGTGACAATGTTGTGTGGCGAAGAAAAGAGGTGTTCGTTCTTGTTCCCAAGGATCATGAGGAGTCGCTTATCTCATTTGGGATGTTCCAAGAGAAGTTTAGAGTTTAGTTTATTTCATCGACCATGAAGTCGGACAGTCTCCATGAGTATCTTACACTTCACCAGGGGGTCTCCTGTGTGCGAGAGTTTAGGATCCATTTTACTAACCATTTGTGATATGCTTCAGATCTATTTCAAAATGAGGAGGCCATAGTGAGGCATTTAGGGGAGGATTTGGGTCTGAATATAAATCTAAAGGTCACCCCATTTATACTGAATACATATCTTGAGGTCTTTTAAATTTCATAGGTCATCGATAGGACTTTATCCTGAAAAGGATCATCATGAGAGGGGATTATTCAGGATTCCTCAAGAAGTAGAATTTTTTTCTAGGTTTATTAGTTTTCTAGGAAGAAGACTTTTTGTTCAACCTGGGGAAGGTAAAAACCCTCAGTATCTCACTTCTCCAGGGGAAGAAGCTCTCAGACCTATGCCGAGGATCTGGAGCTTGTTTTTCTTTTGGAGGTTGTGGTCATCAGAAGAAAAAGTTCTCGACCTTTTAGAGCAGTCAGCATGTGTCAGGTTTTCCACTTCGGGTTTCTAAATTGAGAGAGTTACATATGAGGCTGCAGTAGTAGGTTGCAATAGTTTTGGATTAGTTGAGAGAATATGGGTTCGTAATAGGATAGCTTGTGACTCTCCTCATCCTTAGAGAGTAGAGTGAGGCCATGTAGTTGGTTGTCGGTAGGGTCGGAGAGGTTGTGGAGTAGGTCGTGGTCATCTTTGTGCATTAGCATTTCCAGCGTCACATGATTTAGACATCGTGTGAGGTGAAATTTTCTTGTTTAGTAATTATTTGTATGCTTTTTTGATATAGGACAAACACAATTCTTTATATCTCCTTCCCTTGTCCATGCCTTGGGTCTTGATGTAGAGAGGCTTCCAGTTCCCTTAGCATTGACTATACCAGTTGGAGGTCGAGCTTACTTTTTTGATGTATGTAGAGACTTTGAGCTTGTGATAGGGAGGAAATGCTCTAGGGTTGATTTCCTATGTTTATGGATATGACCACATGTTTCCATCCTCAGCATGAATTGGTTTATTCATTATAGTCTATCATGTATTACTTCAGAATACATGTTGTGTTCTTTGATTTTGATGGAGATCCAGTGGTGTTTGTTGCTGAGTAAGACTCTCCGATGGGTCAAAGTCAGGTTCCATTATTATCACCCTTGATGTCTATGATGATGCTGAGTTTGTCATAGGTTCAGCAGTGGCTGTTTCCTAGGGTCGTAGAAGAGTACCATGATGTCTTTCTAGAATAGGTTGTAGCGTTACCCCCTCAACAAGTGATCGAGTTCAGGATTGAGCTACTATCGGGCGTGTCTCCTATATAAATGTCTCCATATATGATGGCACCATCTGAGTTGTTAGAACATCATGTATAAGTCTATGTGCTATTGTAGTGTGGTTTTGTTTGGCCAAGCATGTCATCGTGGGGTGCACCAGTTTTGTTTGTGAAGAAATTTCATAGTGGTTTGCTGTTATGTTTCAATTATCATAACTTGATTAAAGTGATAGTGAATAACCTCTATCCACTTTTACGGATTGATGATTTATTTGACAAAGGAAGAATTAATTTTGGTTCTCAAATATTTATTTGTGGAAAGGATATCATCAGATGTGTGTGAAGGATGTGGATATCTGAAAGACTTATTTTTGTTGTCATCATCGGCATTACGAGTTCGTTGTGATGCCATTCAATGTCACCAATTCTCCAGCTGTACTCATGGGGTTGATGAATGTAGTGTTCCATGAGTTCTTACATAAGTTCATGGTGGTTTTCGTTGATGTCATACTTCTGTACTCCACATATGAGGAGGAGCATGAGGAGCATCTGTATGCCATTTTGGAAGCTCTTATTCGATAGAAGCTATTTGGGATGTTTTCTATGTCCAAGTTTTGGGATCAAGAATTCCATTTCATGGGTCTTGTTGTGTCCCATCAGGTTGTTTCTATGGATCCATAAAATGTAGAAGTATTTGTGTCATGGAAATCCAAAATGATAGTGGTATATTAGAGATGTTTCCTTGGGTTTTTCAAGAAATTACCCAAGGTTCATAGATTATTAATCTCATGTTCTGCCTTCTCTAATAGTTTTTACCAGAATAGATTAGGAGTTCATATGGACAGATCAGTTCCAGGCATCTTTTCAGTATCTAAAGGAGATGTTTTTCAGTGATCTGATTTATTTTCTTCTAGTAGAATAATTCAATTTGAGGTTTTTTGTGATTTTTTGCATCTGGGGATAGGTTGTGTGCTGATGCAGTAGATATTGGTTGTTTCATATGTGTCTTGGAAGTTACGTCTCCATGAAAATAACTAATCCACCCACAATCTTGAGTTGGAGGTAGTGTTGGTTTCCCAAAATTTTTGGAGATATTACCCCATTGAAGCATTCTTTGTGGTCTTCACCGATCATAAAATATTGAGGTATGTTTTTTCTCATTATGACATGAACTTATGCCAGTTTTGATGGATGAATTTATTATAAGATTAATAATTTCATATTTTTTATACACCTAGGATGAGAAATTTTGTGACCGATATGTTAAGAAGGAAATCATGTAGTGATGCAGTGCACAAATCAGGTAATTCTTATAGAGTGATGGAGGAACATTCAATATTTCATCTGGTTATGGGAAAAGATGGGAGAAGAGGTTATCTTTTTTAGATGATGGTGTAGTCATATTTAGTGAGGCAGGTCAGAAAGTCCCAATTGAGGGATCGTTAGTTGGAGGTCTTGATAAACCAATTTGTTTGTTGTGAGGCCCATGATGGTTGGATTGAGGATGAACAACACTGGTTTTTGTTTCATGGGAAGCTTTTCATTCCTTTTGCGTCATGTGATATGATTCTAATAGAGTTCCATTGTTAACCCTTAGTGGTACATACTGGTGCGGAGAAGATGTACCAAGCCATGAGAACTCTGTTTTCATGGCATGGGTTGAAGTGTGTAGTTGCAGAGTTTGTGTCTTGATGTTAGGTTTTTCAGAAGGTAAAAGTTGACCACCGTATTCCCGGTGGCTTTCTCTAGCTGTTATATGTTCCTTGATAACAGTGGGAGGACATGTCAATGGACTTTGTTACAGGTTTAACTCTAGCTCAGGGTGCCTATAATTCTATATAGGTGGTAGTGGATCATTTGAGTAATTCATCCCACTTTATAGCAATCAAGGAGTTGAGCTCAATGGAGGTTCTATCGAGGTAGTATCTGGAGGATGTGGTGAGTCTCCCCGGAGTTCTGAGGATGATTGTTTCTGATAGAGATCCTAGTTTTACCTCCAGGATGTGGAGAGGTCTCAATCATGATTTTTGTTCTCAGATATTCTTTATCACTTCTTTTCATCCACAGATAGATGGTCAGAAAAAGTTGACTATCTAGACATTTCAGGGAATGTTGTGCTCTTGTGTCCTAGATTTTGGAGGTTCGTGGATGAGGCACCTAACCATGGTAAAGTTCACCTACAAAAATATTTTCCACTCCACTATCAGGATGACATAATTTAAAGCCAGGTATGGATGACCTTTTTTGTTACTTTTTGTGCTAGAATGGGGTTAGAGAGTCCGAAATTATTTGTCCGAAATTAGTACAGAATATGACAGAGATGGTTCTAGTGATTCATGAGAGGATGAAGGCAGTGTTGGATCACCAAAAATCCTATGCCAATCATAGGAGGAGACCTCTAGAGTTTGATTTTGGGGGTCACATGTTTTTTAAGGGACTCCCCATCATTGTAAGTTATGTTTTGGTCATGGTATTAAGATTTATTCCTAGTTTGTTGGGCCTTTCATGGTTTTGGCTCATGTTGGAGCCATGGAGTTTTGGGTAGCACTTCCCCCAAAGATAAGTAGGATGCAAGATACTTTTCACATGTTACAGATCCATTGTTATCTTTATGTCAACTCTCACATCATTTATTGGGTTGAGATTGATGTTAATGATAATAAGAACATTCAGGAGAATCCCATGGATATATCAAAATTCTAGGATAAGGTGTTGCATGAGATTTTTATACCCTTGGTCCATGTCTTGTGGCGGTATAGTGGTGTGGAGAATAGTACATGGGAATGTGAGTCACAGATATGTGCTCAGTACCCTGATCTATTTTATGTTTAGATGTTCTCGTATAACATTGTTTGTTTGGTTGGTGTATACCCTTTCTTTATATGGGATGGATTTACCTTATTGGTGTTGTGGCTTGTTCTCTTTTTATAGGTATCTCCTCAAGGAGAGTGCTTAAATGATTGTTGTTTTTGATTCATGGCTTTACACTCATTCCTCTAGAGAGGTGCTAAGATCCATTAGTGCGGGAGACTTGAGAGGTATCTAATGGGGTGTTTGTTTAGATGACGACTATATGTCTCCTATTTCTGTTGGTTTTGGATTCTCAATGATGAATTTTTTTTGAGAATTACCTAAGGTAATGGACTAGATCTACATGGATCAACCCTTTGCATGTTTTGAAGATCAAGGGGCCCGGTGGTGGTTTAAAAGATGCTTGGAGATGTTCAGTTAAGTAAAATATGGGTGGGGATTATACATCATGTAACAATATTACAAAACATGGAATCATGTTTTGTGGGTTATTTCAGGGAGTTAAAGAGGGGTTCACAGTGTGAAATACTTAATGTTCTAAAAAATAAAATAATGTGTGGAGGAGACATGTTTTTCGGAGGAACTCGACGTCGAGGTGTTACAAAACATGAAAGGGAATTAAATTTCATGTAATTACTTAACACTATATGTTTTTAGTGTTTCCTAGCTACTTAGGTTTTGTCAAATATATAGCCGCAACGACTCTCCCTTGACCCTAGGCAACCCGATGACCCTCTCTTCATCATTTTGGGGAATCCTTCATCAAGGAATGGTTCCTATCTCCCCCCTTTGATCCGTTAGGATTTTTCTTCAATGTAAGGTATGATCTAACTCCGTTATTAAGGTTTATATGATATGTTTTCTTCCATTTTCCCCTTTACATTGATGGAATGTGATCTCCATGTTTCAAATTTAGTTTTATTGGTGGTTGGTTGGTGTGGTTGTACTATGGAATCCTCAAGGGGATGTAGTTGTTGCGAGAGAGGTGATTGTGATCTGTTTCTAGGATATGTTCTGGTGTGAAGAATGTTAATGACCTTTTTGAGGTTGGGATTCAATATTTATATATTTTCTTACATGATATCATAGAGATAGCCTTATTTATCCCTTTGGATCACAATGAAATTGAAAAAATAATTATATGTACCAAATTAAAGAATATGTATCAATTGTGTTGCGATGTTATTTCTTTATATAGTGATAACAATTTGCCTCTTGTTTTTCTAGAAAGTGTGATATATATACCTTTCTGGTTTATCATTCTATTCTAGATAAAAATTGGTAAATAGTGTGGAGCTAAAACTAATTGATAATTAGTTGGCTAAAAGGTAAAGAGGCATGTTTAATAAATCTGTTTATTGTTATAATTTGATGTTAATCAAATTGATGAAGATATACATGTACAATGGAATTGGTCAATGAATCTAAATCATGTTTATGATTGTTGATAAAAGGGTTAAAGTAATGTTAAAATAATTGTTGAATTAATTTGGTGATATCTTGTGATAGCTTGTTTCTTAGGTTTCCCGTAGTTAGAACCTACGAATAATGAATCGGTTAGTTCAAAATGGAATAAATACTATTTGTGTGATAAAATTTTCTAACTTATAGGGTCTGAGCTTCCCTCATTATTTTAATGGATGAGTGCTTTTGATTTGATGTTGTGAGAGATTATTGAGTGTGAATACTAAATTTCTTTCTTTGGGGACGAGATCCAGTTGCTATGTTTTTTCCATCTTCTTGTGATTTTCTTAGGATAAGAGACTTAGGATTGTGGGGATAGGGAGGCAAGGATGTGACAAGTGTCTCGGATAGCTAATCCTTGAGGGAATTCATTGTATGTGTGGGAATGGAGGTCCAGGGTTTGTGGTATCATTTGATTCCTAGAGTGGAGAGATGTATCAGTTTATGCATGTTGGTGTCAGGAAGGAATCTATGAAAGTTGAAACAGGTTGAATTCAGGATTACCCATTGATGTGAAAGTGGTTGATTTTGAATATATTATTTGTTTATCTGCTATAATTTTCCCACTACTTGATGCAGATGGTCTTCTATACCCGTCTTCCAAAAGAGGTAACGACACATGGGGTATACCATGTGTTTTTTGTATTTAGCTTCTCAAGAATGGATGGGTCTATACTCTTGCTATATTAGGAGAAGAATAGATGGGTAGCTCATCTAGTCACTGTGTTGATCTCCTTGCATTTGGTAGCTTAGGATTATTTTCTAAAATTATTGGAAATATAGAAAATAGTAATACTGTTGAATAAATTAATAAATTATGTTTAACTCAAGGGGATGGAGCTTGTTGGAATTCCATGCTGAGGTTGTGATTCTTAGAAGTCATAGACTCATTTGGGTTTTCCCTATAGGGAATTGATCTTGGTTATAATTATAATAGAGTGTGATGTGGAAAAGTATAATGGTTAATTAGTGGTTAAAGAATTAATTAATGTAATGTGAAACTAATAAAAAGGGATAATAAATTTAGTATATCTCTTTAAATGGTTGTGTGATTATATGATATCTAGTATTAGTAGAGGATGTCGGGAGTCTGAGAGATGTTAGCTACAGTTGAGTGTAACACTAGGGTTTTCCCATAATGTGGTTGTGAGATATATCATGTCATATAACTTTTTTGTTTCGATATTCTACTCAACCAATTCAGTTTCGGAAATTGACAGCCCAAGAATTTTGACCCCTCAGGGGTGTTTTCCCCAACATCTTGATGGGAGTATAGAAAACTGACTACCCTCTTTGGCCCTGCTTTATTCTCATGGTAGTTACTTATGCTGGTATTCACAGAGTTTATTTTTTCCCATATATATGTGTAGATGGTGGTAATGTTTTATGGTTATTTCACACACATATATTCTGGATATAGTTTCTTAAGTGCCACTATAGGTATAACATGTATAGGCTATGAAGGATTGAGGGTCCTTACTCGACGTATGGGTTGTACTAGCTTAAGGTATAACACCTGATGTATGATAAACATTTTGTGGGCTGTGATGGCTCCCAAGAACTACCAGGTTACTTTTGGTTGTGTGGTGGTCTTGGGGTGTTGCCCAACGTGCATGTTGTGGTGATACACACAGGTGTATTCGGTCTAGGATTTCTTTTAAAAGGTGCTTAGGAGGTGTGAATTTGGGAAAAACCCAAAAACTAGTGGGGAAGTTGTAGTGGGTTACCCTTTATATTCTTTATTATATTATATACTCTTGTCTGAAATACTTGGTGAATGTATCCATGGTGTGGCTAGGAGCATACTATAACTATTTATGTGATGAGTTAGTTTTAATTTTTGTTCCATATGCTTTAGCATGATTTCATTAATTTTGCATGAGAGTTCATAGGGAAGATTATACTAAGTATACTGTTATACTCACCCTACATTATATAAACTATTTTTCAGGTCAGTTGGATCAGGTTGGTTACTACTAATCTGGGGGTTTTCCATTAGCTATTTGGGCTTCATGGTCACTATTATTTTACTTTCCTTTGGCACTTTTAGTTTATGTTTTAGTTATTTTAGTTCTTACATGACATTATGTATGTGTACATGGGATTATTTTGTATTGTAGTCTGATTAGGAGTCGGATGATGTATGTCTTATCTCTCCCATCACATGTGTTCTCTTAGAGGGTAATGCCTCCGATATGTGTGTTTACTATACCCTCGGTGCTAGTTGACAACATGGGACTTACTAGAGGCAGGACTTGGGGGTCATTATCTATCTTCTCACATTTTTTTCCCCAATGGGGTAAATTTTTTTTGGAGGGATCATCAAATTATATCATTTTTTGTGAATATTAAATACATTTCACTTAAATATGCACCCAAGATCCATAATGGTTTATTGTATTTAGATACTAAATCCATAAAATTCATACTTCAAAAAATATCTTCAACATACCCTAAAAATTTCTTTTGACATTGTACCCTTTGTAGAGAAACCATACATTAAACATTCTTTATAACCTAGGAAAATGAACCATAATAAATGATGATCTCAGATACTCAGTATGGGTAAACTTGAGATATATCAATTTTGATCATACAAAATAATATAATATGTGTAAGGGTATGAGATCATGATAATAACTTGAAAAGTTAATTACCATTATTTCATAAATCATAAACATAATTTTTGGAATAAAAAATTGTAATTTTAAAAGACACGTATCATAAGAGTGAGAAATCATCATAAACCAATCATGATCCATGATAATATATCATATGAATAAGAATTAATTTTATGTCATACACATAATCATATTCATAATAATATCTTGGGTACTATAAATTCATCATGGAATTTCCTAAGAATTATTATTCCAATATTTTTGAAAGAGTAACATATAACTAGTTAACTCCATCTTACCTTAATAGTTTTTTAACCACGTCATCTCTTAGGAATTTTTTAACTCTACAATCTCTTAAGAGTTTCTTAACTACATCATCACATAGGTGTTTATTAATCTCGGCATCACCTAAGAGATTCTGAACTCCATCATCTCTATGAAATTTCTCAAATATTTCATCTCTTATGACTTTATTAGCACTATCGTCTCTTATGAGTTTTCTATCTTCTTCCTCATTACCCAGTGCTTTGGAGTAAAATATAATTTCATCCCACCCATAAAATAATTAAAATTGTAAATATTTGTTACATATGGTTATAAAACATTAATCATATCATCATATCATAACCCTTGTAGCGGAAATTGTTTTCACAAAAATTTGATCATTCCATGATATAAAAACACATGGAAAATAAATGGCTATTGTAATGTATTCTTTATAACTTAATTAACTTGTGATAAAGAAATAAGTTTCATAGAAAGATCGTAAAATAATCATCAGTATAAGGCATCTTGAAAGAAATATTTTATGGTATTATAAGATCATATCCACAATGAAGCATAAAAACACTTAAAAATATATTGAAATAGATAAATACACCATTAAAATATCATTCGATCCTTTATTTGAAAACATGAGAGAATATAATTTAATTTTGATAACATTTAATCTAAAGATTACTAAAATATTTGTAAAATAATTTTCATTGAAAATAAATAAGGAAATATTTAAGGGAATAATAAAATCAAGAAAAATTCATGATTTTGTGAAAATAAATTCATTTTATATATGTTAAAATAAAAAAATTCCATTCGAGCCTTTGTTAAAAAGCCAAAAATACTAGTTTGGAAAAGAATTTATTTAAAAAAATATTTTTAAACCTTTGTAAAGAAAATACAAGGCAAATAAGATGAACTTTTAATACATTTCATGTTTGGGTAATGACATCAGTAAAATAGTTTTAATGATAATTTACTCAGATGAGAAATTTCATCAACCAAAAAGGAAATAAGGTCAACTTCTCTTTAAAAATATTTTCTGAGTCCTTTTAAGTAACAGAGAGATTAAAATGGTAATAATACACAAAAATTCTTGGAATAACCATATGAGAAGATAATATCATGGGTTTAAAGGATAAGACATGCATTATTTTCCTTAATGGAAATTTAGAATAGAAAATTCAGCAAAGAAATAACATTGTAATATAAACCCCTTACCCCAAGTCATATCTTGCTTCATACATGTTTCATCCTCCACTTCATTGAGTGACCTATATTTCCTTACACCTTTATCATTATTAGATGGTCTTATGGGAAGGATAAAATCTCTATGATGATGGGAATAAAGCTATTAAGGTAATATTTTAAGTCTCCACTGAGAAATAAGGATCAAAATTTATGAATAAGTTTGAAGAGGGGTCTCCCTTTAATAAGTGAGGCAAATGACACACATGGAATGTCTTAAAATATTTAAATATAATATATACCATATTAATTACAAGTGGCCCCAAGGAACTGTGAATTTTGAATATAATATGTTATAGGGTTTAAATAAGCGCATTCAATCACACATAGGCATGTTTCAGCTATATTTAAAGCTTTTCATCAAGGTAAATAACTTTAAACCCAATTTAATATTAACTTAACAACTTAACATCTCACCTGATAATTTAATTATATCACAAAAAATTAATTGTTCCTTGTAAAAACATTAAACATTTTGATTCCCAATTTAAATTCCATTTTATTATATTCATTTTCAATGGGTGGAATATTTTTTTTAATTTGAGTACACAAAACACATGACAAATGGTTTTTTAGAAAATACCTGATTTAAGAGTAAAAATCATTTCACCATGAAATTATGTAATAAGTTAGTTTACATTATTTTTTTTGTTAAATAAAACAAAAAAATAATATTTTTATTATTTTGGATCAATAAAAAATAGAAAGGTGTCTTCCAACAACACCATTAAATGAAAATACCCAAAATATGTTTAAATTTTTAAAAAATATATCTTATTACGAAAAAAGAATTATTTCAGTTCCAAAATTCAAAATAATGATTTAAAATAGATTATTTAACTCTTGAACCTATATTCATTCAAGATAAAGGTTTCAAAATTTACTAATTCATGCTTACATCATAATAATGTCATTAATGTTCCAGTAACTGAAACATCAATATTTTAACTTTTCACCAATAAATCAACTACTTTGGAAAAATATCAAAAATTAAACCTAAGAAAAATTTTATATAAAAAATAAAAAATTATATCCAATTTTTCAATTATGGTTTTTAAAATTTTTCACAACATACTTATAATATCTTTGCATAAAATATAATAAATAGACTTTTAAAGAAACTTAGTTTACTGATCGTTTACTACTTATTTATTATAAATTAATCAATACATTTTAATTCTATAAAAACTTTAAAAATATTTTTTATAATTTGTTTATTACTAATTATATCACCAATTTTAATTTCTAGGTTTAGAATTTAATTTTAAATAATAATATTTTTATATTATATCACAGTTCACATAAAGCATTGTGTTTCGTGTTAAGAAATATATTTACAAAATAAAATTTATTTCAATTGAAATATGTCATAGAATATAAGGGTTTTATATTCAACCCCCTTATTATAATTTTTTGTTGAAATTCTATCACTTGGATACCAAGAACTAAAGATATTCCTTCTTTCTTACATCTTCAGGTTCCCATATAGCTTCCATAAATTTATGGGTTTTCCACAAAACATGGACCTAGTGATTGGTCTTATTATCTAACAAATTCTCTCTTTGATCTAAAATCTCTTTTATTTATTCCTCAAAATAATGATATTTTTCCATTGGTATCACCTCTGAGTTGAGAACAAGTGGAGGATATGGTATGTAATTCCTTAGAAGTCATACATGGGACACATCATGAACCTAAGAGATATTTCATGTATGTGACAAATGATAAGAAATTATCCTAATATGATCATGAACTTTTAGGGGACCAATATTTCTAGGGATCATATTTCCCTTCCTTCCAAATATCATAATCTTCTTCAAAGGAGATCTTTGTAGGAATACCTTGTCACAAACATTAAACTCTAGATCTCACCAATGATTGTTTGCATATTTTTTTTTATCGAATCTGAGCTTCTTTGATATTTAAATGAATGGATTTAACCTTATATTATGTTTTGTTAGATATATAATGTCCCAATATCTTCCTGTCTATAACTTCATCCTAGCTAGTCAAAGTTCTTCACTTCTTACAATAGAAGTCCGTATATCGATCCATATGGATCCTTGATTGAATTCTATTATTGTAAAAATACTTGACTAAAGAAAATTTTAACATCCATGTTATTATAAATAATTCATTTTTTAATTCACAAGTATTTTATGTCAAAATATAAAAATTATAAACCTTTTTTACCATTAAATTTTATATAAAGGCTATATAAATCTAACTACACTCTAACATTACACAAGGTGGTTTTTGGTGAGTTTCATAAGAGAATCTCCTTATTTACATGAGTTTATAAAGGAGACATCAACCATTGAATAAAGGTAAAGGTAAATTTTATATGTTATGTAAGGATAACCATGGTTTTCTAATGGTTTCATAATGGTAGGTGAATTGTTCATGAATATATTAAGGATAAAAACATATTTATAAATGATATGTAAGGATACTAAAATAACTTCACATGGTTATATCCCTTTTTCTATTAGTTTCATAAGTGTGTTCCTAAGTTTCAATGAGCATGGTGAGGGTAAAATTTTTTCCTAAAGGATTGTAAGGGAAAACAAGAGCTATGTAAGGGTAGTTATTATAATTCATAATAGTAACAACTAATTTCTAAGTGTTATATAAGGGAATCATAGGGTAAAATAATTGAGGATTCACCCGTAAAGGGATCTGCGATAGGGTTTCTCTCCCTGTCGCCGCCTTCTTCTTCTCTGTGGCGGATCGGTCGGGCTCGTCTCCTCATTGCTTCAGTTCAGCGTGATTGTGGCATGCAGTCTCTCCAACGATGGCTTCGTACACCCAATCTTGGTGTTCTCGTCATTTTCTGAACTACATGGCGGCATGCTGTGTGCTGGGAGGATCTGGTTACTGGGTGAGATCTCGAAGGCGGCGACGTGCCTTCTTCTTCATCCTTACAGGTTTGGATCCAATGGTGTTTGCAGTTAGGGGTTTTTGATTTTTTCTTTGATGTTCTATGGTCGTTTTTAGTTGTGTGGCGTCGCTCGTGAGAGGCTCCTTGCTCCTCCTTTTCACTTCTCGTGCGCAATTTGGACCCTACAGCTCCTTGTGGCATCTGTGGCTGGTTGGGGATGGGATGGGGGTGGGGTTCCAGATTCGTTTCCGGCAACCAGTGATGGTTTCATGGTGAATGGGTTTTTTTTGCAACTGTTTTGGTCTACAACCAGGATTTTGGAAGTAACAGGTTGTGATGGTTTTGAACAAGTGGTGAAGTTTTTCTTTTTAGCAATAACCTACAAGGTATTTTTGGTTCGAATTTTCTATTTGAGATGTTTTCTGGCATTTGGGAGCATTTTGGCATTGATTTTTCTTGAAATTCATGTTGGGATGAAGGTATGTGTAAAGACCCAAAATATCATTGGAAATTTTTTTCTTTATTTCTTTGGAATTTTACGAGTCTGCAGTTACTTACTGCGCCTGATTCCGAGGCCCAGTGTGGCCAGAATAAATTTCTAAAGCTTTGTTCAGTTACGTTCAGTAAACATACGTGTGTGTTTTTCTATCTTTTTAACCGGTGCTCGGAATTGAAATCCAAGGACACCGATGAACTCGCAGCGTCGATATTCACTTAAAAAAAGCTTTATAGTAGTTGTGTTTTATGCGGGTTGAGAGTTAATTTTTTGGGGAAATTATAAATTGTTAAATAAAATAGTTGGAAAAATTTTATATATATCCATGGAAGTTACTTCCTCCCATGGGAAGTTGATGGTGGTGCCCATATCCACCCAACTTCCCATGTGTGGATATTTGAGAGGTGGGGCCCACAAGATCCCCAAACCTTCATCTCCCAATAACTTCCTATAAACTCCCTTGTTTAATCTGACAACCCCCCTTATTTAATGAGACTCTTCCTATCACTCTCTCTCCCTCATTATTGTTGCCAACATACCTTAATAAATAAATGAACCTCTTAATTTAATTAATTATGTGTTTTTAAATTTTTAATTGGATCTGTTAATAAAATATTATCCAAGCCTAATATTTTATTTTGGGGGAGGAGCTTTGTTGTGTTGGAAAAGCTTTGGGAGAGAGCACTTGAGAAAAGATACATAAGTGTTCTTCTCCTCGATGAAGAACGAATTTCTTCTCCGACAAAGAACACCCATCCTTCCACAAGGAACGACTCCCCATCGATGAAGAATGTTGACTCAACGAAGAGAGACGACATGTCTTTCTTCTTCTCTGCAACTAGTATGGGGAGGCCGCTTCCTCCTCAGACGCACACCGATGACATCTACAAATCCTCTCCCCGCAACGCCGTCTTCCACGACGCCCGACTTTAGACATCAATTTTCACGGTAGGGTGGATTGTTTCAATTTTATTTGAATAAAATTGTTATTCATTTTACATGAAACTATGATTATCTTTGGCCAATTGATAATGCCTAACGCAGAGAGCGTGGGCCGAACAAACACGGCCCAATGGCCCTCCTCAGGTTGTTTGCATGTGCGTGGATCAACAGGTGACGAAAAAACAGGGCCACAACGGCAATTTGAAGCCAAAGCAGTGAAGAGCAAGACTCGAGAAGGCCGTGGGCGTAGAAGGATGTTTAAACCGACCACCAGAGCAGCTCCTGTGGCCCGAGGAATCTCGTGGCAGCGCGGGTCGCCGGCCCGGTGACACCGACGACGGGAGGCGGTGGCCTACGCTGGACGGCTTCTTGGATACGGCGGTGCCCCAACACAACACTAGAGTAAGTCTGCCTTGGAAATAGCCGCGACAGCGTGGCGGCGGATCTTGCGACCATGCGAGGTCCGGGACGGCGGGGCGGTGCCAACTGGCGCTGCCGGTTTCAATCAACCCCCCCCCTGCTCTGCGCAAACCGCTTGGCTGGGCAGGCTGAGCCATGGCTCGCTGCGGTCTGCGCTACGCCGACCAGGTCGGTCCACGCCCCGGTGGGCTAGACCCGGTTTGGGCTACCCAGGGTGGGTTGGGCCTGGTCGGACTGGGCCCAGATCCCCCTTTTTCGAACCAGATTCGTTTAAATGACCCTAAATTGAGCTATAGACCTCCGATTGATGCAAAGTCAGTTGTGTATGAATCCCAGGATCGAGACAGTCATTTAGGTATATTACCCTCAAGGTTTTGGCGAAGTTTGGGTATGGACGGGATGGTTCAAACCCGAAACCAACCGGGCCCTTAGAGAGGAAACACTTATAACTTAAGGACCAGACATCCGATTGAAATGCCGTCAGTTACGTTGGTTTTATTTTGTTGAGACAGATCTTTTGGTATAATTTTCTTGAGGTTCGAGTGCAGTTGGAGTATGGTCGTTTTGGTTTTAGCATAAAAACCAACCGGGCCCCTGGAACGGAAAAACCAATAACTCTCAGACCAGACGTCCTTTTGACGAACCATCACCGGCATTGGTAATCTCATTGAGAAAAGGATACTTTGGGTATACCCCATGTGAGTTTGGGGTAATGTTGAGATACGGTCAGTTTGGTTTGTACACGAATCCAACGGGGCCCTGGGGATAAAAATGCTAATAACTCACAGACCGTGCATCTGATTGACGCGCCATCTATTGCGTTGAGACCCCTATGTCGAGGCGGTCCTTTGAGATACTTCTTTGTGGTACTTCATGACACATAGAGTGTCAAATAGTAGCTATTGGAGCGGATCCTCCCAAAAAAGATCATACAGATTACAGTGACCATGTAGCTGGCTGAGACCTGATGACTGCTTGTCCGATTCGATTCAGAGTGACTTGACTTGTCCAGTGGGGATCGCTACTATGTTGGGGAGACAGAACCATGGCGGGGGACAACTACTATGTTGGGGTGGCAGAACCACCGTACTCGATAGGAGGATTACCTCTGTAGACTATTACGGGGAGCACTACTGTGTTGGGGCGGTAAACACATAGTGGGGTGTACTACTGTGTTGGGGTGGCAGACCAATGGTACTCGACAGAGGAGGAGTACCTCAGCAGTCTAAGGTTAGTGAATGGCACCTCAGAGTCGTGATAGGACTACTAAACTCAACAAAGGAGGATTTCTCCATCAGCCCTTTTTTCATCATCATGAATAAAAATCCTGGTTTGAGCTGAGTCAATAACCTTTGAGTTTTCCTCATGATTGAGATGGTTTACTTGACAACATAGGTATATGTATGGGCATATATCTATGTAAAGGTTATCTATTGAGATCTTTCATTGTGGTTTATCCTTGTTGTATTTTAGTGAGACCTTGAGAGTCTTGGTATCCCCACTGAGTATCGTTGTACTCACCCCTGCACGGGCTATGCCTGTACCTCGTTGTGTTGGATGTAGACGACAGATAGTGCTAATCGAGGTAGAGGGTACGAGGACTAGACAGTATTCGGATGTGGACACTCGGCCTGAGAGCACACGGAGTAGAATGATACGGAGTGCTGAGGAGGACATTTTTACCTACCCTTTAAGTAGGAACCCGGAGGATGATCCAGGAGCTACTTCACCTTTCAGTTGTTGTCATTTCAATTGTACTTTTATTTCAGTTATACTTTTCTTTCAGTTGTAGTTGTACCTTTCTATTGGGATTGTATTTATGGAACCTTTGTACTTTTAGCACTTTTGTTATACTGCTTCACTTATTTTTTGATTCTGCTTGTACTCTGGTTTTGTGTGTTTATGTTTGATAAAGGCAATGCCTTCCCTTTTATCAGGATTTATGTCTTTGGTGCAAGTCGCCAGCCCCTAGCCTATTGAAGGCGGGCTTGGGGTAGTCACGACACGGGCCCCGGGGACGGGTTGTGACAAATTTGTATCAGAGGAGTCGGTTCTACGGCAGAACATAGGACTCTGATATCTTTTTTTCTGTGAAGCAATATTGTTAAGCATACCAAGTATGGTTTTCGGTTCAGGGTGTCCAGTGTTGGTGTGGCGGCCGACGTATCCATACACCATGACCCCGACATCTGATTTCTGACTCAGTGCATGAAACCACTGATTGCATGTGTGTTTTAAATAGTTTTTCTTAAAGTCAACTCAAACCATGTCATCTCACCAAGTATAGTCTTTTGATAGTGTCACATCTGTTTCTGTTCAGGATGTCTTCACCTAGTCATTCAGCGCGGGTTCTGAATGGATTGTGTGATGGTAGCCCACCGAGCAGCGAGAACACGGTGTAGGGGCCCATCACAGTAGAGGAACTAGTGGTACCATTACCTTCTGGGATACCATTATCACTAGCCCCTGCAGCAGAGAGTTCTGTCCACTTGAGCGTGTTGCACAAGTTCCTGCGACAGAGTCCTCTGAGGTTTCGAGGCGAGGAAGACTTTCAGATGGCTGGGTATTGGTTGGAGTTTGTAGCATGATCCTTCCACATAGCTGGGGCACTCGCTGACTTGATGGTGTACCTAGGTTTTAGTCTCTTTCATGGAGCATCTGAGAGGTGGTGGAGCTAGATGCTCCAGTTTTGTGATGAAATGACCTTCACCTTGAGAAACATCGGGAGTTTTTTCAGGGGGGGAGTTTATACCAGCAACTTTACACTCTGAGCGTGCTCAGGAGCTGCTACCCTTACCGAAGGGTTTTCCAACCGTAGTGGAGTCTTCTGCAGCCAGTAGCAGACAGATGACACAGAAGTCCAAGTGTACTGTGCCAATAGGTGGGTGACCTCAGGATATAGGTTCAGTTGTGCGTGGCACACAAAATAGAGCCAGCCATTCGAGGAGCAGGAAGTGCTATGCATGTGGCAGGTAGGGTCACATTGCTCGAGACTGCCTGAGCTATCCAGCAGATGAGAAGCATGCAGTAGAGGAACCAACCAGACCGAGGCAGAGGAGTTGACCATACAACCGGTGGTGTACGATGCTTCAAGGTGTTTCCACCATAACCACCAGGAGGTCCACCCCGACTGCAGGGAATGGGTGGATATGGGAGAGCACAACTTCAGACAGCTGAAGCATATGACTATGCAGCTCCGAAAGTAGGTGGACAAGAGTGAGACTAGTTTCAGTAATGGACGCCTTTTTTCTTGGTGCTTCTAGTTTTCATGTTGTTGTTGTTGTGTTTTCTTTGTGTCTTTGTACTTCGTGCTGCAGTAATAAAACACACTTATCTTTGTGAGGTTTACTTTAATGTCCTTTTTGTATGTTTGATACTAAGAGATTCCAATTAAACTCTTGACTTGAACCTCACTTACGAGATTCCTACTGGAGGAGACTCAATAACCACACACTGATGTCGACAGTGTGACTCAACCCTTAGAGGCGAGAGTAACAGTTGGATCTCTTGGTAGTAGCGTTGAGGCCTTACGACATTGTATATGGCATGAAATAGTATCGTTCATGTTAGGATTGACTGTATTAGGTGAAGAATGTGGTTCATCTAGGGGATGATACCATATTTATCTTTTTGTCAGAGGATAAATCTCAGTAGCTCTTGTAGAATATAGATGAAGAAGGGTGGAGATGAGTTTTTACCATTGGCTAGTCGCACCATTGTTCGTTGAGCGAACAGGTTATAGTTTACTCTAAACACAATAGTCTTAGGTGTTTATTCTCACAAAATGACATGAACCTGATATAACAGTGATGGCTTGAGTTCCTCTAAGTCTATGTCTTCGAGATAGTTTATACTCCTCGGAAGGGGAATGTTGTAGAAGATGCTCTTAGTAGGAGATCAGGAATTCAGCTGTTAGGAGAGGCGAGGAAGCAGCTGGCTCCGTTTCTGATATCCTTGTTGGATAGTGATGGGTCATCATGTGTAGAACCAGAGATGGTTCAGGCTATGATAGAGAAGGTTCGGATCATCCAGGAGTTGATGAAAACTGTACAGATCCGACAGAAGTCCTATACTAATAGGAGACGAAAATCACTGGAGTTCGAGGATGGAGACCACATCTTCCTATGGGTTTCACCTCGACGAGGTCAACAGAGATTTGTCCAGGGTGGCATGTTATCTCTGAGTTTCATCAAACCTTTCTAGGTCCTCAGCAGAATAGGTGAGGTGGCATACCGCTTGTCCCTTCCACCTCAGTTGCACTGGGTGCACGACATCTTCTACGTATCTCAGCTGACGAGATACGTGCACGACCCATCACACATCATCGATAACGGGAAGCTATACATTAATGATGGGGAAACATTTACGGAGGTCCTAGTGGAGATCATGGATCAACATGAGTGGGTCCTATGTAGATGGTCAATTCCTATGGTGCACATTCACTGGCATCACATGAACCTCTTGTGGAGCACCTGGGAGCAAGAGGCTCAGATGCATGATCACCCCTTTAGTTTCCCTAGTGTGTGTTGAAGCTTTACGGGGACGTAAATCCCTGAGGATGGAGTAATTTAAAGACCTGTAAATTTCAAGGGAAATATTTTTCTTAATTTCATTGGAATTTTACGAGTTCGTAGTTTCTGACGGGGCCTCATTCATAGGCCCGGTGTGCCCGAAATCAATTTCTGAAGCATTGTTCGAGTAGGTTTAGTAAACGTACATGTGAGTTTTTCTATCTTTTGAACTGGTGCTTGGAATTGAAATCTGAGGACACCGATGAACTCACAGCGCCTGTATTCCCTTAAAGGAATATTTACCGCAGTTACATTTTATGCGGGTTGAGAGTTAATTTTTTGGGGAAATTAGAAGTAGTTAAATAAAATTGTTGGAACAATTTTATATATATCCATGGAAGTTATTTCTTTCCATGGGAAGTTGATGGTGGGGCCCACATCCACCCATCTTCCCATGTGTGGATATTTGAGAGGTGGGGCCCACACAAGCCCCAACCCTTCATCTCCCCATAACCTCTTTTAAACTCCCTTGTTTAATGTGACAACCCCCCTTATTTAATGAGACTCTTACTCTCCCTCTCTCTCACTCATTATTTTTTGCCAACATACCTTAATTAATGAAATGAACCTCTTAATTAATTAATTAAGTGTTTTTAAATTTTGAATTGGATGTGTTAATAAAATATTAGCCAAGCCGAATATTTTATTTTGGGGGAGGATCTTTGTTGTGTTGGAAAAACAATGGGATAGACCTCTTGAGAAAAGAGAGAGAAGTGTTCTTCTCCCCAAGGAAGAACGGATTTCTTCTCCAATGAAGAACATCCATCCTTTCATAAGGAACGATGCCTCTTTGACGAAGAATGCTGACTCCACGAAGAGCGAAGACGTGCCTTTCTTCTTCTTCTCTGCAATTACTGTGGAAACGCCACTTCCTCCTCGGACGCACTTCAACGTCGTCTATGAATCATATCCCCACGACGACTGACATGCGACGTCAATTTTTGAGGTAGGGTGGATTTTTTCAATTTTATTTTAATAAAATTGCAATTCATTCTATGTGAAACTATGATTAACTTTGGAAAAATGAAAATGCCTAATGCGGAGAGCGCGGGCTGAATAAACAGGCCCGACGACCCTCCACAGGTTGTTTTTCTTTGCGTGGATCGATGGACGATAATGAAATGGGGCCACAACGGCGATTTAAGGCTGACGCAGTGAAGAGCGTGACCCGAGAAGTCTGTGGGCGCAGATGGAAGCTAAAACGGACCACCGGAGCGACTCCAGTGGCCTGCGGAATCTCGTGGCGGCATAGGTTGCCAGCGCGGTGGTGCCGGCCGGCCGCCTGGATGCGGTGGCGCCCCAGCACGCCACCAGAGGAAGTCTGCCGCCGCAACAGCCACAACGGCGAGGTGGCGGATCTCGTGACTGTGTGGGGTTCGGGACGGCGGGGCGGCGCCAGCTAGCATTGCCGGTTTCAATCAACCCCCCCCCCCCCCCCCCCCCGCTCCGTGCAAACCGCTCGACCAGGATAGCTGAGCCATGGCCGGTCGCAGGCCAGGCAGAGCCGCACCCAATCGGGCCGGACCCGGACCCGATTCGGGTCGATCCGATTCGGGCCAACCTTGGTTGGGTTGGGCAGGGTCGGACCGGGCCCAGACCCCCTTTTTCGGACCAGATTCATTTTTACGGCCCTAACATGAGCTATGGACCTCGGATCGAAGCATAGTTAGTTGTGTACGAATCCTTGGATTGAGGCGGTGGTTTTGGTATATTACACTCAAGGTTTTGGTGAGGTTTGGGTACTTCCGGGTTGGTTCGAACCCGAAACTGACCTTGACCTCGAAGCGGAAACACTTATAACTTAAAGACTGGACATCCGATTGACATGTTGTCAATTAAGATAGTTTCATTTTGTTGAGATGAATATTTTGGCATGCTTCACTCAATGTTTGGACACAGTTGGAGTACGTTCGAGTTGGATTTAGCTTAAAAACCAACCAGGCCCCTGGAACGGAAAAGCCAATAACTCTCAGACCGGACGTCTGTTTGACGAACCGTCAACGGCATTGGTAATATCATTGAGAAACGGTTCTTTTGAGTATACCCCATTGGAGTTTGGGGTATAGTTGAGATACAGTCGGGTTGGTTCGTACACGAAAACAACCAGGACCCCAAGATAAAAAGGCTAATAACTCACAGACTGGGCGTCTAATTGACGCGTTGTCTATTGTGTTGAGACCCCTATGATGAAGAGGTCCTTTGAGATACTTATTTTTGGGAATTTGTGAGACTTAGAGTGTCGACCAGTAGCTCATGGATCAGATCCTCCCAGAGACGAGCATACGGCGTATGGTAACCTTGTAGCTGGCTGAGACCTGATGACTGCTTATCCGATTTGATTTGGAGTGACTTGACAAGCCCAGTGGAGATCACTACTATGTTGGGGAGACAGACCAATGGTGGAGGAGCACTAATATGTTGGGCCGACATACCCACGGTACTCTACAGGAGGAGTAACTCTATGGGCTATTAGGGGGAGCACTACTGTGTTTGGGCGGCAGACCCATAGCGGGTAACACTACTGTGTTGGGGTGACAGACCCACAGTACTCGACAGAGGAGGAGTACCTCAGTAGTCTAAGGTTAGTGAGTGGCACCTTTATGTCTTGGCAGGACTACTGTGCTCGACATAGGAGGAGTTCTCTAGCAGCCATGTGTTCGTCTTTGTGAATAAAAATCCTGGTTTAAGCTGAGTCAATGACCTTTGTGCTTTCCTCATGATTGTGATGTGTTACTTGATAACTTAGGTATATGTATGTGCATATACCTATGTTAAGGTTATCAGTTGAGATATTTATTTGTGGTTTATCCTTGTTAGATTTTAGTGAGACCTTGAGGGTCTTGGGATCCCTACTAAGTAATGTTATACTCATTCCTACACGGGATATGCCCGCACCTCACTGTGTTGGATACAGACGACAGAAATCACTGACCGAGGTAGAGTGTATGTGGATTGGATGGTACCCGGAGGTGGACACTCGGCGTGAAGGCACACAGAGTAGACCAATACAGAGTGCTGAGGAGGACATCTGTACCTACCCTTCAGGTTGGAACCTGGAGGACAATCCAGGAGCTCCTTCACCTTTTAGCTGTTGTATTTTCAGTTGTAATTTTCATTCAGTTGTAGCTGTAACTTTCTATTGGGATTGTATTTTGGGCCCATTTTTACTTTCAGAAATTTTTTTATACAGCTTTACATTGTGTTTTCTTCTGCTTGTACTCTGGTTGTGTGTGTTTACGTTTCATAAAGGCAATTCCTTCCCTTTTTATCGGCATTTTCGCCTTTGGTGCTAGTCTCCCACCCCTGGCCTATAGAAGATGGGCTTGGGGTAGTCATGAAACAGGCCCTGAGGATGGGTCGTGACAGTACGAATTAGTGTTTGTTCCTTGAACCTCTTGAATGATGGGTTGTTCATTGGGTACCTGGAAACGTTATGGTGCTGTGATGTTTGAAGGTTTGCAATGTTTGAATGCTTGCCTTTCACTGTGATGGAGACGTTGAACGCCGATGAAGCTCGTTGTTATTTCAATTTTCAGATTCTTCAGTCATCTCGGGTGTGTTTTGAGGCTAACCATGGTTCGAGGTAGTGCAAGAATCGAGGGATCCCGTGCTTCGAGGCCGCCACGTGGGTTCGTGACTCAAGGTGGTGAGCGTTTGTTTTTTGAATGATGAATTTTTAATTTGAAAGTGTGATGCCTATCTGTTTGGACTGTGTGTGGTTTGGATTCATATTTTGGGTACTAGAAACCCTTAAACCGGATTTTAGAAAATGAAAAAAATGGTTTGTGGTTTTCGGATAAGGGAAACCCAGGGTTCACACATGGTGAATAATGGTAAATACTTTCCCACATGGGGTGTCTAGGAGTTTTGAAAAGGTAAATACCAATTTACTCTTACACAATTCCTTTTAAGGGAAAATGTTTTAAGAATACCCCTTTAGGATTGTTCTTCAGTATTATGCTCCTATATCATGATTTTCGTGATTTAGAAAAAAATTGGTAATTAGTTTTTTTACTCATTTAAAGCTCTTAACTCATATTATAGATCAGTTTAATCAAAACAAAATTAATAACATTTTAATAGGAAACTTAAATGATGAATTTAATTTTGAATTTTTAATGTTTTGAATCTATATGTATATTTTATTTTTAAACATATCTTGAATTTTTTTCGATAAATTTCTTATTGATTCTTTTGTGTCCTAGATTCTTGGAAATTACTTTATTCAAGTATAGTGAAACCATCTACAAAAAATAAAAGTTCTTCATACAATCTCTAAGCATGAAAAAATTTCAACTACTCTATTATATTCTTCAGTTTTGTGTTTTTAAATGATAAAATGTGGGAAGGATTTCCATAATATCAAATAATATCCATTTTTGATTTTTTTTTCAATTATTTCATAAAAAAGATAATGATTTCTTAAAAAGATAATAGCCTATAATAATGTGAATGAAAAATTAGAATTATTTTGTTTTCCTTTTATTATTCTGGAGACAAAAGATTATTATCAGTTTTGGAACTATAATTTCATCAAAGATTGGAATTGTTAACCACATTTAATGGCTAAAATGAAGAATATGAAATTTATCAAGGATATTGAATTCATTATCTTAGGTGGTGTTTTTTTGGAAATAAAATAGTAAAATTAATTCTAGGAATACTTGGAGAGTGGTTTTAGCCAAAAAAACACATGGATATGGTTTTATTGTGGATTACATAGTAAATCATGATGATGGGATATAAAATCTTGAGGTAGGATATTTAATACATTTTTTGTATCTCATTTACACTTGTTTCCTTTGTATAATAATTTTTTGGGATGCCATTTTTATCATTCTTGATTCTAAAACATGTGGGGATGTGTGTATCATGTGAGACATTTTTTGATTTTTGATTACTTGAGTATTTATAGAGTAGTTTGTTTCCATGTTTTATTATTAACACATGTTGTTATGTGTTGTCACCATCTTCTCATGATGATAGGAATTTCATGCTTTGTATGATCTACTAGGTTGTGTTTTATACAATACCATGGATGTTTTTCATGGAAATTGAAAGAGTTGTACCACTATGTTATTCTTATCTATTTGAGGGGTATAGAATACCAATTTTGATGATGATAATGATAGAACTGATAATAGATTAGGGGTATGATGATCTAGAGGCCTAAACCATGAAAAAGATAGTATATGAAAATTTGAGGGCCTACCCCAAGGTAACCTATTATGGGAATGATGACATGTGGTCCTAACATGGGGAATAGATGGAGAATGGTGGCCTAGAGGCCTAACCCAGTAAGAAGAGAGATATTATGGTCAAGCGTCCTAATCCAACTTATTTCCATCGGACATATAGGGTGTATGTTACAAACTTAGTTGTTTGTTCTATCTCACCTATTTCATCCTATGATTATCCTATAATCCTTGAGCTACAACAGTTATGTCAAGGAGAATATAGAGTCTAGGTTAGAACATGAACTCTTAGTACATGTGTTATTATTATTAATCATGTTATGGATTTATTAATTTTATATAATACATTTTTTATTATTGAGAACACATGTTAAAGAAATTTTAGTGGTATATTACTATGTTTATTACTCATAACCTCTATGTAAATTTAGATTAACTTGAAAATATTATGTATAGGTATCTAAATAAGGGTAAGGGGAATGTGTCTGAGGGATGAGAAAAGGAACATGGAGCTGGTAATGGATCAAGAGTAGCCTCTGAGGTACCCATTGTTTCATGAATATTTTTTCTACTACTTTTTAAAATCTAGGTTTTCTATAGTTTAGGACCACTTTTATTACTTGTATGAAAAGTGTGACTCTTTTTATTAATTTTTTGCATAATAATTTTTTCATTATATTATTATTTAATATTTGTTTATTTATTTTACGACATAATACTGAGAGTATGGTCTCACCACTGATATAATTTGACTCTCACTAGATGACGATAGCCTCTTGTGCATAGGGAGTTGTGCTTGAGGTCATGTGGGACTATGGTTCAGACATAGTAGTTCGAGTTAGGGTGTTACAAATGGTATTATGGGACTATTTTTTACTTTTCTTTTCATATAAACCTGGGACATGGTAGAAAAGAGATAGTTTAATGGGACTTAGGTATGAGAGTTTCCATGTTATTAGCCTGCATATGTATAATGGGCCTCTGAGTTACCCTGTACTGGAATACTTGAATAGTATTATGAGATTTTTGGTGTCTTCATTATCATAATTAGGAATGTGGGATCACATTACATATATATATAACAGTTTTTCCACTACTTAGAAGTTATTTAATAAGGTTCCTTCAATTATTCTATCTATTTTGGATATATTCTCAATTGTGAAATATATATATATTTTCATTATATTATGATATATCTTTATAGACTTTAATTAGTTTAATTGATAATGATGTTCTATTTTAGTATATATTGGATGACTATGAAAAATGTGATGTTAATATATTTTGGTTATTTCTGGGAGGGTTATACATGGGTTGTGGGTATACTCCAAGGAGAATAATTATGTGATCACATTAACTGATTAAGATCTTTCCTAATGGATTTAGTTTTTTTTCAAAGTTTTAACTTTGCATTATAGATGTTGTTTCCCATATGTAGCCTTATAGAAAACTTGTGATTTATTTCTATAATTATCATGCATGGTAGGATGATACTTCACTACCACCAGTCATGTAGTAGTATCCATCTATTCATTCCCTCACACCTACTTTGTGGTTTAGGTTACAAGACCTCTTTAGCCAGAATTCATTCTCTTAGTTTCTATCCAAGGTTTAGGATTTCAAAACTATGGTTCAATATTCTATGGCTTCTAACTCTAAAAATCTTAATTCTTCCATATAAATGGAGGCCCTTGTGATTTTTAGGAACATGTTTAAATCATTATGGTAATATTTAACCTAGTTGAGACACTAATGGATCAGTGGGTTAAGTAAGAATATTTATGTATACTGGTGCCACCCATTATTTTATATCTTTACAAGTTGTGGTTTTACTTGAATTATCGGTCAAGTTAACAAGTAAGATACTTTCAATTGATACACTATTGGGTACAAAATTATCTCATCATTAGTGTTGACTCAGGTTTCCAATATCCATCAATGGTAATGGAAATATATTGGAATTCATGACATGGGAGTTTATGAAGTAAGATGTGATGCCCATCATTGACCAAATGACCAGATTCTGAGAATAAATTTGATTAATATTTCAGACAAGTGTCTTTTAATTTTATGAGAAGAGAGAGGAATGTGATGCCCATTGAATGGAAATTAATAGTAGATAGTGTTGGTCCACACATGAGTCAGTTTGGGAAAATCATGGTGTAGATGTAAGGATTGGCTCTCTTAGAAGGATCAATAGAAACCCCCATAACTTTTACTCTGATTATGGATCTCTATTAGTATGTATTCCCTAATTACTTAATGTGATATCCTCCTAAACCAATCATTTACCTTAAGATGGAGTTTATACCAGGTGTACATACCATTTTGAAACCCCTATATCTTATAATGCTAACTGTTCTAAAGGAGATTATGGTGTAGCATGATGACATAGAGTATAATAGATTTATCAAGTCAAGTAATTCATCATGGGGAGTAAATATATTGTTGACAAATAAAGTGAATAATGGTATTAAACTCTGCATTGATTACTAAATATTGAAGTAGGAGACAATGAAGAATAGATATCCTTTTATTAGGATCAATGATATTTTTTATCAGTTATGGGTAGCCCAGTGGTTCTCAAAGATTGATCTTTGGTAAGGAAATAACCAACATTGCATTATAGGGGAGGCCATCCAAAGGATATATTTTGGAGAAGGTATGGGGTGTATGGGCCTCTGGTGATGCAATTTGTTATGATGAATGCACTGATAGTGCTATGGAATCACATAAAAAAAATATTCCACCCTTTCCTGTATTTATATGCCAGGGTTATCATTGAAAACATACTTATCCACTCTCTAAAATCAAAGACACATTCCAATCATCTTTAGATAATCCTCTTTATGCTTTGAGTGCATAAAATTTATTCCAATATATAAAAGTGTAAATTAATAGTTTTGGAGGTGATGTTTTTTAGGTATTTGGTGTCTAATATATATATATATATATATATATATATATCCAAGGAACTAGAGAAATTTGACATTGTAATGTCATAGAAATATCCTTATAATGTGTTAGAGATCATGATATTTCTAAGACTAATAGGATATGTGTTATATTTTATGCAATAATTCACTCGATTAACATCACCTATGACTAGGCTGATAAAGAAGGGAGCCAAGTTCTAGTGGTATAAAAATTATGAAGAAGTTTTTTATTGATCTAATTATAAGTTTGACTATTTATCTAGAACTGATACTTCTTGGTCCTATGAAAGGATATGCAGTATACTATGATGTATCTGGTGTTTTTTTGGGATATGAACTAATTTAAAGAGAGAATTTAGTAGCTTATGGGTCACAACATCTACAGTCCAATGAGTTGAACTACACCACTAACAATCTATAGCTAGCTATCATGGTTCATGCTCCAATGTTTTGGTGATACTATCACTTTGTTGTGTTATGTTTTTTCTACATTGACCACAAGAGCCTCAGTAACATCTTCAAGCCATGGGGACTGAACATGATGAGGATATGTTGGGTGTGAAATATATATATTTTTTACATTTAGATAGAATATATACTTTTTAAAGGTAAAAGTGTATCAAATTATCTTATTTTTAGTATCCTAGTATCTAAGGATCTTGGTGAGAAGCCTTCAGACAAGTAATGTCACTTAATAATCTCGTTGGATAACTGGAGGATGGATTCTTCTGAGGATCAATTATTTATAAATTATGATCCCTTGATAGTCACATATTATCTAGTATATCAGGTAATTGTTAGACATGACACAAGACTGAGAGTGTGACGTGATGTGAGAACAACAAGCCAAATGTGACAGGATACTATGGTGGTCATTGGGAAACAACAACACCATCTTTTTTCATAGGAGATTAGTTGTAAATTATTCCATTAGATATCAGATGATGATTGATTTACATGCCTCCAGATGTGTGGTATATATTTTTCTGAAAAATATATACCATAAAATCAGAAAATTTTTCTAGTTTCTAGGGATGAAGATGGATATCTATGGGCTTGTTTCCCAACACGTCACCTACCATAGGGTTTAGTTCAAGCACCAGAATCCCAGTGGTTTTCACTATCCACTTCCAGATCCCATGTAGAAGTGGCTGAATATCATGATGTATGCTCTAGTTGGATTTTCTAGTACCCTTGGGTGTCATGACCATATATAAATAATTTTCAATTACATAATAAAGTATACTCACATCATACTAATCTATGAGACACACACAATGGATGGAATATGAAATAATTATGTCCCTGACAATGTAATCTTATAGATAGTTCCCTGGAGGATTATTTTTTATAGAGACAAATGTTGTACATCATGTTTTGGTAGGACTCAAAGAAGTCCCTAGGAACTCATCTAAAATTGAGAATAGTGTTTCATCCTCATATATATGGACAACCATAGTGGATGATTTTCATATTGGAGGATATTCTCTATGATTTTACCCTAGTTCTGAGTGGATAATGGTATGAGAATCTATCCTTGATAGAGTTCTCTTACAAAAATAGATTCCAAGATATTGTATAAATGATACCTATTAAATCATTCTTTGTATGACTATACTGATCAAAAATGTGTGGGCACGATGTAGGTGAGGAATTATTTTTTGGGACTATTCTAATACAAGGGGCTCATAGAGGGTGTAGTTTATCAATAAATGGTTAGTGACTACTCTGAGTTGACATCGATCATATACAAATTGAAGGAGACAACATTTGGAGTTCTATGATAGTAATTTTATTTACTTACCAATGTCACCTCATTTATGGAAACATCGTTTGTAGAATCATGGAAAGATAGAACCATAGTTTGTTAAACACTCATGAGCATAAAATTGGTAGGAATGGTGCAATACCATTGATGAGATTTATTTCCAACGCTCTCAAAAGTATTTTTGATTTTACTAAGTAAAGAATAGTGGATGATATAAGTTATTATATTAAGGAGGATTTGAATTAAACAACCCAAAATTGGCTTGAATAATCTAATAAAATAATTGAAAAAATGAAAAAAAAATCTTGAAGTGGTGGGGGTTTAGATTTTCAGGCAATAAACAAAACAAACAAAGGAGCATAAACATTAAAGGACATAACATCTTTAAAAAAACTATTATGGGAAGACATAGTCGATCTAATAGACCCCCATAAACATTAATTTATCATTGTACCATATGATTATAATTTATCAAATTTTAATCCCCCAACCTTTTCAACCCCCAAACCCAATTGAAATTAACACGACCCCAAATATTGGAAAAATGAGCCCTATTTCAACTCTTGATCTTCTATCTGCAGCACCCTGCTTTTATTTTGATCCAAAATCAAACATATGGTCAATGTAAAATTAGGGAATAATCTCCTCCCTATAGTGGATAATTAATTGAGTTTGGGGATGAGACTTGAACAATACTATCCTATATCAAGTTGATTGGATTTGGCGATTGAAGTTTCACTCATATGACTTACACAAGTCTGAAATTGTGTTCAAGGGAAAGTTTAAAACGTTCCATAGAAATTAAAACTCAATTAATTGATAAAAAAAAATTAGTTAATGTATTTTTAAGGATTTAAAATAAATAAATTAAGGGAGTTTGGATTATATCAAATACAAATTTAATCACTCTTTCATGGGTAAAGTTATAATCATGGATACATATTACATAAGCAATGGATTAAAAGGGAAACACCCAATATCATATCCACTATTAGATTACAAAAACAATGAAAAATATAATAAGATAAAAATAGTGTAAAATAGAATATTTATTCAAGAAAAGTTCATGTTACAAGCATGAAAAAAGTGGAGGGGGGAGAGGAGATGCTTCTTGGAAGAGATCTTTTCACAAATAATTACTTTTTACAAGATGTGTGAAATGTTTAAAGGATCTATAATTTTGGAAAAAACTTCCCAATGCCTATACAAACCCTCTAAAAGAGTGAAAATTTCATTTAAATATTGTTTCGGAGGGATAATATTGAAAATACCAAAAGGGTACACACGTCATTTGGTCTCAAAAACTTACTTCATATTCACCTTAATTTTCTACTATATTTTCTTATGAATCAAGATTCAATCCAATTTATTGAAATGATCCAAAATGATTCATTGAACGTTTCCCAAAATTTCCACTAAATCCAGGAAGTAATGATTGAGTTATGAAAACTTTAGTTAGGTGGGGTCCATTCTGCTAAATTTTGTCCAGGCATTCATTAATTACCATTTTCTGCCTTCCAAAAATGCTATCCTGAAATCCTAATCTGAATTAATAATTTATAAAATTTAGATAGTAAATTTTCAATAAAATTTCATGTCATAATTCATCACACATAAAATTTTATGACAAAAAAAAAGTGAAATTAAAATGGAAAAACATAATTTTCTTTTATTTTCCTAATTCAATATGAGTACATATTTATCCAAAAAATAATACTCTAATAATTAATGTAGGGAAATTATATCAATTAATATCATATAAATATTCATCAAAAATATATAATATAGACTCACCCAAACTTATCCTTATGCACTCATGGGAAAAACATCATGTTATGTAATCTAGAAAATGATTCAGGTTAAAATTTCATAATCCATGGTGTTAATATTAGAATAGAAATATTCACTAAAAATAAGACAATCTCAACAAATCAAGAATTAAATGTCTCAAAAAATGCATCAAAACAAAATACAATGATATCAATTGTAACTCCCCAAGATTTCATAGTGTGTTATTTCGTCAAAATAATTCAATAACTTGAAATAAATGCAACACCGAGTTCAAGAGCACCATGACTTACCAAACAAGCCTTTCAAAAGAGGTTATGAATAATATTAACTAAATTTTAAACTTTATATTATCCTTATAATTTTAGAATCCATATTATGAGTTTCTTAGACATAATGAAAGAAAAATTTCATTTTCAGTATTGCACTTTTACCTACTTTTAATAGTGAACCCTTTTAAAATACAATATTTTAAACTTTTTGACTAAATGGGGACATCAAAAATTTAAAATGAAACACCCCAAGTTTCTATGTTATGCTTCTCTTTGAATAATGCGATAGCGTGTGTTGTACGCAACATTGAGTTCTAACACACCACAACCAATCAAACTAGCCATTATGAATAGTAATACCTACTTTTTAAAATTTTATAAATTCTATCTCTCAAAATGGACTTCATTTTTGGATTTGGAATATCAAAATTATCCTAGGGTGAAATTTTGGTACTTTTCGGATAACTTTCATATTTTGATGAATAGTGAAAATTACTAAATTTTAATTAAAAACAACTTTTTTTAATCAAAATAATTTATAGTAATAAATTATATTATTGAGTTGTTTTAAAGTATAATTAGAATATATTTTTACCATTTTATCCAATGGTGTTCATTAGAATTAATTTCACTTTGGAATTGGACCTAAACAATTGTCAGTCTTTTGGTATATATTGTTTCTTAAAAACACGCTATTTGTTGTGACAGCAGGAGTTAATTATAAAATTAATTAATGCAACTTATATGTTTGGAATTTTTTAAAATATACATCATTTTTTAATTTGGAATATCTATTATAGATTAAGGTGAAATTTTGGCATTGTTTTGAAAAACGTCAATTTTTGATGAATAGTGAAACTACTAAGTGGTAGTTAAAAAACTGAATTTTTCATGAAACTTAATTTTACCGCTTCTATGATTGGAATTTAAAAAATCCAAGAGACACGGTTAATATCAATAAGTAAAATGTGGTTCAATGAGATGAAAATAATTTTTGGTTAATAGTAACTTTTTACTTTTATTTACCACGGTTAAAAGTAAATAGGGTAATTAAGGGTAAAAATGATATTAATATTACCCTGACACATGTCCTAATTCTATTATACAAGTGTATCTTGACCAAAAATAACCTTAGGAATAAAATATTATCATTTAGGTCCACTTGGAATAGATTAGGACATTTATTATTATTTAATTCAAAGAAGAGTTAAAAGTGTTAAAATCAAAGTTTATTTACTAAATCATTTTTAATATAGAGTTATACATAAGATAAATTCAATTGTAAATATTTATTATAATGCTAATAATATTTCCTATATAATTATATTTTATTTATAATTTTTAGACATTATATAATTTAATTCATATATGACACAATGATGATGCATTAATTACTATAATTGTGAAAAATTAAAATAATTGATATTATAAATACCCAAATAAAAATAATTTGAAACTTTTAATGAATTAAACTAATTTTATAGGATAATATGACATATTAGGATTGATTTAATTGACTTTTTTCGAAGTAATCAATCTGTTATGAGTTTCACAAAAATAAACTATTGAATAGTGTCGAAATTGACATAAAAGAGTTTTTAAAACAAATATTATATTATTAATTGATATTAATTTCCTAAAATCTATGGTTCAGAGAAAAGACTTATATAATGATATGTGTCTCATTAATGGACCACTTGGGGGGTCTCTTGGATGTATATAGTAAGTTTATTAACTATATAATATAAAAATACAAAGTGACATGGTAAATGTCAAACTAGTTAACTAAGAGTTAAAACTAAAAGATAAGTCTAATATAATGACCCAAACCTGTTTAAATTGTATTGGTTGAGTGGTTTTCGACCCATCCCCACCTTAACCTATAAATAATCAACTTTTAATCCATTAGAAACCGAATATTAATTTATTATAAATTAATATTTCTATCTCTTCCAAAGGTGCCCCTCACCCCTCTTATAAAAGGGCACTCCTCCTTCTCATTTCTTCACATCTTCAAAGCCTTTTGGTTCAGCCAAACTCTACCCAAATACTCTCCCAACATCCCTTAATAAAACATAGAGGCCTTATTTTGATCATAAAGCCAACCTAAGGATCCCTTTTGATCAAATCAAAAGGAAGAACCTTAAGAAGAGGAGGTTAACCTACCATCAACCAAGGAAAAGTACAAGGTAAGGGTTATTTCACAATCTCTTAATTATCTAAGGTTGTTTATACGTAATAATATACTGGGATTTCATTATCATCCACATCCATGTTTCTTCAAAATGTATTTCAGAATATTTTTACCATTTACAAGAATATGGGTTAATGTCATTTATAGCCTTGTTTGACTTTTTATAAGAGGTTTATAAAGGAATCTTTCTGTCGTTTTCCCAACAATGTCCTTTTTAACATTTTCGGAAGAATTAAGGTAAGAATGTTTTTTTAACTTATACGGTGGGTGCAGCTATTTTCCGCTATTATAAAACTGTCGAAGCTTCCCTTACAAGTTTATAAGAATATTTTCAAAGAAAATGTTTTTATTTTATAAATATATGACTCTTAAATGATTTCAAAATAAAAATAGATATTTCTCTAAAAAGAGTTTTGATTTCATCTATGTCAACATCATTTGATGGATTTTATGCTTATTTGAAGTTGATTTATTATGATACAAAACATCTATATTGTATTGATGGTTTTGTGATATGTTTGACTACGGATGTGCTATTTTTATACCATTCATGGTATATGGGTAAAGTATTCACATTTCACATGCTAGTTTTAATACAAATTTTTGTGTTATATTTCATCCTCTTCTTAAGATGAATGTGTTGGGCTAGTGTGTTCCGGGTTGGGGACCGGTAAAAGTAAGTCCTCTGGGTTGGGGTCCAGTTACAGCAGACCCTCTGGGTTGGTGTCCAGTTATTAGAGGCACTCCGGGTTGGTGTCCGGTTATTATAGGCACTCTGGGTTGGTGTCTGGTTATTAGAGGCACTCTGGGTTGGTGTCTGGTTATTAGAGGCACTCCGGGTTGGTTTCCAGTTATTAGAGGCACTCCGAGTTGGAGTCCGGTTACAGAGGCTCTCCAGGTTGGGTTCTGGTTACAGTTATCCCTTAGGTCTTGGCATGAGGCCTTGACACCAAAATTAAAGGTCAACATTATGCATTCCATCATTATGAAAGTGGTTATTGATATTGAATGTCATTATTCGATTAGTAGAATATCCATGTGAATAAGTAAATGGCATTATTTCATTTTACTTTTTCCATACTAAGTTGAAGTTCAAGTTTAAAAGGCTTTTGTTTTAGATATACATTGCTATAAATTTTTATTCTTATTTATGAAAGTTTCCACTTTATTGTTATCCTTACTGGGCATTTGAGCTCACCCCTTTTCTAGGTTTTATTTTTCCCAGGATGTGAAGAAGTAATTTATGAATGACCTGCAGGGATAGTATGTGGGGATATGAGTGTGGAATATGGAGACAATATATAGTTGTAGCTTTTAACTTATTGATGTAATATAAAACGAAATGAATATATCTATTATTTCTAAGGCTACTAAACCAATCGGTCTTTCGAGATTTGATCTTTCTCGTGATCATGCCAATGTTATGTAATAATGCACTGACTCTGGGTAACTGGGGTTGGGGTGTTATAGTTGGTATCAGAGGATGTTTAGTACAAACCTTGGAAGCTAGATTTTGATAAACTCTGATTAGAGCACATAGATTTAAGATGGACTTTGAGGATTAGTATAGAAGAACTTCCTAGAATTCTATTATTGTAAAGATTTTGTGAGTTCTCCGAGCAATACATCCATGTCTGGATATGAGCTGGTAGAGGCGACTCTAGCACAGATGTACTTAGGGGTAAAACCTGAAAACACCGCCTTGAGCTAAACTTGAACGGGAACTGGTGCATGACAATGTGCCTTGCTGCACTCTTGGTTACGACACTCCTGGGGGATATGCTTAGGATAATTCTCATTTTCTTTACAAACCATTATGAAGGGTTTATGAGTATATACTTCCTCAAATGAGACATTTTTATGATTATGGATTATATCCATAAACTATTTAATTTATCTTATGTGTTTCACAAGTTTGGGATTAGGTATTGTTATTCATAAACTAATCTAGTGTATGCCATTGTTTAGAAATGGCGCCCAGTAGAAGGAATGAGAACTCCAGCAATGCACATGATCCAAAGAGTAAGAAGGATCATATCTTTCATTGTATTAAGCCATAATTTAGAAGGAAAATATTCTTCCATGTATTATCATCTTATGAAGAAATAATATCATGTGTTGATAAGATAAGTTAAGAGTTTTCTGAGTCCTATGGCTTTGAAGGGAAGCAAGAGAAGAAAAGGATGGAAGAGGGAAAGATTGATAAAGGGAAGAGGGAAAAGAATAATTTTCCCATATGTGATAACTGTGGGAAGAAACACCCTGGAACTTGCCTGAAAGGAATGGTAGTTTGTTATAAGTGTGGAGAAAAAGGGCACAAAGTGCATGACTGCAAGGGTAAGAAAATGGTTTCAAATGTACAAAGCTTCATTTTCAAGGAGTTTTGACACTATGTGAACCTAAATCCCAGTAATCAGACTATGCCGAAAATGATGATATTGGATAATAATCAAGTTATGATACTACCATAGATGAAGAGGAATGATTAGAGTTCTTATGTTGATTATGTCATTTGAGTGTTGTATCAACAATGTACCTGTTATAATAATTATGGAGTATATAAGGATTGTACTGCAGTACTATTTCATTAAGGACTTGAGATTTTGTGGAATAAAGAGAAGTGACACAATAGCAGGATAATTTTTTGGAAAATATATGGTTGAGAGAATGATAAACCATAATATAGTTCTAATAACGAGGTAGTGATTTTGGAATAATACATGATTGATTTGGATAAATTTAATTGGATATTCTTGACTACCTTGAAACTGATTAATGATTTGTATATTCTATCATTGTTGGGGTTTACAACATTTTTGGATTGAAGGAGTATATCTATTATTCTTTAAGGAATAAGGGATCATGAAAGTAGTCAATAAGGTTTTATGCTAATTAAGGATGTTGCAGTGTTTTAAAAGAATACATGATGAAGGTGATCACAAGTTATTATGTGGAAAAAAAGTATCTTCATTATGTTTACCTTCCCTATAAATTTTGGACTGAAGTATTTTGGATAGTTCTAGTTTGGATTATTTTGGATTGCCATAAAAGGACAACCCGGAGGTCTGGTGGCAACCTGTCGCATCTGGCAAGGCCACGAGACTTGAACCCACAACCGAAGGGCGACAAGGGTGTATCACCTAACACTGACCCACGTGATGTCCCGGATTGAATAATGTCGTTTTTTTAATGGTTCTACTAGATAACTTATAAATTCATTTTTTAACCCTAAACGAATAGGATAAACAGAATAATATTTTTAAGTTCTATTAGCTTTTAGAGTGAAAGATGAGTTTGTGGTATAACTTAGCTAAAGGATGAGACTCTACTTGTCAAGTATATATTTTTCTTCTTCTCTTATTCAAATGAAGAAATTAATTCTTATACTTTAGTGAAGGGATATTAAAACAAAATAAATGTGTTATCCTAATACCATATGTTTTGTTGAACCGATGGTTTTTCAAATCATCATAGATTGGGGAATTTAAGGACTTCAATTTTACACTTGTTTGTGATTTATGACCTCAATCACTACCTATAAATATTTACGTTTTCCTCCAATTATATGTCTCTAATTTCCACCAATGTTCTCTGAATAGAGATCATAATTTGGTGGTGACCCTTTCATTTCTCTTTTCCTCTTATTGAGACTAAATTTTATCAACCCAATTTCCGATGTGGGTTTTCCCACAAATATATTTTATATATTCAACCTTTTATTTTCCAAGAACAATTTCAAATTGCGAGGACGCAATTTATTGCAGGAGGGGAGAATGTAACACCCCAAGATTTCAAAGTGTGTTAATTATTTAAAATAATTCAATAACTTTCACTACACGCAACAATGAGTTCAATAACACCATGACTTACCAAACAATCCGTTCAAAAGTGGATATGAATAGTATTAACTAAATTTTAAACTTTATATAATCCTTATAATTTTAGAATCCATATTTTGAGTTTCTTAGACATAATGAAAGAACAAATTCATTTTTAGTATTGCACTTTTACCAACTTTTAATAGTGAACCCTTTTTAAATACAATATTTTAAACATTTTGACTAAATAGGGACATAAAAAATTTAAAACGAAACACTCCAAGCTTCTACGGTACGCTTCTCTTTGAATAATGTGATTGCGTGTGTTGTACGCAATATCGAGTTCTAACACACCACAACCAATCAAACTAGCCGTTATGAATAGTAATACCTACTTTTTGAAATTTTATAAATTCTATCTCACAAAATGGACTTCATTTTTGGATTCGAAATATCAAAATTATCCTAGGGTGAAATTTTGGTACTTTTCAAATTACTTTCATATTTTGATGAATAGTGAAAATTATTAAATTTTAATTAAAAACAACTTTTCTTAATCAAAATAATTTATAGTTATATATTATATTATTTAGTGGTTTTAAAATATAATTAGAAGATATTTTTACCATTTTATCCAATGGTGTTCATTAGAATTAATTTCACTTTGAAATTGGACCTAAACAATTGTCAATCTTTTGGTATATATTTTCTTAAAAGCACGCTATTTGTTGTGACAGTGGGAATTAATTATAAAATTAATTAATGCAACTTATATGTATGGAATTTTTTAAACTAGACACCATTTTGGAATTTGGAATATCAATTATAGCTTAGGGTGAAATTTCGGCATTGTTCTGAAAAACTTCAATTTTTGATGAATAGTGAAACTACTAAGTGGTAGTTAAAAAAACAGAATTTTTCATAAAACATAATTTTACCGCTTATGTGATTGGAATTTGAAATATCTGAGAGACAAGGTTAATATCAAGAAGTAAAATGTGGTTCAATGAGATGAAAATAATTTTTGGTGAATAGTAACTTTTTACTTTTATTTACCACGGTTAAAAGTAAATATGGTAGTTAAGGGTAAAAATGATATTAATATTACCCTGACACATGTCCTAATTCTATTGTAAAAGTGTATCTAGAACAAAAACAACCTTAGGAATAAAATATTATCAGTTAGGTCTACTTGGAATAGATTAGGACATTTATTATTATTTAATTCAAAGAAGAGTTAAAATAGTTAAAATCAAAGTTTATATACTAAAACATTTTTAATATAGAGTTATACATAAGATAAATTCTATTGTAAATATTCATTAGAAAGATAATTATATTTCTTACATAATTATATTTTATTTATAATTTTTATACATTAAATAATTTAATTTATTAATGACACAATGATGATGTAGTAATTACTATAATAGTGAAAACTTAAAATAATTGATATTATAAATACCCAAATAAATATAATTTGAAATTTTTAATGAATTAAACTAATTTTCTAGGATAATATGACATATTAGGATTGATTTAATTGACACTTATCGAAGTAATCAATCTTTTATGAGTTTCACAAAAATAAACTATTGAATTGTGTCAAAATTGACATAAAAGAGTTTTTAAAACAAATATTATATTATTAATTGATATTAAATTTCTAAAATCTAAGGTTCGGGAAAGAGTCTAGTATCATGATAGGTGTCTTATTAATGGACCACTTGGGGGTCGCTTGGATGTATATAGTAAGTTTATTAACTATATAATATAAAAATACAAAGTGACATGATAAATGTCAAAATAGTTAACTAAGAGTTAAAACTAAAAGATAAGGTTAATATAATGACCCAAACCTATATAAATTCTATTGGATGAGTTGTTTCGACCCATACCCACCTTAACCATTAAATAATAAACTTTGGAGCCATTAAAAACCTAATATTAATTTATTATAAATTAATATTTCTACCTCTTCCAAAGGTGCCCCTCACCCCTCTTATAAAAGGGCACTCCTCCTTCTCATTTATTCACACCTTCAAAACCTTTTGGTTCAGCCAAACTCTGCCCAAATACTCTACCAACTTCCCTCACTACAACCTAGAGGCCATAGTTTGATCAGAAAGCCAACCTAATGATCCCTGTTGATCAAATCAAAAGAAAGAACCTGAAGAAGAGGAGGTTAACCTACCCTCAACCAATGAAAAGTACAAGGTAAGGGTTATTTCAAAATCACTTCATTATCTGATGTTTTTTATATGTAATAATATACTAGGATTTCTTTATCATCCACATCCATGTTTCTTCAAAATGTATTTCAAAATATTTTTACCATTTACAAGAACATGGGTTAATGTAATTTATACCCTTGTTTGACTTTTTATAAGAGGTTTATAAAGGAATCTTTCCATCATTTTCCCAACAGGGCCTTTTTAACCTTTTCGACAGAATTAAGGTAAAAATGTTTTTTTCACTTATACAGAGGGTGTGGCTATTTTCGCCATTATAAAACTGTCTAAGCTTCTCTTACACGCTTATACAAATATTTTCAAAGAAAATGTTTTATTTTATAAATATATGACTCTTAAATGATTTCAAAATAAAAAGAGATATTTCTCTAAAAAGAGTTTTGATTTCATCTATGTCAACATCCTTTGATGGATTTTAGGCTTATTTGAAGTTGATTTATTATGATACAAAACATCTATATTGTATTGAAGGTTTTGTGATATGTTTGACTATGGATGTGTTATTTTTATACCATTCATGGTTTATGGGTAAAGTATTCAGATTTCGCATGCTAGTTTTAATACAAATGTTTGTGTTATATTTCATCCTCTTCTTAAGATGAATGTGTTGGGTTAGTATCTTCCTGGTTGGGGCCAGTAAAAGTAAGCCCTCCGTGTTGGGGTACGGTTACAGCAGACCCTCCGGGTTGGTGACCAGTTATTAGAGGCACTCCGGGTTGGTGTCCGGTTATTAGAGGCACTTCGGGTTGGTGCCCAGTTATTAGAGGCACTCCGGGCTGGTGTCCGGTTATTAGAGGCACTCCGGGTTGGAGTCTGATTACAGAGGCTCTCCAGGTTGGGTTCCAGTTACAGTTATACCTTAGGTCTTGGCATGAGGCCTTGACACAAAAATTAAAGTTCGACATTATGCATTCCATCATTATGAAAGTGGTTATTGATATTGCATGTGATTATTCGATTAGTAGAATATCCATGTGAATAAGTAAATGGCATTATTTCATTTTACTTTTTCCATACTATGTTGAAGTTCAAGTTTAAAAGGCTTTTTTTAGTTATGCATTTCCTTAAATTAGTATTCTTATTTATGAAAGTTTACACTTTATTGTTATCCTTACTGGGAATTTGAGCTCACCCCTTTTCTATGTTTTATTTTTCCCAGGATGTGAAGAAGTAATTTATGAATGACCTGTAGGGATTGTATGTGGGGATATGAGTGTGGAATATGGAGACAATATATTGTTGTAGCTTTTCACTTATTGATTTAATGTAAAACTTTATGAATATATCTATTGTTTCCAAGGCTACTAAACCAATCGGTCTTTCAAGATTTGATCTTTCTCATGATCATGCCAATGTTATGTAATAATGCACCAACTCTGGGTAACTAGGGTCGGGGCATTACATCAATGAGAATAATCAGGTGGAATCTTCATATGAGTCAATCATACCACAAATTCCCCATGTGGGTGTGTGCCAATCATTTCAAGATGGTATATCCACACATTAACCCGAATATTTAGGCCAAGAAATACTTTTCTTCTTACATGATTATATTCCACCGATACATTTTAACATCCTTTATAATAATATTCCAAAACCCACTCATTTGAGAATTCCTATAAGTCTAAACTTGAGCTCCCAACCTAAATATCCTCACACATTGCACATTTCTTCACTCCCCACATTATTGATTTTTTTGGTTTCATTTATATTTGTTTGTTTTTGTTCTGAGGGTGTACAATACTTGGATATTTGTCACACACACATTGTTCAATCTAGTACACCAATGGAAATAATCAGAATAGAAGATAACATATGGAAATACCCTATTATAGGCTGAAAATGCATACTTACCCTGAATATACCTTCAATTAGGTAAAAAAAGCATACAAGTCATGATTGTGTGTGATGAGAATAGAGAGATTAAATGACATAGTTTTCCCAAAAATTCCCCATAATTAATGATTCCAAAAATATTAAAGGCTCTATAAATACACAATCAATCATATCAAGCACCAAATTCCATCTTCAAAAAAATTGACAGTCAAAGATGAAAACTTTCCCATACTTAACATGCTTCCCTTGAGGTTTAAAAATTAAAACATTAAATATCAATAAGTTAAATTTTTTAATGGTCATGTGAAATGATGTTTTATAATTATTATAATAGGAAACACTCAAAAAAGAAAAATCCAATGGAATATACCAAAAATTCCATCCCATTTCCCATACATTAAATTTTACATTGTCCTGATTAATCAATTCAAGTAGAATTAACATATAAGAAAATTTATAATTGAATCATAATAACCAAGTATTATGTTGTTTTACAAGATAACTTATTCATGGTGAAATAATGAGTTAATCTACTAAGTTATACACACTAAAAACCTATAATAAAAAGAAAAAACACAATAAATTTATTTGAAGAAAATAAAATATAAATAGAAGGCGAATAGAAGGATAAAACCTGTGTAAAACTCCCAAATGGTTCTTGGGAACTAACTTCCACCAAATGGGCAGTTCTAGTTGGTTATGCACAATCTAATGGTTGGTGGGGTTTTTTATGATGAACCACCATCACTTCTTATTTTCAACATTCACTTATTCATTTTTGTTGATGATTCTATGGATATAGTACACCAAACCCATCATCTTGAAATTAAGATACATCTTTCCTGGTGAGTGTAGGATAGAGAATGAGTGCTTCTTTTTTTTTTGGTTTCCAAATTAATAAATTATTTTTCATTATAGATTTGTTTCTGAAGGTATGTTTCATAAAATAAAAAGTCATAGATAATATTAGAGTGTAATTATATTCAAACAAAATTAAATCACGAAGAATCAATATAAAATTATTCACCTTAAAAGTAAGCATCATAGGTCTATGTTTCCTCCTGCAAAGCCACTTGGATCTCCCCTTAAACTCCATCCAATAAGTTTTCAACATTTCTAGGGACTACTAGATGATACTCCTCTAGTGAATCTTATTTTTCTTCCTCATCCACCAAAGAAATACAAGTGTTGCCTGAATAAGAAAATTCCAGGCTTGGAGAGGTGATGCAAAATTCAGTTTCAATAAAATTAGAAGATAAGGTGCTCAAGAAAATATCACCTCCATGTATTTTTTGGGCTTCAATTTCTACATCATTTTTCACAACTTCTAGAATATTATAATAAACTCTTCTTTGTGTATTCTTTATTACTTTATCCACATCTTAACAAAGAACACTATGCATGAAAACAGGGTTGATAATAACTGATATGTCATCCATGGTCCACCTAATTTCCATAATGTCCTTCTTAAAAATATTGAAAAACCATTCTTCATTTTCAATAGGGATATTGTTAGAAATTATAACAGGTAATCTCTTACCACTCAACAAGTATTATTATTAGGAATTTGGTGGAAATTGTTTGAGTTCCATTGAAGGGGGTGCTATATGGATGGATACCTTAATAGAACAATAATATTTTCACAATGAACATCGGTATCAGAATTTAAATTATCAAAATCATCGAATAATGCATCAAATACATCAGCATACTAAATATCCAAGTCATCATCCAAGTGGACATGATCAATATCATAATATGATTGCACATCAAAATCACATTCAAGAGAGGGTTGTTCATTAGAAACATTTGTGGAAGTTCTCTTATACATAAAACTATAACCAATGATCATAATCTCTCTAAGAATAGGACAGTCAATTTTCACGGGGATCTTACTTGGTGGTTTATAATGGGTGATAAAAAGAAAAATGGTCCTCTGAGAGGTACTTCATAATGTCCATAACATTATATACAACAACTTCATCACTAAATTCCATTGAAAGGGTACCCACATGGACATTTATCATAGTTTTTCCAATTTTGAGGAAGGGCCTACCTAAGATAATGTGATCATGAGATTTACGCAATCATCATCCATGTTTAGAACAAATAACTATGTGGGAAAGTTCATGTATCTTACCCAAAAAGGTATATCCTCAAAGACTCCCAATAGATATGATTTATCTCTATTCACCAACCACACCACTAATCTATTTAGCTTCAACTCACTAACCCATAAGGAAGAGAATATATACTGAGGAATCAAATTTATAGAAACTCCAAAATCACATAAAGAAATAAAAAAGTGTAACTCTCCTATGGTACATAGTGTGATAAATGTCCCAAGATCATTTCACCTTTTAGTAATTTCTTTAGTTAGTGTAATGAGTGCTGAAACATTCCTTCCAAGATTGATACTCTCATTTCCCTTAATCCCTCTTTGATTTCTACAATGTTCTTTTTAGAATTTGGTATTTTTTGGGATTTTCTTAATGTCCTCAAAAAGGGATATGTTTACCTCAACACTCTTGAATGTGTCCAAAACCTAATTTTTTTCCTTTTATTCCATATTTTTGGGTTTCACAACTCTTTTTGGAAAGGGAAGGGGTCCTTGAGTTATATCTTCAATTGTCATCTTACTTTTTTCTTTTTTCCTTTGGTTTAACAATTACTTATGATGATTGGGTAATTTTATCTAGTTAGATGAGTCCTGGTGGACATATAGAAACTATTTGATCACTTTTCCCTTCTACTCCTCAATGTGATGGTCTAACATTCCCCTTAGGATAAGAAGTTGATTGGGATGGAACATTACAGAGTTCTTGTTCACCATTTCATGAATGGTGGTGGAATTCTGGATCATTTTCATCTTTAACTCCCTTAATTCCAATCATTTCCTCTTCCCCTTATTCTATTGATTATGAATAATTTTATTCCAAAAATCATCAGTTTTAGAATTACCTTTGGTTTGGGATTCCCTTTTTCTTAATTTTTGATTCTTGGGAATTAAATATATTTTTTGTTTTAGAAAACCTTGTTGTTATGGTGTATTTTACATTAACTTTTGTTGAAATGTATCCATTTGTTTTGGTTCACAACCATACCTATTATTAGAGTGATCCTTCCATACTTGATTGTATATTAGTGTGAAGTAATTATACATATTTTAAGGGGTTCATCTTATTGTTGAAATGATCTCCCTGGGAACATTTTTGAACAATCCTCTATCTAGTTTAGTTATTGGAAGCAATCTATTGGATGGTCTGGTGTAGTAAAAATTCCCCAAAGATTCAATAGAGTTGGTGGGGGGAACTTTTTTATTCCAATTATATTTGTCTCACCATATAGGTCTAATCAACCAACTTATTATTAGTTAAATGATTCCCAAGAGTTGAGGTACTTACCTTATGTAGAAACTTTATAACTATAGTACCTAGATCGTTGAATTGTTTTGAGTTTTATTCCATATTGTCGATCAATAATCAAGAAACTATTGGGGGTTTCCAAACTAATTCTTCTCCTGCTACTGCATCCACCATGATCCTTTAAATGATAGTGAGACCTTTATAGAAGTATTGGATGAAGAGTTTCTCACTAATTTAGTGGTGTGGAAAAAATCACATAACTTATTGAATGGATTTGAGTACTCATAAAATGACTCTCCCTATGATTTCTTGATTCTAAATATCTTATTAAAAATTACAGTTTTCTATGATGTTGGAAAAAATATCATCAACAAAAGAAATTTCAAATTGTTCCAAGATGTAACATCTCCATGTTGTAGGTAATACATCCAATCTTTTGTAGTTCCATCAAGAGTGAATGGGAATTCCCTTAATTTGATTTTTTCTTTAGATAAATTCCTTAGTATATAATTTTTACAAACCTTATTGATTTCTTATATATGTATATTTATATCTTCACTAGAGAGGCCATGAAATTTTGTGAGAAAGGTTAATTTTCCCAGATTTTAGCTCAAATAATGATTCAAAATTTGGATATGAAGTGAATGTTGGTAGATAATTATCATTTAGTGCATCCATCTCTTAAATGGTTCTTTCTTGTTCATTGTTATTTTAATTTGTTTTTTGAAATTAATTTTTTTTGAGTTAAGACACCAAAATTACTACTATTAGAATTATGGAAATAATGAAATGTTTTAAATTTGAAACTTCCGAAATTTCAAGATTTTCTTGTCCAATCTTTAAATATTTGTTTAACCTCAAGGCCTAGATTAAAATTAAAATCATGGTTGTATTATTTCATCAATTAGATTGAAACAAAAATTAAGGAATAAAAATATCATTAAATGAGATTTCAATAGATGGTCCAAAAGAAGAAGAGTTTGGGAAGGAAGAATAGCAAATAAAAGTGAATATAAGAGAAGATAGAAAAAAATAAAAAAATAAAAATTAACTAACCAAATAGTGGTTGAATAAAATAGTTTTCTCCCCAGAAATGATTCCAATTTGATGAGCATTGTCGCACATGCTCTGAAAATATTTTATTAGTAAGTATAGAACTATGGTTGACCTAGGTCAGTATTTCAATGGGTAAGTGACTTAAAAATAACTTAATGGGATTTAAGAATCCATGAAAATAATTGAAATCAAAATAAAAAAATTCTTGGGGGTTTTTTGTTCTGATTTTCAGACAATAAAAAATAAAAAAAAGGGATAATAAATAATCAAGGGCACAACTTTGTTAAAAACAATAATATGAGAATATAGAGTCTATCAATCCACCCCAATAAAATTTAATTTATCATTATACAATATAAATATAATTCTTTAAATTTTAATCCCCTAATATTTTCAACCCTTGAACAATATAGAAATTAACACAACCACAAATATTATAGAAGTGAGCACTAAGACACCTTGAGGACTTCCAATCACAGCACCATTCTTTGATTGTGATTCTAAATCCAAATTATGTTCAATGGACAATTTGGTCATAATATCTTCCATAGAATTAAAATTTAATTGATTTTAGGGATGAGACATGAACCCTACAATTCTTTCCCAATTTGATTGGATTTCGGTGTTGAAGTTTCACTCACACAATTTACAAAAGTCTGAAATTGCAGTCAAGTGAAAGTAGATTGAGTTCCTTATAAATTTAAACTCAATTAATTGATCAAAATATTGGAATTACAACATTTTTATCTATTCAAAATAAATAAATTAAGGGATTGTGGATTATATCAACTATTAACTAAATCACACTTTTTGGGGTAGATTCTTCACCGTGGAAAAGTTTTTCATAAGAAATGTATTGAAAGGGGAACAACAATCTCATCTCCACTATTAAATTATAGCACCAAGAGGAAAAATAAAAAAACTTAAAAGATAATAATATAAAGGAATGATTCAAAAAAAGTTCAATTCACAATCATTAGAATGAAGAAACACAAAGATGAGTTGTGAGAGGAGAGCCTTTTAGGAAGAGATAATTGCATAAAGACATTCTTCTTCTAAGTGGTGTGAGATGATTTGCAAATCCAAACTTTCAGAAATACCTTCCCAAGTACTCAAAAAACACTTCCAATATGTAAAAATATCATTTAAATAGATTTTGGGTGGGCTAGGGTATCAAATGAAAAAAGCGTACATGTGTTATTTGGTATCCAAAATTTACTTTATATTGTCCTGCATTTTCTACAATCTTACCATACAAACCAAGTGTCACTCTAGTAGAATGAAATGATAAAAAATGATTCCATGAACTCCTCCAAACATTTCATCTGAATCCATGAATTAATTTAAAAGTTATGGCTACTTTTGTGTGGTGGGGCCCATTATTCCGAATTCTGTCCAGCAATGTATCATGGTATGAGTAAAAAAAGTATAAACATTGTATGGTAATGTTAGTGTAGAATTTAAAATCAATATTCAGAAAAAATAAAATGTTATGACAAAAAAACTATGATGAAATTTAAATCGTAAAAACAGAATGTTTAGGCAATAACCAAATTCAATCCAAAAATACATTAATCAATTAAATAATCCAATAATGATTAATATGGAGAAATTATTTAAATTAATAAGAAAAATAATTCAAATGACATGTATTATCAGCCATATATACCTTCAACCATGTTATGAAGTCAAGCATTATGTGTTCCAAATTTCTCAATTGTGGATGTACATACCTGATCCTGTACATGTTATAGACTATTAGAACATTGAGTTTGAGCCAAATGTATCTTATGAGAAGTCTGTAATTCTGATTATAAACCAGATAAAAAAGGTTTTTCTGTGAATTATGGGGACAGTTGTTTGAGTTCTATGGAATCATTGACTGGCCTTGAAGGATACTTGGGTGTCTAATATATATGTTCAGGCTTAATGGAATAAGTTGTTTGAGGATAATTATTTGAGGAACATCTCAGGGGTCAGAAGTTTTAATTGGGAGAAAATTATAACATCCACATTTTGATAAACCCATATTTCCTTTAATTAAAACTATTTTGGGTGAAAATTTAATAATTTTGAGCTTTATTTTTAACCCTGTGTGTTTTATAGGTGTTATATAAATTTATGTTCATTGTACCCTTAGGAAGGATGTATTTTAGGGAATTACATATGGGTAAATACATATTTACAGGAGTTCTATATGGGTTTTTCAGCCACTCTATGAATTTAAAGGAATTTTTATACATTTAATTTGAATAACCCTATTTTTATAAAGGTTCTGTAAGGATAAGTTAGTTGTCCATCCACAGTTTATGGGTAGTACTATGCATGAGTAAGGGAAACACCATATTTATAAACGTTGAATATTCTTACATTGGAAAATGTTTAAAGAGTGAACCCTTTTTCTATAGGTTATATAAGGGTATCACTGTGTTTATATGCACTCCATAAGTGCACTTCCTCACAGTGTAAGGGTAACATATTTTTACTAAAGGATGTGTAATGGTAAATAGGAGTTGTGTACGGGTAGTTCCAATGCTAGTTAAGGGTAACACCTAAATTCATAGGGTTGTGTTTGGGTAACCCATTCTTCACATGGTTTGTTTTAAGGGTAAATTCTTACCCTCATGTTATAGCTAAGATTTGTGTAAGGTTATGAACCATGTTACCCTTATTTAGTACCCTTTTTATGGAAAGTATTTTTAAAATACCTATTAATACTTATTATTACCCAAAACACTCTTTTTGCATGTTCTTAGGATTTTAATGGTAAAAATGTGGGATTGATTCCTTTAATCCTTTAAATATCATGAAACATATTATGTAATAATGTAAACAAATGGAAATTGTGAATCTATATATTTATTTCTTTCTTAACATATCTGGTCATTTCCACCATTATTTTTTTGGTGATCCTTTTGAGTCAAAGTATCTTGAAAATTCCCTTATTCATGTTTGGTGAATCCATCTTTCAAAAATATGATTTCATCATCCTATTTATAAAAATGGATGAATCTCACCCTCTCCCCCTTATTATTGGGTTCATTGTTTTCAAAAGGTAAAACCTGGGTATGTTTTCCATAAGATTATTTCATATCTAATTATGAAATTATCTTTCAATATATTTCTAGAAAAAAGATAAATATTTAATAAAATTATAATAACTAAAAATTATGGAAATGAATAATAATTATTATTATTATCTATCTTGTATTATTCATAAGAATGAAAATTATTATTATTTGTAGAATTATAATTTTCTATAAGTTAGAAACATTTAATCACATGCTACAAATTAAATGGAAAAATTGTAAATTTTCTAGGTGGGTGATATTTTAATCACATTTGAGGTTTATTTACTTTTGAAATGAAATGATATAATCTATTATAGGAATTTTTTGTGATTTATTTGAGTCGGATAGAATGGATGTGGTTTGAGTGATGATTCCTTGAGTAAAACTGTTGTTGATAGAGAATCTATTGAGGTTGGAAGCTCTTTAACTTTTGGGCATCCTTTTTACAAATTTTACCTTGGTATGATTATTATTTTTTGAATACCATGATTAATTTTCTTAATTTTGATCAAATTTGGGTGTGTATGTAGCCTGTGAGACTGGATATGATGTTTGATTCTGTGATTAATCCTAGATAATATTTTTTTTAATTGTTTGATGATGATCACATGTTGTTATGAGTTTCTACCAGATTCTCTAGATGGTTTCCATCACTTTCATTGTAAATCATACCATCTTGTCTGTGTTCCCTTATTAGGGAAGTTTTTAATGGTACATGAGATAGATAAAACATCATTTGATGTTTATCCCCTAGATGGGGAGAGTGAAATACTTTTGTTAATGATAATAAATGGACCTGAGCATAGGGTAGGGGCATGGCAGTCTGAAGGACTGAACCATCATAGAGTCGGGATACGAAGGTTTGGGTTCTATCCAAAGGTAGTCGGTTAGGTGCATTGTAACACCCAAAGCTTCCACGGTATGTTTCTATTTGAATAATAAAATACCCTGTATTGTATGGAACTTCGAGTTCAAACACACCACAACCAATAAAACTAGCCATTATGAGTATTAATACCCACTTTTTAAAAATTTATAAATTTTTTATTTCAAAATGGAATTCATTTTTGGATTCGAAATATCGAACTTATCTTAGGGTTAATTTTTGTTATTTTTCTGAAAACTTCCAATTTTTGATGTATAGTGATCAAACACATCGTTATTGGATAAAACCAACTTTTTATTTAAACAATTAGTTATTTTATTTTTATTTATTTTAGGTCAAATTAGATATATAATACCTATATATGTTCAACGTAATTCATTGGATTCATTTTATAATAAGATTAGATATATAAAATTTTATCGAACTTTTTACCGTCTTTTACCCACCTCCTAGGAGCATTTTCAAATTTGTATAAAATATAAATTTTCTGCATCTGTGATTTGAATTTCGAAAATACAAGAGTCATGGTTAATAAAATTAAGTAATATTTTGTTCAATAAGATGAAAATAATTTTTGGTGAATAATAACTTTTGACTTTTATTTACCACCATTAAAGGCAAATAGGGTAATTAAGGGTAAAAATGATATCATAATTACCCTAAAACATGGCTTAATTCATTTGGATATGTATAATTAGACCAAAAAAACCTTCTAAATAAATTATTATCCTTAAGATCTACTTGGATTAGATTAGGACATTTATTATTATTTTATTTAAAGAAGAGTTAAAAGAGCTAAAATCAATGTTTAATAACTAACCCATTTTTAATATAAGTTTATACATAAGATAAATTATACTATAAATATTAATTATAAAGATAGAAATATTTTCTACATAATGGTATTTTATTTATACTTTTTATACATTAAATATTTAAATTTATTTATCACACAATAACGATGTAGTAATTACCTTATTAATGAATGATTAAAATAATTGATGTTATAAATATCAAAATAAATATAATTTGAGACTTTTAATGAATTCCTCTAATTTTATAGGTTAATATGAAATGTTAGGGTTGATTAAATGAATTTTATTTGATGTAATAATGCTGTTATAAATTTAACAATAACAAAATACCAAATAGTGTCAAAATCGACATAAAAGAGTTTTTAAAACAAATATTATATTATTAATTGATATTATATTTTTAAAAATCTAAGAATTGACCAAGGGGGTAAAATAATATTATATATTTTATTAATTAACCACTTGAGGTTCTCTTAGATGTTTATAGTAACTTTATTAACCATATAATATAAAAATACAAAGAGACATGGGAAATGTCAGACTATATAACTTAGAGTTAAATCTTAAATATAAGGTTAATATGATGACATAAACCTGTATAAAACTTATTAGTGGAGAGTTTTTCAACCCATACCAACCTTATCCTTTAAATAATTCATTATTTATATATTAGAAACCGAAAATTATTTTATTAGTAAATAATATTTCAAGCTTTTCTTAAAGTTACCCTCACCTCTCTTATAAAAGGGAACTTCTCCTTCTCTAAAATTCACACCTTAAAAGCAATTTGGCTCAGCCAATCCCTTCCGAAATATTCTCCCAAAATTCCCCCCTTTATCATAGAGGCCTTCCTTTAGTCATAAAGCCATCCTATGGATCCCTTTAGATCAAATCAAAAGGAAGAACCTGAAGAAGAGGTAAATATTTCATCACCTCTTTCAAGTTCTTTTCTTCTTCCACATCATATTTCTTTGTTGTTTCCAATATAAAATAATAAATCTACTATATCCTATATACTGTGATGTTATTATAAAAATTTTACAACCATATTCATTATTCTATCCATCCTATAAATGACCAAGTCACCATACATGCCTACGTTTGGATTACCGTCTCGACGTCATGGTGTAGTTTATTATTCAAACACTTCTTTTTTTGGATGGGTATAATAATGAGTATAAATGATGTTAATAATAAATAAAACATATTAATTCTTCTGTATATATGATATACCATCAAATTACATACTATTTCTCCATCAATATAATGATATTTTCGCTCGTGCGTACGTACGGATTACCGTCTCCACGAACGTGATGAGATTCATTCCCCATCGTAATCATTCAAGAATAATTTTAATTTTATGATTAAAAATAAGGTTTATTAAAATAATTTCATTTTTATATGAATCAAATACATTCTATTCATAACAAACATGTCTTACGTAACCAATAATATACAGGAAAACTAATCAATTAACACCCGAAACGATGATACTACTAAAATATCATTAACAATGCAATATTATAATATCATATATGATATCTTATTTATGTATATAGTTATTGTATAAATTAATAAAAATTAATTACCTATTATACTGGAGGTTAACACACCATTGACTAAAGAAATGTACAGGGTAAGGGTTAATTTCACAGTCTCTTTATTATCCGAGGTTGTTATTACGTAAGTATCTACTAGGACCTCTTTATCATCCACATCTGTGTTTTCTATAAAATGTATTTCAAAACATTTTTGTTAATATTTACTAGAAAATGGATTAAAATCATTTATACCCTTATTTTACCTTATATGTTTTAAAATTTATGTTTCCATCATTTTTGAAATAAGGTACCTTATGACCTCTAAGAATGTTTTTTTAACTTATACGGTCGGTGTAGCTATTTTTCGCAATTATAACATCATCTAAGATTCTTGTACAATCTTATAAGAATATTTTCAAAATATAAATTTTCTTTTAAAATCATATTACTTTTAAATGATTTCAAAATTGAAAGAGGTATTTGTCTAAAATATATTGATTTCATCTACGTTAAAATCCATTGATAGATTTTAAGCTTATTTGATGTTGATTTATTATGATACAAAACATCCATATTATATTTATGGTTTTGTGACGTGTTTGACCATGGATGTATTATTTTTACACCATTCATGGTTTATGTATAACGTATTGACATTTTTTAAGCTAGTTTTAATACGAATGTTTGTGTTATTTTTAAACATTTTCATATGAGGAATGCATTGGACTTAGTAAGTGATGGGTGGATCACTCTATAGCTCCTCGATGCATCGGTAGGTCTCATGAGACAATCAAGGGTCTTGGAACAAGGACTTGAAAAAATCTTACTTGTATTCTTGGTGTAAAGACCCGCAAATTTCAAGGAAATTTTTTTCTTAATTTTCTTTGGAATTTTTCAAGAGCGCAGCTTCATACGGCACCTGATTCCGAGGCCCGGTGTGCCCGGAATCAATTTCCGAAGTTTGGCTTGGGTACGTTCAGTGAACGGACGAGCGGGTTTTTCTATCTTTTGAACCGGTGCCCGGAATCGAATTCTGAGGGCACCGATGAAATCGCAGCGCCGGTATTTGCTTAGAAACGCCTCTTCCGGAGTTGCGTTTGCTCAGACGTGGTTTTTAAATTTTGCGGCTTTAAGTCAGAAATAAAATAAAGTTTGTGCGACAACTTTATTTTATTTCACTTAAACTGCTTGGAAGCCACTTAAAGTCACTTAAAGGCGGCTTGAACTGAGTTGAACTGGATAGGATGCTATCCAGAAATATCCTACCCCTTGGTAGGATATTTGTGCGGTGGGACCCGCACGAGCCCCGCCGTTTCTTTCGCTAAGTAACGCACCCGCGAAAACCCGTCAAAATAACTGAAAAGTCAACCGACGCGTTTTCTTTAATTTCTTAACAGACCATTTAATTGGGCGGTTTATTTCGTGAATTAAATGGGCTGTTTTATTCGTTGAATTAATTCAAAGAATTAAATGGGTCGTTACTTATGCGTTTTGCGTTTGTTGACAAAATAATAAAATAGACAACTTGTCTATTTTGGAGGATTGCTATCGTTGTGCAATTCCTCTGAACCTCCACCCTCTCCGCGAAGAACGCGAAGAATGCGAAGAACGCGAAGAACGCGAAGAACACCGGAACCGGAATCCGACGACGCACGATCCGCGACGTCAACAGCTTTTCTGCGACCTTCTTCTTCTTCGGTGCCTCTTCTTCCGCGGCGAACCTGCGATCGGCGGTTAAAGGTGAGAATCGAAACTTCTAAATTCTCCCTTCTTAATTTCAATAACAACGGATTTAATTAATTAAATCCGTTTGTTCTTGATCCGGAGATTGGCGACGCGACGCCGGATACCGCGACGACGCGACGATCTCCTTCTTCCGCGACGAGCGATTCCGCGACGACCTCTCGTCCGACGACGACTTCGAGGTAGGGATTTATTTCGGAGAATTACCCCTTTTTAATTTTCTCATGAGCGTTCTTGAAAATTTTAAAAAGCCGGTTTCAAACGAACAATTTTATTTTAATTAAAATTGTTCGATCATGTGTTGATCATTTTATTTTCTCCCGGTTGTTTATTTCTAACGCGGAGGGTGCGGGCCAAACGAACACGGCCCGACGACCCTCCGCCGTTCTTGTGTTGTGCGGATATGACGGACGACGATGAACCGCGCGGCAGGGGCGATCTGGTGATCCCGCAGTGAAGGTCGGCCCCCGGGAGAAGCAACGGCGCAGACGGGAGGCGAAACGGGCCACCGGAGCAACTCCGGCGGCCCGCGGAAGGCGGCGGCGGCGCGGGTCGCCGGCAAGGCGGCGCCGGCGACCGGAGGCGGCGGCGCCCGGCGCGCCGCCATGGAGAAGATCCGCCGCGGCTGAAGCCGCGGCGGCGGCGGCCGGTTCCGCGGCCGCGCGGAACCGGGAACGGACGCGGCGGCCCGGCCGCGTCCGCGTGGCAGGCGGCCCCCCCGCGGGGCCGCGTTCGCTTGAGCCGCGGGTCAAGCCCGCGGCGCCCTTCCTTCGGCCGCTCGGCCGAAGCCGAGCCGGCCGGTCCGGTCGGCCGGGCCGCGCCCAGGCCGGACCGGACCCGGCCTAGCCGGGTCGGGCCGGGTCGGGTCGACCCGGTTCGGGCCGACCCGGTTCGGCCGACCCCAGGGGGGGGGGGGGGGGGGTTCGGGCCGGGTCGCCCCGGGCCCAGTACCCCCGTTTCGGGCCCTCTTCGGTCTTTCGCCCATATCTTGGGCCCGGGACCTCCGATTGACGAACCGTCAGCGGCTACGCGATCCTTGGATCGAGACGGTCGTTTCGGTATACTATACTCAAGGTGCACCTTCCTTTTCGGGAGCCTACGTAGTTAAAACTCCGTAGTTAAGCGTGCTTGGCCTAGAGCAGTGATCAGGATGGGTGACCTCCTGGGAAGTTTCCCAGGGTGGGTGTGAGACGGAAAGGCCAATAACTAACAGACCGGGCGTCCGATTGACGCGCCGTCTGTTTCGTTGAATTCCTCTAAGTGAGACGGAACTTTTGGCATACTCCGCCCGAGGATCGGATACAGGCGGAGTACGGTCGGGTTGGTTTTGCCCTAAAAACCAACCGGGCCCCTGGGACGAAAATGCCAATAACTCTCAGACCGGGCGTCCGATTGACGCGCCGTCTGTTGCGTTGAGATCCTGTTGTCGATACGGAACTTTTGGATACATCAACTTCAGACTACGTGTCAGTTGATGTATCAGCCTCTCGGCTCGTGGAGCGGACCCTCCTAAACGAGCTCGCTAAGTGCGGGAACCCTAGTGCTGGCTGTGGCTTCGACGACAGAGCAGAGATCCTCCGTGGACTGCGACGACGGCAGAGCAGAGATCCTTCGTGGACTGCGGCGACGACTGTGCAAGAGATCCGCAGTGGACTGCGTCGACTACTGCACTCAGCGATCCTACGTGGAACAGTGCTACCGAACCTGTGTGAGCTGAATCTTCTTTTTTACCTTGAGCGGTGGAGCGCTTGGGTGTAGCGGCGGACCCGTGGTACTTGACAGTGGTGGTGCGCTTGGATGCAGCAGCAGACCCTTGGCGGTGGAGCGCTTGGTTGTAGCGGCGGACCCGCGATACTCTACGGAGTGTGTGCGCTTGGTTGTAGCGACAGACCCGCGACGGTGGAGACGCGCGTGCAGAGTACGGAGACCGTGTAGATGACTGAGACCTGACGACTGCTTGACCGACTCGACTTGGAGTGAGTCGACTAGCCCAGTGGACGGAGCGCCCAGTAGTTGGCAGCAGACCCACGGCGGACGGAGCGCCTGGTAGTTGGCGGCAAACCCGCGGTACTCGACAGGAGGAGTACCTCAGTAGGCTATCTGGGTGAGCGCCCGGTATTTGGCAGCAGACCCTCAGCGGACGGAGCGCCCGGTAGTTGGCAGCAGACCCGCGGTACTCGACAGGAGGAGTACTTCAGCAGTCTTAGGTTAGTGAGCAGTACCTCGGAGTCGTGACAGGACCACTGTACACTTCAGAGATGGGGCTCTTCAACATTTACGGTTTCGATAATGAAAATCCTGGTTGAGCTGAATCTTATGTTACTCTCCTTTGTGGATTGTGTTGAACTATCCTATGTGGATTTACTGTTTACTCTCCTTTGTGGATTGTGTTGAACTATCCTATGTGGATTTACTGTTTACTCTCCTTTGTGGATTGTGTTGAACTATCCTATGTGGATTTACTGTTTACTCTCCTTTGTGGATTGTGTTGAACTATCCTATGTGGATTTACTGTTTACTCTCCTTTGTGGATTGTGTTGAACTAGCCTATGTGGATTTACTGTTTACTCTCCCTGTGGATTTGAGTCTTGCTTTCCTTTGTGGATTGAGTTGTTCTTGAGCTCGTGAGCAGAGCTAGAATTGGGACTTAGGTATATGTATGGGCATATACCTAAGTCGAGTCATATGTTATTTCGTGATTGCATCTTTCTTCTGTGCTATATCCTTTGTGGATTTCGGGAGACCTTCGGGGGTCTCGGGGTCCTTACTGAGTAGCTTGTACTCACCCCTGCACGGGCTATGCCCGCACCTTGTTGTGTTGGTTGCAGACGACGGACAGCGCTGATCACGGTTGGGGCGTGGAGCAGGACGGTACCTGGAGGTGGACCACTGGGCGGGACGTGCTCGGAGCGGACGTGGGACCCGTGGAGCCTGGAGGCTATCTGTACCCACCCTTCAGGTGAGATTGCCAGTGGACGACACGAGGCCGCCGTCTTTTCTTCAGTTGCTGTTCTTTACTTTTTCAGTTGTACTTTACAGTTGGGCTTGTATTCCGGCCCCCTTTACTTTTCTGCACTTTACTTTCCGCTTGCTGACTCTGTGTGGTTGTTACTTATAAAGGCAATGCCTTCCCTGTTTACTGGGATTTTACGCCTTGGTGCTAGTCGCCAGCCCCTGGCCTATGGAAGGCGGGCTTGGGGTAGTCACGGCACGGGCCCCGAGGACGGGTCGTGACAAATTGGTATCAGAGGAGTTCGGTTCTACCGCAGACTCTGGTCTTTTTTCTATGTGAAGCAATAGTGTTTAGTATATTGAGTGTGGTTATCAGTCCAGGGAGTCCAGTGTTGGTGCGGCGGCCGACGTATCCATACACCAGGACCCTGACTTCTGATTTCCAACTTAATGCACGAAAACACTGATTGCGTGTGTGTTTCCCAAAAGGTTTAAAGTCAGCTCAAACCAGGTCAGCTCACCAGGTATAAATCGTTGACCGTGACACAACTGTTCAGGATGTCACCATGCAGATAGTTAGCTGGAGTTCCGAGAGAGTTCTCGATGATGGCCCACCGAGCAGCGAGACTCCGGTGCAGGGCCCTTTTTCAGTGTTGGCACCTTCGGGTGGTGTACCAGCAGCACCACCACCCGTTAGGCAGAGGATGCCACTAGCTGACAGTGGACGCTAGCAGAGCGCGATGCACGAGTTCCAGCAGTAGAGGCCTCTGAGGATACGAGGCGAGACAAATTTCCCAGGCAGCAGTGGACTGGATGGAGGCGGTTGCTAGAGTTCTACGCCTAGCTTGGATACTAGTAGAGCGGATGATGATCTTAGCTTCTGTTGTTTCCAGTGAATGACCATGAGGTTGGTTCTTATAGTAATGAGGCTTCGGTACGCGAACCGATACCTGGGATAGTACCTACGGGTAGTGCGCCAGCTATGTCACTACCTGTTGGTCAGTAGACACTACCGGCGGTACCGGTAGCAGAGAATCACAGGCTTAGTGCCTTACATATGTTTTAGCACCAGATATCCCTCAAGTTTCGAGGTGATCCTGACTCGTAGGCGGCTGAGGACTGGCTTGAGGAGGTGGTTGTGGGTTTTCTGGAGCTAATACAGCTTCGACAGTACGACATGTCGGAAGCAGAGCACTCATCGTGGCTTACCAATCAATCTTAGTACTCGTTGGTTACGTTGTGATCAGTTCCTTAGACTCGAACTTCTGAGCGAAGTGTGTCTAAGGGAAATCCGAACCATTACTTTTCCTCTATGCATTTCTACCTATGCTAGGATGCTAGAGAGAACCTTTGTGGTTGTGAACGTTAGCAGTGAAAGGCAGGAAACTAGCGCCAGTCTCAGAGACTCGGGCGTGTAAAATGTTTCAGGAGGAGGAAGTGCTAAGGACAGATGAATCTGCAGGGTAGCAGACGTGGAAGCGGAGCTTAGAGAGCAGCATGTGGTGGTGTACATTTCGACATGTTACGACCACCCGACTTAGTAGTCCCCGCCAGGCTCAGGGAGCAGGAGGGCTGGGGAGAAGAGTAGCTGCATTGCGGTCAAGGAGTGTGACCCAGGAACTCTAAGAATGATTCGGGGTACGAATTATGTCTACTACGAGCTGCCATATCTATAGACATAGGAACCGATCATTGAACCCTTCCATGAATCATGTCCCAGACCTAGAGGTTCCGGGTAAGCCGTAGACTTGACCCTCACATCTGGAGATACCCTTAGGAGGAGACTCGATAATCACACTTACACCGACGGTGTGATTTGACCTCGAGGCGAGAGTTTCGGTTGGAATCTCTTGGTGGAAGCGTAGAGGCCTTACGACGTTGATCTGGGTATGATTCACAAATCATACCCCGGTTGACTGTTTTAGGCAAACGTCGGAATGGGTTTTCCTTGGTCGGCGAAAAGGAAACCCTGGGCAGCACATGTTAAACTCAGGCATAAGAGGGTGTGGCCGATCACTCTTGAGTTGGTCAACCCTACCCTTGTGGCAACAGGAGTTTTGAGTTTCAGTTCTAACCTAAAAAGGGAAACCTCTTGAATTCGAGGGTGACGAACACGTTCTTATACGGTCTCAACCCGATGAGGTTTCGGAGATGTGGCCGAGGCGGCATGTTATCTCCGAAGTTCGGTGGACCCTTTTTGATCTTCAGCAGGGTAGGCGAGGAGGTTTACCGCTTGACCCTACCACCTCAGTCGCACCGGGTGCATAATGTCCACCACGTGTCTCAGCTGTGGAGGTACGTGTATGTTTCTTCACACGTCATCGGCCTCGGTGATTTGGACGTCGATGACAGAGCAACAAGCACGGAGGTCCTAGTAGAGATCGAGGATCGACAGGAGCAGGTTCTACGTGAACGGTTTCTTCCTCTGGGGTGCTTCTCGGGTAGCACGAGATCTTCAGGTGAGCATATGGGAGCGTAAAGCTCAGTTGCGTGCTCAGTACTACTTTGTTTCCCTTAAGTGAGAGTTGAAGCTTTACGGGGACGTAAAGTCCTGAGGTGGGAGTAATGTAAAGACCCGCAAATTTCAAGGAAATTTGTTTCTTAATTTTCTTTGGAATTTTTCAAGAGCGCAGCTTCATACGGCACCTGATTCCGAGGCCCGGTGTGCCCGGAATCAATTTCCGAAGTTTGGCTTGGGTACGTTCAGTGAACGGACGAGCGGGTTTTTCTATCTTTTGAACCGGTGCCCGGAATCGAATTCTGAGGGCACCGATGAAATCGCAGCGCCGGTATTTGCTTAGAAACGCCTCTTCCGGAGTTGCGTTTGCTCAGACGTGGTTTTTAAATTTTGCGGCTTTAAGTCAGAAATAAAATAAAGTTTGTGCGACAACTTTATTTTATTTCACTTAAACTGCTTGGAAGCCACTTAAAGTCACTTAAAGGCGGCTTGAACTGAGTTGAACTGGATAGGATGCTATCCAGAAATATCCTACCCCTTGGTAGGATATTTGTGCGGTGGGACCCGCACGAGCCCCGCCGTTTCTTTCGCTAAGTAACGCACCCGCGAAAACCCGTCAAAATAACTGAAAAGTCAACCGACGCGTTTTCTTTAATTTCTTAACAGACCATTTAATTGGGCGGTTTATTTCGTGAATTAAATGGGCTGTTTTATTCGTTGAATTAATTCAAAGAATTAAATGGGTCGTTACTTATGCGTTTTGCGTTTGTTGACAAAATAATAAAATAGACAACTTGTCTATTTTGGAGGATTGCTATCGTTGTGCAATTCCTCTGAACCTCCACCCTCTCCGCGAAGAACGCGAAGAATGCGAAGAACGCGAAGAACGCGAAGAACACCGGAACCGGAATCCGACGACGCACGATCCGCGACGTCAACAGCTTTTCTGCGACCTTCTTCTTCTTCGGTGCCTCTTCTTCCGCGGCGAACCTGCGATCGGCGGTTAAAGGTGAGAATCGAAACTTCTAAATTCTCCCTTCTTAATTTCAATAACAACAGATTTAATTAATTAAATCCGTTTGTTCTTGATCCGGAGATTGGCGACGCGACGCCGGATACCGCGACGACGCGACGATCTCCTTCTTCCGCGACGAGCGATTCCGCGACGACCTCTCGTCCGACGACGACTTCGAGGTAGGGATTTATTTCGGAGAATTACCCCTTTTTAATTTTCTCATGAGCGTTCTTGAAAATTTTAAAAAGCCGGTTTCAAACGAACAATTTTATTTTAATTAAAATTGTTCGATCATGTGTTGATCATTTTATTTTCTCCCGGTTGTTTATTTCTAACGCTGAGGGTGCGGGCCAAACGAACACGGCCCGACGACCCTCCGCCGTTCTTGTGTTGTGCGGATATGACGGACGACGATGAACCGCGCGGCAGGGGCGATCTGGTGATCCCGCAGTGAAGGTCGGCCCCCGGGAGAAGCAACGGCGCAGACGGGAGGCGAAACGGGCCACCGGAGCAACTCCGGCGGCCCGCGGAAGGCGGCGGCGGTGCGGGTCGCCGGCAAGGCGGCGCCGGCGACCGGAGGCGGCGGCGCCCGGCGCGCCGCCGTGGAGAAGATCCGCCGCGGCGGCGGCGGCCGGTTCCGCGGCCGCGCGGAACCGGGAACGGACGCGGCGGCCCGGCCGCGTCCGCGTGGCAGGCGGCCCCCCCGCGGGGCCGCGTTCGCTTGAGCCGCGGGTCAAGCCCGCGGCGCCCTTCCTTCGGCCGCTCGGCCGAAGCCGAGCCGGCCGGTCCGGTCGGCCGGGCCGCGCCCAGGCCGGACCGGACCCGGCCTAGCCGGGTCGGGCCGGGTCGGGTCGACCCGGTTCGGGCCGACCCGGTTCGGCCAACCCCAGGGGGGGGGTTCGGGCCGGGTCGCCCCGGGCCCAGTACCCCCGTTTCGGGCCCTCTTCGGTCTTTCGCCCATATCTTGGGCCCGGGACCTCCGATTGACGAACCGTCAGCGGCTACGCGATCCTTGGATCGAGACGGTCGTTTCGGTATACTATACTCAAGGTGCACCTTCCTTTTCGGGAGCCTACGTAGTTAAAACTTCGTAGTTAAGCGTGCTTGGCCTAGAGCAGTGATCAGGATGGGTGACCTCCTGGGAAGTTTCCCAGGGTGGGTGTGAGACGGAAAGGCCAATAACTAACAGACCGGGCGTCCGATTGACGCGCCGTCTGTTTCGTTGAATTCCTCTAAGTGAGACGGAACTTTTGGCATACTCCGCCCGAGGATCGGATACAGGCGGAGTACGGTCGGGTTGGTTTTGCCCTAAAAACCAACCGGGCCCCTGGGACGAAAATGCCAATAACTCTCAGACCGGGCGTCCGATTGACGCGCCGTCTGTTGCGTTGAGATCCTGTTGTCGATACGGAACTTTTGGATACATCAACTTCAGACTACGTGTCAGTTGATGTATCAGCCTCTCGGCTCGTGGAGCGGACCCTCCTAAACGAGCTCGCTAAGTGCGGGAACCCTAGTGCTGGCTGTGGCTTCGACGACAGAGCAGAGATCCTCCGTGGACTGCGACGACGGCAGAGCAGAGATCCTTCGTGGACTGCGGCGACGACTGTGCAAGAGATCCGCAGTGGACTGCGTCGACTACTGCACTCAGCGATCCTACGTGGAACAGTGCTACCGAACCTGTGTGAGCTGAATCTTCTTTTTTACCTTGAGCGGTGGAGCGCTTGGGTGTAGCGGCGGACCCGTGGTACTTGACAGTGGTGGTGCGCTTGGATGCAGCAGCAGACCCTTGGCGGTGGAGCGCTTGGTTGTAGCGGCGGACCCGCGATACTCTACGGAGTGTGTGCGCTTGGTTGTAGCGACAGACCCGCGACGGTGGAGACGCGCGTGCAGAGTACGGAGACCGTGTAGATGACTGAGACCTGACGACTGCTTGACCGACTCGACTTGGAGTGAGTCGACTAGCCCAGTGGACGGAGCGCCCAGTAGTTGGCAGCAGACCCACGGCGGACGGAGCGCCTGGTAGTTGGCGGCAAACCCGCGGTACTCGACAGGAGGAGTACCTCAGTAAGCTATCTGGGTGAGCGCCCGGTATTTGGCAGCAGACCCTCAGCGGACGGAGCGCCCGGTAGTTGGCAGCAGACCCGCGGTACTCGACAGGAGGAGTACTTCAGCAGTCTTAGGTTAGTGAGCAGTACCTCGGAGTCGTGACAGGACCACTGTACACTTTAGAGATGGGGCTCTTCAACATTTACGGTTTCGATAATGAAAATCCTGGTTGAGCTGAATCTTATGTTACTCTCCTTTGTGGATTGTGTTGAACTATCCTATGTGGATTTACTGTTTACTCTCCTTTGTGGATTGTGTTGAACTATCCTATGTGGATTTACTGTTTACTCTCCTTTGTGGATTGTGTTGAACTATCCTATGTGGATTTACTGTTTACTCTCCTTTGTGGATTGTGTTGAACTATCCTATGTGGATTTACTGTTTACTCTCCTTTGTGGATTGTGTTGAACTATCCTATGTGGATTTACTGTTTACTCTCCCTGTGGATTTGAGTCTTGCTTTCCTTTGTGGATTGAGTTGTTCTTGAGCTCGTGAGCAGAGCTAGAATTGGGACTTAGGTATATGTATGGGCATATACCTAAGTCGAGTCATATGTTATTTCGTGATTGCATCTTTCTTCTGTGCTATATCCTTTGTGGATTTCGGGAGACCTTCGGGGGTCTCGGGGTCCTTACTGAGTAGCTTGTACTCACCCCTGCACGGGCTATGCCCGCACCTTGTTGTGTTGGTTGCAGACGACGGACAGCGCTGATCACGGTTGGGGCGTGGAGCAGGACGGTACCTGGAGGTGGACCACTGGGCGGGACGTGCTCGGAGCGGACGTGGGACCCGTGGAGCCTGGAGGCTATCTGTACCCACCCTTCAGGTGAGATTGCCAGTGGACGACACGAGGCCGCCGTCTTTTCTTCAGTTGCTGTTCTTTACTTTTTCAGTTGTACTTTACAGTTGGGCTTGTATTCCGGCCCCCTTTACTTTTCTGCACTTTACTTTCCGCTTGCTGACTCTGTGTGGTTGTTACTTATAAAGGCAATGCCTTCCCTGTTTACTGGGATTTTACGCCTTGGTGCTAGTCGCCAGCCCCTGGCCTATGGAAGGCGGGCTTGAGGTAGTCACGGCACGGGCCCCGAGGACGGGTCGTGACACTTGGCACAAGGACTTGACTATATGGTTATGAAGTCTGGCATTATGCATTCCATCATTATGAAAGTGGCTATTGATATTTCATTTGATTATTAGACTAGTAAAATATCCATGTGAATAAGTAAATGAAATTATTTGATTTTATCTTTTCCATATTATGATGAATTTCATGTTTAAAAGGCTTTTGTTTTAGTCTTATATTTCCTTAAATGTTTATGATAATTTATGGAAGTTTCTGCTATATTTTTATCCTTACTAAGCATCTAAGCTCACCCCTTTCTATGTTTTATTTTTCCCATGATGCGAAGAAGTATATTATGATTGAACTATAGGGATAGTCTAAGGGTTATGATTTTAGCCTATGGATACTATGTTGTTGTAGTTTTCCATTTTATAATGTAATGTAAAACTCATGAATGTATCTTGTATTTTCATGGCTGCTAAACTGATTGGTCTTTCAGGATTTGATCCCATGTGATCATGATAATGTTATCTAATAATGCACAAAATCTGGGTAATTGGGGTAATGGATTTACATGCATGATTTCCTTGGGACCTAACCCAGGGAATGAAGGAGGTATGGTGGTTTGGAAGCTTGTCCCATAATGGATCTTGGATACAATGGCCTTGGGTGATAATCCAACTTGATGCCTTGAGACCATTAAGATATGTTTATAATGCATATTGGATTATTATTCCACAATTACCACATTTTATGATTATCCTATTGTATGTATATGAATCAGGTATGGATTTTAGGTACCCATACTTTTCATACATAAGCATTGTGTATTTTTATATTAATATTCAATAAATTTTATAAATACAAGTCTAGGGACCATAAAGGTTTAATGTCATTATAGAATAGATACACAATATTCAAATTTAATAATAGATCTTCATCATATCATATGAATATCTTCCTTATAGTTACCTTTGTACCCATATCCATACTAAAACCAATCTTTATAACCTGGTGAAAGGAAACATAATAAAAAGTGATATTATATTCTTAATAAGGGTAAACATAGGAGATATCAATCGATGATCATATAAAATAGTAAGATAAGTATAAGGGTATTAAATCATAAATATAACATAAAAAGTTCATAATCAATCTATCATTGATTGTAAAAATTATTTATGGAATGAAACCTTATCATTTCAGAAAAAACGTGAATCATATGGGTGAGAGATCATTGTTGATCAGTCATGAACCATATGTTCAAATCATAATAATAAAAATATTTCATAAAATTATGGAACATCATAGGTATAGAAACCATTTAACATGAAAAGTTTAACTACCATGGGAATAACATAATAATGGATCAGGAATCAACACTAGTTTTACATAAAAAAATTGATCTGGAATCATAGAATGTTTCCCACAGATGATCAGGTATCCCTACCAGTGCCTTATAGTGGATCAAACACATCAAATTGTTTCCCATAGTGGATAAATCACATTCAGTAATTTCTAAAAATTATATCATGACATATAATACATTACCCAATGAACTGAAGGGATATATAATTCTAATACCTCCAATCACATAGTGAAAACCATACATACGTATTCCATAAGATTAAAAAAACATTCATCATATCATTATATCATAACCTGTAGAAAATAAATGGATTTCATAAACATTTTATAATTTCATCATTTCATAACCCTTGAAAAATAAATGGGATTCATAATCATCCCATTATAATCATCATAAACAATATAGATAAGTAATTAGAATGGTATCATTAGATCATATCCCCAATAAATCATCAATTGCATTAATGGTTTTTATCATTGAATAAAGATTCCTTTAGAATATCACTGGAATATTTCTTGTGGGAAAAAACCTTTTCATTTGGAATCACTCATTTAAAATAAAAATATATCCAAAATTTTATGGAAAAAATTATTTTAAAACTAAAATAGAAACATGAAATATGATGTTATAAATCATTGAGAAATCATGATGGTATGAAATTTCATTCATGTTGAGTATATCAAAACAAATATTTCTTTCACATTTTTAGAAAAAGGTCAAAACAACCTCATTAGAAAAATGAAAAGAGTATTGATTTGATTTAAAAAAAAATCATGAGTGAAAATAATTTAAATAATTATAAAATAATATTAAAAAATAAAAAAAAATTAGAGAAAACATGGACCAGAAAGAAAAAAGTATTTCTAATCAAAGAGGGAAGTTATGCCTATTTTCCTTAAAAATATTATTTTGGTATCATGACATATTAAATAGATAAAAAATAAAGGAAAACATTTAATTGATAGAAATAAAAATAGTATAATAAAATGAATTTATTTTTTAGATAAGGATTATATAATTTATTCAATGTAAACTCAATCATAAACAATCCTAGTTAAAATTTGATTGAAAAACAAATATCTTAACTAAAGTCTCATATTTCATTGTACATGTTGGAACGTACTTTATAATGTATATATATATAATTTATAGATGTACCAAAAATATAAACTCATATATATAATATCATATATGAGTTATAACATTTTATCATTAATTTATTGACAATTTATTTATTAAAATAATACTTTTATAAGTTAAATAGTTTGTCTATCATGCATGTTTTGATTTGGAAGGCTCGATCCTTGAACTTTTATAAAAGTTAACCATTATAAAAATTATTAATAATTATATAAATATCATATGTATTCATTATATACATTTATATTCATCTATAAAAGATAGAGATAGATAAATTAATTACATCACATAGGGAGGCGGTAGGCTGTACATATGCATTAATGTTGTTTTCACTTTTAAAAGGATAGAATTAAAGAATAGAAAATAATAATTAAAATTTAAAAATTCAATATTTAATAATATAAATCATATATATTTATTAAATCTATCATTGTTAATATTCATGAAAAACATGAGTGAAAAAATCACATAGCTTTATAGAGGTGGTCTTCCACATATATGAATGAGTGACATTATCATTTAATAATAGATGAGAATCAGGTGGATAATGGTCTATAAATCATAGTAATAATAATTCAATATATTTAATATATTTAATAAATTTATTTTTAATGAATACCATAGATCTATTAAAGTTAAAAGTATAAATAAACTGAAATTTCTTAGGTAAGATGATTACCTATTCTTCGGTATGCCTCCTTTAGATCCTTTATTAAAGACCTTTGGAATTTTATTTTAAGGATAAAATAAACATTAATTCATGTATATAGATTTTTATAATAGATTTGGGATGGGTTTGGTTTAGTTGAACTAGATTTCTATAAGGGTTTGGGTAAGATAAAAGAATAGGTTCCCTTTTATAAGTTAGCAGAGGGGAACTCATGGAATTACATAAAGTATTAAATTAATATAAATTAACATCCATTGAAAATTGGATCCAAAATGATATAATTCGAATATAAGATGATTATGAGTCTAAATAACATCTTTAAATAAAATTTAGACAAGTTTTAGTTATTTTTTCACCTGTATCTACTACTTTTAACCCCTCCCCTACACCTAAACACTTTTAACAATTATTATAAAATCAAAGTTTTCTACCCATTAAGGGTTAATAATATTACCATAAATGGAAAATTTACTCATAAATGTTATATGGTTGATATTTTAAGTCCAATACTATTCACATGGCTAAAGATATGCTTTTTATGAATTTTAAAACATTTAATAAAATAAAATTTATTATAAAATACCATTAAGGTCATTTTTTGAACAAATAAATTAATTAGACTGTAAAGAAAAAATTAAGACACATTATTTTTCATATAAACCATTAGCACCTACCAAAATTTTATATTTATCTTTAAAATTCTTGGCTAACTATAACTAACTCAAACAGAATTACTTTTATTGTTTTCGAAAGTAATTTACATGATTTTTCTACTGCTTGCACAAGAACCGTGTCAGCGTTTTGTATGAATTTAAATAAATTATATCACCACGAAAAATTAAAAATAAATTAACATGAAAAAAATTATAATTTAAATAAAAATTTAGAACAAAATATATTTTGTTTTTATCCCTTTCACAAAAAATTATTGATATTGAAATGAAGAAAGTGACATTTTTACATTATCTTTTACTTAAATGTTATAAACCTAAAAATAAAATATAAATTTAAAATACAGTTCAAAATATTGATGTCTTGAGGATTATTTAAGAAATATACTCATAAAATGTAATAAAATAATGTTTTTGAATGAATTTTAGGCCTAATCGCAATATTATAAACACTAATTAACTCATTTTACCTTTACCATGACAACATAAATTTACTATTTTTTCTTCATATTGACCAAAAATAAAAGGGAACAATTTTAAAAATATGGACCTACTAATTTTAAATATATAATTTATTTTTGAAAATTGGATTTCCATAATTTTCAAAAAATAATTTAAGTAATAAACCAAAATTCAATGAAATAATGTTTTACAAACAACATCTTTTTTATGTAAAAAAATGTTCTAACAAAATTTAATCATATAATATATTCTAATGAACATAATTAAAATATTAATAATATATTAAAACTAAATTTACTTTTAAATATTTTTACAAAAAAAAATTAAATTTGTAACTACTTCAAAGAAAAATATAGTTTCCAATAAAAAACATAATTTTTCAAAATTTATAAAAATAAAAATATGTTTATAAAATCTCAAGAATTCACTATAAGATAATTTTGATATTTTGATTTAAATATATTATACCATTTATATAAAATATATTTTTTTAATTAATAGAAAATAATTAAAACATTACCTCATAAAAATAATGACAAAAAATCCATTTTTTAGAATTTTTTTTAATAATAAAATGAATTTAGTAGAAAATTGAATATTTATTTATTAGAATTAATTTATACATTTTTATTAAGTAAAAAATTTATATATATTTCATAATGTGCCTAATATTAATTACACATGTTAATTCCAAAGTTAGGTGAAAATTGTAAAACTATGTAAGCATATTAAAATAGTAAAATGTGATTTGTTTAAACATGATGTTTTTTGTAAATAAATATATGAAATTTATTTATTTATAACTATATAGTAAAATTTATGGATTTATATAATCCCTAACTTATTATTACTTTCACCCATGATTTTGTTTTATTTGACCAATGAAATTGAGGATATATATATTTAGTCATATGCTTGGGTTCCTAATTATCTTCCTCAAATTAATGTTTTCCACAAAAGACATTAAATATATAAGTGGTTTTGCTTCATTGAAATTTATCTCTATGATCCCAAACCTCCTTTGATTGTTCCTAGGAAGTGTTATTTTTCTCCGATAGTATAACCTATATGTCTAGAATATGTGAAGAATTCTATATGTAATTCCTCAGGAGATATATATAGAAAACATCATGAACTTAAGTGAGATTCAATGGAATTTTGAAACTGTATTCTACAATCCCAATATGAATAGGAACTTTTAAGTGAAAAATATACCTAAGGATCAATTTTCCCTTATTTTAAGTCTCACAAACTTTCTATAAGGAGATATTTGTATTAATACCTTTTAACCAACATAAAAATCTAAATATCACTACTGATTGTCAATATAAATTTTCTAAAATTTGATCTTCCTTTATATAATAATAAATATCTCAAAAAATTTATTCTATGTGCTTAGATTTTTCAGGTCCAATTAACATTATTTATCTATCTTCATCCTTGAACATAGGATTTATACATTTCATTGAATATATAGATTTATAAGGGGGCATATGAATTCAAAAGTGAAATAAATTATTGTATGAATGCTTGACGAGATGAAGGTTTTGATCCCAACTACATTTTAAATATAAGAAAAAGTATCTCAATATATCCTCTAGGTTTTTCACGGTTCTCTTGGACTGACAATAAGTATGAGGATTATAAGTAGTATTGAAGATAAAATATGTATCCAAAGCTTATAGAATACAATTCTAGAAATTTTTTGTAAACTTTAGATATCTATCATTTTCAATGTAATATTGTACTCTATATAACATTAATACAACCTTAATGGATATTCTAACAATCTAATCGAGGGAAAAATATTCTATTATGAGAATAAAGTGATATGACTTTGTATGGGGATTTACTACAACCCAAATACTATTATGTGTGTTAGATGTTTTGGTTAGTGTGATGAATAAATTCATGGTAATTTTTTCCAATTTCTATTGAAGCATGGGTATTGGATATAATATCCAATTATACTTATATATCTCCACATTAATTTTTTCACATACTACGAATCAAGATATATACACTAATTTTTTTTTCTTATTTTTCTCCTTGAATTTTTTTTGAGATATATTTTTCTCTTTGTAATTCCTGGAATTATAGAGAATGAAAAACTACGTGCTTCATCCAATGGGAACTTATTCAATTCGGTTACTTATAGGACACATACTCTATTCCAAGACCTTATCATTCCATTGTACTCATTGTTTATCCTATGAATATTTCTCACCATCTTTTTCAGCTCTATATCCTCTATCTGAACTCTTTAATATTCACTCAGATATATGGTTGAACATTCATATGAGAAAAATATGTGGTGTCCTTTTTCCATTGGATTTCATGTTTCATAATCCTCAAATAAAAAATTATTAGATATTCTTGAATATTTATTATATACAAACTAGTATGATCCTTCTAACACAAAGTATCATCAACCTTGTTCTCCTTCCCAAGGTGGTAATATATTGGGTAGGATGATCTATAATTAATTCCAACCATATTCTCTATATAATATTCAACTATTTCTATGTAAAGATATATTTTGAAACATTATGATTCATATATATTTTATACCTTTCAACATAAAGATAATCCCTCCATATCTTCAATGAATACATTACCTCTCCCAAATTTAAATCGCGATTCGAGTAGTTTTTCTCATGTATTTTCAATTATCCTTAGATATATGTTATCATCATATCATTATAAATGAGTATAGAACCCAAAAACATCTTTTATAAATAATTTTATATCAAAAAAAATTCTACTCAATAGGGTTGTGTGATTGGGGGTTCACATACCTAAATTATATTTATTTACATAAACTTATACTTACTTTAATATATCTAAAAGAACAAAATCCCATTATTTTCAACATGGTAACTGGATTAGATATTTTTAAGAAATACTATACAAAAATCAATTATATCCATCTTTCCTAAGAAAAATATTAATTTCTATTATCATGGTTGGTCAACAAAATTTCTCAGTAGCCTATTTCTTTGAATGATCCACCAATATACACTCATTTGAGATTATATAAACCAAAAATGATACTTTTTAAAACCAAAATTAACACTTGGTAAAATTTTCCTACAATTTCTACTTCCTCAGGGTCATCATCACAGTTATTAAATGAAATTCATGATCTTAATTACTATTTAGATATATAATATTATCATCTATTAATACTACCATAAAAGTTTATTGTGGTCTATAAAGACTCTATATGTTAAATCCATGAACATAGTAGGGTAATTAGTCACTCTAAATGGTATCTCTATAAATTCCTAAGGCTCAAATGTTTCATAGAAGGTTGTCCTGGGTATATCTTCTTTATAAAACCTCAATTAATGCAATTTTTTATTAAATTTAATCTTATAAGAGTATAGATCTACACATAATTTTAAAAAAATCATAGATATTAAGTAGAGGATAATTTTACATAATAGTGATCTTGTGAAGTTCTCAATAATATATTTAAAGAGTCATTGACCCATATTTCATCATAATAAAATATTTTTTCTCCATTGTGACACATAATGGAATATTAATCCATTATCAAGATTATACTAGATTTTCTTCTCAAATTCTTATTACTCAATTTGAATCATTCTATAAAGAGTATTTAAAATAGGAATAAAACTATGTATGAGTTCTATTGAAAGATAATAATCCTGATTTAGGGATTAACTATGAAATAATTTGAGAATGACCTTAAAAAAATACAACAAAATATGCATATCCTAAATTTTGAGTTTATCCCGATCCATTTATGATAAATACACCTCATGAATGGGAATTAAGGCCCAAAAGATAGATATAATTTCTATTGGAAGCTCTTATTCATCCTTGCAATGATAAATGATCGTAAGATCATTAAAAATCTGAAATGTGACTTCCCTTTGTTAGAAATTGATATGGGATCCATATAAAGATATCCAATAGATGCCTAAAATCATATAAAATTAAAATAAAGATATAATCACACTATTTTCTAGAAGCACTATCCCAAAAACATCAATCAGAGAAGAATTATAGACATGATATCTAACCATCGTACCATTAAGAGTTTTCATCACTAACCCAAAAACTATTAATTAAGGATAAGAAAATACATTCATAGATACATTTACTAAAATAATGGAATTATATTACTATTATCAAATAATATATTTCAATATTTGAGTATACCTATCACTATCTCAACTTCATCATTCTATCTTTATAGCTTTGTTAAAACCAAAATAGTTTTTATAAGCATCAATTATCTTTAATTAGTGTAATTAATTATCAGAAATCATTCATTGGATTATGAATTCATGAATAATTATTCTTAATCTATGAAAACATATGTTTAAACTAGGTTATCCACAGTCATTACCAAAAAATTATAATGTTATCATATACTTAGACTCATCTACCAGGTTTACACAAAATTTACCTAATAATAATCTCTAAATATTTTCTACAATAGACTTATAATACCAACTATAGAGACCTATACATTCGGTAAATAAATATAACATATTTTTAGATAATTATTGAATACATTACACAAATACTTGTCAAAGTACCATAGAGGTTTAGTGGATTTCGAGAATAGATACACAATATTATTTTTTCATGAAAGATATTCAACATATCCAATTAAGATCTTACCACGTAGTACTATTTATAGACCTAACCTACATAAACCTTTCTTCCTAACCTGGGGAAGAGAAACATAATGATTGGTCATCTCATATCTATATAAGGGTAAACATGGGAGATATCAATCTATGATCATATAAAATCATTAGATAAAAATAATAGTATAAAATCATTAATATAAAAAAAATTATTTTCAATCTATCTTGGATCATAAAAATGATATATGAAATAAAAATTTATCATTTCAAAACACTTAGATCATATTATTGAGAGATTATCACAAATAAATCATGAAACTCATGTTAAAATCATAAGTATAAAAACATGTAATAAATATGTGGCACCATAAAAGGTATAGAAACAATTTCATATGTTATGGTTAACTACCAAGTCCATTAAATGATAGTTGACCAGGAATTGACACCTATTTCCCATATTTTAAATGATTAGGCATCACCATTTGTTTCTTATAGTTGATCAGGCATCCCTACCTATTTCCCATATAAATTCAAGCATATCAACTTTTTTCCATACTGGATCAAGCACAATGTATAGTTTCCCATAATTATCTCATGAGATAGAAAACAGTACCCAATTAATTATAGTTCTATATGATTTCGAGAACACCCATAAAATAATGAAAACCATATATATTTGTGAAAAAATATCACAAAACATTCATCATATCATCACATAATAATATGTGGAAAATAATCTAGTTTCATAATCATTTCATCATTTCAACATAGAAAACATTGTGGAATATAAACTAGTTTCATAAACATCACATCATAAAATTAATAAATAGTATAGATAATTTATAATGATAGTTTCATAGGAAAATTTCCCTAGAAAATCATAAGTAACAACAAAGGATGTTATCATTGATGATATATTCCTTTTAAAGCACATTAGAATATTTATTGAGTAAAATACCCTTTTCATTTTGAAATCACTTATTTAAAATTGAAATATTGAAAAAAAATTGAAACTTTTTCATTTCAAATAAACCATGTAAAATTTTAAATAAATATTCAAAACATTGATCAATCTTGATATCATAAAAAAAAATTCATGTTGGATATGTTGAAACAAATATTCCTTTCAAATTTTTGGTAAAAAGTAAAAAGTACCTCATTTGGAAAATGAAAAGAAGATTCTTTTGAATCATTTTTAAAAAATTTAAACCATTTTTAAAATGAATTTAAATATTATTAAGATAAATTTAGATCATTTTTTAAAAGTTTATCAAGAAAATGTGGATATGGATGAAGAAGGATTTCTTACTGAAGAGAGAAATAAAGCTTGATTTCATTAAAAACATTCTTTTGGTCTCTTGAGTTATTAAAGAGATAGAAATGAATGTAAAATAAATAATCACTTGAAATAAATAGTTGATAAGAAGATGAATAGGAATTATCATATATTATCATATAATTTCCTTAATTTATGTTAATGTATAAACAATCCTAATTAAATATTTTTGAAACAAAAATCCCTTACCTCATGTCTCATCTTTCTTTGTATGCATTCAAAAATCCAGTATAACGAATATAGATTTATTATGAATTCAGTGTATAACCATAATATTATATATCATACCAAATATGATTTATTTATAACATTTTAACACCCATTTATTAATAATTTATTATTAACATCACTGTTCCAGGTGATAAATGTTTCTTTTCACAAGCATGTTTTGGTCATGCAATATCGATACTTGTACGGATGCATGAAGGTTGATTTCACTTTTTGATATTTAGAATCAAATAATGATAAATAATAAAAAAAAATTATAGAATTATTATTACATCTAATATATGATATATATATATATATTAATTAAATCTATCCTTATTACAATCAATGTAAAATAAAATTGAAATATGAATAACAATGCTTCTTGGAGGTGGTAGACCAAACGTACGTATGAGCAATTTTTTTATTTCTCAATGGATGGGAAGAATGTGAATAATGGTCATTCTATAATTTAAAAAAAATAGTTATCTTTAATATAATTTATTTTTTTATAATAGATACCATCTATTTTAAGAACTTACAAAAGAGATAAATTGAACTAGGTTGGGTAAGATAATAACATATTCTTCAGTAGTCCTCCATTAGATCTTTTTTAACAATCCTTAGAATGGTATTATAAAAGGGGAAAACCAATAATTAATGTATAATGAATTTTATGATATAAATTTGTGTGTTTTAGTTGATATATATTTCTCATAGGTTTTTAGAAAGATAAAAGAAGTGGTTCTATTTTATAAGTGAGGTGTGGGGTACTCTAGGAATTAAATAATGTATTAAATTAACATAAATATATTTTCATGAAAAACTGCATCCATGTTTATATAATCATAATATTGTATTTATATAATTCTATATACTTTCTTAAAATAAAATGTTGACTAGTATTGGTTATTTTTTCACCTTTATCTCTTAGTTTTAACACCCAATTAACCCTTTTGACAATTACAATAAAATCAAAGTTTTCTACTCTTTTAAGGGTTAAAGATGTTACCCTAAAAGAACAATAGAATCATTAATGGAAATTTTTTGGTATTTTAAACAATAATCCATCAATTTATCCAAATATAATAATTTTATAAAATAAAAATAATTTAATAAAATATTATTTATTACCAAATATCCTTAATGTCATTTTGGAACTCTTATTTTAATTTTGACATTGAAGATAGTGTGATATAAAAGGAATTAGAATATAAAAATCTCACACATCAACTGTATGTTATATCTATCAAAAAAATTTAAATAATAAATATCTCAAAAAAGATTACTTTTTGAGTTTTGAAAATCATTTACATGATTTTTCTTCTCGTAGCACAAGAACTAATTCATTGTTGCATAAGCATTTAAGGTAATTATATAATCCTAATATTTTTTAGAAAATCCAACATAAAAAATTATTAATATTTAAAATAAAAATGAATGACCAAATATAATATTTTTTTATCCCTATCAAAAAAGATTATTTATATTAAAATCAAGAATGTGTCCTTTTTTACATTTTCTTTTACTTAAATATTATAAATCATCAAATCATAGATAAATGAAAAAATGTCATATTTTATATGAATTTATGATTATGGATGAAATTTAATAATCTAATGGAATAAAATAAACAGTTTGAATGAATTTTAATCTTTATCACATTAGTTTTTACCATAATTAACCTAATTTACATTTACTACGGTAACAAAAATTTCACTATAGTTATTGTTATTCTTGAAAGAAAGGACCTATTTACCATATTTTTACCATGGTATTATCAATACGTAATAATTTATTTAGGACTAAATTTATATAAGTTAAAGAATTAAATTTAAGATGAAAATTTAGAACTCAACGAAAAATATTTTTCCAAAAAATGTCTTATATATATAAATGTTTTTACACCAAATTCAAAAATAAAATTGATTTAGAAGATATTTATTGTATTATTAATAATAAAATAATTATAATTTTACTTTTAAACAATTTTAAAAAAAACTGTTACTTTTTAACTGCTTGAAACAAAAATTCATTTTTCATTGAAAATCAGTATTTTTCATTATTCATGAAAAAATCAATCTTTTAATAAAATTCCAAAAATGTCACAGTACGATAATTGTGATATGATAATATAAAAATGATATCCTTTTTGTAAAATAAATTTTTTCAAATTTCAAGAAATTAATTGTACTATTGGACAAAAAAAATTATTGACAAAAAAGTATTTTGGTAGAATAAAATGACTGTACTAAAAATTGAGAATCTATTTTTTAATAATTAGTTAATAAATTTTTATTAATTAGGATCATTATATATATTTCATAATTTGGTCAATCCTTTTCATACATTTCAATTTAGTGTATATTTTATAAAACAACCAATTGGTACATGTGGTGTGATTTTAATTCTTGTTACGGATTTATTATTTCCATGATATGCACTCGACATACTTGTGCATACATATTAAGTAAACTTTGGTGGTGTCCTATAGGATTTATTACTCAAAACCTATATATGAATTTTTATATTCATGAAGAGTTCATATATAGGGATCCATATATGGTAAATGGGCCTATCAATGATGTGTATGTAGGGGAGAATTGAGCTATTAGTGGACTATAATGGACTCTCAGAAACCTCAATTTTTATTTTATTTTTTATATAATTATTATTTTAACATTGGTTTGACTTTCCACTTTGGGATATCATTTATTACAAGTATGAAATATATTCCTCCATTTATTTATATTTCACATGATAGTCATATTATTATATTATTTTTTAATATATTTTATTATTATTTGTTCTAGGAAATGATATTGAAGGAATATTCTATAAACTGATGGACTTACACCCTCAATACTAGTTAGTAGCTTCTTTTATATGATGAGGTGCACATGAGGCCATGTTGAACATTAGTTTCAGAACGAGTGGTTCAGGACAGGGTGTTACAAAAAAATTTAATGCCTCACAACATTGAAGTCCATAAAACATACTCTCAAATTCTCTTCGAAAGTTTGAATGGTCCTCTTTGATTAATTGTTTTTATGTGGATGATAATTAGTGATAAATTTCAGATTTTTATTCAATTATTATTAAAGAAAACATAACAGAATATTCATAAAGCCTCATATCACAATAATATACAATATAATGTGGTACTCCATGCAAAATTTAAACGTCCTTAACATATATCCTATAAATATGATAAAGACAGATATATTCTCTGATGAAAATAAATTCAGTGATTTTGTAATGTAGTTGAATAAAACCCAAATAGCATTATTACCTTCATATGTTTTATAGAGTACGAATATGAAATCCATGTAAATGTTTTCCCATTTCTATTCTGGTATTGGTAATAGTTGGAACATCCCAATAGAATTATATCTCTAATCCTTAAAATTATTAATTAATAGGAATAAAGATATATACTCTAAAATATAAATTTTCACATTATCCTATTATAATTACTCTTTTAAATCTCTATACATATTACTACCTCCAAGATGAATAGATAATGATTAACTGTGATATTCATCCAATAGCAATTTTACCAAGTCTAGTATTAATAAGACATAATCTTAGTTAATTAATCATATCATTCAATCATAATAATGGTTAAACATAGGAACATTTATCACCATCTTCCATAGTTCTCAATCTTTCTTTTGCGTATCTTTAATCCTCACATTGATGGATGGTTAAAAATTCATCTAATAATGTAAAATTCTATTATCATTAATCATTATTTTTTATCCATATTATCTAAATCTATAAATATTTTATCGCTTCAAATCATCATTATGGACAAACTAGTGTCTTACTTCTAACTCATGGCATCATCCACTGTGTTCTCCTTCTCATGTTGGTGATGTATTGAGAAGTAATAGTATTCAATAAATTCAAACCATCTATTTTCTTTCATATTATACTATTTTAATGTGAATATAAACTTCAATATCTTATTATCTATAGATATATATGTCTCACAATTCACCAAAAATATAACTTCTGCACCTTTTCCATGAAAAATCACCACTTTCATTTCCAAATCATGAGTAGGGTAATTTTTATTATGAATTTTCAATTGATAAGAGTCATAAGATATTTCTGTATTTCATCATATATTTTTGCAAAAAAAAATCTCTTCTCTAATTAGTCACCGATGATCACAAACCATTTTCCATTATAGGGTACTATAAAAAAAGGTTTCTTAACCCACCTTTCTTTCACCTTCTTGAAGTATTACTCGCATTAATCTCTATAAAGAAACATGGATTCATATTATGTCAACATGGTAATTAAATTCTATAGAAATGATATATATATATCACAAAGAGAGATTAGTTTCAATTAAACCCAAGAAAACTATGGATATAGGTTACCATGGTTGGTCTGGTCCATTGTTCAATAACTTCCATCATTATATTATCTACTAATATACCCCCAATTTTGATAATATGAGTAAATAATGATTCTTTAGGAAGAAAAAAATCACACTTTTTAATGTTATCATGGAACTTCTCCTTACATAGGGCCATCAACATAATCCCCAAAAAAAATCAAGTTCCTCTTTCTCATCTCATATATAATAATATCATCTATAAAGACTACCAAAAATAGGTCAAGGTAATCTTTAAAGACTCTATTAATTATATCCATGAAGATAACATAATCATTGGTTATTAAAAATAAAATCACTATAAATTTATAAAGACCATACTTCGTATGAAAGGTATTCTTTCATATAACCTCCTTGACCCATGATTGATTATATCCATATTAAATATAAATAATGTACAAATATGTATCTCTTCATAATTGAATAATCAAATCATCGATATGAGGTAGTGGAAACATGTACTTGATTTTGATCAGGTTACGTTCTTGATATTCATTGTAATGTTGAATTGTCCCATCTTTCTTCTTAAAAAAAGGAACAGTCACACCCCATTTTGACACACTAGGGAATTTGAATCCCTTTTCCAGCCCCTCATAAAAAATCTTCTTTAATTCATATAACTCAATTAGACACATTCTATATATTTTTTTTAAATATGTTTAGTACCATGAATGAGTTATATTGAAGACACAATTTCACAATTTAGGTTAGGACTAGAAAATTAATTAATAAATACATTGCAAAATATCTAAAATTGTAATATATTTAATGTTTATTTTTTCCACAACCATTTAACATTAATATTATTTATGAATAGGTAATAAGAACCATACAATGTAAGTAATTACAATCATAATCTCATGTTTATCCTCATGTTGAAAGGTGATCAAAGTTTGATTTTGAATATCAAATGAGACTTCACTTCCATGGAATTTGATATCAGATCTACATAGAGAGATCCAATACATGCCCAAAATCACATAAAATTCCAATAGAGGTAGAATCATAAGATTTGTAGGAACCAACACCCCATTAACATCTATAATAGAGGAGATATTAACATAAGATGTGATCATCACACTATTATGAGTTTTTACTTATAACTCAATATCAGGTCAATGAGGTGGTAATATGATAACCATAAAAAATTCAATATATTTCCAAGAATTGGGGGATTGAGAATAAAATAAAACATTTTTTATTCTATATTGGATAGTGATTTTATTTTTTACCTTGTTGTTCTCATAACCCACTTCCGTAGTTCTGATCACATGATCTTTCTGTTTGTCTCTAGGATTAAGAGATTAATAATGCCAATTTTTATACATAACCCTCATATTAATGTATTTAATGGAATAATGACCATACTCCCAGTAAATTGAGAAATTGAGTATGGGTTTCATGTTCCATTGATCTTGTTCACTATTACATTCATTGACTGGACTCTTCAAATCACATAGACATTATTTTTCTGAATGTAAATACTTTCAACACTTAAAACATTTCACAAACCACATAAGGAAATTTCAATTTTTCTTACTTCCAAACATCTAATATGATTAAAGCCTAATTTTATTTACTCCATTGGTTTTATTATAATGTCCTCAAAATTATATCTTTCTATTTTTGTCCATGAAACCATGAGAACACTAAGAGTATATAATTTTTATTTCCACATTGAGACATAAATTATTGATTTATTTATAGCAATAAAAGTTTCTTATATCCATAATATTTTTGAAAAATTAGTCTCAACACACTAAATAGTCAATCAATTTTCATTTCAAGATCGTTATTAAAAAATTCATCATAACTAGAACATATTGTGGAATTTTCCTCATAGGTAGTAATGGAATAATTATATTTCAACTGTAGTTAAGGTAATTCGATTTTTATTTTCATTTAAGGAGTTAGAGGAAAATATTATTGAAAAACACCCTCTTAAACTCTTCACATTTCATAGAGTATATTTTTTCCTATTTCCGCATATTCATGATAAGAGTATACTACTGATCAGTTTCTCCTTTGAAATAATACAAATACAGAATAAAAATTTCATGTTTCAAGTAATGGATAACTGATAATATATTTACTATAGAATTTATTCATTACTTAGTAATAGGTGGGTCAGAAGAACCACTAAAGTAAGGTGGAAATTTTCTATAAAATACTCAATAGTAGTTTGTTCCTTCATTTTTTCATTTGGATGTTTTGGATGATTGATGTATTTTTTTCATAACCTAAGAGATTTTGGTGGGAATAGCTAAAATATTTTTAATCTCATTTGTCATTTTACTTTGTTCCTAATAAGGACTGTCGTTGCATTGTTCATCACATCATTGGTCACAAGATTCCTCCTGGTTCCCTCCATTGAATAAATAAATTAATGTGATAAAAAATAATTATATTAAGTAATAATGTATTCATAAAAAACAATCATAGGATTTCTAAATCATTACACCAACATTTCAATATATTTCACCTTAGTTTGAACTAAGGTCATTCATGTACATCATATATTAATATCCTTTATAATTTTTTCTAATGAAAATGAGAATTAAACTAAGAATATCAATCGAGAGTGTATATATATGTCTAAAGTATTAGTCCCACTCATCAATTAACATGATTGTCATGTTAATACACAATCAATCCATTTAAATTTTTTTACCCACACATGCATTAGTTACACAAAAGTATCCACTTATTAGTATCAAGAAAATGATATATTTTCTAAGAGAGTCACATAATCAATAATTTTCCAATTTTTTTGATTGTTTTACAATACTAATAATTATCATTTGGGATTTCCTAAATTTTTTCAAAACCTAATATCTAAATATTAACTAAACCTTTCTCCGATACCCATAAGGTTTACCCGATCATTTCATAAATAAAAATTAATTCATTTTAGATGAATATTTGAAATCTTTCACATAAATACAAACCTAAATACCATAATTTCTTATTGTATTTAGATAATACATACATAAAAAATATTTTAGGAAATATCTTTAGCATCTCTCAAAAATTTCATCCCACATTATACCCTTCTTAAAAAAACTACGTAAATCCTATCTTTATTACTTATGGCAAGGAAACATAATAAATTGTGATCATAGATTATCAATAAGGATAAACATGGTATATTTCAATTGAAGATTACATGCATTAATATGATAATCCAAATGGATTTATATCATGGTCATAACTTTAGAGTTAATACCCAAGCTTTCATAGATCATGAACAAGAGTGGTAAAATAATGCAATATATTTTCAAAATACATGTATAATAATAGTGAGGAATCATCATATATCAATCTTGGTTGATGAGAGAAAATAATAATAATAATACACAAATGTCTTGAATACACATAAGAAATATCATAATAATATCTTAAAAAACATACATTTAATATAGAATTAACTAAATGTGATAATTCCAATATTTTATTAAGAGTAACAAATAACTAGTTAAATCTATTTTATTTTTCTCTTAACCAAGTTGTATAGGATTTTCTTGACTTCATTATCAATTATGAGTTTTTTAACTCCACTACCTCTTATGAGTTTCTTAACTCTGCCATGTCTTAGTAGTTTCTTATATTATTCATCTCTTGAAAGTTTCTTAGATCAATCTTCTCTTAGGAATTAGTTATCTATGTCATTTCTTAGAAGTTTACTAACTCTATAATAATTTAAAAATGCATAGTAGGGAAATATAATTCTTGGCCCCCCAATCACAAAATGAAAACTATACATATGTGTTAAATGAGATCATAAAATATTCATCATGTCTCAATATCATAACCCATTTAAAGTAAAGAGGTTTCATAAACATTTCATCATCCATCATATCATTACCTATAGAAAATACATCAATTTCATAATGGTTTCATGATAAAATAATTAACCTGTGGGAAAGAAATGGGTTTCATAAAACAATCATTAAATCAATAAATAATAATCCATCCAAATAAAGAAAGTGGATTATATCATAAGATCATGTCCCTAGTGAAGCATAAATTTCCATAAAAGATACAGATATGTATGGAAAATACCTTTAAAATACTATTCAATCCATTATATAAAAACTAGATAAAATATTACCTTATTTTAATAAACAAATTTGTGAAAATTCCCAGAATATTTAGAAAATAAATAAGCCTGAAAATAAACAAGGAAATGTTTAAAATAAACTTCATTGGAAACAATGGATATTACGGCGTAAAAATCAATTCATTTCATATAGATAAAAATAATTCATTCCTTCCATGCCTTTTTAAAAATTCAAAAAATGACTTGTTCAGGAAAATTGTTTCTTAAAAAAGATTAATTTTTAATCCTTTATAAATAAGGTAAAATCTCGATAAAATGAAATCTTTAAAAAAATTCAAGCACAATTAGTAACTTTTTAAATCAGTTTCTGAGAGCATGGATAAATAACAATAAAAACCCTTCTAAATAGAAAATAAGAAAAACATTCCTTTAAAAACATTTTATGGATCATTTTCAGAACCAAAGTGTGTGAAATGGTAAAAATACTTAAAAATTATTGGTATTAAAATAGGATAAGAAAATATTATTGGTTTAAAGGATATGATCCACATAATTTCCCTCAAAGAACATTTAACATATAGAATATTGAAAAGAAATTTGATAATAATAAAAACCTACTACCTCAAGTCTGGTTTTTCATGATACGAGTTCAATCATCATCTTCTTTGAGTTATATCCTTTGGTTATCACCTTAATACATCCTACGATGGTCTTAGTCTACTAAAATAAACTCTAAGATAAAGTGATTGAAGTTATAATGATATTTTGGATTATCTTTTCTAAGAAAAAATTATTAAATATTTTGAATAAGGAAAGACGAGAGGGGCCATTTATAAATGGAGTAAAATACACACTTAGAATTAATTAAAATAAAATAATATAATACGTATAATCATCATGTTATGTAAAATCATGGAACCCCAAATTAGAAGATAATACATGAGTGGGCCAAAATAAATACAATCAGTCACATTTAAAAAAGTTTTGTAGAAATTTAAAGTTGTATCTCCTTGTAAAACCACTTTAAACCCATTTTACCCTTAACCATTTTAACATAAATTTTTAACATGATAATTTAGATTTATAACCAAAAAAATGGTTCATCTTACCAAATTTGAAAAAACTTAATTATGAATTTGGAAACTATTTTATTAGATTAAAATTTCATTAGTGGATGAATTAAATTTTAATATAATTACATAAAACATGAAAATTTGTATTTAGAAAAATTCTAGATTTAATAGGAAAAATAATTTCACCTTAAAATCAATTTATAATTTTTTTTTCAAAAATTTATCTGGTTAAATAATAATAAAAATAATTTTTTTTAGAATTTTTTATCAATCCAAACCTGAATAGAATCTACCAACCAAAAAATTAAATTAAAAGGCCCCAAAATAATTTTCAATTTTAATAAAATATAACTTATGTTTAAAAAAGTCATGATTAGGTTCCCAAATTCCAAATAACGCTTCAATATACATTATTTAAATACTTTGACATATCAATGGTTTATATGAAGTTGTCACAATTTATGTTTTCATTCTAAGATCATAATAATTTTTTGAAATTGATAGTCTTTGAAAAAATTGTATTTTCACTTTTCATCCATAAATGAACTATTTGAGAAAAATATTAAAAATTCAAACTATGAAAAATTTAATATGATGAATCCAAAAATGATATAAATTTTCTAAAATAAAAACAAATTTTTTGAAAAAAAAAATTACTAAAAAATAAGTACTTATTTATTATGCTTCAATGAATACATTTTCCATATAAAAAAAACATAATACAGATTTCTCATAATGTTTTTATTCTTATTAATACATCCAATTTTAATGACAATGTTATTAAACTTATGTTTACAGAATAATATTTTTATGGTATATCACTTTTTGCATAAATATTGATGTGGTATGTTAAGGAATATATTGAACACATAAAATTTATTTAAAGAGAAATAAATCATAATATATTGAGGTATTACATTGGATTATTAAACAACAATGATGTTGGGATTTTTGAAAATCTTCAATTTCATTAGAAATAGTTTTTTGAACAGAGATCTTTAGAAAGAGATCAGAAGATGGATGTTTTTTTGTTGTTTGATTTCAGAGCAGTCAAGGAAGAGAGGTTTCACTGGACTGAATTTCATTAGAATGAGTCCATAAAAATGAAAATATAAAAAAATATGATTGAATAAAATAATCCTACATTTAGGTTTCAGTGTCATCAGACTGTTACATTCAGACTCAGTCATCAAATAGAGCTCAAATAAATAGTGTTCACCATGGTAGTGACTCAATGCATGGGTTTTATACATCACTACTACAAATACGGCTTTTATCAATGCTAAAAATGGCCTTTAACAGCGCTAGAAAAGCACTATTAGTGTCGGTGAAGTTAAATGGGGGTCCCCATTATTAGTGCTCTAAAAATCACTGATAAAGACCCCTTTTTTCAGTGCTAAAAAAGCACTGATAAAAGATAAAAAAATAAAAAATAAATAAAATTTTAAAAAAATCCTGTAAATCAGGGGGGCTTTTATAGTTCTTGATCCCCCTTTTATAACACTTCTCTGCCCCCCTCTAGTTCCCACCCACACCCCTCCACCCTTTAGAAGTGGTAACCCCAGATTCACCCAAGAGCATGCATCCCTACCTTCACCCGAATTTGATCTCGAGACCTCCACCATGCGTGCCTGAAGCCATTGCCACTCCCCTATATTGATTTTTTCTCCTATTAGTGATATATCTATTTATTTATATATATATATATTTAGTTATATGTATTCATATAGTTATATATATTTATATTAATATATATAGTTATATTAATTAAATATATTGTTATATTAATATATATATATTTATAGTGATATTAATATATAGATTTATAGTTATATTAATATATATATATATATATATGTAGTTATATTAATATATATATATATAGTTAGATTAATATATAGGTGTATAATTATTCATATATTTTATTTGTAAATATAAATTTTTATGTGTGAATATATAAAAAATATTTAGATATATTTAGATATTTGATTAAAAATAGCAGTTCATTAGAAAAAACAATAAAATTTCAAAGACATAATATAAATATGAATAAAATACCTTGAAATAAAATCAGTCTCCACCAAAAAAACCAATAATACCCCGTTAAACAAGGATGAAAATCCACAAAATGTTAAAAAATCAAGGTACCCCGACTAAAAACTCAGTTTTGGGGGCCTTCTGGGCCTATTTTGGCCTCAAAAAAACCTTGACTAGGCCCCCCGATCATAGCAACATATAGCTTGTCGCAGGCTTTAATTTGATATGTGGTAGAGCTCAAACAGACACATGGATCAAAATGTATGGCTGTTTGAAGTTCGAGTTGGGTTTTCAAAATATTTTGGATCTTTTTTCATTTTTTTTATTTTTTTAGTATTCAAATTTTTATTAAATGACTATTACTCCATAATAATTAGCAAATTATTAATTAAAAATGTTTTTTTAATTTTTTTAATCCATTTTCACTAAATATCTTATATATTAAGTGTAACTGTATATTTATACTTATCTAAAATATATTAAAAATTATATTTAAAAAATATAATTTATATTTAAATCAATATAACTATATATATATTAAAATATTAATATATATTTTTTAATGATTTTTATGGAAGTAGACCCTTTATCAGCTCTTTTTTTAAAAGCACAGATAAAGCCGCCCCTTTATCTGTGCTACTAAAAAAAGCACTGATAAAGGTGTACATTTATCAGCACTTTTTTTAGTATTGATAAAGGTACCCCCTTTATCAGTGCTTTTTCATTAGTGCTGATAAAGGTTGGCACTAGGAATGCCCAGTTTTGTGGTAGTGCATGGTGACCATCTATTAGAATTTTTATCAAATGGTTCAAAATTTTGTCAAAGGTTTATAAGGTCAATGGAAGGTTGAATATCAATCGTAGAGGTTAGTGCAACATGTTCACTGAATAAATACCTTTATAAATATAAATAAAGGGCCATCATAAGGATAAGAGATTTCTGTTGGATAGAAGAGAGTTTATATGTAAATTGTTTGAGGATTTATAATCTAATGAGGGTTTGTTCTGTGATTTTTTTATTCACATCTATATCTAGAATTGAAATATTTTCAATGTTCTCCAATGGATAAATGACATTTTTCTAAACCACACAAACACTATTTTTTCAATTGTGCTCTTGTCTTTGTGAGAAGTGTATTTTTTGGGGTTTTTTGTGATGATAAAGTGGGTTATAATCCCTGTTCCAATTAAAAATCTCAAAGGATGAATTTTTCAAACATTGCTCTATCTCGTAACATTGTGGATATTTCTTCTATATAGTCTAGATTGTTCAGAAAAATGTTCAACTGGTGTACATTTGGCATTTTGTGTCATGAACCGAATCGGGTCTCCATCAACACGACGCCCGACCCAGACTGCGGCAAGTCCTGAAGGGCATTCCTGATCCCCACGGGCTAGCACAAGTTCCCGGGTTTAAATTGAAATTTTGGGAATGATTTACCCTTATAAATAACCTTGAATAACCAAAAAGTAAACTGAACACAAAAGCAATGTTGCAACCACAATTCTTTAAACACAAACATGAGTCACAAAAACACCTACAACCCAACCACACTAACTCCAAAAAAAAGGTTGACCAAAAACCATGTCAGCAACCATCACCTGATAGAGGGATACCATCGCTCGACCTTCACCACTAACTCCAAGTTAGAAGAAGCAGCTAACAACTCAGACCACCACTCTCAAAACCTTGGCCTTTCCCTGAATCAGACATAATCATATCTACTTACACCCAGGGTTGAAATTAGGGTGTGAGAAATCTCTCAATAGGTTGGAACCAGAGAAAATATTATGCATGTAAAGGTTAGGTGAACCAAACAGTTTGCAGGTTCAAATTATAGAAAATAAATAAATGCACTATCAATTTAATGAAAACAGTTTTTAAAGAAAGACAGTTTTAAATAGAGAATGGGGTTTTTGGTACTAAAAGAAAATGAAAATGTTATTACATTTTTACACCACAGAAGTCACACAATCAACCAGTGATGAGTATATAATCACACAGGATCAACAAAAGTGGGAGAGGCCCTAAAGGGAATAAATTTGTGTGGGGCCCTAGAACCTCACGTCTCGGTGTACCAAAGAATATATCTCATATGTTCCCATGAACGAGCCACTGGTAGGGAAACACCTCCATAACCTAGTGGTCTCCAGTCATCATCCAAGGTTTAGTTAGTGTTGTAAGCATCAATCCAGCTAAGTGAAACTAGGCTGGGGCCACTCCTGAATCACCAGCACGCTAGTCTAGTCCACCCACTTAGTACCCAGGCTTCCCCTTTTGTGCTCAATGTTCAGAGTTCACCCTACTCATCAAGGTCAAGACACAACACACCTGGATGTCAACTAATTCAAACACCATACACCTAGGATGTCAACTAAGTGAACCATCACACTTACACTTTCCACATAAATGAGTAAACAAATAACCATTAAAGGTATTTCATGCAACAGAGATCCTCAGAAACAGAACACAATGTTCAAGAACTACACAGTCCATTAAAATACACAATTCCAATAACCAAAATATAATTTATCAATCATTTGAAAAATTAGTTTAATAGTTGTATGGAAAATAAAAGAGCACAATAATTAGTGACAAAACTCACTCGAACACACACTAAGACTCTAACAGGAATCAAATTTCAACTGCTTCATTTGTTCAAAAACCAAAGGCACAACCCAGTATAAACCAGACAACCTATACAAGCAACTGATAAAAATAAAACACCAAATTATACCAACATAAACCAACATCTCAAAGCAGTAATTAAATAAAATTAATAATAATTTAATTAAAACAGTAGACTAATTTATCAGGTAACATAAGAATACGAAACCACCTACCTCAATGTAGGTATTAAAAAATGATACAGTGCAACACTCCCGCTGTGCAACGGTCGCACTACACAGATCCGTCAAAAAGGTCCTAAAACAGTAGACCAAGTAACCCCAATTCCAAACTAGTGAAACATAAGTGGTTTGTAAAAAATACATCAGCAATTAAATAATTTAATTAAATATTGAAAAAATTAAATAATAATTAAAAAAATTAATTAACAGTTAAACAAATGAAATTAAATAAATTGATTAACAACAAAACAAACATAATAATAATAAAATAAATTGTTTAGCACTTAAACAAATGCAGTAAAATAATTAACAATTGAACATATCAGAAATAATTAAATAAATTAAAACCAAACCCCTAACCACAAGAATTTTCAGAAGGACAACCGAGGGGTGGTGCGATGGTTGTCCGACGAGCGTGAATCGGGTTACGGGGCGGCAGTCCGGTGGGCATGAGCGGGGGCGAGGAGCTGTTGTCTGGAAAAAGGAAGGAGGGGTGTCAGCCTGGGTGAGTGGGAGGTAGTAGGTGGAGGGGGCAGTTGTCCGTGCAGGAGGTAGGTGGGGGTAGCGGAGGAGGTGGTCGGCCGAATTGGGGAGTGGTGGAGGAGGTATGGAAGCCAGTTGGGAGAGGGGAAGGGTGAGCGCAGGGATGAGGGGGGAAGAAGGTTGGGAGAGCGTGGCGGCTAAGGGGGGTAAAAGGGATGGGGATCACGCGGGGAAAAGTAGGGGGAGAGGGTGGCCGCCTGGGGGGGAGAAGGGGACAGGGGAAGAGGGTGGTCGCGGGGGGATAGAAGGGGACTGGGGGAGAGGTGAGCGGGAAAGGGATGGAACATGGGGGAGGTGGGAGAAGAATGAGAGAAGGGATAGAATGGGGAGGCATGACCGAACATGGAATAGAGGAGAAGGGTGGAGGGAGGCCAAGGGGAAGGAAATGGAATAGAGGAGGAGGCCGAGTGGGGAAGAGATGAGAAGAATGGGAGAGAAGGAGAAGAAGAATGAGAGGAGGGAGAATACGTGGGGAAGAAGAAAGAGTAGGGGAAAAAAGAAAAGAGGAATAAGGGGGTGGATGGGGTAGGGATTAGGAAGGGGAGAGAAAAAACAATGAAAATAAAATAAGATAAAATAATTAATGTAAATAAATGAATAAATAAAAATAAAATAAAATAGAATAAGAATAGAAAGATGATAGAATAAAATAAATTAAATTAAATTAAATTTAAATGAAGAGGGTCTACTACAAATAATAATAATAAATATATAATAATAATAATACATTATTAATCAAGAAATCCATAATAAAATTTATCCGGTTATTTAACATATGTGCATCAGGCACCGTGCATTAACTGGTGAAGTCGCACGGCTTTGCACATGCCTTACCTGAATGCTGAGCGAGTTAAGGCCATCACGGACTCACCAGCGCCACAACGGACAACCCACATCGGGTTCCGCTCGCACTACAACCAACCAACGAGAGTAAACAAGCAATTAACTCATGTAATAAAAATTTAAAATTAAATTTGTACCTCGAGTCGAAGTTTGTGTGTGACATTTTGTGTTCTTCTAGTGACTTGAATATACTTATGCACATAAATTCATCTCTAATCACCCCCAACAGGTGGTATCAATGGGTTTGTTCTACTTAACTCATATTATTCATGTTTCTCCTCTCCTTAGATTTCATGTTCATTCATATAAATTTTTTCTTTATTATTGGGATTAATAAATTCAAATAGAGGGAATGTTTATAATGAAAAGTTCAATGAGATAGACAATTCCATTTGGATAATGAATCTGGATTATATTTTTTATATAAAATAATCTTCTTTCTTCATTATCTAATAAAATTATTTAAACAAACTATAAGAACAAATGATTGAGGTTGGATATCATGGCATTATCCCAAACTAGGATTTTACTTCATTGACGTGTTTCATTCAATATTCCTGAGAAAAAACTTTGACAGATGTTGTCAATGTTTTGGTGGATGTGTATGAGAAACCGTTAACTCTCAGTAAAGTTTCGATGATTTGAATAGTTTTCAAATTGATGTTTTTAGATGATATACTTATATTATATCAAGTTAATTACTTTAATAATATTTGAGTGTAGATTTATCTGGTTAAGGTAACATTCAAAAACATTGTTTGAGATTTTATTTTTCCTTCCACACATAGAGAAAATAGGATTCCATTGTTAAAGAAGTGGGAACCTCTAGTGGAAAGGTAGATATTGTGTTTGATGACATTAAAAAGATGATCATTGAATTTGGAATTTATGTGGAAGGAATTCCAAACTCCATACATAAGTACTCACAATGCTATAAAATGGGTAATGTCACCCCAACTAAAAGAAAGTCTTTGAAATAAATCTTTAGAAGATATGTCCCAAATAATAATTTTTTTAAAATATACTACTCCAAGTCAAACATTTTTTATTTATATAAATGAGGTAGATATACAGAATGAATTCTAGAATCATTTGGAGGGTTCCACTAGTTATAGATGAAATCAATAAGTAAAAATTATGGTGTTTCTAGCATAAAACTAAGCATAATCATTCTTAGTGAGTCATGTGTTATTTAATGAGGAGTATCTTATCATTCAATTGGTGAGAGAGGGTTCAAGATTTATTATGTACCATAAATATTAGGAAATGTAAATTTTATAGAGAAAAATATCTAGATATAAATGTAAAATGAAATTTTAACATTCGAGTGAACAATGAATGTTTCTTGAAACAAAAAGATGATAGATATATACTTCGTCTCTCAAACGAACCTCATATCAGTGGGAAAAAATGATGACGATGGTTTCAAATTGATTTTTTTCAATGGACTTTGTAAGACCAATATATGGTCTATGGAGAATATTTGTTGCGTAAATAGTGAATCCTTGTACTTCATCATGTTAAGGGATGAAGTTTCTGTGATCATAATAATTTCACAAGATGGTCCGAAAATATAGAACATTAGGTTTCTTTACCTTAGAGAAATTAATATGAAATTTATAGAATAGAAAGTCATACTTAAACATGATCACTTTTACCATGTAATATTTTATATTTTTATGATTGGTAAATTGAATATATTTTCATTAAACTTGGATGGATGAAGGATGAGAAATCAAAATCTAGAACTTGTTCATTATGATGTTTGGGGACTAGACTCTATTCACTTGAATGGAAGAACATTGTAATTTGCAACTTTCATCGATAACACAACTCAACATGTATAGGTTTACTTATTAAAGAATATATACGATGTGTTTTTAGTATTGATTCATTGGAAGATTTTTTCTAAAAAATATTGTTAATGAAAGTTTAAGTTTCTTCAGAAAGTTAATCATGGGTATTTCCCAAGAAGTAACATTCATATATTTTAACCAAATAATAAAATTAGGAATGATCTGTCTATTATAGGAGCTGCACAAAAAATAGGGTAGTATAAAGGATGAATCAAACTCTGTAAGATAAATATAAGAGTATGAGTCTTCACTATGGAATTTCTAATGGAATTTGTGTGGAATACATTAATACAACAAACAGACTAGGTAAACAAAAGTCCATATTCAGTTGTGGTACAAGATCTATTGGAATAACTTTGGTCTAGTAAGATACCAGTGGTGAACTGTCTAAATTTATTTGGAAGCATCACATATGTTCGTATCAATACTAATGATATGGACAAGTTGGAGAAGAGATCTGAGGTGGGTTTTTTTGTCAGATATGGTGATGAGAACATTTCATATCTCATGGGGGATGACGAAAAGAAACATGTAAGTCATAGTAGAGATGTTTTTTTCAATGAGGGACTTATTTTGAAAGATTAAAAATTGGATAATAATGAATCTAAGGATATCAACTATCAAATTTCATGTTCATTAGATAGAGTTTACTGAACAAACCCTTCCTCTAGAAACATTTGGGGGAACATTAGAGGTTGGTTCTCTATTTTTCAAGATACAATATGGATTTTGGTTAGAATAACATCTACTAGAACAAGAATGAACTAAAATACCTCTACAGAAAAAATAAAATTTGGGTGGATGGATATTAGGTAAAGAGGTTCGACAAGATGAACCTACGGTTCTGCCGAGGATATCCACACATATCAAAAAACTACTTCATCATTTTAATTTTAATTTGAAAATTTTACATATAAAAAATGTAGGGGAACATAAATGAATGGAAGAATAAGATACTCTTAGAAACTCAAAATATTGGGAGTGAACTATGTTAGAGGGAATTAATTCCTTAAATCTCAAAAATACTTCTGATCTGGATGAAATACTAGAAGGAAAAAGATATCTAGAGCACAAATGGGTTTTTATTTTTAAAGAAGAAGCTAGTTTAAATAAGTTGTATGAAGAATGTAAGAAGTTGATTGGGTTTAAAAAAGTAAGGGAACAAATTTTACGAAATTATTTTACTAATTTTTTAGAACACAAGAATTTCAATAGTGCTTGGAATTATTGCATCTGATGATCAATAATTGGATTTTATGGATGTATAGGTAATTATTCTCATATGGTTTAAATAGATACATTTAAAAGCTACAGCCCATGGGTTATGAATTTCATAAAAAGTAGGATTTTTTTATAGGATGTAATGAAGTCTATATGGCTTGAAACATTCCCAAATATAGTAGAATAATTAGATTGACACTTCCATGTTTTAGGAATGTTTTAGTCAATGTGACTGTAGTATGTTTTCTCATATAAGAAATTTTTATGATAGGACATATATCATATTATTTATTTATGTGAAGGATATATTGATTTATTAGACAAAGATAAATCTTATTGAGTAACTGAATATGAAATTTTGTAGAAGGTTTTAGATTGAAAAAACTTAGACAAGCTAGTATTTTCTTGTGGATGATAATAAATATAGATATTAAAGTCATAACTTCAATTTTATACTATAAGGAATCCTACGGAAGTTCATCAAAAGATTCATAATAACATGTTTTAATCATGTCTCACCCCTTTATGGACATGTAAATATTCCTAAATCACCTGCACCATCAACAAATAGGAATTTTGAGACATGTAAAAGGTTCACTTTTATTTAACTACGGTAATTTTTATGTTTTAAATGGTTTTTAATCAACCAAAAATATATTTTATAGTGATATTTGTTTACTATTTCTGGTCAAATATTGGAAGGAAATATTGGGAAGCAATTAAAGGGATCATTCAATTCTTGAAAGCTATATAGGATAAAGATTTATGTTTTTGTGATGATGATATGTTGAAGAGTTTTATTAACATGGACTTTACGAAAGGCACAGGCTTATAAAAAAATCCTAAATATTTTTATTTATTTATTTTGGAACAGTGGTTAGTTGGATGTCTTAGTTGTATCTTGTTGTTACTTTATCTATAATGGAATCATAGTATTTTACTACTAAAATAGTGAGGAATTATTTGATATAGTTGATGTGATTTCATAATGAAATAAGAAATGTATCAGATAAAGGTATGTTATTCTGTGATATTTAGAGTTATATTCCAATTTACCTCAATCTAGTGTTTTAGAAAATAACGATACATAATAAACTAAAGTATCAATTTATCTTAAGTCCAAAAAAATAAAGTGTTATATATTTGTAATATTTTAGGAAGAATAATCCAATTGATATTTTTATAATGTTGGTATCCTAATAATTCCATAAGATACATTACGCTTCAATTTGACATAGTTGATCTGATGAAGTAGAGAACACTACATTCATCAGAAAGAAGATGAGCCCAGGTGGATGGTTGAATGATTTTAAAATCCTAAATATATTATTAAGTGGGATATTGTGGGGTTTTTGGAAATTATTCAATTTTATTGGATAGAGTTTTATGTTTTCCTATCATTGGAAAAGCATGAGCAAATAGAGATCATTGTATATAGATCATCAGATGGATGTTTTCGAATAATATAGTTTCAGTGGGGTTAGGGAAAATAGGTTTCACTAGACATCAATCTATTAAATATAGTCTATCAGATAGAGATTATAATATAGAGGAATCATGCTGTGGGGATTCTATGTTATCAGAACAAGATGATCAAACAAACTAATCTGATAAAACACTCATATATAGTGTTCACTAGGTAAGAGACTCAATTAATGGTTTGTATGTATATTGACTTACTATTGTTGGTTTAATCAAGTGGTAAAAAATTGTATTGAAGGTTTCTCAGTTCAATGAGAGGTTAAACATGAATCTTGGATGTCAGTGAAACCTTTTCACTAAATGATGATCTCTATAAATAGAGGTGGTGGCCCATATCGAAGATGGGTTATTCCAATGTTGAATAGAAGAAAGTTTATGGCTTAATTTTTTTAAACTTTTAAAAGTATAAAGGGTGTGAGTGAGGATTTTTTTATTCACTTATAACTCTAGAAATGAAATTGTTTATAATGTTATCTTTTATATGTATAACATTCGTCTGATCCTAGAAAATTTTGTTTGTTTTTTTATGTGAGATCTGTTCATGGAATTTTTTATAGTTATTAGGTGGGATATCATCCTAGTTTCAATGCACAAACACAAAGAAGGTATTTAGAGAAGAATCCTCTATCTAGTAGAATTGAGTAGATTTCCACAACATAGGCCAGAGTTATTGAATGTACATATATACTATGTAAATTATTCTTTTCATGTCAATCCAATTAATCAGATAGATGAAATATTCTAAATTTGCCTTAATTCACATCCAAATAAATAATAAGGAATGTTAGGACCTCTAGGGGTCCTTGATTTAAAAAAAATTAAATCACTGATTATGTTGATGATGATATTTGTATGTTTAGAGAGTATAATTAGTTGATGTATAGCCTAGTAGATGCATTGATGAGTGTCTATTTTCTTATAGATATATCTCTCTCATATCACTTCCCATTTATAAAATATATTTACTTTTTAAAAAAGTAACAAAACAAAATTTCATTAAAAAAATCCAATCTACGTGATCAAATAGATATTCTATAAATAAAAGAAATAGTAAAAGTTGGAGGAAACTTAAGGTAAAATAATTAGGTTGCGTCATAATGAAATAGAACATACATTTATATAATCATGGAAATTTTCGTGGGAACCCTAGAAGCAGTCCTTTGATATACTTAGGTCAGACTCACCAATCTGTGTATGGTTATTCTCTATAGTCAATAACTAACTGGATTCTCTATACTATCCTCACAAGTGGGACAACCCACATTTCCTCTCTAAAAAATCTATGGGTACCAATCCATCTAATCAGGATCAGTAAGAAACCATAACTCAGCCATCTAAGAAATTCCTAAAAATCCCATGATAATAGTATGTGGTGAAGGAGGAGTTCATCACATGCATGGAAGAAAACATTAACCCTCATATTCCATTGTGCTTTCCTAGAAAGAAATCCAACATAAAAATGTAGATTCCCTTCATCGTAGGGACAACCATAGAGGATCCCCTCACATATCGAGGCATAAAAAAGTTCTAACCAAGCCTTCACATCACATTTTTTTAAAAACCACTTTCCCAAAACAATACAAAATACCAGTTTGGCCTTTAAACTTTTCAAACCACATCCATGTTCAAAACCATTTCCAAGTCCATGATGAAAACATACAAAATTATTGGAAGATTACAAATGACCATTTGTCTCATTTAGTTTCCAAAACCCATTCCCATGTGCCAAATGGTACAACTATTATAAAAAAACATTTAAAATCACACTTAAGTCACTTTGGAATTAAGTAACCATTTATAAAACACATTTAGAAACCAAAATTGAGAAACTTTGGAATCCAATAAACCATTTAAGAACCATTAAGGCTTTAGAAGAACCATTATAAATAAAGGAGGGTTTGAGAGGAGATGTGGGATGAAGTAATGATGATTTGAAATCTACAGTTTAAGGGGAATGTCAAATTGGAAATCCATTATTATTTGTGTTCCCATACATATGTGAACCCCAAGAAGATTTTTATGCTCACACATCCAATGGACCAATTTTTGAAATCCTTAAAATACTAAAATATTTAATTTAAGAATCACAATGAGAATTAAAATTAGTTATAAGGGTCCACAAATTAGAATAAACCCATAAAAGTCACCCTAAACCCATATATATGGCTCAATCTCAGTTTTCACCATTTATAAAAACCCAACCAAGGAAAATCACTTTATCGAATTCATTTATAAAAGGCCATTAGAATTTTAACAAATACCTTGCATACAAATACATATATGCATAATTTGGAAAACACTTTGAAAAACAATTTACATCAAATCTCCAACATTGAGTATTCAAAACAAATTATACTATCAAATAACAAGCATGAATAACACCATTAGATATTTATTTAAGTACGATCAAGTGTTAATTGAATGTTTATAGAAGGAAAAGGATAGAAACAACTTCTTCAACAATTTTTGAATGTAATAAAACTATGGGAGAAGAAAGAACATGACCCAAGAGACCATCAACACACCCTAGAATAAAAGTAACACAAGCCACACATCAACACCATCCATTAGTGTTTGTAAAAGAGGAAACCAAGATAATAAAACCCAAGGTACCAAAAAAGGTAGAAGATAAGATAATCAGAAGGAAATATTTGATGAATATTTCCTAACCTTTTGAGATATGTTGCCCAGAAAGTGTCCCAATATGAAGGAGAATGATATTAGGGTTCCCTATGGTCGATGCCTAAATAAAAGTGGGTCAAATTAGAGCATTAAACACAGAAAATATATTTTTAAAATAAATTTTATTTAGGAATTAATGGGTTTCAATGTTTTATTGTACAGTTTTGTAAACCATGTTCAAAACCTGTGAATGCTACTAGAAACATTTTTTAATCTTTCTTATTTAAGATGCATGGTTTGGTAAAATCGTGCACAAACTATGTGACCTGATAATTTTTCTAAACCCCCTAAAATGACGCCCCAAACACTATGAGAGTCAACTAAAACATCATTAAATGAGCTAATGAAAATGTAGTGACACCATCAATGTCACAAACTCTCCACCCTACCACTTTATTCCCATACCTTTCACACTAATCATGCATAGTGAAAAAACCACCAGAAACCTTAAAAACTCAAATAAATACTCACTAAAACATTTAACCAATCCTAGAAAAAAATACCATGAATAAAAAATTAAAAATTAAAACAAATAAAATAAAACATGGGTTGGGGTGTTACAATTCTCCCTAACACAAACACTTTCTGTCCCCAGGAAATCTCCAAGATAAATGAGAAATGAAACTTAATCCCAAAACTAAATGATTCCAAGAGAAACCATGTTATTTGGTGTGACCATTCATCTTTAAAATTCACACTCGACCTATACTAGATAAACCCACAATGAAGAGGACCAAAAAGAAAAGAAAAGGGAGTTATCCCCACCACACGAAATCAACTCACCCAATGAAACTGATAAGGGAATTCGAAACACATACCAATCCCTCAAAAAAAGGGGCTCCCAACAAATGGAACTCAACCCAAACACCAGATAAAACAACCCTTTACTATTACCACCAAACATGATTACCTCCAATATAATAACAAACCAAGTCTGAAACCAAACAACATGTCCAAATACATAAGGAGATAACCATATAGAGATTTATATCCATAAGGAACAACAATATAAACTACATGAAAACATGACCACAAACATTTCACCCCATGAAGAGAAATTCAAAAAAAATAAGGGTATAAATAGGAAAATTAGACAATTCCCACTCCATCACATGACACAAAAACTAAGATAAGGTTCCCCACACCTAATGATCTGTAAATGCACGAGGTTATTCACTCTAAGGCCTATGTCAAGAGCCATGATATATTAAATCATCTACTTACCCATAGTCAGGATCTAATAACCTCAAAATGTGAAATCCCTTTCTTAAAACAATTCATGAAGAAATTATCTAATTGACCAAAATGACCACATCAATGAAAAGACTTCAGAGGATTACAAATGGATAGTTATGAATGCCTGATCTGACAACACATGATGCACACAAGAGAATATTTATATGAAAAAAGGATTCAGAACTGGTGATGGAGACTCAATAGAAATTTTGTTCTTATGGAACACACTATTCATTAAATGTGGAACCTTTACTAGATATAAAAACCATGGGAAGAACTCTCAGAACTAAATCAGATAGAAAAACCTTATGCACTAACTTTTTGAATGGATCCTCCTCTTATGAGAGCATCCACTCCTTAATCTATAAATGAATACCCCAAAAAAATATATAGGATCATTCATTTGATCCTATGATGTTATCTCTAGATAATAAGAATCCATCTCATTGAAGTATTCTATATAGGCCTTCACCTTATATTAACATTACTAAAAATCCAAGTGTGTTGTCACTTTATTTGGCTTTATTTTTTTAGGTATGAACCATTGGATAAAAGTTTCTATGAAAAAAAACCCAAGACATACTAAATTATAATTACGACATAATGATCACCCTACTACATTATAAACATAGACCCTCAAACAATCCCAAAAAAACATAAACCATCATGGATTTAGGAAATCCTAATGACCTAAGGACATCTTTAATTTCATATAGCCACTCCATACCATTATTGTACCTCAAACACTATGAATTATAGTAAAAACCCACAAATAACTTTACTCCAGCACTCTATTATGAGTCTGGGTAGTGATGAAAATTATAAGAGACCTAATGGGAACTTTTAGGACATTTCTAGGACCTATAGTCTGAATCAAAAAACGAAATATGAAAACAAAATCATAACAAAAAGCAACTAAAAAGAGCATCCCAAGACAAGAAAATCTAGCTCATAATTCAAACACAACAAACAAAACCAAAATCTTCTTTCAAAAGTTCGATCTCTATTTTAATGTCCAAAACCCATTATTTCCAATGTTATTTTCAAATATTGGATAAAACATATTAATCCAATATTTAAACATCTGAACCCTCTATTGAAAATAAAACCACACCCCAACATCATCTTCATTTTAAAAAAAATCCAAAAATACATTTTTTCATTTCAAAACCCACTCGCATAGATGATAAATAAACTAAAGAATCACTCTCACCAAACTCCCAGGATTGGGAAACTAGTGACCATGCACAACCCGCCCACATGGTTTAGTAGACCATGCCCCAAGTAAGAAAAAACCACTAGAAGTATCATGAACTATGCACTTAGGATCCACATGGGTCACTACTCCATAAAATCACATCATGTAGTACCAATTCAGTTTCATTTTTATCCCCCAGACCATAAAGACTAGATAAACCAAATGATACCCAAATGCATAAACCCAAAAAACTAAATAAAAGAAAGACTCCAGACCCAGAACACCCATGGGAACTCAAGGATCCTGACAAGAAAAAGTTCATAATGGTCTTCATGTACCAACCACCAGAGTTTCAACATTCATTATCCTAACATCATAGCACCCAAAAATAAAAAACCTCCATTGGCACCATTTTTCATGAAAAATATTAGGTCACCCCTATACTGGTCACCCAAGTAGGCCTGAAACAATGCCTTTGAGGTGTTCCAGATCCTCTTGGACTAGAAACTACTGTCGAGAATCAATGATATTTTAGTTTGAATGATTTATCCTAATAAAATATGACATAAATAAACAATATAGAGTAATCAACATGATCTAATAAAAACATAACATAAATAATTACAAAAAAAGATAAAAATACAACAACAATTGAACAAAAAAGAAAATATAAAATGCAACCACAACTAAACCAAACATGTACCAACACAATATCCATGTGAACTCTTGGTCACCACCACCCATAAACCATCCTTCGCCTAATGAATTGTGAACAAGGAACCAGATTCTACTAAATATCTTGGGTATACAGATGTCGAGTGGCATAAGTAGGGTGCGAGGAAAAACATCTTAGTAGGTAAGAAACATTGAATTCATACATTTCCTTTCTCAAAACAGGCCATAAATTCTAGTTTGAAATAAATTTTGGAATAAGGTTTTTATCATTTTAAAGAATCAAACAAAACCTTTCAGAGTATCCTTTTTCAAAAAAAATAAAAACAATGATTCCCTTTTCAAAACAGATTTCCTTTTTAAATCCATGTTCATAGAAAGATCTTGAATAATAAAGTATACTCCATGCTATCAAATAGTTATGCCAAAAAGAAAATAAATTGTACAAGTGGGAAGATAATAGAATTAAAAATAATCAAGGTGCAGAATCAAAACAGAATATACATATATATCACCAAATGTTTTTATTGTATTAAAAAAATAAGATGGATGAAATAAAAAAAGGAACAAAGGGTGTAGGAAATGGTGATGACCCAGGGAATCGGCCCAAAAATCTATGTCCATCTGTTGGAAAGGAACAAAAACTATAGAAAACCAAAAAATTATCATTTAAAGTAGATTTAAAAGCTAAAAAATCATCAACCATGTTACCCTCATGCCAGGTAAGGATAATGAATGTGTGACTATCAAAAACCTCTTGCATCTTCTTATCAAGCACTCAATGCTCCATGGAATTACACTTTTTCAAAATAAGGCCTTTATTATGATGTCTGAGTCAACCTCCACCACATGAATAATAATTTACCTATGGTTAAAAATATTCTAACCATTTTGTAAAGCCTAAGACACCACTTGAAGAGAATAACCATTAACAAAATAAGTTGAGTCAGACTCATCTATCGGTGTATGGTACAGCTCCATAGTCAATCACTAACTGGCTACACTAAACAAGCTTCACTAGTGGCACAACCCACCTGTAATATCAAAAAATATAGGGGTACCAATCCATCAAATCAGGACCATTACATAAACATATAGTTGATGCCTAGGAATCCCATAATAATAGCTTGTGAAGAATAAGGTGGTCATCTCATGCACAAACCAATAACCCACAACAGACACCAAGTTGCTTATCCCAAACTCCAAAACCTATTATGTGGAGTTCCTATCATCATAGAGACAACCATATAAGGGCCCGTCACAAATATTTCCACAAATAAGTTCCAACTAGGCCATCACATCACATGTGTTTCAAAACCACTTTCCCAACACAACATAAAACACCAACTGGGCCTTTAAAATTTGCAAACTATCCCTATTTTAAAAACCATGTCATAGTATAAGTTGAAAAAATAAAACATCTTAAAATGATTTCAAACATGATTTTTTCTTATTTAGTTACCGAACACCATTTCTAGGTTTCAAATTTGAAAATATTTAGAAAAACGCATTTAAAACCACACTTAATTCACTTCGAAACTATAGAAATATTTATAAAAAACATTTGTAAACCACACATGAGATCATATGGAAAATAATAATACATTTATGAACCATTGGAGTTTTAGAAGAAACATTTAAAAGAGACTAGATATTGATATGATAGGTGGGAAGAAGAAAATATGTTTTCAAATCTAGGGTTTAAGGTGAATATCACTATGGAAATCCATTATCATTTATGTGATAATTCACATTTTCACCATGTGTATATACAAATATGACCGCATCCAATTAACCCATTTTTAAAATCTATAAAATACTAAATGCTTCAATTTAATAATGTCAAGATGCATTAAACCTAGTTATAAGTGTCCACACATAAGCATAAAACCATTAATGTCACTCAATACCCACATACAGGGCTCAATCCCACATGTCACCATTTATCAAAAACCAACCAACACCAATCACTATCTCAAAACAACTCAAATAAATTTAAAAATAGCCATTGAAATTTTAATAAACATATTTCATACATATACATATAGGTATAATTAATAAAACCATTGAAAAATAATTTACATAAAATTTCCAAAAATGAATTTACAAAATAATTTACACTATCACATCAAAATTAAAAATAAAACTTTTATAAATATATTTAATAAATACCAAGAATTTATGGAATGTTCTGGAAGGGAAAATAATGAAACACCTACCTTGGTATCATGTGAACACAGCGAAACTCCAGGAGAAAGAAGAACACTCCCCAAGATACAATCCACACACCCTAGAATCAAATGAACACAATCCACACATCAACCCTAGCCTATATGGTTCATCAAAGAGGGAAAAAATCGATCAAAACTCAAGATACCAAGAGAAGTTAAGGGAAATATTTGATGAAGATTCATTTTCCTTTTGTGATAAATCACCCAAAAAGTATCCCATGATGAATCAAAACAATGGGGGTTCCCTTTAGTTTATACCCAACTAAGAGGGGGGGTCAAATGAGAGATGGAATTATTTAAATCAAGTATTTAAAATAAATACTATTTAGGTTTTAATAGGTTATAATATTTTTATGCGCAGTTTTATAAACAATGTGAAATCTATGTGAATGCTAGTCGAAATATATTTTAAACATTCATATTCAAGTTACACAGTTTTGGAAAACGAATTTGAAACTGTGTAACTATAAATATTTCCCAAAAATCTCACATGAAACCCCAAACACAAGGAGAGTCCATCCAAAGATCATTTAATTAGTTAAACACAATGTAGTGACCCCATGGGTGTAACAAACTCCCCACCATGTCACATTTTCCCCTTTCCATTCACACTAAACATTCATAGGGAAAAAACACCCCATACCATTACACCTAAAATAAATAATCACCATAACCTTGACCTTAACTCAATAAAAAATTAAAGCATTCAAAATAAAATAAAATAAAATAAAATAAAATAAATTTATGGTCATGTGTGATAGGCCACATGTAGGGGGTTTAAAAATAGCTTTATATAATCCCCTATGTTGTGGTTTACCTCATGGTGGGATGGAAATAAGGAACATATTTACCCTTTATCATGGTGTAATATATGGTTCTGTTCATCTTAATTTTTAATACTGAATATTCTGCCAATTTTGGGGTAAGATATCCTCCACAAATGGGAATCCATGTGTGATAATTTTGAGGATAATGAATAAACGTTTTTACCTGATTATTTATATAAAAAATATAATTTTTTCCTTAAATTTCAAGGTCTCTTGAATTGGAATATTTTCATACACATATATGTAGCTTTATCTTTCAATGAACTCTTCATCATGAATTATTTAAGACAATCATGTTTGAGGTAGGTGGATTCTATCCCACTATTCCACCTTGATACATGAAATATTATGGTTTCTATTATAATGTTTTCACTAAATAAATGAAATCATTGAATATATCCTTTTTAAACCAATGGTTTTTTCTTCCACTCTTTTTAATGAAAGGAATTTGGTGTGTGTGAACTAAGAATATACTTTGTATTTGTGTGTGTTAATGGTTTATGTGTATGAGTCCTTGTTAGTTCACACAAGGGTACTGGTGTTGATGTTTTGGGCATTTGAAATTACACTACCTATTGATGAATTGGGTCTATTTAATAGTTCTACTCATGAGCTAGTCTATTCAATGGATCTCCTAGAGTAAAGGTTTCATTGGATAAAGTAATGGACTTATATGGTTTTTCCACTACTTTTCTTTGCATAGTAAATATATCATATGCTCAACATTTTATGTTTCCCCTAGTTTATATATATTGTTTTCATCTGACTTGTTATTGTCCAAGTGACGTGTGTGGGAAGTATATGGTGAATTATATAAAATTTTGTATTTTCACCCCTACATGTCCACTTTGGTTCATATTCAAATTTTTCATATCATGATATAGTAAAGGGAAAGGTCACCTATCTTTTTAATAAAAATATTTTAAATGAGAAAAAAATGTAATCTACTTTTCTATATATTCACCATGATGAGGTAGTCATCGATGTGGGGGGATAGACCTAGGAGTGGTTGTGGTGTAGACTATGGTGTGGTGTTAAATACAAAAAATACTTTTCCCTCTTGTTTTTTTAATTTCCTGGGAAAATTGAGTTTTTCTTGGTTTTATGGGTCTCTGATAATGGTCTAGTTAGGATCAATTGGGGGTTGATTCATATTATACCATGAATCATATTTATTATATACCATTGTGGTTGTTTGTGATAGGCTATGTTTTGAGTGAGGATAAATATTCCCCTATTGATATCATATACCCATGGCATTTTTACCAACCTTTGGTGTCTCGGGGAAACAGCTATGGTTTGTGAAATTTTATTCCAACCCAATACTATGGGTTGGAGTTGGGATGTTAAAAATGGTATCATCCTGGTATGGTTCATTACATTGGTTTAAAATTTTGGATATAAGATTTACTGTGAATAGGAATGTATAGAATAAAAAGGAATAGATAACTAATTTATACTAAACATGAACATTTCAAGGTGGTTAAAGTACAATGTTAGTCTTAAGAACATAAGGTTGTGTCATCACCACATCATCATTTATTTATCCAATGGTAGATATATATCATACATTAGTAAAGATACTTCCCACTAGTATTTTGTCATTCACATGATATTTTATAACTTATACTTTGAAAATATGATGTAAAGTTTTTCATGTAAATTGTTTTATAGAATAAAAAAAGTCAATAGTGTGTGGGTGGTGACTAAGTTTTGATTTTTGGTGAGCCTATAAGTAAATTCCACCAGTCAGAATACTTCAAAAACAATAAGAGGTAACTTCTATGAATTATTCTCCTCATGAACCTCAAGTAAATCAATAAATAATTAGAAGCATTGACTAATATTTTTAGGCTATATAAAAGTTAAATTTAATAAAAAAAGTATCTAATGTGGATCGCTCATTGTAATTCTAAAATAAAATCCCATCAATCTTTTTAGGTTACTCAAGAGCCATGAATGTTGAATCGTGGCTAGGTTGAATGAAGAGAATTTTAAATATCCTTAAGACATTAGTAGTAGTTAACATGAAGATAAAAGTGTATATGACTGAAAATTTAATATGGAAATGGTTTGACATCTCATTTGAAGATAAGGTTGATCAATGTATTAATTGGGAGGTATTTAAGTAACATTTTAATAAATAATTTTATCCACATATATTCCATGTATCGAGGATAGTGTATTCCATTGATATTAGGTTAGAATATATTTTATTTATGGGATATGGAGATTAATTTATGTATTTATAATACTTTTCATTGGGGGTGTTTGCAAGTAAATCTCTCAAATTGTGTATATTTGAGTTGGGTTTATGAACCTAAATTGAATATAGTGTAGTGATATTCTATATTTAAATGTATATATATATATATTATGAATATGGAAATGGTTTTAGAGAATGAATTTATTTGGAATCATAGTAGATGGAAAACCGTTATCTATCTGGGAAGAAGTTGAAATTATAGAAGTGGAAATAATGGTAATAAAAACACATGGGGGTAAAAGCACATGATAATCAATTTATGCGGTCAGATTCCATTCTTATTAATAGAAATAACTAGGAATGTTGTTTATGATATATATCTTTGGACCACTTTTAAAGGGATTGTACGATAATTCCTTGTGATCATTACAACATTGGTGGGTAGGGTAATATCAAGTGTTTCTACAAAAATCCACAAAAATAAGTATTATAAATGGTCCTATCATGACTTAGGACTCAATTTCCAACTATGATTATAAAATTAGTGTAGATATATTCCTCAATATAATAGTAATTAGAGTAATTCAAAGAAAAACCCACTGTCACAGTAGGTTCAATCTTAGAATAGAGAAGGGAATTCTCTAAGAGATACATATTGGAATATTTATGGAATAAAGAAGGATATGATTAATAAGGGGTTATGATCCTAAATTGTGTATATTGTGACAATTAACAATTCTACTATAATGAATGTTATCTTTAATACTAGTTTATCCCACTCCTATATTGCTTCTCATGTGGTAAATTAAAGAGGATTTCATGTAAAAGGATTCCTCATGTTCTGAGCATCAAAACGACCTGTTGAATATTGGAGTGTGGAGGATTTAGGTGCACACCCTATTCCATTCCCATAAATTTAGTCTAGTTATTATATTAATTTACTAAATTATAAATATATAACATTGATTTAATCATGGGGATTTTTTTATATCATTCAAGGATAATATTGACTGTTACACTCAATGGGCCACTTTCACATCTCTAGATGGGGTCATTCACTATTTAAAACAGGAATGGAACATGAATTCGATAATATTGGGTCATATTGAAAAATAATTTAGAACCTTCTGTTATTAGTTCAAAATATTAATCTGGTAGAAATATATATTATCCAAAATAGAGACCCCTCTGTTATTGTACGTCGACACTATGTTGTACTTATGTTAAATTTCTATAGATTACCATGAAAAAAAGAAATTGAATTCACTATAAACCAACTTATATGGATAACTCTATTTTCTATTCCATCATATAGGATATAACCAGTAGAAATATGTGAAGAGAGAGTCCATTTTGTTGAATAAGAATGAAATGGATTAACTAGAAAAATTACTTCACCCAGGGGAACACCCATATTATTTGTAAAGAAGGAAGATAGTACACTTCAACTATGCACCGGTTATGGTAAACTGAATCAAGTAATTATAAATAATTAATATCATATTCCTTGAATAAATGATATATTTGATCAATTGAAAGAATGAAATTTTTAATCCCTAATTGTTCTATGATCAGGGAACCATCAACCCTATTTTAGGATACTAGATATACCAAATATTTTTTTTGGAGTTTTCATAACCATTATGAGTACCTAGTCATGCCCTTTGGTCATAAAAATGATCCAACAATCATTATGAAAATGATGAACCACATATTTTATAGGTATCCTAAGACCATTTTTTGTATTTGTTGATGAAATTTTTATGAACTCTCAAATTTCAATTTAGCATAAAAGGAATATAGAGAATGTGATGAGTAAATTATGATACCCCCTCTATATTAAAAAATATCTAAATGTGACTTCAAGATAAATGAAGTCTAATTCCTTATACATGTCATATCTATGGAAGGAGTATAGGTCAATCATTAGAAAATGGAGGTTTTCATTACTTGATAATTTCCAAGGAATTCATTTGAGATATAAAGAACTATTGATTTAGTGATTTATTATCTCCTCTTTATCTGTAATTTCTCATGCCTAGACTCACCTATGACTTACATAACTAAGAAGGGTATCCATCTCCACTATAGGAATGAATGTTAATGATTTTTTAGTAACTCAATGTTTGGTTTACTTCATTATCCATCCTTATCTTACCAAAATATGGTGAGAGATACATGGTCTATTATGATGCATCCAGGTTATGACAAGGTTTTGTCCTCATATAAGAATACGATGTTAGAGACTAAGTCTATTGAAAACGTCATGAACATTAAATTAATTCTCAAATTCATAATCATAAATTATTTTTCATTGTCTATACATTAAAAACAATGAACCTATCTTCCTTTAAAGAGAATTTCAAAGTTTTTACTAGTTATAAAATATAAATAAAATATTTTACAAAATGGATATGAACCAATGGAAATCTATTTAGATATAGTACCTAAAAATGTTTTATTTTTACTTGTTTTATAATCCCAAAAAAGAAAATTATATAGAGAAAGTGTTAAGTCATGAATCCTATAACAAAGTTGTCAATGAAGCTCAAAATGGGTAAAATATAATGGGGGTAATTGCTAATATGGTCTTAAAATGTTTTGTATGAAATGATGAAATCATTTTATTTGTAATCACACATAACACTTACATAGTGGAAAAATTCAACGAAGATCAATACGTGGACCCTTAATACCTTACCATTCGGTTAAAACGTAGTCGTGGGTTTCCCATTAGAGGTTATATGGTGCAAGATAATTTTTTATTTCACATCCATGATCATATTATTATTCCTCTATATTTTTAGGAACACGTACTTTGTTCTTGCCATCACTTAATGTGGGTTTTCTACATGAGTATTCATAATATTTATCACATAATAAAATTCCATTTTTTGTGGTCAGGAATCAAGTGAAGGGTATTTAGGTTTATGGGAAGATATCTAAAATATCATTAAGTAAAGGATAAAAATAATCAAATAGCCAACATGTTTCAATTACTACCCATACTTGTATAGAAATGCGAAAGTATTCCAATGAATTTATTCAATGTGTTACCAAAGACAATTTATAAGCATGATGTTATTTTGATAATTATTGATGGAATTACCAAAGAAGAACACTGCATTCCAATTATAGAAACAAATTCCATTGATGGATTTGAAAAGATATATATTTGATTGTTATTTAATTTTCATATTCCAATAGTTTTAATTGTCTTTAACTGTGACCATAGATTTACCTCATAGTTTTGGTAGTCATTAAAACAATACCTTGGAACCCAGTGGAATGTGATAAGGGAAAACCCTCATCAAACTAATGTCCAGTCTAGGAATATTATTCAAACATTATATGAAATTTTCAAAGAATGTGTTATTAAATTTGGTGGTTTATTATAAGATCATTTTCCATTATTGGATTTTTCATATAATAATATTTATTAAGAATCAAAACATATGGATCTCTTTGAAAAATTGTAAATCTAGACATTTTGATATCCAATGTATTAGATAGTGACTGTGAAAACATATCTTATTCGACATACTCTAGTCTATGAAACAATGAAGGAGATCCAAATGATCTGGAATCTAATAGAAACATACCAAACATTTCATAAATCTTATTCAAATCCTCATCAACCATAATCTTGTAAATTTTGTCAGCACATCTTTTTATAATTACCTTGAATAATGGGGGAAAATATTCTCAATTGTTATGGAAATATAGCTCCTCGATATATAGAACTATTTGAAATTGTTATTTCTATTAGTTATGTTTATAATTGGATAGATTGACCACTCATATTCAGTTCAGTAAGTAAAGATTTCAATATTTCCCAACACTACAATAACCAACCAAATCCAACTCATGTGATTATTTCGGATAATGTTTCACCTGATACAGATTATTTATTCATTCAAATCTGATTTTTCATTCGAAAATGACATAAAACATTCTTATGCATCTGATCATAAATGGTTGACCCGAGACTTAACATGAATTCCTATGACATTTTAACTACCCCAAAACAAAATTTCCCATCCCCATACTATCTTGACCCATTAAACTAAATAAATATGAATAAAAAACATCTAACCTATAAAATACACACTATAAAAATGGAGAAATCACAAACCAAGTTTGTTACTTATCATATACCCTAGATAGAAAAACATAACAAACTGATTCCATCATTGTCACTCCTTGATATAGAAATACCCTATTAGGTCGCCCCTCATCAAAAATACCTGATATTATGACTTTATAATACATATCTGTTATCCCATAATGTAGATGTTCAACCCATAATATGTCATCATTCTATGAAATATTTATTCCCACTTTATTCTCATATTATTCCTAATGCTCTAACCTCAACTATAACTTGTTTATTCTATACACAAAAACACCACGCACAAGTTTCCCTCATATATAACCAAAAAAAATCATAACCAACGTTTACTTGTAACTATCCAGGTCCTTATTGAAAACATTGAATACATAAACTCAATTAGGTTTTGTATACCTAAATACCAACTTCTCAATGCTTTTCCTCCTAATGGAGTTACACCCAATTTTGGCCCTTTTAATCATTATTTTTTTGAATATTATCCACTTATATGATCTATGTATATAGATGAATCCTCTATTTCACCAGAAAATACATGTATCAATCCAACCTCAGAATCCTGAGTCTAACCCAATCCATAACCCCTAGTTACCTTTAGGTTATCTAGTAAAACCAATCAAAATGTCTCATCTAGACACATGCCCAATAATCCTTTTTTATTCTATCACATTGAGTTTGGAAAATCAATGTTTGAATATGTTGAAGACACATCATCATTGATCCACTCTATAATGTAAGAATTGATCCTCTTCTTTCACTTCCCAACTGGGTCTCCTCATATCTCTACCTAGGACAAATCAATGCTTTACTACATGAATTTTCATACCCCATTTTTTGACTAGTTTTACTACCATTCATCGAGTCATTTCTTTTTATAAGATTATGGTTCAATACTACTGAAAATGAGATCAACCTTAATATATTTAAATATGCCCCGATAACATGCCAAATTATATTCTTATATAGTCATACCAAAGTGATATCATCTCCTACCATTTTTAATGAAACGCAATCATCCTATAAACCTGACTTCATATCCCAATATAGATGTCTCACCATACACTGTGGTCAGGAAATCATAGGATCATTCCACCATAAATGTCTAAAAAAAGTTCACAATAATCCCACCTAAATTTCCTTCTAGGGGTTCCCCCAAACCCACCAGCGTGTATCTACAAATACAGATGTGTTTCGTCGATCCCTTAAGCATATATATAACCAACATTTTCCTCAACCCTAGTGGAGTCTTGATATAATTAAATAAAATTTGATCCAACTCGATCCAGTACATATTTGTCTATGTGCCCTCTTTCCCTAGAATAACTGAGGATGTTGTGAATGGAACTCTCATGTAGGGTATTACATAAATAGATTGGCTTCTTGATATACCTAATAAAACAATGATAGATACCTTACTATGATCTCATTAAGATTCTCATTGAACCAGGATGAATTATACTCTAGTTTTTTTGTTTCATCTACCTACCGTAGAACCTATACATGTGGCTTATTCTCACCTCCTCCATCATGGGACTTACCTGATGCACACCACGATGGCACAACACCTCCACCATCCAAACACTCCAACAAAGGTTTTCAAGGAATTATTTCTTTAATAAACAAATACTATGCCCAATACACATATTACTGATTAGATACAACAAATGGAGAAATATTTCATAGGTAGCGCATCACACATGCCAATAAAAAACACTACCTACATAAGAATATTTTATCAGCCATCTACATATCACTTCCAAAATATCTTAGGGCTAGGTGTCACACACACCATACAGATAATGGTTCCACATTTTTATAAAACTAATAATCGAAATTTGGATGATATTCTTAAAATTAAACCAGGAATATATATTAGAAAAAATTATATAGGTTGTTTCTAATAATTAAAATTACCAAACTCATTCTCTTTCTATAATTAAAACCAAAATGCAAACCATAAGTATGATCACATTTACAAAGTGAGACCTGCATGTTTATAATGATGCATGAGTAACACATATTACATATCTGGGCTAACATTAAAACAATAAATCAAATATATCATCATATATTATTTATCCAAATCCAATAAAATAACTTTGAAAAAAAACCAAAATAGTAATCCTAATTTTCATGTTAAGCTATTCTCCAATATATACTAGTGTTGGATAAGTTCATAACATGATATTCATCCTAAATTTAAAAACATTATGAAAAACCAATCTACTGTATTAAAAATAACCAGTAAAACACAATTAGTAATAATTTTTACTAACCCACTCTGATACCACATTGTAGAATCCAATACATGGATCGCCTAATTGAAACCTAAGTCAAAGAATCACAAAACATCAATTATGGAATTTTGTATTCTATTCACTATGGGCTCAGAGGGAGAATCTAATGGGTTATAATAGGTAGGATATACCCTCTGAAGATAAATAATAATAATAAAACAACAATAGTGGAAGCTTTATTAAATAAAATGAAATATTATATAACCTCAAAAACCACAATATACTAGAATATATAAAAAAAATATTTGTAAAATGACTTACCAGTCATACAAAGTTTAAATAGACTAGACAGAGTCCAATCACATATGTACATGAAATTTTTTTACCAAAATAAATTATCATCCTGGCATTGGGTAACCACCCAATCTATATATAAATCCAAAAACACAACCCCATCACCATATACACCTCTATATCCACTAGATTCCAAACCATGATAACATACCATTACCTATTCCATAGGCTATAAAAGCATGTACCTGATCTAGAGTTCCCATGTATGGTGGGAGTATGATTTCAATTAGATACCACCAATAGTGTCCCCAAATAATAACAATATATATAAAATTATATAAAAAGATAAATGAAAAATAATTAATAACAAGCGAAACCCACTCCACTTCACACCGAACTAGCCATGGGTGAGACCCTAAACCTTTTTTGGTAACTATTGAAGTGGGATGATGCATCCATAGTCTATCATGATAGAAGTGACATAACCTCTCATCCAGTTCTACCCAGGTGGAGTTACATTGAAATCCATAAGTAGTAAAACCATACCCATATATTTTTGATGCCTCAATGTAATTTCTATGTAACAAAACTCACTCTCCACAAATAATCATTTCCCATTTTCATCCATTATATGAACAACTAGATGGAATATAGGGTTTGGAGAACATCCACACTTTACCAATCTAGGTCCATTGACCCCAACATATCACTTATATACAGAGAGAATCCAACACTAAAATAGTGATCTTAAACATCTTGATGATCTTGTGGATACATATAATGTATACCTACTCTGTAATGAAGGAAAACACTGACACCCTTATTTTGTTAAAATTTATAGAGGATACATCCAATAGAATGTTGAATAAACTACCTCATTCTCCATATATTATGTGAAAAAGAGACCAATAGTCTCTACTGCATGGTGATTGTAAATAAAAATATCATATAGCCACAATAAATATTCCAAACTACTTCCATCGAATAGTTACAGAGGTTACACCCATCACATTCCCGAGGAACCACATCAAGCATCACATCCCATAGACCACCACATTACATACGATACATCACACCCATCCATCCCCAAAACCACATGATCATGAATAACAAGACACTATTGGAAAAAACTCTACACTACCTATGTGATACAACCCCTTAGCAACTCCCAAAAAACAATAAAAACTATAATTTGTGTTATTTATAGGGACACAAATGACATTACACAAACCCAAATATTTTATGATATATAAACACATGTAAAACAAAATTAATAGTTATGAACCACTAGCCGAGAGTAAGTAAGACTTCACATAAATAAAAAAAATGTTGATTACATTTAATAAAACTAAGATAGATAATTTAGAAGAAAAAATACAAATATTGAAAAAACTAACAACAAATGAAGAAATAATGGGAGGGATAAGAAATAGATACCCATGGATAGTTATCCATACTTATGTTGGTACACCAAAATGACTAGAATAAATAATGATGATAAAATGGTTAAAATAACCTAGGGAATTATAAGATAATGAGAAAATAGAGTTTGGGTGAACCTCTAATAATAATAGCCTTAAATAGGGGGCCTTCCATATTTTAAACATATATTAAATAATAAAATAAATTTATGAAAAAACTTCTTAGGAGGTCTCACACTGGATAGACCTTCAAGTGATGGAATTAAGGACCTTTCCTAGGGATATAAATCCCTTAAAAATCATCCCACTATGTTGTGGACCAACCCCTTTATGATTAAAGCCCCTCCACTTCACCACCAATCATAGAGGAACCATAAAATTTTTTACATAAAATGTTTCCATTTTTAAAAATTAATCTTATATAAAAACATTTAAATCCCAAAAGACCACTACCATGTTATAATTTCCATGGTTGTGTTGTGGTCCTCTATCAGCACAAAAAATATATCATTGTGCATCACTCATCCCATTATGGTGATCCTAGGATACAACATGACCATCAACCTTTACAAAAAATTTTAATATGTAGTAACTCCCCACCACACTATAATCCCTTTCATTATTTTTGTTCCTAATTAATAAAAAAATTTATCCCTATACCTATTCCAGCATATCAATACATTATTATCATCCAACAATAACACCTCCAAACCCATAAAAGGGACCAATATCACATGTTTAAACTGATATCCAACTGTAATTATCTATCCATACTACCTGATCCATTATGTTTTTTGTGATTTCTTTTCTAAGTGGGATACATTATTTTACATCATCATGGAGAAAAAAGGGTCTGGTTTGGGGGATATATAGCACATTCACATTGATGCAACCATTGAATTTAGAAAATTGGTATATTTTTTGTGATTTTGAGTAACACATGGATATCTTATGATCATGTTGTTGTTCTAAATTTGTGTAATGGATCTAAAAAACTAATAATGAAAGAATATATAGTAATTCAAGATAAATAATAATTAAATTTAAATGGTATCATGTTTATTATAATAGGCATTTAATCCTAGGATTAGTTATGTGTGGCTCATAAAGGCATGAATCAGATTTATAACTAAAGAGTGTGTCAAGTTATAACTACTCTCATCTAAAATTTAATTAATAAAAATGATAAATAAAAACCAATGAGGTGGTTCTTAAAAATTCACACCAGACTTAAGAAAAAATAATTTATTGCTAATGTTACTTCTAAGGTGATTCCAAGATGAATATTAGAAATTCATATTGGTTAAATGTAAGGCCTCTTTCATAATAAAATTATTTGTGTGGGCCATATGTCAGTTCCTTCAAGAAATATTCATGTTTTTTTGGAAACTGATAGATATGGAGATATTATAATCAATTATATAAATTTTAATCCTTGACATTTTTAGAGTTAAATCATGTGGATTGAATTTATTTTGGAAATTTATATTGAATAGTGTTTGATTAGATGGGAGGTGTAACCCATTTAGGTTTTTTGAATATTTAGTCATAGGTTCTATAAGATATTAATGATTATAGTAGCTCAGAGTGTTTGATAGTGAGTTTGATAGGTTATCTAAATATTTAATGAGAACAAATATTAGAGAGAATTTCAAAAAATTTAAAATTGAAAGACGAAGGATTCCATGAATGAAAACACAAAAAATTCTTAATGATGACTAAATTTATTAGTTTCAATGTACATATATAAATATTTTAGAGTAAGGTGAAGGATCATAGGTAATACCAAATACTAGTACCTTGAGACATTGTTATTAGATTTAACCCTAGATTCAAAAATAGTGCTATTCCATGGGAATGGAACAACTGAGCCTTAGGACAAAGAGTTTTTTTTGTTCCCAATAAAGGAATATCCCCTAAGTGGCTGATAAATTAGGGTATTATAGTATAATAATTTTTCTTGATTGATTTAAATATTGTTCTCTATTTATTAATAAAACTTATTTATATCCCTCACATGTTTATTTTTAGTGAATAAATTTGAAATGGATGACCACAAGTTTGTTTACTAAGTTCGTCTAGATAGGATAATTCAAGGAGAATTTATGGAAATGTTCTTGTGAACTCAATAATCTAAGTACACCACATGAAATGATTACATAATAGAGTGGTCTCACTAAACGTCTAAATTTACTATCCACAAACTCCTTTGAAAAGATAACCTATATTATTATATATAGGTTCTCACTAATCCATCTACGATGTTATTCTTATATATAAAATGTAAATTATAAAATACTTTCAGAAAGGTATTTCTATTCTATATAGGTTTGATTAATTTCCAAAGAGGTGAGACTTCTAGAATGAACTCTGTATTTATTAAATTTAACTTTCCATAATTCAATGTAATTATAATATTTTTTTAGTTATGATATATTAGTATGTTTCTTCATTACACATTGATTCCTTTTATTTTTATTCCAAAAACTGTTATGTATAGTATCTATTATATCAACCATTTTTTATCTAAGGGTTGACATAAATTTTACTTCTTATCACCATGGGGGTTTAACTGAGATTTCATATATAATTTAATGTGGTGACTAAGAGCCTTTTAATTGATATAAAACATCTTAAAACTCAATCCCTTACTCCCATTTAAATATACAATAGAATCTTTAAGGTTGTACAGAAACCTCTTGACCATGGAGAGGTGTCTACTTTTATAGGGTATCCATCTTACTCACCATGACATGTATTAATCTTCTGTGTAAAATTAATCTATTATAGTTAAGATTTTATTATATATAAATTCACTATAGTGTAAATTTACCTAGTTTACCATAGCTAAATTAAATCAGATTCTATTTAAATCCACCCACATTCTCAGCATGATCTCTTAAAAATCCCTTTGTTACTATAATCATTATTGAATATTGTATTTATATATATAGTAATATCATGTAGAAATATAAAACTAATCATACTTCATTATTATAAAAATTTACCATATATGAAATAACCTCTTTCTACAACATGGACATCTCTAGCTACAAAATAATTTCATTGAAACCTACCGAAGTTGATACTAGAATTATTAACTCTTCAAATTAGTTTTTCACCCTGACAAAGTGATACTTTATGCTAATTTGAGTACCAAATACATTTCATGTGAATTTATTCATGTTCTTTTTGTTGTGTGGTCTCAATTCCTATGATATGAACATTATTTTCTTTTTTAACACAATATAATTTCCTTGAAATTTAAACTGTTATAATATCAAGGATGTTATAATGACTTCCTTTAAAATAACATTGGTCCCAACCTATCCTAGTCAATCACTCTTACACCTTGACTAGTGTTATGATCCAAAATTCCACCCATCATTGTTGTGTATTTCTTTAGGATAACCCATGTGGGTCATGTGCTACACGTATCTTTCATTATATCCTAAAGAAATAAACTTTTCATTTTTCTAAAATAATTTATGGTACAAGAAACATTGGTGTGGATTGTAGGGTTTCAATTTTCAAAAAAAAATTACAAGTTAGATGAATTCTAAAATCATTTTTTAAATCATACATTATCCTTAAAGGTGTATGAAAACCTCTTGAATCTTCCTTAAGGAACAACATGGGATGTCTTGGTGTGACATCCTAAATCTGGATGAGATAGACTTATAGAGATAAATATACCATAGAATACCCTATATTGGTAAATTATAGTTTATATTTTAATGATATATTACTCTCTAGAATCTAATTATTATCTCCAATATTCTTTATGTCTTTCAAACACCATTAACATGAAATATTTATCAATAGCAATCCATAAAAAGAAACAATGATTTTTTTAAACCATGTTCTTGGATGACATTTTTATTTGGGAAAATAAATGTGTGGAAATAAATAATAAGGGAAGTCAGAGAGTGGAGGTTTCAATATTTTATTTTTATTAGTACAACCCTTGATTTTAGATAAATTTAATAAAGGTTGAGGGTGGAATTTCAAGAAAATCGAAATTAGTTTTTCTAAAAGTTTCACTTAAAAATTGATGTATAATAAAAATATTAATTTCTAGATACTATATACAATGAAATAATAGACATGATATTTATAAATCAATTATATTGGTCTTACAGAATGATATAATAGATATTACAATGGTTAGAAACATCCTATAAATATCCTTGAAATATAAACCTTATGTTAAAAAGTAATATGTGTGGTGAGATCAATATGTGAATTCTTCACATGTCACCCTATATATAAGGGTATAGTTAGACCAATTCCTACTATTTATTTAATAAATACTAGATTTTAATTTATTCTATAGTGTTTGGGTAGATTTGGTTTACAGGTGACAGACTCGTTTTGGAATCCAATGAATGATCTGAGAGGGAATCAAATTAGATTCACGAATGTACAAAACGATGGAGTGAAATATAATTCATATTTAATTGATCTAACGTGTTGATAATTAAGTGTTTAAATTAGTCCTTCCATAATGGTACATCATGATTCAGATGTAGAATATAGCATTTTGATTCACGGGCGTGGGTGAATTCAAATAAATTTAGTGTAGTAGGGAATTGAAAAACCCATTCCACATTTAATTACATATCCCTGTCTGGAATTTTAATTATACACATCAATTAGGAGATAAATAAGGTTTTTTATGTATTAGATCATGAGTTTTATAAAGAAAAACAGATTAGTCTTAATCTGGAGAATGGATACTAAGTCAGTATCCAGTTCAAAATGAGGATCAAAGAGTGATATCAGATTCAAATGGATAGACATACGTCTGAAGAATGTTTATAAATAATTAAAAATTGTTAAATATCACATGGTGTCTAGATTATAAAAACATGCATCATTATGAATTATTGAACAATAGAAAACCCTCTCTCTAGGGGAATAGGAGACCAAGTGAGTCTAATATTTTGGGTTTTGATTGAATAATTAATCATTAAAGGTGAGAAGAAATATGTTTTGGAAAATTTAGTTGTTTAATAAGAATATAAAGAAATAAGTAAAGTAAAAAAGTAATTTGGTGTTACAAGAAAATATTGAAATCACACATGGCTAATCGATGTTGGTGTACCGGGAACTCAATGTGGTCCATGTTGGGAAGATATTTTTATATCTACCATTGAGTTCTCAATGGTGTACTTATAAGTACTAGGTGAAGTGTACCATTAGGTGACACTTAATTACATACTACTATGTACTTATTATTAATATAGCAAGATACTAGTAGACACTAAACATATTCTTAAAAATATTAGGTCTAGTCATAATTTCACGGTCAACCCGCTTAGATATTTTACAACCACAGGTTGACAAGAAGGGACACTGGGATAGATTATACAATTTTTTTATATAATTTCCTCCTCTTTCTTAGGTGTTAATCTAGATTCATATCCATAGTATATTTTGGTGAGATTATCTCCCTTAATATCCATATTTATTTCACCCTCTCTTTTTCCCCTGATTCGGGATTTCCCTGTCATGGTATTTTGTCATATTTCAGTAGATAACGATGAAATCTGAAGAAAAAAAATCAAGGTTAATTTTTCTTATATGAATAGATCTTGTTGATTCAAGGATAAAACACAACATTATTCTATGCTTTTTTAGAAATTTACATCATTCAATTTTTAGGGAATATTGGTTAAATTTGATTAAATTTTAAGATGATTGATGGTTTGATCATACAGATTTTATTCATAGGGGTGTCAAGGGTTCATAATAGAACTTCTACATTCCATTGAGAGTATTTTTTATATTATACCATTAGTTATATCTTGGGATATTGATGGTGTCGGCATGTACTTGGAAGAATTTTTTCAAGAAGAGATTGAGTGTTAAATTTACAACAAGGTTGATGGTTCCTTCTATATTAAACCATATATATTTTGTTTTATGATTTATTATAAATTTTTTCAAGGGGATTAATTGAATGAGTGATTTAAATAGGTACATAGAGTCATTTATATTATTATATGGACTAGGTTGAGCCTATTAATATAAAAACTAGTGTTCTATTCTTGGTTTGATGAATTTATGATAGACCATCTACTTTCTCTACAAGGGGTGTAGGATTTAGTTTCCTGTAATGGACCTTCGTTGTTCCATAAAGCTTTAAATTGGGTAAAAATATCCAATTTTTTATTCCCTTAGGCTTTTGTGAGCATTATAGTGGATTTAAAAATTATAGTGGACCATTGAGGTGGTTGTATGTTGTCCGTATAGGGAGCAATTACCCTTTTAAAGATAAATAGGGTCTTGATTTGGAATTATGTAGGATAGGCCTTCCATTACTAGGTAAATCTAGATAAACAAATTTCATTAGAGTGGATTAGTGGTTTTAATATCTAATATGATTCAATCTTAATGTAAATTTCAATGATCTAGAAAATATAGTTTAATCTATGGATTTCGATTCTCTATAGATATGGAATCTTATTAGCCTTACATCATTTGAACTATAGAGTAACTTAAATGACATGGTGATATTTAAGGAATACCATGTTTAAGGGTTGGACTAAAGAATATCTTAATTACACATTAACCAATACACAATTTTCATAGTTTGATTAAAAAATTACTTATGACCCCATAAACATTTTGTAGAATGAAAAAATGTGTACAGAAATTTGGTTAGTCACCTAGGATAAGGTAGGGTAAAGCGTATAAGAAATAAAATCCTGAAATTGTGACATATTTGGGTTGGTGTTATTGATTATAGACTAATATTAAAGTTAATAATTTAATTTTGGTATTGCCTTTGAGTGGTATGTAATATCTGATTGGATCATCTTAATGTTATGTAGGTCATGGTGTGATATAGCAGTGATACCATTTTTTCAATGGAATAACATTTTTTATGTTATGGGTATGAATTGATATGTCAAAGGAGACTATATAATGGGTTATGAATCTTCAATAAAGATGCTTTTGGAATGTGTGATATTATCATCAATCTAGGCATTGGGTTTTGAATGCCTTATATAATTTGTGTTGTTATCCTGACTTGGTTCTGAGATAGCGTGTTTGGTGGATTATAGTTATCTTTTGACATTAATCCAAATTATATGGGAATCATGTTTCCAACCTAGGGTACCAATTGTTTATTTGTAAAAGATATAGTTTTTAGGCATCTATCATCTTTATCGATTATTAATCTAGAGTATGTGTTCTTAATACGAGTTATAAGACCCTGAAACGGGTTATGTTGTGTATTTATGCGACCTTGTGACATGTTTTTGGGAGGGTTATGCATCCTACTGATGCCTTCTGGAGAATGGCTATGAAACATAATGATGTGTTCAGAAGAGTGGAAATTTGACTTTACAACATGTTCTGGAGAGTGTTTATATGAACCAATGGTGTTTTTAGAGATTATTTTTTTTACTATACAATGAATATCAAAGATTTATTGTATAAAAAAATTAATTTGTTCTAGAGGTTGAGAGTATGGAAATCTTGGAGGAAGAAGTGAAAAATGTTATAAAAACAATGGTGTGACTGGTGTTATATTAATCATTACTGGTTAATGTAGGTTATGTAGGGAATTTTGGTGGTGTGGTTAGCATACAATGACTCAATATGTTTTATTACATGTTGAGTGTTGAATTTTATTTATTTTTCCTCTTAAATACACTAGTATATTATTTAATATATTAGTGGAACTATTGGTAGTGGACAATAAATATTTAATCTCACACCTTTTTTATGCACATTGGTGGGGGTACTGGGCTTATGTTTGACCTGAAGGTTTGATTAGGGATTAAAAAAGGATTACAACAGAGTTTATCAATTGGGTTGGTTGATGAGGTTAGGGAGAAGCTTATGGTTTATGATAGAGCCTTCTAATGTATTTTTTTTATTTTAAAAAGAATTTACCCAATGGGATATTCATTTCATGAATGTAATTTATGAACTCTATAGTCCATTTTCTTATACCATGGGTGAATGTTTATTTTATTATGGTTTTATGTTATCTATAATTCCATTGTTTAATATAATGTTTTTTTATAGATTATGATTTTGTTATTCATTTTTTTCTATTTTATTATGATATAGATTGTACATCCTCCAAAATGCTAATCATAGACTCTCATCACTAGTTGACAGCCTACAGAATATAGGGAGGTGCAATTGAGATTATATAGAATCACTAGCTCAGTATCTCTTTAGTTGAGCTAGTATAAGTCTATACAATATATATTCTACATTAGTATGATGTTAATACTCTAATATATCACTATATTTGTTAGTTTATGAATATCTAGTAAGATATTGACATGGACAGTGTTTGCATTACATTTCATATTACCATAAAAAAGGAATTATAATGCTTCTGATTAATCATAATAACACTATATTTTTAATCAATGTAATTGGTTTTGTAAAAATTTCAGTACATAGAGAATAAATATAGATGGAGTTGTGATTTGAAAATCCAATATTAACCTCATTTACCATGAATGTATATAGTATCAATTCATATCATAGTTATCACTATTATCATATTATTTTAATAGTCTATAATCATTCTAGTAATGAAATCATAGTTAGTGAAAATGAATTTTCACTTTCCATGTATATAATGAAACTAAAGATCTGATTTAGTACAATTCTAAGATCTGATGAGAATCACATTATTAGATTATTGAATTGTTGTTAAATGAAAGACACAACATTATTACCATATTGGGAACTTCCTATGTTATGTTATAGGGAATTGACTTTATTTATCACAATCCATAGTGTAATTTTTTATTAAAATTTCATTTAATCATATCCTTTAATTTTTTTGTTAACCTTCATTAAAAAAATTAATCACCACTTGTAAGAAAAAAATAAATCATCTGGTAATATATGCCATAAAATTATCGTGAATTAATGAGATTATACTATTTATATTCAATATGATATTTGTATTCACAAGATATCATAATTTCATGTATTGATTATATTAATGTAACTTAAAAAATAAAAACGCACCAATATATATTAAAAATTATATAATAAAATCACCACTTGAGGTATTACTTGTTTTTATGTAAATACTCTCTACAAAAAAATTATATAAAATCCATTTCTTCTCAATTTTGAATCTTGTGTTATACAATATTAAATGAAAAGGAATAATTTCAGTCCTGATTTTAGTAGAGAACACCTTTTAAAATATCTCCATATATTGATCTTTATTCTACTATCCAATCTCACCCAGCAATGATTCATCACTATATAATAAATCTAATAATTTATTTTCTAATTTTATAATTGATTTGGTATCCATCATCCTTTCCCTACCCCTTAATAAAAGGGAATTCACTATACATATAAATTTTTATTATCCAATTCTTGTAAATTAAATATATTCAAAATTTAGGTAAATAAAATCTTAAACTAAACTATTCTAGTTATTAAGAATTCCCCATGGTTAACTATAATAACTAGGGAAAAAAATCTATATTGGCAAGTCAAATCATAGATAACCTTTGATTCTAATTCATGGATTTTATTTTTTTACTCACATAACATATAATAATATATATTGGGATATTTTATGTTTGGTTCCCAACTATGAACACTACCCTAATTCAAATAAATTAATCAAATTATTATTTAGGTTAATTTTTTAAAGTGGTTCACTTTCACAAAATAAACTAGTTACTCATGGTTGACTTCAATAATATAGTGTATTTATTCCAAGATTTTATTCACCTAATTTTTTTAATTAAACTTTATTTCTTAAATATTATCAATAACATATGTCATATATTATAAGTGAGACTTTTACCTTTATTTTGTGGTATATTATAATATTTAATAGTTTAATACACATAAAAAAACCACACACGTATCTCTCATAATTAATTTTTATGATATGATAATTATATACAAAAAAGTTATATAATAAATGATATAGTAATAAATTTTTTCCTTATATAAATTAAAATATTTGGAATTCAATAATACTTGAATTCCCTTGATTTTCCTTCCATAATGTTTATATGTGTTCTTCTTATAAACTCTATATTTCATAATCTTTAAGTAAATTCCATATAAAAAATTAAGTAACAAATTTCATATAGAGAAAAAATATTTATTATTAATCTATAATTCAAATACGAAATGAAAATTTTTATTCTTGAGATTCATCCTAAGAGTGGCTATTTTAAAATTATTTTTTTTGAATTCATTATCTTCATTATTTTAGAGTATTTGTGTGTTTTTAATAAAAAAAATTCTCTTTCCAGTAATATTTCAATATCTACCCATTCACTATAAATAATCCCCCTTATTCAACAACAATCACTAATTATCCATTAGGTAATTCACAATTAATTATCATTATTCCCTTATGATCACCAATTATCTTTAATGAAACAATATAATATATAAACTCCAAATACCAAGCAAGTCCCTTTTTTGTGAATAGTTTTTCATTAAGAAATTTATGATTAATTGGGTTGGAATGATCTTGTTTTAGGTCTTATCATCTAGATAAATAATCTTCCATTTATTTTTAATCACCCATTTTATCCTTGATTTAATGGTCAAATTATGATGATGATGATGATAAAATTATTATAATAGAATTTCCATCCTTGAAAACCTTGGTTTACCTTCCTTAATTGTATGAAAATATATCAATGTTAAATGTTCTTTGTATACTATCACCTTCCTACCAATCAGGTATGATCATAATATATAGACTAAATATAATATTGGTGACATTTTATTATTTTTAATAGCATAACTCAGTTATTCTTTATTGATTAATTTCCTAGCATGGCATATAAAAATTCATTTCTTTTATTTTATCTAAAAAAGATCAACACACACTATAAAATCCCTAAAATCACATATTATTTCAAAAGTTAGTTTCTAATCCTTTTTTGTAATGACTGGAGTTAATGTTGACACCTTCTTCGATATATTAAAAGCATCCCAATAGATTTTATAAAAGTTAAATTTAATATTATTCACAAAAATTAATCACAATAGTATTATAATCATAGAAGAATGTTTTATAGGCCTTCTATAAAATAATACATACCATAATAAACATTCACTACCTTTATTTAATTTAGTGGAGGTAATGTTGATATCGCATTAATTTCTTCATTATCTATTTCAATTACATATTTAGTTATTCTTTTTCACAGAGGTTACCCAAAACATTAATAAATTAAAATCCATCTATATAAAATTCATCCAAGGAGATTTAAATTATTCTTTATACTATATCATAAATATATAAATCTTAAAACACTAGAATATGGTTGGATCACCACATGGTCTAAAAGGTTTTTATTATTATAAAATAAATCATTTTTTCATGTAAATTTAGCCTTATCATGGAAAATTAAAACAATTTTCACTTGATTATATCCTTATTAACCATGCAAATATAAAAATGTGAGTTCCTAAAAAGGCTTTTATTACATATGATCAAAAAATGGGTGAGGGAAATAAATATTCCTTATTATTTCATTGAGATTCATGCATTTAATAAAAACCCCTCCATCCTATAATAGACCATATGAAAATCTATATATCTTTTTTATTTCAAACCACTAAAATTACAAAAAAATATTTGATACCACATGAATTAAACAAAACCATGTATTATCTTGTATTTCTTATATTATCCATGAATTAAAATATTTTATGATTGTATCGTAAACATACAATTTCTTATTTAGATTCAATCTTCTTTAGAAGTAAACATTACACTTGATCTCATCATCCATTAAAAACATATCCAATAATATGAATGGTTTTATTCCATTAATGTCTATGTTCATACATGTTATCAAAGCCTTTTGTTTCTTTAAAACATAAAATAGTAAACTACCTAATATTTTTCTAAATTAATTTAAACAATGTCTAACATTTTGTTTTTTCTTCTAACATAGAAATATATTAATGTGGTTGGAAAACTATTAAAATATAATTAATGTGTTTCTTTAACAAATTTCATTAAAAAATTATTTCCTTCCCCCGATTCCACACTTGACCAGCTATGAATTTTTTTTATGATTATCCAATTCAATATATAAACCTTTCTCATCATACTTCTTCTACTAACATGAATGACTTCAATTGTTTCACATACCTCAAACAAATCTATGCTTACTCAATTTCAAAGATTAAATTTTACTTATTTACCAATAATATCATCAAATAAACCATCAAAAATACAGTTTATATGTTTCACTTCATAAAATACATTGAAAATATCATGGTCCTCTCTCACTTGGAATATAAAAATTCCTTATATAACATATCAAGATCACTTCCTACTTCTATTAATTTTTGTAAATGTTTAATAAATAAATCTTTATATATTTATTTTTCAACAACAACAAAATATACATGTAATATTATCTTCTTATTTCTCTCCAAACGTTCATTAATCACTCTTGTGGGGTATGAAATGAATCTTTATGAATGTTATAGAAATGGTCATTTTGGAATAAGCTATTCCATTTCCAATTTGTTATAAATTTTAAAAGGAATGCTATTGATGTTATCTCCTAAATCAACTAAATAAGTAAAATATTTATTTCTCTCCAATTCATAAAGAATTTTGAACGTAACTGGATCATTTAACTTCAAGGTATCATTTTTAGGGTCATGTAACCACATATCATAGTCAGTGGTACTATGTCTAACTCTTCCAATATATTCTTATTTTAATTTTTGTTCATTATAAGCATTAAATTATAATTCATAATAACCAATTCCTCTATAAAAGGAATGTTCACATTGATCTTGTGAAATGTTTTTATAAACCTCCTGATGTCTTTTTTTATTTTTTATCTAATTATTTGTGTCTTTCATGAAATTATGTCAGAGTATTATATGCATTCACTCCCAACATTGGTAATTTAAACATTACCCATCTAAAATACCATTTTATTTTCACATGTTTCAATGTTTATAGATGTGTACTCCATTTAATCTTAGTAAATCTCTAACTTATTACTTGATAATGAATCTCTTCCTATTTTATAGATTTTAATTATTCTGGTTCCAAATTTTCCTTATCATTTTCCTTCACTACTTTTTCTCTTTGTGAAGTTATTTACATGCATCCATCCATAGTTTTGGTTTCAATGGTACTTAGAATTTTGTTTTTTATTAATATTACCAACATGTATTTATATATTATGAATAATATATTCAGTTATATAAACTAGTTTATTTGTAGTGAACCATCCTAATTCAATCTTCCCTGATACTGAAAGTAACCCCCATATGGTTCGAATCACATTATTGATAAACATGGATCTGCAAAAAGCATCAATGGTATAAAATAAAGACCTTGATAATGATTTCACCCTCAAAATTCCATATTATATATAATTTAATCCTCACAAGTATATGATATGTTGCATCCGATTTTTGAATAGCCGCACATTAGAATAAATAAATTTCAAGATAACAATCAATCCAAATAGGGAATATAGTAATGAAATAACTAAATATCCTAAAGTAACTTTATAAAGTGAAAGTAAAGTGATACCCAAAATGTAATATATACACACAAAACATAATAAGATAAAGGTTTCAATGGACGAAACATAAGAAATATAATAAACTATAACCATATGAGGTTTCCAAAAATTCTCCACGTGATCCAACTCATCATGACACAAGGTCACCCCCGATCACAACACCACCAATGTCAATAAAGGCATCAATATTGCCCACCCAAGGGTGGGGGTCCTTTACCTTCTACAGTTTTAGATCATTCCAATTATATATACACTATATGGGTGTATGTAGAGTGTGAAGAAAAATCCTATTAGTATAACACTATGAATTTCGATAATACTTTTCACTATGAAAACCATTTCCATGAGTTTGAGAAAAAAATTAATAGAATTAAATTTTTTAGGAAATATAAATTTTTGTTTCATAAAAAAGAAATTAGAAATAAATTAATATTTTTGGATTTATAAAGACAAACATAGCCTTAAAGGTCAGTAATTATATTCCAGATGAAAACATAATCAACGTAATTTTATTATAAACATCACCAAGAAACATAGGTAAAGAATAAATTATGGAATAAGAAAATAAAATGAATATATGTATCCTTATTGATAAAAATGTGATGAAAACATATGTCATATAAAAAAGTAAGTGAAACATATGATCTCTCTTCATAGACCATATATCATCCTACTGTATACCTGTAAGAAATCCAACACCAACTTACCCGCTTTTCATTTCTATTTGACTATCCCCCAAATCGGGGCATGATATTTATTAGGGTTGCTATACATTATATAATATATGAAAGGCTAATACTCCGCTGAATTACCTAAACACAAACACATGGATTTCCATGTGAAAATATTCTAATACCAAAACACATAACATAGATGATGATATTTAAAATTCTTAATAAGAACATAAAAATAAAAAAGTAATATATTCAAAATAGTTCATTTTCCTTAAAAAATAAATCATATTAAAACATTCATTATATGAATCAAAGGAATAAAAATAAAATAATAATAATTTACATATAAATTCCATTTTAAAAATTCATTTCTAATTCCATTTTAAATTAAAATACTCTTTAAAAAAATCATCACACACTTTATATTCATAAAACCATTTTTAGAATGAATATCAAATTAAATCCATGTAAAATGCTCACTTTCAATATAAAATGGTAAATAAAGTCAAAAACAAGAATAAATAAACCCTTTATAGTTTATTTATATCATAATATGGTAGAATATCCATAAAGAATCTGAATCAATTGGAGAGTTCTGAGGTAATGGTGGTTATAGGGAGACACTACCTCAAATCCATTAAAATCTTGTTTCCTTCTTGAAATACTAAGATATTGAAGATAAATTGAACCTGGTAAGCCCTAAGATCCATGAAATTCAATTCTAGACCTCACCCTAGCCATGATAATGGGAACCATGGCTATATTTGGAAACAATATAACAAAATAATAGAAGAATAAGTAATTATACGAAGAGGGGTAAATAAAATATAGAAGAAAGAAGAGTTACCTAGAATAAATTCACTATGTTAGATGAATAAATACAATGGGAGATTAATTATAGAAGGTAAAATTGGTTAAGAGGGATAGTTTTTTAAAATATAAGTGAAATGATGAAATGAGAAGATAAATTTATGAATGGAAAAGGGAAATTTCATTTTTTTGTTTTCTAGAAAAATTGCTTGCTTTGGGTAACCATAAGCTAATAGTGTGATAGAAAATATAATAAAACTCACCCTATATAATAGTAAATTGTATACTTACTCTTGACCATTCAATAATCATGTGTCATAGTTATACATAGAATTAATGGCTTCATTGTTTGGGTAAATGTGAGACAACTACACTCATTCCATTGGAAATATCACACCCTGTGCTTTGATTTGGTTCATGGTTAGCACCAATCATTTGATAACCTTGAAACATTTATGATTCCCTATTATTTATATATTTGGAACTATAACTCCCAAAACCTATAAAAATAACGTCAATAGGAAAAAGAAATACATACTAATGACAGAGGGGGTGTAACAATTCTCCCCACTCTACCACTTTCTACACGTAGAATGTCATATGTACCCTTCATTAGAGAATTAGTGTGGAAACTACTACTTAATCAAATAATTGTGTTACCAATTCTCATGTATATATTCTTCATAATTAAATAAAACATGGACTAGGGGAATGGATTTTAACCATATAACTTTATTATGATGATTAATAATATGAATAGGATACTCAACCATAGTCGTGTTAGGTTCGAAATCAAAAACCACACATTCAACCATGTCATATGGTTCTGGATGATAATTATTCAACTATTATAGGTGAATAAAATCATGGATAAACATAATTTGGGATGGTAAGTCTACATGGTATTACAATTACCTTATTTCTTTACAATATCAAGTGGTATTACATATCATAGCATCGACTTACCCTGTTTTATCAATCTATGATGTCCTCATTGAGGGTAAATTTTGATATACACATGGTCACTGAATGAAAACTCTAATGGATGATAATTATGACTGTTAAATGTATTTTAATGACCTTGATCCATCTATAATATTCTTCAGATCAGTTGAACCTTACTATATTTCTATTGAATAATTCATTGTCACAATGAGGAATTATTACCAAACTCTATCCTGTAAAGAGGATACTGAAATTCTCTCCCATAATGTACCTCAAAGGGATCCATATTTATTAATGTTTAATAACTATTATTATAATAAAATTAAAATAATTAAATTTTTTACCACCATTATCCACAAAATTTGATCATGTAAGCTTAAATCATATCTTCAAGAACCATAATAGCCAATATAGTTTGACCATCCATATACGGGTCATATACCTTGATAACATTCAAATAAGACCCCATTTATTCTTAAATATAGTTCCAAAATATAGAATAAATTCACGGTTCTCAATGAAAATGATATTTTATGGAAAACCATGAAATTTCAAGATCTCATGGATATATAAGTGCCTATATCCTTCCACATTCATTGACTCTTTTATATATAGAAATATTTTTTTTAAATAAGTCAATAATAACCTATATGAAAATTTTTAGATTATAAATATGATAAAATATATTAAAAATACCATAGATATTTTATACCACTTACACATTGTAATGGAAGGTGATTTCTATAATCTTATAGCCTTTTAATGTTCATATTTTATCTTTTCATAGGTAATCCACCAATACATGAATTTAAAAACCAATAGATTCATATTAGTTTATCAATACTACACTTTTTGGTTATAATACATCTTATAAGCATTGAGGTACCTACCCAACTTGAATGGTGCCCATATTTCATCACCTTCTACCTCTAGATCAAATGGACTCCCAACCTATTCCTGAAACATACTACATCATTGATAGATCAAGACCAATCACCTAAGATCTCCATGAAATTTAAAATTTTGTTTATACACTCATAATTAGGATTTGATACCTTATCTTACAAGATTTGATCATCCAAGAAACATGTGACATGCAGAGTAATAATTAATACATGATCATCCTCCTATTTCATATCATGATACATCACAGTAAATAAGATTCTTAATTCCATTTACCCTTAAAATCATTCACTGCCCAAGTTGGGAATATATAGCTCAATTCATCATCCACCATATTTCCTTTACCTATGGTATCATCCAAATAAAAATAAAATATCTAGAGGATATATACACATAACCTATATTTATTATTTTAATCCTTCCATGATAGGATATACATTAGTCTTTTATTATTAGTATAATCTTTAAACACCTCATTGGGGATATAGTGATGCCATGTATTCAATACATGCATCACTACCTCAAATTTAATGTTATGGATTGGTTCATTCCTCTCATGAGCATGTTACTATAGATAGATTTATTCCACAACATGCTGACACTATATCAAAACACACCCCAAACCCATATATGAGGAATTATTATACACTGAATATCCCTTACCAAACTAAATAATAATTGGAATGGGAGATGATGTCACTATTGATTTTAATTATTCAAAAAATATAATATATTCCTCATTAAATTTAAATTTCACCCCCTTATAAGTCATATCCATTAATAAATATTATAACATAAATAATTGTTGAGAAAAACACCAATAATATATACAAAAACCAAAAAAAACATCAACTTTTGAATATATTACTTTCTCTTTTTCATGATACCAGCACATATATATTCTCAAGATTTATATAAATTCTTTTTTTATACCACATGATCATATAAATTTTATTTTTGGATTTATTATTGATACACATATTTTCATATAATAATTTATCCTTAAAATCACCAAAGACTGACCTTATATGAATTTCAAGATATCCCTTAATCTTGGGTTAAACCAAGATATCATCCACAAAAACCATTACAAAGTTTTGATATACTTTTAGAGAATAGAGTTCATAAATATCAATAAAACTATAATATAATTGTTTAATTAAAATTTCATAAAATGATACTCATAATGCATGTAACTTCTCCCAAAATAGGTATTATAGGTCTCCACTTACTTCACTGTAATATGGTATTAACCGGATCAAAGGTGATTATTTTAAAACCATCTCGGTCCAGTAGCTTAATCAAATAGATCATTGATCCAAATAAATGGGTAATAATTCTTGATAACCACTTATTGTTTCTTTTAGAAATCAAATTAAAATTTTATACTTCCATCCACAATCTTTTAAATAGAACTAGTGATTCTCATGTTGACATTCTAGGAAATATAATACCATTACCCTTAAGATATTATAGTGAAACATTCAATTTCATTATCTTAGTGAGTTTAATTCAATATTATGGTAATGAAATGGATCTAGCCTTTTGTAATTGCTCAATAGATAATTTTACCTTATACTCTTGTGGAAACCAAGACAAATCCTTTGAAATACCTTTATATATCTATTCAATTCCCTAACGATCTGACAATGAAACCATTATTTAATATTATTTGAGATCGTGATGGATATATAATAAAATATTGATCTTATATCTAGTTTGATAGGCCTTCCCCTATTTGATCTTAGATATAAATCACTTAAGAAGACATGAGTGTTTACCATGGGAGAAGGAAACAGAACCATATAAGGATAGAAATTTATATGATCTTTAGTGATAATCATCCAGTCAATACTAGAACAAATATCATATATATAGATAAAAAAATAAAATCTAAAATGATCTCAATATCGATAACTATAACATGGCACCAAGAACATTGAAACCCTGATCAAACTTCTTTCCTAAGGTAGTAGAAAGATTTATTACGTACAGAATCTTCTCATATTGTTGTAAAAATTCATCTATAAATTGAGATGTAATAAATGAATTCAATGAACCTATGTCAAAAAACATCAATAAAATATAATAATAAATAAATATAATACCTATAATGATTGCTAGACCAAATTAGAATTTAATTCTTATATGATCTATTTAATATAATCACCCACATTTAGACCCACTCTGTGACTTATTGGTATGAGAAGAATACACTTTAATCAGATTATGTTCCTATCATATATAAGATGATAACTTTATCCATTATATTCACATTAATACAACTAATATCCTTTTTTATATATAGTAATATAATTACTTCTATAAGGATTTAACCTTAAAAAAAATCCAGACAGCCAAATTCCCCAAATAGATGAAATGCTCTAGGATCTTCCAGATAAACAAGATTAGTGTAACCAAAAACCATAATTAAAGAAAACCAATGGATTACACATTGAATGTATCATGGTAATGGAATAATTTGGGATTTTCACACTTTGAAAAATACCTCAGTGAGATTCTTTAAACTTCCACTTTATAGCAGATGAGGAGTTATGAATTCCTCCTATATTAGAATAGGAACAACCTAACCAAATATTTTCTAATATATCTTTTGATCATCATTTCATTGTTGACCAGATCATTATTTCCTTGTAGGAAGAAAATAATAACTCTTGATTTTGAGCCTAGTTTTCATTTTTTATCAATAAGTAAAAACGTGTTGATGGATGAAGTGGTGATTTCTGAAGACTTGTTATGGATTCATCTAATGGAATTGGATGTCAAACATGGAAAATTTTTCTTTGTAAATATTGTGACTGGTTGTGGTAATCCTAAATGACAAACACATTTTCTATGGAGTTTTATCTATGTTAATAACACTAAATAATAGATGAAGACCATGAAAATATTAGGTTTCATGGTTAAATTTTCCAATGATATTAATTATTTTTTCATTTAAAATATAATTTTTCATTAAGAAAAGAGTTTGGTGGATTAGTATTTGATAATGTAATCTATATGGATTGAGCATTGAATTTTTTGATATATACATAGTATTTAAAAATTTTATTTGAGTGGGTCTCATATTAAAAAAGAATACTAACCCATGGAATTCCCAAGGTAAATCCCTAAACCACATATAAGGGGACTAAATGGTTAAAAGAAATGGGATATTCTACCATAAGAGTTCACACATGGTATCTTGTTGAAAAAAAATACGGGCCTATATTTAGGGCATCCATGATTGAGTGACCATAGGCACAGTTGAGACTATGTATAAGGATGGAAAAGTGAATGCTCGAAGGAGAACATTGATTTGGTAGGTTTCACACTGTTTAAAAGCCCTTGTTGCGTAAAATTATAGCTAATGAGGATCCCTATTAGATAGGTTGAATGATAAGTGATCACAAATTTTCTTATCATGTGGAGTGATGATTCTTTGACAATTCAATGTGGGATGTGGTGATTGCATACATTTTTCATCTTCTTTAAAAACCTACGGACATTTCCTTCACCATCTGATCATGATGATCTCAGTTTTCTATTGAATCTCAATCATCTCTCATTCAAAATAGTCTATCATCTCCGAACTCAGCATCCTAAGGCTACTATCTACATGATCTTGAGAAAACTGGACATTTAAATAGATCATTACAAACACAATTTCAACAAGAAAAACTTGTGATTTATGTCTATAATTAATAGGACTTCCATGAAGCTATTAAAAGAATTATTATCACCACATGAGTATGTCACATAAAAAAATGATGACCTCAGTGCATCTCATGATGATCAATGGATCACATGAAATTAAGGTGACAACCAACTGAGAACAAGATAATATGCATGATGGCATGTGGTCAATCACTATGTCATTTCCCGGTGATCATTTATCATGAGATTTTAGGAATACAACCTTGATGATGTCTCATAAAGATAAGCGATCATGAGAATATTTCATCTATTTCATGAATTATTTCGGAATAATTAGTATTTTTAAATATTATTTCCACTATGAAAAAGCACGATGATCAAGAGAAGAACTGAGGTGCTAAATGATCCGCAGAATCATTGAGGTGTCACATGATCAAGATAAGTATCATGTTATCGCATGATAACCCTGATAGTGCATGGAGAATCCAATAGTTTCAAAATTAATGTTATCAAAATACATTTGTGTGTTTAGTATGTATTTGTAATTCATTAAAATTAAGATATATGATGTGTATACTCAATTATATAAACTTATAAATATTCTAGATTATAATAGCTACATCATTTGAAATAAAGTGAGAGAGAGGGTGGAGAAAGAGAGAGCTCACTCAACTATAATATAGCATATTCATAATCTCTTCAAAAAAAGGCATCATATTCCTTCAAGATTATATCATTAAATTAAGTATCCCATGAGTTTTCTAATCTCGGGAATGAATTTGAAAAATAAGGTGTGGACATAACCATTGTCTCTTAAAGGACCTTCCACATAGCGTTCTTGGTTATGTGAAGCTGTTGAGAAGAAATCAAAGATAATACCTTTTATCACACGAAAGTAACGAGTGATAAAATATTTTTATTCTGAAGATTTTGAGATAAATACCCATGTAAAACACCATATATTTGTTTCATGAAAATATAATAATGGTTATCAAATACTCTGGAAAATAAATTTTGAGAAGAAAAAGTTGAGAAATAAACTTTTGGATAGTCATATTTTCAGGAAAATAATATATGTGAAGAAGAATTGATATTGAGAATAAGTTAAGAAGAAAAACATGGATACAATCAATTTTCTCATTAATTAACCCATGAACCATCTATGTATCATGAATAGGTTGGGGAGACACTACATACAATAACATCACACATAATACTACCTTATGTGAGGGTTATGTAATTGAATAATATCATTCCATGTGAACTATATATGATCATGCAAAGGAAGAAGATGGATTTCCTGATATATTCACATGAATAACGATATGCACCTACAAGCCTTTCCATGGTTTCACAAGAAATTTTGTTCTTAAAAAAAGTGAGAGTCACACTTATATCTAGCAAAGGTAGGTAATAGATCATGTAATTTTCATATCCTTGGAAAGATTATGCACTTATAATGATACATTGAGGAATAGAGGATCCAAAATTTTTCATTATACTCATGAAATAAATTTCATTCAATATTTTAATAAAAGAGAAGGAGAATTTCATTCCAATTATATTTTGTTCCCTAGACATTTATTCTTGAAGGTGGGCAGTACATGATCACACGCACATGGGAATAATTACTTGAGAAATTGACATACCTAAAACATAATTGATAAGAACATAATAATAAAGTTCAAAACTAAATTTTATATAGTTATATATTCCATTAAATCTATAAATAATGTGTGATTAATTTGAGACTGATGTTGGGAAGAGTATAAAAAACTTATATCTGATTTGATAGTGTTTGAGAATTCAAGAAGGTTGGCTATGCTAATATTGGGAAAGATCATTCTTGAACATTAAGAACATAAAGAATTTTTTTTAAACCACTTTCACATATATCATTGAGTTAATAAATTAATCATAATAAGGAATAATAGTTGGAAAATTGTTTTATTGAGTCAAATAGTCTTATAAAGGTGATCATAGATCTTCGAGCAAGACCAGTAATATTTGAAAAATTATATGAGTAGGTACACGGGTAAGAGTGATCCTAAAAGATCATATAGGAAAATAAATGGATCAACCAAAAATGGATAGAGCCTTGAATGAAGGAGGAATCATATCTACTCAAGAAAATATTAGTAAGTATCTTGTGTGACTCAGGAGAAGAATATTCTAATGTAAATTCTAGAGATGGCTAGTGTGAATTATGGTAACATTGTGGGATAAAGAAAAATGAATCTCATATGCACATTTATAAGATATATCATTTGACTTTGTATTGAACATTGTAATTTCATTCAAGATTATAGTGGCTAACCTATGATGGGGAGAATAACAAATAAGAAAATGAGTAGGTATTTTAACAAAACCTTATAAATATCGTGTATTGTGCTCAATATAATTGTCTATTTATAAAAATTGAGACTATGAGATTTCACTACAAGGTCCAGGAACATAAAAAATAACAATAGTAAGGATTTGAATAAAATAATTTTTAAAAATTAAATCACTAATTCTCCCCTCCCCCAACTCATTAGTGATGAATCCTTCAGGAGGAACTATAATTGGTATCATAGCATAGGTGACCTATAAATATCAGAGAAAGTTGTTATGATATACAGATTTCAAGAAATGAGTGAGATACCTAGGATGGAGAAAATTGAATTTTCTCATACATATAATAATCTATAAATTTATAGCAAGACAGAGAAGAATATAAATAAGATAAATTCAAGAAATATTAATAATAATCTTCCAGTGCATGTAGAGATACCTCTATGTGAAGGTAATAAAAATATAATTTTTTTTAGTGATTATTTTTATTATTATATTTCTTATTAATATTTTTAATAATGTGATAATGCTGGATCACATAGTGATCTAATCCTTAAATTCAAAAAAAACATATAAATAATATTACAAAAGATATTCTAAATAATATTGTTGAAGGTTTCAACGGTCTTTATGATGAAAAATTATAGTTAGAAGAAGATATTAATATTATTGAAGAGTCCTTGTCCAAAATATGTTGGTATATCCAACACTCTCACAAAACATGTGAGGGAAAAAGAAGAACCAATATGTTTTTTCAATGATAGATATGCTGAAAGTTTTGAAGAACCTCAAAAGTGTGCTTGTGAGAAATAATTATTTTATATTGTATTTTTTGAAGCCTTCCACTATTCTAATAACTAAAAATAGATTCTATGGTTTTCAATGTTTATCAACTAGATGATAGACGTAACAAGGTAAATGATCATGACAATTATTTTCATGAATCAAGAATCATGAATGATGAAAATGTGAATAATATAAATGAGTATTGGGAAGCCAATATTATATCATTTGAGGATGATAATAACTCCCTCAACATGAATTATTTAGAGATATAAGTAAGACTGAAAAATTATGAATCACCATAATCTATAACATACAAAATAACTGAAAGAAAAGATGTCGCCACTCAAGTGCGTAGTTAAGATTTGGATTCCATAAATATCATGATATCATCTTATGAGAAAATGGAATCATCCTATATGAACAAGGTATCCCATAACCGATAAATAGTTTTATGTACTAGTGATGTTTCGTGTAAAAGAATAGGTTTTAAAACAAACATTAAGAAAATATATATGGTAAAAAATGTGGTTAAATCCACCACATCAAATATGGTTATGAAAATAATCATGAAGAACTATTGCCAAAAATATTTCCAAATGTGTGGTGGTTCCACTCAAAATCAACATACTTTTCAATCTTTGAAAACTAAATAGATTACACCCCCAATGAAAATTAAAAGGTCTATTGGCTATTGTTGGTGTTTCTAGTTGTTTTGGCATGAATCCTTTAAAATGTCTTCATAATATGAAACAATGTTTAAATAATATAATTCATGTATTTAGGGGTATAAAAGATAAGAAAATGTTATGACATGTGTCAAAGATGTAAAATTAATAGAAAATAATTCTCTTTAAAAATAAAAGATTTGAATCTTTTTATGATTTCATGAGTGCTGCATTTGAAGTGGTCATTATTATGATGATTATTGGTATTTACCTATCATGAAAAAATCATTTTATTATGTTAAGAAAATACTTCAAAAAAATATATAATAATGGAAGGTGACAAGTATATTTTGACATGTGAAAAAAATAAAAATAATGTTTAACCAGCTGTCACAAAAATGAAAAATGAGATATTCATTCTTATATCAAAGGTAAAAACAAATGTGTTAATGAAATCACTACCCCTAGCCAAAATAAGGATCATTTCAATGAAGTATATTAAAAATAGTTCTATCAAAAAAATACATATCAAGGTGGATGATCTAGGTTCAATGGTTTTTTCTAGTGTTGTGAAATATTTGGGTACAAATCTTACATTTGTTAGAATAAAATTCCGTTTCCAACAAGAAAGCATGAATCAAGGGGGGAGTAATGGGGAAGAAATGATAACAGATTCTTAGAGAAAGAATTATGTGACTATAAATTCCTCCAATATTCCAATAAAAATATATATGGTTACCTCAAATAATATGGTGGAAGATGTAAATAGAAGGGTCAAAAAGTTAAGAAATTCATGACATGACTGCAAAGTGATATTCTCTATGTTGAGAAAGGGAAGATTCTATAGTAGAAAAAATAGTGGTCAGTGACAAGAAATAGAAAATAAAAAAATAATGTTTGGTTTTATGGAAAAAATCAATTGAAATTGGATAAGGAATTAGAAGAAGACGAAAAACATTTTGTAGATAAATGAAATCCAGTGAACAAATAAATTGAGGTGGAAAAACTATTCCACATAAATAGAGTGACTTGTGAGTATAATGATCTAAATTTATACATTATCTCCACAACTATATAGATTATCCACGTAATTAGTGGGATATTTTTAAAATTAAAATAAAATAATAAGATACCTTATATCATCAAATTACTACAATGAAAATAGAGAACTTCAGACAAAGTAATGGCTGAGATTGGGAGAAAATAATGGCCATGTTTGATAGGTAAAATGCATCATGAATTTAACTCGAGATAAATAAAAAGGTGCCTCTTTATTCCCTAATATATGAATAATTTTTTACTAACATGAAGTGGATTTAAGGAGATGGATATATCCCTTGAGGGGGATCATTTAAGGAGATAGAGTTGTTAAATCTTCACTACCTAGTTAACATGGAACTACAGAATAGTTTTATAAATTTAATTTTGAAGTATTTTAATCACACATTTATACCTTATTCTTAATTTTATTAATCATATAAATTAAGGGGTTACTTGGTTGATGAAAAAAATAAGGAAAAGGGGATCTAAATCTTTATCACATGAACATTATGATGTGTTAGAAGAATTATTTTCATTACTTTTCATTTCATTCATAAATATGACTATTTAAAAACACCTGGATAAGAATTGTAACATTATGACCATGAGTTCACATGAATGGTATTTTATGGATAAATTATATGTCCTTCGTTGATCTATATTGTTTTCTACAATGTTTTATCCCATGCATAATTAAATATTATTAACTAAATTCTCTTAACTAAGAGAACCATGTGATATCATTCTTCTCATTGAAGTGAACTTGTAATTTTCAAATAAGGGAGATGATCATAATTTCAAAAATATGATGAGCTGACAAGACCCCATTTTACCATTTCATATTGATTGTAAAAATGGGGGGGGGGAGTTATTACCACATACATATAAATGTTAGCACCACATATTGACTCGTGATATGTGCTAATATTTACAACAAAATTAAAAGGTAGATATTGTTCATCCTATGTTTCATCAATTGTTATTTAGTTAATATATTTTTGTGGATGAAGTGGCAATTCCAAGAGAATTGTAATGTATTCATCTAATGGAATTGGATGTCACACTTTTAAAATTCTCATGGGTAAATTTAATGATTTATTATGTAAATATTAATTGATAAATACATGTTCTATGGATTTTTCACTATGTATACAACACTGAATAATAGATTAATAACATGAACATATTAAGTTTCATGAAAAACTATTTTTATGAGATAAATTTTAATTGCATTTCAAATATTTGATTTTCTGAAGAAGAATATTTGGGGGATTGGTATTTGAATGTGGGATCTCTATTTCTTAAGAGAATAATTATTTGTTATATAATTATTATTTACTATGTTTATTTGAGTGTTATACATATTAACAATAATCCAAGCCATGGTAATCTCCCAAGGCAAGCCCTTAAATGTATATAGGGGACTCAAGGGTTAACCCATGTTAGATAGCCTAACATAGGAGGCCCCACATGATGCTATGTGGGAAAATCCCTAAACGGAAATGTGCGTCAAGTCTATTGGAGTGAGAACTCATAGGCATGGTCGGTCCCATGTATAAGTCCTTGAAATATCATTCTTATAGGCACACATAGTTTCTATAGGTAGCTCTCTAGGCTAAAGCCAATGGTGTGTGAAATTGTAGCCAGTGCTAATACCTGGTAGCCTGCATGAATGAGATGAGATCACTAATTTTTTTATAAATAGGATTGAATACACTTTTTTAATTCAATGACAATCATAGTGATGGTGAATGTTGTTCATCTACTTTAAAAAATGATGGGCATTTCATCCCCCATCCAATAGTGATGATCTCATCCACCCGTTGAATCCCACACGACAGTGATTCACAATAGGTGGTTTCCTTCAACCTAGACTACCCAATACTATTATCTATGTTATTTGGAGACAACCATACTTCAGAATAAATAAAGACAGACATTATTTCATTGTGAAGATTCATGAAATATATTTATTTCATTCATTTGATTTCCAAGAAGATATTTCAAGAATTATTGGAGTCACAAGAGTATGTTTCATGAATAAATGAAAAAAATCCATGACATCACTTGATGATCGACAGATCATTTGACTATAAGGTGAAAAAAATGAGAACAATTGAAAATTCATGATGGCATGAATACAATCACTATGTTATCAAATTACGATAATTGATCATGTGACAATTTGAAGACAGCCTTGATGTTGTCACATTGATGATCAAAAATATTGAATATATTTTATTGAGTGCAAGAATTATGGCAGAATTATTTAGCCTATTAATGAAGATGTCCACTATGGTATTTTAAGAGGGCCAATAGAGGAACTAAGGTTCCATGAAATCAAGTGAAGCACTATGGTGCTGCATGATCAAACAAAACTATCATGAAACAAAATGACCCCCTTGATTATTCTTACATAATCTGAGAATTTCAGAATTGAAGATATCCTAAGGTCTTTGGGTGTTTCAATAAGTCTTTATCATGCCTTAACATTCTGTATTGAATTTGTGAACTCTCTTATATAACCAGGGGATGAGATGAGATTTCTACAGCTACAAAATTAGAAATAAAAATATATAGAGAGATAGTGAGGGATGGAGGGAGATCTCCCAAAAAGAATACAACATCTACATTATATCTTTAGGTTATGGTAGTTTGTTCCCATGTGATTAAATCATGCTGAGAAGTATCATGTTAGTTTTATGATCTCAAAAATTTATTTTTTAAGGAATCCACAACTATAACCACTTTCACAAAAAGGACCTTCCATGTAGCCTTCTTGGTTATGAAAAGCTTCTAGGAAGAACTCATTGATTGCACATTTTTTAATGTGAATGGATCCCATGAGATAATATGTGTACTATAAATAGTATGAGATAGATACCCAAGGACAACTCCATATATCTATCCCAAGAGAACTGGATAAGGGTTATTGCGACACTCTCATAAAGCCCTTATGAGAAGAAGAATTTGAGACAGTAACTTGTGGACATTCACCTTTTCGCGTGAAGTATATACATAAAGACTCTTTGACCTTTTGAATAATTTGAGAATAAAACCATGGATATCATCTCTTTTTTCAAGAAGTAACCAATGAGCCACCTGGGTCTTGATAATAGATTGAGAACATGCCATAGGGAGAACCTATTAAAATGAAACTTCCTTGTGGGAGGGTAATGTAACTGAAAATATTAGTTCATGTGAAAATTATATGATTATGCGAAGACGGATGTTATATTGAAATATCTCTACATGTGAAAAAGGATAATCACCCTTGAGCCTTTTCGGGGTCTTACAATAATTGATGTGCTTAAAAAGGATAGTGGGTCACACATGGATCACATGAAGGCATGAATAGGTCGTGTGATTTGCACATCCTCAGACAGATCATAGACTTCGTGTTATATAGTAAAAAAGGATGGAAGAAAAAAGTTTAAAAATACTCATGCAATAAATTACATGAAATACATGAGTAATAGAGAAGGATAATTACTTTCCCATTAAGGTTTGTTCATGGGACACTAAAGCTTGATGGTGGATAGTGCTTGAGTACATGCACAGATGAATAATCACTTGAGTAGTTGAGATACTCAAAAAATTATTGGTAATAACTTAATAATAAGTTTCATAAACCAATGTGCTATGGTTTTGGATTCTATGAAATTCATGAATAAAATTTTCTTAATTTTATTCTAAAATTGGGTAGAATATCATAAGATCATATATCTGAGTTTATAGTGTTTTAGAAATAAATAAGTACAACTGAGATAATATTTTGAATGATATTTCTTGCATTTAATATTCTAGAATAATTATTATGCACCACATGAACATATATCAATGAGTTTGGGATTTCATCAAGGGACTGAATAATATCCTGATCATTTTTTCACTCAATAAACTAATGAAATATAGATGATTATAGATCTATGAGCAAGGACAACATGCTTTAAAAAGGTACTTGAAAATGTACATGGGAAAGTTTGATCTAGAAAGATCATTGAGGGAGATCAGTAGATCGAATAATAGTGGATCAAGTATTTAATAAAGGAGGAAACCTATTTGCTTGAGCTGAGAGCATGAAGTTTCTTGGGGTGGTGGGTAATGCCTCAAATCAGCGGATTATTATATAAACATCACCATGAATACGAAGTAAAGAATAAACCATGAAATGATAACATGAAATGAAGGAATTCCTCAATATGGTATAACATGGGATCTAAGATTCAGTCATGAAAAAAAAGAATGGTAACCTATGAACTTGCTTCATGGAACACTATCTAGCATACAATAAACCTAATTAAAACCAATCCCTGAATTATACTTTTGTCTTAACCTGGTGACAATCCCATTATCCATGGCATGAATTATACTAGGGGCACTATCTAGTGTATAATATAATCTAGTGTGTCTCCCATCTTAACATTCGAAATACACACCCAAGGATTAAAATTTGTAACTCATGTAAAAATTAATCCTTATAAAATAGCTAACATCATATAAAAATATCATGAATCACTATGCATTCACTGTGTAATTTTTTCAATAAATTTTACAATATCCATAAAAAATTACATAATCAAGTAAGACTTTATATGGATCAAAATCTTAAAAAATATATCATAATAATTTATATAAAAATTACCCTTCAATATATTATATATAAATAAATTTGTAATCAAAAGACTCCTTGAACCATTTTCTCATTTTATCAAACACTTCTTAGGAATAAACTTCTATTCAAATAAATATCATATGGAATTTATAGAAGCCCCATATTAATTCAAAACACAAAAAAATTAACCCTTGATAATTTATTTAGGATATGATATGGTATAAAATACAAATAGAATCTCAATCAATTAGAGTGTCTAACAGAGAAGGTGATTATATAGATATACCTACCTAAAATCAATTGAAACCTCGTCACCGTATTGAAATAACAAGAGATTAATATAAAGGGATCCCTACAAACCAAAATATCCATTAAATTTGAGTGTATACCCAAACATATCCATGATCATTTCCAACATGGACAAAATTGTTAATAAATTAAGAGTAAAATAGAAAAATAAGTTTTCAAAAAAAGGGGAAGATGGAAATAATGTAAAAAAAAAGATTTACCTAAATTACATTCATTAGATTTGATAAATATCCACTATGGGAGACCAAGGGGTGAAGAAAAAATCAGCTAACATTGGGTGTTCAGGAAAATTCAAGGGAAATAAGGGATGAAGAATGAGATAAATTAAGTAAGGGAATAGTAAACATTTCACTTCTTTGTTTTCTCAGAAGGTTTTATAGTTTGGCCATATAATTTGGGAAAATCTATTATATCCGCAAAAATATTACTCACCCTATGTTAGAGTAAAATATATGGTTATTCGTAACTATGAATTAATGGTGTGGAATTATCTTACATAGCATGAATGGTTCCATAGTTTGGTAATCATGAGCCAACTATTCAAATTCCATTGTAAATTCTCCCCCTTATCCCCCCACATGGATTTGGTTCATGGATATTACTCACCATGTGCTAAACATTTTTCCTATTCTATTTCATTATTTTTTATATTATTGAACCATTATCTATATACATTCCTAAAAATAAAATAAATAAATGAAATAATAAAAATAAACACATACTAGTTTCTCTGGGGGTGTCTTGAAATTAATCCATGAAAAACATCAATGAGTTATTCAAATACATTCATCTATTCTCAATTGATTATTCTCAATATTTAATAATTTATCATTAATTCTCCCAATTACTTTATTATATTTTCATGATGTAGAATCATGTTTACTAGGGTATAATTTTAACCCTTTCTTAATATCCCAATTTCATTTTTTTAAAAATTTATAAGGTCCCTATTTTTTTGAATTTCATCATTCCTTTTAAGAAATATTATTATGATTCATCAATATCAAGTTGTATGTACTAAATAATAGATCATTTATCAAATTTTAGTTACCATAATTTATTATAAAACTAACCTATTCAACATGAGATGATGAATTAGTTATTGGTATGTGAAAATAATTTCTAACAAAATCATTATTCCCATATATTCAATTATAATTTCACATCCCATTATTCTATAATGATTTTGACAAAATATTCTACAACATCTATTGAAAATCATAAATATTTGAATTGAAATAATTTATATAAGGGACCTTATTCAAAAAAAACTTCTTCTACCCATTATCTATATTTTCTATAAATTCATAAAAATAATTTTAAATATATGTTTTAACAATTTATTTGTATTCTCACTATAATTTCAAGATATAGTTGATTCAATATGTATTTTTCCCATAGTATTTATCCCTACACAAAAAATTTCATCAACACCGATATGGAAAATTGGTGATCTTGAAATTGATCGTATTAATCTTTAAACATTTCACATGCGTCATGAAATGATTCATGATCCTTATACAAAAAATTTAAAATACTTATCCTAAAATTCATTATTCACTAGGATGAATAAAATATCAAATTGAAATTATTTGAAATGTAATCCAAAGAACTGAATACGTATTTCTCTTCTTGTAAATTTTATTTCCCAAATTGAACCTTTATAAACTTGGGAAAACATCTCAAACTAATCTCAAATTTTAAAAATAAAAGTACTAGATATTTTATGTATATACCATAAATATCCATGTATTTTTTTTAAAAATATATGGGAATTTTATGAGTCTGCAAAAATTGATGGCGTGTGATTTTGAGGCCCGGAGTGCTCGGAATGAATTTATGAAATTTTTTTCGGGTACGTTCAGTAAACGTACGAGCAGGTTTTTGTAAATTTTGAACTGGAGTTTATAATTGAAATCTGAGGACACCGTTGAACACGCAGTGTCGGTATTCTCATAAAGAGACCGTCACCTCGACCGTAGTGGGTCGAGAGTGAAAAATAGTTTTTGTGCTTTTCGTGAAAGAATTAAATAAAATAAAAATGTCTAACATTTTTATTTTAGAAACCCCATCAACATGGGTTATTCTGGTTAGGACCACCCAATCCTGAATCTCCCATGTGAATGTTAAGAGGTGGGGACCACCTGAACTAACCCCCATTTTGAATTAAGAGTTGGGACCACCCGAAGCCCTTTGATGAGAGAAAACCTCTCAACTCCTCCAATTTTAAGATTACCAACACTTTACATTTAATTGTGCCAATTAAATGATGAAAACATGATGGTTCCAACAACTAAAATGTTAACTCATATTTTATGTTGGAACCTCATCTTTGGAGAGAGGATTTTTGGGTTGGCAAAGGAGAGGGGAGAACTTGTTGAAGAGCTTCTCCAATGAAGAATGCCAATGAATAACTCTTCTCATTCAATGAATATTTCTCCCAAATTCATTAAAGGATCTCCAATGACGAACGAACTGAAGATCGAGGAAATGTTGTCATCACTGACATCATCTTTTTCCTCTCCTCACCAACGTTGTTAGAGGAGACTTGTTTTAGGATCGAAAAACGCCAATATGTATCAACTACGAACAATCTTTCTCTGAACCATCATGGTATGGGTGTGTTTTAAATTGATTAATATAAATTTTTCTCTCTCATTGAATCTTTTCCATTGAGCCACTTGCAACTGCCCTAACCCAGAGGGTATGGGCCAAACAAACATGGACAGACCCCTCTGCAAACCTTATGGTTCTTTTGTGTGTTCTTCGCGATGGTGATGGTGAACGGTGCCGGCATTTGGCACCAGTGGAACTCAACAACCATGGCCGGCAACACAGTCGGCCATGAAGAAGGAAACAAATAGAGGGTGTCCGATCAAGATGGCTACCGGTGAAGGCACAGCGCATGATCGCACCGCACAGCCAACCATGATGAACCACCACACTAAGGCCTCTGCTGCCCTACAGCCTCACTGCCTAGAAACCCTACACTACCCTACGGCCCCATCGCTGAGCAGCCCTCTGCAGCCTTGTGGCCTCCGCCGCTCCATAGCCTTGCATTGAGCTCATGGCCCCAGCAACCCTCTTTGGCCTCGTACTGACCTCGCGGCCCCCCGTGGCCCCTTCGCAGCCCTAATTGCCTTTGCGCTACCTCGCCCCACCCCGCGGCAACACCGCGCCGCCTAGGCTGGGCCGCCAGGCTATAACACCTAGCGCGGACCGGGCCGCCCACTATGGTTTGGGCCGGGTCGAACCAAACTAGGTCGGACCAGGACAGGTCGGGCTAGGTCCGACCAGACTGAGACCCACTTCGACCCATTTAAGCTATTTTTTCCCTAAATTTGGCACCAGAAATCTGTTTTATGATCCTTCTATGGAACTGGGAACCTTGTAGTGATATGGTCCCTTTGAGTATAACCCACTGGATATTTGGATAAAGTTGGAGTACGGTCGGGTTGGATCGAGCACGAATCCAACCCGGCCCTTGAGAGTAAATGGCTAATAAGTCACAGACCAGGCATCTGATTGACAAACTGTCTTTTTCATTGAGACCCCTATTACGTGTCGGTCCATTGAGATACTTCTTTGTGAGACTTTGTGGCAGTTGGAGTATCAACCAGTGGCTTGTGGAGTGGACTCTCCCGACGACAAGCGAGTATAGTGTGGGAACCCTACAGCTTGATGTGACGTGAATAATGAACAGTGGTTCTGTGTGGGTCATCATGGAGCGATCTTGTGTAGATCATCACCGAGCGATCCAATGTGGATAAGAACCTAGTGATCCTGTGTGGGTTAGCACCGAGTGATCCTTTGTGGGTCAGCATAGAGCGATCCTCTGTGGGTCAGCACCGAGTGATCGTATGTGGGTCAGCACCTAGCGATCCTATGTGGGTCAGTACCGAGCGATCCTATGTGGGTCAGCAACAGAGCCTCTTAACAGAGTATGATGAATTAGTATTTACATATATTCATCCCTACTATTGAACATAAGTTATACCTAGTGTGAGTTGATTGTGTGCCTGTGTGGTACTTTCCTTTGTGGTAATACCTTGGTGGTATTCTTCTCTGTGGAGTACCTTTGTGGTACTTACCTACGTGGTATTTCTTCCTTTGTGGAATAGTTGATCTTTGGGCTTTTTAGTTGGACTCTGTGTTTTCCTCATGATTGGGACGTGTTTACTTGATAACATAGGTATATGAATGGGAATATACCTAAGTGGGTTTGTTAGTTGATTCGACACTATGTGGTTTATCCTTGGTGGATTTTTTGAGACCCTGAGGGTCTCACGGCCCCTACTGAGTATCGTTATAATCACCCCTGCATGGTCTATTCCCGCACCTTATTGTGTTTGGTGCAGACGACGTCCAGTGCTGATTGAGGCTGAGTGTACCACGACTAGATGGGGCCCAGAGGTGGATCATACGGCGTGACGGTACGCAAAGGAGATGGATGGATGTGGAGTGATGAGGAGGTGATCTGTACCTACACTTCAAGTAGGAACCTCATAGGACAACCTACTAGCTGCCATTATTTTTCTTCGGTTATATTTTATTTCAGTTGTACTTGTATAAATACTATTGGGCTTGAATTCTGGCCCCTTTTTTCTTTCAAGTCATTTTTTCTATACAGTTGACTTGTGTTTATATCTTGTTGTGTGCTTGGTGGTGTGTGTTTACAAGTTATAAAGGCAATGCCTTCCCAGTTTTAGGGAATATTCCTTTTATTTCTAGTCACCAGCCCCTGGCCTTTGGAAGGTGGGATTGGGGTAGTCCCGACATGGGACTCGGGGGATGGGTCGTGACAAATTGGTATCAGAGGAGTCAGTTCTACCATATAAAATTGGACTCAGATCTTCTTAACGGCAATACTGTTAAGTGTAGTGAGTGTGTTTATCAGTTTAGGGAATTCATTTTTGGTGCGGCAGCCAACGTATCCATACACCAGGACCCTGAATTCTGATTTCTAACTCAGGGCACAAGAACACTGATTGCGTGTGTGTTTTGAAGAGTTATCTTTGTGATATCTTTGAGTCAGCTCACCATGTATAACTTTTTTACCATGGCACACCTGTTTCTTTTAAGGATGCCTCCACACATATAGCCAATTGGGGTTCCAGATATAGTATGCACTGATATGCCACCAAGTGATGATGCCTCGGTGCAGGGCCCTCTTATAGTTGGGGCACCAACAGTACCATTACCCATTGGGCCATCGATGCCTCCAGCCCCTACAGTAGAGGGTGCACACTGCATGAGCGCATTGCACGAGTTCCTGCACTGTAGGCCATCTAAGTTTAGGGGAGAGATGGACCCACGGGCGGCTGAGGATTGGTTGGAGGCCATGGTGAGAGTCTTTCAACTAGTAGGGACACCAGCTAATCTCAGTGTGATCCTTGTCGCCAGCCTTCTACATAAAGCAGCATTAAAATGGTGGAGCTTAATGCTCCAAGTTCACTATGAGGTGATGCTTCTCTGGGAAGGCTTCGAGAGCCTGTTTCGGGTAGAGTTTCTCCCAGAAACTCTTCACATAGTTTGCATATAGGAGCATCTTCATCAACATCAGGGTATCATGACTATAGATAATTACTCAGTGAGGTTCACAGACCTCTCATGCTACTCCACTGATATGGTGTGGGACCCATTATCTAGAGCCCAGACCTTCGAGTAGGGACTCAGGTGGGAGACTAGGGATTCAATGATCTCACTCACCATCCCGACACAGGTGGGGGTGTTAGAGCAAGCCCTCTTAGTGGATAGTTTCCTTGATAAGTAGTCTCCAGTAGCGAGACCCACCACCAATTGTCATATAGCGGAGTCTTTCGCAACTAGAAGTAGATAGATGACACAAAGGACCAAGAGGACCAGGCATACAGGTGGAAGACCACAGGATTTAGGGTCGGTTGTGCAAGGAACCCAAGACAGACCCAGTCATGAAAGGTGTGGGCAGTGTTACACATGTGGTGGATAGGGTCACATGGCTCGTGAATGTCCGACATGACGTACGAATGATCATAATATGGTCGAAAGACCACCCAGGTAGAGACAAAGGTTCGACCAATGATGTCTGCAGGGAGCAGGTAGGCTTGGAAGAGGAGCTGGTCATACAGCTGGTGGTGGGAGACAATTCGGTATGTTACCGCCACCACCACAAGGTGGTTCACCTCAACCACAAGTAGCAGGTGGACAAGGACGAGATCAGCTCCAGGCAGCTGAGGACTATAATCATAGTGCTCTGGAGATGATACAAGGTACGATATGTGTCTATTACACCATATCTATAGTACATATAGACATAGGTGCCAGTCATTATTTTATTTCCACTACCCTCGTTCAGAGCATGGAGATTCCGACAGAGCCATTGGCTCAATTTTTATGGCTAGTGACTCTTATGGGAGTAGATTCGATGATTGTGCACTGGTGCTGGTAGTGTGAGCTTACTCTCGGAGATGAGAGCTTCTGCTAGGATCTCTTAGTAGTGGCATTGATGCCTTAAGACATCAACATGGGTATAGACAGGTTATCTACAGTCCATGCTTAGATTGACTATATTAGGTGAAAAGTGTGATGTGTCCACATGGATGGGACCAGGTTTACCTTCACCAGTGAGAAGGGAGCCTTTGCAGCACAAGATGGACTTACCCAGAGGAGAGTGCGACCGATCACTCATCAGTTGGCTAGCCTTACCCTCAGAGCAGTTGATGTGAAGATTCTGAGTTATCCTATATTGGTGGACCAGTACACGGATGCCTTCCCTATTATTGTTTATGGTCTACCTCATTGTATATAGGTAGACTTTTACATTGATTTATACCTCGAGATGACAGAGATATCCACAATAGCATATCAGATGGCTCCTGTGGAGGTTCGTGAGCTACGGATACAGCGGGAGGACTTAGATGGGAAAGGGTTCATTCGGCCTAGTGTTTCTCCTTCGGCAGCCTTAATTTTGTTTTCCAAGAAGGCATATGGTAGTTTGAGACTTTATGTTGACTATCGGCTCTTGAACCAGGTGACTGTGAAGAACGAGTACCCAGTTATAAGGATTGATGACCTCTTTGATTAGCTGAAGGGAGCACGTTGGTTCTTGAAGATAGACCTCAGATCATGCTACCAGCAGCTCAGATTACGAGATGAGGATGTACAGAAGATGTCTTTCATATGTCAGTATGGACACTATGAGTTCTTTGTTATTCCATTCGGCATGAATAACACTCCACCAGTGTTCATGGGACTCATGAACAGGATCCTTCATCCATACCTTGATCGCTTTGTAGTAGTATTCATCGATGACATTCTGATCTGCTCGACTACTAAGGCGGAGCATGCTTATCATTTTCAGGTAGTACTGGACACACTCTGAGAGCACCAGCTTTATATTAATCTCTCGAAGTGCCAGTTCTAGATATGAGAGGTTCACTTTTTGGGACATGTCATATCTGAGGCTAGAGTTGAGGTGTATCCAGTGAAGACTGAGGTGGTACTTTCTTGGGAGCCACCATTGAGTGTGACGAAGGTACGAAGTTTTCTGGGTTTGACTGGATACTATTGGAAATTTTTTCTATATTTCTCTATAGTTTCAGCACCACTATCAGTATTGACAAAGAATGGGAAACACTTCGTGTTGTCGGAGAAATGCCAATGGAGTTTTCGGGTGCTGAGGCAGAGGCTGACTAGTGCCCCCATCTTGAGGCTACCAGAGGAGGGCGTAGGGTATGTAGTCTATTGCGACGCATCAGGGACTACACTCATATGTGTCCTGATGCAAGAACGATCAGTTATCGCATATGGTTCTCGATAGCTGAGACAGCATGAGCAGAACTACACTACCCATGATTTGGAGTTAGAAATAGTGGACTTAGCCATGAATATGTGGCAACATTATGTGATGGGCGAGCATTTTACAGTGTACTCTGATCACTAGTGTCTCGTGTATATCTTCTCTCAGAAGGACCTGAACCTTAGATAGTGATGTCGGCTTGAGTTCCTCAAAGACTATGACTTCGAGATAGTCTATACTCCTGGGAAGAGAGACGTTGTAGCATATGAACTCAACCAGAGATCTAGTATATAGCTACTATGTGAGGAAATAGGGCAGTTGGTTGCTTTGCAGATATCCTTTGTGGATTAGGATAGGGCAGTCTTTCTTCAGTCTCTTACAGTCACTCCCCCCACTTCTTCAGCGAGTCAGGGAGGCGCAGCATGGGTATGCTAACTGTGAGGCTCGATGTGCTCAAATATCCACAGGGTAGGCACCTAATGGATTTTCTGAAAGTGGGTATCTTGTCATTCTATTCAGAGGACATACCATGGTACTAGTGTCTCTTCAAGAGGACGTGATGAGGGAGTTCCACACATCCCCTCTAGTGGTACATCCAAGAGTGGAGAAGATGTACTAAGATCTCCGACAACAGCACTGGTGGCTAGGAATAAAGAAAGAAGTAGCAAAGTTTGTCTCTCAGTGCCTCAATTATCAAAAAGTGAAGATGGAGAATCAGGAACCAATAGGATTGGTTCAGCCTTTAGAGGTCCCAGAGTGGATGTGGGATGGGATATCCATGGACTCCATGATAGGGATTCCACATACATCTTGAGGTCATGATTCTTTCTATGTGATCGTCTACCTACTCACCATGTCGGCCCACTTGTTACAGATCATAGAGCATGGTTTAGTAGAGAGATTTAGATGCCTCTATTTGTAGTATATTGTGTTGTTACATGGAGTACCCTCGACGATTGTCTCTGATCATGATGCACATTTATCATCCTAACAATGTAAGGGGTTGTAGGAGGCTTTTGGGACACAGCTTCGTTTGAGCACCACCTTACATCTGCAGACAGATGGCCAGACTAAGTAGACCATTCAGACCCTCATGGACATGTTGGGTGCTTGTGTCCTTGACTTCAGTAGTTGCTGGGAGAATCACTTCCCTTTGGTGGAGTTTTCATATAACAACATCTATTACTCCACCATTGGGGTGGCACCTTTTGAGGCGTTGTACGGGTGACCTTGAAGATCACCTTTGTACTAGACTGACCTAGGGGAGTTAGCACTAGTGGGACTAGAGATGGTAAAATCTACCACAGAGAAAGTACATATCATCAAAGAGTGTATGAACACTGTACAGAGAAGGTAGAAGTCTTTTGCCGACAGGAGACAGAGACCTCTATAGTTCGAGGACGGTGACCATGTCTTTCAATGGGTCTCAACTCGACGAGGTTTGTGGAGATTTGGGTGAGCTGGCATGTTATCTCCAAGATTCATTATACCCTTTTAGGTCCTCAGTAGAGTTGGCGAGGTGTATTACCTCTTTGATATTCCACGTCAGTTGCACTGGGTGCACGACATCTTCCACTTATACTAGCTGAGGAGATACGTGAACGAACCATCCCACGTCATTGACCACGGCGAGCTGGACATAGATGATGTGGTGATGTGTTCATAAGTTTCAAAAGAGATTGAGAATCGACAAGAGAAGGTCCTTCGTGGGCGGTCGATACCTCTGGTGCGCGTTCATTGGAAGCACGAGAACCTCCAGGAGAACACATGGTAGCGAGTGGCTCATAAAAGTGCTTAGTACCCCCACATGTTTTCCTAGTTTTGTAATGTGGCATATGGGGACGTAAATACCTAAGGTGGGGATAATGTAAAGACTTGGAATTTCAATATAATTTTTTAAAAAATATATAGGAATTTTACGAGTCCTAGAAAATTTACGGCGCGTGATTCTGAGGCCCGGAGTGCCCAAAATGAATTCCTGAACTTTTTTTAGGTACATTCAGTAAACATACGAGCGGGTTTTTGTAACTTTTGAATGGGTGCTCAGAATTGAAATCTGAGACACCATTGAACTCGTAGCGCCGGTATTCACTTAAAGAGACCTTCATCTCAACAATAGTGGGTCGAGAGTAAATTTTTTTTTGTCTTTTTCATGAATGAATTAAATAAAATAAAAATGTCTAACATTTTTATTTTAGAAACCCCCTCAACATGGATTGTGGTGGTGGGAACCACCCAAGCCTAAACCTCCCATGTAAATGTTAAGAGGTTGAGACCACTTGAACTAACCCCAATTTTGAATTGAGAGGAGGGGACTAACCAAACCCCTTTAGTGAGAGAAAACCTCTCCACTCCTCCTACTTTAATACTTCCAACACTTTACATTTAATTGTGCCAATTAAATGATGCCAACATAATGGTTCTAACAATTAAAATGTTAATTCATATATTATGTTGGCACCTCATCAATGAACAGAGGATTTTTGGGTTGGCAAAGGAGAGGGGAGAACATGTGGAAAAGATTTTCCGATGAAGAACGCCAATGAAAAACTCTTCTCCTTCAACAAATATTTCTCCAAACTCCATCGAAGTATCTCCAACAACAAATGAACTGATGATCGAGGAAACATCGTCATTAATGACTTCATTGTTTTCCTCTCCCCACTAATGTCATTGGAGGAGACTTGTTTTGGGATCAAAAAACACCAATCTGTCTCAACCGAGGACAATCTTTAACCGAACCATCGAGAAAGGGGTGTGTTTTATATAGATCAATGTTAATTTTTCTCTCACATTGAATCATTTACCTTGAGCCTCTTGCTACCACCCAAACGCAGAGGGTATAGGCTAAACAAACATGTCATGACCCCTCCAAAGACCTTGTGGTTCTCTTGTGTGTTCTTCATGATTGTGACGGAGACCAATTCCAGTGTTTGGCATCAATAGATCTCAAGAACTGGGGCTGGCACCACAGCCATCTGTGGCGAAGGTGACAAATGGAGGGAGATCGGTCATGCTAACCGCCACACCGTAGCCTCTGTGGCCTCACTGCCCAACGGCCCTTCGTCGCCCCACTGCCTCAATGACCTCTGTCACTCCACAGCCTCACGCCGACCTCGTAGTCCTGGCATCCCTCCATGGCCTCGCGCTGACCTCGTGGCCCCTAGTGGACCCTTCGCAGCCCTCACGGACATTGTGCCTCCTCGCACTGCATTGGGGCCTCACCGCACCACCCGAGGCTGGACCGCCAATCACGGGACGGGTCACCTAGTGTGGGTCAGGCCGCACTCAGCAGGTCAGGCCAGGTCGACCCAAACTAGGTTGGCCCATGCCGGGTCGGGCTGGGTCGGTCCGACCGGGTCGGACCGGACTCAGACCCACTTCGACCCATTTACGATCTTTTGTCCATAACATTGGCACTGAATGTCCATTTGAAGAACTGTCTATGGTGCTGGAAACCTTTGAGCTATTTGGTTCCTTTGAGTATACCCCACTGAATATTTGGATAAATTTGGAGTACAATTGGGTTGGATCAAGCATGAATCCAACCGGGCCCTCAAGACTAAAAGGTTAATAACTTAGAGATAGGGAGTCCGATTGATGCATCATCTATTACGTTGAGACCCTTATAAAGTGGAGGTCCTTTGAGATACTTATTCTTGAGACATCTTGGTATTTGGAGTATCGACTAGTGGCTTATGGTGCGGACCCTCCCAGAGACATGGGTGCACAGTGCGGGAAACCTATAGCTGGCTGTGATGTGAAGAATGAAGAGGGATCCAGTGTGGGTCAACATCGAGAGATCCTGTGTGGGTCAGCACCTATAGATCTTGTGTGGGTCAGTACCGAGTGATCCTGTGTGGGTTAGCACCGAGCGATCCTATCTGGTTCAGCACCGAGTGATGTTTTGAGAGTCAGCACCTAGCGATCCTATGTGGGTCAGTACTGAGTGATAATGTGTGGGTCAGCAGCAGAGCCTCTTAACAGAGTACGATAAATATTAGTTACATCTACTCATCTCTACTACAGTACTTAAGTTATACCTGGTGTGAACTGATTTTTTACCTTTGTGTACATTCCATTGTGGTAATACCTGGGTGGTATTCTTCTGTTTTGCGTACCTTTGTGGTACTTACCTATGTGGTATTCCTTCCTTTGTGGAACAATTGAGCTTTGGGATTTTGAGTTAGACTCTGTGTTTTCCTCCCGATTGATATGGGTTTACATGATAACATAGGTATATGTATGGTCATATAATTTAGTAGGGGTTTTAGTTGACTTCATGTTGTATGATTTATCCTTGGTGGATTTTGTGAGACCTTGAGGGTCTTGGGATCCCTACTGAGTATTGTTATACTCACCCCTTCACGGGCTATGCCCTCACCTTTTTGTGTTTGGTGCAGACGATGAACAACACTGATCGAGGCTGAGGGTACCATGGCAAGACAGGGACCACAGGTGGACCATACGACGTGGCAGTATGTAGAGGAGATGAGCGGACATGGAGTGCTAAGGAAGAGATTTGTACATACCCTTCAGTTAGGAACCTCAAAGGATGACCCAGTAGTATCCATTCTTTTTCTTCACTTGTACTTGTACCATTACTGTTGGGCTTATATTCTGGCCCCTTTTTATGTTCATCACTCTATTTTCTATATTGTTGACTTGTGTTCATATCTTAATGTGTGCTTTCTAGCGTATGTTTACAGGTTACAAAGGCAATGTCTTCCCATTTTTAGGGAATACTCTTTTCAGTGCTTCTCACCAGCCCCTGGACTATGGAAGGAGGCTTTGGGGTAGTCACGGCATGGTCCCCAAAGGACGGGTCGTGTCATTTTACAATTGTAAAAAATCATTTATGAAATTCAACAAATCCTCTAATTAAATCCCATTAAATGTTGGTAAGTACTATAACCACTGGTGATTAAATTCATAATTCATTTCATTGTGTATATGTTTGATGCAATATGGATTCCCAAACACCCTCAACAATTATTCAACACAAATAATTATAAAAAAATCTCATTCTATACTGAGGAATTTGGAATCAATTCAACTATAATGTACTGTATAATCATCATTAGATTATTCTCTTCCATTTATTTTGTGGTTATTTATAAAGCCTTATGAAAGTATCTCCCAATATATGGATCAATAAAAATATATAAACACTCAAGGATCCCCTTATATACATATACCCAAAATTACATTTCATATATTAACATTTGATATTTAATTATGAATCCTTGAAATATGAAATGTTTATATTGAATTAATTAAAAATATTATTTATTTTATATATAAATTGTTGCTAAATAAATTATTATCAATCCAATATACCCGAAAACTATAGCAAATGTGATGGATGGTTTTTCGTGAAATGACACCCCAAAAAGACCATAGTCCTACTAAATTATAATTATTGGAATCTCTAGGTCTCTTCCACATGTAAAAAAAATCACTACATATTATTTACATGATTAAATAGAAAATGAAAAATAGTTTCTATGATTTTTTTATTTTATTTATCTAATATATGTTAAAAATTAATTGATTGTGAGTATGGTATTCTTTATGAAAGTAGAATATAAATGGTTTTAAAAAAATGGAAATTGTAGTGGGAAGTTTGGGATTAGTTTTATAGAATAAAAAACTCCTAATTGAATTTATTATAAAAATTGCATGATCACTAAATAAAATGGTTCTCAATTGGTACACTCCAGTGATCCTTAGTTTAATTGAAAATCCCTATAAAGTTTCTTTTAAAAGCGTCACTAATGGTGTTCATGTATCTAATATACAATAAAATTATGTATTTTGTTATTAAGTGAATTTCATAGTTTATAACATCAAATATCTATTTTCTATATCTCTAGTACTCAGAATTGAATTCAACAACTATTACTTCACCAAACCCCTAGATTCATTTAAAATGTGATGAAGTTAGTAAGGAATTATGATAAGAAAAAAAGGTATTATGTATTCATTTTATTCAAGAAATCATTTTGATCATTAACTAAAATTAACTATATCCCCACTAATTTTCTCATCATTGTCTCCTCATATTAAAAAAAATCCGGGTCAAGAGGGTAACTCGTTGATGATACTCAACTTTCGTTTCTATAGTTTTTTTATCATATCTATCCTCAATAAGATTCACCCCAATTATATATTATTTGTATTATATTTTTTAACTCCTTTCTATCTATAAAATACTAAATTATTTTTTTATCCCTCATTTTCCATGTGTATTTTGATTATTCCATATGTTATTCTGTATATCCATAACTCCACTTCAATCCCATTTCCACATGTACTAACTCCACCATCCCTGATTTTTTTACCATCTTCTCTCTCCCATAAATTAACTTCCATATATTAAATCTCTTAAAGGGTAACCAAATTTATTTATACAATTCATACACAATGACTCATCTTATTTCATGTATTCTATATGTCCCCATACATAATTAATTATTCTCACAGCTTAATATTTTTCCCATATTATGGATAACTTTTTTAATACCTTCTTAAGTGTTCCTTATATTTTTAGAAGCATTGGTTTAGTGAATCGGTGAATTTTTAGAGTTCTTAACATTCCATGCACTACTTTTTATTAGTATTAAAAATATCTTTCTTTAGTGTCCAACATAATCGATGGAATTGATACAACTAATATTTAAGAGACCATTAGGTTATAAGTAATATCATAACCAATGTCACATACATATCTATATAATGGGAAGTAATGAACTTGAAATCATTGGGTACTTTCACTCTGTATAGTTTCATGGAAATGTTCAGATCCTTCGTTGTCTTTATCAGTGTCAAAAGCATGGGTGTGAGACTAACACAGAAAAAATTGGAACAACTGTATATCTACACATAAAAAATCACAAAATTAACTATGAATCATACCAATAATATCTTATTCATTAGAATTGGAGGAATTTTTAACATATCATTGTACAAAGAAGAAAATATAATGGTATCATGTTCTTTATTGCCCATGTTTACTTCTTTTCCCATGAAGGAAACAAATTGGGTTCAAAATCACAGTCCTAGGTACTATTGTAATAACATCATATATTTTTTCCATCCCAAAAAATATATTATGGATATGGAATAATATTTTTCACTCCCTTGGGATATAATTCTAGAAATGATCTAGTTTAACAATCACGAATTGTACTTTTACATTATTATAAAATGATACATATAACAATGTCACTATTTTTATCACATTATAAGTTATGATTTGAGAAGTGGACTATCCTTATCAGTGTATAAATTTACTTACTTCACTCAAATAGATTTAATATTTCTTATTTTTAACATATGTCATATCCTACCCTTATTAAATGAACAAATAACCACTTGTGAGAAACTATACGAATCATATTGAAATTTATACATTAAAATTGTCTTGAATGAATGAAATTGTACTATTTATGATATATATTATATTATTATTACTAAAATATCATAATTTATACTTATTACTACATTAATTAAATTTAACACGAAAGAGACACCAAAATACACTTAATCCAATAAAAACATAATATTTTTTATTAATTATAATCATATTGAAAATCCATCAACATTGTATTTCATGGGGAAATATATTAAATTAAGAATTTAAATTTAGAATTTGTGAGTTCTAGACCACACATTGGACTTTTTAGTAAATAAATAGGAAATTGTGCCTCTAACAGGAGGATTAACATGTTTTTCTAGATGATAAAATTCCATTGAATTAGAGGAAGTGAAGGTGCTCCTCCCAAGGTTGGGTTTTTTACCATCTATTTTCAATTTTATTTTGTAATTTTAACAACTATGAAAATTTATATTATAACATTTAATCAATATATTGTTTTAAAAAGAAATTTTTAGTTGATTAATATTATACATGGCGTCTATTAAGGTCAATTACTATTATGAACCAACCCAAGCTAACCAATTTTGGATTTTGAGTCATCCCATTATAAGTCCTGAAGCATGTTTTCTATTTATATGGAATAGAAACTTGTTTCTGAGAATCAAGTTTACTCATCTGGGAATGATTTCACCTAAAAAATAAAACTAGAGAAGGGATTCAACTGAAAACCCAATAAGTAAATCCCAAAGGTTGAAGATCCTCGCATGAATAATAAATAATTCCTAAATAATATAAAACTAAACATTCCAGTACAACTCGAATCCCAGGGTAAAAAGTAGTTTAAAATTAGTAGAAAATTATATCTTAAATAAATAATAAAATTCAACCAATTTATACACAATAGTCAAAGTATAACCAAAATAATTTGGTAATAGTATTGTAATTTGATCTAGATAAATACATAAGAGGTATAAAATACATATACAAAAATAACCAAAATGGTAATTTTTATAAACCATTTTCTTATGGAATGAGATAATCACCCAACATGTCACATCCGAAAAGTCTTAATTAAAATATATCATGATCTTACTACTTTATACGATTGTTTTACCATTACATAAGATAGACCAAAAAATGTCTACATACACTTTAAAGTTGTATGTATAGTGTGATCATTAAAATATGAATAAGGTCCCATAAAGTCCTATTACACCCCAATATTTTTTATGAGATAGTGTTTTTTTATTTCTTTTTTGTATTGTGTTGTATGCTACACCAAGATAAGATTGTGTTATACGCAACACTTGCTTAGCTTGCGGTATATGCAACACTATAATTGGATGGTGTTACACACAATATCAAGTTATTTTGATAGAATTAATTTCACTCAAGACCTATTTTAAGAGAAAAACTAAATAGTTTTATGTTACCTTATAACATAGTCATTAAAATGGATGGAATGAACAGTATTAACTTCGTTCTGAGAAAAATAAAATGAAAATAAGCAAGTTTATACAATAATAAAATCACTCTTGTTAGATTTTTTTAATGTAATATATTCTGTATAGTGTCTAAAATTCATCTTATTTGTTTTCTCTACATGATATAAGAACAATTTCAATTTTTTAGATAAAAAATATTATTTTAGAAAAATTCATTTTACCACCTTTTGATGGCGTACCTTTTTTAAATATAGTTTTTTACAATTTTACATTTTATATTTAAAAAAATAACCTTTTTATTCAGAATATGGATTTTAAAATTTACTTTGTATGAATTTCTGATATTTTTTCTATAATTTTTGAGTTTTGATAAATATTAACAATATACTAAATTTTAATTGAAAACAACTTTTTACCTCAAAATAATTTTTTAGATAAATTATATTATTGAATGGTTTTAAATTATATATAGAATTTATTTTTAGAATTTAATATATTTTTCCCAATGGAATTAATTTTACCAGGAATATTTATGTAAAAACATTCCAATCTTTTTCAATGTTTTATCCTTTAAAACTCATTTTTCATTACGGCAACGAGATTAGTTTAAAATAATTTCTGAAACTTATTTGTTTTTAATTTTAAAAAATGTATTTAGTATTTATAATAAATACCTAAAAAATATGTAAGTGAATTTATTTTTTACTGGGAATTATGAATAGTAACATTGGTAATTTTTATTACTACAGTAAAAGGGTAAATTTGGGTAATAAAGTGTAAGAATAATATAATAAATTTACCCTAAAACTTGTCTTAATATAATTTTTTTATTATGTGTTGACCTAAATCATACTTGGGTTGAAATGGTATCCATTTTAATCAACTTTGAAAATATTAGGACATTTAATTTATTTTATTTCATGAAAATGTAATTATGTCTCACTCAAATTTTAATAACTAAATCATTTTAATATAAGGTTACACAAAAGATAAATTCGATTATAAATTCTCATTTTAAATAATTTTTATTCTTATTATCATGGTAGTTTATTTTTAATTTTTAGAAAATAAATAATTACCCTAATGGTTTATATATTGATGATACCGAAATTATTTAATTGTTGTAAAATCAATAAACTAATTTTTATTAAAATGATAATTACCATTAAAAGGAACAAAAAATTGACCAAATCTTATTGGTTGGTTATTTATAGACCATAGTCATCCATGGTTATAGTTATTGATCATTTTTATCCTTATAGAAGAGATAATAAAACTTATATTGTTTTATTTAAAGTGATGTTAAACTTGTCACATTCTTATTTTACATAGTATAAAATTTTTATTGACAAATTTTCAAGAATATATATTTTAATAAATGTATTATTATGAAATATAGTAGATCTAACTTCATCACAACATTTTATTTAATATTTTTAATCAAAAAATATCTATATTAAATAATTACATAAAATTGATGTTGTAATTATTTTATTTATGGAGAAAACAAATAAATTTTTTTACAATATTTATATAAATATATTTTTGATTAATTATTATATCCAAAAATATTAATGGATTACCTTGACCCATTAGGAATATAATAAAAAAATTCAATGTTAACTAATTATCTAAATATTTTTAAAATTCAATGAATTTAATACTATCAAAATTGACACTATTGATTGTTTATCAAAATAATGTTTTATTAAATTATTTAATTATCGTATATAATTTTTTAAAAATATATAATAATTACTATATTGTATCAAATTTTATAATGTATTTATTTATTGTATAATTTATATAAAATAAACAAATATTTCATGCATTTCAAATTGAAATAGGTGTTACACTAGTTACAAATTAAATAGAATAACTAAGTGGTAATTAAAATGATAAGGTTTAAATTGATATAAATATTTGTCTAAAATTTATTGAATGACTATATTAAAACCTTATATCACTTAATATTTAAAATGGTGACACATTTTTGGTTTTTGAATTCATTTTAAGTATATTATAAATTAATATTTTTTGACATTCCAAAACTGCCAATCACATCAATTATAAAAGGGCATCTCCTCCCTCACAACTTCACTTCACTTTGAGCCATCAACCTCATCCATACCCTTCCCATTCCCCTTAAAAACTTCCATAGTTACATTATAGTGTTTGTGGTTTTCTCCAAATACAAACTATAGTGCATTAAGATGATATTTATAGGGAGCACCTCGATGAAGAGGTAATCTCTTCTATTGATTTTTTCAAACTTCTTTCTTCTTCCACTTCCTCTTCATGAGTTGATTACATTATAAAGTAATAACTTCATTTTCACTTATATACTAATATTTTATTATGATTACATAAAATCCATATTCCACCTTTTATCCATCCTATGAAAACAAATTCACCACACGTGCGTACGTATTGCATACCATCTACACGCTGTGGTGAAATCTGTTTTTCGTAAACATGTTACTTGGATGGGTATAATAATTGAAATTATAATTATATATATTATTATTATAACATTATAGAAATTATAAAATATTATATACACCATATACTTCAATACCATTCCATAATTATTGGAATGATAGTTTCACTCGTGTATACGTACGACCTACCGTCTCCATGATGTGATGTGATTCATTGTACATGATATTCATTACACCATGATTATAAAAATGAATAAAATGAATTAATATGATATATATTTATAATATATTTCTGAAAATTATATAACTATAACTAAATAATGGGAACATAAACTTATTTGATAAAACATGCATAATAAAATGAAGCAGATAATACACGAATAACAAGTAATAATTAAATGTTATTAATAAACGGATGATAATATGATCATATATGACATCATAAAAATGAATATGATTTGAGAATACTTGAATGAAATTATTTCAATTGTAATACATTATATTCTAATACATACAAAGGATATCAAACCTAAGTTAATGGATAATATTGAAATCTCATTATTATTTGAGATTTGTTATACGTAAGTATTTATTGAGTTTTATTTTTCATCCAAGACCATGTTTTAATAATATTTATTATTATTATTGTAAAAATCTTTAATGTAAATTTTTCGCAATGGTGAATTTTTTTAAAATGGCATGAAAGTAATATTTTATCATTTTCGATATGAGGTACTTTTGAACTTTCCGAAAAAATTATGAGAATAATGTTTTCTTTTACCTTATAATGAAAGGGTTTTTATGATTTTATAAAGCCATACTTATATGAAACTACATTTTCAATATTTCGAATTTATTTTCAAATAAATTATTTTCTTTTAAAATTTCATGGAATTTTGAAAAAATAATTTTAAGAAGAATTGATATTTTCCTCAGAAATTCATTTCCAGTGTTCTATCAATATTATTTTCCATCTATTATGGAATTATTTAATAGTGTTATCTTTCAAGTATATTATCCCTATTATTACTATGTATGATTATTTTTATAGTGTAATGTTATTTATAAAATCCATTTTTATGGATTATGATTTGATGGAATGATGTTTAAGAAACCGATTTTATTCTTTGGGTTATGCTATGTTGATTGATTTATGTTTTTATGAGACATGTAATAATGATTTTATTATGAGTTGTGTGTGACCTATATATCCCTAAAATTAATTGGGTAATGATTTATATATCACGAGATAAACATGGCTGGAATCGGAAATGATCTCGGTTCAATAATACAGAGTTAGAATGAGGAGTGAACTCGGTTCCGTAATGGACATTTTCCATTATGATGGTATTGGAAATGATCTTTGACTAATATGAAATTATTTTCTATGGTTATGTGAATTCCAAAAAATATCTTTTATTATGTTATGACTTTTGGGATTACATTCATTGATTCTTATGAACTTTTATGATTAATCTCATGGCATGATATCATGATATTTAATATACAGGGTAATATTTCTAAATGTTATGTTCATTTGTGTTATGATTATGATATGAATGATATCTCTCTGTTTTCTCTTATTAAACATATAGTCTCACCGTTTCTTATGTTTCTTTTCCCCAGGTCACGAAGAAGGATATTAGGTTAAATATGTCAAAAAGGGGTCTATTTATGAGGGAATTTGCATGAGACAATGTAGATGAATTATGAACCAGTTGTTTGTGTTTCTTAGTTTCTAAAGACACTATACCTATATAGTCCTGTTAAAAAAAATTTATATTTATTAATGAATATTGTTCAATTTTGAAGAAATATTTATATATATAATGTATGGGTCTTTATATTTGGTATCATACGAAAGGTATAGTTAAAAATTGGAAACGAGGAAGAGAAAACTTTAGTGAGAACACTAAAAGTATTTTTAAGGATATTTATAAGGATGTACCTAAGGATAATTCAAAGTATAGGTTAAAATACCTGAATTTTGGTAATATTTCTGGTTAAACTAGGATTAAATCTAATATGTTAGAGAATTAAAGTACTTCCCATTTATTATTTTATTTTTCTATTATGATTTTTTCCTCTCACACTATACTTTTTGGGGTTTAGGAAATGGATAGAGCCCAAAGTAACTGTATCAATGGTGAATGCAATGGGAAATGAAAAAAATTTCCTCCTAAATCATCAATGGTTATGGAAGCTGGAATGAAAAATCATATCACTATACTAACAACAACAGTGATTCATTATAGAATTCCAAATGAGCATAAATAGAACAAAATTCTGTTGAGCCTTCGTGAGGCAATATTCACCTTCTTTAAGTGGGTATTCTTATCCACTTGTTACTGAAGAATGGATTAGTACCACTGAAAAGTTATTTTCTCTTCTTTACTATTTGGAACATGAAAAAGTCATATACATTGTTTATAGTTTAAAAGGTGAAGCAGACCAGTAGTGGAACATAATAAAAAATATGAGGCCTCAAGATAAAATTGAATCCCTGGAATGAGGTGAATTCAAGAACATATTTTTCAATATGTAATTTCCTCATATTCTTCTTAGGAATTTATAAAAGGAGTTATGTGAGTTTAAGAAAAAGAAAGATGAATTTTTTGGTACATATGGGGAAATTTTTAAAAAACTTTAGAGGTATGCTTTAGGAATTATCATCCAACCTGAATGTAATGTTGATAGGTTCTTAAGTGTCTTAAAACCAAGTCTTTGAAGAGAATTAGAAATAATATACTTTAGTAGCTGTGAAGAGGTTTTGTGTTGTTTTTTCAAGGTATAAATTTAATTTGGGACTATATATCAATCTCAGGGTTTTGACATGAAACTGAAGATTGAGTTCAAGGTAAATTCTCAAAACAATGGTGAAAATAACATGAGTGTTTCCTTGTGCTCAGAGTGTGGAGTATATCATGGTGGAGATTTTCATAGAGGGACTAATAAATTTAATAAATATAGAAAATAAGTCCACCTGTAAGTTAAGTGTTGAAGTAATGGGAAAAATATAGCTAATGATGTGAATCGAGAAAATGATACACATGACGCACCTCCCACACTTTAATGCTATAAGTTCAAGGAAATGTGGCACTATGCCAACCAATTCCATGATAAAAGGGTTATTGATGATGATCTATCTGATCAACCTCTTCAGACCAATGAAAAATCAAAATCCCATGTGATTACTATTAGTTATGTAGAGTATGAAAACAAAGTAGTGAAATTATTGAGTGTTTATGTAATATTATTCTAGAAAAATGATGTACAATCACTTTTAGGGAATTATAGAATAATAAAATATCTATTGGCCTACTATAGTTTTTTATATGTATTTAAGAGTATATTATTATTGGTACCAATAACCATGAATAGTGATTCAAATTGTTTTGGAAAAACACATTAAGGTAAGGATGACCCTTAAGTTGTGGATAATGTTGGGATATTGAAATAATGATTTTTTTTATAGTATTAATGTCTTCATGACTGATTTTATGAAAAAGTGATTTATGATATCATGGTTGGAGAATATATAATATTTGGAAATTATGGTTTATGGAAAGAGTTAATTTTTGAAAGAAAGCATGTTTTAACTAAGGTTATATGTCAATTAAAGTTATTAACAGGATACAAGAGAATACATGATGAAGGTGGTCAAATTTTTGGAATGTGGCCAATAAAATATACCTTATTATATATGGGGTATAAATTTTATGCCAAGTAATTGAACGTCTTTCGAAATTTTCATATTTTTTAGCTTTTAGAAGTATTATGATGTTATCAATTTATGGAACTTTTAAGTTAAACTTCAGATGAAGAATAAAGTAATATCTAACCATAGCTGGACTTATCCATATTTGATAACTTGTTATAAAATTTTATACATATGAAATGACCTATAATACTATTTATGTATCGAATGATCTGTTAATTCTTTAGGAATGAAAATTTCATCTTTGTTTCATGGAATAAGAGTTGAAGTGAAAATTGATCAAGGCATAAAGAAATGATGATATTATATCGAATAAATCAAGTATTCTCGCAAATCCAAAAAAATACCCAAGTACATTCATTTCTGATGAATCAAATGGCCCCTTAAATCATTACAGATTTATGGCATTCTGACTGTTAACTTTCTCCTAACCTTGTTCTAGTTCACTGTCTATCCGAACAAGTTGGTTATATATTTCTTCTGTATCCATGTTTTGGCTTCCCTCTTATTTTATTCTATATAGAAACCAAGTGTAGAGTTACATTGGGTGATCTTTATTTTTCTAACTTTCTTTTTTTTAAATGATGTTTTAGTTTTCCTTTTTATGGTGTGGGTTTCTTTTATTAAAGCATTCAAGTATTAAAACATTTATAACCCTGACAAATTTCTATAGAGAAATTCAGTTTAAGGGGGTTATAATGTAACACCCTAGTATTTTTATGATATATATTGTTTTTATTTCATTGATGTCTTCTATTGTATGCTATACCGATATAATCATGCACCATACGCAACACTGACTTAGCTTGATGTATATGGAAGACTATATTTGTCTTATGTTAGGCATAATATTAAGTTATTTTGATAGAATTAATTTCATGAAAGATTTATTTTTTGTGAACAACTATATATTATTATTTTATTTTATAACATAGTCATTGTAACTCCATGTATGAACAATATTAACTTTCTTATGAAAAAAAACAATTTAAATGAAAATATTTGAGTTTATGAAATTATAAAATCAATATTGACGGATTTTATTAATGTAATATATTCAATATAATGTTTAAAATTCATTTTATATGTTTTCTGTACATGATATAATAATAAAATCAAATTTTCAGACAAAAGAAGTATATTTTTAAAAAAGCAGTTTTACCACTTTTGATTGTGCACCCTTTTTAAATATATTTTTTGACACTTTTAAATATTATATTTTAAAAAATAAATTTCTTATTCTGAATTGTGATATATAAATTTTCTTTGGATGAATCTATGATATTTTTTTGATATGTTTTGATTTTTTATGAATAGTAAAAATATATTAAATTTTAATTGTAAACAACTTTTTTTAGTGAAATATTTTTTGGTGACACATAATATTTCTTAATTGTTTTAAATCATAAAAAAATATTAATCATTTAATATAATTTTTTTCATTAGAATTAATTTAACCATGAATTTTGATGTAAAAACATTTCAATCCTTTGTAATATTTTAAAATTTTAAACCCTTTTTTAATTAAAACAATGGGATTAATTTTAAAATAATTAATGAAACATCTATGTTTTTAATTTTAAAAAATGTATTCCATATTCAGAATTAGTAGGTCTAAATTATTTAAATATATTTATATTATTTTTGGGCTTTATAAATAGTAACTTCTATAATTTTTATAACTACGGGAAAAGGTTAAATCGGGTAATTAAGGATAATAATAATATTAGAAAATTAACCTCACACTTGTCTTGTTATCATTGTATGAGTATTTTTTCACCTAAATCATCCTTGGTTTGAAATGGTATCCATTGGAATCCACTTGGATAAGATAAGGACATTTAAATTTTGTTATTTACAGAAAAGTTAAATATGACTCAATCCAAATTTAATAACTAAATCATTTTAATATAAGGTAATCGAGAAGATAAATTCGATTATAAATTCTAATTTTAAAGATAAATTTCCTTATTTATCAAGTTAATTGATTTATAATTTTTAGGAAATAAATAATTAACTTAATGATTTATATTTTGATGATGCAAAAATTATTTTATTGTTGAAAAATAAATAAAGTAATTATAATAAAAATGATAATAACCTTTAAAAGGCACAAACAAATTGACCAAATTTTATTGGTAAAGTATATATAGACTATAATCATCCAAGTGTAAAGTTATTTACCTTTTGGAGCCTTATAAACGTAATTATTACACTTATATTATGTTATTTAAAATGATGTTAAACTTTTCACATTTATGTTTTAATAAGTATAACATTTTTAATCACGAATTTTTCCAAAAGATATATTATAGAAAAAGTGTTATTTTAAAATAGAGTTTATTTATATTCATCATAATATTTTATTTTATTTTTATAAATAAATGTATTAAATAATTACACAAAACTGGTGTTGTAATTATTTTATTTACGGAGATAAAAAATATATAACAATAAAATATTAATATAAATATAATTTTGGATAATTATTTTTTTCGAAAAATTTAATAGAATATAGTGACCCCTTATGAACATAATAAGATTGTTTTTGGAAGTAAACTTATTGTCTTCGTATTTTGTTAAATAAATAAATTGAATAGTATCAAAATCGATACAGTTGATTATTTATCAAAATTATGTTTATTAATTTTTTTAAAAAAGCATAGAAAACATTTTAAAATAAATTAATTATTATTATGTGGTATTAAATGTTCTAAATTATTTATATACTGTCTAATTGATATCAAATAAGTAAACATTTCACCCTTTTAATATTGAAATATATGTTACCCTAGTTAAAAATTAAATTGAATAGCTAAGTTTCAATTAAAATGATACGGTGTAAATAGATATAAAAACTTATCTAAATTTTATTTTATGTTTATATTAAAACTTTATCTCATATAATATTAAAAATGGGGACATTTTTTTGGGTTTTTTATGAGTTTTGAGTTTATTATAATTTAATATTTTGGGACTTTCCAAAATTGCCCCTCGCATTAATTATAAAAGGGCACCTCCTCCCTCACATATTCACTTCACTTTGAGCCATAAACCTTGTTCATAACCTTTTCATTTTCCTTATAAAATTAAATATTTATATTCTAGAGTTGCTTGTCTTCTCCAAATAACAACTATTTTTCTTTAAAAGGATATTTAGAGGGAGCACCACAAAGAAGAGGTAATCTCTTCTATCGATTTGTTCAAAATTATTTCTTCTTCCACATTCTCTTTATGAGTTGATTACATTATAAAGTAATAACTCTATTTTCACTTATATAATGATCTATTATTATGATTATGGAATAATCATATTCCACCTTTTATCCATCCAATGAAAATGAAATCACCACATGTGCGTACGTACGACTTTTCGTCTCCACGTCGTGGTGTAATCTACTTTTCATAAACACCTTACTTCAATGGTAGTAATTGTGTAAATTATATATATATATGATTTTATAACATGATATCAATTATAAAATATTTTATAAACCATATAATTCAATACCATTCCACAATTATTGGAATGATATCATTGTTCGTGTGTACATACAGTCTACCGACTCCAGGATGCTATGTGATTCATTCTACATGATCTTCATTACAGAATGATTATATAGATGAATATAATTAATTAATACAATATATATTGATAATAACATTATGAAAATTATATAACTATAACCCAATGAGAGAACACGAACTTATTTGACAAAATATGCATAAAAAATGAAACAGATAATACACTAATAACGAGTAATAATGAAACATTATTAATAAACAGATGATAATATGATTATATCCGATATGATAAAAATGACTATGATTCTGGAATAAGTCAATGACATTATTTCAATTATTTTACAATAAGTTTTGAAAACATACAAAGTGTATCAGACCTAAGGTAAGGGATAATTTCCAAATCTCATTATTATATGATATTATTTAAAGGTAAGTCTTTATTTGGGTATATTTATCATCCATGTACAAGTTTTCTAAATATGTAATATTATTATTATAAAATTTTTTAAAGTAAATTTTACCCATTATTGAATTTTTATTAAATGATATGAAAGAAATCTTTTTCATTTTTCATATGAGGCACTTTGGGACTTTCTAACAGATGAATGAGAAGAATGTTTTCTTTTAACTTATATAGGATCAAAATATTTTTATGCTTTCATAACACCTTAAATCATTGAAACTAACTTTACAATATTTTAAATTTATTTTTAAAATAAATTATTTTCTTTTAAAATTTCAGGGCATTTGTATAAAAAAAATTAAGAAGAAAGGATATTTTCCTTAGGAATTCATTTTAAGTGTTCTATCAAAATTATTTTTCATCTAAGATGGAATTTTTTAGTAGGGTTATGTTTCAAGTATATTATCCCTATTATTATTATGTTTGATTATTTTTATAATGGAATGTTATTTATGAAATCCATTTTTTATGGATTATGTTATGATGGAATGATGTTTAAGAAACCCATTTTATTCTTTGGGTTATGTTATGATGATAGATTTATGTTTTTGTAGAACAATTCGTAATGATTACATTGTGAGATATGGGTGACTAATATCTCCCTCCAATTCCTTTGGTAATTATTTATATCCCATGGAATAGACATGTCTATAATAGCTCAGTTAAGAAATATAGGGCTAGAACAAGTAGTGAACTCTATTCAGTAATGGACTTTGTCCGTTATGATTGTCTTGGAAATGAGCTCTGACTAATATGAAATGATTTTCTATGCTTATGTGCATGCCACAAAATTTCATGTATTATGCTATGAATTTTGGGATTACATTCATTTATTCCTCTAAAATTTTATGATTTATCTCGTGGCATGATATCTTGATATTTCATATAGAGGGTAATATTTTCAAATGATATGTTCTTAGGAGCTATGATTATGATATGATTGATATCTCTCTATTTACCCGTATTAAGAATATGAGCTCACCCTTTCTTATGTTTCTTATCCCCAATTCATGAATAATGGTATTAAGTAAGAAATGTCAAAAGGGGAATAGTTATGAATGAATTATCGTGTGAGAGTGTAGATGTCTTATGAACCAGTTGTTTATGTTTCCCAGTTTCTAAATACTTTATACCTATACATTCCAATCATATATTTTTTATATTTTATAATGAATATTCTTTAATTTGGAATCAATATCTATGTATGTAAAGTAGGGGACATTATAGTTGGTATCAGAGAGAAGGTATAGTTAAACATTGGAAATGAGGATGAGAAAACTTTTTTGAGATCCCTAGACGTATTTATAAGGATATTTCTAAGGATGTTCCTAAGGATAAATCAAATTATAGGTTAAAATACTTGAATTTTGGTAATGATCATTGTTAAACATGGATTAAACCTAATATGTTTGAGATTTAATGTACTTTCCCTTAATTATTTTATTTTCCTAGTATGATTTTTTCCTCTCACGCTATTATTTTTGGGTATTAGACAACGGATTGAACCCAAAGGAACTGTATTAATGGTGAATGAAATGGGAAATAAAACTATTTTCTTCCCAAATAATCAAATGTTATAGAAGCTAGAATGAATAATCTTATCATTATACTAGAAAAAGATACAAATCGTTCTGTACTTCTAAATGAGAAGAAAAGGGTACAACATTATGTTGAGTCCTTTATGAGGCAATGTGAACCTTCTTTTAGTGGGTGTTCTGATCCACTTATTACTTAATAATGTATCAGTACCACTAAAAATTTATTTGATCTTCTTCACTCTTAGAAACATGAAAAATTTATTCTGGTTGTTTATCATTTAAAAGGTGAATCTATAAGGACCTGACCATATAAAATTACATAATATTGAATTAAATGGATAATTCACATTGAGGGTCTTTTCAGGTTTAGAGTTTTAGAGAATTAGGCCATATCTATTACAAAATAATTTAATATTACTAGTAGACACTACTACTCAGTATCTATATCATCATAAAATATAAACTCTTAAAAAGAAACATGTCTAGTTCCATGTTTTAGATAGCATGATTTTTCCATGATCCCATCCTTGAAACTATTCATCATTATGTCTTGTGAAAAACATTTCAAAAACATTGGATGAGCATAAAAAGCTCAGTAAGGGTTACAAAATAAGGAAGGAAAACATTAGCCCATCAATAAATACAAATCAATGAAACCGTACTTTTCAGTCATAACATACCTTATAAAATCATGAGATTTAGGAATAACACACACAAATCATAAATCATAAAGGTTACATATGGCTTCCATATCAAAAATACATTGTAGATGTCCCAACTACATAGGGATTTACACTTGGAATACGCATCATGGTATATTCCCTAAATCTCTTAGGACAAACATCATGTTTACCTCTGTCACGTTACCCAACACATTACAGAGCTATCCTGGGCTCACCCTCCCTAGGTTTATCACGGAACCACCTGTACACATAAACAATGCCAAATAAACATAACATAATCATAACATATAACACATGTATAAAGGAAAGATAGAATTTCCACATTCCAATATATCAAATCAAGATATTGAAATAAACAATGTTATATCAAATCATTTTCAAAACCATTTAAAAAGAGATTTTTGTATCGAGTGTCCCATACCACTATGAAGATTTTAAATGAATTATCATTTGAAAAAATTAATTTCCATAAAAATAAATCCTAAAACCCATTTTGAAAACATGGACATTAATGAGAAACATTTATAAGAAAAAATATTTAAAACATTTAAAACGATATTATAGTTAAAGTGTTTTAAAAAAAAAGAGAGACACTTTAATACAAATAATTGAGGAATAACATTTAATAAAAAATTTATAATATCATGAGAATAAAGGGATTCATGATATAATATGTCAAAGTATAGTATATACACTATATAATAGTGAATTGGTGAAAATCAATAATGAAGTCTCAATGGAAATGTAAATTGAGATGAAATCCCTTATAAAGATGGTATCCTTAAATTAAGGATAAATAAATCACATAATTATGTGTGACAAATATAAATACACCCAATATAAGTGGATATTATGTGTAAAAAAATTATAGGTTATTCACACATATTCATTGGATGACATATTCAAGAAGCACTACTGGAAATACACTATTTCCCAACGGTTCAGAACCGTTGGGAAAGCCCCTCAAACCGTTGGGAAAGGTTTTCCCAACGGTTCTGAAAACCGTTGGGAAGTAAGCCGTTGGGAAAGGTTTTCCCAACGGTTTACTGGCAACCGTTGCAATAGGCCCATAGAAGTTACCCTACCCCAACGGTTTGGGTAAACCGTTGGGATAGTTTTTCCCAACGGTTCTCCCAAACCGTTGGGAAAACCAAATACCACACATGTTCCCAACGGTTCCAAACCGTTGGGATATACCATGTGGAACATTTTCCCAACGGTTTCAAACCGTTGGGAATTGGTGAAGTCTTTCCCAACGGTTTAGAACCGTTGGGAAAAGACATGCTAAAAACTTATATGCCAACGGTTTGAAACCGTTGGCATACCCTATGCTGCAAATTGCAGCACCCTGCAATTTGCACAGCCCCTGTCCCCTGTCCATCACCACCAGTCATCAGCCCTCATTTTCACCTCATTTTCACCTCATTTTCACCTCATTTTCGATCCAACTATTGTACCAGTAATAAAATAAAACATACATATTCAATTACGAACAAATTCATACACATTTAACATATAATGGATCCTGAAACTATACAAATCCATAATTAAATTACAATTCATAAACATACATAATTCATATAGAATTCAATTTAAAATTTAGATGACAATTATACGTGGAATCTGAAATTCAATTCATAATATGATCGGTTTTTTCTATACCATATATTTTTACCTCAAATGATGTCCATTTTAAACAAAATACATACACCTGAAGTGATACCGGCCACACCGCACCTCCGATTGTGGCGGAGTTGATTCGTACACGTCACATATGACTCATGGATCGTTCTCCTAAAGTTTCAATGGAAACCGAATCCGTTTGGTCGTTTTTCCGTATGTACTTAAAATGGTGTTCATTTTAAACAAAAGAGAGCCACTTAAACTTATCCCGGCCACACCGCGACTCGGATTCATCCCGGGTTGGCTCGTACATGTCACATATGACCCATGGATTGTTGGGATAAATTATCAACAGATTCGGAATGCGTTTGGTCGGTTTTCCGTAAGCCAGTTGATGCTTTTCACTTAAAATGACGTCCTTTTGAAACAAAAGACGGACACTTTGAGTGGTGTCGGCCACACCGCGTCTCTGGATTGAGCTGAAACCACCGTGAAACATTCTAATTATTATTCGTGACGTGTACGCGCAGACGGCACGTCAATCGGACGTGCGGTTTGCCCCGTACGGATCAATATTCATGTTTTAAGTGATGCGCGCGCTTCGAAACGCGCGTGAGGGGGTCCAAACGGGCCGAACGATGTCGGAATGGCCTGAAATCAGACGATAAATACGGGTGAGTGATTTATGAAGTGTTCGAGCAGACGGCACGTCAATCGGACGTGCCGTGTGCCCGCGGTGACCGACAACGCAGTTATGGTGTCATAAACGGCCAAAACGGGCGTCCAACGGTCAAATTCATAGCGGACGACCACGGATTCACCCGAAACCACCGTGAAACATTCTAATTATTATTCTTGACGTGTACGCGCAGACGGAACGTCAATCGGACGTGCGGTTTGCGCGGTACGGCTCAATATTAGTGTTTTAAGTGATGTGCGCGCTTCGTAAACGCGCGTGAGGGGGGTCCAAACAGGCCGAACGATGTCGGAATGACCTGAAATCAGACGACAAATACGGGTGACTGATTTCTGAAGTGGTCGAGCAGACGGCACGTCAATCGGACGTGCCGTGTGCCCGCGGTGACCGACAACGCAGTTCTGGTGTCATAAACGGTCAAAACGGGCGTCCAACGGTCAAATTCATAGCGGACGGCCTCGGATTGAGCTGAAACCACCGTGAAACATTCTAATTATTATTCGTGACGTGTACGCGCAGACGTCACATCAATCGGACGTGCGGTTTGCCCGGTACGGATCAATATTCATGTTTTAAGTGATGCGCGCGCTTCGAAACGCGCGTGAGGGGGTCCAAACGGGCCGAACGATGTCGGAATGGCCTGAAATAAGACGATAAATACGGGTGAGTGATTTATGAAGTGGTCGAGCAGACGGCACGTCAATCGGACGTGGCGTGTGCCCGCGGTGACCGACAACGCAGTTATGGTGTCATAAACGGCCAAAACGGGCGTCCAACGGTCAAATTCATAGCGGACGACCACGTATTGAGCTGAAACCACCGTGGATAATTCTAATTATTATTCGTGACGTGTACGCGCAGACGGCACGTCAATCGGACGTGCGGTTTGCGCGGTACGGCTCAATATTAGTGTTTTAAGTGATGCGCGCGCTTCGTAAACGCGCGTGAGGGGGGTCCAAACGGGCCGAACGATGTCGGAATGGCCTGAAATCAGACGAGAAATACGGGTGAGTTATTTATGAAGTGGTCGAGCAGACGGCACGTCAATCGGACTTGTCGTGTGCCCGAGATGACCGACAACGCAGTTATGGTGTCATAAACGGCCAGAACGGGCGTCCAACGGTCAAATTCATAGCGTACGGCCTCAGATTGAGCTGAAACCACCGTGAAACATTCTAATTATTATTCATGACGTGTACGCGCAGACGGCACGTCAATCGGACGTGCGGTTTGCGCGGTACGACTCAATATTAGTGTTTTAAGTGATGCGCGCGCTTCGTAAACGCGCGTGAGGGGGGTCCAAACGGGCCGAACGATGTCGGAATGGCCTCAAATCAGACGACAAATACGGTTGAGTGATTTATGAAGTGGTCGAGCAGACGGCATGTCAATCGGACTTGTCGTGTGCCCGCGGTGACCGACAACGCAGTTATGGTGTCATAAACGGCCAGAACGGGCGTCCAACGGTCAAATTCATAGCGGACGACCACGGATTGAGCTGAAACCACCGTGAAACATTCTAATTATTATTCGTGACGTGTACGCGCAGACGGCAGGTCAATCGGACGTGCGGTTTGCGCGGTACGGCTCAATATTAGTGTTTTAAGTGATGCGCGCGCTTCGTAAACGCGCGTGAGGGGGGTCCAAACGGGCCGAACGATGTCGGAATGGCCTGAAATCAGACGAAAAATACGGGTGAGTTATTTATGAAGTGGTCGAGCAGACGGCACGTCAATCGGACTTGTCGTGTGCCCGCGGTGACCGACAACGCAGTTATGGTGTCATAAACGGCCAGAACGGGCGTCCAACGGTCAAATTCATAGCGTACGACCTCGGATTGAGCTGAAACCACCGTGAAACATTCTAATTATTATTCGTGATGTGTACGCGCAGACGGCACGTCAATCGGACGTGCGGTTTGCGCGGTACGGCTCAATATTAGTGTTTTAAGTGATGCGTGCGCTTCGTAAACGCGCGTGAGGGGGGTCCAAACGGGCCGAACGATGTCGGAATGGCCTGAAATCAGACGACAAATACGGGTGAGTGATTTCTGAAGTGGTCGAGCAGACGGAACGTCAATCGGACTTGTCGTGTGCCCGCGGTGACGGACAACGCAGTAATTGTGTCATAAACGGCCAGAACGGGCGTCCAACGGTCAAATTCATAGCGTACGACCTCGGATTGAGCTGAAACCACCGTGAAACATTCTAATTATTATTCGTGACGTGTACGCGCAGACGGCACGTCAATCGGACGTGCGGTTTGCGCGGTACGGCTCAATATTAGTGTTTTAAGTGATGCGCGCGCTTCGTAAACGCGCGTGAGGGGGGTCCAAACGGGCCGAACGATGTCGGAAAGGCCTAAAATCAGACGAAAAATACGGGTGAGTGATTTATGAAGTGGTCGAGCAGAAGGCACGTCAATCGGACGTGCCGTGTGCCCGCGGTGACCGACAACGCAGTTATGGTGTCATAAACGACCAAAACGGGCGTCCAACGGTCAAATTCATAGCGGACGACCACGGATTCACCCGAAACCACCGTGAAAAATTCTAATTATTATTCGTGACGTGTACGCGCAGACGTCACGTCAATCGGACGTGCGGTTTGCGCGGTACGGCTCAATATTAGTGTTTTAAGTGATGCGCGCGCTTCGTAAACGCGCGTGAAGGGGGTCCAAACGGGCCGAACGATGTCGGAATGGCCTGAAATCAGACGAAAAATACGGGTGAGTAATTTATGAAGTGGTCGAGCAGACGGCACGTCAATCGGACTTGTCGTGTGCCCGCGGTGACCGACAACGCAGTTATGGTGTCATAAACGGCCAGAACGGGCGTCCAACGGTCAAATTCATAGCGGACGACCTCGGATTGAGCTGAAACCACCGTGAAACATTCTAATTATTATTCGTGACGTGTACGCGTAGACGGCACGTCAATTGGACATGCGGTTTGCGCGGTACGACTCAATATTAGTGTTTTAAGTGATGCGCGCGCTTCGTAAACGCGCGTGAGGGGGGTCCAAACGGGCCGAACGATGTCGGAATGGCCTGAAATCAGACGACAAATATGGGTGAGTTATTTATGAAGTGGTCGAGCAGACGGCACGTCAATCGGACTTGTCGTGTGCCCGCGGTGACCGACAACGCAGTTATAGTGTCATAAACGGCCAGAACGGGCGTCCAACGGTCAAATTCATAGCGTACGACCTCGGATTGAGCCGAAACCACCGTGAAACATTATAATTATTATTCGTGACGTGTACGCGCAGACGGCACGTCAATCGGGCGTGCGGTTTGCGCGGTACGGCTCAATATTAGTGTTTTAAGTGATGTGCGCGCTTTGTAAACGCGCGTGAGGGGGGTCCAAACGGGCCGAACGATGTCGGAATGGCCTGAAATCAGACGACAAATACGGGTGAGTGATTTCTGAAGTGGTCGAGCAGACGGAACGTCAATCGGACTTGTCGTGTGACCGCGGTGACCGACAACGCAGTTATGGTGTCATAAACGGCCAGAACGGGCGTCCAATGGTCAAATTCATAGCGGACGACCTCGGATTGAGCTGAAACCACCGTGAAACATTCTAATTATTATTCGTGACGTGTACGCGTAGACGGCACGTCAATCGGACGTGCGGTTTGCGCGGTACGACTCAATATTAGTGTTTTAAGTGATGCGCGCGCTTCGTAAACGCGCGTGAGGGGGGTCCAAACGGGCCGAACGATGTCGGAATGTCCTGAAATCAGACGACAAATACAGGTGAGTAATTTATGAAGTGGTCGAGCAGACGGCACGTCAATCGGACTTGTCGTGTGCCCGCGGTGACCGACAACACAGTTATGGTGTCATAAACGGCCAGAACGGGCGTCCAACGGTCAAATTCATAGCGGACAACCTCGGATTGAGCTGAAACCACCGTGAAACATTCTAATTATTATTCGTGACGTGTACGCGCAGACAGCACGTCAATCGGACATGCGGTTTGCGCGGTACGACTCAATATTAGTGTTTTAAGTGATGTGCGCGCTTCGTAAACGCGCGTGAGGGGGGTCCAAACGGGCCGAACGATGTCGGAATGGCCTGAAATCAGACGACAAATACGGGTGAGTGATTTATGAAGTGGTCGAGCAGATGGCACGTCAATCGGACTTGTCGTGTGCCCGCGGTGACCGACAACGCAGTAATGGTGCCATAAACGGCCAGAACGGGCGTCCAACGGTCAAATTCATAGCGTACGACCTCGGATTGAGCCGAAACCACCGTGAAACATTCTAATTATTATTCGTGACGTGTACGCGCAGACGGCACGTCAATCGGACATGCGGTTTGCGCGGTACGGCTCAATATTAGTGTTTTAAGTGATGTGCGCGCTGCGTAAACGCGCGTGAGGGGGGTCCAAACGGGCCGAACGATGTCGGAATGGCCTGAAATCAGACAACAAATACGGGTGAGTGATTTATGAAGTGTTCGAGCAGACGGCACGTCAATCGGACTTGTCGTGTGCCCGCGGTGACCGACAACGCAGTTATGGTGTCATAAACGGCCAGAACGGGCGTCCAACGGTCAAATTCATAGCGTACGACCTCGGATTGAGCCGAAACCACCGGGGAACATTCTAATTATTATATGCGACGTGTACGCGCAGACGGCACGTCAATCGGACGTGCGGTTTGCGCGGTACGGCTCAATATTAGTGTTTTAAGTGATGCGCGCGCTTCGTAAACGCGCGTGAGGGGGGTCCAAACGGGCCGAACGATGTCGGAATGGCCTGAAATCAGACGACAAATACGGGTGAGTGATTTATGAAGTGGTCGAGCAGACGGCACGTCAATCGGACGTGATGTGTGCCCGCGGTGACCGACAACGCAGTTATGGTGTCATAAACGGCCAAAACGGGCGTCCAACGGTCAAATTCATAGCGGACGACCACGGATTCACCCGAAACCACCGTGAAACATTCTAATTATTATTCGTGACGTGTACGCGCAGACGGAACGTCAATCGTACGTGCGGGTTGCGCGGTACGTCTCAATATTAGTGTTTTAAGTGATGCGCGCGCTTCGTAAACGCGCGTGAGGGGGGTCCAAACGGGCCGAACGATGTCGGAATGGCCTGAAATCAGACGACAAATACGGGTGAGTGATTTCTGAAGTGGTCGAGCAGACGGAACGTCAATCGGACTTGTCGTGTGCCCGCGGTGACCGACAACACAGTTATGGTGTCATAAACGGCCAGAACGGGCGTCCAACGGTCAAATTCATAGCGTACGACCTCGGATTGAGCTGAAACCACCGGCGAACATTCTAATTATTATTCGTGACGTGTTCAGGGGGCTGTCCGGGGGGTGTTTGGGGGGTTGTCCGAGGTCCAAGGGGGGGGGGGGGTGGGGGGGTTGTCCGGGGGGCTGTCCGGGGGGCTATCCGGGGTCCAGGGTGGAGGGTTGGGGGCTGTACGGGGGGCTGTCCAGGGGGCTGTCCGCGGGGGCTGTCCGGTGGGGCTGTCCGGTGGGTGTCCGGGGGGCTGTCCGAGGACCAAGGATGAGGGTGGGGGGGCTGTGCGGGGTCTGTCCGGAGGGTGTTTGAGGGTTCTTCAGGGGGTTGTCCGGGGTTGTTTAGGGGGCTGTCCGGTGGTTGTTCAGGGGGTTGTCCGGGGTTGTTCAGGGGGTTGTCCGGGGGGTGTTTGGGGGGTTGTCCGGGGTCCAAGGGGGAGGGTGGGGGGGTTGTCCGGGGGGCTGTCCGGGGGGCTATCCGGGGTCCAGGGTGGAGGGTTGGGGGCTGTACGGGGGGCTGTCCAGGGGGCTGTCCGCGGGGCTGTCCGGGGGGTGTTTGGTGGGTGTTCGGGGTCCAAGGGGGAGGGGGGGTTGTCCAGGGTCCAAGAATGAGGGGGGTTGTCCAGGGAGTTCTCAAACACACAACCACTAAAAGACAACAACATCCATAAAAACAGACAATATATAAAAATAATTCAACTCCAATACTATACTACGAGTCTAGATAAAACCAACAACTAGAATAGATTAAACATCAAATCTCAAGTCAAAAATGTAACGGATCAATATGTCCCACATCAGCATCACCATCTCCATCATCATCATCATCATCGCCCTCGTCATCGTCCTCCTCATCGTCCTCACCCTCCACAACGCCTTCCTCCTCGCCTTCGCCCTCCTCCTCGCCCTCCTCATCTCCCTCCTCTTCCGCATCAGACTGCTCGCCATCATCATCTTCAAGCTCAACATCGGCCTGACCACCACTGGAACTGCCACCTGGTGCACCATATATAGAATGTATCGACGACATGTATTCATCAATCGTTGGGCTGGCCTCTGCTGGAAGTGTTGGACGTAGAACTTCAATAAATTTCATAAATGCACTGTTTGCCCTTGCAGACTGTTCTGCCGTCTCTGTGACCCTTTTCTCAGCCTGTTCTGCCTGTGCCCTAACTTGCTGCAGCTCGGTGGCACTACAACTCGTACCTGAGGCAGGCCAATACCTCGTCGGGGCTATCCTAGGTCGGCAGCGTACTCTGCCAGAATGATCATCTCCCAACACCTGATGTAAGTGATCAGATGGCCCAAAATTGTCTGCTTCTTGGGCATCGAGGGCCTCTAAAGCATCCTGTTACAAATATAAATATATTGTTAAGTTACGAAATAGATATTAAAATATAAAATCAACAGATTAAAACTTACAATCTGCTGCTGAGTCGCTTCGTTGACAGCACGTCCATCCTTTTTTCGTCTACTCGAGCAAAACAGTTTTGCTCGAGGCACACGTCCTTCAATATTTTGTACTTGCCTCTACAATGACATTGAAAACAAAATTTATATAAAGACTTCAGCAAATAATTAAATAATTGAGGAAACAAAAGAAAATGTAAGTCGTAAAGAAAACTTATAAACAATTGTCATACCTGCTGCCTCTCATGATCCGGCATCGTCGTGCGTCCTAGTGTATGGAGGTATTTTTTTGCATCAATGTTTTTTTTATTTTTTCCAGATGATTCCTAAATAAAATTCGATAATGCAAAGGATAATATTAATGCAAAACTTGAAAGTAATTATTTAAATACCTCAAATGTAATTCATACCTTAAACTGGGTACTCGTCCAATGAGTAATCATCTGACGATACTGCTCTATAGGACAATCATCCACGACTGGTACCGCCTCTAACTCAGTGCCAACTCTAGCACGCCAGCCAATATACAGCTCATGCTTGTAGGCTCTCCAAAGCTCGCCTAAATCCTTTAGACGTTCCATTCGTGCACCCTCACCATCAGGAAAATTAAATCGAAGCTGAAATGAAAATATTAATTTATATAAATACAAAAAAAAATTCATGGCATTAAATACAACAGATTTTTTTACCCATATCTCTGCCCAAGCTCTATCTTTGACCTCATGTGGCAAATGTCTCCACGACAGCGGGCTGACGGGAATGATGTCGGAGTATTTGGCAAGCGTCGCCATAAAACTCCGACATTGCTACCCTGTTTTCTCAACCATCTGATTGTCTTCATTATATTCCACCATAACCTGTGTGCGACGGTTCCACACCGAACGCATGCGTGTACGGCCCTGCCCCCGCCTCCTTTCAGTAGATGTATCTGTCATGAAAGAAAAACAAATATTTTATCAAAACATGTTATAATGAAAATAAATATTGCTATAAAAATTTGATAGGGTTTTATAAATATACCTATGCTAGTCTGATCAATGAGTGGCGCCGGATCCACAGAACCTGATGGAACACCCTCTGGTGGAACAGGAGTCGAAGACGATGGAATATAAAAGCTCGGAGAGACAGAAGTAGAAGGAAAAGAAGATGGAACAACTGTATGACCTGATGCTGACTGGGGAGTGGGAATCATCATGGGATGTGAAAATGATGGGGCAGAAGATGCAGAAGGTAGCGAAAACATGGGAGGTCTAAATATCCCGTGTGTCCCTAACGACACACCGAGATCAGAATGTGGGAAGGCTGAAATGTCAGTGGGAGGGGTAGGGTCTAGTCGGGCACGCGCAGCTCTATGTCCACCTCTGGTACGAACCCTCCTCGTACCACCGACCTGAGTACTAGGACCAGTACTAGGCTCCTCGTCGAATAACTGTCGACGTAATGGTGGATCCTACAAAAAAGTTTACAAAAAAAATTAATCACATGACATTATATATTCTGTAAATATATATATATATATATATGAAATAAAGTACTCACTGTAGGCACTAATGGTGGAATGCCCATCTCCTCCATCCGACGATTGTTCTCCGCCATTTTTTTTCTTCGTCTCTCTTCAATTGGCTTCATTTCCTGCATTGGAAAACAAATATGTAATTAATTAGAAAAAGAAAATTAATGTGTAAACCAAAAAACTAAATATATGAGGGAATGAGGGGATTCATTGGTAATTTAGCTATCAATTGTTTTAGAAGAGCTTGAATGAATTTAATAAAACATACAAGTTGTAATGTTCACCAAGTTAGAAATATTGTTTGATTTGGTTTGAATACAGTTCAATTCCAAATTAGAAAATGCAATTCAAATAAAACAGCAACCAATAAACATTGAAAATTCACATAACGTTCAAGTCAGCTAAAACATATTTGTGATCAATACTAAATAAATATGAATATTACCAACCTTAACAACCCAACTCGAGGTAAACCAAAAGAATTGAGAACATGGATGAATGATTCTATATATTTCCAACCACAACTTCAGGTTCACAATCAACTCTGACAATTGAGCTATTGGAGTCATCAAAAGAAATAAATGGATTGGTTCCAATGGCAATAGGGACAGTGTCAATTCCATCATCAGCATCATCAAAAATATGTCTTGGAATTACTTCAACTACGACACCAAATTCAGGTTGAAGTTGATCTTTGACATAAAAAACTTGTTTAGCCATTGATGCCAACACATATGGTTCTTCGGTTGCAAGAGTGCGGGTCATATTAATTACTCGAAATCCACAATCATCAATAAATGTGCCATGTCTCGTCATCGAATCAAACCAATGGCATTTCATCATTGTGACTCGTCCATGAGAGTAATAATCCAATATTATTATTTTCTTAACGACTCCATAATAACCCACATTTTCAAGTCGCGGTCTACTATCTGATGCGCTGGCATAACAATCTGTTGTGGCAGTAACCATAATACCATCATGTTGTATTCTCATGTTTTTGGCTCGTTCAGTGACAATAAATCTGTACCCATTGATAACAATTGATTTACAGTCACGAACCACGGTATTAGGACCAAAAGCCAAAGCTCTTATTTCCTCAGAGACAGAGTCAGCAGACAAACTCAATACCTGCAATATAAATGACAGTTAAACTTAAGTAAATATTGAAATAATTAATTTAAACAGTAATATTTTTACCTTCAATTTTAACCAAGCAGAAAACTCTTTGCTATGCAAAGTCTCTCTCCTTCTCAAAGATAAAGAACGATGCTTCCTATTTATCATTGTTTTATGTTCCCTGTAGATAAAAAAATATGAATAGTTTAATAGATATATATGTAAGATATACATATTCAATTTTGTTACCTGATATAGTCATCGAACAAATCACAGTTGAACAAAACTGTGCGATGTGCCATCTCCCGCTCTTCATGGCTTAATGTCTTCAATGTATATGATCCAGGAATTCCTCCTGTTTGAGGAAGTGATGGAAAACTGGGTTCAATTTGCTCATATTGTTCTTCTTCATTTCTCATTGGTCTGTTCATTCTTGTAGTAAGATCAGACAAATACATTGAACAGAAATCCATACATTCTTGAGCTAAGTAACCGTTCACGATAGAACCTTCGGGATGATTCTTGTTTCGAACATAAGACTTTAATGTGAACATTTTTCTTTCAGTTGGATACATCCAACGAAAAGAAACAGGTCCTCCGAGAAGTATTTCAGTTGGAATATGGACAGTCAGATGCAGCATGCATGTGAAAAATGATGGGGGAAATATTTTCTCCAACTCACACAAAATTAATGGGGCATCTGTCAACATTTTTTGCAAGAAAGACTTGGAAAACTTCTTAGCACAAAGATCTCTAAACAAATGGCACAACCGAATAACACCCACCCTTACATTATTGGACAAAAGATGACGGATTGCTATTGGAAGCAACTCATGCAGTAGAACGTGATAATCATGAGTCTTCAAAGATTTTAGCTTCAACTCTCTTCTGTTGACCCGTTTAGATATGTTGCTTGAATAGCCATCAGGAACTCTTATAGTCTCTAATACTTCCAAAAATTGTTTTTTTTCAGTAGGTGTCATCACATAAGAAGCACATGGAAGTTGCCATTTATTTTCACTGATACGCACAGGATGCAATTCTGGTCTGATGCCCCAATCCACCAAGTCACGTCGAGATCGTAAATCATCTTTTGTCTTCCCCTTGACATTTAGAAGAACTGAAAGCAACATTTCACATATATTCTTTTCAATATGCATTACGTCTAAGCAATGACGTAGCAAATTGGTTGACCAATAAGTAAAATCAAAAAAGATACTCCTCTTCCTCCAATTGTAACAAGTTTCTGTGGAAACATTCTTTCTCTTTCCAGATTTCATTTGACCCTTCCCGAACGAAAAACTGAAATCTTTCAATTCATTAAGCACATCAGTTCCAGACATACGCTGAGGTGGATCATCGGTCTCTATAGTATTATCAAATCTTCGACGATTCATTCTATATGGATGATCCTTTGGCAAAAATCGTCGATGTCCCATAAAACTGAAACTACAACGATGTTTCAGTCTTCTGGATCGTGTATTCTTCATACAAACTGGACATGACAGTTTCCCCTTCGTGCTCCATCCAGACATCATTGCATAAGCCGGAAAATCATTGATTGTCCACATAAGCGCAGCGCGCATCTTAAATATGTCTTTCGAACATGCATCGTATGTGCGCACACCCACATCCCAAAGAAGCTTCAACTCTTTTATTAAAGGTTGCATGTATACATCAATATCAATACCAGGATCAGAAGGACCAGATATGAGTATACTCATGAAAGTGAAAGGTTTTTTCATACACAACCATGGGGGAAGATTATAAATGTGTATAAAAACTGGCCATGTGCTGTGCGAAGTAAGCATCTGCCCAAACGGATTAAAACCGTCGCATGAAAGACCCAGCCTCACATTACGCACGTCAGCTGCAAAATCAGGATGTCGAGCATCAAATCTCTTCCATGCAAATCCATCTGCAGGATGAACCAACTCATCATCAGTCTTCTTTCTCTCGGTATCATGCCATCTCATTTTTATTGATATGTCATCAGACATAAAAAGATTCTGGAGTCTGGGGATCAATGGAAAGTGCCACATTACTTTCTGTGGAACGCGGGATGGTGTTCCATCAGATTTTGACTTCCAGCGGGATGTGCCACATTTTATACAATCATTTCGTTCAGCGGTTTCCTCCCAGAATAAACTGCAATCTTTCGGGCAAGCATGAATTTTGTTTCTTGAAAATCCAAGTTCCTCAACTAACTTCCATGCCATATAGTGGTTTGAGGGAATATCTGCATCATCTGGAAGTAAATCCTTCAAGAGGGTAAGAATGTAATCGATTGCTGTATTAGAAATCCCATACATAGTTTTCCCATGAAATAATCGGATTAAAAATTCCAGCTTTTTCATTTTATCGCATTGCCGATATACTGGAGTCGTGGCAGCATCATTCAATTTTTTCACCCTATCAATATCATCATTTTCACTAGATGCATCAGCTGTCCTCATATCGAAGTCTCCTTGAGTCGAAATCCTTTCTTTTTCATGATGACGAATAAACGGAAACCGATCATCTAACAAATTCTCCATTCCAGTCTTTTCATTTCGATCATCACCAATTTGAGATTTCGTTTTCTCCCCATTGTGATACCACAGAAAGTAGTTTGCTTGAAACCCATTTTTGGTTATGTGGTAGCTGACTTCTTCACGGCTCAACCAAGGTCTACCAACACAATTGGAACATGGGCAGTGTATGCGACCACTATCTGAAGCATTGTGAAATGAAAAATCTATAAAGCTCTCCAAATTGTTTTGAAAATCATCTGAGATCCGATCGGTTTCATACATCCAACTTCTGTCCATTCTGTAAAAAGAATTTATATAAGTCATTTTGTCATAAACAATTCAATAGGCATTAACTATAATAGAATATACATTTAAGTAAACGATAAAGGAAGAAAATAATCCAGGTATCAACTACACATGTCAAAAAAACATACAAATGTGTTATTGAAAAAATGTAAAACCAACAAGAACTTAATGTGTTATATCACATAACAGCATGACTCATCCCATAACCATATTAGTAGGGTATCATGAACATGAATAACATCACCCTTGTGTCATCCTCCTACCCTACATGACCCCAACCACATGCCACATCTTATTATAGCCTTATCACATCACACCTCATCGAAAAACACTAGGGAAATCATAGTACATCTCACCTGAAGACACATGGACAATCACATCGCATCTTGCCTAAAAACACATGGTCAATCACTTTTGAAGGAAGAGTAGGGAAGACATGGTAGCTATCCAAACATATAACCACCATCCTAGATATTAGAAAAAATACCCATAACTCAAAACCTCTGATCGTTGGTAAGTTTATCCAACTCTAGTTGGGAATGTGTAGAAATAACATAAATATACATGATATATAGATAGCACAAAATACTCAACCTATGGGTTCACATTAACTACATAATCACACACTTCACTACTACCATAAAACACATAAACCACACCACCACCACACAAGACGCATATCATTGGAATATAATTCTACATTCAATAAGTCTATCTATGGAATTATCATAAGAATCCATGTATCAATTGGAATATAATTCTACATTCAATAAGTCTATCTATGGAATCCCTCCCTTGGATCCATGTATCACCAATGGCTTAATCAATATTCAAAGAAATGAGTCTATCCATGGAATTCCACTGTGAATCCAAACATTTGAATACCTTTTGGTGGTGTGAATTTCACTTTGAATTGTTAAAAAATCAAATTGGTAGGATGTTAGAACCAAAGTGATCTGAGTTTGAGAATGATAATGATTTTTTATTTTTGTAAATTTATTTTCAAGTTGATCAATGTATAAATATGAAGGACTAAGACATAATTTATTTCATGATCCATAAAATACATTCCCAATAATAAAATCCAAGGATCTAGAGGAATCACATCTTTGTAAGATTACATACATAAATTCCTGATCAGAAATGTAAAAAATAGGATTATTTAAAACTCCACATAATTCTTATACAATCCATAGAAATTATAAAACTATATATGACAATCCAAGGCACAAAAAAACAACTTTGAAAGTTCTCTCAACACCCCACAAGCCGGATGCCACACTAGTTAGGGATAACACTCAACTAGATGGAGGTTTTACTCATTGAGATCCAAACATTTGAATACCTTTTGAGATAAAGAAGAAGAAGAACCTGAATAAGAGCTGGAATCCGGCCGGCAGTATCTCCAAAATCGGAATCGGCTGCTGCTGCTCCCGTTAGGGCTCTGTAACGCGAATGGGGGAGGGAACGGGCAGCTGGGTTTTTGGGGAAAACCTTTGCCAACGGTTTTAAAAAACCATTGGCATATGTATGTTTTTTCCAACGGTTCATGAGAACTGTTGGGAAAAACTCCCAAAAAACAAAGTTTTCCCAACGGTTCATGAGAACCGTTGGGAAAAGCCTCACAAAACACATATATCCCAACGGTTCATTAGAACCGTTGGGAAAAACCTCCCTATTCACATATATCCCAACGGTTCTAATGAACCGTTGGTAAAAGCCTCCACTATTCATCTTACACCAACGGTTTCATAGAACCGTTGGTATGTAAGTGTGGGGAAAAACACAAATTCCAGTAGTGAAGTACAAGTTGATCTCAAAGAATTGAAATTGGGTTAAGAGGTTTGCTTGTAAAAATTTGACAGCCTAATGGCGTCAATTTAAATTCATAAAATGAGTTGATGAGATAAAAAAGGTAATATCATCACTTGGATATAAATTTTAGATCAATAATTATATAGAATAACATATTCAAACATAATAAGGCATAAATTAAAAGACAGAATGAAAAGAAGTCTTTTATAAAGAGGAGGGTGAATGGTTCCCTTGCCAATTTGGTAATTTACAAAACATATGCCACATGAAAGAAGGATCATATAATAAAGAATTAAATACTCATAAATTAAAGTAAATTACACAAATAGTACAATAATGGGCAGTACATTCACAACACAAAATGAAATAGTTGCAAATATAGCATGAATCTCACAGGAATAAAAAGTGAGATGATACCCTTTACCATGTTGTAATCAACTGAGTCGTATGAACAGAAGTTAATAACCACCAACATAATCATAGAATACCATGAGTATAAAGATAATAATGAAAATATATATCAATGTATGTAAAAATTACACCACATGCAATAAATAAGTGGGGAACAATGGAAATCTCACAGCTTTGAAAAGTGAGATAAGAAAATCCCTTACAAAAAATCGACAGCCTAACAACGCCACTTAAATATTCATAAAATGAATTGATGAGAGTAAGATGGGGTATCTAATAATATGAAAATACAAATTATAGTATGGTGAATATAAAATAACTTCCTCCAACAAAAGAACATGGAGCATAAAAGAAATGACATAAAAGAGAGTACTTGAAAAGAAAGAGAGAGGTCGGATCCCTTACCTCGTGTCTAACTTGACTCGATCATTCTTTAATCTCCTGAATAATAAACTAAAGATAATTTATACATTATTAATAACCTTTTTAAATTTTATTATTTGTTTTATATCACATATTACCATGTTATAAACATTATGTAATCATTTAAGTTAATAATGTTTGTTTTGTCGATATATGGTACTTGAGTCAAAAATGGACTTTTTATAATTACATGTTGTTCATGTGGTCAAAGTTTCATTATATAAAAAATTATATTCATGATTTAGATATCCTATATATCATATATATACAGTATATAAACGTATTTATAATAGTACATAACATTTAGAGGCAAGAAATGAAATGCATCATTCATGGAGACGGTAAGTCGTACGTACGCATGAACGCTACTTTCATTCCTATTTCTTATTTTAATGGAATTAAAACATAATGATACATAGTTATATTATAATTCTAGTATAATATAATATATAATATTATTAACTCTATCCTTTATACATCCCACAAAAGGCATTAATGAGTCACATCACTTGGAGGGGGCAGTAGTCTGTGTTTCTTCAAATGAGAATATCGTATTTACCCACTATGGAAACCATAAAGGATTGATATAAATTGGGTATTACAGAAGCATAATGAAATCATAAACATAATATATATCATATATAAATATAGTTCCATCATAATTTCCACCATGAGAGGCGGTAATATGTAATTGAACAATCATTATTTCGTGAGGAGTTAGTTTTCCATCCACATAAACATTATGTGCTTCACCCATTAGATAGAGGTGTGTGTAAGTGTAGTTAGAATAATTTTCATAACAAAATCCTAGTATTTTTAGGATACTGGTTTTGTTACAAAATAAATGAATAATAAGATTTTAGGGGTTGGAGAAGTATAAAAAAAAATAAATTAAGAGAAATTGCTACCTTTAATTTGGGTAAATCCCTTTGGTTTGAACCGAAGGACTTCTTGAAGTGACTTTTTCCGAATTTAAGGCTTCTAGGAGGAGTAGAGGGATGTAGGGAGATTAATTTGGCATATTTTGAATGATCCAAATGGCTTGAGAGGTGTGATTAATTTGATAGAAATGTTCTCCTTTTATAAGGGAGAGGAGGGGCTCTTCTGGAAAGTGTGAAAACATTATTTTATTATGTAAAGATATTTGGTTTCTAATGGTCCAAAAATCATTAAGGTCGAAGATAAGATGACTCGTATTCAAAATAAAATCATAAAATATGAATTGGACAAGTTTTGGATTCAATTTTAATAGTTATATTCTTTTTTATTTAAATGATTTATTAATGAGGTAAACACTGCATCATTTTTATGTCACAAATAATTTAATTTATTCGATGTCTAAAAATTATAAAAAATACAATCATGTAGGAAATATTTTTATCTTTCCAATTAATATTTATAGACAGAACTATTACTTATATAAAACCATATAATAATTAATTTACTCAAAGATTTTTGTTTATTTCATTTTTGCCTTTACATTAAATTAATTAATCTAAAGTGTCGTTATCACTATTAAGGGGCTTCATGGGGTCCCAAAATCAACCCAAATATTCCCATGGTCGGCCATGACTCAACCAATAAGGTTATTACAAGTGTTAAGGTAATTGTTAATTATTATAACATTATTTTTACCTTGAATTACCCTACTTACCTTTAACTGCGGTAAATAAAAGTCAAAAGTTATTATTCAAAAAAAATTATTTTCATATTAATGAACCACATTTTACTTCTTGATAACAACCATGTACAAATGATTTTTGAAATTCAATTCACAAGAGTGCTAAAATTTCATTTAAATGAAAAATTCAGTTTTTTTTATCTACCACTAAGTGGTTTCACTATTCATCAAAAATTGATGTTTTCCAGAAAAATACCAAAAATAAAGCCTAAGCTATATTTGATATTATGAATTAAAAAATGATGTCTATTTTTCCAAATTTAAAACATAGAAGTGGCATTAATTAATTTTAAAATTAATTCTCATTAACAAAACAAATAGCGTGTTTTTAAGAAACAATAACTATCAAATGATTGATACTTGTTTATGTAAAATTTCAAAGTGAAATTAATTCCAATGACTAAAATTGGATTAAATGGTAAAAATATATCTTAATTTCACTTTAAAACTAGTTAAAGAGATAATCTAACCATATAAATAAATTATATTAAAAAGGCACTTTTGAATTAAAATACAATATTTTTCACTATTCATTAAAAAATGAACTTTATCGAAAAAAATCCAAAAATTTACACAAAGTAAATTTTAATATCCCCATTCTAAAAAAGGATTTTATTTGGTCATATGGAATGTATTAAAGTGTCCAAAACTATATTTAAAAAAGGTTTCACCATTAAAAGGTGATAAATCGGCCTTTTAATGTAAATTATGCTTAAAATTAGATTCATTCACATTTTAAGCCTCTAAATTTTTATTGGATAATGTAAATACATTTAACAATCACATATAATCATATTGTGGTTAGTTTTTTTCATTCCCTCCAATACAACGGCTAGTGTTTAACTACCGTTTTAATTAATAATATTATATTATTAGTGTTCCATGTAAGATGTCAAAGAAACCTGTTGTTGTGTATCGGGTATACTATCGAACATAGAAACCCTTTTTAAAGTAAAATTAATATTTAATTAAAAAATTAATAAATATGAAAAAGCCATATTCTTTATTTACCTGGGATGTTACATCCTTCCCCCCTTTTGGGAATTGTGTCCCCACAATTTTAAAATTTGGGCTTGGAAACATTCTTGAAAGTCCCATATCGGAAAAAGAGTCAGTAAAACTATAACTTTAAAAGAAAGAAAAATAAGTAAAATGGTCACCCGAGTTAATAAGTACTAATATTCCATTAAAACATGGATATGTAGGAGAGAAAAAAGGGTCAAGTTCTAATGCATAGTGATAGGAAACATGATTAGGAGAAAGTTAACCACAAGAGAATCACAAATATATGATGTGTGTAATCAAGATTTGATTACCTAGTAGGAAGCATAAACCAACAATGTTTTTGTTTTTCGTTCCTTTTCATAATTTTTAGGAATTCATCTTCAACAAAGAATAAATAAATAAGGAAATATACTTACGGTTAAGTAGAGTTTCATCTTTTAATAATTTTCTACCAAAAATAATCATTTCTCTAAAGGATGAGCATTCAAAAAGACTTGGTCACATCAAAAGAACAAGAATTATCTTCTATAGAATCACATAATACACAAAAGGAGAACTATCTATTTCCCTTGTATTTAGACATCAAATAAAACCAAAGTTGTTAGTACAAGATCAGATAATCAACAAAAGGATAATCCTTTATAAAAATCAATACTACTCTTAATCTCCAAAATTTAACAAAAAGAACCCAAGGTTCAAGAAAGACCATTCAATAAATAATCGTCCCTAAAATTCTTCAAAATTAATCAAAACATTGATTGTAACCCAAATCTCATAAGTATTTAATTACATATACTTCCATGATACATCTTAACATTTATCTCCTAGTAACCCCAGGTACTCATAAAGTCTCATATTGAAAAGTAATTAACCTAATCACATATTCTTCATGATAGGTTAATCATTTTCATAAATAAATCAAATCATCATGTGTCCATAATAAAAACATAGATTCTTCCAAACTAAAATTTCAACCATTATTCTAAAATTGAAATCCAATAGTATTCTATCTTCCTTAGGAATATAGTGTTTCCTAAAAAGATATAACATCTTCCACAACCACCTTTATCACTTAATCACTAAATCATTTTTCAATACTAAGTATATCCATTTGATAAAACATAAGTTCCAAAAATAAACTTATTATTATTCTATAAAATCATTTTACTATAATAATAAGTCATACTTACCAGGGACTTCAAGTAGGCTAGTGGTAGGCGATGTGCCCTTGTCACCCTTCGGTTGTGAGTTCGATTCCTACAGCCTTGCCGGATGCGACGGTTTTTCACCCATCCTACGGGTTGTACTTTTTATAAAACTCAAAAATAACCTTAGCTTGTTTTAGCCTCAAAGGTTTCCCTATACCTCTCATTTTCATCCAAATTCATTATGATATCAACATCTTAATTATTTAAGTCTTATTTCACCACCATATGATAAAATAAAACAACACCAAAATAAAGAACATCATACCTTGATCATGGTGTCCATCTGGATTCGTCATCATCTTGTTCACATAGGTAGAAGGTCCATGCATTGCAAAAATGATTTAGATATCCTTCAATATCATTTGCTTCCTACATCCAAATATACCTTGTACAACACGGGTCATATGGGTGTTCAAAGAAAAACAGTTTTGGAAAATAATCATGTATGGCATATAATTTCAAAACATCCGATAAAACATGATTTCTATAAAACAGTCGAACCGAATTTGAGTTGAAACATTCAATTAACGGTCCTTTTAAAATATAATAATTATGTGCTGAGAGACAAATTTTAAAATCAAATATAAATAAGTTGCGCAAGGGTCTCCTTCTTTAGCACCGTTTTTAAAATCATAATATGATTCAAAATCTTGTGATAATGTAGAATATTTGAAAATGCATTGATAATATTTAACATTCATGAAAATATGGGAATATTGTGAAAATAGGATTTTTCTAAATACAACCCATGATCCATGATGATAACGAGGTATAGTGGTGGTGTTTGATATCTCAACCAAATACTTGCAAGTGAGTTGTATGCTATAAAAAGTTTCACAATCATCCAAACGCGACTTTGCAGTAATTATTTCAAGCATGTCATTAGGAAGAGATATGAATGTTGTTTTAGATCCTCCTCCTTCCATTTTTAATTGAATTTCCTTGATCTAAAAAATTTATAAAACAAGGATTTAACTTAAATAAATGTTAGGTACTAACCATATGTCTAACAAAAATTCTTAATCCCTAAAGTTGTCTAAACCGACCTCTGATACCAACTATAAAGACCTGAACTTATAACATTACATAATATTTAATTAAATGGATAATTCAAATTGAGGATCCTTTCAAGTTTTGAGTTTTAGAGAATTAGTCCATTGCTATTACAAAACAATTGAATATTACAAGTAGACACTACTACTCAGTATCCATTTCTTCATAAAATAAAAACACTAAAAAAGAAACATGTCTAGTTCCATGTTTTAGATAGCATGATTTTTCCATGATCTCATCCTTGAAACTAATCATCATTAAGTCCTGTGAAAAACATTTCAATAACATGATATGAGCATAAAAAGCTCAGTAAGGGTTATAAAATAAGGAAGGAAAACATTATCCCATCAATAAATACAAATCAATAAAACCATACTTTTCAATTATAACATACCTTATGAAATCATGAGATTTGTGAATTACACACACAAATCATAAATCATAAAGGTTTCTTATGGAATACATATCAAAAATATATTTTAGTTGTCACAGATTCATATAAATCTACACTTGGAATACCCATCATGGTATTTTCTCTAAATCTCTTAGGAGAAACATCATGTTTACCTCAGTCACGTTACCCAATGCATTAGAGAGTTATCCCGGGCTCACCCACCCTAGGTTTATCACGAAACCACCCGTATACATAAGCAATGCCCAATAACCATATCATAATCATAACAAATAACACATGTATAAAGGAAAGATTACATTTCCACATTCCAATATATCAAATCAAGAAATTGAAATAAACAATGTTTTATCAAATCATTTTCAAAACCATTAAAAAAGTGATTTTTGAATCAAAGTGTCCCATAACACTTTGAATATTTTAAATTAATTATCATTTGAAAACCTTAATTTCCATATAAATAAATCCTAAAAACCATTTTGAAAATATGGACATTAATGAGAAACATTTAGAAGAATAAATCATTAAAACATTTAAAATGATATTTTAGTTAAAGTGTCGTTTAACAAAAAGAGAGACACTTGAATATAAATAATAGAGGAATAACATTTAATAAAAAGTTTATAATATCATGAGAATAAAGTGATTCATGATGTAATATGTCAAAGTACAGTGTATACACCATATAAGAGTGAATTTGTGCATAACAACAATGATGTCTCTATGGAAATGTAAATTGAGATGAAATCCCATATAAAGATGGTATCCTTAAATTAAAGATAAATCAATCACATAATTATGTGTGAAAAATATAAATACACCCAATATAAGTGGATATTATGTGTAAAACAATTAGAGGTCATTCACACATATTCATTGGATGACATATTCAAGAAGTACATGTTGAACCCGAATAATTGAAATTGGGTAAAGAGGTTCCCTTATAAAAATTCAACAACCTAACAGTGTCACATTAAAATTTAGAAAATGAGTTGATGAGATAAAAAAGGTAATATCATCACCTGGATATAAATTTTACATCAATAAGGATATAGAAGAGCATAGCCCAACATAATAAGAAGTAAATTAAAAGACATAACAAAAAGAAGTCTTTTATAAAGAGGGGGTGAATGGTTCCCTTACCGATTTGGTAATTTACAAAACATACACCACATGAAAGAAGGATCATACAATAAATATGTAAATACTCATAAATGAAATTAAATTACATAAATAGTACAATCATTGGCAGTAAATTCACCACACAAAGGGAAATAGTGGCAAATATAGCATGAATCTCACAGGAATAAAGAGTGAGACGATACCCTTTCCCACGTTGAATTCAACTGAGTCGTATGACCAAAAGTTAATAACCACAAACATAGTCACAGAATAACTTTAGTATAAAGAGAATCATGATAATAAATATCAATGGAATTATTCATTACACCACATTCAATAAATAAGTGGTGAACAATGGAAATCTCACAGAATTGAAAAGTGAGATAAGAAAATCCCTTACAAAAATTCAGCAGCCTAACGGCGCCACATAAAAATTATTAAAATGAATTGATGATAGTAAGAGGGGGTCTCACATAAAATAAAAATACAAATTATAGTATGGTGAATATAAAAGAACATCCTCCAATATAATAACATGGAGCATTAAATAAATGACATAAATAAGAGTATTTGAAAAGAAAGAGAGAGGTCAGATCCCTTACCTCGTGTTCGAATTGACTCGATCATTCTTTAATCTCCTAAATAATAAAATAAAAATATTTTATACTTTCTTAATAACCTTTTTCAAGTTTTTACTTATTTTATATCACTTATTACCATGTTATAAACATTATGTATTCATTTATGTTAATAATGTGCGTTTTGTCGATATTTGGTACTTGAGTCAAAAATGGACTTCTTATAATTACATGTTGTTCATGTGGTCAAAGTTTCATTATATCCAAAATTATATTCATTATTTAGATAACATATATATCATATATATCCAGTATATTCATTTATTTATAATAGTACATAACATTTGGAGGTAAGAAATGAAATGCACCGTTCATGGAGACGGTAAGCCGTACATACGCATGAATGCTACTTTCATTTCTATTTCTTATTTTAATAGAATTAAAACATAATGATACAAAGGTATATTATAATTATAGTATAATATCATATATTATATCATATATAATATCATTAACTATATCCTTTATACATCCCACATAAGGCATTAACGAGTCACATCACTTTGAGGGGGCGGTAGTCTGCGCTTCGTCAATTGAGATTATCGTATTTACCCACTATGGAAACCATAAAGGCTTGATATAAATTGTGTAGTACAGAATCATAATGAATTCATAAAAATAATATATATCATATATAAATACATTTTTGTAAGAATGGCCACCATGAGAGGCGGTAAGATGTAATTGAACAATCATCGTTTCGTGAGGCGTTAATTTTCCAGCCATAGAAACATTATGTTCTTCACACATTATATAGAGGTGTGTGTAAGTGTAGTTAGAATAATTATCATAAAAACATCCTAGTATATTGAGGATACTAGTGTTGTTACAAAATAAAGGAATAAAAAATGTTTAGGGTTTGGAGAATAAAAATAAAAGAAAACAAATTAAGAGAAACTGTTACCTTTAATTTGGGTAACTTCCTTTGGTTTGAACCAAAGGACTTCTTGAAGTGCCTTATGCCTAAGGTAAGGCTTCTAAGAGGAGGAGATAGTTGTAGGGAGATTAATTGGGTAGAGTTTGGATGAGCCAAATGGCTTGAGAGTTGTAAAGAATTGGATTGAAACGGTCTCCTTTTATAAGGGAGGGGATGGGCTCTTTAAGGAAGTGTGAAAACATTATTTTATTATATAATGATATTAGGTGTCTAATGGTCCAAAAATAATAATGGTCGAAGATAAGATTACTAATATTAGAAATAAAATCATCCAATAATATTTGGACAAGCTTTGGATGCTAATTTAATATTTATAATCTTAGTTATTTAAATGATTTATTAATGAGGTAAACACTACATCATTATTCTGTTATAAATAATTTAATTTATTTGATGTCTAAAAATTATAAAAAGAATACTATCATGTAGGAAATATTTTTAAATTTTCAATGAATATTTATAGTCAAAATGATTACTTATATAACACCATATAATAATTAATTTACTAAAAGATTTTTGTTTATGTCATTCTTACCTTTACATTAATGTAATTAATCTAAAGCGTCATTACCACTCTTAAGTGCCTTCCTGGGGTCCCAATATTGAGGAAACGATGCCCATGGTCGGCCATGATTCAACCAAAAATGTTAGGACAAGTGTTAAGGAAATTTTGAATTAGTATAATATTCTTTTTACCTTTAATTACCCTATTTACCTTTAACCACGGTAAATAAAAGTCAAGAGTTACTATTCATCAAAAATTATTTTCATCTTAATGAACCAAATTTTACTTCTTGATAACAACCATGTATGTCGTATTTTTGAAATTCAATTCACAGAAGTGGTAAAATTTCATTTAAATGAAAAAGTCCGTTTTTTAACTACCACTAAGTGGTTTCAGTATTCATCAAAAATTGATGTTTTTGAGAAAAATACCAAAAAATCAGCCTAAGATATATTTGATATTCCAAATTCAAAAATGATTTCTATTTTTCTAAATTCAAAACATAGAAGTGGAGTTAATTAATTTTAAAATTAATTCTCGTTACCAAAACAAATAGCGTGTTTTTAAGAAACAATAACTATCAAAAGATTGATACTTGTTTATATCCAATTTAAAGTGAAATTAATTCTATTGACTAACATTGGATTAAATGGCAAAAATATATTTTTATTTAACTTTCAATCCAATTAAAAATATAATATAACCATATAAATAGATTAGATTAAAAAGAAATTTTGAATTATAATACAATATTTTTCACTATTCATTAAAAAATGAACATTATCAGAAAAATTCCAAAAATTTACACAAATTAAATTTTTATATCTCTATTATAAAGAAGGATTTTATTTGGTCATATGTAATGTATTAAAGTGACCAAAACTATATTTAAAAAGGGTTTTCCATTAAAAGGCGATAAATCGGCCTTTTAATATAAATTATGCTTAAAATTAGATTCATTCAAATTTTAAGCCTATAACTTTTTATTGGATAATGTAAATACATTTAAAAATCATGTATGATCATATTGTAGTTAGTTTTGTTCATTCCCACCAATACAACTACAATAAGTTAACTACCGTTTAAAATAATAATATTATATTATTAGTGTGCCACGTAAGATTTCCAAGAAACCAGTTGTTGCGTATCGGGTAAGCTATCAAACATAGCACCCATTTTAAAGTAAAATTAATATATATTACAAAAATTAATATATATGAAAAATTAATATTCTTTATTTACCTGGGATGTTACAGAAGCTGACCAGTAGTAGACTCTAATCAAGAATATGAGGTGGAAAGAAAAAATTGAATCCCTAGAATGGGACGAGATTACGAACTTGTTTTTGAATAAATAAATTCCTTGTATTATCCATATAATGTTGGAAAAGGAGTTCCCTAATCATAAGGAAAATTATGATGAATTTTTTGGTATATATGAAGTAAATTTTAAAATACATGATAGGTACTATTTAGAAATTATCATCCAACATGAATATAATGTTGATAGGTTCTTTAGTAGATTAAAACCAAGTCCATGAAGAGCATTAGCAATAATGTAGTTTAGTAGCTATAAATATAATTTTTTGATTCCTATCCACATAGAAATTAAAGTTGTGTTTACATATAAATCTCTTGGTTTTGAAAAGAAATGGAATATTGAGTTCAAAAAAACTCAAAACAATGGTGAAAAGAATATAAGGGTTTCTTTATTCTCATTGTGTGGAAAGTATCATGGTGGAAATTATCTTAAAGGGACTAATTTTTTTTAAATGTGTAAAATAATTTCATCATGCAGTTGAGTTTTTAAGTAATGGGAATAAGATAGGTTATGATGCAAATAGACAAAAGGCTACCAAGAACACACCTCCCACACTTCAATGCTACAAGTGCAAGGAAATGGGTAAATATGCCAACAAATTCTATGATAAAATGGTTGTCAATGATGATTTATATCATCAGCCTATTGAGTCCAATGACAAAATAAAATCACATGTGATCACTTTTGGTGATGTAGAGTATGACAATGAAGCGGCAGAATGATTGAGTGTCTATGTAATTGGATTCTAGGATAATGTTTTAAAATCAATTTTATGGTATTATGGTATAATGAAATATCTATTGGTCTATTGTGTTTTTTTCATATGTATTTAATAGTATATTATGAGTGTTATCAATAACCATGAAAAGTAATTCATATTTTTTTGGAAAAAATCATTAGTAGAAGGATGACCCTTAATTTGCGCATAATGTTGGGATAAATAAATAAAGAGTTATTTGATAGTATTAATGACCACCGAAATGATTTGATGAAAAAGTGATTTATGGTATCATGGTTGGAGAATATATAATCTTTGGGAATTATGGTATATGGAAAGAGATAATTTTTTAAAGAATGCATGTTTTCACTAAGGTTCTATGGTAATTCATGTTATTACCATGAATCAAGAGAATACATGATGAAATTGTTCGCATGTTTGGAATGTGAACAAAACAAGATTCTTTATGGTATATGGGGAATAAATTATAAGTCATTTTATTAAACATATTTCCAATGTTTTGTATATTTTATCATTCGGATGTATTAAATGTTATTAATTTATGGAAAGTTCAAGTTAGACATCGGATGAAGAATAAATTAATATCTCACCAGTGGTGGACTTATGCATATTTTATAACTTGTGATAACCTTTTATATTGATGGAATGACCTATCATTCTATTTATGGATAACATGCTATACATTCACTTCAGGAATGAAAAATTCATTTTCATTTATTGGAATAAAATATGAAGTGTAAATTGACCAAGGCATAAGGAAAGGATGATATTATACTTAATAAAGAAAGTATTTATTCTCATTATTAAACTCTATGGAAAGGATCTTAAAACCATAAAATATACCCTAGTACCTTCAATTCTGAAGAATCAAATGGACCTATAAGTCATCATAAATTTATGGCTTTCTCATTGTTAACTTTCTCTTAATCGTGTTCTATATCACTCTCCATCTGAACTCGGTGGTAATATTTTTCTTCAATATCCATGTGTTTGCTTCACTTATATATTCTTCTTTGTGTCAAACTAGTGATGAGTTACTTTGGTAATATTTATATTTTTAACATTGTTTTTTTTAAACGAAGTTTTATTATTCTTTTTTATGATGTGGGTTTCTATAATTGAAACATTCAAGTAATAAACCTTTTATAACAGCAATGAATATTGAGGGAGAAATTCATTTTAAGTGGGGTAGAAAGTAAGACCCTGATATTTTTATGAGATGGATAATTTTTTTATTTCTTTGATGTCTTGTGTTGTACACTACACCAATATAAGCATGTGTGATACACAACACTGGTTTATCTTATGACATACACAACACTATGCTTGGCTTGTGTTACACATAATATAATGTTATTTTGATAGAATGAATTTTATGAAAGACTTATTATATGTGAGAAACTAAATATTATTATCTTACCTTATAACCTAGTCATTATAATGGAAGGTATGAACCATATTAACATTCTTATAAAAAACTACTTAAATGAAAATAAATGAGTTTATAAAAAATAAAATCATTCTTGATGAGTTTTATTAATTTAATATAATAAATATAATGTTTAAAATTTATCTTATTTGTTTTCTATACATGATATAAGAATAAATTCAATTTTTTAGATAAAATAAGTTTTTTGAAAAAAATGAAGTTTTGTCTCCTTTTGATGGCACACCATTTTTAAATCTAGTTTTTAACACTTTTAAATATTCTATTTAACAAATTAAACTTTTTCTTCATAATAAAGATATAAAAATTTACTTTGGATACTTTTTTTGATAAGTATTGAGTTTTTACGAATAGTAAAAATTTGCTAAATTTTAATTGAAAACAAATTTTTTCATCAAAATATTTTTTTGATGAATTATATTATTGAATGGGTTTAATTAATAAATTGAATATATTTTTATCATTTAATATAATTTTGTTCATTGTCATTAATTTTATTGTGAGTTGTTATGTAAAAACATTTCAATCCTTTGTAATTTTTTAACTTTTAAAACCCTTTTTTCATTTCAATAATGGGATTAATTTTAAATTAATTAATGAAACTTCTATGTTTTGAATTTTTTAAAATGGATTCCATATTTTTAATGAGTAGTTCCAAATTTGTTAAATATATTTATTTTATTTTTGCGCATTATTAATAGTAACTTTGGTAATTTGTATTACTATGATAAAAAGGTAAGTCAGGTAATTAAGGGTAACAATAGTGTTATAAATTTTACCTAAAACTTGTATTAATATCTTTATATGAGTAGGTTTTGACCTAAATCATCTTTGGGTTGAAATGGTATCCATTGGAATCCACTTGTATTTGAATAGTACATTTAATTTTTTTATTTAAAGATATGTTAAATATGTCTTACTCACTTTTAATAAAAAAATAATATTAATGTAATGTTATCAAGAAGATAAATTCGATTATGAATACTAGTTTTAAGGATAAATTTTTTTATCATGGTAATTTATTTTTAATTTTTTGGAAATAAATAATTACCTTGAATTTTTTTATATTGATTATGCAAAAATTAATTAATTGATGAAAATTCAATAAACTAGTTTTTATAAAAATGTTAATAACCACTAAAAGTCACAAAAACGTGACCAAATCTTATTGTTCGAGTATATATCGACCAAAATCTTCCAAGGAAAAAGTTATTTACATTTTAGAGCCATATAAAAGAGATTATCAGCTTACATTATTTTATTTAAAGTGATGTTACACTTTTCACATTCATGTTTTAATAAGTATAAAATTTCTAAACATGAATTTCTCCTGAATATATATTAGATGAAAAGTATTATTCCGAAATCTAGTATATTTATCTTGATAAAATAATTTTTTATAAATTTTTTTCAAGAAATAAGTGTATGAAATAATTACACAAAACAGATATTGTAATTATTTTATTTATGAGATAAAAAATTAATATTAATAAAATATTAAAATAAATATAATTTGGGATAATTATTATATCCAACGAATTTTTAAGATAATCATGACCACATATGAATATAATATAATAGTTGGTTCAAAGTAAACATGTTATATTAAAGTTTTTTCAAAATAAATGAATTGAATAGTATCAAAATTGACACTATTGATTATTTATCAAAATAATGATTTATTAAATTATTTAAAAAAATAGAACATTTTTTAAAAACAAATATTAATTATTTTGTGGGTTAAAATGTTATAAAGTATTTATTTATGGTCTAATTGATATCAACTAAAAAAATATTTCACCATTTAAATATTGAAAAAAAATTACCCTACTTAAAAATTAAATTGAATAACTAAGTGATAAGGAAGATTATATGGTTCAAATTGATAGAAAAACTTACCTTAAATTTTTTGGATAATGATATTAAAACCTAGATCATCTCAAATTCTAAATTGGGATATTTTTGGGTTTTTTGGTTATTGTTTGAGTTTATTCTAAATTAATATTTTTTGTATTTCCAAAAGTTCCTTTCACCACAATTATAAAAGGAAACCTCCTCCCTCACCTCTTTACATCACTTTGAGCCTTCAATATCTAGAATACCCTACCCATTTCCCTTTTATACTCCCTAGTCACATTCTAGATGTTTTTTTATTCTCAAAATTCTAACTATAATGCTTTAATATTATATTTAGAGGGAGTACATCAAAGAAGAGGTAATCTCGTCTACCCATTCTTTCAAACATCTTTCTTCTTATAATTCCTATTTATGAGTTTATTACATTATAAATTAATAAATCTAGTTTAACTTATATACTTATACGTTATTATGATTATGTAACAACCATATTCCACCTTCTATTCATCCTATTAAAAATGAAATCACCATGTGTGTGTACGTATGGATTATTGTCTCAACGTTGTGGTGTAATCTGTTTTTCATTACCCCCATGATTGGATGGGTATAATGATGGAAATAATAAATATATATTATTACTATAAAATTATATTTATTATTAAATATTTTATACACAATATAATTCAATTCTATTCAACAATTATGGGGATTATTTTGTCGCTCGTGCGTACGTAATGCCTACCATATCCATGATTTGATGCTCTTCATTCTACATGATCTTCATTACAACATCGTTATATAAATGAATAGGATAAATAAATATGATATATATTACTAATATCATTTTTAAATGATATTATTATATCCTAACAAGATTAAAATGAACTTATTCAAAAAACATTCTTAAGAAAATGAAGTAGTTAATACCCGAATAATGAATATTAATGAAATGTTATTAATAAGATGATGATGATATGATGAAATATTATATCATAAAAATGACTATGATTCTAGAATAAATCAATGATATTATTTATATTATTATATAGTATTTTCTAAAAAAATCGGACCTAAGGTAAGGGATAATTATTCCATCTCATTATTATATAAGATTGTCTATATGTAAGTATTAAATAAGGTATATTTATCATACACATCTACGTTTTATGAATATGTAATATTATTATTATATATTTTTTAAATTATATTTTACCCATTGGAAAAATTTTACTAAATTCTTTGTAAGGAATATTTTTTTTGTTTTCGATTTGAGGTACTTTTAGACTTTCTGAAAAAAGTACAAGAAGAATGTTTTCTTTTAACTTACTTGACATCAATGTATTTTTATGTTTTCAAAACTCCTTACTTACATGAAGATGACTATATAATATTTCAATTCTATTTTAAATTAAATTAATTTATTTTAAAATTTTGTGGAATTTTTAGAAAAGAAAACTTTTTTGAAGAAGAAATGATACTATCCTCAAGAATTCATTTCAACTGTTCTATCAAAAAAATCCATCTAAGATGGAATTATTTAATAGGATTTTGTTTCAAGTATACTATCCCAATTATTCCTATGTTTAGTTATGTTTATAATATAATTATATTTATGAAATAAATTTGTTTTATACGGATTATGTTATGATGGAATGATGTTTAAGATACCCTTTTCTTTGGGTTATGATATGATGAATGATTTATTTTTCTATAGAACACACAATTATGATATCATTATGAGATGGGTGGGTCTTATATATTCCTCAAATTCATTGGGATAATATTTATATCTCATGAGATAGATATGATGGGAATGAGAAATGATCTTAGTTTAGTAATACATTGTAAGAATGAGGAATGAACTTAGTTCAGTAATGCACTTTGTAGATTGTGATGGAATTTTAAATGAGCCTTGACTAATATGAAATTATATTTTATGATTATGTGTATTCCAAAAAAATCATGTTGTATGTTATGAATTTTGGGATTAAGTTAATTGATTATTTTGAACTTTTATGAATTATCTCATGGCATGATATCACGATCTTTCATATACAAGATAAGATTTTCAAATGTTATGTTATTATGTGTTATGATTATGATATGATTTTTTTCTCCATGTTTACCCTTATTGGGAATCTGATCACACCCTTTCTTATGTTTCTTTTCCCCAGTTCATGAAGAATGTTATTGATTAAGATATGTCAAAAATAGCTCAAGTCATGAAAGAATAAGTAATAGACAATATAAATGTCTTATGAACTAGTTTCTTATGTTTTCCAGTCTCTAAAGACACTTAACCTATACAGTCCTATTATGTATTTTTATATTTTTATTGAATATTCTTTAATTTTGATGAAATATATCTGTATATAAAGTAGGGGTCGTTATACATCCACTATGAAAAACTATTGTAAAATATACTAAATATTGATTGTTTGAACAACATGTAAAAAAATTACAATTGATTCCATTATGAAAACAAGTAATAATGTTATAAAATATAGTTATTTATAGTAAAAGTTACAAAGAATTATGTAATACATCCAATGAAATGAAAAAAAGAGTAAAAGGGAAGATTATTAATAAAATCCCAAAGTTTTCATCATTGGTAAGTACCAATAGAATTAAGGTAGGGAGAGCTTGGTGTAATGACCCAAAGTTTCACTAATGGAAATCCCTCTAGATCTAGTTAAATGTCTATTTATGTAAAACGTTAATATAAATTATCAACTTCTTTTGTTTTATGTTAATAATTTTGACCATTACTTTTATAGTCGTTGAATAGTGATCACATGATTAGTATAAATATAGGGCTTTACCAAATCCAATTTACTCAAACAAAAGAAGCTATGGACTCATCCAGTAGAATTTCTCCATACGAAGCCGATTTGTCGAAGCTCGAAAAAAAGATGGCGTCCTTGGGCTTCGCTCTTGACCAAGCCTATGCTGAGCTTCATCATGTCAAGATCGAACGAGACCGTCTACGGGAAAAGTGGATGTTGATAGAGATTACCACTCAAGCGATGTTATTTGAGCCACCCCAAGAGTCTGTCACCATCACACACCTTACCCTTAGGTCTTATGTAGATCTTTTAAGGGGTTATGTAACAAATCACTATTAATATGTTCATGTATATATTTTTTTATTGTTTATAATAATGAATATACCTTCTTGTCATTATTGATACATTGTAAACAATTTTTAAAGTACAAATAGTGTTTTTAGTTATTATTTAATTAAGAAATATATTTTAATAAATTATGGTATTTTTGAATTAAATAATATTTCAATAAAATATATTATTATTATTAAATTAATTTTATTATATATAAATGATCATATAATTTTATGAATGCAGTTATAATTTTTATTAAGGTTTGAAAGCCATTTCTCTCAAAACCCGATAATTTTCGATAAATATCGGTTTTTATTTTAAAAGTGAAAATTAACATATTAAGAAAATTATTTAGATAAAATAACTTATATTTCTAGAATCAGGATGTCGAAATTATCCAACGGTGAATTTTTCATAATTTTCTAAGATAGTCAAATTTTTGGGTAAAAATTAAATACCGTTTAAATATATTATGTGTTTTATGACATCATAAGGAGCCAATAGTGATGTAATAAAATACTATAATCTTTATGTTCATCCAATATATTTTTTAACATTAAAATAATGTGATTTTGGGTTTGTTTGAATTACTTTTCAAAGCATTAATGGATTCCTCAAGACTTATTAAACATCTTGTCTTTTTAAATTATTTTCCATGGTAGTGTGACTCACCTACACATAATCAGCCCCATTATTTTGAGAATTTCGGACTTTGGCCTTATAAAATATTGTTTTCATCTTCCCTTTTCTAAACACCATGGGCAAAAACTATGATCTGATTTGTGGTTTGGATTAGTTTAATGCAAGGGGTCCCAAACCTAAATAATAAAGAATTCACTCACCTTTCTTATATAAACCCACACAATCTCCCACTTCCTCCTCACTAAAAGCCTTTGGAGTTCGTCAAACCTCTGCCATAATCTCTCTATAATCCTACCAAAGATTCCACAAGCTCCCAAGAAGCCTCTCTCAAGCCTCTCTCAAGCCTTTGGAAGCACACATCCAAGTAAGGGTTTTTTCATCCTTTCTCATTTTTGTCCAACTTTCATTAAGTTGTTTAGCCTATTTAATTTTAATTATGAATGTTGGGGTATGGTTTCTCAACTCACTCATAATGCCCTATTTATTTTTGATAGATGGTAGAACCATTTCTCTCTCATTAGATGCCTCCCATGTACACCCGTTACTATGCCGAAATTCTAAAAGGAACTTCTCTCTCCTCATTTACGTTCAAGCAATACTTTTGTATCATGAACCTAAATTCCATTAAAATTGTTGGGACATGTGTCTATATGTCCTCCTTACATTCCATTACATGTAAATATTATGAGGAACCCCTTTCTATCTCATCAACCATTTTTATGAATTCTTATGTCATGCCGTTACGCTTCCGAAACCGCACTGATTTTCTAAGCCAATGCCATTGTGAAGTGAATACTATGCTCATTTATCCTTCAAGGGTATTCACCTTTATGAACATTTACTTATTGATTATAATGTTTCATGTATTAATTCCACATTCCTTTATCGTGGAATAAATTATTATGTTTTATGAATCTATGTTTTATGATCCATGTGGCACACTTATGCATGAAATGTAATGTTTAAGAACGGTGCGCCCTTATAGCACTCCAATGCATTGAGTGAAGTATAGTATCATGATACATCATGTGCAATGAGTGTTGACTCATGCTAATTCATGTGCAATGAGGGTTTACTCATGCTTCATGTGCAATGATAATTTACTCATGCCCCATGTGCAATGAGCCTGGGCTCATGCTAATTCCAGGTTAAGTGTTGTTGCCACATTTCCATGTTATGATTATCATGATTTATCATGCCTTTATGTTCATGTTTCTCCTGTTCTCTATTGATATGCCTATTGTCTAACATGTATTTTACTCCTCATGTATTCCATGTTTATTCCCTTACTGGGATTTATAGCTCACCCCTTTTCTTATGCATGTCCTTAGGTTATCCCATGCAATGATAAGTATGAGGGAATGTAGTGGTCATGTAAAGGATGTTTTCAATAAAGATGTTGTATTTCATGTTTTAAGTTGTTATGTAATGATCCTAATTCCCAAATACACTATACCTCTTGATCATCCATGTGGTATTAAATGAATATTTTATGTAATAAATTATGTTTAAGTTTGTAATAAAAGCAGGGTTGTCATAGTTGGTATCAGAGGATAGGTTTAGTTATTTTTGGGATTATGATTAGAAAACCATAGTAAAGCCTTAGATATAAGACTAAGTATAATAAAAACATCCCTATGTTTTTCTAAGGACTGATTAACTATTTTATCAAGAAAATACATCCCTGTCTGGATATGAGCAGGTAGAGGCGGCTCTGGCACAGATGTATCCTAGGGGTAAAACCCGAAAACACCGCTTTGAGCTAGACTCGAACAGGAACAGGGGCACGACAATGGGCCTTGCTGCACTATTGGTTACGACACTCCTGGGGGATATTTTTTGATAAATTCACAAGCTTAGTATGAACTCTTATTAAAGGAATAAAAAAATTCCCCTAAGAATATATGTTAGAAAGTAGATCATGAGAAGCCTAGATTGAAGCCTATAGACTCATGAGTTAAGAAGATAAAAGTTTATTTATAAGTCTTAAACTTTTTTCTTTGGATTACCCTTTATGTGTTACCCCTAACTTTCCTTTTATTCTAGTCAATGGCCGGTAATAGGAGGACTCAGGCTAATAACCGATGTGATGATTAGTGTGATGACTGTACTAATGAGATGCCCAATCCAATGAGAGTGGGAATTGCGAACATTGTTACGCTTCTCTCTCAGCTAACTCAAGATTTTAATAGAAACACAGGTCAGCAGAAACATTCAACCCCCCCTAAGAAAGAACAAGTCTCTATCGAGAGCTTCATGAGATAAAGGCCTTATACTTTTAGTGGATCATCCAATCTCACGATCGCTAGAAGAATAGATCAAATCCATTGAAAAGATCTTCTCCAACCTTCAACATTATGAACAAGAGAAGGTTCTCCTGGTGACTTATTGTATAGATGGTGAAGCTGATCAATGGTGGACGTTGATCAAAAATATGAAGCCTGAGGAGGAGATCGAGGCATTAGAATGGAAGTATTTTCAGAAGATGTTTTCCAATAAATATTTTCTATGCACCCGCTGGCTTAAGATGGAAAGGGACTTACTTTCCCTCAAGAAAAATGACAAAGAATCTGTTAGAGCGTACGAGGAAAACATCAAAAGGCTTTCCCGATACGCTTCCAGCTTTGTTGTTACCCCCAAATGCAAGGTTGACTGCTTTTTTGGTGGGCTGAAGCCTAGCCTACGAAAAGACTTTGCGTTCTGTGACTTCAAAATATATGAGGAAGTTGTCTTTTGTTCCCTCAAGGTTGAAATGGAGATCAGGGAATCATAGGGTTATCATGGGGACAAGAAGCGTAAGTTGGACTTCAATGCTGGTGGTTAGATGGATAAATCCAACGGTGCTAAGAAGATCTAGCACCACACTTGCTAAAAGTGCGGAATGAAGCACCCTGGAAATTGCCTCAAGGGGATGAGGAAATGCTTTAGGTTTGGAAGAGAAGGGAACCTAGATGTTAACTGTCGGCAAGAAAGACCCACGGCTACGACAGAGGAGAAGAATGCTCTGTTCAAACCTCAATGCATTGTTCATTGCTATAACTTCAAAGAACTAGGGAATTTCGCAAATTAGTGCCCTAATACAAGGGTTTTTGGTGGCAACCAACATCCTCCAAGGCAGCAAGGAAGATCTTTTTCCATCACTTCTGCCGAAGTAAAACCCAAAAACTAAGTGGTGACAGGTACGCTAGTTATTCATTCAAGAATAGAGAAAGTACTTTCTGATTCAGGTTCTATGCATTCTTTTATATCTCGAAATTTTATTAGAACAATCCCAACACCACCACAAATCATAGAAGTGAAGATGTTGGTGAGTAAGGAAAATGGGGCAATCATTGCATCCCATGAATATAAGTCATCCCCTATTATAATCTTTGGATTGAATTTCCCAAAAAACCTCATCATAATCTCTCTGTGTAATTTGATGCAATTATTGTCATAGATTAGCTTTCCTTATATAGAGCCAACATAAATTTTTAGGAGAGGGAAATCACACTCCATACGGAGAATCGACCCCTGATTCTTTACAAGTGTATGGAAGAAGATAAATCTCCTTTAACTCCATCTTATCAAGCATGGATATTATTGTCCTATGAGCACGTGTATCTGGCACAGATGATTGAGTCCAAGGAAGAAACCATCCTTGAAGAAATGCCTATTATGAGGGAATTCACTGAAGTGTTTCCCGAGGAACTGCCTTGTCTTCCTCCTAGAAGAGATGTTAAATTCACAATTGAACTTATCCCAGGGGCACTACCAATATCCAGGACACCATATAGAATGGCTGTCATAGAGCTTAAAGAGCAAAAGAAACAACTACAGGAGAATCTGGATAAAGTTTTTATACGCCCAAGTGCTTCACCATGGGGTGCACCAGTCATCTTCGTCAAAAAGAAGGATGGGTCAATGCATCTTTGCATCAATTATCATGAACTTAAAAAAATCACAATAAAGAAAAAGTATACCCTGCCATGGATAGATGACTTGTTTGATCAGTTGTGTGGAGCACAATACATCTCCAAAGTAGATTTGCAGTCGAGATATTATCATGTAAGGGTGAAGAAAGACGATGTCCCCAAGACTGCTTTTCGTGCAAGATTCGGGCACTATGAATTCATAGTAATGCCTTTTGGACTCACTAATGCTCAATAAATCTTCATGGAATTGATTAATAGAGTCTTTAGATATTACCTTGACAAATTTTTGGTAGTCTTTATAGATGATATTCTAATATACTCTAAAACCAAGGAGGGTCATGAGGAGCATTTAAAAACTGGTCTAGAGACTTTTCACAAGGATAAGCTCTATGAAAAGGAAATCAAGTGTGAGTTATTGTTGAAGGAGGTCTCATTCATGGGCCATATCATCACAAGAAATGGGATATCTATTGATCCCTCCAAAACAGATGCAATTGATGGATGGTCGAGGCCAACATCAGTAATATATATTCGTAGCTTCTAGGGATTAGCTGGATATTATCGACGATTTATGAGAAATTTATCATGATTTTCCAACCCTTTTACCAAGATAACTCGAAAGGGAGTAAAGTTTCCTTGGAGTGATGAATGTGAAGAAAGCTTTAAGGAGTTGAAAAAGAGGCTTATCACTGTGCTGGTGCAAACATTACCCACAAGTGGGGAAATTTTTGTGGTATTTAGTTATTCTTAGAAGAAGGTCATAGGTTGTGTGCTAATGCAGAATGATAATGTGATATCCTATGCCTCAGGTCTGTTGAAAATCCATGAGCGAAACTATCAAACGTATGATCTGGAGTTGGCAGCGGTGATCTTTACCTTGAAAATCTGGCTACATTATCTCTATGGGGAGAAATGTGAGATATATACTGACCACAAGAGTCTTAAATATATATTCACCTAGAAATAGCTTAATATAAGCCAGAGAAGATTGATAGAGATTATCAAGTATTATGATTGTTCAATACATTACCACCCTGGGAAAGTGAACAAGGTGGCAGATGCCTTAAGTAGAAAGGACCCAACGATTCTATCAATGATGAGAATTGAGAGCGATCCAATCTTCTTAGACTTGACTAAGATGAAAATGGGAATCATAATGAATGGAAGATCATTAATCCTCCAACAAATGATTTCTCAACCATCTATTTTGGAAAGGTTAAAGGATGATCAAAAGGATGATGTGGGAATTCAGGAAAAAGTGGAAGCTATCAAAAAGAAAAAATCCTCAGAGTTTAATGTTAATGAAGAAGGGATTTTGTGATTTGGGAAAAGAATATGTGTTCCATCAAGTCCAGAGCTGAAGAAGGAACTTTTGGATGATGCACATAGTTCAAATTTCTCTATTCACCCAGGGAGCAAAAAGATGTATCGAGATCTCTGAGAAAACTTTTGGTGGGATAATATGAAAAAGGAGATCACTGAATATACATCTAAGTGCCTGGTGTTCCAGCAAGTGAAGTCAGAGTGGCAGAAGACTAAGGGGATGATGCAACCATTGCCCATATCAAAATGGAAATGGGAGAACATTACCATGGACTTTGTCACCGGACATCCAAGGACATCCAAAGGCAACAATGCAATCTGGGTTGTTGTGTATCGTCTTACAATGATTTCACACTTCATTGCTATTCGGGAGGATTTCTCATTGGATCAACTGGCACAGATATATATCATGGAAGTGGTAAGGATGCATGGAGTTCCACTATCTATTGTGTCGGACTGAGATCCAAGATTCTCCTCTATGTTTTGGAAGAGTCTTAAACATACTCTAAATATTTAACTGAAATTCAGTATAACCTATCATCCTCAAACTGATGTCCAATTTTAGTGGATTATCCAGACACTTGAGAACATTTTGAGAGCGTACTCAATGGACTTTAAATGATGATGGGATCAAAATTTTCCTCTGGTTGAGTTCTCTTATAATAACGTTTCCACTCGAGCATCCAAATGGCACCATATGAAGCCCTTTGTGGTAAAAGGTGAAAAACACAGGCGTGTTGGGATGAGGTCAGTGAATGTAAGATGCTTGGACCAGAAATGGTCGAGGAAATGGTGGAGAAGGTGAAAACCATTTAGCAGTATATCAAGGAAGCCCAGAGTTGGCAGAAGAGTTATATAGATAATCATCGATGAGACCTTGAATTTAAAGCTGGTGACATGGTTTTTCTATGCATATCTTCATGGAAGAAGATCATGAGGTTTGGAAAGAAATGGAAGTTAAGCCCAAGGTACATCGGCCCCTTCAAAAATTTTGATCATCTCGGGGATGTGGCCTATCGACTAGCACTTCCACCTACCATGGCCAAAGTGCATTATGTATTTCATGTATCCCTTTTAAAGAATTAAATATTGGACCCTTCACATTTACTCTCTTCTAAGGTGGTACAGTTGGAGGATTATCATTCTTATGAGGAGCAACCAGTGAAGGTATTAGATCATAGAGAAAAAGTTCTATGAAATAAGACAATGCCCCTTGTCAAGGTGTTTTGGTGAAACCACATGTCTGAAGAAGTGACTTGGGAATCGGAGGAAATGATGATGCTGAGTTACCCACATTTTTTTAGTGTGGGAAAAAGGAAATTTCGAGGGCGAAATTTCTTAAGGGGGGAGTATTGTAACGACCCAAATTTTTACTAATGTAAATCCCTCTTAATCTAGTTAATTGTCTCTTTATGTAAAACATTTATATAAAATTTCAACTTCTTTGGTTTTATGTTAAGAATTGTGACCGTTACTTTTATAGTCATTGAACAGTGATCACATTATTAGTATAAATATAGGGCTTTAACAAATCCAATTTACTCAGACAAAAGAAGCGATGGTCTAATCCAGTAGAATTGATCCATATGAAGCCCATTTGTTGGAGTTCAGAAAAGAGGTGGTGTCCTTGGGCTTAGCTCTTGACCATGCCCAAGCTGAGCTTCATCATGTCAAGCTCAAACGGGACCCTCTACAAGAAAAGTGGATGTTGATAGAGATTACCACTCGAGCGATGTTATCTGAGCCACCCCATGAGTCTGTCACCATCACACACCTTACCCTTAGGTCTTATACGACTTTTTTAAGGGGTTATGTAACAAATCAGAAGTAATATGTTCATGTATATTTTTTTATTGTATATAATAATGAATATACCTTCTTGTCATTATTGATACATTGTAAATAGTTTTTAAAGTATAAATAGTGTTATTAGTTTTTATTTAATTAAGAAATATATTTTTTTAAATTAAGGGAATTTTGAATTAAATAATATTTTAATAAAATATTATTATTATTATTAAATTAATTTTATTATATATAAATGATCATATTATTTTATGAATGCAGTTATAATTTATATTAAGGTTTGAAAGCCATTTCTATCAAAACACGAGAATTTTTGATAAATGTCAGTTTTTATTTTAAAAGTGAAAATTAACATATTTAGAAAATTATTTAGATAAAATAAATGATATTTCTGCAATCAATATGTCAAAAATATGCAATGGTGAATTTTTCATAATTTTCTAAGACAGTCAAATTTTTGGGTAAAAATTAAATACCGTTTAAATATATAATGTGTTTTATGACATCATAATGACCCAATAGTGATGTAATAAAATACTATAAGATTTATGATCTTCTAATATATGTTTTACCATTAAAATAATGTTATTTTGGGTTTGTTTAACTTACTTTTCAAAGCATTAATGGACCCTTCAAGACTTATTAAACATCTTGTCTTTTTAAATTATTTTCTATAAGAGTGTGACTCACCTCCACATAAGAAACCCCATTATTTTAAGAAGTTAAGACTTTGGCCTTATAAAATATTGTTTTCCTATTTTTTTCCAAAAACCATGGGCAAGAACCATGAGCTGATTTGTGGATTGGATTAGTTTAATGTAAGGGGTCTCAAACCTAAATAATAATGAATTCACTCACCTTTCCTATATAAACCCACCAAGCTCCCACTTCCTCCTCACTCAATGCCTTTTTAGTTTGTCCAAGAACTGTCCTACTCTCTCTAAAATCCTCCCAAGGTGCCCCAAGCTCCCATGAATCCTCTCTCAAGCCTCTATCAAGCCTTTGGAAGCACACATCCAAGTAAGGGTTATTTCTTCCTTTCTCATTTTTGTCCAATTTTATTTAAGTTGTTTTACCTATTTAATTACAATTATGAATGTTGGGGTATGGTTTAGAACCTCCCTCATACTGCCCTCTTTATGTTTGAATGATGGGAGACCCCTTTCTCTCTCATTAGATGCCTCCCGTGTACACCCGTTACTACGCCGAAATTCCGAAAGGAACTTCTCACTCCTCATTTATATTCAAGCAATACTTTTGTATCATGAATCTAAATTCCATTAAAATTATTGGTACATGTATCTATATGACCTCCTTACTTTCCATTACATGTAAATATTAGGAGGAATCCCATTATCTCTCATCAACCATTTTTATGAATTCTTATGTCACGTCATTACGCTGCCAAAATCGCAACGATTTTCTAAGCCAATGCCATTCTGTAGTGAATACCATGCTTATTTCTCCATCAAGGGTATTCAACTTTATGAACATTTACTTATTGATTATAAAGTTTATGTAATAATTCCACATTCCTTTATCGTGGAATAAATGATTATGTTTTATGAATCCATGTTTTATGATCCATGTGGCACACTTATGCATGAAATGAAATTTTTTAAGAAGGGTGAGCCCTTATAGTGCTCCAATGCATTGGGTCATGTATAGTTTCATGATACTTCATGTGCAATGATTGTTGACTCATGCTAATTCAAGTGCAATGAGGGTTTACTCGTGCTTCATGTGCAATGATAATTTACTCATGCTTCATGTGCAATGTGCCTTGGCTCATGCTAATTCCATGTTTAGTGTTGTTGCCACATTTCTATGTTATGATTATCATGCTTTATCATGCCTTTATGTTCATGTTTCTCTCGTGATCTAGTGATATGCCTATTTTCTAACATGTATTTTACTCCTCATTTATTCTATTTTTTCCCTTACTGGGCTTTATAGCTCACCCCTTTTCTTATGCATGTCCTCAGGTTATCCCATGCAATGCTAAGTACGAGGGAATGTAGTGGTCATGTAAAGGAATTTTTCAATAAAGATATTGTATTTCATGTTTTAAGATGTTATGTAATGATACTAAGCCCCAATGACACTAGACCTCTCGATCATCCATGTTGTATCAAGTGAATATTTTTTGTAATAAATCATGTTTAAGTTTGTAATAAAAGCAGGGTTGTCATATTGGGATCACCTATAGATCACTATTTCCTTATAGTTTGCTTCTATTGTAGTTTTTTACCTCTAATGAAATATATACCAGAGTTAAATAACCCAAATAATTAACTCTATAGTGTTTTATGTCCCTAAATATTATCTCTACGAGAGATTCATTTCTACAAGGATGGTTTCATATAAAACTAGTTATATAACATGTCTCAACCTAACTAAACAAAGAAATTCCCTAAGATGTTTTTCTAAGAAATCATATATTCAAGAAACCTAAACATAATAAGTAGGTTCACCAATTTATAAATATCCAAAAACCAGACAATAAATTACTGTATAAAAGTACAACTTTCTTATAATATAAATACTCATAACAAGAGGGTGAGCAAAGAAATATACACTTTCAATATATCGATACCATAATATTAATGAAAAATTGTGATAAAATAACCATAATACATATTTCTAAAAATAAATAAATTCATTTTATGAAACATTTAAATTTGATTACTTGAAAAAACAATGGAAGTCATTTTTAAAAACACCTAAAAGAAATCAATTATACAAAATAAGACATATATCAAATTAAATAACCCATTTTATATGATATTCAGAATCTAATGAAGAAACCAATAAATAAAACACAAATTGATCATAAATATTATAAATAACTATGATATCACTTAATAAAGACTTTTGAAAATAATCAAGGATCCATAGTTCAAAGAAATTATAAAATAGAGCCACCAACCTTAAATCATTGAATCCATTAAAAATAGTTTTTTTACACCAAAAAAGAGAAGATAATATCTCTAAATCTATTTTTGAATCCCTAGAAATATAAATCCCCAACATAAAAATTTTCTACAAGGAACCCTAGTCAATTATTTCACATAAGAGTGAGAGAAGACAACAAAGAATGGAAGAAAGAAGATACAGGAAATAGATGAGATTCCTTTACTTGATGGAATACTAGATTTATGAGGGATAATCTCTAAGATAAGAGTATAGGGGAGAGGTATAGAAATTAGTATTTATAAAAAATATCTCATGGATAATATATACTAAATGAGGTGAAAAAATAATCCATTTTACATAAGTTTTGGTTTCAAAATTTAAATTAATAATTTTTTTATGGACTTCAAATTGTTTTGCATGGTTAGAATAACCATGAACCAAATATGTTTAAGGTTATGTAATTGAATTTTTAATATTGATGATTTTGTTTCAAAAATTGATCCAACTATGTACTAACCATGAATATTTTATTAGAATCCTTGGTCTGAGTCACACGGTTCAATGCATGGTTATGAAATCGTGAACCCATGCTATCTATCATATAAAATTCATTTAACATCTCATATTATTCAACATAAAACTAAATATAATAGAAAAATAAATAAATATAAAACAAATACCATAAAATGGAAGCTTGGGTGTTATAAATATCTTAATTATATCACTATATTCCCCATAAAAGTCCCATTGATGCTTATCAGTCAAAGGAGATGTCACTTCATTACTCCATTATATGTGATTCACATTCCCAGGTCTAATGATAATCACCATCAAGATACCATGAGATTTGTACCAAAGGATATTTTTTCCCTTATATCATTTTACATTGATAATTATGAATATGGATAGGGTTCTCAAACTTTTTGACATCATGATCAATTTACAAGTCTTCCCAATTCAATATGTTAGAATAACCTAAGTAATAATTTTTCAACTAGTAAATGTTGAATATGTTCTATGTTTACATGATTTTTAAGTTAAATAGCAAATGGTATATAAAATTTTTATTATTTTATTGATTTAAAAAGTGTTTTACATAGCTTGTCTTCAAATTACCCAACCTTCCCATCTATTGGTGATCCAAAAAAGACAATATATTCAAGAACACTATTTCACAAATTGGAAATTCCAAAGCTTATAAATGGTGACCAGTATGTGATTTTTTGTAATTCTAGGACATCAATGGATGTTTATGAATCAAAATAATCGTATTCTTTATTTCTTATTCCATGATTAGACCTACTAAATAAATTTCACTGAACTCATCCCAAAAAAGTATGAACTGGAAAGTAAGAACATATAAGGATTTAAAAGGAACCATTCTATGTGAATATTTATAGCTATTGTTGTATAAAAATCTGGCCATAAATATATGGGAATCCCATTATCATCTAAAATACATAATTCATTCATGGATTATATCATTCAAAATAAACCACATATTCCCTATATATTTTCATTTTTAGGAAGATAAGTCATGTTATTCTTTGCTTAACTACCCATTTCATAACAATAATTTTGTTTTGTATCGTAGTAAATTTTGGTGCTTCCTATATAAACTTACCACTGATAGTGATGGTATTCCAACACCAAAACATGTATCCTAGATAGAGATAACACATAAGGACTCTAGAAATTTATAATTTCATCCTGGAGAGTAGAAAATCATTGATATTCTCTTGGATATTTAGAAATCTCCTAATATGTTTTTGTTCAACATATAATGACATCCCATGAAGAATAAGGTCAATAAGTGAGGGTGAAATCATAAAATTATCCAAAAAATTCTCCCTCATTCTCCTATATTACCATAAGGTGAATTGTTTTAAAGAGACACATCAACTTACAAATTAGGGAACCAGTGACTATATTTCCCTTACCAGGTGTACAAATGGGATCAAAATAAAAAATTTAGAAGTACTCCACCCATCACCTTTGTTAGAGATTAAATTTATTTCGAGAAAAAAATGGTACTCATACTCTAATGATCATTGTAATATATAAATATTTCCCCAAAACAAAAATGTTTCCATATTTTAAAAGTGTACATAACTTCAATAATCTCAATTCTATTGGTCAAATGGATTTTCTTACATGTTTATAATTACAGAGAACCGTATAGCACTGCATCTTTATATTACCGAATCACACATCCTATCTACATAACTAATCCATCAATATACAATGCATATCCTTTCCCTAACTAAAAAAAGAATTAAAATTGGGGTAAACAACATCCTACTATTTAACTCATCAATCATTTATAAATTTCTGGTAGTATATACCAAAACCCAAGAATATTCATATCTAAAAGATATTCCATAGAACATACCAGGGCATAAAAACTATTATTTTCATAGGATCAATTAATATTACTTATTTAGACAATTTTTTTCCAAATATATTTAACACTTGAGTTCAAAAGTGATTCATTGGTAATTTTTCTTATAAGTGGGGATATCATAGGATACTCAAACCATTCCTTGGGTGATTCTAATGATTCTATTCCGATTTTAAATATACCAAAATGTCATCTACAAAAATAATGATAGAATATTAGAGGAATATGTTGAAAATATGTTTTATAAGGTTTATAGATAATACAAGATATTGTTTCAATCCAAATGGAATTAAAATATACATAAAAGATACTATACAAATGTCAAATTTTAGTTTTAGGTATATCAGACCACTTTACCCTAATCCAATGTACCTAAAATTGAGATAAATCATTAAAAAACACTTTTTCACTTTAAATTTATTGAAGTTATCATAAATTCAGTATTTATTATTTATAGTCACCCAATTAATCTTCTTATAATCAATTCACAGGATTAGATTCCATTATCCTTCTTAGGAAAGAGAAAAGGTCTCACCCAACAAGATTTTCTTTGATGAATAAACCATTTAGTTTCAAAATCATCTATATATGTTTTTATCTCATTCAACTGAATTGGTTTCATTCAATATGAAGTAAATGAAATGGTTTCTTTACCAATATTCAAATACATAGGGAATTTTTCTTCTCTATCTATATAGAAACCATAAAAATATTCAAGGAACTCTTAAATAAAATATCATACCATGGGAGTAAGTTTACCTCCTATATTTTATTCATCAAAATCTATCAAGATATATGTAACACCCCAGGTAAATAAAGAATATGACTTTTTTTATCCATATTTGTGAATAAAATATTAATATGACTTTAAAGGGGATGCAATGCTCGATGGCGTACCCAACACGCAACAACGAGTCTCTTGGGAATCTTACGTTGCACTCTAATAATAAAATAATATTATTTTAAATGGTAGTTAACATGTAGCCGTTGTAATGGAGGGAATGGATAGAAATAACTAAAATATGATTATATATGTTTTTAAATGTTTTTACATTTATCCAATAAAGGATAGAGGATTAAAATACGGAAAGAATTCAATTTTAGGCGTATATGCCCTAGTTTTCACTAAAGGTTCACTTATCACCTTTTGATGTTGAACCATCATTAAATATAGTTTTGATCACTCTTAAACATTATTTTGGACCAAATAAAACTCTTATTAAGAATTGGGACATCAAAATTTACTTTGTGTAAATTTTTGGAATCTTTCCGATAAAGTTCATTTTTTTTAATGAATAGTGTAAAATGTTGTATTTTAATTCAAAACCTCTTTTTAATCTAATTTATTTATATGATTAGATTATCTTTTGAATTGGTTTTAAAGTTAAATTAGAATATATTTTTACCATTAAATCCAATAGTGGTCTTTGGAATTAATTTCACTTTGAAATCAGACTTAAACTAGTGTCAATATTTTGATACTTATTGTTTCATAAAAACACTCTATTTTCTCTGACTACAGGAAATAATTATTAAATTAATTAATGCGACTAATATGTTTTGAATTTTGTAAAATGGACTTCATTTTTGAGTTCGTAATATCAAATATAGCTTAGGGTGAATTTTTGGTAATTTTCTGAAAAACTTCAATTTTTGATGAATAGTGAAACCACTAAGTGGTACTTATAAAAGCTGATTTTTCGTTTAAATGAAATTTTACCACTTATGTGTTTTGAATTTCAAAAATCTGACATACATGGTTGTCATTAAGAAGTAAAATGTGGTTCAATGGGATAAAAATAATTTTTTGGTGAATAGTAACTTATTAAGTTTTTAATCGTGATTAGTGGTAATTAGTGTAGTTTAAGGTATAAATAATGCTTTAATAATATGAAATGACCTAGACACATGTCCCAACATTATTGGTTGTGTCATGGCCGACCAAGACAAGCCATGGGTCAACTTGGGGACCCCATGGAGACACTTTGGTTGGGAAATGACATAAATAACTTTTTATTAAATGTTAAAGTAAAAATGACACAAACATAATATGTTTTACGAAAACAATTTTTACATGGGGTTATAAAGATTAGATATTTTTATTATAAATAGTCATTGGAAAGATAAAAAGATTTCCTACATCATAGTATCTTTTTTATAATTTTTAGACATTAAATAAATTAAATTATTTATGTCATAATAATGATGGAGCGATGACATCATTATTTGACGATTTAAATAAAATAGAAAGATAATGTAAAATCTATAAACTAAACATGTCCAAAACTTATTGGATGGGTGTATTTAGAACCTTTATAACCTTATACACGAATTATATCAATGTGGGACCTTTTAAAACAGAAACGCATTTTCAAATAAAGTAATATTTCTTACTTTCCAAAAGTGCCCCTCCTCTCCTCTTATAAAAGGTCCCCACCTCTACCACCTTACACACACTCATCAAGCCTTTGGCTCGGCCAACCCCTGCCCATGTACTCTATCCACATCCCTCTACTCATCCTAGAGAATTACCTTTTGGCAGAATCCTTTCAAAGGAAGCCTTTAGGCTCAAATCAAAAGGAGTTACACTTTTAAAGGTAATTCATTCTCTCATGTTCATTTGTTTTATTTTGCTTCTCCAACCCCCTAAACTCTTTTTATTTACTTATTTTGTAACAACACCAGTATCTTCAATATACTAGTATGTTGTTATAATATTTATTCGAGCTACACTCTCACACAACTACATCAAATGGTTAAAGAACATACGGTTTCCGTGGATGGCGAAATTCTGCCTCCCGAAACGATGATTGTTCAATACTCATTTAACACCTTCCAAGGTGGCCATTATGATGTCACTATTTTTATATATGATATATAAAATGTTTATGTTTTACTTATTCTTCTGTATTTTTCATTTGTGTCTTACCTTTATGGCATCCATTATGGGTATACGCGATATCTTCATTTTAGAAAGTGCGGACTACCGCCCCCTCAAAGTGATTTGATTCGTTAAATACCATATGTGGGACATATAAAGGATGGAACTATGATATTATATATGATATTATAATGGAATTATACTATGCCTTTATATCATTATTATTCCATTCTATAATATACGAAATAGAAATGAAAGTAGCGTTCATGCGTACGTACGGCTTACCGTCTCCATGAACAGTGCATTTCATTTCTTACCTCTAAATGATTATGTAATGTTATAAATGCATGAATGTACTGGATATATATGACATATATGATATCTACATCATGAATACAATTCTGGATATAATAAAAATTTGGCCACACAAACAACATGTAATTGTAAGAAGTCCACTTTCGACTTAAGAACCAAATATCGGCAAAACAAATATTATTAACTTAAATGATTACATAGTGTTTATGACACGGTAATAAGTGATATAAAAGGAATAATGAACTTGAAAAAGGTTCTTAAGGAAGTATAAATTAACTCAGGTTTATTATTCAGGAGATTAAAGAACGATCGAGTCAAGTCGTACCCGAGGTAAGGGATCCTACACCTCTCTTTCTTTTTAAGTACACTCTTTTATGTCATTCCTTTTAAGCTCATATTTCTTATGATTGGGATGTTCTTTTATATTACTCCTACTGTAATTATTATGTTCATATGATGAGAGACCCTATTTCCTCTCATCAATCCATTTTGGAAGTTTTGAGTGGCGCCGTTAGGCTGCCGAATTTTCGTAAGGGATTTTTCATCTCACTTTTATTCCCGTGAGATTTATGCTACATTTGCCACAAATTCCATTGAGTGGTGTATGTACTGCCCATTATTCTACTATTTGTGTAATATACTTTCTTTTATGAGTATTTACATCAAAGATCTATTGTCCTTCTTTCATGGGGTGTATGTTTTGAAAGATACCCAAGTTGGTAAGGGAACCTTTCACCCTCCTCTTTTTTAAAAGACTTCTTTTGTTGGGTCTTTTAATTTACATATTGTTATGTTGGGATATGTTCTCATATATCCTTATTGATGTAAATTTTATGTCCAGGTGATGATATACACTTTTTATCTCTCATCAACTCATTTTGATGTGATGCCGTTAGGCTGTCAAGGGAACTTTTTAACCCAATTTCGATTTCTTTGGGTTCAACATGTAGTCATTGAATATGTCATCCATTGAATATGTGTGAATGACCTTTTATTATTTTACACTTAATATCCACTTATATTGGGTGTATTTATATTTTTCACACATATTTTTGAGATTTATTTGTCCTTAATCTAAGGATACCTTCTTTATAAGGGATTTCATCACATTTGACATTTCTATTGAGAGTTCATTGTTGTTATGCACCAATTCACTCTTATATGGTGTATATACTGTCCTTTGGAGTATTATATCATGAATCCATTTATTCTCATGATATTATAAATTTCTGACTAAATGTTATTCCTCAATTATTGTATTCAAGTGCCTCTAATTTTGGTAAAACCCCTTTAACCAAAATATCGTTTTAAATGTTTTAATTATTTGTTCTTATTAATATCCATGTTTTCAAAATGGTTTTAAGGATTCATTTATATGGATATTAATGGTTTAAAATTTTAAGCTTCAAAGTGGTATGGGACACTTTGATTCAAAAATATCTTTATTAAATGTTTTAAATGGTTTTGGAAATGGTTTCTTTTTGAATGGATTCATTATTTCAATATACTAAAATGTTATATTGTGATTGAAATGTGGAAATGTTATGTTTCCTTTATGCATGTTTTATGTGACACATTTATGTTATGGTTCGTGGGCATTGTTATGAAAACGGGTGGTTCCGTGATAAACTAAGGGCGGGTAAGCCCGATATAGCTCTCCAATGCATTGGGTAACACGAAGGAGTGAAACGTTAAGGTTTCTCCGAAGAGATTTAGGGAATATACTGTGATGGGTATTCCAAACGTAACCCAAGAGGGTTACTCCCTACGTAAGAATGTTATGAATGCCTCAAGTTACCTTTATGTCTTATGTTTTCTATGATTTATTCATGATTTGATATGCCTATGTTTTATGGGTAAAGTGTGATTTCATTCTAATATATATATGAACTCATGTTTCCTTTCCATATTTTTATAATTCTTACTGAGCTTTTTATGCTCATCCCAAGTTTTTGAAATGTTTTTCACAGTTCAAGGGAAAGGTACATGATGTGATGATAGTGTCAAGTATGTGTCAAGAAAGAAGCCATGTTTTATTTTAAATATGTTTCCGTTAATGGGAAGAATGAATACTGTCTTTTATGTAACCACTTTGTTTAAATGTGGAATGTAATGCAAGTTTCATGATCTAATTCTCTAAAACTCTAAACCTGAAAAGATCCTCAATGTGTAATCTTGTAATAACTCAAGATTAAGTAAGGTTTAAGGCTGGGGCCTTATAGTTGGTATCAGAGGTCGGTTTAGATAACTTTAGAGGTTAGGGTATTCTTTAAGCATAAGTGACATTACCATAATGGTTAGGATTTCATACAGAGTCCTAGTTTTAGATAAAGTGAATGAGTAAGAATATCTTAGTGTTTATCTTCCTCATTAGTACATGATGGTTTTGTTGTTATACTCACACTGACCCTTTTTGGTTTTAGTAAATGGCTGGATCTAGTAGGCACCAAAGAGACAACAGGTTTGAAGGAAACTGTGGTGGTTCTCTGATTAAGATACTAGATAAAATGGAGGATTCAATGAGGAATCTCGTGGTTGTTCTAAACCAAATATCAAGGAGTCATGATCAACCACTTGAACCTTGGTATGATCTTTAATGCATCATGTACAAGATGACCAATCCATGTGGAAGTTCAGGTAATAATTATAAAGGTAACCATTAGAGTTTATATGATCCTTACTTTTGAGGTAATTATGGGTTATTATATGATATGATGGAAAATGAAAGGCATGAGATAAACTTGAGGTTAAAATATGTTATGATCATTTTTGATGATTTTATCTCTTTTTGGGGAATGATTTAAGAATTATATAGTTTTGGAAAAAGGACAACACGTAGACCGTGTGACATCCCGTCGCGTCAGACAAAGCTGCGGGAATCGAACCCACAACCAAAGTGCAACTGGTATTTATCGCCTACCACTGGACTACGTGAAGTCCCTGGTTATTTTGATTGATTCTTTTTAGTTATATGATTGTATGAATTAAGAGTAAGTTGATTTTGGGTTATTTATGAAAATGATTAACCTATCATGAAGGATATGTGATTAGGTTAATTACTTTTCAATACGAGACTTTAGGGGCAACTGATGTTGTTTGGAGATAAATGTTACGATATAACTTGGAAGACTATGTGACTAAATCCTTCAAATATTTGGGTTTCAATCTTAGATTGGTTTACTTTGAAGAATTTTATGGACAAATTGTTTATCGGATGGTCCTCGTTGAACTTTGGGTTTTGGTGGACAAATTTTGGACATTAAGCATAGATTTTCTTTTTAAAGGGTTATCCTTTTCTGGATTATCTGACCTTGTACTAACCTTTTTGGTTTTGGTTTTGGTTAAAGCCTAAAGACATGGGATGTATATAGTTCTCTTTGGTGGATTAGGTGATTCTCTAGAAGTTGATTATAGTACTCTTAATGTGAACAAGTCTCCCTAAATACTCATCTTTTGGAAAAAAATATGAGTTTGATTAAGGAATCTAGTAAAAGTTGAAAGTCAACATGATAAGTGATTATGTTTCCTTATGAATAAATTCCTCAATAAAAAGTAGCTTAAAACAAAAATTTTGTCTATTAACTTTTCCTACTGGGGAATCGAATACCGTTTAACCCATCACAAGTTTGTGATTTTCTTATTGTTAACTTTCTCCTAAACATGTTTTCTATCACTCTCCATCAGAACATGACCCTTTGTTTATTCCTCCATGTCCATATTTTCATACTTGGAATCCTAGTATGGGTTAACTCGGGTGACCTCTGTACTTATCTTTCTTTGTTTTAAAGTGATTGTTTTACCGACTCTTGTTCTGATGTGGGACTTTCAAGGATGTTTCCAAGCGCAATTTTAAAATTGCGAGGACGCAATTCTCAAAAGGAGGGAAGGATGTAACACCCCAGGTAAATAAAGAATATGACATTTTTATTTTTATCCATATTTGTGAATAAAATATTAATATGACTTTAAAGGGGATGCAATGCTCGATGGTGTACCCAACACGCAACAACGAGTCTCTTGGGAATCTTACGTTGCACTCTAATAATAAAATATTATTATTTTAAATGGTAGTTAACATGTAGCCGTTGTAATGGCGGGAATGGATAGAAACAACTAAAATATGATTATATATGTTTTTAAATGTTTTTACATTTATCCAATAAAGGATAGAGGATTAAAATACGGAAAGAATTCAATTTTAGGCGTATATGCCCTAGTTTTCACTAAAGGTTCACTTATCACCTTTTGATGTTGAACCATCATTAAATATAGTTTTGTTCACTATTAAACATTCTTTTGGACCAAATAAAACTCTTATTAAGAATCGGGACATCAAAATTTACTTTGTGTAAATTTTTGGTATCTTTCCGATAAAGTTCATTTTTTTAATGAATAGTGTAAAATGTTGTATTTTAATTCAAAACCTCGTTTTAATCTAATTTATTTATATGATTAGATTATCTTTTGAATTGGTTTTAAAGTTAAATTACAATATATTTTTACCATTAAATCCAATAGTGGTCGTTGGAATTAATTTCACTTTGAAATCAGACTTAAACTAGTGTCAATCTTTTGATACTTATTGTTTCATAAAAACACGCTATTTGCTTTGACAGCGGGAAATAATTATTAAATTAATTAATGCGACTAATATGTATTGAATTTTGTAAAATGGACTTCATTTTTGAGTTCGTAATATCAAATATATCTTAGGGTGAATTTTTGGTAATTTTCTGAAAAACTTCAATTTTTGATGAATAGTGAAACCACTAAGTGGTACTTATAAAAGCTGATTTTTCGTTTAAATGAAATTTTACCACTTTTGTGTTTTGAATTTCAAAAATACGACATACATGGTTTTCATTAAAAAGTAAAATGTGGTTCAATGGGATAAAAATAATTTTTTGGTGAATAGTAACTTATTAAGTTTTTAATCGCGATTAGTGGTAATTAGTGTAGTTTAAGGTATAAATAATGCTTTAATAATATGAAATGACCTAGACACATGTCCCAACCTTATTGGTTGTGTCATGGCCGACCAAGACAAGCCATGGGTCAACTTGGGGACCCCATGGAGACACTTTGGTTGGGAAATGACATAAATAACTTTTTATTAAATGTTAAAGTAAAAATGACACAAACATAATATGTTTTACGAAAACAATTTTTACATGGGGTTATAAAGATCAGATTTTTTTATTATAAATAGTCATTGGAAAGCTAAAACGATTTCCTAAATCATAGTATTTTTTTTATAATTTTTAGACATTAAATAAATTAAATTATTTATGACATAATACTGATGCAGCGATGACATCATTATTTGACGATTTAAATAAAATAGAAAGATAATGTAAAATCTATAAACTACACATGTCCAAAAATTATTGTATGGGTGGATTTCGAACCTTTATAACCTTATCCACGAATTATATCAATGTGGGACCTTTTAAAATGGAAACACATTTTCAAATAAAGTAATATTCCTTACTTTCCAAAAGTGCCCCTCCTCTCCTCTTATAAAAGGCCCCCACCTCTACCACCTTACACACACTCATCAAGCCTTTGGCTCGGCCAACCCCTGCCCATTTACTCTCTCCACATCCCTCTCCTAATCCTAGAGGATTCCCTTTGGGCAGAATCCTTTCAAAGGAAGCCTTTAGGCTCAAATCAAAAGGAGTTACACTTTTAAAGGTAATTCATTCTCTCATGTTCATTTGTTTTATTTTGCTTCTTCAACCCCCTAAACTCTTTTTATTTAATTCTTTTGTAACAACACCAGTATCTTCAATATACTAGGATGTTTTTATAAGATTTATTCGAGCTACACTCTCACACAACTACATCAAATGGTTAAAGAACATACGGTTTCCGTGGATGGCGAAATTCTGCCTCCCGAAACGATGATTGTTCAATACTCATTTAACACCTTCAAAGGTGGCCATTATGATGTCAATATTTTTATATATGATATATAACATGTTTATGTTTTACTTATGCTTCTGTATTTTTCATTTGTGTCTTACCTTTATGGCATCCATTGTGGGTATACGCGATATCTTCATTTTAGGAAGTGCGGACTACTGCCCCCTCAAAGTGATTTGATTCGTTAAATACCATATGTGGGATGTATAAAGGATGGAACTATGATATTATATATGATATTATACTGGAATTATACTATGCCTTTATATCATTATTATTCCATTCTATAAAATACGAAATAGAAATGAAAGTAGCGTTCATGCGTACGTATGGCTTACCGTCTCCATGAACAGTGCATTTCATTTCTTAACTCTAAATGATTATGTAATGTTATAAATGCATGAATGTACTGGATTTATATGACAGATATGATATCTACATCATGAATACAATTCTGGATATAATAAACATTTGGCCACACAAACAACATGTAATTGTAAGAAGTCCACTTTTGACTTAAGAACCAAATATCGGAAAAACAAATATTATTAACTTAAATGATTACATAGTGCTTATGACACAGTAATAAGTGATATAAAAGGAATAATGAACATAATAAAGGTTCTTAAGGAAGTATAAATTAACTAATGTTTATTATTCAGGAGATTAAAGAATGATCGAGTCAAGTCGTAGCCGAGGTAAGGGATCCTACACCTCTCTTTCTTTTTAAGTACACTCTTTTATGTCATTCCTTTTAAGCTCATATTTCTTATGATTGGGATGTTCTTTTATATTACTCCTACTGTACATATTATGTTCATATGATGAGAGACCCTATTTCCTCTCATCAATCCATTTTGGAAGTTTTGAGTGGCGTCGTTAGGCTGCCGAATTTTCATAAGGGATTTTTCATCTCACTTTTATTCCCGTGAGATTTATGCTACATTTGCCACAAATTCCATTGAGTGGTGTATGTACTACCCATTATTCTACTCTTTGTGTAATATAATTTCGTTTATGAGTATTTACATCAATGATCTATTTTCCTTCTTTCATGGGGTGTATGTTTTGAAAGATACCCAAGTTGGTAAGGGAACCTTTCACCCTCCTCTTTTTTAAAAGACTTCTTTTGTTGGGTCTTTTAATTTACATATTGTTATGTTGGGATATGTTCTCATATATCCTTATTGATGTAAATTTTATGTCCAGGTGATGAGATACACTTTTTATCTCTCATCAACTCATTTTTATGTGATGTCGTTAGGCTGTCAAGGGAACTTTTTATCCCAATTTCGATTTCTTTGGGTTCAACATGTAGTCATTGAATATGTCATCCATTGAATATGTGTGAATGACCTTTTATTATTTTACACTTAATATCCACTTATATTGGGTGTATTTATATTTGTCACACATATTTTTGAGATTTATTTGTCTTTAATCTAAGGATACCTTCTTTATAAGGGATTTCATCACATTTGACATTTCTATTGAGAGTTCATTGTTGTTATGCACCAATTCACTCTTATATGGTGTATATACTGTCCTTTGGAGTATTATATCATGAATCCATTTATTCTCATGATATTATAAATTTCTGACTAAATGTTATTCCTCAATTATTGTATTCAAGTGCCTCTAATTTTGGTAAAACCCCTTTAACCAAAATATCGTTTTAAATGTTTTAATTATTTTTTCTTATTAATATCCATGTTTTCAAAATGATTTTAAGGATTTATTTATATGGATATTAATGGTTCAAAATTTTAAGCTTCAAAGTGGTATGGGACACTTTGATTCAAAAATCTCTTTATTAAATGTTTTAAATGGTTTTAGAAATGGTTTCTTTTTGAATGGATTCATTATTTCAATATACTAAAATGTTATATTGTGATTGAAATGTGGAAATGTTATGTTTCCTTTATGCATGTTTTATGAGACACATTTATGTTATGGTTCGTGGGCATTGTTATGAAAACGGGTGGTTCCGTGATAAACTAAGGGCAGGTGAGCCCGATATAGCTCTCCAATGCATTGGGTAACGCGAAGGAGTGAAACGTTAAGGTTTCTCCGAAGAAATTTAGGGAATATACTGTGATGGGTATTCCAAACGTAACCAAGAGGGTTACTCCCTACGTAAGAATGTTATGAATGCCTCAAGTTATCTTTATGTCTTATGTTTTCTATGATTTATTCATGATTTGATATGCCTATGTTTTATGGGTAAAGTGTGATTTCATTCTAATGTATATATGAACTCATGTTTCCTTTCCATATTTTTATAACTCTTACTGAGCTTTTTATGCTCATCCCATGTTTTTGAAATGTTTTTCACAGGTCAAGGGAAAGGTACATGATGTGATGATAGTGTCAAGGATGTGTCAAGAAAGAACCCATGTTTTATTTTAAATATGTTTCTGTTGATGGGAAGAATGAATACTGTCTTTTATGTAACCACTTTGTTTAAATGTGGAATGTAATGCAAGTTTCATGATCTAATTCTCTAAAACTCTAAAGCTGTAAAGATCCTCAATGTGTAATCTTGTAATAACTCAAGATTAAGTAAGGTTTAAGGCTGGGGCCTTATAATATATGATATATGGAATGATGAATTTATATTTTGGAATATTACATTCATTTTAAATACACCTTGAGTCTCATTCACCTTGAAATACATGTTAACCCTCATTATAAGAGATGAGAATTACCCTCTTATGATAAAAATTGATTCAATATTTTAATGAAACCATCCAATCCATAGTAATAAAAACATAAAAAATACCCATTTCCTAAACAATGAATTCCCAAGCCTACACCAATTTATATTTAGAAATATGAAAATCAGTAAAATTAAGTTCATTCTCTTTATTTTTTATAATGGAATTTTATATGTTAATCGAAAAAATAAGTTTATATGGGAGATTTATATATTTTAAAATATGATCATTTATAAAAGTTTACAAGAAACATGTCTCAAATAAATTAATAATTTTGGATATTTCAATGAGTAAAATACATCATATTTTTCTATGGATAACTTCATATTATATGAGGAATTTATTTGAGACATGTAATTTAAAATATTTTTAATGATTCTAATTCAATACATTAATATTAGGATCAAAACTCAATTGAATCATTCCATGAAATTATTATACTCTACCTTTATTCTCCTAAGGATGAAACCATGTTGCCTTGGAGGCATCAGTTTCCAATTTTACCCCTTATAGGTTGAGAAACTAGAAGCACATTATTGGGGAGGGTTTATCCTATAAAACATAAAATTATTAAAACATTGGGGACCTTGAAATAAATATCTCATGTGTCTCGACTTTCCAAACTAATGGGATATTAGATATCAACCCACTATTTACACTAATTTGGTCAATTTGGATGGATTCATAACTCCATTTCCACCTCCCCATATAAACTTATCTTGTCTTATTTTCTTTTAAAAGGAAATTCCTTCACTACCACTTAGAATATATTGATAGGTTCTACCCATCCTATATAACTAGCTAGGTCCATCTCCCCCATCAGTTCTTTATCATCAACTAGGTATAGGTGGTTGAACAAGGAAACCTTATATAAGATGTCTAGATAAAGTCACATTTCAAATCACTAAGACTTTAACGAATCATTTCAGATCATTTTTCATATTTTATCATTGTTTTATTAGATTTTCGGATGCTAAAAAACTCCCTTTATTGACCACAATCATCATAGAAGGGTAAAATATTGAGTAAACATAACCTTGAAATATTTCCATGATAGGTTATTGTATAGAATTACCTAAATGACTGAACCCTGTATGTTCTAATTTCTATCCACAGGCATAAATATGGGATACACAATTCTATAAGTTCAATAGTTTCAATGAATTTGAAATTTTCTCAACCTTCTCCAACAAATATTTAGCTTACAAAGGATTATTTAATAATTTAAATGTGGGAGGATTATATCTGTAGACTATTTAAAATTATCACTATTTTTGGAGAACTATGGTTATATCTCTTTTATATAGGATAGATAGTTTAGATTAATAACTCATTAATAGTTTTTTCAATATAGGTATTCTCATAAAAAAAACTTATCCATCTCACCCTCCAATAAATTCCAATGAAATCTACTATGAGGAATAGTACTATATGAAATAAAATGAGAAATTGAATCTCATAGAAACTTTTAAAACTAATTAAAATCATATAAAAATATCAATTTAAATAATTCACATTTTATAAGAAATATAATTTCATATAAAAATTCAATGAAAAAGGATTACAAAACAAAAGTATCACATTTTCCACTATATATAGTTTGGATACTTGATTTAAAGAAATATAACACATCCTTTTAAAACTAATTGATTAGATAAAATTTAAATTAATGATAATATTTTATGGTTTTCCAATCTTTGAAATAACTATACAAAGCTAACTAATTCACTTACAAAATAGTATGACTAATTGGAGTATCATCTACAACATATTCGCCCTAACTATAAACTAGTGATGTGATACTAAAATTACATCATTATTAGATAAATTTTAAAAAATGAATAATTAATCATAACAAAAAATAAAATTAATCATTCCAAATAATTACATTTCATTCCAAGCCTCGTTATGTATGGTGTTATCTACAAAAATACCAGAAACATTCCTCTTGACTTTTAACTATGTTATCTTCTCAATACTATGAATTACATGATATCATAAATAAAAAAATAGGTTCTAATAAAATTTTATAACAAAATAAAAAGGGATACCATATAATGGTATCTGATTTGTTTAATCATAAATTTGGATTCATTTTCTCAATCACCATGAGTTGGAAAGTAGTGTCAAGTCATTAACTTTTCAAAAATGTGAATGATTACACCTAAATATTAATAAAAATGAAGAAGGTATTCATCCCTAAAACCATTATGGAATCACCTTTGGTTGTTGATCCACACAAGAATAATAAATATTTTCAAAATAATATATAACTAAATTGGGAAAAAACCACTCAAATCCATGAGTATGAAATAACATAAAAGTTACCATAAACTATAATCAAAATAAAAAATATAAATAAGATGATATGTACACAAGAAATGACATATAAAAAAAATAAGGGATAATTTATGAAAGTATAATATGACTAAATAAAAAGTAGATACAATATAAATAACCAATACAAATAAAATAATGACTATAGAAATGCATCTCCTTGTGAAAAGAGGAAATCTGCCACCTTGTCCCCTTTACTATGTCTCGATCAATATTTTTCATTGACATGATACACCATAGAAGTGTTTTATCCTTACCTGTGTCAGAAACAAAGTATACATACACTTGAAGTGTGTATATATGTTGTGAGACTAAAATTCCTAGTAGGGTCCCACAAAGTGATATTTATAAAACCACTATAAAGTAGACCAATTCATTCTAATTAAAATAACACATAAAAAATATTGTTTGATATTTTTTTGAAAACAAGTGACAATGTTATATAATACACAACATTAAATTAAAAAGTAAATAAATAATATAAAATTCATCTAAAAAAGTTAAAACATGGGTAAAATAGAAATTTAAAAATACAATATCATATCACGCATCATGGGCAAGTACCTAGGGAACAAATGTAGGGAGAGCCTAGGATCCCCTTTATTGAAACATGTCTTTAGAGTGATTTTACATGGGAGAATTATCTACCTGATTCCATATATATATGAGTGATTTTAACCTAACCATAAACTCTATGGGACATCTAGTTTCCAAAACATTATCTCTAAGAGAGTTCTGTGTCCACAAAGAGGGTTACATACTAGGCTAGTCATATCCCGAGTCTCCACCTTTATACCTAAAGGAACTCCCTGTGAATTGTTTATAGGTAATCAATGGTTCATGTAACCTAATAAATTATAGGTTTCACTAATTTTTTCCAAAATACAAGGACCATGAAATAGAAAAAAGTTCATAAAATATAACTTACTTATAATAGAAACATTCAATAGAAAAAGTTGAACCAAGAAATAAAAACTCTCAATAAATCAATATCATATAATCTATCACAACATGGGTTAAAAAGACCATTTAAATGCTTTAAAAAATATAGAAATTCATTTTACAAAACATTTCAATTTGATTCCTTGAAAACCCATGCTCTGCGTTTTTAGAAACACCGTATAAGATACACTTATACATAATAAAACATATACATGTTATAAAACTCATTTTATAATATAGTTGAAATACATGGAAGATGCCATTAAATAAAAAATTAATTTATGACAAATAATACAAGTAACCTTGAAATAACTCAATAAATACATTTAAAAACACTCAATCCAACATGGTTCAATGAATAATGGTTTTATAGAAAGATTCTTACATTGAATCATATAATTTATTGGTCACAGTTTTTCCAACAAATAAGAGAAGTAGTTATCTATAAATCATGTAAGGAATACCTAGTAATAAAATAACCAATATAAAATTGAAAAAACATGGAACCTTATGCCACCATGGCTATAGGACTGTGAGAAGATAATGAAGTAAGTAATAAGATCATGGAGAAAAGATGTAACACCATGATATTTTATGAGAAGTATATTTTTTATGTCTTATGTTATATGAAAAATCAAAGTAATCTTCCACTGCACAGAACACTAGCATGGATTGTGTTACACGCAATCATGACCTTCCTCGATAGCGTGTGTAGTACGCAATTCCGAGTTTCACTAAACAATGATATATTATTATAATATTATAAAATAGCTGTTATGAATAGTATTAACTGAATTTCGAATTTTATAACATTATTATTCATCTTACAAATTTTATAAAACATGTTATGTGAAAAAAATAAATTTTTGGGTAAAATAAGTATTTTTCAAAAAAATGCAGTTTTGCAGCCTTTTGATTGGGCACCCACTTTAAATATTTTTTTTGATATGTTTATAAGTTCAATATGACAAAATAAAATTCTTATTTGGAATAAGGATATAAAAATTTACTTTGGATAAATTTTTCATATTATTATGATAACTTTTATATTTTAATGAATAGTAAAAACACGCTATATTTTAATTAAAAACAAATTTTTTCATCACAATTATTTATATGGTAAAATTATAATATTGAATGGTTTTAAAGTATAAATAGAATATATTCTTGCCATTTAATATAATTTATGTCATTATCATTAATTTTACATTGAATTCATAGGTAAAAACATTTCAAACTTTGGAAATGTTTTAACATTTAAAACCTATTTTCTTAACAATGGGATTAATTTTAAATTAATTACTGCAACTTCTATGTTTTGAATATTGAAAAATTGATTCCATATTTGGATTCATTGGGTCCATGTTATGTTAATAGTTTAATTTTTTTTGATATTATGAATAGTAACTACGGTAATTTTTATTTACTAGAGTTAAAGGTAGATCTGGTAATTAAGGGTAAAAATAAGATTATAAAATTACCCTAACACTTTCCAAAATCCTATTGGATGAATAAAAGCCGACCCATATCACCTAATGGTCAGAATAGATTCATTTCATGGACTTTTGATCATGAAATGATATAATTATTATTAAAACCAATGAAAGTCACAACATGTCACTCTCTTAAATCTTATAAGTGTAATAATTTTAATTTAGTGATAAACATCATAAAACTTAGGATATAAATATTCCCTATAAATTTAATAAAATTATCTATATCATATGAATTTATTTATAATTTTTAGGTATTAAATAATTATCATTAATTATGACACAATAGTGATGTTGAAATTATTATATTGATTCATGTACCAAAGAAATGATTTTAAAAGTATTAAAATAAATATTATGTGAACTATTTAATGTTCTCCACTAATTTTATAGATAAATATTACATGTTATTAATCTATTAAATCTTTTAGATCAAATATATATTCTGTGTATAGTTTTTTTAAACACAAATAAATGAATAGTGTCAAAATTGACACTATTGTTATTTTATAAAAATTATATATTATAAAATCGTTTAAAAATCACAAAAATATTTAAAAATTAAAAATTAATATTTATATGGTCTAAAATGTAATAAATTATACAATTACGGAAAATTAAGAAAATATAAGTAATTAATTACAATGATTTAAAATTTAGAATATTATTACCATAAATAAAATTAAATCGATTATATAAAGATAAATCATGTTGATAATGTTTAAAATAAATTTTCAACTTGTCTAAATTTTATTGGTTGATTATATTTCAAACTTATATCATCTAATGTTCATATTTTAGTCATTTTTGGAGGTTTTTATGTGGGTTTTGAATTTATAATAAATTAATAATTCTTATAATTCCAAAGGTGCCCCTCTCCTCCCTTATAAAAGGGCACCTCCTCCTTCTCCTCATCACACCACTTTGGGCCTTAAATATCAGCCAAAACCTAGAAATTTATCTTATCCACTTCCCTAGAAACATACTAGAGGTCCTGGTATTTTCAAAGACCAATTTTAGTGCCCTAAAAGGAGGTATTAAAGAGGCGTGTCGAAGAAGTGGTAATATCTGTTACCGATTCTTTCAAAAAAAATCGTCTTATAATTCTTCTTATTTAGTTTTTTCATTATGAATTAACAAAATCAGTATAAATAATATAATTATATGTTATTATAAATATGAAACAATCCTATTTAACCTTTTATCCATCCTATGGAAAATGAAATCACCGTGTGTGCGTACATACGGAATACCGTCTCCACACCGTGGTGTAATCTGTTTTCCAACACCACCTTACATGGATGGGTATAATGGTGTAAAGAATAAATATATATGATTATTTTAAAGTGATATTGATTCACAAATATTATACATATACTTCAATATAATTCCACGATCATGGGAACGATATTATCGCTCATGCGTACGTACGGCCTATCATCTCCACGATGTGATGCGACTCGTTCTACATGATATTCATTGAATAATGATAATATAAATGAATTGAATGAATTAATATGATATATATTACACTAATAACATTATGTAAATGAGGTATCTATAACCTAAAAAATAAGAATAAGAATTTATTTGACAAAACACGCATAAGAACAAAAAGTAATAAACACCCTAATAATAAGTAACAATCAAATATTAATAATAAGAAGATAAATATATCACCATGTATGATATCATAACAATGAATATGATTCTGGAATAAGTCAATAACATTATTTAAATCATTATACAGGAGTTTTGGACACGTATAAAGCAAATCGGACATAAGGTAAGGGAAAATCTCACAATCTCATTTTTATCCGAGTTTGTTTATACTTAAGAATTTACTGGGGAATACTTATCATCCACATCCAGGTTTCCTCAATATGTAATATTATTTCTATACTCATACAATTTTTTAAATCCAATATTAATAATTGGTGAGTTTTAGTAAAAGATATGAAAGGAATCTTTTGTCATTTTTCGTACAAGGTACTTTTTGATTTTTCCTACCAAAGTATGAGAAAAATGTTTTTTTAACTTATATGGAATGAATGGATTTTTATGATTTCATAGAACAAAATTTCCATGAAGAATAATTTACAAGCATTCAAGTTTATTTTTAATCAACTTATTTTAGATTAAAATTGTATGACATGTTAAGAATAGAAAAAATGTTTTTTTTAAGTAAAAAGGATATTTTCTTCAAGAATGGAGTTCAAGTGTTTTATCAAAATTATTTTCCATCTAAGATAATATAGGGTTCTATTTCTATCCCTATTATTACATTGATTTGATTATGTTGTCGTGGAATTATTTTTATGAATTATTTTATCTTCTATGGTTTGTTTTATGATGTCACGATGTTTAAGAATCCCATTTTTATTGCATGGGTTATGATATGATGTATGATTTATGATTTTGTGCCACATATAAGAATGGTTTCATTATGAGATTGGTGGGACCTATATCTCCCTTCAATGAATTGGGTAAAGATTTATATCTCATGAGATAGACATGGCTAGAATGACATGTTAATCCGGTTTATTGATATAGGACTGGAACAATGAGTGAACTCGGTTCAGTAATGGACTTTGTCTACTATGATAGTCATGGTAATGAGTCTTGAATAAAGTGAAATTATTTTCTATGATTATGTGTGTATGACACAATGTATCATGTTTTAAGTTATGATTATTGGGATTACATTTTACCACTATGATTTATCCCATGTTATGATATTATGATCTCTTTTGAAGGTTAAGATATTCAAAATGTTATGTTCTTATGAATATGATATGATTGATATTTCTTTTGTTTACCCCTACTGAGAATTTGGACTCACCCTTTTGTATGTTTTCCATTCCCCAGGTCAAGAAGAAGGGTATTAAGTAGGATATGCCCCAAAGGTACTCAAGATATGATGAAATAAATTGGAGACAATGTAGATGACTTATGAACCAGTTGTTTATGCTTCCCAGTTTCTAAAGACACCTACCTATACGGTCCTTTTATGGTTTTGTTATATATTTTAATAAGTATGCTTCAATTATGAAGTAATAACAATATATGTAAAGTATGGGTCGTTATAAAAGAAATAAGAATCTCTTAATTAATGAAATCCTAGAGATTTAATGGAGATGAACCATGATTAAAGTTAAGATATTATGGGGAAAAATCTATCATAATATGTAAGATGTTAAATAAATTATAGACTCTATGGGGGGAAAATATAACTTCTTTTACTTAATCTTATATTTGAAAATTTAAAATAATTTAATTCTTATTCGGCCAGGTTGTTTGGTTACATTATTAATATAACCATACACTAATTATGTTTAAAATTACTAATTAATTTCAAGGATTACACTGTTTTATTTTATAGTTTGTCCAACCTTTCAAAAAATTTGATTTGAATATTGTAATCCTAGTTCAAGGTAACATAGTTCATAATAATATTTTGGAAATAATAAACCCTATCCATTCACATTTTTTGTTTCCTTCAAAAAACATAAGGTTTTTAACAAAATACTACTAAAGAGATTAAAATAATAAATATAAAATATATACCCTAAAATGAAATTGTGAATCTTATGGTTACTACCCCACACTGTCTGGTGCTTTGTATTTAGAGGATATACGATCAAGTCAAGTTCAATTGGTCAACATTGGGCTATTTTTTCACTAGGAAACCACTAACCATATGTTGAGTTTTCTATAATATATACAGATAATTATAAAATTAGAAGTTTCATCAAAACATTGAGAACTAATATTATTATAATGAAATAGATTCATGACGAACTAAAATTATATATAAGATGAGAATGAACATAAAATTTTGAGGTAACCATTATCAATCTTTGGTTTCATTGGCATTCACTAGTTTATATCCATATATGATAGTTTTTTATGAGTTCTCATGAAATTTATTTTCAGGTATCCTTCCCTTTTTTTATTTATGTACTTTAATAATTTAATACGTGTCTGTCAATATATATATTAACCCCCACCCTCACCATATAACAAAAAGGTGGAAATTTGTATGGACTTTAGAAACTATCAAGACAAGATCCTATATAGGAAATCATTCTCAAGGTGGGGTACTGACCTTATAGAAGTGGGTGGTAGTTGCAGGTAGAGTGGACTCGGATCAGGGACTAGTGGTCTTTTCTAGGTCATATAATGGTGTGTTTGGATAAATTTTATAAAGAATATCCATGTTTGGAATTCCAATGTACAATAAGTGTAGGGAATGAAGTGGACTACTTTGGGCCCAAGGAAATATGTGTACCTAGAAATCCAAGTGGTTTTATAGGATGGTAGGTCAAGTAATGTATAACACCGCGCATATACACCCATGAACTAGTGGATTTAAACACAGATTCCACCCAGTTATCCATGTGAAAATTCATGGGCCTTCTAGGTAACCTATATTTGTTCCTTAAATTAATTAAACCTCACCAAAAACTCGAATTATCCATTAGAGTTCAATGAATAGTTTATGTTACTCATTATTTTACAGATATCACAATAGTGATATTTAAAAAGGTAATTGATACCATATACAAAATTAGGAAATTAAAAACTTTGGTCCTTGATAACATTGACTTGGATGATGTAAATTACAAGATAATGATTGGGTTCATTTTCTTGAGTATAATTCAATGAGATAATTATATGAGTGTTGTAAAAAACCTAAGGTTATGTTTTAGATAATCGTACAATAACTATGAAAAAAGTTTTGGAACATAATTTTGAGTCTTGAAAATTATTATTTCATAGTTGGTCCAAAAATGTTCCAAATGTACAATTGATATTAGAAACATAGGTCTAGGAAGCACAGTACACATGTACGCTTAGGGAATCAATCTCTAAATCCATGTTCCCAAGAAATTTCATTCAAAAAAAATTCAATACGAAGATAAAAATAAATAATAAAACCAATAAATAGAAAATATATACCCTAAAATGAAATCATGGTTGTTATAGTTACTAAACCACCCATCTGGTGCATCATAGTTAGAGGCTAGAACAACTCATACAGTTTCATCGATTAACATTAATCCATTGTGGAAACTATATAGCTGACAGCATTATGTGGTGGTGACTTGCATATAAAAAATGATAGATAAAGTTGTACTATAAAATGGTAGAGAACTAATATTTCAATAATAGAATTAACTGATAGAGAACCAATATTGTATATAATATGAGAATGATTATACAATTCTTATGGAACTATTTTCAATAATTGATTTGATTATAATTCACTAGGTTATTGAAATATATGATGATTCTCAATGACATCTCATAAATGGGATTATCAAATATCCTTCCCATTCAATTTTATTTAGTTGTTTTAATAGTTTAATATTTTTGTCTATTGATATATAATAAAACATATATATTAACCCTCACACCCATATAAAAAAATTAAAATATGTCTGTCCTTTAAAACTAGCTAGATCATATTTGATAGTCCCCTCATGGGAAATCATTCACTAGGTGGGTGGTTGTTGTTGGTAGAGGTAAATTTGGTCAAGGAATATTTTTTTTGTGTTTGAAAATATAATGTGATGGTAGTCTAATATTAAAAAGTGAGATCCTTATCTGGAAATCCAATGTACAGATAGTCTGAATTGAGTAGTGGGAAGTATTTGGGACCAATGTTGTGATTGGTACAATAAATCATGTTGGATTTTAGGTCATGAAACATATAACATCATGAATGTACACCCATGAAGAATTGGTTATCCACACAGATTTCACCCTATACACTATGTTACTGACACTTGTCCTTCCACACTGCCCAAAATTTTCAATTAAATTTACTTTCCCACACCAAAAACTCTAGATATCCATTTTAGTCCCAAAAAATTAATATTTTACTTTTTATTTCATAGAGAACTCATTGATGATATTTCAAAACATAATTGAGGCCAAATAAAAAATTGACTATTTAAATTTTGTTTCTTATTAACATTACCTAAAATTGAGTAAATTTCATGGACGTGGTTGGGTTTAAATTCATAATTAAAATTCAATGAGATAATTCTATAGCTATTTTAAATCTCCCAATGATCTTTTTTATATAAAAAGAGATTTTGTACACATATAGTATCATGTTTCATATTAAAATACATTTACACTTATAGTGTATAGTGACAGGATTCTAGAAAAATCAATGAGAGGATAAATTTTCATTGTTATATTATTTGATAATCAATATAGATTCACATAAATATTTTAATAAACAATTGTCATATTCCGTATTCTTAGTGGGTACTGTGAATTAAGTCTTGATTTTTTCTATATGGGAGAAATTTAATGGTTCTATTTAGGAAAATGATAGGATATTTCACTAATGAATTACACTAGTTTGAATTGTTAAACTTTTTACCAATATAATCACCTTAGTAGATTATACTTATAGTTTTTCTTCCTATATATGATATTATTAATGATTTTTTTTAATTATATAAGATTGGTGATACTTATAGATGTTTTTATAGAATTATTACCTTGTTGATAACATTATAAATTTAAGGTATGAGTGATTCAATGAGTATTCATGTAAATTTAGTAAGAACAATATATTGAATCACTAACTCATGTTATTTTGGGGAAGACCCTAAAACAAATATTGATATTATATTGGGTTTAGAAAATGAATTATCATGGGGCTAGTGTATTCCCCCATCTAACACTTGTATTAAGTGGTTCATGATCCACCATAAAATTCTTCATGGAGTTTGATTATTTATTTACATGTTATTATGCTCGAAAAAATGTGATCTTCCACAAACAAACATTTGCAGTTTGGGTATTCCTCCATCTATTACTTTTACCTATAGAAGTGTAATACACCATGAAAATCCTAGTGAAATTATTTATTTTATACTATACTTGGTATTTCATAATCCCATGTATATTCAATTATTTTTCTCAATAGGTTTTTATCGTTGTTAATTTGGCCTTGTAATCAGTCATACATTTAAAATATTTTTTTTTAGTGAGCGATATTTGCGGTGATCATGGGTGTGGATTACATGGATTATATATGAATCTAAATGAATACTTATGAACTCCTATGATGTGGTAGCCTTATATTCAATAGTTAGACATAAATTTTTATTAGGACATCTCCAAGCCCAAACAGAAGTGAAAAAATAATTATAAAACTCATTCCATAAGGTCAACCATGAGAGGGTCAAATAATTAATATAAAAATTAAGAATATACCAATATATTAATAATTGAAAATATACTTTTATGTGGTTGATAATGATCCCATGTTGAAAAAAATCACTTCTTACCTCAAAAAGAATTTTTTAGTTTTATAATAACAAATAACTCTTTATTGGTAATATTTCACATTTACTCCATAGAATGCTTAAACTTAATTTAAAATAAAAAATGTAAAATAAAAAATGGATTTATCTATATAAATATTCCACTAAAATGAAAACATATCAATTCTAGCATCCTTTACATTTTCATGTCTTGTATACTCCAATAGTTGAATAAATACCATGAGAGTTTCACAAACATTAAAATCATTAAAACATTTTTAATGTGTGGAATTAATTTAATAAGTTAATTATAAGTGTTTAACACCTTAAACATTAATTATGACCTCATTAATATCATAAAATGATAATTTTTAACCATTCTATATCCTTTAAAATGAAAATTTTAGATTATATAATTTTAATAACATATAATATACATATTATAGAGATTAATATGAATCTAACACCTCCCACAATAACCATTTTTCACTTTTTAGAATAAACTCTATCACTAATAGTAATAATTCCATATTTTATATCATACTATATCATATATTTTGTTTTATAGAAATAAAACTATTAACATTATACCTTATTATATGAAATATCATTCAAACATTTTATTTCATTGAAATATAGTATACATTATGTACATTTCAACTTAGTTCATATAACATGTTATGAAATCATTAGGAAAATTATTTTTTAAAATAATTTTATATATTTTATTATATATCTCTTTTAGATCTGTACAAACAATTAAAAAACATATCCCAAAACATTTTCTATGATCTTTGGGGATTTTATGGAATTGAACATGAATATGAATTCCATAATTCATAACCTTGCGTAATGAGAGGCCTCTAGAAAAGTGTTAATTCTAATTAATATATAAAGTGATATATTGTGATCTTTATTTAACACATGTATCTTCATAAACAATTATTTTAACTTTGTATCATATATCATCCAAAATCATATAATCTATTTTTAAGACATAAAAAATATCTATATTACATGAAACATGTCAATATAATAATTGGAAACTCAAATATTCAAGATTCTTTGATTAAAAATTAATCAACACTAATGATTACATAATATGTCATTCATCACAAATCATATATCTCTTGTCAGTCATCTAATTATAAGATCACATCACATTCCAATCAAATATGTATTTCTATAAAATTCTTTAGTTTTTCTCATCAATGTTATAGATGTCATATCCATCATAAAATGGGTAAATCTCATTTTTATAAAGAAGATATTACACATGATTAAAAATATACCCAACCACCCTTTAATTAGATCATCATCTCAAATATCATGATAAAGGTATTAAATCATTAATTTTTAATCTTTAGATAAAATATTAACCTAATATAATATGTATTATTATGAAATATGATCTTTTAGTTTACTAATTACATAACCTATTTAATTTCATATAATGTATTTTATAGGTCAATATATATCATAAAACACCATTTGTACCTCCTAATTAAACATTTTATCTCGATAAATTATATTTCATATATTTATGTCGATACATTCATTTATATATTTTTTCAAATGAAAGGAAATCGATTATATATTAATATAATTTATATGCTTTCACCCAAACATTATTTCACTACAAAAAACGTTTTTATTAGAAAAAAATATACACTGAATATTTTAAAAGAGAGAATGAAATAAAAATAACATAATTTTTCCAAATATTATCCATGAATCTGAGTCAGTGTACCTTATCTTGAAAAAAACCCCTTCTTATTCTCTATAGACATCAACTCTTTGATTCCTCTATCTACTATTCCCCAATTTAAACAATTGGGTATATTTATAATAAATTTTATAATTTATAATAAATATCACATTCCATTAAAATAGAATAATTTATTTATAACAAATTGAATCATAAAAAACACTTTTCTTAGTTTTTCTCACATGCATTAAGTATTTCATGAAATTTCATCACCAATAACCAACCATTATAAAATGAAGACATTTTCTTTTTCTGGTTACACCATCTTTTGGGATAGTGATGGTAGATTTTGTGATGGTGATGGTTTTATTTGGAATATAAAAAATGCAGAAGGATTATATAGGAGTTTATTCTCTTTTATGGTGACTATTGTCTTGCTAGTTAATGTGGAGGTCTGATTCCTCTTCTTGTGATTCTCTTAGTTGCTATTTTGTTGATGATGGTGAAGGATAGTGGTTCTTGGAGAATTTTAACCTCAATTTTGGATTATAAACTCCTCATAATATGGGTCTTACTTGGTTATAACTAAATATCAACTTAGTATCATGGTGTTTAAGGACTTCCAAATAGATCTACATATTTAGGAACACCAAATGGCCTCCTTAAAAATTTATATCTCGCATATCTCTTTTTTTTTTGTTTTTTCCTTATTTGGGGTCAGAGTAAGTAGTATGGTGTTGCCGATGATTTTTTATTGTGTATTAAATTTTTTTATTGTTTGGTTTCCCATTTCACCCATAAAATTATTATTTAAGGATATTGAAAAAAAGAGTTACTCACCCTTATGGTTTCATTGATTTAGGCGTGAGAAATATATAACTTTATTCATTTTTATAGAAAAAAATTTAACCTTGTTTATATAGAAATATTATAGGACCCATTATTAGATCATCCATTTGTTATTAAATCACCTTATACATATTCATGAGGTCATGAAGAAATATATATTCATTCACGTTATAATCCATGATGAATTTATAAAATCTATCTAATAAAAATTACCGGATAATGTTTGTCACTAGATCATACCTAAGTAGTGACCTCAGTATCACTATTTCATTTACATACCCATTCATATTTATTACATGATTAAAAACTAAAATACATTTGTTATCATTCATTGAAATATAATCTTTGAAACTTCATGTCCCTCATATCATGATTGTTCCTAGAAAATAATTTTTATGTTGTATATCATTCCAAAATAATACATTATATCATATAACATATATATTTTGGAATATATAGAAACCAATATCAAAGTAGAGATGAAAATAAACTCTTTAGAATACTTAGAATAATAAATGCTCTCAGTTTTCAATATTATTTATAAACTAAATCAAGAAGTGGTCTCTCTAAGGCATAGAATTTTTTTCTTATTTAAGAACTATTATTAAACTTATATACGAGTCAAGAAAATTTCTACCATCTATTTTATCCTTTTCAAATAATTATATAAAATACAAGTTTAATGATAAACCCATTAACATTATATGTAAAATCGACTCTTTTATGAGACGACTTTCATGTTTTACAAATACTCGTTATGCACTTCTATTTAATTGGATCCCACTAAAAGAATAACCCTATATTTTCATTATATCTAATTAATAAACCATGATATATGTATCCAAATTATTTTTTTAACAATAATATTTGTTAAATTACATAGCTAAATAGATATAATATCATTTCAATCATATCATGTGTGATTTATAGATAGTTAAGTCGACAAATGCTTTCCCAAATTTATCATATTAACTTTCTTTATAATTATTCCTCTTATTGACTAAAATTTAGTTTTAACTAGCTATGTGTAACCAAAATATACCAACTAAATATGGTTACCTAAATTTAATGGATATTTATAACCTTCATTTCTTAAACAATATAATTCTAGGAAGTTTTACTTTTAGGGATACCCATAAAAAACAATCAATGTATTAATATGTGCTTTCATTCAAATGAATCTAACAATTATTATATTAATGGGTTTTAAACATCTCACAATCTATTATATATATATATATATCACCTAATTTATTTTATAAATATATTCATGATTCTAATTAATTTAATTACATATATTATAACTTTAATCAAATTAATATATTCAAAATATATTAAAGTTTAGAACCTTATAAAGATATTGGTTTCTATTAATCACATAAAATAAAAATAAATTATATCCACACATTTCCAAATTCATCTCATATATAAGACACAAACAAAATTTCATGTAAATGATTCATGTTATATAAATTAAATAATCTAACTCTTGAGTATATAGTGTGACCAGAAGCTATATGACACATTTCTAATAGAACATTAGTCCTTGAGAAAGTGTATCATAGCCTAATGTACCACTATCCATAGATGAGTAATCAAGAGGGCTCTAAATTCCAATATATTTAAAAATAAATATTTATATGAATAATAATAGTCCATTATTATTATATTTTAAATAAAAAACATAGTTTTTCTTTCATGAACCTAAATCTTATGTTGTAACGTGAATGTAACTAAATCAACCATGGCATATCCTAATTATATATTACATAATTGTTTATAAATATTCATAAAATTACACAAATAGTTACTTGAGTACCATGATATTTTAGTGCCTTTGGATGCTTGGAAACATAAAAAACTGGTTCATATGTGATATACATCATCTCCCACTAAGATATTCATATCTATAAACCTTTTTTGATTAATCATATATAATACATATCTTTATAACCTAGGGAAAGGAAAAATAATAAGGGGTGATCTCATATGATCAAAAAGATTAAAAATGGATATAAATAAGAAAAACAAAAACATAAGGGTATGAGAACACAAGTATGACATTTGAAAATCATATGCTTCATATCAAAGATCATAATATTGAGTCATAGAATAATTAATGGTTGTCCAAAAGACATGAATCATAAGGATATAAAATAACATGATACAAGTGAAAAATAAAATTGGAATAAGATATATATATATATATTTTTTAAAACACATAATCATAGAAAATCATATGTTAAGGATACCCAAAAATACATTCATAATATATCAGGCTCGGGCTTAATACCAATGTACATTCATTGGGCTTGTTAAGACCCCCATGTATAGTCTTTTGGGAATTGGATGACCAAGTGTGTACCCTATTTCAGGATGGGTATGACAAACTACGTACCATCCATTTTTAGATTAGTCTAACCACCATTTTACCCTCCTTTTTAGCCATTCTCTAACAACCTGTGTAACCTATGAGTTCATAGAGAATTTATCTTTACCAATTTATTGGAGGGAGATATAAGTCCCATCCATATCATAATGAAAACAATATTTATATATTCCATAAGATCATAAAACATTAATCATCTGACAACCCATGAAATGAAATAGGTTTCGTAAACATGTCATCCTATCACAACCTATGGAAAATAGACAGATTTCATAATCTTTTTATCATTTCATAATAACATAACCTTTCAAAAAATAATCATGTTTAATAATAATTTTTTCATAGTATAACCCATGGAAGATAAATGGGTTTCATAAATTCAATTACATCATAAAAATAAACTGTTTATATAAGGAATTAGAATTTTATCCTAGGATAAAATCCCTAGTAAGGTATTGGTAACATCAATGGATTCCATCATAGATGGAGAATGATTTTGTTCGATCATTTAAAACACTTTGTGGGAAAAATATCCTTTCCTATTTGAAAGAAAATCATTTTAAAACATAAAAAAATTGAAAATATTTTTCTTTAAAACTAACATTAAAAAATTATAAATGAATCATCAAAGAAAATAATGGTCATGGTAATGGGATTCTTTGTTATTCCCGTATATGTTAAAACAATGATTCCATTCACATTTTCGGTAAAGTACGAATGTTCATTGTTTGGAAAAAGACAAGAAGATTCCTCCCAAAAAAATTAAAATGAAAACAGGGGAAATGTGTATTTTAAAAATCATAGGAGCATAATAAATCATTTTTAAAACATTCCTTTTAGAAAACATGGTCTTGGAAGAAAATGAATTTCTGACCGAATAGAAAAGTAAATATAGATTTTATTAAAAATGTTTTATCAATAATATTATGTAACAAAGTGGAAATAATATAAGTATTAGATGAAAATAAAATGAATTAACATAGTATAATAAAATTTATTTTTTTCTTGAGATATGGATCATAATAATTTATTATCAGAAACATAATCATAAAAAATCTTGATAAATGATGAAATTGTAACATAAAATCATTACCACCTGGGAATCAATGAATAATAAGTCGCATGAATGAATAAAAAAAATGTAACATAAAATATCATGAGGATAAATTATTTCATGATATTTTTTATCATAGGTTATTTATATGCACATCTAAAAATAACATAGGTGTATAGCATAACTTACATCTCAAAGAAGGCAAATTGATAAAAAACCCATAAAACTTTAGTAATATTTTGAATCATTATCCCTAATAAAAAATAACATCAAAAGAAAATTTCAATATCATGATAATAATATGATTCATGATATAACATTTCAAAGGATCAGTATATATTCCACACAAAAGAAACTAGTGGTGAATTTTTATTTGTCTCCCAGAAATAAATGATAAACTATAAATCCCCTTACCATAAGTCTTGAATTCCTTCAAGCACATTCAAACCGATTATTTAATAAATATATGATTATTTTAAATATATTAAAGAAAAATATTTATATATATCATACCATGATAGGAGGGGTGTTAAAGAGGGAATGTTGGGGACTCTGGTGCCACATAAAACGTTTTCTAGGAGGAGGCATCAGTTTGCTAAATGAAGGGCATTCTGATATTTTTCAATAAATGAAGGTTATATTTTTGGTTTTTTGTGAAGGGAGTGGAAACGATTGTTTATTCCTCTCGGACTGTAGTATGCTGTCGAGAAGGATTCGGCTCGGCTCCTAGCATCCCAACCAGAAGAGTTTTTTTCTTCTTCTTTTCCTCTCCACGTTTAGTTTTCCATTATGTTCGTTCTAAAGTTCTTCCAGCATAGTCGAATTGTTCTTGTAATTGATTCTTCTTTAAAAAAAAGAATACAAATACCTTCTTCTATTTTAGTAATTCATTATTTTCTGGAGGTCCTATTATTTTTGGTTCTTTCATTGAGTACGGTGAACCTATAGATAGAACCTTTTATTCTGGTTTATGCCAACAAGGATGGAAGCTAGAGTCGCAAATATAGAGACTCAGTTGGAACGTCTTCGGCAGACTCAGACAGCAGAGACTTTGCAGCAGACTGAGTTACAACAATCGATTGATGCAAACTTAACAGAGGTTCGACAGACAATGGATGTTCATTCTCGAGAACATCAAGAACAGTTGTAGGATTCGGTTGATGCATCACGAACTCTTCAAGAACAAAAAAATCTATTACAGACTTGTCTATTCTTCATTTATTTCTGAGTACAGAATGTGGTAACGAGGATGTTCCGAAAACTTCTAAGATTCGTCAAGGTGTGATAGCGCTGCATGATGGGATATGAGTTTCACCTCTTACAGCTCCTCCTGTACAAGGTAGCAACCTTCTGCCTATAGATTCTGCTCCATGATCCGAATATCTCGTAGAACAAGATAGAGTGGACGATATCTATTTTGCAGCGACTGATGTTAGGGACTCTATGCATGTGGAGTTGAGCTCTTTAACAAAACGCATTGAGTTGCATGTTTTCTCACGAGACGATCATGTGGTCTAGTTAGCCCGGGCTGAAACATATTTTATGATCCATAAGATTCATTGTCATCTCCCGATTCTGATTACTTAGTTGTGTATGGAAGGTCACATTCAGCATTGGATGCTCCCCTTGTTGAAGCTACGTCTGACTCTCGTTTGGGAAGAGTTCAAGGTAGAACTCATAGGCCGTTTTGGTTCTTCTCTGGAAAACGATCCCTTAAACCATCTTAAAGGCATTCGTCAAGAGGCCACTATAGAGGAATATATAAATGACTTCAAAATAGTTGCATTGTGTATTCCTAGTCTGCCTTACCCCTGTTATATCAGTTTTTTTTGGGCGGGTTATGACCAAAAATTGAGACTACAGTAGCTACTCATGAGCTTGCTACTAAAGCTAGTCTTATATCCTTGACTCGTTGTGTCGAGTGCTAACTAATAGTTAAATGGATTTTTCCAGCACTAGCACCTCATCAGACCCCATTACCTTTATCTAATATTTGTTCTACTAGTAGTGGAAATGTTAAGTTCAACCAAACTCCAGTGAACTCGGATAGGGAACATCTTGTGGAACGGAAGGAAGACTTTACTAAGTGGAAGAGCACTCAAAACATTTCTCGTACAGAGTTTGAAGAAAGAAAATCCAAAGGTTTATGTTATTCTGGTGGTGCTATGTTGGTCCAGCTCATAGATGTCTGGACAAGGGATTCCAACTTATGGTTTGTGAGTGTGTTCATTCTCAAGTTGAGGATTCTGATTTGGAAGTAGCAGAACCTCTAGATATTCTGGAAACTGAATCAAATTAGGAGATGTCGTGTAAAGCCTTGTGCTTGGGATTTTTATCTGATCAAGCAGTTTGGGGGACGAAATCGATGATTCATGAATGATCTATTTTTGGTGTGCCAATTTTGGTAATTGTGGATAGTGGCACAAGTCATAATTTTGTTTCCACAAAATTACTTAAAATTTTGGCTCTTCCTATTTCCCCTACCAAACCCTTTGGAGTTCATTTAGGGGATCACCAGTTAATTTCCTCTAGTGGAATGTGCAGATCCTTACCAGTATTTTTGGGAGGCATAGCCCTCAACATTGATACTTATCTTTTTAATACTACTGGTCCTGATCTTGTTTTGGGAATGTCTTGGATGGAAACATGAGGCTATGTTACTTCTCATTGGAAGAACATAACTATGAGTTTTGTTTTTGGGGTCCAATCTGTCACCTTTCAGGGCTTATAACCTAGTCAAGATCCTCCTTTGGCTTTGCAAACTCTTTTGACAGATCATAATTTCTTTGCTTTAGGTTCTCAGTGGCATCCTGGAATTCTTCCAAATGAGAAGTTTGTTTCGGTTCCTCTATAGTTGGATTTTTCTTTACATGCTTTGATCGAGTAGTACCCTCGGGTCTTTGACCAACCAAGGGGACTTCCGCCTCGGCATTCCACAGATCATTCCATCAGAATTCGTGAACTAGTATATCCGGTTAATGTTCGTCCTTATAAGCTTGCATTTATAATGAACGATGAAGTGGAAAATTAGGTGGATGATTTACTTCAGCAAGGGAATATTCATACTAGTACTAGTCCATATTATAGTCCCATTATAATGGTCTGTAAAAAGGAAGTTGGTTGGTGGCTGTGCATTGATTACCGAGCCTTAAATAAACAAACAATTCTGGACAGATTTCCCATACCCATTATTGATGAATTATTGGATGAATTATTTGGGGCCCAATTTTTTTTCTAAATTGGATCTTAAATCTGGTTTCCACCAAGTTCGAGTCCACGACGAAGATGTTGAAAAGATAGCTTTCTGTACTCATGAAGGGCATTATGAATTTTTAGTCATGCCCTTTGGCCTTATGAATTCCCCTGCTACTTTTCATGCCATAATGAATCTTTTATTCGGACCTCTCCTATGGATGTTTGTTCTAGTTTTTTCATGATATACTAGTTTATAGTTCTAGTTGGTTGGCTCACTTGGATCCTTTATGGCATGTGATTACTCTTCTTCAGCTTAATCTGTTTCATGTAAATCAGAAAAAATATTTTTTTGGTAGACAAGAAGTTGAGTACCTCGGCCACTGTTTTACTCTTGAAGGTGTTTCTACGGATCCTAAAAAAATTTCTAGTGTTTTCAATTGGCAGGTCCCTTATAATGAAAAAGAGGTCCATGGTTTTTTGGGAATTTCAGGTTATTAACGTAAATTTGTTAATAATTAAGGAAAATTGGAAAAAACTCTTACTAATCTTACCAAAAATTATAATAACTTCTATTGGGGAACTACTACTGCTTCTGTATTTGAGATTCTTAAACCGTGTTTGGTCACGGCTCCCGTGCTTCACCTACCTGATTTTTCTAGACAATTTACCCTTGAGTGTGATGCTTCGGGAGGTGTTTTGGGTGTGGTACTCATGCAAGAGGGGCATCCTATTGCTTATTATAGAAAAGCATTGTCTCCTGCCACTTTCTATAAATCTGTTTATGAAAATGAATTAATGGCTCTCATTCATGTTGTCCAGCACTGGTGACAATATCTTCTTGATAGGTGCTTTATTGAATTTACTGATCATAAGAGTTTAAAACATCTTTTAAGTCAGCATTTATCATCTATGGACCATCAATGTTGGCAGGCCAAAGTGTTGGGAAAAGATTTTGATGTTGTCTATAAATCTGGTAACACGAATTCTGCTACAGATGCTCTTTCTCGACTTCCAACCAAACACTTTTTTCAGATGGCTCTTTCTGAACCTTATTGGATTGATATTCCTTTAGTCTGTTCGGAAAACAGCTGTGATAAATTCATCCAGGACCATATTTTTGCTCTTCAACACTCGGCTCTTGCTCCTAGTTTTTTGCTACAGCATGATCTGCTTTTTTTTAAAGGATGCCTAGTTCTTTGTAAATCTTCTCAGTTGATTCCCCCTTTATTACATTATTTTCATGCTTCACCTCTTGGGGGTCATAAGGGGTACTTGAAGACATAAAACGTTTGGCAACAAGTTTGTTTTGGCAAGGTATGACCCAAGTTGTCCTCAAATTTGTCTGGGAATACACTGTTTGTCAAGGAAAAAAGTATCAAACTTTAAGCCCAGTGGGTTTACTTCAGCCTATTTCGATTTCGGAGATGATTTGGGAGGATGTTTCCATGGACTTTATTTCCGGACTTCCCAAATATCAAGGGTACAAAGTGATTTTTGTTGTCATGGACCATCTTTCCAAATATGCCCATTTTCTACCTTTTAAACATCCTTTTCGGCTAAAGGGGTTGCTGAACTTTTTATGAAGTAAATTGTTCTTTTTCATGGCATGCCTAGTGCTATTATTAGTGATCGTGATCCAATGTTTACTAGTTTGTTCTGGAAGGAATTATTTCGTTTTCATGGTACTAAACTCAAAATGAGCTCTTCTTACCATCCTCAAATGGATGGTCAAACTGAAGTTTTCAACCATAGCCTCAAAACATTCTTACATTTTTTTTTCTCTAATAAACCAAAGGAGTGGGTTCGCTGGTTACCATGGGCAGAATTCTATTTTAATACGTCTTTTCATGTTTCCAATGGCCTTACTCCTTTTGAAGTAGTTTATGGGTGCAAACCTCCCACTTTTCCAATTTATATTCTCGGCGATACAGTTATTTATGTTGTTGTTGTAGCTTTGATTTATAGAGATGAAGCTCTCTATACTTTATAAAAACATTTGTTGTCTGCCCAGAACTCTATGAGGAAACAGGAAAATAAAAAGCATCGGGATGACTCTTTTAAACCTGGTGATTTTGTTTTTGTCAAGCTCTATTCTCTAAATCCTAAGGTGTCATCCTCTAAAGTTTTTCTTAAGCTTTCTCCACATTTTTATGGCCCGTTTTCCATTATTTCTCGCATGTGATTTGTGGCTTATCGTCTTCCTTTACCCGAGCACAGTAGGATTCATCCTGTTTTTCATGTTTCTCAACATAAATTAGTCGTTGGCGACCATGTTTTAGAGTAGCTTCCTCAACACTTTTGTGAAGACATTCCAAAACAAGTTTTACTCGAATCTGTTCAGGCTTTCCGTGGCACTGGTTCTAATCTTTGGTGTCTTATTCATTCACGTGGCTGTCTAGATTCTAATGATAATTGGAAAAATGACTTATTCTTTCAGAACCACTTCCCCTTTTTCCACCTTGGGGACAAGGTGGAATATCTGGCAGATAGAATTGATAGGAGGGGTGTTAAAGAGGGCAAGTTGGGGACTCTGGTGCCACTTAAGACTTATTCTTGGAGGAGTCTTCAGTCTGTTATATGAAGTGCATTCTGGTCTTTTTCAATAAATAATGGTTATATTGCTGGTTTTTGGTGATGGGAGAGGATATAATGGTTTCTTCCCCTCGGGCTGCGGTATGCTGTAGAGTAGGCTTCGGCTTGTCTCCTGGCATCCCAACCAGGAGAGTTTTCTTCTTCTTCTTTTCCTCTTCAAGTTTTGTTTTCCATTGTGTTCGTTCTGAAGTTCTTCTAGCATAGTTGAATTGTTCTTGTAATTGATTCTTCTTAAAAAAAATACAAATACCTTCTTCTATTTTAGTAATTCATTCTTGTCTGGAGGTCCTATTATACCATATATGATTTTCTTATGACCATTTATTACCTGTTTATTAACAATTTAATTTTAAACTATGTTTCAAGTAACAACCACTTCGTTTTTCATATATGTTTTAATTTTCATTTTTTTCTACTTCTATAGTAATGATTTAATTTTATTAATAATTTAAAAAATAATATAAATATAATATATATTAATTATATTTTTATCTATAGTAATCCATGAAATTTGGTGATTGAAAATTAAATACATCACTTATGGAGATGGTAGGTCATACATACGCATGAAAATTGTCTACATTTTCTTTTTGGATTTACATAAATATTAGTAAATGAAATATTATCATTAAAAAATAACTTTTATTTCACATATATCTCATTTTATCATTAAACTAATCCTTATTACCTTCAATGTAAATCAAGAACGAATCACATCACTTTTTTAGGCGGTTGTTTGTGACACACATTAGCGATGTTATTATATTCCCAAAAAAATATAGAATATAAAGGTATGTGTTATATTATGATTCTATAACTATAATAATATCATATATATAAAATATAAATATAAATAAATTATTATTTCTTAACTTAAGAGGTGTAAATGCAAAAACTGAATATCATCGGTTCATGAGGCGGTAGTCCGCGACACACACAAACGATGATTACAAAACCCATTTGATGGAAGTGGAGATGGTTGTATTTAATTACCTTAACATAAAAGAAACTCATTTTATATATTATACTAATTTTATTATTTCATAATGTTATAATAAGAACTATTTTATGTGGAGAAATAAAAAAATGGTCATTGATGAATATTACCTCTTCGTATGGTGTCCTCCTTAGGTTTGTACCAAAAGCCTCCATAGGTTTTCTTTTGATCCAAACTAAGGATTATGGGATTATATTTTGTAATTTGGAATGTTATTTGGATAGGTAATGGTAGAAATATACTTTTTTAATGTGTGAAGAGGAGAGTAGAAGGGGCGTCATTTTATAAGTGTGGTGAGTGGCACACTTGTAATTTTTTTAAAGAAAGAATTCCACCCCCATTGTTTCATGTCACCAGACTCCAATAAGGGTGTTTTTTATCCTATAAGGTTTAAGGTCTAAATACGAACATAAAATGTTGTTTAGAAAATATTTTGGGTTATTCTAATCCCTTATTTTTCTAGTTTAACCCCCTGGTCAACCAATTTTTACCGTAACTGTGCTAAATAATTATTATTAATCATACTATTATTTTTTGTCAAAAATTAAATTTAACAAATTAAATAATAAAAATAATTATTATTCCAAAAATAGAATACATTTTTCTTAATTCCATTCACAATATTGTCAATATTTAATTTTTAACAACTCCCACAGATGCGATGAGAATGTGTATTTTTAAAGAGAAAAAAGTTCAAATGTTTGAAATGTTTTTATATTAAAAATGAATATGAAATTTATTCCAGTTACCAAAATTCTATTAATGTTTTTATGTTTGAACTAATTATACATTAAAACTAATTTAAAATATAATTTATCTTTATAAATGAATTAAAGGAAAAATACATTTTTCAATTAAAATTCAGTATTTTTCAATATTCATCAACAAAGGAAACTTTTCAGAAAAATCAAAATACAATTAAACTAAGATAAGTTTTGAAATATAATTTTAAAACTTAATTTTATTTTATTATATTTATTTTATAAAATAATAAAAAATTAATTTTATTATTTTTCACAAAAATATATAAAAACATTTTTGAGAAAATAGTATTTTTCTAGATATATAAATACTTTACCAAAAATTATGTATTTTTTATCAATATGTTCTATTTATATAAAACTATATTAATTAAAATTTAAAAATAATGTTTTGTTATTCATAACACTTTGTTTAACAGCTAGATTATATTGACCACATTTAAATAATTATAATAATAAAATATCATGGTTTTATTAAAACCTAGTGTCATGTGTAACGCAACCTAACCCAGTACTTAATGTAGTAAAATAATAACTTGTTGTTTCATGTAACACAATATATAAAATAAATTTAATCTATTTGTAAACAATTAATTCATAAAAACTCAGAGTGTTAGAGTAACTCCTCATATAAATGGGATGAAATTTATAAGAATTAATTTAAATACTTTAGAATAAATCACACACCCATTTATAATTTATTCATTTTATATTTTTTTAATTTAATAAATTTTGGAATAAATAAACAATTCAAATCTATAAACATGAGATATATATTTAGAAAATTTTCAAAAATAGGGAAATTAAAAGAAAATTGTAATTCATATTGAATGTGGGTTTTCAATGTATTATAAATATAAGCACATTATATTTATATCTAAAATATTAAATTTAAATATTTAAGGTTTACCTAAAATATATATAAATTATTCATAACAAGATATATGATTTATTAAAACATAAAATCTTCATGTTTTAAATCCATATTAACATATCATATAAACAATATAAACAATTCACATTATTTAAATTTTATATAATTTTTATTTATTTGAAATTTCAATAAAATTCACTAAATTTATTTGTTTTTTGGTATTAATAATTTCTCAAAATTTGGAATTTAATATAAACACTTCATGTTAAAATTTATGAACATTTCAAAAAAATGTAAATTATTTTATATTCTTTTTATTTTTTAATTTATAAAAACATTATAAATAGACTTATAATTTTAACAAAAACATTTAATATTAATATTATAAATATAATAACATTGAAATTTGAAAACATTAATATTAACAATTATATTAAAATATTTATTTTATTAAAACTTACATTATCAATTAATAAATAATCATTAAAATTTTAAGTTTAATTTATTAACCCCTTTGTAAAATAAATACATATAATAAATATATTTATTATAACTAAAAAAATTCTAAATTATAAAATCATATTATAAATAATAAATAAAATAAACATTAAAAATAGGTTTTATATCATAGACAACATTAGACACTAAATGTTTCTAGAGATATATGAAACTAATAATAACACAGGTTGTGATATTTCAATTTTATACTAAATCATCAAATTTTTATATACTTATATCTATACATTTATTTTTTCCTTCATTAAAAATTATATCCTATAATATTAACATATGAATAATCCTGTTTCACTGAAAAATCTTGTTTTTAACAGTAACGTAGATGGTGATATACTTATATCATAGCTAAATGTTTACCCTATATTTCATGTGAACATTAATATATTTTGAGAAAAATGATGCAATATACAATTCATTGTGATACAATGATCAGTAGTTTTAATTGCGAAACATATGAAAATTGTTTAAACAAATCCGTGATATCCCAATAATATTGTTCATGTAAGTCTATTATCTAAAAATTTGAAAAATATCTGAAATGTAATTTTTATGTATTTGATAAATCAGAGTGTGTTTTAGGATATCTATATGACCTTAATTTAGGGGGAACCAATAAATAACTCATGACACAAGATCTACCATGAGATATTTAAAATAATTATGTAAATTTTTTAAAGAACATTACTTTATCTTAATGAAGTTTAGCCTCCATATATGTATTTAAGGAAGATGTATTAGTGAAAAGAAATAAATTTTCACCTCCAATGTTATCCACTGGTAGTATAAATTACTAAGAGGTCATTCTGGGTTAGATTTCTCTTTCACTATATGGAATTCTACAACCTTATTTTAAAGTATAATGATATTGAATAAATTGTTGAATATATTGATATATTTTAATGTAATTTAATAATTATTGGTTGAGAACCATTTATATAGGCAACCCTTAGACTCTGTATGGATTTAATGAATAATATGAGTGTTTTATAAAAACTTTTATAATTAAAATATTTATAACAATGGATTTTATTTCAAAAATTAGATTATGTATGTTTAAAAACTTAAACATTTATTGTTACACCATAAATTTCATTCAATTAAATAATAAACCATTTGATAATAATTAAATAGATTAATTGAGGTGCCGGAATTTTATATTTCATATCATTTTAATATTAGAAAAATTTATATTCATCTAATACAACTCATTATAGTCATCTATTTTTACCCATTCTATGCTTTGTCACACTTCGTGATAGAATAATAGCATGTGAAATTATTTATCACATATATAATTATGTTTATAATTCCACTCACATCATTATTTATCTATAATAATATCTTCCATGACCTTGATAACCCTTGGGTGGTACTGCAGAGCAATTTCATTGATAAATTTTATGATTGTGTTGTGTTTTTATTATACATACATGAGTCTAGTTTTTTTTACAATAATTGGAGTTTCCTTATATGTATTTTTATACTCAACCTTTTAGAATAAATTTTCTAGTGATTTAATAAAATTTGATAAATCCTCTAGATTTTTGTAAGAAATAACAGTGTTCATATAGTAGGTTTTGTTATTCTATATTATTGCTACATAGGATTCTACTAAGGGACTCATTTTTAAAGGTGTGACACAAATGATTTTTGAAATTGTTTTTATTTATTTTCATTTTTAATAAGTTTTTATGTATTTTTAGATATTTTTATCATATTGGTCACATTATTATGAAACTAAATTACATATATATATGAATTTACTTCATGGAAAATGATTTATTTTATTTGACTGAATTTATATCTTTTTATTGAAGTATAGTAATATGTTAATGTGAGTTCTTCTAAATTCTTTTCACTAATCCCTGGCCTATTTGAGGGAATTTTATGTGTTACTCTCATCCTTTTCTTCAACCCAAGTATGATCCCAATGGGTCTGGTCATGTTAGGTAAGGTCCATATTCATATGAATTTAACATGGTGCCTTTAGGATAATTCTATAAAATGTATTTAAAAAATTTAATTTTATTTGATACAATATCAAGAACAATTATACAAAATATCTCAATTTAGGTAATTTATTAGATGAATATATACTATGTAATCTTTGACTTAGTTCATAGTTATATCATATACCATTTCCCTCAGATAAAATATAGTGATATCAAATATCACTTTTTATGATATAATAAAGAATCATTATCTCGATGTTGTATTTTTATACTATAGGGAACTTTTTATATTTTTGGGTATTATGTAAATATATGATTTCTAAATGATATTATAAAATAATGGATTTATATTACGACATATTTTGTAATATCCAGACATCAATAAAGAATTTATGATGCTTTACCTATATCTACACAACCACGTATAACCTGAACTTCAATATACCATATCATTATCCATAAATATACCATCTAAAGATAAAAAATATTTTATATGTTTATAAAACTTTATCACATCCATCAATATCCACGTATCAATATTTTTGATATCTTGTTCTTTGTAATAACATGAATTTTTATAATAAATCAAAATTCTCTAAATATTTTATACATTGGTTATAATAACAATGACTAGTTTATAAGACATAAAACATGTAAAAATAATAATGAAAACAAAACCAAAAGTTCATGATCATATAAAATAAGAAAAAATAGAATTTTACCTTTAAATAAAATAAATAACATTCTTTTTTGTATGATTCAATTTTTAATGAATAGTGATTTTGATATTTATTATTAGTAGAAAACCAATCGATCCTTTTTCTTTCATTTGATCCCATAGATGAAAAATTATATATTGATTTTAAAAGACCACGCTCTCAACTATAGTATGTTAATACCTCCACTATAAAAATGGAGAGGGATTTGTCTATTTGTGTTTGAAAATTTTCTTAATTTTTTATAATTATTAACATTTTTAATTTTATAGTTTTCCATTATTAAAGAAGTAGTTATCTTGGATCCTATACATTTCATTAATGTATCATCCAATGTTCAATCAAAATAATTATTTACATTAACATGTAAACCCATTATTATTTCAATATTATAATGATATCTTAATTATTAAAATATTAATAAAATAAATATAACTACATTTTTCATATTCTATAATGAAGTGGAATTTCATGGGAGATAGTCAATGTGAGAAATAAAAATAGAATCAATGCATTGAAATATCATATATTTCATATCAATGTATATTGTAGGTTGGGATATAATTAATATCATAGTATCTGATATAGCCTATTTAGAGTGTATATATTTTTCAAAATACACATTCAACACAATCATTCAAGTGAAATAACAAAACTCACTTTGTATTCTAATTGAGTAGACGAATGATAAGTTTTTTGAACAAAATCACTATTAAGACTATGAATTTTATTATATTTTTTTATGCATAAATATATTTTAAAAAGGATTTTAATTTTTTTAATAAATTTATAATTTAAATATGTATTTTTTAATATAAATATTTTATGTTAATTTCCACTCAAGATATCAATAATAACAAATATGATATATCCCTAAAAATATATTTAATTGGGAAGAAGAAAAAATATAAAGGAAGATAATCTCACATGAGGATATGAATAAACCCTATCTCACTTTTTTCATTTTTTCATCTCATAATACCTTATTTTACATTTCAAATCATCAACATAAAATAATATTTAGTAATAAAAAGGTAATTAAATTTATTATAAATTTTATGTGGAAATTAATGGGATTTCAAAAATCCCATTTTTACCATGTTGGGAAAATATTATTCAAAATGATATATGTGAATCAAAAACTATTAAATTTCATAAGGGGTAAAATTATATTAATTTAACTTGTCCTTTATATAAAAAAATATAATTAATATTTATTATGAAATTGGTATCGTGTCCCTATGAACAACATGTTCACTGAGAGGGGATTTAGTAAATAGTATTCCATTTCTTTCCTTTTATGATTTCTTATGAAATCAACCTCTATATATTGTTAGAGTTATTGATCTCACTTCTTAAATCACAAATACTAAGTAAAGAAACAAATAGGGTCACTTTATGTACATGTTTCACTACTCAAAATGATTAGTCAATCATTTTCATGATTAAGACTCACTCGTTATTTTAAGATCCACTAGAATCACCAGCAATCATATAAATGGTAAGGTTTTATAATTTTTTTCTCAATAAAAAAGAATCAAAAATGTTATATCACAACATAATAGGACAATAAAATGACTTAACAAAAGTTATTATTTTATTTTACTATTATTTTTAGGAAAATATTAATTTTTTTCCTTTGATGATTTTCTCTCGATAATATCAAAATGACCTCGCATTTATTCACTATAAATAATAAATGTGATTATCTTCTTCTTCCACACACATCAAAATTGTGATGATCTAATATTCATGAATAATGTAGGAAATTGTAAAAAATAAATTTTTGTGAATCTAAATGATGAATTATGCACCATGTTTTATAACTTCTTATATCATAGTATGTCATATAAACTTCGACAACTACTCTCACACATCTTCCCCCTTTGTATTTTTTAAAAACCAAGGAAAATAAATCACATTCAATGTTTTTAAATATATAAATAGTGCATAATTCAATAATTCCAATCCCACTTAGTAAAAATAAATATAGAAATTAATAACATTGACTAATAGTAATATATTATTCATAATAGCAGCTTGCATATACTTCTTTACATCCTGTGATACCTCCCGATGAAAGTACCTTTGGATACAAACTGATAATTAACTATATATAAATTTTGAATTAAATAAATCTCTTCTTTAATTTATAAAAAATTTCCATTGAACTGATTTATAACATGTTACTACATACATAACCATGAAACATGATATAACAATTTACATACTGACTTCATAGATTACCCAGTTTAAAAAACTCTCTCAAAATGTATGCTCCCCATACATAATAAATATATCCCCTATCAAGTTTAACATATACCTTTCAATTATCACTAATTTAGTTTTATCCACCTTTATAAATATAATTTTTAAATACATAAATGAATAAACATAAAAGAGATATTTATTTTGTCTTTCTCCTCTGATTAAAAAATATCTTAAAAAGGTGATATTGTGGACTGATTCATCACATCATATACTTTTATGAATAATGGATGAAAATATTTCTTTAACCTCCAAGGATTGGTATTGAACTGCCCCTTTGAATAAAAAAAACTTAAATCATCCATGTTATTCTTTAAATCTCATTTTATATTATAAGTACTCATTTTAATCTTAACTTCAACTAAATGACATGCTAAATTATCCTTATTCTTGTTTCTATTAAATTATTTATTTTCAAAAAAATTACATTATTTTCCTAAAATAGAGGAATTTTATATGAAATTATTTATCAATTATTTTCTTCTTGATATCACATATTCATCCTTCTTCTGGAGTAGACTAGTTTGTACACCCATTCTAGAGGCAATAATCTCAATTGGATTTACATAACATTGCTATTCTTATGAGGAATATTCTTCTTCATTATTTTATTTATCTTATCTATAACCTTAAATAATTTATACTATTTTTGAAATAGTGGTATCATGAGACACATTTTATAAATATGACATTTTTTGTCACATCTTCCACACACTTCATTTAATTCTTCAAAATAATTCATCAACATCAGACTTTGTTATTGAATAACATTCTAATGGAATTTTTTTTTTAAATGGTTATCTACTAAAAAATTATGCCTTCCATGAATCTATAAGCAATAAAATATTCTTTCTATAAACCATGAAAACATAAAAATATACTTGTATTCTCTAAAATTCAACAATTACCATAAAAGTTCAATCTTTTTCCTCAATCTCTAGTCTTTACAGAAACAATACTCTTTTGAAATTCAATATTATGAAAACTATTAAAACCACTATTTGATAGAACATAACTCCAAGAATCTTTAAAAATGTTTTTATTAATTTTATATATATTTATTTTGTTTTTTATTTATATATACTAAAATATTTTCATTTAAATTTTAATATTCCCGAATAAAATATATTCTTATTAGTCAGCACTTTTGAGATTTTCTTCACTTATATCAACTTATATTATGTATAAAATATAACTACACTAATTACATCCTATTAATGAATAATTTATTTATATTTGTATTTATTATAACAATATTAAAATCTCTCATTAAACATGAAATTATTATGTTTCATAGAGCACTTCTTCCTTGGAATTAAAAAATTCATGCATGGGTGTTTTTATATAATCTTATTTCTCCAGAAAACACTCCTTGAGAAATTAAAATTTTTACCCTATAAAAGAAAAATCAATTTCATCATTTCAATTTTATAATTCTCCTTAGTGATTAATTTTTTTATTAATTATATCATAGTACCAACTCATCTACTTTCATTATAAATTCAGCTTTATTTGATTCAATTATATTTTATGAATTATTTATTCTTCAATTTTTTACAAAAATAATAAATTTTGAGATAATATTCTTTAATTAAATCATCAACTTGAACTTTATTTGTCTTTCATGTAATTATTCATCATTTCCTAATAAACCCACTTCATATTTCATTGGATCAACTTCACTAATTTACTAATTACAATTCACTATTGTAATGTATATGTTCTCTATTATACAACATTTAGAACAATTACTCTCAATACCATCACATATTTAATCATCCTTCTTAGATAAATAAAATTTCCTTTTTATAAGAATATATTATTTTTGAACCATCAGGTGAAAACATACCTCTTATTAATTTCGTGTATTTCTTTTTTGAAGAATTATGAGAGGAATCCTATTCATCTTAACATTCATTGCCTTCCATAATTAGACAATTTATAGTGAAATATCCAATACTCCCATTGTTGAGACACTTAAAAGTTTACTTTCCATGAAATTTACCAATACATTTTTATATACCTCTTGAGATGATTTACATGAGTTTATTAGACTTCACATAAATAACTTTATTCAAATTTAAACATCTATATTATTCTAATTACTCTTCAAATTCCTCAAATTTCATTGATGATCCTACATTTTTCATTACCTTAAAAGAGAATTACTTTTTAGAAAAAAAAATTCTTTTAAATTAATTCCATTCTCATATCATTATAAATCAATATATTGGGAAAGTCATATAATGTAATTATGTCAAGAGGACGATCCTCTTGAGTAGAAACATTGGATCAAATATATCTTTTAAGATAAGAATATCTTCTCAACTATCATTGAATAATTAATAATATCACTGAAACCACTAATGGAGATCACCATCACACTGGTCTTTGTAAATAATTCGTTGATAGATTCATCTTCAAGAATACACATGTCTTCATACTTCAACATCCAAGTCTATAACATATTATTTTTGAATTTATCATTCCCTTTATGGATATTTTATTGCTTTTGCAAATTAATTTTTCATTCCTAATCTTAATAACATTGAAAAAATCATTCTCTAAAAGTGATGATAGAATGGATTTTCCTACACTCAAATAAAACTCTAAATTCATCCTAGTACCCCAAGTAAAAGCATCTAATTTTTAAATGGGTGAAAATATGTCAATTGAAATATATAGAACATCTATACACAATGAAATAAACTAGGGAGCCATAATTTCATTAAAAATATTCTTATCTTTTCCTTGAATATGGATACTCCATTATTAATCCATAAATTAATATTATATATGATCAATGTAAAAACTCATATCAAAACACCAACACCAGTTAACACCTTAAATAAATAATATCATATACTTATTTACTTATAAAAGATATGGAAAAAATGAAATACCAATTTAATTGAAATATATTTAAAGCATTAAGCTTAAAACTCTGGATTCCTGAGGAAGCCTGGGACTTATTTTCCCTAAAACAAATTTTAGGGGAACTAGACATGGTGGGTTCACTAAAAGGGAAATAAATCAGGGAAAAGTATCTATTTAATTTTATTTTATATTTATAAAAAAATTGCAACTTTTCAGAGTGGTCGATATCGCTACTTAATTCACACACACTAAGGAAGAAACAAACATGGGCACTTGATGTATATTGATTACTACACAAAAATGAGTAGTTAATCCTTTTCATGATTCAGACGTACCGAGAACCATATGAAAAACTATAATTACCATCAATGATATAATTTATTAGGGCTTACTACTTACTCATAATACATGATTATTAACAGTGATGTGTGCTAAAAAAGTTAGTTTTCTTCCATGATCAAACTTATTTCACTATAGTATTTTATTTTTTGGGGTAGGGATTATGCTTCTTCCACTAATGATTGTCTCTCAAATGTAATAAAGTTCCTCCACACATATTCATTATAAGGAATATGTGTTCTTGTCTTCTTATTCACCACACATCATGGTTATGATGATAACAAACAAACCATTGATTTCTTATTTCTCTTCCAATTATTTTACTTTCATGGTTGGAAGTATTCTCTTCTACTTCTCTCTTTTTCATGTATACACTATTTTACACATTGCTCTTCTACACCGTAATATCTTTATTAAATATATCTCATGTCATTATTTATACTACTCCCATGCATTCAAGACCCTATTCATATTAATATTTTATAGTAGTAGTGGAATATTCATGTTTGAGTTCAAATTTCAATTTCAAATTAAAACATGTAAAATCCTAAAAAAAATTTTAACATATACTATTTTATATTAATATATTGGAATATATATGGATTCTTAATCACAATTTATATTACTTGAGGCATTAAATATTTATTATGAGTAATTATTGAGTCATCAAAGAATCCACATCAATAAATCCATTAAAAATCAAGAAACTCTTTTAACCCCAACTTTATATTCATTCTCTAAAGCATGTTTTAAATCATTTTATTCACCACTGATTTCACTATTATATATTTTATTTCATTACAATCTAACCACACTATACTACTTCAAAAAAAATATTAAAAAACCTTATTCCATAGTATTTATCTCCACATTTAAAACCAAATATAGTTGTCGACACATTTTATTCTATTGGATGAGTCTCCTTGGTTTTTGGAGAACAACTCAAAATGGACACCAAAAATGAACCATGGATTGGTATTCACTATTTCAATTCCTAGAAAAATACTCTTTTGTTTGAAAAAGAAATAAAATTTGTGCTTCATAAATATGACTCTCACAAATCACCCTTGTATAAGTAATTTTTTAAAAATCCAACACTCACATATAATCCACCAAATCTACCACAACAAATATATGATCCTCATTATTTCCCATAAATAATATTTTCAACTAAAACACCCATTGAAATTATAATTTTTGTAATAAACTCCATGTTTCCTTATTAGGGAAAACACTCTATTTCCCAATGGTGTGGTTAAATTGCTTTACCCAAATCATGGATTATAAAAAATGAATCTTTTTTTGGTATCCATGTTAATTAACTCTTCCCGAACCATCTCCATGCTTGTCTTATAAGGCCCCATCCTTAAACATTACATAATTTTGAGTTACTTCAAGAATACACATGGAGGATCTTTTCTGGTTTAGAGTTTTAGAGAATTAGATCATAAAACATGCATTACATTCCACAGTTAAACAAAGTGGTTACATAAAAGATAGTACTCATTTTTCCCATCAATAGGAACATATTTAAAATAAAACATGGATTATTTCTTGACACTTCCTTGACACTATCATCACATCATTTACCATTCCCTTGACCTGTGAAATACATTTCAAAAACATGGGATGAGCATAAAAAGCTCAGTAAGAGATATGAAAATATGGAAAGGAAACATGAGTACATGTATACATAAGAATCAATGAAATCATACTTTACTCATAAAACATAAGCACATTAACATGCCTCATCAAATCATGAATAAATCATAGAAATAATAAGATATAAAGGTAACTTGAGGCATTCATAAAATTCTTACGTAGTGAGTAACCCTCTTGGTTACGTTTGGAATACCCATCATAGTATATTCCTTAAATCTCTTCATAGAAACGTTAACGTTTAACTCCTTCACGTTACCCAATGCATTGTAGAGCTATATCGAGCTCGCCCACCCTTAGTTTATCACAGAACCACCCGTCCTCATAATAATGCCTAAGAACCATAACATAATCGTATCACATAAAACATGCATAAAGGAAACATAACATCTCCACTTTTCAATCACAAGATATCAATACAACACATTGATATAAAAACATTATAAAAACCATTTTAAATACCAAAATAAAATAAAAGTAAAACATGGTATTTATTTTTCATTTAAATAACGTATGGTTTGTAGAGGAAGCCGAAACTCAAATAATGGTCACGGTGACGGATAAGTCATTGTCGCCGCATACGTACGACAAAAAAACATTCCTTTTGACATTTAGTAAAATATTTCGTATAAAAAAGATTCCTTTTGAATAACTATAAATGTCAAAGGGGTTTATACACCACATAAAATAATGTTGTGTATAAAACAAAATATTCCTCAATGAAAGGAGATAGAGACGATGTCCCATACCTCAGGTCCGACTTGACTCGATCACTCTTGAATCTCCTAAATAATAAAATTGAGTTAATTTCTACTTGATTAAGAACCTTTTTTAAAGTTCATTATTCCTTTTATATCACTTATTACCATGTTATGAACACTATGTAATTATTTAAGTTAATAACGGTCATTTTAACGATATCGGTACTTGAGTCAAAAATAAACTCTTTATAATTACAAGTTATTCATGTGGTAAAATATACATTATATACAGAATTATATTCATGATGTAGATATCATTTATATCATATATTTCCCGTATATTCATGCATTTATAGTATTACATAACATTTAGAGGTAAGAAATGAAATGCACCGTTCATGGAGACGGTAAGTCGTGCATACACATGAACGCTACTTCCAATTCTATTTCATATTTAATTGAATTAAAACATAATGATACATAATAGTATTATAATTTAAATATGGTATCACATATAATATCATTAAATCTATCCTTTATACATACCACATATGGTATTAATGAATCAAATCACTTTGAGGGGTGGTAGTCCGCACTTCCTAAAATAAAGATATCACGTTTACCCATAATGGAAACTATAAAGGTATGCCAAAAATGAAAAATACAGAAGCTTAAGTAAAATATAAACATACTATATATCATATATAAATATAGTTACATCTTAATGGCCACCTTTGAATGTGTTATATGAGTGTTGAACAATCATCGGTTCGGGAGGCAGAAATTCTCCATCCACGGAAACCGTATGTTCTTTAACCATTAGATGTAGATGTGTGTAGGTGTAGATCGAATACTTCTTATAAAAACATCCTACTATATTGAAGATACTGTAGTTGTTATAAAATAAATGAATAAAAAGAGTTTATGGGGTTGTATAAGAAAAATATAACATAAGAACACAAGTGAAGACATTACCTTAAAATCGGGTAACACTTTTTGATTTGAGATCAAAGGCTTCCTTGCGAAGACTTCTGCCCAAAGTGAGGCTTCAAGGACTAAAAGAGGGATTTGGAGAGACAAAATGAGCAGGGTTTGGCTGAGCCAAAGGCTTGAGAGGTGTTGGTAAAGAGGTTGAGGTGGGGGCCTTTTATAAGAGGAGAGGAGGGGCACTCTTGGAAAGTTACAAAATGTTACTTTATTTTCAAATGATTTTCAGATTTTAAAGGTCCCACATTGATGTATTTCGAGGATAATGTGATAAGGGTTCAAAAAATACTCATCTTATAGGTCTTTGACATGTGTAGGTTATATATGTTACATTACCTTTTCATTTTAATTAAATCATTAAATAATGAGGTAATCGTTGCATCATCATGATGTCATAAATAATTTAATTTATTTAATGTATAAAAATTATAAAAAAAATAGTATGATGTAGGAAATATTTTTATATTTTCAATGACTATTTATAGTCCAATAGATCATTTATTTATACAAAATTAATAATGTTTCACTCAGGTGATACATTCTTTGTTATATTTAACTTTCTTTAAAAATAAAAAGATAAAAAGTCACTTTCACACAAAAGTGATTCCATGGGGTCCCAGGGTTTGGTACAAGTCATCCCATAGTCGGCTATAACACAACCAGTAGTATTAGGACACATTTTGGGGTCATTTTTTATTATTATGATATTATTTTATTATCCTTAACTACCCTATTACAAATTAATCAAGATAATTAAAGATAATTACTGTCGTTCCTATTCACAAAGTCCAAAAACAAAAGATTCTTGATTACATAATTTGGAACTTCTGATTTTAAATATGTAATCCATTTTTCCAAATTCCATACACAGAAATTGCAATAATTAATTTAAAAATAATTCCCGTTGTCAAAACAAATAGCGGGTTTTTTTAAAACAATATCTATGAAAAGTTTGGCATTAGTTTATGCCCAATTCCGAAGTGAAATTAATCCAAATGACAACCATTGGATTACATGGTAAAACTATATTCTACTTACACTTTAAAACCAATTAAAAAAATAATCTAAACATATAATTAAATTAGATGAAAAAGCATTTTTTATGTAAAATGCAGTATTTTTCACTATTCATTAAAAAAATGAACATTGTCAGAAAAATACCAAAAAATTATCCAATGTAAATTTCAATGTCCCAATCATAAAGAATAAGTTTATTTTGACAAATATATCTTATAAAATTGTCAAAAGTTAGATTTAAAAATGGTTCACCATCAAAAGGCGGTAAAACAATCTTTTAAAAATATTAGAGTATTGCATGCTTAAGATTGGATTTATTCTCATTTTAAGCCTTTAAAACACAATATAATTCATAAATAGACATAGATAAGAATGTCTATTATTCATTACTTACTTGGGATGTTACATCCTTCCCCCTTTAGAAAATTGTGTCCCCGCAAATTATTTACTTATCGAATAAGTGGGGGTATTTATCCCTCATTGCATTTTTAGATTCCCATGTTGCCTCTTCAACCATGTGGTTTTTCCACAAAACCTTTACCTGGTGAATTACCTTATTTTTCAACACATACTCCATGTGGTCAAGAATTTGGACCGATTGTTCATCATAAGAAAGATTCTCTTCCAGCTGAACTACCTCTGAACTCAACACATGAGATGGATCTGGCATGTACTTCCTTAACAATGAAACATTAAAAACATTGTGTACCAGAGATAAACTCGGAGGTAAAGCCACTCGGTATGAAACTGATCCAACTCTCTACAAAATTTCATATGGTCCAATGAACCTTGGACTAATCTTTCCTTTCTTACCAAATCGCATCACACTTTTCCATGGTGAGACTTCGAGAAAAACATGGTAACCTACCTCGAAAGATAGATCATTCTTCCTATTGTCTGCATAACTTTTATGTCTACTCTGAGCTGTTCTCATGTGTTTCTTAATCAATTGAACTTTTTTTCCAACTCTTCTACCAATTCTAGTCTCATCAGCTTCCTTTCACCCACTTCATTCCAGAAAGCTGGAGTTCGACACTGCTTCCCATATAACGCCTCAAATGGTGCCATCTGTATACTAGAATGAAAACTGTTATTATAAGAAAACTCAACCAATGAAAGATGTTGGTCCCAAATTCCTTGATAATCCATCTAAAAAGCATGTAGCATATCTTCAAAAGTCTGAATTGTTCGTTCTGACTGCCCATCTGATTGAGGATGAAAGCTGTACTAAAATTTAATTTAGTACCCAACGACTTCTGAAGGCCTTTCCAAATGTTAGAAGTAAACCTGGGATCACGATCAGATACAATGGAGATAGGAACTCCATGTAACCTGAATATCTTTTTAAGATAAAAACAAGAAAGTTGATCTAGGGAAAAAGTATCTCGTATAGTAATTAAATGAGCAGATTTAGTCAAGAGATCAACAATAACTCATATTGCATTATTACCTCGAGGTGTCTTCAGCAATCCCACAACAAAGTCCATGGATATATTTTCCCATTTCCACTCTGTCACTGGTAAAGGCTGAAGCATCCCTTTCAGTAACCGCCGCTCTACTTTAACCTGCTGACAAGTCAAACACTTCACAGTAAAATCAGCAATATCCCTTTTCATTCCATCCCACCAGTAATACTCTCGATGATCTCTATACATCTTAGTACTGCCAGGATGAACTGAAAATGGAGAACTATGAGCTTCACATAACAAATATCTCTTCAAATGTGAATCACACGGCACACACAATCTCTTCCCAAATCTCAAAACACAATCATTATCAATGTTGAATTCAGGAAACTTACCCTTCTGAACTAGCTATACCTTTTTCTGCAACTCACTGTCTTGCTTCTGTGCTTGCTTAATTCTATTTGATAGAGAAGATTTCACTGATACCTGAAACAAAATAGAAGAAATTCCTGCACCAACAACTTCTATGCCAAAGTTCATCAAATCAAAAACCAAAGTATCACGTTCCAAATGAAACATTGTTAATGAAGCATTACTTTTTCGACTCAAAGCATCAGCCAATTTATTTGCTTTTCCCAGATGGTAATGAATTGTAAAATCATAATACTTTATTAATTCTAGCCATCTCCCCTGTCTGATGTTCAATCATTTCTGAGTGAATATATAATTTAAACTTTTTTTATTGGTATATATTTCACACTTTACTCCATACAAATGATGCCTCAAAATTTTTAAAGAGAAAACAACAGAAACTGATTCCAAATCATGTGTAGGGTAATTTACCTCATGAGTTTTCAACTGTCATGAAGCATAAGCAATTACCTGATCATTTTTCATTATGATGCAACCAAGTCCTTTCAATGAAGCATCACTGTAGATAACAAACTCACCATTCCTGGAAGGAAGTGCCAAAACTGGAGCATTCACCAATCTTATTTCCAACTCCTGAAAACAATCATTACATTCTTTTGTACAGATAAACTTAACACCCTTCCTTGTTAGCTTAGTCATTGGACTAGATAACCGTGAAAAGTTTCTAACAAACCTTCATTAATAGCCTTCCAAACCAAGGAAGCTATGAATTTCAGTTACATTTTTGGCTCTTGGCCATTCTTCAACAACCTTTTTTTGCAGGATCAACAGTTATCTCATCTTTAGAAATAATGTGACCAAGGAAAGAAATTTTTTGCAACCAAAACTCACACTTGCTGAATTTTTCCCATACAATTTCTTTTCATTTAAGGTTTTCAAAATAACCCTTAAATTTCTTTCATGCTCCTATTTACTTTTAGAAAACACCAAAATATCATCAATGAAAACCACCACAAACTTATCCAAGAACTCATGGAAAATTCTATTCATTATGTCCATGAATACAGTAGGTGAATTGGATATCCCAAAAGGCATTAATACAAATTCATAATGGCCATATCTTGTATGAAACGTGGTCTTCAGTATATCTGCTTCCTTTACCTTCAGTTGATGGTACCCCGATCTCAGGTCAATCTTTGAAAAATAATGAGCTCCTTGGAGCTGATCAAACAAATCATCGATATGAGGCAAAGGATATTTGTTCATAACAGTGATGTTATTCAAGGCTCTATAATCAATAAAAAGTCTCATAGAACCATCTTTCTTTTTAACAAATCAAATAGGAGCACCATATGGTGATGTGCTAGGTTGAATGAAACCATTCTCTAATAAATCTTTCAATTGCTCCTACAACTCTAAAAGTACAGTTTGAGCCATTCGATAAGGGTGTTTTGAAATTGGCTTAGCTTCATAAACTAAGTCAATACTAAATTCAACTTCCCGATCTATTATTATTCCAGGAAACTCATCAGGAAAAACATCAGGATACTCATTTACCACTGGGACATCATTAATCTGAACAGTTCCCTTGTTTTCAACGATATGTGCAAGGTAACATTCATTTCCATCTTTTACATGTTTCTCGGCCTCTTGATATGTTATCAATAGTAAGGGTTCATTCTTGTACAGAAATAGAAATTATTTCTAAAAAGAAACTTCTTTAGCTGTACAGTCAATCTTAGAATGGTAAATAGAGAGCCAATCCATACGTAGGATAACATCAAACTCTACTAGAGGTAAAACAATAAGGTTCACAAGTAGGTCCTTTCCACGGATAAGGATATGAAGATTTATATAAATTCTTTCTGCCTCAACATTTCCCCCAGGTGTTTTTACAACAAGTTCAGGAGTCATTACTTGAGATGGTATTCCCATTTTACTAGAATAGTTTTCAGAGCTGAAAGATTGTGTAGACCCCGAATCAAACAACACACTGGAATAATCTGAAAAAACAAACAAAGTACCTGATACAGATTTATTTGATGGCTCGACATCTGTTAAAGTAGTTGCAAAGGATTTCACCACCCCTTTCTTCTTGAAGTCTAACTGCTTCCCATCACTCAAGCTCTTTGTTGGACACTCGTTTTCATAGTGACCCATCTCATTGCACTTAAAACATTTCACTGACTATAAATCAAATTTGGACTTACCATCACCTTGATCTTTTTCAGTGCAATCACGAGCCTTATGTACCATCTTACCACATTGGTATCACTTTCCATAACTCAGAAGACATTCCCCAGCATGCCTTTTACCACATTTATCACAAACTGGAAAATTAGTTTTCTTACCATCGGACCTTTTTGAAGAATTCTTCACTTTCTCCTACCACCTCGGTCTCTTCTTATATTGGTTGTTATAGAACAATTGATCATCTACAAACTCCATTTCCCCCTTCTCAGCACATCGAAAAAGCTTTTCATAACTTTTGAACTCATGAGAAGCTAAAGCCCTTTGATATTTTGGCTTTACTCATGATTAAAAACGATTGATTTTACTATCATGGTCTTGGATTAAATTTATAGCATACCATGCCAATCTAGTGAACCTTTCTACATAGGCAGCCACTAAGTCTTCCTCTTTCCTCAATTCCTGGAATTGTTTTTCCATACTAAGTTGAATAGCCTTATGAAAATACTTCTCAAGAAACATACCTTTGAATTCAACCCAGTCGAGAGCATCAATCTCATCAACGTCCCTGATATTTTTTACCATCGACCATCACTTATTTGCTTCACCCTCCAAATGGAAAATAGCAAGACTATCCGTTTGATTGTCTAAACACCCCATGACATCAGAAATCTTATCCAGTGCTTTAATCCACCCTTAAGATAGTACAGGGTCAGATGATCCTCTAAATGATAGGGGATGTTGCCTCATGAAATTTTCCACCACTGACATGTTCTTCTATGGTTGATCAGGCTGATCTCGTGCATGGATACCACCATCATTTATCGCTTGAGTCAACTGCACCATTACTGTAACAAGCTGTTCAGTTCCAATTCCGACCATCTCAGGATGCTGATTCGGAATGTTATTTCCTTCTTTATGCCTTCCTAGCACTGCTTCCCTGTTTCCTCTGCAGAAAACCATTATGAAAAAACATTTCTTAGATGAATCAATATGGTAATCTTCAAATGCTATATCATTTTCAATTTGACCATAAAAAAAATATTTTCGGATAATCATTTAATAGAATTCTAACTCCTAAAGTTATCTAAACCAACCACTGATACCAACTATAAGGCCCTAGCCTTAAACATTACTTAATGTTGAGTTACTTCCAGAATACACATTGAGGATCTTTTCAGGTTTAGAGTTTTAGAGAATTAGATCATAAAACATGCATTACATTCCACAGTTAAACAAAGTGGTTACATAAAAGATAGTACTCATTTTTCCCATCAACGGAAAAATATTTAAAATAAAACATGGATTCATTATTGACACTTCTTTAACACTATCATCACATCATGTCCCTTTCCCTTGACATGTGAAAAAAATTTCAAAAACTTGGGATGAGCATAAAAAGATCTGTAAGGGATATGAAAATATGGAAAGGAAACATGAGTACATGTATATATAAGAATCAATGAAATCATACTTTACTCATAAAACATAATCACTTTAACATACCTAATCAAATCATGAATAAATCATAGAAATAATAAGACATAAAGGTAACTTGAGGCATTCATAACATTCTTACATAGGGAGTATCCTTCTTGGTTACGTTTGGATTACCCATCACAGTATATTCCCTAAATATCTTCGGAGAAACCTTAATGTTTAACTCCTTCGTGTTACCCAATGCATTGGAGAGCTATATCGGGCTCACCCACCCTTAGTTTATCACAGGAGCCACCCGTCCTCATAATAATTCCCAAGAACCATAACATAATCGTATCACATAAAACATGCATAAAGGAAACATAACATTTCTACTTTTCAATCACAAGATATCAATACAACACATTGATATAAAAACATTATGAAAACCATTTTCAATACCAAAATAAAAGAAAAGTAAAACATGGTATTTATTTTTCATTTATAAAAAGGTATGGCTTGTAGAGGAAGCTGAAACTCAAATAATGGTCACGGCGACGGAGAAGTCATTGTCACTGCATACGTTTGACAAAAAAACATTCATTTTGTCATTTAATAAAATTCTTCATATAAAAAAGATTCCTTTTGAATAAAATTAAATGTCAAAGGGGTTTATACACCGCATAATAGAAAGTTCTGCAAAAAAAATATTCATTAATGAAAAGATATTGAGACGAAGTCCAATACCTCGGGTCCGACTTGACTCGATCGCTCTTTAATCTCCTGAATAATAAACTTGAGTCAATTTATACTTGCATAATAACCATTTTTCAAGTTCATTATTCCTTTTATATCACTTATTACCATGTTATGGACACTATGTAATTATTTAAGTTAATAACGGTCCTTTTAATGATCATTGGTCCCTGAGTCAAAAATAAACTCTTTATAATTACAAGTTGTTCAAGTGGTAAAATATACATTATATCCAGAATTATATTCATGATATAGATATCATATATATCATATATTTCTAGTATATGTATGAATTTATAATATTACATAACATTTAGAGTTAAGAAATGAAATGCACCGTTCATAGAGACGGTAAGTCATGCGTACGCATGAACGCTACTTCCATTTCTATTTCATATTTAATGGAATTAAAACATAATGATACATAATAGAATTATAATTCCAATATGGAATCATATATAATATCATTAAATCTATCCTTTATATGTTCCACATATGGTATTAACGAATCAAATCACTTTTAGGGGGCGGTAGTCCGCACTTCCTAAAATTAAGATATCGTGTTTACCCATAATGGAAACCAAAAATGTATGCCACAAATGAAAAATACAGAAGATTAAGTAGAACATAAAAATACTATTTATCATATATAAATATATTGAAATCTTAATGGCCACCTTTGAAGGTGTTATATGAGTGTTGAACAATCATCGTTTCGTGAGGCAGAAATTCGCCATCCACAGAAATAGTATGTTTTTTAACCATTAGATGTAGGTGTGTGTAGGTGTAGCTCGAATAATTATTATAACAACATCCAAGTATATTTAATATACTGTATTTGTTACAAAATAAATTAATAAAAATATTTTAGTGGGTTGGAGAAGAAAAATAAAACAAAAGAACACAAGTGAAGACATTACATTAAAATCGGGTAACTCTTTTTTATTTGGGCTCAAAGGCTTCCTTGGTAAGACTTCTTCCCAAAGTGAGGCTTCTAGGAGTAAGAGAGGGGTGTGGAGAGACGAAATGATCAGGGGTTGGCCAAGCCAAAGGCTTGAGAGGTGTGGGTAAGGAGGTAGAGGTGGGGGCCTTTTATAAGAGGAGAGGAGGGGCACTCTTGGAAAGTTACAAAATGTTACTTTATTTTTAAATGCGTTTCGGATTTTAAAGGTCCCACATTGATGTATTTCTAGGATAAGGTGATAAGGGTTCGATATATACTCATCAAATAGGTCTTTGACGTGTGTAGGTCTTAGATTTTACATTATCTTTTAATATTATTTAAATTGTTAAATAATGAGGTAATCGCTGCATCATCATGAGGTCATAAATAATTTAATTTATTTAATGTCTAATAATTATAAAAAAATACTATGATGTATGAAATCATTTTATATTTTCCAATGACTATTTATAGTCCAATATATCATTTATTTAGAAAAAAGTAAAAATGTTTTACTCAGGTGATACATTCTTTGTTATATTAAACTATCTTTAAAAATAAAAAGATAAAAAGTCACTTTCACACAAAAGTGATTCCATGGGGTCCCGAAGTTTGGCACAAGGCATCCCATGGTCGTCCGTGACACAACCAGTAGTATTAGGACACATTTTGGGGTCATTTTTTATTATTTTTATATTTTTTTATTATCCTTAACTACTTGATTACTAATTAATCAAGATAATTAAAGATAACTACCGTCGTTACTATTCTCAAAGTCCAAAAACAAAAGAGTATTGATTACATAATTTGTACCTTCTCATTCCAAATATTTAATCCATTTTACCAAATTCAAAAAACAGAAATTTAAATAATTAATTTAAAAATAATTCATGTTGTCAAAACAAATAGCGGGTTTTTTTAAAACAATATCTAGGAAAAGTTTGGCATTAGTTTATGCCCAATTCCAAAGTGAAATTAATATCAATGACCACCATTGGATTACATGGTAAAAATATATTATATTTACACTTTAAAACCAATTAAAAATATAATCTAACCATATAATTAAATTAGATGAAAAAGCAATTTTGATTTAAAATGCAGTATTTTTCACTATTCATTAAAAAAAATGAGCATTGTCAGAAAAATACCAAAAAATTATCCAATGAAAATTTCAATGTCCCAATAATAAATAATAAGATTATTTTGTCAAATATATATTATAAATTCATCAAAATTTATATTTAAAAATGGTTCTCCATCAAAAGGCGGTAAAACAATCTTTTAAAAATATTAGAGTATTTCATGCTTAAGATTGGTTTTATTCTCATTTTAAGCCTCTAAAACACTACCAAATTCATAAATAGACATATATAAAAATGTATATTATTCATTATTTACTTGGGATTTTACATGTCTTATACATCATCATGGCATGGGAATATCATTTTCACATTAAACACTTTCCAAACCCAATCTTAATCCTCAAAACATATTTTTAACAACCTTAACCTCACATAACAAACATTATTTTATGTTATTTTGAATATTTTTATGTATTAAGAATAAAATCCCACAAAATAAACATATTACCATCATCACTTCTTCCAATTTTCCTACTTAGAAAAACACCACATGCTAAAGGATTATTTTTTAACTTTATATCATAATAATCTTTCATTAGGTAATAAGAAATAACACATGCTCGCCTTAGTTTTCATGAGTTCAACAATATCCCTAAAATATATCTTAGTTTTCCACAATAGGTGAAACAAATCTATTTAAATTCTCAATTGTGATATCTAAGAGATTTTATACTCCCTTAGTTGATTGTACAAAACTCATCACTCCATGATAATTTTAATAATTTTAATTATACTAAATATTTAAAATATAACTCATAATAAGATATAAATACAATAGTATATACCTTTTTCATTTCAAAAAAATTGTTTTTCAATGATTGCAATGAACTAACATTGCATACACTGATAAAAAGTCACTCATTATATCTACATTAAAAAAGAACAGAAAAAGGTCGATCTTTATCAATACTTATTTTATCACTAATAAATAATTGTTCTTTCACGATATTAAAATTTATCACTAATAAAAACCTTTTTTTGGTGATGTACTATCAAGATTCATAGATGATTATTACAGTATTCAAAAAATAGAAAACCCATAATCATTTTCAATTGAAAATCAATTTATTTTCAAGTAAAAATATTTCATAACATTAAAATAGTTTTTTACAATATAAAATATCAGTTATAGTTAAAATGTTATTAACAACAAAAAAATATTCTTTGTATTTTATCAAAAAAACTAGTACAAGTATATTAAAATCATGAAAATAAGAGAATAAAGATTATGATATTTTATGAATAGAATTTAATCAAATGATCAAATAACTTTTAAATTTATTTAATCCAAATAAGTGTGTATGTAATTCATATAAAAACATAAATAAAAAACATAAAAAATTATAATCTTCTTAAAAAATGTAAAATAACTATAATTGAATATGTTTATAACAAATTAATAAAATTTTACTGATTCACGGTCATTTTTCATTTTAAAACATGATATAAAAATTTAATAAAAAAATTATTGTCACATCCCAACGAAATTTAAGTTACTTTCATACTTTTTACCATTTTTTGTTAATTTTCTTAGGTTATTTTAGGATAATTTTTAATCTTTTTATAATTTTCAAGCCCTGTCCACTATTAGACAAAAACATTTGTGTCTTCCCATAAAACTCTGCATCTTGTTTGGAGTCCCATAAGAGGTCACATGATTAATAAAAGAAATACAACATTCTATTTATACTATGAATCATGGGACAAAGTCATTTTTCATAATTGTTAGATGGTTTTTCAAATATTGATGCCAAAATAGTGTGGCTCCTCTAGTATCCCCAATATGGTTACACTGTTATCATATGGTTTTCTGAACAATGCGATGTTAATTAATTAAAAATAATTTTATTTTTATTATATGAAACACATCAGTTTCAGCTCATTATTCCATTAGTGATTTAGGCTCTTGACCAATGAGACTCCGTTTAGAGATTTTGGAGATTTTGTTCCTTTAAAAAAGATAATCGGTTGGATCTAAGAGTATAGGATTTAGGAAATAAAAGGTATATGCCCATTATTTTTTGTTCTTAATTTTTCTTCCAGATATTCATTTCTACTTGAATTGAAACATAGTTTAGGGATATTGATGCTATATTTAAATTGTGTGACATTATCTAATTTTGTTTATTGTAGATCCTTCATGTAATTGGGATTTATTGTCTAGATATCCCTTCATCATTCTTCATTATTTGGGAAAATTTATTGTAATTTGTTTCTCCCTATTATTTTGTTCTAAATATTAATGAATTGGAGATTATTAATTGGAAATTTATTATTTTGGGGTATCTCTTATTTATTTAAGTCATTGGTTCTTATTGTCTTAAATATCCTATGTGAGTGTTGGAATTGAAAGTGTTTTGAGGTGAATATTTTCATATAATGCATTTCTATTATTAACTATCCATGATTTTTATTTTTAAATATATTTTCAAATTATTAAAGCCATGATTTATTATTTGTTTAAATGTGAAAGTTTTGGATATTTTTATGGAATGGAATCATTTAATGCTTTTTTTAGGAATAATGATTTCAAAAAATGTAATATTTTCATGAAATATGATCTCAATTTGTGTTTTTATATAATGAAATGTTATTTACAAACATGTTTTATCTTGGTGAAAAGTGATTTTTTAAAGCATGATTTGTGAATTTTAATAGAATCATGGTGAGGTAAAAAATTTTGATTTCTTTTAATTGATTGACCTCTGTATATGTAGAGCATATGGAGACCTAGGGTACATAGAATGGGGATGGAATTAAGACAAGAATTCAATGAATGATATGTTTTTCTTAGCAAGGATATATGATTATTACTATGACTAAACTATAAATTTCAAGACATCATTAGGGGTTTTAATTAATAGGTAATTATTATATCCCATTGTGTTTATTGGACTAGGTAATTATGGTGTAAACTAGTCATGACTTTTCACTAGGGTGTGAGGATATTAGATATACTAGACCTATTGTATCCTAGTACTCATTTTCTAGGATGATTCACCTTTTGAAGAAAAAAATTATTATTTTCATTTTTTAAATATATCAAATGAGTTATAATGATTTGAAAAATTTGAAAGGAAATGGATTCTTTAAAAAATCAAAATGGGTCTATTTAGAAGGTCGTTGAAACTGTTTAAAAAGGGGTGAATTTCCATGTTTGATATAAACAATGAAAATTTATATTATGATTTTTTTTGTTAAATGATAAAAAATGCTTCAATTAATAAAGACTTTTTTAGGGAATAATTGATTGGTATCCTTCTGTTCTTGTTTTTTTACACCCCACACACACCTTTAAGATTTTATAGATCTTATTTGATCTGATGTGGGTAAAGGAAAGGCACCTTGAGGAGCCAATAGAATACCATGATAGTGATGTGTGGGGTTTTAGTGGTAACATAGTACATATTAAGATTGATTTTTAATTTTTTATATTGAGTACATGTTTTTAGTATTTTTTATTGCACGTTTTTCTTTATAATGATTCTATTGTTGCACTATATAAATCTATATTATCATGTTGAAATTTTTTATATGTGTCATTATTGTTTTCCATGGATTTGTATTTTACAGAAAATTAATTCCTAAAATGCAGTTCTTGATTCCCATTCTATTTTTCCATCCTGTGGGGATCAGGAACACTCTTTAGGCCTTTATATGGTCCAAAATAAGGGTCAGGTTTAGGGATATTCTAGGTAGAATCATGAAATATTAGTATAAAATATATTATTTCCTTATTTTTCTTAATATTATTATCATGATATATTTTAGTAGATAGGATATATCATTTTCATGAATTGAGGGGTAATTAACAAGTGAGTGTCTGACTAGATCTCATCAGAAGGGGAAATAATTTACCTAGGGGTGTTGTGAAGTGCGTATCTCATGTTGAATTTTAATTTTATCTCATTTCATTAATTATGTCCTCTTGATTCAAACATGGATTTTTATTCTTTTATAATGGTCACATTTTTTTAATTGATGTAGTATCATGCCTCCAAGAATACTCCCTAGAATTCCGCTGGAGGGTTCTACAGATCGTTTTCCATGAGAAAACCTTCTAGTTAATCTAAACCTTATTGAAGAGGTAGAGCGAGTAGTTCATGCCATGAACTAGAACATTGCTCCTACCTTAGATCAAGATATAGAGGTACAACCCTGAACTATAATAGATATCTATCAATCCCAAGGGTTTCTCCACCAAAAAACACCATCCTTACAAGGGGATAATGATATATAAGTATAAGAATACTTGTTGGGGTAAATCAGTCATATTTTTAACATTGGTAAAACTCTAAATTCTCTTAAGGTAAAGTCAACTACCCTTAATCTTGATGCCCATGTAATGAGATGGTGGAAAATAGTGGTTCATGAAAAGTAGCATGAAGTATTGGAGGGTAATACTTTATAACCATTTAATCAAACAATTATATCCTAAATTAATGATGATGGAAAATCTATATATTTCCTCACCTTTTAGTCAGGTGATTGGACTTTGACTGTGTGTGTAAACTTTTTTTCTAAGTTGTTCTATTTTTCTTCGAAGGTGGTATCCAAAGATAAGTTTAATTCTCATAGGTTATATATATTATTTTCATTATATGTCCATTCTCATGTCTTTATTCTAAAATTACCTTCTATACTGAGGTGGTTGACATAGCTCTAATGGAAGTGATTAAACAGGAAGAAAAGTCGGGTTGGTTGGAATTCATATTCCACTGAGTGGCAATCATAGTGGATCCCATAAAAATAATAGGATGTTAAATGAATCCGTTAATGGATGTTAAAGTGTATCTTAGTAGTGGTATTACTCCACACCCTTAGTAATATCTTTCATTATTCCATTGACTTGTAACCAGTTTGGTAAAACCAAGCACAAAACAAATATTGGTCCCAGCCCTATGAAGGTTTTCAACTCATGTGGATGATGTGATCACCTGAATATATTCTTAAAGGATCTTTTTATTCCATTTTATGGCCCAATTTCTTCAGACCCTAAAGAATATAAGGTTTAATAGGATGTTACATGGTCCACAGGGATCCATCCACAATAATTCAAAATGAGTCAATTACATGTAGTGGATGAATCTCCCGTGGAAGGTGATTTGGGCCCAACAATGGTGAGAGTTTCTATATTTGTTTCTTTTTCTTTATAGAATACATTATTTGATATCTATTCCACCCATTATTAAATATTTCCCCTTTTTAGTACTCTAAAACTTCCGATGAAACTCATGCCTTATGTAATGGAGCAGAAGATACCTCTTGAGAAGAATAGGGATCAGTGATTATGATCTTACTCATGTTTCTTATTTACATTTGAAGTTTATTTAATTATATATTTCATTTTTATTGAACTATACCTATTTGATTTTATTTTAGGTAACGATTGGTTGATCATAAAAAAGTAATGATTAATTATTATCATTAGTGGGTAACCATTATTCATTCTAATGGGAGCTCAAACGTATTTCAGGAGGAGTGGGATCTGAGGTTTAGTCAAGAGATACCTCCTCTTCCAAAACATAGAATGCTGATATCTTAAATCTTAGTTGAACTTGGATATGAGACCTTAGTTTCTAATATTTCATTGGTGGTCAAGGAATTTTATGACATGTATCCTGATGAATTTTCAAGACTACCACCAGAAAGAGAAGTATAATTTTGGATCTGTATGTTTCCTAGTTGTAAATATATATATATATATATATATATTACTTTTTATTACATAGAATCCACTAAACTAAAATAGTTAATGATTAAATTGGATTATCTTATAGTGAAAGGTTTCATTCTCCATTTTATATCACCTTGGTCAGTCCTAATTATTTTTTCAAAGAAGGATGATAGAACTCTAAATATTTGTGTTGATTATTGAATACTAAAATAGGTGATGATTAAGAATAATAATCATTTACCTCATATTTATAAAAAAAATTACAAATTAAAAGAATAAAATTGGTTCTAAAAATTGAAATTTGGTTTGGGTATCACTCACTCAGAGTTAAAGAGTCAAATATTTTGATAACAACTTTCAAGAGTGGGTATGTCCATATCAAATATCATGTAATTTCATTTGGACTGACTAACATTCATACAATATTCATGGATTTGATGAATTATATATTCCACGTGTACATTCATTCTTTTTTTTCATTATTTTCATGTAATATATTCTATTTTATTCAATATTTGAGGAAGATCATTAGATTCACTTGAAATCTATCTTAGTAATCTTTTATGACCACCATACTTTTTATATATGATATAAATTTGATTTATGGATTTAGTAGGTTAATTTCATAGGATATTTGATTTTGGAACAAGGAATCTTGGTCGATTTTGAGGAGGTGATAGTTGTATTATCTTGGAGATATCCACATAATGCCTTTGAGATTATGATATTCTAGGGTTTAGAAGGATACTCTTGGATGTTTATAAAGTATTTATCATTTCTTTCATCACAGATAACTCATATTATAGAAAAAGGGGTAAAATTATCATATGATTCTATGTTTCAAACATCCTTAGATGAATTTAAATAACACCTAAACTCAACACAGATTTTTGTTTCACTATAGGATTTTCAATGATATGGTTTTTAATGCTTCTATTATAGGCTTGGTATATATTTTTATATAGGTAAATCATGTGGTTATATATGGATATCTTCATCTTTTTTCCACAAGAAGCATTACCATATTCATAACATTGAACTCATATATATTCAAAATCATACATGTTTTCATCATTTCTATTTTTTTGGGAGTTTCACAGTCTATTCTAATTACAATGGTTTAAGATGTATCTTTTCATAGAAGGACTTGAATTGCATGTTAAGATGATGGGTAGAGTATATATAGACCATTAAATTCAACATCAACTATACCCTAGGAAAGTGTAATGTTTTGTTAATTATCTCAATATTCAATTTTCTTATAATGATTTGATGGAGTTGAACAATAAAAGGTAACTTATGGGACTCTTTTCACAGATTCTCTAACATACTACAAAAAAAGAGTCTTCTAATTTTCTAATTGGCACAAAGTTATTATCATCTATTATTGGGACAATTTTTCATGTGAAATAATATGATGATGAGTAAAAGGCTATTAAAAATTACTTATATGTAGGGGAGATCACCATTGAATGGTCTCTTAAGATTCTATTTTCCAAAGAGTCGATTTTTTCCCATCATCCTTGAGAAATTATATCTTGTAGGACTATTATTTCTCTCTATTTTTTATTAATTAATGGGATATTAAGATAATCCATGACATTAAATGGTAATTATTATGTCTAGGTACGAATCGTGTAATCCAAAATTTTGTTTCATTACTATACATTACATAAATTCAAGGATGAGAACTAAATCTCTTATGGTTTTCTTCATCCACATCCTGGGAAAGTGTGGAAATCAGATGAGGTTTCCATGGATTTCATATTTGTAATTATATGGACTCTATGTGGATGTAATTCTATTTGTGTGGTGATCAATAGATTGACCAATTCATCCCATTTCATTCCAATATAGGACACCACAAAGGTTGAGGATTTTGAAAATTTGTATATACAAGGGATAGTGAGGTTGCACTAGGTTCTGTCACCTATCATTTTGGATAGGGATCATTAGTTTACCTCTTAGTTTTGTAAAATTCTTCATGCGGTGATGGGTTCTAAATTCATATTTAAAACAACATACCATTCCCAAATAGATGAAATGAAGGACAAAGATATTCATATTTTTTAGGACATGTTTTGTCCATGAATCATGGACTTTAAATGTTCTTGGGATATCAACTTGTATATGAAATTGTTTTATCAAAATAGCTATTATTAATCTATTAAGATGGATCCCATTGAGGATCCTTATAGTCTCTATTTCATATCCCTTCTTTGTTGGCCTACGATGGGTGAAGATTCTCTTATGGGACTAATAATTGTTTAGAATACATCAGTAAATATCTAGACTATTAATTGAATATTGGTTACATTTTAGAGTGATCATAAATACTATTTTGATCATTTATTTTTATAATTTATATTTCACAGTTTTAGAATGGATTTTCATTAATATCTCACCCCGATTAGGTCACTATGATCTCTGGAAATAGTTGATATTGATTTTTGAGGTATATGGGACAGTTAGATATCACTGAGAATATTGGATATTTTTCATGTTAAATGTATTTTTTTTCTCAATTGACTTTTATCCATGATGTATTTCATGTTTACCCTCTCAAAAAGTATCACCCCAACTCGTTTCATGTTTTGAATTGGGAAGGGCATGATCTAGAAAGTGATATGTCTATGGCTGAGGAACCAATTATGATTGTTCTCTCTCACGTAAAAGTTCTATGTGGGAATTAAATTCCATAAGTCTGAAATCTGTGGAATTGTAGATAAAATGATCATGATATAAGGGTTCGGGGTTGTGTTATAAGGGATCAATGAACTCATGTATTTTTGGATCAACCTTCTTCAACTTATAATTCTAATGGTGTTTGGGTACATACATAATTTTCTTTACTATATTCCATTTAGGATCTTTCACAGGTCCTTTTTGGTGACATTGTGCATTGGTTGGAACAAGGTTGGGTCAAATCATATAGGTATTCCTAGAAAACCATGTAACTAGTTTGGAGTCAGAGTGGAGGGTGCATGCTTAGTCTAAAACATATGGCCTTATCCCCAAACTATGCAACATGTAATAGAGGTGTTTCCCATGTTTGGTTCATGTTTTTTAAATTTGTGTTTAAACTGTGTGGATCCTCTAACAACCCATAAGGGGGGATTACATTTTTTCAAAATGTGCAGCCAAACCATGAAATATAAATTAATTAATAAAAAATTTATTTGATAGACTCCAAAAAACTATATTTGGCTTTATTATTCTCCTAGTGAAATAGTCTCTCATCATAGGAGACTCTTCTTGAAGATTTTAGAGATTTATATCATTCTATAGTGTAATTTGATTTGATCTATGGGTACCAAATCTAGAAAATTGAAAGTATGTGCCCATTATTTATTGTTATTCATTTGTATTTTAGATCTACTCTTTTCTTATTGAGTATAACCTTAGTTTAGGAATTTTTATTTGAATCTAAGGGTTGTACATGTTCTAATATGATTTATTATAGATACATCATGGAATTGGTAATTATTGTTTGGATCTTCATTGGTCATTGGTAATTCTTCAAGAATCGCTATGTTAGGTTATTCCTCTGTCTTTATTTATTATAGAAACTGATAAATAAGATATTCTTAATTGATAATTCAGGGTTTAGGGTTATTCCTTGTTTCCTTGAGACCTTGGTTATTTTTGGCTTTTTGATCACGTGGGACTATTTTAATTCTTTTTTTAAGGTGGGTGGTTTTTTATTAATATTTTATCTTATAAATTATAAATAATTTCTCATTCTAAATATATTTTAAAATTATTAAAAGAATGATTTATGATTTTTTTAAATGTACATGTTATGGATATTCGTATGGAATGGAATACTTCCTTGGTATTGTTGATGAAGATTGATTTTGAATCACGTAGTATTTTGATAAAATTTTATTTCAATGAATATTGTGTTCTTATGAAAATAGATTTATAATTTTGTTGTTACGTGATGAAAAGTGGTTTTCCAAATCATGGTTTTTTAATTTAAATTTCATTAAGGTTTAGAAAATGAATATTAATTGATTTGAATTTATTGGACTTGGTATATGCAGAGAACATGGAAACTAATGGTACATAGGAAGGGGTGGAATTGGGACAAGAAATCTTGGCTTGGTATGTCTTAATTTTAAAGGATATATAAAAACACTCTAACTGAACTATGGATATTATGAAAACATCAAGGGGATCACTTATCTATGTATTCATTACATTTATATTTTTTTTAATAGGTACTTGTGGTGTTCACTATTTATGACCATTCATAGAGGGATGAGGCTCCTAGCTAGCCCTGGCCTATTGTTTCCTAGGACTTAGTTAACATGCTATTGGTCTTTCTAAAATGGTTGTTTATTCATTATTTGGATATTTTAAAAGTTTGAAATTATCTGTAATGTGATTTTTTTAGGGAAAATTGATTCTTTAAATGTGTTTTCGAAATGGGTCCATTTTGAAAGGCATTGAAAACTGTTTAAAAGTGGATGAATTTATATGTTTGATAAAATATTTGAAAGTTTATTTCATTCATTTTTCAATTAAGATATCATAAATGGTTAAAATTATAAATGATTTTTATAAAACACATGGTCGGAATCCTACAATGATTGTTTGATAACACCTTGTACATACCTTTAAGTGTTTGTATATCTTGTTTAATATAATATGGGTAGCAGAAAGGCTCCTCAAGGAGGAGGAATGTTACCATGATAATGGGGACTTGGGTTTCAGTGGTAATATAGAAAACATGGATATGGGTTTTTTATTTTATTTATCACTCATGTTTACCTATTTTGGTTTGGAAAATGCTTTTCCTTACACTCATTCTATTACTCAATTATTTATCTCTATATTGGAATATTGATCTTATTTAATATGAACAATTTTAATTTCCCATAGTTTTATATTTATGGGAAAATTTATTCTGAAAAGGTAGTTCTTCATGCCTAGGTTCTTTTTTTCGGCCCAAAGTAATCAAGAATGACCTTCATCCATTACCATGGCATGGCTCATGATTTCGGTTCAGAGATATCCCAATTTGTTTCATAATAATTCTCAAAACCTCAATAAATTATCTAATTATTTTAATCTTAAAAATAGTAAAAAATACCAATATAAAATTACCTATACTTGAAATATAGCTATCAGGGAAGAATAAATAACTATTCAGGATAATAAATATTATATAATATATTCTCAACTTATTCATGAAGATCAAGGTAATTATATCACTTAAAAATAACGTTCTATATATATGATAGTCCCTTGACATTTTTTCAAATAAATAGTTTAATATTTTAATTCAATGTAAATATAGATTGTAAACCAATATTAATTTCTTTAGTGTCTTATAAATTTATTACTTGAAAGAAATGGATTCACATACACAATATCTCTTCTCATGGAACTGAAATGCCGGACTCTACAAATAAAAATGGTAGTTTACTCATATATAGAAAAATTAACTTTTAAATGATAGAGTAGAAAGTATAATCAAGAAAGAGATAAAATTTCATCTTTTATTGTATGCTTAAAAATACCAATGGACCAATAATTATTAAATTGTAATAAATTTAAAACAAAAAAAATAAAAAATATCTAAATATAATACAGAATATTTAAGTTAAATAAATTAATATTTCAAAAAGTCCTATCTAATCACTCCTTAAAATAACACATAGGATTGATGATATTTTTATTTATGAAGGTTAAAAATTAGTAGACTTTTGATGTCATAATTTTTTATGAAAATATGAAATAATTTTCTTGTTTTAGATTGTATGATGCAAGTTTTGAACTAAAAAATACTTTCTAATTTTGAGAATTCACTTTTTTCATTCTAGGAAAATACCACATTGGATGGATGGGAGATTTATTTTTATAGGATACAAATAAAAATACTATTGTTTATTGTCCTAAAACTTTTCAATCTATGATTAGTTATAAGAAATTAATACAACTTTACATAACATAAAAATTTTAATTTTAAAAATATTTTTTTAATTATTTTATTAAGTCACATGTCAAATTATTGTGTGATTTATTGATAATGTTAAAAAATTAATTAATATTAATTATCCAAATTTTTCCTAATAATCTAAGCTTTTTTGTTCTGTTTAGAATGTTTGATGAACATTTAAAACCTAAAAATGTATTGTGTTTTTTTTAAAATCTATATTTAGGTCATTCTAGAATATCAAAATTTTGATTTACATGTCATTTATTCCTACAAGTAAAAAAATAAATTTGTAATGTTTGTTAAAAAATTTATAATAATATGATCTATTTTTCTCTATTTTGATCATTTGATATACGTTTATACAACTTAAATAAATAATAATTATAAAATAATTACATTGAATCATTTTAATAGCATCAAACATTAGATTAATGAGTGGTTTATTCCCATTGGTCCCAAATGAATCAATGTTCATTTTTCTAAATTTTTACAAATTTATGAGCCTGTTTCCTCAATTTTGATCATATGAGGCATATGTTTAGAACATTAGTCTCTTAATTATAAAATTATTCTTCAAATAATTCTGGTAACATCAAACATAGAATTGACATATGGTTTAGTCATGTATGTCACAAATTTATCACCACCATGTTTTGAACTCATGTTTGATGCAGAATTATGGGGTGACTTTACCACTTAAGTAAACCCTAAACTACCATTTTTGGAATATCTCATAATGGATCGATGGAATTTTTTTCCCATAGGTTACAAATGAATCAATGATTTCTGTTAAATCTTTTATGAAAATTTGATCTAGTTTGTTATTTAAAACCTTTTCATACACATTTATATAAATTTAAATGATTATAATTACTAGAAATACACTCTAGATCATTTTGGGCACATCACACATTATATTGAAGTGTGGTTTGTTTCTATATTCAGTAATTGAACTAAAAAAGTCTTTAATGCTTTCAAATAATCTATAATTGTGTTCCTGGTTTGATCATTTTATGAATTTACATAAAAAGATAAAAAAATAATTAATTTGAAAATTTTACAATGATTCGTTCCTAAAATAACATTCATTAAATTGAAGTGTCTTTTATTTTTAGATTTCAAAAATTCATCAATAATAATTGTTTAAATATTTCAAAACAATATGAGAAATTTTCTAATTTTTTATCATTTTATGAACTTTTATGCCTTAAAATGTGTTATAATTTGAAAAGTACACTTTTTTTATTCTGATCATGTCGACCAGTGTATTTACAATAGGGTTTTTTTATGTTCATAAATTAATTAAAAAATCCCAAATTTTTTCAATATTTTTGTTCTTGTTTTCTTGGTTTTGAACATCTAAATAAATTTATAACTGAAAATAGGTATAATTTGAAAAATAAACTTCCATATTGTTTATTAGGAAAGAGAAACAAGGATAAAATAATGAAATAATAACATAATTACAAATACAAGAAACATATTAATCATAATGAAAAAAAATTATTAAACATAAATTGTAGAATAACGATAACTAAATAAGTGATAGAAAATTAAATCTTTATAATATTTGAAATAATTATAACACCATGTAACAGGCTCACCCACCTATGACAATATATTTCATATTTATAATATGATTTGTTATAAGTATTTATTTAGTAATAAAAATATAGAACAAATAAAAGATGGATAATTATTTTAAATAAAAAATTATAAAATTATAAAATAGAAAAAGTTCCTTAATTATTCTATATGAATGTAAATTATAATGTGTTATATGAAATTATTCATCTAATTATAATATTAATAGTCAAATATGTGGTCAATTTTTTGTCTTCGAAACTACAAATATGTTGAAAATTATAATAATTTTTTCATGTTAATAATTTAGTTGTGAAATTTAATTATATATACCCTAATATATAATAATGTTTATTTTTTATAAATTATAATTTCCCTAAAAAAAGAAAATAAACATTTTAATACATACTGAAAAATATATAAGTGAAATATTATATATAAAATGTTAAATATGTTATATTACTGATTATAAATGGTTTTTATGTGAATTTAATATATCAAATATCCAATAATTGTATTTATAAAATATTCCATTATATTAATTTGATTTATCAAAATTAGTATCTCATATTCATTAATTGTTTTAAAAAATTATGAATAATTTTATTAAAGAATAAAATTATGAAAAAAATAATTAGATTATATATTTTTACACATTTATGGTGGGTATTCATCTCCAACCTTTTTTTTGAATTTTGATAAATATAAGAAACTTTTAGGGTTTATTGGGAACTCAAAAAATGTTTCAATACAAATCTAATTTTTGTATTCAGAGGGACCCTTCCAATCACTTAAATCTAGACAATATGTTAACTCACACTCTACCATGAAAAAAATCAAATCCCAAAGACACTATCAAACTCACTAGGCTAAGTCTTGAACATAATGTAATCCTAGGCACCACAAACCATCCACCGATAAAGGGACACTAGTGGAGAGACTTCTATGGGTTTCAAAAGAATTAATTATCATTATATTCATACAGAAGCCCCAAGAACAAAAGCCAGGCCTTCTTTATTACAAAGAACCATGAAATTGTGGTAGGTTATAATACTAACAAGGACCATCAAACCCTATTAATTTCATTAAATTACAAAAAATACTATGAATAAGAAAACCAATATGGGGAATTCTAAATCATAGACGACCAAAGCAGATAAAACTACCTTAGAAAATAAGAGCACCACTTGGACATCATCTCCACTTCTATAAACATATAAAAGGGAAAATAATACCCACTAACAAGTTAAAAAATAATGGATTATAGGAGGTAGAGAAATGACACTTAAAGCTAGTAAAACCCACAATAAGGTTAAGGGAACCAATAGGGATGGATCTCGGGCTTACCAATAACAAGTCATACATTATATGAATGGAAGTCATGCCAAATTATGCACTACAGAGAACCACTAGAAGTTTATTTGAGAAATTATAATCTATTTCTATAAGTAATTAAGGTACGATAAAAAAATTATACAATCAATCAAAAGAGTATTATAAAAGCTTCTAATGAAAAAATGTAATGAAATACAACTAAAGATAATGAAATTCGGGAGAAAGAGAGACAATAAAAGAAAAAATCAAAACAATCATCATTTCTATGGTTGGAAAAAGGATCACTAAGCCTACAGAAGATGGGGAGAGGCATTAAAGAAAAAGATAAAAACACTATAGAGTTCATATAATCTTTCAAGAGATAATTTCAAGAGAATAAAATGATATTGATGAATTATATTTTATGGTAGGTTTTAAAAATAGTATTTTTTCTGTTGATCTTTATTTAAACACATCAATAATTTATCATCATATTCATATAACACCATATTCATTGATTTTAATTTCTTTTGTATAAGTAAGATGGGTTCATATAAATTAAAATTTATTAGTGAATTATGATAGAAATATTTAGAAATATTATAAATGTATAAAAATTAAAAATGTTTAATTATTATAAAAATAGTATACCAATAATGAAAAATAATAATTATAAAAATATTCCTCATATATACATTGATGAAATAGAACTTATATAGTCATGTTACATTTATATTTTCATGAACATTAATTTCACAAGTATTTTTGTTTTATATTTATTAATTAAATATAATTTTACCCATATTATCTTTTTGTAAAAATTTATTTTTAAGTTCTTATAATATTACTAAGTGTGTAAAATTTTTTGTGGGGAAAAATAGGGTCCTGAGTAAGATTCTAAAATGCGATAATTGATTCCTATTATTTTAATGTCCTATTTTTTAATTTCTCAACTTATTATTACATATAGTAATTTAAAAAAATATTCATTGTAAAATATATTGGATTAAATATAAGTAAAAAATGGAATACCCCATTATTATCACATGCATTTATAATATTAAACAATCAAGCTCAAAAATATATCATGAGAATGATCTACTATTTGAATACCAAAATCATTAATGAGAATAGGCATCTTAGCTCTCATATCTTGAACTACCTTATTCTTACCTCTCAAATGACCTGATGGTAATAGTGTATTGTGAAGGGTATCACCTTTATTTTTATAAACCATATATCTTATAATGGAATGATGCATTACCGTTGATATTTATAAATTACAATTCATTTTTCCCTAAAATATCTACAAATAAGTAAATAATTAGTATTTTATTATTTTGAATATAATATAAAATTATATGAAAGAATAATAACATTATATAGGTTAGGAATTAAAGTTGAAAACTATCCTTGAAACTAGGGGTATGTGGCTATGTGTATTGTGGTTTTTAATGAATTTTTTATTATGGATCTCATTGAAGGATATTATCTATTTATTTTATATAATTGGATGTTTTAATTGAGTTTTTACATTATCCTTTAGGGGTTTCACCTTAGTATTTATTTCTTACAATTATTTATCAAAACTCTTTTGTGCTTATGTTCTCCCATAGTTTTCACTCAATGAGAGTTTAAAACTCACCCCTCTGACATGAACATGTTCTTATTAATGTTATAAATCCTCTATAATTATTATCTTTTCAATTATTCTAGCTAAAACATCTTATGTATAAAATATATAATAACAGAAACAAAGTGGTTGTTATTATATTTTAATGTATTAAATAAAAACAAGCAATGATTATTTTATACATATATATGCTTCAAATATTTTTTGAAGTTTTTTAATACTCTATTTTTCATTTACGTAAGCCTCTTTTCATAACAGATTACATGGAATGTAAGAAGAAAAAATTTCAAATTGATCAATATATATATCAACATGTAAACATCAATTATTTTTTTATATTACCTCAATTTTTTCTTATAAAATAAAAGTACAAACTAGTAGTTTCTAAAGTGTGTCATACCTCATCCTCTATTTTGGAAAAGTTATGATGGTTATGTGTCATATTGGTTATTCTCTAAAATAATTTGGTAATATAAAAAATAAATTTTTTGAATTTGATTAATTAATAAACATTGTCTGAAATAAATTAAAAAAAGTTAAAATTTACCTCAAAGATCTCCTCTTTGGATCAGAAAATTTAATAATTACTTTTTTTTCTTTTTTTATAATGATTTCATATAGAGTTAGTGTGTGAGGATTTATTTTCCCATCACAACATTTGATACATTTTTGTGGAAGGAGTCATTCATAATTCTTTAAGCCACTTTTCAGTAAAAGTCTTCATAAAATTTGTTATATTGTATTTTAATACAAATTCATTCATAAAACTAACAAAAAAATCAATAATTGAATTGAAAAACAAAAAAAAGTTTATTATATATTTTACACAATATCGTTCCAAATTGTTATCTCTATTATAGACAAAAAAATGTCCTAGTTTTCAATTTAAATCAGCAACTATATTCTTATTGAAATTTCAATTTAACAAATGAAGATAGATATTTAATGGTATATAGTTTTTCCATGCTAATTCTATCCAAATTTTAATGTATTATCTCTAATCAATTCTATGGTGATATTAACATTCATCATCATGTGAAAATTATCTTTTTGTTACATTGTATCACCAACTATATCATTCTTCTTAACATTATAATTATTCTTATTCTAATCCTCATGGAGAGTAACATCATCGGGTAGAGAAAAAATTATCTTCCTCATGAGTTATATAAAAAATATAAAAATACATAACTCATATATTAATCATAAAAAATATAAATAAATTAGAAATAACCTGAGGAATATCAAGCCTATTTATTATATTAGTTTTGTTTTCTTTAATGTTTGAAGGTTGTTTTACCCCATTTGATGGTCCAAGTTCTATATTTATTGTTACATATAACATAAAACACACCATATCAATTAGGACCACCATGAAATGATTATTATGTACTAAGGAATGGATCTTCCTAAATGAAATGACTAATTGATTATATTTTTATTTTAGTATCCAGAATATAAATGAATCAATTATTATTAATAGGATATGTTCCATTAAAAAAATTGTGCTTGTGATTCCATTACAAAGGACTCATCTTTCTATATTTATTTACTAAATGTATCTTTCATATAAACCAATTATTTAACCTTAATCATACACCTATTTTAAAACCATTTGAATTTATGAATTACAACATTAAATGTAGTATAATTCAACTCACATATTTTTTAATGGTTCCAAATTAATACATATTTTTTAATAATATTTATTTATTTAATATTAGAAACATGCATTGTTTCCTCCTCAAAAGTAATTATATTATTTTTCATCACACATAATTTATCAAGATCCTTTTTACAGAATATATAATATTTAATTACCTACACATTATATGATTATTCGTTTAAAATTTTTCATTTATGCAGCCATTACAATATTTTAAAAATAGATTTAGTATTCTCAGAGAACTCTTTAAAATTACATCTTGAGAACAATTTAAAAATAATTGATTATCTATTTTTTACATCCTATAATTATCCACTATTAGATTCAAATTCCTAATAATGTTATTATAAGTTTGATTGTTCGATAAAACCCCAATATTATTTTTAAAAACATAAAAATGATACTTTTTTCCAATATGTGACATGTTTTTTAACAAGATATATTCAAGAAATTTCTTCACCTGTGATGCACCTAATATGATCAGATTATGTGACCCCAATGTTTATGATATTATAAATTTATTCAATATATAATTCAATTGTTTTTTAATAATATATTGTGGAAAAATAAAACCTAAAGTTTTGATTAGGTTTTTGACATACCCTTTTGGTATATTTGTATAAAGATTAATATAGTGCATCCATATGAAATATAAAGTAACTAAAAGTCAAATTTCTCTCATAAAATAAACCACCTAGAGAACTATATAGTAAAAATATAATAGGGTTAGAAATATCTATAGTTCAAATAATTAAAAATAATCTATTTTCTATAAAAGGAAACATCATCATGTTAACAACATTGTCATTATTTATTTGGAAAAATAAGTAAATCATATAGATTATGTGTTGAACATTTTATGGTAGTATACAATGTATAGCTATAGGAATTAAATGTTGCATCAGAATATAAAAAATTTTGATTTTAAACTGTTTAAACTCAAGTTTTTTATGAGTGAAATATTTTATTTATATTTTAGAATTTCTTTGATAGAACCATTACACAATTAAAAAATTTAAAAAATTAAAATCACTTTTAGAATGATTCTATGCATAAATAAGAAAATAAATGGGTTTTTCATCCTTTATTGGTGTAAAATCTTCCATTTTCCCCATATAAATCAAGTATAACTTTCAGTTATTTCAGCTTTATTATTAAATTAAATATTTACTTATGTTTGAATGAAATTATCTCAAATTCTTTCTCGATATGCATGATGTTGATAAAAGTAATGACATACAAGAACTTCTAATAAAGTAATTTAATGAAAATTGGTCTTTTTTATCAACCATCCATTGTTAAAAATGTAGAGAAATGTATATCAAGAGTATCAATAAGATCCAACTAATCTAATTGTTTTATCACAAGTTAAAGGAAAACAATACACACATTCTTTTAAATTCCTATAGAATTATTTTTCCGACATTGGTATTGATGTCATTGAGTTAAAAATATATAATGCCTAAGGAAAATAACCTTCCGGAAATGTTTCAATCTGACTAAGTGTTTACCTTCTTCACATATAATAAAACTAAATTTTCCATTAATACTATAACCAGAAAATTTACCATACAATGGAAATTCATTAATCGTATCGAATAATATCAATGTTAATATCAAATAGTATTTGATGGCATAATCATAAACCATAAACCTCATATTATTTATTAATTTATTAAATTTAGCTAATGGATCCAAATAATTTTAAATATTGTTACATGGTTATTTCAACCATGAAATTAGTGTAAACAATGTGATTCTTTTTCACTTATGCATAGCCATATTTGTGTGATATTATTTAATACAATAATCAATCGTGTACTATAAGTGTTTCATTGTATATCATGAAGATTAATATCTTTCATAGATAATTAACTATGAATGATTCATGTTTTATTACAAAATTTGAGATACTCATGGTAAATTTTATTCCATCCAGGTACATATATTGGGTTTAATTTTTACCACCTTAAATTATATCATTTTTATTTTATGTTAACTGATTTTCAATATCAAATAATAAATACTAAATCCTAAATATGTTTAATGATTGTAATGTTCTATACTAATTTAAATGGACTTGATATTTTGTTCTTATATCAAGACATATCACACTTTTTTGGTATGTTTTAGTCAATCATACTTCTTTTAAAATAAAATTTTGTCATTTGGGCACACATATACCATTTTATAACATGTACCCATAGAACACAACATTGGTATAAATTCATATTCTTGAAAAGGAGTCTCATTTTTAAATTATTATTACTCCATTTATTGGTTGAATTTATGTTTTATAGTTTAAATACTATTGATAAAAATATAAGTATGGTATAAAATCATATAATTGAATTTTTTTTATAGTTCATCAAGTTCTTAACCAATTTTTCATAGTTTAAAATTTTATAAATAAGAATAATTTTCATTTCCTTAATATAGTCTATGTTATCATATGCACTTCTACTATATTCATGAAATTCTTAACTAATATTATCATTCAACCAACTATATATATTTATTTTTTCTTTATGTTTAATTAAACATTTATAAATTTGATCAATAAATTATCATTTTAAATGTTCTTCCAAATAATGTCGAATAATTTTCATTAAGTAACATCAATGTAAATAGTGTCATGTAATTCAAGAAAGTTCTCTTATATGGTCTATTGAAAACTTAATATATATTTTGACACTGTAATTCTATTGTTTCAACATATGATCATCATTGATAAATTTTGATCTAAATATATCTTTTGATTTTATAAAATTAATTTTTTTTCTGAAAATAGTTATAATTTTATGTTACTACAGGGTTTTTTAGTGGATAAGATGAACCCGGTCAGGATACCCTCTCAAACAGGGACCCGACCTTAATTTCTACATACCCAAATGATGTTCTTGATCCACACGGGCTGGTGACTAGGACCCCAAAATAAACCACAAATAGAGGAAGAAATTTCACCTCACTGGAGTTAAAAACGTGATATATATATAGTAGAAGAAAACATGAATATATATTTCATAAAAGATATAGAATAATGAAAGTGAACAAAATAAAATGTTATCAAAACAATCTCCAAGATACAAGTTCGATTGAAATGGAAGAAAATACAAAAATAGCTACATCAATAGTATTTATGTGATAGTGTAGAAAAAATCTCACTATATAACCACTAGATAAAAAACCCATCATACATAAAACCTCACCGCCTCCCTGCAACGCCTTTACATTCCCTAAATCAAAATACAAAATAAAATTTACGCACCGCCATAGGGGTGTATAGGGTGTGAGATAACATGGTCAGTAGGATCCCACCCAAGTGTTCAATATCAAGTGTCTTAATAGTAATCTAATAATAATCTACTTCAAATAAAACAATGAATGGTATATAGTCTAGCAATTCTTACCTCAAAAGCATGGAAAAAAATTTAATTTCCCCATTTTCCACATTTTCAAATAAATTTGGTAAATCAGTTTCAATTAATTTCATATACCCATATGAAAAAATATATATCAATTCAAAGAAAATAATTTATCACAAATCATATCCTATCCATGGTAGTAAAACCAAAATAGTAAAATTCAAAGGAGCATATATCTGCCAAAGCATAGGTAACATCATGCCAAGGATCACACTAGGTCAGTATGGCTAGGATGAACATACCTAAAATAAAAAATACCGTGCATATAAAGCCTCTATACATACGCATATTTTCTATAGAGTATAGGAACACCTCATTATGTGAACCCACCAATAGTTTAAAAAAGTCCCGAGAAAAATATGCTTAGGGAGAAGTGGAACACAAATAGAAATAGTGGCTTCAACATCAATGCTTTGACATCGGTTTTTATAAACTATTCATAAATTTATCTTTTGGAACTTTTTGGTGTTAGGTTTAACATAATCCAATTAAAAAAGAAATTATATTGACCTTTTCCATTAATTTTTTACAAAATTTATGATAAAAACAGCATAAGTCTTTATGGTGTCTGTTTTTTAACAAAACCGACGTGAAATTTTTTTACAAAAAATAATTTTTCCACATCAGTTTTTTGTGAAAACAAATGATGATAATTATATTTTGGAATTTATTTAATTAAAACTTGATTCCAAGAAAAAAAATTTTGAAACCTAGTATTTTGAAACCCACATTTTTTTTATCGTTCAATTTTTTTCCTCGACGCATGATAACCCCGACAGTGACCCACTGATTCTCAATGACCATTGTTGTTTATTTTCTTCAATTTTTATCATCATTTCATGAATTTTGCTCTCAATTATTCATCCCATATCATTGTTCCAACATCCACATAATTATATCTCTTTAGAAACCATTTTCTGGATGACCATTAGCTGCGGTTTGATTTTATTTCTTTGTTCTTTTATATTATTAATTTTTACAAACATTTTTTTTAGATCTTTCTGTGTTTATTCCTCCAATTAGTTCTAGGGAAAAAGTTTAGATTAAGAATATATTTTTCTCTTTGAACTCAAAATTTTATAATTTTGTTTTAGTTTTTGATTTTAAACTATTTATCATTTAGTTATGTTTTTTAGTTATTTATTCAATTATTTGTAATTAGATGATTTTTTATAAATTTTGTTGTTAAAGTTTTTTTATTTTAATAAATTTATTATTTGATAAAATAATAAAACGGTCTTGATGATATTATGAAATGAAAAATGATATATTGTGTCATCATTCATCAATATAAAGTATATCATATGTAACGAATCCATATTTTTCACCTATTGAATTAATAAAATCTCTAATACATTTTGACACATGTGACACCAAACTAATATATCAACTATATAAAATGAACTAATACATGTTAAATGATTAAAAATAATTAAATTATAATATCAAAAAACAACATTATATAATTTGAAAATAAAAAATTTACTATTTTTAAATTCGTAACATATATAATTTATTTTACAATAAGATGTTTTTCTAGTAAAATATTAAAACATTTGGTGTAATTAACCTTATAAAATTAAATTGTCCACTTTAAAATGATTGAAAGAGTATATATTATTTCCATAAATACACTAATATATTATCATTAATTATTTTTATATTATATTGACATAATATTACAAAAAATAATTGTTCAAATGGTCATTTTTCAATAAAAGAAGATTTTTCATTGTATATAATACTTCATTTAAAAAATATAATTGTATATATTTAATTTGTTTAAATGAACTTCAATTATTGATTTATAATTTCAATATTATCATAGTATAAATTATTTGGTTTTTTTTGAAAATAATGTATTTTTGTGAAAATAATGTTTAATCCTATTTTTACCAAAACAAAATTCAATAGTAGTGGGGGTATAAGGAGTTATCATGGGGTGAATGTACCCCCTATATTAGACTATTAATTAATAAAATAAGTAACCATTTATCATACACAGTCATAAAAATTAGGGTATGAAATTAAACAAAAAATCCTTATATTATAATATGAGGTGTGGAAAACATAGATATAGTTAAATCATGATTTTATACTAAGAATATCATATGTATATATATGTGTGTGTGTGTGTGTGTTTTTGTGTGGAAATAAGAGGAAATAAATTAAAACCAAACAATATATTAGTTTACAAAAATCAGTATTTTCTAATATGAATTTCTTTTAGGGTCATCACATGTGATGTCCATTGGATAGTATGACACACATCACTCAAAATAAATACCTTTAGTAGATTATTTTTTATTTAATTTTTAATAATTATTGATGTTTTCTATTGGATTACCAATAGTTTTTATTGAATGTTCTTACGATTAAAATTTATATGCTTATATATATATATAAATGTTTATATTTTTTAATATATTCATTGATTATATTGAAATATCAGTTATTTAATGGATCATAATTGGAAAATTTATGAAGAACCACTTGTGAATATGAATAAAGAGTTGATGATTTCTATGATTTTTTAAAACAATATCTTAAAAATATAGATTTTATTTTTTGTCCAAGTGTGAAGTGTTTGAATATGAGAATGTTATACTCTATAGAAATCAAGGATCATCTCATTTTATATGCTTTTAGCCTTAATTATACTCTTTGGATCAAGAATAGTGATAGAACTATAAATTCAATATCTAATTTTGATGACAGTATTCATAATGAGGAATAAGATTGTATTGAATAATTAATTCATGATTTAGGTTTGGAAACCATCGAAAAAATAACAACTGTTGAATGATGGTATAGAGATTAAGAGAAACCATTATTCCCAGGTTGTAGTAAATATACAGTTTTATCAAGAATTTTTAGATTAGTTATCATAAATGTAATAAATGGATGGGGTGAGATAAGTTTCTATAAATTACTTGAGATTTTAAAAGAGATACTTCCAGAAGTCAATGGGCATCTAGATTCCGATGATGAGGTGAAGAAATTATTATTCCCAATGGGTATAGGGTACAAAAAGATGCATTCTTTCCCCAATGATTTAGTGTTTTATAGAATAGAATATGAATATTTATCAAAATGTCTTACATATGGGACATCATTATATAATATGGATGAAGATGTTTACTCAGATTCATTCTTAGGTAATGGAATCCAACCTCATGAAAAATCAATTTTTTATACTTTCTAATAATTTCATCCAATAATTCTTTCCTACAATTCTGATAATTCATCTATGATTCATTCTTAGGTACCATAATCAAAGCTCATGCTAAAGAAATTTTGTACCGTCCAATATTCCCTTGTTTTATGTTCTTATTTTAAAATGAAATTGATAAAAAAAAATTAATATGGAATTCATATGAGCACATCTTTGATAGTAACTTACATCACCCTACCGATTTTCTATAGTAGAAGATATTTTATAAATAATTTTTTGATTTTGGAAGAGAAGATAGAAATATTATAATGGGATTTTGAATTGATGGAATGAATCTATATTAGAGCCTAAGTAGCCAACATAGTTCAATGCCTTTTTTTTGGTATTTTATAACTTGTGACCATATATATGTGTGAAGAAAATTATGTTATGATGATCTTGATTATTTCTGGACCAAAACAACTGGGAAATGATATTTATGTGTATCTTTCACCATTTATTGATGATTTGAAATGACTATGCAAGACATGTGTTAATTTTTTTTATGAATACAAGAAATATTATTTTCTTTTTCATGCCATGATAATGTTCACAATAAATGACTTCCCTGCATATGGAAACATATGTAGATACAGTGTTAAGGGACACAAATCATGCCAAATTTTTGAATAAGATACTTTATATTATCAATTTAATAATTGGAAAATGATAGTTTATATGGGGTATTAATGATTTTTGAAAATTGATCATCCATATCGTAGATAGAAAAAAGAATTTAACGGTTTACTAGAATATAATATTCCGCCATGATCATTGTTAGTTGAAGATTATAATGACAGGGTGAAAAATATTTATTCAATTTTTGGAAAGAAAATTAGTTATCATCTTCAAAAAAAATATCCATAAGAAACAATATACCTTTTTTTAACCACCTTATTGGGGATTTTTTGATATGAAAAATAACATTGATGTTGTGCGTGTTTAGAAAAATTGATATAGCAGCTTTATTGGATCTTTGATAAACATAAAAGAAAATTCAAAAGATATATTTCATACTACATTGTACTTGATATCAATGGGAATATGTTCAGAGTTATCACCCACTATGAAATGAAACGTAACATATTTACCTCCAGCTTGTCTCACATTAAGCAATATTGTGAACATGATTTTTTTTGGTATCTTTATGGTATTAAATACCTAGTGGTTATTATTAAAATTTGAATAATTTGGTGTAATTGAAGCATTATAAATTAATGGGTATGAAATATTATGATTTTCATGTATTGATGCAACAACTTCTATCAGTCACACAGTGTGATATATTATCGACAGTTGCTAGAAAGACTATCATCATGTTATATAATTTTTTAAATTCCATTTGTAGAATATTTTTTGATCCAAATCTATTAGATGTGTTGGAAAATGAATACTATATTATTCTTTTTCAACTATAAATGTATTTATCACCTACATTTTTTTATATAATGTATTTTCTGGTTATTAATTTAGTGCATGAGATAATAATATCTGGGCCTTTTTATTTACAACGGATGTATCCTTTTGAAATATATATGAAAATTTTTAAGGGATATATTGAAAATCATTATTGAAAAAAGGACTTTATTGTTAAAAAATATGTATCAAAAGACATGGTTGATTTCCCTATTGATTATTTGTATGAATTTGAGCATATTGGTCTCCTTATATCTTGACATGTGAAAGTTGATAGTGAAGGTAGATGGATTCAAGTCTTAAAGGTAAAGTTCATCCCATATGATAACGTAATGCAGGAACATTTATATATTTTGTATAACACATATGAGGGTCAATAATATATATCATCATATATTTAGGAATTAAAGTTATGATATCTGAAAAAAATGAAAAGTGGTTAGTGATTGTTTATAAAAAGGAATTTGAATCATGGTTTGAAGTGAAATTCATCAGAGATATATCTACATTAGAAAAAATCAAATGGTTGAGAGGGTGCCATCTCTTAATCTAATCACATGGTCTAGTTATGATATTATTGGGTATAAATTTTACACAAAAAAATTTGATGACAAGAGTACCACTCAAAATAGTGGTGTAATATTGATCGTTAAAGCAGTGAATATTTTGAGTGAAAGTGATAAAAACCCAATTTCTGAATCAATGATATATTTTTAAGTTCTTTAAGACATATGGGATATTGATTATTAAAAATTTCAAGTCATTGTGTTTAACTACAGTTGGAATTCAAGTATTAGTGGTTTGAAACATGATGAATATGGGTTCAAACTGGTTTATTTAAAAATCTTTTGTTGTAATAAAGAACCATTTATCCTGGACACACATGAACAAAATATTTTATTCCATTGATCTATAAAATGACTATTGTTCCTTCGTTTTTAATGGGAAAAGAATCCATTTTAATGATAGAGATGATAATGATGTTGTTCATTTATATGAGGCTTCTTCATTTATTATACTATTTTAGGATAGCAATGACTATAACATAAATATAGTGCATACAGTATGAAATGATCATGTTGGAGGGATATGGGGAAAAAATTTACTATCTTAATTAATTATATAATTATTTACATTATATGTTTTTTTTAATTTACATGGGTAAAAATGTACTATTTAATAACTACTTGATATTTAATTATATATATGTGATTTTTTATATGATTTTTTGTTTTAAATTTTTATATTCTACGGTTATGGTCAAACATTTAACATTAGAATACGTAATGTAAATTATTATATTTTAGTTAAAGTTAGGCATATGAGAAAACTTTTTTGAACTTTGATATTTAAATTTATAAATGTTTCTATCATTTTAGAAGTAATTTTTATTTTAATAGTTTTCCATGTATATTTGTTTGGTTAAGAATCAAAACATAATTATTTTTTAAAACATACACATGTGTGGCGCTTTTTTTACTTAAATATTTCTATTTTCGTGTTTTCTAATTACTTACTTATCTAATAATATGTAGATACGCAAGAATTTAATTGCATATTCCTATTTTAATTACTAATATAGATATAGATATTGAGGAACATGTTGTGAGGTATTTTTCTTTTTCATATTACTAATTATCCTGTAATATAATTATTTTTTGGAGAAAAACATTTCATTTAAAAAAAATTATAGGACAACTGATGAGACTTCAGTGGTGGATTATTCTGCATTTAATATTAAAAAATAAAGTTCTCGAGTTGGTAAATGTTGTATTACACATTTACCTAAACTATCACTTTCTTGCGTAGATGAGAAATTTCATATTTGTTTTCATGAAAATAATAATGCAACTAGCCCAAATACGATGTAGATTATTAGCTATATCTATTTGTAGATTCATTATATTATTAGTATTTTATATCTTAACTAGAATTCCATCAACAAGACGGTGATAAATCAGATTTAGGAGGTCATAATGGTAAAATATTTCAATTGATTTATTTTATCTCATTGTTTGAATATGATATATTTTAAATGACTAATATTTATGTTTTTCAAATATAGTTGACATTCAATTTTTATGAAAGAAAATATTTTAAGAAAATATGTCTCTCATTAGTGGTAGTTTTATGGAGATATTTCAAAAAAAATTGAAAAAAATTTATGTTTTTGGAAAGGGAAAAAATGAAAACTCAGGCCTCAAGTATGAGTTTTTAGATGAAGAGACATGGAAAAAAAATTATTCATCAAATATTATGAAGCATTTATGGTATTATAGTTATATTAAATAGTAAAATATCTTATATATGTACCTAATTACTTATTATTTTATAATTTATATTATAGACCTCTAGGAAATCTCATCAAGACATCCAGTTGCAGAATGTATACCCTCATACTTTATCACGTGGAGGGTATCATATATTAGAGAAAAAAATTATTGATGAAAAGTTTGAAGCATTATGAGATCTATCTTCTATTGGTTATGATGAGGTCCAGTTCATTCCTCAATCTCCCCCCACCCACCAGAAAAATGCAGAAGGGAAATAAGAATAAAAAAGTTAAAGTATCTTACATACAAGGATAATCAAGTAGCTGAAAGAATTATAAGTAAGTATTTTTTATTTTTCATGATTTTTTTTATTTAATAAATTAAATGAAATAATAATCTATTTTTATTTTTCTTTTTAGTATGAAATTTAGGATAAATATTCACAGGTCACTTTTATCCATAAGGTTAGGATGGATATCCTAGCCAGTACTTTAAGAAATGTACAACAACTCGGCCACATAAGATGATATAAGGCATGTGTTAGTATTCAGAATGTTTTTGTTCTTCAAAGTATGATATCAAGAGATCTAGAAATAAAATCCTTAAAATTTGAGTTGAAATCTATGAAATAGTCCATGGGAAATCAAATTCAATCAATGGTGCATGCTATGTTATAAAAATTGATGAGACGGTCATAGTCTGTGCAGTCTTCTCAGTCTATCCATCCTTTTCAGCTGGCCATGAATCCTGTTAAACCCTCCCAACTAAACCATCCTTCCCAGCATGCCCACTCAGATTCTCCACCACCTCACTCAGACCCAACCTTATACTATTAGTTGTATTCTATAGATCCTCATGTATATGTTTTAGCATTAAGAGTCATGAATTTTTTGTGGAATTTTGTACATCACCAGTGTATGCAGATGGGTCAGTTTAGAGTTTCAGTACATGATATTATTGATCCTACTTCTCTACTACCATTTTTTACTGAGGAGGTTACCATATTTGTGGCTTTTATGGGTAATTTTTTAGTTTGTCCATATTTCATTCTTCTTTATCTTTCATATAAAGTATGTGTTTTTTTATATTAATTAAATATGATTGGAAATTACTTATAATGTTTTCTAACATTTAAATTATATAGGAGTATCAAAAATAAAAATAAATGGCCCAAAGTAAACAAAAGTTTCTAGAATGAACAACTATAGATACTTATAATATTTTTTATGGGATACAAATATTATCTTTGGATTCATATTCCATGGATAATATTAATGAGTTTCAGATGATTCCTAATATATGTGGAAGAGACTATCCATTGAGAATATTCATAAAATATATCATCGATCTAATTGATTTTAAATAGCTTAGCATGCCTGTGTTATAGTTTTTTTCATGTATGTAAATTGACATTTCATTTTTTATTTCTTTAATTAAAGATAGTTTAAATTGCATTACTATATTTCTTTCTAATTAGGTATATACACACTCTTCTATTTCAAAATGATGACATAGATATTTATGGTTTTTAATATCAAAAATTTATTTCAAAATTTGGGCAATATTTGAAGACTGTTGATAGAGTTACATATATATGTGATGGATTATCAAATATGGAGATTGTGTCATGGTTTTTTCCATTTATTTATGGATAAAAAACAAAAACATAATTAGGAACCAATGCTCATTATAATGTTATTTATTGTGAAATTTTTTTATTTTAGGGGGTATTGAATGGTTGTTTTATTTTTCCAAGGTGAATTCACATTCTATTGGTTTTTCTATTAATTAAGTGATTTTCAAAAAAAATCCACCTTATTAGATAGGTAAGATTTCCTCTTGTTTATAATTTCATTATATTTAATTCTTAATTTATACACATGTATTATTAAATGATATATATGAAAATGCATGTCATGGAAAAAACTTTGGTCAATAAATAACCCAAATGAAATCCAATATGTGAATGTAACTGTAATTATTTTTTATTAGATATTATTATGAATATATATATATATATATATTGTTTTTTATTATCATGATAATGTTTTATAACAGCAGTTTCATTGACAACAAGGATATGTTGAATGTGGTTATTGTGTTCTATGATTCATCTATAAGATAATCACAACAAGGTAACTACTGAATTTGATAGGGTTAATTATATTAATTATTTTATATTTTCTATTATTATATTCTATTTTTTAATCTTATATTAGTCAATGTTATTGTATACATTCAATGATGATGAGCCTTATTTGAAATATGAACTTACCCATCTTCAATCATTGTTTGTGAACTATTTCTTAAGTATGATTACAATTTAAGGTATATATATTCTAATGTATATGATTAGTATTAAATTTTACTAATAAAAATTATTCAAAAACTAATTATTTTTTAATAGGTGTTTGAACATAATGGTCTCCAAATAATTCTTCAACATCAACTACAAATGATCATGTTGTAAAATTTATGTATGTGTTTATAATACAAATTCCTAGATAAATTTTTGATTAACTTATTAAAATTTTGTTTGATTAAATTGATTTTCAGTCAATGATACTATTTTTTGATGGTTGTATGTTGTTTTATATTATAGGGATTTTGATTTTTTTGGGTGTAATATTCGACATTTTCTAAAAAAAACTCTCAGTGTTGGTTTTCATCAAAATCAATTTCGAATAATTAAAAAATTGTTGGTTTTTAACGTCGGGTTTTAGAAAATAGATGATGAAAATCACATTTTCAAAATATTTTTTCAAAAAACCAATGTCAAAAACCTTTTCTTTAATGTCACCTTTATATACATCTGTTAAAAACTGACACTAAAATTGAAAAAACCCCAATGTTAAATCATTTTTTCATACTAGTGAAACACCCCATTAATGAACCTCCCAATAATGGACAAAGATTATTACTATAGATTCCACCTAATTACTAATGGATTTACATGTGTTCTATTTTTCAAAATAATTCATCGTTTAATTTTTATAAAAAACAATTCTTTTAAAACCATTTCAGAAAACAGTTTCAAATTTTATAAAAAAGCCTTTTCATTTACCCAAACTATGGGGAAACCATATTTTATCAAAAACCCATTTCCATACACATAGATAAAATTAGTAAATTGTTCCATTTCATTTATAAAACAATTTATCAAAACCAAAGCAATCCAGTTCACCAACATAGGCTAGTGACAAAACCACCTACCTCAAAACTTGGGGTCACACATGCCCCAAAGGGATCAACCAACAAGAACAAAAAAATGACAATAGAGGACCTAGATTCAATACACACATATCATAATTAATTCAAAATAAAAAATTGGAAGGATAAGAAAATAAAACAATACAAATCTCAAGAAATAACACCTATTGCACCAAAACTAACAAAGGATCAGCCCTTGAAATAGGATCAAACAAAGGAACTATAAATAATAAAGAATAATCGTCACCATGGGTCAATTAATCAAATAAATAAACTCAATAGAGCAACCATGATCAAAGGTAATGAAAATTCCAAATGAATTGCTCACCAAGATAGATTAAATGCCCCCTACCTGATGATTAATTTCTAAAGTGATTGATCTAGAACAAATAGAGGAACCCAAAATCACTGAATAATACATCTAGGTTGAGAGAAATGAGGTTTATGGATGAATAGGATCCCCCTAAAATACCAACTCGTGAAACTAAAACTGTGTGTAATCCTGTTACACATCATATAATCCATGACACTCAACTACACAAAAAAACCTATTGCCTTTTTATTAAAACCCTTACTTTTTAAATTACCAAACATGTCATCTTTACAAAGAGTATACCCTTTAATGTTGTGTACTCAGCTCATGACATGAGCTTGGAGATCAAATACATGTGGTGTAAACCACTTACACGACATATAATTACCCAGCAGACTATAAAAAATAGAATATTATTAAATGAAAACTCAAACCACCAAGGTATTTCTCTGAACATATGGAGAATACAATTAAAACATAATACATTTATACCCAAAATCAATTAATTCAAATAATAATACATCCCAAAATTTTAGTTTATTTTACCCAGAAAATGATATCCATCCTCAAGAGTATCAAGACACACCCAAATAAAGATTAAAAAAAGTAAATATATGGTAAATACCAGAAAGAATGTAGTGGGATGTTAAAAACACTCCAACATAAGACCTTCCATCTTTGGGAAGTCATGTAGAAGAATGAAGTCTGGTTATCATGTGAGGACACTACTCCCTCATCAACAAATCATGCTCTCTAGTTTCATAAGAAATTAATATATACTTCCATAACACTCTGCCCAATGAAATTGACTTCCCAAGAAAGACTTTCACTTGAGATTCAACATTCTCTATTGGATGTTCCACAACATAAACATCTAACTCAAACTCAATCTATTCCAAAATTAGAATGTGAAAGTAATTAGGATGATGTATCTTGAGCAATGATATTTAACACACATTATGAATTCATTTCAACTAAACCAACAAATCTACACGAAAAGTAGTACTCCTAAGACACAAAGTGACCTCAAATTGTCCAACATATATTAAATCCAACTTTCCTAGTTTTACAAGATAATGGTGACCCAACTAAGAAGAAATTCCAAGAAAACCATTTGAATTTGGAAAACTTCAAAGGAATATGTCTCTGATCTACATAGGATATATATCAACTCTGAGGTATAACTAGATGTTGATGTATGTCTTGAATCCTCCCAGGTGTCTCCTAAACCAAACTCAGTCCCACCTAATAATCTTTTCCTTCTTCTTCCCAACAAAGAGGTGACCTACATCAGATACTATATATATCCTTGAAATAAAACATTCTAATTGATGAAAAATAACTATTTTTAAAAGAAAACTCGACCATTTCTCGATCGATATCCTAAGATCCACAAAAATCCAAGACATAATCACAAATAATTTCCTCTAAAATCAAAATAGCAAGCTCTATCTTACTGTAAATATTTAGAATGTAAGATGTACTCCACTTGACCTGAGTCTTCATCACCTATTAGATACTCTTCTAGAACCTTGAAATAAACTTAGGGTACCTATATGAAACAATAGAAATAGTAACCCCATGTAACCCCACAATTTATTCCACATATATCTTTGTAATATCTTCAACATTTGTGGTCTCCCTAATCAAAATGAAGTGTGATTAATTTTTCAAATGATTAATCACCACCAAGATATAATTCCTCCCTTGGGGTAACCATGGTAATCTAAAAAATTCCATGGACACCTCATACCATTTCCATACTAGCACTAGAATAGGCTTGAGAAAACCCAAATATTTCACATGTAATTATTTTATCTGTCGGATGGTTTAACTGTGGGACACATAATTGGCAATGTAACACTTTATACGCATCACCATAACCATTGTCTCATGTCATAATACATTTTCATAGTTCTCGAATGAACAACCAATGAATAACTATGAAAATTAAGAAAACTAAACTCCTTGTTGATTTTGGGATGATAAACTGATTCCTATAATTGAGAATATCATCTAAAGAGATTTAACAACCATAAATTGTCTTCTCATAAAATTGGGTTTCTTGAATTCCTATGAACTCATCATCCTACTACAAACTCTAAAGAATAGAATCATGCAGAGAGATCGATAACTAAACATGTCCATAATCAAACCAGAAACAACCTCCTAGACATCCAGATGGAAATGAGAAAAGAGACCCCTTAGGTACCATTATTACTTTGATTCTAGAATAGCCTTTGATGTAACTTCCTGGTAAGAGTGTTTTCAATGACATTCCCCTTCCTTGGAGTGTAGGCAATGTCAAATTCAAATTTAAGAAGGTGTTATACATACCACATATATTTGATAATCAAGTCTCTCTATGAATATATATAGTTCAGACTCTTATGGTTAGAAAAAAATATGAACTTATCCCCAAATGATAGTGGTGCCAACACTTTATCACATTCATATTTATGGAAAGATCTAAATAATGAGTGGGATTAATCTTATTATATGGTCGAAACCGAATAGAGCTATAAGACACCACATGATCATTTGTCATTAGAACCAACCCTAACCAATGATACATTCATCACAAAAAAACATACCACTCTACCGTGATCATGTAAGATCAGAATAGGATCCGATGTCAGATGTATTCTTATCTCATCAAAAGAATCTTGAAATTTTTCATCCCATGTTTATTTTACCACCTTACTGGTAAGAGTAGTCAAATGTGTCACAAATATAGAGAAATCCTTCAAAAATTGTTGATAGTATCCATCAAAACCAACAAATCTCTGAATCTCAATGACAATATGTGGATTTTTATATTACAAGACAACCACCACCTTCGTAGGATCAACTGATAATTCATGTTTATATATCACATTCCCAAATAACTTTACTTCTTGAATCACTAAATTTTACTTAAAAATATTTCCATACAAATTATGACACCTATGGATTTCTAGAACTAAATACAAATGTTGCTCATACTCATGATCAGATCTCAAAAAATCAAAATATCATCCACAAACACAACCAAAAACGTGATGAGATACTAATTAAATATCTAATTCATCAAATCCATAAAAACTGCATGAGAATTAGTTAGACAAAAAGGCATGAAAATATATTCATTATGGGTATACCTTCTACTAAAATTTATCTTCTGTATATTAGAGTCCCAAACTCTGATATAATGATATCCTAATTGAAGATAAATCTTAAAAAATCTCTCCCCCCAAACTAATCAAAAAATTCATTCACGTGAAAAAAGGATACTTTTTATTAACTGTTACCTTGTCTAACTTTTGATACTCTGATAAAAATTAGAGTGAACCATGTAGCTTCTAGGAAAAGGGAACTGGGTATGACCAAGGAGAAATACTATGGTGAACAAAACCCTTCACCATCTTATCATCCAATTGAACCTTACATTTTTTTGGCTCTAATAGTGCCATAAGAAAAGATTATTTCGAAATTAGTTTTGTTCTTAACACATAGTTGATTATTAACTCTACCTACCTCTATAGATAAATACCAATGAAATCAACTATTAAAATGTCAAAAAATATGGAAAAATAATGGGAAGATCAAAAATAGATGAAACGTCATTGGGCTCAACTACTATAGTGGATATTAGACTCTTGAGCTTAGGGTGGGAAGGTCATGCATGACCCGACCTCGGATCCTACAATCCCTGAAACACCTATGGGATCCCATCGGCCATAAGAAATGAAACATGATGATGATAATGATCAACCTCAATTGGCTGTGAAACTAGATAATACATATTGATGATATATAAATCAAATCTAGATAAAGAATAGGAAAATCATAGACTAACTCTGCATTAGCTATCAATAGTCCACAAGGACATTAAAACCTCTTCTATTTCCACTTCCAAATAGGTTTTACTAACTCCATAACAATTGACATTAGATATTTTTAATTTTAGGAATATAAACAAAATTTACAGATATAAATGAGTTTCAATCACTAGTATAAAATAAAGAAATCACTATTGAGGATACATTGAATATAGTACCTCTCACTATCATTGGACCAGCATCCACATTTGATGAAAAATCATCTACCACACAATGGTTCTTCCCTCCTGAGGCGTATGGATGTATCCCTGAAGTCTTTTTAGTATCTGACTACCCCGCAGTAGTCTTTGCAACTAATAATCCCAATCCATATTGAGGTGTAGATATATCCTGTAAGAAACAATTTATATTTCCATAACGTTCAAAACTATTTCAAGCCTTTGCAAGTGTAAGAAAATAATAATGGTTATGTCTAACCTTTTTGCATTGATAGCAAGTTAGAGGCACATCACTAGATACAAATGAATTTTCTTATGAGGCCTTATACTGGGAAAAAAATCCAACAAACCTATAATGATCTTTATACTTCCTCTATTTCTATGGGGTTCTACTAAATCTTTCACTAGGTCGAAGATGGGGTGGATAATAGCCAACCATTCCTATTATATTCATCTTTTACATTATAGACTTATCCACTATCTAAATGTAGATTACAATATTTAGCATAAATTCCTATGATCTAATGTCTGGTTTAAAATTCTATAGGTACATATAATATTTTATATGGTCATTCTATACAATCTATGGTGCAAAAAACCAGCACACCAAATTGATTGGTGTTTGTTGACATCGAACACTCTCTTTACAGTAAAGATGGGAATTATAGATATATTGCTATCATTAGATACTCAATAAAAAACTGATGGAATAAGAGACTCTTGAAGACCTTACAATCCAATCCCATGTGTCTAGCTATCTATACCATGGAATCCCACCATTACTTGTTGGCACCATTGAGTCTGAACACCAGACACTTTACCTTTATACTATTAGGTGTATTTGGAAACAAAGATCTAATAAATATTTTCAATCATTTCTTCCACCTATTGAGGTTCATTCATACCCTTAATTAATGGTAGATTCCAACATAATAAATCCCATGATTGATCTATATCTCTTACAACTCTTGGATATAAACCCACAAATATGTTTTGAACTTGAGGTACTTTCTAATCAATATCTAGAACTGATCACATGATTGACACAATAAAATTCTATTAGAAGTGTTGATTCCTTTGAGAAGAATCAATTTCACCCTCTTGTGGATCCAATAGAAGATTTATTGACGCATAATACTACACACCGAAACATAATAAATGATTAAACCTATAAAAAAATTTAGTTCATATAAGAAAAACCATAAGTAAAAATTGAGATTAATACCAAAACTAAAAACATGAGACACACATCCCAATATCCCATGGTAACTTTATACTCATCACAAAATTTCTTGCTAGGAACGCACCAAAACCTACCTATTAAGTTCATATAATCCTATATTTAGTCTACTAAACATCTCAAGACAAGGACTCTTGAGGGTAACCCTCCTGTAATACCAAACTATGATGAACCAGGCTCAGATACCATCTTTAACTGGTACTCGACTAGAAATTCCACATACCTAAAGGGTTTTCTTGATCCCCACCGACTGGTGAATAGAATTTCTGTATCAACCACAAATAGAGGGAATGATTTCTACCAACTTGAAGCAGAAAAAATAACATGTATATATATACAAAAATAAACAATGGAATAAAACATGATTTTATATGTCATAATAGATATAAAACAAAATAAGTGAAATAATTTAAATGGTGGAAAAACAATCTCCAAGAGATAAGTACAACTAATAAATATGATAAAACTAAAACAACTACTCCAACAGTTTCCATGTGATAGTGTGGAAAAACTCCCTCCATCAAACCACCAATTAACCAAACCTTGATGATAGAAAATATTACTACATCATTATAATACATTTCCTTCCATACATCAAATGACATATCAAGTTCTATGAATCTCCAAACGAGAGTGTCGGGTGGAAGCGAACTGGCTTAGTAGGATCTCACCCAGGTGTTCTATATCAAGTCTTTGAATAATAATGCAAGCATGCTCACCATTGAATAAAAAAAGACATGATATAAAGTCAAGCAATTTTTATATAAAAAAAAGGGAAAGAAAATATTTTCCCCTTTTTCAATATTTCCTAATAAATTGGTTAAATCAGTTTCAAATAATTTAATATAACCATATCAAAATAGACATATCAAGCCAAAGAAAAGAAGGTGTCATATATCATATCGTATCTGATGTCGTTCAACTGAAACAACACAAGCCAAAGTAGCCCAAATTGGCCAAATAATGGGTAGCATCATTCTAAGGATCGCACTAGGTCATGATATCAAGGTCACACATATATAAAATATAAAATTACTCACATATCAAGCCTAGAAAAATATTTATCGGATCTTAAGAGTATAGAATAACCCCATTAAATGATCCCCCCCAATAGGTCTAACAAATACCTCTAATAATGAGACTTGGTAGCTGAGGAACACCACATAAATGAAACCCCCAATAGTCGATAAGGCCTATTACTATACCTTCCACCTAAATACCCAAGGCTTTCCATGTTATAAATTTTAGAAACTAACTCATCAATTCATTTTCAACAAAACAATGTATTGAAAACCATTTTTAAAGGATTTTAAAATCCATTTTCATTTACCCAAAACTAAGGGAAAACCACATTTTATCTAAAATCCATTTCCACGAACATAAATCAAATACATAAGTCATTCCATTTCATTCATAAAAAAATTTATCAAAACTAGAGAAATGTATTTTACCAGCATAGCCTAGTGATAGAACCATCGAACTCAAAAATCAGGCTCGCACAAAGGTATCTACCAATAAGAAGAACAAAATAACGACCATAGAGGAACCAAATCAATAAAAATGTCTTATAATTTATTCCATTTAATAAAAGGGTTGGTAAAAAATAGGAAAAAATACATACCTCAAGAACTCACATCTATCGCACCATAACGGACAATAGATTATCCCCCAAAAAAAGATCACACAACGGATCTAGGGAGAATCGAGAAGAATCATCCCCATGGGTCAATAGATCTGATAACACAATAAAACAGTGACACCATAATCAAAAGAAAATAATAATAATAAATCATTAATCACCCGAAGAGATGCCAAACAACCAACCCGATGATCAATCAATGAATTAATCAATCCAGAATGAATAGAGGCTCCCAGAATAACCATATAATTATTCTAGGTCTAGAGAAAGGAGGTTTTTGAATGAATAATAAAATAAATAATCCATTAGCACTCTAACATCCTAAATCATGACAGTTAAACATAATATAATCTTATTACATGTCATTTAATCCGTGACACTCATGTAATACAAAAAACAATACCATTTTAGTAAAAACCCCATTTTCAACATTAAACAGTATGTTTTCTTTCATGTTGTATAATTAGCTCACTCCATGAGCCTAGTGATCAAATACACATCATGTAATCACCCAATAGACTAAAAAATAGTATATTCTTACATGAAACCCCAAACCACCTTGGGCATTCTCTGAACTCAGTGAGAAGCCAGTTAATTCATTAAACGTTTATACTCAGAATCTTTTAATTCAAATAAACATATATCCCTGATCTATAGTTTTTCTTTCCTATGAAATGGTCTCTATCATTGGGAGCCCCAAGACATACCCAATTAAATAAGAAAAAAATAATGATATTGGAAATAACAGATATATTGTAACATAATGTTATAGGAGATAACATTTATCTGAAGGTAGAAAAAATAAATTAAAACCTTTCTAAACCATTGGATATTTTCATATGTATTATATTGAATAAATAAATAAATAAAATATTATATATTTATATATTAATCCTAACTTTTTAAATCATGAAAAACTAATATTAATTCAGTTCATATAGAAGAAACCAATGGACTCCCTCATCTTATGGTATATATGGAATAGATTAATCTCAATGATTGGGAAGGATTTTCTCTTTACCACTTTTTTCTAGTTCAAATGAGTTTATATAGAAAGGGAAAGAGATTAAGAGAATTATGTTGAGGATTTTATTAATTATTGGACTCGCATGAATTAGAAACTATGAGAATCCTTATATTGGACTTTTAAGAACACTCCAGGGACACCAATCATTCACTCATTTATAGATAAATGCTTCATGAGTTTCAACTATTTATAACTCACAACTCATCATGATGATTCATTTTTTTAATGTTAAAATATATTATTTGGGTATTTAAACTCTTAAGAACATAATATTATATTGATCAAAACAATAATGACAACATATGACAAGATAAGGAGGTTGATGCATTTGATTTCTCATATCACATAAAATGGCATGCATAACACCTCAATATTGTGACTTTTACTATATAATGTTATAAACATATACAACCCATGATGTGGTCTAAACTAGTATTCCATGTTTTTTCATTTGTTGCATATTTCCATATATCTCTTAGTTATACTAAAATCCTCATAGTCTTAGTACATATCTTCTTTATGTAACATATTATGTAACAACTTTTGAAACCATTTACAATACTCATTTTAGATATCTTATCAATCTCTATTTGGAATGTATATTATTAATTGTTACCAAATGTTACATCATATGTTACAACCTGCGAAAATCCATTAAAAATATATTTTGAATATATTAAAACACATTTTTTGGGTTGCTCTCAATGTTTTTTCAATCAATTTATATCATAAAATATTCATCATTTATGAAACCCCAATGTGTGACCCAGTGAGCCTTTCTTGTGTTGATAACAATTATGAATTACCTAATCCATATCTGTAATCATGTATTGGCTCTAGAGAAGTTTCAATGCTACTCAAGATACAAATGGATCTAGCATGATCTCTATAAAACTCATGTATCTCTATTACATTACCACTAAATATATCATTTAAATATATGAATAATTTTGAAATCCCTTTTTCCATGTTATTGAGTTACTATGGGATATGTATAATTTTAATCACATATATCCTACTCATAAAATCTTGATTCTCTAAGTATATATTAACTATAAATAAGGAAACATAACATGTAATTCACCCTAGTGGATGTGAACATCACATTCCCCTGATCAAAAATAGTTAAGCATGCCATATAATTCATTTATTGGTATAGACATTCACATTAATATTATATCTCAAGTGATATCATATATTTCATAGAGTCTATATGAGGGTAAAATCCCAACATATTTAACTATCATCTAATAACATGATCTGAAAATTACCCAACCACCCCTTGATATGATTAGCCTCAAGGCTATCACAATAATGTTATAAAAGTATGAAGGTCATAATGTTATGTATCTTTACAACCTTAGGAATGCGAATTAAATATAAATCATGTACCCCTACCATACAAAAAAATATTTTATGACACTCCATGTGATATACATTGTTTTTCATCCAATACATAAAATAATTTTGTTCCTCATGATCATATTTTGTATCTCAATATGAAATCTCACTGATTTTAAATTTATCATTGTTTCACAATGTATAATATTATAGGGAAAACATTTTTTAGGGATAACTTAAATACCGACTTCAAGAGCTCAGTTATCACTTCACTTCGAAAAATATATATAGCCAACATGAAATAATGATAAAGTTGGTACTTAATTTTTTATAACAAGACACATTTTATATTAATAAATTCATTTAATAATTCTAAAAAACTATATATGATAACCTTTATAATCATATCATTTATGAAAATCCACTATGGAGGCTTTAAGTTTACTATACATTTAGGGTTTTATTAAACTCATTACATCTCTATGTAATTCCTATCACATCTCTGTGTGATCATATAATACAACCCTCACACTAAAATACTTTAATGGGTAACAAGTATAAAGAGAGTTTTTTTTAATAATTTTTTGACTTAGGAATCATATTCCTAATATTAACCTTTTTGGAAAAAGTATTCAAATTTCATTACTTCCTAAAATACTATGTTATAATCATAATAACTTATTTTGTAAATTATAACTCTTTCTAAGTCCAAAATCATCATCTTAGAATATTTCTATAATGGAACATACTTTACATAGAAATATATTAATCCAAAATTGAATAATATTTATTAAATAACATAACAAAACCGTGCTAATACAGTATAGGTTTAGTGTCTTTATAAACTGGGAAACATAAACAACTAATTCATAAGACATCTATATTGTCTCCCACTTATTTCTTCATAAGTAGACCCCTTTTAGACATATCCTACATAATATAATATTTCATGACCTAGGAAAAGAAACATAAGATAAGGTGAGCATAGATTCTCAGTAAGGGTAATCAAGGGAGATATCAATCATACCATTATCATAAGACATAAGAACAACACATTGGAAAATCATATCCTTCGTATGAAAGATCATGATATCTTATCATGGGATAAATCATAAAAGTTCATAAGAATTAGTGAATATAATCCAAAAATTCATAACATAAGACATGAAATTTTTTGGAAAATACATAATCATATAAAATCATTTCATATTAGTCAAGAATCTTTTCCAAGACTGTAATAGCAGACAAAGTCCATTAATGAACTGACTTCACTCCTCATTCAATCCCTATGTTACTGAACTGAGATAATTTCCTCTTCCAAACCAATCTATCTCAGGCAATATAAATATTTATCCAATGAATTGGAGGGATATATAGGTCCCACTATATAATAATTAATTAATTCTTATGTTTTCCACAAACACATAAATCATTCATCATAACATAACCCAAAAAAATGGGTTTCTTAAACATCATTCAATAATAACTTAATCCATATAAGACAAAAGTATTTTATAAATATAATTAGATTATAAACATTATAAACCATAGGAAAAATAGGTATAGTATACTTGAAACATAACCCTATTAAATAATTCAATCTTAAATTGAAAATAATTTTGATAGAACACTTGAAATTAATTCTTGAGGAAAATATCCTTTCTTCTTCAAAAACATTTTCTTTTCTCCAAATGCCGCATAATTTATTAGAAAATAATTTCTTAGAATATAAACATGAATTATTGATAATTAGGATTCATGGAAATTTGGTCTTATGAAAACGTAAAAACTTATCATGCCTTATAACTTAAAATAAGACATTCGCATACTTTTTTCAGATAAGTCACAAAGTACCTCATATCAAAAAATGGCAAAATATTCTTTTCATACCATTTTATAAAAATTAACGAATGGTTAAAATTTAATTTTTACAATTTTAGATGCATATAAATAATATTACATATAGAGTAAACATGGATGTGGATAAAAAATATACCTCATTAATTACTTACTTACAAAAAATCTCAAATGATAACAAAAATTTGAAATTTTCCCTTACCTTAGGTACGGTATCCTTTGTATGTATCTAAACCTCCTGTATAATGATTTAAATAATTTCATTGACTTATTATAGAATCATTGTCATTTATATGATATAATATATGATTATATTGTCATATGTTTGTCAGTAATATTTCATTATTACATGTTATTTGGGTATTAATGACATCGTCTTGTTATGTATGTTTTTTCGAATAAGTTTTGCTTCTCCTTAGGTCATATTTATATCATTAAAAATGATATTAACATAATATATACCATATTTATTCTTTTCCTTTTTTTAATCATGCTTTAATTGATACCATGTATAATAAATCACATCGCATTGTGCATACGACAGGTCGTACGTACGCCTGAGCGGCGATATCATTTCCATAATTGTGAAATGGTATGTAATTTGATAGTATATATTTTGTTAAAGAATATTTATAATGTTATCATAATAAAATATAGTTATTATTTCCATCATTATACCCATCCAAGTAAGGTGGTGGTGAAAAACAAATTACACCACGACGTGGAGACGGTGAGCCACCTGTACACACGCATAGAGATTTCATTTTTATGAGGATAAATAGAAGGTGTAATATGGTTGTTAGATAATCATTATAACACATAATTATATAGTTGATACTAAATTTATTAATTTATAATGAAAAACCTCATGAATAGTAATTAAAAGAAGAAAAAAGTTTGAAAGAATAGGTAGAAGAGATTACCTCTTCTTCAATGATCTCCCTATAGATCACCTCTTAAATCACTAGGTTTTGTCTTTGGAGAAAACCAAAACCTCTAGAATATTACTAGGGAAGTTGAGAGGGGAAAGGAGTAGGGTATTTCGGATATTTAAGCTTCAAAATGAGGTGAATAATTAAGGGAGGAGGTTCCCTTTCATAATTCATGTTAGGGGCACTTATGAAATCTCAATAATAATAATTTAATACCAAATATTTGTTAACTCAAAATGAATATAAATAATGTTATGTTTAAGATAAGATGATTTTGGTTCAAAATAATCTCATATAATAATTTTTATACATATACTGATTTTATTTTAAACCATATATTTTCATTTTACAATTAATTAATCTATTTAATTTAAATTGTGGTAACAACATTTTTAATACTAAGAGGATATAAATATTATTTATATGGGGTAAATTTCACATGAATGGGAACTTTATTAACATATATAAATTTTAATAGTAACTTTTTAATTTTTAATTTTTTTTATAATTTTTAAATAATTTAGTGAAATATCATTTTAATAAAATTTCAATAGTGACAATGTTAACATTATTCATTTCATTGAATATAAATAAAATTAAAAAAATAGATAACTTATAATAAAACCATTTAATAGAATTTTAAAATGTCATAGTCCCCTGGAAAATTCATATAGTATCATAATTAATTCAAATTATACTTCTTTTAATATTTTTCATATCATTTATTTGAGATTTCTATTAATAAAATAATTATTTTATTAATGTTGTGTCAGTATTTATAGATAGTATTTAATCTATAAAAATGATAAATAAAATCACATGATGTAGATAAATTTTTTATCTTTCTATATACTATGTTTTTATAAAATTTATATTATATGAATCACTATATTAATATTATTATACTTATAAGAAATAATAGAGTGACATTTTGTCAATTTCATGTCACTTTCATTTTATTTTAATAATATGTATATCATTTTACTATACCAGAATCCATTAAATACATCAATTCATATCCTTATGTATTAAGGTTCAATGGTTACTCATCAAATATTATTTTTTATAGTTTTAGGGTAATTTTATTGTCCTTATCATATAATCTGTGTTACCTAAATTACCTGATTTTCCTTTAACCGTGTTAAAAAATAAAATATCGTAGTTATAATCATAATATCCAAAAAAATAAAATTAACCTATTAAAATTATTTTTACCAATGGATTCAAAATAAAAAATCAGTTTTTTATATTTTAAAACACATAAGTCTCAATAATTAAATTTAAATTAATTTTGTAGTGGGAATGAGAAAACGGGTGTTTTGAAAAGTAAAAATCCATCACAAGATTGTCATGTGTGTATATCAAATTTCAATTTGAAATTTCTTCCAGTTACCTTAATTATATTAAATGGAAAATAAATAATATAATTATACTTTAAAACTAATTAAAATCGTATTCTAATAAAATAAATAAATTAAAAAAAAGCAGTTTTGAATTAAAATGCAGTATTTTCACTATTTATTAAATTGTGAAATGTGTCGGAAAAATACCAAATAATCAATCAAAGTAAGTTTTTATGTACCAATTCTAAATAAGAAGTTTATGTTTTCATATAAAAATAATTAATGTGTCAATTTTTTAATTTAAAAAAGGTTCCCCATTAAATGGTGTTAAAATTACCCTTTTGAAAAATATAAGTTTTTATACATCAAAAAGGGTTTATTCATACCCTTTTATTAAAATATAAAATGGATGATTATCAAAAAAAATTATTTAATATATAACATATATATTTCATTAATTTCATTTACTAGTTCTAATTCACATAATTTATTAATACAAAAATACAATACATAATTTATTTATATTTTTCATAATAAAGTTGTAGCCAATGAATTTACCATAAATTTTCATAAGATAGTTATAATTATTACAACTACCCTAATGACTCGGTTATAATTGTAATTTTATACTAATGGAACCTCATTCTTCATTTAAACTCATGATTGTGTGAAATGAATGTCTTTGAAAAAAATATTTAAAAAAATATTTCATAAAAACATCAGGGTATTACATTATGCCCCCATAAACTGAATTTCTTCCCAAAATTCATCCCTTGTATATAAACAAATAAGGATACCTCTACCTCATCACATCCTCAAGTTCCCACATTTTTTCCCTAAATTGGTGGTTCTTTTATAAAACTTCATCCAAGCTATTGATCTTTTTCATAGATCTTTTTTCTCTATGATCCAGAATCTTTATCTGTTGTTCTTCCTAAGAATTATCTTTCTCCATAAATATGACTTTTAAGTTTATTACATGTCAATGGTTAGGGTTGTACTTTCTCGGGAGAGATACATGGAACACATTTTGAACTTGCGAAAGATTTGGTGGTAGTGCCAATCAGTAAGCTACCTTCCCAACATGATCCAGAATATCAAAACGATCGATATACCTAGGGCTCAACTTTCTATTCTTTCAAAATCTCATTACTCTCTTCCAGAGAGATATTCATTGAAACACTTTGTAAGCCATTTAAAACTTTAGGTATTTTTTTGATTTTCATTTTAATTTTTTCTCAGCTCTGAGCTACTCCAATGTGTTCTTGAATAGATCTGACCTTATCTTCCATTTCATCAATAAGATCAGGTTCTGATAGATTTCTTTCCCCAACATCATCCAAGAAAGTTGGACTTCTTCACTTCTTTTCATAGAGGGATTCATAAGGATACATCTTAATACCGAAGTGAAATCTATTGTTGTAAAAAAATTCTACCAATGTTAGGTGTTGATCCCAACCAGCTTTAAAATCCATAGATAAATATCTAAACATTTCTTATAGAGTTTTAATTGTCCTCTCAGACTGACCATATTTTTGAGGTTTATTAGTAGTGTTAAAACTTAATTCTATATCCAAATCCCATTGAAGACTTCTCCATAACTTTAATGTAAACCTTGGGTCCCAATAAAATGTAATGGAAAGTGGTACTCAATGGTATATTACCACTTCCTTTATATATATCTTATAAATATGTTCAAGAGAGAAATATTATCAAATTGAAATGAATATTTATGACTTCGTAAGGTGATCTACTATAACCCATATAGCCTTAAGGCCTTTAGATGTTTTGGGAAGTCCAAAGACAAAGTCTATAGTGATGTTTTCCCATTTCTATTCTGTTATGGGTAATGGTTGTAACATCCCCTCAGACTTCTGTCTCTCTGCCTTAACTTACTTACAAAACAAGAACAAAGAAAGATATTCAAAAACATTGATTTTCATTCCATCCCACTAGAAATATTGTTTCAGGACCATGTATGTATTTGTGCTTCTAGGATGAATATATAATGAAAAACTATGAGCCTCATCCAATAGCTCCTTCTTTTATTCTAGTATGGGAGGAATACAAACTCTATTTCTAAATCTTATTATTCCATCATAATCAAGGTTAAATTCAGGAACGTTTCATTCCTTCTATTAGAGCCCTACATCTTCTTTATATGCCTCCTTAATATTTACTTGTATAAATGGTTGAATTTTTATTTGATAAAGAAAATATTTCTCCCCTTCCTTTATAATTTCAAGATCCATCCTTCACAAATCCCTAAATATTGGATCCTTTTTATCCTTATCATGGATAGGCTAGCATGGTCCTTTCAGCTAAATGTGCCTTCAACCTTGTTATATTTTATATGGTGGTAATGTATTGATCATTCACAAACTTTAATCAAGTCTAATAATCTTATTTGAAGAATCTTCAAGTCCTTTTGTGTGAAAATATACTTTAATCTTTTATGATCTGTATAAATATCACACCATTATTCATAAGGATAATTTCTCCATATCTTTAATGTAAATATTACCACATATATTTCCCAATCATGATTTGGATAGTTTTTCTAATAAATTTTCAATTGTCTCAAGGCATAATCTATCTCTGTATATTTTTTTCATGAGAACAAATCACTGCACATTCTTGGATGCATCACTATAGATCACAAACTTTTCTCTACTATAAGGCAGTATCAACATAGGAGCACTAGCTATCCTTCTTTTCAAATATTTGAAATTCTCTTCACATTCCTTCTTACTCGTGAAATTAACTACTTTCCATGTCAACTAGGTTAGTGTATTATATAGTATTGAAAAAAAATTCACAAAACATCGATAATATCCATCCAAACCAAGAAAACATTGAATATCAGTAACTGTTGTGGGTCTAAGCCAACATTTAATAACTTTTGTTTTTGATAGATCCATAGATAACCCCTCTCTTCAGATTATGTGACCCAAAAATGAAAATTATAAATCCAAAACTCACACCTGGTAAATTTTTCATAAAACTTATCCATTCGTAGGGTCTCCAGTACAATTCTTAAGTTATATTCATGTTCTTCTTTGCAATTAAAATATACAATAATATTATCTATAATGACTACCATAAACTAATCAAGGTAGTCTCTAAAGACTCTATTCATTATATCCAGAATGATTGTGGGGGAATTAGTAAGACAAAAATACATCACTATAAATTCATAGTGTCCATACCTTATATGGAATGTTTTCTTTGGTATATCCTCTTTCTTGACCCTTAATTGATGATATCCTAAATAAATATCAATCAAGGAAAAGTATTGAGTTCTGTTTAGTTTTTCAAATAAGTCATCAATGTGGGGAAGTGGATATTTTTTCTTGATAGTGATCTTGGTTAGTTCTTGATAATAAATTTAGATACTCATTGATCAATATTTCTTCTTAACAAAGAGAATATGTGAACCCTAATGTGATGAACTATGGTGTATGAATCCCTTTTCAAGATTCTCTTGGATTTTCTTCTTCAATTATTTCAATTCAATTGTGTCTAATCTATAAGGTATTTTTGAAACAGGCATATCACCCGATATAAGTTCTTTTGAAAACTCAACTTCACGATTCGGTGGAACACTTGGTAATGCTTTCGGAAAGACATAAAAAAATTCTCATTCAATAGGTTTCTTCTTAATGCTGAGTTTTTTCCTAGACATTTGATATAGATAAACTTCATTTATAGAAATCAAGAACCATAATATGGAAGAAATTTCTAATAGAAGTTCAGGTTCATCCTTGCATCGATAGGTGATCATAGAGTGGTCCAGAATATGAAATTTGACTTCCCTTCCTTGGAAATTGATATGATATATATATATATATAGAAAGTCAATCCATGACAATAATTGTATTAAATCCAACTAAAGTAAGGATCACAAGATTTTTAGGAATCTCTTTCCTATAAACATCAACTAGAGAAGACTTATAAACATTTGATGAAACTGTTGTGACATTAAGAGTTTTCACAGCTAAATCAACATCTAATTTTTAAGGTAATATGGAGATACCCTTATAAATTTCTTCAAAAATAAAAGGGTTGGTCGATCCAGAATCAAATAAAACATTACATAATACAGAGTGGATAGTAAGTGTACCTTTCACCGATTCATTATCATATTCCACATCATCGATAGTGATCGCATGTGACTTGACTTTTTATTTTTTCTTAAGAGTTTGTTGATGTTGATCATCATCAATAACACATGGATTAGAGAATTACTTGTCATAAGGCCCCATTTCTTTGAACTTGTAGCATTGATGTGTGGGAGGGGAATTATTTGTAGCCTTTTATCTATTTTCATAATTAGATATATTTTTTCCATCACTTCATCATTCAACTACCCTATGAACTTCTCTCACACACTTAAAAACTTTTCCAGCCCCTTTAAGAAAAATTTCTTCATGTTTCCTTCCAAACATTGAGCATAAAAGGAAACTCATCTTCTTTTCATTGTGTTGTTTAGATATTCCATTTAATTACAATTTTCTCTTTTAATCAAACCCATAGGACTAATGGGATACCCCAATCTCCATATCAACCTTAAGAACACATGGAATAATTTCTGGATAGCTATTGAAGTCCATTATGGATAATTCCCTTTGGAGACTTGGTTTTAAGCCTCTAAATAATTAATAAATTTTACTCTAGAGTTGGATAATAATTCCATAATCATACCTTGAAAGTCTTGTAAAATTTTCTTAGTTGGTACCAATGTATTCATCATCCTTTTACATAAGCTGAAGTATTTCCTCCCCCATCTTTCTTCAAAGAATATGAGGAAAGTAATTATTGAAAAATAAGTTCATGAGCTCATACCGTTCTAAGGATTCAATTTCATTTCATTACCTTGTATTCTTGATAAGGTTCAACTAGTTATTAGCTTTACCTTCTAAAAAATAGAATACCAAGATGAATATATCATGTTATAAACATTTTGGAATTGGAAAGATCTTTTCAATGGTAATAATCCATTATTTAAGAACTTGTATATTAGAAGGCCCGCTGAAAGCAGGTGGATGTTTTCTCATGAAGGGATCAAAAAAATTTATTCCCTACTTTTCTTCTTTGGAATTCATTCATGATTCATAGCTTGAGAAATTTGTGTGATAATAATTATAAGATTTTGAATTCCAGTTCCCATAAAATTTGGTTTCTCAGGAGAAAAATCATTGCATTTCACCTCATATTCAGCATTAATGTCCTTACTTTGGGTTCCATCCATTTACTAAAACCAGTAATAATGGTATGAGAAACACTAATCATAATGGGAAAACCACATAATCAATAATAAAATTTCAATTTAGGAAAATTTTGGTTTTATCCTAGGTTATTCATAACAATTTATAAAACACTAGGATTGTAACTTATAACCATAGGGTTCTTACTAAGGTTTTATCATCCTAGTTTTCAAAGGTTAACTATACCTTTTCTATAATACAAACTATAATGTCCAATACCTTACATAAATTGATAATACTTAAAAATTTAAGAATATTTATTAAAACACATAACAAAACAATTCCGTGATTATATAGGTTTAGTGTATTTAGAAACTAGGAATCATAAACAACTAGTTCATAAGACATTTATATTGTCTCTCACTTATTTCTTCATAACTAGACCCCTTTTAGAGATATATCTATTAATACCCTTCTTCATGCCATGTGAATAGAAACATAATAAAAGGTGAGATTAGAAGTTCAGTTAGGGTAAAAAAGGGAAATATCAATCATATTGTAATCATAAGACAAAATAACATAACATTTGCAAATCTTATCCTGCATACGAAAGACCATGATATCATGTGATTAGATAAATCATAAAAGTTTATAAGAATTAATGAACGTAATCTAATAATTCATAACATAAGACATGAATTTTTTTGGAACACACAAAATAATAGAAAATCATTTCATATTAGTCAATTCCCATTTCAAAGATCTTCATATTTGACTAATTCCATTACTGAATCGAGTTCACTCCTCATTCCAACCCTCTATTACTAAACTGAGATAATTTCCCATTCTAGACCTCTCTATCTCATGAGATATAAATCTTTACCCAATTAATTGGAGTGAGGTATAGTTCCCACCCATATCATAATGAATTCAATCATATATGTTCCACAAAAACATAAATCATGCATCATAGCATAACCCAAAGAATAAAATGGGTTTCTTAAACATCATTCCATCATAACATAATCCATATAAAACAATTGGATTTCCTAGATAGAATTAGATTATTATCATAACCAACCATAGGAATACCAGGGATAGTATGAATGAAACATAACAATATTAAATAATTCCATCTTATATGGAAAAATAATTTTTATAGAACACTTGAAATTAATTTTAGAGTAAAATATCCTTTCTTTTCCAAAAACATTTTCTTTTCTTGAAATACCACAAAAATTTTAGAGAAAATAATTTTTTTTAAATAAACTTTAAATATTATTAATAAATCTTCATATAAATATGGTGTTATGAAAATGTAAAAACATGTCATTTTTTATAAGTTAAAGTAAAACATTCATCTCATATTTTTTTCAGACAAGTCAAAAAGTACCTCGTATCGAAAAACAACAAAATATTCCATTCATAACATTTAATATAAAATTACCAATTGGTAAAATTTAATTTTAAAAACTTTGTATGAATAGATATAATATTACATATTTATAAAAAATAGATGTGGATGATAAATATACCGTAGTGAACACTTAAATATAAAAAATCATGGATAATAATGAGATTGTAAAATTATCCCTTACCTTAGGTCCAATATGCTTGGTATTTATATAATCCTCCTATATAATGATTTAAATAATGTAATTGACTAATTCTAGAATCAAATTAATTTTTATGATATCATATATGAGGATATTATCATCTGTTTATTAGTAACATTTCATTTTTACTTGTTATTCGGGTATTAATGTCTTCATTTCATTATGCTTGTTTTGTCGAATAAGTTCTGGTTATCATTCATAGAGCATAGTTATATCATTAAAAATAATATTTACATAATATATAACATATTTAATAATTATATACATTTATATAATCAATCTTTAATGGATACCATGTAGAATGAATCGCATCACATCGTGGAGGCGATGGGTCGTACGTACGCACGAGCAACGATATCATTTCCATAATGGTGAAATGGTATGGAAGTGGATAGTAAATATTTAGTTCCAGAATCCATATAATATAATAATAATAACATATATTTATTAATTATATCATTATACGATCCAATTAAGGTGGTGCTGGAAAACATATTACACCACAATGTGGATACGGTAAGTCATAAGTACGCACACGTGGTGATTTTTTTTCATATGATAGATAGAAGACAAAATATGGTTGTTCCATAATCATAACAAAATATTTTTGTATATGTTATATTGGAGTTATTACTTTATAATGAAATAACTCATAAAGATTAAGTAGAAGAAAAAATAAGTTTTCATGAATTTGAAGAAGAGATCGCCTCTTCTTCGATGAGCTTTCTCTATATAACCTCTTAAAGCACTAGGGTTAGTCTTGGGAGAAGACCAGAACCTCTAGAATATGACTCTGGAAGTTGAGAAGGGAAATTGGTAGGGTATTGTTGAACTTGAAGGTTCAAAATTAAGTGAATAAGTGAGGGAGTAGGTTCCCTTTTATAATTGAGCTGAGGGGAACTTATGGAATCTCCAAAAAATTTAATTTAATATAAAATAATTTTTAACTCAAAATGAATTATATTATGTTATGTCAAAGATAATATGATTTTCGATCTAAATAAAATCATCCAATAATTTTTAGACATGTATTGATTTTATTTTAAACCATATCATTTAATTTTACCCTTAATTAATCTATGTAATTTTAATTGTGGTAACAACATTTTAAATATTAATAGGTTATAAATTTTACTTATATGGGGTAAATTTCTATAAAGGAAGACTTTATGAAATTTCCACCCATATAATAGTCACTTTTTAATTTTAAAGATTTTTAATTTTTTAATAATTTAATAAAATATTTTTTTAAAAAAATATCAATAGTGTCAATGTTGACACTATTTAATTCACTGAATTTAAATAAAATCTAAAAAGAGATATAAATTTGAAAAGGCACATTTAATAGAATTATAATATGTCATAGGCACCTATAAATTTTTTTTAATACCCTAATAACATGAAATTATTTTTTTTTAATATTTCTCATATCATTTATTTGATATTTCTATTAAGAAAATAATTATTATATCACTATTGTGTTAGTATTTATTATAATTATTTAATATAAAAAATTCTAAATAAATTTTCATGATGTGGATAATTTCTTAAGATTTTTGGATACTTTTTATTATCTAACTTATATCATATTTCACACTATATTAAAATTATTATACATATAAGAAATAATAGAGTGACATTTGGTCACTTTAATATCACTTTCTTTTATTTTAATAATATCAATATCATTTTTATGGAAAATAGTCTATTAAATAATTCAATTCAGATCCATAGGTGTTAAGGGTCGATGGTTACTCATAAAATAGGATTTTGGCAGGTTTTAGGGTAATTTTATTATCCTTATCATATTATTTTGTTACCTAAATTACCCAATTTACCTTTAACTCCCTTAAATAAAACATTACCATACTTACTATTCATAATATGAAAAAAAAATTAATAAATGTAACCTATTAACATAATTTGGACCCACTTATTCCAAATATGGAATCTATTTTCAAAATTTAAAACACAGAAGTTTCAATAATTAAATTAAAATTAATCATGTTGTGTGAATGATAAAAGGGGTGTTTCAAAAAGTAAATACCATCAAAAGATTATCATGTTTGCATATCCAATTTCAATGTAAAATTTCATCCAATATTCTTTATTGGATTAAATGTTAAAAACATTTTATAATTATTCTTTAAAACTATTTAAAATTATAATCTAACAATATAAATAAATTAGATGAAAAAGTAGTTTTGAATTAAAATGAATTATTTTTTACTATTCATTAAAATATAAAATGTGTCAAAAAAAATAACAAAAAATCAGTAAAAGTATATTTTTATGTCCGTCTTCCAAAAAATAAATTCATTTTTTCATATAAAAATTACTAATGTGTCAAAATTTTAATTTAAAAATGGTTTCTCTATTAAAAGGCTATAAAATTACCCTTTTGAAAAAATTGGTTTTTATAAATCAAATAGGGTTTATTCAAACCCCATGACTAAAATATCTATTGAATAAATATCAAAAATATTTTATTTAATATATAACATATATATTTCATTAAGTTCATTTACTAATTGTAAACATATTAATTTATTAATACCAAAATACAAATATATAATCGATTTATATTATTTATAAATAATTGGTATCCAATGAATTTACCATACATTTTCATAAGTTAGTTATATTTATTCTTAGTAACCTAGGAAATAGGATATAATGGTCATTTTATACTAATGGTGTCTCATGGTTTGTTTAAACTCATAATTTTGTGCAATGCAAGCTATTGAAGAAACATTAAGTAAAGAGAATATTGAATAAAAACATATAAGTGTTACAATTTTGATACTAGTTTTTTCATTGAGGTCAATCTAGTAAAATAACCAAACTCATTATATTATTTATTTTTACCAAAAAATCCTATACTCTTTTAGGATATAAAGTGACATTCACTTTGAATTTCTTGGGTATAATATTTTATTTTTAATTTTCACTTCCCTATCTCCTGAAATACTTCCATTAATATCTTAGAAATAATAATCTCTCTAGAATATCATGTGAAAAAACACCTTTGTGTTAGGATATCATCACTTATTTTTATGAAGAAAATAAAGAAAAAATAAAAAATTTACACCTATATCTTATATGGAATTCTATGTTTACAGATAAATATTCTGGAAAAAGATTTTTTTGCTTTAAAATATATCACTTTTAGCTGTTGGGATCATATTCCTTATATTTTAATAAAAAACATAGATAAACACTTTTATCCTATATTAAATGTTTTTATTCTAATATTATTTTCAAAAAAGTTATATAAATAGGTCGAATAATACCATGTGTATTGAAACCATCATCTCATATTTTTTATAACAACACTTTGTTAAAAAATAAATTTTCTTATCAGATATATGAAATAAGAAAAAAAAAATATACATTATATATTTAGATCCATTAGATATTGATATATTTCATTTCATAAAACTCAGTGATTTATTAACCCATTTCTTTATCAGTTAAATTCAAATTGAAAGATACATCAATTGTTACGTTTATTTTTAACTTCTGTATATTGATAATAGTTGTAAAATATATATCAGGTATCATATACTCGTCAAAACCCATGAATTGATTTCTATAACATGTATTCCTATTATAAATTTTCTATGAATATTGTAAAACCCCTTCATGTATTTTAGTTAAGTACTTCTAATATAGATTCTACCCCTCATTTATGAATCCTTCCTTAGGTTTCAATGACCTGGTCTGAAAATTGAACCATTGATATGTGATGTCACGGTGTTACAAATTTAGAAAATTTGTAAAGATGAAACAACTGTAGAAGTGAAAATGATGTTAATCACATAGAAATTATGTGTATAGAGACAATAAATATCCTCATCAAAGAATGGTTAAGAATATAATTTTTAATTTAATATAAACTAAAAATCAAGAAATTAAATAACTATTTAAATAAAATGAAACTAATATAATGGAAAAAAGTTGTGACTAAATTCGTAGAGTTTTATTTCTACTTAAGTTCATGTGATTCCAATTATTTTATTTATATATCTAACTAGTTATATATTTAATTATCATCTATTATAGACTTAATTTGAATATCATTAAGTCTCATTTTTAGTATTAAACAATAATCCAAATTTTCTCACAAATTTTTCAATGTCATATTATCTGGTGATATTAATAGTTTGTAAAACATTTAAATATAAAATCAGTTAAATAAATACCAGTACCCATTTCTAACAATTCAATATATATATGTTTCATGTTCACTCATATAAGATTACTATTTAGGTATCACTTATGCAAGTATTAAGTGAAATAAAACAAAATATTAATTCATAAATTGATATATTTGTTAATTATATATTCTCTCACATGTAACTTATGATCCCATAATTTATGTGACTAAATATAAAAAAAATAATTTTTTTGATGTTTATCCTACATGTGATTAAATATTAGGTATCACATGAAATGTCATTAATGCATGTGTGAAAATCTCAAAAGATGACAGTTTATACATATATGTAATTTAAATTAATAAAAATTAAATTAAATTAAATTTAAATGGATATCAAAAAAGAAAAATAAATAAATGTGGATTCATGTGTAATCACATAATCAAAACAATTACATATTGAAATTATCATTTCCTAACACCAACACAACACATAAAATAATGAATATAAATCACCATGTTTTTATCAATGAAAATATTACCACAAGTTAGCATGAATGATCACTAAATGGGAAACATCACTCCATCAATAACATGAATACTAAATAAAAAACTATGTATGTTGTTGAAATGTGAAAACTACCCCTGATCACAAATTCCACTGGAGTCGTCGTGTGAAGAAATGTCCTGAATGCCTAACACAATTAATTCACATGTGCACTATCATCTTTCTATAAACCACACATGAAAATTAGCTAACACTATTACAAAACATGATTTTATCAATACTAATAATGATCTTTATCATTTCTTGAGAAATAATTGGAAATTCCATCATAAATAAAATAATGGATTTATTAGTACTTTTCAGTGCTGGTAAACTTCACTTTTTCTTAATGATTTTTTAGAACTGATAAATGTTCATGGAATATTTGTTTTTTAAATTGAATAACAAACAACCTCAACACCACAACATAAGTGAACCAACCCCTAGAAAATGTGACCTAACCAACTTTATCCCACCACACATGAATTCCTAGGACCTCGTTCATACATGACCCCACCCCCATCAGATACACCACACACAAAAAACACCCCTTAAATAAAATATATAATGAAAATGATGTTGGATTCAAACCCCCCCCCAATATAAACAATCACACTTTTCACTATCTGAAATGATTTGTAACACCCAATATTCAATTATTTATGTAAAATTTTCTGTTCTAAATAAACTATATCCTAATGTACATAGATTTTTTCAATAATGTGATTTAATAATTAATTATAAAATTTTATTAATTTAATTTGATTAAATTAACTTCATTTATAAATTTTATTATCAGAATTATCTATGGGTGAATATTTTATATTTTTCAAAAATAGCTGATATTTAGACAAATATAGATAAATATCAATTTTACAATAACTTCCACTTTTATGCCATTATAAGGATATTAGATTAACTAGAAAGTTCAAAAACATTATACAGCAAATATATATCTAATAATTAATATAATACATATAAAAATATAGTTTTGACCTTATGAAAATATACTTAATATTTCGTAAATCTATGTAATGTTTTTGTTCAAATAAAAAATGTTTTTAGTTATTCTATCATAATCAAGTATTGACAAATTAAAATTATGTTTTGGAATTTGTTTTTAGGTAACATAATATCCCTTTTTTAAAAAATAATATAATTAATTTCATATTCATCTTCTTTATACTTTATTTGGTATAAAATTATTTTTATACTTAAAGACATATTTTCCAAAAAAAAGTTTTTTGTTTTGTTTTGTGGACTTATATTAAATTTGACATTTGTCACTTATAAAAATTTCTATTAAAATATATTAAATATTTTGAATCAGAATAAATAATATTATCTAATAATTTTTTATTAGTTTTTTTATAATGAATAATAAAAATAGTAAAAAATCCACGAATAGGGTTAAAATGGATTTATCCAGGGTAATACTAAGCGATAAGAGTAAAAATATCACATAAACATGTATAAACATTATTGATTGAATATATTAACTATTATATTTCCTAAATATTAAAAAAAAATCATTTGGATCCACTTTCATAATAAAACGAATTAATATTATTTTAATCATTTATGTAATTCCATGTATGTCTCTCCCTCACTTATAAAAGGGAATTTTCTCTCCTCTCTTATTAAAAAACATTGATCCCTCTATATTCACTGGAAACTCAAAATAAACCTTCTAATAATAGTTTCCTTAGTTATTGAGATTATTTAATTTCCCAAAGATCATCCTATAAAGTATTAAGGTTAAATCAAATTGAGGTCTCTAAAAGAAGAGGAAATCATCTTTCCCAACTCTATCAAATTTTATTTCTTCTTATACTTCCTCTAAATACATTTTATCTATAATAAAAAAGGAATATAGTATAATAAATATTAAAAAAATTATTATGATTATGGGACAACCTTTTTGCACCACTTACCCATAAAATGGAAAATGAAAGTATCGCTTCTGCGTACATGTGGACTACTACCTCCATGTAGTGATATGATTCATTTTTCCGAACCACCTCACATTGATAGATATAATGATTGGTTTAATAAAAATTTATGGTATTTATTATATAATTATGATTCTATATTGATAAAATATGAAGTAATTTTTTTCCTTTTTCTCATTATAAATTGGATGTATCGTTCAAGCATACGTACAGGCTACCGTCTCCATGAACAATATATATCATTTCCAAAATACACATTTTAAAGATTGTTATAAAAAACTAAATAATAAATATATATAATATTTATGACATGATTGATATCATTTAAATTTTATATTAATATTATACCTTATAATTTAACTTCCCATTTGGTCAATATAACATGAAAATTTTTAAGACGGTTTTACCACCTACATGAGTGAATTTATAGTAGTTATGATATGAATGATAAAATAATGTTCAATACTGGTGATATTATGAAATAATAATATATGAATTACATGATAAAAAATATATATATTATGTAACTATGATCAATGTGTGAGGATCAAAACATCCAAACCTAAACATGTATAGAAAATGAAACAATTATCACCCAGAACATTCATTTTAATAAAGAATTATTAATAAATAGGTACAAAATAAAAATATGATATTATAAGTACGAATATGGTTTTTTGATATAATAATAATATATTTGAATAGATTATTCAATAGTTTATAATTCATCCTACCAAGAATTATTCCAAGGTAAGGGTTTATTCTATAATCTCATTTTTATTCTGGATTGTTTGTGTTCAAATATATATTGAAAGAAATTAAAATTTCGTACTCCATTAAATTAAATATATTATATATACTCTAGTTATATATTGATTTCAATAATTACCATTTATATTTTAAAATAATTATTTAAATCCATTTTTATCCATATTTTACATTCCATTAAATGTTTTGAATGGAAATTATTTCCATTTCTTAATGAGGTACTTTTAACATTTTAACTAAAATGTGAAAAGAATATTTATTTTTACATTTACCACACAAATGGACTTTCAAACTTTTATAATAATTTTTTATATTAATGATTCCATTACAATATTTTGGGATCATTTTAAATGAATTTAATTTTCTCAAAATTCTAGATATTTTTATTTAATATGTTATCAAAAGAAAAATATATTCTTCTCATTTTCTCAAAGGAAGGTTTGAATATTATTTTAAAAGTATTTTCATTTGTGCCAACATATTTTGATGAAGCATATTATTTGATGGGGATATAATCAATTGATATAATATAACTTATTAATCTATAATAATTATGATCATGATGTTCTATTTTTTGAATTTGGAAACAAATTGACATTTTTTATGCTTGTTTTTTAATACAGATATTTATATTGATTATCTATTAAATTTTTATTCACCCATTTAATATAAGGAATTTATTTGACTTAGTAAGATACCATAAGGGTTTGTAATACCTTCTCGATGTACTGGTAGTTCTCAAGAGACAAACTAGTTTAGAAACTTTTTATATGCCTTCCATATTTTTGTTATGCTGTCATGGAATGAAGACTTGATAGTAATATTATTATGTCTCATGTTATGAATTAAATATTTATGAAACATTTTATTATTTTACATGTAATTAATTATTTTTCTATATTATTCATAAATATAGACCCCTTTTATGATAATAATTATATTTCATATTTGAAAATTGTTTATATATTTCATATTTTTCAGTATTTATGTATTCAGCAATAGATTCTATTGTATATTTTATCTTAATAAGTATATGAGCTCACAATTTATTATTTTTTCCTTTTACTAGGATGATAAGAATAGATATATGAATTATTTAATGGTTATACTTGATGAAATATTAAATTTCTCACTAAAATTATAAGTTTTATTTCTTGTTTCAAAATGTAATGTGAGAATCATGTATGTATCTAGCCTGCTAATACTATAAAACTATTTGATCCTTTGTGGTGAGATCACTTTTATATTTCTCAAACGTAGTATGATAAATTATAGAATTGGTATCAAAGAATTTTTTGTATAAAAATTGGGAACTAGACATAGGAAAACATAGACTGGATAACATAACCCTATGATGGACTATAAGGATAAGTCCAACTATAGGATAATATCATAATATTTTTTAAAGGTAACTAATCTATATTTTTCTAGAAAATAAATCTCTATCTAGATATTGGAATGTGGATGTGGATATTGAATATATGCACCATGTTTTAAACACCATGAAAAAGTCTTGTTGAGTTCCAACTTGATCATCACAAAGTGCATGATGAATGTACCTAAAACTACACACCTGGCTAGGAAATTGAAGGGGATATTCTTTAATTGATTCAAAATATCTTTTAAAACCATTATAAAATATTATAAAATATTTCTATGATTTTTAGATACTTAAAAATAAACAAAACATAGGATTTTGAGATTGGTTATGCATAAATTGTTTACATATGTTAATTATGACACCATATTTTGAATTATATATTATGATTTTAAATTCATTATGTTATGAGATAATTCATTATATTCCATTTTTTAGAAATGGATTATAGTATTTAGAATATAAATTTTATCAATACATGTAATATATGTTAGGATTTGCATCCTTAGGAAGAAAATGAAGCTAGAGCTAGAGCTGCAAAAATTATAACTATATTAGGGAAGCCTACTCATGTTATAACCAATAAACATGCATGTATGGAGCATCATTTTGATCCCTAATATGGTATAATAATTTTGTACAACTTTATGTGAAATAAAACTCCATTATTAAAGGGTTATTATAATCCATTAGTAGCTAAGTAACAAATCATGTCCCTGGGGAAGATATTTCTTACTTTGGGAAGTGGAGTAAGAGAGAAAGTTATCATGTAAATTGATAAATATAAAATAGATACTGATTAAGGCTGGTCATTTATCAGGAAAACTAAAGAGTCATTTGAAATAAATAGTATGGAGTGGAATACATTCAAAGATTTTCTTTTCGAAAATAATTTTTCATGAGTAACAATCTGATATAGAGAGGAAATTCCTCAATCTAATGAAACAGGAAGGGGAAATGTTTTTCAATATGAATTTATCTTTACAGGGATAGAAAATCATGTTTTTCATGACCCGTCCCCAAGGGCCCGTGTCGTGACTACCCCAATCCCGCCTTCCATAGGCCAGGGGTTGGCGACTTGCACTGGAAAGGCATTTCCCAAAAATGGGAAGGCATTGCATCAAAAGCTATGAACACACAAGCAGGGTACACTATGAAAAAGTATAACAAAATGGAAGTGTAAGGTGACACCACAACCAAGTGTAATAGTAAATCCTAAAAGTAAAGGGGCTGAAATACAAGCCCAAGTGAAAAGATACAACTAAAATGAAAAACAAAAAACTAATCTGAAGATCGTTCACCAAGGATCCTACCTGAAGCGTAGGTATAGCTCATTTCCACAGCTCTCCATGTAAACCAGTCACATCTATGTACCACTAGGTCCTGGCTCTAAAATTATCATCTGATATGCTCTTCGTATGCACTAGACACAGCAAGGTGCAGGTGAAGCTCATTCAGGGGTGAGTATAACAATACCCCGTATGGACCCTGCGACCCCTGAAGGTCTCTAAGAATTCCACTAAGTAAAACCACAAAGCATGATCTCAATCACAAAGAAAAAATTGAAAGACTCATATCAAAACAGATATAAGATAAGTATAGAAGTACAGATGATTATTCGTAGTGATCATCTTATTCTGTTAAAGGTATTGTTGTTGATCCACATAGGATTGCTCGGTAAAGATCCACACAGGATTTCTAGGTGTTGATCCACATAGGATTTCTAGGTTTTTATCCAAACAGGATCCCTAGGATATGACCCACACATGATTTCTTGGTTTTTTCCACCCAATATCGCTAGGTGTTGATCTACACAGGATCGCTAGATATTGATCCACACAGGATCACTATTCATTATTCACGTCTCTGCCAGCCACTGGATTATCGTACATAGTACGCCTGATTTTGGGAGGATATGCTACTCAATCCATCGGTCCTACTTCAACCCACACAAAGTCCCAAGAAGAAGTAACCCAGTGATCCATCATGTCGGAAGGGTTCCAATGCAATAGACGATGTGTCAATCGGACGCCCAGTTTGAGAGTTATAGGCATTTTAGTGTAGAGGGCCTGGTTGGATTCGGGTATGATCCAACCCGATTGTACTCCAACTTTCTCCAAAACACTAGTGGCATATCCAAAAAGTACCTTCTCATCCCAAATATTCCAACTCTATAGACGGCTCATCCAACGGACATCCAATTTGTAAGATACGACATTTTAAGCGAAACTGGGTCATAAATGGTCTGGGTCTGGTCCGACCTGGTCGGAGCAACCCAGCCCCACCCGAACTGGTTGGGCTCAGTCGTGGTGGGCTCAACCACGAGGGGGTTAGCCCGTTGGGTTGTGAACCATCCTATCCTGCCGGCTGGGCATGACCCACATGAGGGGTCGCGTGGGCCGTTTTTCTCAAGTGGCTCAAGATTAGTTTGACTCTTCAACCGGCGGTGCCACGTAGTGTTGCCTCACTATCTGTGGGACCTGTAGGGTGTGGGTCCCCCTCTACCATGGATTTTAAGCCACAGCCTCCATCTTTATCATGAGATGGTGCACTACCATTCTTCCAATGAAGCCGGCTGAAAGTCGTCTTTTCCTGCTAGTCTGCCGCGGCGTCGTGCGACGCTGCCCCCTTCTGTGGCTAGTGAGCGCCAACCACCACCTTTTCCCGATAATGTGTGTAATATAATAATTAGGATTAGTCAATTTTTTGATCTGTTAAAGCCTGTCCTATGATGGTAATTAGTCTCTTGTACATTTTTTGTATTCAATGATGTAGTATCAAGTTCCATCAAGATAGTGAATTAATTAACCAAGACTTATACATTACAAGGAAAACAAGAAAATAAGTTGGCAGTTTCACACTCTAAAAAAATAAATATAAAGAAAGGGAATAAGGTACAGGTGTAATTCAAAACTTGTAATAAAAATTAAATGAAACATCATAGCACATGATTGCTAATAATGGTATTTTTATTCAACTGTGGATAAGAAGTTCTTTAGAATGATGATTGTAATAGAAAGAAAGAATCTCCCAATGTATAACACTTAAACATTAAGTGGATGTGGAACAATTATGATAAATTATACTGGATTCAATGGAATTTTACATCGAAATTTCCAAGGGAAAAAATTAATCTTATGTGATCACTACAGTTGAGGTTGTATTTTATAACTATGTGGTAGTAGTTATATTGATCATAACCTCAAATATAGATAATGATTTATTTGATTTTGGATCTTCTTAGTTTTTATATCTTCTATTTTTTCTAGGAAACTTAAATATTTACCTAGAACCTTAAGAAGATATTTTTGAATCAAAACTCCTAGTGAAAATATTATTGCAATAAAGATATTTCAGTTAGACCCCATTATAACACATTAACATACCTAATTTTTAAGCATGATTATTATAACTATAGTTGGATTTACTATAATCATTGTTATAGATTGGATTCCAATTTAAATTGTGAAAAGAATTTCCCACAATATGTATATTATAATTGAGGATGGAGATTTGGAATTCCTTATCTTAAAAGGGGATACTGAATCATATAAATCATATCATGATTCACCTCCAGTGTCTCTCTTTAATGAAATTATTATAGATGAAGACCAGAAAAAACCTATGAATGGGAAGGGTATCCTAAGAACATATTATATTCTTGTTGTGCTTGAATACATTAATGTGTTTCCTAAATAACTACATGGACACCCACCTATGTGTGAAGTTGAATTTTTAATTGATCTCATATCTGAAAAAACCCTATATATAATACATCCTACTGGATTTTCATTATGTAATTCATGGAATTAAAGAAACAATTTAAGGATTTTTCTATTAATAAATTTATATATCCCGTTGTTTCACCATGGGGATCCCATCTTCTTTTTTATAAAAGTAAAGATGGTTCTATGTGTTTAGACATTGATTATATGGAAATAAATGTAATTAATATAAATAAAAAGTATCATATTCACAACATTGATGGCTTGGTTGACCCACTTTAAGGAGATCAAAAAAAATCAATAATATATATTTAATCTGGGTATCAATAATTGTGGGAAAAAAGTAAGGTATTCCAATGATGTCATTTCATATGAGGTATAAACATTTTGAATTTATAGTAACACCCTTTATATTGATTAATGAACCCTTTGTTTTTAAAAATCATGTGAACAGAGTTTTAAAGGATTATCTTGATCATTTTTTGGTACTTATTAATGATATATTTAATAATAAAAAATCTAGGATGATTATAATAGTCATTTTTTGAATAATTCATAACAGCCTTAGAGAAAATGAGTTATATGTCAAATTTAGAAAAGAAAATTCTTACTTCAAGAAGTATATTTTCTTGGACATATAGTTTTTTTATGATGGAATATCAGTTGATCATATAATGAAAAAGGCAATGATGGAATAAAAAATGATAATGAATTTAATTGAGGTGCATATTTATTTGGATTATTAGTTGTTTATTGAATATTTTTTCAAAAACAAATCATTATTAGTAAACCTCTTAAACATGTTTACATGTAAAGGGATTAAGTTCATATGATCCTAATAATATAAAGAATTTTTTAAGAATTAAAGGGGAGATTGGTCAATTCACTGATACTGATTTTACCATTTGGAAGGGATAGAGTTGTGAAATATAGTGATGTATAAAATAAGTGATGTGGATGTTTCCTTATGTTGAATGATAGAGTTATTTCATATGAATCAAGGTAGATGCACATCCATGAAATGAATTATACAACCCATGATCTAGAGTTGTAAATCGTAATCTTTTCATTGAATATTTGGAGGCATTATCTTAATAGTGAAATATATAAAATTCATCAAGATAACAAAAATATAAAATAAATATTCTCATAGAAGTAGATAAATAAGAGGTAAATACGATGGTTAGAACTACTCAAGGATTGTTATTTATCAATACACTACCACCCTAGAAAGTAAAATAATGTGTTTGATGTGTTGAGAAGGTTAGATAATGTATTTTTACCAAAATTATAATTTATAAAGATCCTATATTCATTTATTTTGTAAATTTTGATATGGGAATCATTAAGTATGGGGAAACATCACATATTTTTAAATTTTTTTAATACAGCCATATTATATAAAATAAAAAGTTCCTAACTTGATGAAAAAAATATTCAAAATAAACACAAAGCTATAAATGATGGGAAGTGGGTAGATTTTATCTATGAAGACATTATATTGAAATTTGGAAAGAGTTCATGTATTCCATCCATGTATAAGGATAAAATACAAATATTAGATGAATCTCCTAGCTAAAATTTCTCTATACACTCTAGTAGCACCAAAATGTATTAGGATATAAAGGAAAAAAATTGTGGGATAATATAAAATAAAAATTTGCAAACTCTATATCAAGTTTCATAATTTCCCAATAGGTAAATGTTGAATGAAAAAATCCTAAAGGAATCATGCAGCCACTATATATTCCTATGTGAAAATGGGATGGTATTACTATTCACTTTTTCATATATTTCCAAGGTCTCAAAGAAAGAATGATGGCCTATGGATTATTGTTAATTCTTTTACCAAGTACACACATTTCCTCACTATAAGGTAAGATCTTCATATTGATCACCTAACATGTCTCTATATTAATGTTGTTTTAATACTTCATGGTGGACCACCTTCGATTGCATAATATTGTGATCTTATGATTACATTGAAATTCTTAAAGAGTCTCCAGAATTCTCTTGACATTGAACTTCATTTAAGAACAACCCTTCATCTAAAAACTGATGGGAAATTTAAATGGTCTACTTAAAAATTGAAATACATGTTTAGTTCATGACAACTTTACATTCAAGGTGTTTGGGGTCATTATTTAGCATTTTTGGATTTTTCATATAAGAATAACATTCATTGAAGCATTTAAATGGAACCTTATAAAGTATTGTATAGTAAGATGTTTCGTACTACAACATGATAAAAAGAAGTCGTTGAAAGGAATATTGTAGGATCAGATCTCATGAAGGAGACAATAATGAATGTGAAGACAATTCAGAGTCATATTAAGGATGCTTAAATTAGATAAAAAATTTAGAGATGATAATTGAAGGAAGTATTCATAATATCAAATCAGAGATCTTGTTTTCTATAAGGATTCTCTATTGAAAGATTTTAGAAGGTTTGAAAATAAAGAAAAACTATGTCCTAGGTATATTATGGATTTTGAATATAATGAAATAATTTGATTTTTAGATTACTATTTGGAAATTCCACCTAGAAACTAAATTTAATGATGTGTTCAAAATATCATTAATAAGGAAGTACATGATAAACCCAATAACTTTAAAAAATAGTGCATTCAAAGGAGGTTTTTCAATTATAAGGGGTTATGACCCATTCTAATTACATTACCAGTGGTAACAAAACCATCATAAAAGTGGTCTAACACTCTTGTATGAAAAGTATTTATATAAGGGATGCTAAAGTGAGAAAATTTTAGAGGTGGTTTTAACCCCCACTAATATATTTTCTAAATAATTTCGGGAAATTTTCAACCCCTTTTAATTTGAAAAAAATCTAACCAGCTTGAAAAATGTTTTGTATGTTGGATAATTTAAAAAAGAAACTTATTTAATTTCCTCAAACCACCCCTAAAATATTTTTTTAAATATATATATATATATAATTGGATGGGATTCAAAACCACACAAAAAATTGTCTTTTTTTTATAAATTAACATGACAATCACCACCACTTTCAACCTTCCAAATTGCATTAGGCTTCCCCACCTAGCCCCACACACAGAATTCATGATACCCTCTTCTAAAAGCACCAGAGATCCCCTTTTCACATACTCCACTACCAAACATGGCCCCATCCCTCACGTGAACACTCTCAAGGAAAATCTTCTACTACTGGGGTTCTAACCCAGTATCGATGAGTTTTCTGTCCTCATACATACGACATTGTCACTTTGAATTTTTGTATTTTTATATATGTATATTAGTATTATTTAATTTATTTATTTAATGTCTATAAATATATCTATAAAATATGTTTACATGATGTATTTAAATATATTTATATAATATTAAAATACATAAATATTTATATACTATACAAATACAAATTCATATATTATATTATATATATTAAAATATATACTTTTATATGTTATATATTTATATGTATACAATATAAATATAAATATATATATATATTTGAGAAGGTTCAGGATCTGAGAGTTCTCATCACAAAAAAAAATTATTAAAGATAATATAATTGTAGTAAAATAGACACACAAGACAAGTGGCACAGGAAGCACCACCAAACATAAAAGGAAGTAGACTAGATCCACCCAAGAAACAAACAGAGTGATAACTCTATCCAAAAGATGAAATATGGGGCCTAGAGACCCCAAAAAATATATTCTTATCAGTCAATGAAAATAGTCTAAGCCACCCTATAAATTGAACTAAATCCCCCATGTGGGATCCTGCATGACCCCCATGCCCACTATCCTGTGAAAACCACTACACACCTGAAGCCCTATCGAAATTGGGTCGTTGTCCAATGAACTCTACTAGAAGGAAATTTTTGTACCCACAATTTCAATACATGTTCATTATTCATGCACTAGCACTTCACTGTGAGTCTTGTCCCGATAACTGATCAACATCTTATTCCCTCTATAGTTGCAGTGATTAGGATGCATCATACCCATCAGTAACCCTTACCATTGAATGTTGTCATGAGGATCGATCAACGACATCCTAAGCCCCTGGTGTCCACTTCAAAATCCTACACCAACACCAATTAGAATGTTATCACCAATTGATACCATCACCCCTTGGTCTATATGACCTGCAAATAGAGAAGAACCAATAAAAAACATCTAATCGTCCATAAGGAAAGTACAAACTTCCACTTACCCATTGACCTTGGGGTTTTGCACCACATTTGAATAATGTCTTCTTCCGAAGACAAAACAATACAGATGGATCTTGGAATAATGTTCGAAAAATTTTGAACCTGCAAATGCGCGTGAGGTTCATTCCAACGAGGCGAAGAATCCATTTTCACCTTTTCTCTCTGGGGTAGTTAATTCCACTTTCCTACCATCTAAATTCATGAATTTATGGTTTTATGGAGTCATACTGAGAACATTATACTTGTTTCTTCATGATATCTAACCCAAGGTTCATTTTATTTCTCATATTTTGATTTAAATTTTTTTTCTTTACATCCCTAGTTCTTCATACAGTAAATTTTGGGCTTTTTGAAATTTTCTATGAATAGTCACTTTGTTTCTCAATGTGTGTTTTTTTTTTCTATTATTATGTATGATCCTTAAAATTACTAATTCTAATATTTTTTAAATGGTACGATGGAATAGTCAATGAAGAACTCATATAGTTGTGAGATTCTTTAGAGCATTGTTGATTATCTAAAACTAGATTTCAATAAGAAATGTAACACTAAAATTATATTAACATCTCATGGACTTGTGGGAGTCTAAATTTGGCTGAACACTGATTAGAATGTCATCACCAGTTGATACCAGCACCCCTGGTGTCTACTTTAGAATCCCACACAAACACCGATTAAAATGTCATAACTATCGGGCGCCAACATCATCCACCATTTTCAAGTCATCGTCACCATCCTTCACCATTGAGGTGTTAATGCAAGACACATCCATCGAGTCTTCATTTCTATTCACCTTCATCAAGGTGTCATCGACCACAAGGGGAGAAAAAACATCAACATTAGTATCACCCTATAGCATATCCACATGTTTCTAGGCCGCATGTCAGGATTTAGTGTGGTGATGCCCTCCACCTCACGTAGTAGAAAGATAATAATGACCAACAATGTCAACCTCCAACCTTCTGCTCTAGAGAATCGGCATCATAAGACAACAATTTCACATACAATCACCCTAGAAACGAAGAGTGAGAGACTCTCTGCTTTATATATATTATATATATTTGTATATATATTATTTATTATATTTATATGTTATAAAAGTATATATTATGTATTATATATTAGTTAATTATATATTATACATATATATATTTTAGAAATACAAATATATATTCTAAAAATATATATTATGCTAATATATTATACAAATATATTTTACTAATATATTATTCAAATACATTATAAAAATAAATTATACAATTATAATATACAAATATATATTATAAAAATATATATGATACATATATATATATTATTATATATATATTTATATTTATATATTTATATATTTATGTAATTATATATTTATATATTTATATATTATATGTTTATATGTAAACTATTTTATAAAAAAAATATAACATATATATATTATACATTTTTATACACACACACACAAATAATATATATATATATGTATGTATGTATGTATATTAATATATATAATATAATATATTTCTCTATATATATATATTATTATATTTACATAAAATATATATATATATCCATATATTTATAAATACATCTAAATTTATGTATATTAATATATAATTGTGTATATATATGTAAATATATATTTGTCTGTGTGTATTTATGTATTTATATTATATATATAGATGAAATTTAATTATAATATTTATTTATTTATTTTTGGATGTGTTTATTTTAATATATATTTATATATATAATATAATACAATTATTTGTATATAATATATATATATTATTTAATATATTAATTTTAATTCATTTTTTATATACTAAAATCATATATAAATACATCTATGTGTAAATAACATGTTCCATACAATAATAATAATAATAAATACATTTGTATGGGATGTATGTTTGTATGTATTCAATTATATTGTATATTTATGTATACAATTAAATTCATTTATATAATAGGAAATATATACTTATGTCTGTCTATGCTTATATGATAAAAATAATATTAATAATTATTGTTGTTGTTGTTATTAAATCCATTTTTTAAATTATAATTATTATATGTGGTTCTATAAATAATATAAATTTATAAAATACATTTATTTTAGGATTTATAGTATACATATATTATGTTAAATAGATTTATGTTATATATTTATTTATTCAATGCATTTATATTATATTATATATACAAAGATATATAATATACACAAAAATAAATATAAATTTATATAAATTATAATTATATCCTAAATATTATATATATATAATATTTATGCACAACTCTTTCTAAATTATATATTTACATATATTTAAATAAATATATTTATACAAATATTTATAATTACTTGTATATTTTGTATATAAATATACACATGTCTGTGTGTGTATATACACATTTTTTTATATATATATAAGTATTTATTTAAAATACCTATAAAGTGTTTCTATATAATATGTTTATAATCTATTCAAATACATTTATATAATGTGTTTATATAATGCACACACACAGAAGTATATATCATAAAAAAGATAGAAAAAAAGTTAAAATATTTAGAGTGGGTTAGGACCCCCTCAAAATATTTTTTTTAAATAAAAATGTTATATTTTAGCAGCAGTTGTGCCAAAAACACTGCTATGGTCCATTTATTTTTTTAAAATGAAAAAAATAGAGGTGGTTAAAATCCTTTATAATCTAAGGAATTAGAGGAAGTTAATAATCACAAAAAATCTCTTTGATTAGAGAGGGCTTTAATTTCATCTATTTTTTTATTTATTTAAATAAATTCATTTTGTTTTAGTGTAAATTTTGGTACAACCACCACTAGATAATAATTTTCTGATGTTTTTTGCATAATCACTATAAATTTATAAGAAAATTTAATTTAGAGGGGGTTTTGTACAACAACCTCAAAATAAATACTAGTAAATGCATTGTTTTTTTACTGAATACATGTTCTCACCTATGATGAAATAAAATTAGAACCTTATTTATCTTACTCTGAAAAGACTATCCAAATTCCTGTCACTAGAGAACAAGTGTGGAGGAATTGGATAACTCAACTAGTAAATGTACATTAGAAATATCATAAGATAAAAGAGGTGATGTGGGTACCTGAAGAAGTTATGACATCCCACTCCTATTCATGAGTTGACATTCTAAAAAATTGGAAAAATGTTTCTAGGGGGAAGAATTTAAGAAATTTTCTTCAATTATAGTAAGTAAACTTTTCATTATAAAAAATCTATTGTGAAATACACATATATTTATTCAAAAATGTGATTTAAAAATAAATTCCAAAATTTTATAAATTTAATTTTATGAAATAAATTTCATTTTTAAATTCATCATGTGAAAATTATCTTAAGGTGAATCTTTTATATTTATAAAAAATAGTTGATTTCTAGTTGAATAGTGAAAAATATTGATTATAAAAAATTATAAATTTTAGAAAATTATAATGATATAAGAATAAATTTAAATTTAAAAAACATTTTTATAGAAAAAATATATATTTAATCACTAATATAATTTTTATTAAAATATAATTTTAAACTTATAAATATATTCTTATCATTTTAGAAATTTGGGTAATGTGTTTATTCAAATATAAAAAAGTTTTTAGTTATTATGTCTTAATCATGTATTTACAAAGTCTCATTATATTTTATATTTGGTTTTAAATTAATATAATATTCCTTTGATTAAAAATAATCTAATTCATTCCATATATATTAGCATTATACTTAATTTGGTATAAAATCATTTTTATGGTTAAAAATGCATTTCTATGGATAAAAATGCAGTTTTATAAAAACATTTTTTCATTGTGTTTTGCATATTTATATTAAAATTTATTTCTACCACTTAAAAAAAATATTCCTAAAAAATTGATTCCATATTTGGAATAATTATAATTACTATTAGGTAATAATTTCAACCTAATTTTTTGTTATAATGAATAGTAAAAACAATAAAAAATTATAACAATGGATGGGGTTAAAATGGGTTTATGGGGGGTTAAACTAAAAGATAAGGGTGAAGATTCTGCTTAAAATTTTATATATTTTTTTGGTTAAATATATCTTAAAATTATATCTTATAAGCATTTAATTCTCTTCCACTTGATGCCACTTTCATAAAAAAATAACTTTATAATGTTTAAATTATTATGTTATTCTATTTATGTTTTTCTGCTTGCTTATAAAAGTTCACTTCCTATCCTCAATTATATAAATAATAATCGCTATAGATTGACTAAAACCTACCCAAAAACCTTACTATCATCCTTTAATTCCATATTGATCATTTAGTGCTCCACTAAAACCATCTTAATAATTCTCAATCTGTGAGCCAAAGGAGGTGTCGCAAAGAAGTGGTAATCGTCTTACTCGACTCTTTCAATGTTTATTTATTATTATACTTCCTATAAATCTATTTTATTCATCCAAACAAAAATAATATAGTATAATAAAAGTACTTATATTTTATTTTGATTATTTGATAACCATTTTCCACCTCCCTTCCATCAAATGGGAAATGAAATTATTGCTCCTCTGTATGTGTGGACTACTGCCTCTATGTAGTGATGTGGTTCATTTTCATAACTACCTCAAATTGATCGATATAATGATGGATTTAATAAAGATATATTATATTTATGGTACAATTGTGATTATTTATTGATAAAAAATTGTCTAATTTCTTTTCTTTTTTCTCTTTAAAAAAATATTTATCGTTTATGCGTACACACGAACTACAATCTCCATGAGAAATATATTTCATTTTCAATATCCTCCTTCTATATATGGTTCTAAAATTATATATAATTCATATATATAATATTTATGACATTAATAATCTCATTTAAATGTTATATTAGTATTATACCATAACATTTTCTATCTCATTTGTTCTTTATAACACAATTGTATTTACGTCAGTTCTACCACCTAAATGAGTGATGTCAAAATATTTATGAGATTAATGTTTGAGGAATTATAAATTCTAGTGATATTATAAAATTATAACATATAAATTACATCATTAAAATTTTTGATATGATGTAATCGTGGTCAATGTGAAAGGACTAAAACTTTCTAACTAAAACAAGCATGAAAAACGAATCAATTATCACTTTGAATAGTTATTTTAATAAATAATTTTAAATAAACATGGGATGATATGTTACAAGTGGATCATATATGAAATTATAAGTATATATATTTTAATATAATATTTTTATAATAAAATTAAATTTTCATTAAATATGATAAAATACTTCCAACCAAACTGGAGTCCAACGTAAGGGTTTATTCCACAATCTTGTTTTACTCAGGATTGTTTATGTTTAAATATCTATTAAAATATATTATAATAATTTACTCTTTTAAACTCCATATATTTTCTTATTTTCTATTTATATATGTATTTTACATGTTTTTATTTTATTTTCTTCTCTTTGGTAATATTATTGATAAAAAATTAAGAAAAAATGACCATATTTCCTCTTTTGTTGGTGAACTTTTTCTCCCATGTCCATGTTTCTAAAAATGTTTTCAAAAAAACTACTTTATATGATCAAATTATTATATAAAGTAAAATTTTAAGATATTTTTCTTTCCTTTAAAAGTTTTAAAATTAATCTTCCATTCCTTTATATAACATGGTAATTTTTATTTTTACAAAAAATGATAAAATAATATTTATTTTAACATTTACCACATGAATGAATTTCCCCGCTATAATAAACATTATTTTATTTTAAAATTATATTAAAATTTTACATGGTTGATTTCAAACAAAATATTTTGCTCAATATTATTCCAATTTTTATTAAATATGTTATCTAAATAAAAGGATATTTTTCTCACATTTACCAAGGAGGATTCCAACATTCTTTTAAAAGTATTTCCATCAATGTAAACATAATTTGATGAATATTATGATTTAAAATGGGTATAATCTAGTGATAAAATCCCCCATATTACCCTGGATATATTATTTCCATGATTATCTATTTTCTATTGGAAAAAATATTGATATTTTTTATGCAAGTTTTCAAATATAGATATTTATATTGATTATGTATTGTATTGATTATTAACCAATTTAATATGATGAACACATTGGAAATAATTATTGATAGGAGGGGGATGTTTTAGCCTCCCAATGCATCAGTGGGTCTCATTAGACAAACTAGTTTGGATACTTGGCATACACCATACCAATTTAGGTTTGATGTCTTTAGATGAGTCCTTAACAAAAATATTATGATGTAAGACATTAGGAATTCTATAATTATGATACTAGTTATTGTTATCTGTGTGATTATTTATGTTTCTATGTCATCCATGGATATAGATCCCTTTTATGATACTACTTATATGAAATTTTTTTTTTGTTGTCTACTTCAATTATATAATTCATGGTTTATTTATTTTGTGACACCTTCTACTGTACGCTTTCCCTTACTATGCATTTGAATACACCCTTTATTATCTCTTATTTTCTCCATGATACTTAGAAGATATTTATGAATGATTTCAAGGTTATACTATAGGAAATGTTAACGTTATCTCTAAACCTAAAATTTTTATTAAATGTTATCAAATTTAATATGAGAATCGTGTATGTATCTAGTCTCCCAAGCCTATTAAATTGTTTGATCCTTTGGGATGTGATCTCTTGTATTATGTGCCAACAAAGTAAGATAACCACCAGCTCATGGTTACAAGAGTTGGGGTGTTATACAATTTTACGTGTAATATATTTACATACTTATATATTTGTGTTTATATTTTTTAATACATACTTATTTTAATATATATATTTATATTTATATGTATTTACATATATCAGAATATGTAAATAAATAAATATATTTTTTCTTATATATTAATTTATACACACACACATACATATATATCTATATATAGATATTATATATACATATGTAAATGTGTATATATATATTCATACATTATTAAAATGTAAATAATATATATAAATTTTAATTTTAAATAAAATATATAATGAATTTTTATTTTAATATGGTTTACATATTTAAAAATAATTTTTATATGTAAATATGATTAAATAACTATGTATATCATTCACTTTTTTCATGTAAATATTTTAAAATATATTTATATATTTATATATAAATAATGAAAATATTTTACAAATAGTAAAATTTCAACAACATAATATAATTATAAAGTTATGTCTAAAGAATAAATTTAGAATCCACTAAAAATTCACATGAACTCCATCTTTGTAACATCACTTGCTTTCCTGACCCATTAATTTGCCTAGTTTTCATGTTATAAGTGATTTCGGGGAGGCTATAGGATGTTTTGTGAAGTTTGGAGCTACAGGAGAACTGTAGTAGGAAATTTACCCCATGAAAGTTGAATTTACCTCATGAATGTGAGGTTCACGACTTGAATGACTATCTATTTATAGCTTGTTTGTGGTGAAAGGAAAATTGAAAAACGGATTTATGTTGTAAAACTAGGATTTATGGTGTAAGGTAATTATGGTTGAGACACTATAAAATTAATTATAACTTCTTGGATTTAGAGTTTATGGATTGAAAATTAGTTTTAGGGCTTGTAACCCATGGTCCCCATGGATTTGAGGATGTAAATATGGAATTTAAATCGTAAATAAGGAAACATACCTCCAATATATAAGTTTTTTTGTATACGTTTTCTCTCATTCAGTATTTACATCTCTTTGTCTGTGGATAAACCCTAAATTATTATGGGAGACAATTTATCCCATCTAACATCACCTTGATCTTTGGGTTCTTGAGATTGCTCGTTGGTGACCAGTAGAGAGTTTTTCTCCCTTTATCAATTGTTTCCATGTGTTCTTCCCTAGGAAGTTCACTTCGATGGTTTGATTTGATCAGTATGTGTTTTCTATAATGTTTTGATGTTCCCATGGTGTGATCTATTATAATATGTGGTTTCATAGCACTTTTTTGGTTTCTGAGTTGTTTCTTATTTTCCATCGGGATTATAGTGAATCGAAAAGATCCTTTGAGGTGTGGGGTCCTCTTTATCACCTGTTTAAATTCCATGTGATGGGGTTTCATGATTTCTATTTCTATTGTGTGGATTTTAAGGGTCATATTAATGAATATAATTAATTTTCATAATTTAAAATTACTGAAATGGTGTGTAATCACATGTTTTTTACTAATTTATGATATTATTGATGAGATTATGCATTCTTGTTTCCAATTCTAAAAATATTTAATATTGGGAGCTTTTTGGTGTTGTAAATTATATGTTGTGGGACCTTAACAATTTTTTTATAAAACCTTGAATAAAATGGTAAATAATGAAAATATGATAAATTAATGGGTTTCCCATGTAAATCTATTTTTCATCATAATAACTATTCTAAATGAAAAATTAATGTTATCAAGTCCCCTAAATAAATTTTTCAAGCTAAGATATGTTATTATTTTTTGTACTTGTGTTGTTGTGTTTCCCTACATGGATTGGGTTGTTGTGCATCAATGGATGTAACAAGAAGGGATTTGTAATTTGTGGGGTTTTGATGTGATGGTTGGTTGTCATGGATATGTTGTGGGTAGTTTTGAAATGTAGTGTGTACTGGTTGTGGTATGAAGTGTCTGTTATGTAGAGTGGTTTTTGTGTGCAGTGGTTGTGGTGTGTAATGGTTATGGTTGTGTTTTAGTTGTGATGTTTGGTTGTTGTAGTGAGATAACTTGGTTGATGTGGAGTAGTGAAGATGTTGGGTGTGTGGTGTTTTATAAATGGTTTTGTGAGGTGGGTTAACTTTATTTGGTGTGCTTGTGTTATTTTCCCAGCTATGAATGGAATAAATGATGATGTTGAATTGAATGAATAAATAAATGAGTTGATAAATTTATAAGATTGGTATGAAATCATTTTGTGGTAATAGCTTATATGGATTGAATACAATAATGGGTTGTGTAAATGTGAGTGAATGAGATATGAATAAAAGATAGTAAAAAATGATTTATCTAAAAGGTAGTGAAACTTGTAATTGAAAATGGTTATGTGAACTTTTTTGTGGTGGTTGTGTGTTTTGTTGTATATAGAAGTGGTAGCGGTTGTAATGGTTTATGTGTGGTGAAATAGTGGTGGGGGTGTTTAATAGTGTAGTTGTTGTGAACCCTTAGGTTAGGTAATGTGTAATATCTATATATCATGAATATTTATATTTTTTATATTTATGACCCACTCTAATTGGATAACCTTACAAATTCCCAATGGATTTGAGTCCCATGTATTTTACCCAACATCCAGGATAGTAGTGATATAGATGGTTGGATACCCTATCTTCCCCACTCTTCTTTCAGTAGTGATAGCCTAGGTATATTCAGGAGAGATGTGTAGTGATGGACCAGGTGTTTCTAGGTGAGGTGTGATGTGATGAATCTATGATGATATGTGATATATGGTTAGGTCATGTGTGGCAGGATGAGTGCATGAGGATGATGTATTTTACATTTTAGGATGCCCTATTTCTCTGGTTTTGTGGTGAGATGTTGTATGATAGCTTAGGTACTTTCCGGTGATAGGTGATATGGTGATGACTAATGATAATATGGTATGACAAACCCTGTAAGGTTTGGGTTGGTAGGTATTCATCTCAACCCACATGAGAGATGGAAAATATATGATGTGATGTGTTTGGATGGTATGGGAGCATAGGAAATTCAATGTTGGGAATGAGAGAATGAAATTAATGGGTAAGATGAAATGGTAAAACATTGTTTAATTCATGATTATATTTTTTCTATATTAGATTTGTGATATTTTTAATGAGTTATGGTGGTGCTATGAGTGGTTAGTTGAAGTGTTTAGGTGTTTATTGGTTGTTTTGTTTGTTTATTGGTTCATTTGTATATTTTTTCACACGTTCACTTGAGATTTTTGGTATCACCCAATTTATTATACTTTCATTCTCACCCTATGTATATAAAAACCTATTTTCTAGGGCTCTATGAGGGATTTAGGGACTGATATTTACATTTCTTTCTTGGGATGGAGCTGTTGTTGAGTCACTGCTACCGAAATTGTCTTCCTGATAATTACATTGAGATTTATATTTGTATTTGTTGATATTGTTCATTCATCATGGTATGGTTTTTAGTTTACTTATATATTATATACTAGATTTATTTATTGTATTATTATCCTATTATAGCATCTCGGCCCGAGAGACACTCAAATGGTGCCCCAAGCTAGTGGGCCCCTAGGCCTCAAGCATGGTCCCCATATGCTAGGGGATACCTACTAGTAAAGAGGCTCTAATGGAGGTATAGTGGTGATATTATACCCTCTATATTAATACTTAATACAACATATGAAATAATACATAACGTCAGTATAAAAATAAAAACAATTAACAATAAATAATGAATAAATAAATAATCATGCATGAACATGCTAAAGTGTATAAATAAGAATATGGTAGGTGTACAGCACATGGAAGGATGAAAAATAGTGTAAAATAAATAGAAGTCCTAGCATCAATCCCCAATAGCATCATGAGCACTATCTCGGTCCTCTAATCTCATGATCTATCCTATACTAGAAGGATAACAACAAACAAGTACAATCCAGTAACCTAATCCTATAATCACGAGATCTATTTGGGTACCTCAGTGTACTGGAGGCTTGAATATAGTGTGATATATAATTAGTATTCCACCACTAACTGTTTCCAAATCTATCCATTCTGTATGTACCAAATAAGGTAGTGTGGAGATATATCAAAAGTAAGGAACAATAATAAACATAAATATAACAAGTCAGGCTCAGCATCCTCAAGGAATCTGAGATGACCATACCAACTTTTTCCTATGTATGAATATCTTTACAAAACATCCATCATGTATATATATATATTCATATGTTAGGAATCTTTTTTCACATGTATACATTCACTAGAATATACCTAAGGTTTAGTTTTAGGGAATCCATATATAGAAATCTTATATCATAGAAGGGACATCATGACCAAGGTTCTATACCCATATATCAAAATTTATGGGATTTAATACCCAATATAATAATCATAAATAATTACATTTTTATAATCATGAATAATAATGTGAAGTGTCTTACCAAAACTCCAATCCAAGGGGTCATGAAACATCATGTCTATCAACCCAAGCAATGTGAATCGTCATGTCCAACATCCTTAACCAAGAGGGTTTGAAATTCCATGTCCATTACCCTAACTAAAGTCCCTCAATAATAATACAATATAAGGTACTCACACTTTACCTATGATCCCTTATCTATCCACTATGTAAAGAGGAAACTAGCATCTCTCAAGGAGCAATATATCATTTTAGTATAATTCATTAAGTGATTAATACATGTCATCTGATCATCCATTACAAAATATACTATATAAAAACAAGAAAAAACCAAGATGCTAATAATTATTATATGAAATGGGCCATCTCATTCAATTAACAATAATAAATTCCATGAGAGGAAACCCTTCCATAAATAAAAACAAATAAGAAATCATTGATTATTTCCTTTTCAATTCAGAAGTTAGTGCACCTCACAATGTATCTTTATTAGAAATCGATAGCTAATTTATCATATTGTTTCATTCAGTTTAATCATAATTGGAATCAATTAACCCACAATAAATGGTTATTCATAATAGTAAATCATTATGATAAATGCATTTTAATGACACATCACTAGTGGTGGCTTCAATAGAAGGGAAAAAATAAAAATCGAGTGAAATTTATCAAATCATCCAAAAAGGGAGGTTTGGGATGATTTCAACACCTCCAACCATAGCAACATGTCTAGGGTGGTCGATGGTGAGGTATAACAATTTAATTTCTATAATTTCACAATTTAGAAGCAACTCCTGAAAGTATTTTCAGGCGGCACAAAAATAGCATAATATAAACAACAAAATTTTGGGGGAGAAGAATATAGACCACCTACCTCATATATAGTATGGTCCACTCATCCAATATTGGGCTTTGATTTGAGCCATAATGGAAGAAAATTGAATAATCATCGACTACCCTTAAAATAGGGTAATAGAGCTTAGACGGATTTGGCATTCTGTATGGTGAGATAGATGAATAATAGAAGCATGAGGAGTCAAGATCTTACCAATAAAATTCCAACACACCCAAAGACACTTGATTTGGGGGTTATATGGAGCAGGAGGAACAAATCGTGTGTGGTGTTCAAAGGAGAGCTCCCATGTGATGGGGTTGTTGTACATGGAGAGAAGGAAATGGGGTAGGAGTCTTAAAAAGGATTGAAAAAACTATTTTTTCCCACTCTTTAAAGATATACATGGTTGGAAAATATGTTTAGGCAATCCTTCATTCTATAATATAGTTGTAACTGTCCAAGTTACCCACCTTGCATGGCCCATGTGCACGGTTTGATAAACTATGCATGGCCTGTGTGTACCCCTACCTAAAACGGGACCCTGCATGCATGGCTATAGTGCACAATTTGAAAATATATGCACCAGCATTATGGGTCACCCTGGATCACTTCCTCAGGACTCATGGATTATTTGTAAACTTTCATAATTCAAAAAAAACTATGCCCCTTAGGAAAATAGGATTTTATGGTCGATCTGCATAATTAATCAAACCATTCACCAACCATGTACCTCCATCTGTCTCCTCCCAAAAATGAGTTCGTGGATCCCAATTCATTAAAATCTCATTAGAACTCATGATACACCTTTCAATACTTAAGCCTCATCCATATACATCACTTTAAAGTGATACAATTATCATATTTACACTCTAAAGATCAATTTAACATTTGTCCCAACCACCAAATAAGAAGTTCAAACTCATAAGGGATTTTCAACCTGGTCCAAAACATGGGACATTACAATATCCCCATTATAGACTAATCCCTATGAATCCTTGGGCACAACCTAACAACACCAAACCTACATAATTCCTGAAGCTCCACTCCAATGGTAACATTTCATCTCAGAACTCCCAACCCACCTTCAGTGTCCATTCAAAACATACAAGACATAAACCATTTAAACTCAAGCCATCGCTTATATACAAATCTGAAACACCCTTATAGAGTTTACTCAAGCCCGTATATCCCAAGACATGATTATGTCATCATCACTTTTATCAAGATGCTAAATCCACTCCCCAACTTAGGTATTAACCTTTAAGTGGACTATTCTGAGTCACGGTACAAAAATAATTAGAATTACCTACGGAATCACATCTATAGCATTCAAAAAATATTACCAGTGTGCTTCCCAAAATAATAAACATGTCTCTGGGTGAATACACTACTCTTGAATCTCATTATAATCTCAATGGTCAGCTCCAATTTACCAAGAAAAAACTATCCCTTCTGGATTGATTTAAAAGCCTAGTTTCCCTGTTCCACAACACCTTCCTAGACCCATGACATGCACTAAATGGTTTCACAATGACTGCATATATCCTTTTGAAATATATCTTTTCAAACCAACTACGGATAAACGTTCTCAAAAATTATTGGCTTAGATGGATGGAACATTTCAGAGACTATATCCTAATGCCCTGAAGTGGTGGAACCTTAAGATCACATTGAGCACATTCACTGAAGCTTGTAACCTAATTCTGGTGAATTATCCCAACTAAAACATTCCTTATTTTTTTATCAAATGGAATATGAGTACCGTAATGACCGTAACATGATATTACCACATTTTCATGACTCTTATCTCAATTGGGTCATCTTTAAACTACCTATAGTTACATCCACACCATTAGCATTTCTTTAAACCACTTCTTGAGTTCACTTCTAAGGACTCCATCTGTCGCGACAGAAATAAAATTTTATTAGTTTTGATCATTATATAGGTGATTCGCTCTAATAATGATATAGAAGAATGAAATATGTGGGTCATGTTCACCTCAAAAAAAGTATTACACAAATATTTTATCGGTTGGTTGATTCCATTTATTTTGGGCCACACTCATATTGAACAAAGGATATAACAGCCTTAGCTAATTCATGACACCATATCTCTGGACCATGAGTGTCAAGGTTTGAAAACAATTTTACCATATCATAGTGCCCAAATTGATTTCAATATATCTATCATCGTGTAACTACCATTAAATGTTGAACCATGAAACTGGAATGTACCAAACATACCTTGGGATGTTCGTTTTTATTCCCGTACCACCTGGCTTAAAAACCTGACTCACGCTTCTGAGATTCATTAGTCAAAAATAATCAAACTAAATCTACTACATGGTATGCCAGTATATGAATAGATTGAGAGCTAACCTGGAAGTACTCTCTAAAATACGATATCTCAAATGTTTTATGATTTTTTGATTGATCTCCCACCTCACGTAGTCTTTTCCAAGAATAATTCATCAACATCACAAGAACTGGTCAACAAGGCCAAGCACCCAAACAACACTTCCCATTAAAACTAGTTTCGATAAAGAATAACTCAGTGTCACATGAAAAATAAAATTAATTACCATACCTAAACCAAAAAGGCTCAAGCACCTATTTTTCATTGGTCTAGAAAAGATCATAAAATATAGATCATCTTAAGAAGACAAACATTGTCCCAAACCATCCTTTTGGGGTGTTTCCCTTAATAGAATAGTTTTTTCGACATACTAAAGTATGATTAAAATGTATGGGTCTCTATCATGAGAACCAAAAACCACTAGGGTGTCTATTTCATAAATCTAAGTGTTCCAATAAACAATCATTTATAAGAGGTTACACTGAATTAGGTATGAAAGCATCAACATATAAGGGTCAGAACCTATCATCATAGACATAATGGAATCACTTGCCAAAACATTAGCCCCAAGGACCAAATTATTACCAAGAATCCAAATGGTGGAAAACTCATTAAAAGGTGTAAAATCTAATGTAAATAATAAATAGATAGTTCTTAGTGGTATCCATATACAAGAATAACACCATGAAGGTCAACCAACTAGACAACCACCCATCTACATAGGGTGTCCTTTCATAATGTAAGATTCCTACTCAAGACAAATAACACCCAAATGGAACCCCCATCTAAAAACTATAATGAATCCTTTAACAAAGATTTAAGCTTCTGATGGCGCTTCCTCTATGATTATAGCGACCCTGATTTTTCTTACATTACTATTTCATCATTTTAAAGATAAAAAACATAAAGTCATTACAAAATTACGATCCCAAGGTTTAGTTTCTGAGAAAAAATAAGATCATATATAACTTTTAAAATATAAAAAAATGGAAATTTATTTAATTCCTTCTTCTCTAGATTTTTATAAGCCTTTGAATTCTCCTCAATACAAGTATTCACTTAAGGATATACATCAAAAAGGGGTGATCTAAAATCCAAATAAGTAGATAGATAAGAAAATGAAACAATATAAAATGGGGTGAGCATAATCATTATCATCATAACAAATTCATATGATAATAATCATGATAGAAAGCATTAATAAAAGACTTTTAATGTGGCAATGCATAAAAATGAAACCTCGTGTCTTAGTGGTCAACTACCACACATATTTGTGAACAAAGCTAGCATCATTTTCATGAATATTTCACTTTAATCATGAGGTTATTCACATTATCTAATTAATTGGAGAACTATATAATTCCGGGTGCACACATCACATTATAACATTTATATTTTACTATATAATTTCGGGTGCACCCATCACATCATAACATTTACATTATCATGCACGCCACATAGAATATATATCAATAATAAACATAAATAACCCATGTAAAGGAATGTATTCATCTCATTATCATAAATTCATAATCTTTTTATTACCAATAGAAATGGGTAATAACATACATGATATAAGATTCACCAACCTTGAGTTAGAATTAAAATGTGTGTTTTGAAAGAAGAGTTCTTTTGGAAAACATTTTGTTTGTCATAAATTCTAGTAGAAAACATGTGTGTCCCTGAAAATATAATATAATGATGAATAAATTATTTTTTAGGAATAACCTTACTAAAAATGTGGTGAAATAGCGAAAACCCAAAAAATAGAGTTGGGTTTGAGAAATCCCCTTACCTCTTGTTTGAAATCTTCCTTCATGTCAATATCCTATATAAACATAATAGATTAATTAATTAACAATTTCAGAACCTATTATACATGAATATAAATCTTTATGGTTTGATTATGTTCTTTTATATGCCTTTTTATGAGTTATAGAATCTAAATTCATTGTTTGGGAGTGTTTGTTTTCTTTGTTTGCATGATCAGTTCACTTGTATATATGAATGGAATTTCATGTAAGATGTAGATAAACATCTAGAATTGTTATTATATGTTTTTAATTATATTCCATAAGTTTAAATGGTCTTATTAGTTATTTGGTTATATACCATGATAAAGATTCATTATATAAATGTTAATGATGATTGTTTTAGGTTAATTTTGGCGGTTTGTGATCACAACGAACTAGCTTTGTTTTATCATTTAGTATTATGTGTATAAGCTAGCTCCAGAACAAAAAATGGGTTAAAAAATACATTTTAAAATATTTTTTAAACCATTTAATTATTCTAATAACAGCCTTGAAATCATTTATCGAAAAAGAAAGTTCATCTCCTATGATGTCGCTAAATTGACACCTCACGAGCGATGATTTCATTTTTAAGATAAGAGAGAGAGATGGAAGAGTTTAATGTTGGATATTCCATTAACATGATATAATTATGGTATATGTGAGGTAATGGAGTTATCATTTCATTTGGATGATGGTATTTGGGGAGATAATAAGAAAATAAATTGAAATTGAAAGGAAATTAATAGAAAACGAGAGGATTTGCCTCTTGAATTCTCCTCTTGAGATCCCCCTCAAGGCACTTAGGCTTGGTATTTTGATGAGACCAAGATATCCTATATATGGGGTGGACTAGTAAATAGTATTGGGAAGAATATAGGCAATGTTCAAATCATGGGAGGTGTGAGAAGAAGAGGGTGTGAGGGGTGGTATTTATAGTGGAGTAGAGAGGTGTTTTCTTATTATTTTAATGATTAGTTTATTATTTTTCTCAAGACAAGAAATGGTGAGGATTATTGTGAATAAATACAGTAATTAGTGCATTTTACTTAGAACCAATGGTCATTTACATTATCCATGACTCAAAAAATACTCAAAAATTCAGGTTTTTTGCATTTATTGTAAATTATCATATTTTACTATTCCCCAAAAATTCAAGTATTTCAGAAAAATTCCAAAAAATCACATTTAGAGTTTTTAATGTGTAGAATTAAAAAATGAACTCCAATATATGAATATAATTTTCTAAATATTAGTAATTTAATTTTTAATTAAAATCATCATTTACTTGGAAAACACAAATTCTAAAATTATAACTGATTTTATAATACTTTTGAAAATTTCTTAAGGTCTCATGAAATTATCTTAAAATCATAAGACATAAAAATATTAATTTATGAATACATTTTATTTTAAATTAATCATAAAATTTTTTTGACTTATAAAAATACCAATACTTAATTAAAAAAATTTTAAAATATTTATTTACTTATACTAGGATTTAATTATATCATATTGTCACTTATAAGATGGAGATATTTTACTTATACTATCATCGGTATGATTACTATTCACTTGGATGATTTACTATATGTAAAGGTCATATTACTTTTCGTAAGGGTGGCATTAATATTCATAAGGGTGAGTTATTATTCACCAAAAAATAATTTTATCCTATCAGACTCCAAATATCTTACTGATCACAGCCATGTATGATAGATTTTCGAAATTCAAAACAAAGAAGTGAAAAAATTATATTTTAATAGCTAGGATATAAAGGTCACATATTATTTAGTCATTCATTTAAGCATGATGTGGAATTGTTTCTCTTAATGTTATTTTATGTGACATAATTATAAGAAGGAAATTTTCATTGATAAAGCATTGGGTGGTCACATTCTTCTCCCCTTTTAAAATTTCACCCGCAAAATTTTGTTTTACCAAAATAGGTGAGGTTACTTCTCCTTCATCACATCTTCTGGTTCCCAAGTTTCTTCTTCATACTTATGGTTCATCCACAACACTTTGACAAGGTGTGTTTTTTTGCATAGAACCTTATCTATCAAATCTAGAATCTTTACTGGAGGCTCCTCATAATAGAGATCATCTTCCAACTGTACCACCTCTGAGTTTAGTACATGTGAAGGGTCTAATATGTACTTCCTTAGGAGTGATATGTAGAAGATATCATGAACTTGAGTCTTTTTCAGTGTATGTGCAAGCTGGTAGTCCATGGATCCTATGTGATCAAATATATCAAAGGGGGAAATGTACCATAAGATTAGCTTCCTTTTCTTTCCAATTGGCATAACTCTCTTCTATGGTGATATTTGAAGGATGACTTTATCTCCAAAGTCAAACTCCAAGTCCCTTTGCTAGTTGTCAGTATTGATCTATTGACAACTTTCATCATCTTTGATATGTTGTTGGATGGATTAAACCTTTTCTATCATCTCTTCTACAATATAAAGTGAAAGTATCTTTATTTCTCCAACTTCATCCCAACAGTTTATAGTTCTACATCTCTTCCCATACAGATCTTCATATAGAGTCTTATGAATACTCATGTGGAAGTTATTGTTGTATGGGAACTCAACCAATGAGAGATGTTGACCATAAACACCTTTTAAATCTAATGATAAGGCTCTTATAATATCTTATAGCATTTGAATATTCCATTCAGATTGGCTATCAGTTTGGGGTGGAAAGGTCATGTTGACATTCAATTCAGTACTCATGTCAGGTTGAAGACTCCTCCAAAATATAGATGTGAACATAGCATCACGATTATATATAATCAAGAGTAGAACCCCTTTTAGTCTCACCACTTCCTTCACATATGTCTTACCAAGTTCATCAAGAAATAGATCTTCTCAAATAGAGATAACGTGAGCAGTCTTGGTGAGTTAGTCCACCACAATCCATATCGCATTATTTCTTTCGGATATATTTAGGAGACCTATGATAAAGTCCATGGTGACATTATCGCATTTCCATACGGGTATAGGAAATTGAATCATCCTCCATTCAGACTTTTTTTTACTCTACTTTAACTTTCTTACATATCAAGCACCTTTAGATATATTCTGTAATATCTTTCTTCATGTTATCCCACCCGAAATGTTCATGGAAATCATGGTGCGTCTTGGTGCTACCAAGATGGATAGAAAATGTTGAGCTATGTGCATTGTCCAAAAGATCCTTCTTTATCCCAGGTGATGAAGAAACACAAATCCTTACTCCAAAACCAAATCACACCATCATAATTTATATGGATCTCTTGAAGATTCTATTCCTTTACTACATTCACCTTTTTTCAACTTCGTATCATCCCTTTATGCCTCCTTAAATCTTCTCTTGGATAGATGGTTGGATAATAATTTGGGAGAGGTAGGATTTATTCCCTTACATTATTATTTCAAAATAGATCCTTTACATATCCATGAAGATATGGTCTTTCTCTATCAACAACACAAATAGAGTAGTTGATTATGTTATGCTTAAAGCTTTAGCTACATTGTTCTCATTGTCGGGGTGATAGTGGATAGAACAATCATAGTCTTTGATTAGCTCTAACCATCCCCTTTGAATCATGTTGAGATCATTTTTTGTTAATATATACTTTAGGCTCTTGTGATCAATATATATGTCACACTTCTCACCATAGAGGTAATGTCGCCCTATTTTTGAGGCAATAATCATAGCTACTAACTCTAGATCATGCATTGGGTTGTTCTACTCATGGATCTTCGACTATCGTGAGGCGTAGTCTATCACATTATAATTTTTCAATAGTACACAACCCAATCCTTTATTTTAAGCATAAATGTATATCACACAACATTATCCACTTTTAAGTAATGTGAGTACAGGTTAAATGATCAACCTCCTATTTAGCTCCTTGAAACATTCCTCAAATTCTACTGTCCATACATACTTTACCCCTTTCCTTTTTAACATAGTTAGAGGGCTTGACAATCATGAGAAATTTCTCACAAAATATTTATTGTACTCTTATAATCCAAAAAATATATGGATATCTGTGACACTAGAGGGTCTGGGTCATTCCTAAATTACCTTTGTTTTTGAAGGGTCCACCTAAATTAACTCACTTGTGATCACAAGAATCAAGAATATAGCTTACTGCATCCAAAATCCACACTTGATAAACTTGATATAAAAGTTATCCTTCTTCAATTTTACCAACACAATCCCTAGGTGTTCTTCATGTTCCTCCTTTATCTTCGAGTAGATGATAATATCATCAATAAAAACTACCACAAATTTGTCCACGTGATGTCTAAAGTCTCTATTCATCAATTCATGAATATTACAGGGGCATTAGTAAGTCCAAAGGGCATCACCAAAAAATCATAGTGCCCATACCTTGTACGGAAGGTAGTTTTCTGAATATCTTCCTTCTTAACCTTTAGTTGATGATTTCCACAACAAAGATCCACCTTTGAGAAGCACCGAGCTCCTCTCAACTGATCAAAAAAGTATTCAATCCTTGGAAGATGATACTTGATCTTTATCATAATCTTGTTGAGTTCCTAATAATTGATACCCAACCACATTGATCCATCCTTCTTCTTGACAAATAGAACTGGTGCACCCCATGGTGATGCACTAGGGCATATGAACAATTTGTCCGAATTCTCTTGCAGCTACTTCTTTAACTCCTCCAGTTTGATAGGAGCCATCATATTGGGACACTTTGAGATAAGAGTAGCTCTGGGTATGAGTTCTATTGATATCTCTACCTCGTTATTTTGGGGGTATTTCGTGTAACTCTTCAACAAATACATCATTGTATTGCCTCACAATGGGAATTTCCCATAGGTGGATAAATTACTTTGAATCAACTATTTGAGTGAGGTATGTCTCTTCATAGGGAATCAACACCCACACCATTGAATAAATTTTCAAAGGAGATTCATGATCTCCCTTACATTTGTAGAGGATCATGGGATGGTTTAGAATATGAAAAGATATTTCCATTTCCATATAGTTTATACATTCTCTATATAAATAGAGAAAATACATTCCTAGTATAGCGTCAAATTCCAACAAGGGATGTTTCATGAGATTTACTAGAAGAATCTCCCCACATACATTAACAGATGAAGAGTCCAACACTTGGTTTAAAATGATTTCACCACTAAGTGTTTTTACATATATATCTACTTCATGGTTTTATAGATTCGATTTAATAGTTCTAGAAATATTTCAAGATATAAAGGAATGCGTAGAACCAGAATCCAAAAAATACTTTTTCCATTCTTGATTGAATAGTTATTATACCTTGTAAAATATCATTTTCTTTCTCCAATTATACAGTAGTGATGACATATGCCTTCCCTTTATCCTTTGGCTTTGGTGTCTAATGACTTTGATTACCCTCAAGATCTCAAGGTTTAGTGAACTTTATTTTTTAGTACCCTTGATCCCTATAGTTTTAAAATTCAACCATGGGTAGTTCTCTACTTTCCTCCACCGCATTTTCCATCCTTTTCATGTTTTTTGACATTTATGAGCTTGGTGGCCTTATCCCACACATTTGAATCATTTACCCATTCCTTTATAGAAATTCCCATGATGATTTTCCCACATTTTTGACATGAGTGTGATTGAGTTTTTTCCACCATTTTCATTAGATCCTCATGCTTGAACTCCATCTTTCGTTACTTATCACCATAGCCATGGAACCATTCTCTAAACTCCATCTCCACTTTGAGATCACATCAAACAAATTCTTCATAACTCTTAAAGTTTCAAATTGAAATATCCTTTTGAAGGTGTGGTTTTAAACCACTAAAAAACCTATAAAATTTGGTATATTTTTTTATAACAAAACATGAACTGTGCCTTGCAAGCTTTTGGAAAATTTCTTCATAGGTTATGAATGATTCTCCTTCCTTTTTCTTCGGCTCTATGAATTCTCTCTCTATATTATTTCAAAGTGTTAAAGGTAAATACTTATTAAGAAACATTGTCTTAAAGTCTTCCCACTACATATATTTAATTTTTTCCCTCATCTTTGTGTTCTTAATCAAATCCAAACATTTATCGGCATCTCTATCTAAATGATAAACAGCATGATTCACCATCTTCATCTCAAAATAGTGAAATATAGAAAATATATTCTCCGTAGAGTTGAACCATTGTTCAAAAATTATTGGATCATAAAACCCACTAAACATTTGTGTTTGTTGCCACATAAAACACTCGATATTCAATTGTTCCCACCATGAGGAAGAAGTACATTCCATATTATTTGGGTTATTGTACATATCCTGAGATATTTGGGTAAGCATCACCATGAAATTTTAAACTCCACCTCCAAATGCGTATAGGATGTCATTCGAGCAATTGCTGCATTCTCCCTCACATGGTTTGTTGTCCAGGTTTCTCAAAGTTCCCCCCATTTTTTAAAATAGAAAACATTAGAAAAAAGAAGTCAAAAATTCATGAATATATAATTAAATCCTTACTGAAATTATGTCTAAAGGCATATATTTTGGGATACATATGTTTATAAATGAATCTCGGGTGCTTACTTATACTTAATCTCGTACTAATGGTTTTCACTAAGGTTCTCCAATACTAATTCCCAAATGAACTAAACCATCCTCTAATACCAACTATAGTGACCCTACTTTTCCTTACATTGCTATTACATCATTTTAAATATTAAAAACATAGATTCATTGCACCAAAAGGATACAAAGGTATAGTTTCTTAGTAAAACTAGGACCATGCATAACTTTTACAACATAAAACATAAACATTTATTTAATTCCTTCTTCTATATCATCTTATTGTCACTTGAATTCTTCTTAGTAAAAGTAGTCACCTAGGGATATACATAAAAAATGGGTGAGATAAAAGACTAATAAGATGATATATTAGAAAATTAAACAAAATAACATGGGGTCAGAATAATCATTATCATCATAAAATAGTCATAGGATCATAATCATGAGAGTAATCATTAAGAAAATACTTGAAATGTGGCAATGCATAAAAATGAAACATCATGTCTTAGTGGTCAACTAAAACATATAGTTGTGAAAAAAGATAGAATCATGTTCATAGATATTTCACTTAAATCATGAGGTTCTTTAAATTAACAAATTAATTGGATCACTATATAATTCTAGGTGCACTTATCACATCATAACAATGACATTGTGTTATATAATTCTCGGTGCACCCATCACATCATAATATTTACATTATCATGCTTTCCACATAGAACATATATCCATCATGAACATAAATATCCCATGAAAAGGAATTTGTTTTATCTCATAATCATAAAATTATAAAACTTGGGTTCCCAAATGAATGGGGGGTAACATACTGGATATAAGAATCATCAACCTTGAGTTAGAAGTAAAAGGTGTGTTTTGAAAGAAGATTTCTATTGGAAAACATTATGTTTGTCATAAACACTATTAGAAAACATGTATTTCCTATAAAATATTATATGATTATGATTAAATTATTTTCAAGGAATAACCATACTAAAAATAGGGTGAAATAAGGAAAACCCAAAGAAAGAGATTTGGGTTTAAAAAATACCATTGCCTTTTTTTGAAATCTTACTTCACGTTAATATCCTATATAATCACATTATATCCATTAATTAATAATTAAAAAACCTTTAATACATGAATATTATTCATTATGGTTTTATTATGTTCTTTTATAGGACTTTTTATGGGTTAAACAGTCTAAATTCATTTTTTAGGAGTGTTCATTTTCTTAGTTTTCATGATAGGTTCACTTGTATACATGAATAGAAGTACGTGTAAGATGTGGATAAGCATAAATAATTGTTATTATATGTTTTTAATTATATTCCATATGTTGAAATGATATTATGAAGGATTTTTTTATATACCCTTATGATGATTCAATAGATAAAATTTAATGATGATCGTTTTAGTTTAATTTTTGCAGTTTTTTATCACAACGAATTTGTTTTGTTTTATCATTTAATATTATATGTATAAGTTAGTTCTAGAACATAAAAGGGGTTAAAAATTAACTTTAAAATCTATTTTAGACCATTTAATGGTTTTATTAAAAACCTTGAATTCATTTATGTAAAATGAATGTTCATCCCCCATGATGTCGGTAAATTGACACTTCATGGGCGATGATTTAATTTTTAAGATGTGGGTGAGGGAGGGAGGATATCAATTTTTGATCTTATATTAACATGATATAATTAAATTATATTTAAGTTACTAGAGTTATCATTAGATTTTTATGAAGGTATGTGAGGAGATAATAAGAAAAGAAATTGAAATTGAAAATAAATTAAAAGAAAAGAGAGAGGATTTACCTCTTAAATTCTCTTCTTGAGATCCTCTTCAAGGCACCTAAGATTGGACTTTTATGAGACCAAGATCTACTGGACGTGGGGTATGGACTAGGGAAGAGTATTGGGAAGAATATAGGAAAGTATAAAAGCTTTTGAGGTGTGAGAATAAGAGGGTGTGAAGGGTTGTATTTATAGTGGAGAACAGGGGTGTTTACTTATTATTTTAATCATTAGTTTATTATTTTACTCAAGATAGGTAATGGTGAGGATTATTGGGACTCAATATAGTAACTAGTGTATTATAGTTTGAAACAATGGTCACTTACATCCACCATGACTCTATCATGACTCAGAAATTCATGTTTTTATCATTTTTCATAAATTATCGTATTTTACTATTCACCAAAAATTCTAGTATTTGAGAAAAAACCCCAAAATTCACCATAACCATTTTTCAATGTGTATAATTAAACATTGAACTAAATATTATGAAAATAATTTTCTAAATTTTATAAATTTAATTTTTAATTAAAATCATGATTTAATTCAAAAATATAAATTTTAAAATTATAACTGATTTTATAATACTTTGAAAATTTACTTCAGGTCTCATAAAATTATATTAAATATAATACAAAAAAATATTAATTTATGAATAAATTTTTTGAAAACACATTTTATTTTAATTTAATCATTATATATTTATGACATATAAAAATACCTACACTTAATTAATATTTTTAAAATATATATATTTACTTATATAATGTTGTAATTATATCATATTGTCAATTATAAGATGGAGAAATTTTATTTATACTAGCATTGGAATGATTACTGTTCAATTGGATGATTTAATATTCATAAGGGTTATATACTATTGATAAGTGTAACATTACTATTCATATGGGTAATTTATTATTCACCAAAAATTAAGTTTGTCTTATAAGACTCCAAATATCTTTCTGATCGCAAATGTGTAAGTCAGATTTTTGAAATGCAAAACACAGAAGTGGAAAAATTATGATTAAAAGTTAGGCTATAAAAGTCACATAGTATTTAGTAGTTCATTTAATAATGATGTGGCATTTTATTTCCTAATGTTATTTTATGTGACATAATTATAATAAGGGAATTTCCATTTATAAAATGCTGGGCCATTATAATGATTAGCCACTCACATAAGCATAGGGAATTGACTTTAAAACATGATTCATGCCTAAATATTATCAGGCATTACTACCTCACCATCATGTATAATCAATAACTATAAGAATCCATAGAAACTGATGAGCTACACTCACATTCCTATTTGGGAAAACTCTCGAGGAAACATTTAAATCTAACCCCTACATGGGGGTCTTTGCAACAAGAACCTCTAAAAGACTCAACTTTAATTTATTTAGATGATTCTCATTCATCTTTATCCTTTAAAATAGTTCACATACCAAGGATATCTTGTACCATATTTTATATAAATTATACTATTCATTTTATTTAGTTTTCACCATGAAATATTTGGAATAATTTCTCATAATTTCCTTTTAAAACATTTATTTTATTATAGAATTTTTCACAACAATCTCAGTTAAAGAAAATATCAATTTCCATTCTATAGAGGAAAACAATATCTAGTTTGTAGTTGGTTTTTTAATTAACTAACACCTTATGATAATAAAGATCCAAGGTTGATAACAAGTCTTTTATTAATTAATGGAATTGGTCGAGTAAGATTCCACCATACTCTTATATGTAATACCAAATAATCTGGTGTGGATACGTTAAATGATCATCTCATTGTCATGTTAACACCCCCATGGGGTTAGGTATTAGAGCATAACATTATATAAAGAGACCCATAAGGGTCCCACTAATCAAATTATGGTTTTTTAGAACATACATAATGGGTATAATACATAATAATATCAAATATTGACCAAACTAATTTGTTTGAGTCTAGTTATCCCATAAGAAACATACCCCAACTAATAGACTTGGGTCCATTTAGTCATTTTTTGAACCAATCGTCGGGGTCTGCTGGCCCAAATGATTGATGTAAAAGCTTGAAAAAGGATGTTATTTTCTATAAGAATTCCAATTAAATATATATATATATATATAAGCATAATGTTTATATTAGATAAAATATCATCCCCGGGTTTTAAAGGTACTTGCCTTTGTGAGTTACAAATAACATTCATGTATATGGAACCAAGTTTTCACCTTTGATTTTGTATTAACAAGTCTATATATATATATATATGTGGTTTAATTATATGGGTAACCATTTTATAATTGATAAAGTCTCATATACTTTATAAATTGGACTACTGTCTCCCAGTTAACTTTATCCATATTACCACATATAAATTGACACTATAAAAAGTCTACATGATATGATTCAATTATATGGATCACCATTTCCCGATTTATAAAGTTCTCATATGCTTTATAAATTGTAATATGGAATCCATTTAATAAAAAACATTAATGTTTCATCCCATTAAACTAATGGTTCATGGATAAAACATAAAAAAATTGGTTGATTATATAGTATTCCACCATCAAGCTATGTTGGAAAACACAGTTTAGGTTGATATAGACATTTTATTTAATCAACCATATATCAAGAGTAAAATGGGCGTGCCTTCATAATAAATAAATATAGGTAAGAAATTCAACATTCATGAAAAGATACTATGGAATCAAGGAAGCACTCAAGTATGGAATATACATTTAGGAATTATAAATAATCATCAACTTGGGTAGAAAAATCATCATGCATCATGCAGTCTATAATGTTGTGTACATAGAATGGCATATACATGGAATGTGAATCTCTATGTTCCTATAATTATGCATGTAAAAATACCTCACTTCTCTTTCCATACCATGACAAGAGTTATAATAATAATCCATAAATTAATAATTACTGTAAGTACACAAATCACTCAAGGTGAATCAATAATCAACTATACTACCAAACAACATGAAAAATAGTCATATCCTAGGAAACATAATCTTTAACTCGTTTGTGTGTTGTCTAGACCCAGACACAAGATATTTACCCTATTTAACCATGTTCCTAGTCTCTTTTCAACCATTTCCCAAAACAACAAGACTAAAGATGAAAAATAAACACATTTGATACCATTGGTAGCATCCTGACCCAAGAGCCACTAAAACGATTCCCCAGTCCAGTTGGCCACTAGGTTACAAACGTGCGTCACCATATTCCATAGGATACCAAATGTAAGAAAGGTTATAATGGAGGTAAAATAGGTATATTATACCCTCGATATCAATAATAAATATAGCAGAATAAATAATACATAAAGGCATCAGAAAAATAATAACAACTGAAAATCAATAATGAACGAATAAATAATCATTCCTGAACAAGATATAATGTAAACATAAATATAAGGATTGTATACAGTACATGGAAGTATTGAAAAAATGTTAAATATATAAAATACCCAACAGTTATCTCTTATAGCCTCATAACCACTACTTAAGTCCTCTTCTCCTCTGATCCATCCTATCCCACAAGGATAACAACAAACAAGTAAAATCTAAAAACATGATCCAGCAACCAAGAGATCTTCTTGGTTTCTCCAATACAATGGTGGCCCAAAAAGGGTGTGAGATATACTTAGTATGCCACCACCAATGGTTTCCGAAGATATCTTATCCATGTGTATAAAATAAGGTAGTGTGTAGATATATGAAATGTTATATAGTGTAATAAACATAAATATAATAAGTCGGTCCCACATTCCTCAAGGAATCTTAGCCATCCATACCTACATTATCCTATTATGGAATGTCTTTGTACACATTCAATCATGTATATATATGCATACATCCAATAATCGTTTTCATGGATATATTTTTACTCAAGTGGACCTGTGGCTTAGTAATAGGGAATCTATATAAGGAATTCTTGTATCACATAAGGGATGTCAGGCCCAAGTTACCATACCCATGTATCACAATGTTAGGTATGTAATTCCTAATATCATAATCATAAATAATTCCATGTTGAGTATCATTAATAATAATGAGAATGGACTTACCCAAACTCCTATATGAGGGGTTGTGAAATGTCATGTCCAACAACCCAAGTGACATGAACTATCATATCCAAGAGTGGTATTGTTATAGGTGGGAGTCATGAAAGTGTGATGTTATAGTTTTTTGTTAAAATATAGGATAGATTATAGAGTTAATAACTATGATTTTTTCATGAGTTAATAGGGAAACAGTTCTGTTTGATCTTGGTACGTGACCTAGGCCAAGGATATTGGATACAATAGATGATTTTAGGGGGGCATGTGATCTAGTGCATGGACTCTGGGATTATTTAACAACAAAGTGAGCTGGAAATATTTGTAGGGTAGGTACCTTGTAAAGGTACATGCATCATGATTGATTGTGTTCATGTCTAAATTGGGTTATTATGTGAAATTAAAATGAATTATTTAAAAATATTTGGTAAAATTATATACCATCCAAATTAATATTTTCTTCTTTCTTATCTTAATGGATCTTCTTCATCATACTTGAGTGGTTCAGGAAGTTTAGATTCAGCGGGATGATCTGGTTTATTATCATAAAATCAACACGGTAAAGCAGGATGAGGCTTGGGAGATGTATTTTTATGCCTTTCAGTTATAGATTTTGGCTAATTATGATGGGGGAATCTCATATATAGATATGGTGTACCAGTTGGATGAGCTTGAGATAAATTTCATTCTGAACTGAGCATGTGTTGAGTTATAGGTGTCATTGGTGGTTAGTTATGTTTAGGGATCTATGCATCAGTGCTGGAAACAATATCTTGGTGATTGAAATGAGGAAGATTTGTTGTGTATAAAATTTTAGATTCGTTTCTAGGAAAAGTTCTTATATATGGTGATAAAGGTTGCAATACATATATATTTATACTCTCCTCAAAAGGGGATATTGAGTGTATTGAATCATGGGGTTAGTTCTGTGGACCAATTTAAATTTTCTTCATATGTTTTTTCAGATGAGGAATCTATAGTGTTGTGTCTGGAGAATTCTATTCACCCCGTGATCATGTATGTGTTCACCCTATTTAGGCTCCATATATATCCATAAATGTAGAATAAAGTATAGGTTATAAAGTGGATAATTTATCTAGGATTCCATCCATGATAGATTTTCAAATATGGTGTCTCAGAGAGAAGGTCGTTAGGAAGTGGTTCATAGGTGTTCAGGCGGTCAGGGTTTTATCTAGTGGGGAACTAACCACAGTATATCTCTTTTCATCCTTTTAGGGTAGGTGGATTATAAGAACATATCTAAGGCCTTCCATTTTATTTTTATTTATTCAATGGATATAACTGCCACTAATATTAGTTTCCGACCACTTAAAGAGTCATGTTTTAGTTAGTTGTTCCATCCCCTTTCTAGTAGAAGTAGTAGTTTTCCCCCGAGGCAATTTCAATGGCGGGGATCGCAAATGCTTATTTAAAAATCAAGGGTATATGGTGTTGGTAGAGATAATTTCCTTTATTCTCCCCATCCATGAAGAAATAGTATAGTTCATATCCATGTAATCCAATAAAAGACAGGTAGAGGATTTGGGTGTGTTAAGATCCATGCATTAGAGGTGGTAGTGCTAGGAAATCCGAGATTTGTTTGAGGTGTGAATAGTTTATCATCTAATATTGTGTGTACTTTTTTCAATTCATGATCCTAGAACTACTTTTTTTCTAATACATTGGTCCAGGATTTTGGATTGTATATGGAGAGTCTTCTATTTACCATGGTGTTATCTATACTGATTAGAGGTCAGGATTCTTTGTTTGATGTGGGTCAGGATATAGACTAGTTATGAGGTGGCACCAATTCATGAAAGATTTCCACCTGCTGTAAATATGAAAATATGATGTGATCCATGGAATTTATTTAATGTATTCTGTACATTAATTCATTAATTATCTATATTTGAGATTCTTTTTCAATGTATAGGACCAATGAGTGTCCTTCATTGGTGAGTGAGGTTATTGTATGGGCAGTCTACAAGAGGAGCCTCTTTTATATCAGTTCGAGAAGATGTGGGTGGATTCTTAAAAATGGTGTATTCCTAGTGTTTTTGAGGATTCCCTAGATGTTACCCAAAAGGAGGTTATAATCATACCCCCTTAGTGAAATTATATGTTTAATATAGAGTTTAAATTGAGCACATCTCCGATTTTGATTACTTTCTATCGAATGACGCCAACTGAGTTTCATGAGTTGAGGATGTAAACATGGTCTGATGAAAAGGGGGTTTTATCTTTCCCAATTTATTTCCTTGGGGTTCCCTGGTATTTTTTAATAAGATAATATTTTGAGGCTGTGTATAGACCAGCTAAGGTTGAATCATGTGATGGTCAAGAACCATTACCCTATTATGAGGATAAATGATCTGTTTGACCTATTGATAGGAGATAGCTATTAATTTAAGATTGTTCTGTAGTCTGTATATCCCTAGTTGAGGGTGAAGAATGAAGATATCTTGAATATTTCCTTAGGTTTAGGTATGGGAACTTTTAGTTCATTGTCTTTTCATTCGGTGTTAGAAAAACACCATATGTGTCCATAAGGCTCATGAACTACATGTTCCATGAATTTATGGACTGGTTTTTCTTTATTTTCTTCGATGATATCTTGATCAACTCAAAGTCATGGGAATAGAATATAAAAAATATCATAGTTGTTTTGTAGGTCCTTTAAAACCACCATCTTTATGGGAATCTATCTCAATGTGACTTATAGATGTAAGAGGTGTATTTCCTTGTACATGTGGTGTCTCATTAGGGTGTGATCATGGACCCATCTAAGATCAAGGTATATTTTTATTAGGAAGTAACTAAGAACATGTAATAGGTTCATAGTTTTCTTAGTCTCACGGGCTATTATCATAGGTTTTTTCTTTCTTTCTATAAATTTACATCCCTTCTAACCACATTGAATATAAATGAAAAATATTTTTTGTGGACTGATCAATTTCAGGAAACATTTGGTTACCTGAAAGAGAAGTTGTTCATTGCTCTAATTCATTGGTTTCCTAAGGAGAGTGTGTTATTCAAGGTTTTTTTTGACGCATCCCATCTAGGATTTGAATGTGTTTTGATGTCATAGAGAATAGTGATCTCTTATAGGTGTAGGTAGTTATTTCTCCATGAGTGTAACTATTCCTCCCATTATCTATATTTTGTGGGAGTTGTGTTTGTGTAGAGGCTATAGTGGTCTTACTACATCGGTGATCACTTTATTATTCTGAAAGACTATAATATCCTCAAATAAGTATTTTTTGAGTGATATTTGAATCTATTTTAGTTTTAGTAGTTTATGTTTCTTTGTGATTATTATTATTAAATCTTTTAAACCCTAGTAAACGGAAATGTGATTAACAATGCTCTAAGTTAGAATTATTGAGGGGTGTTTTTTGGGAGTCTGTATATGTTTGGAAATGAATGGAGGAACTTGACACGATGCATCTAGATATTAGAGAGATTAGTGTTCATTTTTTTATTTATCATATGATTTTCAGGACATTTTTTATGCGGTGGGTGTTTGAGTTTTAGTGGGTAGATTTAGAGGCATAGGTGATGTGTGACTTGGATAGCCACAGTGATGCTTTGGAGGTATGGTCGGAGGATTTTTATATTTTGGTATTGTTTTAATGAACTTTTTTCTATTGAAAGTGTGTGATTAGGATCTATGTGAGCTTCAAATCTCACCTTTGTATATTCTTCCTCGTGTGACCAATATGTATCAAGGTTTCAGGAGGTAGCTTTGATGATCATAGATGAAATGGTCAGTGGAATAGTTTGTGGCCGACTGTCTCGTTTTTTTCATTTGAAAGAGGCGGACCTTGTTCCATGAGGTTTTTTGTATTCCTTAGATGTTTTTAGTGGAAATGGGAAGTAATATCAATGTATATCATCACCATGTTATCCTTGGATTAGGGAGGTTGTGATGAATCTTAGGTGAAATTATATTGATTGATGAATTCGGCTCATTTTCTATCAATCCTAGAATTGAGTGACATGGATGTTTTGGCTAGGAAGTATGCAGATGATGTGGTTAGGCTTCATGTGGTACCAAGTACCATCATATCTAATCAGTACCCTTGTTTTCCCTCATGGGCGTGGATGGTATTAAAATAGGATTTTGGATCCTAGTATCATGTTATAACTACTTTCCAGCCATATATAGGTGGTAAATTGGAGTGGATCATATAGAAGCTGGAGGATATGTTATGGTCTTACATCCTATACTTTGGTAGAAGTTTGATAAGTCACATACCTATGCTTAATTTTTTATACAAAAATATATATCACTAATCTATTAGCATAGACCCATTTGAGTTGTTTTATAGGTTGTTGTTTCATTCTTTATTGTACAGGATAGAGGTTGGGGATTAAGGAGTTCTTAGCCCGGACATGGTGAAGAGGACAACAAAGAAGATCCAATTAGTCTGATAGTGAATGAGGGTGGTTCTGTATTTTTAGAGGATCTAGAATGATCATTGGAATATGTATTTATATTTTAAAGTTGGATAGTAGGTGGTCTTGAGAGTCTACCCATTGTAGGGGAAGTAGAGGTTTGGACTGGGGAGTAAGCTTTCTCCTTAGTTCATTGGGAATTTTTGAGGTGTTGGGTGTGTGTGTGTGTGTGGCAGTGTATTGGTTGGAACATCCACCATAGATAGACAAGATCCATGACATCTTCTACATGTCCCGACTTCATCGGTATCTTCATGATGAATCCCACATCATCTACTGGGGAGATTTGGATATAGAGGATGATGTGACATTCACCAAGCTTCTAATAGAGATCGGTGACCTACAAGGGAAGGTGTTGCATTGATAAACCATTCCATTGGTTCATGTGTTGTGGAGGAATTATGTCCTGGAGGAGATTACTTGAGAGCATGAGATGCAAATTCATGCACAATACACATATTTTTTCTGATATTTCCATTGTTCTGTTTTTCTTGATGATGTAATGTTTGAATATTTTTTATGAGATGAGTTGTTTCCTTTATGATGTGATATGTGATAAAGCTTCTGTCACATAAATATGAGATTACCTAATTCCTAATCAAGATACATTATACTTTGACAAATTTTCAAAACCTAGATGGTGTGTTAGTTCCTCAAAAAGTGGATAATATCTTGATATGGAAGACGAAATTCATGATTTTTGTGCTTGGGGAAGTGTTGTGTGTTTCTTGTGATGATTTTTATTTTCTACTGTGTGTAGGTTTAGATGAATGTAAAAATAGTTATATAGGAAAGAGGTGGTTTGTGGCTGGTACCAAATTACATGGTTTTGTTCTTGGTGATTGGGGTTATGTGGTTGTGTGATATGTATTATGGGAGTTTTGGTTGGGTGTGTTTGGATGGTGGTAGTCCATGCGGTGTGATTAGATCCTTGAGAGGTATCTAATGAAGGGGTTTTTATGATCCCATTCTTTTATAAGTCTTGGTAATGATTCATAGGGATAGAAATCATTTTAGATGTATTAAATGCAATGAAATGTGCTTTCTTGGCCCATTACTTTTCCTATTTTGTGTGTTGGTGGTGATTCGAAGGAGGTAAGAGGAGGTTCAATGAAGGTTAGATCTATAGGATAAATAAAAAAGGAATTCATGATGTAAAAGATGAATTTATGTCATGAAAGTGAGATTTGAAACATGAAAGGTTATTATTTTATGGAATTTATGGTGTGAAGGGAAAAGCAAAAAAAGGATTTATGCCATAAAACTAGGATTTATGATGTAAGTTATTTCTAGAAAAGGATCCATTAAATTAAAAAGATCTTCAAATATTTGGAGTTTAATCCTTGAACATGGGTTTTACGGCTTATAACCCATAGAACCCATGAAATTTACAACATAAATATAGAATTTCTTTTATAAATGGGTTGACTTACAGCTTATATATAAGATTATTTTAGTTTCCTATTCTCTCATTCAACCTTTTATTATCTCAGTTTGTTTATAAACCCTAAGTGATTTTGGGAGACCGTCCAACTATTCTTCCTTCACCTATATCCCTAGATTCTTGAGGTTGTAAGTTGGTGATCAGTGGTGTGTTATTATCCCTTTATCTATTTTTTCCTTGTGTTCTTCTCTTGGAGGTTCTCGATAGTGGTGTTGATTCAATTGGAAAATGTTTTGGGATGTATTTTGTTATAACCTTGTGTGATCTAGGATGATATATGGTTTCGTAGTTCTTTTAGGGTTTCTAAGTTTTTTCTTCTTCACCCTGTGATGCGTAGTGAATTATAAGGATTCCTTATGGTAGGTGATTTTCATTCTCACCTATTTACATGAAACGTGTGGGGATCACAAGATCTTTAATTCCATTGAGTGGATAATATGGTTCATCTAAATGAATATAATTAATCAGAAAAAATGAAATTAATGGGGATTAGGATAAATCACATTCTTTTACTAATTTAATGTTATTATTGGTGATATTAATCATACTTCCTATCAATACTGATGATCACGGTTGTTGGTAGTCATTTTTTGTATATAACTTGTATGTGGGACCTTTTTTGTTGATGATTGATCACACCACAAATAAAAGGATAAACAAAATATATATGGGTAATAAATTGGTTTCCCTTGGAAACCTAGTTTTTTGATTAGTACCCTTGATAAATAAATAAGTAATGTGATAAAGACACCTAAATAAATTCTGTAAGCTATTATTTTTTGTTGTTGTGTGTACTTGATATTTTTTGTGGTTTGGGATGTTGTGTGGTGATGGATATTACTAGTTGGGTTGTGCGATTCATGGGTATATGATGCGATCTTATGTTAGCATGTATGTGATATGGGTAGTTTTGTGATGTGGTGTGCAATGGTTGTGGATAACAGTTGTTGTGGTGCATAGTGGTTGTGGTGTTTAGTGGTTGTGGTGTGTAGTGGTTATGGTTGTGTGGTGGTTTTGATGCATCAGATAGCTTGGTTGATGTGGTGTGGTGATTATGGTGCATGTGTGGTGTTTTTTCAATGGTTGTGTGAGTTATCTGAGCTATTTGTGGTGTGGTTGTGTCTGGATATCCATGTAATAAATGATGATGATAAATGAAATGAATAAATGAATGAGTTGATAAATGGATCAAAATATCAAGAAATAATTTTGGGGTAATGGAATAAATTAATTGAATAAAATAATTGATGGTGTTATTGTTATTGAAATTCATATGAATAAAATTTATTTGAAACTTGATTTATATAGAAGGTTTGGAAACTTGTAATTGAAAACATTTATGTGTGGTTGTGTGTGGTGTGTTGTATATAGGCGTGGGAGGCTTTTTTATGGTTGATGTGTGGTGTAGTGGTGGTCATGGTGTCTATTGGTGTAGTTTTTGTGAACCCATAGATTGGGTAATGTGTTCTATCTATATATCATGTATCCTTAGGTTATCCTTATATGCTCCCCACTCATGTTGGTTAACCATAGAAATTCCCAAAGGATTTGGGTTTTGGATTTTTTTCAAGATCCAAGATGGTGGTGATATATATGGTTGGATACCCCATCATCCCCACTCTACCTTTAGCAGTGATGGACCTTGTGTCTTTGGGTGATATATGCAATGATTTACCATGTGTTCTTAGGAGAGGTTTGATGAGATGGGGTTGTGATGAGATGTGATATGTGGTGGGGCACATGCGTCTTATGAGGAGGGAATGAGGTTGATTTATTTTAAAGTCATGATACCCTACTAATATGTTTATGTGGAAAAATATAGTTTCATATCCCAAGTGTATTTGGGAAAGTTGTTGCATAATGAGTTTGTGATGACATGTGATATGTGTTTTGTGTTATGCATGGTGGTAGGAGGATGTAAGGTTTATGTTCTTCACGTTCATGATGTTCTACTACTCTGGTTATGTGGTGATATTTTTTGTGATGGCCTGGGTGTTTATGGGTGAGAAGTGATGTGGTGATGACTGATGATAGCATAGGATGCTAGACCGATCATGGATGGGGTAAGTAAGGAATCATCTCTACCCACATCATAGATGGATAGTATGTGATGTGATATATTAGGAAGGGATGGGAGCACAGGTTGTTCAGTTTTGGAGTGTGAGAGTGGAAAATAATTGGGGAAGTCGTGGTGGAGTTCCTTCATTTTATTCCTAATTATATTTTTACTATATTGTATTTTTGATTTGTTTATTTATCCATGGTTAGGTTGGGGGTTTTTTTAATTTAAATTCTTAGGTGTTTGTTGGTTCTAATTCTTTTTCACTCACCCTTTTTTTGGTTTTCACATGTTTACTTGAGGCTTTTAGTATGATCCAATTGATTATAATTTTATGATCTCCCTGCATATATAAAACTATTTTTTATGTTTCTAGAAGTAATTTGGGGACCCAAATGGAAATTTATATCATGATATAGAACTACTGTTAATTAAATACTGTAAGAATTGCCTTTTTTGTACTTACTTTGAGACATTTATTTATATTTTTTTGATATTGTTCTTGCATCATGGAATGGTTTTGGGTTTGTTTTTATATTTTATTATGAATTTTTTTGGTGTCTATTTTTCATGTCTTTTGATCCTATATTACATAGGGTGATTCCTCTCAAGTGTTAAATTTTTATACCCTTGTTGATTTTCACTAACCTAGGGCCTACTAGAGATGGGATTCTGAGTCATTATCTATCTTCCTTCATTGCTATACCAGGAGGGGTATCTTTGAAGGTAGGGGTCATGACATCATTGTATCAGATGTTTTGGTAAAGATATAGTATAGAGTGTTGATGTAGGAACTATAATGATTTTATGGGTTGGTAAGGAAACATATCAATTTGATCACAGTATGTGACATAGATCAGGGATACAGACTACGACATAGGATTTTAGGGACCCCATGATCTGGTTCAGAGACTCTGAGCTTATTTAATGACCAAGTGAGGTTGATTTTTTTTATAGGGTAGTGAACTAGGATAGGTACATGCATCATTATTGGTTATTTTCTTGTCTGAATTGGGGGATTTTGGGAAATTAAAATGAATTAATTATAAAATATTTGATAAAATTTCATGCTAGAAGTATTAGGTTGTTTTTCTTTGTTTTTAGGAATAGATATTGGTTCTTGTCCAAAATTGTTTCAAGTAGTTGAGGTTCAATAGTTTGATCCTTTGATTATCATTAGATCAACCCGACTGGGGAGGATGTGTCATGGAAAATGTATTTTCATGCCTTTCCACAACATATCTTGGGGAAGTATGACTAGAGTGTCTTAGATATGGATATGAACCACTAGATGGAGGATCTTGATATCGCTTTTGGTTTAACATGAGCATGGTCTGGGTTTTTTGGGTCATTGGAAATTAGTTAGTTGTGAGGATCTATGAGTTAGTTGTGGATGTTGCTTCTTGTTAATCGAAGGAAAGAAGATTTTTTGCAGCTATAATTTCATTGGGAGTTTTGAGTGGAGTTATAATCATCGATAATAATGGAAGAAAAGAGGTATGAGTTACTCTCTCCTCAGTGGGGGAGCTTGTGTGTATGGGATCTTGGGATTAGGTTTAAGGACCTCCTGCATTTTCATCTATATTTTTTTCTAGATGAGGATTCTGGAGTGTGGCATCTGGGGGAGGCTTTTCACCCAATGATCAGGTATTCGGTAACCCCATTTATGCTCCCTGTGTATTTAGAGGTTCATAAGAAAGTAGATTTTATTGATTGGATTCTTTTAGGATGATTTGAGCCTCAATATAGTGTGTATTAGTGTTCCTTGAGGATCAATTCATTAGGTATTGGTCCATTTGTGTTCATTTAGTCACAGTTCTTGTGAGTGGGGAATTGATCATGGTAGATCTCTTTCCATCATTTGGGGATAGGTGTCTTCCAGAAACCTGCCAACGACCTTATGTTTTCATGCTATGTATGTAGGGGAAAAGGTCACCAACATTCTCAATTTTCAACCACTTGGGGAGGCTAGTCTTAGTTGGGTGTTCAAGCACGTTTTCAAAAACACTTGTGGTTTCCTGGAAGGAACTTTCAAAGGATAGAACCAAAAGAGCTTATTCATCATCTAAGGGAAGATGGTGCTTTTATAGGGTATCCATAGGATGGTCCCTATCCACAGGGACATGAGCTAGATCAGAGGTATAGGAGTTGTTCATGTTCTGATGTGCATGTTATAGGTGGAAGTGCTAGTAGATCCAAGAGTTGTTAAAGGTACGATTAGTTTATCATATTATCTTATGTGTGCCATATTTTATTTAGGTTCCTCACATTTTTTTATCCTAAATTGTTCCATGATTTTGGAGTATATTTAAAGAGGCTTTTAGTTTCCTTGGTTTTTTCTATAGCATTTTTGAGATCAGGATTCTTTGTTTGATGTGTACTGGGGGTATAGGCTGGTGATGGGTCACCACAAGTATATGGGAGATATCACATTACGATAGATACAACTATATGATATCATCCTTGGAATTTATTTCTTGTATCCTATATATTCATCTATGGACTATTTCTATATGATGGTTTTTTTATAATGAGGATAGAATGAGAGTGGCATTCTTTGGTGAGGGTGGTTATCATATGAGTGGTAGGAAAGTGGAGCCACATTTATCTTAGTCAGAAGAGATTTCAGTAGAATATTAGAAAATGGATGTTCCAAGAGTTATGGATATGTTCCTAAATGTTTTATTAGAGTATTTTATGACCCTAACCTCATGGTACCATCTCTATTTTGGGATAAATATGTAACTACGAATCTCTGAATTTTTTGATGGATCCCTATTTAATGGTGCTTAAAGAGTTGCATGAATTGAGATTTCAAGTGAATGATATGATATAGATGTGTTCTATCTAACCCAATTAATCTTCTTGGTGTGCCCCAATGTTGTTCAATAAGAAGGTATATGGTAGTCTGAGGTTGTGTATAAACTGTTATAGGTTAAATCAGGTGATGGTCAAGAACAATTACCCTCTCCTAAGGATAAAAAACTCTTTTTGACCAGTTGATAGGAGCTAGAGGGTTTTTGAATATTGATCTATAGTCATGATATCACTAGTTAAGGGTGGAAGATGAGGATATCCTAAATACTACCTTCAGGTTCATTTTAAGCACTTCAAGATTTTGGTCATGTCATTCGGTGTTACAAATTCACCAGTTGTGTTTATGGGGATCTTGAACTCCATTTTTCATAAATACCTAGACTGGTTAATTTTAATATTCATCGATGATATCTTGGTCTACATGAATTCATATTAGGAACATGTTGAGAATCCCATGGCTATTTTTCATGTCCTTCATCACCACAAACCCTATATAATGTTTTCCAAGTGTGAGTTTTGTAAATAGAAGGTGTATTTCCTTAGACATGTGGTGTCTTAATAGGGTGTAGTTATGGGCCTATATAATATTGATGATTTTTTTAAGCACCCTTAAAAGATGAGAGGTTCATATTTTACTTGTTATCACAGGATATTATCTATGTTTTGTGTCTAATTTCTCTCAAGTTATATCCTTGATAACCATTATGATCATGAAAGACTAGTATTTTGTGGGGACTGATCAATTCCAGGTAGTATTCAGTTTCCTTAAGGACAAGTTGGTCAGTGATCAAGTGCTTTGATGTCCTAAGAAGGGTGTCTTTTTTGAGGTTTTCTATGATGTGTCCCATCTTGGATTTTTATTCTTTTTGATTATGCAGGTAGAAAAAATTACTTATTGTTCTAGGTAGTTATGTATCCATGATTTTAACTATGCCACCCATGATATAGAGTTGGTAGCAGTTGTGGTTGCATTATGTTTGTGGTGGAATTACCTTATCGGTGTGTGATTTGTAGTTCTCTTAAACCAGAAGAGCAAAAAATATATCTTTTCTCATTAATATTTTAATCTACGCAAGTGGATATGGATAAATTTTCTTCTAGGTTATGTTTTTTAGTTCTCTTACACCCTGATAAAGGGGGATTTTGTGTCCAATTCATTGATTCAAAATACCTGAGGGGATGTGGTTTGGGATTCTAAATATGTTTGGAAAGGGGTATTGTAGTTTTATTAATTCATCTTGGAATTTGAGAGAGTAGTGGTAATGATTTTCTTTATTATATAATTGTGGATTTATATGTTAATGTGTAAGGTGGATGATTCTAGGAGGAGAGACTTATAAGAAGAGGTGAAGTGTGACTATGTTAGATAAGGTGATTCTCTATAGGTGTGGTTAGAGGATGGTTAGATTCGAGTATTTTTTCATGGGATTTTTTATTATGTTTGTAGTGTGTGATTATTTTCTCCGTGAGTTTAAAATACCACTTTTGGTCTTGTAACCTAGTATGACCAAAATGTATTGAGGTTTGAGTAAGTAGCTTTTGTGACTGGAGATGAAATGATCAATGGCAAAGTATATGGACAAGTGTCTAGTTTGTCAGCAGATGAAAGTAGGGAATTGTGTTCAATAAGGGTTTTTGGTTACCATAGATGTTCGCAAGTGGAAATGGGAAGAAATATTAATTTATTTCTTACCCAGGACTTTGGGATATTGTAATGTAGTTTGGGTCATAGTGGATTGACTAACGAAGTCATCTCCTTTTCTGGAAATCCCTAAATTGAGATTCATGGATGTTTTAGAGAGGAGGTATATGTATGATGTGGTTAGGCTTCATGAAGTATTAAGAAACATAATATATAATCAGGATCCTCATTTTACCTCATAGTTAAAGAGGTTATTGTAGCATGCTTTTGGTTCACTATTGCATCTTAGAAATTATTTCCACCCTATGATAGATGGGAAGATGGAGTAAACCATCCAAATGCAAGAGGATATGTTGTGAGATTTAATCCGAGACATTGGTGTATAATGGGTAAGGAACCTACCCCTGGTTGAGTTTTCATTCAATAAAAACAATCACTCCTTAATTTTCATGGCCCCATTTAAGGTGTTGTATGGGTGGTCGTTTCATTCATCGTTGTGTTGGATGGATGTTGGGGAGATATCAGTTCGTGTCCAAAATGTAGTTAATAGTAAGAATAAGAAGATCCAATTGGTTTTATATCATATGAATACAGCCCAATACTTCCATAAGGCATTCTCTAATCATATGTACAGGACCTTAGAGTTCAAGGTTAGAGGCCATGTGTTCTTTAGAGTCTCTCTTTTGTTAGGGTAGTGGAGGTTTGGCATGGGGATTAATATATCTTACTAATTCCTTGGGCCTTTTGAGGCACTTGGGAATATTGGTGTAGTGGTGTATTAGTTGGGGCTTCCACCCTGGCTAGACAGGATCTATGACACCTTCCATGGGGCCTATGTTTTTCGGTATATTCATGATGACTCCCACATCATCAATTGGGGAGAGTCAAATATTTATGATGACACAATGTTCAAAAAATAAACAATAGAGATCTAAGATCATTTAATGAAGGTATATTTTGAATGAAACATTCACTTGGTTTGTGTGTTGTAGAATAATGGTGTCCTGGAGAAGAGTAATTGGGAGATAGAGACACAAATGCATGCCTAATACCCAATTTTTTTTAATATTTTATTATTTTTTGTTATGATTTTATGTTTGGAACATAATGTTCTATGAGATGTGTTGTTTACATGAGAATGTGATGTGTGATAAATCATCCAACACATGAATAGGGTAGGACCTTATTTTTTTATCCAGACATTTTAAGCATAGATGTTTATTCAAAACCATGCAGCTGAGTCAGTTCCACCCAAAACAAATTATATCTTGATATCAAAGACGGAATTACTTTGTTAATGTTCTCAGGTTCGTGATACATGTTGGTTTCAGTAGTTTTTTGTTTAGGATATGTGGAGATTGAGATGGTTGTGTAGATGGTTTTGAGGGAAGGAGGACATTTTTGGATAGTTTTGAATGATGTGGTGTTTTCCCCATTGAGAGGTGGTCTTGTGTTTGACTGGTATTTTTCTAGGTTTTTGGTTGAGTGTTTTTGACTAGTGGTAGAGTTTTTGGTGTGATGAGACCCTTGATAAGTGTGTCACAATATTATTTTTTATACCCATTTCTATTTATAAGTCTTGGTTTTGATTCAATAGGATGATAATTGTATGAGAGTTCTCTAATTTAGTTATTCATTCCTTCCCGACCTATTAATTTTTATACCTTGGGTGTTGGAGGTATTTCAAATGAGGATATATGTAGTTCTATAAAGTTTAAAGCTATAATATTATATTAGTATGGAATTTATGATGTAAAATTTGGATTTAAATCCTGAAAGTGATTTTTAGGGCTTGAATATTCAGTGGTTTATAGCTTGTGCGTGGTGAAAGAGAAAACATAAAGAGAATTAACATCATAAAACAAATATTTATGGTGTAAGTTAATTTTAGCTAAGTTGACATGAACTTTAGAAGAACTTCCATGATTTTTAGTTTACACCTTGAAAGTGAGTGTTACAAATTTTAAACCATGGACCCCATGGAATTTTTGATTTAAATATGGAATGCACGTTTTAAAAGGGGTTACATTCAGCATGTACATAAGTTTCTTTCAGTGATTATTTATCTCATTTGGCCTTCACTTCTCTTAGTCAATGGAAAACCCCTAGATTATTTTTGGAGACCTTAGATCCCATCTTCCCTTTCATTGATCCTTGGGTTCAAAAGGGTTTTCATTTGTGATTAGTGATGAGTTCTTCCCCCTTTATCTATTTTTTCATTCATTTTTCCCCATAAAAGCACTATTGTGGTGTTGATTTGATCGGTAGGTTTTTTGGGGAACCTTTCTATGATCCCTTGGTGTTATATAGGATGATCCATGGTTTTGTAGCGTGGTTATGGTTTCTAAGATGTTTCTTATTTTCCTTATTATGATCTGTAAATTGAAATTCTCTTTCAAGGTAGGGGGTCCTCATTCTCACCTATTTACATGCTATGTGTAGGGATTACATACTTTTTCTTTTATTTGGTTGGATATTAAGGGTAATATTAATGAATTTAATTAATTGTAATAATTGAAAAATATGGTATTTCTGAGTAATTTCTTGATTTTTATTTCATGTTGATATTGTTTATAATATTATTCATTCTTATTTCTAATTTTAAAAATAAAATCTCATGTGATCATTATTTTCATAGTTGATGATATGTTGTGAGACCCTTTCTGTATGGTTGTTCGACCACACCATGAATAGAAGTATAATGAATTTATATAAGTCTAATAAATTTGTTTCCCATTTAAATATGGTTTGTGTTATAATACCCATGCTAAATAAAGAAATAATGTAATGAAGAATCCTGAATAAATTGTGGAATCCATGATGTGTTAATGTTGTGTGTACTTATGATTGTTGTGTTTCCCTATATGGTTCGGGTTTTTGTTTAGTGATGGAGGTGATCAAATAGGTTTTGTGATGTGTAGGGAAGTGATGTGTTGGTTGGTTGTCATGGATGAGACATGGGCAGTTGTGTAATGTGGTGTGTAGTGGTTATGGTGAACAGTGGTTGTAGTGTGCAATGGTAGTGGTTGTACGATGGTTGTGATGTGTGGTTTTGGTAGTGATATATATTGGTTTATGTGCAGTAATGGAAATGGTGGGTGCATGGTGTTGTGGAGATGTTTTTTTGATGTGGTAAAGCATTTTGTGGTTTGGTTGTGTTAGTTTCCAGATTATTCATGGAATAAATAATGATGCTGAATGAAATGGATAAATTAATCAATTGATAAATGGATAAGAATTGGTTGAAACAATTGTGTGGTAATTTATTAAATGAATTGAATAAAAGAATGGGTGGTGTAAATGTGAGTGAAATGGTTGTGAATTATAGTAAGTGGAAACTTGATTTATCTAGAAGGTGGTGAAACTTGTAATTAAAAGTGGTTATGTGTGGTTGTGTATGGAAATTGTGTGGTGAGTTTTATATAGTGGTGGAATCATTTGTGACAGTTGATGTGTGGTATAATATTGGTGATGGTTTACACTAGTGAATTGGTGGGGTGCCTTAATTTTATTCATGATTATATTGTTACTATATTGAATGCATGATATGGTGAATGATCCATAATAAGGTTGGTATTACTTAGTTGACCTGTTAAGTTCATATTGGTTCTTCTTTCTGTTCACTGGCGTATTAGTATTATACTTTCACATGTTCACTTGAGACCTTGGGTATGATCTTACTAAGTATATTTATATGCTCGCCCTACTTATATAAAACTATTTTCTGAGAAGGACTTTGAGTGCTGATCTGAAAATTATTATCTTGGGTTGGAGCTATTGTTGAGTTGTTGTGGTAATAATTGTCTTTTTGGTATTTACTTGGATAATTTTATTTTTATATTTTGATATTTTTCATGCATCGTGGGATATGTTTAGGTTTGCTTTTATATTATTTTTTGTATTTTTTTTGCCTTTTTATCTTACCTCCTGATAATATATCATTTTGTTTAATGCCTCCCATATGTGATATTTTAATACCCTAGATGCTTATTGTTAACCCATGGCCTACTAAAGGTTGGACATGGGGGTCATTATATCTCTTCCTTCATTGTCAGATCAGGGGGGGTTTCTATTGAGGGAGGGGGTTCTGACACTCTTAAACGAAGCTCAAATTCCATCAAATGTATAAAAATTAGTGTACCTGTGATTGGGGGCTTACTCAAGTGGAAAGGGATCCATGTACTCATACATCATACTCAGGTCCAAATCTAGGAAAAAAAGAATTTTTATCATGCACTAGCAGTATTATACCACTTTAGCGGTGTAAGAACTATACTAGGTAATGTAGAAGGGTATTTTAGTTGTGATAATATTCATATAATTTTGGATTTAATATTGTAAAACTAGGACATCAAGATAGTGGGTCTTTGATTTTTCCATGGTGGATCTATGGGAATTGTATGGGAGTAGTTGCATGTCTGTTGTAGTGTAAGACTACAAAAGTTCAATCAAATATAAAGATGGTTTGATGTGGAATCCTATATTCGGAGTGACTTATCTTGAACTTAATCAAGACCACTATACGGGGAAGCAATGGCAGAACAATGATGCAGCTTTGGGGAGATGTGTTGGAGTAAAGTGATGGGAATGTGGGGGAGGGTTTTTTCTAATTTAAAACATCGGGGCACTTGTTAAAGGTTGATGTTCCTCTAAGACATAAATCTATATAGTCTTAAATTGCCTATGTACCTCTATGCCTTTGGTCCATGTACGGGTTACCTCTCAACCTAGTAACAAATAGGGCTTATCTTGATAATAAAAAAAATTAAAGGTCGTTAAACCATTGTCCAGGGTACCCAAACAAAAAATTTAGTTTTGGAGGCCTTTTGGTCCTATTTTTACAAATAAAAAAAATGAGATACGTGATTTTCCATGTACCAAATATAGTAAATCGTTTTGGAAGTTTTGATTTGATATCTCATGAAGAACAAAAAGACACCCGGGTTAAAATTTATCGCAACTTGAAATATGCCCTTTTGCGTTCATGGAAGTAGGATACCACCAATTATGAAATGAAAAATGGGAAGGATTTTTTCCACCTCCTTCATCACCATCCTAAAGACCACCGCTACAACAGACTATCATCGATCCCCGCCGCACCCACCATTGCTTCACCACCATTGGTCACCCCTGATTTGTCGTGATCGCCATTAGCTTCCCCAAAAACACTTCTTGTCGCTCTCTATCTGATGATGTGTAGTGAATGTAAAATCCAGGGGAATAGGGTGGCTATGACCAACAATTATCTAGGGTTTATTGTGAATGGAGGAGGTCCCTCATACGCAACAAGCCAACAAAAAGGAATTTTAAATTTTAAAAACAAAACAAATTGACTAAACATCATAAAAATAAGTATAGTAATTATTACTATTATAAATAAAATTATTGATATAGTTGGAATTCTATACATTTATAATTAATTAAATTTGGATCAAAACATAAAATTAAAATTGGTTAAGAATACTTATTTTTTATTATACTTATATATACAATTATATAAAAATATAATACTAATAATATTATTAAATATGAATAAAAAATAGAAAAAATAAAAATATCAAAAGTAATGATAATACTAGTATTACAAATAATAAAAAAATTAATCTACCTATGCATGTTATTAATATATAAAATTGATTTAAACTAATAAAAATACACTACTATAGTTGCCCCATTTATGAGCACTAGAATTACCATTTATCAATGCTAAAAAATACTGATCATTTAATAACTGATAAGAAGAGGGTCACTTTTATCACCACTCAAAAAAGGCTAATAAAAGTCTCCTTTTATCAGTGCTAAAAAAGCACTGATAAAAGTCAAAAAATAAAATAAAATAAATATTTTGATGATTGGTGAGAGATTTGAAGGGAGACTCCCACCCCCACGCACACACTTTTATCAGTGCTCGACCTCCCCCTACCTCTTTTATCAACACTCAGCTTCCCCCACTACTACAGTTTTGGGTTTATTTAGCACTAGAGAAAAGTGTTGATAAAGGGTATCTTTTTCAATGATTTATCCTTAGTGATGATAATAGGGAAAACTTTATAAACACATCTTCTAGAACTGATTAAGTTCTTGATCACGTACACAGGTCCCATATCGAACTTGTGGATTTTCTTCTGCTTGATTTTATATGATTCTGCCGCATCACATATTCAGAAGCCTACTATAAGGATGGGCTCGCACATAAAATCTTCACACACACATATATGAGCTTGTGCCTATACGGACGGACCCACATGGGCCTTGGCCCATCTTATGCTCTTTGTGGGCTTTGGCTCATCCTCTCTTCACCAAGCCCTCCTTATTTGGCTACCTAAATGGTTGGCCCTTTTAGTTGAATGAAAGCTGACTTAACAATTTTTTTACAATTAAATTATTTTTCCACATATAAAAATATATATTGATATATATGAATATATTTAACATATATATATGTATACATATATATATATATATATATTAATATTTGTTTTTTAAATTACTATTTATTTAATATTTTTTAAAATTAATTTTGTTTAACATTTATTTATATTTATTCATTTTTTAAATTAATTTCATATTTCATATATAAAAATATATATTGATATATATTAATATATATATATTAATATTTTTTTCCATTTTTTATATGTTAAATATTTTTTAAAAAGTTATGCTTTTAATATTTATTAATATTTATTCATTTTTTTAAAATTATATTCTTATTTCATATATAAAAATATCTATTGATAAATATAAAAATATATTGATATATATTAAAATTTGTATTAATAGATATATATATATATATATATTAATATATATTGATATATATTAATAAATAGTATGTTAATTATTTAATTTTATATATATATATATATATTTAATATATTCATATATTTATTTATTTATTTAAAATAATCACATATATATATATTACTACTTTTAAAAAAAATTGAGTAATTTTTTAAATCTATTGGTTTTTAAAATTTACTTGTATTTTTTCGATTTTTTAAAATTAAATTGTTATTTCATATGTAAAAATATATAATGATATATATTTAAATATATTGATATATATTAATTATTAATATATATTATTATATATATTAATATATATTAACATATATTTTATTATATATATTAATATATATTAACATATATATTAATATATATATATATATATATATATATTGACATATATTAATAAATAGTATATTAATTATTTGAATTAAAATTTATAAATTAAACAAAATATTATATATATATATATATAAGTAAATAAGTAATACATTTTTTATAATTAATAAAAATGAATAAATTTATAAAACACTTCATATACTAATTAAATAATTAATATGCCTTTTATTAATATATATATGTATTAGATTTATTCATTTTTATTAATAAAAATTTCATTGAAAAATTTTTTAATAAAATATTTTGAATTTAATTTTTTAATATAATAATAATTCATATAAATAATAGATATTCATTATATTTAAACATATATTCATGCAGGTTCACAAGCTGGACCAGGCCAACCATAATTTTTTATAAATAATTTTATTAAACTTTATATATATTGTAATAAGCTGTATATTAATTATATATATATATATATATAAATAATTAATATTCTTCTTATAATTAATAAAAATGAATAAAATTATTAAATACTTAATATAATAATTAAATACTTAATATAATAATTAAATAAATATTATACTATTTATTTCTATATATATTAAATGCATTCTTTTATTAATAATTTTATTCATTTTTATTAATAATAAACAGTATATTAATTATTTAATTATACATATATAATTAAATTTCACTCATTTTTAACATTCATTCATTTAATATAATTTTCTCATAGATAATGTTAAGTGTATGCTTACTTTTTTTATAATTTATAGATTTTAAATACTTTTACTTTTAATATGTTTTTAATTTATTCAATTTTTATTTTCTTTATACATAATTATTCATTAATATATCTAAATTTATAAATCTTTATAAATATAAAAATATATTTTAAATTATATTCAAAGTAAAGTTTGTGGAAGGATTATTCCAATCTACCAAGGAATGTCTCTACCATATCATCTTCCAAGGCATCAAAGACTAAGCTCACTCTAGAGTAAGAAAGGTCCAAGGCAACGATCATTGGGTTCCTCAATCAAGGTAACTCACAATCAAAGGGGAAAAATACTGAGATGCTGATGATTATGACTGTGATTATTTAAATGATCCTAAATTTTATGATCATTAAATTGTTTTTCTGCATTAGGGCATGTTCTTTGTGTGACCCCATCCATCCTCTTGTTATCTTTCCTTCTTTCTTTAATCATTTAAAAAAGGTTGGGAGATTTGGATTTTGGAGGGAACTTTTTCAGTAATATATATATTGACTATTTAGGGGTATAATTACAATAAACACACACACACACCACACACATTGACTAGAAAGGTCGGCCATGCCCCCCCCCCAAGGGGTAGCCCACCCATCAATCATTATTCATCTAGTACAAAGACTAAAGGCCTAGTGGGCATGAAGCCCATTACATAGCCTAAAGGCCCACAAACTACCTCGAAGGCCCAATGCAGTTTCATGCCTGCGTCACCAGACATACAACAGGTCTTTGTCACCACCTTCATGTGTCATGCGTCATGCCTGTGTCACTACCTACCTGCGGAAATTTTCTCTCACCTGAATTTGAACCTGGGTCTGATGCAAGATTATGGGGATCCTTTTTAGTGATATAAAATTATTATAAATATATTTAAATAATTAATTTATTTATTATATTAATAAATTTATTGTATAGTTCACGGTATGGTTTCCTACCCAATCTAATAGATGATTTTCATAAAATAAATCAGTATGACATACATATATAAAATTTTATCATTAAATGGAATTCTATCAACCACTATATATACATTGATTCTCAATTCATATTGACGTTTTTGAGAGGAATGTAGAAGGTGATGTGTTATTTTTTTTATATGAGTACATTATACAATCATTAAACTAAACTTTAATTAAAACAAACTACAATGTCTTTTAAAAAACATTTCATTAACTTGTTTTATTTTCAATAAACCAAAATATATTGTAATATGGTTTCATTACAAACTAATTTTTTTTGATATTTTTCAAAAGTTCATTTCAATATTCATCAATATATGGGGGTCTTTTTATTTATTTTTTAGTGATTTTAATAATTTTTTAATATCATTATCAATATTTTATGAATTAATTTTACATTAATATGCTATGAATTATTATGTTTTATGGAATTATATTTTTTGAATTCACATTTCATTAATTTTAAATAAAATAAAATATGTATGTTTTGTATAAAAATTGTAATTCTTTTTAATATAAAACAATGTTCTATGATTATTTTTGTTTTTATTATTAATTATTTATATTTCATGTATTTTTTATAGTATTTATTACTAAATTGAAATATATGCTTTATGATTTAAGAAATATTTTCTGTGGGATTTTTTAAAAAAATAATAATTTTAGGAAAATGTTCTATGTTTTATTAAGTCATAATATTTGTTCTTTACATGTGTATTGTATTAAATTTATGATATATTTTATTATATTTATCAATTATATTTATTAATAGTTTTGTTTTTTATTCAAATAATTATTTTTTATAGATAATGAACTATTTTTTAAATTATAGAAAATATTTGTGCTCTATATTCTGACTGAATAATTTCTTAGTATAAAATTATTTATACTATAATTTATTTTGTATCTTTGAAATTATATTAAATATATTATATTATTATATATTAATAAATTTACATATCCTATATATTAAGTTTATCTATTTTGGATTATATAACATTCATTTTTAATTATATTTTTAATAAGGTTAAATATTGGTAAAAAATTTGATAAAAAAATTACTCTCATGCTTTAAAATTTTATTTTTCATATTCATTAATTTTTTGAGTGTTTAAATTTAATAATACAAGTTAATTTTTTTTCTAATTGTAATATAATTTTTTATTTTAGATTCTTAAATATGAGAACTAATCATACATTTCATAAATGGTCTCATTTGAACATAAGTCGATTATGAGTAAATTTTTTACATTTAGGTGTTTTGTTATCAAAGGTGTTTTTATAATCTTTTTTTATATTCCATGAAATTATTTCAATTAAATGATAGCGGCCCTATTTTAGGATTCACTTTTTTATAATAAAATAATAACTTCATCTAACATTAGTATCATTGTTTCCGCCATGAACTATTAAAAAACCATTTCAGTTTATTAAGTACATCCTTTATCACAAAGTAAAAAATTCATCCTTATATTAAATTATTTCTTTTTAAAAATAAATTAATTATTAGGGATGTTAGTTCTTCTTTTGAGATTCATTTTATTGAGGGAAATAAAGTCTTTATGTATAGAGGAGTGGGTTAGTTGTATTGAGGTGGGAGATTTTTATTCGTTTTAATTTTTCTTATGTCATTTGATTATTAATTCATCAATTTATAAAGTCTCAACATTTTGGCGTATTATAAAAAGAATCAGGGGTCACTGTTGATATCACTATTTACTGAATATGAGTTCTAGTGTGTTTAGTTCTTGAAATATTTCCTTTTTAGGTTAAATACTTTGTTTTTTGAGAATATTTTTGAGTTCATAGCAAGAATATAGAGTATTCAAATTCTATAAATTCACTATTTTACGAAAACCCATCATATAAAAGGTTTCTTCTAATGTTTAAAATTTACCAAGAGAGTTTAATGTTAGAATTATGAAAAATTTGTACCAACTAGGCATTCTAGACCAAAGGTGTTGTGATTTTTCCTTGGTTAATATAAATGTTGATAAAAGTATTTTTCATGTTCGTTTTCGTATCTAGTTACCTTAAATATGAGGGGTGGACAAGGAAAATTCTAATCATGGTTTGAGATGTGTGGGTATGTATAAGTTTCATGTTCTAATTTATGAAATTATTTAATTTTATTTATCCATGTACACAATATTATTATTATTCTGATCTATTGTGTATCATTATGATTGGTTTGAGTGTTACCCATAAGAAGTTCTAATTTAAAACACATTTATCTCAGAAACATATAGGATTAAAAGATAGTGGAAGGATTTTAAAAATTTTACTATAATCATCCCTAACCATACATGTGTTATTGATTTTATTAATAATTAGTATACTCTTTTGGTTATACCTATGAATGTTTTGACTAAAAGATGTGGGACATAGATTATATTGATCTATGTCATTATTAGATGTTGAGTCAGAATGTTTGGATCTCAATGTTGTCAAATCCATTTTAAGTGAATTTTTTTGTAGTTTTTATTAATAGAAAGTATTTTTGTGGTTTTTAAAAACATTTAATAGAGGTTTTGGATATTGTAGTATAAGTGAAATATACATATGATTGAGAAATCTACTATTTTTGAAATAGTGTATCTTCAATGGGTTATAGTAGAAATATATTTATTGGTATTCATATAATAAATTTTCTATAATAATCTTCAAATAAAGTGAGTAACATGGAATCCAACTTCACTTTTTTCATAAATAACAATTTCATCCATTCGTTTCATGAAATTCCAAACTCCTTGACCCTATTTCAAAATCTAGTGATAACATGACCTTTTATGTTCTAAGTAAATATATTTCTAGAAAAATTTAGAAATCCATGACATAATTAAATGATAAGAAAGAATAATAATTTCCAAGGTAATTTTTCCAGCCAATAATAAATAAATTTTGTTTTAAAATATATTTATTACCACCTTTTTCTCTCACACAACATCAAATCAAGAACCAATATCAACAACCACACATTTACCCCATGTTTTTTAATTTCATCTCACCCTTGTGTAAAATGATATCTTGTTAGGAATCATAGCCCATAGTATTCAAATGTTGGGTTACCATTTTTAGAATTATCAATAACTTTCACATTTTATTTTGAATATCTTATGTGTATTTAATTGTGTTCTATAAAAATGTATTTTTTATGAACCTAATATGAGGAATATGAATAAAAAATGGATGAAAGTTAATCATATGAAAAAAGAATATGAATATGGAGTTATAGATTACACCAAGTTTTCATTGGAGAATGTATAGGGCCCTTCTGAAACCCTTTTTATATGTTGATATTGTTTTTATTTAAGAAAAATTATCCCAAAAGTGTTTGAAGATCATTTTATTTGTCATGTAATTGATAATATTTATAAATGATAAAATAAACACTATGAAAAACTGAATATTAACACCAATTGAGATGATATTGTGGTTTATGGATCATTTGATATAAATACTAATGTAAATGATGATGAATTTCGTATGGAATATATGAAAACATAAATTGAAGATGAATTTTGTGGTTTTAAAAAGTTTTTGGAGAAGTTAAATAGTTGTTCTAAGAGATCATTGTATACCAGCTGTACAAAATACACAACATTGTCAGTTGTATCAAAGTTATATAATTTAAAAAGTTTGTAGACGATGGAGCGACACCAGCTTTAAAAAACTACATGGTCTACTAAATGATATATAAACATAATAAAATTAAATTCCTTATTGAACATATGATGCTAAACAAATAATACATATAATGTTAAACTAATTCTATTTTCAATGGGCATTATTTCTAAAAAATACATTCTTGTTCAAATTATTTCATATTATTTCTCATGGACCAATAACTACTCATAAAATTCCATATGCGTGGTGAAAATCAATATAATAAAGATGAATCAATTCCATCAAAATTTGTATGTTAATTTCCTATCATTATGTGGTTTATAATAATGTATTTATTTTAGGAAACCAAAGGAAAATTGACATGGCATTAAGATACAAAAATTTAATATGGGAAACTACATCTTCTAGAAAACTCTCCTCATTGAAAAAAAATGATTATGAGTGTCCCAAATTTGGAAATGATCCAAGAAACATATATCTTGCATTATTTAGATATGGAATAAATCCTTTTTGTGTAAGTATTAATACTCATAGTACATGGATAGTTATGATGCTAAATTATAACTTTCCACCATTTTTATGTATAAAGCACAAATACATTACATTGTCTATATTTATATATGGACCAAAACAACCTGGTAATGATATTGATGTCAATTTAGAACCATTGATCGAAGATCTATAATTGATGTGGTATAATACTGTTTCAATTTATGATTATCATAGAAGTGAATAATTCTCATTGAGGTCCATGTTGTATGGAATGATAAATGACTTTCCTGATTATAGAAATTTATTAGGATATAGCCTTAAATTAATTATGGGGTATCATGTTTGTGAAAAATACACACATTTAGTTCATTTTAAAAAATCCTTGAAGACTGTTCTTTTAGAACATTGAAAACTCTTACATCGATGACATAAATACTGATCCTAAATGATAGAATTCAATTTCAATATCGAACAAGGTTAACCACTATCTCTATTAATGGGTGATCAATTGATAGATAAAGTAAAATATATTGACATTGTTTTTGGTAAACCATTTTTGAAAAAACCTTACAAAATCTGATTAGAAAATAAGATCAATTTTCTTTCAATTATCATATTTTAATATTTTTAACTTCAAAAATTTTCTTGATGTCTTCAATTTAGAAAATAAATTATTTTATAGTTTTATTGGAATGTTACTAAATTTTCCTAGAAAAATAATATATTTAATTAAGAGTAGGTTGGACATGATTGATATGGGGATAAGGGAAGACTTGACATCGGTGAAGGGTAAAAGTCATAATTTTAATCATTTGTCATCTTACACTCGATCGGGACAAGAAAAAAGTTAAATTTTACATTTTCCTTAATTTTTTATCACAAATTTAATTTTAATGGATAATTTGAATTTACATGGAATAATATCACATGCCTATCATGTTTTGATTCCAAATTGTATGCTTGTTGCTTTAAATTGTAGTCTACCTAAAAATGTATGACATATATTACCCAGGCTCTACTTCTTTTTCAAAGCCATGTGTAGTAAATTTATATACCCATCAATGTTTTCCATAGTGATTAAAAAGGATGGAGTAATATTATTTGAATTGGAGATGTTCTTCCCCCCATCATTCTTTGATATAATGGTCCACCTGATGGTTCACTTAGTTAGAGAGGTTTAACTTTATGGTCATGTCCATTACAAATGGATGTACCTCTATTTCGACCAAATTCGCATTGCACCATAGGGGAAGCCAAAATAGCCTACAGACAGTAACTAGTAGTCCTTGGATTTTCTCCAACAGGTTTATTTATGGAGCTAGAAACACCCAATGAACCTAGTATCAATGATTCATGGACCTTCATTCCAAAGGTAGGTTCTTGTTGGATGACGATTTGGCCAACGATACTTAAGGACTCCATTGGTCTAGAAGATGGGAGGTCAGGCTCATCACACCCTTTTGGGGGGTAATATTTCCTTTTTTGAGACTCTGTTATAGATTTAAGAAATGTTCATATATTTTTGTATCCTCGGTTTTTCTCAAGTTTGTGTCCACGGGTTACCTGTGGATTTCAAGATTAACCATATATGTGCATGGGTTGGTAATTTCTGATAAAATTCTAGTTTAAACTATATTATGAGGATATCTATAATTTACATTCATCCAGGGGGATAGATGTTTCACTGTTGGGATCAAACCCATAAGATGGTCTTCCTACATATCCCCATGAGAGGAATCAGAACCCATGTAGTTTGGTGCTACTTAACTGGACACATCACCTTTTAAGGTCATGGGACGAGGACCCATTCATGCAGTTTAACATCATGATGTAAGTACATATAGGAGGAGGATTCCTAGACAAGATTTCATGTGGTAATTCGCTGAAGTGGCCTAGGATTTTCAAAAGAGGTATGGTCTCCTGGGTGGATATTTCCCCACTGTGGATATGTCCTAGTAAACACTAGGGTGATTTGGATGGTGGGTTTAGACCTCAAGGAATATTTCTACGTATCTCAATTAGTTGCGAATCAAAGCCCTTGTATTTTGGTTTAAGTTGGGGATTATATCATATTGAAGTTCTATTTGAGAGAATTCCATCAATGATTACTCCTAAATAGGATTCCCTTTTATGAGGGTACATGAATAGGGTTTACATATTGGAGCTCACCATTTGAGAAGACATGGTTGGGGCTAACAACATAAAGGAGGCCATCCTTGAAAGAGTCACGTTAGGGATTATTCCTAAAGAGGATGCCCTACTGAGTCAGGGGGAATTGTTACAGGGACTAACTTTTAAGGATAATGTCCCTTGAGATTGGTCCTTAGGTGCACGTCCTACATATCCTAGTTAGAGCAGGAATCAGAGTTCTCATAGTTCAATTACTGGGTTGTAACTTGGTTGGGGCTTGTGCATTGGAGCTTCCCATTTGAAGGGGGCGTGATCTCTCATTTCATGGATGAGATGTTATAGAGCTTGGGACTAGTTAAAGGCTTCCTATAAATAAAATTTAGAGTATGAATCAGAGTTCTTGTAGTTCCTATGTATTTTTACACAAATTTCATATCATCAAAGGCCACTAAGACCATGTGAGTCATTCTCAGTGTGAGAAACAAAAGGATGTTGAAGATTTAAAAAAACACTTTTTCTTCTCTGATGATAGAAATGGAGGAGGGTGATGGTGGAAGAAGGAGCAATGTAATGAACCTTTAAAAGTGAAATGAATGTAAATATCATTGGTTCTGACCCAGAAGTCTAGGGGATTACTCTAGGAAGGATGCTTTGAAATGGGTTCTAGAAAAGGGAAGGAACATTTCTCCTCATCGAATGAAAATGAAACTGCAATTTCGATGACTTATCACTATCCCTCATTGAATGGAAATGATTGTGATTACCCTTGATCCTTAGAATGGGGAGGCTCACATAAGGGTCCCAAGGTTGGACTTTAGGTTACCTCAAGAATGTAAACTTAAGGATATCTTGGGGGTCTGAACTATTGTGAGAACTGGATTTACACCTCTGATTACCTCAAGTATGTAGACTCAGAAGGGCACACTGATGTGTCCAACCATCTAGTCATATGGTCCTAGTGGATTTGGAAGAGGCATTGGCATGATGTGATTGGGATGGTTAATAGAGGGGACATAGAGGGCATGAAAGGAATGGGGAAGGAATGTATTTGAACCAGAAGGTTGAAAACCCAAAGAAATCCCATTCCATGTACCATTATCTCATGAGGGATGAGGGCTTCCCCACAAAGTATACTATTATTTTGGTGAAGGTTTTGTCTGTGTACTGAAGTGGTACATGGACCTGGATGCAAGCTACCATGTACCATGGTGGTATGCAGTCTTAGGTTGCACCTGCATAGTGTGGTGCTATACAGCATAGGGTTATATTCACATAGTGATGTGCCACATGGTTTATTAGTCTGAATGAGGGAAACTATGCCTACTATTCGTGAGATGCTCCCAGCCACACCTCGTTTATGGCGGTGGAAATCATTACCTCAACTCCACAAATGATGGGGTTCGCAGGACGCTTCCATCCATGCCTCTTCCTCAAACTTCTCAGTCTGAGGGGATGTTATGTGATACTTACATATCTGTTGTGTTTTTCCAATGACATGGTTCATAGTTCCATGGTTCTCTATTTGCATCTGTGAATGGATTGGTTTGTAGGCCAGTATTTTATAGTTTGTCCACATACTGCTGGGTTTGCAGTCTGTGTCATCCATAGACATCTCCCAATAATCAGTATGCGAAATAGTTTGGATCCTTTTCCAAATTGTATTTCTTCAATATTCTCCTCAAATGTTTATCCCCCCATACATATCATTCCATTAAAAAATTTGCAGAAGGATTTTCTTTCCCTTTGATGATTTTTTAGGACCCTAAAAAAACACCCCCTAGGAATGGGGTCCAATCAGAATAAAGAGGAGGCTATTTTGGTGTAGAAAATTGTCCCTAACTAAACTATTTTTTGGTAGAAAGGTGTACCTTTTAGGTGACCATGCCTTTATATAGGGGGACCTAGTCATTTTTCCTTTTCCTAGATTCTCAGAAAATAAGTGCTCTGAAAAGTGATATCGTATTTCCTTGCTTCCACATATGAGTTCCTTCACAAAATTCATCATCCACGAACTGTGCCTTGCATTTCGTGAACTATGTATTCTTCACAGTTTCCTTAGTTGTGAACCGAACATTGAATTCACAAAATAAACTATGGAATATTATAACATAAGTTTGAATTTCCACATAGTATGATGCTACATGACTTGCCTATACCATGGAATTAAAGTCAATTTTGAGAATTGAACTTTAAGTTTATAAATTGTAATTTAAATCACTGAACTATGAACTTTGAATATCTACATAATGAGGCTCGTTACGTGAATTTTCTATTCTGTGGACTGATCGACTCATTGGCAAATGCTTTAAGGGCCATTGTCTTGTTAGGAATTCTGTGTTCAGTTAGTTCACAGGGAATCCATTCTATGAATCGTTCCCAAGTTCCAGTATGTCGAACCTTGCAATTGGATGACTTCTTTAGTCCTTTTCCATTTTTTCCCTTTTTTCCAATTATTTTAATTGTACTAGCCCTTTATGTGTTTTTTTTGTTTTATAATACAAAATGGAACTCCCTCAAGTCAATGTCGATGATGTTGTTATCGCTAATGTTGCAGCTGCTCCCCTTTCGGCTACCTATAAAAGGAAGAAGGCTATGAAAAATGATATAGATGAAAAAAATCATGTCTCCCAAATGCATCAATCTTTAGCTAAATTACTCATTGTGGGTCAAAATTAAAATCCAATCTCAGATAGGCATCCCATTTATGGATTTGTCTTGTTGTCTAATACACCTATCCTAGAGCCATGTGGGCTCAATCAACCCACCATTTAGATATTTATAGGCACTATTATTAAGGCTCTCATCTCATCTACATGACGATTTATATTGAAGTGTACCATTGTGGGGTCTTTGTTGAACTATGACCATTAGAATTTGGAGGGGGAACAATGAAATCTAAATAAAATGGACCATTATTATAATATCATTGCTTTGAGGGCCATAGAAAATGAACAGCATGGATAGTCCTCAAAATGGGACCTTCACTTTGGGGGACCATTTGGTTTAGATTGGGGGTGGCCCTTCTAGTTCCATCAAATCTAAAGAAGAATTGTTTGTTGAATTGTAGACTGTGGTGCTATATGATCTTGTCGATGTATCCTGAACTTACACTCATCAAACCAGCACCCTCATTTCCTAACTTTTGAGTAGGTGGATTCTGCACACCAATACTTTCCATTTTACCCATGGGGAGTTTGGAATCATACTCTAGGATGTTCAGATTATTTCAATGGTCCCCATCTTCAAGGATATGTGTGATGAGTTTCTACCGCATAATTTCACTTGGTACAATGATGAGAGGATTCATCCTTTGGCTAAAATGCTCATTGATCAAGCAGAGAAACTCGTGGGGGATAGTGGCCCCTGCCTGAAACAAGACATCTCCTTATCAAAGGGGATTACTATCTTCTCCAAGAAGAGTGACCCAGATCCTGATGTGCATAGACTCAGGTCATTTCCATCCAAGGAAACTCAAAGGAAAGAAGTCACTAACTGGCATACCTTAGAGGAAGGTCAGTTCCCCATATGGGTACGGGAACTCATCCATGACGTGGATCATTTGTTTCTGTTGGAGACCTTCTTGGCCATGTTTTTTAGAAGTTGGATCTTACTGAAATAATATTATGGTAGTGTAAGAGTCACAACCTTTGTAATAGAGGCATAGCTAGCCACAATAAAATGTATTAAGCTGTCCATCTCTGTATTGGAAAAAATTTACCACTTACTAGGCTGGATCAGCAAAGGAAATTCACCTCATTAGATGATTGGTACATTCAAAATTCTATGGTGTTGGATAAGATCCCACATGTTAGGATAAAATTTTATCAATTCCATTCTAATTCCTTACTCTGTTCTCCAACCATATCTTCAGAGCACCATTGGGGTTATGCCAGTAGGCTAGGATGCACACGATAAACAGGAAGACCAAACTGAAAATAATGATCGTGAAATGATGGATCAAGTCAACTACCATGATTTCTTCACCTATCTTCCTTATGATTCCCCCACTTTCACCATCATGAATTTCAAATCATAAGACTTTGTTAACCAAGGGTTCCTATTTTCTTTGAGGGATGGTATCTTGATTGCTCGCATTGATGGGGAGCTTATCTGTGAGGGATATGTTCCTTGTAGATTCAACTATAAGTTTCACTGTGTTCAAATTATATGTATCCTAACTTTTAATTGCACACTCCAGGAGTAACATCTTATGATAGCCCATCAATTGTGGATAATGTTCACTCAAGAGGACACCCAGTGCAAGGTTAATCTCCTAGATTTTGAGGGTTCCATACACTTCCTTATGAAATATTATGTTGATCCGAGATTTAATCATATCTATCAAGTCATTTTTAAAATATATTTCCCACTTTTACAACCCCTAAATTGTATAAGGCTAAGTGTAAGGGGAATCATAAGGAAGTTGTTGGGAATTCCCAACTAGGGAAAGATCTTTAGAAGCCTTTTGACCCCTTCCCATGGAAGGTCTTGAGACCTTGGGGTGTGACCTCAACTACAACTAATGCCGAAGCTAGATACAAAACCCTCATCCCATCTGTTTGCAAGTTTTCTTGGGTCCTAGAAAAAATGGGATATTTTTAAGAATCACCAATATTTTCATGGTTATTCCCCTCACACCTTATGGCAGTACCTCCAAGAGAGAGAGGTTTCCCTTGCTAATCATGGCCTTGTGTCAGTACCTGCTAACATATCTTATGATGATGAGCCCAAGAGGGTAGGTCATTATATTCATGACCTTGAAACCTTGATCTATTCCTTGTAAAGCCACTACAAATACTCTCATTGGGTACTTGATATGATGTCACCGGATTTTTATGAAGAGGGTGATGATGATAATCACTCTTTAGGGGGTGGCGAGATAGCTAATTTTTGTGAAACATCTTGAGTAAGGGTATTTCCTTTCTCTTACTTAGATCCCCATATGTATTAATCTCCTGGGGGTTTGGGGACTACGGAGGCACCTAGGAAGCAACTACGACTAATGAAACCTACTTCACTTCCTCCAGTCGACCCTCCAGCACTGGCCATCCCTATTACAGCTGCTTTTCCAAATTCTTGGAGTGTCTAGGATGAATTAAAGAAGAATACCTCCAATAAGAAAATTTGGAGGCTATTTCAAGAAGGAATATTTGACCTACCTAGTTTTGGGGGAACCATATCCCCCTCATTTGTTTCTACCAAAGAACATCCAGATGAAGTGGCCATTTACCTGAGCGAAATGGACAAAGGCCTGCATGCTTTTAATAAAAAAGCATACTGGTCTGAAGATGTGTCATAAATGGTGGTACTATTGTGATTGATGAATATCAAGGGAGAGGTCATTTGATTCATGAACCATAACATTAATTCCCTTCACTGTGAAGATTTTAAACATTCCCTTACTTACTTTTATAGGAGCCTCAGGCGTCTTGGGAAAAAGTTCTTTCCCCAATATATACCCCCAGAGGCACTGCAGTTGGGGAGCATATACCTTTAGATGTGAGGGTTACTGGGGAAGGTTCTCCTATTGATGCTGAACATGTAGAGGTAATAATTTTATACACATTAGAGTAATTCCCCCTCAACTCCACTTAATATTCCTACTAGATCCTCATCCCCATGGCATACCAAGAAACGTCGACATATATCCCAAATGTTGAAGCATATCAAGAATGGGATTACAAGTAATATCCACACCGATTTATATGTTTATCATTCCATAAAATTTTATCTTTATAACCCATTGTCACGTTCAAATTTTTATGGAGGACCAATAAGTAACCAAGCGGTAGTTTCCTAGGCATCTAGGAATCTTATCCCCTTCATGGAGGAAGAAGGACTACCAGCATATGTAGTTGCCCTAAATCAGATGATTTTTGTCCCAAATATGGAGGAACATTAATAAGTTTAATTACCAATCAAATTTGATGAATGTACTTCCATAGTGGAAGATAGGACGGCCCTGACAGCATCAGTTGGGTTGGGCGTGGAGCCCCGATCGCCCCAGGTCATTTAAGGGATTCCCAATTCTAGGAAGTTATCTACTCCAAACCAAATGGACACCACCCATGAATAGAGAACACATTTGTATGCAGATAACTCAACTGAGTAAGATAATACTACACCCTCATAGCTTTTAATCATAGTAAAGGTTGTTATCCCAAATCTTGAGAAAATAGAAAAGGCTATTGTGTTGTTTCTACTCATCACTAGAGAGAGAATTTTGGGGTCATCCATCACACATTTTCTTAGGATGATTATGCCTATAAGACTAATATTAGTAAGTGATCAGCTAGAGGCTGACCTGGATGTTACTGTTCTGGTTGTGCATATACCCAAATCATAGATGCCTCGAAATTAATCTGGGTCTCAACTACTTATTAAGTATGTAGTACTGTCCTTACTAGGTGATTATACCGCCATGGAGGTCGAAAGCATCAATTCTCTTGCAAGTGGAGTTTAGTTTTACAATCCTCAAACCTACTTCCATTATTTATAATTTTTAGGGATTGGGGATGTTTATTGGTTTTCTTTTTTATTTCATGATCACAACTGTAAAAACTGGTGATTGAGGTGGATGATTCAGTCCCATCCACTATCACAAATGGCAGGGATGATGCTGCTGAGGGATCTAATCGTGATGCAGTCTATGAATCAGACACCCCCTAGTGACATTCATTGTTGAATACATTTCATCATAAGAGAGTGATTCTGAGAATGTTCGGGAGATTATGTTCATCCATCAACTAGTATTCCAAGGGTAGGGAAAAATATATGGAGATTAATTTATTAAGCACCACTTGTCGACCTGTTGATGAAGATGTCAAAGTTACACCACTTGTTTTTTCTTATTGTGTTTGGAGGATTTTAGTATCACGACATCTATGACATATTGAAGAATTTGTTTTCTTATAGGGAGGAAAATATCACCCTCGAGTCTCATATTTCTGTTGTAGATTCCATGGCTAATCTTGTCATTTCTAGGAAAATCCTCATGAATGAAGTAACCGGTCAAGTTAGATTAGTCACATGGTTGTAGAGTGAGATCATAAATCAAATATCCTTAGAGTAAAAGCATGATCAGGAGGTAGAGTAGAGGATCTGAGAATTAGAGCACCTTAAATAGGAATGGTCTTGTGTTGCAGCTGCAATTGAGGAGGGTAAGAGGCGAGTGGGGGAAGGGGAAAGGGTTGTCCTTGAGGAAGAACCAGAGGTGGAGTCATTGAGAGCAAGTGTGGAGGCTAAGACTGTGACTTTTCTAAGGATTATTTATGCCATTTAAGAGTAAAATCATACACTGATATAACTCTATAACTCTATTTAACAACTTTTGTAAGAGTCATGTCATGTTTATATGGAGAGGCTCTGAGTTATGGGTTCCCTCCATATCTTTATTTAATGAGATGAAAATATTTTTCCCTCTAATACAATTCCTTTATCATGTTCCTACAATCTTAGTAATTTTTTATAATCTTATTTTAAAATTATAATATCATCTAGATATCAATTTGAATCATAATTTGGGATAATGAATAAATCATGTTATGCTCTAATTTTATCATGAACTGAGGGGATCAGCGAGCACAATTTTACTCTTGATAGGGTCATGTGGGTAACCCTATAAAATTTTTCCCTTTTTTCATTATCACCTTAATTTTTTTCTAAGCCTATTATGGTGTGGGTCTAGTGGGTATAACTTGGATTTTTCTTAGTATGTCCATTTTGGGTTTTTATCTAACAATCATTGTGTCTCTTCATTTTTTTGGTTGATAAACATTTATTCCTAAACCACATGTAGCATAGGTTCATTGATATGGTACTTGAATTATTTCCAGGATACCCCTTGTGGGCTTTCAACCTAGAAAGTGTTGTGTCTTTTCTTTATTGTACGTTTAGAGTCTTGCCAACCAGACTACCATTACTGATGTTTTAGGTCGAACATCATTGACCATGACTGAATTGATGTTTTAGGTCGAATAGTTTTGACCACGACTTGTGGAGAAAGGGCCCCAATTTACGAATCATTACCAAGAATGTCTTGTAAACCTTCCGACATGGATAAGGGAATTTTCTTGACCCTAACATGTGATTTTTTGATATGGAACATTATATGGGGCATGTAATCCATGGGGCATATGGATATAGGAAACTCCACTCTGAAGGATGAATTTTACTTTGGTTGACAGGGCATTTTTGTAGGCAATGTATGCAAAGCTGTTGGGGCATAAAGTGCATAGTCAAACAAAGGTTCCCATTTGATATTGGCATTCTATTTTCAATGGCCATGATTTTTTTATAAAATTTTGGATTTATGTTGTTTTTGATGACCACATTGAGTGTCCTATTAATGAAATGATGTATGAAATTCATAAGGAAATTTGTATCGGATTTGGAGAAAAAAATGATCCCACATGAATTTGGCTTCTGTAAAAAGGGTTGAAGCATGGTGTAGTTTAACATCATAAAACCAATACATTTGGGACCTGTTTTGCAGAATCATGTTACTCTGACTAGAGGAGGGTAAATGAATCACTTCCTCCATAATATTTTTTTAGGAACGTCTTCAACCATTAGACATTGAATGGGGAAAATATGTAAACTATAATCCTAGGGGTTTCTGAATCCAAGTACTGAGGTGGGACATGAATTTTGAAAGGTCATACGGAGGCAGGAAGATCCACTAATACGGAATAATTTGCCTTTAGTTGATATGTTGTTTTTGTGGGAAATGTATGCAGAGCCTCCGGGGCATGGTGTGCATAGTCAAACAAAAGATTCCATGGAATAATGGCCATCCATTTCTGATGTCCATGGAGGATTGTGGAGATTTGGAACTTTCTGAACACAAAGTATGGCCAATGAAATATGGGTATGCCTAAACATGAAATATGGTACTACGAGTCGAACTTTACTGGGAACATTGATAATAAGTGGAGTCATTTTGTTTTATCCTATACCTTTGAGTTGTTTCCTTACACAGGTGAGACCCTTGTATAGGAAGGGAGGAGACACTTCTTGTTTCATGTCTAGATCTAACATTTGAGATTCCGATGTGATTATGTATCCTGTGATAAGCGGAATCAAGCTGTATGTAGTTCTTTTAAGGCTCATTCCAATACAAATCTAATTCATGCCTATGGATGGGGTGTTTTTGTCGAAATTTCCTATGAAGATTCATTTCTTTCATAGGGCCATGAGGGGAAATACCCTTTTGGTTTGAGCTGTCCTGAGGGTGAATTTCAGGTATTGTGTGCCCTGCAGTTTGGACGTCATGCGATTAGGATGTTGATATAGAAGCCCCAAGTAACCAGAGGGAAATCGAGTCAGGATGTTCTGACATTTCCAGGACATGGGTAGAGAGTGGAGTGTAAATAATGGATTTTATGGCTCTTGGATCAAGACAAATGACATGTGGCTTAGTATTCATTAGGTGTACAAATATTAGAAATGCCTCTCTTAGGGATGAATTTACCTTTGATTGAGAATCCATTTTTTGGGGAAACATATGTAGAGCCGCTAGGGCATAATTATAATAGTCAAATAGAGGTTTACATAGGACACTAACATTCCATTCTTGATGGTCGTGAAGGATTATGATGATCCAAGATCACTCAAATCACAGAGTTTAACATATAGAGAGAGTAGGTTTGGAAATATCAGAAACAATCATGCCAGGATTATTCACATAATTCTATGATTATTTGTAGAATTGGGAGTCTCTATATATAATTTTGACTTGTATGTGAGTTGGGATATTTTAACTCCCTTGTCTGATTGGGGCCCAGTTTTGAAGATCCAGACATCTTGAGACTAGGTTCCCTATATAAGTTTTGTATTGTGTGCAAGGAGTGGGATAATTTTATCTATATTTGGGGTACCTTGTCATTTTTTTAATGTCTCTATAGTTAATACTTTGGGAAATGTAGTTTAACATCATGAATTTAGGACTTTAGTCAATGTAGTTTAACGTCATTTGGTGAGGACGTCTTATATACAGTTTAAATTCATGTGGAAAGGACGTTAACAGCACAGTTTAATCATCATGTTGCAGGGATGGATTATCAAATTAATCATGCATAATCATGAGATAATCAGGTTTGGATATTCTAGTTATACACCAGACATGAGTGGGGGAAGAAGGTATAAACCATTTTTATGGGAGCCCTTGAGTCAGGAGGGATGACACAAGTCTTAGGATCCAATGAGCGTACAAAAGTAGGAACAACCACTCTTGAGGATTAATTTTCCTTTGGTTGATAGGCCATTTTTGTGGGTATTATATGCAGACCCGCTGGGGAATTTATATGCATAGTAAAACAAAGGTGTCTTCAAGACACTATCCATCCATTTCTGATAGTCATGGATGATTATGGTGACTCAAGATCTTCTGAGGTATGGAGTTTGATGGATGAAAAGAGGAGATCTGAGAACGTGAGGAATATCATTGAAATAATTAGTTTTGAGGTACAAGATATTTTATATAGATTTGATTCATATTTGAAGGGAATCATGGTCTTTATACCCTATCCAGATGTAAGATCATATATTTTAATTCCCATGCATCTATTTGCATTTCACTTTCAGGGGATTGGGGATTCTCTCTTTTTTTCATGCGGATGGACCCAGGAAGACTCGGGTGTCACTACGTATCTCGTTGTGTCGAGATTCAAGCCATACATAGTTCTTGAGCTACCATATAGTTTAATCTTATATGGTTGGGACTTCTTTGGTCACCCAGTTTAACATCATGTGGTTAGGACAAGAGTGAACCAATGTGAAAAGGATAATGTGAGTGAAGTGTCATATTTGAACCTCATGGAGGTTTCCTACATATCCCAGTTAGTTTGGAATCAAAGTCTATGTAGTTATGAGGACCCTATATTCCATTCTGACCTGTGCACAGATGGGGGGACATTTTATACCATGCTTTCAAGATAACAGAATTATTATACTGCACTATGATTTGTCCATGCATGGGAATTATTTACCATTATTCTCAAGCTCATGTGAGATATACTCGATGTGAGAAACAAGGAGTGATGATGAGTTCTCTCATAGTATAGGGGAAACATAGGATATAAAAGAGGCATTCTATGTCACGTGATTGCTAGACCAAGAATCAGGATTAAGGTGTATCTACGTATCCCATTGATGAATAGGAATCAAGTTTTACGTAGTTCTATAAAAGGCTCTCCATATATAGGTTCTGTCCATATGCAAGGAGGGGGTGCACTTTTTTTATGTTTGTGTCTGGACCAGAATGAAGAGTCTAGGAATCATTATGTATCCTATGAGGGCAGGAATCAATTTTAAACATAGTTTATTGTGGTAAGTTCCTTACATATATCATATCCATATGTGAGGAAGAGATAACTTTTTGATGTTGGTGGCTAGATCGGGATGATGAATCTGGGCATCACTACGTATCCTATGAGGGAAGTAATTGATCCAACATTTAGTTATTTTGGGTACCCTCTAGTTTTACATCTTGATGTAAGGTCTTTGAGCCATGTAGTGAGTTGGTATGTCTGCGAGGAATCCTATTCTGAAACTCCCAAGCCCATATGAGTAGCACTTAGTGAGAGAAACAATGGTCGGAAAAGGATTAATCTACCACATGGTGAGATCATGAAGAAGTATAGGGCATTTTTATTTAATACTTTATTTTATCCATTTTAATTTTTGATGGTATGGGGCATCTTACCTATCCCATAAGGGTAGGAATGCGCCCTTATATGGCTCTTATAAAGAAACTCCATGTGTAGGTTTGACCTTTGCATAGTGAAAGGAGGCATTTTTTTATTTTATTTTTGTAGTGTCTAGACCAGGACAAAGAATACAGGGATCACTAGGTATCCCTCAAGGTCAAGAATCAATCCTATATGTATTTTTGGAGCTTCCTCCCCATATAGGTTTGGATCATACATAGGGAGGGTGAATTTTTTACCATTTTCTTTTTTAATGGACCCACAGCATAGGTTTATTCTATGTTCATCCAAGGAGAAACCTTTAACACCATTTCTAAGATCATGTGAGCTATGATCGGTGTGAGATACAAGAAATAGTCAAGGTATCCTCTCAATATGAAGAGGCAGTTTAGAGTACAATAGAGGTATTTTGTTACTATATGGTTGTTGGAACATGATCTAGGATTGAGGCATCTCTACATATCCCATTGATAAATAGGTATCAACATGTACATAGTTCTATAGTGTGTCATGGTAGTCGAATGATGTTGGAGAAAATGTCCCCTCAGGTGATAAAAATGATGGGGCCATGTAGTTTAACATCATGCGGTAAGGAAGAATATGTATCTATGTAGTTTAACATCTTTCTTCTAAGATGGGGATTTTGAAAAGTTTAACATCGTCCAACATGAATGACTTTGTCATGTAGTTTATTATCATGCAGTTAGGAAATCTTTCATACAAATTGACATCATGTGGAAAGGATGTCTTTCATACATTCTAACGTCATGTGGAAATAATGTTGATGGTAATATGAATTTTATCATCATGTATCTAAGGCAACATTAATCATTATTATACAAATTAATTTTTCAAAAACCTCACATTGGTGGGTGTTTTGGTGAGTTTTTCATCTATTGAAATCAGGGCATATGATCTATTGGAGTAAAAATTGTGTAAAAAATATAGCCCTTCCTATTTTGGCTTCAACTTTGGAGGCTTATTCCTTGAGTATCATTGGGGTTCTGAGGACCAACACTATTTCTTCTATGAGGAAAGATCGGATGTGAGCCTTATTATTGATGTCTTGTGCAATCATATTTTGGTAAAATTACAGATGGTGCAGAGTGCGCAATCTTTTTTCATCCAATCGATCGATCTCATCAACACATTTTTGGGATTGGTCACCTACAGATAGTTGATAACATATAGCAACATGAAGCAATGGTGGTTGAATTTCAATGGGTGGAACCACCTCCATCCCATATAATAATGATTATGGGACTTCATGAGTATATGTGTGGGTTGTGGTATGGCAAGACCAAAGATCATGGAGGAGTTTGTCTTACCACAATATATTAACCCTATCAACCATATTTTGGAGTATGTTGGATAGGGACTTGTTGAAAGCCTCTATCTATTCATTGGATGTTACATGGTAGTAGGATAAATGGTTAGCATTGATACCATACTTCGGGTAGAGTTTTTCCAAATCAATAGTGCAGAAATTGGTGTTTTTATTCATTAGTATTGTGTGAGAGACACCAAACCTAGTAATGATATTGGCTTTCATAGATCTAACAATTCTTTTTTCCCTGACTTATTTAAGGGCTGTAGCTTCTACCTGTTTGGAAAAGAGGTGGGTAGCTGTGAGAATATATTTTAATTATTTGGACATGGTGGGAGGATATGGTCCCCATGAATTCCATTCCCCATACAATGAATGGATAGGAGTACTTAGCTATGTGAAGAAAATCTAGGGGATGAGGAATAAAATTTGAATGGACTTGGTAAAAATGACATTTTTTATGAAATCAGCACAATCCTACATCATGGTGGGCCAATAGTACCAAATACATCAAATTTGAAAAGAGAATTTGGATGATGACTCGTGTGCCACATAAGTTTCGACATAAACTTTTTTCATGATGGAAGCGGTCTCTTCTCCATCAACACAACTAAGAAGGAATCCATCAAGGCCTTGGTTATAAATAACCTTTTGTCAGTTTATGCTGTCATACAACATGAAATTGAATTCTCTTCTTCGTATTTGTTCTCTTCCAGCCCTATCTAGTGGTAGTTATACCTTTTAATGATAGTCCATAATGGGATTCATCTAGTCCGTGGTTGGACCATACAATTCAGATATGGCACTGATCTCATTAATTTCTTTCGTGTTGTCCCGAATGAATGGTATGATCATCCATCAGTGGGAAGTATTGGTGACTCTTTCATTCTGATCCTAGTCGGCCAGAGTCGTGGCTCCATTTTCCAATACATCGGCATGCGAATTTTGTGACTAGGGAATATTAGTCAATGTCGGCTCTAATAGGAATTCGGACATCAGTTCTCAGACATGTTTCATCAAATGGATCAGTGCCTCTTTCTTGATAGCATAATCACCATTGACTTTTTTGATGACTAATTCTGAATCATCTTTTATATTCAGGTGTTCATCTTGCACATGGATTACTAGTTTCGGCCCAATAATGAGAGCCAAGTAATCTACTAAATTTTCAGTGCATCCTTCCGATAGTAGGAAGAAATAGGGAAGAACTTCTTTTTTTTGGGATATGAGTATGAATCCCAGAATCACTTTTTTGAATTGTGGGTCTTTTATTATTTTTCTATTTAGGATTTTAGATACACTATTGAGGTTAATTTCCCACATCTAGAAGTTCTCTTGAATAGAGAATACTTCCTCATTAGGTATCTCATCATTTAATTTTACCACCCCTATTGAGGGATTTTCTACCAAGAAATTGGATAATTCAAAGCCTTTGATGGATTTCTACGGTATGAACCATATATCAAATTTTTGTAGGATGACCTCCCACCATGACAGGCATCCAGTTAACATTATATGGCTAAGAATGTACTTGGGTGGGCTGCTACACAAGACAAAATGTAATTCTTGGTGCTTCAAGTAATTCCTCAGCTTTTGGACTACAAATATTAAATCAAGGTATATCTTCTCAATATTTGAATAATGAGACTTGGCATCAATCTTGGTTCGGCTGAGATAATATAAACTATTATAGTTGTTGGTATCATTCTTATGTGTGAGGAAGGCGCCTAGGGATCACTCAAAGGAAGTTACATACATAATGTGTGGTCTTCCTTCAATAGGTTGTATTAGCACTGGTTTATTAAAGAGATATTTCCTAATATTGTCAAATAATTCATGATAATCATTCTTCTATTGACATTCTAGTCATTTTTTAATCAACCTGGTGAAGGGAAAACATTTTCATATGAGGTTGGATATGAAGAACCGAATGTAGACCAAATTTCCTTGGAGTCCTCTAAAAAATGTGAGGTTCCAAGGAGGTAACATTCCAAGGATGGCCTTTTTCTTCTCAAGGTTGACTTAAATTCCCCAATGGTGTATGATGAAACCGAGGAATTTCCTTGAGGTAACACTAAAATCATATTTCATGGGGTTTGTTTTTAGACTGTGTTTTCATACTTTATTGATGATGGATTCAAGTTCATATTGGTGGTTTGTGTTTTATTGGGATTTAACCACTATATCATAAACATAAAATTAAAAGAATTTATTAGGAATGGTTTAAAAATGTGGTTCATGGCATACTGATATGTGGTGCCAGCCTTTTTCAAACCAAAAGGCATCACCTTGTAGAAAAACACTCCCTAGGGAGCCCTGAAGGGGGTGGATTCTTCATCTTTTTAAACCATTCAGATCTGGTTATATCCTAAATAGTCATCCATTAATGAGTGAGCCTCATATTTAGCAGTTTCATCGATCATAAATTCTCAGATTCAGACTAGGAAATTATATTTTGGGTAGTGCCGGTTAAGGTCACTGAAATCGATGCAGACCTTGATTTGCTCATTTTATTCTTAACTGGGACAATTTTTTCTCACATGATGCTGTATTGGAACTCTCTAATGATGTTAGCTCTGATGAGATTGTTTAATTCATCCACTAATTTGGAATAATGTGTTAGGTGCGTTTTCTGGTGGCCTTCTTTTAGCCATGGTGATCTTTTGGCAGGCCCAGGTGGTGAGTGTCCACCTCTAGATCAAGACATGGAATTTCCATATAATTATAGGTGAAAAAATCTTGATTTTGTGTCAGGAAAGTGGTTTATATATATTTCTCTTCAGAATACATGGTCTTACTAACCATAGTGGTTTGTGGGTCTTCTTCTGCACCGAATTTTATTTCCTTGAGTTCATTAAAGATGGTGGAAACACCAAACTCAAATACTAGAGGGGCATCAATTAGGTATTATTCTTCCTCCTACCCTACATCCTCATCTTCGTATTCTGAAGGTGAAATATTTATTGAAGTGCTTACTCTATAATTTAGGGAGGAGTTGCAATTTTGTTGTCTGGGTGCTTAAGTATTCTCCTATACCTCATCCATTGGCAGGGGATTCTCTAGAGAAGATTCCATGAGGGTTAAAATAGTTTCCTTATATTCTATTAGTGACAATACACTTCCTTGCACCTTAGTGGGTGAGGTAGGGATTTTGTGGGGTTTTGATGATAGCTCTTGGGTATTTCCATCTAATCCCTCACCATTATCTTGGGAGTCAGTGAGATTTTCTTCGTCATCAGGCTCGATAGTCGTAACTGAAATCATGGGGACTTCTGAATATGCATCTAAATTTGAATATGTGCTTTCAATTAAGTTTATGGGAACTGCATATTATTCCAGGTCTATTTTAGGCGATCGATGGGAACCATTTACAAACCATTTGGGTGGTGACCAAATCAATTCTATCAGTTGGGGGTTGTTTCCCCTTTGGTTTATAGAACCCTACATCATTATAGTGTGACTCACGGGACTCAAAGGGAAACTTATCAGTATGAAATGTCCCACACTATTCATTGATGATATATTTTAGGAACTAATGGTAAGAGGAGGTGGTTACTACGTGTTTATGTAGTTAGGGCCTCCCTAGAAGAGCGTTGAAGGCCAAATTATTCCGAACCACCAAAAATTATGTGTGGGCTATGAGGTCACCAAATCAGGATTCAATATTGATATATCCTAATGGATTCTGATCACATTTTTCATATCCCAATAGAGTGGTGGAGCAGGGCATCATATCATCCTCCTTGTAGCCCAACAGATAAAGTGTCCATAGTGTGAGGAGGTTAACCCCAGATCCATTGTCATTGAATACTTTTTGGATATAGACACTATATGGTTCCATACCCATATAGGGGCTTGATGAGTACATGCATGATGGTGTCTTCATATTGATCTGTAAAAGAGATAACCTCATGAAATTATGTAGGATTCATCTATATCCTGTAGACTTCTGCAGTGGCTACTTCAGGTTCAAACTCCTGGGGACTCAACAAAGCCTCTGGGAGAGATAGCTTCCCTGAGATATGCCGATAGATTTAGCACATCCATGATCAAGAGCATCGCTATAATTGAAGCTAACTATTTCAAAATTTAATATTTCTAATCTAAATTCTAGAGCTTCCCATCTTTGGGATTATATTGCATTGACACTTTAGGGGATTGAGCATTTAAAGAATAAAGTGAGACCCTTGGGGTTGGAGCCTTCATCATTTTTGGTTCATGCTGGGTAGGTCTTCTCACCTACCGAGGGAAATTAGTCATGTGTTCTTCCTCTGATGGATATTTCAGAAGGATTAGACTAGGGTGGATTCCCATGGGGGAACATTAATTTTCTTGTCCCTAACCGATTTAGGGTCCTTTGACATGATTCTTCAACAATGAGAGATTTAGTGGGGGTGAGGCCATGAGCTTCATTTCTTTCATGGTTGCATCTGCCTTGATATCCCTAGATTTTTTGGTTTCTTCCTCTGGATCCATGGTTGGGTGCGGGGAATTCTGATTGATAACCATACTGATCGTCAGAGAAGGGATCCATTAAATGGATGACATTGATAAAGCAAAATAATCTCCTCTTTTTATGATGACTTTTCTTCATCATCTACCTCTGGTTATACCCTTTGGTGGGGTACTTTATATGGTTCTATTCCGTGGGGCAGTTCCCATATCTTCATATTTTCTAGAATGAAATATCATAGTTTCAAAACCAACCTTGGATTTGGTGAAAGTTTATCTTCCTACACTTTCTTTCTGCCCTTCTTATTGGACTTCTTTGTGGGTGATTGTCACTTGGAGGATTTTGGGGACAAGGATGACAGTTGTGTTTCATTAAGAGACATTGGAGGCACGATCGGTTGCATTAACTTTTCCTAGAGTATGACATAATCTTGGTTGACTATTTTTTAGTCATCCAACTATCAAACATTGGCTCCTTTTTTTTAAACTTACCACTCCCTCTCTTCATCTAGATCAGTGGTGGAGACAGATGCCACTTACGCTGGAGGTGGTCTCGACTTGACTTGTCTAGAATCTATCATCTTTTGTGGGAGATCCTTGAAGAGAAAACCCTCTGGGATATTGTGTCCTCATATCCTATGGAATGGACAATAATCTGGTTGGTCATCAAGACCTACTTCATTATCCCTCTTTGGCACCTGATGTTAAAGCAATTTACAATTCATGGAGGCTATGAAGTAACCACAGACTTGGTAATTCTAGAATGAATACACTTTATTTATATGTTCCTTGAATTGATTTCTTTTGGACCCCTTCACTCATCATGATGGGGTGGGGTGGATGCTGAAGTCTAGGGGGGTCCTTTATGGTGTGGTGGAGCCTTGGAGCTAGAGCTAGTGTAGGGGGGTGGCATAAGTGTAACAAAAGCCTCTTTAGCTCTCCCTACTATTTTTAACTGGGACTGATGAAGTTTCCTAGGAATTGAGATTAGTCTGTTGCGAGGAATATTCTATCCTTTGAGTGATGAAAGAGAAATCCCAAAACCTAGTTTTATACTTTACCGAAATAAGTGGTGTTCATAGATTATCTCAAAGATTATGGATGCACATGGAAAGCATATCATCTTGGGGGAGTTGTTGGTTCAAAGAATAAGTCAGACCCCTTCATCTGGAGATGAATTATGAGAATCTCTCATTATCTCACAATTTTCAGTTCATGATATCACTGCCTATCATTTTGGGCAATGTTGAGCTAACTAGAATAGGAAATGGCACCGTATATCCTCTCATCATGTTATCGAGTTAGCTTTCAAACTGGTGTACCACATGATGGTTGAACCTTGTAGGGTTTTCACAAAAAAATATAAGCTTCACAGCTTCTTGTTTATCTAAGGATCCCATCATGGGATCACAATAGGAAGATAAGTGCATTATATGTTATTATGGTTCCCTTGATCCATTGAACACTAGAAATATGGGATTCTTGATGTTTGGTGGAGGCGGGATGTTGCTCACCCATTTAGGGTGAGGCCTTTGTTCTAGTTATACTAGAGTATGACATCCTTCTATTTATTCCATTCGATTTATTAATAACTCAATGGTATTTAGGAGCCATGGGAGCTTGTCTTATTGGAAATGAGCATGATCAGGTGTAGTAGGGGAAATATTGGATGTGTTGATGATTCTATAACATAAGGAAGATACTCTTCCAAGGGAATCCTTTTTGGATTCTCTTGAATCTGTTATGGTTGCTTCCCTCATGGAGGGAAATCATGAAATCCTTCTGGGATTGGGATTAGGTTGACTAATGGTCCTAGAACCACCCTAAATGAGCTTTATATACTATCTACATTGGTTAGGATGAGCCTATGAGGCTTAGGGACATCTGATTGAAGTGTGTGTTGATGTTCCACCTAAGAAGCATACCAAGTAGGATAGATTGCCCTTTTAATCTTAGATTTCAGTCACCTCAACTCTTTCATTTCTTCCTCTTGTGGGGATAATCCTCTATTCACATAGGAGGCAATAGTGGATTGACTGATGGGGTGACTAAATTTAAGGCAACTATTTGGTTTTTGGTTTTTACCCCCCCCCCCCCCCCAACTCAATGTGGAATGTCTCTTGGAGGGAACCCTCTTCTCTGAATTCCTCATTATTTGTATTATTTTTAGAAATGTATGTGGGGATGATTTCCACAATGTTCACTAATGCATAATGTATTTGGGGTGGTGTACTGGGTTTCTAATTGTAGGAGAGCTTGTTATGTCCTTTTTTGGATCTTCTTTGTCCATTATGTGATATTCTTCAGGTTTCTGGGTGAATATTGACTCGAAGGGATCCATGAAATGACCTTGTAGTACACCTCCAATCTCAGGGATGAAATTAATGGGATGGGATGGAATGGGAGACCCATCTATCCATTATTCTCCCCATTCTAAAGAAGATATATGTCTGTTAGGTGGGAATTTGAGGTAAAAATTCCACCAGTACTGCAGGCTGGGGTTGATCCCAATTTTTGGATGATGTGCCTTGTCTTGGAATTATAAGTATTACGAGGGAATTTTGTGTTAAAACTTTCACCAGCCCTATGAGGTAGGGTTAATCCTATATTTTGGTGACTGCTGCTTCTATTTTCTTCTTCTTGATCTCACACATTCCCATGTGGGTGTGAGACAGATATGGTGTCAGGTATGAACGTGAATTACATACTTCCGAGGACATGACCAGTTATTTTTGATTATATTCTCTTAAAAGGGAATCATGTCGGATGGTCTGGGTGGCCTGGTTCAGGAGCTTCTAGATGGATTTCTCTCATCGAGCCTGATGCTTCTAAGACTTACTTAGGGACAATTCTTATTGAGTGTTTTACCATTCCTAAATATATACTTCATTTGATTTTTGAAGGGGGATCACTACATTGTAGGATGTCTCCTCTAGTGGGATCTAATGAATAGGATGTGGGGTAAAGTGTAGGGCTCTAGGTTCTCCCCATCCCTGGATATGAACACCAGATTGGGCTTCACTGATAAGTTAGTGCAACTTGTTCTATGTATGGAGGCAAGCTAAACCAAGGTCTTTCTTTCACCTTTCTAATTGTGGCCGCTATACAGACGGAATAGATTCTAGGTCAATTTGATAGAGAATTTATCCTAAGACATTAACAAAATCTACATACCCATCGTAGGTAAAACAAAATCTTTTAACTCGTAGAGAGTCCTCTAGATATTGAGGTGAATATTATGCATACATTCTTCTAACAACTATTTTTGGTATGTTGAACTGAGAAGTGGTTGTGGTCCATTACATCACTAGTACGTCATCCCTAGATAGTTGTATTCTAATAAGAAACACATATTTTTATTGTTATTTTAGGGACTCTTCTTCATGATCCACATGGTTTGACTACTTTTTAATGGTTTCTTTCCAAGCAGTGGGGCTGGAGGGAGTCTTGTGGACATGTGAATTGTACGAGGGTGGCTTAGGAGATGAGTGTGGCTCTAGGATATACCTTTATTGAGAAATGATATAGATTTTCATGGAGAATAGTATCCATTGTGTCACACTCTATTTTTTCAAGTGCCTCAACATTTGAGTGATTTCTTGCATTTGACTCGATGAGGAGAGGACCTTCTCACTGATGTAAATTTTGACTATGGGGAGGAGCTTCGTAGTCAGTTTCGTGATGGAGAGGACTACCGTCACAGCTTAGTGTTTGTCCATAGAGTGGAATTCTGTGGTGTATACCCTATAGAGGACCTTTAGGGTGAACAACAGCAAGGGGAGGACCTTATTTCTCTATAGCTTCATTGAAGAGTGGGTCTTTACAATGACTACTATCATGGTAAGGAGTACCATCATAGCTCTGGATTCAGGGAGATTATATATATTTTACACTCTACGTAGGGCCTTTAGTATGTACTACAATGAAGGGAGGACCTTCCCATTTCTTGATGTTACTACACGGAGGGCCTTTGTAGCAACTGTAGTCATGGAGAGTACTATCATGACATCTTGATGTCAAACTATAGAGAGAAGCATATCTTCAATGTATACCCAAGGGAGGACCATTAGGGTGGAATAAAACAAGGGGATGGAATTATTCTTGTATAATCTTATAGTCAGAAGGATGGATACCTTAACACTCATTAGGATATAGGCTCTCATGATTGATCGTTTCCCGCCCACAGAGTAAGCCCTCGTGGGTGCTCTGAGGAGGAGCTTCAGATCTACTCGTAGCAACATTTTGGGGAGGGCCTTAAGATATCCTACTGTCACTTCCATAATTTGGTAATGGATTGATAGAAAATTGAGACTATATTGATAAATTTTTTATGGCGTCAAGAATGCCAGCTTCCATGAGAGAAAAATCATGAATATAATCTTCATTTTATGGTTTCATTTGGTGCCTTTCAAGTTTGGGTGCTTTTATGTAGGAAACTAGGTCCTCATTTTGTTGCTAATGGCATTCAGGTATGGGTCCCTATTTGGTTAGTTCTCATGATGTTACTAGGATACACCGACAAATGTCTTGAGTTATGGTAGGGATATATGCCTTCCCTGGAGTGGACACCATGTTGGAATGACATCCCCCTGTTGGAATAGATGTTTGTTCTTAATTTGGTTGTCTTTGAATCATGAAATATGGTTGTCGATCCTCTTGGATTGGATCATGGATGTTGTTCTACTCTGGAGTGATAATATGATTTGGTGGATAGATCACCCCACCTGAGGAGATCGGGTCGAGGGCCAGACTCCTCACTTTTTCCACCGGCGTAGTGACTTATTGACATGTCTGGAGGATATATTATTGGATCAATTTTTGATCCTCCATCATATCCAAGATGTGATGAAATAGGCCTTTGGAGGGATCGGGTATGAATGCTCATTATGATGTTAGAGTAATATTTTGTGCCTGATTTATTCATCCATGAGTTTCCAGTGGGTAGTGGCAGTTCTCCTATGTCGGGGTAGCAGAACAAGTCTACTAATACTTATTTTCTTTGGTTTCAATCGTATTTGTATGGTGGGATTAAAATTTCCAAATATTAATCTATTTCTGCTCGTTTTCTTATATATTTTTCTCATGGCCTTGATTTTCATCTGTATTAATTTGACGCTGCTCATATTTTCTTACCACCATATTTGATTGGTTGGATTTATTATGGTAGGTAAGAATTTTTATTTTTTTGTGTATTGGCATCGTATTTTACTGGTGGGGTTCATATGCATTGGTGGTGTTATATGACTACCCATGGTTCACCGCCCTATTTGGAGGGCAAGTTTCTTTTGCAGTTAAGAGATTTTCATCTGCCTTTAATTTTCAACTATGTCTTCATAGAGGGACTAACGATAACTAGCAGGAATGTGTGTGTGCTCATATTGTGCCACCCTATTTTCATGGTGGTATTCATAGGAGTGACCAGGGTTATGCATCCGTTCTTAGATTCTTCCATATTTCTGTGGAGGGATTCAACAGGAGGGGAAGGATTGCATGCCTACCTATTGTATGTCATTGCGTATGTGAATAGGACCTCCTCTTCAAGAACCCAAGTGATAAACTATTTCTGATTATGCATTTTCTACCCTTGGTAGATATCCTAAGGGGGTCATGTCCATTGGACTTCTGTAGGTGCCCTTGGCATGCGAACCTATTCAGAGTAAGGATATCTGGTTGTAAGCCGCTGGTGGGGACATCCTATGATAGGATCCCTTGAGTGGGGATCTTGTGCAGATGGGATGAATTCATCTATGTTGACTTCATCCGCCTCCCTGAGATTATGTAGGTATTCAATGTCTTGTTCTGAGAATAGATTCCCAAAATAATTTGAGACATCCAGTGGAACCATCCCATGCTGGATTATTGGTGGGTGTTGAAGATGGGGCTGGTGAGCATTCACTGGTTTGAGGGCATGTCTTGTAGCCTCCACTATAGGGAGAGCACCATTTTGGTGGAACTTTTTAATTAGCTCGTTAAAAACCCAGCATTGAAGACACTGGGTAGGCAAGGGAGTCATGTTCTTTTTGGGGACCTGGCTACCTGTGTGGTCATTGGCACGTGTACCTAATCAAATTTTTGGGATTCCATTTGGATCGAAGAGAGCTCTGTGGAATTCCTACAATATATATACGATATATGCCAACAACAAAATGTCGTCAAAGTAGCATCTCATGATCACATGCATAATTGATGATCTTATTTTTTCCCTCCTTCTCCCATTTTGATGAAAGGGCCTCATGGTGGGATAATACCACTACCTTGGTTAGGGATTCACATCAGGTTCACCAATGTTTTGTCCGGATACATCTTGCACCACGGGGGAGGCCAGAATGGTCGGGTGGATAATAACAAGTTGTCCATTACTATGAAGGGTTTCGCATAGGGTACAACATCCTCAAATGGTCTCTAATAGGATTATTCATGGATACAGTAACACCCAACGGACCTGGTATCCATGATTATTGGACCTTCTTTCCAGAGTTAGATGCTCTTTGGATGATTATTTGGACAACCAAACTTAATGACACCATTGGTTGAAAGGATTGGAGGTCGATCTCATCATACCCTTTTGGGGCGGAATATTTCTTATTCTGAGACTCTGTTATAGATTTATGAAATGTTTATATGTTTGTGAATCCTCAATTTTTCCCAAGCATGTGTATGTGGGTCACCCATGGATTTCAAGATTAACCATATATACACATGGGTGGAGAATTGCTGAGACAATGTCAGTTTGAACCATATGATGAGGTGCTCTGGAGTTTACTATCATCCTGGAAGACATACTCTTCATTGTCATGATCAAATCCATAAGATGGGATTATTAGGTATCCCCATGAGAGAAATTAGAACTCACATAGTTCGATGATTCTTAAATGGACACATCACCTTTTAAGGTCAAGCGATGAGGACCCATCCATACAGTTTAACATCATGCAATTAGGAAATCTAGGCAGAGGATCCCTAGACAATATTTCAAGTGGGACTTGCACCGAAGTGTCCCAGGATGTTTAGAAGATGTATGGTCTCCTGGGTGGATATGGCCCCACCAAAGATATGTCCCGGTGAACACTAGGTAGATTTGGATGTTGGGTTCAAACCTCAGAGAGACTTCCTATGTATCCTAGTTATTTGGGAATAAAATCCCTTGTAGCTCAGTTTAAGTTGGGGATTATATCATATAGAAGAACCAAATGAAAGAATTCCATCATTTCTTACTCCTAAAAATGATGCCCTTTACGAGGGTACATGATTGGGGCTTACTTATTAGAGCTTTCCATTTGAGAAGGCGTGGTCAGGGATTACACCATAAAGGAGGCCGTCCTTGAAAGAGTCACGTTGGGGTTTATTTTTTAAGAGGTGGACCTAGTGAGTCAGGGGGAATTCATAGTGGGACTAACATTGAAGGATAATTTCCCTTGATCTCATGCCTTTGGTAGGCATCTTAAGTATCCTAGTTAGAGTAGAAATTATAGTTCTAGTAGTTAAATTATTGTGTTGTGACTTGATTGGGGATTATATGTAGGAGCTACCCATTTGAAGGGGGTATGATCTATCATTTCATGGATGAGATTATATAGGGATCAGGCCTGGATAAAGGCTTCCTACATATCCTAGTTATAGTAGGAATAATATTTTTCATAGTTCATAGGGTTATTTATGTGAATTTCATATCATCATAGACCTCTAATCCCACATGAGTCATGCTTGGTGTGAGAAACTAGAGGGTGTGAAATATTCAACAAAATCACACTTTTTCTTCTCTGATGAGAGAAAAGGAGGAGGGAAATAGTGTATGAGGTAACAAAACAATTAACATTTCAATTTGAAATGAATTTTAAGGTCATTGGGTTTGGACCAGAAGGATAGGGGCTTACTCTTGGAGGGATGCCCTAAAATGGGTTTTGAAAAGGGGGTGGAACGTTGCTCCTCGTCAAAAGGAAAAGAAAGAATAATTCATTTGACTTATCAATGTCCCTTATTGAATAGAAAATCTAGTGATTACCCATGATCCTTAGAATGGGGAGGCTCAAATTACTGTACCAAGGTTGGACTCTAGGTTACCTTAGGAATGTTGACTTAAAGACATCTTAGGGGTCCGAAACATTGTGGGAATTTCCATTGTGCCTCCGCTTAACTTGGGTATGTAGACTCAGAATGGAATGCTGATGCACTCAAACATCTTGTCATATGAATATGGTTGCTTTAGAAGAGGATTTTTCCTAATTCTAGTTTACTTCTTAGCAGAGGGGTCGTGGAGGGCATGACGGGAATGGAAGGACATGATTTGAACCAGGAGGAAAACCCATAGACACCCTATTTTGTGTACCATTATCTCATGTGGGGTGGGGGATTGCCCACATAGCATATTTCTATACTGCTGAAGGGTTTTTCTATGTACTAAAGTGGTATGAAAACCTGGATGAGAGACGCCACATATTGTGGTGGTATGCGGTCTCAGGTTCCACCTGCATAGCGAGGTGCTATGCGGCACAGGGTCTTGTCTGCATAGCTATGTACCACACAGTTAGCCAAGCTAAAGGAGGGTAAATATGCCTATGGTTCATTGGAAATCCATCCATGAAGGGCCTATTTTTTGTGGTTCCCCAATTATGTTCATGGATAGTGGATTTTTATTAAGCTTTCTTCTTTTATGGTTCATGGAGGGTTTATATATGCTGAAAACTGTTTGTGGTTCCATACTTTGTCAGTCATTTTCCTTCAAAGTATTCCATTTGTAAGCTCCAATATCTCCCCAAAAATCATGTAATACTTATCATCTCCCTTTGGGGTTCTTTTATAGAGTTCTGAAGATCCTGTATCCAAGGCCCACAAAACACCTTTTTCTGAAGCCCATGGGAAAATTTCTCTGCCTACGGAAGACTCAGTAAATTGAGGTTCACAGTGTTACAGTTCACTATGGTGGATATCACCACCTCAATTCGGATAATAATGTAATTCGAGGGATGCTTCTAGCCTCACCTCATCTATAAACTAATCAGTATGTGGGGATGGTATGTGGGACTTACTTCTCTGTTATTATTTTTCCAGCAACACGATTTGTGGTGCCTTGGTTTGCAATTTGCATCCGCGAATGACTTGGTTCACTGGACAATGCTTCACGACTAAGTGTCTCTCAGGTTATTCATGTATCGCTTGGTTTTCAATCTACACCTTCTGCAGACCTTTCCCAATAATCAATATACAGACCAGTTTGGGTCCTTTTATGAATTGGATTTCTTCAATATTCTCCTAAAATTTTCATCCCCACATGCATATATTTCCTTTATAAAATTTTTGGGAGGATTTTCCTTCCCATTGTATATTTTTTTTGGTATCCTACAACCCCATTGATTAGTATATGAATATTTTGTATGGGTACGTCAAGAATTGAAGTCATCTAGAAGGTTTAATGATATTTTGTTGAATAAATTATTGGATTCTATATCGATTAACTATCAGATGTTGATATAATTGGTCTCCCAAATTCTCATAATAGATAATTCCTTGTGTACAAGAGATTTATGGAAGAGATGTTGTTTTTATTACCATTATGGATTGGGATAAATATCACCTTTACATTTTACATAATAGAGAATATGTTTATCCATTTGTTTAATCCCACAAATAAATTCATAGATATTTAAATCCATCAAGTGCTGGAGGATGGGTATCAAATACATATAATCAATAGTTTATAGTATGGTTTTGAGATCATATTTATAAGGAGTTTTATAAAAATAAAAAATCATTTATTAAACGAATTCTATGGCTAGCCAGGGGACCAAATGAAAATATTATATCTTATAATGATTTTTTTAAAAATGGTTATATGTTCTATACAAAAGAACACAATAACCGTAGTATGTTGAAAAATAGTGGAATTAAGATTATAGTGGATGTCATGCTCATTTTTGGTTCCAAGGATAGAAATCCAATTTATAAAAAAATGTTGTATTTCAACATCATAGAAGATATATATGAGTTGGATCATATAACATTCCAACTATTTATTTTCTATTTCAAATAGGTTTACAATTGAATTACAGTGAAAGATGATGAAATATGATTCATTAAGGTGAATTTTGGAGTGGAATGGTAAAAGGAAAATTAATTCATAAAGGCATCACAAGCAATATAGGTATTTTACACCTCATACTCAGAAAACAAGAATTGTTTAACTGTTCTATTAAGGACTAAAACTACTATAGGGTCAGATTAAAACTCAATCAAGGATGATCTTTTAATTGGGAGATCACAATAATTTCATGGTAGTCCCAATGTCTAAAATTTATTATACATTATAGGGGACCACAAAGAAGGTATTTGGATTCTAGATAGAGGACTCAAATCCCTTCAACCATTAAATAAAACAAAGAGAGTTTAATGAGAAGGTTAAATTTTTTTGATATAATATGATTTTTCTTATAATATTATATGTTATCTACTATATTAATATAATATAAATTAAATGTTTGAATACTCATGTAGACAATGAATTCTACACATCATGATGTTACTAATATATGGGAAGAACATATGGTTTAGGTTGAAACAACAAAATTATTAGGTGATGAGTAATGTGTTTATGAAAAAAAACAACAATGGAATATCATCACTTTGTTGACTAAATTTATCAAGGTAAGAAACATGGTTATAAAATTTGAGATTTACTGAAATCAACATAGACAACCTATTGACTAAAGAGATTCAATGTTTATTAGTTATATTGGGGCCACAATGAGAGTGAATGTGATTTTTAGTATATTTTTCAGCATCATGTACAATCGATAATAAAGGATCTACTTTTGGAATATATTAAGGTAATGTTATGATATACTTTCACAATTTTATTAGAAAATTTTATACAAAAATATTGATTTACTTTTCATTATCCTTAAAGTTTTCATTTATTTTAGATGATTTCCTTGTGAAATATTTCATAATGACTATTGGAAATGGTGATAGAGGCTTCTAGACACTTCTTACCAAGTTTAATCTTAGGGGTGTAGAGTGGAAAGTAAAGCCCCACCCAATAGTCACTTGTGCGGATATTATAATGCAGAAAACAAGGAATGCTTTCATCAGTCATTATGATGATAAATATTTTTGGATTATTATAGTCAATAATATATTATGGTACATCATTTATTTTATCCAATTTTATTCAAAATTTATAATTTATGTAACAAAAAATGTGTTTTGAATTTAAAAACTCTGAAACAAATCCAATGCACCCCTTTCGCAAAGCAAGGATGGGGTAAAATACACTATAGAAGACAATGCTATTTATTTTAAATTTATAATAAAAGTTTTATGTGATATAAAACAATATATTTTCCATTTTTTATGTATATTGATGAATCTAAATCTAAATCCACTTCTATCTCACGTCATGTGCAATGGAAGGAGGCATGTGTAAATAAAGAGAGTAAACTAGTTGATGAAAACACAGAAGAAATATGGGAAATAGGAGTATATATTCCATAATAGTAATTATTTACAATTTATAATAGTATTACATAAAAATATCTATTTATGTACATATTTTTTTATATGGTTTAAACACAATAATCAATAGTGACCTTACCTAAGGAAAAACTACATTCAATAGCTTTGAAGCATCCTAGATAATATGGTTACGTTAGAGGTGTAGGTTTTTTTGGTGTCACCTCAAACATATTTTGAGAAGAAAAAATCACAAGAATATACATATCAAATTATGAAATTATTTTAGGTGAAAATAGATGCATTAGAAAATATTATTTTCCAATCTGGTTTGGCAAACCAATATATGAGAAAGGATCAAATAAAACCAATGTTGAGACAACGATCATCACCTAAACAACAAAATGATCCCACTAGATTTGAGGCCAGTCATTCCCCTACACAACATACCTTACCCCAGGTAATTAATTTTTTCATTACTATTTCTCATAAATGTGAATCAAAAAACTTCTGATAACATTATATTACCAAAATTCTACAAAGTTAATTTTAATGTTATTTTTATTTATTAACACACATGCACCACTATGTTCTGAGGGGTGTGTAGTACAATATCCTTGGATAGATTATAAAAAAATAAATAAATCCCAAAATATCACATGAGAGTGTGGATTAAATTAGTTCAAGAGATGAGCACTTAGTTACATATTCCTTTAGAGGATCTGGATATTACAACTGTCAATGATGTTATTTTAACTTTTGTGCAATGGTAATATAATCTCATAAATATATATTAGTTATGTCCTTACCCATTTTAATCAATTTAAAAACCTATAACAGTTGATGAAAAAATATCTGAAGTGATGTATGGTATTGTATATGGATAAAACTATAGGGAAACATAAGTATAGATCAAAACAATCCAGTGAATCAACAATGAAAACAAAAATACCTTCTATGAATACCTTCTCCCAAAAATTTCATCTACAACATATATTATAATTATAACTTCATGAAAACACTACATTTAAATATATAGATGTCTCCTATATTCATTATGAAGAATAAATATCTATAATTTTCATTACCGATGTGGTTAGTGTCAAGAGGATAAATGAGGTCCTAAAGTTTGAATGGTTGTGAGTATTATTTGTGAATAAATGCAAAAGTTACATTTTGATAGTTCTTCTTTCTAAAAAATGATCCAATGAGTTGTTTAAAGATAATAAATATTCATATTTTCAACAAGTACTTATATTACTACTATATAATGTTAAATCACTATGAATCAAGATTTGGATTCAATAATCCTTGTATCATTTCTATGGATAAAATTTCTTTGGGTTGATAAGAAAAAGTGTGATCTAAATAATGAATTTGAGAAGAAAATAATATACAAAATTCTCTTTTTTATTCTTATAATGTAGGGGTAAATCACTACAATCTTATCATATAAAATATATATTTTTTCCATTACTTATTTTTTAGGAAGAACATGATGTTGATCACAATCAATTTGGATATCCCAAATATATTTTTAGAAACCAATACATGGATTTCCATCAACCTGACCACCCATGATGTGTATTGTAAATTTTTAATGCACTTCAATAAACAATTTATAGATAAAATTCAAATTATATATATATTTTTCTAACAAGAATTTATTTATTATATGGTGATCTCTAAATATATGCAAAATCATGGTATAAGGTCGATGACTGAAAATAAGAATCCTATGGATTAATTTAAATGTAAACATATTAAGTTATATATATAAATATTAAACAATAAAAACATATTTCAAAAAAATAATTATTTTTGTCAATGTTTATACAGTGTCCAAAACAACATAACCCTATATATTCTGGATATTATGTTTGTAAATTTATGTAAGATATCATATACCATCAAAAAACTAGCATCCTCGAATGAGTAATTTTGAAAGTAATTACAATTTTGTTAAAAATATTTCTTAGTTATTTTTTCTATATTTTATGAGTACTACCAAGATTTCTAACAATATACATACTCAAAATCAAACATCTATTTGTTTAGAGATGAGTGGGAAGTATAAATGGTGTCATAATGTTTATTTAAATCATATTTAGGTGATTAACTACTATGTTTTTGATGTATTATGGTCTATGACATTAGAGACATGCTTGGGGTGTGAATCATTAGTATCAAAATACTTGTATATTATTTTTGATCTATTTCTCATGGAGAAGTATTATGGAGAAAATCAATTTTTTATAGAAATGAATGGAAAGAATACATTGTGTAAGAATGTATATATACATCATTAAGTAGTCACTTATTACTACTTATTTAGTTAATTTTCTCACCATTTTATCTTCATTTTGTAGTTAATTTCCTTATAATTTTTATTTGATAATTATTTAATTGAATTTACACATTATTACAAAACACACATCACATTATTAAAACCAAGAAAAAAAATCATATTGTTTTTTTACTTTAGGAAAATAATTTATAAGTCATTTTTTATGTGTATTAATTGATCTCACATCAATCCAACACCCGATGTGGTCAGTATGACATGAAGTGAATGTTTTGAATGAAAATGTGTCATTTAGTTCAAAACACATGTCACATCACCAAAAACAAAAAAAACGATCTTGAATTGTTTTAAAAATTTAGTAAAATGATCCATAAAACATTTTTCACATGTAGAAATTGACCTCATGACAATCTGGCACATGATGTGGTTGGTATTAATTGAAGTCTGTTTTTTCAACATAAAAGTGTAATTTTAGTTTAAAAAGTATGTCACGTTCTCAAAACCATGAAAACGGGATTCATTTGTATTCTAACATCATGAAAAAATACATAATTTATTTTTCATTTTTATTAATTAATTGCATGCCACTCCAACACCCAATGTGATCTGTATGATTCCAAGTATGTGTTTTCAATACAAAGGTTTCATTTTAGTTTAAAATACTCATCAAATAGCCAAACTGAATAAAAAGATATTTTATTATTTTAAAAATTTAGGATAATGGTCAATATATCATTTTTTATTTGTATGAATAGACCTCACATCAATCTAAGACACGACGTGATCAATATGTCTCAAAGTGCATGTTTTCAATAGAGAGGTTTCGTTTCAGTTGAAAACATGTGTTGCATCACCAAAAACAATCAAACGAGTGCGGATTGTTTTAAAACATTAAAAGAATGATCCATAATTAAAATTTCACATGTATAAGTTGACTTCATTCTTATCTGACACTGGATGTGGTTAATATGAATTGGAGTATGTGTTTTCAATATAAAAGTGTCATTTAAGTTTAAAATTCATCACATAGCTAAAACCAAGGAAATGATCTTATAGTGTTTTCAAACATTTGTAAAATGGTACATAATTCATTTTTTACCTATATAAATTTACCACACATCAATCTGACACCCAACATGGTCAGTATGACTCAAATTTCATGTTTTCAATATAAAAGTATCATTTTACTTATAAAAACACTTCAAATAGACAAAAATAAGAAAATAATCTCATATTGCTTTCAAACATTATAAAAACCATCCATAATTAATTTATGATGTGTAATAATTGACCTCACATAAATCTGACACACGATGTCATCGATATGACTAAAAGTGAATGATTCTAAAAGAAAGGTTCCATTTTAGTTTAAAATGCATCTCACATCATCAAAACTGAGAAAATGAAATCATATTATTTTCAAAATTTAGGAAAACAATCCATAATTTATTTTTAATACATGGTAATTGACTACACACCAATATGAAACATGATGTAGCAGATATGACTTGAAGTACATGTTTTCAATATATAACTATCATTTTATTTTGAAACACAACACATAAAAAAAATCAAGAAAATGGCCTCAGATTGTTCTCAAACTTTAAGAAAATAATCCATAATATTTTTTACCGGTATGAATCAACCACACCTAAATCTAACACCCAATTTGGTCTGTATGGCGTGATGTGTATGTTTTCAAAACAAAAGTGTCATTTCCCTTCAAAATACGTGTCACATAACAAAAATAAAGAAAATGATCTCAAATTATTTTCAAACATTTGAAAAATGATAAATAATTCATTTTCGATCTGTAGGAATTGAATACATCCAATCTGATACATGATGTGGTCAGTATGAACTGAAGTGTGTGTTTTAAATATAAGTGGGTAATTTTATTTTAAAACAAGTTTCACATACTCAAATTTAAGAAAACATTCTATGATTGTTTTTAAACAACAGAAAAAAATCTATAAATTATTTTCCACTTGTAGAAATTGACGGCATGCCAATCTTATTCTTGATGTGGTCGAAATGACTCTAAGTATGTGTTTTTAATAAAAAAGTGAAATTTTAGTTTAAAACATAATCAAATAGAAAAAAACTAAGAAAATGAGTTCGTATTGTTTAAAAAAATTGGAAAATAGTCCATAATTGATTTTTGATGATCATGAATTGACCACACATCAATTCAAGACATGATGTGATCGATATAACTCAATGTGTGTGTTTTCAATAGAAATTTTTCATTTTAGTTTAAAACGTGTGTTGCATCACAAAAACTAAGAAAAAAACTTCTATTTTTTAAATGATTATAAAAAAGATCCATAATTCATTTTCACATGTGGGAATTAAATTCATGCCAATCTGAAACATGATGTGATCTATAAGACTCTAAGTATAGGTTTTAAAAATAAAAGTGTCATTTTAGTTTAAAATGAATCACATAGACAAAATCCATCAAACAATATCATATTGTCTTAAAAAATTATTATAAAGGACCATAATTCATTTATGACCTGTATAAATCAAACATACATCAATCAGAAACCTAATGTGGTTGGTATGACTCGAAGTGTGTGTTTTGAAAATAAAAGTTTCATTTTAGTTTAAAACATGCATCAAATTACCCAAACCAATCAAATGATCTTGGATTGTTTTAAAAAAAATAGGAAAATGGTCCAAAATTAATTTGTGACATGAAAAAATAGATCATACATCATTCCAACTCATGGTTTGAATGATTTGACTTAAAGTGTGAGTTTTCAATAAAAAGGTACCATTTTAGTTTAAAACGTGTGTCACATCACCAAAACCAAGAAAATGAGCACAATATATCTTCAAAATTTATGAAAAGGATACAAAATTTATTTTTCATGTGTTGGGATTTACAGCATGCTAATCGAACACATGTTGTGTTTGATATGACTCGACGTATATTTTTTCAATATAAAATTGTTGTTTTAGTTTGAAACTTGTCACATAACCAAAATCAAGAAAAAAATATTTTTTTTGTTTTCAAACATTAGAATAATTATACATAAATAATTTTTTACCGTTAGAAGTTGACCCCACATCAATATGAAACCTGATGTGATAGGTATAACAAAAAGTTCTTATTTTTAATACAAAAGTGTCATTTTAGTTTAAAACACGCATCAAATTTACAAAACATAGAAAATGATATTTGATTGTTTCAAATTTTTTTGAAAATAGTCCATAATTCATATTTGATGTATAAGAGTTGAACACACATTAATCTAATACACTATTTGACCGATATGAGTCAAAGTGCATGTTTTCAATAGAAAGGTTCTATTTTAGTTTAAAATGCATGTCACATCACCAAAACTAACAAAACATGATCATATTATTTTCACACTTTAGGTAAATTATTTTTAATTCATTTTTTATGTTTATGTATTTATTGCACCTTAATCTGAAACATGATGCGGTTGATATGACTCAAAGTGCATGTTTTCAATATAAAAGTGTAATTTTTGTTTAAAAAACACATCAACTAGCCAAACTAAGAAAAAACTATTCAATTGTATTCAAAAATTAGAAAAAGGTCCATAATTTATTTTTTATCTATATGAATTGACCACACATCAATCTGACACAAGATGCGACCGATAAGAATAAAAGTGTGTATTTTTAATATAAAGGTGGCATTTTAGTTTAAAACACACGTCACTTTTCCAATGTGAGAAAACGAGCTTAGATTGCATTAAAACATTAGTAAAATTATTCATATTTCATTTTTAACACATATAAATTGACTTCATTTCACTCTAACAAGCGATGTGGTTGGTATGACTCAAAGTATGTGTTTTCAATATATATGTGTTGTCTTGGTTTAAAACACACATCACATCACCAAAACTGATAAAATGAGATCAAATTGATTTCTTATAATTTTATCATCCATTACATAAGTAATTTTCTTATAATTTTTGTTTGATACTTATTTACTTAAATTTAATAGATATAATTCTTGAAAGAAAACAAGAAATTGAGTGACATTTGATGGCTTATTCTCAAAAATCAAGTCCTCAAAAATTGTCTCCCATCTGTAGTGACTTTTTTATCACCACATATGAGATCCAATTCAAGAGGGTCTTCTTTCTAGAATGAATAAAATGGTGTGATGTGTAAGAGTTCATCATAACTAAATATGATACAAGATGTTTTTGGTTTAACTCAAAGTATATATTTTTAGTTTAAAATTGAAATTTTGAGTTTAATGTATTTATTTATAGTATTAGTAACATAAGAATTGTTTTATTATATAGTTATATTATTTTTATCAAGATATAGTTATTTTTTCCTTAACTAATAACATGACTAAGGGTCGAGGCCAAAGACAAAGAAACATTGATGTTTTTTTGTGATAATTTTTACTTACTCATGTAATTGTACAAAACAATATTTGAAATCTCTATAATATAGTGTTTTTGTTGTATTTTTGTTTTAAATTTTATTTCAATTAAATTATGTATTTTATATGGTATTTCTTCCTATATTTCTTGTTTTTTGTACTGTAGTGTGCTAAAACTTTAATATAACGCTATAGTAGTATACCCCTTAATAAATTCTAGAAAAAGTGTTGATAAAGGGATCCTTTTTCAATGATAAAATAACACTAATAAAGGACCACCTTTATCGGTTAATTTTTAACACTAATGAAGGGAAAATTTATTAGTTCTAAATACAAGAGATGATAAAGGGGGTCCTTTATCAACACATAAGGAAGAATTGTTTAAGGTTTCCTTTACAAGTGTTTTGTTTTAGTGTTGATAAAGTATCCCTTTATCAATTCTTTTCTAGCACTGATAAATTCATAGGGATTTCAACCACACTCTGATTATTTAATTTTTTTATGATGAAAAAGGCATATTTTTTCTTTGTTGAAGGCCGTGTATGTTGTATTTCTCCCCACCCTTCCCTTTATCAGTGCTAGATTACAGCTCGTGCCCACACCTATATTCATATTCACTTTTATTTAAGAATGGTACCTCTATCATCACACACTTATGCCTTTACCACTATTTTGTTTTGTTTTGTTCTTTATTTTATGATATATCTATTAATTTATATATATATAGTTAAATTTTTTATCCATGCCATTATTCATATATTTATAAATATTTATTTAATTATTTTAAAATACACTATAAAATAAATTTTATTTCAGTATACGTATGTAAAGAAATAAATACATACATACCCAAATGCCATGAACCTTTGGTAGCCCATGAACCCAAAAAAATTATTAATAAAAGAGAATTTCAAGGCACATAAAGAAAGATGAATCAGTGACAAGAAATGAAAAAAAAATCTCCACTAATAAAAGATAATCATCAAAGGTTGTTTACTTTTGTGTCTACCACCCCTTCCTTGAGGACCACCCTAAATTCTTGGGTGCCTACCCCTTTTCCATTAAATATGATCCCACCATCTTCTAACGTGTTCATCCATGATCAATGGGTCATCCACCTTAATATTAGAATCAGTGTCTTACTCACAAATGATTTCATTTTTTGGTGTCAATGTCATGTTATCTTGAGTATTTCCAAACTCATCCCGATCCAATTCTCTTATTTGGGATTTAATTAAGATATCATCCAGAGTGACTCTATCTTTATTAGTTCTAAAGTTTAATGGGGTAGGTAAATCCTCCTCAAACACTACATACTCTATTTTTCATCCCTTACCCTTTTTAGTGAGAGTCTAGTATGTAGTCCCCCATTACATGTTCCCCAAAAATCATTGCAGGATGCTCTATATGATCCAGATTGACCTTCCCTTTATCATGACGTCATTTTTCAAGGGCACAACCAGCCTAACTAGAGGTGAGGGGACCTTTAATTTCCTAGTAAATACCATTTTAAATCCCTACTAATAAAAAAATTCTCCTTACCCTGCCATTTAAGAATTAGGAGTGATTCCTACTTCAATTCACAATCAACATCACCCTATACAACATACTCATAATCAGATTAACCAGATGAAACCTCATTCTCCCTTGAAATTTTAATGACCCTCACAACTTGACCTTTATCCTCCATATTTTCTACATTATTCCATGACACCCTTTGATCTTCTATCAATTCCTTTTTGTTTAGTCTAGTAGTATCCTCAACCACATGAGTCTACTCTATACATGATCTCACTCCTGCCACCACAGAGGCTCACTCCACATTAATCAGGTCCTTATTATTGTCTACACCAAACCCTTGAATATAATTAGTCTTTATAGCATTGACATAGGAAGGTCCAACCTACATGATCTCATCCACCGTGTAATCTTTTGGGTAACCTACATCCAAATTCATCCCACATCTAAACCTACAGCCACCAAAAGTGTTCCTATCATCCTTACAGTATAAGCAAACCATTTTTCCCCAACATTTATAAGATCGATGTTTCGTGGATTTAAAAATATCACATATAATTGGTTTTCACTCATATTATACCAAGAGATCTATGCAGTGTCCTGAGAAACCAAGATTATATATATAATCAGTGTGATGGGGTATTCTACCTCAATGGGAACACTTAAAAATAGCTCAAATCTATTGTGATCTGTCTACCAATCAAATTTTAATGGAACACCTATGGAAGAAGTAAAATACCATAGAATTTTAGGCTGCCAGAAAAACCAACATAGTACACAAATTTTTACCCATGATTGGGAACAAATTTTTTGACATTCTCGGGGTTGAAAAGTGGGTCTAAATCCTAAATCTTTAGGAATCCCAGATTAAAAGAGAAAAGTCCACAACCCCATTCTCTAAAATTTTGGTCCATAGATGGGAAGATGAGATGAAAGAACACCCTTCTAACCCATATGTGTGTATTCCCTATGAATAAATTTATCCTCCACCAAAAAGTGATAAGAAGACCCCCATAAATGATTGGTACTTAGAATGCATCGGATGCTCGAAAAATCAATAATTTAAAATTTTAATCCAACGATCGATTTCATAACATCATCCCTAGTATAAATTCAACCTAGTTAAACCCAAGGATCTCGTGTGGATAAATTAATTATAAAAAATACATCGAATAAATTTCCTTGTTCGGTCTGAAGTGTTACTCAATATCCACTCATCATTGGAGGTGATTTCTCGAATAAACTATAGTAGGATCCCTCTCCACACGCACTTCAAAAGTCTGTAGAAACATCATTCATTGAATTTCAAGTGCTATCACAGAGATCCAATGAGGCTTTTGATGTCCTGACGATCACCACTATATAGATTATTCTATCAGAGAAGGATAACAAGGATCAGTTGCTTGGATCTAAGTATTCTCTCTCTATGAAGTGGGAGAGAGCATTAGGGAGCCCTCAAAATCATAGGATGTATAGTGTCATACATTATAGCCTCCTCCTACATAAACAACGATGTACATTATACTCAAAATGGTTCTCTATCCCTAAAATATTCATTTTCCACTAAATAAACCATAAATGACATGTTATGAACAACTAACCATGTCATAAACATTATTTATAATTTTATATATTTCTTATAATATAGTAAATATATTACTTGATAAAAATGACCAATTAACATGGCTCGTCATTCATGGGAATGTTAAACAAACCTTGGATATTAAAATAATATTCGTTGTATAATATTTTTTCAATGTAATAACTTAATACTTGGAAATACATTAATTAAATAATTTCAACTCCAATTATTCTATACTCTAATAATAATGAATTTATTTATTCTTGGAGGTCTTATATTCTTGGACACCCCTGAACCCTAGTGGTGTGGCCCACAACATCCTATACTCTTATTCTCAATAATATGTCAAACATTCAAATACTCTGAGTGTGTGACCCTTTATGTCATTATCTCGATAGTAGTGAATACTATTCACAGACTAGAATCGAGTTCTAGAAACTCATCATGGATCATAAAGAGATAAGAAAATTCATAAAATTGACAACCTCTACTGCAAAACCTATAATAAACAATATTATCCTTTTTTAGTGCTAGATAAAAGCACTACAAAATGTACCCATTATCAACTCCCTTTTTAATCACTGATAAAGGGTTGTTATGCGTCTCTTCATCCCAAATCAGATTTCTTATTTGTCTAGGGGTGTGATTTATAATCCTCAGCATTCTTGCAACAAAAGTTTCCATGGTTATAGGAGATTGACACCCACATACACCATCTCACGCATGGGACACATGGGTCGGCCCTTCCACGTGTCGGTCCACCAGCCTAGCCTTTTATAACACCCAATAAATAGAGGCTCCTACACGCCTATACACAACTCATCTTCTCAGCCATCCCAGAACCCTAATATTTTTTATATACTCTCATAAAAAAATAAAAAGATAATATAAATAGTAAAAAATTTTAAAATAAAACAATAAAAAAATTAAAAATAAAAAATGAATAAATTTAAAAAATATTAAAAAAAAATATTAACAAAATAATTATTTATAAAAATGAATAAATTTAATATATATATATATATATATATATATTATTAGTATTAAATATTATATATTAAATATAAATACATAAAATGAATAAAAAGTAATAATTAATAAATTAATGAATTAATAAGTTAAAAAAATGTTATAAAATTTTTTAATGAAAAAATTATTAATAAAAATGAATTAATTTAGTGTATATATATATATATATATATATATATTAATTATAAAGTCTAATAAATGGTATATATTAAATATAAATATAGAAAGTTATTAAAATTTAATAATTAAAAACATATTAAACTCTTATTCATTTTTAAATATTTTTTTCAATCTATTAATCTTCTAATTAAATTCCCCCATTTTTAGGATCTGAATGAAATGATATATCCCTAGTGATTATAATGGTGTTCTCATGTTATAGGTTTTTATGGCCAGTCTTGATCCTATTGGTACTTCCTCTCTTCCCTTGAAGAAGGCTGGCACTTTTGGTATTTCATTTAAGGAAGCTTTAATACGATCACCCTTTATTCTAGATGATTCTAGGAAGAAGATAACTTATGGAAATAATAATGGTTCTTGTGATCTAAAAAAATATGAGAATATTGCAGTTCACGGTGATCCAACCTTGGCTCAAGAAGATTTGAAGAAAGGTTCTAGTTCCTTGCCTATATTCTTTGATGATGCTCATTTTAGATCTTCCACATCTGGGAGGTTTATGAAAAATTGTTCGATGGATTTTTTTGAAGAAAATAATTAAATCATTTTGCAATGCTTCACTAAGCGTAAGAACTCGATCCTTTCTTAGCCAGTTTCATAGCATGGAATCAATTCGTGGATGCTTAAATATCTAAAAATCCATATTATTAAAATTTGGGTGTTTTATGGATGGAATATTGAATCGATCGGTAGGGGTTTCTTCCATATTAACTTTAAATCTTGTGATATAAAGATGAGATCTTGGGGAATGGGTTTTTCCCTTTTAACCCTGGTTTTCTTTGAATCCCAGATTGGGATCCCAGTTTTAAACTAGAAACTCTTAGAAAATCAACCACTCAGGTATGGATTAGTGTCTTTGGTTTTATATGGTATTAATGGAATTCGCAAATATTATGGGATTCCACCTTTGTTGTTGGGGTCCCAATTAAATTTGACAGAGAAACCAAACCTACATGGTTTGGGTGATATACTATAATTATTATATAGATTGACATTAATTCGAATCTTATTGATATAGTAGTTCTAGTAGATGATGAATTCTGATTCAAGATGCATATTAAAATTGTAATTACACTTGATTTCTAACATAAATTCAAAAATATTGGGAATACTACTAATAAATATCTTAAAGTATTATGTTGTTATAACTGTAAGAAGGTTGGGCATGTGGTTGTAATGTGAAAGTTCAAGATGTCATTTTTAGGCCTTGAGAATGAGGGAGGCAACTCTTCTTCTGGAGGAAATAACCCTGTAAATGATTTTATCATTCCTGCTAACTTTATTGAAGTGGTAATGCCCCAAAAAGCCTATGTTCCTTCTATTCTTCATGTTAAACATGTGAATGTTCCAGCTCCTCCTGTGGATCGAATTGATAACAGTATCCAGCCGAGTGTTTGTTCAGATGTTACACTGTGTTTGGTGAGATTTTAGTAAAAGATAATAAATGATTTGGTATTTTATAAAAGAAAAGAAAAGAAATGAAATGATTGTGATTTCTCTCCTTGCGTTTGGATTAGTAACTTATTAAAAGAAAAGAAATGATTTAAATTTCTCTCCATCTTGTTTGGTGAATCTTTTTAAAAGATAAGAAAAGAAATTCTATTGTGATACATGTAGAAAATAGGGATAAAATTGGAATTTTAAAATATTAACAACCTCCCACCATCATTTCTCTCCAAATCATCCCAATTTTGGTGAATTAAAAACAATAGCAGGAGAGAAATCTATTTCTCTCCATTTCTTCTTTTATCATTTCTTTCGCTTTAAAATTATCTCGTCAAACATGAGAAACCAATTTCTCCTTTCAGTATCATTTCTTTTCTCTCTGTATCATCCCTACCAAACTAGCCCTTAGAGTAGTTGTTGATAATAAGCAGCAGGCTGGGAATATTCATAAATCTAATTCTATTGATCTTTTTATGGTGTTTCCTTGGATTTTCATCTTGATATAGAATCTTTGGAGGTTTCCAATGAATGTTTTGGAGATTTTTCTATTGGGTAAAAGGTAGTAACATTGATTCCTACATCACTAATGATATTGTTTTGACATGAAAACCTTTTTTTCATTTTCAAATAGCCGGTTTTTGGGTATCCGGTTCCCATATCAAACACATCCAAATTTCAAATTCAATCTTCAAATCCAAACATCATCATATCAAATCTCTGACATACGCCGAACTCTAGGCGCCGCGTGACGCACCGTCACCACGAACCTTGCATTCAACCGTCGAGCGTCAAACCGGAGCATAGAGCTGGAGAAACAGAGCAGAGAGGCGGTGAAGCACCATCGAGGAACCCTACCCTCGCGTGTTTTGACATAAAACCTTCATCATTTTCGAGTTCATTGCAAATCGCAACTTCAAGCTGGTAGAGAACTCGGTGGGACGCAGATGCACAACAACCGGTCAACAAGAAAGCATTAGTAGAGAAGGTTCAAGACCAGTAGATTCAAAATAGAAGAATCCCACAGCACACCGCAAGACTAACAAAAAATCACATCCAACACCCTAAATTGATTCAATAACACATGGATTTAAATCCATCACCTCATCCAAATCACGAATCATCAAAATAGGCGTTGGCTCAGGAATGAAGCGGCACACCACGCTAGGATCAACTGCAGAAAAAAAAGAAAAAAAACACCAGTGCACCAGATGGTAGACCTACTGCATGGGATATCCCGTCTCTGCCATCCCTAATGCACGCGAAGACCGCGATGAACCACCCTGCCAACAGGCGGAAGATGCGGTAGAACACACAGGCTACTGAAGCTGGACCTTGGCTGCCGACCGGCATCATGCAACTGGAAAGTCCCAAACTAGTGTGAGGGTCACTGATGCCACTGAAATAGAGGATCTACTGCCGCGAAATCACTGAGCACAAGGGAGGCGGCGCCGCGCCAACCCTAGACGGAGGAGGCGATGATGGGAGAAAAGGATTTGTGAGAGCACCCCTTACGGGCTCACCCAAATCTTAAATCTCACTAATGATATTGTTTTAATATTTGATTTTTATAAGGATCTATATTTAGTAGATTTAAATGTTGATGGTGCCTCATGAAGTGGGAATAATGCAAGGCATGAGACATTCCTTGTTCAAAATATGGTTTTTTATTCTGTACACGTGGATACCCCTGTGGATCTGCCAGGTGTTTCTTCTAAGGGTAGTATTTTGAGTGCTGCTAACAAATAGCAGGATGTTGATGTGTGGAATTCTGAGGAAAGATCAACTTCTAGATGTATTGGGAAGTTTTCTTAGTGTAAAAGAAGAAGTTTGGATGCCTCCAGAGTAATGTCCACTCCATTGGATTTATCAAATTATATTTTTTTGGTTTCATTGAATATAAATGGGGCCTTTGGTTGTAAGAAAGGTCATGGAACTTGTTCTCAAGGAACTCATAGTGTTCAGATTGGTTTTTAGTTTAATGATGAGTTAAGTATTTCTTCTTTGACTACTCTTGATTTTGGTAGAGGAGATGTTTTTTATTTTAAGGATTCTATGGAGTCAATTATCTCTTCAGGTGAAGTTCATGATCGATGGTAGAGAGTGAAGTCATAGAAACAAGGCTGACATTCGTAAGGAATACCCCCTCGTGGTAGAGGTAGGTGACGTCTTAACCTTACATATGTGAGTGATTTTCTAATTTTTTAGTTCCTTTTTTGGTTTTTAGTTGTTAGATTAATTTGAAACTTTTTTTGATGGGGGTCGTTTTGCCTTTTGTACCTCTACTCTATTTTGTTATTCTTTAATAGATGGGATTGGGCCTTTGTTCCCTATCTCTATTTTCACAAATAATAAATACATAATTATTCCTTAATATATTTAATATTTATCAATATTTATAATATTTCCTTAAATATGATTTATATAATACAAAATATGTATGTTTACATTAAATAAGTCATATATTTCATGAAATATGGTTTATAATTAAAAAATAATATTAATTAAAAATATTGACTAATTGTATCAAGTAATGGATGTTTAATTAAATGTTTTTAGTTTTTATATTTAACTTATATCAAGAATGTGTTATATTAATTTCACACATACATATACACAATTAATGCATTTTTATATAGAACACACACACATAATATTTTTATAATTTCTTATATTTTTAATATTCATTTGAGGTGTTGATGTTAACCTAAGCCCTCTACCAACTGAATCTGTCAAGGAACCGACCCCATTTATTGATGAAAATAATTTGGATGACATACGTAATATTAAAAATCTTATTAGGGCTATCAAGGAGGGTATCAATGAAGAGATTTATTCTTGGATTTATGAAAACAACTCCTTGATGTTTCAATGATATCAAAAAGGGGATATTACTTCTCATGAGTATCCATAAATTAGTGATCATATGCCCTCTAAAATTAAAATGAATTTTGAATGGAATCCTAAATTTGATGATGGGACACAATGATTACTTTTCGATGTCATGCGCTAGGAATGAAGATTAGTGTTGAGATTTTGTATCTATGGTTCTCTTGCTACAAAATATATTTTTATGATCATTTTGTTTCTGTTAGCTCCTTCAAGGTTGTTTTCCACTCTCTCTTGTGTTTCTAGAAGATTTTGGAGCTGCATGGATTCCCTAATCTAGAATCTATGCTATAGATTATGGTTTATGAAGAGATGATCCATCTTTGAAATTGGTAGGGTTCTAAATAAATTGAGCATTCTAAAAGATACCTTTCTTTTGTATGTTTGTGGAGGTAACATGATTTGCTTATTTTTCTTTAAAGTAGGTGGATCAATGGGAGTCTACTAGATGTAAATATTTCTAGGTTCCTGAACTCATGGAATCTGCTGGTATGGTGGTAGTTTAGTCCTAGAGATGAACTACAAGCCTGGCCATATAGATCTTAGCATCTGGTGTTGCAGGTGATCGCATGAGGACTATGTTGAACTTACTAGATTAACTCTGGTCAAGAGTTTTCAGTAAGATGATGCTCATTTTTTCGGTAGTGAGTTATAGATATCCTTGGTCACTATTGATGTTTGAGTTCAGTCATATAGAGAATTTCTTCCTTGTTTGCCATACTTTGGGGTCTTATAGAGGAAACTCTTGGGTGTGATTCTAATAGACAAAAAGACCCCCTCCAACAAGTCAGGCCAAAAATCCAAAACTTGCATTATGGTTTCCCATGGAGATGGGGTTAATAGTTGTTAAATACTACCAAAAAAGGAAGACAGACATAGGATGTTTTACTAGTGAAATTCCTCTATATTTCCACTTCCCTAGATGATGTACTAGATGCTTATCATTTTTTGCCTCCCATTTTCCAATCTCAAGATTTTATGATGGTGCAAATACATTGCACCTAATTTCATCACTTTATTTGCTACCTTTACCTTTTCGTTTAATAAATTTATGAGGTATGAGTTGGGTAACAAACTCATGCTCAAATCATTTTGTTAATATTCATTTTCGAATTATATTCATTATCATAATATATTTAATATATATTATGTTTCAAATGGGTAAATTGTATTCATTTTAATATTTTCATTCAATATATACTATTTATTAATTTTTTATATTTTATCCCAATTTATTCATTTTAAATATTATTTATTCATTAATAATCTTAATTGTGTTTTAATATTTTTTTAATTAATTTATCATCAATTTCTGATTGTTCAATATTTTAAAATTTTAATTCATTTTTAATATTTAATTATATATTTTTATTTATTAACATTTAATACTTTTAATATGGTTATAATTTATATAATTAATATGTATTAATTTTAATTTTAACATATCTATTTATAAATATTAATTTAAATTTTTTATAGTAATCTATATAATTAATAACACATATTCAGTTTTTAAATTTATTTATTCTTATTATTATTTACTATATTAATAGATGTTGCATATTATAAAATGTCATTGTTCAATTTAACATATATCAAACTTGTGATGTATATATATACACACTAATTCCATATTTTTATAATTTATTCAAATTCTAATTTTAATTTTAGAATTTCATTTAGAAACATAACATATTTATTATATTATGTTTTTATTCCTAAAATTTTATTTATTTATTATTAATATTATTTTTGTTAATATTTTTTATTCATTTTTAATATATATATATTTGGAATTTAATCATTTTCTAATATTTATTTATACATATTTATTTACTATGTTTTCATATTTTCATCTTATATTCATTTGGCTTAAATATATATTCATATTAAATTTTTTAAATAATAATTATAATTAATAAAACATATCCATTTATTATTATTTTTTTAAGTCTTCTTTTTTAATTATTCAATTTCAGTCATTTTTGAAATTCATACATTTTAGATTATATATTTATTAATAATGTTAAAATGTATTTATAAAAATATCTTTGTAAACAAATATTTATAAATAAATATATTTATAAATTTATATTCTTGGCACTTCGTCTTTCTTCTTCTGCTCTCAGCTTCCGATCACATATCTAACTCAGATCTATACTTCCTAATCTTATGGTCAGCCTGTTATGTGATGTTGGTTGGTGATGGAGGTGTCTTTGCTGTGGTGTTGGAGATGAAGGTGGGGGATGACATTCTATGCTTTGAGGATCATGTGCCTTTGGTGTTGTTGGGAAATGGGGATTGCGGCGGTGTTCCATTCCTAGGTGGCGGCATCATCTTTAACGATTAATTTTGCTTCTTTGGAGGTCTCCAAGTTAGTCGTCGACACATTTCGTGGCTTCTATAGCTTCGCATGATGTCTTATATCCTTTAGTAGTGTTTGTGGTCTTTCTTCGGGAGGCAATAGAGAGGGGTGATGTTGGATGGTGGTAACTGTGTTGCTTTAGGATATGGTGTCGATGGAGGAGATTTGACACAGGGGTTTGATACCCAGGAAATGCTTGTGGCAGTGCTTTGGAAAACGCTGGTGGTTTATTGGTTAGTGACGGCTTCTATTTTTGGTGACGTTCGATTTTACTAGGGACTATTTGTTTGGTTTGGGGACTATATATTTGATTTGGTCGCAAACATCTCTATGTGGCCATTGGATTTTGTTTAGTTTCATTCGGATGACATCGCAGATTCTTTTAGGTACTTGCAGGTGGTTGGTCAAGAAAGAGGGGTGGGTGTGCCAACACCCATCATTTTGTCATCTGTTTTTGCCTTGTTGGACGAATGGGAACCATGATTTGATATTTCACAATGATTTTTGTCTAAATTTGTGTTGCATTAGGTTGACAGTGTAGTGCATTCCTCATTTGTATTGTCGAGTGGGAAGCTCGAAAGGGAGATATATGTGCTGACATGTATCATTCAATCCTTCCTTCAAGATTCAATTAATATTTATGGAAATGATGAGTTTTAAGTAAATACATGAAAAATATTAATTGATTAATAATAAATATATTCAAGGTTCAATTAATATTTATGGGAATGATGAGTCAAGTTTTGGACTCAATTATTGTCATGAAATATATTTAATACATTACAAGTAAATGATTATAATTTTTTATGACTCGGTTTAGTAGTCATAAAATGTCATTGATAGTGCGTTATGTATTCAAGGTCAGTGAGCCTACACCATGTATTTTAATTAAGAACTATAAATAGAAGAGGGGATTTTCCAAGGATTTATTCATGGGGCTTCTATCTCCCCTCCTCTCTCCCATGATATAGAGAGAGAGGCTCTTGATCCAAGGAGCTCGGATCGAGCTTCTCTCAAGCATCGCTAGCGAAGCAACGCGGTGATCATTGGAGCGTCGAAGGCATCATCAGAGTTCCATGCTAGCACCTAGATTACAAAGAAAGACCCTCCACAAATTTCATGAAGCTCGTGTGGATGATCTAGAGTAGTTTGATGTCATATTCTTCAAGCAGTAATCGCTAATGAAGAGAAGACGTTGTGCATGGCTTCAGATTTAAACCAGGTATTTTACGGTCTATTTTGGGCATAAAACTCTTCATGTGTGGTCCTCGGAAAAAACCTGGCTACTATTCACCGATGTCGACAAGTTTATGTTGATCATTAGAGGAAAATTTTTAAAATCCCACCTGTTCGGGGCTTCCACTGCACGTTCTGTTACTTCAAGTTTTACCTGAGGGACACAAGATGATTTTATGTCAATTGAAAATAAATAAAATTTTCATTAAGCTATGAATAGGGCATAGATACTATCTCAATGCCACAAACAGAATATTAATTCGTGTAAAGACCTGTAAATTCCAAGGAAATTTTTTTCTTAATTTTCTTTGGAATTTTTCAAGAACGCAGTTTCTGACGGCGCCTGATTCCGAGGTCCGGTGTGCCCGGAATCAATTTCCGAAGTTTGGCTCAGGTACGTTCAGTGAACGGATGAGCTGGTTTTTTTTAACTTTTGAACCGGTGCTCGGAATCGAATTCTGAGGGCACCGATGGAATCGTAGCGCCGGTAATTGCTTAGAAACACCTCTTCTAGAGTTGAGTTTGCTCGGGTGTGGTTTTTATTATTTTGGGCTTAAAGTTAAGAAATAAAATAAATTGTGCGACCAACTTTATTTTATTTCACTTAATCCACTTGAATCCACTTAAAGTAGCTTAAACTGAGTTGTTGTAGATAGGGTGCTATCCAAAAATACCCTACCCTCTTGGTAGGATATTTGTGAGGTGGGACCCGCACGAGCTCCTCCGTTTCTTTCCGCTAAGTAACGCACCCGCGAAAACCCGTCATTATGAAAGTCAACTGACGCGTTTTCTTAAATCCTTAACGCACCATTTAATTGGGTGGTTTCTTTCATTGAATTAATTCAACGAATTGATGAGTCGTTACTTACCTTTTTCATTTCTTGGCCTAATAATAAAATAATACCAACAAGTCTTTTTGAAGGATTACTCGTTGAGAGGTTTGCCAGAGCTCTTGAGCCTTCATCCTTCATCGCGAAGAACATGAAGAATGCGAAGAACACCGGCCTCCGATGAAGAATGCCGAACCTGCAGAAGTTGACGACGCGACGCCGTATTCCGCGACACCGACGTTCCCTTCCTGCAACGTTCTTCTGTGAGGTCTCTTCCTCCGCAACAAATCTTCGATCAGATGTTTGAGGTAAGAGACTTCGAGATTCACTTAAATCTCCCTTGTGTTTTTTATAACAAAACACGGATTTAATTATTTATAATTAAATCTGTTTTTTCTTGGTCCGTTGAGTTTGTCGATGCAACGCCGGATTCCGCGACGACGTGACGCCTTTCCGCAATGACGCGACGATCCCCTCCTTCCGCGACGAGCAAATCCGCGAAGAACGTGCGTATGACGACGACTACGAGGTAGGGAATTATTTTGGAATTACCCCTTTTTATATTCCCGTAAATGTTTCATTAAAAAGTTAAAGAACCGGATTCGTGAACAATTTTAATTTATTAAAATTGTTGTTTCCTGTGTGGAATAAAAATTCTCCCATTGTTTATATCTAATGTGGAGGTTGCGGGCCAAACGAACACGGCCCGACAACCCTCCGCCGTTCTTCGTGGTTGTGCGGATTTGACAGGCGACGATGGAACGTGCCGCAACGGAAGTCTGACGATTCCGCAGTGAAGAACGGAACCCGGGAGGTAGCGATGCAAAGCGGGCTCCCGGCCCGCGGGCTTTGCGGGTATGGGGCGGATATGGGGCGGGGCGGGCCTAAAAATTTTGACCGTTTAGAGTGCGGGCCAATGCGGGTTTAGCCCGCGCGGGCGCGGGCCAATGCGGGTTTAGCCCGCGCGGGTGCGGGCTGGCCCGCAGGCCTGATTTAAAAAAATATATATTATTTTTACAATATATGTTTCTTTAACATTTTAGTTTTTTTAATAAAAAAATCATGGTTAAACGGTGACATATGATTTCTCACCATAATGGTCATATTAATTCACCATTTATTCACATGTGAATTTTAAATAGGCCTATATTTATTGTTTTAATATGATATTATATTATTTATATAGTAATTATTAACCATATTCACATGATTTGTCAACCCATATCTCAAAAAATGGAACTCATCACCCCTGCACATGGTTTCAATTCTATACAATTTACTATAATCATGATATTTTTTAGGTTGATTTGATTTTGTTATTATTTAATTTAATTTTTTTATTAAGAGAATTGGATAGAACCTCGTGAAAACATTAATAGCTTCTTCTGAAACTGATTGTTACCTGGAGAGACTTCATTCATTCACAGGTTTAGTTGTTCACATCACCACACAATCAACATTATCATTCATCACTCATCACCGATCACTCACATACTTTCTATCGCAATTGTTCGCCGCCACATCAGTGTTACCGCATGCCACCATTAACCTACAAAAAATGTTCCTTCACATTCTTTAAAACTCTAGTTATTTTTAATTCATACTTCTCCCCAGAAATACCTTTAAGAATGATAAAAAATACAGTATTTAAATGATTATAAATAGTATTTTTTTTGTAAAGGTGGGTAAGCCCACGGGCAACCCGCGGGTTTATGCGGGGCGGGGCGGGCTTGAAAATTTTTGTTCGCATTATACGCGGGCTTTCGCGGACAAACCCGCGCGGGCTCAAACCCGTGCGGGCTTGGCCCGCCCCGCCCCGGCCCGCCCGTTTCGCATTACTACCGGGAGGAGCAACGGCGTAGACGGGAAGGAAAATAGGCCCCCAGAGCGACTCCGGTGGCGGCGCCAGCGCCAGGAGGCGGCGGCGGCGCTCGCGGACCCGCGGCCGCGAGGGTCCGGTGCGCGCGGGACGCGGCAGAAGCCGCTTCCAGTTGCCAGGGAGACACCCCACGGGTGTCGCGGGGGTGTCACGCGGGGGAGGCGGCTCCCCCCCACGTCACTCAGGACGCGGCTTCAGTCGCGTCTGGCTGTCTGGCCGACACCCCGCGGGTGCCACGGGGGTGTCACGCGGGGCGGCGGTTCCCCCCGCGTCAGCCGCGTCGGCCACTTGGCCGAGCCAGGCCAGTCTGACCGGCCGGGCCACGCCCTGGCTGGGCCGGACCGAGTTCGACCGGGTCGACCCGGTTCGGCCGACCCAGGGGGGGATCGGGTCGGGTCGGCCCGGGCCCGGACCCCCCTTCTTCGGACCATTTTCGGTCAAATGCCCGTAACATGAGCTACGGGCCTCCAAATTACACGCTGTAAAAGGCAAAGCGATCCTTAGATCGAGACGGTCGTTTCGGTATATCTCACTCAAGGTTTCGGAATACTTTGAGTTCGGACGGGTTGGTTCATTCACGAGACCAACCGGGCCTTCAGAGCGGAAACACTCATATCTTGAGCTATGGACGTCCGATTGACGTGTCGTTGGCTTTGTTGAATTCCTCCAAGTGAGACAGATCTTTTGGCTCACTCCGCCTGAGCTTTGGACATAGGTGTAGTACGGTCGGGTTGGTTTTCTCATGAAACTAACCAGGCCCCTGGGATGAAAAAGCCAATAACTCACAGACCGGGCGTCCGATTGACGCACCGTTTGTCTCGTTGTTTTCCTCTTGTTGAGACGGAACTTTTGGCATCCTCTGCCCGAGTTTTGGATGCAGTTGGATAGAGGCCGGGTTGGATCGCCCCGAAATCCAACCGGGCCCCTGGAACGGAATAGATGATACCTTTTTGAAAGAAAGTCCATTTGACGAATCGTCAGTGGCGTTGGTGATCTCGTTGAGAAACGGTCCCTATGAGTATACCCTATGAGTGTTCGGGGTATAGTTGAGTTACGGCCGGGGATGGTTCGCTCACGAAACCAACCGGGCCCCTGGGACGAAAAGGCTAGCAACTCACAGACTGAGCGTCCGATTGACGCGTCGTCTATTGCGTTGAGACCCCTATGACGAGGCGGTCCTTTGAGATACATCTTCGTGGGACTTTGAGATACTTGGAGTATCAAACTTTAGCTCATGGATCGGACCCTCCCGGAGAGAGCGTGCGGTGTACGGAGACCGTGTAGCCGGCAGAGACCTGAAGACTGCTTGTCCGATTCGATTCGGAGTGACTTACGTAGCCCAGTGGGGAGAACTACTTTGTGAGGTGGCAGAACCACAGCGGAGGAGCACTACTATGTGAGGTGGCAGACCCGCGGTACTCGATAGGAGGAGTACCTCTGTAGGCTATGAGGGGGGAACACTACTGTGTTTGGGTGGAAAACCCCGGCGGGAAGCACTACTGTGTGAGGTGGCAGGCCGACGGTACTCGACAGGAGGAGTACCTTAGCAGTCTTAGGTTAGTGAGCAGTACCTCGGAGTCGTGACAGGACCACTGTACACTCTAGAGGCGGAGCTCTCCAGTAGTTACGGTTTCGATAATGAAAATCCTGGTTTGAGCTGAGACTTTTGATCTTTGTGTTTACCTCATGATTGAGATGGGTCACATGATAACTTAGGTATATGTATGGGCATATACCTGGGTAGTGGTTATCTGTTGATTTCACAACCCTTGTGTTTCCTCATGATTGAGATGGGTTATTTGATAACTTAGATATATGTATGGGCATATATCAAAGTAGAGTTTATCTGTTGAGATCTTTTGTGGCTATCCTTGTTGGTTTAGGGAGACCTTGAGGGTCTCGGGGTCCCTACTGAGTATCTTTATACTCACCCCTACACGGGCTATGCCCGCAGCTCGTTGTGTTGGTTGCAGACGACGGGCAGTGCTGACGGAGGCCGAGTATTTGAGGACTGGTCGGTACCCGGAGGTGGACTACACGACGAGTCAGTACCCGGAGGTGGACTACATGACGTGACGACTCATAGAGGAGGTTGACGGACGAGAGCGTGGAGGAGGCTATCTGTACCTACCCTTCAGGTAGGATCCGTGGTGGACGACCAGGAGCTGCGCTATCTGTACCTACCCTTCAGGTAGGATCCGAGGAGGATGACCCAGGAGCTGCTTCTTACTTCCAGCTGTTGTCTTTTTGCTGTTGTACCTTGTTCAGTTGTAGTTGTACTTTCTTTTGGGTTTGTATTCTGGCCCATTTTACTTTTCAGCATTTCTTTTATTCTTAGTGTTTTGCTTCAGCTTGTACTCTGTGGTGCTTGTTTTCTTTTATAAAGGCAATGCCTTCCCAGATATCGGGATTTTATGACTTTGGTACTAGTCGCCAGCCCTTGGCCTATGGAAGGCGGGCTTGGGGTAGTCGCGGCACGGGCCTCGAGGATGGGTCATGACAAATTGGTATCAGACTAGTTCGGTTCTACCACAGAACTTATAACTCTGATGTTTCTTTCTGTGAAGAAATAGTGATAAGAGTTCCGAGTGTGGTTTTCAGTTCAGGGAGTCCAGTGTTGGTGCGGGCGGCCGATGTATCCATACACCAGGACCCTGACAATTGATTTCTGACTTTGTGCACGAAAACACTGATTGCGTGTGTGTTTTCCAGATGCTTTATTTAAATGACAGCTCAATCCAGGTCATCTCACCAGGTATAATCTTTTGACCGTGTCACGTTGTTTCTTTCAGGATGCCTCCCCGTGGACGACCAGTTAGAGCCCCGAGAGTGGTGCGTACTGACAGCCCGCCGAGCAACGGGGCCTCAGTACAGGGCCCTATCCCAGTTGAGGCACCAGCGGAGGCCCCAGAGGTACTACTACCCATTGGGCCACCGATGCCACCTGCCCCAACAATAGAGGATGCACGTCACTTGAGCACACTACATGAGTTCCAGCGCCAGAGGCCACCCAGGTTTCAGGGAGGGACGGACCCGCAGGTGGCTGAGAATTGGCTGGAGGCTGTGGTGAGGGTCTTCAAGCTAGTGGGGACGCCGATAGATTTCATGGTGATCCTTGCTGCCATCCTTCTTCAGGCAGCAGCAGGCAGATGGTGGAGCCTGATGCTTCAGATGCATGACGAGGCGACACTTCTATGGGCAGACTTCGAGAGCCTGTTCCGGGAAGATTTTGTACCAGCCACCCTTCGAGCGGTGCGTATACAAGAGTTACTTCAGCTGAGGCAGGGCAGCATGTCAGTGGCGCAGTACTTAGCGAGATTCACGGACCTCTCGCGCTACTCCACAAATATGGTACGAGACCCGTTCTTCAGGGCCCGAACCTTCGAGCAGGGGCTCAGGCGGGAGATCAGAGCTTCAGTTGTATCGCACAACATTCCGACGCAGACAAGAGTGTTGGAGCGAGCCCTCTTAGTGGAGAGTTTCCTTGCTGAGCAGTCTCCAGCAGCAGGACCCACCACTAGCCGGCATGCGGTAGAGTCTTCTGTAGCGGGCAGTAGACAGATGACGCAGGGTTCCAAGAGGACCATACCTACAGGTGGTCGATCGCGTGACTCAGGGTCGGTAGTGCGAGGCACCAAGGGAAGTGATAGAGCCAGACCTTCCATGAAGTGTTATTCCTATGGCAGAATTGGTAACACAGCACGTGACTGTCCGACCCGCCATGTAGATGACCAGCAGTTAAATGAAGAACCTCTGAGGCAGAGGCAGAGGTTCGATCAGGGCGGACTGCAAGGAGCAGGCGGCCATGGCAGAGGAGCTGGTCGTGCAGCTAGAGGTGGACGCCGCTTCGGGATGTTGCCACCACCACCACCAGGAGGCCCACCCTGACCGCAGGGGACAGGAGGACATGGGAGAGCTCAGCTTCAGGTAGCTTAGGCCTATGGTCTTGGAGCTCCAGAAGCAGATGGATAGGAGCGAGACTAGCTTCCGACCTGGAGGCTATTGATCCTATTGCTTCTGGTTTTGTTGATGTTTGTCTGTAGTTAGTTTGTGTCTTGTACTATGAGCTGCAATAATAAAAAGACACATATCTTTGTTTGCTTTCCTGTCCTTTTGTTTGGTTGATACTGAGTGTTCTCGGTTAAGACTGTTGACTTGACCCTCACTTTCGATTTTTCTACTGAAGGAGACCTAGTGACCACACACTGGTGCTGACAGTGTGACTCAACCCTTGGAGGCGAGAGTGACAGTTGGATCTCTTGGTAGTTACGTCTAGGCCTTACGACGTTATCCATGGCATGAATGCATCATTCATGTCAGGATTGACTGTATTAGGCAACAAATGTGGTTCATCCAGGGGATGAGACCAGATTTCTCTTATCGGCAAAGAAGAAATCATAGCATCTCTTGTGAGACTAGAGAAGGTCCAGGTCATCCAAGAGTGGATGAGGATGGCAAAGGGCCGACAGAAGCCTTATGCTGACAGGGCTTGGAGGCCTCTAGAGTTTGAGGATGACCGTCACGTCCTGATACAAGTCTCACCTCGACGAGGTTTACGGAGATGTGTCCAGGGAGGCAAGTTATCTCCGAGGTTTAATGGACCTTTCTAGGTCCTCAGCTGGGTAGGCGAGGTAGTTTACCACTTGAACCATCCACTTCAGTTGCACTAGGTGCATGAAGTTTTCCACGTATCCCAACTGAGGAGATACGTGCTCGACCCTCTGCATATCATCGACAATGGGGAGCAGGACAGTGGCGATGAGGTGACTTCTACGGAGGTTCCGGTGGGGATCGAGGATCGACAGGAGCGGATCCTAGGAGGATGGTCGATTCCTCTTGTTCACTTTCTTTGGTAGCACGGGAACCTCCAGGTGAGCACATGGGAGTGGAAGGCTCAGATGCATGCTCAGTACCTCCTTTGTTTCCCTAAGTTTGTGGTGAAACTTTACGGGGACCTAAAGCCCTATGGTGGGAGTAATTTAAAGACCCGTAAATTCCAAGGAAATATTTTTCTTAATTTTCTTTGGAATTTTGCAAGAACGCAGTTTCTGACGGCGCCAGATTCCGAGGCCCGGAGTGCCCGGAACCAATTTCCGAAGTTTGGCTCGGGTACGTTCAGTGAACGGACGAGCGAGTTTTTTTTTAACTTTTGAACCGGTGCTCGGAATCGAATTCTGAGGGCACCAATGGAATCATAGCACCGATAATTGCTTAGAAACGCCTCTTCCAGAGTTGCATTTGCTCGGGTGTGGTTTTTATTTTTTTGGGCTTAAAGTTAAGAAATAAAATAAATTGTGCGACCAACTTTATTTTATTTCACTTAAGCCACTTGAAGCCACTTAAAGCAGCTTAAACTGAGTTGTTGCGGATAGGGTGATATCCAAAAATATCCTACCCTCTTGGTAGGATATTTGTGAGGTGGGACCCGCATGAGCCCCGCCGTTTCTTTCCGCTAAGTAACGCACCTGCGAAAACCCATCATTATGAAAGTCAACTGACGCGTTTTCTTAAATCCTTAATGCACCATTTAATTGGGCGGTTTCTTTCGTTGAATTAATTCAACGAATTGATGAGTTGTTACTTACCTTTTTCGTTCGTTGGCATAATAATAAAATATGACCAACAAGTCTTTTTTAAGGATTACTCGTTGAGACGTTTGTTAGAGCTCTTGAGCCTTCATCCTTCTTCGCGAAGAACGCGAAGAATGCGAAGAACGCCGGCCTTCGACGAAGAACACCGAACCCGCAGAAGTCGACGACACGACACCGTATTTCGCGACGCCGACGTTCCCTTCATGCAACGTTCTTCTGCGACGTCTCTTCCTCCGTAACGAATCTTCGATTAGCTGTTTGAGGTAAGAGACTTCGGGATTCTCTTAAATCTCCCTTGAGTTTTTTTTATAACAAAACACGGATTTAATTATTTATAATTAAATCTGTTGTCTCTTGGTCCGTTGAGTTCGTCGACGCAACGCCGGATTCCGTGACGACGTGATGCCTTTCCGCGACGACGCGATGATCCCCTCCTTCCGCGATGAGCAAATCCGCGAAGAACATGCGTACGGCGATGACTACGAGGTAGGGAATTATTTTGGAATTACCCCTTTTTATATTCAGGTAAATGTTTCTTTAAAAAGTTAAAGAACCGGATTCGTGAACAATTTTAATTTATTAAAATTGTTGTTTCCTGTGTGGAATAAAAATTCTCCCATTGTTTATATCTAACGTGGAGGGTGCGGGCCAAACGAACACGGCCCGACAACCCTCCGTCGTTCTTCGTGGTTGTGCGGATTTGACGGGCGGCGATGGAACGTGCCGCAACGGAAGTCTGACGATTCCGTAGTGAAGAACGGAACCCGGGAGGAGCAACGGCGTAGATGGGAAGGAAAACAGGCCACCGGAGCGACTTCGGCGGCCCGCGGAAGCCGGCGGCGGCGCGGGTTGCCGGCACGGCAGTGGCGGCGCCAGGAGGCGGCGGCGCCCGGCGCGCCGCCGGACGAGACCGCCACGGCTGAAGCCACATCCGGTCACCACGGAGACACCCCGCGGGTGTCGCGGGGGTGTCACGCGGGGGCGGGGGCTCCTCCCCGCATCACTCGGGACGCGGCTTCAGCTGCGTCCGGCTGTCTGGCCGACACCCCGCGGGTGCCGCGGGGGTGTCACGCGGGGCGGCGGTTCCCCCCGCGTCGGCCGCGTCGGACGCTCGGCCGCTTGGCCAAGCCAGGCCAGTCCAACCGGCCAGGCCGCGCCCTGGCCAGCCTGGACCGGGTCTGACCGGGTCGACCTGGTTCGGCCGACCTAGGGGGGGATCAGGCCGGGTCGGCCCGGGCCTGGACCCCCCCGCCTTCGGACCGTTTTCGGTCAAATGCCCGTAACTTGAGATACGAGCCTCCAAACGACGCACCGTCAGCGGCAACGCGATTCTTGGATCGAGATGGTCATTTCGGTATATCGCACTCAAAGTTTCAGAATACTTTGAGTTCGGCCGGGTTGGTTCGTACACGAGACCAACTGGGCCTTCGGAGCGGAAACACTCATATCTTGAGCTACGGACGTCCGATTGACGTGCCGTTGGCTTTGTTGAATTCCTCCAAGTGAGCCGGATCTTTTGGCTCACTCCGCCCGAGGTTTGGACGCAGGTGGAGTACGGTCGGGTTGGTTCGCTCACGAAACCAACCGGGCCCCTAGGATGAAAAAGCCAATAACTCACAGACCGGGCGTCCGATTGACGCACCGTCTGTCTTGTTGTTTTCCTCTTGTTGAGAAGGAACTTTTGGCATCCTCCGCCCGAGTTTTGGATGCAGTTGGATAGTGGCCAGGTTGGATCGCACCGAAATCCAACCGGGCCCCTGGAACGGAAAAGTTGATACTTTTCTGACAGAATGTCCGTTTGATGAACCGTTAGTGGCGTTGGTGATCTCGTTGAGAAACGGTCCCTATGAGTATACCCTATGAGTGTTCAGGGTATAGTTGAGTTACGCTCGGGGTTGGTTCGCTCACGAAACCAACCGGGCCCCTGGGACAAAAAGGCTAGCAACTCACAGACCGAGCGTCAGATTGACACGCCGTCTGTTGCGTTGAGACCCATATGACAAGGCGGTCCTTTGAGATACTTATTCATGGGACTTTGAGATACTTGGAGTATCGACCTTTAGCTCGTGGAGCAGACCCTCCTGGAGACAAGCGTGCGGTGTACGGAGACCGTGTAGCCGGCAGACACCTAAAGACTGCTTGTCTGATTCGATTCGTAGTGACTTACATAGCCCAGTGGGGAGCACTACTTTGTGAGGTGGTAGACCCACAGCGGAGGAGCACTACTATGTGAGGTGGCAGACTCATGTTACTCGACAGGAGGAGTACCTCTGTAGGCTATGAGGGGGGAGCACTACTGTGTTTGGGTGGCAGACCCCGGCAGGAAGCACTTCTGTGTGAGGTGGCAGGCCTGCAGTACTCGACAGGAGGAGTCACTCAGCTGTATTAGGTTAGTGAGTAGTACCTCAGAGTCGTGATAGGACCACTGTACACTCCAGAGGTGGAGCACTCCAGCAATTACTGTTTCGATAATGAAAATCCTAGTTTGAGCTGATACTTTTGATCTTTGTGTTACCTCATGATTGAGATGGGTCACTTGATAACTTAGGTATATGTATGGGCATATACCTGGGTAGTGGTTATCCGTTGATTTCACAACCCTTGTGTTTCCTCATGATTGAGATGGGTTACTTGATAACTTAGATATATATATGGGCATATATCTAAGTAGAGGTTATCTGTTGAGATCTTCTTGTGGTTATCCTTGTTGGTTTAGTGAGACCTTGAGGGTCTCGGGGTCCCTACTGAGTATCTTTATACTCACCACTGCACAGGCTATGCCCTCACCTCGTTGTGTTGGTTGCAGACGACGGGTAGTGCTAACGGAGGCCGAGTATTCGAGGATTGGTCGGTACCCAGAGGTGGACTACAGGACGAGTCAGTACCCGGAGGTGGACTACATGACGTGACGACTCACAGAGGAGGTTGAAGGACGAGAGCATGGAGGAGGCTATCTGTACCTACCCATCAGGTAGGATCCATGGTGGACGACCAGGAGCTGCACTATCTGTACCTACCCTTCAGGTAGGATACGAGGAGGATGACCCAGGAGCTGCTTCCTACTTCCAACTGTTGTCTTTTTACTGTTGTACCTTATTCAGTTGTAGTTGTACTTTCTTTTGGGTTTGTATTCTGGCCCATTTTACTTTTAAGAATTTCTTTTGTACTTAGTGTTTTGCTTCCGCTTTTACTCTGTGGTGCTTGTTTTTCTTATAAAGGCAATGCCTTCCCAGATATTGGGATTTTACGCCTTTGGTGTTAGTCACTAGCCCCTGGCCAATGGAAGGCGGGCTTGGGGTAGTCACGGCACAGGCCCCGAGGACGGGTCGTGACAATTCGGATTGAAATTTTTTTGTGAGGTTCACTGGAATAATATTTTCCAGTGATTTTAATAATAATTATTATAATAATAATTATATTATAATAATAATACTTTTATCTTAAAAATAATTTGATTACTATAATTTTTATTATAATAATAATTCATTATTATTATTACTTTCTAAAGCCTAAAAACACTTTAGAATTTTTAAAGGGGAAAGAGGGCGCAAGACTAGTTTAACAAAAAGAAATACTTAGACTTAAGTCTTTTAAGAAAAAATAAATATGAAGACCTGCAAAACAGTTCTAGGTTTTAAAATAATAAAAGAAAATAAAGGGGGGGGGGGGGGGTCGGCGCCCCACTTGTGGGAAGGCAACAAAAAAATGCTTTGGGAAGCCTAGCCCCCCCAGCTCAAGTTGTCTCCCTCATGGAGATCCACTACACTATGGCTGACCACACCCAGCCATTCCCTATGCCCTCCCTCCTCCACCGCTCAGCTGCAGAAGCCCTATACAGAGGCCTCCCGGTCTTCTCCCTCACCATGCGCGTAGTGGTGCAACCCATCGGACCATGCAGCACCCGCCAGGCCTCCCCTCCCATCGTACTACCACCTCCAGCAAGTGTTGTTGTCACTTTCACCCTATCCAGCAACCTAATACCCACACCTCCAGTAAGTGTTGTTGTCACTTTCACGCCACCAGGCCTTCGCAAGATCCACTACACTGGCACGCATCCTCCGGGTCGTAGAAGCCGGCATACTAAAACCCCAATCGCTTCCTGGTTGTCCTTGCTGGAAGGTAACATGAACTGCCCCAAAACAGGAATGAGCAGGTCTCTCTAGCATCAAATGGGCATATGCAGACCCGTCCATCCTAGAATTCCTCTGCAAGGGGTCTGTTTCACCCATATTAGGTCTGTCTAGGTTCACCCCGACCTACATAGGCCCTTCCCTTGGTTTTATGGGCTTGAGTGATTTAAATTTAATCAAAAGTTAATTAAAATAATTAATTTAATTAAAGTAGATAATTAAGTTAATTAAATATTAATTTTTGGTTTAAAAATTATGGCAGCATAATTAATTTAATTTGGAGTTTAATTAAATTAATTAATTAATTTAATTTTTTAGTTTTAAAACTAAATTAATTAATTGTTACTGAACGTCAAAATTTATTGAATTAAAATTAGAGTGAAATTTTAATTCAATAAATAATCTCCTCATAATTTATTTTAATGTAAGTTTAATTTTATTCTGACTTTATTTTATATACGTGAGTTTAATGCATATGCTGGTCATGAGATTGAGACCGACCAATGCATGTCTGGTAGATTTTATTTAATTAATTAATTATTTATTTTGTTCTAATTTGTAACAATTAGTTTAATTAAATAAAAGACCATCTGTGTGTTGTCTGAATTTTCATTATATGAATAAGGGCTTATGCGCTCATTCTCATAGTTGTATTTGATATCCTGAGATCCCCTCATCAGCATGCGAGTACAATTGTATAATGACGAGACGAGGTATGACACACTCTGTACCAAGTGATGGAAACACACTAGAATGGAGTTGGATGCATTGGATGAGTTAACATTTCTATTCAAGTTGCAAGACACATAAATAAAGGTATTGTCCCTAGGGTCTTGGTCGGACCATTATTCACTCAATGGATCAACCATCAGTATCAACTCATGATTAGGTGTCTATTTATTTTGCATGGTTTATTATTTTGTGAATGTGTAGTTTGAGCGTGATCACATAGAATAATAATAAACAAGCATGAAAGAGAAAATGATCATGTGACGTGATATATTTTTCTATTTCATGCATGGTCAGTTGTGTGTGTGATCACATAGTGTGTGCTTATAAAAATAGAAAATGGTTTCTTTCATCCCACTAAAAATAGTAAAACCCTCTAAGATATATTAACTCATAACAACCTTCCATCATTCAAATTTGGAAAAAACTGACTATTTGAGGTGCCATTCATGCCATAACTGAGGGTACCTCTTACTACTAGGGAGTCCTTATAATAATGATGGGTTAACTGAACTAAATTTTCAGCAAAGAAATAGCCATAGGTACATTGTTGTAATTTTAGAGGAAAGCATTGAGTAAATTAATTATTGATTTTAAAAGATGGGACTTCACTCAAAAAAACAAAGAACTGCAAGTTAAAGTGGTCTCCCATCCAAAATCTCACCTTGAAGCCACCAAGTATAGGAGTAGCCATAGTTTGTAGACTACGAGGGGTGTTTCCAGATCCTTGCCACTAGAATACTCAAGTGACAAATTATTCCAATTCTAGCATAGAGGGTTACTAGAATATGATAAAATAGTGGGAGACATTAAAAGATTTATGTAATTAATAAAAAAATTTTAAGTTGTAATCATGATAAAAAGTACTAATATGATAAAATTATTTTTGTAGTTAAATGGAAAATTATACCACAAGTTTAAAAATTTCTATATTATATTAGACAAAGTAAATTTCTACTCTGACATGAGTATCCATGAATAATACGTGCGCTTGCGCATAGTACAATGATATAGGAAACTCAAGGTGCCATTGTTTCCAACATCGTTAAAATACCTCATGAAGCGAGGGTGAAACTGCATACATGAGACTAATGTATAAAGTATATGATAGTTATATCATTTTGCTTTCATCAGCATCTGGTGTCAGTTATGGTTACTGATGAAGCTCAAATTTTTATATATTTTATACTATAAATCATTGATTATAATCCCACCATAGTGTTATTTTATGGGTAATTGTTATGTTTTTAGGTTTTATTGGTAATTTGAGCTTAAATGCAAAAATGGTCTAATTCTTCAATTTTAACAGATTGTTATCAAAGGGTTATTTATTCATTTCTCATAAAATATAAGTCCAATTTTTGTGATTAAATTTTTTTTAGAACCCTGATTTTATTTCTTTAAACTTTTTCTTATGGACCAAGATCTGATTCGACCATCTAAAGGGCTTAATAATCAATGATGTTTATGATTTTTCCGAGTGGACAGCATGCACCCCACCATCATAACAGAACCAAAACTCGGCCTACACACATACATTTGAGGTTCTTATACCTAGGGTAGAATGAAGAAATATAGGAACGACTTTTCAAAAAAATTGGGGGAGTTTAGAATTCATTAAGGCTTCCAAAGAATGTTATACTTTTGGAGGAACCTTCCTAGAAGCTTCGTCCAGCAAAATAAATCTCCAATGATAAATTAATAACTCATTCTATCCATGTCCAATGAAGCTTATATTTTGAGGTAAAATGGAGGAGACATTATAGAACAATATTTATTAAGACACCTATTACAAATTCAGATATTTAATGGAACATACACCATGAAACGTTTGGATTAAATGTTTTGAGTGTAAATTCTTCACCTCCTCTCCCTATAAATATGTATCCTCACCCCTTCTCAAAGCATTGACACTTCTATGTGTCCATTTTCCATTTATTTTATTTCATTAAATTGTAATAGTATTATGCATTTTTAATATATTTTTTCTCTTCTTCATCTCATTTTCATTTATTTTCTTTTCTTTTCCACCTTGTCCATCTCCACTGCGATCTGTTATACTCGTGATCATGAGTAACTAACCCGAGGAACTTCCTTGGAGATCAATCCAATGTTGAACCCAAGTCATTAAAAATTCATTTTAATTGTTTCTTATTTTATTAGAGTTAGGTAAAGGGGGGTCTTAGTGGGTAAGGTGTCTTTGTGTATCCACTTTCCACCTGATACATAACTTTCTCTTCTATAATATTTTCCCTTGATCGAGGTGGTGGATGTGTAGTATCTCATCGATTGTTGAAAGCATTGTATATTCACAACCACATATATAAGAGGATATTCACACATACTATGGAGTGTGTTTATTAATTAAATTTGAAACTAATAATGATATTATGAAGGTTCAATCTGGGTGATTCTATCGGGAATATCTTCTTTCTTTCTGACAACATTTTCTCTACATTCATTCTATCTACATTATGCCTTGCATATTTACTTTTCATTATCATGAATAATAATTTCTCAAAGATATAATTATTTTATATTTATTTAATAATTAAAAAAATTATAAATAAGTGAATTAGATGTATTGATTGATTGACCACAAAATATCTTCAAGAGAAAGACCGAGGTTAGACCATATGCTGCATTTAGTTAGAAATATTTTTCAGAGTGCACACGACAACACTACATCAAATTGGCATCATTTTTGGGGATCCAACTAGTTTTCATTCACTATTTTTATTCAATTTTTCAAATAATTTTTCATTATTTATAAAAAAATACAAAAAAAATAAATTTAAAAAATACAAAAAAATCTTTGTTCATGATGTCTTTCAATTCAAATATATATTCATGGACTGAACAATATCATGTGCCATAAAATATTTGTAGTGACCATGATGATCGGTTTCAATGGATTAGTGATAAAGTGAAAAAATTAGAGAGTCAAATAGAATTTATTTCTGAATATGTACGCATATCCCATGACCAATCCAAACCCTAGCTGGAACCTGAACCGAAACAAGTGGTGAAGGAGATTTCACAAATAATATTTTATGTTAACGAACCTAAGGAGGGTAAGAAAGAACTTCTAAATGAATTAATCACATCATCTCACACTTAAACATTGCTCGAGGAGGTCCCTGAAGTACACAAACCAACTGATTCATTGATGGGAGATCAACATTTTTTGGAAGAATCTTGGAATAACTTTGTCGAAGATAAACAGAAACATGATCTTCCCCTCCTTGATGAAGAAACATCAAAAACGTTCTTCCTCTCTCTTGATTTGTAAGATAATGAAGAAGATTCACTTGCTGAGATTGAGTTCCCAATGATCATGCCTAAAGAGATCAATTACCAAGCTGACTTGCTTGAAAGGGATGATTTATTTATTAATTCCTCATTTTTTAGTCTTATTCAAGTTGAACTATTTTTTGAATTATCTTTCACTAAATTTTTTGATACAACACCATTGGAGCAGACCTTGGATGTTAAAGAACATACCACTCAAGTGGTGGTTATTTAAGAAGAAGAAGAGTCAGAGAAGATGGTGGTGTGACTACCTCCTCAACAAAACTTTTCATACCATATGGAGGAGGAAACCACAAAAATTAACTGGGAGCACACTTATCTTATAATCCCTCCCAATCTAGACCTTATATTATTTCTTTATTATTTCTTTGGGGTTGGGAACTATCTTATCTTCTTTGGGGTTCTCTACTTTTAGTGTTTACTCATGAACATTGGGAAAAGTCCCATGTGGTGGTTCATCTCAAAGAAACAACACCCTCCATTTGATTCAAGATAATACACTAAAATTGATTGACTAGGGGAAGTAAAAACCTTTCACCCGTTTGGGGGTCTAAACCAAGCATTATCTCTTTTCATTTCCCTCTCTCATTATTTTTATTTATTTTTCTTATGTACTTTCCTTTATATTAGTCTTAAAGTTGTTGCTTCTTGGAGCTTAAATCAAGGCATCCACTTCAAAAATAATGTCAGGTTGTATCTTTACTTACCTTGGATTTTCTACCTTTATATTTTTATTTTGTTGTGTTAAAATAATGGGTAGTAAAATTTAAGTGTGGGGGAGTGTCAACATGCTTAGTTCTTCTTGTGTGCTTTTCATTTTTTTATTATATTTTTAGGATTTTTTAGCTTTAATGAATTTTATTATCACTTTTCACACATCAATTTATTTCTATATAGTTGAAATTATTTTTGAAATATTGAATTTTAAATGATTGTTGATGTGAAAACATTTTCCTGAATTGGCTTGTTAATCATTTTTATGAGTTTTACTGATTTTTAAAATCCATGCCCATGAAAAATTGACTCAAAATATTTTTCCAATCCTATGTGGTATTCTAAATAACATTTACATATTATTCCTAATACCCACACCTTCTTGAGGGAAACTTGAATTTTAAGTGAGAACCAGAATTTGTGAATATTCTATTTCAGAGATATGGATTTCATGGAATGTATTTGAAATGATTTAGGCATATCTTTGGCTAGACAAATTTTATCTTCAGAGCCACCTTTAAATTCATTCTTCATAATCTCTTAGATGACATGAATTTACTTATAGGTTTAAGCCACATTACAAGCCAATATTTCCTTACCTACCTACACTTTTAGTATTTTTACATGGTTATTTAATTTTTGAGTGTTGGGGAAGGGACATTTGTGTGCATTCATTGGGATGTGTATCATTTAGGGGAAGTTCGAGGTGTGTGTCAATACTTTAGGAAATTAATAATAAGAAAATTTGGCATGTGTCGTCATTTCATTGTGCTTTATTTGTTTCATCCATTTCTCCTTCAAAAAAATGAAAAAAATAGAGATGATTTTGAATTAAAGATTTTACATTCATTTATGATCCATGTCCCTCTTAAAAATTAAGGGCATGAATTTCAATTCATTCATTGTATTTAATTTTCATCCCATTCTCCATGAAAAAGAAAATAAAAAAATTAAATAAAGCTATGTCTTTCTGGAGATTTCAAAAAAAAGGGGAGAACTTAGATGATATCATTCATTATAATCACTTATTGTCTCATGTAACATGTCATAAAATGGTGTGGTGTTGTTTTTCACATTTTCAAGTGGTATTGAGAGAGTAATTACTTGTGTTTTAACTGGAATTAATCATTTATTGTACTTAAAAGTCCAACCTCCTATTTCTGGCCTGAAGTTTTATTTCAATCAATTTCTTACTAACCCTAAGCCACAGAATCATTTAAACCAATAATTAAATCCCTCATAATTAAATGTAACGCCCCGACCCCAGCTACCCGGAGCCGGTGCGTTACTTCGTAACATTGGCATGATCACAAAAGATCAAGTCTCGAAAGACCGATTAGTTTAGTAGCCTTGGAAACACTAGATACATTCATAAGTCTTACATTACATCATAAAGTGAAATTCTAATAAAAAAGTCTTCATAGTCCACATTCATATCCTCTTCTGACTATCCCTGCAGGTCATTCATAAAATACTTCTTCACATCCTGGAAAATATTAAAACATTGAAAGGAGTGAGCTCAGATGCTCAGTAAGGATAACAATATGTGCGGAAGCTTTCATAAATAAACATAAAAATTTAAGGCAATGTATAACTAAAACAAAAGCCTTTTAAACTTGAACATCAACATAATATGGCAAAAGTAAAATGAGATAATGCCATTCACTTCTTCACATGGATATTCTACTGGTCGAATAATCACATGCAATATCAATAACCACTTTCATAATGAGGGAATGTATAATGCCGAACATTCTGAAACATTTTGTCAAGGCCTCGGCCAAGACGTCTAAAATGATTAAGGCCTCGGCCAAAACCATAAATCAAATTGGGAAAGGGCCTCGGCCAATTCCACGTTTAGTTGTCTCATGAGACCTACCGATGCATCGAGGAGCTATAGCGGGCTCCACCCGTCACTTATTAAGTCCAATACATTCCTCATATGAGTAGGTTTAAACATATCATAAACCATAACATAATCGTATCACATAAAACATGCGTAAAGGAAACATAACATTTCTACATTTCAATCACAAAATATCAATACAACACATTGATATAATAAAAACGCTTTCAAAACCATTTTCAATACCAAAATAAAAGAAAGTTTAAACTTTGAATTTATTTTTCATTAAAAAAAATGATGGCTTGTAGGGGAAGCCGAAACTCAAATAATGGTCACGGCGGCGGAGAAGTCGTTGTCGCCGCATAAGTACGGAAATAAAAACATTCCCTTTTGTCGTTTAGAAAAACGCTTTGTATAAAAAGATTCCTTTTGAATAACCGTAAAAGTCAAAGGGGTTTATACACCGTATAAAATAAAATTGTGTATAAAACCAAATATGCCTCAATGAAAGGAGATTGAGACAAAGTCCTTAAAAATATAAATTTTAAAATAAAATAGATCTATTATGCGTATTAACTATAGTTACACATAAATAACACAAAAATACAAAATAGGATATAATAATATCATGACATAATTTGAAAGTAGGAGATTAACCCAAAGAATGGAAATTGGGTTAAGAAATTCCCTTACCTTGTGTCCGACTTGACTCAACCGTTCTTTAACCTCCTCAAAATCGGGTAACTCTTTTTGATTTGAGCCAAAGGCTTCCTTGGGAAGAGTTCTGCCCAAAGTGAGGCTTCTAAGAGTAAGGGAGGAATGTTGGGAGAGTATTTGGGCAGAGTTTGGCCGAGCAAAATGTCTTGAAAGTGTAAATGAGGTGGGAGAGGTGGGGGCCTTTTATAAGTGGAGAGGAGGGGCACTTTTGGAAAGATTGAAATGTTACATTATTTCACAATGCTTTTCGGATTCTAAAGATCCCACATTTATATAATTCGAGGCTAAGGTGATAAGGTTTCGAAATCTCTTCATCCAATAGGCTTTGGACAAGTGTAAGCCTTGGATTTTGCTTTATCTTCTCATTTTATTTAAATCGTTAAATAATGAGGTCATCGCCACATCATAATGATGTCATAAATAATTTAATTAATTTAATGTATAAAAATTATAAAAAAAATACTATGATGTATTAAATCTTTTTAGCTTTCTAATGAATATTTATAGTCAAAATTTGGACTTGTGTAACCCTACTTAAAAATTGTTTTAGTAAAACAATTTATGTTAGTGTCATTTTCACTTTAACATTAAATAAAAAGTAATTTATGTTATTTCCCAACAAAAGTGGATCCATGGGGTCCCCAAGTTAGGCCATGGCTTGTCTTGGTCGGACATGACTCAACCAATGAGGTTGGGACATGTTTCTAGGTCATTTCATATTATTAAAGTATTATTTATACCTTAAACTACACTAATTACCATTAATCACGATTAAAACTTAATAAGTTACTATTCACCAAAAAATTATTTTTATCCCATTGAACCACATTTTACATACTAATGAAAACCATGTATGTCGGATTTTCAAAATTCAATACACATTAGTGGTAAACTTTCATTTAACTGAAAATCAGTTTGCTTGATTACCACTTAGTGGTTTCACTATTCATCAAAAATTGAAGTTTTTCAGAATAAGGCCAAAATTTCACCCTAAGCTATAATTGATATTCCGAATTCAAAAATGATGTCTATTTTACAAAATTCCAAACATATAAGTCGCATTAATTAATTTTACAATTAATTCCCGCTGTTACGACAAATAGCGTGTTTTTAAGAAATAATTTATATCAAAAGATTGGCAATTGTTTATGTCCATTTTCAATGTTAAATTAATTATAATGACCACCATTGGATAAAATGGTAAAAATATATTCCAATTATACTTTAAAACCAATAAATAGTATAATTTATCACTATTAATTATTTTTATTAAAAAAGTTGTTTTTAAGTATTTTTCACTATTCATAAAAAATTAGAAGTTCTCAGAAAAATACCAAAAATTCAACATAGGCTAATTTCGATATTCCGAATCCAAAAATGAAGTCCATTTTGAAATATAAAACTTCTATAATTTTAAAAAGTGGTTATTACTATTCATAACAGCTACTTTGATTAGTCGCGATGTTTTAGAACTCGAAGTTGCGTACAATGCAAGCTATTGCATTATTGAATGAGAAGCGTATCATGGAAGCTCGGGGTGTTACATTCTACCCTCCTTCAATAAATTGCGTTCTCGCAATTTGAAATTTTTTTCTTTCAAAATAAAAGGTTGAAAAGAGAAAATACCGTTGTGGAAAACCCACATCGGAAATAAGATTAATAAAATTTAGCCTTAATAAGAGGGAAATGGAAATAAGAAAGTCACCACCAAATTATGATCTCGATAAGGAGAACATTGGTGGCAATTAGAGACATATAATTGGAGGAAAAACGTAAATATTTGTAGGGAGTGATTGAGGTCATCAATCACAATCAACTATCAAATTGAGGGCCTCAAAGCCTTCAATCTATGTTGATTTAAAATATCATCAGTTCAACAAGACATAAGGTATTAGGATAACACATTTTTTGTTTTAATATCCCTTTACTAATGTTTATGAATTAATTTATTCATTGAATAACAGATAGGTATATATATATTTATGCCTGACAATTAGAGTTTCAACCTTCAACTCACCTTTCACTCAAAAAGATAATAGAACCCAAAAATATTATACTTTTCCTAATTGTATAATGTTCCAAATGTTAACACATACCATTTAGATTAGTAAAATTATTTTGTAATAACCAGGGACTTCCTGTAGGCTAGTGGTAGGAAATAAAGGCCTGTCGCACTATGATTGTGGGTTCGATTCCTACAGCTTTGTCCGACGCGACGGTTTATGCCCCACCCTGCAGGTTGTCCTTTTCCTAAAACTATAGTATTATAATATTCCAAAAATAATCTTCATAAATTTTTTAACCTTAAACCATACTATCCAAAGATCAACTTAATCCACTCCAACCATTATAGTTATCCAAAATACCTCTGTCCAGACTTTCTCTAAAAGGTCTCTTAATTCCAAAATCAATTTATCAGATTCCCCAAACAAAGTAAAGTTTCTCTTATTGTCACATACTAAAAATATAATTACCTTCATCATATTAAAACCTTACTGAAACCAACAAGTACTGCAGTACAATCCTTATATAGATCACATTATTCTAATAACCAGAATATAATCCATGAGTCCAAAAGCACCAATACATTAGTTATTCTGCTTCAACTGTAGTAATAGCATAAGATTGTCCTTGATCCCTTGGCCTTTTCTGAGGTAAGTTTCCTTGACGCTTAGGACATTCATTTGCATAATGACCCATTTCTCTACAATTGTAGCATTCAACTTTGACAGCCTCTTTCTTTCCCTTTCAATCACGTGCCTGGTGACCTTTTTCTCCACATTTATAACAGACTCCCATTCCTTTTAGGCAAGTACCAGGGTGATTCTTCCCACAATTATCACATAATGGAAAATACTTCTTTCCCTTTTTCCCTTTATCTGTCTCTTGTTCCACCGTTCTCTTCTTCTCTTGCTTTACTTTGTTGTCATAAGACTTAGAGAATTCCTTTTCTGTCTTGATAGCACATGAGACTATATCTTCGTATGTTGAGAAAGATTGTGACACTAGAGCTCGACGGAGAAATGGTTTTAACCCATCAAAGAAACGATCAATCTTACTTCTTGGGTTACGTATATAATCTGCAGCATGCCTCGCTAACCTTGTAAAGTTAGCCTCATACTTTGCGATATTCTCATCCTCCTTTTGTCTCAGACTCAAAAATTGCCTTTCCATATCCGCTCGATGGTCTCGAGGAAAGTATTTTTCTAAGAACAGCTCTTTGAACTCTTGCCATTCCATGTTTGATAATTCATCATCTTCCTTTGTGTTTTGAATTAGTGACCACCATTGATCGACATCTCCAGTGAGGCGGTAAACTGCCATGACAACATTCTCCCTTTCACTACTCCCCAGGGCATGGAATATTTTCTCTAAGGAATTTATCCATTGCTCAGCTACTATAGGATTTGTACTCCCATTGAAGGTTGGCGGTTGTTGCCTCATGAAACGGTCTAGCATTGATCCTCCACGTTGCGGATCAGGGTGCTCCATACGAGTAAGGTTGTTATTCATAACCTGCGTGAGTTGTCCCAGTATGGTAATAAGTTGATCAGCACCAGTTGTATCTCCAGGTCCACAATAATTATCTTGAGCAGGAGGGCAATCCCTACACGGAGTTCGTGCATTGATACAGTTTCCATTCCTTCTACTAGGCACCATTTCTAAACAATGGCATAAACTAGATTAGTTTATGAATCAAAATACATAATTCCATACTTGTAAAATACTTAACATAAATTGAACTATTTATGGATATAATCCATAATCATAAAAAGGTTTTATTTGAGGAAGTATATACTCATAACCGTTCATAGTGTTTTGTAAAGAAAATGAGAATTATCCTAAGCATATCCCCCGGGAGTGTCATAACCAAGAGTGCAGCAAGACCCGTTGTCGTGCACCAGTTCCCGTTCGAGTCTAGCTCAAAGCGGTGTTTTCGGGTTTTACCCCTAGGTACATCTGTGCCAGAGCCGCCTCTACCTGCTCATATCCAGACAGGGATGTATTTCTCGGAAAACTCAAATCATCTCTATAATACCAAAATTCTAGGAAGTTCTTCTATACTAATCATCGAAGTCTATCTTTGGGCTATGCGTTCTAATCAGAGTTTATCTACATCTAGCTTCCAAGGTTAGTACTAAACTACCTCTGATACCAACTGTAACACCCCGACCCCAGCTACCCGGAGCCGGTGCGTTACTTCGTAACATTGGCATGATCACAAAAGATCAAGTCTCGAAACACCGATTAGTTTAGTAGCCTTGGAAACACTAGATACATTCATAAGTCTTACATTACATCATAAAGTGAAAAACTAATAAAAAAGTCTTCATAGTCCACATTCATATCCTCTTCTGACTATCCCTGCAGGTCATTCATAAAATACTTCTTCACATCATGGAAAATATTAAAACATTGAAAGGAGTGAGCTCAGATGCTCAGTAAGGATAACAATATTTGCGGAAGCTTTCATAAATAAACATAAAAATTTAAGGCAATGTATAACTAAAACAAAAGCCTTTTAAACTTGAACATCAACATAATATGGCAAAAGTAAAATGAGATAATGCCATTCACTTCTTCACATGGATATTCTACTGGTCGAATAATCACATGCAATATCAATAACCACTTTCATAATGAGGGAATGTATAATGCTGGAAATTCTGAAACATTTTGTCAAGGCCTCGGCCAAGACGTCTAAAATGATTAAGGCCTCGGCCAAAACCATAAATCAAATTGGGAAAGGGCCTCGGCCAATTCCACGTCTAGTTGTCTCATGAGACCTACCGATGCATCGAGGAGCTATAGCGGGCTCCACCCGTCACTTATTAAGTCCAATACATTCCTCATATGAGTAGGTTTAAACATATCATAAACCATAACATAATCGTATCACATAAAACATGCGTAAAGGAAACATAACATTTCTACATTTCAATCACAAAATATCAATACAACACATTGATATAATAAAAACGCTTTCAAAACCATTTTCAATACCAAAATAAAAGAAAGTTTAAACTTTGAATTTATTTTTCATTAAAAAAAATGATGGCTTGTAGGGGAAGCCGAAACTCAAATAATGGTCACGGCGGCGGAGAAGTCGTTGTCGCCGCATAAGTACGGAAATAAAAACATTCCCTTTTGTCGTTTAGCAAAACGCTTTGTATAAAAAGATTCCTTTTGAATAACCGTAAAAGTCAAAGGGGTTTATACACCGTATAAAATAAAATTGTGTATAAAACCAAATATGCCTCAATGAAAGGAGATTGAGACGAAGTCCTTAAAAATATAAATTTTAAAATAAAATAGATCTATTATGCGTATTAACTATAGTTACACATAAATAACATAAAAATACAAAATAGGACATAATAATATCATGACATAATTTGAAAGTAGGAGATTAACCCAAAGAATGGAAATTGGGTTAAGAAATTCCCTTACCTTGTGTCCGACTTGACTCAACCGTTCTTTAACCTCCTCAAAATCGGGTAACTCTTTTTGATTTGAGCCAAAGGCTTCCTTGGGAAGAGTTCTGCCCAAAGTGAGGCTTCTAGGAGTAAGGGAGGAATGTTGGGAGAGTATTTGGGCAGAGGTTGTCCGAGCCAAATGGCTTGAAAGTGTAAATGAGGTGGGAGAGGTGGGGGCCTTTTATAAGTGGAGAGGAGGGGCACTTTTGGAAAGATTGAAATGTTACATTATTTCACAATGCTTTTCGGATTCTAAAGGTCCCACATTTATATAATTCGAGGCTAAGGTGATAAGGTTTCTAAATCTCTTCATCCAATAGGCTTTGGACAAGTGTAAGCCTTGGATTTTGCATTATCTTCTCATTTTATTTAAATCGTTAAATAATGAGGTCATCGCCACATCATAATGATGTCATAAATAATTTAATTTATTTAATGTCTAAAAATTATAAAAAAAATACTATGATGTAGTAAATCTTTTTAGCTTTCTAATGAATATTTATAGTCAAAATTTGGACTTGTGTAACCCTACTTAAAAATTGTTTTAGTAAAACAATTTATGTTAGTGTCATTTTCACTTTAACATTAAATAAAAAGTAATATATGTTATTTCCCAACAAAAGTGGATCCATGGGGTCCCCAAGTTAGGACATGGCTTGTCTTGGTCGGCCATGACTCATCCAATGAGGTTGGGACATGTGTCTAGGTCATTTCATATTATTAAAGTATTATTTATACCTTAAACTACACTAATTACCACTAATCGCGATTAAAACTTAATAAGTTACTATTCACCAAAAAATTATTTTTATCCCATTGAACCACATTTTACATACTAATGACAACCATGTATGTCGGATTTTCAAAATTCAATACACATTAGTGGTAAACTTTCATTTAACTGAAAATCAGTTTGCTTGATTACCACTTAGTGGTTTCACTATTCATCAAAAATTGAAGTTTTTCAGAATAAGGCCAAAATTTCACCCTAAGCTATAATTGATATTCCGAATTCAAAAATTATGTCTATTTTACAAAATTCCAAACATATAAGTCGCATTAATTAATTTTACAATTAATTCCCGCTGTTACGACAAATATCGTGTTTTTAAGAAACAATTTATATCAAAAGATTGGCAATTGTTTATGTCCATTTTCAATGTTAAATTAATTCTAATGACCACCATTGGATAAAATGGTAAAAATATATTCCAATTATACTTTAAAACCAATAAATAGTATAATTTATCACTATTAATTATTTTTATTAAAAAAGTTGTTTTTAAGTATTTTTCACTATTCATAAAAAATTAGAAGTTCTCAGAAAAATACCAAAAATTCAACATAGGCTAATTTCGATATTCCGAATCCAAAAATGAAGTCCATTTTGAAATATAAAACTTCTATAATTTTAAAAAGTGGTTATTACTATTCATAACGGCTACTTTGATTAGTCGCGGTGTTTTAGAACTCGAAGTTGCGTACAATGCAAGCTATTACATTATTGAATGAGAAGCATATCATGAAGCTCGGGGTGTTACATTAAATTAATTTTCATGTTTCACACTATTGAGATATGATAATTTTCACAAACCTATGGTGATATATGCGATCTTCATGTAGGAGAATAACTCCAGATATTATTTCTCTTAAAAGAAGAGTCACATAAAATTCAATGTGAGGTAGGTTGTGATTGGGACATGGATTGATTTATGAGGTTGGAAAAATTTTAATGATTGAAATGAAAATGAGAGAGAATTGTTTTTCATATATGATACATGTTGGAATTCTATTTTGGATAAGATCATTGATATTTTCTCATTTTTGATTGTTGTGTGGATTTTGATTTGGATGTAAGATCATTGCCCAGGAGTGCAATGTTTAAGTGTGGGAGAGTGATGAAGCTCACATTTTTATATATTTTATATTGTAAATAATTGATTATAATCCATCCATATTGTTATTGTATGGGTAATTGTCACATTTTTAGTTTTTAGTGGTAATTTGAGTTTAAGTGCAAAAATGGTCTAATTCTTCAATTTTAATAGATTGTTATCACAGGGGTATTTTTGTTATTTATCATAAAGTATATATCCAAATTTTGTGAATCAAATTTTTTTAGAACCCTGATTTTATTTCCTATAACTTTTTCTTATCGACGAGGATCTGAGTCAGAAATCTAAAGGGCTTAAAAAATCAATGAAGTGTATGTTTTTTCTGGGCGGATATCATGGACCCCACCACCATAACAGAACCAAAATTCACTCTGCACACATCCATTTGAGGTGTTTCCACCTGGGATAGAATGAAGATAGATAGGAATAACTCTACAACAAATTTTGGGGAGTTTGGAATTCATTAAAATTTCTATTGAATGTTATACCTTTGGAGGAACCTTCTTGTAAGCTTCATCTAGAAAAATAAACCTCCAATGATAATTTCATAACCCATTCTAGCAGCATCCAATGAAGCTAATATTTTTAGAGAAAATGGAGGAGACATTTTGGGACAATATATATGAAGACACCTATTACAAATTCTGTCATTTAATGGCATATACAAATGGAACATTTCTGATTAAATGTTTTGAGTGTGAATTCTTCACCTCCTCTCTCTATAAGTATACATCATCACCCCTTCTCAAAGCATTGGAACTTCTATGTGGACATTTTCAATTGTTTTGTAGTTTCTTTACATTTTAATAGTATTATGCATTTTTAATATATTTTCTCTCTTCTTCATCTCATTCTTATTTTTTTATCTTTTGTTTTCCACCCCATCCTTATCCATTGTGATCTCTTATACTCGTGATCATGAGTAACTAACCTGAGGAACTTCTCTGGAGATCAATCCAGTGTTGAAACCAAGTCATTTCACATTCATGATAATTGATTCTTATTTTATTAGAGTTAGGTCAAGGGGGATCTTAGTGGGTAAGGCACCATTGTGTCTCCACCATCCACCCGAGACTTAACTTTCTCTTCTATAATATTTTCCCTCAATCAAGGAAGTGGATGTGCGGTCTCTAGGTGATCGTTGAGAGAATTGTATATTTACGATCACATATAGAAGAGGATATTCACACATACAATGAAGTGTGTTTATTAAATAAAATTTGAAACTAATAATGAGATGATAAAAGTTCAATATGGGCGATTTTCTCAGGAATATCTCTTTTCTTTCAGACATCATTTCGTCGGTATTCATTCTATCTAAATTATGCATTGCATATTTACTTTTCATTATCTTGAGTAATAATTTCTCAAAGATCAATTTATTTTAGTTTTGTTTCATAAATATAGAAAATATAAAAAATTAAATTAGAAGTAGTGATTGATTGACCATAAAATATCCTCAAGAGAACGACCTAGGTCAGCCCATATGTTGCATTTAGTTATAAATATTTTTTAGATCCCACAAAACAACGCTACATCAATTACTACACTAGGAAATGGATGATATAACATGATGTATAATCTCTGAGAAGTTTTCAAGGAGAAATCGAAGAAATGTTATGAATAAGGCGATGGTTACACCGATATGTGTAAATTGAATGATTGATCATGATATTTAAATGGATCCCTTTCTTATACCATTTTCACCCCTTTACTCAAGTTTCATTTTATGTTATAAAACGAAAAAATATTGAGTAAATGCTTTATTACCTATTTGGGTAAGGTTCTCCAAGTGAATAATAATATTAAAGACTATTTTATCTTTAATTCTTATGGAGAATAAATTGCAAGAAAATATGAAAAGGATAAAAGTCAAGTAATGTCAATGGAACATTCATAAAGTCCTTAAATTAATTAGGAATTAAAAAAAGTGATTTTAATTAAATATTATAAAATTAGTACTATGTATGTTTAAAAGCAATAACCTAATTTAAAATAGAAAATTACCACTTTTACATTAGGCATATTCATCAATTGTAATGTTTCAGTTTTAATACTTGGGTATTAAATACAATATGTTGGTGACATAGGTGTATTCTTATACAGTAACCAAGTAAGTATAGAAACTTTACTGGAAGTCAGGTGTATTCTCCAAGTGGCTGCGAAAGAGTGATACCTAGGACAGTGGTGAGAAATAGATGACTTCCTTAATTTCCAAGTGAAAGGTTCATGTTGAACTATTATTGACTATAACAACAAACATTAATCTCATGTGACCTTGGATGCATGGAAATATTCTTTCAGGTTATGGAATTTATGTGGTTTTTGGTATTTAAAACTCAATCACAGTGTTCAGTAATACACAAATCATAGGAAATTATTGATGAATATAAATGTAATACTTTTACACTGTTGTGACAAGATAATTATTTGTCAACTAATACTAATAGTGGATGTCATGCATATACCATGTATGGTATTTAGGCTCGGTAAAAATAGATAATTTTGGTATTGTCGATGTCTTTAGTTTAGACAAAGTAACCTTTAAAATAAAGGTATGTCACTAAGATTTTGGAAATAGTTTAACAAGTGAATGTGAACTATTCCAAGTATAAGCTAGAGGTATATATACTCCATATGATTCTTTTAATAATTATGGAATGGTAAAATTATGTAAGTGCATGGTCATAATATATGATCTACATCAAGATGGCATGCTAATGAATATCTTGACTATGCAATCATCAATCATCATAATGTTGCATGGAGTAATTCATAAATGCACATTACCTTATCCACGTCACTAAATTGATGTTAATGAGGATGATCTATGATGAAGTATTATATGTTAACATTGATCAACAAAATGTATCATGGAGTAATTCTTAAACACACATTTTATACATCAACGTATAGATGTAATTAATATCAATGTTGAAACTAGCAGAAACTTCCATTATATTTCATGAAATTATTTTCAAATAACAATGATATCCCACAACCATATGCCAACTATAATGAAAAATAGACATCATACGATTCATAGTATGATTATAAACCCATTATTTCATAAGGACATGTATTTGGATGCAAATATTTTGTTTGGACATAAACAAATTTTCATTAGGACAAACACATTGTGCATTTAGTGTAATAATCCTAACAGTTTCTTTGGATATTAAATAAATACCTAAGATAGAAAAGATTTAGTCAAGTGATAGGCAAAATATCTATATAAGGGTTCACATCTCTATTAGATATAGTGGGAGAAATATTTACTTGTGTTTAGTCAATGCTCAAGATGCACAAATAGTTGGAATAGGAACTAGTTCCACAAGTACATTTGGAGCATAGTATGCTCCAGAGAAACATAATACATAGGAAGGATAAAACCATGGTGATGATTTTTATATTCACCAAAGTCAGTGATCTATAATTCAATGTGAATAATATTTTCTACAAGTACTCATTGTATGGAAATTATCTAAAATTAATAAGACCAATTAAAATCCCACTAATGTATTCCAAGTATCAAAGTACAAATGGGCTTATTATTTTTGAATGCTGATTATTCAATGAACATGGCTAATATTAATTGTTAATATATTTATATTCATTGTTCCAAAGTCTATAAACATTGTTTTTACTACATTCTATAAATAGAACCTTATTTCTCACCTTAAATGCAATTCATGTTTAAAATTCAAATTTGGTCCCAATCATTCATCTATTAGTGGAGAACATTTTATTCATCATTTTAATTTGATATTTTGGGATATGATTAATCACTTTATTTTGAACATTTTATATTCTAGGTATGATGGATGAATCCCAAGGGAAGCTGGATATTTTTGTACCTGAATGCAGAAATCATCTGGAAAAAGAATAATGGGCCTAAGGCCCATCAAACAAATGTGGGGCCCACAAAACATGCCCAATAAAGCTCAACAGTTTGCATTAGAAAGATAAGAATATTAGGATCATTTTATTCAACTGTGTCCAGAGATAATTATGAATTTCTCATGATGATAAAGGGATCTGAAGTTGAGATTTAAATGGTGGGCCCGACATTAATTCACATAAAGTTGTCCCACAATTTCAACCATAACATCCAAACGGCTGCGCCAAATTTCCTGAAATATTTACAGAAAATAGAAGACATATGTAAGGGAAAATTTATCTTCTATGACCCCTCAGGATTCATCTTCCTTCAATTCCAAATTCACATGTCAAAATGGGGGACGAATCTGGGCAAATTTTTCAGGTCAACGTTGAAACATCAAAATCCCTTAATTTTCTCACCCTCCTTTTGACTCTCTAAAGTAATGGGGATGTAATTTATTATGGGGGTGTCTCTAAGGCTCCTAATATACATAAATAAGGATCTTTTGGTGAATGTAATTATCATATAATATTTTTCATTCAATCTAAGTTTTTCTTTCACCCATTGTATTTCTTTCAATTGTAATTTCCTACTTTCAATTTGTAATCACATCGTCAGGTTTTCCTATGTAAGTTTTTCATTCATGTTTAGTATTTTAATAAAATTTCTTCTTCTTATTCAGTTATTTTTTTTCCTTTTCTTCACACATTGATACCATTTAATCAAGGTGTGAATTTATTCACAGCAACACTTGTGAATTCAATCACACAACGGTGGAGTGTTCGTTCTTTTAATAATTTTCTTCTTCTTCAATTCCACCCCATGGGGCACAGGTTGCTGTAGCAGTACTGTAGTGGTACTGTAGCAGCGGTGACACTGTTCATCAGTGGGTACTGTAGTAGCAGCATGGCACTGTAGCAGCCACGATACTGTGCGGTACTGTAGCAGCAGGTTACTATTCACAGAATGTGAATTGGCCTTTGAATTTGGGCCTACGGGCTATGTAATGGGCTACAAGCCCATTGGGCCTTCGGGATATGTAATGGGTTTCCCTTTACCCAGTTAAAAGAGGACTTTGCTTTGATTTAATAATAAAAATGAGGCTTCGGCCCCAACCTTTAAAAAAATGGAGGGCTAAACACATTAGGTTTGATCCCAGGGAGCATCAAGATCAGGGATTGAATGTCATTTCATGTACTTAATATTTAAATATTTTTGTTATTTTAGGATTTTCATTTGATGAGTTACATTCTTTTTCATCTTTTCCAACCTTAACAATGACACATTTTGAGTGATAGTACGATCTATTTCCTTTGAGTCCTCAGTAAAGTGATCCTCAAAGTGAATTGGGATTGGTCTTAGAATTGTGTTGGGATAAAACTGGTGAATGATTTATGAGAATTATCTTGTTGTTTGGATATGTCTTTAATTAATGACATGAAATTTTTAAGAAAATAAATTTATCCAATCCACCCCAAGAGAAACCCTAAGATCAACCAATCCTCAATAATTGTTTTGTTCACATCATTTTTTTCTATGTTATTTAAATTATATCATTAGTTCTACAATTAAAATCCACCTCAAAGTTGGCCACTTCATAGCCAATCCATCATCAAATTTGAGTGTCTCAAGGTTTCTTCTTTGGTACCTGTAGATTCGACCCCTACTTGTACTTCAACGACCACTTTTACCGGTAGGGTAAATTTTGGCACAACCAAATTTTGGCGCAATTGTTGGGGATCATGTAAGTCACCTTAGAACATCTTTCTATTCTCCCTAGTTTCTCTTTTCTCATCCCCATTTCTCTTCTCTTTTCCCCTTCCTATTTTTTTCTTCACTCCCAAAAATCACGATTCCAAATTTCCAAATGAATACAATGGAGTATAATCAATAATATCCCTTCACAAACTCAGGATGGAATCAATTTGAAAATCCACATTGGGAATCACCAACCTTTTTTAATTACTTTGGTCAACCTTTGAATGAATACCCCACACCCGGTAACAAGAACTATATTTGTAATGATGAATGTTTAAAAGATCAATTTCTATACCTATCAAGAATGATTAAAAAGATGAATAATGAGGATTTCCATGATGTAAAAACATCTATCAACCATAACCGTGAAAAAAATTCTTGAACAATTGTGTAATCAAATGGATATATGGAATTATGAGGTTTCATCTATGAGGTTAGAACTACAAAACATTAAAACTTGTGAAGAACCCACTTTAGAGTTTGGGAAATCAGAGTTACATAATGAAGTAAATTGGTCAAGTAATGTTGAATATCAAGATAAAGAGTGTTTAAATCAAGATAAAATTGATTTTTTGAATTCAAAAGATAATAACTTCACATCATGTATTGAGTTTCCTAAACATGGCTCCATTAGTGTATTTTTAGGACCACTGATCACTGAACCATTAGAAGAAATCCAAAAAATTGAGCTCATAACCACTCCTAGAATTCAAATGGACACTTTTGTAGATGAATAATAATTTTATAAGGAACTTATTCATTCTAAAAAATATGTTGAAGAAAATGATTTTAATTCAAATTGAAAATCTGCTTTAAGAAAATTCAATAAACACAAACTCAAAATCATTGTCCTTCCTTCCCCACTCGAGTATCCCATCATTTGTGTTAAGAAAGTGCTTGTGTTTTTCATTCATTCATCTCATGAAACCCAAAAAATGGGGTTGATCTTTGATTTATTAGGAATGAATACAAAAGAAAAAAGATCAACCATTTCTGATATTCCATGAATTTTCCCATTCATTTTAGAAAATAGGATTGTTCATGAATCAAATTCAAAATCTTCTTACCAACCACAAGGGATACACATTCTCAATATTGTTCAAGTGGAGAAATATGAGGTCATTAAAATTTTTAAAGTTGGAATTGGATAAGTTGTGGGGTTCAAGTCAAGCTAACGACATCAAACAAAAGCATTGCATGGGAGGAAACCCATGGTTTTCATGTTTCCAATAATTTTGAATCATTTTCATGTAATAAATTACCATAGACTGTTGACCCATTTTTATTTTACGAGTAAGGATGGGTATGAAATGAGAGCACTGTATTCATCCATGTCACGCAGTGTGATCCATGAGTAATACCTTACCCAGAAATTCAAAAGAATACATTGTATCATTAGTTTATTTGATGTTTTTGTAGGTATTTAAAAAAATAGATTATTGAACAGTTCTTCTTTTATGAGTAAGGATGGTTATGAAAGGAGAGCATCGTATTCATCTGTGTCACATGGTGTGATCTCTAAGTAATTCCTTACCCAAAAAATATAAATAAGACAATGTATCATAAGTTTTTTTTTTAAAATAAAAAAAACCATAAAAACCATAAAAATTTTGATACTTGGTTTTTAATAAATTTTTTTGTTGTTTGTTTTTTCTAGTTTGTTCTTATTTTTATGGTTTAGGGACTATTTTGGCTGATACATATTTGATCAAGGAAGTTCCTACATCTCCCAAATGATCAAAGGAGTAATCTGGACCATCATGAACTTCAACTTCAAAAACTAGGTGAATTTGTTCCATGTTTATTGTTTCAAATTTTTTTTGAACACCTCTCATCTTCCTCTACCCCCTTATAAGTTTTATTTAAACACCAAGGATAGTGTTATTCTATGTTGGGGGGAGTTGAAATAAAAAATGATTTTTTAATAAAAATATTCATGGAAACAAAAATTCCATTAACCTTGAACAAGATAACACACATTGCAAACTCTGTAATTGGATATCAAATAATTTTTCATGCCATGATTCTAATTTTAATGCAAGTTTATGTTCATGAGCATAGTTTTTGGAAAATGTGGTTGTACAATGTAATTTTTCAAAGTTTACATTTTCATCCTCTTAACAAAAATGCCAAGATGCGCGTCTACTGGATCATGGGTATAAATTTGAGTTCTTGGGTCCCTTTCATTATAGCATAGGGTTCTGGGGTCACTTTAAGTTTAATTTGAGTATCCAAAAAAAACCAACAAAAAAATAAAATAAAAAATTGGATACTCATCTTAAGGTTTAATGTGATTCCCACTTAGCACTTCCATTTTTCCCCTTGAACAACAAAATGGGCCTCATATCATTAGTTATGCACAACACTTTACCATGCTTAATTGAAATTGGATGAACTGTGACGATAAATTTGAACAAAGGAATGGGCTTGGTCTTGGGATATGATTATGGACCTAGCTTGTATTAAATTATTTTTATGGTTTTCATAATTTTTTTTGGTATGAGTTCTTTGGGTGAGCATAGTGTATTAATATTTTTTTTGGAAAATGGGATTTGAATTTCATATTTGTAATATGTTTTTTTGCTCGGGACTAGAAAAACTCAAGTTGGTGGTGTGATTAGTCACTGAAAGTGGCTAATATTAATTTTTAATATCTTTATATTCATTGTTCCGAAGACTATAAACATATTTTTAGTACATTACATAAATAGAACTTCATTTCGCATCTTAAATGCAATTCATGATTAAAATGAAAATTTGGACCCAATCATTCATCTGTTTGTGGAGAACATTTTATTCATCATTTGAATTTGATATCATTGTATATGATTAATTACTTAATTTGGAAAATTTTATCTTTCAGGTCCAATGGATGAATCCCAAGAGAAGATGGCGATTTTTGTGCCTAAATGTAGAAATCTGCTGGAAAAATCATAATGGGCCTAAGGCCCATCAAACAAATGTGGGGCCCACAAACAAATCCCAATGAAGCTAAAATTTTTACAGTAGAAATATAAAAATATGAGGATAATTTTACTCAACTGTGGAAAGAGATAATTCTGAAGTTTTCATGATGATAAAGGGATCTGAATTTGAGATTTAAATGGTATGCCTGACATTAATGCACATAGAGTCTTCCCACCATTTCGATCATAACATACAAACGGATGTGAAAAATTTCCTGAAATTTTCACAGACCATAGAGAAAATATGGAGGGGAATATTTTACTTCTACTACCCCTCAGGATTCGGCTTCCTTCAATTCCAAATTCACAAGTAAAAATGGTGGATGAATCCGGATGAAATTTCCGGGTCAACTTCAAAACCCAAAAACATATACACTATACAAAAATCTCAAAATAACTAACCCTAAACCTTAAAAACGAAACCATATCCCTAAAATCTACCTACCATAATTTTATCACCCTTGTTTTGACTCACTAAATTAATGGGGATGTAATTTATTGTGGTGGGTGTCTATAAGGCTCCTAATATGCCTATATAAGGAGATGGTGGTGATTGGAATTATCATCTAATATTTTTCATTCAATCTGAGTTTTTCTTTCTTCCATTGTATTTCTTTCAATTGTAATTTCCTGCTTTTAGTTTTTAATCGCATCGTCAAGTTTCGATATGTAAGTTTTTTTTCAGGTTCAGTATTTTAATAAAATTTCTTCTTATTATTCAGTTATTTTTTTCATTTTCTTCACACATTGATACCGTTGAATCAATGTGTGAATTTATTCACACCAACACATGTGAATTCAATCACACAATAGTGGAGTGTTCGTTCTTTTAATAATTTTCTTCTTCTTTAATTCAGCCCCCATAAGTCTACATCCATCTTCCATTGGAATAATAGCATCTATGGAGAGCTAAGTACATAAGATATTATCCACGGGGGTAGCAAGGTCAGATATTGGATGTTATTTCATCTACTTAATATTTAAATCTTTTCGTTATTTTATGATTTCCATTTGATGAGTTACATTGTTTTTCATCTTCACCAACCTTAAGGATGACACATTTGGAGTGCTAGTACAATATATTTCCTTTGAGTTCTCAGTAAAGTGATCCTCAATGTGAATTGGTGATTGACCTTAGAATTGTGTTGGGATTAAATTGGTGAATGATTTAGGAGAATTATCTCATTTTTTGGTTATGTATTCAATTAATGACATGAAATTTTTAAGAAAATAAATTTATCTAATCCACCCCAAGAAAAACCCTAAGGTCAACCTATCATCAATAATTGTTTTTTTCACATCATTTTTCTTCTCTGTTATTTAAATTATATCATTAGTTCTATAATTAAAATCTACCTCAATGTTGGCCACTTCATAGCCAATCCATCAATAAATTTTAGTGTCTCAAGGTCTCTTCTTCAGTCCCTCTGGATTGGACCCATACACGTACTTCAATGACTGCTTTTACCAGTAGGGTAAATTTGGGAGCAACCATATACTATGGTGAGTAATCAAGTGAATTGATATATGGATGGTACACGTGTTGTACCAACAAGGCTTTATTAGTTTCGCCAAGTTGTTATGCCTAAATCTGTTATAATTTTACTTTTCATAGCTAATATCAATGATAAAATTATTTAGCATTGGATGTCATGATCACTAATCATGGATGGTATCAATACGACACAACCAGAAAGGGATGGTCACATTACAGAATGCTAATAATGGTTGCAATTTACTAAAATCTGATTTAGGATTAAAGTAAGTAAAAGGATCATAGAAAATTCATTCAGAACAAATGTTTTCCCCGTATCTGTGAGAGGATAGTGGAAGTGATAATATTTTCCAAGAAAAATATGTTTGGGAACATATGGAAAATAGACATTGGTCATCACGTTAGTTAAGACCAAAATGAAATTTATTTCTTGTCATTTACTTAAAGTATTAGCCTATGTTCTAGGGAACCACATCTAATTAGGTAGATCTATAGTTTTTTTTGGTCCTAGTCAATTGTACATATAGTGACATTCTATTGAAAAATACAAGTTAGAACAATTCAAGTAATGGATTATTACTTGTTTCATAGGGCATAATCACTTCAGGTTGACATGTTCGGCACATGGGAAGAGATAAACATGGTGAGTTTAAATCCATATGTCGAAGCGATGGATCAATCATGCCTGCCATAATATGTACGAAATTGATATTTCCAAGACATACTTTAAAGTTGGAAAATATCACTTATATCCAGGAGCACTGAAATGGGTGTAGTTAGAACTATCTAATTTTACTTCAGTATGTAGAAAAGATATGTACCTGGTAAGTGGAGAATAAATGATACTAGTTTTCAAGGACACAAAATAATCTTACATAGATCAATGTGAGATACTATCATAGTCAAGCTAAAGATGATGAACAAGTCAATCTCATATAAGAAAGTGATAGCCATACCTACAAATATCGAGTACATTCCAACTTCTAATGTAGTTAATAAGTAGTTATTAAATGAAATGATTTGTTCCAGTTCTTGGTACCACACCTGGTATGAAAAGTATTATCATAATGAAAATTATGATATTATTACTATCTAAGATGTCAAGTTATAATAGTGGAAAAAAGGGATATACTCGGGATACCATCTCTTGAGAAGTTTTAATCAAGGAGATGAGGACACCATAGTAGTTTTTTGTGGTGGTGGAACGATGGCAGACCTAGTGGAAAAAGTTGTTACTCAGTAAAAACATGATGGCCATCATGTGAGTCGATAACAAGTTTGGTTAGCAAGTTGGATCTAGTGCAAGTGGGAGTGTTGAAATAGTGGGTGCCCTAGACCCAACTATTCAGTTCTTTTGATTACTATATATTGTATACAGTTAGCTATACATGATGTCGTATTACCATTATTGTGTAGAATTTTCTACATCTCATGTTGAAATGGTATTGTACAAAGATTAATTGTCATATTGGAAGGTTATAACAGATCCCATTCTATAATGAGAACCTCTAGATACTATGATGTTAATCTTAAATATATGTTCTGTAGTCTATATACATTGTACTGATTAGACACAGTGGATTTTTGAATATTAGGTGTCGGGGGCTCATAATTATTGAGACTTCATCTCATTAAGTTCGCACTTAGTGATCTCTAGTAGTGAGATCATGAGGTCTGACCCTCCAATAGGAATACCACATGTTTCAGGTGTCATTGGATGTTCCTATCTACAATCACGTGTAATGGACTCTTAAATTGAGATCATTACCAATGTATGTCATTTGATTGCATACTTTGATGCAAGACAAAACCCATGACAATAAAGTCATGCTAAGGTCGTTTGTGTTGGTGTGTCATTGGTGGCATTACATTGGTTGAAGAGTAGGGTCTTTTTCTAAGGATTTATTCATGGGGATTATCTCTCCTCTCCTCTCTCCCATGATATAGAGAGAGATGCTACAGATCCATGGAGCTTGGATCGAGCTCTCTCTCAGACATTGATAGCGTAGCGATGTAGTGATCGTTGGAGTGTCCAAGGCGTCATCGAAATTCTGTGCTAGCACACGGATTACGATGAACAGTGCCCCTTGTGGATTTCTTGAAAGGCATTTGGATGATCTAGAGGAGTTCAATGTTGGATTTTTCGTGCTGCGATCGCCAATGACAAGAATACGTCATGCGTGACTTCAGATTTAAACTAGGTATTTTATAGTTTATTTTGTGCATAAAACTCTTCATGTGTGGTCCTTGGCTAAAACCGAGCTGTTATGCACAGATGTCGACAAGTTTACCTCGATCATCAGTGGAAAAATTTTAAAATCCCACCTATTTGGGGATTCTGCTTCATTCCCAGTACCCTCATTTAATTAATATATATTTTTTAATAATTTATATATATATATATAATGTTTTAATAAACTTATTTCTATGATTATAATATATATATTTATATATATATTTAATTATAATATTATAATAAATTTAATTAAATAATAAATATATTTATTAGATTTATTCTATTATTCAATTTATTAGATTTGTTATATTTAATATATTTACTATATTTATTTTACCTATAATTAATATATATGAATACTTTTAGACACATATATTTATATTATAATTATTAAATATATATGTGCTTACAATGAATTTGGTCAATAAATATATTTATTGTGCATGTATATATGTTATTTATCAGCATGAATATTCATTTATACATTACACCCTTCTTATTATTCATGTTGTCCATTAATGACTCGTTTTTTATTATGTATATTTTACTAGGCATATAATTAATTTATGTTACCCATATATACTACTATGTTCTCAAAAATACTTATAAAATTACATTAAATATATTTAAATAATAAATATATTTATTATTATTATAATTATTAGATTTTAATTATATATAAATAATTTTTAAATATATTTATTTGTAATTATAATTATAACAATATACATTTAAATAATTATAAAATTACAATAAATGAAGTTATTATAATGATATAAATAAATTTAATTATTTATAACTATATACAAATATTTATAAATATGTTTATTTATAGTTATAATTATAACTATATATATATAAATAATTATAAAATTATAATAAATATATTTATTATTCTACTTATAAAGTTATAAATATATCATTAAATAAATATATTTATAAATATATAATAATATATTAATTAATAAATAAAAATATTTATAATTATAATTCCTAATAAATATAAAATATTTAAATATTTAAAGAATTATAATAATATATTAATTATATATATTTATATAAAAATATTTCTATATAAATACAAATAGTTATAAATATAATTCTAAATAAATGAAGATAGATTTAAATAATTAAAAATTTATAATTAATAAATTAATTATATATATTTATAAAATTATAAATATATTTGTTATAATTTTATAATTATTTAAATATATATATATATATATATATATTTACAACTATAAATTAATTTTATTTATTATAATTTTTAATTGAAAATAAATAAATATGTTTTTATTAGTTATAAATTTAAATAAATATATATCCATTTATATAATTACTAATTTATAAAAAATATATATATGATTTTCATATATAATGTTATATATATTTAAATAAATATATTGAAATATTCAAAAATAAATAAAAATATATATATTTATAATTGAAAATATATATATATATATTAAATAATTATAAAATTATAATAAATATTTTAATAAAATTATAAATATTACAAATATATATTTTTTATAATTTTATAATTATTTAAATATATATATATATATATATATATATTCATTTATAATTACAGTTATTAATAAATATATATTCATATAAATAATTATAAACATAGATGAAATATATTTATATATATCTATAATCTTATAAATAAATATAATAAATATATTTATTATATATATTTCTAAGATTATAAATATAATAAGTATATTTCTTATAATTTTATAATTATTTAAATTATAATTTTAAAAATATAAATATATTTATTTATTTTTAGTTATAATTGTAATTAATTAAATATATATTTATCATATATATAATTTTATAAATATGTATAATAATATAAATAAATTATTATTTTTATACCTTTATCATTGCTTTTTTAGCGCTGATAAACATAGGCCTTTATTAGTGCTTTTTTAGCACTGATAAAAGCCTATCATTGTCAGCTCTTTCTATTTTAGTACTGATAAGACATACATTTATCAACGCTTTTCATCTAGCACTGATAAAAGGTTCACCGAGTTTTACAAAGAATCCCAAATTTATCCTCCTTCCTTGCACCCCTCAAGCTCTCATGGAAGCTGATCAACGCTGTCACCGCCACCTCCTCATCCTTGTGCTCTCCCACTGACTCCTCTTTCGCGAACCCACCTTCCCCACACACCTCTCCTCCATCGTGCACTTCTCCTCCACTGTGAGACTATCCTCTGATGTGTGACTCTCCTCTACTGCACTGCTCTCCTCTATCGTGCTCCTCTCCTCCATTGTGAACCTCTCCTCCATCATCGACTCCTCTGCCTCCGTGATTCCATCCTCCATGATCCCAGCTTCCCTGTGCACCTATCCTCCTTCGTTCTTCTCTCCTCTACTAGAGGACTCTTCTGTCATGCACATTTCCTCCTCTGTGAGACTCCTTTGTCGTGCGCCTCTCCTCCTCTGTGAATGCACCTCTGTTGTGTGCTGAACGACAACTTCCTGGTGAGTTTTCTCATCTTCATCATTCATTTCAAATGTTATTACAGTGTGATATTAATGGTTATTTTGTTAATTTTATGGGCTAAACACCCCACTAAAAATGGTGTCCATTGGTGGTCCTTGTTTTCACACTAAATGAATTTCATGTAGGTTGTCCATGTTTCCACTGTTACTGCACTCTGATTTAATGATATTTTTCGATGGTGTTACCATTTTTTGTGAATTATCAATATTTTACAATTGGGAGTGTTATATTTGGTAATCCTGATATAACCTATGTGATGGTTTAGTTTTTCTTCATATAATTTTTTTAAAATAGTATTTTTCAATATTTCTTGATGAAACTTATTAATTTTCCTTGAATTTTAGTGTTTTAATAAAATCCATGGAATGGGTCACTCAAATATGCTATGGTATTATAGAAATTAAAATAAATTAGTTGCACTGAAATTATTAAGTTCTATGTTTTTTTCATCCATACATAAAAAGTTGATGTTCTTTATATTTTGTAATGTATTGTAAAAATGTGGAATTTTATACACTTGTGGATATTAAATTAGTTATGGAAAGTGGGATTTTCATAGAATTTGGAAGCTTATGTGGGGGCCTTAGGCATACTAATGTAATATTTATTTTAAAATATGAAATGTTTTATGGATATAGTAAGGGAATTGTTTCAAAGGTATTTAGATTGTGAGTACTATGTCGTTGTTTGTGACCATACCTTCTTAAGAGATAGATAAGAGTTAAGCAAGTTCGGTTCACTTGTGTAGTGAAAAGTTTTGGATCTCAAAAGGATTACTAAGTAACGTTGGGTGTGATTAAATGAAATTGGGAACATATGGTTTGGGTATAATCAATGTTTATTAATGTTCAATGTGTCTATGGAAAGGAATTATATGTTAATATTACATTTCTATTTTTAGTGTTGTTGGTGGGATAATAGTGTGGTTAGGCATTCTTCAGGATTTTAGAAATGATTTATATTCATTAGATTCTTTTAAATGTTTTAGTAGTAGATTTGATAATATTTGGATTATATGTGGCTTTTCTATGATCAATGTTAGTTCATTTTCACGATCTTAGTATGAATACTCGATATGATGTGAATAGTGGCCATCGGGTCCTTGGGATTCATTTGAGGCATGAACAAGGTTTTTTGTGGATCTTCTGGTAAAGGGGCATTGTTTTTTATTTGGAAAATGGTTGGATGATCAATTGGATGGGTATTTATTCACTTTTGATATGTTTATAACTTAGTGAATAGGTAATTTAGGTGTTAATTGCAAGACGCGATACACTATTATAATATGTAATCACTCCATTACTATAAAAATTTCACAACTAATGTTCTATATTGTATTAAATAGGGACCTCCATATTTCATTGTTCATTTTGAGATCTTTTTTATATAATATTTTATTTGATTAAACCCTCAAAAGACTATATCATATTTTTTATATAAATGACTAAGTTGGGGAGACCATTTTTGAGTTGTTTTACACACTTTTATATTATAAATAAGTCACATATTATCATTTTTTATTAATCATTGGATGAAATTGAAACAATAAGTTTTCCAATTGTGTCAACACATCTTGATTAATACTTGTAAGATTGAATATGTATCTTAGATTAAACATTCAATGTTTTTTATATTATATATATTGAAAATCTTCTTAAGTCATATTATTGTTATATAATGGAAATCATCACATTTCACTTAAACCTGAATGAATTATATGTCAAAAAACCAATTTAACCTTTAATTAAGAGGATGATTTGTGGTGATGTGATGGATTGGTTGACTATGTGGGAATGAGTAAGATGAAATTAAAATCATGATTGTTACAATGGTGGGGAGCACAATATCAAATGCATAAGGGATATACAATGGTGGGGAGCACAATTTCCAATTCTAGTGGAAATTATTATTATTCCAACAAAATTTGGAATAATGTGATGGAATCATACAACACTGATTGATTTGTGATGAATCAAGGTGTTTTCTATGTATCTTTTATAAAGTACCTATCTTAGGATCTATGTCTTTGTGAAAATGCCTAAGTGGATCTTTTAAAATTATTCAAGTGTTTTGAAATGTTTCTTAGAGTATTTTCACTAATTTTAAATGATTAAGATTGTGGGGTCATGAAGCTTCCTTGAATGATTAAAAAAAGGAATTTTGGTTTTGTGAAAGAGTGTTTGGAATGGATTGATTTATTTAAAAAATGATATGTTTTATTAAATAGGAATTTGTGAAAATGGTTCATTTTTTAGTGGGATTTCAAGTGTGATTTATTAAATAGTTTTCAAAGGAAATTTGAACAATGTTTTTTCCATAATATTTTAAGTTTGTATTTTCATAGAATTAGGAAAACCATTATATTATATCAATATTTTTTGTATTTATTTTGTCAAATACTAATTTCACTGAATCAAATAGGATGGATATTCATAAAGAATGGATGGATGATAATCGTTTGACAAAAGAGTTTGGAGATGGAGTGAAAGAGTTCATCAAATTTGCAAAATATCATGAATATGAACCTTCTCAAATACTTCGTCCATGTTTATGATATTGTTATTCAGGAAAAGTCATTCCAAAAGAGTTGTAAGAACACTTAATTTTTTATGGAAAAGATTATAAATGTTGGAATATACATGGGAAAAAATAGAATGTAGCTAGTGGCTAGAACAAAAAGGCATTTTATGTATCATCTAATATGATTACATGTGTAGACAAAGAAGAATATCATATCGAGTATTTGATTATAGATGCGAAGGATGTCGAAGATCGAATTGAGGAAATGACAATGATAGTTAAAGATAAACTTTATGATTGCCCAAAATTGTTTGAGTAGTTATGGATTTGTGAAAAATATGTTTTTATGGTGGTTTCACTAAATATACAACATTTTTAGCCATACTAAAGCTGTATAAGTTCAAAACAAGCAATAGATAGAGTGATTTTAGTTTTACATAATTACTTTCTATATTGAATTTCATGCTCCCAGAAGATAATGAGCTCATGATCCAAACATATGGTGTTAAATGAATTCTATGCTCGATGGATATGATCTCTAAAAGAATACATGCCTACCTGAATGACTATATACTATTTCTAAAGGAATGCAATTCACTTAGATAATACCCAATGTGTGGTGCTTATCGATACAAGAAAGATGAATCCAGTCCTACGAAAGTTGTATGGTACTTTCCAATCATTCCAAGGTTTAGGAACCTATATAGAAGTGAGGAGAATGTAGGGCAATTGATGTGGCAGGCAGAAAAAAGAAATAAAGATGGTAAACTACATCACCCAGTAGACTCTCCTCAGGGGAAGATAATCGATCAGGAGTATCCTGATTTTGGAAATGAGCTGAGAAACCATCCTCTTACGTTACCTATAGATGGAGTGAATCCTTTTGGTTTTTAAAGGGATCGTAGTACATGGCATGTTATGTTGGTCAATTATAACTTTACCCCATGGTTATGTATGAAACGAAAATTCATCATGATATCTATGCTTATATCAAGATTGAAAGAATAGGGTAATGATATTGATGTTTATTTGAATATGTTGATTGAGGATTTGAAATTATTGTGGGATTCATGTTTTATGTTGTATAATGCATACATAAATGAAGGTTTCACGTTGAGAGACATGTTGTACAAGATGATATATGACATTCTTTCTTATGGAAATTTGTTAGGATATAACATTAAATTAACTCCTGGCTATCTCATCTGCGAACAGGGTACACAATCAATTAGGTTGAAAAATTCATTAAAAACTATGTTTTTAGGACATAAAATATTTCTACCTTGATGACATAAGTACTGATATTGGATGACATAATTCGATGGAATTTTAGAAGAATGTACAACACTGTCTCCACAAACAGGCGATCAAATATTTTAGAAAGTAAAATATATAGACACTGATTTTGGTAAAAAATATTTGAAAAACCTTACAAAAACCATTTGGAAGAAGATATCAATTTTTTTTAATTACCATACTGGAATTTTCTGTACATCAGATAGTTTCACGATGTTATGCATGTTGAAAACAATGTATGTGAGAGTGTCATTAGCATGTTGCTAAATGCACCCAATAAAACAAAGGATTGAATTAAGGATAGGCTCTATATGGTTGATATGGGAATATGAGAAGAGTTGGTGCCAATGAAAGGAAAAAAATCTCTTCCTCCGGATGCCTACACTCTTTCCAGGTATAAGAGATATCAGTTTTACAACTTCTTAAATAAAAAATCAACTGAGGATGACCCTTTCTTTGGGACGTCACGATATTTTTGTAGTGTTCCTAATATATATGACATTTTGTATGTCATAGGAGACCAAAATGAAGGGATTTGGATCAATAATAGAGATTTTAAATCCATTCATCCTTTAAAAAAGATAAAGAGAGTTCAATAATAAGGTTATATGTTTCGTAATATATATTTTGTTATATTCTATTATTATCCATTTGTTGCTACATTTATGTACTCAAAATTAAATGTTAAACCACTTCTACAAATAATTACTTCTACACATGTTGGTGCTCTCAATCCCAATGAACAACAGGTCTCTCAACCTACTGCTTCTCGCAGTGTAGAAGAGTGACCTTTTTTGTGTGTTGGTGCTCCCATTCTCAAGGAACAGTAGGTCTCTCAACCCACTACTGCTCGTAGTGAAATAGTATAAGGCCCCAGCCTTAAAACATACTTAATATTGAATTAAATGAATAATTCACATTGAGGATCTTTTCAGGTTTAGACTTTTAGAGAATTAGAATATAACTATTACATCTCAAAATATTACAAAGTTGACACTTCTACTAAGTTTCCATAAAATAAAAAGTCTTAAAAAGAAACATGTCTAGTTCCATGTTTTAGATAGCAAGACTTTCCCTTGATCCCATCCTTGACCCTATTCCACATTAAGTCTGGTGAAAAACATTTCAAAAAAACTTGGGGTGAGCATAAAAATCTCAGTAAGGGATATACAAATAATGAAAACTGTTATTTTATCAAAACAAAAGTAAACCATGTTTACTTTATCAAAGTAATACTTTTCACCTTTATGAAGTAGTAAAAACTCTTCACTGAATAAAAGATAATTACTTACCCTTTTGTAACCAAAAGATTACCATAAAACCCATATAAAGATCACATAACACATAAAGGTAACATATGACATAAACATACTTAAGTGGAATAACCATACGGTCAACTTCCACACATATCACTTAATAGAATAGCCATTCGGCCAAATTCCATTCATACTTAATGGAATAGCCATACGGCTGACTTCCATACCCAATGCATTGGAGGTTATAACGTAACCACCCATCCTGGTATTCACGGCACCACCTGTCATATGGTTCATTACGTAACCATCCGTCAAATGCCCAAGTACCATTATAAAATCATAAGACATAAAACAAACGTAATGGAAAGAAAACATTTCCCCACTTTGATCACAATATATCACTTAAATATATTGACATAACAAAACCATTATAAAAACCATTTTCAATATGAAAATACATAAAATTGTATATGTTATTTATTTCATTTTTTTTAAAAAAACATTACGGCTTGTTCAGCAAGCCAAAGACCAAATAATACTAGCGGTGGTGGAAAAGGTCGTTGTCACCGCATACGTTAAAATAAACATTCCTTTTTGTCGTTTTGTAAAACGCTTCATAGAAAAATATTCATTTTGTATAAAAGTAAAAGTCAACGGGATTTATATACCTTATAAAAGAAAGTTGTGTATAAAACGAAATATGCCTCAATGAAAGGAGATTGAGACGAAGTCCCTTACCTCGGGACCGACTTGGCTCGATCATTCATTAACGTCCTGAATAATAGACTTGAGTTAATTTCTATGTGATTAAGAACATTTTTCAAGTTCATTATTCATTTTATATCACTTATTACCATGTTATGGACATTATGTAGTCATTTAAGTTAATAATGTCTGTTTTGTCGATATTTGGTTCTTAAGTCGAAAGTGGACTTCTTACAATTACATGTTGGTCATGTGGTTAAAGGTTCATTATATCCAGAATGATATTCATGATTTGGATATCTTATATATCATATATATCCAGCATATAAATTTATTTATAATATTACATAATCATTTAGAGGTAAGAAATGAAATGCACCATTCATGGAGACGGTAATCCGTACGTACGCATGAACGCTACTTTCATTTCTATGTCATATTAATGGAATTAAAACTAAATAGGAGATATATATAATTTTAATTCCAGAATTATATTCATCCTTTAGATGTATCATACATCATATATATCCATTATATGTACTTATAATAGTACATTATATTTGAGGATAAGAAATGAAATGCACCGTTCATGGAGACGGTAAGTCGTACGTACGCATGAACGCTACTTTCATTTCTATCTCATACATTAATGGAAAGAAAACAATAATGATATAAAGGTATATTATAATTCCAGTATAACATCATATATAATAACTTCAAATCCATCCTTTATACGTCCCACATATGGAATTAACGAATCAAATCACTTTGAGGGGGCGGTAGTCCGCACTTCCTAAAATGAAATTATCGTGTTTACCCACAATGGAAACCATAAAGGTATTTCAAAAATGAAAAATACAGAAGCTTAAGTAAATCATAAAAATATTATATATCATATATAAACATAGTGACATCTTAATGGCCAGCTTTGAAGGTCTAATATGAGTTTGAACAATCATCGTTTCGTGAGGCAGAAATTCACCATCCACAGAAACAGTATGTTATTTAACCATTAGATGAAGGCGTGTGTAAGTGTAGCTCGAATCCTTATTATAAACATATCCTAGTATATTTAAGATACTGTATTTATTACAAAATAAATGAATAAAAAGAGTTTAGGGGGTTGGAGAAGCAAAATAAAACAAAAGGACTCAAGTGAAGACATTACCTTAAAATTGGGTAACTCCTTTTGGTTTGAGCTCAAAGGCTTCCTTGGGAAGACATCTGCCCAAAGTGAGGATTCTAGGAGTAATATAGGGATGTGGAGAGCCAAAATGGGAAGCGTTTGGCTGAGCCAAAGGCTTTGGAAGTGTGTGTAAGGAGGTAGAGGTGGGGGCCTTTTATAAGAGGAGAGGAGGGGCACTCTTGGAAAGTAAAGAAATGTTACTTTATCTTAGAATGCTTTTAGGATTTTAATGGTCCCACATTGATGTGTTTCAAGGATAAGGTGATAAGGGTTATAAATACACACATCCAATAGGTTTTGGACTTGTTTAGGTCTTAGATTTTACTTTATCTTTCCATTTTATTTAAATCATTAAATAATGAGGTAATCGCTGCATCATCATGATGTCATAAATAATTAAATTTATATAATGTCTAAAAATTATAAAAAAATACTATTATGTAGGAAATATTTTTATATTTCCAATGACTATTTATAGTCAAAAATATGACTTGTATAACCCCATGTAAAAATTGTTTTAGTAAAACAACTCATGTTTGTGTCATATTAATTTTAACATTAAATAAAAATTTATTTATGTAATTTTCCAACCAAAGTGGCTCCATGGGGTCCCCAAGTTGACCCATGGATTGTCATGGTTAGCCATGACACATCTGATGAGGGTAGGACATGTGTCTAGGTCATTTCATTTTATTAAAACATTATTCTTACCTTAAACTACACTAATTACCTCTAATCTCGATTAAAAACTTAAAAGTGACTATTCACCAAAAAATTATTTTAATCCCATTGAACCCCATTTTACTTATTAATGAAAACCATGTATGTCAGATTTTTGAAATTTAAAACAAAAATGTGGCAAAATTTCATTTAAACGGAAAATCAGTTTTTATAAGTACCACTTAGTGGTTTCACTATTCATCAAAAATTGAAGTTTTTTAGAAAATTACCAAAAATTCACCCTAAGCTATATTTGATATTCCGAATTCAAAAATGATGTCTATTTTAAAAAATTAAAAACATATAAGTTTCATTAATTAATTTAATAATTAATTCCCATTGTCAAAACAAATAGCGTGTTTTTATGAAACAAAATGTATCAAAAGATTGACACTAGTTTAAGTCCAATTTCAATGTGAAATTAATTCCAATGACCACTATTGGAATAAATGGTAAAAAAATATTGTAATTTAACTTTAAAACCAATTCAAAAGATAATCTAATCATATAAATAAATTATATTAAAAGGAGGTTTTTAATTAAAATACAACATTTTTCACTATTCATTAAAAATTGAACTTTTTCGAAAAAATACAAAAAATTTACACAAAGTAAATTTTGATGTCCTGATTCTAAAGAAGAATTTTATTTTTTCAAATATAACACATACAATTTTCAAAAGGTGTATTTAAAAGAGGTTCTCCATCAAAAGGCGGTAAATCGACCTTCTAAAGAATATTAGAATGTTTATGCTTAAAATTGGATTCATTCGCATTTTTAATCCACTAACTTTTATTGTAAAGAGTAAAAATATTTGACAAACATATATAATAATTTTGTAGTTAGTTCTGTTCATTCCCGCCATTACAATGGCTAGGCATTAACTGTCATTTAAAATGATATTATTTTATTATTAGAGTGCAACGTAAGATTCCCAAGAAACTCGTTGTTGCGTATTGGGTACGCCATCGAGCATAGAGTCCCCTTTAAAGTAATATTAATATTTTATTCACAAATATGGATAAGTATAAAAATTTCATATTCTTTATTTACCTGGGGTGTTACATCCTTCCCCCCTTTTGGGAATTGCGTCCTCGCAATTTTAAAATTGGGCTTGGAAATATCCTTGAAAGTCCCACATCGAAAAAAGAGTCTGTAAACAATCACCTTAAAATAAAGAAATATAAGTACAGAGGTCAACTGAGTTAACCCATACTAGGACTCCATGTAAGAAAACATGGACATGGAGGAGAAAACATAGGGTTATGTTCTGATGGAAAGTGATAGAAAACATATTTAGGAGAAATTTAACCACAAGAAAATCACAAAGTTGTGATGGGTTAAACGGTATTCGATTTCCGAGTAGGAAAAGTTAATAAACAACATTTTTGTTTTAAGTTACTTTTTATTGAGTAATTTATTCATAACAAAACATAATCACTTATCATGTTGACTTTCAAAATTTATTAGATTCCTTACACAAACTCATATTTTCTCCAAAAGATGAGTATTTAGGAAGACTTGTTCACATTAAGAGTACTATAATCAACTTCTATATAATCACCTAATCCAAAAAAATAGAACTATATACTTCCCATGTCTTTAGAATCTAACCAAAACCAAAACCAAAAAGGTTAGTACAAGATCAGATAATACTGAAAAGTATAATCCTTTATAAAAAGAAAACCTATTCTTAATCTCCAAAATTTGTCCTAAAAAAACCCAAAGTTCAACGAAGACCATTCGATAAACAATTTCTCCAAAAAATTCTTCAAAGTTAACCAAACTAGGATTTAAACCCAAATATTTGAAGGATTTAGTAACACAGTATTCCAAGTTAAATCGTAACATTTATCTCCAAACAACATCAGTTGCTCTTAATGTCTCGTATTGAAAAGTAATTAACCTAATCACATATCCTCCATGATAGGTTAATAAATTTCCATAGACAACCCAAAATAAACTTAATCATAATTCATAAAATCATTTAACTAAAAAGAATCAGTCAAACTAACCAGGGACTTCACGTTGTCCAGTGGTAGGTGATAAATACCGGCCACACTTTGGTTGTGGGTTCGATTCCAGCAGCTTTGTCCGATGCGACAGGTTGTCACATGGTCTGCGTGTTGTCCTTTTTATAAAACTGCAAAAATAACCCAATCATGTTCTAACCTCAATAGTTTCCTTATACCTCTCATTTTCACCCAAATTCATTATGATCTTAACATCTTAATTCTTGAAGTATTATTTAACCACCATAAGATAAACTAAAACGATTCCCAAAATGAATAACATCATACCTTGATCATGGCGTCCACTCAGTTTCATCGTCATCTTGCTCACGTAGGTATAAGTCCCATGCACTACAACAATGATTTAGAGATCCTTCAAAAACATTTGATTCCCCCATCCAAATACACCATGTACAACATGGGTCATATGGGTGCTCACAAAAAACAGTTTTGGAGAATAATCATGTATGACATATAATTCCAAAACATCTGATAAAACATGATTTCTATAAAATAGTCGGACAGAATTTGAGTTGAAACTTTCTATTATTGGTCCTTTTAAAATTCCATAAGTATGTGCTGTGAGACTATATTTCAAAAGCAAATATAAATAGGTTGCGCAAGGGTCTCCTTCCTCAGCACCATTTCTAAAATCATAATATGCTTCAAATTCTTGTGATAAGGTAAAATATTTTAAAATACATTGATAATATATACCTTTCTTGAAAATATGAGAATATTGTGAAAATAGTATTTGTCTAAAAACAACCCATGATCCACGATGATAATGAGGTATAATGGACATGTTTGATAACTCAAACAACTGCTTGCAAGTGAGTTGTATACTAGAAAAAGTTTCACAATCATCCGAACATGACTTTGCAATAATTATTGCAAGCATGTCATCAGGAATAGATAGGAATGTCATTTGAGATCCTTCTTCTTCCATTCGTAACCGACTTTACTTGACCTGGAAAAAGTTATAAAACAAGGATTTAACTGATAAAATATATATAGGGACTAATCATGTGTCTAACAAAAACTCCTAATCACTAAAGTTGTCTAAACCGACCTCTGATACCAACTATAAGGCCCCGACCTTAAACCTTACTTAATATTGAATTAAATGAATAATTCACATTGAGGATCTTTTTAGGTTTAGTGTTTTAGAGAATTAGAACATAACTATTACATCTCAAAAGATTACAAAGTAGACACTTCTACTAAGTTTCCATAAAATAAAAACTCCTAAAAAGAAACATGTCTAGTTCGATGTTTTAGATAGCATGACTTTCCCTTGATCACATCCTTGACCATATTACACAATAAGTCCTATGAAAAACATTTCAAAAAAAACTTGGGGTGAGCATAAAAAGCTCAGTAAGGGATACACAAATAATGAAAACTGTTAGTTTATCAACACAACAAGTGAACCATGTATACTTTATCAAAGTAATAGTTTTCACCTTTATGATGTAGTAAAAACTCCTCACTAAATAAAATATCATTAATTACCCTTTTGTAAAAAAAATATTACCATAAAACCCATATAAAGATCACATAATTTATAAAGGTAACTTGGGACATAAACATACTTAAGTGGAATAACCGTACAGTCGACTTCCACACATATCACTTAATGGAATAGCCATTCAGCCAACTTCCATTCATACTTAATGGAATAGCCATACGGCCGACTTCCATACCCAATGAATTGGAGGTTATAACGTAACCACCCGTCCTGGTATTCACATCACCACCCGTCATATGGTTCATCACGTAACCACCCGTCAAATGTTCAAGTACCATTATAAAATCATTAGACATAAAGCAAACATAATGGAAATAAAACATTTCCAAACTTTGATCACAATATATCACTTAAATATATTTACATAACAAAACCATTATAAAAACCATTTTCAATACCAAAATACATAATAGTACATTACATTTGAGGATAAGAAATGAAATGCACTGTTCATGGAGACGGTAAGCCGTATGTACGCATGAACACTACTTTTATTTATATCTCATACTTTAATAGAAAGAAAACAATAATGATATAAAGTTATATTATAATTCTAGTATAAAATCATATATAATAAATTTAGATCCATCCTTTATACATCCCACATATGGCATTAACGAATCAAATCACTTTGAGGGGGCGGTAGTCCGCACTTCCTAAAATGAAATTATCATGTTTACCCACAATGGAAACCATAACGGTATGCCACAAATGAAAAATACAGAATCTTAAGTAAAAAATAAACATATTATATATCATATATAATCATAGTGACATCTTAATTGCCACCTTTGAAGGTGTTATATGAGTTTGAACAATCATCGTTTCGTGAGGTAGAAATTCACCATCCACAGAAACAGTATGTTCTTTAACCATTAGATGAAGGTGTGTGTATGTGTAGCTAGAATACTTCTTAAAAAAACATCCTAGTATATTGAAGATAATGGTTTTGTTACCAAATAAATGAATAAAAAGAGTTTTGGGGGTTGGAGAAGCAGAATAAAACAAAAGGACTCATGTGAAGACATTACCTTAAAATCGGGTAACTCCCTTTGGTTTGAGCTCAAAGGCATCCTTGGGAAGACTTCTACCCAAAGTGAGGCTTCTAAGAGTAAGATAGGGATGTGGATAGCCAAAATGGGTAGAGGTTGGCCGAGCCAAAGGCTTTGGAATTGTGGGTAAGGAGGTAGAGGTGAGGGCCTTTTATAAGAGGAGAGGAGGGGCAGTCTTGGAAAGTAAGGAAATGTTACTTTATTTTAGAATGCGTTTCGGATTTTAATGGTCCCAAATTGATCTGTTTCGAGGATAAGGTGATAAGGGTTCAAAATACACCCATCCAATAGGTTTTGGACATATGTAGGTCTTAGATGTTACATTATCATTCCATTTTATTTAAATCATTAAATAATGAGGTAATCGCTGCATCATCATGATGTCATAAATAATTAAATTTATTTAATGTCTAAAAATTATAAAAAAACTAATATTATTTAGGAAATCGTTTTAGATTTCCAATGACTATTTATAGACAAAAATCGGATTTGTATAGCCCCATGTAAAAATTGTTTTGGTAAAACAACTCATGTTTGTGTCGTTTTAATTTTAACATTAAATAAAACGTTATTTATGTCATTTTCCAACCAAAGTGGCTCGATTAGGTCCCCAAGTTGACACATGGATTGTATTGGTCGGCCATGACATGTCCAATGAGGTTAGGACATGTTTCAAGTTTATTTCATTTTATTAAAACACTACTCTTACCTTAAACTACACTAATTACCTCTAATCACGATTAAAAACATAAAAGTTACTATTCACCAAAAAAATATTTTAATCCCATTGAACCCCATTTTACTTCTTAATGAAAACCATGTATGTCAGATTCCTGAAATTCAAAACACAAAGGTGGCAAAATTTCATTTAAACGGAAAATCAGTTTTTATAAGTATCACTTAGTGGTTTCACTATTCATCAAAAATTGAAGTTTTCAGAAAATTACCAAAAATTCACCCTAAGATATATTTGATATTATGTATCAAAAATGATATCTATTTTACAAAATTCAAAACATATAAGTTGAATTAATTAATTTAATAATTAATTCCCGCTGTCAAAATAAATAGCGTGTTTTTATGAAACAAAATGTATCAAAAGATTGACACTAGTTTAAGTTCGATTTCAAAGTGAAATTAATTCCAAAAACCACTATTGGATTAAATGGTAAATAAATATTGTAATTTCACTTTAAAACCAATTCAAAATATAATTTAATAGTATAAATAAATTAGATTAAAAGGAGATTTGGAATTAAAATACAACATTTTTCACTATTCATTAAAAATTGATCTTTTTCGGAAAATACCAAAAATTTACACAAAGTAAATTTTGATGTCACAATTCTAAAGAAGAATTTTATTTTGTCAAATATAACACATAAATTTGTCAAAAGGAGGATTTAAAAGAGGTTCACCATCAAAAGGTGGTTAATCGACCTTTTAAAGAATATTATAATGTTTACGCTTAAAATTGGATTCATTCGCATTTTTAATCCACTAGCTTTTCTTGTAAAGAGTAAAAATATTTGACAATCATATATAATCATTTTGATTTTAGTTCTGTTCATTCCCTCCATTACAATGTCTAGGCGTTAACTACCGTTTAAAATAATATTATTTTATTATTAGAGTGCAACGTAAGATTCCCAAGAAACTCGTTGTTGCGTATTGGGTACGCCATCGAGCATAGCATCCCCTTTAAAGTAATATTAATAGTTTATTCACAAAAATGGATAAGTATAAAAATGTCATAATCCTTATTTACCTGGGGTGTTACAAACGGTACAACTACCATCTTCACGTGTCAATTCCACCACTCCAGATGAACATATTATTGATGTTGATTCTGAGGAAATGGTAGGCGAAAGAGGACTGACTTCACAGAAAAAAAAGTAGCACTCTAGTTTGATGGTGTTAGAAACAATCCTTAAGGAGAAATCTAAAGGCATCAAATATGATGTCTGATGGAATGAACAAGGTTATCATGTTAACCCCAAAAATTCCATGTTTAGCAGTTATATTGGAATCGTCACTCAACAATGCATTCCGATTAACATAGATTCATGGAAACATGTTGCTATCAGGCTTTAGGCATTGATATGGGAAGAGATTAAGATAACATTATGACATAATTTTTCTATTTTATCAAGAAATAATAGAATGAAACATTGAATTACTATTCATCATCCATTGCAAAGTCATTTTATATTAGATTACTCCTAGAAGAAGCATGTATTCATGTTTTCTAGAAGGATTCATGAAGGATTTCACACAATCCTAAAAAGATATCATCTTAAAGATGCAAAAGGGAAAATAAATCAACGCCCACCACTTATCTATGCACACCTAATACCCATAAAGAATGGGATGTATTTACTGGTCATTATGTAGATGTGTCTTTTCAGGTACATTGTTGCTAGTAATAAGCTATTTGACAATATGTGCATTTATCACTTTGATTGAATTTTTTTTTATTTATGAAATAATAACTGAGTGCTGAAAATAAGGAACAAGTAGCCAAACTAGCATACCCCTACCGTAATTCAATGATGGGGTATGCTTCACTTGGAAAAAATTGGTACATATTTTAAATATATCATAATACTTTTATGTGACATGAAACAACACCATCATTATGTTTCTCTATTTATATATAGATTGATTACTCAAAATCCAAATCCACTTCCATCTCATGCCATGTGCTATAAAAAGGTTAATGTGTAATTATTACATAATAAATGTTGTTTTTCTTTACATAGCTATTATATAATAATGATCTCTTATTTTTCTATAGTTTCTATCTAATCTAGTCATACTAATCAAAAAAATCTATTTCAGATGAACACAAACTACCAGTGGCCTTGAAACATCCAGAAATGTATGGTCGCATAAGTGGTGCGTGTTTTGGGGGGACACCCCAAACATATTTTGAGAAATTAAACAAGAGGACAACCAAAGTGAACTAATAAAACAAACGAGAGAAAAATAGCTTCCCATGAAGAACAATTCCAACGGTATATGAAGATGATGGAAATTTTAATGAGTGATGGGAAAAGAGAATATGAAACTCAAGAACATCCACCACGTAAAGATAAAACCCCCACCACCTATGGAGCTATCCATTACCCTCAAATAAATTTCTTAACAAAGGTAATCAATGTTCAAATAATTTTTCTGTGAAATGTGAATTAGACAGACATTGATTGTTGGATCCCAGGAATTTATAAAATAATAGTTTTTAATTTCTATTAATATTTATGAACAAGATATTATTATTACAGTAAAGGGGACGCTTTTTCCGATAGATTACTCAACATGCAACAACGAGTTTCTTTGAAATATTACGTTGCACACAACTTTGAGTTACACTGAAAAATAATATGATAATATTTGTTTTTAAATGGTAGTTAGCGTCGAGTAGTTGTATTGTAATGAATGAATATAAATAACTAAAATATTATTATACATGTTTGGTTAATTTTTTTTATATTTATCTAATAAAATTTAGAGTCTTAAAATGAGAATGAATCTAATTTTAAGCATAAGATACTCTAATATTTTTAAAAGTTCGGTTTACCATCTTTTGATGGAGAACCCTTTTTAAATATATTTTTTGTCACCTTTATATGTTCTATTTGACAAAAAAACTTCTTCTATAGAATAAGGATATCAAAATTTACTTGGTTGAAATTTTGGTATTTTTCTAATGAAATTCATATTTTAATGAATAATGAAAAATACTGCATTTTTATTCAAAACTTCATTTTCATCTAATTTATTAATATATTTAGATTTTCCTCTTAATCGGTTTTAATAGGTAATTTATTTTGTTTTTATATTTAAATTTAATTTTGGCCATTGGAAGTAATTTCACTTTTTAATTGGACATAAACACATGTCAATCTTTTGGTAGTTCTTATTTCTTAAAAACACGAGTTTTGGTTCTTACAACGGGAATTAATTTTAAATTAATTTCTAAAAATTATGTGATTTGAATTCGGAAAAAGGGGTTCAGTATTTGGAATAATAATCTCCAAAATATATAAATAAGTACCTTCTATTTTTGGATATTATGAATAGTAACTTCAGTAATTATTTTTATTTATCATTGTTAAAGGGTAAATCTTGGTAATAAAGGTAAAAAGTAATATTATAATAATATTAAACTACCCTAACACATGTTTTAATCCTATTGTATGAGATATTTCTTACCATAGGCATTCTGGCGTCGATTTTAGGACCCCATGGATCCACATGGGTCTCATAATGACATGTTTTAAGAATTAATTTAAAGTAAAGATAAATATAACATAAACATGTATGTTGTTACTAAAAAAAATTTTATAATGGGTTATATAACTAATATATTTGACTATAAAGATTCATTATAAATATAAACAAAATTACTACATAATGATATTTTTTTATAATTTTAGACATTAATTATATAAATTTATTTATGACAAAATGATGATGCAGTGATTGCTTCATTAATAAAGGATTCAAATAATTGATATTATAAATATTAAAATAAATATTATTTAACATAATTAAAGTCATAATAAAATTCTATAGGTTAATATGAAATTTTAGGATTGATTCAATGTTTTCTAAAATGAATAAAGTTTTTATGAATTTGTTTAAAAGTCAAGTATGAATAGTGTACAAAATTAACATAATTCATAACGTAAAATATAAAATAGTTTATTAAATGATATTAAATTCCTAAAAATCAATTATTTAGTAAAATTGGTAAAATAAGTATATATATATCATAAATTAATTTTTTGTGGGTTTTTTGACAGGATATAGTAATTACATTAACCCACAATGTGTAAATTAGATGATATCACTATAAGATTAAAAGGGGTAAAATAAGGGTTAAACAAAAAATACATGGATAAAAAAATATTCAAAACATGCCTAAAAATTATTTAATGATGGTTATTCAAACAAAAATTATATTATCTTAGAATTAAATAAGTTTTGGACCATTTTTAATCAAATTTGAATTTATAATAAATTAATATATCAAAACATTCCTAAAGTGTCCCTCCTCTCTCTTATAGAAGGCCACCGGCTCTACCCACTAACTCACACCTATAAAGCCCCTTAGATCATAAAAATTATGCTAAAATATGCTCCCAATATGAATACTTTCCTCATAGAATCCTTAACATGGGAAGAAGACAATTCAAGAAATCCTTTTGGCTCAAATCAAAAGAAGTTACCTGATTTAGAAGTAACATCTTCTCTCAAGTTTCCTTATTTTATTTTCCTTATTCACTCCCTATGATATTATTATTCTTTGATTACATAACAACACTAGTATCCTCAATATACAAGTATTTTTTCATGATAATTATTCTAAATACACTTACGCACACCTCCATCTAATGGATACAAACATATTGTTTCTAAGTACAACGAACCACTACCTCACGAAACGATGATTGTTCAATTTTCCCCTAACACCTCTCGTGGTGAAAATTATGATAGAACTATATTTATATATTATATATGTTATATTTATATTTTCTATATACTTCTGTAATTTTTTTATAGCATACCTTTATGCTTTCTATATTTTTTAAATATGATAATTTCATTTGAGGATGTGAAGACTACCTCCCTCTCAAAGTGATATGAATCATTCAGGATATACATAGAACTTATATAGGATGGAATTAATTAAAATATGTAAAATATATAACATATATATTATACTATAATTATAACATACCTATGTATCATTTAGTTTTAATTCCATTAATATGACGAAGAAATGAAAGTAGTGTTCATGGGTATGTACAACCTACCGTCTCCATGAACGGTGCATCTCATTTCTTATATAAAAATGTTATGGAATATTATAAATACATATATACTATATGTATATGATATTTAAATCATGAATATATAGATTATGGACTTTTGATTACATGGACAATTTACATCAAAATAAGTTAATTTTTGACTGATGCACCGAACATCGACAAAAAGACCGATATGAACTTAAATAATTATGTAATTTTTATAATGTGGTAATAATGATATAAAAGTAATAATAAACTTGAAAAAGGTTATAAAGAAAGTATAAATTAACCAAATATTATTATTCAGGAATATAAAGAACGAACAAGACAAGTCAGACTCAAGGTAATTGACTTCATCTGAAACTACTTTCATCGAGGAATATTTTGGTTTATACACGAACTTATTTTATAAGATTTATAATCAACCCCTTTTAATTTTAATTTAATTAAAAAAATTTCAAAATGGAATGTTTATTTATGAAGAATTTTACTAAATGACAAAAAGAATGTTTCTTGTTAATGGACGCGACAACAACGACATTTCCGCCGCTGCGAGCATTATGGGATATTTGGATTCTTCTACAAGCTGTAATGTTTTGTAAAAATAAAAGTAAATACCTATTCCATTTTTAGGTATTTTGGTATTAAAAATGGTTATTGATAATGGATTTATTATATCAATATCTTGAAATGATGTCTTATCATTGCAATGTGGAAATATTATTTTTCATTTATACTAGTTCATATGTTATGATTATGTTATGGTTTTTGGGAATTATTTATGTATACAGGTGGTTTCATTATAAAAATATGGAGGGTGAGCCAGAGATAACTCTCTAATGCATTGGGTATCATGAAAAAGTTAAATTTTGTGGTTTCTCCTAATAGATTTTGGGAATATACTATGATGGGTATTCAAAACATAACCATGAAGGTTACTCCCTATGTAGCTCTGAAAGATACAATGTAAGTATGTTATGGATTCCACAAGTTACATTTATAGATTATGATTTCTATGAGTTATTCATAAATATTATGATTTCATGAGGTTTCGTAATGAGGGAATTTTTTAGGAGTGAAAATTATGATTTTATTGATTTGTATGTATTTATGGACTAATATTTTATTTCCTTATTTTTTAACCCTTACTGAGATTTTTATTATCATCCCAAGTTTTTCAAAATGTTTTTCACAGGTTATAAGTAAGGGTAAGATAATGGAATAATTCAAGAATATTATTATCATGAAAAGAAATATTGTTTTTTGATGCATTTTATTGTTGTGAGAAAAATTGGATAGAGTAGAAGAGTCTAATTTCTAATATTTGAGTTTTATTGTAATAGTTATGGCCTTATTCTCAAAAACTATAAACCTAAAAAGATATTCAATGTGAAAGAACGTAAATTCTTGATAAAAAATATAGATTATATAATGTTTAAGGTTGGAGAATTATAGTTGGTATCAGATGTCATTTTAGATAACTTTATAAGTTAGGATATTTTAAAATGAATATGTATATATTATTTTTAATTTATGGTAAGATTGAAATGATATAAAATTTGAAGATTAACATGTTTCTTCATATAATATATGTATGTTTTTAGAATGGTTTTCCGTAGAAGAAATATGGAATTTATGATGGGATGACATCAAGAGGAAAACAAACTACCAAATCAGCAACCAAAAATGGTTAGAATCAGAAATGAATAGTTTGTTGCAGTGATGGAATAGTTGAATCGGGCTATAAATGATGGTGTTATCCATGCCAAAGATCATCCATATCAACCAGAAAAGAACATTGCCATAGTGGAGTATTTCATGAGGCAACACCCCTCATCATTCAGAGGATCATCTAACCTTGTGCTAACTGAAGGGTGTATTAAAGCACTGGAAATGATTTTCGATGTCATGGGGTGTTCAGAACATCAAAAGGTTAGTCTTGTTGTTCAATGTTTTGAAGGTGATGCCAATAAATGGTGGTCAATGGATAGAAATATTAGGGATAGTGAAGAGATTGATCCTATTTATTGCTATGCCTTCAAAGTTATGTTCCTTGAGAAATATTTTCCTTCAGAAATTATACTCAGGATGCAAAATAAATTCTTGGAGGTGAAGTAGGAGGATGACTCAGTTGCTGCTTGTGAAGAAAAATTCACTCGACAGGAAGGTATGATCCAAATTTCATATTAGATATTTATAGTAAAATCAATTGTTTTTTTCTCCAGATTAAATCTAATTTATCAAAGTTAATTAGCCTCTTTTGAGATCAAAAGTTAAGAAAAACTTGTTTGATGTGCAGAGAGGGTGGAAATGGAGTTTTCAGATGATCATATGTTCTTTAAAAAACTATAGAATGAGAGGCCGAGTTGATAGATGAATGAGAAAAACTATTCAAAAAAAGTCTGATGGTAAAAACATAAGTTAAAATTTTATAAAAATTGTGGTTAAAATCACACTGGGGAATGCATTTTGAATTCTGGTATGTTCTTCCGATGTGGTAAAATGGGGCAAATGGCTCATAATTACTCTAAAAAAAGATTAGGGAAGTGGTAAGAAAAAATCTGATTTACAGTTAGTAAAATGTTTTAAGTGAAATGAAATGGGTCATTATAAAAATGAGTATTTGATGAAGAACCCAAATTATGGAAATCAGTTGGAATACAAGCAGAAAGGGGTGGTGAAATCCTTTTCAACTACTGCAGCAGATGTTGGTCCATCAAATGAAGTAGTATCAGGTACAATGTTTGTTTATTCAAATTATGCCAATGTGTTGTTTGATTCTCAGTCTACACATTCATTAATTTCTGATAAATTTTCTATTAAATTAGGAATTCCAACTCAATATATTAATCATGATGATTTGGAAAAAACATGTGGGGAAATTATGATAAAAAAATTATAAGAACCTACCTGTCCTTGTGTGGAAAAATAATCTATCTGCAAGCATTTTGGTTTTTTCTCAAGTGTTGTTTGATATTATTTTGGGTATAGATTGGATTTCCATTTATCATTCTAAGATTTACTACAAAGCTAAATAGATTTCTCTACCTAAATAATTTTTGTTTTTGTACAAGAATGAAACCATACTTTTGATAAGATATCAGGAAGCTGAGAAACTAGTAAAAGATGGAAATTAATGTCACCATTCATATATTTTTGAAAACAAATGATCTTTTTAGATTAATGGTGCTCCAGTTATAAATGAGTATCTTGTTGTTTTTTGATGAGTTTTCTAGTATAATACCTAATCAAGAAGTTAAATTTACAATTGACATAGTTCATGATGCTAAGCTAATTTCAAAACCCCCTTATCAAATGGATTGAATTGAACTTTTAGAGTTAAAGAAGCAATTGAAGGAGTTATTAGATAAATGTTTCATTTGACCTAGTATATCACCATGGGGTGTTCCTGTATTCTATTCTAAAAAGAAATATGGTACAGTGAGACTTTTCATTGGTTATATATCTTTGAATAACATCACTATTAAGAACAAGTATCCTTTACATCATATCAATGATTTGTTTGATCAGCTCTAGGGAGCTCATTATTTTTCAAAGATTGACTTGAGGTCCAGTTACCATCAGTAAAAATTAAAGGAAATAGACATTTTGAACACCACATTTCATACTAGATATGGATATTATGAGGCTGTAGTTATACCTTTTAGTTTAACCAATTCACTTGTTGTATTCATGGATGTTATGAATTGAATTTTCCATGAGTTCTTGGATAAGTTTGTGGTTGTGTTTATTGATGATATTTTGGTATATTATAAAAGTAAATAGGATCATGAAAGTCATTTAAGAGTTTTCTTAAAGACCTTAAAATAAATGAAACTATATGGGAAATTCAGCAAGTGTGAGTTTTGGTTACAAAAATTTCATTCCATGGTCACATTTTTTCTAAATATCAAATAACTGTTGATCTTGCTAAAACAAAAGATGTTGAATAATGGCCAAGACCCTCAAATATAACTAATATTTGTAGTTTTCTTGTCTTAGTAGATTATTACCAGAGGTTTGTTGAAAAGTTTTAATGTTTATCGAGCCTAATGACTAATTTAACTCGAAAAGGTGTTAAGTTTATTTGGAGAAAAGAGTGTGATGAATATTTTTAGGAATCAAAAATAAGATTGGTGAATGCTTAAATTTTTGAACTAACTTCCAAAAATGGTGGATTTTATATCGATACTGATACTTCATTGAAAGGAATTGGATGTGTCCTGATACAGAATGATTAGGTAATTAATTATGCTTCACATCAGTTGAAAACTCATGAGTTAAATTACCCTACACATGATTTGGAAATAGCTGCTGTTGTTTTTGCTTTAAAAATTTTGAGGCATCATCTCTGTGAAGTAAAATGTGATATATATACTGAAACTAAATTTTTTATGTATATATCTACTCATAAATAATTGAAATTGTGATAGAGGAGATGACTGGAATTAATCAAGGATTATGATTTCATGATTTATTGCCATCCAGGAAAGAAAAATAAAGTGCATAATGATTTGATTCGAAAGAGTAATTCTATATTAACCATTCTATGTTTGGAATGAGATCATTTGGTTTTTTATTTGATGAATTTTGGATTGGAAGCTGTTGGTGCAAGAAATTCCTCTATTTTGATTCAAATTTCAGTACAATCGTCTCTAGTAGACACAATAAAGCAAGCGCAGAAAGAAGACAGTGAGTTACAGAAAAAGGTATAAATGGTTTAGAAGGGTAATGTCATGACCTGTCCCTGTGGGGAGAACATAGAGACTCCCCAAGCCCTCTTACAATAGTCTATGGGGTGGTGACAAGCACTGAGTAGGAATATTACTTATATGGGAGGCATTGACTAAGTACATGTACACACACACACATCTCCAAGCCCAAAAATGCTGAAATGTAAAAAAACCACTACGGAAAAAATGCATGTATACAACTAAACCCAACCAATAGAGTGCAAAGAGAAGTAAAGAACTGAAATTATATTGGGCCAGAATACAGGCCCACTAAAAACAAGAGTTTGAAAACTACAATGTCTAACCTTTGAACACAAAGATGTACTGAGACTACTGCTCGTATCCATAAGAACACCTCAACCTATAGGGAACTCAGAAAGCTCAGTCTTGTCCTGGTTTTCCCCAGACTCCAACAAAAGGCTCCTTGTCTGCACAAGACGTGATGAATGCCGGAAAAGACTATGCATGGTAGAGTTTAACCATACTCAAAAGAGGACCCTAAAAACCACCAAGAAAATACACAAAGGAAAATTACAATCAACTCTACAAAATAAATGTCTACTGAACATAAAAAAAGAGTAACACAATCCATATATACTCAAAACCTAGACCTGTGGTCTAGAGACAAGTCACATAACCGTATTCCCCTCTTGGGATTCAGTCTGAAGATTCCATGAAGCAGTAGTCCATGAGAACTCACTCTAGGAGTCTGATAGCTCTGATGATGTCTGTATGAGTAGTATTATCCATCTGGAAAAGTCATTAGAGACAGATACACTCATTCTAGGAGAACACACTCATATGTTTGGAAGGATCATGATACACAGATGAGGATCACTGCAAGGACCTTGGTGGATACAGCGACTCATTCATATTCACAAGCTAGGTAGAGGATTAGTGACCTATTGATGTAGTCACATCGATACCTGACTCTACTTATGGTCAAGAAAGGATAGAGGATCTCGCTTTGGGCCTCTCATAAACATACATGACTTTATCTCGAAAAGTCCTATTGAAGGATTCATACTCTTATAGAAGGAAATGATACATGACCTTTAGGGAACAAGAAAAAGGGGCACTAACCCAAACAAAACATGTCCAAGATACGATGGAGAAAAAGACAAAGCCATGTAATAAAAATTACATAGCCTATAGAAGTGTCACACTCCATTTCTTCTAACCCCAAGTATTGCCCATGTACAACAGCTCCTGTCATAAGGCATTTCACGTAGAAAGGCTAATACACGGTGTGTAGTGCTGATCACACACCGTGACTGAGTAACTGGGGTTGGATATATGTATATGGTCAAGTGCCCGTACACAGCTTTATCCCATGTGTTCCATCCCATGTAACTGGTACACGGGGTAACCCATGCAGCCAGCCTGGTCTGGCTGTGTGGTAGAGTACACATCCGTGTACTTCATCCCATGTATGTGTATCACCCGAGATACACATCGAGTCCCATGTAAGGACCCACACAACTTTTTCTTTGGATAACATGTAGTATAATCACTTTGTGCATCGCGGAACCCTAGTTTCCACTAAGCCAGTCCCACAGGGCGTGTTTTTAGGGATACACGCCGTGTTCTTCAGAAATTTCCAGAAAACATAGTTCTTCGTCTGGTGCTTCGGGGGATGGTTAGTTCTTCGATCCGGCTGCCTGATTGCAATGAAACACAAGGGTTTTGGTTTCCCCAGCACCACCTAGCTAATTCCATTGGTTTCAGACCTCTGATCGGCTTTGAAAATGTGTACCAATCCACCCGTGCGAAGATTGCTTGAAGAACAGTCCCTCCCGATCTGATCCGATTCATCATCTTCCATCATTGTCATGCCTCCACTAGGTCATTGCGATATCAGATCATCAATTTGGGATCATTACATTGTGAAATGGACACGCAATGATCTGTTGTTCATCACCCCATGAAGAATTCAAAGAATGCGAAGAAAAGTGGAAGAAAATACAATAAACCAAATTGAGGAATGAACCTCCACCATCATTCATCACAGTGTTGATCCATTCCCATTAGAAGGATTTAACAGGGTGAATCAACTGATAAAAAAACAACAATCATATTAATTTTCCTAATCAAATCTGGAAGGAAATGGAAATTAATAACCCTCCCGCAAGAATGCACGATCCGCGGATCAACCTGTTGGAGGGTTAATCTGTGTTCATCATTTAATACAAGAATGGGAAAAAGAAGAATATAAATAATAACCCCTACCAATATCATAGATGAAGAGGGATATCAGTCAACATTCGGGATTTTATCTCTCTATGCAGTGATCCACGCGTCATCATTCATCGGCATCCGTCAAAAAATACTTCATGGTTGGATCCTCTCTAAAGATCTAGAGGATTCAAGGGGAAAACTCTTGGGTTATGAGTCTAACCCTAGGATCTTTCTCATTTAAATAGAATAATCATCGTTTAATTATGGAAACATTTTAAAATAAAATAAAATATTAATTTATTTTATTTATTCTTAAATGATTCTTGTAAAATTCCCAAAAACTAACTTTTGCAGCCGAACAACGCCGATCGATGTTAGGCCCCGCCTAAGGTAAAGTCGCTGCTATGAACACAAAAACACCCTTAAATTTTTGATATGGGCACCCATATAAATGTTATTCCACTTTTATATGAAAACTGATCAGGTGCGCTGTTTAAAATTTTAATTTATTTCAAACATTTATTTTGAGGACTCAGGGCCTTGGAATCGAACGCCATTGAAATGTATTATCTTGATAAAATTTTATATAATATTTAAAACTAATTCACGAAACATTTGAGACATTACATTCTCCCCACCTTAGGTATTTACATCCAAGAAAGCCAAAACAAAAGGCTACTCAAAATGATTAGGGTACTGGGCATAGATCTGAGCCTCCCACTCCCATGTGCTCTCCTAAAGATTCTTGTGCTGCCACTGAACATGCACTAAGGGAATCGATTGTCCATGGATGATCCTCTCATGATGATCCTTGATTTCTATTGGGTACTCAGCAAAGGTCACTCCATCAATGATGTCAATCTCTCCCAAGTCGATGACGTGTGATGAGTCATGCACGTACCTCCTCAGCTGAGACACATGGAAGACATCATGTACCCGATGCAATTGTGGTAGTAGAGCAATGTGGTATGCCACCTCACCAACTCTGTGTAGTATCTGGAAGGGTCTGATTAAACTTGGAGATAGCTTGTTGCCCTGACCAAATCTCCACAACCCTCATCGAGGTGCGACCCTATGGAATACATGGTCTCTCTCCTCGAACTCCCGAGGTCTCCATCATCTATCATCATAAGACTTCTTCCAGATTTGTGTAGTCTTCATCTACTGTCAGATGGTCTGCAACTTCTCAGTGGTAGCTCACACCAACTTTGTACCCATGAGTGCTGACTCTCTAGGGTTGGTCCAGAAAATTAGTGACTAGCAGGGTCTCCCATATAAATCCTCGAATGGTGCCATGCTAATGGAGGAGTGGTAGCTATTATTATACGCAAAATCAACCAGTGGTAGGTGGTGCTCTCAACTGTGACCAAAGTCCAAGATATAGGCCCAAAATATATCCACCAAAACCTGAATGGTCCTCTCTGTATGACCATCGGTCTGGGGATGGAATGTCATGCTCAAGCGAAGCTGATTCACAAACGCCTCCTTCAATCCCTTCCATAACCAAAATGTGAAGCAGACATCTTGATATGAGATTATTTCCAAAGGGACTCCATGAAGTCAAAATATCTCCTATAGGTAGAGGTGTCCCAAGATCTCTATGGAACTCTACTCTTTGATATATAGGATGTGGGCCGACTTGGTGATTAGGTCAATGATCACCCAGATGGAATCATTCCCCTTGGACTTTCTTGGTAAGCCTATTACAAAGTCCATCGATATTCCATCCCACTTCCACTCAGGAACATCCAAGGGGTACGTTAATACTACTGGAACCTGGTGCTCAGCCTTCACCTACTGGCACATAATGTTGTGTCCTGGGCCGTGAGAGCCCCCGCCAGGATTGTTGGCGCCTGTGCCCCAGTAACCAATCCCACATCGGTTGTGGAGGGAGATTGGTGGGTGCTTGAAATTCCCGTGCCTACCTTCCCCTCAGAAACGCGTTTTAAAGCCGTGAGGCCTGGGATAACAACTGGGCCAGAGCGGACAATATTGCTGGGCCGAGGGATCCGATCCATCAATTGGTATCAGAGGGTGGTTGGTCTCGGGACCGGTGTGGGCTTGGGGGGGGGGATGTTGTGTCCTGGGCCGTGAGAGCCCCCGCCAGGATTGTTGGCGCCTGTGCCCCGGTAACCAATCCCACATCGGTTGTGGAGGGAGATTGGTGGGTGCTTGAAATTCCCGTGCCTACCTTCCCCTCAGAAACGCGTTTTAAAGCCCTGAGGCCTGGGATAACAACTGGGCCAGAGCGGACAATATTGCTGGGCCGAGGGATCCGATCCATCACATAAGGCATCACGAAACAAACTATGCTATTACCTTCCTCATGTCTGACCACCATAACTATCAACATAGATCCTGGTACATCTTTGGAACTCCTAGATGTACCACCAAGGGGGTGTATGAAACTCCCTTAGGACCTATTCCCACAACACCACTGGTACAATAGTGTGTCATCTGAAAAGAATTATGTGCTCCCCACCTTGCGAATATCCTTCAAGAGAATAATCTATGGATAACTAAGCATGAAAAGCCTCACTTTAAACATCCCGATGCTGTGCCTCCCTAACTCATTGTAAGAGTGTAGGGGTGACAACCATCAATTGTAGGAAAGATGTATCCTTTCTGCCCACAAAGGATAACTACAACATGGATAATTGCTCTATCACCTCACTCAATAAATTCAAGCTCAGCCTTCTTCTAAGAGAATATGCCACCTTGTTCCCCTTCCCAAGAGTATATATGATATCAAAATCAAAGTCCTAGAGGAACTCTATCTAATTCCTCTATCTCAAATTCAGATCCCTCTACGAGAATATGTACTTGCTACTCTTGTGGTTAGAGTAGAAGATAAACCACTCACCCATAAGGTAGTATCGCCACATCTTCAATGTGAAGACGACCAATGCCAACTCGAGATCATGGGTTTCATAGTTCTACTCATGTGGCCTAAGATGGCACGAACCATAAGCAATCACTACTTATATCTGTATAAAGACATAGCCAAGCTTAATCCATGATGCGTCATAGAAAAATACGTACTCAACACCCTCCGGCAATCTCAAAATTGGGGCTCTATTCAAACTACATCTCAACTACTCGAAAGACTGCTGGCACTTCTCCTTCCACATGAAGTGTTGCCTCTTTCTGTTCTAGGCCATCATCAGTGCTGATATTCAGGAGAAATCAGAAATGAATCTTTGGTAATATCTTGCCAACCCAAGGAAGCTCCGCACCTCCATCACTCTCTAAGGTGGATCCCATGCTAACACTACCTCAACCTTGGATGAGTCCACATCTACTCCATCTATTGAGATGGCATGTCCTAGAATGTGGACCTCCTGAATCCAAAACTGGCACTTCGAGAGATTCCCATAAATCTGGTGCTACCAGAGTACATCCAGAACCACCCGCAGGAGTCTCGTGGGCTCCTCCTCTAATGATGAGTACACAAGGATGTCGTTAATAAAGACCACTAAGTACCAGTACAAGTATGACTAGAAGATTCAGTTCATAAGTCCCATGAACACTACAGGGGTTCTTTTCATGCCAAAAGGCATCACCAAGTACTCAAAGTGATTGTAGCAGCATCTTAAAGCTGTCTTTGGTATATCCTCATCCTATACTCGTAACTGGAGGTAACCTAACCAAAGGACAACCTCCAAGAACCATTGTGCTCCTCTCTGATTGTCAAAGAGATCATTGATCCTCGGTAGTGGATAATTGTTCTTCACCATCACCAGGTTTAGTTTCCAGTAATCCACACACAACCTCAAACTATAATCTACCTTCTTACCAAACAAAACAAGGGTCATCCAGGGAGAAATGCTAGGTCTCATGAAACCCTTTATTTAAAAATCCTCCAACTGTACCCTCAGCTTGAGAAGCTCTGTGGGAGCCTTCTAATATAATGATAATGAAATAGGTATGGTCCCAGGGTGTAATTTGATGCAGATATTGATTTATTATGGGGAGGCACTCCCAGAAAATCTTCGTGAAAGACGTCCTCATACTCTGCCACTACTATTGGGAATTGGAATATCACAACATCTACTACCCTGAGGGTAAGGCTATCCAACTCATGAGTGATTGGTTGTATTCTCCTACGTATGATCCCATCATGTGCTCTCTGAGTCTCCCTTTCACTAAAAAAGGAAAACCTCTTCCCATCATTGCGGACACACCACACTTTTCGCCTAAAACAGTCAATCTAGGCATGGACCGAGGTTAACCAATCCATACTGAGAATGAAATCATAAGGCATTGATGCTGCCACCAAGAGGTTCAAACCAAAACTCTCACCTCCAAGGGTAATATCACACTATCTGAAATGCTTCATGACCATTGAGTCTCCTCCTGGAGGTGTCTCCAAACTTAAGGATCAAGTCAACATATCTACCATAATTTCAAGGTTTCATGCAAGACATGTGGCGAGGAAGGAATGAATGGAACTTGTCCCTATAAGTATGGAAGATAAGGTAGATAAGACACAGATCATACCTCAGATCATCCCTGGAGACCTTGGGTCGTATGCCTCAGCCACATGCAGTTTCCCCCACCCCTATCCCCCGGATCCCACAGCCTGGTGTAGACATCATGGGGGTGGTGGCAGAAGTAGATCGAAGTGTCTTCCACCACCTACAGCTCTCCCTGCTCCTCTACCACGGCTGCCGCTTGGTGGGTCTATCTTCTCCACTCTCTACCTCTGCCTCGGTGGTCCATCCACCGTCTCCCTATCAGCAGCTCGACGGGTCTGACAATCTCTAGTGATATGTCCCCTACCGTCGCAAGAGAAACATCGCCTCTCCCTAGGATGACTGGATCCAAGCTGAGAGCCCTGGCCTACCAAACCCATATTCTAGGTCCTCTTGTGAGGTCTCCCATGTCCTGATCCCGATTCCTGATGTCGTCTCCCTACTGTCGTGGTCTCCACACCTATCTTCCTGCTACTGACTGTCATCATCTGTCTCTGCTCTTCCAAGAAGCTATTGATCACCAAGGCCCGCTTGAACACTATAGAATATGTCAAAATGAAAAGAGGCATGAACCTAACTCGGATTTCCCTTCGTAGACCTCGATCAAAGGTCTGATATTTTAATAAATGATCCCTAAACATATCCATTGAGTACCTGGTGAGGTTGGTGAACCTCAATGAATTTTCATCCACCATCAAACTACCCTACTAGAGATAAAGAAGCTCCTGGGTACGCACATCTCTTAGTGTAACTAGTAAGAAATTTTCCCAAAAGATTCACTCAAACACCATCCATGAAAAGTTCTCCTAGTCGTGAGTCTGTGAGGTCATACACCACCATCGTCCAGCCGAACCCTGAAAAAGGCTTGCTCCTAGGATCACTATCTGGTCTGTCGGTGCCCCCCCGAGACAGAAAACTCTGCTCACCACCTCAAGCCAGTCCTCAGTTGCCTGAGGGTCAGGATTGCCTCGAAACCTAAGGTGTATCTGTCTCTATAACTCATGAAGTGCACTCAGCCAACGCCCCTCGTCTGTCTGTACTACATGTACCACGGGCTGCTCCACTAGTGGTGGTATAACTGGTACACCACCTGGAGGTAACTCCTAGGGAACTATCCCCTGTATCTAAACCTCTTCACTGAGGGGGTCATCCTTATGATCATGCTACTAAATCCTAGAGGGTGTTCCCTATGGAGGCATCCTATGTAAGGAAAAAGATCTACCATGTTCAAAGAGTTTATCTGGATAACTAACACAAAGCATATAGAAAACACAACCCATTATTATATGATTCATGTACCATTATTTTAATTCCTTGCAACTAGTGTTTTCATGTACCAAGTTGAAAAGTAGGTTATTACAGTCCTGGTGTATGGATAAGTTGGCCGCCTGCACCAACATTAGAGTCTCTGGCCTAAAAACTGAGCTTTAAACACATAACACTATTTCCCAAACCAATCATATAGACTCCTGGTCCTAAGGTAGAACTGACCTCCTCTGATACCACTATGTCACTACCTGTCCTAGTGGGGCCCGCACCATGACTCCCCAAGCCTACCTTCAATAGGCTAGGGGCTGGTGACTAGCACCAAGTAGGCATATTAGTAACATGGGAGGCATTGCCTAAGTACCTGTACACACACACACACACACCTCCAAGCCCACAAATGTTGAAATGTAAAAAAACCAATAAGGGAAAAAATGTATGAATACAACTAAACCAAACCAATAGAGTGTGACAAGAAGTAAAGTACTAAAACTATACTGGGTAAGAATACAAGTTCACCAAAAACAAGAGTATGGAAACTAAAAAGTCCAAATTGTGAATAGAAAGAGGTAATGGGACTAATACTCATAGCCATTGGAACACCTCGTCCTATAGGGAACTCAGGAATCTCGCTCCTGTCCTAGTCCGCCCTGGACTCCGTCAAAAGGCTTCTCGTCTACATAGGATCCGATGCGTGCGGGCAAAGCCCGTGCAGAGGTGAGTATATGATACTCAGTAGAGGACCCCAAATCCACCAAGAAAATAAATAAAGGAAAATTATAGTCATCTCAACACAGTATACATCTAATGAACATATAACAAGAGTAACACAACCTAGATATACTCAAAACCTAGAACCATGGTCTAGAGACAAGTCATACAACCGTATTCCCCCATTAGGGATTCATTCTGAGGATTCCACGAAGAACATGTCTAAGATAACTCACTCAACAATTCTGATAGCTCTGATGAGATCCGTATGAGAGGTACTGTCTATCTAGAAAAGTCACGAGAGATATATACACTGATTTAGGGAGAATACACTCCTATGTGGGGGAAGATCATGATACACAGATGAGGATCACTATCAAAGACTTGGTGGATATCGTTACTCATCTAAATTCACCTACTAGGTAGAGGATCAGTGCCCTCTAGAAGAATTCATGTCGATACCTAACTCTACCTATATTCAGGAATGGATATTGGATCTCACTCCTGGCCTCTCGGAGGGATACCTGACTCTATCTCGGAAAGTCCTGCAAAAGGGATCATACTCTTGTAGAAGTAAATGATACCTAAACATTAGGGGAATTAGAAAAATGGACACTGACCCAAACAAAACATGTCCAAGATATGGTGGAAAAGAAGACCAAGCCATGTATTGAAAATCACACTACATGTAGAATTGTCACACGCCATGTTTTCTGACCCCAGGTACTGCCCATGTACAGCAGCCTGTGTTGCAAGGCTTGTCGTATAGAAAGGTCAGTACACAGTGTGTAGTACAGATCACACTTCATGTCCGAGTAACTGGGGTCGTCTCTATGTATGTGGTCATGTTCCCGTACATAGCTTTATATCATGTGTGCCATCCTGTGTAACCAGTACATAGGGTAACCTGTGCATCCAGCCTGGTCTGGTCGTGTGGTGGAGTACACAGCTGTGTACTCCATCCTGTGTCCGTGTATCGCCCGCGATACATGCCGAGTCTCATGTAAGGACCCAAAAACCATGTCATAACTTCATGCATCACAAAATCCTAGCTACAGCTCAGTCGGTCCCACACGGCTTGTTCTTAGGGATACATTCCGTGTTCGTTGGGAATTTCTAGAAAATGCAGTTCTTCGTCCGGCGCTCTAGGGGATGGTTCTTTCTTTGATACGACCACCTGATCTCCATGAAACTTATGGGTTGTGGTCACCCCAACATCACGTAGAAGATTCCATTGGTTTCAGACCTTCGATCGGCTCCAAAAACACGTATCAATCCACCCATGTGAAGAACGGTTGAAGGATGATCTCTCCCAATTTGATCTGATTCATCATCCTCCATAATTTCCAATCCTCCTCTAGGTCATTATGATGTCGGATCATTAATTTGGGATTGTTGTGTTGAGAAATGGACGTGGAACGATCCATTGTTCATAACCCCATGAAGAACGTGAAGAACATTAAGAAAAGAGGAAGAAAATATAATAAACAAAATTGAGAAACGAAACTTTGACGTCGTTCATCACAGCGTTGATCCACTACCATTAAAATAATTTAATAGGGAAAATAAAATGATAATCCAAAAACTATTATATCAGTTTCCAAAATCAAATCACGAAAGAAACAAAAATTAATAACCCTCCCGCAAAAATGCATGATTCGTGAATCAACCTATTCGTGGGTTGATCTGCATTCATCATTTAATCCAAGAATGGAGAGAAGAAAAATAAAAAAACAACCCCTACATCTGTTGTTGATGAAGAGGGAGATCAGTCGTCAGTCGGGACTCGTTCTCGTTGTCCAATGATCCATGTGCCTTCATTCGTCAGTGTCCATAAAAAAATCCTCCATGGTTGGCTCCTCTCTAATGCTTCAGAGGATTCAAGGGGAAAACACTAGGGTTGTGAGTCTAACCCTGGTCTCTTGCTCATTTAAAGAAAATAAGAATTTCTGTTTTATTGAAAATTTTTAAAATAAAATAAATTGTCAATTTATTTTATTTCTTAAAAAATGTTCCTTTTAAAATGCCCAAAAACTATTGTTTGCAGGTGACCCGTGCCAGTCGATGTTAGGCACTACCTAAGGTAAATTCACTTCTCTAAACACAGTAGTGCCCCTAGAATTATAATTCAGGCAGCCATTTAAAAGTTATTCCACATTTACAGGAAAACTTCTCACAAATTCTATTTAAAATTTTAATTTATTTCAAACATTTATTTTGAGCACTCCTGGCCTCGGGATCACACACCGTCAAAAGGTATGGTCTCAAAATAATTTCATATAATATTTAAAAATAATATATGGAAAATCTGAGGCATTTCAAGTAAGTTACTTGAATTTAATATTTATAAAGGATGTGTTTTATGGATTTGAAATATATTACGTGTTCCTTGTGATTCACAGTTGATGAAGTACTTATTATGTGAACCTCATAGTTCTCTTTTTTTAGTTCATCCTATAAATACTAAGATTTATAGAGATCTTTGGGATTATTACTAGTGGGATGGAATGAAAACAGATATTGCTGACTTTACCCTGAGATGTTTGATTTCTCAATACGTTAAATCGGGGTGGTAGTTACCGAAAGGGATGCTTCAACTTTACTAGTGCCATAGTGGAAATGGTAAAATATATCCATGGATTTTGTAGTGAGGTTACAAAAAAATCTCAAGGTAACAATGAAATATAGGTTATTAGTGATCGATTCACTAAATTTGCTCATTTTATTCCTATTATAGATATTATATCTCTACATCAACTTTATCGATTGTATATTAAAGAGATAGTCAGGTTACATATATTTACCCTCCCCATTGTATCTGATTATAATCCCAGGTTCACATATAAATTTTGGAATGGAATTTAGAAGTTGTTGGGTACTGAATTAAATTTTCGTATAGATTTTCATCCATAATCAGATGGGCAGTCATAAAGAACAATTCAAAAATTGGAAGATATGCTATGTACATGTTTAATGGATTACCAGGGAAGTTGGGACCAACATCTTTCTTTAGTTGAGATTTCTTATAATAATAGTTTTCATTCTAGTATACAGATGGAACCATTTGAATCATTATAAGTAAATAGGTGTTGAACTCTAGATTTTGGGGAAGAAGTAGGTGAGAGAATGTTGATGGAACTAGAATTGTTAGAAGTGATGGTAGAAAAAGTTCAGTTGATTCAAAAGCACCTGAGAACAGCTCAAAGGAGGCAGAAAAGTTATGTAGATAACTAGAGTAAGGATATTTATTTCATGGTATGAGATCATGTCTTTCTGAAATTTTCTCCATAGAAAAGTGTGATGCATTTTGGTAAGAATGGAAATCTGAGCCTGTGGTTCATTGGACACTATGAAATCCTTGAGAAAGATAGATCAGTTGCCTACAGAGTGACTTTACCTCCAATTTTATCCCAAGTACACAATGTTTTTCATGTTTCAATATTGAGAAATTATATCGAATCCATCTCATTTTTTGATTCTAGAGGTAGTTTAGTAGGAAGAGAATCTTTTTTATGAGAAACAACCAGCCCAGATTCTTGATTGCAAAGAGAAAGTGTTCACTACCACAAAAAAGGGCAAGGGAAGTGCTGCACTTTATCAGTGCTAAAAAGAAAATGCTGATAAAGGGCTATGGATTTATTAGCACTAAAATAAGTGCTGATAAATGTATACCCTTTATCAGTGCTTTTTTAGCATTGATAAAAGGTTACATTTATCACTTCTTTTTTTAGCACTGATAAAGGTATCTCTTTATCAGTGCTAAAAAAGCACTGATAAATGAATGCTTTATCAATTTTTTTATATTAGTACTAATAAAACATACCTTTATAAGTGATTTTAATGATCATTGATAAAGGTTCCATTGTTTTTTATTTAATAACCCTAATAGGCCCTCCACGCTCTCACGTGGTCAAGCTTTCCCGGAAGCTGAACCCGGACCCTCATCCACTGCGACCTCTCCTCTTCCTCATCCTCATCCTACTCTTCCTCCTCCTCCTTCGCCACCACTGATGCCTCCATCCCCGCTACCGCGACCACCACCGCCTCTACCGCTGCCGCTGCCTCCGCTGTCGCAGCTAACTCTACCCCCCTTGCCACGACCACCACTACCTCCGACTCTACCACTTCCTCCACCGCCGTCACTGCCTCTGCCATCGATAGAGGGTATCCATTCATCCTTTTTCACTGGTGATTCCAAAATTGGATAATTTAGTGAATTTTTTTGCGAGTCTTCTTATTTAGAGAAATTTCCTTAATTTTTTCTTATTTGGTCATGGAATATAGTTATTATGTCTTAGATTATGATTCCTTATGTCATCTAGAAAGGTAATTCTAGTGCTGGTGTAGCAATAATATTCTTGGAGATTAGTGGAATTATATGATGTCTCAAAGGTTTTCTCTTGGTGAATTCTCCTCTTATCACTATCCAAGAGTGATAGTTTCTACTTATTTCAAATAATCATAGATTCTACCATTATTGATATTCATTTTCAAGTAAATTTTTGATCTACCGCTTGGATTTTTCTTCCATGTTCCTTTATCTAAAACCACTTATTTATATGGAATTGGTTTTGTAAGTTATTAGAGAGATATATTATTCTAGATGGTGTGTGAAAACGTTTTAGTATACAAAAACACCTGATGATCATTGATTTTAATGTTGAGATTGTAGTCGGATGTTCCTTAATAAATAAGTCCTTGTTTATGATGTTTCAATGATTAATGGTTTACGCTTGATTCCCTTTCATGATGTTATTGCCTGCAAGAGTGTGAGTAGACCTTGAAACTCGTTCTCTATATATGATCTAATGGTTAGTTTATATCCCCTTTTGAACTATTCTTGATATTCCATATTAGTCAATTATATAGTGTATATATGTTTTTCTATTAAATTACCTGTAGAACATGCATGGGTCAAGAATCCATCAGATATAGGATGAGGTGGGAGAATTCCATGCAAAGGTGATGTGTTATCAAATTATGTCAAACAATTGGGTTGGGACCTTCCATCATCTAAGGTTAATAACCACCATTAGGGTGGGATTGTGGTGTTCTTAATAATGACCATCATTAGGATAGGGCATGTCGTGAAAGGTGTGTTAACAGAGGATTGATCAGGGATTACTTATTTTGGATATACTATCTAGAATAATGTTTGGGATTATAACTAGTAAGGAGGACCTATTGGTCAGGGCTTACCCATTGTATGTTCATCTTTTATATTTTAAAAGTCTGTTGTACTTGTTCTATTGAAGGTGGGTTCTGTAATTTCTTGTAATCTTAAGGTGTGTTTAACCATAGTGTGGGTTTATTTCAGTTTTAGTGGGTTCTTGGGGTTTGTGGGATTTGTTAAATGGTGTACTCAGTTTTATATTATTTTATTTTCATGGGTTTCCCCTATTTTATGTTTTCTTTTCAGTGGAAAATATCATCTGTTGTGTGCCTCTCCTCTGCCAGGAATGCAGCTCTGCTGTGAGCTTAACAATGCCTTCATGGTGAGTTTTCTCCTATTACTCAATGGTTTCCTCTTGTCCACATGTTATTACTGTTTGATATTTATGGTTATAATGTGAAATGTATGGGCTAAACACCCTGCTAAAAATCATGGACGTTGGTGGTCCTTGTTTTCTCACTAAATGAATTGAATATTGTTTGGTTCTTGTTGAACATTGGAATATAAAAATTGGTAATTTACGTATACTTGACTTATGAATGAACACCCCAGGATGATAAAACATCTGTGATAACCCTTGAATTAACAAACAAAATTGAATAAGGGATGCTTTGTAAAATCTAAAATTGTGATTATTTGGTTTGTATGGTGTTGTGATTCTGATCATGATTGTGTTTTTGTATGGTGTTGCAGTTGTTGGCATGATTGATATGCCATTTGTTTTCCATGTTGTAGTTCTTCCACCATTGAATATCAATCCAATCTTTACCCATTTCAATGGAACCACCAATTTTTTACTAGTGCAATTCCACTGAATCCTAGTAAACCACTTCTAGAAGACTCTATGTGACACTTTAAAATACATGGTATGTAGTCTTATTAAATTAAACGTGCTTCCCCATTGAGGTATTTCATATAGATTTTAATGCCACAAAACATTTATCTCCAAAATTTACACCACATGACTAATCTTCTAACTCAAACTTTGAATAAGTTTCATTTTAAATGTTACCTATCATGTGAACCTATGTCACACACATTTTATCTCCAAGACAAATACTTCAGCATGAAACCATGTACATGACATGAAATAGTGGTAGAACCATATGAAATGTGTTTTTATTCACTCACACCATGTATAGATACCATAAGAAACTTGATGTGTATAGACTATAAATCCCTAGTGGTCATGTAAGGACTACACACTGTGTATTCCACAAAAATGTGATGCATAGTTGGTGAGGTGAATCAGTATGCATCTAAAGTACACACCTTTAGCTCAAGTTGTTCTATATGTCATGTATTTTCACAGGCATAATTCAGTATTTGTAATAATAACTTAGAAGTAATTTGTTATGTGTCAGATTAAATCAAATATCTTATCTATACACGATGTTCACCCTACTGGACACACCATGTATATGGATTTCACATGAGTTTAGAGAAATTTGTAACATGATTTGTTTTTATAAAACCCAAACAATGCTACTTGATTAATTAAAACATAATATTAGGAAATTTCAAGATCGAACCCATAAAGTCGATGAATATGAATAAAGAATGGATTAATTCCAATCAGTTGACAAAAGAGTATGAAGATGGCGCGAATGATTTTATCAATTTTGAAGAAGATCATGCCTGTGACCCTTCTCAAATCCTTTTTATGTGTTTACACTGTTGTTATTCAAGAAAAATTAGTCCATAGGAGTTGCAAGAACACCTGATTTGTCACGGAATAGATCGAAGTTATACATGATGGAATAAACTTAGGGAAAAAACAAATATAGGTAGTGGCTTAGATAACACGACATTTTATAGATCATCTAATATGATTACAAGCATGAATAGTGAAGATGATCATATGGAGGGTGTGATTACAGATGCTAATGATGATGAATATTGTATTGAGGAAATGATAATGATAGTTGAATATGAACTTCGTGATTGCCCAAAATTGTTTGAGAAGTTAAAGAGTTGTGAAAAAATGCCATTGTATGCTAGTTGAACTAAATATACAGCATTTTCAGCCGTATTGAAGCTGTATAATTTGAAAACAGGCAATGCGTGGAGTGATGCTAGTTTTATGAAACTACTTGCTCTTCTGAATGACATGAACCCAGAAGATAATGAACTCCCAAGCTGAATATACGAAGCCAAATGAAAGCTACGATCGATGGGTATGATCTCTGAAATAATACATGCGTACCCGAATGACTATATATTTTTTCACAAGGACCACAAATCACTTAAAGAATGCCCAATGTGTGGTGATTCTCGATACAAGAAAGATGATTCTATTCCTACGAATGTTTTACGGTACTTTCTAATCATTCCAAGGTTTAAGTGCCTATATGGAAGTGAGGAGACTGCAAGACAATTGACATGGCATGAAGATACAAGAATTAAAGATGGGAAACTATGTCACCTGGTAGACTCTCCTCTGTGGAAGAGAATTGATCACAAGTATCTTGAATTTGGCAATGATCTGAGAAACCTTCGTCTGGTGTTATCTACATTTGGGGTGAATCCTTTTGGTTTTCAAAGAAGCAGTCATAGTACATGGCTGGTTATGTTGGTAAACTATAACTTACAATCGTGGTTATGCATGAAACAAAAATACATCATGTTATCTGTGCTTATATTATGACCAAAACAACTGGGTAATGACATTGATGTTTATTTGGCCCCATTGATCGAGAATTTGAAAATATTGTGGGATTCAGGTGTTACATTGTATGATGCTTACAAAAATTAATATTTCACATTGAAAGACATGTTGTATGGGATGATAAATGACTTTCCTGCTTATGGAAAATTTTTAGGATATAACATTAAAGGAACTCAAGGGTGTCCCATTTGAGAACAAGGTATACAGTTAATTAGGTTGAAACATTCATCAAAAACTGTGTTTCTAGGACATCGCAGATTTCTACCCCGATGACATAAGTACCAATATTGGATGATAGCATTCGAAAGAAGTTTAGAAGAACGTACATCACTGTCTCTACTAATAGGTGATCAATTTTTTGAGAAAGTAAATGATTTGGACACTACTTTTGGTAAACTGTTTTTGAAAAACCTTACGAAAACTGGTTGGAAAAAGAGATCAGTTTTTTTAATTACCCTACTGGAATAGTCTGTATGTCATACATTTTCATGATGTTATGCATGTTGAAAAAAATATATGTGATAGCATCATCAGCACGTTGCTAAATGCACTTGGCAAAACAAAGGATGTAATTAAGGCTAGATTGGACATGGATGAGATGGGAATACAAGAAGAGTTGGCACCAGTGAAGGGTGAAAAATGAACATTTCTTCCCCTTACTACTTACACTTTTTCCAGGCAGGAGAGAAATCAGTTTTTCAACTTCTTGAATGATGTAAAGGTTCCATAGGGGTATTCATCAAATATCAAGAACATCGTGTCAATGAGCGATTTAAAATTAAATAGTCTAAAATCACATGACTGCCATGTTTTGATGCAAGATCTAATTCCTATAGATTTACGTTGCATTTTCCCAAGAATGACCACCATACATTAATGAAGTTCTATTTGATATTCAAAGCTATATGTAGCAAAGTTATAGACCCAGTGAAATTGCCAACTATGGAAAGAGAAATTGCCATCATATTATGTGAATTGGAAATGTTCTTCCCGCTGAAATTTTTCAATATGATGGTTCATTTGATGGTTCATTTGGTGAAAGAGATTAGACTATGTGGTCGTATACATTATATATGGATGTAACCCATTGAATGATATATGAAAATTTTGAAAGGGTATGTAAAAAACCGAAGTTGGCCAAAGGGTTGTATTGCGAAGCAATATATTGTTGAGGAAGCCTTTGAATTTGGTACCGAATACCTGTCTGGTGTGGAAATCATTGGCCTACCGAAATCTCATCACACTAAGTGGCTTGAGGGTGAAGGAATTTCTGGAAGAGAGGTTTTCACAATCAATATTATAGATCAGGAGAAGGCTCACATTTACATTTTGCATAACAGTTTCGACATTGACCCATATGTTCAAACCCACAAAGAAATTCTTAGGCGTTTGAATCCTTCTAGGGATGAAAATGGATATCATATACACATAATTGACAATTTAAAGGATGGTTTTGGGACCATATTTTTAAGCAGTTAGATGAAAATCCAGACACAATTTTAGAACAACTTTGATGGCTAACCGAAAGAGCTAGTGTGTACGTATTATCTTATAATGCTTATGTAGTTAATGGTTATACATTCTATAATAATAAACATGATGAATATAGTACCCTGTAGAATATTGGGGTTACACTTGTGGTTGAGGTGATGCATGTTTCTGATGCTAAGGACAAAACTCCAATTTATGCAAATATGTCATACTTTGGCATCATCAAAAAAATATGGGAGTTAGATTATATGAAATTCAAAGTGCCAATTTATATATGCAAGTGGGTTGATAACAGGAGTACTGTTAAAATAGATGAATTAGGATTTGTGAAAGTTTATTTAAGTAAGGAAAGTGAGAAAGACAAACCATTTATAATGGAATCACAGGCAGTACAAGTATTTTATGTTCCAAACCCTGCAGACCGAAATTGGTCAGTTGTTCTGTTATCGACCAAAACAACTAAAGGGTCAGATGAAAGTTCAACGAAAATTGACCCTTTTATAGGGACTTCACAATATTTTCACAGCAGTCCCAATGTAGATGGAATTTTGTATGTCAGAGGAGTCCACAATGAAGGGATTTACATAGTCGATAGAGGATTCAAATCTCTTTAGACTTTAAAGAAAAAAAAGAGAGTACAATAATCAGGTTATTTGTTTATTGTAATATACATTGTGTTACGTTATGTTATTATCTATTCTCTGATGTTTTTATGTAATCTAAATTAAATTTTAAACCACTTCTACAGATAATGACTTATGCACCTACTGATGTGCCCAATCCCGAGGCACAAAAGGTCTCTCAACCAGCAGTTGGTGGTCCTAGTGCATAGCAACAATAAGTTTCTCAACCAGCTGCTGGGGGTACCACTGTAGAGCAACAAAAGGTTTCTCAACCAGATTCTAGTGGTTGTAGTGTAGAGTAACAACATGTTTCTCAACCTATTGTTTCTAGTCCCAGTGTTGAGGTACAATAGGTTTCTCAACCTGTTTCTGCTAGTCCCAATGCCGATGCTAGTGCTCCGGGGGAACATATTGATGATACTTGTGAGGAAATGGTAGGAAATATAACCCTGAAAGAACAAAAAATACAAGAGCATCTTAGTTTGACAGAGTTATCCAAAATTCTTAAGGCAAAAGAAAAAGGCATCAAATTTGTAGGTGGGATGGAATAAGCGAGGCCAGCATGTTAACCCTAATAGAGCCATCTTTAGTAGCTACATTGGAGTTGTCACTTGTCAACGCATGCCGATTGATGTACAGTTGAGGCACCATGTTTTCACTAGGCCAAAGACATTAATGTTGGAAGACATTACAACAACATTATGATATCATTTTTCTAATTTATTAAAATAAAATAAAATACCAAAACATTGACTTTCTCTTCATTATCCATTATAGAGTGTATTTATAGTAGATTCCTTGCATAAGGAATATATATTAAGATTTGTAGGAAGGATTCATAGATGTTTCTACACAATTTTAACAAAATATCATCTTAAAGATGCAGAAGGGAAAATCAAGCCACACCCACCTCCTCTTACCCACACTTGATATCCCAAGGAGCGTGGGATGTGTTTAGCAACCGTCGTGGGGAGCAGATTTTTCAGGTACATTGTGTGGGATAATACGTTGTTTGATGTTTTCTTGTATTCATCACTTTGATTGATAGTTTTTTATTTATGAAATAGCAAATGAGTGTTGAAAATAAAAAACGTGCAACAGAACCAGCATACCCTTATCATAAAGAAATGATAGGGTATGCTTCACTTGAGAAAAAATTGGTACGTCTTTTAAATATACCATATTACTTGTATGTGACATAAAACAACACCATAACCATGTTTCTCTTTTTATATGCATATTGATGAATCGAAATCGAAAGCCATATCCATCCCATTCCATGTGTTATGGAAGGAGGATTGTGTAAATAAATTGGGGATACTGATAGATGAAAACACACAAAAAGTGTGGGAAAAATGTGTATGTATGACATAATATAAATTTGATTTTCTTTAAATCACTATTACATTATAATAAATACTTATTTTTCTATATTTTCTATCTGACATAGTCACAAGAATCAACAATAGAAGCACCAGATGGAGACATATTTTTAGAAGTGTTGAAGCAGCCAGAACAGTATGGTCGTGTTAGAAGTGTGGGTTTTGGGGTGACACCCCGAACATATTATCAAAAACAAAAACAAGCGGAGGATCAAAATAAAAAAAGGAAAATCTGGAAGAACAATTATCTATTTTTCAAGAATAATTAAAATAACAGAGAGATATAATAGAAAAATTGATGGGGGAGTGGCAAATAGAAGAAACAACTCAACAACAACCCTTGCATGACCATCCCGCACCACCCCCACCAGCTTTGAGGTGAGCCATTCCCCCAAAAAACCTCATTTATCTAAGGTAATCAATGTTTTAATAATTGTTTCTGTGAAATGTGATTCACATAGACATTGATACCTTTCCTATACTAATATTATACAGGGTGAAAATTGCTGGGATTTATATCTATCAACTCCTGCCAACTGCCTTATAGTGAGGGCTACAGTGTTCAATATGTAGAACGACATGATACACAACAAAAAGCTTCCAAAAGATCATCTCATAGTGTCAATTAATGTAGATAATGAGCCCAGTGCCGAGATACCTCTTCCAAATGACAATGATGACATTCATATTGTTGAACAAGTTGTTGGAGCATTCATCGCATGGCTGACAATTCTTGTAAAAAACATGTCAAAAAAATGTATCCATTTCCAATCTATTTTTCAAGATATACCTTTAACATTTAATGAATAAAGGTCTGAACAGATGAATGTTATTACAGAACAACAAAGTGTGGGGTGAAATGAAATATTAGCTCAAAACTATCTCAAGGATCAACCAACCGAATGAAACGGTCTACTAAGAAAACCTTCACCCTACCCCTTCTATATCCACTGTTAATATCATTGCATGCTCATGTGGATACAATGTTGAAAGACGACAATACTCACACAGTTGCTTTTGAAAAAAATATGTATGTAGAGATTTAATTAGTGCTGAAAATGTAAATGAAATCCTCATGTATGAATGGCTAGGTACCTCAGTTATAAATGTATACATGAGTTATGTTTTCATGATTTGATTTTACAAAAGTTGATATAGTTTGATAATTATGACTAAATACATTTTATATTTATCACAGGCATATATATGAAAAACAATTGAATGGATTTCCCCATGAACAAAAATTTGGACTTGTTAGTCCTCACGCCAACTCTTTAGAAGATGAAATAGATTCTGATAAAGTGGCTGCAATAATGTCATCCCTGCTCAAATCATTTGAAAAAAAATTACTGTTGATAGGATCTTTTTAATACCAACGATGTAGGGGTAAAACTCTACAATTTAATCATATCAACTATATTTTCATTTCTTTCTTTAATTATCCCTTTTTGTATTTTTAGGAACCATTGGATGCTGATTGCAATCAATTTGGATATTCCAAAGATTTATTTTCTGGATTCAATGCATTGATATCAAAAAAAACTGACCATGCATGATGGAGTTTGTTAATTTTTAATACACTAGATAAAACATTTTAAAAATAAACATCTAGTTGTATAATTTATGTTATCTTTTAATGAGGATTCTGTTATAATAGGGTGGTGTATCAATATCATCTAATGCATGGAATGAATCCAAGGCCTAAGGATAAGAATTCATAAAAGATCTAAAACTTGAAAAGTATCATGGTATATACAATAACATTGCACTATCAAAACACATATCAAAACAAATTACTTATTGTTGTCAATTTTTCTGCAGTGTCCAAAATAAACAAATGGAAAGGACTGTGGTTATTATGTTTGTAAATTAATGAAAGAGATGGTATTTCATCAACAAAATAGCATCCATGAAGAGGTTTTTTTGAAAATAATTACGAGTTCATTAATATATTTATTAATCCTTTGTGTATTTATATTTTTTCAGTACTACCATGACTGCCACAAAAACGCATATTCAGAAGATGATATCGATGTGTATAGAAATGAATGGGCAATATACCTGATGGAAGATTGTACACAAATAGGATGAAGGTGAATTCCTACTACTTATGTTATCTATATATGATCATTGATTATCCTACAATATTCTTTGGTAAATAACCTTTGATAATAAATAAATTAAATATTAAAGCAGATCAAGATATAATGAACACAATGACATCCTTCAAAAATTAGATAGCATTTTTTTTGATGAAAAATGATCCCATATCTGAGTAAGAATCTTAGATTTTATGTTTACACCCTTTTTGATTAAATAGTTTGAGCAGATCGATCCATTCTATGGATATGTACCAATTGTGTATTGAGAATACTCTGATGTATTGTAATATTAATTTATTACTCAATGTTTTCTATCCCCGGATTCATATTATTGATGTTTGAACAAATCAATATTGCAGTAAGGCATGATGGTGTGTAGTGTGTATGGGGTGAACAACGAAACCACCAATGATCAACTAAATCCATTTTTCCAACAAAAATTGGATGGAAACAAAAAATATGGTCTAAATCCACCATTTTCAGTTATATATAAGGCTTAAATATAAATATTGCGGAAATTAAAGTAGAGGTATCAGATTCAACATGTAGAGATAGTATTTGAGAATTTGGATAAAACATGACTACACGTTGTGTAAAAGGAATAACACACAGTGTGTATACAAATGTGTGAGGGAGGTACCTAATGTAGAGGAAGAAATACAAGAAGGAAGTGGTAGGAAGGCTCAACCTACAGTGGTGGCTGATCGGAGGGAGGAGGTCAGTAGAGAGTTGGTCAAGGATGGCCAGGGAACTGTGGTGATTTTTGGTAGGGTGAATGCCTTGGAAGGGCTGGTGCTAATTGCTGAGGGGGATCATATCGAGGAACACAGTGAGGGGGGAGGTGACTCTAGTTAATCCAGAGATTGGGGGGCTAGAGGTACGGATATATCAGCCTGGCCTTTTATCCCTTTAAGAAACAAGTTTGAACCATCATAAATCTTTTATTATGACTGAGGTGGTTCACTTCCTAAATATCTCAGGGAGTTTCTTCCCCTGGGAGATGATATCATAATAGGGATACCCATGTCACTCCATACTTACATAGGGCTTTTCTACTTAGATATACACAATAGAAAGAAAGGATATTAAAACAACTTAGTTCCCATGGCACCTATTGATGGATGGTGAGGATGGAGATCAAATAAGGGATTCTTTACAGAGTGAACCCTTTTATCCCCATCTTCTAGGGTATGAGCCATCCAAAGATGATATTAAATGTTTATCCCAAAGGAAGAATCTATAAAAATAGGTGGGAAAATAACTTACCATGACAATTTTGGGATATGTGCCTCCCATTTCTATTAATTACCCTATGCCTGATTGCATCCTCCAACCTGAAACGTTAACAGCAGATCCCGAAGAAACCATTGAGGTATCAAATTTGGTAAACATTCCCCTGGGCATGAGAGAGGCATTTTACTACAATGAAGTACAAGAAGAATTCCTAAAGTGGGTGTTTTCTCAAGAATAAAAGGTTGTTATGATCCGGACACCCCCTAGTATGTCATAAGGTAGCACCAATCGACCTGTAATGCCAGGATAATGTATGGATAATTGGGAGATAAATCCTATTCTTACAAGGAATCAGGAGCCATTAGACTAAAGAAAAAACTTAGTATTGGGTGTTGTTGAGTTATCGCCTTCTAAAAAAACGGAATATTTTGACCATTAAAAGGGTCCTTTTTTACTTTTTGAGGCCGGTTGATTTCCTTTTAAGGAAGAAAATATGATTTCAGTGGTTATTATACGATAATAGTTATTTGAATTGCACGTTGATTGAAGAGATAACCCTAGGGATCTCGAATGGGGAATCATTTACTTCTCTATTCTAGTGAGAGTGAGGGAGGACCCTTGTGACAGATAGATTTAGCGACACTTTCCTTCTAATCTAGGCCCAACCTTGTGTATTTTTCTACCTAAAAGAGATCAACAACAACATCCTATCATCCTCCCTCTGGTTGCCTTCTCTTTTATAGTTCCTAAAGGTATCTCTTACACTTTGAAAATATAATTTTTTATATCCTTATTAGGTTAGGTAGTTTTTACATCCTATAAGAATATTAGAGAGGTTTCTCTCCTTCAGACCATCCTATGGTTGGTCTAAAATTAGGTGCTGAAAGACCTCATCCTTATATAAGGGGTAGGCATTACAAAAGGCATAAATTGAGTCAGTTTCTATCTGGGTATCCCGATTGAGTATATTTAGAAGAAGGAGTCTCTTCCAGAGGGAAATATCAATATATGTACGAGCATTATATCTTAGTCCATATCTATTTGTTTACAAGAGAAGGTATTTCCCCTCGGATCCCAACTGAGCTCCCCAAGTCCTCCATCTCATGACGCTAGTCAAGAATAGAGTGACGTAAATCCTGTATGTGTGCTAAGTGCTTCCCTTTCTATTATATAGGTATCTGGATATGGAGGCCTTTCCCTACCCACCTATCTGAGTACTGAAACGATTGTGTAAAGTCTTGGTGCTTATTTCTCTATGCTATCTTTTATAGGCATTCATTAGTGCATTTCCTTTGTAGGACTTCTCTCCTAGTATCCACTACTCTTTTCATACAATCTCTTTTGGAATAGAATCTGTTTTTGAATCTAATAGGATTTTTATACCCCAAGATTAGCTAAAATAAGGATGAAACTGTCATCTAGGTATAACTAGAGTGAGTCATCTTCTACTATCTAGGTATCTTGGTAGTTTTCTAGCAATCTGAGTAAATAAGGGTCATGTTTCATGAATGTTTTTCATTTGTTATATAGAATAACATGATCGCATATATCTTGGGAATGTTCTTGGGTCCCCTATGTGTCATCATAGCCGAAAATCCTCATTAAAGCCCCACAATCCACAAACCATCCCACAAATATTTACCTACCCAGGTCATCACATCACAATGGGGAAGGAACTCTCGCTCTATAGTAATCTTTCCTAGACATATGAACTAATGAAAATAAATGTTTTAATAGGTAACAATTGACATTTTATTTATGTATTCTTTCATATTAATGTTTAATTTATTTAATTATTGTATTACTAACATAATATTTTTCTCTTATATAGGTGAAATATTTTTCCTATGTTCGAATGCTTTGTTCAGAAACCACCGCCATGGACGACAATTTTTTAGAGCAGATCATGGATGCAAAAAGGATGAAACATCAATATTTTTTAACTGTTTTTTGGATAATTGTAATTATAACCAAATTAAACATTTTTTGAAAAGTATATAGTAGTGTGTTGTTGTGTATTCATGATTTCAAGTAAATGTATGTAGCATTTTTGCTCTTCTGTGCTTTGTGTGTGGGTGTTGTTTGTGCTGTGTGTAGGTGTTGTCATGTGTGCAGGTTCTGTGTAGGTTCTAGTTTTGTATAGGATCATTGGCCTTTATCATCAATAGTTAAGCGTTGATAAATGGATAATATATCACCGCTCAAAATATTGCTGATAAAGATAGTGTTTATCATCGCTCAAAATAGCGCTGATAAAGGTAGTGTTTATCAACACTATTTTTATCACTGATATATTATACATTTATCAGCGCTGAAAATAGCATTGATAATGACTACCTTTATCAGCGCTAAGCAAGCGCTGATAAAGGCGCACTTTTATCAGCAGGTTTTTTAGCGCTGATTATGGCCCCCCTTTATCAGCTCTATTTTTAGGGCGGATAAAGGTCCCCCTTTATCAATGTTATTATAAGCACTGATAGAGGGGACCCCCATTTATCTTTGTCGAGATTATCAACTCTTTTTTGCGCTGTTAAATGCGGTTTTTAGTGCTATTATAAGCCATATTTGTAGTATTGGTTGTAGATTAAGATAATTCATCAGGTAAAAGTATTGTGAAAAAACCATATGGTTGAAGAGGAAACAAGAGAATCTAAAAATTCTATGTGGGATAAAAACCCCAACTTATTTGATAAATAAATAAAATTACGAGGACGTAATTTCTAAAAGGGTAGAATGAAGTAGGATCCAAGGTATTTATAGTATAATACTTTTTAATTTATATTAATATTTATGAAAATGATATTATATTTACATTAAAGGGGACTCTTTTTTTGATAGCATACTCAACACGCAACAACGGGTTTCTTTGAAATATTATGTTGCACACAACATTGAATTATACAAAAAAATAATATAATAATATTATTATTTTAAATGGTAGTTATCACGTAGTTATTGTATTAGAAATAAAGAATAGAAATAAATACAATATGATTATAAATGTTTTTTATTTTTTTTTTAAATTTATCCAATAAATTTTAAAGGCTTAAAATGAGAATGAATTTAATTTTAAGCATAAAATACTCAAATATTTTTAAACGGCTGGTCTACCACCCTTTAGTAGAGAACCATTTTAAATATAGTTTTTTTCAGTTTTATATGTTATATTTCAAAAAATAAACTTATTCCTTAGAATAAGGACATCAAAATTTACTTTGGTTGAAATTTTAGTATTTTTTTGATGAAATTCATATTTTAATGAATAGTGAAAAATACCGCATTTTAATTCAAAACTATATTTTCACATAATTTATTTATATAGTTAAATTGTTCTTATAATTGGTTTTGAAGTGTAATTAGAATATATTTTTATAATTTAATATAATTTTGTTCATTGGAATTAATTTCTCTTTTAAATAGGTCCTAAAAACATGTTAATCTTTTGGTAGTTTTTAATTCTTAAAAACACGTGCTTTGGTTTTGACAACAAGAATTAATTTTAAATAAATTTCTGTAAATTTTGTGTTTTGAATTTGGAAAAAAGGAATCCATATTTCAAATCACAAAGTCTAAATTATGTAAATAATTACCTTTTATTTTTGGATATTATGAATAATAACTTCAATAATTATTTTTATTTACCATGGTTAAAGGGTAAATTTGGGTAATAAAGGGAAAAAATAATATTATACTAATATTAAACTTCCCTAACACATGTCCTAATCCCATTGAATGATATATTTACGACCATATGCATTCTTGGGTAAATTTTAGGACCCCATGAATCCACTTGGGTGTGATAATGAAATTTTATAAGAATTAATTTAAATTAAAAAAGAATATAACATAAACATGTATCGTATTACTATAAAATTATATGGGGTTCTATAACTGATATATTCAAATATAAATAGTGATTAGAAAGATTAAAATATTTCCTACATAATGAAATTTTATTTATAATTTTATTTATAATTTTATTTACATTAAATGAATAAATTTATTTATGACACAATGATGTTGTAGTGATTGCTTCATTAATAAAGGATTCAAATAAGTGCTATTATAAATATTAAAATAAATATTATTCTACAAAATTAATATCATCCACGAATTATCTAGGTGAATATGACATGTTAGGATTGATTCAATTTTTTTTGAAGTAATCGAATTGTTATGAATTTTTAAAAAAATCAAGTATAAATAGTGTCCAAAATTGACATAATTAAAAACATAAAATATAAAACAGTTTTCTAAATGATATTAAATTCTAAAAAACATAATATGAGGAAAAATGGTTAATAAAAGTCCAAATTTTTCAAAAATAAATTTCTTCTACATCTTTTTACTTTAATATTAATTACATTATCCTACAATGTGTAAATAACATGATATCACTTTAAGATTAAAAAGGATAAAAGAATGGTTAAACCAAAAATATATGGATAAAAAAATATTCAAAAGATGTCAAAAAATTATTGAATAATGGGTAATAAATACAAAATCATCTTATCTTCTACATAAATAAGTTTTGGAACGTTTTTAATCGAAATTGAATTTATAATAAATAAATATTTTTAGACTTTTCTAAAGTGGTCATCCTCCCTTTTATAAATGGCCACCACCTTTACCCACTTACTTACACCTACAAAAACCTTTGTCTCATTAAAATTCTGATCAATTAAGCTCCCAACATCCCTCCTTTCTTCCTATAATCATTAATTTGTGTAGAAGAAAATTCAAGAAATCCTTTTGGCTCAAATCAAAAGAAGTTACCTGATTTAGAGGGAACGTCTTCTCTCAAGTTCCTTTCATTCATTTTACCTCTTCACTTCCTATACTCTTCTTATTCTTTTATTACATAACAACACCAGTATCATTAATATACTAGAATGTTTTTTATGATAAGGATCCAAACTACACTTACCCACACCTCTATCTAATGGATACAGACATACTATTTATGTGTATGACGAACTACTACCTCATAAAATGTTGATTGTTAAATTTTCCACTACCACCTCTCATGGTAGAAATTATGATGGAACTTTATTTACATATGATATATATTTTATTTATATTATCTCTATTCTTAGTTAATTTTTATTTACATTATACCCTTATACTTTCCATAATGTGTAAATATGATAATTTCATTTGAGGAAGTGGTGACTACAACCCCCTCAAAGTGATATGACTTGTTCATGCCATACATAGAACTTATAAAGGATGAAATTAATGAACTTGTATAACATATATATCATAGTTATTATATAATAAATATAACACTTATGTATCATTTATTTTTATTCCATTAATATGACAAATAAATGAAAGTAGCATTCATGCGTACGTACGACCTACCATCTCCATGAACGGTGCATTTTACTTCTTATCCTAAAATGTTATAGACTATTATAAATACATATATAATGGATATATATGATATTTAAATCATGAATATGGAGATGATGGACTTTTACTACATGGAAAATCTACATAAAAGAAGTTCATTTTTGACTCATGTGCTGAACATCGACAAAACGACCGATCTAAACTTAAATAATTATATAAATTTTATAACATGGTAATAAGTGATATAAAAGGAATAAAAAACCTGAAAATTATTCTGAAGAAAGTAAAAATTAACCTATGTTTATTATTCAGGAATATAAAGAACAAACGAGACAAGTTGGACTCAAGGTAAGGGACTTTGTCTCAATCTCCTTTAATTGAGGCATATTTGGGTTTATACAAGAACTTATTTTATACAGTTGATAATAAACTACTTTTAATTTTAATTTCATTCAATAGTTTTAAAAATGGGATATTTTTTATGAAGAGATTTTATAAATGACAAAAGGAATGTTTCTTTTTAATGTATGCATCAACAACGACCTTTCCAATACCGTAAGAATTATTTGATATTTGGATTACTCTACAATACATAATGTTTTGTAAAAAGAAAAGTAAATATCATATTCCCTTTCTAGGTATTTTTTAATTGAAAATGGATTTTGGAATGGATTTATTATATCAATATCTTGAAATAATGTCTTATGATTGCAATGTAGAAATGTTATTTTTCTTTTATGGTTGTTCATGTGTTATGATTATGTTATGGTATTTGGGCATTGTTTTTATATACAGGTGGTTCCAAAATAAAATTAGGCTGGGTGATCCAAAGATAGCTCACCAATGCATTGGGTAATGTGGAAAAGGTAAACATTTTAGTTTCTCCTAAGAGATTTAGGGAATATACTATGATGGCTATTCTAAACGTAACCATGAAGGTTACTCCCTATGTAACTGTGAAAGCTACAATGTAAGTATGTTATAGATTCCACAAGTTACATTTATGGTTTATTATTTCTCTGATTTATTTATAAATATTGTGAATTCATGAGGTTTATTAAGGCAATTATGTTTTATGAGTGAAAAGTATGATATATTTGATTTGTATTTATTCATGGACTAAGGTTTTCTTTTCTTATTTTATAACCCTTATGGATCTTTTTTTGCTTATACCATGTTTTTGAAATTTTTTTCATAGTGTATAAGGAATGGTAAGATAAAGTAAGAATTTAAGAATATTTTAATCATGAAAATAATTCTTTTTTTAATGCATTATATTATTGTGAAAAAAATTGGATAGAGTAAAAGTTTTTACTTTGTAATATTTGAGTTGTAATATAATAGTTATGGACTAATTATCTAGAACTATAAACCTGAAATGATCCTCAATGTGAAAGAAAGTAAATTCTAGATCTAAAATAAATATCATGTAATTTTTAAGGCTGAGGCCTTATACTGATACCTATACTATATTTCTATTCTACAGGGTGATAATGACTCCGATTTATATCTAGAAACACCCACCCATCGCCTTGTGGCGAGGGCTATGGTGTTCAATATTCAATAAGAAACGCTACAAAATAGACCACTTTCAATAGATCATGTATGTGTGTCAATTAACATAGACCAAGATCTGATCGTAGAGCTACATATTCCATTTAAAAAAGATTATATTAATATAGTCGAAAAAACTATAAGATCATTCATCACATGGTAGTAACATCTTGTAAAAAACATGTTGAAAAAGAGGTATTCATTTATGATTTACATTTAAACCTAAACCTTTATAAATTAATGAAAAAGTTATAAACTAATGAATGTTATTATGGATGGACAAAGTGAAGGGGATGAAATAAAAGACCGTCTCAAAACCATCTAAATATTAGACCAACCGATCAAAAATATCTACCGAAATCACAATTACCCCACCTATTCTATATCCACATTTACTATATTTCATGTCTCATTTGGATATAAAGTTAAATGAGGGTGGAAACCACATATTTCAATTTAAAAAAATGTATGAAGACAAAGATCAATACTTCATTTTTCTTTAGAGTGAAATGGAAATCCTCTACTATGACTGGCTAGGCGGCTCAGTCGTAAATGTATACATGAGGTATATTATCAGGATTTCATTTTCTAAAAGCTGATATACTATGATAATTATTACTAAATACATTTAATATTTTGGGTAGGCAAATATTTGAAAAACAATTAATGTTATTTTACCGTGAGAAAAAGTTTGGACTTGTTACTCCTCGCATCCCCTCAATAGAAGAAGCTAAAATAGAACCCAAAAAAGGTTGAAATAGTGGCACGTCTGATCAAATCCTTTAAAAGAAAACTTTTGGATGACATACTCTATTTAATACCAATGATTCAGGGGTAAGACTCTATAATTTAATCATAAGAAATTTATTTTAATTTATTTCATTACTTATTCTTTTTTTAGGAAACATTAGATGCTCATTGTAGAAAATTTGGATAATCCAAATATTTTTTTCCTGGATTCATTACATGGATGTTCAAAAAAAAGTCCACACATGATGATGTTTGTTAATTTTTAATACAATACATCCAACATTTTAGAACTAAACAACATATTATATAATTTATATTATCTTTTAATGAGGATTATGTTATGATAAGGAGGTGTATCTCTATCTTTTGAAAAAAGGAATGAGACTAGGGGATAAGGACAAGGAAGAACACAAGTACTACACCTAGATAAGTATCTGGGTATATATAATAAGATTTCACTATCCAAACACATATCAAAACAAATTACTTATTCCTCTAAATGTTTCTACAGTGTCAAAATCAAACCAACAGAAAATATTCATGTTATTATGTTAGTAAATTTATGTGAGAGATCATATTCAATGAATAAACCAACATCCCTGAAGAGGTATTTTCAAAAATAATTACTATTTCATTTAAAATATTTTTTAATCCCTTGTGTGTTTATATTTTTCTAGTAATACTATGACTGTTGAAAATAATCATATTGACAAGAAAATATAGATGAAATTAGAAACAAAATGGCAACATACCTTATGAATGAAAGTACACAACTAGCATGAAGATGTGACTTCCATATACAGGGTATGAATTTCTTGTGTCAATATCACCTTATAACATATTTGTCCTCATGTTATCCTTATATGATTATTGATATCACTATTTTTACACTAATTTAACATCTATGATCACCCTTTCTTATGTTTAATATCCTTAGGATATTAACAATGGTTCTTTAAATGATGTCTAAGAAGGTCGGTATAACTAAAAGTGTATCTATTTATTTTAAATTAACATTAATTTAAGTAAAACCAACAAGTGACATACTGAAAACCGAAAAAACCTTATAATTTATATGATATTTATTTTTGATAGGTATTGATCAGCCTCACCTCATTACGACACACGGTGCAGCCGGTACAACTCAAAGTCTCTCCTTTTATTTAAAATTGATATTAATTTAAGTAAAAACAACAAGTGACGTACTTAAAACTATGAAAATACATTATAATTGTTTTGATATTTTAAGAAAATGATCCATGAGTAATTTTTAATATATATGAGTCAACCTCACCTCAATACAATGCATGGTGTGAGCATTAAAACTCAAAGTGTCTCTTCTTATTTAAAATTGACATTAATTTAAGTAAAAAAAAGTGACATACTGAAAACCAAGAAAAAACATTCATACTGATTTTATATTTTAAAAAAATGGTCTATTAGTCATTTTTATGTGTAAGGATCTTCTTGACCTCAATAAGACGCATGGTGTGGCCGGTACAACACAAAGTGTCTCCTTTTATTTAAAATTGGCATTAATTTAACTAAAAATATCAAGTGACGTACTGACAAATGAGAAAATGAATTTCAATTATTTTTATATTTTAGGATAATGATCCATGAGTCATTTGTGATATGTATGAGTAAAAAAAACCTCAATATGATGCACGGTGTGTCCATTGCTACTCAAATCGACTCTTTTTATTTAAACATGACATTAATTTAAGTAAAAACAACAAGTTACATTCTAAAAACCAATAGAACACAATAAAATTGTTATTATATTTCAGGTAAATGATATATTAGTAAATTTTTATGTGTTGGGATAATTTTTACATCAATACAATGCATAGTGTTGCCAGTACAACTCAAAGTGTCTCCTTTTATTTAAAATTGACTTTAATTTAAGTAAAAACAACAAGTGACATACTAAAAAATGATAAAATGCATTTTGATTGTTTTTATATTTTAAGAAAACGATCCATGAGTCATTATTAACATGTAGGAGTCAACATAACCTAAATATGACACATAGTGTGGCTATTACAACTCAAAGTGTCTCTTTTTATTTACAATTGTCATTAATTTAAATAAAAACAACAAGTGACATAATGAATACTAGAAAAAACGCATTAATATTATTTTTATATTTTATGAAAATGATCTATTAGTCATTTTTTATGTGTAGGGATTAGTTGAACCTTTATAGGATGCATGGTGTGGCTGGTACAACTCAAAGTGTCTCCTTTTATTTAAAATTGACATTAATTTAAGTTAAAACAAAAGGTTACGCACTTATAACTGAGAAAAGGCATTCAGATTGTATTGATATTTTAGGAAAATTATCCATGAGTTATTTTTTAAATGTAAAAGTCAACCAAACCTCAATTTAAAGCACGGTGTGGCCGTTATAACTCAAACTGTCTCTTTTTATTTAAAATTGACATTAATTTAAGTAAAAACAAGTGACATACTGAAAACCGACCAAAGAAATTCCGGTTTTTTTGATATTTTAGGAAAATTATCAATTAGTAATTTTTGACATGTATAAGTCAAAAAAACCTCAATTTGAAGCACATTGTGGCCATTACAACTCAAAGTGTCTATTTTTATTTAAAATTAACATTAATTTAAGTAAAAACAAGTGACATATTGAAAATCAAGAAAACAAATTTGGGTTGTTTTGATATTTTAGGACAAATATATATTATAAAATTTTGACATATAGGGATCAGATACACCTCAATACGAAACACGGTGTGGCCGATATAAATCAATGTGTCTCCTCTTATTTAAAATTGACATTAATTTTAGTAAAGACAATAAGTGACATACTAAAAACTGATAAAACACATTTATATTGTTTTGATATATTAGTAAAACAATCCACGAGTCATTATTTATGTGTATGAGTCAACTAAACATTAATCCGATGCACGGTGTGGCCATTAAAACTCAAAGTGTCTATTTTTATTTAAAATTGACATTAATTTAAGTAAAAACGACATGTGATATACTAAAAACTAAGAAAAAACATTCATATTGTTTTAATATTTTATAAAAATAATATATTAGTCATTTTTGACATGTAGGGATTAGACGCACCTTAATATGATGCACGGTGAGGTCGGTACAACTCAAAGTCCCTTTTTTTATTTAAAATCGACATAATTTAAGTAAAAACAATAAGTAACATACTTATGACTGTGAAAATGCATTCTTATTGTTTTGATATTTTATTTAAATGATCTATGAGTCATTTTTGACTTGTATGAGTCAACCAAATCTCAATCTGATGCACGGTGTGGCTATAACAACACATAATATCTCTTTTTATTTAAAATTGACAGTATTTTAAGTAAAATCAGGTGATGTATTGGAAAACAAGAAAAAACATTCATATTGATTTTATATTTTAGGAAAAAGATTTATAATTCATTTTTGATGTGTATGGATCATCCGCACCTCAATAAGATGAACAGTATGGCTAGTACAACTCAAAGTGTCTCCTTTTATTTAAAATTGATATTAATTTAAGTAGAAACAAAAATTAACGAACTGAAAAATGAGAAAACACATTTTGATTATTTTGATATTTTAGAAAAATGATACAGGAGTCATTTTTTATGTATATGAGTCCACCAAAGCACAATCCAACACACAATGTGGCCGTTACAACTCCAAGTGTCTCTTTTTTTTAAATTGACATTAATTTAGGTAAAAAAACAAGTGTCAAACTAAAAACCAAGAAACACATTAGGATTGTTTTGATATTTTATAAAAATGATCTATTAGTAATTTTTTATTTGTAGGGAATAACTGCACCTTAATATGATTCATGGTACGACCAGTATAACTCAAAGTTTCTATTTTTATTTAAAATTGACATTAATTTAAGTAATAACGACAAGTGATGTACTCAAAACTGAGAAAATGAATTCTTATTATTTTGATATTTTATTAAAATGATAAATTATTCATTTTTCACATATGGGAGTAAACGAAAACTCAATATAACACAAACTACGGCCGTTACAAGTAAAAGTATGATTTTTTATTTAAAATTGACATTAATTTTAGTAAAAACAAGTGACATACTAAAAACCAAGAAAAAATATTCATATTGTTTTTATATTTTATTAAAATGATCTATTAGTAATTTTTTATGTGTATGGATCATCCTCACCCCCAATATGACACATGGTGTGGCTGGTACAACTCAAAGTGTTTCCTTTTATTTAAAATTGACATTAATTTATGTAAAAACAAAAAGTGACATACTTAAAACAAAGAAAACACATTTTTATTGTTTTTATATATTAGAGGAATTATTCATGAGTTATTTTTGACTTATATAAGTCAACCCAACCTCAATATGATGCATGGTGTGGCCGTTACAACTCAAGGTGTCTCTTTTTATATAAAATTGATATTAATTTATGCAAAAACAATAAGTGTCATACTGAAAACTGATAAAAACACATTCATATTGATTTAATATTTTAGTAAAATGGTATATTAGTCATTTTATACATGTAGGGATTAGCCTCACCTCAATATGATGCATGGTGCTTCCAGTACAACTCAAAGTGTCTCCTTTTATTTAAAATTGACATTAATTTAAGTAAAAACATAAAGCGACATACTTAAAATAGAGAAACCAAATTAGTATTGTTTTTATATTTTTAGAAAACTTTCCATGATTAATTGGTTATATATAAGAGTCAACCAAACCTCAATAATATGCACAGTATGGTGGTTACAAATCAAAGTGTCTCTTTTTATTTAAAATTGATATTAATTTAAGTAAAAACAAGTGACCTACTAAAAACTAAGAAAATACATTCCGAATGTATTTATATTTTATAAAAACAATGTATTAGTACTTATTGACAGGTAAGGATAATATTAACCTCAATATGATGCACGGTGTATCCAATACAACTCAAAGTGACTCCTTTTATTTAAAATTGAAATTAATTTAAGTAGAAACAATAAGTGACATACTGAAAATCAAGAAAACACATTTTTATTGTTTTAGTTTTTTATTAAAATGATCCATGAGTCATTTGTGACGTGTAGGATTTAATATCACCTCAATATGACACACTTTGTGCCCATTACAACTCAAAGTGTCTCTTCTTATTTAAAATTGACATTAATTAAAGTAAAAACAAAATGTGATATACTGAAAACCATGAAAAAACATTATAATTGTTTTGGTATTTTAGGAAAATGATATATTAGTCATTTTTGATGTGTAGGGATTAGCCTCCCCTCAATACGATGCATGGTGTGGCCGATACAACTCAATGTCTCTCCTTACATTCAAAATTGACATTAATTTAAGTGCAAACCACAAGTGACATCCTTAAAACTAAGAAAATTCATTTTTATTGTTTTGATATTATATAAAAATGATAAATGAGTCATTTTTGATGAGTATGAGTCAATAAAACCTTAATCTATTATACAGTGTGTTCGTTATAACTCAAAGTGTCTCTTTTTATTTAAAATTGACATTAATTTAGGTAAAAACAAGTGACATACTGAAAGCCAAGAAAACACATTCGGATTGTTTTAATATTTTATTAAAATAATTTATTATTCATTTTTTATGTTTATAAATTGGTCTCACCTCAATAAAACACATAATGTGGCCGATACAACTCAAAGTGTATCCTTTTATATAAAATTGACATTAATTTAAGTAAAAACAACAAGTGACGTACTAAAAACCATGAAAACACATTTTTATTATTTTGGTATTTTAGGAAAATGATCCATGAGTAATTTTACACATTCTGGAGTCAACCTCACCTCAATAAAATGCACAGTGTTGCTGTTAAAACTCAAAGTGTGTCTTTCTATTTAAAATTGATATTACCTTAAGTAAAAACATCATGTGATATACTGAAAACTGAGAAAACATATTTGGATTGTTTTGATATTTTATTTAAATGATCTATTAGTCATTTTTTATGTGTAGGTATCATTTTAACCTCAATATGATTCATGGTGCGTCTAGTACAACACAAAGTTTCTCCTTTTATTTTAAATTGACATTAATTTAAGTAAAAACAACAACTAACATAATTAAAACTAATCAAACACATTTAGATTGTTTTGATATTTTAAGAAAAAAAATCCATGGGTCATTTTTTAGGTGTAAGAGTTAGATGCACCTCAATATGATTCAAAGTGTGACTGTTATAACTCAAAGTATCTCTTTTTATTTAGAATTGACATTAATTTAATTAAAAACAATTGAATTACTGTAAAATTGATAAAAAGCATTATGACTATTTTTATATTTTATCACAATGATATATGAGACATTTTTTATGATTAGGGATCATTCTTAACTCAATATGATGAATAGTGGGGCCGGTAAAACTCAAAGTGCATCCTTTTATTGAAAATTGACATTACTTTAAATAAAATCAACAAGTGACATACATAAAAATGAGAAAACACATTCATATTGTTTTGATAGTTTAGAACAATGATCCATGAGTCATTGTTTACATGTATGAGTCACCCACACCTTAATCTGATGCACGGTGTGACCATTATGACTAAAAGTGTTCTTTATCAGTTTAAAATTGACATTTTAGTTTAAAACGTGTCACTCACTGAAATCTAAACATACACATTCTGATTGTCTTTATAATTTAGTAAAGTGATTCATAAGTCAATCTTGATGTGTATGAAGCATTCTCATGTAAGAACAACATACAATGTGACTGATATGACACAAAATACATGTTTTCCGTTTGAAATGACATTTTAGTTAAACAAACACAACTGACATACTCAAAATCAAGAAAACACATTCAAATTGTATTGATACATTAGGACAATAATCCATTAGTAATTTGTGATAGGTAGGAATAAAAACTACCACAAATGTGGGAAATGGAAGCATCTTGGGTTTTATCAGTGTAAATCAGAAAGCGCTGATAAAAGTGGGTCTTTTATCATTGCTAGAAAAAAGTGCTGATAAATCTACCCTTTATCAGTGCTAATATTAGTGCCGATAAAGTCCCCCCATTTATCGGTGTTAACAAAAAGCACTGATAAAAAAAGAAGACTTTATCAGCACTAATAGTAGCACTAATATATTTTTTTAATAGAAAATATTATTAATTTATATAAAAATACTTTAATTATATTTTAAAATAATGTTTATATGTATATATTAAATAAAAAATGAATGTTTATTTGGTTTATTATGTTTTTTTATGTATTTTTATTATGTTTGTTAGTTTTAGTTATATCTTTATTATATATTTATTATACTATATGTTTATAATATTGTATATAAATAATTTTTAATATATATATAAATACTTATTATATATATATATATATATAAATTTATGCCACCAAATGAATGTGTCAATTGATGTGTATGTTCTTCTCTTTGATATTTGTTCATTGCTTTCCCTAATGTTGGCCATATATATTATGTTACTATATATAGTTGGTTTATTCATTCATTTCTTATATATCTAAAGCTTTATCTTCTAATAAATACTTCAAATCACAACAAATATATTTAAGAAAATAATAATTGTGTTTATTATATTTAAATATTTAGATATTTAGTTAGATATAATTATTTACTTTTTAAATATATTATATATAATTATAATTATATGTAAGTAATTAAATATAAATATGTTTAAATAATTATAAAATTACAAAATATTTTTTTAAGTGATAAATATATATTTATGAAGAATTTTTTAATATATTTATTTATAAATATATGCCTTTAATGAATATGTACACAGACAAAAACATATATATATATTTAAATACCTATGAAATTAACATTAAAAATAATATATCAATTTATATTTATATATATTTAATTATAATTTAAATTATAAATATATATATATTTATTTAGATTTAATTATAATGTATACAAAAACAAAAACACAAATAAATAAATATATATATATATAATTATAATTTAAATTATTATATTATAATAAATATATTAATTATATATATTTATAAAATTATAAATGTAATAAATATATTGTTTATAATTTTATAATTATGAATAAATGATACGTTTTATCAGCGCTAATTAAAAAGCGCTGATAAAACATCTATTTATCAGTGTTTTTTTAGCACTGATAATGATCGACCTTTATCTGCGCTAAAAAATCACAGATAAAGGCATGTTTTATCAGCACTTTCAATTGTAGTTCTGAAAAAGGAATGTTTTATCAACGCTTTCAATTGTATCATTGATAAAACATACTTTTGTCAGCAATTTTTTAGTGCTGATAAAGATGGTTCTTTATCAGCGTTTTTTATCTAGAAATGATAAAAGTGTCACGAGGTTTTATAAATAAACCCTAAATTTCACCTCTTTATTCGCACCCCTCAAGAAATCAAAGAAGAGGATCCCTACCATTGTCTCCACTGCAACCACCGCCTCCTCTTCTAACCCCTCTCCTCCCCTCCTCCCTCTTATTTTACCTCCTCCTCCTCCTCAGCTGACTACTCCTCCGCCATCGTGAAATAAACTTTGTCATGTGGTTCTCCATTTTCGCGCCTCTCCTCCACTAGTAGCTCCCCTCTACCGTGCCTCTCCTTTGTTACAACTCTCCTCTGTCATTGCCTCTTCTTCGCGGTGCCTCTCCTCCACTGCGTAACTCCTACACCGCAAACGCACCTCCAACATGTGCATAACAACACCTCTGTGGTTAGTTTTTTCCTCTTTCTCATTGGATTCGCTTATTACAATTTGATATTGGTGGTGATTTGTAAATTTTACAAGCTAAAGACCCCACTGAAAATTGTGATCGTTAGTGGTCCCTGTCTGCACACTAGTTATATTTGGTAAAATTTAATTTTCCTATTCCAAATTTTGAATTGGTTTATTTAAAAATATTCAATGCAATGGGGGTTTTCATCATGGTAGAATATAAATATTTTTATTTCTTGAAACTTATAAATTAATGTGGGTAAAATGTATTCTAGTGGTGTTATTCGCCTAATATTTTGTTTCCTATATTAAATTATGACAATGGTGAATATATTTTTTGATGGTATAACTCTATGGGGTAAGATTACTCCATAAAAATATTTTAGGATTCAGTAATATTGGAAGAATTTTCTTAAGATTGAAACTCAAATTTATAATTTTGTTAAATAAGTGGAAAATGAGCTAGAAGTTACAATATTCATGAAATGTATTATAAAAGGGGGAGCCTATCCACTATGGGAGATGGAATATCAATATTTGTGAACATTTTAATGGGAATATATATAATTACATTTATATATAAGAATTTTTCTTGTAATGGTAATAATGGCCACACTATGAGGGGAATGTGTAAGAGTTATTCATGTCATAGAGAGTTTATACATTTTGTGAAGTGGCCAAGGAAGACCTTGTTGATTTTACCTACTTTGTGATTTCCATGCAAAATAGGATATCTTGATATGAATGTATAAGTATACTTGGAGTCCATGTGAACACACTATAAATGAGAAAGTCATGTTTCTATGTTATAGTAAAAGGATAATTATGAGATATTCTACATAACATGTTATTTCTGTGTGAGCTATATAATTTTGAGGTTAGTAATTAAAATCTATAATAAAGAGTATCACACCATATAGTAGATTAAGAATTTGGTTTCAAAAGATAATGAGATTCAGATGGTGATGAAAATTTTCATTCCAAGAAATATTTAAGTGAATATATGTAACAACCTAACATGGGTTGACATGAGATGTCACCCAAGATAGCTCAGTACAAGACCTGAATCCCATTCCAGATCACCATGGGTTGGTGATAACAAAAATGGATATCGACATACATAACTATGAGAATGATTTCACCTTAAAAGATAATATCTAAAATCACTTAAAATAAAGGGTTAAAATAAGTAATGACACATCAATACAGTCTAAGTCCATTTCAATCTCCCCCTATAAGGACTTATCATCTCGGAGAAGTGTCTGTAGAGGGCTTTCTTGACTATCTTGGGCCACTGAGCCTATGCATCAGACTACCAATTCCAATATTCTTCTTGAATACACCCATGATTAAAAAAAATAAAATGTTATGCATCATCTTCCTTATCAATACCTTTTCAATCCCATCAATAATTCATAGTATGTGTTTCTCAAACGATGTATAAATAATAGCAAGTTTTCTTACTTTCCAAAGTGTAGATGTATAAATAAAACTTCATTATGATTTGTCAGATGATTCAATCCATGAACTAAGTGACAAACCATACTAGCTCCCATCACTAAGTTCCCCTAACAACCCAATCCCCGCTCTATAGATTGACATAAATGATTCATTCTTGATTTCCTCTAGTCAATACCCATACATGAGTATCTATCATCTACCAGTGAACCTCAGCCACTTATGCACAGACACAAAACCAACCACCTCTACCTACAGGTTAGGTTCACCAACACACCACCCCCAATATGCACTATGAAATTATATCACTACCAAAACTTAATCATGAACTTATCTCATTGTTAGAAGAATATTGACACTCACAATCATTGCCGACAACTCCCATACATGCTCACATAACTAAACCCAATGGAATAACTCAATGACCCATCCAATTACCCAAAAAAGACTCTTACTGTTTGAATCTCAACATCCTTACATGGGATTATTAGTGACCAAAAAATTTATAGTATTTTCATGAATCAAAACTAATCATTACTCAAATTACAAACAATCATGATGAGATAACACCCAAAATGAATTCCCAAACTTGGATTTCATCACCACACAAGTCATTCCATAATAGTTCATAGATCATTCCTCAAACCAATTGATTGTCTTACACACCTACAACACCATAACTTATGTGTCGCTTATTTACCACATTAAAGAGGCCTTTCCCCATGAATACATTATATCTCTTTCAAGTTTTGAATTATTAAGGATTATATTAAAAGTAAACATTTCTAAAGTATTTTTAATTCTCATTTTTAAATATTTTTTTTCTATTAAATAACTTTTTTAGTAACTATTTATAATAATATTTTCAATAGTAATCTATTTCCATTCAAAAAAAATTTAAATATACTTTTCACTTCAATGTTTTAAAAAATTGTCGTGAAAAGGTTTGTATTTTCACTTATATTTATAATCTTAGGATTGTTTTCCATGAATTGATATTTTAGTCACAATTTATATGTTATTATGATATGATTTATTTTTTAAAATGAGATTTATAATATTCTATGATTTCTTCAGTTCATGTTATGTTATTTTTTGTAATTATTTAAGAAAAAAATTATTTTTCCATTTCAAGAATTCTTCCAACTCTTTCTTCTTTATGTCCCTCATCCCTATTCTCTAATCTATTTCATATAGGCTTCTCCTTTTCCTAAGAACTAAAACTCATTTTTCATGAGGATTTAGGGATTTAGGTTTTTTGAGTGTTTTACATGGAAAGTGACATGTTGTGTATTGGTTAACATCCGGCTTAAAGTATGTGTTTCTATTATCTTTCTATATTTTATAATTCATGGATTGTGTACACATTATAATTTATTTTATATTAAAGTATAGTAATGTATGGGTTCTTAAGTGAAATTATAAATTTAATTCTTAAATTCTAGGTTTTGAATAAGGGGTTTTTTTATAAGAATTTCATCTAATATTTATAATATATATTAATTCTGATTAAAGTCATATTTAAAAAAGTTCATAGGGTCATTTAAATGTTATTTATAGTAAATTAAGGTGTTATGAGTTTTTTGGTTTTTCAAAATAATTTTCCATGTGCTTAGAGAATGTTTTGAAAAGAAAAGTTATTTTTTTCAAGTGATTACAAAATCATTGAAATGATGAGACTTTAAAGAAAGAGAGTGAGACTCTACGTACTAAGTTGGTTTTCATGTGAAGACCTATTTTTCACTCTAAAAAGTAAATGGTTTATTTTTCATGTGACCCTCAATGATTTCCCCTATACTTGTTTCACCAGTAATGGGTTATTGATTATTTATATGATGGATGTATGATGTGAAAAGGGGATGTTATATGTGATGGTGTTGGAGGTGAGGTGAGACACATTTTTTTTGGTAATTATGTTTATTTATTTCTCACCTCCATGGTAGTTTGTTTATGGTAACTTGGGTGTCTAGGTGGTAGGTCTTGATTCATGATACCGTAAATGGTACACCAACTTCTATGGTACCCCTAGTTGTGTTTATGACAAGTATAGTTGGAAGGTTCCATTATAATGAGTTATGAATGGTTTAATTGGGTGGATTGTGTTATTGTTGGATGAAATATATATTAGATGATGGTCCATGTAGGTATAGTGCCATTTGGAAATGTCACACACTTGTACCTAGGGTATATCCCATGAAATCTTTTTCCTTGATCAGTGGTTCTATATAGTGGATTAAATTATTGTATTGATTACATCCCCCTTATACTGGATCGTTGGTTTTACAGTCCATAATATTGATGGGAGGAACTCTAAAAACTAGTGATCAGAGCTAGATAGGGGGTGTGATGAGACATATAAGGCATGCATCCATCAATTATTTGCATTGGCTTGATAGAGGGAAGTGATAATGACATATAGTGATTTTGTGATGGGTTCACTTTTAAAATGATATAAGTGTTTTGAAATGTTTCTTAAAAAATTAAATGTGTTCAACATACCCTTTTTTAGTTTTAAATTGCTTTAAAATGGTTATAAAAATAATTGGGGTTTTGAGAAAGAATTTTTTGGAACTAATTGGTTTATTCTAAACAAGGGTTTGTTATTTAAAAGAGGAATTTGTGTAAATGGTTGGTTTTTTAATGGGATTTCAAATTTTATTTTATAAATAGTTTTCAAAGTAGATTTAAATTATATAAAGTTTTTATCCGTGGATAATTTTTATATCAACATTTTGTGTAGTTATTTTGTTAAATATCAATATCACCAAATAAATTAGGATGGATATGAATAAATAATGGTTGAATACCAATTGTCTGAAAAAATAGTATGAATATGGAGTGAAAGAGTTCATTAAGTTTGAAAAAGACCATGCATCTGATCCTTCTAAAATCATTTGTATATTTTTATGCTATTATTATTCAAGAAAAGTTTGTCCATAGGTGTTGGAAGAACACATGATCTGTCATGGAATTGATCAAAGTTATAAATGTTGTAATAAACATAGGGAAAAAGATAATGTACCTAGTGACTTGGATAACAATACATTTTATGGTTCATTTGATATGATAACAAGTGTGGAAAATTAAGAAGACTGCATTGAGGATGTGATTATTGATCTGCATGATAATAAAGATCGTATTAAGGAAATGAAAAGGACAATTGAAGATGAGATTTTTGATTTCCTAAAATTGTTTGAGCAGTTAAAGAGTTGTGAAAAGATTCCATTTTATGATGGTTGCACTAAATATACAACATTTTCTATCATACTAAAGCTGTATAATTTGAAATCAACCAACAGATGGAGTGATTCCAGTTTTGCAGAATTAATTTCTCTCTTGAATGACATTCTACCAAATTGTAATGATCTCTTGATCTAAATATACATCACCAAACTTATTCTATTCTTGATGTGTATGATCTATGAAATAATACACACCTTCCCGAATGACTTTATATTATTTCACAAGGATCACAAATCACTTTGAGAATTCACAAAGTGTGGTGATTATTGATACAAGAAATATTAATCTTGTCCTATGAAATTTTCAGGGTACTTTCCAATCATTCCAAGGGTTAGGAGCCTATATGGAAGTGAGGAGAATGTAGTTATATTATTGTGGAATGCATACATAAGAAATAAATATGGAAAACTATGGTATCCAGTAGACTCTCCTTAGTTAAAGAGAATAGATCATGAGTATCCTGACTTTGGAAATGATCTGAGAAACCTTCGTATTGTGTTGTCTATAGATGGAGTGAATCCTATTGGTTTTCAAAGCAGCACTCACAGTACATTGCTGGTTATGTTAGAAAATTATAAATTTCCACTTTATTTATGAAGGAAATGAAAACACATCATGTTATTTATGATTATATCAAGACCAAAACAACTAAGTAATGGAATTGATGTTTATTTGGCTCCATTGATCACGAATTTGAATTTATTGTGGGATTAAGATGTTAGGATGTATGATTCTTACAGAAATAAATATTTCACATTGAGTATCATGTTTTACGGGATGATAAATGAATTTACTACTTATGGAAATTTTTTATGATATAACACTAAAGTAACTCTTGGTTGTCTCGTCTGTGAACACGGTATACAATCAATTAGGTTGAAACATTCATAAAAAACAATGTTTCTAAGACATCGTAGATTTATACCCTGACGACATAAGCACCGATCATGGACATAATCATTGGATGGAATTTTAGAATAATGTACACCACTGTCTCCACTAACAGGTGATTAGCTATTTGAGAAAGTTAAATATACGAACACTTATTTTGGTAAACCATTTTCGAAAAACCTTACAAAAACCGATTGCAAAAAATAAATTAGTTTTTTTTAATTACCATACTAGAATTTTGTAGATGTTAGACATTTACATTATGTAATGCCTGTTGAAAAAAATGTATGTGATAGTGTCATCGACATGTTAATAAATGAACCCATAAAAACAAAGGATGGAATTTAGGCTAGGTTGGACATGTTTGACCTGGGAATATGAGAAGAGTTGGAACCAGTGAAGGGTGAAAAATGAACATTTCTTCTTCTTGTTAATTAACACTTTCCAAGTAGAATAGATATTGGTTTTGAAACTTATTTAAGGATGTAAAGGTTCCAGAGGGGTATTCATCGAATATCAAGAACATCGTGTGAATGCACGATTTAAAGTTAAATGGTCTGAAATCACATGACTGCCATGTTTTGATGCACGTTCTAATTCTTATAGCTTTACATTGCATTTTTTCCCAAGAATTTCAATCATACATTAACAAAGCTATATTTTTTATTCCAAGATATATGTAGCAAAGTTATAGACCTGGAGAAATTTATAACTATAGAAAGATAAATTGTAGTCATATTATGTGAATTGGAAATGTTTTTCCTGATGAAGTTCCTTGATATGATGGTTCATTTGACGGTTCACTTGGTGAGATAAATTCAGCTATGTGTTCTTGTGCACTATAGATGGATGTATCCCATTGAACGGTATATGAAAATTTTGAAAAGGTATGTTAAAAATTGAAGTATGCTAGAAGGTTGTACTATGGAGCAATATATTGTTGATAAATCCATTGAATTATATACTCAAAACCTATCTGGTGTGAAAGATCATTCGTCTAATAAAAAATCGTCACACTAAGTGACTTGTGGGTGAAGGAATTTATAGAAAGGAGGTCAACACAATCAATATTATAGATTGGTAGCATGACCACCTTTATGTTTTATAACAATTTGGATGTTGACCCATATGTTGAAACCCACAAAGAAATTATTATGCATTCAAATCCATCATGGGTTGAAAGATGGATATAAAATAAACATAATAAATAGTTTATAGGATGGTTTTAGGACCATATTTTTAAGGAGTCAAATGAAAATATAAATTCAAATTCATAATGACATTGATGGCTATCCAGAGGTCCATGTGTGTATGTATTATATTAAGTTCTTATGTAATTAATGGTTATACATTCTATACTAATGAGCATGATGAAGAAAATACCAGAAAAAATAGTGGAGTTACACTTGTGGATGAAGCGATGCATGTTTATGGTGATAAGGATAGAAATCCAATTTATGCGAATATGTCATATTCTGGCATCATCAAAAAAATACGAGAGTTGGATTATACGACATTCTGAGTGCCGATTTTTTAATACAAGTGGGTTGATAACAAAAGTTCTTTTGGAATAGATGAGTTGTGATTTGAGAAATTTTATTTCAGTATGGAAGGGTACAAAGACGATACCATTTATAAGGGCATTGCATGTAGTATACATATTTTATGTTTTAGATCCCACAAACCAAAATTGGTCAATTATTCTGTTGTCAACCAAAACCACTGAAGAGTCATATCAAGATTCAATACATGATGTCCCTTTAATTGGGACATCATAATAATTTCATAGTGATCCCATTGTAGACTATGTTTTTTATGTCAGAGAAGACCACAATGAATGGATTTGGATAGTTGATAGAGGGGTCAAATACCTTCAATAACCAGGTTATATTTTTTTCTAATAGACATTGTGTTAATTTATGATAATATCTATTCACTGAAGATTTTATGTTTTCTAAATTAAATGTTAAATCACTTTTCCATATAATGAATTAGCATGTGATGATGCTCCCAATACCCAGGCACAATAGGTTTCTCAAACTCTTGTTGCTCGTAGTGTAGATGAACAATAGGTTTCTCAACATGTTTCCTTATGTTAATATCTTTTAATTCATGATTTTATGTTATATAAATTAAATTTTAAACTAATTTTGAAGTTAATGAATTATGCATGTGATGATGCTTCCAATCCCCATGCATAATAGGTTTCTCAACCTACTGTTTATTTTGGCGAAGATGAACAATAGGTTTCTCAAGCTATCACATTATGTTAATATCCGTTCATTATTGATTTTATGTTATCTAAATTAAATGTTAAACCAATTTTTTAGATAATTAATTCTTTACATGATTATGCTTCATATCCCCAGAAACAAAAGGTTCCTCAACATGTTGCTTCTCATAGTGCAGACGAACAATATGTTTCTCAACCTGTTGTTGCTCTTAGTGTAGAGGTACAACCACCATCTACACATGGTGATACTATCCCTCTAGCGATAGCAGAACATATTGATAATGGGGGATTTGAAGAAGTTAAAGGTGAATAAATGCCAGCAACACAGAAAAAATAGGAGCTCCGTAGTTTGACAGTATTATCAAAAATAATTAAGGCTAAATGGAAAGGAATCAAATAGGAGATTAGATAGAATAAGTGGGGATAACATGTTAACCGCGACAAGGCCATGTTCCGTAGTTACATTTGAATCTTCACTTGGAAACTAGTGGCGATTGATGTAACTTCATGGAATCATATTGTGGATGAGATTAAGAAACTATTATGGGGAGATATTACAGTAACAATATGATATAACTTTTTTAATTTACTAGAAATTAAATAATGAAATATTGACTTATACTTCATCATCTCTTGCTGAGTGCATTTATAGTAGATGACTTTCACAAATACAATATCTTAAGGGTTTATGGATCTATTCACGGGGTTTTTTGTACACTTTTAATGAAATATCTTCTTAAAGATACTGAAGGGAAAATAAAATTGCACCCTCCTCTTACTTATGCACACATGATAACCCAAGTATCGTGGGATGAGTTTACTGATCATTATGCGAAGCAGTATTTTTAGATACATTATGTATGAGACTACATTGTTTTATGGTATGTGTATTCATCACTTTTATTGATATTATTTTATTTATGAAACAAAAACTGAGTGTTGAAAATAAACAATGGGCATAAAAACCAGTGTACCCCTACCATAAAGTAAGGATGGGGTATGCATCACTTGACAAAAAATTGCTCCGTATTTCAAATTTACCGTTAATTGTTTATATGACGTAAAACAAAACAATAACTATGTTATTTTTTTATATGAATCTTAAAGAGTCCAAATCCACAACCACTTCTATCTTACACCATGTGCTATGGAAGGAGGCGCTTATAACTAAAGATGGAAAACTAATAGATAAAAACACACAAAATATGTGGGAAACATGTGTGTGTATGACATAATAAAAAGAATTTTTTCGTTAAATTTCAATTAAATAACAATGATTACTGATTTTCCTATATTTTCTATCTTACTTAGTGACAAGAATCAACAACACCCACACTGAGTGCAGACATACTTTCAGTGGCCTTGAAGCAGCCAGAAAAGTGTGCCACATTAGAGGTGTGAGTTTTGGGGTGACACCCCGAAGATATTTTGAGATGAAAAAACAAGTGGAGGACCAAACTAATGAAATTAAAAAGATGATAGAAACATTATATATGTTTTAAGAAGAATTAAAATATGAGATAGATTTGAAATCATGTTTGAATGGGGGATGCAAAGAGAAGAAACAACTCAAGAACAAACCATGTGTGAAGATCCCACCCTACCCAACAACAGTTTTGAGAAGATTCATTCCCCTAAAAAACAATTCTTAACTGAGGTAGTCAATTTTCTAATAATTTTTTCTGTGAAATGTAAATCAGATAGACACTGGACACTGACACATTTCTTGTATTGATATTATACAGGGTGAAACTAACTGTGATTTATATCTATCAACACCCACCCATTGCCTTGTAGTGAGGGATAAAATGATCAATATTTAGAACAACATGCTACACAAAAGACCACTTCTGAGAGATCGTGTCAGAGTGTCAATTATTGTAGCACTATAGCTAAGTGCTGAGCTACCTTTTCCAATTGATGATTTAGATATTCTTTCAGTCGAACAAGCTCTAGAAACATTCATCTCATGGCTGTCACATCTTGTAAAAAAACAAGTTGATAATGAGGTATTCATTTCCAATTTAATTTTCAAGATAAACCTTAATCCTTTAATGAAGAAACGTATTAACTGATGCATGTTATTATAGATGGACAAAGGGAAGGGGTTGAAACTAAAGACATGTTCAAAACTATCTCAAGGATTAACAACCGATCAAAATGATCTACCCAAATCACCTTACCCCCTGTTCTATATCAACATTTATTATCATTAAAGTCTTCTGTGGATAAAAAGATGGAAGATGGTGGTAATGACATAATTCATCTTGAATAAAATATGTATGGAGAGGAAGATCAAGACATCATTAGTGTTGAGAGTACAACTAAAATCGTCAATTATGATTTGTTGGGTGGCTTAGTAGTAAATGTTTACAAGAGGTATGTTTTGATGATTTGATTTTCTAAAAGATGACATACTATGATAATTATGACTAATTACATTTCATATTTTTTGAAAGCATTTATATAAATATAATTTGAAGGTATTTCCCCAGAAACAAAAATTTGGACTCATTAGTCCTCAGGTCATCTCAACAGAACAAGAGGACATAACTACCATGAAACATAGTGAAATTGTTGCAAGACTACTCAAATCGTTTAACAACAAAATTATGGATGGAAAACTCTTCTTAATACCAATGATGCAGGGGTAAAACTCTACAATATAATCATATCAAATATAATTTAATTTTTTTCATTACTGATTGTTTATTGTATTATTAGGAAGCATTGGAAGCTCATTTTGGTCTATTTGGATACTCCAAAATTTTATTTTATGGATTCAATGCATGAATATCCAACAAACCAATCACAAATGATGGCGTTTTTCAATTTGTAATATACTACATCAATTATTTTAGAACTAAAAAACAGGTTATATAATTTATTTTATCTTTTATTGAGAATTATATTATGATAGGGTAGTGCATGAATATATTCTACTTCATAGAATGAGGCCAGAGGAAAAGGAAAAGAAACATGTAAAGTACTATGACCAAATACAAATCAGGGTATATATAATAAGATTTACTATACAAAAACATATGAAAAAGTTACTTATTTTTCTCAATGTTTCTAGAGTGCTTGAAATAAGAAACCGATGAAGCCTGTGGTTATTGTGTTTCTAAATTTATGAAAGAGATCATATTCCATGAACTAACCATCATCCATGAAGAGGTTTTTTTGAAGATAATTGCTACTTCATTTAAAATAATTATTAATTCTTTGTGTAATAATATTTTTCTGTACTACCATGACTAAAAAAATAGTCATATTCATAGGATGATATAAATATGTTTAGAATGGGAATCATACCTGATATAAGACTGTACAAATATAGAATGAATATGGTAAACTTCACTAATAATTTCAACATTAATAATAGTGTCTGCCTTATCGTTCTCTTTGTTTGATGGTAATGTTATGATTTGTACGGGCTAAACGCCCCACTGGAAATCATGGCCTATGGTGGTCCTTGTTTTCCCACTAAATAAATTGCATGTTGATTAGTTTTTTAAAAGAAATGGGTGGTCCTAATTTACAAGGTATGTTTGTTATTGATAGACCACAAAAGATAATGTGTATCCAGAAGGGGTTTCCCAATTACTTGAGTTTGTTGTGACATCTTAAGACATAACAGGCACATGAGCTTACTCTAATATCCTTGTTTTCAATAATGATAATAGTTTCCCCCCAAAAAACATTGATTCAACCTGCAACATTGGTAGTTCCCTCTTTAGATTCATTAGGAGGTACTAAATATATGACATTTGGTTCTTCATTAGGCTAACAAAAGATATTCTACAGAAGGAGGATGTTAATACATGTCAACCAAACAAAGATCAAAGGTTTTTCCATAATCCTTCTAAATTGAGTTGATTAAGCATATTGAGTTAGTCATGTTTTTTAGGTTTCAGAGGCAAGGGTGCATTGATTTTCAGGGGAAAAAATATACTTATTTTTTTTAAACTTCAGGACAAAAATCAATGAGTCATTTATAATGTGTAGGAATCAACCGCACCTCAATCTAAAGCACAAAGTCATAGGTATGACTCCAAAAGTGTCTTTATTTAAAATTGACATTAATTCAAATAAAAAAAATAACTGATATACTGAAAACCACGGAAATTCATTTTTATTATTTTGATATTATAGGAGAATGATCTATTAGTCTTTTTTGATGTGTAGGAATCAATCACATCTCAATTCAATGCATGATGTCACTATTATGACTCTAAATGTGTCTTGTTATTTAAAATGGACATATATTCAATTAAAAAACATAACTAACATACTAAAAACCGATCAGACAAAATCATATTTTTTGATACATTAGGAAAATGATCCATGAGTTAGTTGTGACATGTAGGAATCAACCCAACCTCAATCTGACGAATAGTGTGACCGATATTACTAGAAGTGTCTGTTAGGAGTTTAAAATTGAAATATTAGATCAAAAAGTTTCACTCACATAAAACAAATATAAAACATTCCAATTTTATTCTAAATTAATGAAAACAATTTGTAAGTCCTTTCTGATGTGTATCAAGAATTCTCCCATTAAACTGATGCACGATGAAACTGGTATGCCTCAAATTGCATGTTTTGAGTTTGAAATGACATTTTAGTAAAAAAACACAACTGACATAATGAAAACCAAGGAAATGAATTCTGATTATCTTTATACTTTAGAGAAATGATCTATCAGTCATTTGGGATTTGTAGGAATCAACCTCACCCCAATAAAACAATAGTGTCACCAGTATGACTCCAAATGTGTCTTGTTATTTATAATTGACATTAATTCAAGTAAAGAACACAAAAAACATACTGATAGCTGAGAAAAAACATTCGTATTGTTTTGATACATTAAGAAAAAAATATATGAGCCAGCTTTGACATATAGGAATCAACCCCACCATAATCCGACAAACAGTGTGACCAGTATGACTACAAGTGTACACTATCAGTTTAAAATTGACATTTTAACTCAAATGTGTCACTCACTAGAAATCAAGAAAACACACTCCGATTGATTTCCAAATTAAAAATAGAAATTATATGTCCTTTGTGATGTTTATGAGATAGTATCACATCAAACCAACACACAATGTGACTGGTATGACTCAAATTTCTTGCTTTCAGTTTGAAATGGCATTTTTGTGAAACAAATACAACTCGTATACTAAAAACCAACGAAATGCATTCCGATTATTTTGATACATTAGGAAAAATATCCATAAATAATTTGTGATGTGTAGGAATAAACACCACCTCAATAAGATGCATGATGTGACTGGTATGATTCCAAATGGGCCTTTTTATTTAAAATTGACATTAATTCAAGTAAAAAAACACAACTAACATACTGAAAACTAAGAAAACACATTCAGATAGTTTTGATACTTTCATATAATGATCCATGAGTTAGTTGTGACATGTAGGAATAAACCGCACCTCAATTTGATAAATGGTTTGACTAGTATGACATAAAGTGTATGCTATCAGTTTAAAATTAAGATTTTAGTTCAAAATGTGCCACTCACTGAAAACAAAGAAAACATGATCTGACTATATTCTAAATTAAGTACAGTGATTCATAAGTCCTTTGTGACTTTTATAAATCTGTTTTACATCAAACTGACACATGATGTGACTGGTATGACTCAGATGGCATGTTTTTTGTTTGAAATGACATTTTAGTAAAAAAACACAACTTACATACTGAAAACTGAGAAAATGAATTCATATTGTTTTGATACTTTCGAAAAATGATCTATCAATCATTTTTGATGTGTAGGAATCAATTGTACCTAAATATGATTCACAATGTCACCGGTATGACACCAAATGTGTCTTGTTATTTAAGATATTAATTCAATTAAAAAAACACCATTGACATACTGAAATCCAAGCAAACTCATTCAGATTGTCTGATATTTTAGGAAAACGATCCATGAGATAACTGTGACATGTAGGAATCAAACCTTCCTCAATCCTAGGAATGATGTGATTGGTATGACAAAAAGTGTCTGCTATCAGTTTAAACTCGACATTTTAACTCAAAATGTGACACTCACTGAAAACCAAGAAAACACACTATAATTTTTTTTCCAAATTACGGATAATAATTCATAACTCCATTGTGACATGTATGATGCATTCTCACATCAAATAAATGCATGATAGGATCGGTATGATTCAAATTTCATGTTTTTAGTTTAAAATGACATTTTAGTAAAAAAACCCGATTGACATTATGAAAACTAAGGAAATGCATTCCGATTGTTTTGATAATTTTGAAAAATGATATATTAATCATTTTTGATGTGTAGGAATCAAAAACACCTCAATCTGATGCATGGTGTCACTGTAATGACTCCAAATGTGTCTTGTTATTTAAAATTGACATTAATTCAAGTAAAAAAACACAACTGACATACTAAAAATAGAGAATACACACTTGGATTGCTTTGATGTATTAAAACAATGATCCATGAGTTAGTTGGGATGTGTAGGAGTCAACCTCACCTAAATATGATGAATGGTGTGACTAGTATGACTAAAAGCATTTGCTATCGGTTTAAAATCGATATTTTAACTCAAAACGTGTCACTCACTAAAAACTAATCAAACAAGCTTCGATTGTCTTTCAAATTAAGGAAACCAATTCTTATGTCATTTGAGACATGTATGAAGCATTCTCATGTGAACTGATGCACGATGTGACTGGTATGACTCAAATTGCATGTTTTCAGTTTGAAAGGACATTTTAGTAAAAAAAACACAACTCACAAACTAAAAATGGAGGAAATGCATTCCGATTGTTTTGATACTTTAGTAAAATGATCCCTTAGTCATTTGTGACATTTAGGAATCAACCTCACCTCATTAGGACACACCGCATGACCATTATGACTCTAAATGTGTCATTTTTATTAAAAGTTGATAGTTTTTAATGTGTTCTTCATATTAATGTTTAATTTATTTATTTATAGTATTACTAACATAATATTTGTTTTCATATATAGGTTGAACGTTTTTCTTGAGTTGGGATGATTTGTTTAGTGACTATTACCATTAGAGGACATTTTTTAAAGGGGACCACAGACATTAAAAGAGAAAACATTAATGTTTTTAACTGTTCATTGGATATTTGTAAATTTAATTTTAAAAAAAATTGTTGAAAATATATATAGAACTGTTTTTTGGTATATACCCTGAGTGGTTTTTTTTGTATTCATGATGTCAATTAAATGCATATATAATTGTTTTCCAAACTTTTGTGTTCCCTGGTTGTTTTATTATCATTTCTATCATGTATGTGGTTATTTTGTATATATATACTATGATTGGTTATTTTTTAGTAGGTTTTTACTAGTTTGGGAAGGTTATTTTTTCTGGTTTGTTTATTTTGGTCAGTTGTTTATTTTTTTTGCAGGTTTCTGGTGTGTTGTTTAGGTTATTCTGTTCAGCTATTTATGTTTTTGAAGGTTGTTGGGTATGCTATTATATAAACAACACACCCAAATATGGAATCCTTTATTAGTGCTTCAAATAGCACTGATAAATGGGACCCCCCTTAATAGCATCTCGATTAATAATGTTTTTTTAGCACTGATAAAGTCCTTTCTAGGGTTGATAAAAGAATGTTTTGTTATAGTGCAACCGCTACTCAATATGATGCAAGATGTGGCCAGTATAACTCCAAATGATTCATTATTTAAAATTAACATTAGATTTAGTAAAAGAACAAGTGACATATCTAAAACTGAGTAAAAACATTCAGATTGTTTCGATATTTTTGAACAACAATCCATAACTCATTTATAACATGTAGGAGTCAACCCCACCTCAATATGATGCATGGTGTGACCGGTATTATTCCAAATGTGTTATTTTTATTAAATATTGACATTTTATTAATGTGTTATTTCATATTAATGTTTAATTTATTTCTTTATAGTATTACGAACATAATATTTGTTTTCTTTTATAGGTGGAAACTTTTGATTGGGTTGGGTTGATTTATTAAGAAGCTGATACCATGAGCAGAGATTTTTTAGAGGATATCACATGCATCAAAAGATGAAATATTAATGTTTTAGAATATTTGTTGGACAATATTAAATGTAATTATATAAAACATTTTTTTAAATGTAAATAGTAGTTTTTATTTTTGTATATGCCATGGGTAGAAGGTTTTGTATTCCTGATGTCAATTAAATTTATATAGTAGGTTTTCTTTTGGTGTGCTATTTAAATTATAATTTGCTTGAATTTCAGGTTGTGTGTGATGTTATATAAACATAAAATTGTAGGCGGGTAGCTCTTTATCAGCATTAAAAATAACTTTCAATAAGTGTGTCTTTATCAATGCAAGAAGGGAACTGGTAAAGAGGATTCTTTATCAATGTTTTTTAGTGTGGAAAAAGAACCCCTTTATCAATGCTATGATTAATATAAATGTTTTAGCGACATTAAAGGAGATTTTACATGTTGTTAAAGACCATATTTTTAGTAGTGTAGACTCTGTGTGCCATGGTAACTCATTATAGAGTTTGGATAAATTTCAAGGCCTAGAGGTTTTTCTAGGAGATGGGGCTTGGGATTCTTGGTGACAAGGAGATCGCATGAGGCTAGGTGGATATCCTAGAGAGCCTAGATGCAGGAGGTTCTAGTGGAAGTTGGGGAATCCCATGAAAAGAAGATTCCACATAAGAGGAGGGATCCCGGTTGAGGGAGGTTTCTACAGGGGTGTCGCATAGTGGGGTGGCTGGATGGGAGGGGTGGCTTGTGGGGTTGGTGTTGTGGAGTGGTGGGTCATATGAAGCCGACATCAGTAGGTCTTGGGAGTGGCTGGTGGGTGTCAGTAGAGAGTTCGACACGTGATAAGGGGAAGAAATCAGTGGAGAGTCAGGTGGTGGTCTGGACTGATTGGGACAACTATGATTTAAAAAAAATACTTTTACCTTTTTTTCTCTTGTCCATGGCCCCAAACCACCCATTTTCTTTTTAGTTTTTAAATATTTTTTTTAAAACTCTGAACTATTCTAGCCACTCGATCCTATTTGAGTTATTTTTAATCATTATTTTTATCTTTACAAAATTTTCCATGACTGATTATTTTAGGATTTTGAAAAAATTTCATTTTTGAATTCCACAGGTTTATGGAATTAATTTTTTTTGGAAAAATACTATTTTAGCCATATGATATTTTTCCAAAAAGATCATAGTGAATACTTTGAGTAAAAATACATATATTTAAATATATTTCATTCAAATTAAGCACATAAAAACACTGATTTCAATCCAATTTAAATTTTCATAAGACCACAACTTGGTTATCTGATATTAATTAGTTGAATTGTTGTCTGTGAACATGGGATCATATTGACACCCAATTTATGAATTTAATGAAAATTTAATTTTTCTTTACTTAAATATTCATGTAATCTTTCAGATAATTTTATTTGTAATAGGTGCACAACAAAAGCTTGGAAATCATGATTTTAAAATTTTAATCATGTGATTGACATCATCACATCAACACTGGTATAAAATCTTCTCGATTATGACCCATGGATCTCATGTGAATAAATTAAGCATACAAATTAATTCAAGTAAATTACATCATTCGATCTGTAGCCACACTTGACATCCACTCGTCGTTGACAATCATTTTTCTAAGAACCCAAATTTGGATCCTTATAAAACATCCACACACACTTCAAAAGTCTATTGGAATGTCATTCGTCAAATTATAGGTTCTAGCATGGAGGTCTGATGAAGCCTTTGACGTCCCGATGATCACTGCTACATCGATCATTTGATCTGTGATGGAGAACTCAGATCAGTTTCATATATCAAGATATTTTATCTCTAGGAGAATGGAGAGAGGATAAATGAGCTCTCAAAATTTTAGGATGCATATTTCCTCACATCAGATCCACCCCTCCTTAAATAGTGAGGTGTATAATACCCAATAAATGGCCCCCCGACCCCCGAATATTAATTACCAAATAAATAAACCATAAACATTATTTTACGACCAATAAACCATGTTATAAGTGTCATTTATATTTTTTTCACTTTATTTTAATATAATAAATATATTAAGTGATAAGAGAAATCATTAAATAAACATTTAGTTCCCACAAATATTAAAAAAACCTTGAATATTAAAATAATATTCATTCATATAATATTATTCATTTTCACTCAAATAATAATTGTAAAAACATTAAAAAATTAAATCAAAATCCAATTATTTTATAGTCAAATAATAATATATATTTTTATTATTATTGATCACATATTCATAGAAACTCTCAAACCCCATTGGTGCGGCCCATCAAATCCTATACTCCTATTCATAAGAATATGTCAGTCTTTTGAATACGCTAAGTGTGTGACCCTCTTGGCCTTATCTCGATGGTAGTGAACACTATCAAAAAACCAAGAGTGAAGTATAGTAACTCATAAAGGACCCTAAAGTGATAAGGAAAAGTTATAATAATGACAACATTTCCTAAAAACACACCTTGTGTAATGTAATCTCTTTTCTTACAATATCACATAAAGAGGTTGTAAACTTCATGTCACCATCATTTCTTACATTATTTTTCATTGACATAAATGGATGGAATCACCTTCTTCTACCATGACCATGGATTTAGTGAAGGTACTACCATCCTGATCAACTAGACCCGAGATATTACTCCCTTTTAGAAGTGAATAATTATATCATGATTATTAAATAAATTTCATACCACCAATGATGCACCCAATGAAATCTTCCTTTCTATTACACCAATGAAATAGTTTTCATATTGCATCAAAGTATGCGATCAAATAGTATACACTGATAATAATCTTAAGTTAGGAGACTATTACACACGTTCACATATAGGAACTACCAATGGCCCTTGAAACATGTGTTATTATTATTAAGGAGTCATTCCTCATGATCTCATATACTCAAGATCACCAAGTGTGAACATTATGTCAAGAAGTCTCAATGCTTGTGAGCTCCTAATGACTAAGGGGAAGACATCATATATTTTTAGTCAAAATGATATATCTATACCATAGAACATATGTTTAAGATTATACTCATGGTATCTATAAGTTCTCATTATAGTCTAGGAACTGATATAACCTTTTTATATAAAAATGAATCCAATGACATCACTACGTAAATAGTGGATGTTGAAATTTCAACATTATTATGGAAAGTGTACATCAAGAATAACTCACTATATATATGATACAGTAATTAAAAAGTACGATTTAAGTCGGGTCTAGAGAACCCACTATCTCAACTTAAACATGGCTGAAATTCAATCAAATGTTCTAAAATTTAAGTTCCTGAAAAACTAAATTTGTTTTGGAGAACTTTCAGGATTTTTTACATTGAAAAAATATTGTGAAGGGTTCTCTTAATCTCTACGATGTAGATATTTTTGAAAGCTTCAATTTGATATATAGTGAAGCCCAAAAAAACTTTCAAATCCAAATTTATGGAGATTTAAGTTTTGAGTCATGTTTTCAACTTATTAAAGATTATTTATTAATTTATTAATTTATTCTATCATCAAACCATTTTTAAACGAATATTACTCAATAATAATTAGTAAATTGTTAATTAATATTATTTTTTAATTATTTCATAATCCATTTTTTTGTTTTTTCCAAGTAGGATTGAGACCACTAAAAGGGGAGACTCTGTGGTTTCTTTTTCTTTTTATATGAAAGTTTATCAACTACATTTGAAACCTTTCTTATCCTATGAAACTTGGTAGAGTATGATCCAATAAAATATAACTCTCAACATTACCATTCATATGAAACAAATATAAATATAGAGTGGTATAATATATTTATAAGGTTTGGTATTGTAACACCCCTAGATTCCAAGGTACGCTTCTCTTTGAATAATGAAATAGCTTGTGTTGTACAGAACAATGTGTTCTAGCACACTTCGACCAATCAAACAAGCTGTTATGGATAATAATACCCAATTTTTGAAATTTTATAAATTTTAATTTTTAAAATGGGCTTCATTTATTGATTCGGAATATAAAATTTATCCTAGGGTAATGTTTTTGTATTTTTCTGAAAACTTTCAATTTGAGATGAATAGTGAAAACATTGCGTTATTGTTTAAAATCAAATTTTTATTTAAATAATTATTTATTTTATTTAAATTTGTATTAATTCAAAATAGATACATAATAACTATATTAGTTCAATGTAATTTATTGGAGTTATTTTATAATAAAATTAGATGTACAAAATTTTATTGAACTTTTTAACGTCTTTTACCCACCTTTTAGGCAGGTTAGAAAATTTGTATAAAAAATAATTTCAACACTTCTGTGAATTGACATTCAAAAATTTGAGAGACATGGTTGAAATTAGTAAGTAAAATTTGGTTCAATATGGTGAAAATAATTTTTGGTGATTAGTAACTTTTGAATTTTATTTACCACAGTTCAAAGTAAATTGGGTAATTAAAGGTAAAAATGTTATTATAAGTACCCTGAAACATATCCTAATTCTATTGAATAAGTTTTTTTCGACCAAAATCAACCATAGGAATAAAATATTATTCTTTTGGTACACTTGGATTAGATTGAGACATTTATTATTATTTGATTTAAAGAATAGTTAAAAGTTTTTAATTCTATGTTTTATCACTAAACAATTTTTAATATAGAATTATAAATAAGATAAATAATACTATAAATAGTCATTATAAAAATAAAAATAATTCCTACATAATGGTATTTCATATATATTTTTTATAATTAAATAATTTAATTTATTTACGACACAATGATGATGCAGTAATTACCATATTATTGAAAGATTAAAAACATTGATATTATAAATATTAATATAATTGTAAATTGAGACTTTTGATGTATAAAACCAATTTTATAGGTTAATATGACATTTTAGGGTTTATTAAATAATAGTTTTTGAAGTGATAAAGTGTTTATGACTTTCACATAAACAAATTACCAAATAGTGTCAAAATTGACATAAATGAGTTTTTAAAACAAATACTATAATATTAAATGATATAATATTCCTAAAAATATAAGGTTCGGCCAGAGGGCTTAGATATGGGTAGATATGTCAATAATTAACCGCATGGGGTTCTCTTTTCTTTTTATCGTAATTTTATTAACCATTTATTATAATAATACAAGAATACATGTTAAAAGTTAAACTATTTAACTAAGAGTTAAATCTTAAAGATAAGGTTAATATGGTGACATAAACCTATATAAAACCTATTGGTTGAGAGTTTTTCGACCCATATCCACATTATCCTCAAAATAAATCTTTTTTGAGCCATTATAAACCGAATATGATTGTATAATAAATAAATATTCCAAGCTTTTCTTAAAGTGAACCTCACCTCTCCTATAAAAGGGTACTTCCCCTTCTCTGAAAATCACAACTCCAAGACCATTTGGCTCTGCCAAAACCTACTCAAATATCCTCATAACTACACTCACATCAATATAGGGGCCTTATTTTTATCAGAAGCCAACCTAAGGAGCTCTTTTGGTCAAATAAAAAGGAAGAACCTGAAGAAGAGGTAATAATTTCACCACATCTTCCAAAGTTATTTTCTTCTTCCACTTCATCTTTCTTTGTTGTTTCCTTAAAAAAATAATAAATCTAGTAACTTATACATACTATGATGTTATTATAAATATGGTGCGACCATATTCATTATTATATCCATCCAATAAATGAAAAGTCACCATAGGTGCGTACGTACGACTTACCATCTCCATGTCATGGTGTAGTTTGTTATTAAACACTTCATTATTTGGATGGGTATAATAATGAGTATAAATGATTTAAATAATAAATAAAAAATTTTAATTATTCTGTATATATGATATACCATCAAATTACATACAATTTCAGCCTCAATAGAATGACATTGTCGCTCGTGTGTACATACAGATTATTCAGTCTCCTCGAACACGATGAGATTCATTCCCCATCATAACCATTCAAGAATAATTTTAATTTTATGATTAAAAATAATTTTTATGAAATTTATATCATTATAGATATGAATCAAATACATCCTATCGATAAAAAACATGGCTTACATAATAAAGCATATAGAGGAAAATGAATTAGTTAACACCCGAAACAATGATACTACTAAAATATTATTAAAAAATCAATATTAACAGATCATATATGTAAAGACCCGAATCCTGACGTACATGGACATTACATTACATTTGCGGAATACTTAGTACAAAACAAAAACACACACACAAGGATCGTAATAGTTTAGTGTCTTTGGAAACTCGAAACGTAATCTTCTAATCGTGGTGAAAGTTCTTCAATATCTCCCATAAAGGTCATCCCTTTTTTCTACCTAAAACCTTTCTTTATATCCTGGGGAAAATAAAACATAAAAGGGTGAGCTCAAATGCTCAGTAAGGGTAAACAAAAGAAAAATCAATCACATCATATACATAGCTTTTGGAAATCTTAACCTGCAAAAGAGCTCATAATATCATAACATGGGATATATCATAGAAGTGAAATGTAATCCCAATAATCATAACTTAAAACATGAAACTTTGTGGCATACACACATAATCATAGAAAATCATTTCTTGTTAGTCAAGACTCATTGCCAAGACTATCTTAGTGGACAAAGTCCCTTTCTGAATCGAGTAACCCTCGTTTCAGTCCTGTTTCACTGAACCGGTATAACCTACCATTTCAGCCATGTCTATCTCATGAGATATAAAATCTTTACCCAATGCATTGGAGGGAGATATAGGTCCCACCCATCTTATAATGAATCCTTTCTTATGTGTGCCACATAATCATAAATCATAATTCATCGCATAACCCATGTAATAAAAATGGGATTCTTAAACAACATGACATCATAAAACAATTCATATAAGATAAAGGAATTCCTAAAAATGTTTCCATCACAACATAATCAAATCCATGTAATAATAGGGATAAAAACAGAACCCTTTATTATCTTAGATGGAAAATAATTTTGATAAAACACTTGAACTCCATTCCTGAGGAAAATATCCTTTCTTCTTCAAAAACATTTTTCCTTTCATAACATGTCATACAACTTTAAAATAAAAGAATTTGATTAAAAATAAACTTGAAAACTTGTAAAGGAATCTTCTTGGAAATAATGTTTTAAAAATCCATTCATGCCGTATAAGTTAAAAAAAACATTCTTCGTACTTTTGTCGGAAAGTCAAAAAGTACCTCGTATGAAAAACGACAAAAGATTCCTTTCATATCTTTTACAAAAAAACTTACCGAATGGTAAAATTGGATATAAACTATTGTAGAAGGATGGAAATAATATTACATATTGAGGGAACATGGATGTGGATGATAAAATACACCCCAGTAATTACCAAAGTAAATACAATCTCGGATAAAAGTGAGATTGTGATATTTCACTTACCTTAGGTCCAATTTGCTTCGTATGTGTCCGAACCTCCTGTATAATGATTTAAATAATGTCATTGACTTATTACAGAATCATATTCATTGTTATGATATCATATATGGTTCACTTATGACATTATATTACCCATTCTTTTGTAAATTCCATGTTAAAGAAGCGTTTTGGGTAAAATCGTTTCATTTATCGTAGGTGTTTTGACTTGTTGTTCTTGACATCATTATTACTTATATCATGTTTTAATTACTTCCAGAATATAAAATATGATTTATATATCATATATATTCAGTATATATATATATATAATAGATAGATAAATAAAATGAAAAACACCGTTCATGGAGACGGTAGTCCGTACGTACGCATGAACGCTGTTTTTCTTTCCTTATTGTCTTGAAATGGAAGTAAGTAGATGACATACATATGTATATATATACATAAATCCAGTAGCTTTATAATGTCATATATTTCATTATTATTTCTTATATATACATTATAATCATTCTTAAATGGTTAACATGGAGAATGAATCTCATCGCGTCGTGGAGACGGTAGTCCGTACGTACGCACGAGCGATGATATCATTTCTATAAATATTGAATTGAATTGGAGTGGATTATACAATATATCAGAATCAATATTATGTTTTAATAACTATGTATAGTTATTCTTTACACCATTATACCCATCCATGTAAGGTGGTGGTGGAAAATAGATTACACCACGGCGTGGAGACGGTATTCCGTACGTACGCACGCGCGGTGATTTCTTTTTCCGTAGGATGGATAGATGGTGAAATAGGGTTGTTTCATACTTATAATAACATATCAGTATATGAGTGATACTGATGTTATTACTTCATAATGAAACAACCTAAGAAGAAGAAGTGGAAGAAGAAATAAAGATGAAAGAATTGGTAACGGTAATTACCTCTTCTTTGAAGTGCCTCTTTGAGACCTCTTCTTAGGGCACTAGAATTGGTCTTTGAGGAAGACCAGAACCTCTAGGATGTTGCTAGGGAAGTGGAGAAGGGATTTTGGCAGGGGTTGGCCGAGCTTGACTGCTCAAATTGGTGTGAGGAGGAGGGGGAGGAGGTGTCCTTTTATAAGGGAGGAGAGGGGCACCTTAGGAATATCTCAAAATATTATTTTATATTAAAGTCAAAATCGGTTTATAATGGTTCCAAAGGATCTTATTTCGAAGATAAGGTGGGGAGGGGTCGAAATAATATCAACAAATAGAATTTAGACAAGTTTAGGATATTATTTTAACCTTATCAATTAAATTTAACTCTAAGTTAAATAATTTAACTTTTACCATGTCTTTTTGTTTTCTTTCACTATATGGTTAATAAACTTACTATAACATGCCAAACGAACCCCAAATTGTTTATAATTAATATATATATCCTTATCTAAGTCATTTGGCCGAACCTTAGATTTTTAGGAATACAATAACAATTAATAATATAATATTTGATTTAAAAACTATTTTGTGTCAATTTTGACACTATTTGATATATGATTTTTGTGAAAGTCATAACAGAATTAAATGTTCGAACCAAGTTGATTAAATCAACATTAATATATCATAGTAACCTAGAAAATTAGTGTAATTCATAAAAAGTCTCAAATTATATTTATTTTGGGTTTATAACATCAATTATGTCAATATTTCATTAATAAGATAATTACTGCATCATCACTGTGTCATAAATAAATTAAACTATTTTATGTCTAAAAATTACAAATAAAATACCATCATGTAGTAAATCTTTTTAGCTTTCTAATGAATATTTACAATCGAATTTATCTTATGTATAACCCCATATTAAAAATGTTTTAGTAAATAAACTTTGATTTTAACTATTTTAACCTTTCTTTAAATAAATTAATAATAAATGTCCTAATCTAATCCAAGTGGGCCTAAATGGTCATATTTTATTCCTAAGTTTGTTTTTGGTCGAATTACACTTGTCCAATAGAATTAGGATATGTGTTAGGGTAATAGTAATATCATATTTACCCTTAGTTACCCTATTTACTATTAACCGCGGTAAAAAAAAGTAAAAAGTTACTATTCACCAAAAATTTATTTTCATCTCATTGAACCACATTTTAGTCCTTGATATTAACCATGTCTCTCGGATTTTCGAAATTCCATTCACAGAAGCGGTAAAATTAAGTTTTATGCAAAATTCAGTTTTTAACCTACCACTTAGTGGTTTCACTATTCATCAAAAATTGAAGTTTTTCAGAAAAATGCCAAAATTTCACCCTAAGCTATAATTGATATTCCGAATTCAAAAATGATTTCTATTTTTCAAAATTCCCAACATATAAGTTGCATTAATTAATTTTATAATTAAATCCCGCTGTTAAAACAAATAGCGTGTTTTTAAGAAACAATATCTATCAAAAGATTGACATTTGATTATGTCTGGTTTAAATGTGAAATTACAACCAATGACCAACATTGTATTAAATTGTAAAAATATATTCTAAATATACTTTAAAACTACTCCAATTAATAATTTATCACTATTAATTATTTCGATTAAAAATGTTGTTTTTTAATTATAATTTAGTAATTTTCACTATTCATCAGAATATGAAAGTTATCCAAAATGTACCAAAATTTCACCTTAGGCTAAATTCGATACTCCGAATCCAAAAATGAAGTTCATTTTGAAATATAAGATTTACAGAATTTTAAAAAGTGGTTATTACTATTCATAACGGCTAGTTTTAACAATATTTTAATAGCATATCGTTGTTTAGTGAAACTCGGTATTGCGTACTACACACGCTATCGAGGAAGGTCGCGATTGCGTGTAATGCAAGGCAAGTCAAGGATGCGTGTTGTGAAAGCTCCTTTTGGTGTAGCGTACAACACAAGACATTAATAAAATTAAAAAGAATATTTTTTATAAAATCTTGGGCTGTTACAATATATGATATCATATTTATGTATGTGGTTATTGTATAATTTCATAAAAACTATTTAACTATTACATAGGAGTTTAACGTACCCTCAACCAAGAAAAAATACAATGTAAAGGTTAATTCTACAATTTCTTCATTATCCAAGGTTGTTTATATGTGAGTCTCCAGTAGGACCTCATTATCATCCACATATGTGTTTCTTAAAAATGTATTCCAAAACATTTTTTCTATTTATTAGACTATGGGTTAATTTAATTTATACACATTATTGACTTTTTATAAAATATTTATAATGGAATATTTCTGTCATTTTCCAATAAAGGTCATTTATGACCTTTTCGACAAAATTAAGGAAAGAATGTTTTTTGAACTTATACGGTGAGTGCGGATATTTTCCACCATTATAAGACCTTAAAATATTTCCTTACAAGTTTAGAAAAATATTTTAAAAATAAATTTTTTCTTTATAAATATGTGACTTTTAAATAATTCCATATTAAAAGTGATATTTCCCTCAAATAGTTTTGATTTCATCAATGTAAACATCCTTTGATGGATTTTATACTTGTTTGAATTTGATTTATTACGATACAATAATTCATATAGTATTGAAGGTTTTATGATATGTTTGACAGTGGATGTGTTGTTTTATATCATTCATGGTTGATAGTTAAATAATTAACATTTCATATTCTTGTTTTAATATGAATGTTTATGTTATGTTTTAACCGTTTCATATGAAGAATGCATTTGACTTAGTAAGTGACAGGTGGAGCTAGCTATAGCTCATCGATGCATTGGTAGGTCTCATGAAACAAACTAGTGTCTTGACACAAGGCCTTGAAAAAATATTATTTGTAGTCTTGGCATGAGGCCATGACTATGTGGTAAGTATTTCTGACATTATTAATTCCATCACTATGAAATTAGCTATTGATATTACATGTGATTATTCTACTAGTAGAATATCAATGTGAATAAGTAAATAGAATTATTTGATTTATCTTTTCCATATTATGATAAAGTTAAATTTTAAAAGGCTTGTCTTTTAGTCTTATACATTACATTCAATGTTGATGCTTATTTATAAAAGTTTCTGCTATATTTTCATCCTCATTGAGCATCTAAGATCACCCCTTTCTTATGTTTTATTTTTTCTAGGATATGAGGAATTATATTATGATTGACCTGCAAGGATAGGATATTGGATACGAGTGTTTTCAAAGGAAACACAATGATGTTTTTTTTCTATTTTATAATGTAATGTAAAACTTATGTATGTATCTAGAAATTCTAAGGCTAATAAAATAATTGGTCTTTCTAGACTAGATCTCCTGTGATCATGCCAATGTTATGTAATAATGAACCAACTCTGGGTAACAAGGGTTGGGGCATTATTGTTGGTATCAGAGGAAGTTTTGTACAAAACTGGGAATCAAGATTTAGAAAAACTCTGATTAAATAAATATTACCCTAAGATAAAATTTGGGGATTAGTATAGAAGAACATCCTAGAATTTTGGTAATGTTGTGATTTTTTTTATTTTCCCAGCAATATATCCCTGTCTAGATATGATCAGGTAGAGGCAACTCTGGAATGGATGTACCTAAGAGTAAAAACAATGAGAAGTAGTTTCGGGCTTGAACTGGGGTATCCTGGTACACGACAACGGACCTTGCTACACTCTTGGTTATGAAACTCCCAGGGGATATGCTTAAGATAATTCACATTTTCTTTACAAACCATTATGAAGGCTTTATGAGTAAATACTTCCTTAAAGAGAACATTTTTTATGATTATGGATTATATGCATAAACTATTCAATTTATGTTAGGTATTTTACAAGTTTGTAATTCTATATTGCAACTCATAAACTAATCTAGTGTATTCCATTATTTAGAAATGGATCCTAGTTGAAGGAATGGAAACTGTATAAACACATGTAATCCATATAGAGATTTCCCTCTTACTCAAGATAATTATAGTAGATCTGGTTATGAAACCAGTGTTGAATAACTTATAACCATATTGGGAGAACTCACTCAGGTTAGGAATAATAACCTTACCCGTATGGGGTTCCTTGAACCACAATGTAGAGGATCAATTTTAGACTTCTTCTTGAGGCAAAAACCACCAACATTCAATGGGACTACAAATCAATTTGTAGCTGACTAATGGATAAGTTCCTTATAGAAAATATTTCATGCATTGAAAAGTATCGAAAGGGAAAAAGTTTTCATTACAGTTTATCATCTCATGGGAGATGCATATCAATGGTGGTCATTAATTCAAAACACAAATTAGGAAGAAGAAGTATCAAATATAGAATGGATGGAGTTTAAATAACTTTTCTAATAAAAATAATTTCTCATGACCGTCGAGCAGATATGGAAATATAATTTTTGAGTCTGAGGAAAAAGAAGGATGAGAATGCCTCAAATTATGAGGCTCATTTTACAATGGTAGAAAGTCATAAAACAGATTATATACATAACCCAAGGAGTAAAATTTATTGATTCTTTGATAGGTAAAAACTATTTCTACAACAAGCATTAGTCTCACAATCCATCATTCAAAGATATTTTCTCATGTGTTTTCATGAAAGAAAAGGAATTCTCTAAGTCTTACAAATTTAAAGAAAATAAAGAGAAGAATAGATCTATTGAACACTCTGGAAATGGAAATAAGGGGAAGAAGGAAAATTTTGAATTTTCATCATGTAGTTAATGTGGGAAGAAACACCTCGATACTTTCTAGAAGAGAATGGGAGTTAGTTAAAATTGTGATGAAAAAGGCCACCAAGATCATGATTTCAAGGTAAAGAAAGTGGTTTTTAATGTTGAATAATAAAATTATAGGGAAATGGGGAATTATGAAAATGAATGTCCCAAATTCCAAGGAAACATACCTCAGAAAAGGACAAGGGAGAATGGACAAGCTTATGTGATCACTACTGATGAGGTTGAAGCTCCCAATGATGTAGTGGCATGTAATTTAATGGTTTCCTCAAATTTAAATAATTCTATTTTTGATTCTGGATCATCACATTGTTCCATATCTTCCCAATTTTCTGAGAAAGTAAGACATTTACAATTTGATTTAATGAGGGAGTTTTCAGTCAAAACATCCAAGGTAAGTATCATTACAACCAAGTTTTGTAAATCAGTTACCATCTGAGCATATAAATGGGCTTTATCTGATGATCTCATCATCATACCCATGATTGAATTTGATATAATCCTTGATATAGATTGGATTTCAGACCATGATGTGAAAATTTATTGTAAGAAGAGGGAGGTTAATATTTTTAATGATGATAAAAAGTAATTTATCTTTAGAGCAGAAATGTCACCATCTGATTCTTATCTAGATCCACCCACAGTAGCTCTAATAAATTCAATTATTCTCGAGGAATAGAGTGAAATAACTATGGGTGAGGAAAATAAAGTTAAAATAGAGAATGTACCTTTTGTGAAAGAATATGTTGATGTGTTTCCAGAGGATATAAATGGACATCCTTTAGAATGAGAAATTGAGATTTCCATTGATTTAATTCCTGGTTCAAGGCCCATATCAAAGACCCCTTATAGAATAGACACTGTGGAATTATTGGAACTAAAGAAACAACTAGTGTAATTAAGTAATAATGGATTTATTTTCCCTAGATTTTCTCCATGGGGAGCCTATGTTCTTTTTGTTATGAAGAAAGATGAATCTATGAGGTTTTTCATTGACTACAAAGAGATCAATGATATAACAATAAAGAACAATTATAAACTACCTTGCATTGATGATTTATTAGATCAACTTCATGGAGGTCAATATTTTTAAAATATTGACCTTTAATATGGATATCATCAGTTTTATGGGAAGAAGGAAAACATTCCGAAAACAACATTTCAAACTAGGTAAAAGAATTACGAGTTTACAGTAATGCCTTTTAGACTGACTAATTCACCCTCTATTTTGTTTGATCTAATGAATAGAGTTTTTTAGGAATATCTTGTTGACTTTTTGTGGTATTTATTGATGATATCTTGGTTTACATAAAAATCTATGAAGATCATGAAAATCACATGCAGACTATTCTAAAGACTTTTAGAAGAAATAAATTATATTGAAAGTTTAGTGTTCATTAATTCTAACTTTAGAGATTTATTTTCTTGGATGTATTATCTATAAGGATGTAATATCTATTGATCCTTCTAAGATAAGAGAAATACAATAATATCCAGCACCAATGAGTATAACTGAGGTCCACAGTTTTATTTTTTAGCAAGTTATTATCGGCATTTCATCCATGATTTTTCTCAATTGGATGACCCATTAACTAATATCAATCATAAAGGGGTTAATTTTTTTAACAAAAGAGTGTGAAGAATGTTTTGAATAATTATAGTGAATATTAGTCAATTATCCTATCTTGAATCTACTATTGGGAAATTATGGGTTTTTTATTTATAGTAATTCTTAAAAGAAAGGACTTGGTTGTGTTCTTTGATTTGATGATATTGAGACACTATATCAATGGTAAAAAATGTGATATATATAATGATCACGAGAGTTTTCAATATATTTTCTCACAAAAAGAACTCAACATGAGGCAAAGATGACGAATTTAACTACTCAAGGATTAGGATTTCACTATACACTACCACCTGAGGAATGAAAATAGTGTGGAAGATATTTTGAGAAGAAAGGATCATGGAGTTTTGAACAAGATTAGAGTCGAAAGGGATCATATGTTCATGGATTTAGTAAAAGATGGATACAGGAATAATCATGGAAGGTGAAACATCAATACTTTTTCAAATGGTTTCCAATCCAACCTTACTGGGAAGGATAAAAAGTTCTCAGTCTGATGATGAGAAGTTTCAAAAGAAAATTAATGTTGTGAATGATGGGAGGTTGAATAACTTCATATATGAATATTTAATTTTGAAATTTGGTAAGATACTTTGTGTTCCTAACATACCTAATCTAAAAATGGAATTGTTGGATGATGCTCATATCTCCAATTTCTCTATACACCCTGGTATCACTAAGATGTATATATATTTTAAGGAATATTTTTGGTGGGACAATATGAAGATAGATATTGCTGATTATGTGTCTATATGTATGGTTTTCAAATAGTTGAAGGCTGGAAGAAAACATCCTAGAGGATTTATGAAACCTCTCCCCATACCTGAGTGGAAATGGGATGATATTATGATGGACTTTGTCTTGGGACTACTAAAGACTCCTAGAAGGAATGATTAAATATGGGTTATTGTTGATCATCTTACCATGTAAACACATTTTCTTTCTATAAGATAAGATATACCACTTGAACAAATAGCAAGACTATATATTAATGATGTATTAAGACATCATGTAGTAACCCTATTGATTGGTTCTAATCTTGATCCCCGTTTTACATCAAGATTCTGGAAAAGTCTTTAGAAGTCCCAAGATACTGATCTTCATTTGAGCACTGCCAACCACGCTCAAACTGATAGAAAATCAAAACAAACTATTAAAACCATATAATACATGTTTAGAACTTACTCACTTGACTTTCAAGGTATGTGGGATCAATATTTACATATGGTAGAATTTTTCTATAACAATAACTTCTATTCAAGTATTCATATGGAACCATATAAGGCGTTATATAAAAATAGATTTTTTACACCAACTTGTTGGGATGAAGTTAGTGAAATAAAACTTTTAGGCACATAACTTATTGGGTAAACAATGGAAAAGGTGAAGATTATCCAAACCCACATCAAAGCGTCTCAAAGTAGGAAAAAGAACTATGCTGATAACCAAAGGAATGATTTGGAATTTCAAGTTGGAGATCAGGTTTTCATTAGGTTATCTCCATGGAAGGGTATTGCATGATTCAGTTAGAAGGGTAAATTAAGTCTCAGGTACATAAGAACTTTTGAAATTCTTGAATAAAATGGAGTTTTGTCTTACCATTTGGAAATGCCTCCAGGTCTCTCCAATGTTCATGATGTGTTCCATGTATCACTGTTGAGAAAATACATGTCTGACCCAATGCATGTACTCACCTCTGAAGATATAGAACTGGAACCAAATATGTCTTATTGTGAAGATCCTATCAAGATTCTTGATAACAGAGAACAAGTGTTGAGAAACCGTATAACTTGTCTGGTAAATGTTCTATAGAGAAACTATAAGATGGAATATGAAATTTGGGAACCCAAGGAACATATGATGAAGAACCACCGAAATCTTTTTATTTAATAATATTCTTGAAATTTAGAGGATGAAATTATTTGAAGATTGAAAGAATGTAACACCCCAAACTTCTACACTATATTTATTTTTGAATAATTAAATAGCTTGAATTGTACGCAACTTCGAGTTCTAGCACACCACGACCAATCAAAATAGATGTTATGATTAATAATACCCACTTTTTGAAATTTTATAAATTTTATTTTTTAATATGGAATTCATTTTTGGATTCAGAATATCAAAATTAGCTTAGGGTAAATTTTTGGTATTTTTCTAAAAATTTCAATTTTTGATGAATAATGAAAACACTACATTATAATTTTTAACCAGATTTTTATTTAAATAATTATTTACATTATTTAAATTTATTTTAAGTCAAAATAGATACATAATACCTATATTAGTTCAATTTAATTCATTAGAGTCATTTTATAATAAAATTAGATGTATAAAATTTATTGAACATCCTAACGCCTTTTACTCACCTTCTAGGCACGTTAGCAAATTTGCATAAAACATAACGTTACAGATTTTTTAAATTTAATTTCAAAAATCAGAGAGACGTGGTTGACATCAGCAAGGAGTATTTGGTTCAATAGGATGAAAATAATTTTTGGTGAATAGTAACTTTTGAATTTTATTTGCCACAGTTAAAAGTAAATCGGGTAACTTATGGTAAAGATTATATTATAATTTCCATAACACATGTCCTAATTCTATTGGATAAGTGTATTTAGAAAAAAATAAACCTTTGGAATAAAATATGTTCCTTTTGGTTTGCTGGGATTAGATTAGGACATTTATTATTATTTTATTTAAAGACGAGTTAAAATGTTAAATTCAAGGTTTAATAAATAAATCATTTTTAATATAGAGTTATACATAAGATAAATTATACTATAAATATTAATTATAAAGATAAAAATAATTACTACACAATGGTATTTTATTTATAATTTTTATACATTAAATAAATAAATTTATTTATCACCCAATGATTATAGAGTAATTACATTATTATTGAAAGCTTAAAAACATTGATATTATAAATGTTAATATAATTATAAATTGGGACTTTTGATGTATTACAATAATTTCATAGGTTAATATGACATGTTAGGGTTAACTAAATATATTTTATTTGAAGTGATAAAGTTGTTATGAATTTCCAAAAAATAAAATACCAAATAGTGTAAAAAGTGACATAACTGAGTTTTTAAAACAAATACTATATTATTAAATGATATAATATTCCTAAAAACCTAAGTTTCGGCCCATGGAATTAGTTAAAGTTATATATGTCAATAATTAACCACTTTTTATTTTCATGGATTTTATTGTATGTTTAGTAACCATTTATTATAATAATACAAAAATACATGGTAAAAGTTAAAGTATTTAACTAAGAGTTTAATCTAAATAATAAGCTTAATATGGTGACCTAAACCTATATAAAACCTATTGGTTGAGATTTTTTCTACCCATTCCCACATTAGACTATAAATAAGTTTTTTTTGAGCCATTATAAACTGAATATAATTGTATAATAAATTAATATTTCATGTTTTTTCTAAAGTGACCTTCAACTCTTTTATAAAAGGATGCTTCTCATTCTCTCAAAAATCACACCTACAAAGCTATTTAGATCCTCCAAAATCTACTCAAATATCCTCAAAACTACCATTAATTAAACTTAGAGGCCTTTCATTGATCATAATCCAACCTAATAGTCCCTTTTGATCAAACCAAAAGGAAGCACCCGAAGAAGAGGTAATATTTTCACCACCTCTTTCAATGTTCTTTTCTTCTTCCACTTCCTCTTTCTTTGTTGTTTCCATAAAAAAAATAATAACTCAATTATATTATACATACTATAATGTTATTATAAATATGGTACAACCATATTCATTATTCTATCCATCCTATGAATTAAAATTCACCATACGTGCATACGTACGGCATACCGTCTCCACGTCGTGGTGTAGTTTGTTATTCAACACTTCATTATTTGGATGGGTATAATAATGAGAATAAATGATTTAAATAATAAATATAACATGTGAATGATTCTGTATATATGATATACCATCCAATTACATAGTATTTCATCATCAATAGAATGATATTATCTCTTATGCATACGTACGAATTACTGTCTCCGTGAATGTGATGAGATTCATTCCCCATGTTAACCATTGAAAGAATAATTTTCAATTAATGATTAAAAATAATTTTTAGTAACTTAATATAATTCTATATTTGAATCAAATAAATACTATACATAACAAACATGGCTTATGTAACAAATCATATAAATGAAAATGAATTAGTTAACACCTGAAACAATGATACTACTGAGATATTATTAACAAAGAAATATTAAAAGATCATATATGATATCATATTTATGTATGTGGTTTGTGTATAATTTAATAAAAATTATTTAACTGTTATAAAGGAGGTTAACATACCCTGTACCATGTAAAATTACAAGGTAATGGTTAATTCTACAATCTCTTCATTATTCAATGGTTTTTATACGTAAGTATCTACTAAGACCTCTTTGTCATCCATATATGTGTTTCTTAAAAATGTAATTTCAAAAAACTTTTACTATTTCTTACACTATGTGTTAAAGTCATTTATACCCTTATTTTACTTTTTATAAAAAATTTATAAAGGAAACATTCCATCATTTTCCAAACACGGCCCTTTACGACCATTTTGAAAAAATAAATGAAAGAATGTTTTTTAACATATACAATGAGTGCGGGTATTTTCTGCCATTATAACACCTTCAAAGCTTCCATTATATGATTTTAATAATATTTTCAAAATAATAGTTTTCTTTTATAATTATGTTCCTTTTAAAAGATTACAAAATAAAAAGAGATATTTCTCTCAAATAATTTTGATTCCATCTATGCCAACATACTTTGATGGATTTTACACTTGTTTGAAGTTGATTTATTATAATACAATATTCCATATTGTATTGAAGTTTTTGTGCTATTTTTTATTGTGGATGTGTTATTTTTTTACCATTCATGGTTTATGGTTAAAGTATTAACATTTCGTAAGCTAGTTTTAATACGAATGTTTATGTTATGTTTCAAACTTTTCATCCAATTCCATTTTTTCATCAAGAACCACTATAAGTTGAAGTGGGAACCATACAAAACATTCACTGAAACATAAACCCTCAAAAAGAATAGTTAAACTTACAAATTTCAAAATTCAAAAAAAATCATCCTATACCAGCTCACCGCGCCTCGAACTCCAATAGGATACTCCAACCAAAAATCCGACCCACAACACCAACAAAGTCAATGACCCACACATGGAAACAAATATTCAAAAACCGAAATTCGAAGGGATTTTATCACTTCCAATCTCGTACCACGAGCCGCCCGCATCACGTCTTCACATCAGTCGCGTAACTCTCAACCCTGTCATTATCATCGCTGGAGTCGAATCCATATTTATCGAAGCCGAACATAGCCTCACTGTTGGGGATTGAAGCATCCTCACTGTCAACTTTGTCACCCTCGTGGTCATCATTCCACGGACATTCCGTCGCCAACACTCAGAAACTAAAACCTGTAAGATATCAACTGAGCCACCATCCTCCATCACATTAGACTTCCTCACGAAGTGCTCATTTCCTAGAAAGTTTTTGGCCACCCGAAAATCACTTCCCAAAGCCCTAAATATCCATCGCACCTGGCCGACCTGGGAAGGAGAAATGGGACTTAAGGACAAGGCATATTTGGGCAGCTTCAGCCCCTACAGAGAGATGATCACTTTACCTTGAACAAACACAAAACTAAAACAAATGAAAAACATTCCACACAATTCAATGTCGACCACGCCATCGGAAACCGCCCAGACCCACGACCATCAAAAGGCATTGAAGAGATCAACATCACCAGCAGCTCAATGAAAACAGAATCACAACACATAGACACCATGGAACAAGAAATAAGAAGACATGATTGAAACCCTAGTACAAACATAGAGGTATAACTATAACTAGTAAAAAACATGAACCAACAAAAAAAGTGGGACAAAACCAGAAGTGGAAAATGGGAATAAAACCATAGGAAGAAGAACAAACACCTGTAATTCCTGGAAATCTATCTTCTTCCAAATCGCTTGCCCAAATCCTCAGTGCATTTTGTGCTCTGAATCCGACGTGGAGAGGAGCTAAGGACCACAAGAATAGAGTGTAAAGAGACGGACGAGGTAAAAATAGAGCACCATCACTGAGAAGGGAGAGTCAAGTGGTTGTGAGAGAAAATCCATCATAGAGAACTGTCCAGTATCAGTAATACTGAAGAAGAGCACGAGAGGAGCGGAACAGAGGAATCAATACTACTGGGCAAAGTTGAAACCCTAGGAGACAAGCCGAGGGCTCAGGAGCACCCAGGTAAGTGAGGCGCCATATCCTTTTGGATTTTCAAACTTTTCATATAAGGAATGCATTGGAATTAGTAAGTAATGGGTAGAGCCTGCTATAGCTTCTCAATGCATCAGTAGGACTCATGAGACAAACTAGTGTCTTATAACAAGGCCTTGCCAAAATCTTATTTGTAGTCTTGGCACAAGGCTTTGACTATACGGTTATAATGTCTGGAATTATGCAATTCCATTATTATGGAATTACTTATTGATATTACATATGATTATTTGACTAGTAGAATATCCTTGTGAATTAGTTAATGGAATTATTTGATTTATCTTTTCCATATTATACTGAAGTTTAATTTTAAAAGTATTGTGTTTTAGTCTTATACATTGCCTTCAATATTTATGCTTATTTATTAATGTTTTTGCTATATTGTTATCCTTACTGAGCATCTGAACTCACCCCTTTCTTATGTTTTATTTTTTCCAGGATGTGAAGAAGTATATTATGATTGACCTACAATGATAGGCTATGGAAATATGATTGTGTTAAAATGAGAAACAATGATGTTTTTTCTTCTATTTCATAATGTAATGTAAAAATTATGTATGTGTCTAGTACATTTAAGGATACTAAACTAATCGGTATTTAGAGACATGATCTGTTGTGATCATGCCAATGTTATGTAATAAAGTACTGACTCTGGGTAACTAGGGTTGAAGAATTATATTTGGTATCATAGAAAGTTTTGTACAAACCTTGGATTCTAGATTTAGAAAAATTCCAATTAGAAAACATTACCCTAAGATAGAATTTGTGGATTAGTATAGAAGAACATCCATGAATTTGTGTAATGTAGAGATTTTGTGCATTTTCCAAGTAATTCATACCTATCTAGATACGAGCAGGTAGAGGCGGCTCTGGTACAAATGTACCTAGGAGTGAAAACTCTGATAAAGAGTTTTGGGCTTGACTCGGGGTATCCTGGTGCACGACAACAGACCTTACTGCATTCTTGGTTACAATACTTATGAGGAATATACTTAGGATAATTCAAATTTTCATTGAAAACCATTATTAATAATTTATGATTAAATACATCCTTAATTAAATCATTTATTTATGATTTTGGATTATATGCATAAACTGTTCAATTTATGTTATGTATTTTTCTAGTCTGGAATTATGTTTTGTGATTCATAAACTAATATATTATATTCCATTTTTTATAAATTGAACCTAGTGTAAGGAATGGAAACCGTATCAATGCATGAAATCTATATAGGTATTTCCCTCCAACTCAAAATAATTATAGTGGGGTTGGTGGTGAAACCAGTGCTGAACAACTTATAACCATACTAGGGAAACTCATTCAGGTTATGAATAATAACCTTACCTGTATAGAGCACCTTGATCCACAACACGGAGGATCAATGATAGACCCCCTTATAAGGAAACAACCATAAACATTCAATGTGACTATAAATCCATTTTTAGATTAGCAATGGATATGTTCCTTAGAGAAAATATTTCATTCCTTGGGAGTAGTGAACGGGAAAAAGTTGTCATGGCAGTTTATCACCTTATGGGAGATGCAGATCAATGGTGGTAATTAATTCAAAACACAAAAAGGGATGAAGAAGTATCAAATATGGAATTAAGGGATTCTAAAGAACTTTTCTTAGAGAAATAATTTCTTCTTGACCATCAAGAGATATGGAATTATGATTTCTGAGTTTGAGGAAATATGAGGATGAGAATGTCGCAAAGTATGTGGCTAACTTTAAGAGGTTACAAAGGCATGAAATAGATTATATAAGTAACCCAAAGAGAAATATTGATCAATTATTTTATGGGTTAAAACCATTTCTCTGTCGAGAATTATTCTCAGAATCCTTCTCATCGTACATATATATTATCTCATGTGCTATCAAGATAGAAAAGGAATTCTCTAAGTCTTAGGAATTTAAATAATAGAAAGAGAAGAAGAGATTTACTAAACACTCTAGAAATGTAAATAAGGGGAATAAAGGGAAAATTTGAATTTATATCCTCCAGTAAATGTGGGAAGAAACACCCTAGTACTTTCCTGAAGGTAATGGGAGTCTGTTACAAGTGTGGTGAAAAAGGCCACCAAGATATTAATTTCAAGGTAAAGAAAGTGGATATCAATGTTGAATGATACAACTGTAGAGAAATTGGGAATTATGAAAATTAATGTCCTAAGCGCCAAAGAAAAATTACCTCAAAAAAGTCAAAGGGAGAAATTATAAGGTTATGCGATCACTACAATTGAGGTTGAAGCACTAAATAACGTTGTGCTAGGTAATTTAATAGTTTCCTCAAATTTAGACAATGATTTATTTGATTCGGGATCATCACATTGTTTCATATCTTCCCAGCTTGCTAAGAAAATTAGATTGTTTTAATTTTATTTAACAAGGGAGTTCTCAGTCAAAACTCTTGAGGGAAGTATCATTGAAACATAGTTTTGTGAATCAGTTCCCATTAGGTCATATAAATTTTTTTTATCTACTAATAACTTCATCATACCCATGATTGATTTATATATAATCCACGGTATGGATTGGATTTCGGACTATGATGTGAAAATTTATTGCAAGAATGAGGTTAAATTTTTTGATGATGATAAAGAGTACCTTATCTTTAGAACAGAAACATCACCATCTGATTCTTATCTAGATCCACCCCCAGTAGCTCTATTAAATTCAATTATTGGGGAGTAATTGACTAAAATAACTATGGGTGAGTAAAGGTAAGTTAAAATAGAGTAGGTATCTATTTTGAAAGAATATGTTGATGTGTTTCTAAAGGATTTACCTGGACATCCTCTAGAACGAGAAATTGAGTTTTCCATAGATATAATTCCTAGTTCAACTCCCATATTGATGACCCCATATAGAATGGACACTGTGGAATTAGTGGAACCAAAGAAACAACTAGAGGAATTGAGTAATAAATTATTTATTCACCCTAGTGTTTCTCCATGGGGAGCCCTTGTACTATTTGTTAAGAAGAAAGATGGATCTATGAGTTTTTGCATTGACTATAGGGAGAAAAATGCCATAAAAATAAATAAAAAGTATCCACTACCTCACATTAATGATTTATTTGATCAACTTAATGGAGCTCAATATTTTTCAAAGATTGACCTTTGATCTCGATATCATGAGTTGTGTGTGAAGAAGGAAGACATTTCAAAAACAACATTTCGAACCAAGTACAAGCATTATGAGTTTACAATAATTCATTTTTGATTGACTAATTCACCCTCTATTTTCATGGATCTAATGAATAGAGTTTTCAAGTAACATCTCTATAAATTTTTAGTGGTATTTATTGATGATATTTTGGTTTACTCTAAAAGTTATGATGATCATGAAAATCACTTGCACACTATTATAAAGACTCTTAGATGAAATTAATTATATGGGATGTTTAGATATTTTGAATTATGGTTTTGGGAGATTTCTTTTCTTATCCATATTGTCTCTAACTATAGAATCTTTGTTGATATTTCTAAGACCATATCAGAAAATAATGGCTAGCACCGATGAGTATAACTAAGGTATGCAATTTTATTGGTTTCGAAGGTTATTATTGAATTTTCATACAAGATTTTGACTGATTGATTAACCCATTAACCAATATCACATGTAAATGGGTTAAATTTGTTTTGAGAAAAGAGTGTGAAGAATGTTTTGAAGAACTAAAGTGAATATTAGTCAATGCTCCTATCCTGAATCTAAAAATGGGGAATGATGGGTTTGTCATTTATAGTAATGCTTAAAAGAAAGGACTTTCTTGTGTACTTATGTAGAATGATAGAGTTATTACCTATGCATCACAACAACTAATAGTTCATGAACAAAACTATCCCACTCATGATCATGAGTTAGCAGTTGGAATATTTTCTTTGAAGATATGGAGACACTATATCTATGGGAAAAATGTGAGATATATAATAATCACAAGAGTTTGAAGTAAATTTTCTCACTGAAAGTACTCAACATAAGGCAAAGATGATGGCTTGAACTACTCAAGGATTATGATTTCATGATACACTACCACCCGAGGAAGGCAAATAAGGTGGAATATGATTTGAGCAGAAATGATCATAGAGTTTTGAACAAGATGAGAGTTGAAAGGGATCATATGATCAGGGATCTAGTAATGGTGGATATGGGAATAATCATGGAAGGTGAAACATTAATAATTTTTCTAATGGTTTCCAATCGATCATTACTAGAAAGGATAAAAAGATCTCAGACTGATGATTAGGTGTTTCAAAATAAAATTAAATCTATAAACGATGGGAGATTTATCAAATTCATACATGAAGATGGAATTTTTAAATTTGGGTAGAGATTTTATGTTCCTGACATACCTGATCTAAAAAGGTAATTTATGGATGATTCTCAAAGATCAAATTTCTCTTTACAAAATGGTAGAACTAAAAGGTATAGATATTTGAAGGAACATTTTTGTGGGACGACATAAAGAGGGAGATTGGTGATTATTTGTCGATATGTATGGTTTTTCAATAAGTGAAGGCTAGAAGACAACATCCTTGAGGATTAATGCAACCTCTTCCCATACCTGAGTGGAAATGAGATGATATTTTGATGGATTTTGACATTGGAGTACCAAAGACTTCTAGAAGAAATTGTGCAATATGGGTCATTGCTGATCATCTTACAAAGTCACCATATTTTCTTTCTATAAGAGAAGATTTACCACATGAACGTTTTTCAGGACTATATATTAATGATGTTTTTAGACTTCATGGAGTACACCTATATATTGTTTCTGATTGTGATCCCCATTTTAAATCATGATTTCGGAAAAGTCATTAGAAGTCCCTAGATACTGAACTTTTTTTCAGCACTGCCTACCACCCACAAGCTGATGGAAAATCAGAACACATTATTAAAACCATAATAGACATGTTGAGATCTTGCTCACTTGACTTTCAAGGTATATGGGATCAATATTCAACTCTGTTAGAAATATATGTCACACACCAACATGTTGGGATGATGTTGGTAAAAGAAAACTTGTAGGCTCAAAACTTATTGAGGAAACAATGGAAAAGGTGAAGATTATTCAAACCCAAATCAAAGAAGGTAAAAGTAAGAAAAAGAGTTATGTAGATATCCAAACAAAGGATTTGGAATTTCAAGTAGGAGATTATGTTTTCTTGAAATTATCTCTATGGAAGGGTGTTTCCAAATTTTTGTATGAAGGGCAAATTAAGTCCCAGACACATCAGACCTTTCGAAATTCTAGAACAAATTGGAGTTATAGCATACTATTTGGAAATGCCTCCAAGTCTTTACAAAGTTAATGATGTGTTCCGCGTATCACTATTGAGAAAATACATGCCCAACCCAATGCATGTACTTACCTATAAAGAAATAGAATTGGAACCTGATCTGTCTTATTGTGAAGTGCCTATCAAAATTCTTGATACCATAGAAAAAGTGTTGAGAAACCAGATGACTCATTTGGTAAAAGTTATATGGAGAAACCATAAGATGGAAGAGGCAATGTGGGAACCTGAGGAACTTATGATGAAGAACCACTTAAATCTTTTTATGAATTAATATTCTAGAAACATCTAGGAAGAAATTATTTGAAGGAGGGAAAAATGTAACACCTCAAGCTTCCATGATACGTTTCTCTTTGAATAATGAAATATCTTGCAGTGTATGAAACATCGAGTTCTAGCACACCACGACAAATCAAACAAGCCGTTATGAATAGTAATCCCCGCTTTTGGAAATTTTATAAATTTTATTTTCTGAAATGGAATTCATTTTTGGATTTGGAATATCAAAATTATCTTTTGGTAATTTTTTTGTAATTTTATGAAAACTTTCAATATTTGATGAATACTGAAAGCATTGTGTTATTTTTCAAAACTGAATTTTAATTTAAATAATTATTTATTTTATTTTAAGTTATTTTAAGTAAAAATAGATACATATTACCTATATTAGTTCAATTTAATTCATTGGAGTCATTTTATAATAAAATTATATTTATAAAATTTTATAGAACTTTTTAACGTCTTTTACCCACCTTCTAGGAAAGCTAGAAAATTTTCATAAAACGTAATTTTACCACTTCTGTGATTTGAATTTCAAAAATCCAAGAGACACAGTTGAAATTACTAAGTAACATTTGGTTCAATAGATTGAATCTAATTTTTGGTGAATAGTAACTTTTGAATTTTATTTACCACGGTTAAAAGTAAATAAGGTAATTAAAGGTAAAAATGATATTATAATTACCCTAACACATGTCCTAATTATATTGGATAAGTTAATTTTGATGAAAATCTACCTTAGGAATAAACTATGATCCTGCTGGTCCACTTGGATTAGATTTTGACATTTATTATTATTTAATTTAAAGAAGATTTAAAAGTATTAAATCCAAAGTTTAATAATTAAACCATTTTTAATATAGGGTAACACATAAGATAAATTCAACTATAAATATTCATTAGAAATAAAAAATAAATTACTACATAATGGTATTTAATTAATAATTTTTTTTTCATTAAATAATTAAGTTTATTTATAACACAATGATTATTCAGTAATTAACTTATTATTGAAATATTAAAAACATTGATATTATAAATATTAATATAATTGTCAATTGCGAAATTTGATGTATTAAAAGAATTTTATAGGTTAATATTACAGGTTAGGGTTTATTAAATAATTTTTTTGAAGTGATAAATTTTTTATGACTTTTACAAAAACAAAATATCAAATAGTGTAAAAATTGACATAAATGAGTTTTTAAAACAAATACTATATTATTAATTGATATAATATTCATAAAAATATAAGGTTCTTCCAGAGTACTTAGATAAAGATAGATATGTCAATAATTAACCAGTTGGGGTTCCATGGATTTTTATAGTAAGTTTATCAACCATTTATTATAATAATACAATAATACAAGGTAAATGTAAAACTATTTAGGTAAGAGTTAAATATAAAATATAAGGTTAATATGGGGACCTAATCCAGTCAAAAACATATTGGTTGAGAGGTTATGGACCCATACCCACCACATCCTTGAAATAAATCCTTTTGGATCCCTTATAAACTGAATACGATTGTATAATAAATTATTATTTCAAGCTTTTCCTAAAATGACTCTCACCTCTCTCATAAAAGGTACTTCCCCTTCTCTCAAAATCACACCTCTAAAGCCATTTAGCGTAGACAAAACCTTCTAAAATATTCTCCCAACATCCATAAATTAAACCTAGATGCCTTACATTGACCATAATTCAACCTAATTATCCCTTTTTGTCTAATCAAAAGAAAGTACCTGAAGAAGAGATAATAATATCACCACCTCTTTCAAAGTCCTTTTCTTCTTCCACTTACTGTTTCTTTGTTGTTTACATACCAAAATAATAATTTCAGAACCCTATACATACAATTATGTTATTTCAAATATTTTACTACAATATACATTATTCAATCCATCCTATGAATGAAAAATCACTATACTTGCGTACACACATCTTACCGTCTCTAAATCATGGTGTAGTTTGTTATTCAACACTTCATTATTTGGAGGGGTATAATAATCAGTATAAATGATGTAAATAATGAATATTACATGTTAATGATTCTTTATATATCATATACTATCCAATTACATATTATTTCACCATCAGTATAATGACATTGTCGCTTGTGCGTACGTACGGATTACCGTCACCTCGAACGCGATGAGATTCATTCCCCATCATAACCATTCAAGAATAATTTTCATTTATTGATTAAAAATAATATTTAATTACTTAATATCATTATAGATATGAATAAAATAAATATTATCCATAAGTAACATGCCTTGAATAATAAATCATATATTAGAAAACAAATTAGATAACACCTGAAACAATGATACTACTAATATATTATTAACAATACAATATTTAAAAATCATATATGATATCATATTTATGTATTAGTTTCTTGTATAACTTAATAAATATTATTTAAATATTATACAGGAGGTTAACATACCCTTGACCAAGGAAAATTACAAGGTAAGGTTTTATTCTACATTGTCTTCATTATTCGAGGATGTTTATATGTGAGTATCTACAGAGACCTCCTTATCATCCACATCTGTGTGTCTTAAAAATGTATTTCAAAACATTTTCCCTACTGACTAGACTATGGGTTAAAGTAATTTATAACCTTTTTTTATTTTTATAAATTTTTTGTAATGGAATAGTTCCTTTGTTTTCCAAATAAGGTCATTTATGACCTTTTCGCCAAAATTAATGAAATAATATTTTTTATCTTCTACCATGAGTGCGAATATTTTCATCAATTATAACACCTTAGAAGCTTCCATTGTAAGCTTATAATAAAATTTTTAGAATAAATGTTTTCATTTATAATTATGTGACTTTTAAATGATTTCAAAATAAAAAGAGATATTTCTCTCAAATAGTGTTGATTTCATCTATGTCAATATCCTTTGATAGATTTTACACTTGCTTAAAGTTGATTTATTATGATACAATATTACATTTTGTATTGAAGGTTCTGTGATATTTTCAACTGTGGATGTATTATTTTTATACCATTCATGATTTATGGTTAAAGTATTAACATTTCATATGCTAGTTTTAATATGAATGTTTATTTTATGTTTCAACCCTTTCATATGAGGAATGCATTGGACTTAGTAAGTGATGGGTGGAGCGCGCTATAGCTCCTCAATGCATTGTTAGGTCTCATGATACAAACTAGTGTCTTGGAAAAAGTCCTTGAGAAAATGTTATTTGTAGTCTTTGAATGAATCCTTAACTATGTGGTTATGATGCCTGGAATTATGCATTACATCATTATCAAATTAGCTGTTGATATTACATGTGATTATTCAACTAGTAGAATATCCATATGAATAAGTGAATGGAGATGTTTGATTTATTTTTTCCATACTATGGCATAGTTTAATTTTAAAAGGATTTTGTTTTAGTCTTAAACATTTCCTTCATTGTTTTTACTTATTTATCAAATTTTACACTATATTGTTATCCTTACTAAGAATTTGAGCTCACCCCTTTACCATGTTTTATTTTTTCCAGGATGGGATGAATTATATTATGATTGACCACCATGGATGGGCTATGGGATATGATTGTGTTCAAAGGAGACACAATGCTGTTATTTTTTTCTATTTCATAATGTAATGTAAAACTTATGGATGTATCTTGGACATTCAAGGCTACAAAACTAATTGAACTTTCAAGATTTGATCTATGGTGATCATGCCATTGTTATGTAATAATTCACCGACTTTGGGTAACTAGGGTTAGGGTGTTACAGTTAGTATTTGAGAAATTTAGTACAAACCTTGGAATATAGATTTATAAAAACTCTGATTAGAGAACATTACCCTAAGATAGACTTTGAGGAATAGTACAGAATAACTTCTTAGAATTTTGGTAATGTAGAGATTTTATGAATTTTACATGAAATACATCCATGTCTTGATACAAGAAGGTAGAGGTAGCTCTAGCATAGATTTACCTAGGAGTGAAAACTCTAGAAAGGAGTTTCAGGCTTTACCCGGGGTATCCTGTTACATGACAATGAGCCTTGTTACACTCTTGGTTACGACACTCTTGGGGGATATACTTAGGATAATTCACATTTTCATTACAAACCATTATGAAGTATTTATGAGTTAATACATTCTAAAAGAATTTTTTTTTTATGATTATAGATTATATGCATAAACTGATAAATTTATGTTAGGTATTTTACTAGTTTGGAATTATGTATTGTGATTCATAAACTATTCTATTGTATTCTATTGTTTAGAAATGGAACCTAGTGGAAGGAGTGGAAACCGTATCAATGCATGTAATCCATATAGGGATTTCCCTCATACTCAAGGTAATTATAGTGGAGCTAGTGATGCAACCCGTGTTGAACTACTTATAATCATACTGTGACAACTCACTCAGGTTATGAATAATAACCTTACCCATATGAAGCAACCTCATCCACAATGTAGAGGATTGATGTTAGATAGCTTTATGAGGAAACAACCACCAACATTCAATGGGACTAAAAATCCATTTTTAGATGAGCAAGGGATAAGTTACATAGAGAAAATATTTCATGCTTTGGGGAGTAGGGAAAGGTAAAAAGTTGTCATGGAAGTTTATCATCTCACGGGAGATGCAGATTAGTGGTGGTAATTAATTAAAAACACAAATGAGGATAAAGAGGTATCAAATATGTAATAGATGGAGTTTGAAGAACTTTTATTAAAATATTACTTTCCTCGTGACCATCAAGAAGATTTGGAAATACAATTTCTGAGTCTGAGGCAAAAGGAGGATGACAATGTCCCAAAGTATAAGGATAACTTTACAATGTTAGAAAGGTATGAAAGATATTATATATGTAACCCAAGTAGTAAGATTTAACAAATATTTCATGGGTTAAAACCATTTCTCCATCGAGAATTAGTCTCACAATCCTTCTCATCATATGAAGATATTGTCTCAGTTTCTATCAATACAAGAAAAGAATTCTCTAAGTCTCACGACATTAATGAAAAGTAAGAGAAGAAGAGATCTACTGAACACTCAGGAAATGGAAATATGGGGAATAAGGGAAAAGTTGAATTTTAATCCTTCATTAAATGTGGGACGAACCACCATGGTACTTTCCTAAATGTAATGGGAGTCTGTTACAAGTGTGGTGAAAAAGGCAACCATGATAATGATTGCAAGGGAGAAAAGTGGTTGCCAATTTTTAATGATATAATTGCATAGAAATGGGGAATTATGGAAATGAATGTCCTAAGAGCCAAAGAAAAAATACCTCAAAAAAGGGAAAGGGAGTAGGTCCAATCTTATATGATCACTATTGCTGAGTTTGAAGCTCCAAATGACGTAGTGATAGGTAATTTAATGGTTTCCTCATATTTATCCAATTATTTATTTGATTCTGGATCATTGTATTGTTTCATATCTTCCTAACTTTCTTGTAAAGTTATATATTTCTAATTTGATTTAATAGGGGAGTTGTCAGTCAAAAATCCTAAGGGAAGTATCATTGCAACAACATTTTGTGAATCATTTCCCATTAGGTCATATAAATGTGCTTTATATGTTTATCTCATCATCATACCCATGATTGAATTTGATATAATCCTTGATATGGATTATATTTCAGACCATGATGTGAAAATTTATTGCAAGAAGATTGTGGTTAAAATTTTCGATTAGGATAATGTGTACCTTATCTTTAGAGCATAAATGTCACCATATGATTCTTATCTTGATCAACGCACAGTATCTATATAAATTCAATTATTAGGGAGGAATAGGGTGAAATTACTAAGGGTGAGGAAATGAAAGATAAAATAGAGGACATACCTATTGTGTAAGAATAGGTTGATGTGTTTCCAAAGGCTTTAATAGGACATCCTCCAGAATGAGGAATTGAGTTGTCCATTGATTTAATTTCATGTTCAAGGCCCATATCAAAGACCCCTTATAGAATGGACACTTTGGAATTAGTGTAACTAAATAAACAACTATAGGAATTGAGTAATAATGTATTTATTCTCCCTACTGTTTCTCTATGGGTAGCCACAGTTATTTTTTAAGAAGAAATATTGATCTATGAGGTTGTGAAATGACTACAGGGATATCAAAACTATAACAAGAATGAACAAGTATCCCCTACCTTGCATTGATGATTAATTCAATCATCTTCATAGAGCTCAATAGTTTTCAATGATTGACCTTTTATCTGGATATCATCAGTTGTGTATGGAGAAGGAATTCATTCTGAAAATAGTATTTCGAACTAGGTACGAGCATTATGAGTTTACAGTAATGCCTTTTGGACTGACAAATGCACCCTCCATTTTCATTAATCTAATGAATATAGTTTTCGAGGAATATCATGATGACATTGTAGTGGTATTTATTGATGATATCTTGGTTTACTCCAAAATCAATAAAGATCATAAAAATCACTTGCGTACTATTCTAAAGACTCTTAGAATAAATGATTTATATGGGATGTTTTGCAAGTGTGAATTCTAGTTTGAGGAGATTTATTTTCGTGGAAATATTTTCTCTAAGGATAGAATCTATGTTGATCCTTCTAAGACAAGAGAAATAAAAGAATGGTCAGCACCGATGAGTATAACTAAGGTACTGAGATTTATTGGTTTAGCAGGTTATTATCAGTGTTTCGTCCAAGATTTTTATCTATTGGCTAACCCATTAACCAAGCTCACATGTAAAAGGGTGAAATTTGTTTGGAAAAAAGAGTGTGAAGAATGTTTTTAAGAACTAAAGAGATGATTATTCAATGATCATATATTGAATGTACCACTGGAGAATGATGAGTTTGTTATTTATAGTAATGCTTCAACGAAATGACTTGGCTATGTCCTTATGCAAAATGATATAGTTATTTCCTATGCATCATGACAACTAAAAATTCATGAACAAAACTATCCCACTCATGATCTTGAGTTAGTAGTTGTAGTATTTGTTTTGAATATATTGGGAAACTATCTCTATGGTTAAAATGTGAGATATATAATAATCACAAGAGTTTGAAGTATATTTTATCACCGAAAGAACTCAACATGAGGTAAAGACAATGGCTTAAACTTCTTATGGATTAAGATTTCACTATACACTACCACCCGAGGAAGGCAAATAAGGTGGAAGATACTTTGAGTAGAAAGTATCATGGAGTTTTGAACAAGATGAGAGTTGAAATGGATCCTATGTTCATGGATATAGTAAAGATGGATATGGGAATAATCATTAAAGGTGAAACATAAATACTTTTTAAAATAGTTCTGATCCATCTTTACAAGAAAGGATAAAAATTTCTCAGACAGATGATGTGGAGTTTCAAAAGAAAATTAATGTTGTGAATGATTGGAGATTGATTGACTTCATATATGAAGATGGAATTTTAAAATTTGGGAAGAGTATTTATGTTCCTAACATTTTTTATCTAAAAAAGGGAATTGTTGGGTGATGCTCAAAGCTCTAATATCTCTATACACCCTGGTAGTACTAAGATGTATAGAGATTTTAAGGAACATTTTTTGGAGGTGCAACATGAAGAAGAAGATTGGTGATTATGTGTCAAGATATATGGCTTTTCAATAGCTGAAAGCTGGAAGACAACATCTTAGAGGAGTCAGGCAACCCCTTCCCATACTTGAGTGGAAATGGGATGATATTTTTATGGACTTTGTCATGGAATTTGTAAAGACTCCTTGAAGGAATGATGCAATATGGGCCATTGTTAATAATCCTACCAAGTCAATATATTTTCTTGCTATAAGAGAAGATTTAACACTTGAACATTTATCAAGAATATATATTAATGAAATTTTAAGACTTCATGGTGTACCCCTATTGATTACTTCTGATTGTGATCCCCGTTTTACATCAAGATTCTGGAAAAGTCTTCAGAAGGCCCTAGACACTGAACTTCATTTCAGCACTACCTACCACCCTCAAACTAATAGAAAATCAAAATAGATTATTAAAACCATAGAAGAAATGTTAAGATATTTCTCACATGACATTCAAGGTATGTGGGATCAATATTTACATCTGGTATAATTTCCCTATAACCATAGCTTCCATTCAAGTATTCAGATGGCACCATATGAAGCATTATATAGAAAGAGTTTTCGCACACCAACTTGTTTGGATGATGATGGTGAAAGAAAACTTGTAGGCCTAGAACTTATTGAGGAAACAATGGAAAAGGTGAATATTATCCAAACCCATATCAAAGAAGCTCAAAGTAGGAAAAAGTGCTATAACGATAACCGAAGGAAGGATTTGGATTTTCAATAATGAGATTATGTTTTCTTGAATTTATCTCCTTGTAAGGGTGTTGTACAATTTTTTAAAAAGGGTAACTTAAGTCCCAGGTATATCGTACCTTTTAAAATTATAGAATGAATTGGAGTAGTAGCTTATTGTTTGAAAATTCCTCCAAGTCTCTCCAATGTTCATGATGTGTTCCACGTATCACTGTTGAGAAAATACATGCCCGACCCAATTCATGTACTCACCTATGAAGAAATAGAACTGGAACTCGATCTGTCTTATTATGAAAAGCCCGTCAAGATTATTGATACTAGAGAACAAGTGTTAGAAACTTGACGACTTGTCTAGTAAAAGTTCTATGGAGAAAACATAAGATGGAAGAGGCAATGTGGGATCCCAAAGATTATATGATGAAGATCCACTTGAATATTTTTATGCAGTAATATTGTAGAAATTTCAAGGATGAAATTATTTGAAGGAGGGAATAATATAACTCCCCAATCTTACACAGTTATCTTCTCTTAGAATAATGAAATAGAATGTGTGGTACGTAACTTCAAATTCTAGTACACCACGACCAATCAAACTAGTCGTTATGAATAGTAATACCCATTTTTTAAAATTTTATAAATTTTATTTCATAAAATGGACTTCATTTTTGGATTTGGAATATCAAAATTAGCTTACGGTAAATTTTTTTTATTTTTCTGAAAACATTTAATTTTTGATGAATAGTAAAAACACTACGTTATTGTTTAAAACAAATTTTTTATTTAAATAATTATTTAATTTATTTAAATTTATTTTAAGTCAAAATAGATACATAATACCTATATTAGTTAAATTTAATTAATTAGAGTCATTTTATAAAGAAATTAGATGTATAACATTTTATTGAACTTTTTAACGTCTTTTACCCGGCTTCTTGGCACGTTAGAAAATTTGCATAAAATTTAATTTTACAGCTTCTGTGAATTTAACTTCAAAAATTTGAGAGACACAGTTGACCTAATAATTAAAATTTGGTTCATTAAGATGAAAATAATTTTTGGTGAAGAGTAGCTTTTGAATCTTATTTACACCTTTAAAAGTAAATAGGGTAATTAAAGGTAAAAATGATATTATAATTACCCCAACACAAGTACTAATTCTATTGGATAAATTCATTTCGACAAAAATCAACCTTAGGAATAAAATATTATTCTTTTGGTCCACTTGGATTAGATTAGAACATTTATTAATATTTTATTTAAAGAAGAGTTAAAAGTTCTTAATTCAATTTTTAATAACTAAAAAAATTTAATTTAGGATTATACATAAGATAAATACAACTATAAACATTCCATAGAAATCTATAAAGAATTCCTACATAATGGTATTTTATTTATAATATTTAAAAAATAATTAATTAATTATATTTATGATACAATGATGATGGAGTAATTACCTTATTATTGAAAGATTAAAAAAATTAATATTATAAATATTAATATAATTGTAAATTGAGTATTTAAATTATTCCATGAATTTTATAGGTTAATATTACATTTTATTGTTGATTAAATAAATTGTTTTCAAAGTGATAATGTTTTTATGACTTTCACAAAAACAAAATACCAAATAGTGTAAAAATTGACAAAAATGAGTTTTAAAAAAAATGCTATATTATTATTTGCTATATTATTCCTAAAAATATAAGGTTTAGAAAAAGAAATTATATAAGGTTATATATGTCAATAATAAACCACTTTGGGTATGATTGTATTTATATAGTTCATTTAGTAACCATTTATTATAATAATACGAGGATGCATGGTAAAAGTTAAACTATTTAACTAAGGGTTAAATCTAAAAGATAAGGTTAATATGGTGACCTAAACCTATCTAAAACCTATTGGTTGAGAGTTTTTCAACTCAAACCCACCTTATTCTCGAAATAAATCTTTTTAGAGCCATTATAAACTAAATATGATTGTATAATAAATTAATATTTCAAGATTTTCCTAAAGTGACCCTCACCTCTCTTATAAAAGGGCACTTCCCCTTATCTCAAAATCAAACCTCCAAAGACATTTGGCTCAGCCAAAACCTACTAAAATATCCTACCAACTACCCAAAATTCAACCTAGAGTCCTTCCATTGAATATAATCCAACATTAGGAGCCATTTTTATCAAATCAAAAGGAAGCACCCGAAGAAGAGGTAATAATTTCACCACCTCTTTTAAAGTTATTTTCTTCTTCCACTTATTATTTCTTTGTTGTTTTCATAAGAAAATAATAAATCATGTAACTTATAAATACTGTGATTTTATTATAAATATTTCACAACCATATTCATTATTCTATCCATCCTATGAATGAAAAGTAACCATACATGTGTACGTACGGTTTACCGTCTCCACGTCATGGTGTAGTTTGTTATTCAACACTTCCTTATTTGGATGGGTATAATAATAAGTATAAATTATGTAAATAATAAATATAATATGTTAATTATTCTTTATATATTATATACCATCCAATTACATACTATTTCACTATCAGTAGAATGATATTGTCGCTCGTGCATACGTACGGATTACCATCTCCTCGAACATGATGAGATTCATTCCTGTCATAACATTTAAATAATAATTTTTATCTTATGATTAATAATTATGTTTAATAAATTAATATAATTATGAATATAAATCAAATACATCCTATCCATAACCAACATGTCTTACGTAACAAAGCATTTAATGGAAAACGAATTAGTTAACACCCAAAACAATGATTCTATTGAAATATTATTAACAAAGAAATATTTTAAGATCATATATCATACCATATTTATGTATGTGGTTATTGTATAATTTAATAAAAATGATTTAACTATTATACAATAGATTTACATTCCCTCGACCTATGAAAATTACAAGGTAAGGGTTAATTCTACAATCTCTTCATTATCTGAGGTTGTTTATATATGAGTATCTACTGGGATAAATTTATCATCTGCATCTATGTTTCTTAAAAATATATTTCAAAACATTTTTATTATTTACTAGACTATGGGTTAAAGTCATTTATACCCTTGTTTTACATTTTATAAAATATTTAAAAAGGAATCTTTTAGTTATTTTCCAAATAACGTCCTTTATGACCTTTTTGAAAAAATTAAGGAAAGAAGGTTTTTTAACAAATACGGTGAGTGCAGTTATTTTACACCGTTATAACACCTTATAAGCTTCCCTTAAAAGCTTATATGAATATTTTCAAAATAAATGTATCTTTTTATAATTATGTGACTTTTAAATGATTTCAAAATAGAAAGATATATTTTTCTCAAATAGTTCTGATTTTATCTATTTCAATATCCTTTGATGGATTTTACACTTGTTTGAAGATGATTTATTATGACACAATATTCCATATTTTATTGAAGGTTTTGTGATATTTTTGATTGTAGATGTGTTTTTTTATACCATTCATGGTTTATGGTTAAAGTATTAACATTTTGTATTCCTGTTTTAATACGAATGATTATGTTATGTTTCAATTGTTTCATATTAGGAATGCATTGGACATAGTAAGTGATATCTGGAGCCCGATATAGCTCATCGATGTATCGGTAGGTCTAATGAGACAAACTAGTTCCTTAGAACAAGGCCTTGAAGAAACCTTATTTGTATTCTTGGCACAAGGCCTTGACTATGTGGTTATGATGTCCAGCATTATCCATTCCATCATTATGAAATTAGCTATTGATATTACATGTGATTGTTTGACTAGTAGAATATACATGTGAATAAGTAAATGGAATTATTTGATTTATCTTTTCCATATTATACTGATGTTTAATTTTAAAAGGCTTGTGTTTTAGTCTTATACATTGCCTTCTAATTTTATGCTTATTTGTGAAATTTTCTGCTATATTGTTATCCTTACTGAGCATCTGAGCTCACCCATTTCTTAGGTTTTATTTTTTCTAGGATGTGAAGAATTTTATTATTATGAATCTAAAAGGATAGGATATTGGATATGATTGTGTTCAAAGGAGACGCAATTATTTTTTTTCTATTTCATAATGTAATGTACAACTTATGTGTGTATCTAGTACTTCCAAGGATACTAAAATAATCAGTCTTTTGAGACTTGATCTCTTGTTATCATAAACATGTTATTTAATAATTAACTAACTCTGGGTAAATAGGGTCAGGGACCTATAGGTATAAATACCTACTCCTTTCCATGTTGGATAGTCCCACCAACATGTATTCCTTTACTAATTTTTTTTCAGAATACAATGTCATAAGAAGTAAACAATTGCACAATCTATGTAGAAACTATTCTAATTTAGTTTTTTACTACACAAATATCCTTTTCATGTCCACTTTCTACATAAATTGTTATAAACTCTAGAAAACAAAAATTCATTTCAGTAACTGGTAAGGATTTGTAACTACAAGCTTCACTATCTTCTTCTTTTCTAATTTACTTCAAAAAGTTCTTCACATCCTCCGTAAGTAAGCAGGACCAACTTAATCTTTGTACAATCTTCAAGAACATCAAAAATTATGTTAAGAACTTATAGGCATTGAAACAGACTCTAGATCGTCAAAAAATCTGAATATGCTCAATCTTTCTAGAAATTCAATTGAGAAAACATACTTAGCAATATTCAGTCTAATCTTCCTTAGTCTTGTAACCTATGTTCGATGGTCTCTATCAAATTTGACTCTATATGAATCTGATTCCACTCTTCCTAATTTAATTGGGTTATATAATCAATTGGAAATTCACAATATGTTCATATTATGGACCTCACTCTGATGGATGTTGCTATGATGGACTCACTTTGATGGAACTCTAACTGATGGAGATACTGTGGTGGAACTTACCCGGATGAGGCTATGCTCTGATTGGATCTCACTATGATGGATCTTCATCAAATTCAACTTGAAATATAACTTAGGTTGGGATCTCAATGCTTATCATGATATTGTCATATCCTTATCTTTCTACACACGTGAATAGCTTTAAGTACAAATGTACTATGCTTGCTATTTATATGCATTCCATAATTGTAAAAGATGGAAGACCAATTCATATTGGAACTCAAAAAAATTAACATATATCCAAATTTTATATGGATTCAAGCATAATCATTGACTACTTCAACTCTTCTCAACACTTCTGTGATCTTCTCGAATCTTATAGATTCTTCCCAAAAAATTAGGCTTATTCAAATTTATAAACAATTTTACAGTCCAATTTATTGAGTCCAATGATTATTTATTTATGACACCATTTGATGTTTCTACCATAATCTATGTACAATGGATATTCTTAAAAAATAATCTTATGGACATAATTATGGAATTCTCATCTAATCAATCATAATTCCACCACATCAAACTCTAAAACATTTCACTAAGATCAATTGAAACACACTCAATAACACTTTTCTCTTAATCCAATTAATAAAAAAATCAAATGATTGGTTTCACTAATTCTCCAAGTCAATTGAAACTGGTTTTCTTCATTATTATAACTTTTTTATACATCTATCACCTTTAACCACTTTATAAAAACTCAATCATTCCTCACATCTTCAATTTATTCCTTAGTTCAATTGAACTCTTCCTACTTTTTATTAGACCGATTGAATGACTCTAATTTTCAAACTGATCCCCCATTAGTAAAATGAATTGGTATCATCATCCCATGTCCATATAAGTTTTTTCACTTAGTGTTTTATCATTTTCAAACACCGTATAATGAATCAGTTCCTGCTTCCTATCCAATGGATCTACGTCTATGTCATGTTGATGGATTAGTCTCTATTTCCCATCCAATGTATCTGTATTAGGAGCTCATTTGATTCATCATTATCAATAAATTAAAATCTATGCTCAATATAAGATTAAACTAAAAATATTATTGGTAACATACCCAAGCTTCCACATTACACTTCTTTTTAAATAATTCAATGCCTTGCGTTGTATGCAACCCTGAGTTCAAGCACACCACAACCTATCAAAGTAGCCGTTTAAAATGCAGTTATGAATTGTATTAACCATATTTTGAAATTTTATAAACTTTATTTTTCAAAATAGACTTTATTTTTTAATTCATAATATCAAAATTATCTTAGGGTGAAATTTTGGCAATTTTTTGAAAGGTTTCAATTTTTTATGAATAGTGAAAAATACTGCATTTTAATTCAAAACTAGTTTTTCATCTAATTTATTTATATAGTTATATTATATTTTTTATTTATTTTAAAGTTTAATTGGACTAATATTTTATCATTTAATCTAATTATGTTCATTTGAAGTAATTTTACATTTAAATTGTACATAAACACATGTTAATCTTTTGATAGATATTACTTCCTAAAAACCCACTTGTTGGTTTTGACAATTGGAATTAATTTAAAATTAATTAATGAAAATTTTGTGTTATTAATTTGGATAAATGGATTCCATATTTATAATACTAACTTCCAAATTTTTTAAATAGGTACCTTTTAGTTTTGGACATTATGAATTGTAACATTAGTAACTATTTTATTTACAATGGTTAAAGGGTAAATTTGGTAAATAAGGGTAACAAATAATATTATAATAATATTAAACTATCCTAACACATTTCTAAATCCTATTGGATGAGATATGTCAGACCATGGACTTCATTGGCTCAGTTTTGGGACCCCGTGGAAGCACTTGGGTGTGAAAATGACATTTTATAAGAATTAATTTAATGTATTGAAAATATAACATAAACATCAATCTTTTACTAAAATAATTTTTATATAGGGATATATAATTGATCTATTAAAATATAAATATTAATTATGAAGATAAAAATTTTCCTAAATCATGATATTTTTTTTATAATTTCTTGACATTAAATAAATAAATTTAATTATGACACCATGGTGATGAAGTGGTTTCTTCATTAACAAAGGATTCAAATAAATGATATTATAAATATTAAAATAAATGTAATTTGGTTATTTTGAAGTCATAAAAGAATCTTGTGGGTGATATTTACATACTATATTTAAGTTAATGCCTTTTTTTGAAGTAATCATGTTTTCATGATTTTTTTTAGAAAAAGTCATGTATGAACAGTGTCCAAAATTGACATAATTCAGAACTTAAAACATAAAATAATTTATTAAATGATATTAAATACCTAAAAATATAATATTCTTAAAAATGGTTAAAAAAATTCCAAATATTTCATAAATTAATTTTTTTGGGTCTTTTGACATGATATGGAAATTGCATTAACCCACAGTATATAAATAACATGATATCACAGTAAGATTAAAAAGGAAAAAATAAGGGTTAAACAAAAAAGATAAGGATAAAAAAATATTGATAACTTGTCTAAAAATTATTGGATGATGGAAATTCGAACCCAAATTATCTTATATTATTATTCAATGAGTTTTGGACCATTTATTATCGAAATTTAATTTATAAGAAATTAATATTTCTAGACTCTCCTAAAATGCCCCTCCTCTCTCTTATAAAAAGGCACCACATCTACCCACTTATTCACACCTCCAAAGCCCTTTGGATTGGACAAACCCCGACAACATATCCTCCCAAAATTCCTAAATTAATCCTAGAGTCCAATATTTTGGAGTAAAACTAACTTAATTTGTCCTTTTGTGCAAATCAAAAGGAGACACCCGAAGAAGAGGTAATTGTTTTATCCCTTCTTTCAAAGTTCATTTATTCTTCTAATTCCTCTTACTAAGTTGTTACCATAATAAAATAATAACTCCATAATATACTATATGATGATATGTTGTTATGAATATGGGACAATAATATTTCTCTTTTACCCATCCAATGAAAAATAATATAACCATTCATGTGTGCATACGACCTACCGTCTCCACACCGTGGTGTAAAGTGTTTTTCATCTATAAGTAATTTTGATGGATATAATGATGAATAAAAATTAATTAAATAATAAATATAACATGATATTATTTCTTTAAAATTCATATTCAATCCAAATACATACCATTAAACCATTTAGAAAATGATATCGTTGCTCATGCGTACGTACGACTTACCGTCTCCATGACACGATTCGACTCTTCTTCTATGTTCACCATCCAAAAATGATTATAAAGAAATATATTATGAATAATTATAAAATATTCGACATAATAATTTTTTTATAATAACATATATATACATATATTTCATTCACTTACTTCCATTCAATACAATAAGAAAACAGAAACAAAGTTCATGTGTATGTACGGTCTACCATATCCATGAACGGTGTATTCCATGTAATTTATCTATAAAATATATATATTTATAGTATTAATATATATGATATAAAATTTTAATTCTAAATTTTTCATGTAATTAAATCACGGTCTATGTAATATGATCAAGAACAACAAGTCAAAACACGCATGATAAATGAAGTGATTATTGCACAAAATGTTCCATTTACCATAGAATTGTTAATAAATGGGTTATATAAAGTCTTAAGAGAATCATATACGATATCATAAATATTATTATGATTCTAATATAAGTTAATAAAACCATCATATAGGAGTTTCAGACAAATATAGAGAGTATCAGACTTATGGTAAGGGATATCATCTCAATTTCATTTCATTGAGGCATATAGTAATGTTATGCACCTAGTTCCTTTTATAAGATGTATATACTACCTTTTGACTTTTTATATCATGAATCTCATTTTTTTATGATATTATATTGTTTCCTTTATGGTAATTATTGATAGATCCATATTACTCATTTAATATGGTTATTTGATAAGGCATATAATTTTTTTGGTTATTCAATATGATAAATACTTTGGACAGGAAATGACGAGTGGAGCCTAGACTTTATATAGATACTCAATGCATCGACAAGTTCTCACAGGATGAATAAGATGGACAAATGGGTTTCTACACTTAATTGAATCTGTCTTGTGAAAGTTCTTGAAGGTAATAGGTTTTCTTGTTCTTGAGACATGACGTCCTTAAATAAATTATTTCCCTCATTTAATTTTAATGATTATTTATCCATGAGATTTTGCATTGACATATCTATGGAAGTAGTTCATTCTATGTTTATTGATTTATGGCATATGTTTCAATTCCTTAATTTTCATATTATTTATGACTTATCTATTTTTGTAAATGGAAGGTGCTCTCAGATATTTACCTTTCCATATAGATTGATTATTTCTTGCATTGTACATAACCTTACTAAGAATTTAAGAACACCCTTATTAGGTTTCTACCCCATGGTTATAAAGAAGATAACTTTGATTAATCTTTCAAGGATGCAATATATTTTAATTATTTTTTTGTATGTTTTATTTTGTTTTCCCAATGTATTATGTGTATAGTATATGTAATTTGGATTTCCAAGAAAACTAAACAATACGGTCCTTTGAGATGCGATTCGTTGTAATCATTCCAATATAATGTAATAATGTACTAACTTCAGCTTATCTGAGGTAGGGGTATTATAGTTGGTATTAGAGGAAGTTTTGCAATGACCTAGTAAACTAGATTTAGAGAACATAGATTGGGGAACATATCCTAAGTTATACTTTGGGAATATACTAAAAAAAATTCACCTAAAGTAACAAAATATTATGTCTTATGATGTGAAGATATATTGCAACAAGAAGGATGTTACGATTTGTGAGGAAGATATAGAATCTTTTTTCTTTAGAGTAGAAACTTCATCGCCATATTCTCATTAAAATCAACCCCAGTAGCTTTACTGAATGAGATTATTGAGGTGGAAGAGAAAACAACATCTAGGGATGAAGGAGTTAATATTAAATGTAAGGATTTACGTATGTTAAAGGAATACATTGATTTTTTCCTTAATATTTACCTTAATACCCCCTAGAGCGTGATGTTGAGTTTTGTATTGATTTAATCCTTGATGCAAGGAAAATATCAAAAACTCCCTATAGAATAGATATTGTGGAATTATTAGATCTAAAAAACAAATTTAAGAGTTGGGTAAAAATGGATTTATCCAACCTAGTGTTTCTCCATGTGGAGCTCATGTTCTCTTTATCAAGATGAAATATTGATCCATGACGATGTGTATTGATTATAGAGAAATCAAAGTGATTACAATAAATAAAAAGTATGATATACCTCGTGTCGATGATTTATTTGATAAAATTCAAGGAGCATAATTATTTTTATGATTGATATTTGTTCTGGATATCATCAATAACAAGTGAAGAAGGAATACATTCTAAAGATAGATTGTCAGACAAGGTATGGTCATCACGAATTTATAGTAATGCCTTTTGGATTGACTAATGCAACCTTATTTTTTATGGACCTCATGAAAAGAGTATTCAAGGAATATATTGATGATTTATTTGTGGTATTCATTGATGATATTCTGATATATTATAAAATATTTGAATACCATGGGTATCACTTACAAATCATTCTAGAGTCTCCCAGGAGAGAGGAATTATATGGTAAATTTAGCATGTGTGAATTTTGGATTTATGAAATATATTTCCTTATCCATATAGTGTCCAGAGATAGAATCTATATCGATCCTTAAAAAAAAAGAAAATTCAAGAATGTCCAGTACCAAAAATTATGACTGAGGTATGCAATTTTATTGGTTTAATAGGTTACTATCAACATTTTGTCTAGAATTTCACCTGATTGGCTAACCTTTTAACCAATCTTCCACGCAAAGGGGTTAAATTAGTTTGGAAAAAATAGTATAAAGAATTTATTGATGAATTAAAGAGAATATTATCCAATTATCCTATCTTGACATTACCATATAGGAATGATGGGTTTGTTATTTATAGTGATGCATCAAGGAAATGACTCAATTGTGTCCTTATGCAGAGTGATAAGATTATTGCATATGAATCAATGAAATTAAAAACCCATGAACAAAACTATCCAACTCATGATCTTGAGTTAGCTACAGTAATCATTTTTTTAAGATATGGAGACACTATCTCTATGGTGGAAAATGTGAGAAATATACTAATCACAAGAGTTTGAAATATATTTTCTCACAGAAATAACTCAACATGAGACAAAATAGATGTATTGAGCTACTCGAGGACTATCATTTCACAATACACTACCACCAAGGGAAGGAAAATAAAGTGGTAGATGACTTTATCTGAAAGGAACATGGAGTTATTGTAACACCCCAAGCTTCTACGGTACGTTTCCCTTTGAATAATGCGATAGCGTGTGTTGTACGCAACCTCGAGTTCTAACACACACCACAACTAATTAAACTAGCCGTTGTGAATAGTAATACCTACTTTTTGAAATCATATATATTTTATATTTCAAAATGAACTTCATTTATGGATTCTGAATATCGAATTTAGCCTAAGGTAAAATTTTGGTACTTTTCGGATAACTTTCATATTTTGATGAATAGTGAAAATTACTAAATTTTAATTAAAAACAACTTTTTTAATCAAAATAATTAATAGTGATAAATTATGAATTTGAGTGGTTTTAAAGTATATTTAGAATATATTTTTACCATTTAATTTAATGATTGTCATTGGACATAATTTCACAATTAAACCGTACATAAACAAGTGTTAATCTTTTGATAGTTATTATCTCTTAAAAACACGCTGTTTGTTTTGACAGCGGGAATTAATTTTAAATTAATTTCTGCCACTTATGTGTTTTGAATTTAGAAAAATGGGTTCCATATTTGGAATCAGGATGTTCAAATTGTGTAAATAGGTAACTTTTATTTTTAGAGATTTTGAATAATTACTGCAGTAAATATTTTATTTACCATGGTTAAGGGTAAATCCGGTGAATAAGGGTTAAACAAATAATATTATAATAATACTAAATTACCCTAAAACGTATCTTAACCCTATTGTTTGATACATGGTCGATCATGGGTATCTTTGGGTCTATTTTGGGACCCCATGGATCCACTTGTAAGTGATAATGACACTTTATTTTAATTAAGTTAAAATTAATACAAAAATGACACAAGCATATATCTTTTGGAAAAACAATTATTACATAAGGTTATATATGTTGGATTTTAGATTATAAATATTCATTAGAAAGACAAACAGATTTCCTACATGATGATATTTTATTTATAATTTTTAGACATTAAATTATTTAATTTATTTATGACACAATGATGATGTAGTAATTACTATAATAGTGCAAAATTAAACTAATTGATATTATAAATACCCAAATAAATATAATATGAAACTTTTAATGAATTAAAATAATTTTCTAGGATAATATGATATATTAGGAGTGATTTAATTTAATTTTTTCAAAGTAATCAATCTTTTATGAGTTTCACAAAAATCAACTATTGAATAGCGTCAAAATTGACATAAAAGAGTTCTTAAAAAAATATTATATTATTAATTGATATTAAATTCCTAAAAATCTAAGGTTCGTCCAAGAGACTTATATCATGATAGGTTAATCATTAATGGACCACTTGGGGGTCTCTTGGATGTATATAGTATGTTTATTAACCATATTATATAAAAATACAAAGAGAAATTGTAAAAGTGAAACAAATTAACTTAGAGTTAATACTTAAAGATAAGGTTAATATAAGTACCCAAACCTGTATAACTTCTATTTGTTGAGTTTTTTTTGACCTATCCCCACCTTAACATTTAAATAATCAACTTTGGAGCCATTAGAAACCGAATATGAATTTATTATAAATTAATATTTCTAGCTTTTCCAAAGGTTCCCCTCACCCCTCTTATAAAAGGGCACTCCTCCTTCTCATTTCATCACACCTTCAAAGCATTTGGTTCAGCCAAACTCTGCCCAAATACTCTCCCAACTTCCCTCACTACAACCTAGAGGCATTAGTTTGATCAGAAAGCCATCCTAAGGAGCCCTTTTGATCAAATCAAAAGGAAGAACCCGAAGAAGAGGTAATGATTTCACCACCCTTTTCCAAGTTCATTTCTTCTTCCACTTCTTCTTCCTTTGTTGTTACCATTCTAAAATAATTACTCCAGTATAATTTATATACTGTGATGTTATTATAAATATGGTACAACCATATTCAGTATTCTATCCACCCTTTGAATAACATGTCACCATACGTGCGTACGTACGGCTTACCGTCTCCACGTCGTGGGGTAATTGTTATTCAATATATTATTATTTGGATGGGTATAATAATGATGTGTAATTCATGTAAATAATAAATATAACATGTTAATGATTCTGTATATATGATATACCATCCATTTATATATTATTTTAAAAGAATGATATTGTCGCTCGTGTGTACGTACGGACTACCGTCTCCACGAACGCGATGAGATTCATTCTCCATCGTATCCATTCAGGTATAATTATCATTTGATGATTTAAAAATGATGTTTAAGGACTTGATATCATTCTGTATTTGAATAATATACAACCTATCTTATACAAACATGTCTTACGTAACAAAACATATAAACAAAAACGAGTAAGTTAACACCCGAAACAACGATAATACTAAGATATTATTATCAAATCAATATTAAAAGATCATATATGATATCATATTAATGTATATGATTCTTTTATAATTTAGTAACAATTATTTCACCATTATACAGGAGGTTAACCTTCCCCAACCAAGGAAAAGTACAAGGTAAGGGTTATTTCACAATCTCTTCATTAATCCGAGGTTGTTTATACGTAATAATCTACTGGGATCTGTTTATCATCCACATCCATGTTTCTTAAAAATGTATTTCAAAACATTTTTATTATTTACAAGAATATGGGTTAAAGTCATTTATACCCTTGTTTGAATTTTTATAAGAGGAATCTTTCCGTCGTTTTCAAAACAAGGACCTTTTAACCTTTTCGACAGAATTAAGGTAAGAATGTTTTTTTAACTTATACGGCGGGTGCGGTTATTTTCCAACGTTATAAAATCTTCAAAGTTTTCCTTACAAGCTTATAAGAATATTTTCAAAGAAAATGTTTTATTTTATATGGCTCTTAAATTATTTCAAAAATAAAAAGAGATATTTCTCTAAAAAGTGTTTTGATTTCATCTATGTCAACATCCTTTGATGGATTTTACGCTTATTTGAAGTTGATTTATTATGATACAAAACATCTATATTTTATTGAAGGTTTTGTGATATGTTTGACTGTGGATGTGCTATTTTTATACCATTCATAGTTTATGGTGAAATTATTGACATTTCGTATGCTAGTTTTAATACGAATGTTTATGTTATGTTTAAACCTTTTCATATGGGAATGCATTGGACTTAATATGTGACAGGTGGAGCCCGCTATAGCTCCTCGATGCATCGGTAGGTCTCATGAGGCAAACTAGTGTCTTGGTACAAGGCCTTGACAAAATCTTATTTGTAGTCTTGGCACGAGGCCTTGGCTATGTGGTTATGATAGTCTGGCATTATGCATTCCATAATTATGAAAGTGGTTATTGGTTTTGCATGTGATTATTAGATTAGTAGAATATCCATGTGAATAAGTAAATGGCATTATTTTATTTTACTTTTTCCATACTACGTTGAAGTTCAAGTTTAAAAGGCTTTTGTTTTAGTTATACATTGCCTTAAATGTTTATTCTTATTTATGAAATTTTCCTCTATATCGTTATCCTTACTGGGCATTTAAGCTCACCCCTTTTCTATGTTTTACTTTTCCCAGGATGTGAAGAAGTAAGTTATGAATGACCTGCAGGGATATTATGAGGGGATAATAGTGTGGACTGTGGAGACATTATGTTGTAGTAGTAGTTTTTCATTTTATGATGTAATGTAAAACTTATGAATATATCTAGTGTTTCCAAGGCTACTAAACCAATCGGTCTTTCGAGATTTGATCATTCTTGTGATCATGCCAATGTTATTTAATAATGCACCGACTCTGAGTAACTAGGGTCGGGGCGTTACAGTTGGTATCAGAGTAATTTTAGTACAAACCTTGGAAACTAGATTTAGATAAACTTTGATTAGAGCACGTAGACCTAAGATGAACTTTGAGGATTAGTATAGAAGAACTTCCTAGAATTTTGGTATTGTAGAGATTTTGTGAGTTTTCCGAGCAATACATCCCTGTCTGGATACGAGCAGGTAGAGGCGGCTCTGGCACAGATGTACCTAGGGGTAAAACCCGAAAACACCGCTTTGAGCTAGACTCGAACGGGAACTGGTGCACGACAACGGGCCTTGCTGCACTCTTGGTTACGACACTCCCGGGGGATATGCTTAGGATAACTCTCACTTTCTTTACAAATCATTATGAAGGGTTTATGAGTATATAATTCCTCAAAGAAAACATTTTTATGATTATGGATTATATCCATAAATAGTTCAATTTATGTTAAGTGTTTTATAAGTATGATATTATGTATTTTGATTCATAAACTGATCTAGTTTATGCCATTGTTTAGAAATGCCGCCTAGTGGAAGAAATGGAAACCGTATCAATGCACGCACTCCATGTAGGGATTTCCCTCCTGCTCAAGATAATTATAGTGGGGCTGGTGATGGAACTGGTGCCGATCAGCTAATCACCATACTGGGACAACTTACTCAGGTTATGAATAATAACCTTACCCATATGGAGAACCCTGATCCGCAGCGTGGAGGATCAATGTTAGATCGATTCATGAGGCAACAACCACCAACGTTCAATGGGAGTACAAATCCCATAGTAGCTGAGCAATGGATATTTTCCCTAGAGAAAATATTTCAGGCTTTGGGGAGTAATGAAAGGGAAAAGGTTATCATGGCAGTTTACCGCCTCACTGGAGATACTGATCAATGGTGGTCATTGATTCAAAATACGAAAGAAGATTATGAAGTATCAAATATGGAATGGAGGGAGTTCAAAGATCTGTTTTTAGAAAAATACTTTCCTCGCGACCATCAAGCAGATATGGAAAGACAATTTCTGAGTCGGAGACAAAAAGAGGATGAGAATGTCACAAAGTATGAGGCTAACTTTACAAGGTTAGCAAGGTATGCTGGAGATTATATATGTAACCCAAGAAGTAAGATTGATCGTTTCTTTGATGGGTTAAAACCATTTCTCCGTCGAGCATTAGTCTCACAATCCTTTTCGTCGTACGAAGACATTGTCTCATGTGCTATCAAGACCGAAAAGGAATTCTCTAAGTCTTATGACTTTAAAGCAAAGTAAGAGAAGAAGAGACCTGCTGATCAATATGGGAATGGAAATATGGGGAAGAAGGGAATGGTTGAATATCCATCTTGTGGTAAATGCGGGAAGAAACATCCTTGTACTTGCTTGAAGGGAATGGGAGTCTGTTACAAGTGTGGTGAAAAAGGCCACCAAGCTCGTGATTGCAAGGGGAAGAAGGAAGCTACCAACGTTCAGTGCTACAAATGCAGGGAGATGGGGCATTATGCAAATGCATGTCCTAAGCGTCAGGAGAACTTACCTCAGAAAAGGCCAAGGGATCAAGGCCAGGCTTATGCTATCACTACTACTGAGGTAGAAGCTCCGAAAGATGTGGTGGCAGGTAATTTAATGGTTTCCTCAAGTTTATCAAATGCATTATTTGACTCTGGATCATCGCATTGTGTCATATCTTCCCAGTTTGCTAAGAAAATTAGATATTTCCAATTTGATTTAATAAGGGAGTTGTCAGTTAAAACTCTTAATGGAAGTATCATTGCAACAAAGTTTTGTGAATCAGTCCCCATTAGAGCACATAAAATTTCTTTATCTTCTGATCTCATCGTCATACCTATGATTGAGTTTGATATAATCCTCGGTATGGACTGGCTTTTGGACTATGATGCAAAGATTTATTGTAAGAATAAAGAGGTTACAATTCTTGATGATAATGATAAGGAACACCTTATTTTTAGAGCAGAATCGTCACCACCTAATTCTTATTTAGATCCACCCCCAGTAGCTCAACTTAATTCAATTATTGGGGAGGAAGAGAATGAAATAACTGTCGGTGAGGAAAGGAATGTTCAAATAGAGGATGTACCTGTTGTGAAAGAATTTGTAGATGTATTTCCGGAAGATTTACCTGGACATCCTCCAGAACGAGATGTTGAGTTTTCCATTGATTTTATTCCTAGATCAAGGCCTATATCGAAGACCCCTTATAGAATGGCCACTGTAGAGTTAGTCGAACTAAAGAAACAACTAGAGGAATTGAGTAATAAGGGATTTATCCTCCCTAGTGTTTCTCCATGGGGAGCCCCTGTTCTTTTTGTTAAAAAGAAAGATGGATCTCTGAGAGTATGTATCGACTACAGGGAGATCAATGCTACAACGATAAAGAACAAGTATCCCCTACCTCGTATTGATGATTTATTTGACCAACTGCATGGATCTAAATACTTTTCAAAGATTGGCCTTCGATCTGGATACCATCAGTTGTGTGTGAAGAAGGAAGACAATCCGAAGACAGCATTTCGAACCAGGTACGGGCATTACGAGTTTACTGTAATGCCGTTTGGATTGACTAATGCACCATCTGTATTCATGGATCTGATGAATAGAGTTTTCAAGGAGTATCTCAATGAATTTGTGGTGGTATTTATTGATGATATCTTGGTATACTCCAAAACCTACGAAGATCATGAAAATCACTTGCGCATTATCTTGAAGACTCTGAGGAGGCATGAATTATATGGGAAGTTTAGCAAGTGTGAATTCTGGCTTCAAGAGATTTCTTTTCTTGGCCATATTGTCTCTAAAGATGGAATCTCTGTTGATCCTTCTAAGACCAAGGCAATCCAAGAATGGCCAGAACCTACGAGTATAACTGAGGTACATAGTTTTATTGGTTTTGCAGGTTATTATCGACGTTTCGTCCAGAATTTTGCCCGATTGGCTAACCCATTAATGAAGATCACACGTAAAGGGGTTAAATTTGTTTGGACAAAAGAGTGTGAAGAATTTTTCAAAGAACTGAAGAGAAGATTAGTCAATGCGCCTATATTGACTCTACCATCGGGGAATGATGGGTTCGTTATTTATAGTGATGCATCAAAGAAAGGACTTGGTTGTGTCCTTATGCAGAATGATAGAGTTATTGCCTATGCATCACGACAGTTGAAAATTCATGAACAAAACTATCCTACTCATGATCTTGATTTAGCCGCTGTGATCTTTTCTTTGAAGATATGGAGGCACTACCTCTATGGTGAAAAATGTGAGATTTATACTGATCACAAGAGTTTGAAGTATATTTTCTCACAAAAAGAACTCAACATGAGGCAAAGGAGATGGCTTGAATTACTCAAGGATTATGATTGTACGATACATTACCACCCGGGGAAGGAAAACAAGGTGGCAGATGCTTTAAGTAGAAAATACCAGGGAGTTTTGAACAATATGAGAATTGAAAGGGATCCAATTTTCATGGATCTAGTAAAGATGGACATGGGAATAACCAGGGAAGGTGAAACATCAATGCTTTTTCAAATGGTTGCCAAACCATCTTTACTAGAAAGGATTAAGAGTTCTCAGACCGATGATGAAGAATTTCAGAAGAAGATTAAAGCTGTGAATGATGGGAGATTGAGAGACTTTGTGTATGAAGATGGAATTTTGAAATTCGGGAAGAGACTTTGTGTTCCCAATATACCTGATCTAAAAAGGGAATTGCTGGATGATGCTCATAGTTCCAATTTCTCTATACACCCTGGGAGCACCAAAATGTATAGAGATTTGAAGGAACATTTTTGGTGGGACAACATGAAGAGGGAGATTGCTGATTTTGTGTCAAGTTGTATGGTTTGTCAACAAGTGAAAGCTGGAAGGCAACAGCCTGGAGGAGTCATGCAACCTCTTCCCATACCGGAGTGGAAATGGGACAATATTACGATGGACTTTGTCATGGGGCTACCAAAGACTCGTAGAAGGAACAATGCAATATGGGTTATTGTTGATCGTCTTACCAAGTCAGAACATTTTCTTGCTATAAGAGAAGATCTACCCCTGGAACGTCTAGCAAGACTATATATTAATGAAGTTGTGAGACTTCATGGAGTACCCTTATCAATTGTTTTTGATCGTGATCCCCGTTTTACTTCAAGATTTTGGAAAAGTCTTCAGAAATCCCTGGATACTGAACTTCATTTGAGCACTGCTTACCACCCTCAGACAGACGGACAATCAGAACGGACTATTCAGACCTTAGAAGACATGTTGAGATCTTGCTCACTTGATTTTCAGGGTATGTGGGATCAATATTTACCACTGGTAGAATTTTCCTATAACAATAGCTTCAATTCGAGTATTCAAATGGCACCATATGAAGCGTTATACGGAAAGAGATGTCGTACACCAACCTGTTGGGATGACGTTGGTGAAAGAAAGCTTGTAGGCCCAGAACTGGTGGAGGAAACGGTGGAAAAGGTGAAAGTAATCCAAAATCACATCAAAGCAGCTCAAAGTAGGCAGAAGAGCTATGTCGATAATCGAAGGAAGGATTTGGAATTTCAAGTCAGTGATCATGTTTTCCTGAAGGTATATCCATGGAAAGGAGTCATACGTTTTGGTAAGAAAGGTAAATTGAGTCCCAGGTACATCGGACCTTTCGAAATTCTAGAACGAATTGGGGTTGTAGCTTACCGATTGGTAATGCCGCCAAGTCTCTCTAAAGTTCACGATGTGTTCCATGTATCTCTGTTGAGGAAATACATGCCTGACCCAACGCATGTACTCACCTATGAGGAATTAGAACTGGAACCTGATCTTTCCTATTGTGAAGAGCCCGTCAGGATTCTTGATATGAGAGAACAAGTGCTTAGAAACCGGACGACGCGTCTGGTGAAAGTTTTGTGGAGAAACCATAAGATGAAAGAGGCAACGTGAGAACCCGAGGAACTTATGATGAAGAATCACCCGAGTCTTTTCACGTGATAAGTATTCTAGAAACTTCGAGGACGAAATTATTTGAAGGAGGGGAGAATGTAACACCCCAAGCTTCTACAGTACGTTTCCCTTCGAATAATGCGATAGTGTGTGTTGTACGCAACCTCGAGTTCTAACACACACCCCAACTAATTAAACTAGCTGTTGTGAATAGTAATACCTAATTTTTGAAATCATATATATTTTATATTTCAAAATGAACTTCATTTTTGGATTCATAATATCGAATTTAGCCTAAGGTAAAATTTTGGTACTTTTCGGATAACTTTCATATTTTGATGAATAGTGAAAATTACTAAATTTTAATTAAAAACAACTTTTTTAATCAAAATAATTAATAGTGATAAATTATGAATTTGAGTGGTTTTAAAGTATATTTAGAATATATTTTTACCATTTAATTTAATGTTTGTCATTGGACATAATTTCACAATTAAACCATACATAAACAAGTGTCAATCTTTTGATAGTTATTATCTCTTAAAAACACGCTTTTTGTTTTGACAGCGGGAATTAATTTTAAATTAATTTCTGCCACTTCTATGTTTTGAATTTAGAAAAATGGATTCCATATTTGGAATCAGGATGTTCAAATTGTGTAAATAGGTAACTTTTATTTTTAGACATTTTGAATAATTACTGCGGTAAATATTTTATTTACCATGGTTAAGGGTAAATCCGGTGAATAAGGGTTAAAAAAATAATATTATAATAATACTAAATTACCCTAAAACGTTTCTTAACCCTATTGGTTGATACAGAGTCGATCATGGGTATCTTTGGGTCTATTTTGGGACCCCATGGATCCACTTGTAAGTGATAATGACAGTTTATTTTAATTAAGTTAAAATGAATACAAAAATGACACAAGCATATATCTTTTAGAAAAACAATTATTACATAGGATTATATATGTTGGATTTTAGATTATAAATATTAATTAGAAATATAAAAATATTTACTACATGATGATATTTTATTTATAATTTTTAGACATTAAGTGATTTAATTTATTTATGACACAATGATGATGTAGTAATTACTATAATAGTGCAAAATTAAACTAATTGATATTATAAATACCCAAATAAATATAATATGAAACTTTTAATGAATTAAACTAATTTTATAGGATAATATGAAATATTATTATTGATGTAATTGACTTTGTTCGAAGTAATCAATCTTTTATGAGTTTCAAAAAAATCAACTATTGAATAGTGTCAAAATTGACATAAAAGAGTTCTTAAAACAAATATTATATTATTAATTGATATTAAATTCCTAAAAATCTATGGTTCGGCCAAGAGACTTATATCATGATAGGTTAATCATTAATGTACCACTTGGGGGTCGCTTGGATGTATATAGTAAGTTTATTAACCATATTATATAAAAATACAAAGAGACATTGTAAAAGTGAAACTAATTAACTTAGAGTTAATACTTAAAGATAAGGTTAATATAAGTACCCAAACCTGTCTAACTTCTATTGGTTGAGTTGTTTTCGACCTATCCCCACCTTAACATTTAAATAATCAAATTTGGAGCCATTAGAAACCGAATATGAATTTATTATAAATTAATATTTCTAGCTTTTCCAAAGGTGCCCCTCACCCCTCTTATAAAAGGGCACTCCTCCTTCTCATTTCACCACACCTTCAAAGCCTTTGGTTCGGCCAAACTCTACCCAAATACTCTCCCAACTTCCCTCAATACAACCTAGAGGCCTTAGTTTGATCAGAAAGCCAACCTAAGGAGCCCTTTTGATCAAATCAAAAGGAAGAACCCGAAGAAGAGGTAATGATTTCACCACCCTTTTCCAAGTTCATTTCTTCTTCCACTTATTCTTCCTTTGTTGTTACCATTCTAAAATAATAAATCCAGTATCATTTATATACTGTGATGTTATTATAAATATGGTACAACCATATTCAGTATTCTATCCACCCTTTGAATAACATGTCACCATACGTGCGTACGTACGGCTTACCGTCTCCACGTCATGGGGTAATTGTTATTCAATATATTATTATTTGGATGGGTATAATAATGATGTGTAACTCATGTAAATAATAAATATAACATGTTAATTATTCTGTATATATGATATACAATCCATTTATATATTATTTTAAAAGAATGATATTGTCGCTCGTGTGTACGTACAGACTACTGTCTCCACGAACGCGATGAGATTCATTCTCCATCGTATCCATTCAAGTATAATTATCATTTGATGATTTAAAAATGATGTTTAAGGACTTGATATCATTCTGGATTTGAATAATATACAACCTATCCTATACAAACATGTCTTTAATAACAAAACATATAAACAAAAACGAGTAAGTTAACACCCGAAACAACGATAATACTAAGATATTATTATCAAATCAATATTAAAAGATCATATATGATATCATATTAATGTATATGATTCTTGTATAATTTAGTAACAATTATTTCACCATTATACAGGAGGTTAACCTACCCCAACCAAGGAAAAGTACAAGGTAAGGGTTATTTCACAATCTCTTCATTAATCCGAGATTGTTTATACGTAATAATCTACTGGGATCTCTTTATCATCCACATCCATGTTTCTTCAAAATGTATTTCAAAACATTTTTATTATTTACAAGAATATGGGTTAAAGTCATTTATACCCTTGTTTGACTTTTTATAAGAGGAATCTTTGTGTCGTTTTCAAAACAAGGACCTTTTAACCTTTTCGACAGAATTAAGGTAAGAATGTTTTTTTTAACTTATACGGCGGGTGCGGTTATTTTCCGCCGTTATAAAATCTTCAAAGTTTTCCTTACAAGCTTATAAGAATATTTTCAAAGAAAATGTTTTATTTTATATGGCTCTTAAATTATTTCAAAAATAGAAAGAGATATTTCTCTAAAAAGTGTTTTGATTTCATCTATGTCAACATCCTTTGATGGATTTTACACTTATTTGAAGTTGATTTATTATGATACAAAACTTCTTTATTGTATTGAAGGTTTTGTGATATGTTTGACTGTGGATGTGCTATTTTTATACCATTCATAGTTTATGGTGAAATTATTTACATTTCGTATGCTAGTTTTAATACGAATGTTTATGTTATGTTTAAACCTTTTCATATGGGAATGCATTGGACTTAATATGTGACCGGTGGAGCCCGCTATAGCTCCTCGATGCATCGGTAGGTCTCATGAGGCCAACTAGTGTCTTGGCACAAGGCCTTGACAAAATCTTATTTGTAGTATTGGCACGAGGCCTTGGCTATGTGGTTATGATAGTCTGGCATTATGCATTCCATAATTATGAAAGTGGTTATTGGTTTTGCATGTGATTATTCGATTAGTAGAATATCCATGTGAATAAGTAAATGGAATTATTTCATTTTACTTTTGCCATACTATGTTGAAGTTCAAGTTTAAAAGGCTTTTGTTTTAGTTATACATTGCCTTAAATGTTTATTCTTATTTATGAAAGTTTCCGCTATATCGTTATCCTTACTGGGCATTTGAGCTCACCCCTTTTCTATGTTTTACTTTTCCCAGGATGTGAAGAAGTAAGTTATGAATGACCTGTAGGGATATTATGAGGGGATAATAGTGTGGACTGTGGAGACATTATGTTGTAGTAGTAGTTTTTCATTTTATGATGTAATGTAAAACTTATGAATATATCTAGTGTTTCCAAGGCTACTAAACCAATCGGTCTTTCGAGATTTGATCTTTCTTGTGATCATGCCAATGTTATGTAATTATGCACCGACTCTGAGTAACTAGGGTCGGGGCGTTACAGTTATAAACAAGATGAGAGTTGAAAGGGATCTTATGTTCATGGATCTAGTAAAGATAGATATGAGAATTATCATTGAGGGTGAAGAATCACTACTTTTTTGAATGGTTTCTAATGAATCTATACTAGAAAGGATAAAAATTTCTTATACTGATGAAGATGATATTCAAAAGAAAATTAATGTTGTGAATGATGGGAGATTGATTGATTTATCATTTGTAGATAGAATTTTGAAATTTGGAAAGAGGATTTTTGTTCTCACTATACCTGAGCTAAAAAGAGAATTATTGGATGATACTCATAGATCTAATTCCTCTATACACCCTAATGGTTCTAAGATGTATAGATACATTAAATAAAATTTTTTTGTGGGACAACATGAAGAGGGAGATTACTGATTATATGTCGAAATGTTTGGTTTTTTAGTAGGTTAAGGCTGGAAGACAACATCCAAAAGGAGTGACGAAACCTCTTCTTATTCCTATGTGTAAATGGGATAATATTATGATGGAATTTTTCATGGGGTTACTAAACACTCCTAGAAGGAGTGCAGTGATATGGGTTATTGTTGATCGTCTTACCAAGTTAGCTCATTTACTTGCCATAAGAGATGATTTACCACTTGAATGTTTAACAAAACTATATATTAATAAAGTTGTAAGACTTCATGGTGTAACCCTATCGATTGTCTCTAATCGGGATCCCCATTTTACATCATGATTTTGGAAAAGTCTTCAGAAGGACCTAGATACTAAACTTTATTTGAGCACTGCATACCACCCTCAAACTAATGGAAAATCAAAATAGACTATTCAAACTTTTGAAGACATTTTGAGATCCTTCTCACTTGACTTTCAAGGTATGTGGGAACATTATTTACCTCTATTTGAAATTTTATATAACAATAGCTTCCATTCAAGTATTCAGATGACACCATATGAAGCGCTATGTGGAAAGAGATGTCGTACACCAACTTGTTGGGATAATGTTGGTGAAAGAAAACTTGTAGGTCCAGAACATTTTAAAGAAACAATGGAGAAGGAGAAGATTATCAAAACCCATATCAAAACTTCTCAAGGTAGACAAAATAGCTATGCTGATAACCTAAGGAAGGATTAGGAATTTCAAGTAAGAGATCATGTTTTCTTTAAAGTATCCCCATGAAAGGGTGTTGTACGATTCAATAAGATGGGTAAATTAACTCCCAAGTACATCAGACATTTTTAAATTCGACAATGAATAGTATTTTTAGCCTATCATTTGGCAATGCCTCCAAGTCTCTCAAAAGATCATGATGTGTTCCACATATCACTGTTAAGGAAATACATGTCAGACCCAACATATGTACTCACCTATGAAGATATAGAACCAGAACCCAGTCTGTCTTACTTTGAATATCCTATTAAGATTCTTGATACTATAGAACAAGTGTTGAAAAATCGGACAACTCATATGGTAAAAGTTATTTGGAGAAACCATAAAATGGAAGAGGCAACGTGGGAACCAGAAAAAAATATGATAAAGAACTACATAAATATTTTTAGATTTTGATATTCTAGAAATTTTGAGGACGAAATTATTTGAAGGGGGGACAATTTAACATCCTTAGGCTTTCACGATACACTTATTTTTAAATTATTCAATGTCTTGCATTGTATGTGACCGTGAGTTCAAGAACACCACGATTTATCAAAATAGCCATTTAAAAGTAGTTATGAATAGTATTGAACACATTTAGAAATTTTATAAAATTTATATTTCAAAATAGACTTCATTTATTAATTAGAAATATCAAAATTAGCTTAGGGTGAAATTTTGGTAATTATATGAAAAGTTTCTTTTTTTGATGAATAGTGAAAAATACTACATTTTAATTCAAAACTGTCTTTTTATTTAATTTATTTATATAGTTAGATATTATTTTTAATTTTTTTAATATTTAATTGGTCAGAATTTTATCATTTAATCCAATTATGGCCATTGGAAGTAATTTCACATTTAAATTGTACATAAACACATATCAATATTTTTATAGATATTACTTCTTAGAAATCTACCTTTTGATTTTGACAATGAGAAATAATTTTAAATTAATCACTGTAACTTTTATATTTTGAATTTGGAAATACGGATTCTAAATTTGGAATCATAATTTTCAAATTTTGTAAATAATTACCTTTTATTTTGAGACATTATGAATTGTAACATCAATAATTATTTTATTTACTTTGGTTAAAGGGTTAATATGATAAATAAGGGTAAAAAATAATATTAAACTACCCTATCACCTATCCTAGTCCCATTGAATGAGATATGTACGAATATGGGATTCCATGGGTTGATTTTGGGACCCCGTGGATCGACTTGGGTGTGAAAATGAAATTTTATAAGAATTAATTTAAAGTATAGAAAATACAATATAAACATGTATCTTTTATTAAAACTATTTTTATACGGGGTTATATAATTGATATATTTTACTATAAATATTCATTAGAATTATAAAAAGATTTCCTACATCATGATATTTTATTTATAATTTTTAGAAATTTAATAAATAAATTTAATTATGACACAATGACGATGAAATGATTGCTTTATTAATAAAGGATTAATATAAATGATTTTATAAATGTTAAAATAAATTTAATTTGGTTATTTTGATGTCATTTAAAAATTTTATGGATTGTATTGACATATTATCTTTGACTTAATTCCTTTAGTTCAAAGTAATCAGTTTGTTATAAATTTTTAAAAAAGTCAAGAAAGAATAGTGTCCAAAATTGAAAAAATTCATAACTTAAAACATAACGTCAATACCTCAAGTATGAATAGTATCCTAGTATCTTTTATAATACACCAAGATATCATCAATGAATACCAAAAAAATCATCAATATATTCTTTGAATAGTTTTTTCACTAGATCCATAAAAATTGAGGGGGAATTAGTCGATCCCAATAGTATTATAGTAAATTCATAATGTCTATACCACATTCCAAAACATGTCATTCGAATGTTTTTCATATCTAATCCCAATTTATGATACCCATAATGAATTTAAATCTTTTAAAAATATTGATATTAGTGAATTAGATCGATTAATTCATCAATTTGAGGAAAGGGATACTTTTTATTTTTCATAAAATCATTTATTTCCCTATAATCAATGCACACCCTCATGGATACATCTTTCTTATTAATGAAGATAACATGGTTTCCCTATAAGGAAACACTATGGTGAATAAATATATTATCACACAAATCCTCTAATTGTTTCTTAAAATATACTAATTCTAAATTGTCCATTCTATATGGAGTCTTTGATATTTATATTTCATTAGGGATTAAATCAATAGAAAACTCAAATTCATGCTATAGGGGATGTTTAGGTAATTTCTCAGTAAATACTCAATGTATTCTTATACAATATATACATCATCAATTTTAAGATTAACTTATCCATATCTAGATTATGTCTACTCTTCTTCCACAAGAATCTAATTCAGTAAAGCTATTGGGGGTGGATATAGGCATGTCTCAAATGATGATTTCTCTTCTCTAAAGATAAGGAATTATACATATTAATTACGAATCATAGTCTCTTTCTACTTGAAATAAATTTTTACATCATATTTTGAATTAAATTATATACTAAGGATTATATCAAGTTCAACCATAGGTATGATAATAAGTTCATCCAATAAAGAATGTTTAGGTGTCATAATGGGGACTTCCTAACATGTCCTTATTACATTGGGTCTTCCATTAAGAGTTTTATCTAAAAAACTACCATCTTAAAATACTAGTGAAAGATATAATTTTATTGGAATATTTTGAAGATATAAAAGAGATCAAGGATCCAAAATAAAATAAAGAATTATCTAAATTTGAAGGTATGATTAAATTACATGCCACTAAATCATTGGGTAATTCTACCTCATATATAGTGATCATATAAGCTTTGATTTCCCTCCTTGTCATCTTTTATGGTATATTCCACTGATTCATGGGGATTTCATTTTCATAGTGCCCCGTCACCCTATAGTTCAAACAATGAATAATTGTGTTTTATTTCTTCCCTTTGAATTATTTAGTATGATTAACCTTATCTCCACACTTATAACAAACCCCCAAGCCCTTTAATCATTTCCTAGGATGATTCCTTCCATGATTCTTACATGATGTATATTGCTTCAATTTATTCTTATTCTTTGATGCGTTACCTTTTTCATGGTGATAATTTGACTTCTTATTTTCTTGATTTACATTAAACATTAGGATTAATATAATTTATTCTCTATTTTGAGGAAACAAAAAACTATTTCATAATATGATGAAAATTTATGATAGACGAGCAGCATTCAAATAATATGATTAATACCTTCAAATTAATGGCCAATCTTGCAATCTATATTGCATATGAAATCTGTAACATACCTGGTTAACCTTGTAAACGTAGCCTCATGCTTAGTAAAACTTTCTTAATCCTTTTTTTAAGCTAAGGAATATTATATTCATTTCATTTCATATCTCACTTTGGAAATATTTTTCAAATAATGTACAATTAAAATCTTTTCATTCCATGAGTTCTATTTCCTATTGCTCTCTAGTATTTTAGATCAATAACCACTATTTATTAGAATAGACTTTCAAAAAATACATTGTAAGTGTAACTGTTTCATTTTCATCACATCCTAATGTCTTAAATATCTTCTCAATAGATAAAATCCATTCCATAGATACCATTTTATTAGCAGCCCCACTAAAAGATAAAGGCTTATTTCTCATGAATCTAACCAACATGGGATAATGACATTATAAAAAAGGTTTATCTATCTCAAGAAAGTTTATTTGTACTAACATGATCCAGTTTCCCTAATATATCCATGATATTCTTAGTTTCAACAAAATCTGTATTGTATTTCTCAGTAGGTAAATCTCTATATTGGCTATGAGTATTTATACACTTCGTCCTTCTAGGATCCATTTATAAACATTGTCATATACTATATTAGATTATAATATTATGAATTTTAAATCCTAATTTATAAATATAAATATGGTGTAACACTTTACATAAATTAAAAAAATATGAATTTTTATTCTTAGAATCATGAACATAGTTTCTTTAGGGATATAATAATGATCAAATCCCTTATAATGGTTTGTAAAGAAAATGTGAATTATCCTAAGCATATCTCCCATGAGTGTCAAACCAAGTGCTCATTATGTCCTGTTTTTAATCCCCAAGTTTTGAAAGATTCAATACCACTGAATCCTTTTTAGAGTTATTACCCTTAGGTACAACTATGATAAAACCATTTCCACTTGTAGTATCTATTCATTGATGTATTTCAAGGGAAAGCCAAAAAATATTTTCATTACAAAAAACATTAGGATGTTTTTATACACATACCCTAAAATTATACTATAGGGTTATTTTCCTAAATATATGTTTTCATTAATCTAGTTACAAAGGTTTCTATAAATTTCCTATGATACCAACTATAATGAGCCCCACTCTAGTAATCTATATTCGGTACCTACTTTATGAAATTTGTATAGATACAAAAGGTGGAATCACATAGGACCAGTCATTTTAGTAGTTTTAGAGAACCAAATAAATACATGATACCCATTTTACATTAGAAAAATAAATTAAAACATAAAAAAAAAATCAAATTCTTAGCTTCCTTTAAACTCATTCAAAGGATTCATTTTCATAATTTTGGGAAAGGAAAAAAATAAAAGTGATCTCAAATACTTAATAACAGTCACATATAGTAGAATATTTCATGATTAAAATAATATTATTCAATATTGAATGTTAAATAATTGAAAACCCATTCCATTTAATCAATAACTTGTGAATTAAATAAATAATAATCAATATGGAAATGTATCTAAATAAACACACATGTCATTTAATCAGTAAACTGAGAAAAAAATTCATCTATAGATAAAATCACTAAAATAAATTATGGATAACAATAATAACAACTGAATTATCAATGAATAAAATTCATAATTATTGGATTTTATGATCTCATACATAAATATATCTCTAATGTCAAGACCTTTCACAATACATATTAAAACTATAAGTAAAAACCCATCAGATTTGGAAAACTGATTTGTCTCATGAGACATGTCGATATATCGAGGGGCTATCTATAACTAGGCCCCATCCATAACTGTATATTCAAATGATTAATAATATATAAAATAATCAATTTAATTCATGAATCAATATTTCTTATATATAAATATTCACATTGAGTAAGGATACAAATTTATCAATACTTCCCTAGTTAATCAAATAACATTAAAGTAAATATTGTATGTAAAAATGTTATATAGTTTTGAAAATAATCATATTGAATATACAAGAATATGGATATTTAATATAAATTTAATTTCCAATGATTAATTATCAAAAAAATGTGATTGTTTTAAGAGAATGTAAACAATAAGAAAAGAAATTGGGATTGTAAAATAATTTTTACCTATTTGGTAACATATAAATTTTAACCCCATGAAGAATTAACATGAAACTAAACAGAAATCATCATGAATAAATCTATATTCATGTTAAATACATAATATTCTCATTATATACACCACATTAAATTGAATAGGTGTATATTAACAAATATTTCTCAATGAAATGGTTATTGAATCAAAATCCATAACCACTTGGTAATATTCAGGTAAAATCCCCTTCGATGAAATAAGTAAAATTTAAAATTAAACTACCATGAGTTATGAAGGAATAATGATATTACTTGTAAAAGGGGTAATATTTTGACCATATAAAATAAATTAGGAACACAAAAATAAAATATGCCTCAATGAAGAGAAATTGTGATGAAGTCCATTACCTCACGCTATATTTTAGTTGAACATTATTTTAACGAATTTATAATAGTTCTTAGAATTTTATTAATTTATAAAATAAACATATTCATAATTATAATATCATATTTTATCCTCTGATAATATTTTACCACCTGTTTGTTGATAATATTTCATTATTTTCATTGTTTTGGGTGTTAATTGACTTATTTTCTTATCTGTGTTTTGTCATGAAAATTCAGATTATTTTATATAGGATACAAATAAATCATCTCCAAAATTATAATAATGTTATAAATATCATATTTACTAATTATATAAATTATTATAACCATTCTTAAAAGTTTTTTCATGAGAAATGAATCACATCGCTTTGTGGAGACAATAGGTTGTATGTTCGCATGAGCGATAATATAATTACCTTAATGGGTGAAAGTATAAGTAAGTTAGGGATATATTAATTTTCAATAATTTATATCATTTCATATAAATCACATATAATCATTAAATTTATACTTATTACATTCTATGTAAAGTGTAAGTGAAAAACGAATCGCATTGTTTCGCAAGGCGGTAGTCCGTCGTGCACACAAGTGACGTTATCGTATTTTAAACATAATGAAAAGTAATAAGGTATATCTCATATTATAATTATAGAATTATAATTAAATCATAAATATTATATAAAAAATTAATCCATAGTTATATCTGATCATGATATGTGTTTATAGAAAATGATTTACATCAGTTCGTGCGGTAGTAGTCTATGCTACACAGGATCGATGATTGTGTTTCCCATTTGATAGATGAGGATATGGATATAGGTTGTGAAATTAACATAATCAAAACTAATTATATGTTATATACTTGTGTTATTAAACTATCATTATTTAATAATATTTTAAGGGTGTGGAAGAAGAAATAAAATAAAAAATAATCTTTTAATAATGTTACCTCTTCTTCGGACGACCTCTTTAGGTTTGTAGAAAAATAATTACCAAGATGGATTTATGATAAAAAAAGGCTCTAGTATGTTTTTAGTGAATTAATGAAGTTATTTGGGCATCTATTTTTAGAAAAAATGTCTTTTTATGTTTGAAGAGGAGAATAGAGGGGGTGTCCTTTTATAAGTGTGTGAGAGGAAACACATAGAAGTTTTTAAAAGAATCAATAACACCCAAGTTATTATCATGAAAAAACCCTAAAAATGGATCATTGTGAACCATTATATGTGATAAGGTCTAAATATGTCTAAAAAATGTGTTTTTGACAAGTTTTTAGTTTATTTTAACCCTTATAATTTTAGTTTAACCTCTGGTAAATTAGTTTATACCTTAAACTTGATAATTAATTTTTAATGATTTTACTATTAAAAAAGGTCAAAAATTAATTTTACTTTATTATATAATATAAATTAAAATTATTACAAACATTTAATTCATTTTTCCAAATTTAACTCTTAGAAGTTTCACAATTCAATTTAAAATTATACCTGAAACGTGATGAAAAAAAAGTTTTCAAAGAGAAAATTCTCTTAAGTATATAAGGTTTTAATATCAAAATTAAATATTAAATTGTTTAAACTAACCAAAATTTTATTAATTATAATTTAACTAAACTAATTTTACTTAAATTCAATTTAAAATATAATTTAACATTTTAAATAATTTAAATTACCAAAATGTTTTCATTAAAAAATCAGTATTTTTCAGAAGTCATCAAAAAATGAAACATTTCAGAAAAATACCAAAAATTCACCCTAATATTATTTTTATAGGATTATTTCAAAATTTATGATAACTTCATATAATATATTTTCTAAAATTGTTAAAAATTAATTTTAAATTATATCCACAAAGTGTGTCTGAACCTCATTTTAGAAAATTAAAGTTATTCATAAAAAATATATATTTCTTTCAAATTATTATTATTTTATTTTATAATCACTGGATATAAATTTAATTTATTTTAATCATGTATAAACCATAAAATTTTCATAACTTAGTTAGTACTATTCATACCCACCAACATAAAATCATGTTTCTAATGGTCCTGTTTAAATAATATTTTAATAGAATATTTTCATTTAAATATAGTGTTTCATGCATCAAAAGAAATGAAATATATTGAATTTAATTAAAATTAAATAAATTTTAATGTCTCAGGGTGTTTCATAACTTGAAAATAGATCTTTAATAAAAGGTAAATCATGTTTTCAGGAAAAAATGACCTATTGGCCATTTTAATGATCACAGCTATATTTTTATTTTATTTTCAATTTTTATATCATCTTACAGATAATCTTGGAGAATTTAGTATTTTGGGTTTGAATAGTAACTCATATAGTGACATGTAGGTGCATCAATTATTTTTATTTTTTATTTTTCTTATAACATCAACCAAGTCATCATTTTTTACATTCTTTACCTTAATTTTGGTGCAATGCATCTATGGAGTTACATATGTTTATCCTAAATACTATTTATGTAGTGGGAGTTGGGGTTGAGGGAGATTTTTATTGTGATTTATATCAATTTTATTCCTTTTAATTTATTTTTCATATGTGATTTAGCATAGACATCTGACTTGTGGACATGTCATGTTGAAATTTTAGTAGGATTTTTATTTATTTATAAATTTATTAATGGGGGAAATCAATCTCACTAGCTCTTATTTTATTTCTATTGTTATTTCCCCCACCCTAGGTCAATCTATAATGCCCCAAGGGATTTGTTGGCAAGCTCGTGTGTCTTACATAGGGACAAACTAGGTTAGTTCATTAAAAATGGTATCATATCCTAGGTTACTTAGAGAGCCTAGGTTCTAAAATTTCTCTTTGTTAATCGATATGTATGATATGTTTGAGTAGGATAGTTGGGGATAGAGAGGTATCTCATGGGTCTGTTCCTAAGCACCACCACATGTGATAAAACATCAGTTTCCAAGGGATGTCAGAATTTAGATTATTTTTAATTTATTTTTTTCTCGCAATTTTTTTTGTTTTTTTGCTGGTATTTTATATTTTATAATAATTTATATATTTAAGGGGATGAATATGAGAGTGAAATTAGTGTCATGTGTTGATCTACCATGGCCTATAAAACCTTGTGGATCCTAAGAATAGGGTTAAGTATAACCTATTATGGTATTTTAAAAATTGGAAAATGGTCTTCTAAACCAAGTGTCCAAGTCATAAACAACTGAAATTTCTACTTGAAAACATTTTAGAATTATAAGATGTTATTGATTAGGATATAATTTATTTTTTGAAAAAAGTTAGTTGGCTATTAATAGAATAATGGATTGGTTTTGAAATTGATAAATGTGGTTTGAAATTTTAAAAGGGTTTCTAAATAAATTTCTGGTATTTGAAATTGGAATGTGGATGGGATATATAAAAGAAAAATGATATTGGTTCCGGAACTTAATAATTTAATTTTCTTTAATGAAAAAAATTCATTTAAAATAGGAACTTTTAGGTTTGGGAAAGGGGTTTTTAAAATTTAATAAAAATGGTATTTAGGTTTAAAAGTGAGGAATTGATATTATTAAAAGAACTTATCACATTAAAATTGTTTTCAAGTAATATTTCATGATTTTAAAATATTAATAATAATTTTTTAATTATTTTAAATGATAAAAGTAATTTTTTAATTTTTTTTGGTGGTTTTTAACTGATAATTCATTTTTGAATGGATTTTATGGCATTCTAATTTGAAGTACCTAATTTTAAGCAAATTAAATTGGTTTTAAAACTATTAAATTGAACTTATTAATGAATTAATTTAAATCATTGTTTATAAAATAATAATCATTTTCAATGAACAATATTCACACATTAAAATGAGTTTTCAAGTGAATCTTTAAAAAATCAAATTTAATGTTTTGTTTTCAATATAGTTAAAGAAGATATTTTATACTTATATAGTGTTTTTATTTTCAAGAATGGTGATTTTGACTCACTCCTTAAGTTATTATTTTTATTTGGGTATGTTTTTTATGGAATTTAATTTTCTTTAAAGCTGATTAATGGGATTTTTTTCTTTCCCTGTTATTTAAAGTATGCCTCCCAAAAAGGTATCAATCCTTGATAGGTCTAGGAAATCATCTCTTGGGGGTTTTCAGTCAATTAGGTATTGGTTTAATTATTATGGGGTGTCTTTCCTTGAATCTTATCCAATATTTTTTTCATGTATTGTGATGCTATGAGGATCCGATTTTAAATTGTTTATATGAAAGGATCTCCAGAGGGTTGTGTGTGGCTCTAGTTGTGCTGATGTTACATTCGAGTTCATTGTGAAAGGGAAAAACCTTGGGTGTATTTTTAAAGTGATTATGATGGATTTTGAACCCTTTGAGATTACAAAAATGCTAGTTTTGGTTTTATTTATATGGGAACACCATCATCGGTGTCCTATGAAAGAGGTCCTAGGTTAATATTCCTTTTTCATTGACACTAAGGTTTGGTCCAAGTGTTTTCATGGTGTACACACAAGATTAATGCCCGCTCACTTTTTTCTCTAGAGAGTTTTGGTATGTGGGTTAATGATGATTGTCATGGAAACTTTGGGAGTGTTCCTAAAGTAGAGTTTATGGTTATGTCATTCAGTATAAAAATGCTCCAACCACATTCATGGTACTTATGAACTCGATCTTTCATGAGTTCCTTGATTGGTTCATCATCGTATTTGTCAATGACATTTCTATCTACACGATGTTAGAGGAGGAGTATACCGAGCATCTCAAAAACCATCTTGGAGGTTATTTGACACCACTATCTCTATGGGAAGTTGTCTAAGTGCAAGTTCTGGACATGATAGGTCCCCTTACATGGACATGTGGTTTCTCAAAAGGGTGTATATGTATTCCCATTGAAGGTTTTAGGAAGTTGTTTCTTGGGCAGTACCCAAGAATGACGCTAAGGATTAAATTTTTCTCAGTCTGGTGGGTATTACCATATATTTTTTCCTGGTTTCTTTCATGTTGGAGATCCTTTTATATCCCTGACTATAAATGAGAAATATTTTTTGTGGAGTGAGCAGTGTCAGAAAAATTTCAGCTACCTAAAGGGAAAGTTGGTCAGTGCTTTAGTGCTCTGGTTGCAAGAGGAAGGGGTGATGCTCTAGGTGTTTTGTGATGTTTCTAATATAGTCTTGGGGTGTGTGTTGATGCATTGAAAAGGAGGGATCTATTATGGGTATAGGTAGTTACTTTCCCATGAAAAGAACTATTCCACCCATGATATGGATCTCGCAGAAATCATGTTTTCATTAATTTTTTATAACATTACCTCATTAGAGAATGTTTTGTGGTCTTCACAGATCATAAGAGCATAAGGTATATCTTTTTCCAGTGATATATGAACTTTAAGAAGCAGAGGTGGATGGTGTTTCTTCAGTACTATGATTTTGAGATATGCTACACATCAAGAAAGGGGAATTTTTTGGCTGATGCCATGAGAAGGAATTTACAAAAGGAGGTAGTTTGAGAATCTTCAGACACTAAGAGGGTGATGTAGGAGTTTTTTGTATTGATCTTATATACAAGAATAGATAGAGGGAGAGGCTGAGTATTTTAAAAGATGGTGTAGTCATATCTGAGGAAGAAAGTATAGGATTCTTAGTTGGGATACTCGGAGGTAGAGGTGATGTGTGATCGCATTGACCACGGTGATGCTCGAGAGGGATGGTCAAAGGATGGTCAGAATTAGATTTTTTTCCATGAGAATCTATTTTTTCTAGTGTTGATGTGTGGAGGAGTCCCCTATGAGTTTCATAGATCACTCTTAGTGGTAAACCCAGGAGTTTCCAAGATGTACTGAGTCTTGAGGGAACAGTACGGGTGGCCTGGGATGAAGAGGGAAATGGAATAGTTTTTGGAAATATTCCTAGTGTTCTAGTAGGTGAAGGATGATCACTATGTTACCGATGGTTTATTTAAGCCCTTAGATTTCCCCAAGTGGAAGTTGGTTGAAATCTTGATTGATTCTGTTATAGGATTACCCAGGGGACAAGGGGGATGCGATGCAATCTAGATAATAGTAGATCAACTGATGAAATCATCTATCTTTTTAGTGATTAAGGAGTCAGGTGTAGTAGATTCCTTAGCGTAGAGCTGTATGGATGAGGTGGGGTGGGTGCATTGAGTTTCAAGATCCATTTTCTTAGATAGGGATACATGATTTACATTACAACTGAGGAAAATATTGTAACATGTTTTCGGCACCCAGTTATGCCTTAGCACTGCCTTCGACCCTCAGACATATGGGTAGACATAGTGGACCACCTTAATATTGGAGGACAATCTATGAGCATGAATCATGGACTTTATAGGGTCTTGGATGCAATAATTTCCCATATAATAGTTTTCTTACAATAATAGTTATCAATCTTCCATTAGCATGGCACCATTCAATGCTTTGTATGGAATACAATGTCATTCAACCTTGTACATGATAAAAGTTGAGGATAAAACTATTCTTGGTTCGAAAATGGTGCAAATAGTGATGTAGAAGGATTATCTCATGCGTAAAAGGATGAAGTCAATGTAGGATTGACAGAAGTTGTATAAGGATCGTAGGAGGAGGCCCTTAGAGTTTGAGGTTGGGGACCACAGTTGGAGAGGATCCACGATGTATTTCATGTCTCCTAGCTTCTTCAGTATCTACACGATGACTCCCACTTCATTGAATGGGGAGAGTTTGATATTAAGGATGATGTGGCATTTTTGGGGAGACTAGTGGAGATCTATGATTTTCGAGATAAGGTTCTTCATGGATAGAATATTCCCTTGGTTTGTGTGTCGTGGAGGCAAGTTCACCTAGAGGAGATTACTTTGGAAATGGAGGCATATATGTGTTTCCAGTATTCTGAGTTATTTGAGTTTTTCTTGTGTGTTCTTATTGTGATGTATTTATTGAACCTTGTTTAGGAGATGATTTGTTTCCTTGTTATGTAAATTATGATAAAGTCATAACATGTGAAAATTGGGAGACAGTATTCCTAATCAAGATGCATTAATTGAGATGAAATTAAACCCATGTGGGAATGTAAGTACTACCCTGAGCCAATAGTATCTTTACATAGAGGATGGAATTCCCTAATTCATGTGTCCAAATAGTTGGTTCTTGTGTGTGGTATCTTGTAGATGTTTGGGTTCGAAGATGTGGGAGGATGTTTTCTTTGATGTTGAGGTTTCACTCCATCTGTCGAACAACATGTGGTGGTTTTCCCTTGAGAAGTATCTTACGAGGTGGTTGTTTAGACTCCTCTTTCTTCTGAGTTAGGTTTTTAATTCTCTGTGATGAGAATAATTTGAGAGGTATCTAATGTAATGTTACAGAACTCCCTAGTCAATTAATTATTCAAAATCCAGTCTTTGGGGTGTTCTAGGATTCAATGGTATCTCATTTCAAAAGTTTTCCAAAATTCTAGTTTTTCAATCAGTAGAATGTGTCGGTGACTAAACATCAGAAGGTCAACGTTAGTGGATCAGCTTCTGTGGATCAGCATTGGTGGGTCAGCATCAGTAGTCCAGGCATTGTTTGTCACGACCAAACCCATACCGGCGCTCGAGCCGCAACTACCCCAACCCCGCCTCTATAGGCCAGGGGCTAGTGACTAGCGTTGAACGCACAACAACCTAGGGGAGGACTTTGTCTAAGAAACTATACACACACACGCAACTTACTCAATGAAAAAGTGCAGAGAAAAGATAGAAAGATACAACATTGCTACAAAAGAGAAACCAACATGCATACATCGACCTCTAACTAGTACAAGTAAAGTGCTGAAAAATATACTGAACAAAAAAAAGGGGCAAAACACGCACCCAACCAGAAAGGTTCCACAACCTGGAAATAAGTAAAATGAAAGTAAACCACTGGTGAGTCTCGCACCTGAAAGTCCTACTATGACCACTAAACGCAGCCCAGGATCATGTGTCCTCTACGCTCTTCCATAGTCTTGATCAACTTGTTCGTCATCTGCAAGGGCACACCAAGTGCGGGTAAAGCCCAATCAGGGGTGAGTATAGTGATACTCAGTAGGATACCCAGAAATCTCGATGGAGAAACAAAGAAGATACTAAAACGGTGAGCAGTAGACAGAACAAGAACATTGTATGAGTACAAAAAAGAGAGTACAGCTCAACTTGACAATATAAAGGAAGCAAGCTCATCCAACCTAGATGAGCTAGACACAGAAAGCCTGTGGCATACCTTGTATTTCTTCGCCCCTCCTAGAGGGGGAGTAACTGAACCAAATGGGTGAGGACAAAAGTAGGGTGTATATATACATGTTCTCAATAAGAAACCCAAACAAGTGTGTAAGGGGATATCTATCTCCTAACTCATCATAGGTGAAGTCGACAACTGTTCAAAGGATATCCATCACTGATGCCCAACAGTCCCACACGCCAAAGCTACCTCATTACTGAACCATTCAACCAAGGGTCCTACTATGGAAATCACTGAGAAAAGTTACTAACTAGCCGCATAGAAAGGGATGAGTCTGAAATAATTTATCGGGTAACCAAATTCCCAGCCCCGCCGGAGGGTAAACCAAAAGAGGTCATCAGGTAACCCACTGCCCTGCCATGCCAGAGGGTAAACCACAAGAGGTCATCAGGTAACCCACTGCCCAGCCCCGCTAGAGGGTAAACCATAAGAGGTCGTCAGGTAACCCACTGCTCAGCACCGCTGGATGGTACACCACAAGAGGTCCTCAGGTAACCCACTACCCAGCCCCGATGGAGGGTAAACCCTAAGGTCAACGGGTAACCCTCTACCCAGCCTCGCTGGAGGGAAAACCCGAAACTAGTCCGATATCTCTGCACTACCCATGACATCACGGGGTGTCACTAACATCGCTATCGTTTTTAGTTTCGGAGTTCATTAAAGGAACCTCCGACCAACACACTTTCATTTTTCCACATTTAATGAGATCTCAAAATAGGCTCTGCACACCCAAACAGATTTCACCACTGTAATCCTCACGATAAAACCCGTGATATAGACTATTTAATATATATATATATATTTTGTCTCCCGCTGAAAAAGTTATTCAACATCGCTTTACACCCATACGACACCTCATAGGGCCCGCACCTCAGTCATGAAAAAGGTTGGGTGAACTGTGCCATCGTGATGCTCTCAAAAAGACATGCTGAAATGACTACTCATACGCCCCAAACGGACATCTGAAGAAAAAGGCATAGTACACTGCACACAGCTTAAGAGACAGCATGTGGGGCTCATGCCTCAACTCCTACATCATCACCTAAAACCACCCTGGTCAACATTGCCTCGATGCCAGGGTCATAACACCGCTAACGACACCTAAAATGGATATTGGATGTAGAAGCTACAACTCTCCACGTTATATGCAAACGGGGCCCTATGGGCCCCACATCTCGACCCTGAAACACGTCACGTGATCATTCCATTGTGTTCCTTGAAGATAACCACGCGGTGTAAGCTATTCATTTTCTCGGAATGGACTTATGAAGCATAAGTCGTAAAAATGGACCATATGTCTGAAAACTGCCTCGTGGGGCCCACACCTCAGGCCAGAATTTCAGTGGGCAGATTGTACAGTTGCAATCCCCTCAAAAGAACACTTAGAAATGAGTGCTCAAACACCCCAAATGGATGTTAGGTGAAAAAGTGGTGTTTCACCATAAAGCATGTGAACTAGGCCCGGTGGGTCCCACACCTTGCCTCAAATTCGAATTCTTCGGAAAGCATCTCAAAAATTATGCACGAGGACTGGGGTTACACTGTCACTAACGTCATGTCAATTGGACATCCCAAATAGGAGATACGCCCGGCGTCAGAATAAATAATTAATTTAAATAATTAATTAATTATTCACATTAATTGTTTCGTGCCACCAGCAATGAAACCAATCCACAAGGGTTTCGAACCAACTTTGGAAGGACAGTCTCAACACTAGGGCCACATCGCCTCTCTGCCGTCCTGCAGGGTGCACTGATGCGACAGCTTCACCCGATGCCACCACTGCCTCAGCTCGGATCCTCTTGAAGCTATCCTATCCATGTCGGCCCCACCAGACTTCGCCACCTCATCTGAACCCCCCGGCCGCACCTGCTGCCTGACGCCCGACCACCGAACACCACCCTTGGCGGAGCCGGGGCTTTCAACGACCACCACCACCGCTCCGGTGGCCCGATTCCAAATCTGAGGGAGGATTTGGAATCCTCAGGGCGAGGCCTTCCCAGCACCTACCCCTGATCGCTAATCTGAAAAAATTTAGTGCATCCAAAAATTTGGATTAATAACGCAAAAAACAACACTAATAACGGGGCTTGGGTGTTGGTCGTGTTCGTTCGACAAATGCCCCAATTCTAAAATTATATAATTCAAATGAGAAAATTTTATGAATTTTTTTTAAGAAACAAATGAAGGTGTGAAATTTGACAAGAATCCTAGCTTGATATGCTCGTTTTCCACTAGCGACGCATCCATGACGCCCCACTTCGATCCTTCAAGGATCCGGCAGAGGTCGCTCCTCGATTCACTAAAGAACAATGAAGAATGGTTGAGAAAGATAATGGGATATATATATATATATAGAGCTTGGGTGTTAGAGAGAGAGATAGAATTATAGTTCTCCCTTAACCTTAAACACCCACTCTTTATTTAAAGGGATCTTACTCAGCGTAGAATCTGAATTCACCGCGCCCTCTCATTTTATGTCGCACCTAGGAAAAATTCACCGTTTCCAACTCAACAGAAGTCTCAGATTTCCATTACTAGGATTTGTTCGAATGTTATTTAAAAAGAACGCAAGTGATAAAAATCACTATGTCGATATTTTGAAAATGATGATTTTTCCCCTGGGTGACATCTCTCACAGCAGGCCCACGCCTGCAAATTTTACATGCCTCCTAGGGTAAATGACATGCTTCGAATGCAACCGTGCCCTTTGAATTTTGATCTGAGATACCATTTAGGAGAAAACAAAACCCCTCCATGTGCATAGTAAAAAAACAATTAATATTTTTATAAAATATTATTCCGAGCACACCGGGCCTTGGAATCACACGTCGTCTCAGCTCATAGCTCTGGAAATATATGTTTAAATATTACAAAGTCTTATAAGGTAAAAACCAGGTCTCTAAATCATTCCCTCCTTCAATATTTTCTTGCCTGAAAAGCAAAACTAGGAAAAACAACTTAGGATACATAGCTCACACCTAGCCCTCACACTCCTATGGAAACTTGCACAACACCATGCAGGAACAACACATGAACCAAAGGGATTATTAGTACTTATAAGTTCTTCTACTCTCGAGGGAATGTGTAGGAATATTCATGAACCACATCAGTCGTGATACGTGGAAGAAGTCGTGCACTCACTCTTACTTTTTCGAGGGTAGGGAAAGGTAGTAGGAAACCTCTCAGCCGCTTAAATGACTCTTGAACAGCCCAAAAAAACTCAGTGGACTTACCTGGCCGAGCCTCTACTTTCCACAGTGTGACCAAAAATCACTATTTGTTCCTGGAATATGATCTCATGATTCCCTCGTTCAGAATACCAATCGGGTGCATCACCTGTGGATATCTGATCACACAGTAGCTCGATGTCGACATCCCCTAGTTGTGACTCTCTCACATGCTCAAGGAGTGAAGGAGTCTACACCATTGACTGCAAGGAAGACGTACCCTCCTACTCCACCATGGTCAGCTATAAGGGATCTAACTACTACGAAACTTCACGCGCCTGATGAGTCTAGGACTTCCTGCTAAGGGAACCTTCTACAACACTATAATTTTCCGGAACATAGACTACCTCGAAGTCATAGTCTTATAGAAATTTTAACCCATACAGTCATCTCAGGTTCAAGACACTTCGAGTGATAATGCACCTGATAAAATGGTGGTCTGAGAAAACCACAAAGAGATCTCCCAAAAGATACCCTCTCCACATTCTCAGTGCAAGGACTACCACCACTAGCACCACATAGTGTAATGCGTAATTCTATTTATTGGGTTTCCATCACCTCGACCTGTACTCGAAAATGGTATCAAGATTGATGTTGAGCACGCAAGGTACCAACGAATAGGGAAGGTGAGAAAACTCATCCAACCGCAAGAGGCTAGACACGGAAAGCATATGGAATACCTCATGTGTCTTTTCCCATCTTGGAAGGAGATTAATCCCAAAATAAGAACTCTGTGAAACCCACTAGTGGCACCTCAAGCAAAGGGGGGTCAAGTAGAAAGTCCCCACTGGAAAATCCTGAGCATGCTCTGACAATCCACCAAACAACCCTGCCATGAATGCACATGTCAGAGGGACTAATCCACCACACCTTAATACTATCCACTTTGGGTGGTACTGAATCTCCCTTACAGTTTTGATCGCATCAAAAAAATGCATCTCAGTGGGGGAAGAACCCCTCTTCCCTGTGCATTGAAAGCTACGTCGGACAACCCCAACACAGGGTTACACCGATGCCCTGCGTCACCCCTCGTAACCCCTCGAACAAGGAGTTAGACGAAAATAGTACCTTACGTAGCATCTAACAAGTTCTACTGAGAAAAGTAGGAAAAGACATAGAGGGTACCTCTTATCATCCCATGCGATACAGGATTGTAGACATCCATAGCACACAGCGGCCCATGGCCCCGTCTATCAGCTCCATGAGCCTAACATGGGCCACCTAGTGGTGGTGGAAGTACCTCAAAAAATCATCCACCATCCAAAGTTCTTCGTGATTTTCTTCCAACACCGCCTCCCTGGGGACCACCCTATCCTCACCTTGGAGTTATCTGATCACGACACTACCTCTGCCATAGCGGTGTATCTACCGACTACTTGGAGAACTCAGTACATTTGGTCAGGTAGTCACACACCACATGACCTCGCACATCACAACCATGCACTAGTCCTCCCTAGGCTGTATCGGTGTTCTACAATGTCCCCAAACATGTGCCTGAGTCACATCAATGGGAGACCTCCGACGTCAAGGCCCTGCCAATCGACGTCCCTCTGCCAGAAATTTCTCTGTCACTAGTGCCTGGTCGAGCACCCTGAGAAGGGTGAGGATTCACAAGGGAACTATGGTGGCACGAATCTCCCCTACAAAGACCTCACTCAATCTTCTTTCCTTGGAAGTTACCGTCATGGACCACGTCCAAAGAGTACCGAGTAAGGTCCGTAAAACTAGTCATGTACTCAGACACTTCCATCACTCCCCGCTGAAGCTCCAGCAACTCTTGAAACCATATAAAGCATATGTTTTTGGGGGTAATACTCCTCCCAAAACATCTAATATAAGTCATCCCACGAGAGTACCGACTCATCATGCATCTGAGTAACCCTGGCTTTACTACGCCAAACTGCTTGGTGGAAAAAGATTGGCCGTCAAAGCCACCTTCTAACCTGGCAGTGTTCAAACAAGCCTGAAGAGGAAAACCACCAACTCTATCCATCCCTTCATTGTCTAAGGGTATGGCTCACCATGGAACCTCAGCGGTCTCTGATGCTGGAACTCACGTAGCGCACCCAGCCTGTTCTCGTTGTCAGCCTTCGCTACCGGTACTATCAGCTACTCCACAGTTGGAGGTGCTACTGCCTGTCCTCCTGGATAATGGGTAATCATATGATGGATCTTGAACTGAGGCCTCATCACTTAGGTAGTCGTCGTCACGAACCAGAGCTATTATCCTAGCTGGATATCATCGCGGAGACATCCTAAATCCGATCAAGGATTACTGCGGTCAAATTATCATATATATCAACAATGATGGGGATATGACTAAATAAGGACAATGAAATACTCAATCCTATATGATTCACGAACCAAATTCCATGCAATAAGTGTCTCAGTGTGCCGAGTCGATAAACGGGTTATCAAGGTCCTGGTGAATGGATACATCAGCCACTGCACCATCACTGGACTCCCTGGCCTGAGAGCCTCTCTTGAGATACATTGACAATATTTCCCCAAAACTCAACCAATTATTTTTTAGGGACTTCCGAACAATGCCCTAAGGAATGAACCACCTCTGATACCACTTTGTTACGACCTGACCCGTACCGAGGCTCGAGTCACAACTACCCCAAGCCCACCTCCATAGGATAGGGAATGGAGACTAACGTCAAAGGAACAAAAAACTAGGGGAGGCCCTTGCCTAAGAAACTATACACACACACGCAGATAACTCAATGAAAAAGTGCAGAGAAAGGAAAGAAAGATACAATAATTCTATAAAAGGGAAACCATCATGCATGCATCGACCTCTAACTAGTTTATGTAAAGTGATGAAAAGTAGATTGAACAGTAAAAGGGTCAAAATAAGGGCCCAACCAGAAGGGTGACACAACTCGGTAACAGGTAAACCGAAAGTAAACCATTGGTGAGTCTCACACCTAAAAGTCCTACTACATCCACTAAACTCATCCGAGGCCCCAGTGTCCTCTAATCTTCTCCATAGTCTTGATCGACCTGTCTGTCATTTGCAAGGGAACACCATGTGTGGGAAAATCCCTAACAGGGGTGAGTATAAAGATAATCAGTAGGATGCTCTGAATGCTTGAGGGTGAAAAAATGACATACTTAAATGATGAGCAGTAGACAAAACAGGAACAATGTAAGAGTACAAAAGAGAGAGTGCATCTTAACCCGACAATAGAAAGGAAGTAAGCTCGTCCAACCTAGAGGATCTAGACATGGAAATCATGTGGCATACCCCACGCGTCTTCTCCCCTTCAAGAAGAAGAGTAACTGAAACCTAGGGGTGAGAAAAAAGTAGGGTGTATATATAAATATACTCAACCAGAAACCCGAACGAGTGTGTAAAGGGATCTCTATCTCCCTGCTCAGCCCAAGAGAATTCGCCAACAATTCAATGGATATCCATCACTGATTCCCAACAGTCCCACACACCAAAGTTGCTTCATCGCAGAACTGTGCAACCAAGGGTCCTGCTATGGTAATCACAGAGAAAAGTTACTGACTAGTGTAATTAAAAGGGTTGAGTCTGGAAGAAGTCATCGGGTAACCTACTGCCCAGCCCTGCTAGAGGGTAAACCACAAGAGGTCATTAAGTAACCCACTGCCTAGCCCTACTGGAGGGTAAACCAAAAGAGGTTGTAGGTAAACCACTACCCAGTCCCGTTGGAGGGTAAACAACAAGAGGTCTTCAGGAAACCCACTACATAGCCCTACTGGAGGGTAAACCACAAGAGGTCACCAGGTAACCCACTGCCCAACCCTGCTGGAGGGTAAACCCTAAAGTCAATGGGTAACCCACTACCCAGCCCTACTGGAGGGTAAACCCTAAGGTCAATGGGTCACCCACTACCTAGATACACTAGAGGGAAAACCCAAAACTGCTCTGATATCTCTGCACTACCCTATCCATCATGAGGTGTCACAAACATCGCTACTGTGCGTAGGCTTAGAGTGCATCAAAGGAACATTTGATGACCAAAATGTCTATGTAATCGATGATCTACCTTGAAAATACTAAGGATAAGATATTTTTTTCTCAAAACCAACACGTGGTGAAACAAATTCAGGAAAAACACAATATAGGTCAATATAGATCTATATAGAGGCCTCTGGACAAACCCCAGGTTATGAAAGTAGTGGGGGAGAATAACTATAATGCTCATGCATGGAATAATGTGTAATCTGATTCTAGTCAGGAGAACCTAACCTTACATAACTTCCAAATTCAATGGTTGGGCCTACTTCACACCCCAGTTCGGTGTCTCAGTCGGTCTATTTGGGCCTGTGGGGCCAAGAAGTGGTGCTAGGACTGTGTGGTTTCCCCATGTATCTTGCATCATTGGACTGTCCTAGGAGGCCTGGTCGGTGGGATGATTCCTTTCAGAATGGCCACACCATAGTGTCTAGATGGTTACCACCTCCAAAATTTCGATGGCCCAAGTGGGTTGTGCCTCCATGTAATGTCATACACTAATGTGACTGACCTCCAATCAAACCATGATCAAATACTATAGCTTCCCCCCACAATTTCTATTATCTATCATTGTGGATGGACTCTCATTTTCACTACCCCTCATTCTTAGCTACCACTATAAGTGATCATTAACCCTGATCAAATTTTTCCTACTTAAATTGCAATGTTGATGTCACACCACCACCACTAGCCATGCTATGATCTACGGCCTCAACTATTATGATTGAATAGAAAATCAGTGAGGGAAATAAGAATAAATGTCATATATCTAGCTCTGTATATTCAAATTTTACAAAATCGACTCATGATCTTGATTTGGGGAAAAATATAATGGTCTCTCATTCTTAAATTTTCCATTAAGAAAGTGCAACTAGAAGGAACAAAATTAGGGATAAAATTCCACCATAGAGTTTTCATAGCACGGGTTTTGGGTAAATCAAGAACAATATAAAGAAAAAAATATATTCCTATAATCCAAAAAAATCACCATAGATCCATCATCATTCATCACACATAAATTAAGAGCATGTGTTATGTATAATTTATTCTACACTAATAATTTCATAGTGTGGGAATCATAAAAAAAGAGGGATAAATATCTCAAAATTTGAGGTTTGATGAGAATAAATCAAACATAATTCCCCAGCAATAGAAAAATTTAAAAATAACAAATTCCTACATTGAATTAGTATCAATCATTGTTGAAGATAGTGTCTGCATCGAGTTTCGACATCGATTCCTCTATAAATGTGTATGTCAGCTCCTAAGCCTCTGTGAACTACCTAAATATATTCTCATTATAATTGGTATTTATGTAAAACCACTAATTATAGACCATAATTTGAATTAAATATATTGGAATTAGGGTTATCAAGTAAAAATTGTATTAAATTAAATTTTATTTAATAAATGACACCTACGATGGTCCCGGATCGAGGGCCCAGATGTCATCCAAAATTATAGAATCCCTTGGGTAAACACCCTATTATGGATGTAACAAAAATATAATATTTCCATTTAGACAATGTGTTTATAATATATAATCAATTTTTTAAAAATTTGTGCCCATGGAATAAAAATAATATATTGTTTTTTAAGATTCCACGGTGCCCAAAACTCTAAATAAACATAGTGCTCGACCTCAAATATATTATTAGAAATATTTAAAGGTTTGAAATGAAAAAAATTAAAATTTTCAACATCCTTTCCTCCTTTATCTGATTTCATCCTTGAATGGGAAACAAGTAGGTTAGTTAGTTTGGTGATCTCAAAAAACAAACTTGTGTGGAAAAAAATCCTCTTCACACACACACGTATTTCATATTTATAAGTTCGAGATCTATGTGAACTTGGTACCCAACCATATAGTTAGAAACATATTCTATCATCCCTAAATTTATCTACTATAACTCATCTTAAATATTGGTTTTAGTAGAAACATAAGCCTATTTAATACGAAACATCACAATATTTTTTACATAAAGGTCGGTCAACAATATGTGGTGAAAAAAATATTAATTACTAATATCTACATTGAAATGGTTCATTATTGGGTATTAATCCAATGGGAATGCTATTATTCTTAATTTTAAGAATATTTAGCAATGGTTTTATTATGAGAATAACCCATTTAAACCACACTCTACCATAGAGTACTTCACAGAGACATCACACTAACAATAGAAGAGTTGTAAGGAAACATGATTCTCTAGGACCACATTAATTTATATTCCATCACTTTTTAAAAAATCATAACAACTAAACATCACTAACTCATGGTACAAAGGGAAAAAAGACCTTCATTCTTATCCTCTTCACAAATATTTTTCAAAACTCTCCATCTGCATATCGATCACCAACAAGTTCCCACCCACCATTGAAGATAACCTTTTTATTTTTTCAAAACTCCTTTATGAATTATATCTATGATCACATAAAATAATAGCACCAAACTCTACCAATATTTTAGCATCACACCCCTTCCATTTATTGGATCAATTCACCACAATCTAAAGAATATGATCATAACCATTCAGATGAACTTTCTCTATCATCTTCAAAACCTAGGATAATACTTACCAAAACTCTATAGACCAAGAACGACAAGATTTATATAAAAAATCACCCATCACATAGTAAGAGTTTCCATTTTATTGTAACATCCTCAAAGACATGTTGTACATACAGCATTATGGGAATTTCTTTACTATTATGGTCACTAATTAGGATGACCATCATGAGATATAATATGAACACCAAGTGGAAATTTTTATCCCCTTGGGGAAGTGCATGACATTATCCACAACTTTTGAAAAACACTTTAGGTCCATTTGATAAGAATATTTAGTCATGAAATAGAACTAAATTGATATATCCACTATAGACTCTCTTATACGGATAATGAGTGTGAGGCCACTACTAGTGATCAAAGGTGACTAATATCTCCCACTCCAAACAAGAACCAACTACTCTGAGACTAGTTATTCAAAACCCTCCTCCATCAACTAGAATATAATTATATATAAATTTAATAATCCACCATGATTCTAAAAAACCACTCTAGTCTCATCAAACATCATGAATTCTACCCCACAAAGTTCAACCACTACCATATGATTCTAGAATTCACATAATGATATTTTATTGAATATTTTTTTAATCTCGAATTAAATATAGTAAAACTCACTGAATATCTAATATTCTCCTCCATGATCTTTCATAATGAAATATTTGGTCCATATGACACATATATACCACAAGGGTGTTCACCGTTTCACTCAAAAACACATAAACACCATATCTAGAATGAAATTTAATGTATATGTTAGTCTCCCATTGAGGGTAAACCATTAGTATACCTTTTGAATATTTATTTTATTTCTTCTCATTTATAAGAAGTGTATTTTCAACCACACTCATAGTGTGTGAATCCATGTTTACTGTCTGAAGGGTAGTTGACTACACCCCATGAGGTTTGGCTCTAATTTCCACCCCAATGGGGATCCCACTCATCATTGAAGGTTTATATCAGCTCATTTACTCAACTACCAAACACCTCATGATACTCAAAACAGGTAACTAATCCATATTAAGGTAGGTAGCATTGGATATCATTAATTCCACAAAATAATCTCATAATTCATTCTCCACTAAGGTAAAACTCACACCCCTAAAAGGGATAAATGAAGTAAATCACCATTAGTTTAAAATATCAAGATAAAAAGGTCATGATTGGGCCACTACTAGAATATATAAGTCCCTAACATATATTTTAGGAATAAATAATCACACTTTCATCATCCAGTATGAGGGTCCATGAAGATAGGACATGAATCTTACTCTAAACCACACCAACTGTCACCTAAGAATATACATCTATCGCATGTATTTCCCTACAGATATTAATATAATCACCCCATTATTTAAATAAACAAAAAAATTTGGTGATTCTATAATTGGTTCAATGCATCATCTATCTTTAGTTACTCCTTCTCCATCAACTCTTCCAATGAACTATTCCCTGGTATGAAAATGGGACTACAACTAAGAGGTATAAATTAGAAATGTTATATTAAATTCCTAGGCCCATCTACAACACAAATTTTTCTATCTTAAAATGAAATTCTCATATTCTCCCACAACAAGGTTGAATCTCCATCAATAATTCTCAACTATTAATTAATTCTTTGAGGACTTTGGTATAGTTGGTGTTTTATGAAAGAACAACCAAAACATGAAATTTCTATATATTAAGGATCTTACAAAACCAAGGATTTTGAATAATTAAACTTTTAAACATTTCAAGGGAATTTATCATGTGATCTATGGGCCATATCACAAACTCAAACTCCTTCGCACTACCCTATAGAAGGTGAAACATCCTTGGACAAAACTACATCCCAGACAAGGGATCAAAATCCAACCATAGTAAAGAAATCTTGTTATGAGTTCTTTAAAAACATCTTCCACTAATGAATCAATGTGTCATGTAGGCAGATCAATAAAATAATCACCATCTATCCAAATTTCCAACAAGATATAAATGAGTGTCTCAAACTTCATCCAAACCTCTATCACTTGAGGATAACTCTATCCTCGTAAACCCATGAGGTATTTTTCACCAAAATTCATGTAGCATATTCATTGTATGAGTATTATCATACAACCCTATGAGAAATACAAACTTCTCTACAACAAATTTTTTACTAATAATGAAGGGGATAGAAACTACCTAAAATTTTTGGGCAATAATATATCTCAACTAGATCTTAGAAACAATGAATCCTCACTCACTAAAGGGTTATGAGAGGCCCAACTGTAGGAATAAGCTCATCTCCAACCTTCTTCTTAATTTAATATTACTATATATAGGTGTATCCTTTAATTTATAGGATTACACCACAAGTATTAGATCATTTCTAGATGATTTTACATGGTAAGGACATGGAAGATCATAACTAAGGATTATATGATACATATACCAACTTATTGTACCTCACAATCAATGTTTTATAGATCTGGGTAAACTAAAACATAATTAGAGTCTGAAAGAATGGATACATTATTCGCACCACCTAATATATTCTCTATTTTATGATAAATTAACCAAATACCCCCTTGACCTCTCTATCCTAAATTTTATAACCAATCCTTATATGATTGGTAACTCTAAACTTTATCCCTAGGACTAGACTTCTTTGAAACCACTCTGATATAACCCATCCTGCTAATTCTCTACTTTGACTACTGATATGTAGAATGTTCCACCCTAAGATCTTTTTGAATAGGTTATGAATTGGTGGCTAACAATGATTAGGAATACCACATTGAAAAGACCAATCATGATCTATGTGATTACTGAGAGGGGTAAGGGGTGAATCTATGATATTCTATTTTTATGTTTTCTTATGAATTAAAAAACCTTCCACTTCTATTAGTGGTAAATGAATATATTAGAAAACAATCAATCAATAACAACTATTTGAATATAGGTATTTACAAGGTTACCATTTTAATGAGAGTATCTAATCCTTGTAATGGTTTGGAAGAAATACAAGAACAAAAAACCCAGTATAAAATAATCCTTTGAATGGTGATTTAGTAATTAGGTAGTGTCCTTAGACTTGTGTAGTGCACTAATAAATTTATAGTTCATTTCCTCATCACATAGATAAATGATATAAAAAAGTTTTTATAAAAACTATAAAAACCCTCAATAATAGTATTTAGTATATTATCACTATATTTCTTTAAATTTCTTCACACTTTATTTTATTATAAGTACTTCTTATCCTTTCATTTATTTCACATTAGTATAAACGAACCTTCTTTATTCTAATGGTAGATTGTTTGATTGGTTCATCTGGTATACAATGTTTTATGTATGAAAAGTGATTCCCTGTATACTAATACCACTTATAATGTGATGTTTTTTCAGTCACCTCAGCACATTTTTCATCATATCCTCCCTCAATATGTTCAACTATTCACCTATTCATAGAATTCATCAGATAAATCCTGATTAGAAACTTCATCCATCATCTTTCCAAACAATTCCACTTTAACATGTTTTTCTAATGGAATTTCCACTTCTATAATGATTTTCCTTACTTCCATAAATCGCATCCTTCACTTAAAAAAATAAACCCCATTTATATAGGAGAATAACATTTGAAATTTTAAGTAAATGCACAAAATTTATTTCAATATTTCTAATCAAAACGTCTAAGAATCCCACTCATAAAATTCCAACCTTTTTCGACATTCAATTATCCTAAAAGAAAGAAACTATCCTAAATACTTAGTGATAACATCTATCTTCAAACTTTCTTAAGATTTAGAATGAATAATTATATTCTTATATGATTTTAGGAACACTTAATGACCAAATCAACATCATCATATTATAAATATTTATAAAAAATTCATAAATCACTTCAAACATTCAAGTATTTCATCTTTTACATCTTCAAAACATTTATACGACTAATGAGTCTTTGATTACTGTTTCTTCACAACATTATAGAAACATCTCATAAGTATTTCCTAAGACATAACCTTCATAAAATGATACGCATAAAAATTCCTCGATTATTTCCTTTAGTTGAAAAAATATGATTGATGAACATTAACGAAATCCTTTTTTCTTTTCACTTCAACCACAACCTTCTATATGACGACTCATATAATTTTATTGGGATCCTTATATAAAAAAACACCTCAAAACTTCATAAAATTCCATTTGATAGGCATTGTATAAGAGAAAAAATTCTTCTATTTGGTCAAAATTTCAAATGGGCCATCTGATGGACTCATAATAATGATATTTTAATAATCGGATGGTTTTCATTAGATAGTCTTTATTTGATGCCATTCCATAAAAACTTCTATTAGATATATTTTTAGAATTTATCTTATAATATAAAGGCTACATAAGAGTTTTTTGGATGAAACTTTATACCACTAAAACTCTAAAACTTCAAAAACAAAAAACCAAAACTCCCCCTTTGTAATTAATATTGGAATATGAGAACCTCTAGTAATTATAATTTTTTTAAATTAAAACAAACAAACAATATCCATAATTTACATCATCGAACATTCTAACTGGTGGATGTTATAAGAAGATATGGCTAATCATTCAGCATAAAAACACAAACCAATCACATCAGTCTAGTCACATCTATTTAATGAACTTGAGTTGATCAACTTCATCTGATCACTTTTATAACCCAATAATGTTACGTGATTTATATTCTAAACAAAGTTAAGTATAAAATGTTTATCGACTAATGTTTTCTAGTCAAGATTCAAGTATCACTAAGAGGGGGAGGGTTGAGTCAGTGATATATTTTTCTTTTATGATTCCTTATAAATTAAACAACCTTCTTCCTCCTGTTAAATATTTTGTTCCCTACTAAAAACAATTCAAACACACATACAAAAGAACACATTAATTTATAAGGTCCACTGATCAACAAGAGTATCTATTTCATTGGTATGGTTTGGAAACAATCAATACCACACCATACACTTGAAAAAAATCCTTTTTTACGAAATAAAATGAGTATGATGTATCCTTACACTTGTGTAACACTATGTAAAAAATACAATTGTGAATCCTTGTGAAATAATGCAAACAATCTAATAGTGCATTTTCTTCTTCTAGAACAAAATATATAAAACAATTTTTGTAACAAAAATGTTTTTCTAAGACATGATAAACATTCAAAAATATGATTTTTCAAAAACAATCTTCACTTTCTTACCTAGAAGCTGGTAATGACTTCCTAAACTTCATAATGATACTTAGTCTAATACCATAGTCTGATTTTCACATTAGATTGCTCACAACTAAAATTTCACTTCTCTACATACATTTAGTTTGTGGAAATTGATTTTCAAAACTATTTAGTTCCTCTAAAAACATCCTTGAGTACTCAATTAACTTTCTTACTTCCACAATGAATTACTTGTATCCTCTGCGTATGGAATTTCACTACATGGTGCAAGTGCTTCATGGACATCCTTCCCTTCTACGGATCACCTTTACATCGTGGATGAATGATGCCCCACAGACTGTTGATGTTTTTTGGCCTCTTTTTCACTAAATAAAATCAAACCTACAAATCTATTTTTCACATTGTCCCCATGAACTATCTTCTTTGTGGAAATGATTCTTGTGATCTACTATCCTTCGTAGAATTGTCCCTCGTTAACTTCTTCTCCTTTGTGGAATTCTACTTCGAGAACTCTTTCAGAATTACCTGAATTCATATAGAAATTATGATCTCTTCTAATAAAATTATATTTACTTTATGATATGATTAAGGTCATTTATATAGTAAAAAAATATTTGAAAACCCCACTAATACAAATTACCCAAAACTTTGATGTGGTACATCTTTCACTACAAACTATTATGTGGTCCTCATAGTGCCTAAACACTTTGTGGTAGCTGCTATCTTCCACCCAAAAATACACTTTCTGGCATCCACAATCACTACCTCATTCTGAAAATTACATTACTTCCATGAACTATTATCCTCCTAGTAACTATTGACTTCCCGTGAACTTTTTTTCCCTATGCGGTCCACGTAGTGCACTTCGCAGTCCGCATAGCTCTGCTATGCAGAAATCGTCTTTTCTCGGGTTTCCTTCACCATTCCCTATACCATTTATGTAGTCAGAAAACTATTCTTTGTGGTCCGGGAACAATTTTCCACAAACTCCATTATAGAAAACCTTCCTTTTCTATAAAACAAACAACTAATTTTGCGGCACAAATTTTTTTTAACACTGTGAAATCACGCCACCTTAATAATATGATTTGGAAACACCAACCATATGGATTCAAGGTTATATCAATTATTCAACAAACACAAACTGATACATTATTAAATAATTAACCATCTTCTACCAAAATCGACTTCATTCCAAAACTACATGATTTCATTCATTAAAATTCCTATCTTTCATGGTATTTTACTTTTGATCGATTGTATTTCGCATCGTCCGATTTATCAAGAAAAGTATTTTAACTTCCTTATCTTCTAGTAACATATTTATTTCCTAATCAAATGTACTTTCTTAAGAATTGTGAATCTGATTTCTTGAATTTTAAGGTCAGTCTGATCATCACATTTAAAATGTGAGATGATTTATTTTTTTCTCAAACTTCCTTGACAACAAATGAAAATACCTGAATAGGATATTATTCCTTATCAGCTTGATCCTAACAATATTTCCCTTTGGATTTTTTTCCAACCAATTTTCATAAATCACTTATGTTTGTATCTTTAAGAAATGGATTAATCATAAACATTTCTAACCATACATGAGATAACTCTTTATAGGAAATAATAATTATTGATAACAAAAACCATGTTGTCCAAAATAAGTGACTCGTGAAAAAATTCATCATCCTCCTTCCTCATAATTATCTATTTATTTATCTATCAACAAATAAGAAAATTTCATTTACTACAACCAATCCAACAAATAGTTAGAATAGTTCAGACACTTACATGATGGATTCATAGCTTATCCACAACTTCCCCTTTATGAATGCTTCTATCAGGATAGATTTATGAAATAATTCACCCTCTTGACAAAACTATCCAAAGTTAATATTAGAGAAGGGACAAAAACACATACATCAAACTTGATGAGAAATTGGTTAGACACCCATGTTCTACCTCAACTTAAAAAATGGTTCCCTTAGTAAAGGTTTTTTGAATATTTCAGCCAATTATTTCGATGTATTAATATATTCTAGATTAAATTCATTCTTCTCCATGTGCTCTTTGATGAAATGATATTTGATATCAATATTTTTTCAACAAGAATGTTGTACTAGATTTCTTTCAAGGTTGATTTCACTTTGATTGTCACATCCTAAGAGCAAGCGTAACTTTACTTAAACAAGTAATTCTTCTAACTATGTTTACATCCACATAAGTTGGGTAGCATCTTGAGTGGCAGCAACATACATAGATTTTTGTTGTGCTATGATTTAGAGAATTTTGTTTCTTTGTATGAAAACTAACATAAATATTTCCCATTATGAAAACTCTAATATATGTGGATCTTCTATCATCAATATTTGTGCACAATCATCATCTGAATACCCAAACAATTAAATACTTTCCGAGCTATCATACATAATTCCAAAATATGTTGTGTCATTGATATATATATATATATATTATTTTTCCAAAAATTAAATTTTATTATTTATAATAACTGTGAAATCTATCACATAAGCTAACAATATAAAAAATGATGGTTCTTGAGTCAGTAAAATATAACAAACATCTAATCAGTGTCTGAATCTCTTTCTGATAAACTTCCATGCCTTATCCATATTTAGACAACTTAGTTCCAATAGAAATTGGTGTAGAAACCAGTTTCAAATTTTCCATTCCATACTTCTTAAGAAGTTTCCTAGAATAATTTTCTTGAGGAATAAAATGTGTTTCTTATTTTATAAGATTATTAATCCAAGAAAGTATTTTATTTCCCCCAAAATGGATATCTCAAACATTTTTTTATCTCTTTAGAAAATATGTCACAAGTTCATTCATTATTCGCAAAAAAGATAATGTCATCTACATAAACAATTATAATGAGGGAAAAGTCCTAAAATTCTTTGATGTAAAGAGTTTTATCAATTATTCCTTTATTAAAACTCCTCTTCCTTAAGAAATTATAAAATTTGGAATATCATTCCCTCAGATCTTATTTATCCCATACAAGGATCTCCTCAACCTATATACATAACTTTTATATTGATAACAACAAATACACAAGGTTGTTCAATGTAAACTTCTTTATCATAATCACCATAATGAGGATTTCAAATCCATTTGAAAAAATTTGTAACTTCCACTTATAACACTAGCAAGAAATATTATTATTGTTTCTAACCTTGCTACCACATCATAAGTCTCCTCAAAATCGAACCCTTCTATTTGTGAGTAACATTTTCACACTAATCTTGTCTTGTTTCTTATAACATTATCTTCTTCATTAATCATGTTCTTGAAAACCCATTTTGTACCAACAAAATTTTTATTACCTTCTTGGGCATGAGTTCCAAAGTATCATTATTTTCTATCTGGTGAAGTTATTCATTCATAGCCTAAAACCATTCTAAATTCTCAAAAGGATTCATTCAAATCATCTACCTCAACTTTTGAATACAAAGAAGTGTTTGTAACAAATTTTGATATTATTCTTATTTAAACCCTCTGATGTTGATCACCAATAACTTTTTGATCCTCCACTTTCAACCTCATACTATAATGAGTTATTTGAGTTTCATACTTTTCACAAGAAATAGATGAATCTGATTATTCCTATTAAGTAGGATTACTACTATCAACATCCTTATCATAATTGTTAACCAATATTTTCTTATCCTGGTCAATATCCTTATCAGTATAAGTCTATTTTTATTCCTCGTTATTTTCAAAAAAATCACACCAGCAGAATCAATAATAATTCATGTATCTTTGTTGAATTTTTTTTATCATCTTCCTTCTAGATCATATCCAAGAAAAATTCGATTTTAACCTATTTTCTCAGCCATTCCAAGGCTTCCACCTTTCTCCTTTATGATGCATGGACTCCCCAAAACTCTTAAGTGTTTAAAACATGGATTTTTTCTTAAAAAATTTCATAAGAATTCATATTTGAACTTTGATAGTAAGATAATTTATTTTTAATATACATTGTAGTACTCATGTCTTTACTATAATATTAATGAGAAAGACCATGTTCAAGTTACACATTACTACCCATTTCTAGTAGACTTCTATTATTTCTTACTGTAACCCCATTTTTTTGAGATGTGTATGGTGAATAGGTCTCATGCCAAATTTTATACTTCTCAAGATAATTTTATAATTATTTATTCTTATATTCACTGTTATTGTTAGTTCTTAACTTCTTCACTGAATACTCACATTTCTTCTTAGATTTCCTCCTGAATGTTTTAAACATTTTCAGAGCATCTAACTTATGTTTCATATACATAACAGAAGTAATGCGAGTAAATTTATCAATGAAATTGATGAAGTACTTGTATCCATTGGTTTATTGTATTCTCATTGGACCATAGATATTATAATGAATATGTTCTGGGGGTTGTCTTGAACAAATCTCAACTTTCTTATGCACCGACTTTGTAATTTTTTCCTTTCTGAAAAATAGTACAATGTCAATATCTTCTTCTTGAAATATATGGAACAAGGAAGACACAAAATCACTTTGATAAAATTTTCATGTTTCTTTGACATATGTTTCCTAAAAATTTATACCACAAATGATTTATTACCCAATACCAAAGTAAAAAGATTTTTGTATTTAACCAACATGGAATGAGTTTCATTTTGTACGTTGACCTCTTGTAACTATCTTTCGATCATCCTCACTTTTCAAAACAAACTCATTTTTTCTAAAGATAACATTTTTACCCACATAAGAATGTTTTGAAACAGTCAATAGGTTGTGTTTCATCCCATAAACATATAAATATTTCTTGGATTTCATATTTTCCTTATCAATGATGGCTGATCCAACAACTTTAATCTTCAGAGATTCATCATTACCAATTGTCACCATTCATTCTTTGGATTCTTTCATATTATTTAAATACATTAAGTCTACTTCAATAGGTGAAGAATACCTACTATAAATAATCCAAGGTTGTACACATTTTAGATATTTTAATGTTGATTCAAAAACAAGATCTTTTTCTTATTCCATTTATTTCTTCACCTCTATCTTCTGAGAATTATTAAGAAACTTTTGTTATTCTAGTAACAAAACAAGACATCCCTTAGCAAGATATCTAGATAGTTCACATGTTTTGAGAATATTTTTTTAGTGGTTGGAACTTATTATCAATTTTCACACAAACCTTATGAGGTTTCTTCCGAACTTCCTTCACTGAATTATTCTTTTGATAGGATTGAATCCCCCACAATGCTTTCCTTCCATAACATATATAATAGTAGAAATATTGTTGATTGAACAAACAAATATTTTCTGTATTCCCTCATCCACCACTATACTAGAAGTATCCATAGAAAAAATATTATCCTATGAAATTTTTTGATTGATCAATGTTGTGATTATGTTTCTCAACAACCTTCATAATAGAACTTTGTTGAACACCAAACTTTCAATTTTTAAACGAAACATTCATATTCATATCATATTTTTTCCATCATTATTAGAACTAAAAATAATATAATTTTTCAGACATGGGGTTTTTAGAAACGTATTATTTTACAACTTTGTTAGATTTTTCCACATATATAACTTTCCCAGCTTTTTATTCTCAGAAAAATTCTAGCTTTATTCTCAACTTTGGAAGGTAAATTTTGTTGAACATCATTATGTTTATCCTTAATATATCAGTCACCAAATTCTGGGATATATTTTTTGAAACTTTTTTCCCTTAGTTCATCTTTATAAAGGCTTTATTGGATGTGTTTCAGTTATTCTTGTTTTTTACTTTAGCTTTATTTTCAGATGTACATTATAAATCTTTTCTTCATCAACAAATTATTTGAAATCATCAATTTTTTTATCAACATGAATTTATAATCAGGAAAACAATATTGTTTACTTGTTGAAGTATTTTTATTATTCATTTTCCTTATTTATTTATCTTTCCTTCCAATATTTATCAAACACTTTTCAATTCTTCTTTAAGATAAAATTCTAATAGAGCTTATTATTGTTCAGAACTGTTTTTCCTGAGCTCTTTATTATTCATTATTGAAAGAAAACATTTCTCTCCAATCTTTTTAAAATATTTTTTAGATTAAACTACACATTCTTATTATTCTTCATTTTTAGATAAGAAACTTCTTCTTTTGGATTTGAATAATTTTTTATCTTTCCCTATGGAAAAATATTTATGTTTATCATCATGTTTCTTTAATGACCTTCTTGGTATTCTTTATTCTTCATCACTATTCTATTATTCCTTTCTTTGAGGATAGTTAGGAGAAAAGTGCCCAATAGATCTACATTCAAAACACTTCAAGGGAGTTTTACCTTATATATTTAATTATACTTCATCTCCAATTTTTAGAAAACAAGTTTATAATATCATCGATATTTTTACATTCCTCATTTTAGGAGTCATTTTCAACAACATCATCTTCCTCAAGAACCTTATTATACATTTATTTATTATTGGTTTTTCAATAAATTTCCTTATCATCTTTTTTTCTCTTCATAATCTTCTCCCTTATCTTTCTGTATGTGTTAATAGTACTATAAAAATAATCATGAGATAATGTTATTGGGTATCTATATTCCAATGAAGAAACTTTAGCATCAAACTTATCAGAAATAATTCATAAGATATTTTCAAAAACTGTAGAATCCTCCATATTTTCACCAAGAAATATGATAGTGTGGATAATTTCATTTATCTTGGTAAAAAATTCCCCAGCATATTCATATTCACCCATTTTGAATTCTTTATACTTCAACCTCCATATTTGTATTTTTTACTTCTTCAATTTTGGATTTCTTTCATAGATAATTTCTAGCTTATCTCATATACCTTTATCTATGGAAACATCTTTCACTATTAAAAACTCAATTTTAGAAATTGATGAGAGTATAAAATTTTAATCTCTTCCATAATTCTCAAGATTGTCTTTATCAGCAGGTGCAAGATGGAGCCTATCATAAATAGGAGGAATTCCATTTGTTGTAGTTTCAAAGACATAAAACCCAAGAGACATAAGATAAGGTATCATTATATATTTCCAGATATGATAGTTTTTTCCATCAAATATCAGAATCCCCTTATTGTTTACATAATTCATAATCTCTATCACAACTTCTCTTTAAAATTTTAGAAAAGGATAAATGAAGGGAACCGTCGCTCTAATACCAATTGAAGCTTCCCATTTAATATTCAAGTATCACTAAAAGGGGGAGGAGGTGAATGAACTATATCTTTTTCTTTTATTTTTTATAAATGAAATATTATTCACCTCCTATTAAATATTTTCTTACCTTATTAAAACAATTCAATCACACATTGATAGGAACATAAGAATTACAAGGTTCACTGCTCAGTAAGAGTAGCTACGTCCTTGGTATGGTTTGGAAAAAATCCAATACCACAAAATCCACTAGAAAACAATCCTTTTGTGTGGAATAAAATGAGTAGGATATTCCTTTTCACTCATGTATCACTATGTAAACAATCCAATGGTGCATTATTATAGCACTATGTAAACAATCTTATAGTGAGTGTACTTATTCTAGCACAAAAGATGTAATACAATTTTTGTAACAAACATGTTACTGTGCTTCTTGATCAACATTCAAAAATATGATATTTCAAAACAAATCTTCACTTTCTTAACTAGAATCTGGTTATATCTTCTTGAACTTCTTAATGATACTCATTCTAATATCCCAGCCATATATTTATATCTAATTGCTCACAACTAAAATCCCACATTTTTTCATACTATTAGTTTTCAGAAACTGCTTTCAATAAAATATTATAGTGACTTTGAGAACTTACATGAGTCCTCTATGAACTATCCTTCGTCCACTACAAATTGTATGTATCCTCTATGCACTAAGTTTCACTGCATGACATAAGTGCTTCGCAGACAGCCTTCCCTTTCGCATGTCACCTTGTCTTTGTGGATGGATGATTCCCCGTGGACTGCAAATGCTTTGCAGCCCCTTTTTATCTATGGAAAATAGAACACTCAAACCACTTATAGGCACTATCCCTATGAACTACCTTCCTCATAGAAATAATTCCTAGGAACTGCTATCCTTCATATAATTCTCCCTCACAAACTTCTTATCCTTTATGCAATTCTGCCTCATGAACTCTTTTGGATTTCCCCAAATTATTCTAGCAGTAATGATATATTATAATAAAATTTACTATAATTAATGATTTTATTAGGAGTCCTTATATAAGAAAATAAAATGAAAAAAATCCACTAACCCAAATTAACCAAAACTTCAATGAATTACAAAGTTCACTATGAACTTTTATATGGTTTGTATAGTTCCTTAACCCTTTCTGGCACGTACTATCTTCCACACACAAAAAAATACTTAGTGTTATACATAATCACCACCTCATTATAAAAATGATATTACTTCTATGAACTATTAGCCTTATGCAAACCACAAACCTCTCATGAAATATTTTTTCCTACGCAGTATGCGTACAGCGCTTCGCGGTCAACATAGCACTGCTATGTGGATATCATCTTTTGCTGATTGCTTCACTATTTCATGTACCTACTATGTGGTCCATGAACTATTATTCTTGGTTTGAGATCTTTTTCCCACCAACTTATTTAGAGAAAACCTTCATTTATTATAAAACAGACTCTTGATTTTGAGGCCCAAAAAATTGGAAAACACATGGAAATAGTACCCCCTTAAAAATATTCTTTGTAAAAGCCAACCATACTAATTCTTGGTCATCTGGTTTTTTTAGAAAAAAACAAATTGATACATCATTAAATCTTTAAACATCTTTTACAAAAATACAATTCATTCCAAAACCACTTGATTGTTTTCATCACGAACCCCATCTGTTGTGATATTTATGTTTTTATTGATCACCTTTAGCATTGTCAGATTTACTAAGGAAAGTATTGTAAATTCTCTATCATTCAACAATATATTTCTTTCATAATAAAATGGAATTTTTTAAGAACTTTGAATTTGATTTCTTTAATATGACTTTCAGTATGATCATCACTTTTATAAAGTAATGTGATTTATTATATTCTCAAAATTCCTTGACAACATAAGACAATACCTGAATATTATAACATTCCTTATCAACTTGATCCTGACACTAAAAAACATATAATATCTCAAATTAATCATTATAAAAACCAGCAACTCCTTAAGTTCTTTATCTTCTTTAAAATGTATCCAAAATTATTAGTCCCAACAATCTCCCACTTTTTATTTTTGTTTCTAAACAAGGAACATAAATCACTCATAAAAATAAACTTAATCAATGGATTACTTATCCAATAATTATCAGACTATATGAGAGCACCCAATATAACAAACAATAATTATTGAACAATATCTGTTTTCTATAAGCATTGATTTTAAAAACTCTTTGTACACCTTTTAAGAACCTTTTAATATAAACATTTCAAACTTATTCTTTTACTTGGAAATTATATCAACATAGATAGCTCTACCCTAGGAAAAAATTGCATCTGATTTAAAAAAAATGTTAAAATGGTTCACACGCACTGAAATCATAGCTTATCCATTTTAAAATATCTCCCTAAATTCATGATCTTATTTAAAATGTAATATAAAAGCCAATGGATATATTTATGCTACATTATTGTTATCCCACTTTGAAATCAATATCCAAAGACAAGTTGGATATGGGATGGATATCACATACATTACCCTTTAATAGAGTGAGTTTTTACACCCATGATCAACCAGGATTTATAAAATGTTTCCTTTAGAAAAGGTTTAGTAAAGATATCTACAACTTTCTCTATTATAAGAACAAAATATAACATTAGTTCATTCCTTTACATATGTTCTTTTTTGAAGTGATATTTGATATCAATATGATTGGATCAATAATGTTATATATTCTTAGTAATATTTGTAGCACTATTTTTATCATAACCCAATAGAAGTGGAAACCTTACATCAACCAACAAATATTCTAGTTGTGCCTTTTTCCACATTAACTATGTAGAAACTAGAGTGGAAGCATCATATTCTAATTCATTCATGTTAATAGTTTCTGAATTTTTCTTCTCTGTTTGAAAACTCACAAAACATTCTCTAAAGAATAAAACAACACTAGATATGGATATTATTTCATAGACACAACTTTCCTAATTTTCATATATGTGTCTAAACATATCATTATTTCTCATACTATCATATTTTATTTTTAAATCAATTATACCTTTGATATATTAGATAATTCATTTAACCATCATAAGATTATATTCTTTCAGTTCACTTTGATTCATATCACATAATTTAACAGCAAACACTATATCTAGAATTGAATTTTTTACATATAAAAAACATCCAAAAAATTCCTAAGATCATTAAGATCAACCTCCTTTCATTCCCCATATCCTAAAAACTTTTTTATCACTGAAATAGTTATGGAAACTGGATTTGATTTTTCTATTACAAACTTCTTTAGAAGTTCCTTATCATACTTATCTTGATATATGAATACGTACTTCTTCTTTTATGTGATCTGTAAGATAAGAGTGTATTTCATTTTTCTTATCATGGAAATCTAAAATTTCTTCTTCATCTCCTCATAAAAAGTATCACACATTTCTTAATTATTCTCTATAAATATAATTTCATCAACATAAATAATCAAAATGATGGAAAACTATTGATTTTATTTTATATAAAATTTACTATCAACTCTTTATTGAAATTCTACTTCTTTAAGAAAGTATCAAATTTTGAATACTAAGATCTCAAAATGTGATTTTTCCCATAAAAATCCTTATTAACTTGCACACATAGATTTCATCATTCCTAAGCATAAAGACACATGGTTTTCCAATATAAAATTCTTCATCGAGCACTCCATTAAGAAAAAAGGACATAACATCCATCTGAAATATTTTATATCTTCATTTTGCAGTTATAGTAAGAAATATTCCAATAGTAACTAATCTTTACACTATAAAAAATTTCTCATAAATGTCAATGGATTATATATTTTACTATCCTTTAAAAACAAATCATATATTTTTTCTTATCACTTCACCTTTATTATTCAAATTTTTTCAAAAAATACATTTTTTACCAATAACATTATTACTATGTATCTAGAATGAGCAAAAAATGGGATGACTTAGGGGAACTAGAAGAGACACAAGCATGTCTGGATAAGAAGGCTGGTGATATTATTCCAAATAAAATAGTTGGAATAAGCATTGACAGTGGAAATGAGGAGCTGGTGTATCAAAAACTATGAGATAAAATCATTACACTGGTACTTAATATAAAAGATGAGGTGTTCACACTGGATCTTGTAAGTTCACACCTGATTAATTCCCCTAAAGTAGAAACTATTGTAGTGGGGAAGCATAGTTTGGCTCCTATGCCAATGAATATAGTGAGTGATCCTCAATTGAGGAGCACATATTCACATCTAGCAGTCACCCCCTCACAAATTTGCACCAAATGAAAGAAAAGGGAGATCTCTCAAGATACTTATGAGACTGATCCAAGTAAATACGGCTTCCTAATGCTCCTAATAAAGCCGAACCAAGGAAATATTCCAGGAAGAAAGATATGGAACTGACAGAAAAAGGGGCTACTTCCCCCAAGAGAAATTCATCATGAGGCTCCTCATTTGGAACTGCCTAGGACTGGCCAATCATTGAACTTTTAGTTCCCTCAGGATTATAGCTGAGAAATACAAGCCAGACATAATTGGAATTTCTAAGCCTAAAAAAAATACATCAACAAAAAATCTCAACTAGAAAGCAAGGGTAATGTACTACTATGTTTTGTTCAACATTCCCCTTGTCTTGAAAAACTTTGGGTTCTTGTGCATTATAGTATTTTCAATCCAAATCTGATTTACGGAGATGATAAAATCATCACCTGCTGGTTCCTCACTTCAAGTCAGTCTACATACTACTCAAACGTGTATTCCTTTAATAATTATATTGATAGAAGATCTTTATGGAAGAAAATTAAGGAGCTATCTAGTTAAATCTATGATCCATGGGTTTTCATGGGAGACTTTATTTACATTCTATATGTGGATGAAAAAACCGAGCATCGTTCAAGTAGTTTATCCCTTAGTGACTTCATAGATTGTGTGGAGGAGTCCAATATTGTTGAAATTAACCTGGTGGGAGCCAAATACACTTGGTATGGGAAGAATATAAATAGCCTGAGATCATGTAGGATTGGTCGTTCCTTTGGGAATGACTCTCTACATGAGAGTTGGAAAGCTATTTATTATGTCACCCTTGCATGTCTTAATTTAGACCACCATCCAATTTTACATAATATCACCACTAAGGAAGACAAGTCACCTCTCCCCTTTCGGTTTAATAATACCTGAAATACCCTTCCACAGTGCTCCCAAATTTTCAACGATACATGGGATGTGGAGGACTATAACATAAATTTTTTAGCCTGTATTTATAATCTCAAGGTCCTCAAAATTAGTATGAAATAGTGGATCAAACAAATATTCAGCCTCCTTGATCAAGATATTGACACTATAGAAAACTCACATCATCATATTCAAGAGTCCATTACTAAAGATGACTTCAATGGGGACCTTGCACAAGAAGCCAGAATGTGCTCTGAGCTGAGCAAGCTTATTAGGCTTAAGGAAAGCATTCATAGAGAGGTGTTCAGAGTTAAGTGGATCACATATGGAGATAGAAACACCATGTTTTTTAATTCCCTTCAAAGGTCCAAAAACGTTTATAGGCCTTTATCTCTCTTAAAGGGTGAAGAAAAAATCATGGATGATGGAAAAAGCCTCTCAGAGTATATTGTCTCTCACTATGAGAATCTCTTAAATGGTCCAAGTAAAAATGTGGAAATAATGGAAGCTATCATTCCCAAACATGTTACCAAGGCTAATAACATTCTGTTTAATTCAGTTCTACTTAATTTTGAAATAAAACATGTTGTCTTTGGCCTAAAAAATGATATCTCACCAGTACCTGATGGATTCACAAACCACTTCTACCAGTTTTATTGGGATATCATTAATATTGATGTGTGCATATTGGTTAAAAACTTTTTCACATATGGATCACTCTCCTAAACCTTTAATGCCTAGTTCATTAACTTAATTCCTACGATGGAAAATAATAGTGATGTCAGTCAATTGTAACTAGTGGATTTGGTATGTAATATCTATAAGATCATCACTAAAATCCTAGATAATATTCTCTCTCTTGTTTCTAGAATGATTATCTCAAGTAATCAGTTTGGTTATGTTAAAGGGAGGAAAACTTAGGATTCCCTCTTAACTGCCTCTAAATGCATGAACCTTATTTAAAAGTATACAAGAGGAGGAAATATTTCCCTTAAAATTGACATTTGGAAGGCCTTTAATACTATTTACTAGGGTTTTATTGGACACATTCATCATGAGTACGGATTTCAAAAGAGCTTCATTCAAAGATTCAATGATCTTATCAGCTCTGTCTAGATTTTCATTCATATTAATGGTTCCCTAGAAGGATACATTAAATTATACAGAGGTATCAGACAAGGAGACCCTCTTTCTATCATTATTTTTTCAATCGTTGAGGATTACTTGAGAAAGCTTCTACTACATATGGCCAGCAAAGGTAACATCAGTAAAATTAGAGAAAATTGGGGTATTAATTTTCCTCCTCACCTTCTCTTGGTAGATGACATTATTATATTTTAACAAGGGGATAAAAAAACCATGACATTCATAAATAGGTTCCTTCAATATTAAAAAGTTTCTGTACATGATGTTAATTAGAGAAATTCCTTCATCTTTTTTGCAAAAAACATCTCACCCTCTTGGAAATACATAATGATAAGTGATCTGGGAATTAGAGAAGGGTCATTACCCTTTAATTATCTTGGAGTTCCTATGTTCCATGGAAAGCCTCACCCCTCTCACTTTTTGGAGTTTATGAGAAAAACTAAAATAACCCTTTCCTCTTGGAATGGAAAATCCCTTTCAATGGAAGGAAGGATGTCTGTTGCTAAAAATGTTGTTACCTCAAAGCATGTATGTTATTTAATGGTTTATTCTTGTCCTTCCTCCACCATTAAAACCATAAATTCCTTCATGAGAAATATTTTTTAGAGTGGGAATTTTTTGGAAAGAAAAGTTATCAAAGGAATGTGGAAAAAATGTTGCATGCCACAAAATAAAGAAGGTCTTGGTCCCATGAACGTTGATTCCTTTAACCATTACCTACTGGAACAATTCATTTGGAGAATAATTAATGATAAATTAACCACCTTGTATTTTCTCTGTGCTAAGATCCTTAGTAGGATGATTAAAGGAAATATGTCTCATATTCAATACTCTATATGGAATGGCCAGAAGAAAGTCTTTCAAGAGATTAGAAATCACCCTCATTGGTTAGTGACTGCTAATTCCTCTCTAAAATTTGGGAGTGAAAATTGGACTAGAACACCACTAATTTATAGTGTTGATGAAACTAATAAAAATATTGACTATGACTCCGCTATTAAAGACCAGATTGCTCAAAGGGGAATGTTTCCACGTCACATTAAACTCACTCTCTTCAACTATGAATTTCTGGACACTGATGACATACTTATATGGAAACCTAGTCCTAAATGGATTCTTGACCCCAAGAGCTACTAAAACCACCTGATTGAAGGAACCAACATTAGGATTGAGGATTTTAATAAAAAATGGTTATTTCAATCTCGCTTCACTTTGTTGGGTAGGATCTTTCTCAAAAAAATTTCCAGCCGAGGGAAACCTATAGCGAGTGGGGATCTCCCTTTTTTAACATTGTGATTTGTTCCAACAACATCATGATGATTTTAATCATCTGTTCTTATCCTACAACACAACTGCTTCTCTCAAGAATTTAGTTTTTGACTGGTTCGAGTTGCATCCTCTACAAAATACCGATGTATCAGGTTTTATACTTAACCTGCTCATTTTCCACCTCTCTCTGTAGGTACACATACTGTTTCTGAAATTTCACACTCTTAGAAACCCTATTTGTGCTGCAACATGAAAACTCCCTGTATAATGATAATTGTGACAACTTGGTCTAGGATCATGTTGTTTTGCAAAATCTATAGAATCAAGGAATCTATCTTCAACCTCAAGGTAGCATTGAAGTTTTTTGGACACTCCCATTTGAGGGATTTATCAAATTCAACATGGATGGTGCTTCAGAGGGTAACCCAGGACCTATGGGTTCTGGAATCATTTTCAGGGACAACAATGGATATTTTATTGAGGGTCTTCATGTCCCCTACAATACTGCCACAACCCTTGGGGATAAAATGGAAAGTTTTATCAAAGCAGTTGAGAGTACATGCCGAAGAAATTAGAACAATTTGGGGTTCTAAAGTGACTCAACAACAATGTTCAATGTGCTTAGAATGGGGAAGCTACATCTTGCATGGAAACTCGCTACAAAATGGAACAAATTCCTAAAATAACTTGACTCATGGAATCATATCATCACACACATCTATCGTGATGCCAATCAGCCTGTTGAATACCTTGCAGACAAGGGAGTCCTCATCAGCATGTGTATTCACTACTCTAGTATCCCTTTTGAGCTAATTCATATTCTACAAAGGGAAAAATGTAAATTTCCTTCCTTTAGACTCTTGTAACTCTTTTAAAATATTTTAAGCCATGTTTCATACTTTCAAAAAAATATACTGAAGATCCGCATTATTTTTTAGAACTTATCCTAAAACTCTCCAATATTATGAGAGCCTCTGACTTATGTTTCAAAAATATAATACTTGTAATACGATTAAAATCATCAATAAATAAAATTATGTAATTATCTCCATTTGTTGATTTCTTTTTCATTGGCCTGTATATATTAGAATGTATAAGATCTAAAAGAATGGTTGAATGTATCTTAATATTCTTATGCACAATTATTATAATATTACCTTTTCGACATATTATACAAAACAAGTCTCTTTTTCTTCTCATGTTAATAATATCATGAAAACATTACATATTATTCAATTTTCCCTTATTTCTATAACACATATTACCTAGTATCTTATTCCATAACATTTTTTCTTTCATCATGCTATAATTGCATAAACCATGTTCTAATCCAACTTGAAACAATACTCTCTTGGTTTTTTATCATATCATTATAAATATACCATAGTTAAGACTTTTAAAAAAACTATCTCTTCTACAAAACAATATTTAGTTCATAAAAAAATAAAACACATAAGAAATTTTATTTTAACCCATTGAAAAATGAAGAACTTATGGATTAAAATTTTTCTTTTCTAATGATAGTAGATCCAATGTATTTGATTATGAGTGAATCATCATTTATAAAAGTCATTCCACCTTATTTACAATCTTTTAAATTATTCAGTGACTTCAAATATTTTTCATATGTGAATAACAGCCACTATCCAATATCCAAGGTCATTATCTTTTTCTATCTTTGAGATCAATTTCATTAACGAAGGATTATTCCACAATTTTATCTTCCTTTACATGTGAATTTTAATATTTTTTATACGAACTATATTATGTCGGTTACATAACAAGAAACTACTTTTTAAGGTTTTTAGGCTAATCTCATCTTTCACAAAAAGTTTCCAGATGCTATAATCTATTTTCTATTTTCCAACAATATTTCTTGGGTTACTTTATTTGAGTGGGTTGTCTCCCCCTCAAAAATTTCTTCTATATCCTTGTGGATTTATTATAGTGTCTATTATTAAACCAATACATTTTTTTGTACTCTCAAAACCTCCATAGTGCTAGTTTTATGCATGAAAAGCATATTTCCCTATGTAATTTACATGTTGTTCATAACTATGAACCTGCTTTCCATGATCTTTAATACTATTCACCTTTTCACTTTGTTTTAAACCATAGTTTTGGTATCCTCTTGAAATATAATCCTTTATCTTATATTTGTTCTTATCCTTAACATAATCTCCAGTTATTGTATATTCCATTTCATACATTGAAACCTTATAATTTTTAGACTTTTTTGAACTCTATTTATTTAGGCTACATACATGGTCTCAGTTGATGTTTTTTCTTCTAAGAATATTCAACCTTATTATTAACCTTTTAGGCTGGCATTTTTAGATAGTTCTATGTTTTATAATTTTTGTAAATTTCATCAACTTCTGTAACTAAGTTTTAGAAATTTGTAATTCCTCACTAATATTTAACATGTTTTTTATGAAGAATCTCAAATTATTTCTCCTACACATATAAATTTTCATTAAGATTGATTTTTAGGCTTTTATGTTCATCAAGTAACTTATTTAGATCGAAAATCTCTTTTACAAACTTATATTATTTCAGTAAAATATTCTTGATTGATTACTAACAGATCTCATTTACTTTACTTATTATTCTCCCTTTTAAATCTAACAAACTTTTCATGACTTTCTTTAAACTCTCTATTAAGCATAAAATACATATGTGTCTCTTATTATTATCTTTTTGAGCTACTTCTTTCATCAATGGTGAACTTTTCATCATTTAATTGTTTATTAATCAATTTCAGTAGAACCATCACTAGAGTTTTCATCTTCCACTTCACTATCATCATCTATCTCACATTTGGACAAAATAAATATCTTATTATATTAAGGGAACTTATTATATTTTCAATTTGAAATGGAATTTAATTTTTATTCCTTCTTCAAAAATATTCTCAACTTTCTAACATCTTCATCACTATCTTAATCTTCCTTATATTTTGGACAATTCAGAACAAAGTGTACAATAGCTCTATAGAAAAATAACTTTAGTTGTAACTTTCCTTTGTAATTCCTAGTGTATCGTTTCACCCTTTTATAAAACAAGTACATAAATTCATCATATTTTTTACTAATAAAACCTTAAATGTCATAGTCACTATATTATTGTTCAAAAGAAAATTTCTTAGATTTTCTTTTCTTAAAAGCTTTGAAAGATATTTCTCAATCATTTTTATCCTTCTTCATGAAAACCTTTTCTTTTCTTATTTCATATTTAATGATAATTATATGTATATCATCTAGATAAAGAGTTTTAAAATATTTTTCTTCTATGGATGATAATTTTGAATCAAATTTTTTAGGATAAATACATAGTATATTTTCAAAAATGGTTAAATATTCCAACATCTATCCATAACATCTAATGGTTCTTAAAATGTAAATAACTCTTGAAAATAAGTCACTAATAGATTCATCATCACACATATTAGGTTATTCATAACTCAATATCTATATTTTTAACTTAGTTTTCATAACTTTTATATTTCCTTCATAAATGTTCTGCAACTATTTCTAGATTCTTATAGTCATTGAAACTCCTTTAACAATCAGAAACTCACTTTCATAGAGTGAGGAAAGAATAATTTTTTTCTCTCAAATAATTATCTAAATTGTTCATATAATAGATGTCAAAGGAACACCCTCTACATGATGAGGAAAACAATATATGTAAACCTCAAGACCTTTATAAAAAATAGAAATAAAATAAGGTAACATTCTATCCTTCAAACTTTGATAGTTCTCCACATAAAATATTGGAATCCCCTTACTATTAACAGAGTTCTAAGCATCCATGGAAGCCTTGCTTTTCTTAAAACTTCATAAATTAATCAGTGAAGTAAATTTTTTACTTCAATATCTTTTGAAAGAACCAATCGGGATTAATGTGATCATTGAGAGGGTAAGGTGTTGAATAAGTAATCCTTTCTTTTTAAGTTTTCATATGAATTAAACAACCTTTTCCTACTGTTATATATAAATGAATCTATTAAAAAAATATAAATCATAAACAACCATAAAAACATAGGTAATTATAAGGTTCTCTACTCAATAATAGTAGTTAGTCTTTGGTATGGTTTTTAATAAATCCAAGACCACACAAACCACTAAAAACTAATCCTTTGAATGTGGTTACAATAAGAAGGGATTATCCATACACTTGTATGGCATTATAGTCAATTTAAAGTGGGTATACTCCTCAAATAGATAAATGATATAATCTAATTTTTAACAACCATAAAAACCTTCACCAATAGTCTTTATTATGTTTTCATTATGATTATTGAACTTTCTTCACACTTGCTTTTGTTTCATGTACATATTTTCCTTAACTTTGTTACATAGTAATAAGAAAGAACCTTATTCAATATGATGATAGTTTGTATGATCGGTTTTTCTAGTATACTCTATCAAATTTCTATTTGGTATACTTTATATGGTTCCTCCTTGTATAATGATACCACTTCTGAGGCACTAATCACATGATAACCTTAACACACTATTCATCTAATAATCCTTCAACTAGTTCGACTGATCACATGTTCTCACCATTCATCTGATACCATATTATAATAACATTTATGTAGTATATTTCTTTTTAATTCCTCTTCAATAATGTTATTTTGATCAAATGTCCACTTCTACATCAATTCAACTCACTTCCAAAAATTGAATCCTTCACCTTTCTGTACAAATGCCTTTTATATAATCATGGAACCTCTGAAATTATAGGGAAGCATGAAAACATTGTTTCAAACTTTACACTCAAAACTTTTAAGAATCCCCCTTGTAAAATTCTTACCTTTGACCACATTTTTTATCTTAAAAGATAAGATATCTCCTTAATACATGGAAATAACATTGTTCTTCAAACTTCCTTAAGAATAAGTGAGAATCATGATCTCCCTCCATGGTTATAGGAATGTTGAACAACCGGATCTACATCTTCAAATTTGATATATTTATAAAAACTATGTAAAAACCATTGAACCTTTATGAATTACATCGGATATATCTTCTCAATTTTAATCCAACTAATGAATCTTTGACCAGTGTTCCTTAACAAATTTTTATTAATATCTTGGAAATATTTCACAAGGCTCAACCTCCATATGATGACATGAATTAGAATCAATCAATTACTTCATTTTCTGGGACAATTTTAACCTATAAACTTTAACCACACCCTTCAATCTAATGAATTCAACTGAAACCATATGTTTACTAACATGGAGACTTCATTTTTTATCCTAAAATAACTTCACATCACAAAGTCATAGAATTTCATCTAATAGACATTGTACAAAAGAAAACAAATCTATCTGGTCAACATTTCAAATGGTTTTTCTCATGGAATCTGACTGATGACATTGTAAGAATCCTATAATAGTTTTCACCCAATATTATTCATCAAATTACAATCCTCAATGAATTCTATTAGATACTTAAATATACTTCATATTCTAATTAACATGCTATAAAAGAGTTCGTCCAAATAAACATCATACCAATGAAAATAAAAAAATCTATAAACCACAAACCAAAACTCCCCTCAGTACTTAGGGTTGGATTATGAGAACCTCTAATAATCATAATATTTTCAGCATTAAAAAGAGAAAATAATCACCAGATTCCACTTCACCAAATATTCATTCTAATGGAATTTGTAAGAATACATGGTTAATTGTTTGGTGTAAAAAACTATGATTTATTATATATGTGTGATAACGTCTGGCCAATGAACCCGATCTTATCAACTTTATCAAATAACTTTTGTAAACCAAAAATGTTATGTGATTTATGTTCTCAAAAACATTAAGTATAAAATATTGATAAACAAAATACAAAACCTTAAAGTAATACTTCTTAAAACCAGTAACTTTTTAACTCATTCAACATCTTCCATGAACCTCAAAACTTATTGGTCCCGATACACATAATATGAGAGGTCTTAAACTATATTAAAATACAAAGTAAATGCATCAGAAATGTAAAAAAACTAGTCTATTGTCCCATCCTGTATCACCCAAATAACATCTGAGAGGGGGTCATAACTCGACCTCAATTGCACCTCCCTGTATGCCTGATAATAACAATAAGTGGTAAGGTACTAAATTAATAATGGTGTGATTATTCCCACTAAAACAAGACCAAGGGTCATGTTCGAATCTACCAAAAAAATTTCAGGGCCCATCCATTTATTCAACATCCCCAAAATACCTAAAAATATAAAATAGTGAGATAATAGGGCTCTCGTATTCTAGAATATAAAGTTTAAATATATCTACGTGATGTATCAACATAAAACAAATTAAAATTAGTAGATAAATTAATAAACTAAAATCATGTATATTAATAGTCAATGGAGAACTATCTAGTACACATGATGAATGAAAATAAAAGAAAAATATGTTGGCCTCGATCCTAACCTACATAATCATCCTTCCAAGAACTTATACTCAATGATTTTTTAACTGAATCACATGTCCAACTCCAAGAGATACCATTATAGTCAGCGAAAACTTAAAGTTATACCCATGTACATAAAACCCCATATCATGTATGGGGGTAGGTGATGGGTCCAATGACCCAATAAGAATCTCCCAATGACTAAACCATACATATTGTTGATGTAATAAAGTTGATGTACATGAAATACATATATAAAGTGTGTAGTCATTCCCATGTAACACACCCACCTATAAACATAACGGAAAAAGTACCTGCATTTATACAAGTTAGGTCATTATGTTCTAACCAAGCCACCATGTCACATGACCATACCTTATGTTTCTCCATGTCAAAAGGAAGAAATCAACTCACACTAAAACCCAACTCATACTGAAATATTTTTTTATAGAGTGTTAAAAAAATCCAAACCCATACTCAAATATGTAGGGTAGGGTTCCATCTAAATCTTAATCACTTCCCCATAGTGCAAGGTAGGGTGTCATAAAATCCCAACCCATCCCTTTTCACTAAAGGGAGGTCACATGCCAAGCATATTGGTCATCCCTTCTTACTCAGTGGATGCACACATGAATTTCCCTGTACAACCATTATCTCTCAACAAATTCCTCACTTCATGCCTCAATCCACAATTAATCACTTAATGTTATCCCAACATTCACACAAAATTAGGGCCCCATCTCACCCATAGTAGTTCTATATGAACTTTAACACTCAATTTGAGGTTAAGGCCTCAAGATCCATATCACACACGCCAAAATATTTTACCAATCACAAGTATACAGTTACACATGCATGTAATAGAAAATAGGGAAAGCGTCCCATCCCATAACTTGCCAAATCATTACCAAGGCTCTAGTCATTTGATTACTAGACCCACATTGAAAAATCTTCTAAAAATCAATCTCAACACTTTAGGAGTCTTTCATATCCATCTAAACTACCTAGTCACTTTGATACCAACTAACATCATGGTCCAACATGCCTAGTCATGCATAAATATGAAAAAAGTAACATGCAATGAAATCATATAAAGGTAAACATATAAGGAACTAATTATTTAGAAAAAAGGGCATCTCCCACATGTGTCTATAAATACCAAAACAACTCAACCAATACCTTCCATCTTTCCTTTAAAAAATAATCAATTTACTTTTTAAAAATCATTTAGTATATTCAACACATGTTATCTTACGCATGTTAGGCCCTTGGAAAAAATATAGTCAAAACACTCTTTAGAAATCCCCATTCTCATTTTGAAGTACCACTTTCAAACCCATTTTACAAATTACCCATTTTTATTTAAAATTATTACTCAATTAAAGCCTCTTTTTAAAACACATTTTAAAAAATAAACTTCTTGATCTTTGAAAACCAACCCATTCTACCAATAAAACTAGGAAGGGTCCCATCAGAAATTTTTTATCAAGGGTTCCATAATCAAAAATTTTAACAATATATGTGGTCTTTATTGACTGTTAATTCAATATGAGTCCATCCCAGTCTATAAATGAAATCACAGAATTCATGAAAAATATAGAAAATAATAATAATGATGGAATTGGAATATACAATCATCAACTAAATAAGATACTTATTAAATTCATGTCTAGATACCTCAACCAATGATCCATAAATTCATACCAAGCTTGTATTAAATTACACTAAATCCATGGCCACCTATATCATCAAAACCACTACCAAATTAACAAACAAAACATTTAAAACCAAAAAATAAAATTGGAATAATTGATATCGAACTCATAGGGTGGCATCATGGAGGGAAAACCATGATCAATGGGGTGTGTTACACTTTTTACACACACCCTGACCTAATCCAGAAAAAATACCTAAATTAAATACACAAACAAATTACTAATTTTACCAAAACTATAAAAAATATTAAATAAACTCATTGGAAAAATATCTCTATGTGAACAATGAATGATGGTTTGAATACCTCCTCTATGAATAGCCTATAAAATACAATCATAAAATCCTCAACAAGTGGGATGATCTCACCATGCTCTGGTGAAATCATCTCCCAAAAACTTAACAGGGTAAACCAAAATCAAAGGAAAAGAAAACGGGGATAGAAAGGAGGTAAAGGGAGCGATATTTCCAAGATTTAACATGATGAACCACAATTGAACCACACAAATCAAAGTGAGAAAAAAGGATGGATGAGGAGAACAAGATAGGGATATTTTCCCACTTTAGGTCGATCAAAACAAAGGAATGCCTCAGGGAGTCCAAAGAGGAAACTTTTAAAAAGACCAAAGGGGCCCACAAAAAATTGAGTAGGGTACCATTTGTGTTGAGTCTATAGGGGTCATGTCATAAATACCTCTCACCATGGGTGCCTTGTAGCGCAACCCAAGGTGACTTATAGTAAAACCCATTAGGTTGTAGTGAAATATCACTCCCATGGTTTTATGTTTTAGTGTGGAGAAGAGATCCATTGAATATCCCACCTCAAGGGGAATCCCAATGTCCAACCTTCTGAGGAAACACTACAACAAAGCATTTATGTTTTTATGTGGGACTTCCCTACATGGTTTATTTATAGTATGGACTTCTAGGTAGTGAAACAACCAACTATGAGGGGCAGCTCAATGGTCGTTCCTCCCTAGGGACCTCCATAGTGTAGCCCCAATAATATGGCTTAGTTCATCCCCTATAAAGTAACCATGGTTCAACTTTTCACTATTGTATCATATCCTCCTTATCTACAATCCACTAGACTTAAATTCCCTTCATTAGGCCATAGTGGATTTTCTATAGCTGATATTTAGATTCATGGCCACCCCAAAAGTTCTTCAAAGATCACCCGAGCACCTAAACCACAAACTGATCCATGTTCAACGCCCCAAAACATATTTCTGAGATACTAGAGTGCTCAAATTCCCAATTTGAGTCCCAATTCCTCAAAAATTCCCTGATACAGAAGAAAAATTAAAATCCATTATAACTTCTATCAACCCATAATGACACAAGTCATTAAAAACTACCCACTATAACAATTCTTAACCTCGAGAAGCCATGGTAGTCCATCCATCATAATGCCTAACCTACCAAAGTCTAAATTAACTTTTAATGATCCATATCTCATCTATAAACTCCCAACATAGTTTCAATACAAAAATACAAACTCCAAGCCTATATAATCTGAATTTTCCTCTAAAATCATAGTCTAACACTTAAATCATGTCAATAATGTCTCTAATAATGATCATGATTCATTTTCCATGTCACTTAATTTTAATATAAATTAAATTACCATTAAATACACACCTAGATTATTTTTCTTAAAAACACATAGCCTCACCCATTGAAACATCTCCACATCTCCCCATCTGGGTGATTTAACTCATAAAGGAATCATAAAAACACCCATTTACCACACCAAGGACTAAACCCAACACTCGATGTAATTTTCGTAGTCAGATCGTAAACCAACAAAAACTATCATCATACTCTCTCTATGAGAAGTAATGAATCTATGATCCAATTTACACTCAGATTTTACCACATCCATGGACATTACCACCATAAGAATTGTGAACCCACGACCAGTTGACAATCCCCACCATAAGACTATCCTTATCATCACCCCCACTAAACCAAAAACCCAATATCTACCACTTATTCCATGTCGATCATAATGCATAATGACTCGATGTAAACTTTTTTGACCTTATATGAGAAACCACATTAAAAACCAATCACAAAAAACTAATATTATGCTCATCCATGCTCATAGACCTTCAAATGATGAAGTTTTAACAACTAACTCATATCATGACTTATAATTCTCACCACCATAATACTAAATGAAACATTTCTAATTCCATATAATGGTACTCACCTCCCTAGGAATTAATTTTTATTAGTCGATTCTGACTTCCATTGATTCATTGACATGATCGATTTTCTTTCCACACCAAAATCACTTTCATACACTCAATCCAAACAATAAACATATAAATCATGAGCCTAAAACTCATGGTTCACACACAAATTAACCTTTTTATACCCTTATGATTAATAATACAAGACTCTATTCTTTTCTTTTAAACCATAGAAATCCAATAAAACTCTTCCTATAAAGGAACCAGTTTCTTTCTCCCAATATCTAAACCAATCAAGCCCACACCTGACCACTAGGATTAGTGATTTAAAACTAACATAACACAACATCCAATCATATAATTCAATCATATATGTCACTAACATCTAAAAAAATATATATATAAGCTACCATATTTATATATTACTATTTCCGTATATAAAAGACCCATTCAAATCATTTAACACCTTCCAAAACTAATGTGTGTTTTCCAAAACACCCCTTGGAATCCAATGGGTTATCACCAAAAACAAAAATCACTAAAATTCCCTAACATTCCACTCCTTTTTCCCAAAATAGATACCATTTCCAAAAGTTATCTTGAGATTCAATTTCCAAAATCATTTTCTATATATTTTCTCAAAACATAAAAAACCCAATCCATTTCAAAATCACTATATCTAAAATCCATTTCAAGTAAAACCAAATTATAAAAATTATTTACACACACCTCATTCAACTACATCAGTTTTCTTTCCAAAACTGGGTTTTCTACTTAAAATTAGTTTTTTTCAAAAACCAACTGTCCTAAAAAACATTTCCCTGTGAAAGAAAAATTATCATAATCATAATAAATAAAATAATCACCTCAAATATATATTAATCTAGTCACCCCTTATAATATAATAAAGTGAAAGTTGATTATATTATAAATTTCATTTATTGGTCGGAGTGGATACTCAAGAGGGGTGAATTGAGATCCAATTAAAATTTCTGTTTAAAAACTTAGTCTTAAAAATCCCCCAAATGAAACACAGAAATAAACTATAGTGAATTTATATCAAAGTAAAGGTTCTGTTGGATTCTCAAGGGATTGATTATTTCCTAGATAATAAAAATAGGAGAGTTGATTAACTATTGAAACTAACTTACTGATTTAAAATTAACATAAACACTTGTGAGTTTAATTATCAAAGTGACTTTAAAATAGTTTTGGTTTTAAAGTAATTTGCAACGGAATAAAAACTTTGAAAGAAATATCACAGAAGATATAACCAAAAGTATCAGTCTCAAGCCGAGAGTTAGTCCTCTCAAAAGTTTATATAAAGGAGGATCCACACATTGGATCGGGGTTCAACAGTTTACAACTATCCAGGTCCAAGAACTCTACCACTATTATCAGTGGGAAACAATACAACAGCAACCAGTTGTCCAGGTCACACACGACCTCTACCACTATCCACAGTGGGAAACGAATATGAAAAGAGTTTGATGAGGATTTACAGATCCTCCAGTTAAAGTACAGGTGACAGTGTGTGTGTTAAATATAGCAAATAACACACACTGATTGATATGAAAAATAATGAATCACAGAGAAGAGATGTAGAGTTTAGAAATGGCTGTAGTGACTGCAGTGAAGCTTTGAACTCCTTGAGTTTGATCTAAAGTGGTTCTGAGTTCTCTTCTGGTTTTTGTTTGAGAAACAGAGTGTCATATGCTTCAATTTCATAGACAGTGAAATGTAGTCGATGAAGATCTTCAGTGTCCTCGTGGATACACATAACTCTTCTTGAGTAAGCTTGAATGTATATGAGCTTCTATGTGCTCTTCTTGATATGTCTCTTGAGCTCTTCTTTGTTTCCTTTTTTCACTTCTATGTCACTTGTTACTTTTCTGGCTTCATTTTCTTTACTACTTTCTGTAGCAGGATATTCTTGTATTTATGTCACATGCTCCGGAAAACAGAAATGATTTCCTTTCTGTTGGTACGAGGTACGGTTCCCTGACATCCGACAAACTTTATTAAATAATTGCCAGTGCATTAAAATATACCTAATATGACCATTGGATAGATTAACTAAAGATAAAGATAAAGAAATTTAAATAGCTGTTTATGACTATCAATGAGTCAAGTGATCGGTAGGTCATTAGCATCAACATCGGTGGCTAGATATTGGTGTGTCATTCGATCAGCATCGGTGTGTCATTTGATCAACATCGGTGTTCCATTTGATCGGTGACTCACATGATCAGCATTAGTGTGTCATTTGATCAGCATCGGTGTGTCATTTGATCGGTGACTCAGATTATTAGCATCGGTGTGTCATTTTATCAGCATTTGTGTGTCATTTAATCGGTGACTCAGATGATCAGCATCGGTGTGTCATTTGATCGGTGACTCAGATGATCAGCATCGGTGTGTCATTGGATCAGCATCGGTGTGTCATTTGATCGGTATCGGTGTGTCACGATCGGTACGATCGTTGTCTTTTGATATGGATCGGTGCGACCGTTGGTATGGATCGGTGCGACCGTTGATATGGATCGATGCAACCGTTATCTTTTGATATAGATCGGTGCGACCAGTGTCTTTTGATATGGATCGGTGCGACCGTTGTCTTTTGATATGGATCGTTGAGACCGTTGTCTCAAGGTGTCTGTTTGATCCAGAAGACTTCCAGAAGACTTTTAAATCAATAAAAGCATAGATAAACATGATCCAACAAATATAAACAGATTTACTACAAGATTTTGATTAAGTTTATGAGAAATCCAACCGGATTAAGTAACAATGATTTGTGATTATTAAAACATCAAACATAGGAAGAATTCAATAATCTTCCAGAGGGCTCAACATCATTAATTAACAATGTATTCTATATGGAAAAATGTCAAGAAACACTACCCATATGTGTGTGTATCATGACCTAAGCATGTTGATACCAGAATACATTAATGACCCATCATCTCCCAATCGAGCCTTTTGAATCATCTGAAGTCTCATACAACCTATACTTGTATTATAAGCCAATAATACATCTCAATCATCTTAGATTGATTATTCCTAAAACTAGATATCCTCAAGAAACATAGGTTTTAAATGATGTCATATTAGTCAGGAATGTACCTAGTCTACCTCTTGAGTCCCAAAAACATAACTCCACCACTAACTAATCAATACAATATCAATGTATTCTATAATATAATTTATAATTTTTCATCTTTAATTACTTGAAAATCCTTCTATTGTGGTAATTACTTGACCTCAAGCCTTCTTCCCCATATTCTAGAGGCTACCGACTAGAAGTGAGGGTCTAAATTAATTATAGGGAGACTATTCCCTTTAAAATAATCAAAAGGTTCATTTTTGAATCCACGAAAAAATGGAATGACCAATAGAAATAATATAGATCCCCAAAATAATATTAGACAAAAAATAGGGATCCAACACTCCCTCCCCACATTCTAAAATAGAAAGAAGAAAATTTTTCTATATTATTCATTCATGAAAAACATATTATAAGTAATAGATAAACTAATAAATTGGAATCATATATATAAATAACTAATAGAACATTTGAAAATTCACACTATGAATACAACCAAAATTAAAATTCTAAAGATAGTCCTATTTCATGTTTTCCAAAAAAAATGAAATTTTAACCTGAATGAATACAATATTTATGCGACTCAAGTTTTCTCAAGATAAATTAAATTATCGCTTTGTTCTTTTGTTTTTTTATGGTTTTAGGGAATAAAATACATGAATTAGTTTTATTGGAAGAAATTTAGTTGGTTTTCAAAAAATTTTAAAGATTAGTATCCTAACCATGGATATCCCCATCCTTAACCATTAAATAATTATTCCGTTTATCTCCTCTATTTTCTCTCTAGTCAAATGAAACCTCAACAAAATACCCACCCCTGGTTATTTTGGTTTAATCAAAGAGATATAATAAACAATGTGATCTGTAATCCCACTTGTCCTAGTGATTGGATAACTTTAATCACTCCAAGTTCATCACACTTCTTATTACCATAATATTGAAGAAACCCTAAGTGGAATTTTTGCACAAACCAAGGAGAAAAGAAGAATAATTCAAGTTCTTGGAACAAAAGTAAATCTATTAATATTAAAAATATTTAAAAAATTCCATATATATATGTGTGTGTGTAAAATAGAATAATTAATTAAATATTTAATTCAACAATAGGGTAAGGAGTAATCTCCTTGGATCATCCTCTAAGGGCTTAGTGTTACATCACTAGAGAATTGCAAAAATATAAATTAAAGTAAGCAAAGAAACAACATTAGCTCAAATATTGATTGAGTAATCATGGAATTATCCCTTCTATAGAGTGAATAGTTTCCCATATATACCATAATTATATATGTTAATTCAAGTGATTCAATTTTTCATCCATAGGATTAGCACGTATATCTTTTCCATCTCCAATAATTTCAATATTTCCAAAAAAAATCCCAAATTCCATGCTCACCTTATTATCCTTTGATTTTCACCATATTTAAATCTAGAGGACATATATTTCACCAATTCAGCATAATCTACATCATCCTTTTCGATAAGACGATCAAAGTTACATTTATAAGACCCAATATATAGCATAGTGGCTGACATAAGTGTCTCTCTCAAGGAAGCAGTTTCGAGATCCTCATTGGTATTTCTGAAAATATTTTTGTATTTTCATAAATTTTGAAATTTTTAAACTAAAACAGTAAAAAATAGTGATGAAAATCACAAAAGTAGAGGGATAAAACACTGATAAAATAGAAGAAACACCGAGGAACACAGAACAACATGAAGAACATGAAAAGGCAGAAAGACATAGAAAAAGGATAGTAAAAACGAGGTCAAATCCAGGTTGATCCACACTCAACTCTATATCATAGATCAGATGAATAAAATCATCAAAAATAATCTCCACTCAATTCCTAACTGACGACTAACATCACACTCCTATCTGACCTATGTAGTGAACACGCAGACACATAATTTCTTCAATACTCAATCATTCTGCTAAATTGGAAACTAAATCACTTAATAGGATCACTCTTGCTAGGAAATCCCATATGTTAGAATCATCCTACTGAGGTTATCAGATCAAAAACCCTATGTCATTTTCATATTTAGATAAAATGAGAAAGGAAGGGTAAAAGGAACAAGGCAAGAAAGTATCAGACCATTCATGTGTAAGGGTTTCCTCTCGCTGACCCTAATTCATAGTTTCAATCCACTAAGATGAAGAAGAAGTGATAAAAATATATAACTCGGATATCAGGACACCGTCTGGTTTCACTTCCTGAATTTGGCCTAGTGAATTAGATCTCAATTACTAGAGATTTGAGTTCACAAAACAAAATAATGGAGGAAGAACCAAAAAAACATCACAATTAAAATCACAAAACAGAAACCAAATGATGGTAGCTACATAACATAAATGAAATCAAAAAATAGAGAAAATGAAGAATACAGATGAGTGGAAGGGTTCCCGTGTCTTGGTTGTAGACGATTCCCGTGTTTGGGTGGGTTCCCCAAATAACCTAAGAGGAAGAATCCCCTTAATCAAAAAATGAAAAAATAAAAATAGTAAAGCTCTAACTAAATTTAAGTAGACTCTATGTGGCAGCCTTCGACATGCTCATCACTAACTCCTTAATGAACTCCTAGTGAGTGAAACCATCCTTGTGAAATGACCCCCACACCCCCTCTAATTTTCCACCGAAGAGCTTCACCTTCATCCTACGATCATCTCCCCTTATGTCAAAAAATATAAAAAAAAAACAATAGACGTCACACATTTCTAAAAAAAGTAACAATAATTGTTATTAATATATGTATATTTATATAAATAAAAATAAAACACAACGAAAATAAAAATATAATTACACATACCTGTAAGTATTATTAATTTTATTATAATATATAAATATAAATATATACATATTATAATATTTTTTTTATTTATATTGAATATTATCTATATAAATTAATTAATCTAATTTAAACAATAATATTTCACTGAATAAATTTATTAATAAATAAATTTATATAAAATTATTATTATTAATCTTTTTATGGTTATTCTTTATTACAATCATATAATATATTATATAGATAAAAATTTATATATATTGTTTTTGTTGTTATTATTATTATTTTGTATATATAAAATATATTATGTATAATTAAATATGAAAAATAAAAAGAAGAAGTAAATAGGGGTCGGATTTCTCAGTAGATGGGGGTGCGTGCAGAAAGAGAGGGAGGAAGGGGTTCGAGCACAGGGAGCATGGGAGGTTTGGTCCAAAGTGGTGATTTGGTCAAGAAATCACGACGGACTGGTGGCACTAGATCTGAGAACGGTGCGGATGAATCATGAAACTGTGATGCACAACGTTCAATGATGCTCAGGTGGTGTGGATATACAAATGGTGGTGCTAAGTTTCATAGTGAGGCTTTGATCTTCATTCATGGTGAATAAGTGGATTTAGTGTGGTACATCTCGGTGGCACTCGATATCTCGGTGGTGAGGGTTTGTGGGTGTTATTGATTTGGTTTTCTTAATTTTGGTTCCATTGTTCAATTTTGAGAACACTCTGTAATTTTGGGGGTTTCTTCAATTTCTAGTTTAGATCTAGCGTTTATGATTTTTTCTATTGATGTTTTAAGTATTTTTTTGCCTACTTCTATTGATTTTCTTTTCAATTCTACTACATTCATAATTTTTTTTGTTACTGTTGTAGAGTTGATTTCAAGATATTGGGTGGTATGGGTTGAGGATAATAGGATACTATTTTAAGGTTTTATAGGTGATGGTGGGTGAAAAGTGGAGATGAAATGGTGGGTACTTGGAGTGGCACTAGCTGGAGATGGATAGCAGGGAAGCAAAGGCTTATGGTGTCTCCTGTGAGTCATTTTTGGTGATTTTAAGGTGACTGAAAAGAGTCACTATTCTTTCACTACTAGAATGGGAGTTTATACCAATTCCCCTATACAAATGATTTTCAAAAAATGTTGGTATAAGGGAACTAATCCCAATGGTTTATCATAACTGTTGGGATATTCTATTTTATATAAGGCTATCCCAACATTTTTAAATATCCATTAGGATATAGTTTCCCCAAATATCACAACACGTCTATCCCTCCTCATTTCTGAATCAATCCTTATTTTTCCCTACTGATCACTCCTCTTCTTCCCAATTGGCAATCTATCATTTGTTTTAAGTCATTTGGTTTATTCCACTTAAAATCATTGAGTTCAAAATGAGTTTTATATTCTTCCGAGATTTATTTTTATTTTTTATCTATGACATTTAGTTTCTTTCCCCATCTGATAAAATATCTCGTCCATTAATGTTTTCATATGATTATTCTTGAATATTAAATTAGCATGTTACAAATACTTTATATCTTATAAGTGTTGGGAATCTTTTTAGAGTTTTTGGAAATAGATGGAACCATACTACTAAATCCATTAGGGGTTTTTTAGGTATGTTCGTGTTGTGAGTTTCTAACTATCACTTCAATGTATAATAGACTATCATGTCTTGTATAAACATATACACAAATTCTTTATGAAATATCTAGTGTGTGTGTTGGAAAATCGAATGAGTCATCTAGGGTGTTTTGAAATATTTCTGGTTTGAGTGTGTTGTCAGCACAGTCATAGCCAGATGGGGTATAGATTCAGACCATGTATTAAGATTTAGTGACCAATGTTGTTCATAAGAAATACATGTGAAGACTTCTCAACATAGATCAATGCCATGGAGATGAGGTTATAACAACATAAATAAGTTTTTATTGGTATAATTGAAGGAATAAATATTTTTATGATCTTTATATAATTATTGTTAGCGTATTTAATGATTTATACATGCTATATGATTATTTGAATAATGATTTAATATGTATGGATATATAGTACAAGATAAATCTTGATAATATTATTTTTCTTAAATGTTATTTCATTTCGGGTTTTATTGTGAAATGATTGTGAAAGAATATAGTGTTAATAGGGGATGTTTTAGAGCTAGGATCTAAGGATATCATCCACAAAAATGGTATTTTGTCTCAATTCCCTGACCATTAAAGACATTATATGCTTCCATCTCATCTACAATGCCTTCATAACTATTTTATTAAATATATAAAAATAAAATATAACTTGAGAAGGTTATGTAAAATCATTTTATATTCTTATAATGTAAAATAAAATCACCCTTTGTAATAAAAAATAATTATATATCAATAGGGTAATAAATCATGTTTTTATATAGAATAATCCTTCACAATTATAAATATTCATTAGAAGGGGTGTTCTATTGTGTATTATACAAGCCTCAAATGTTAGAGAGTGTCTTAAGAGGGAAATTCCTTGAATTGTCTTAACTATTTGAGTGTTTAACAATATTGAATTCCCAGTCACATTATTGGATAATACTTAATAGTAAATGAATATCCATTCATGGTTAATCCTGTCACATATTATAAGATAGCTTGGATTATCATATTACTCATCTATATATAATTTAAATCTCAAATAGAAGCCTATATAAAAAAATAAAATTCCCACTAAATTCATTAACAATCAATAGAATAAAAATGATAAATAATAGTCGACAAAAAATGAATTTTCGAAGATGACTACCTTAAAAAATACACCCTATATAAAATAACATCTTCACTGGTTTATAAAATATTTAAAATATACACCTTATTATGATAATATTTTTGTCATCAAAATATACTACAATGAAATCATTGATCACCAATAAAAAAATTTTATTCCATACACTAAACAAATATCTTTACTTATGGGTATCCATTTATTATAAATATTATTAATTATGAAAGTCAATGATATCTATAAATTTAGACTTAATCCCAATTGTTTTATCAAAATTATCCTAGGGAGATATTTCTTTATACAACTATTATCCATCACATCCACTATGTTTCACATAATCTCCCAATTTATTCCTTGTTATTATGATCCAAAAAATAAACTAAATTGAAATGAATTGATCAAACCCTAAGAAAACTAAATTGTACCAAACCGAAAAAACTAGGCTTGAAATTAAATAAACCAAACCTATCAAACCATTACTCACTGAAACCTAAATGAACTAAAAAATCATATCTATATCATAACTAAACTGACTTGAACAAACCAACTAAATTGAATTGAAATTACTTTATTTGACCCAAGTATACATTAGTAGACCTCAACTACACTAGACATTATCAAAATGAAATAAAAGAAAAATAAGTGAACTAAACTGAATCTAACTAAACTAAATTCTATAGTATTGATAAAAAATGAACTAACTTGAACAATCTTTAATAAAACCCAAATATGAATTCACCAACCCAATCAAAATAAAAAACCAAACATAACAAAAATAAATTAACCATAACTAAAATAATCATAAATTATTACAACTGACTAAAACCAATCTGAATCAAATAGAATATACTTACATAGAAGTAATATTTTTTTATACATGAATTTATTAAATAAGTATAACATTAGTTAAAAAGTAAATAGAATAAAAGAAAAAATAAAAACATCAATTAAAAACACAATTTTGTGTAGTTTTACATATAGTTATTACTTAGTGATATAATTTAATTCAATATCATGGTTTTATATTTATATAATTCTGTTATATATATATTATTTTTTTGTCTTTATATTATGATTCTCATATAGAATAATCTGTCAGTTATAGTTTCATATAAAGTAGATAGTACTAATTTATTTAAATATATTTTTTATTAAAATCTTATTTAATTGCTTTTATGAAATGAAATATAAAATTTCAAAAAATGGATAGAAGATGGATGTATAAAATTGGTCTGATCACATGTGATTTTCAAAAAATGTTGGAGAGATTTTTAGATTTTTCATTTGACAATGATTTAGAAAGTGGTCACATAAATTTTCCATCTTTTAATTATGCTGTAAGACCTTGGTTGAGCTACGAAGAAGATAAATACTATATAACCAAATATGGTTTTCAAACGAAATACTATGTGTGGTAGCACAATGGGGAGAAATAGAAATCTAAAAATGCTTATGATTCAAATGAGAGGACTGGATTGGAGAATTTTTTAGATGATTGGTTTTAATTTATTCTTCATAATGAGTATAAAAGGATGCTGAACCCAGAATACTTCGATATGAGAACACATGATTCATGTAATAAGAATTATGATGTTGAAAGGGTGAAGAAATTGAATGATGTTGTCATGAATCAAGTATATTAGCTATGTGGTAAAATGATGAAGCTAGAGTTTTTAATCCAACTATTTCATGGGAAAATAATGTATGGGATTTATAATACTACCATTGATTACATTATTAAATTTTTAAATGAATTAATTCTAGATGATGTTGATATTCCATCAAAACATTATATGGAATGTAAGTTAGTTAAGGAACTTGTATTTTCAAAAAACAAAATTCATGTTTTCTAGAAAGAATGCAGATTATTCTAGGACGAAACTACTGAATGTGATGATTGTATATAATGTGGCACATCCTGATTGAATCCAAAAGATGATGGAACACCATCCCATGTTCCATAGAAAGTGATCTGGCACTTTTAATTGATCCCAAGACTCCATAATATTTTTATGTCTGAAGAAATGTCAATAATAATATGATGGAATGATATAGAGAGAAATAAGCATATTGATAAGTTGGTTCACCCAAATTATGTATTTTCATGGAAGACACATGATTTTCGATATCCAGATATCACAAAAAATGTGTGTAATTTAAGGTTGGGTATTTCATGTGATGGTCTTAATCTATTTGCGAATATTCTTACTTTACATAGCACATGGCCAACTTTCATACACATTTATAACCTTCGTCCATTGATGTGTATGAAAAAAACATTTCACTTTCATGATTATATTCATATATGGACCTCCTAATCTTAAAAATGATATATTTGTATACATGAAACCTTTAATAAAAGAGTTGAAATATCTTTATAATTTGGGTGTGTTCACATATGATGCATGTTCTAAATAAATATTTCATATGCGTGTTGTCCTTATGCAGATAATCCATGATTTTCATACTTATAAAATGATTTATGGATGGATAATGAATGGAAAACTATCATGTCCTATTTTTATGAAGAATACATGATCCATAAGACTAAAATATCACCATATTTTTAGTTTTTTGGGACATCGACTATTATTTACAATGGAAAATACAAATAAGAATAATTGTCAAGGATTTTAAAATACTGTGGAAACCAACAATAGACCTAAGTGTATGTCTGGAACGAATGTGCTTAATGAATTGAATGATATTATTATTTTTATTCAGGAAGTGTTAGATGAAATCTATAAAGATGGAGAATGTTTCCATTGAAACCTATTACAATTGGATGAAGAGAAGTATCCTTTTGAGTTTCCTTATTGGTTATCCAATTTTTTACATCATTGCTTAGACCTAATTCACATTAAAAAATATATATGTAAAATGTTACTTTAAATTATTCTAAATTTCATGGGAAATACAAAATATGATTTCAGATCTTAGCGTGAATTAGTGGATTGGGACATCAGACCATAATTGAACCCTATGTAGATCAGTGAAAACAAATGTAAAGTTTCTTGTGATTCTTATGTTATGACACCTATAGAAAAAAACCCAATTTCTAGAAGTACTAGAGACTATTAATGTTTATGATGGATATTCAACCAACATATCAAAATGGGTCAATAGAAAAGAGTTATGATTGAAATATTTAAAGACTCGTGGTTATCAAATCCTTATACATGAATTGATTCCAATATAAATTCATCGTCTTATATATTATAATGTAAGGAGTTAGTTATTCAATTTTTCTATTTCTTTAGAGATATTTATGATAATAATTTTTCAAAGTATTTTTTACAAAAAATGTTGGAAAAGGCACCATTAATTTCATATTAGTTGGAGGAAATATTTTCTTTATAATTTTTGACATGCATGTTGCATCTAACTGTCCATCTTCTAACCAAAATACTTAACAAAGGACCTTTTTATTCTTATTGTATGTATCCAACTGAAAGAAACATTTTCACATTGAAGTCATATGTCCGTAATAGAAATCATCCCAATGTTTATATCATGAAAGGTAACTTGGATCAAGAATATATGGATTTATATTCAATGTATTTTTCTAATATGACTATGAGACAGAATAGACCAATGAGAAATGAAGAAGAACAGTATGAGAAAATTGAACCTAGTTTTACATCACTTCCCCAAGTAGGGGGAATTCTCAAATCATATACCTTGTGAACATTATGCCTCAAAGAGCAGTAGATTCCACATCTCACAGTTTTGTTTAACTATGATGTGTTCGATAACTACAACATGTAAGTAAATTGAACATGTATATATTATGTCATCTCATGTAATTTTACATATATGCTAAACTATTTCTATTTTTTTGGTAGGGAACATAAAAAAATAATAAATATAAATAATTTTTCTTTATATTTGAGAATAATAGAGACTTTAAATATTAAACAGTTTTATACTTGGTTGAAATTGAAAGTAGAAATATTACTATAATAAATTAATAAAATAAATATTGATTTAATTTTAATATTAATTTATATTTCAGCAATTGAGTTTTTCTTCTAACTCTATCTCTAGAGTAATGAGAGCTCTGGATTTTGTTTTTAATACCATGATTCATGAATACAAATCAATTGTGATCAATGGGAAAATATTTATTATCATTGAATAAGAAAAGAACATGACAACACAACATGATGGTGTTATGGTAACTTCCAAAACAGACTATTATGCCAGTGCATCAGATAGTATACCTTGATTTTAAAATGTATCATATTATGGATTCACTGAGAAAATAATAATATTGGATTATTAATCTCATGGTTGAGTCACTATAATGAAATTTCAGTGGTTTGATTTGATGTATAGGCATGGCACATTTATTGATGATTGTGGATTTCAGGTTATTGACATGACTCGCACTCTTGATACCAATGAATAATATGTTTAGGAATTAATAAAGAAATAAGTTTTTTATGTCAAAGATCATCTTTGACCAGAATTTGGTGTCATTATTGATGTAATCCCAAGACATGTTTTTTATGATATTGATGATGAAATTGACACCATCCCTACTCCCATTTCCCTAATCCATTTATTACTTATCGTGAATTTAATACTTCTATTTTCAGAGTTGATTGTGAACTTGAAGTTGTGGTAGTAAATATAGAGAATCATCCATTAGTGTTCTCAGTTATTTTTCTTTAGATAAACATGGGTTGTTGAGGTTAGTTCTATAAAAATTTATTTACTAATGATTACAAATATTTTATATCCTACTTGACCTTCATATGAATTTTCAATATTTACTAGTTTCATATTTCTTTGAGTTGCATTTTCTAATATGGAATTGAATTATATTCAAACCTACCGAACTAAAAAAATAATTAAATTATAACAAAAAACAAGATAAATTTAATTGTATATATTAAAATAATTAATATGAAAATAAAAATAAATTAAAATAATGACATACCAAAAACATGGAAAAATGTACTAAGCCAAAATAGGTAGCAAATGACTTGAGGAAAATAAAAATAGGGAAACAACCTAATCAATGGAAAAAATGAACCAAATGATGTAAGACAAATAAAAATGGAAAAATTTCCTAATTAATTAACCAGAATGAACCAAAGTACCTAACCAAAATTTAATTGGATTGAATTGAAAATGGAATAAAATTATATTATACCCATGATAAACATTTTAATTTGAACGTATTATTTTTTATTACATGTTTTATATTTTTATATTCTTCCACTAGATATAATTTTTTTATTATTTCACTATGTATCTTGTATTTGGATTGACAAGTTGTATTCCTTAATTAAGTCAGGTCTCATATTATTTTTTATTTGGGTTACACATTAGTTATAGATTTATAATTAATTACATATTCATTTTAAAATACAATAAACAAAAAACATTAAGAAGATACAAAGAAAAAGGATGTCAGACAATAATCAATGAATGAGTGAGATGGTTCTCCCTCCTTTAGTGCCCGTTTTGAGTATTTCTTTCAAAAATACATATCAATAACATATAATTTCATGTGATTAATTTTGTTTTTAACTTTTAATCAGGATTCACCACCAAGGTATTATTTATTCACCGAGAATCCTAGTGGTTCCAATACTCTGGATAACGATATGAGGGGGTGGTACTATAGATAGGAACTCTAGTCGGTATACCCGATTACACCCCATACCCCCCCTAACATACCATCCCCCACACCTTCTGATCCCATAGTGTCATTACAAACACTAAGGATATTAAGGTCGCCCATGTTTTCACCACCATTTGAATATAAGACTACTCACCTATCATTTCAATATCTTATGATGATTCATACTCCCCATCCATATTATGCATTTTCACACCAATCTATGCCATCTTCTTTTCCTTCTACTTATTTCTCCCTAAGATTCTACATTCCTGCTTCTTTGACTCCTAATATGACACATTTTGAGCTTGTAGTGCATACAATGTGACCCACTCCAATTGTATAGGTTGATGTTCCTTTAGTTCCTAGGGTTCCAAAAACACTCACTGATCATACTGCCTCAAGTATATTTATAGAACCCCAGTAATATTTTTTACCTTAATTTATTTTTATTATAGCATGCATTGATATAATTTTTTTTCATCTTTAATTTTTTGAACTTCTAATAAATTGTGTGGGAATACATGAATGAATGCATTTTGGAACCTCGACCCATAGTTGATTGTGGATTACAATAAATAATACTAAATGATTCGAAAATAGGGGACAAATGCAGAAGTTTTTTGTCGATGCTTTCCAAATACTATTATATCATTCTTATTTGTCCACTCTCCTGAAAACGCTTTCCAAATGAAGTAAAGGATAATTTTTGCGAACAAATATGGGTAAAAAATAATTTTGTTTAATGATATATTATTATTTTATTTTTATAAATAAATATTTTGATGTTATCTTCATTTTAATTTTCCCGATGATGAGGCTGTGTGGACATCACGGCTCATGGAATTAGGTAAGTTGTGGAGAGGCTATAAGAATGATTTTTTAGTGTCTGGTATGCTAGAGTTTGAATGGATTTAAGGGCCACACCTATTATGCATGATTATCTAGTAGAATATTATCTAGAAATGATTGATCATTAGATGAGTTCCAAGTTCAAGGTATTAATCAAAATTGAGTTTTTTAAATGTTAATTACCATGATCTGCATTAATACTTTATTTTTTATTATTCAACATTCTTTTTTAGGAATAGTTAGGGAGAAATAAAAAAACAAGGATGTTATGAAATACCCCTACACTTTTGGTTGTACTATGATGTCATACCATGAGAGGAAGTAGGTATGAATCTCATTTATAATTTTTCATTGGGACTTGACCATTATTTTGTTTCCTCTATATTTCATTCATTTCTAATTGGTCTAGATAAATGATAATGTATTCGTTAGTTTATTATTGAAAGTATTTAGTGTGTACTAAAATTTGGGGATTAGTATTTTTTGTTTGTGAGTATTTCATGAACCTATACAACCATTGATCATTTTATTAAATGTCCATTATTTTAATAGGAAAGGGAACTGCAATACTTGGCTGACTTACATTAAAAAATTTTAGGGATATAATAATTAATACCTTAGGGTATGAAAAAATATTCATGAAAATATACTAATATATTGTATAAAATATAGTGTAAAATATTAAATTACATAATAGAAAGAGACTTAGTAATGAAAAGTGAGAATGCCTTAAATAGTGATATAGTAAATAAACCACATGATTTTTGAAACAACCATTAGTTTTATTAGAAACATTATAATTAATAAAAATAATAATAAATTAGTCAAGTGAAGATTTAGAACTATAATATCTATCCATGTTATTTGGTGCCAATCACACCATGTTATCTCAAAACATTGAAACCATGATCTATGTGTTGTAGACCAATTGGAACATGAAATTGTTTATATGTTATTGTAAATCACCAAATTTCACACTTGAATATATGATCATTCTGAACAAAATATACTTAAAAACTATATATTTGATAGATATAATTCTAAACAATACATAAATCAATTCCCATGGTAATAATCCTATATAGACAATACCCATGGTAGTGGAACACTTATCCCAAACACTATAAATCATGGAAAGATTCTATGAAGTAAATCAAGATTCTATATATTCCACCCCTTGAAAACATTGAAAATATCTTATTGATGTCATTATTATGAAGTAATTATTTATTTTTTTATAATTATTTGATTGAGGAGGAAAATAAAATTAAATCTCCTTTAGATCTTTAGAATTAAAAAATTAGAAAAAAACTATGAAGAAAAATTCTTTTATTCATGATTTGGATCATAATAATAGAATGAGGGGTTCTAGACAACACTAGGACCTCATGTGATTGTGAAAAATAATTTAATTGTATCAGTAAATCAAAACCACTCAAGTAATACATTTTAAATCTCAATATGATCATTTAGTTAGTGTAATGTGTATTATTAAAACAAACCAAAACATAATTCTTTTATGTTATAGTCATTATTAGAGTGTTAATAACCCATTCATGTATATTCATTTATTTTCTAGTAATATATGTTCATCTTATCATTAATTATGGAGATCACACATCCAACTTATTATTAATTACTATGACAACCTTTTCACTTATATATATATTGTATCTATTTATAACCCATTCATTGATACTCAGTTATAATTCATCTACCATATGTCATTCTTTTTAGATTAATTTAGAATTAATATCCATTTGTTTTTAGTTATGAAATTATTTATTAGTAAAATATTTTAAATTATGTTTTTCTATATTAAATGTCATTAAAAAGGGAGTTTTTGAATATTTAAGGACGTTTTATTAGAGAAAAACTGTTTTTCTCGAGCAGAAATAAAAAATGAGTAATTGTTATAAATGAACAGACACAACAGTAGATTGTAAGATTTACATTGTTGATTTAATCTTTTTATATCTATTTTGTAACTTAATAGTCAATTTTTATTTTTAAAATTCTTATTTGGAGGCCCTTGATACCAATGACGCTAAAAATTTTGGTCCAAATGATCACTTACATCATGTTTTGGGAGATAAGAACCATCGAAGAGTACGTTGTTGACTAGGGAATAGTATTGTCATGATGAGGTATTAGACCACATTAGGTTCAATTTATTGTATCAATGAGTTGGAAAAATCTAATTCATAGGAATAACAGGTTTAGGATAAGGAAAAAAGGCCCAAAGAAAAAGGCCATATAGGTGGAACAACATAATCAAAGGGAAAACATTGAATTTATGAAACTAATGGATGTTTTATGCCCATCACTTCAACAAGATACTGTCACATCTCAGGATGCATATATATATTGATGATGTATAAATTATATAGTGCATTGAGCAGTAATCCTAGTGTTGGTTGGGATGATGAAATCCCTAGAGATGGTGATGGAAAGTATGATGACAAGGAAGAGGGTGTGGATGATAGCGATGAAAGGGGAGAGGACAAGGATGTGTATGAGGATGAGGATGAGGCTAAGTATAAGGATGAGGATGAGGACAAGAATGAGGATGTGGTCATGGATGATAGTGGTAATAGTGATGGTGATGAGGGACAAATTGATTCTTTTAATTTTTTACTGATTCATATGACCTTTGATGTTTGATTATTTATTCTAAATGAATATATGTGATTCTTTTTATGTTTTTTATCACTGGTCAAATTAATCAATTGATTTCTTATGTTATTTTTTTTTGTATTGGTTTATGGATATTTGACTATAATATGATGGTTTCATTACAGATTCTGTTTTTTTAGAGGTTCTATTTTCATTGTTTGTAGGTTCTATTTGTTGCATTAAATGTTTTGTTTGTAGGTTCGGTTTGTTTCAGGTTCTTGTAGGTTTTCTTTTCTATGGGAAGGGTGGGGCTACAGTAGGTTGCAAAATTGGGGGGGGGGGGATCTATACCAATAGTTCATAGTAAACCAATGGTATAAACCTATCTCAATGGTCATCAACCATTGGGATATACCTATACCAATGGTTTAAACCATTATTATAGGTATATACCAATGGTTATGAACCATTGGGATATTCATATACCAATGGTTCGATATGGAATATTGGTTAAAATGAATATCAGATCTCCTTAGACTAATGGTTCACTAAGAACCATTGGTGTAGGCCTTTCCCAATAACACTATATCCAATTGTTCTCTACCCTATACAAATAGTTTTGAACCATCAATATAGCCTCCCATTCTAATAGTGTCTGATTCTAATGGGGGAAAAACAAGGGAGGATGTGGGATGACCCAATGGTAACTCACGGGAGTCACCGTTGTAGGAGTTCTAATGGTGGGTTAGGACTCACCATTGGGTCCTTTAGTTGTGGGTAATTTATCGGCGGTGGGTGAAGCAACACCTGAAAAATAAATAATCACTAAAAAAATAACACTAATTAAAAAATATTAAAAATTTAAATAATTAAAAATTGTTAATTCAAGTCAAACTAATTAACTATAAATTAATCGATAAATAAAAAACAATGAAATAAAAATTCTAATTCACATTTTAAAAATTGTTAAAATCTGAAAAATCAAAATTTCAAATTATTAAAAATATTGAAAAAAATTCAGATTAAAATTGTTAGAGAAAAATTAACTTAAAAAACAAAAAATATTTAAATAAATTTTTATTAAATTAATTAATTAATTAATTAATTAATTAAAATAATTAATAAAATAAAATATTAAATTAAAATAAATTATTACTAAGTATTATAGGAAATAGTTTAATTGTTAAACTTAAGTTAGTTATTTAAAGTTTCAATAACAAAAGTGGAATTTATTTATTTATAAAAAACAATAATGAATTAGTTAAATTGATGAATAAAACTATAAGTAATGAAAACAAAATTAAATTAAAAAAATGCAGAATGAATAAATTAATTTCATTATTCAAAAAAAACTAAAATAAACACAAAAAACATACTTTTAACATAGAAACCTATTTGAACAATTTAATAAATAAAAGAAAAAGAATAATTATTACACATAACACATCATTTAAAAATTAAAATTAGAATAAAAAGTGAAAAATGATGTGGGAAAGTGTATTGAAAACACACACATACCCCCCCCCCCCACACACTTAAATGTTTTTTTCTCAAACAAATGTATGCTTTCTAATTTTTGAAGCAGACACAAAAAATATTATAGAAAGCTAAAAAAATAATGTATGTTTGGACTTTTAAATATGGGTGAACAGAATTGGGTCAGGCTTTCAAAGAATGTGCTCATAAATTTGGTCCCTCTTGAATTTTTCCACACACTGGAAATCAAGGGAAACAAAGATTAATTCATTTTAAAATATTCATTGACTCCTATATGAATACACTTACTTACCTACATTAATTCTAGTTTATGTTCCAATTCAAAAAGTCATAATAGATCATATATAAGTGGAAATAAAATCTTGACCAAAGGAACCATCAATTTTCAATTTCTCCTTAGTTTTAAAAAATTTATTTTATTTTTATCTTGATAAATTTATTCATAAAACACAAATGGTCTTCATAAAATCCAATTTCCCCTTATTCATCTGAGTTAAAAAAATTCCCCTCAGTTTAATGGGCACGCTTTTTATCACTAGGCACATTATTATTTACTTTTATTTGTTTTTTTAATTTTAACCAGTCATGGATGGTGTGCAAGGAACTTTGGAAGTGCAATTATTTTATATGTATAAAGGGATTACACACACACGGTTCCTAGAGTCATATAAGTTCACTATGGGATCCAATTTATCTATTTTACTCTAGTTTCAATGTATATCTAATATTACTTTTTAATTTGGCTCCCTAAAGAGATTATTGTATTTATTTTCAAAATATGATACCCCTAGGTTCGTGTTCAAATTTTCAATTTCCTAAAGTCATGATCCTAATTTCACAAATATTTACCCTCTATCACTTCTTTACTCAGTTCCCAAACAGAATATACATAAATACCATGAGAAATACCTCTTAGTAATCATACACCCCTAAAAATTTCAAATTCAGTTCAACCATAAACAACCATCAAGTTTATATCCTCTAGGCAGGACTGAATTGATGTGCATATTGAATCCAAAGGATTCAATGTTTTTAAATAAGTTGAAATATTTAAAAATAATTATAATAATTTTGAAAAAAATTTCCAATTCTTTTAAATCAAAGGAAATTTGAAGTGATTTAAATACCCCTCTCCCCCATACCTAAAATGCAACATGGAATCCAATGTTAACCCTCAAGGATGAATATATATTAGTTAAAAATGGATGGGAAATTTAGTATGAGTATCCTTGTAAATGAGTTACATAAATGTTCAAAAATTTACCTTACCACATACAAAAAGAATAAAAACAAAAACAAAAAAAGGACCCCACCATCCACCACCAAACAATCAAGTGATTTTTTTTGAAAAAAAATATCATTATTTTAAAAGTTAAAACAAAATATAATGTCTTAAATACTTGATTGGAAGATAATAATTAAAAAACAACTTTTATTTTAATAATAACCTTACTAGGAAATTCAAAATGTTAAGTATGTATTTATAAGTTGAAAATAATATTTTATATGAATTATATTACTTATTAAACATATATTTTTTCTATAAAAAATGTTTCATGGTATTTTAATTTATTAATATATCATTATAATTTCATAAAGGTAACAGTTTTTGTAAATTCAGTATTTTTTACTATTCACCCCAAAATTAAAATTTTTTAAAAAATATTAAAAATTCACTCTAAGATAATTTTGACATTATGAAGTCAAAAATGAAATTTATTTCATCAAAATAAGTTTATAAAAACTGATAATTCAGTTTTTAATCACATTCTTGAATAGATCTAAGTACATTGTGTTACTATTTCTCTAGAATGTAAAGCATACTATAATTGACGCTTGGGTGTTACATTGAGAGTTGATTTGGTTAATCTAGATTACATCTATATTCAACCTCACTGAGTACGGATTGGTTTTCTAAGACCTTGGTGATGATTGGTATGTATGGTATCTTGATATTTACATTAATCTAGGTTTTCAAGGGTGTGTTTGCTTGATCGACCGTGAGAGGGGTCCTTATCATCAATCCAAATATTCATATACAATCACTTGTATTTCAACATGCGATATATTGAGAGGGGAATAATTGATCACAAGTCTTTATACAGTCACTTGAGTCAGACATGTGGAATCTTAGGGACTTTATGGAATTTTCTTGAATGGTAGGTCAGGCTTGGTTAGTTGATCAGCTTCATGGAGGAAAGGTGTGGTTTCTTCCCTATTCAATTTTTGTAAACCTTAAAACTATATAATTGAATTCTGTAATTAGTGTAGAAATATTCATGCTATTAGAAATTATTTAAAATAAGAAAAAATATAATTATAATCATTTTATAATTAAATTCTAAAAAATCATCAAATCAAAAAATGGATTTCAATCAATTTCAAAATGTTTAATCAACAAAAAAATCAATATTTAATCCATTAAAACTTTTAAGTCTAGATTTTTCAATTAAATTATACCTTCTCATTAATTTTAAAAATTAGTAAAACATTAAAAATAAATTTTTATTTCATTTAAAAATTTAATTCTATATTTACAAAATTTTTAAAAATCAATTAATTTCCCGAGATTTAAATAAATTTTGAGTCAAACTACATTTTAATATAATAGTTAAAATTGAAAATGTTGGCTCAAATCACTCCCTAGTGCTTAAAATCTTTCACTCCTAGGCAATAAAATGAATCCAATTTATTAAAATAGATAGTCATTATTAGACCTTATGTATACAATATAGAGAAAAATAAAATCATAGATTCACCCATTATTTGAAATACCTTACTTTATGATTTTTATTCATTGTGTCAATTGAATTAAAGTACATTTTCAAGTTTTAGGATGTAATTATATATATTTAGGTTTAATTATAATTTTAATAAGTGGAAATTCCATTTATCTCTTTCTCTAAGTTCCTTAAATAGGATTTCAAATTTTCAAGTTATTGATACAACTAAAATGATATTTTTATAAGTAAATTTTTCCCTTCATAATTTATTTAAATATTCCCCTCACTTGAATGAATTCATTTTTGAAAACATGAAACTTATTAAAATTTTCCTCACAATGTATATGAATATAACTTATTTAATATAAAACAATCTAATTTATTTACAAACACACCGAGTTCTTAATATCTCAGATATTCATTATGAGATCCTAATTTTCTATTTTACTCTAATTTCAGAATACTTATATTAATTTATTTTGAGTTGTATTTTTGAGGTGTTATTTTTCCGAATGAAATTTTTCCTTGAATTAAGTTCAAAATTTTTGTGTCACCGTGATATAATTTAAATTACATAAAATCATTTTCATTAATGCTCATCTCTTTATTTATAAAAGTAAATTTTCTTGATAATAGTAACAAAATTCACTTAAAAATTATTTAATTCTCTCAAATTTCATAACCAATGAATACCTTCCACTCTAGCGTGTTATTTTTCCTATGAAATATAGTATTCTCTTCAAGTTTTATTATCTAGATACTCCAAAAATTTAGAAACAAAAACATGAATAAACTATATATAGATCTCTAAATATATATTACTACTCTATTTGATTTATTTTATTTAAATTAAAATACACCTGGAAACATACGAGGAACAACAGAAATAAAAAGTATTTAAATCTTAAGAAATTTTGTCTCTCTCCCCCACACATACCTCATATATAGTTATAATCAATTCTAGTATGCATTTATGAAGTAAATTTAGTTTCATAGAGTAAATAGTAAGTATCCAGAACAATATTAAGGAAAGATACAACTTAGATGTTTCTTATTCCATGGAAGTAGGGAGGATTGTGGACTCATCCATTGGTTCATTCCAAAAACATTCATATTAATTCTTCGCATATTAGTTATTCACCTTAAATGGATGATTTTAATGTCCTCCTTTGATCTCAATTGCACCAAATAGTAAATTGTTAGTAACTACATAGGATCTAGACCACTTGGAATGCAGCTTACTAGATATGATCATCATTCTTGTTGAATAAAATAGAACTTTATCTCGCAATTCAAATATTATTTTCTGAATAAGTTTTTCATAGATAGATTTGGACTCCTACTTATATAGTAGTGAATTCTCATATGCTTCCCTCTTTAGTTATGAAAGTTCCATCATTTGTATCTTTCTCTTCTCTATAGCTTTTCCAAATTCTAGGTTTACCTTCTTCACAGTATAATAAGCCTTGTGTTTTAGATCAATAGTTAAATGTAAATACATTCCATAAACAATTATATATGTGTATATTCCTAAATGGGTTTAAAGGGTAGTTTTGTATTCCTATAGTGCATCCTCTAGCATATTACACTAGTCCATTTTTATGGGTTTTAATGTCATCTGAAAAATCCTCTTAATATCTCTATTGGAAACCTTTACATTCCTATTTATATGTGGGTGGTAGGAAGTTAATGTCTTGTGATGAAACCCATATTTTTTTATCAGGCCTTCAATGTTCTTATTGAAAAAGTGTATTCCTTGTTCACTGATTATTTCATGGGGGTACTCCAAATCTACAAAAATGATTTCTAAAATTAAATTAAATACTTTTAATCATTATTTATTATTTCATTTTTCATAATCCAATAAAAAATGATCCACTATTGATAAGATATAAGACAAACCAAATGAAATAGAAAATTGACCTATGAAATATAGTCCTCAAACATCAAATATTTTATTGAAAACAAAGGGGTTTTGGGGGATTTTATGTCATTTGAAAACTCCACAATTGAGTTGAAAATTTGGGAGGCTTTAAAAAATCTATGTGTGTCTTTAAAATCAACATTTCAACCTCTAACATTGTACTAGAAGTTCTATGAGGTCCAAAATGGCCTCATGAAAATTTATGAAAAAATATAAGCACAGACTTAACCTATTCTTTGGGGATGCATCTCTTAATTACTTTATAATTACAAATATTCTATAAGTAATGATCCTAAGATATATATTCCTTTTACTTAGACTTTGATTTAAATGTTTTATGCTTTGTAAATAAGGGGTTTCCTTTGATGTGATAAGAAATTTCACTAGATCAACAAACCAAGGAACTTGGTTGACTTTGTACAATTTCTCACTAGGGAAGGAGTCATCCAAGTTTGTCTTAGTCGGTGGTTCTACCATGATAGTGTAAGGAAATATACTCATGTTCTCTACAACCATATTTTTATAGACCTTATTATCCTTAATCTCCAAGTTTAATTATTTTAAAAGAAATATCATTCTCACTATAATTGGATTCGATTTAATGTTCTTGATAAAATTCTTATGTGATGAATAATTATAATGAATGATTAACATACTTACTAACAAGTATGACTAAATGATTTATAAATAAAAAATACTTTTTATTTTTTTATAATTTATTTTTTACTCTTTAAGGGCCTATGAACTATAGAATGTTACTTTTAGGTTCTCCTAAATTTTCTAGGAAAGTAAATCCCCTTCATATTTATTGGAGGAATGATAGAGTATCTCGAAAGGTTCATTCCAATTATGTAGGAAAACTGTGGGGTTTTTTATCTATATTTATTTGATATTATCAAAATTTAACTTTGATGGAACATCTAATACAATGTTATTTTCCTTATTTAGTATGTTAGTTATGGGAAAATAAATCTTATGGAAGTTCTTAATAAAACCTATATAAAATCCTAAAAACACTAAAAATGATCATATATGTCTCCTGTTGGTGGGGTAAGACACGGTAGTTATCACTTATATTTTGTTCTTGTCCATTTCAATCCCTTCCTTAGAAATTATTTAAAAAAATACATTTCCTTTATCCATCATAAAATTTAATTTTTAAAAGTTTAAAACTAGGTTTTTTCTAATACATTTTCTTAAAAAATAGTCTCTCACAAAAAATTTGAAAACAAGCCCTATAAATATTATAATCACCCAAGAATTCCACTAAGAAACTCTCATCAAATTCAAAAAAAATATTACAATGAAACATTGAAAATTACATTTTTCATTAAAAATACCAGATGATATACTTCGGTAATTAAACTTATTGAAGGGACCTATGAATATGGTTTTTCCCTAGTCTTTTTTAGCTGTTGGAACCTAAAAATACTCATAAAATCCATCAAGGAAATAGTATTCACCCTTATAAACTAGCCTCTATATCATTTTTCTATGAATTGAATGTCCAAGTGGTCCTTTTTGGTCACATGGTGATATTTTCAGAAGTCAAAGCAAACTCTCCATTTATTCTGAATTCTTGTGGCCACTAACTCATTATTTTTAGAATATGTAATTATATATCAGGTTTTCATTGGAACAATTTGAATGAACCTCACCCACTAAGAGTCTGAGTTATGGTATAGAATTATATATCCTAAAAGTATTTCTACTTCCTTTTTACAACTTACATGAGGGTTGGGTAGAGCCTTCTTTGGGGATATCTCATAGGTTAAGATTCACTTTCTATAAAAACATATTCACACTAGTGTCAGGTATAATATATGTAATTTCTCCCAATATCCATCCTATTACTCTAATTTTCCTTTTTAAAATTTCTAGAAGTTATTTCTCTTGATTGGTTTTTAGATTATTTTAAATCATGAATTGAAGTTTCTCACTTCCCTTTAAATAATTATATTTTAATTTGGATGGTAGTGGCTTAAATTCTAGTCCATGGGATTTTCTAATGATTTTTTCAATTCAGTGTTAATCAAGATTGAATAATACATGTGTAAAATATAAATTTCAGTGATATTTTTTAGTAAATCATCACAATAACTTTCATTAATTTCTTCAAACTATTTTCATATAAAATAGATTTCATATTATGTTCATTTTCAAAACTAGATTCATTAGAGAAATTAGGTGTTTTTTGTAGATTATACTAATCAAATTATATCATTATAAATTTCAATTTATTATTTATAATAATATAGAAACTCAAAATGGTTCAATGTAAAAACCGTTTACCACTCATGGGGGTACTTCATTGAGTCAAGAATATTATAATTAAATTTATGTTCTCCAAAATTCTTTGAAATTATCCCTTCATTAACATTTTTTCTAGTCTTTGAAGTCCTTAAAAATGCACAAAATAATATGATTAGGGAGTGAACATTACCTCTATATTCCTCCACGTTTAGAATATAAAATTTAGTAGGGAAAAAACTGTATACACTTACAAAAAAATCCTTTTAAATTTCAACTAGATAGGTAGTGGTTCAATTAGAAATTTTTGAAACCACTTTAGTTGGTTTAATATTACCTATATCTTGGGAAGAATAAATTGAATAAGTCATTACATTAATCTATGATCCTAAATCACATGGTGTAATGTAAAAAGAGATTTTTATTATATTGAAATGGATAGTGAAGGTACCTGGGTCTTGTAATTTTCTAAGTATTTGTGGGTTAATAAGGGTAAACACATTTCTACCAAAATTTACCTTTCCATGACCTTATAATTTCATATTCATATTGTACATATATTTGAGAAATTTTTCATATGTTGGAATCTATTATAGGGATTCCAACAAAGTAATTTTAATTTTAACAGTTTTAAATATCTCTAGAATATATTGTTGTAGTGTATATTAACTTTTTTTCATGAGTTGTTTTACTCTATAAAGGAAGGAAGGTAGGTGATGATTTAATTCTTCTACCTTATATTTTCTATTTTCCTTCTTCATTGGTGTTATTTCCACTAGTACTCTTTCTTGAGGTACTTTATTTAGGGACATATTCTTATAAGATCAGTGGGTTGTCCACTTCCAACTTCAACTTTGGATGATGATTCTTCTTTTTACTAGCTACTTTCCACTACATAATGAAATGAAAAAAAATTCCTCTTAGGTATTGGACTTTAACTTTGGATTATGATTCTTTATTTTTTACTATCTATTTTCCACTACTTAATTAAATGGAGCTAAAATTCCTATTAGGTTTATGAATTGACTGAGTATGAATTTTATAGAAACCTTGAATTTTTAAGTCATTTATGGTACTCTTGATCTATCCATATTATCCTTATAGATTATTCAATGTTGATCCATGAGTGATAAGAGTATTTTTTTGATAGGTATGAGGCCACAAGTTGTTTCAGTATGTCCTTCATGGATGGTTCTTGATTCTTACCTTATTGGTTCCTCATAGAGGGTTGACATATTTTTCTCTGAAAGGGTGGTGGATGGAAAGATGGTTGAAAACCTGGCTCGAAGAGCAGTCTTTGATATTTCCAGTTCCCAACCCTAAATTTAGTGTTCAAATATTCTCTAATTCTTGGATTTTTTATTGGCTTCTACCATTATGGTCTTTTTTATATATAATCATGTATTTCTTTCACTTACAGGTAACTACCAATGATGTACTCCAAGGATTGCAAGATTAGTTATTTAATTTTATTTATAAGTAATGTTTATTTGAAAAATTTTACCTCATTTACAACACTTTTTGTAGTTCATGTGCCAAAATTTTGAGAATTTTTTTATATACTCATTATCATTTCATTGAATTTAGTGAGAAAATTGTCTATTATTGCTCCTATGGAAGAAGCATTTAGGAGGTTCCAGTCTTTTTCTATTAACCCTTGGTAAAAGAATACTAAGAAATGATTTTCTTAAAAATGATAATGTGGTTAAGAGGTTGTGAGCCACTTGAATCTATCCTAGAACTCATAGAGGGATTCTGTACTAGCTTGTTTGATTATATAAATCTCATTCATCAGTTCGGTACTCCCCAAGGAAGGGAAGTGTTTCTAGAGGAATTCCTTTTGCAACTCTTCATGGGTGGTTACTTCTCTATTTTAGAGGTTGTAGCATCACACTTCGGTCCATCCTTCAAGAGAGAATTTAAATGCCTTCTGGATGATCTAAGCCTTTGTGAATCCTATTAGTATGAAGATAATATAGACTTATCTAAATTATCTCACGTGTGAGTTCGGGTAATATATTGAAAAACCAGGAAATTTAGGTAATAAAATATTAATTCTAGTTCTAATATTATAAACATATTGATTATTTAGATGCTGAAGTGAGTTTTTATTTCTGAAATTGGGTGTGTAAATCTATCTCAAGGTTTTATTTAGTTATGCTAAATTTTTATCAATTTTTTCACTTCCTACAGTGTCCCTAATGGAAGAAGTGTATGGGGAGGGGGAATTTTGAAATAGGATTGTGAAAAATTCTCTTTCTTCTTGTTCAATGATTTTTAGGCGCCTGAGTCTTTCCTTCAATGTTCATTCAATGTATTGATTAAAATAATTGTGGTTAGATTAACTATACCAGGTTCTATTTTGAATAAATTATTAAAAAAAAGTAAAAAAACTAAACACTAACCTATCATATAATGGATCCATGTTTATGAGTGTATATCTATTGGGCCATAAATAATGTGAAAGTACTAGGAATATGGTTGACTTTTAAGGGGAGAGTGTCACGAGTGTGTTCTTTTCTTTTCTTTTATAAGTTTAAGAAGTGAAAGATGTGAGTGAATTCAATTTTATGAAATTTAGTTAGTTTTGGAATTAGTTTAAAGAGTAGTGACCTAACCTTGGATATCCCCCTCCTTACCTATTAAAACATTATTTAATTTCTCTTTTCAATTTTATATCTAGCTAAATAAAACCAAAACTGACTTCTGAGACCTATTTATTTAATCTTAATCATATGAATTTGATAATCAATAAAATATCAAATCTTAGTTATCCAAGTGGTCAGATCATTTCAATCACTCTGGATTCATCACACTGCTAACTATTATAGCCATGAAGAAGCTCTAGGTAGCCTATGTGTGTAAATATAGGGATAAAGGAAGAATAATTAAAGTAGATGGAACAAAATAAAACCTATTAATATTAAACATATTTAAATAATTTTATAGAGATTAATAAAATATAATTTTCATTTAAAATTTTAATTCATCAATAGGGGAAGGATAATATCATCATATCATCCACTATAGTATGAGTGTTCTATCATCAAATAATTAAAGTAATAGAAATTAAAGAAAGAAAAGAAACAACAATAGCTCAAATCTCAATTGAGTAATCACAAAATCATCCCCCTCTCCTCAGTGAATAGTTCCCTATTTATAGTAGAATGATCATCGGTTCATTGTGTGATTTAATGTTTCATCCAAATAAGTATCACCTATATATTTTTCATCTCTAATTATTCCAATATTTCTGAAACATTCCGCGAATTTGATGCTCGGCTACCCCTCGTTTGATTATTGATACCTATAATGCTAGAGGGTTGATATTCACTAGGTGAGTATATATTGAAAATATTTAGCTTCCATGACATTATCCAATGATCAATCTCTATATGAATTTGAGAAGAATCAAATATGAAATACTATATTGCATCATAGTATATTGAAATATACATTCTGCTAAATTTACCCTATGAGGGGGAAGATGATGATCATGGAGGGTATAATGGGCCTTTAGTGCATGGAATTTAGTGAAATAGTCTGGGTAATGAGCTTGAGATAGTGAGATTAGTCATTGAATGTGGTTTTTTTAAGTCTAATTACTCAGTGTTTTGACAATGCTCACCAATAGGCCTCCCCTTCAATCCTGTAGAATGGGAATCCATAGTGTTTGAAATTATTCTTTCTTGTTTCCCCCTCATCAAAAGAAACTTGATTATTATATTCTATTTCATCTTTAGTTCAATTTTCATCATATTTTTTTAATTTCATTAATTTAGTGAGAATCCCAATCTAATTTCGGACACCATCAATTAAGATATTCACATTAATTCTTTTATCATTAGCTATTTTTTGCTTATATTAGAATCTGTCAAGATTCCTTTGAATTGATATAGTTTCATTCGATCAAGAGGTTCCAACAACGAACCTCTTCCTAGGAACACATGGATCAAACAAGCTATACTAAGTCTTCAACTATCTTTACCCAATATAAAAATTAAAGTTCCACCCACAAAAATTTTTCAGAACCTATGTGGGGATTATTTAATACTCAAAAATTCAAAATTGTGTTGAATAAATACTTATAATGATTCGTGTTTTAAACATAGATGGAAATCCAAAGGAATTTAGAACCTTTGCATTTACTGGACATGATGAATTTAAAATCAAACCTTAGAATGGAATTCTGAGAGTTGTAACACATTAATGTGTTTTTTTTGTCTTGGTTAAATTTCTGTTAAGTTTCCCAGGTGTTTTGAGGTGTTTTGAGAGTGTCGGACCTGGAAAAATAAACTTTTGAAGGACCTATAAAGGGTGTATGGTTTGTTTAAAATAGTGAAACCCAAAGAAGGAAACCATGAAACATTATATAGGTTGTAAAAGGCTATCATATATGTTGTGCATAGTTTTTCAAACTGTGTTCCTATCCCACATGGTTATTACCACTTAGAAAGTACCTCAACACTATTCACTGCACAGTTTGTTCGTGGTTAGTATATCTGTGTGTGGAAAACCTTTTGGGATTCTTTAGGTTACCAATATACCATGTGTGACAAATAATTTTTTTTAAAAAAATTAAATCAAATTAAAGTAGAAAACTAAACACTCCCTCTCCTACCTCTCATTTGCGTGACCCCCTCCCCCTGGTTCTCTAGTCATATATAATGAACCCCCCTCTGTATCCTCCTTCGACCACCAATTTTGTCTCATTTATTCCTGATTTTTTGTTTAGATATTTGAGATATATTCTTTCTCACCTTCCCCTATCCTTTTTTGACCATTTTTTAGTCTCTTTTTTGCCTGGTGAAGTGCAACCGGACCTAGGGTTAGAGGCTAACCCAGTTTTTCAACTTTATTTTGATTTTAGGTTGTGAGAATTGTCTTTCAAGACCCATTCATGCAAAATTCAAAAACCTCCACCGAAGTCAAAGTGGTTTGGATTGTTTTTTCTTGAGGCCATTAGTTTGGGTTAAGTTTTTTTCAACTTCTTGGTTTCACTCAGTCTATTTAGGGCCTTTAGGTGGATTTTTAGTCCCTTTTATAGTCTGTAGAGGGTTTGGTGACTCTGTGGAGACTTTCACTCATATACAGTGGTATGTATATATATAAATATATACATCTTTTATGTACTTATTCCCTCATGGTGAGGGAAATATGTTCATTAGGTTAATTTATATATATATATATATATATATATATATGAATGTATGTGTGTGAAAGTATAGAGCTATTTCGAGTGGTCGCCAGTAAAAATTCCAAGTGCTGAAGTGTTTGGCTTGGCTTTGGTATTCTTCCTGAGGTAGGATCCCTTTCTATACCCTTTAATTTTATTAATGAATTAACTAATTGATTGTCACACCATTTTTAGATATTAATTAATGTATTATGTTTTTTAGATCAAATGTTTCCTTTGATAAATTTAATGAAATACTTAAATGTGATAAAAGGTTTTTTGATAACAAATGTCATGGTTTTATAATATAACCCCTCTAATGGAAGTGTGCTTCCATCAAGCTAAAAAATAGTGAGTTGACTTTTCTGCTTTCTTTACACATTTTCCATGGTTCCTATTTTATTACTTGATGTTATGTTTGGTATAAAGCATGTTGAGACCTGTCCTTTACTGAATTCATGAATTGAGTTTCCCCTTTTTCATTATAAATGTACATGTAACCATTACACCTTATAAGTTCATAGATTTTCTTGTTGTTTAAATGAAGTGGACCTTGCCTCATGTGTGTTTTAATGAACCCAAGATACCCCCTAGGTGTTTGGTCCTCATAGAATTTGAATTACCCAAGTGGTTGATTGAGTTGTTTCCATGACCCTTCCTTGAACATGAACCTTGGGCTTTGTATGTGGTATTTCCTTGTTATGAATGAGAAAATGAATTGGTTAAGGTAAACATAATTCTTATAATGGATTATTCAAGATGGTATCATCCTTTAAGGGTAATAAATAATATTCCTTCCTTTAGAACATGTACCTTAAATCAATTTTCCCTATTTAGGAAAATTGAGTGAGATATACTTGAATAAGATTTCATACACCAATTGGAATTATTTCCATGAAATTTATTAAATGGTGTAAGCATGATGGTTGTTTCCTTGTTAATGAAATGGATCAATTTTTTTAATGAGATGACCCCTTGGGATGGTTAAACCATGCCCCCAATTTATGCCTCTTGAAAGGATTCTTATAAAATTTAATGGTTTCAATGAAATTGAACATGATTATAAAATGTAAATGAAATATATAAATAATTATGGATGATAGGTAACGTCCCATTATAATTATACATATTATATGCCATTATAGAGGCTTAGAATAATGGTAAGGGAGGTCCGGTGATCCTGGCGACCCAAATTTCCTTACATCGATATTGAGAATGATGGAAAAGGAGGTGTGATGAGCATGGAAACTCAACACTCCTTACATAAATATAGTGAATGATGATAAGGGATGTTCGATGAGCATGGCGAATCAACTCTCCTTACATCAGTATTGAGAATTGTTGTGAGGGAGGTCTAATGAACATGGAGGCTCAATGCTCCTTTACATCAATGCTAATAATGCTGGTAAGGGAGTTCTGATGATCATGGTGACTCAATGCTCCTTTACATCAGTATATCGAGAGTACTACCCCATGAGTAGAGCTTATCAACTTGTAGACTGGTAGTGTATGTATGTGTGTTACATCCCAGTACACTCTAGTAAATATATTATTCATATGTATGTGTATCTAAATATATCTAATACATACATATATATATATAATGATTACAGATTTGTACTTATTCAGGCTATGCACCGAAGCAGGTATATCTATCAGGTGTCCCTTAGGAACCAGGATGGGCGGCTACTTATTTATTCAGCTTTGTTGTTATTATCTTATACCTCCACACTGATTTAATTTATATATCCCTATCTGGATTGGGATAGACACCATGGGTGATGTCCTACTAAAATTTAATCTCACACCCTTCTCAGGTACCCTTGGTACCCAAGGAGACCTTATATTTTTTAGATTTAGGTTGTTTGTTTTATTTCAAGCACCTGGGAGTTAGGATAAAAGGACCGAATAGGATCTTGAGATGATCATAGAGATCTACCTTAGGGATTTGCTGTTGTTTCTCTATTTTTTATTGTATTAAGAATCATGTTGTATGTTTATTATTTTAAGTCATGTTTCAACAAATTTACATGCATAATTTTTATAAACTGGCATTGACCACTTTTATTTAATTTTTATTATTTATCTTCTACTATTTTATTTCATTTATTTACTTCTTTCACTATTATCTACCATTTAGTTTCCATTTTACAGTTGTGATACTCTAATATGATGGTATAGTCTCCCCACCATCACCTCCTGAGACCCATGATACTATTCGTCGGCCTCTAAAATATAGGGGTATGAACTTGATTCCATTTGACCAACTAGTTCGACTACTATTCTGATGGTAATTCGGGTTGGGATGTTATTGGCCCTCCCATCTTCTTTGAACTATCATACTATAACCAATATACATCCATTGATCATAAACATTTATATATTTGAGATTGGTTTTTTTTATACATATACTCATGAGGAAAACTATATTTCTTTAATTTGTTATTGAAATCATCAGCACATATCAAATGTTCACCAATATTCCTCATCAATTGAAACTTAGTTATTTTCATGCTTGTTATGGTAGGTTGAGAGTGGATGTGGTTGGTTTGGGTAAGGAGGTGAAAGGACAACCATATTGAATATGGTGTGATCATTTGATACCTTTGTGATGATAAATATGCATGGAATCTCAAGAGTTTTTTTGCGTTAGGTTGTGAAGGGTGCAGTAGCATGATCAGCTGTGAGATGTATCCTTGCAGTCAGTATAAGTCTCATCATTTAGCCACTAGGATTTCAACATGTTTGAACTTGATAGGGGAATGATTTATTTCCACTCTTCATTAAGTCACTTGAGTTTTTCATTAATAAATTTAAGGACATTGTGTAATTTTCTAGTATAGTATGTTTGGAAGGGTCAGTTGACTAACCGCATGAAGGAAATGCATGACCACTTTCCTTTACAGCTTTTTAAAAGCTTCAACCTGTACAATTCGAAATTGAAACTCAGTTTTGGCTTTATTCATGTGATTAAAAATTATTTAAAATATTAAAAACCATAATTACATACATTTTAAAATTAAATTCCATAAAATAATCAAATCAATAAATATATTTCAATAAATTCTAAAATGCTTGAAACAACAAAAAATAAGATTTAATCCATTATAACATATAATTATTGATTTCAAAATTAATGTATGGTTTTTCATTAATTCTAGAAATTAATAAAATACTAAAAATCAATATCTAATCCATTTAAAAATTTAATTATAGATCTATAAAATTATAAAACATCAGTTAATTACCTAATATTTAAATGAATTATCAGGTTAACTATATTGAAATACAGTAAAAAAATCAAAAATATTGGATCAAATAAAATACAATAGTCTTTGACCCAACAAACATGGTCATAAAACCAAAAAATCAGCCACTATGAACTGCTAACTGAATCACATGTCAAATTCTAAGCGATGCACATGCCTTGAGAGAAAATATAAATGTCTACCCTTGTACACCTAAACCCAATCCATGTACGGGGTAGGGTGATTCCAATGACTCATTGGAAATACTAAAAACCCTAAACCATACATAATGTTATTGTGATTAAGTGTATTTTCATTAAATACATATATAAATATTTAATTCACTCACATGAAATACACCCACCCATAAATATAACATGTATTTCACATACATGCATACAATTTAGGTTGTTGTGTGTTAACCAGGAAACCATGACACCTAAACAGACCTGCTTGGTATCCAAGCTTGAAATATGTCAAAACCTCATACCACAACCCTACCCAAGAACGACGATTCAAGGAAGGGTGTTATACCAAATATCAAATCGTTGCCAAAGATGTGTGGAAGGGTTCCATACTAATCTTGATCAGTATTTGATGGTACAAGGTTGGGTTTCTTCATGTCTTGTCCTATCCCTTTTCACTCAAGGGAGGTCACATGCCAAGAATCTCGGTCATCTCTTCTCACTCAAGGGATGGTTCAAATGAATTACAAAAAATTAATGCAACCCATACCATAACTCACTGACTCATAGCCAATACACTAGTAATTTGTGACTAGCCCCATGACCCAAACTTAGCTAAATACAAACATCAACCCTTAAAGTTTCTTTCACATCCATCCATACCAACCTATTACTTTGATAAAAATTAACATCACAGTCTATCATGCACAATCATGTATCAATATAAAATAAGAAAGGCACAATGAGATCATAGTAAGGGGAACATACAAGGAATTCATGCTTTAGAAAATAAAGAATCTCCCACAAACGTCAAATAGACAAAAACAACTCAACTAATCCCTTCCAAAATTACTTTTTTTTTTGAAAAACATGAGCACATAAGCCCTTATATTAAATAAATATAGTTTAAAAGAAGGGAAATGAAGGGATTTTATATTTATCTCGAAGTAAAAGAGGAGTCATATCATCAGGTAAAATGTGTAAGTGAATAGAGCTTTCTACAATGCCTCCTTTGTTGGCCAGACCATTAGCAATATAGTTCACCTCCCTAAAAGTGTGGGTGATGAAGTGGTTCAAAGATAGAATCTTGTCAAGATAGTTCACCCATTGGCAGCCAGCATCCATGAGAGATGCCTCTGATTAGCTCTAACATCTTTCACGAGGGTAGTGGAGTCACGATCAAACCATATACAATTCTAATCCATTTGTATTTCCAAATAAACTGCCATAATAAGCCCCATATTCTCTGCTTACAAGGATTTGACGTTACCAGATGGACCAAAAAATCATTCAACAACATCCCCATTCACATCCCTGAAGATAACACCATATCCCGTGGGACCTCGTTTACCCCTTGAGACTCCACCGGTGTTTCATTTTAACCACCCTGCAAATAGTGGTGTCCAGAAAACGTCCATGGTATAACAAGGGGTCAGGTAATTACCATAAATATTCAGTCTCTTAAATATCATCCAATCATCAACTGAGATTCTTCATTTTTTCGATTGAAGACTGTTCGCATCATGAACTAACTCACGTATGATGGAAAGCGCATGACAAACCGTGAAGTCGGACCTGGTGTGTACTGTCAAATTTCTACAACTCTACATATAGTGAACGCGTTCTGCACATGCAACCTGAAAATGTACCATCACCTTCTTGGAAAGATTAAAATTAACCATGGCATAAATAAGATCTTGAACAGATTCAAAAGGAGGATATTACAGGATGAAAATATTTTGTACTACTATCCATAAAGAAGAGGCAGTGTTGCAACTCAAAATGAGATGGTCAACATCCTCTCTATGTTGCTTGCAGAGTGCACATCGAGAGCATAAATCAATACCAACCCTTTGTAGATTGGAATCTACTGGTAGATTATTGAGAGACAACCTTCATAAGAGTGTAAACCAAGAGGGTGTCATCCAGTTTTTGTTCAATTTTCCAATCCACTGTTTGTCACCATTGATCAAATGATGGTATAATGTTTTTGAGTCAATCAGTCCCGTGGGAAATACTTCCTAGATAAGATCATCCTCTTGATTAACAAAATTGTAATTGGCCATCGTATTGATAATATCATCCTCCACCATTTCCACATTATCCAGATGCTCCTTAATCGTGATGTTGTTGACAGTTCCACTTTCTTCCAGGTTAACACGATTAATGAGAGGCTCCCCTATCTAGTTATCATACCAAAACCTCAAGAAAGAGTTCCTTCTTTCCATCTATTTGGAGTGACCTATGATTTTATGAAATATAGATTTTATCCCATGCCATATAAAAGATTCAACATATCTGATTTTTCTAGCAATAAGCTTTGTTGTAAATCTATCTCTGAGAAATTCCAGGGCATCAGATTTGTTGTTGATCAGCTTCCAAACAAATTTGGCTTGCAGCGATTAGTTAAAGGCCTCCATGTTCTTGATTCCAAGTACTCCAAGTTTATAGGGAAAGCAGGAATTTTTCCATAGTGTAGATATTACCTTCTGTTCTGTAATATTTCCACTCTAGAAAAAGTTTTTCAGTATTGTATTCATCTTTCTAATAATTGAGATATGCCAAATATATACCATAAAAGAATAATCCAGCTTTGAGATGATGACATGATTCACTAGATAAATTTTCCTAGACATTGATAGAGACTTCCATTTCCAAGATGCTAGGGTTTTTTTTTGACTTTATCCAAATCATTTATAAGTGTGAATGTCTAGGATTTCCTCAACACATTGGGACACCGAAATAGATAAAAGGAAAACTACCCTCTTTAATTCCCAAGTTTATGATAAGGTGGATCTTCCTAGTATCTAGAATCCCCTTACCAAAGTAGATAAATGATTTCATCCAGCTTATGACATAACCATAAACATCCTCATAATGTTGTAGAAGATGTTTAATATTATTGGGGTTCCTTTTTTCTCCCTTTTTAAAAATGATAATGTCATCAGCAAATAATAGATGGCAGTGAGCAGATATACCTCTAGTGGCTCTGATGGTTGACAATTATCCCTTGTTCACTATGTCCAGGAGAAGTATTCTACGATAGTCTTAGGATATAGAAAAAATAATGGTTGATAGGGGATACCCTTGTCGTACCCCCTAGAGATAGTGAAATAGCCCTCTGGAGATCCATTAATGAGAATGGATATTTGGGATGAATCAAAAAGGATCCTGAACTATTGTGTAAATTTCATACTGAATCCCAAAATGTTAAGCACCATCTCAATAAAACCCTAGTCCATTATGTCAAAGGCATTGGTGATTTCTATTTTGAGAGCAATGTTTCCTCCTAGGGTTGATTTCCTAATCAGATTGACACACTCTGAGGTAGTGAGCAAACAGTCTTGTATGTATCGCCCTATTAAAAATCTGAATTGATTCAAAGAACTAATTTTCTCTGAGACACGTGCAATCCTACCTTCAAGTATTTTAGTAATGACCTTTTAAATTGTGTTAACAAGAGCAACAGTCCTGAACTAACTGATCTCACTCGTATTTTCAAACTTTGGAATAAGAGCAATAAACTGGGCATTGAATCATTGGGAAAAAGACCCATCCATAAAGAAATTATAGACAATCTGAAAAAATTCTTCTTCAATGTTTTCCCAAAAGTTCTGAAAGAATTGGTTAGTAAATCCATCGGATCCTAGAGGACTATCCCTCTTGAGAGCAAAAATAGATTCTTTAATTTCAAAATCCATGGGCAATGAGGTAAGGGAGATATTATCCTCCTTCATAACAAGATGTGAGGTGATATTGTCCCTTATCATTTCATTCTTTGGAGGACCATTGAAAAGAATCCTGTAAAAAGAACCAATATGATCTGAGATATCCTATTGTTCCTCCAAAACATGATCCCCATCCTTGAGAATAGCAAGGGGCCTATTTTCCCTTCAGACCCTCTGAAGATTATAAAATACCTTTGTATTAGTATCTCCCTCTGATAGTCATCTAATTTTAAGGATTTCTTTTCTGATTTTATCATGAAACTTGATAATTTTCCCAAGCTTGGAGGTAATTTCAGATTCCTGTCTTGGATCTCTTCCAAAGTTGACATTAGTCATAGACTCTTGTAAGTCATGTAAAAGGCCTTAAAGACCATCAATTTCTACATCCATTGAACGAAACATGTTCTTACTCCATTCCTTCAGTTTCATTTTGACTATTTTGAATTTTGAAATGCAGACAAGAGGGCTAACCCCATAGGCCCTTGGTCCCCAAGTATCCTGTATAATTATGGAGCACTTTGGAAGAATGTCCCATGCATTACTGAAACGGAACAGGGTCAGATACTTCTTTTCTATATTGAAATGACTCACCAAAATAAGATGATGATCAAAATTATTCTTAGCCAAAGTAACACAGGAAATGGACTTCCAAGATTGGAGAGAGGCCTCATTGGTAAAGTCTCTATCAATTCGGTTGGCCCTCATTCTAGAAAGATGATGCCTATACCAAGTAAACATGGCCCCAACAATATTGACCTCAATTAGACATGCCCCCTCAATACAAGCACAAAACTCAACCATGGAGGTGGTATTAACAACTATTCCAATATTCTCATCTGCATGCAAAATGGAATTAAAGTCAGCAATAATAGTCCCTGGATCCACAATTAATCTTGTCATCTCATGAATGCAATCCCATAGCTGCCTCCTATCAATGTAATTATTGTGGGCATACACAACAGAGTAAAACATCCTCCATCCTGATTCTAAAAAACTAAAGGTGAGTAAATTATCAGTCTCATAAACAGAAACAGGATTAACAACACAAGCATGATTATAAAGCCAAACACTATCTAAAGAGACTTCAGACATGCTAAATCCAAGGAGTGAGTATCCTGATCTACTAAAATTGTTTCCAACCTTGGTGAAGGTGGTCTTAGGTTCAGAAATACCTAGGATTTCAGTTTTATTATTTCCTATAATCATCCTAATGGAACCCACCATGTTAGGCTTCGATAGTCCCTGATAGTTCCAGAAAAATATATTCATTAAGGCTTAGATTTGGGGGTAATTCTCCCTTTTCTTTATATATCCAAACGTTTGGACTTCCTAGCTCACCTTGTCGAGGAGGCAGGACCCTCTTCCTTGGTCAGATATTGCATTTGTTCACAGGAAGTCTCATTCTTTTCCTCGGATTTCTGAGAAGACAATGAAATCAATATATTATTTTATGAGTCACTTACCATATCATTTGGTGCCATAGAAACCTCTGTGAGATCATCCAGTGAGCCTATTTTTAGATCTGGTGCATCCTAATTCTGGAAAACAACATTTGATTTTCCCAGATTCCAGTCCAATTCCCCTGACCCGCGTGCAAGAGGATCTGTAGGTAATTGTTCAAGCATTAATTTGTCATGTATATCAGAATAAATAAGGGCAAGAGTGAAGACTCTCGCTTGCACCGAAATGGAAATTGATAAAATATTAGACGAGAAGTCCAGAGAGTCCTGCACCTTCAGACAATGAAAATACTTACAGGATCTTCTCAAACATCCCCTACACGTGGTCTCTTGATCATCTGCCTCAACTAAATCAGCCCATAAAAAGTGTTAGCCCCATCCAGTCCTGATTTTCCTCTCTTCACTGGATGAGCACCCAAACCTTTTCCCTTGTTAGTCTTATCATTTCCTTTTCCTCAAATAATCATCTTTCAGACCGAGATGGTAGGGGCTGGTTTTACCAATTTTTTCAGAACCTGATAGTTATTTACCAAGTTCCCAACCATTTTTGAATGGTCACAAAATTTGAGTAGATTTTCAAATTCACACATAACTTCCAGCTGATGATCCTACGTGGCAAGAAATATGCGACAAGGAGGTGAGGTTTCCATATTAATCTCAATGAGGACCGTCACATACAAACCAAGGTCTCTATTGATAGAGCATTGGACAACCTTCAGCAGTGTACCAATCCCTTGACGCAATCTCATAGAAAATTTTTAGATTCCAATACACCAATGAAATACCATGTAATTGTGTTGAAACCTATGCTACTGAGTGCCAATGCTCAAAAAGATTAAAATTGGCATCCCACTCAGAGATCCTGAAGAGGCCTAGCCTTGGATTGATGTTCCTAATTTTCCAGACCACAACAAAATATGCCCTCTTCTCAAAGATAATCTAAAAGTAACCCTTTCTAATTGAAACGAGACTCCAATTCGAGAAGCCCCAACAACGTGAGACCCTTTTTTCAAATCTACGTAAGACCAAGGCTTCATACCATTTTCATATGAGGTGTGTCCTAACACTGAAAACTTTCAGAGGCCTATTTGCTTCTTGAGAGCATCTGGATCAGTCACCATAGAAATAGAGCCATCCCCCAGATGCGTAAGAATATGTAATTTTGAAATTCCAGATACATATGGCACATCTAAGGCTTCTACAAATGAAATGGATTTCCGAAAAAAGGTAGAATCTGGGCCATTATCTATTCCCCTCGAAGGGTTGAACAGAAACTCCCACTCTAGATCGAACGCAGCCATGCTTGCATGTGCACTAACAGAAAGAAGAGACCACTGTCATCGAAATTAGTCGAGGGATTTTTTGGAGACACCATCTCACATTCCTGTCCGCTTCCAAAATTACTTTGAAAAACAATAAAATCCTTCTTATAAATCCATTATAAATGAAAACATGTGTTTTATTACTGATATTCGGACCTTGGAAAAGATTTCATTAAACAATTCTTTAGAAAAACCCACTCTCATTTTAAAGTCATGTTTCAAACCTCATTTATAAATCACCCATTTTATTTTAAAATTATCATTCATGTCAAGCCCCTTTTTTAAATAACATTTTAAAAAATAAGCCTTTTTATCATTGAAAGCAAAATCATGCTACTAATAAAACCATAAAAAGTTCCACAAACACTCATTTGAATAGGGAACCACCATTGAGCTATTTAAAAATCTATGTGTTCTATGTTAACTATTAGATAAATGCAAGATTGTCATTATCAATGGGAGATGTCACAAAGATCATGGAACATATAGAAAATAACTATTATTATTGCCCATGAATTAAAATCATCAACTGAAAAAGAGACTTAGTAATGTTAAGGGCATAAACCTCACCCAAAAATCCATAGATTCATCCCAAAATCATAAAAACCTCCTTTGAGTCCATGATAACATTTATCATCAATTAAAAGAATCATGTTGATCAAATAAACATTTAAAACCCATAAAAATTGGGAATACTTGATTCCAAACTCATAAAGGGGCCTCATGGTGCCAAAACCATTAGAAATAGGTTGTGGTACACTTCCTACACACACACCCAAATCTAAGACACTAGAATCCCAAAATTTAATACTTATCCCAATGACCAATTTCACCTTAAACCACCAAAAACACTATATAAACTCATAGGGAAATATTCTTCAAGGCAATTGATGAATCATGACTTGAATAGATCCTCTCAGTATGTCCTCTATAGTCCATACATGAAAGACCCGTCAATCAAGATTATTTCACCATGATATGATGAAATAATCTCTAGGAACCCTACTATGGAAAATTTAAATCATAGGAAAAGAAAAATGGGGTGAATAAGAAGATAAGGGAAGGGATATTTCGAAGATTTAGTGCATAAAACTACTCCTAAGACAATCATATTAAAAAGAGATAATTTGAGGGATCAGGAGATCCATAGAGGTATTTTCCCCTTTCCTTCAGTCAACCAAAATAGATGGAATCTTGGGGGGGGGGGGGTCAAAATAAGACCCCTTGTAAAACACTAAATGGGACATAAAAAACTAGGAGGGGATATTTGTGGTGTTTTTATAATAATAACAATGAAAATATTCTTCACTAGGGGTTCCATATAGTGTAACTCCTTGGGTTGAGGCATAGGGGAACTCCCTTGATCTCTAACTATTATGTGGAGAAAATATCCACAATGCATCCCACCTCAGGGAAAGGTTGAGGGCCTGCCTCCCAAGGACCCTCCATGGTGTAGCCTTTAGGCTGTAATGTGGGGATTCCCCGCCATGTTTTGCTATGGTATGGCCTTATTGTAAATGATAAAACCTACCTTTAGGTAAACCTAATGGTGCCACCACCCAAGGGACCTCTATGATGTATCCCTTCACTGTTATATCATGGTGTCCTTTCCTGGAGATAAAATTAAGATATAGGTCTACCCCATCCCTTTTACATTGATCATCCAAGAACCGAAAAACAAACCAAGAATTTTTTCTCATCCAAGAACATCTTCTAGGTATTTACCAATGCTTGGATTTCCTATTTAAATCCTAATTCACCAAATGTCCCTTAATCTAGGACTAATATTACAATTCTCCCTAACTTCCACGGACTCATAAAGATGTGATTAGTTACAACCATCAATACTAGCAGTATATTTATAAGCAACTGATATGTATTCAATGCATCAAATTGAAATCATAATGGTAATTACAAATATCTGTAGTAAAACCACCATAGAAAATGTACTTCTGATAAGGTCCTCAATCCCAAAATAAATTTGGAATAAGAGATAGATTCAACTCACTATAAGGAATTATGTAGTGGTATCACACTGAAATGGTCACCAACACCGTCATAAACCTCCAAGATCTACAAAGCACCAACAAACTTCATCAATATATAGCTATGAAAATGTTGTACTAGCTCAATGTCCACCTAGACCACCTTCAAAATATGTATTACCTATATAGGAACAACACATGAAGCTCATACAAGGGTGAGTAAAAACATACTCAGTATGATGCCTTAAATCCAAAAAGGAAATAAAAAACCACATGGCATATAAAACTCTATAATAAAAATATAATTAGAGGGAAGAAAATGTTTCCTTGTATGCTCTACAACTAAAAATCTTAGGGACACAAGGAAGTCTCAACCATATCTTCTTCAATCCATTAAGGATGATATCTCACCATAACATGGGATTATTAGAGTAATAAAAGACAAAGAATGTCTAACGTTAATAACCCATATATAAGTCACTTATCAAAGAAACCAAGGGGTTCTTAAGGATTCATGAGGCTTGAAGTATCCAAACTGCTCATCCATTTTAACTTTAACAATGCCACTAAAAATTATAAAGGGGACCCACTCAATGTTGAAGAATGTGTGTCTTCTAAGGGAGTGAAATACCCTAACACACATAACAATAATTCCTTTGATATAATAACATAATTGGGGACCCAATAAATAAAAGAGTTTCCCACTCCGCATAGCCCAGATTTATATGAATAAACCCTAGTAAGCTACCCAACGTTACATCATAAGATTCATAACAAGGGACTATCCCCTCGATAAAGTATAAATTTTAGTCGAGGGAATAAGGAACCATAATAGAGGATCCATTCCTCTTCATGAAAAGCATGTTAAGAGGTGGAGTACCTCACTCTCTATTTAGAGGACTTGTTGGAAAATCACGATATTTTGGGATATATTTTTTCTCTAAATTGACACTATGTTTGATAGCTTGTTTCACATGAAACACTGAACTAAAATAAATTGTGACATATTTAACAAAAATTATTTACAAAATATATGAATAATAAAACCTCTATAAAATAAAAATATATTAATAAATTAAAAATGATTACATTTATATGATATGTGATTAATATGATTTAATATTTAAAAGGATTGTTTTTTCTCCATTAATTTTTAAAGTATTAATAAATTAAATCAACAACTTTTAAATGATTGTTATGAAAAATATATAATATTTAAATAATTTCTATATTATTTTAAAATTATTTAAAATAAAAAATAGTATAAAATAATATTGGGAATATATAATATTTTAAAATACATTTTCAATAAATATAATTTTCTTATATTTTTAATTTTAATTTAAAATAAAAAATTATAAAATTTAAAATTTAAACATTAAAAAATGAAATTTATTTTTTAACCTATAACAAAAAGATATTTCGTGTGATTTTTTTCAATTTTTCTAAAATAATTGATTTTTAGGTGAATTATGAAAAAACATTTTTTACTAAAACCATAGCATTTATGAATATATAAATAAGTAAGTATAAATTAAAAATATTTTAAAAAATTTAATGAAAAAAAATTTATTTATGTTGTAAAATTATTCATTTAAAAATATAATGATGAATTTAGAAAACCCATTTTTAAAATTGTGAAAATTAAATGATAGTTTTCTAATAAATATAATTTTTAGTCTTTCTATTTTAATTATGTTTTCACTAGGTGAAAATAGGTTTTTGGATTTATTTTAAATACATATAACTCTAATTTGGGTGATAATAAACCAATTAACTTCATTAAAATAAAAAAATGATAATTGTTTCATAAACATAACATTTTTGATTAAAAATACACTTTTTCTAAAAGCGGGTTTTTATATGTTACATGTTCTAATGTTAAAATTATTTTTTCTTACACATTAAAATTTTATTTGACAAAAATTAATTTTATGCTTTGAATTATCAGGTATAAATTATTTAATAAGTCTCATTTTATTTTTAGTAATTAAAAGTAAATTACTCAGGTAAAAATTAATTATCACAGTAAATATCAAAAATAGAAAAGTGAAAATATAAGAGTAAAAGACTTTAAAAAATGTTTTAAAATGTGTTTAAATTAATGGTTGTGAGATTATAGAATTTAATTCATCCCCCAATCCATTATTTTCAACTTTTATTCCACAATCCATGTGAAACATGTGCTCTCTTTATATTAAAATTTTGTATTTGAAAAAATTGAATTTTATTCCCTTATAAAAGGATCTTACCTCTTCCCCAATTCACCTCTCATTATAAACAATTATCTCAACAAAAATAGTACCATATTCTCATTTAAATTCTTTTTCGATGTTCTAGAATCCTCAGTCTTTCCAAAATACCATGCTATGGATCCTTAAGGTGTTACCCAAGGGATAACATCTTAAGGGAGAGGTAATGTTCCCAACTCTGCTCTCTTAATTATTTTCTTCATATGCACCCTAAAACATATTATATATATTAATGTTTTATAACATTATTATTAATAATATTCTAAACTTTTATTATACTAATGTAACATCCATTTTCTTTCTTCCTCCAAAACCATTTGAAAAATGAATATGTCGTCATGTGAATGTGTGGACTACTATCTCCATGAATGATGTGCTTGATTTTATATCACCATGTTACATGGATGGATATAAAAGTTTTTTTAATTATTTATATAGTATTTATAACATGATTAATATTCAAAAATTATAAACTATTCACTATCTTCCTCCTGATCTATGGAAAATGAATGTGTTGCCCATGCGTATGTGAAAACAACTGCCTCCAAGAAAGTGATGTATTTCATTTTTCACTCAATACTTTTCTTATTTATTAAAATTCCCTCTAATACAATTCAAAAAATTAGTAAAATATAAATAATATCATTATACTTCTATAATAATTATATTATAACTAAATCACCCCATAATCATACGTATCCATTAATTTTAACATGTTCATGATTAGGTCGGTTTAACCACCTATATGAACAATTCTATAAATTTATATCATGGATAACTAAGGAGGCCTAATTACTCGTGATATTGTAAACTAAAAGAAATTATTTTTCTTGGAATGGAAATGGTAATATCTAACCCGTTATCAGGATACCACACCTCATTCATTAAAATTACCTAAACGAGCTCATCATGAACTTCATTATCATGAATCATAACTAAAATACTTATGAAATGAAATTATAACATTATAAATCATTATAAAATATTTATTATGGTATCTTTAATTATATTTTAATGATTAATTTTGAATATTTAAAATAATAATTGATATAGGAATTATGAAACTATTTCTAAACAAAATCGTCAGAACTAATAAACCTTCAATGATGAATACAAAATAAAAATAAATAATATATTTGTAATAAAATATTATAAATGATGTTTATAAAAGGTTATAGATATGAATAAGTTTCTGAAATAGGTGACTAATATAGTTATTTTTTTTTGTTATATATAAGCTTAAATTTTTATTGTGGAATTCAGGAATCTTGGTAAGGGTATTTATATCTCATTTTTTCTTCATTGATATACAATGCATATTTACCACTTATTTCCTTTTTTGTGGTGTTTATACATTAAAAAATTATTTATTTTTTCAAAAAAATTTATGAAATCTAAGGGATTTAAAAACTCATCTCATTTTCTACCTTTCATGGATTTTCGACTCAAAATATAACAATAATTTAAGGGGGTTTTTTTACTCAACATATTTTCTTATGTCAAAATATTTCCTCTTTGAAAATGGTATTACAAGATTGTTTTATTGTGTTCTGTGATGTTTCTATATTTCATTAAAACTCTATGGAAATTAATATTTTTAATTCAAATATTTTACCTTGATTAATTTCTTTCTCAAAATGTTTAACTTTGGTAAAAGCAATTGTTATTCTCTTTAACATAGATTTATCCTCCATGCCCCTATTTTATCTTTTGAACAATGTTATCCTTAATTGGAAACATAATTCTGAATTATTTCATGTGACATTAATATTTCATTTCATCTCTTTTTAAAATTAAATTTTCCACCCTTTTATGATCATGGGTATCAATGAATGTATTTTCAAATATAAATTTTTTTGTCTTTTAAAATTTTATGTTTCATCTTCCACAACAAATTTCCTCTAAAACCCAATATGTACTTTTCAAGGATCCATTATATAATATCCTTTTTAAAATTAAAAGTTTTAAAAAATCACTTCACTATTTTTAAAATAAAATTTGAAAGTGACATATAAATTTATCTTTTATGACTATGGTAAAAATTATTTCTAAAAACTCTATTACATTTTCCCTAACCATATGATAATTATTCTTTATAAATCTTCCTTCTCATTATCAAAAATGGGTTTAAAAATTATTTTAACACTTTTTTATTTTGAAAAGAATATGAAATTTAATTATATTTTTTGAATGTGAAAGTATTATTTTTAAAAGGAATTAATGATTTTAAAATAGATATTAAAGGAATGTGTTTTTAAGAAGTAATTATTCAGTGTTTCTATTTTTTCTCAAAGAATGTTTTTGAAAACATCCTTCTATTATGTTATTTTTCAAAAAAAAGTCATTTTTTAAGGATAATTCTTATCTATCTAAAATTATTGCATTTTAAAGAAGTTTTCTTAAAGCGTTTCCAAGAATTTGAGAAAATTATAATTTCATCATATTTTTCATGTGTTTTATCAAATTATCATAAAATATTATTTTTCATATATGTCAGTATCCCTAATTCTACTTATATTACACTAAGGATATTTTTAATCCACTGTCAAACATATTTATTTTAAATTACTATGTAATGTTATAGGAAATATTTTCATGAAACCCATCTCTTTTACAAAGGTTTATTAAGTGATGTTTAGAGTATGAATTTTTTTATATTCTAATGGAACATGTATGTATGGATGATTATATTATTAAAGTTGAGGTCCTGTATCACCCTCTATTAGATTGGTTAAATATTCATATCATAGTAGATAATGATGTTAAGTGTGGACATTTTCTTATTCACAACATAAAGTGTAGAAGTTTTATTTAATCACAACATGAAGTGTGAAAATTATTATTGTTCACAATATCAAGCATGTATTTGTTTTGTTCACAACATGAAACCTGGACATTTTATTTATTTACAATGTTATAATTTCCATATTCTTATGTTTTTACCATAATTACTTATTATGTAATATTTTTAATTCCTGATAAATCTTTATGCCTATGATTAAGAAACATGGATCATGTTTATTATCTCACACTTTGATTTCATGGTACGTGTTTTTTTATTTTAGATTACATTCCCATCTACCATGGCATATTGAAAAATCTTATCATTATATGTTCTTTTAATTATGATATTTCTCTCATGTTCATGTTTTCCTATACGGTTATGATCTAATACTTGATGAAATGTTTATATTTTTTGCTTTACTAATCATTTGAGTTCACCCCTTTCTTATATTTTCATTCCCCAGGTTATGAAGATTAGTATAATTTTTGAGAAGTCTATAAGGGAGTCTAGTATGACTCAATTATGGATAAATGTTCACAAGTATCATAAAATAAGTTGCTTATATAGAAAATATTCAAAGACACTAAACCTTAATTTCTAGGGATTGTGTGATTACTATGAGATATAATTTTTTACTTTTAAAAATTATTTCATGACCCGCCCCCAGTGGACCATACCGTGGCATACCCCAAACCTACCTCTTGAAGGCCAGGGGTTGGGGATTAGTGTCGAAGGCATCAACCTGCAAGTGGGAGGAATTTTTTGGGATACCTGTACACACATGTACTCACAAACCAAATCCAAAAAGCTGAAAGTTGAACACTAGGTAATCATAAAATAGAGTACAATAGCAAGTAAACAACTGAGTTGTAAAACCAGGTTAGTATACAAGCCCAACAAAAGAACTAGAAACAACAAGGTACAATGGGATCACCAATGGTTATCTACGTAAAATCCTAGCTGATCTCTAGAGTAGTGAAGATACTAGAATCTGAAGTAGTATGTGATGTCTACCTCATCCTACTGGGCCCCACCAGGTCCTAGGCCACCATGTCCACCATCATAACGCTTGTTGGTCATGTCGCCCTGAACGCCTCTATCGAAATGTTGAACATCTGCACCAGACATAACAGTGTGGGTGAGGCTCGTGTAGGGGTGAGTAACTCAGTACTCAGTAGGGGACCCTAAGACCCCTGATGGTCTCTCATAAATGCACAAATGAAAACACCACAAAACAATCACGAAGAAAACCAAAAATCCACAACCACAAAGCCAAAACCACGAAGTAAACCACAAATCAAAAACAATGAAGTAAACCACAAGGAAAAAACAATGAAGTAAACCAAAAATATTATGCATAGTAATTTCAACTTAGGTATATGCCAATACAGATACCTAGGTCATCCAGATATACTCATCTCATCCATAAGGAAATATAAGGCTCCAGCCTCAAAGCCATTACCATGATATCCAAAGAAGACTCAAAGTGTAACTCAAGGATCAGGAGTACATGCTCCATGAAATGGTCATCCTTGATAACACCCGTTTGAGAGATGTAATCTATCAGGTACAACTCAACCATTCCTAATGGTACGTCCGAAAGGACATTCTCCATCAGGAACTTTCTGCTAGAACTGCCTCTAGTTCCCGATAATAGAGGTCTCGTTGTCATGATCTTCCACTCAAGGCATGACTATGTGAAACGAAGTGAAAGGGCCTGCTCCTCAACACTACTTTCAGTTGGGGGAGCACTACTCCAGTTTAACCCATGATATCTCAGTCGCTCTCGTAAGAAGTGGCAAGCACCTCAGTTCATCGAGGGAGTACAAACTTCTACCATGGTATCAATTACATCATGTGGAGGGGACCCCTACTCATAATCGTGTCCTACAGTCCAGGGAGATCCAACTCCCATGAAGGAACCACTCCCCGTCGCTACTCGGAGATGGGGGAGTACTACTCCATAAGTGACAACCCACACCATACCCGGTAGGGGAGTACAACTCTAGTAGTTTATTCGATGTGGGGGACCCACGCCCTAGTACGTCAGGGGAGTACCAACCCTAGGCTAGAGTACCCACACCCTGGCATGGTAGGGGAGTACCGACTCCACTAGAACAAGGTGTAAAGAAGACCCGCACCATGAATCAACAGGGGAGTACAACTTGGTGACTAGAGAATTTGTGCCCTGGTAAAGTAGGGGAGTAACGAACTCTATCACAATATCTGTTGTGGGGGTCCCACACCCTAGTATGTCAGGGGAGTAACAACCCCAGGTTAGAGGACCTGCCACCTTGAACGGTAGGGGAGTACCCACTCTACCATAGCACTGTATAAGGAGGACCCACACCGTGGGTTAGTAAGGGAGTTCCTAGTCCTAACATAGGGGGCCCGCACCCTACCAGGTAGGGGAGTACCTGACTCTATGTGAGTTATGTATAGAGGGCCCACGCCCTAGTCCAATAGGAAAGTACCAAATCCAAGGATAGAAGAACCTACTCAAAAGAAAATGAACTCGCACACATGACGTGTGGAGTCCCATCTCTACCAGATTAAAGGAGTAAGGAATACCCATGATTTAAGTCGTCAAGGGAGTGGCTATCAAAACTCTCTCCATAATAAATAACCTGGATCTACCCCTCAGGCTATCAGTCGTACCTTAACTACAATAGATTTTGACAAAGTAGTGAACCGAAGGGCCTCCATGTCATAAGGGTTATAACACAACATACGACGCGTCAATCGAACGCCCAGTCTATAAGTTATAGGAATTTTAGTACCAAGGGCCAAGTTGGATTCATGTTAGATCCATCATGTTCATACATTAAATTTCTCTAAAACTCAAGTGGATTATCTCAAAATGACTACCTCTTCCTAATGATTTGAGCACCGCAGATGGTTCATCAAACTGACATCTGGTTAAAGAGATAAGGCCCTTTAATCGTAACTAGGTCAAAATGGGTGTGGTTCCAGTCCGACCCTGTCGGACAGATCTGACCCCACCTGCGTCTAACCCCACCTGAGTTGACCCATATTGCTGGGCCCGTACAGGCTCGGATGGGCCAGAACCGGCCCACTAGGCTGGCTTGATCGGTCCATCCCGCTAGGCTCACCCTAGCCCGCCATTGCGGGCCGGGCCCTTTCTCCTTGGACGTGGCGTAGCCGCATCTGGAACCTGCTCACATGGCTAGGCCCACCGTCCACATATCCCACGTCAACCCGAATGGTGGGTTGTCTTCTCCACCCAGTGTCACGCTTGCACTATAGGATTCCAGCGTTGTGGCCCATCGTGGTCGCGACTTCTGCCGCCGAGGCGCGCCTCCTCCTTTGGCCAACGACTTGGATAGTGGCCCACCTCTTCTCTGTTGGACACACTGCTGGTACTGCCATGTGTCACCACTGGTGCACCAGCCGTAGCCTCATCAAGTCGTAGGATGCACTCTGGTAGACCGTTTTTCACATTGTTTGTGCCTGCGACCTCCAGGGGAAGCCTTCTTCACTGCGATAGATCCAGATCCACCTCACCATTAGTTTCAAAGAGCCGATCCCAAGGAACGAACATGTAGAGGGGCTCGTGCCTTGTTTGTGTCAGCCTGCGCCCACTGGGTGATAGGATAAAAAATAGTGAGGTTTTGGGGATTGTAGTGTAAACCAAAATAAATCAATCCCAATGCTGAACCCCCAAGGATACCATCTCGCATAAACGAGCGACTTGCGGATAGACTTGATTGTGGGTTGATCTGCATCTATCGTTTTAACAAAGATTGGAGAATGGGGAAGATCTTTAACAAAAAAACCCTACCTGGACATGGTTCGTTCGTTAGCAATGATCTGTCCGAGGGAGGATGAAGAACAATGGGATTACCGTCATTCACCCATGTTTGATCTAAAACATCATTGTGTCTCCACGGGTGATTATCGATCCACCGTCTAATCAAATCCCAGTTCTGATCCTATTCTCCATGAAGGTTCTATATTTTCCATCATCGCCACCAGAGTTCAAAAGCAACAACCAGGATTGTGTCCAAAATTATGCATTGCTTTCTCAAACATTATAGTACAGAATGCAAATCCATGTTTCTATTACAGTCTGTTATGGTGATGATACGATGATTGAACTAATGAAACAAAGTATTCAGTTTCCTTCAGTTATACACCATTTTTCCACGAAAGAAAATAACTCAAAAATAAAATAAACTGGTCTTATTTTATTTATTAACTTTTCTTAAAAAGTCCAAAAACTATCATTTTATTTCGACCCACGACAGTTGATGTAAGGCCCATTCTAGGTGAATGTAAGCACTTTGAATTCAACGGTACCCTCAAATTTTCGATCCGAGCATCAGTTCAAAAGATAGAAAAACTCACTCACCTATTTACGGAACATACAAAAAAATGTTTGAAATTCCATCTCGTACTCACTAGGCCTCTGAATCACAAGTCGTTTGAAGGCCTAGTCTCGTAAAAATCCAATTTATTTCTTGAAAAAAAATAAATGGAATTGCGGAATATTAAATTCTCTCCCCCTTTAGACTTTTTCCCCTAAAAATACAAAGCCCAAACTCATGGGAAGAAACTGGGTCGAATAAAGGTTCTTGCACTACTTTCCAGCACGCACCATGAGGTAACACTGATATCAACCACCCTCATGTCCATATCTTTCAAGGTCAACATCGTGCCACAACAGGAACATGTTTCTTTAGATGTGACAAGTGGAGAAACCACTAAGCATCATGATATATCTGCAATCATGGGGTCTAGATGCCCACCACCACGCTAACCTGGCGAAGATCACAGAAAGAGCCCCACAGTCCACATCCACCCATGGATACACTGTGATAAAAATCCCCATGAGCATTAAGCATTCTTGGTTGATGTTAAATGCGCAGGGGTAATTACAAATGAAACAGGACTTCCCATGAGCGAACGCTGGGTCTTACTAGGACCATTGACTACAACACACATCAGCCACACAACTGGATGAAAAAGGACACTACCATGCCTATTAGTGGTATGTATGTTCCGAATAATTGGTTAGGTACCACTCTATTCTATAAGAACATCGTGTGGTCTAACTCTGCTACCATAGAACGACTCAAACAGAACTCTTTATGAGAGTCTAACCTGTGCTTCCTGGGATTCCCTATCACCGAAAAGGAAATCCCTTCTCCACCACGTGGATATACCGCATCGCTTGCCTAAAATAATCATTTCGGGCATGAACGTTAGTAGTCCATACCCAAAATGACATCTTAAGGTCTGGACGCCATGACTAAGATATCTCAACCGCAAATCTCACCTCCAAGATCCATGTGACACCATCAATGTATGTGTGTGGTCAACAAGTATCATCCATCAGGAGTCTATAAGCGTGAGGTTCAAATCCACAGTGAAACTGAAACCTCAAAGTCTCTAACAAGAATCGCGGAAAAAGGAACATCTAGCACATGTGGCTATTTAGAATGGTAGCAAAGGAAAAGGCAAAGGTCGTACCTCAAACTTCTATTGAATCTTCTTGGTCATGAGCCATGACTGCATGCAGCTGTCCTCACCCATGTCCTCCATATACATGTGCTTGGAGGGGACCAGCCCTACTGCTCGTCTAGCTTCTCTTCCTCGCCTGCTGACTTGTGGAACACCATGCTCCAAAAACTATCTCTGCCAAGGAGGTTCTTCTGTCGACTCCCTCTCAGTAGTACAACAGTTTGGGAAATCTCTAGCGAGATGCCCCAACCATTATAAGCGTAACATCGCCTCTCCTACGGCAGAACATCTCCTTGGTGTTGTTGTTGTGCCACAGACCAACATGTCTGTGTCCGAGAACTATAAGAAAAATGGCTTTTTGTGACGGGTTATTTTCGATAGTATTTATTCACGTCGCAGATAGTTCATCGAAGTGGTTATTTGCATCAGGAGCATCGACCCATCACAAATAACTAGTTATTTGTGAGAAGACTTGGGGTCCCATTGCAAAACAGTAAGGTGCAGTTTGGTGCGGTTTGGGCACCAAACTGTGTGAAGGGTATTTGCGACGAGGAGGCACCCCCCGTCGCAAATACATAGAGGCGATAAATATGATTTTAGATGGGGAATTTCTCTGTCGTAAATAGTTCTTTCGCGGGTCACTTTTTGCGATGTGACCCGTCAAAAATACCCGACGTGGGTAAAAACTATTTTCAACGGGATGTTACCCCATTGCAAATAGTGTGTCGGTAGGCCACTATTTTCAACGAGACCCATCACAAATACCCTTTTAACCACCAAAAGTAATTAATGTGTTTGAAGGTATTTGCGATGGGTCCCATCGCAAATACCTGACGGCGGTAAATACTATTTGTGACGATATGTTGTCCTGTCAAAAATAGTGTGTTGGTAGGCCACTATTTATGATGAATCCCGTCGCAAATAACCTTTTATCCACTGAAAGTAATTAATCTGGCCGAAGGTATTTACGATGGGTCTCGTCACAAATAGTATCATTTGCGACGGGTCTCCCGTCGCATATAGTAGCATTTGCGATGGGTCTCCCATCTTAAATAGTACCCTCACAACTAATCTAACCTATATATACCCTCATCCGTTTTTTTCATTCTTCATCACAATTCCTATTTTCTCTCTCTCTCTAAACTCTAATTTTAGAGTGAAATTTTCTCTGAGATAAAATTTTTTTACGAAGAAGCTTTTGAAGTTGTCTCCACCGATAAGAGGTAAACTTTAAAGGTATTTTTGTTTTATTTAATTATAATTTAATTTTATTTTTTATATTAATTTAAATTATTGTTAATTAATTGTAATTAAATTAGATATAGATTGTTTTGTCATCAGTATTTAATTGTAATACTAAATTTAAATTATTAGTACTCATTATTAATAATTAGTAGTAATTAAGAATTATTAAACATAATTTGTAATGTTTATAAATAATTTGCAGTAATTATTAATTAGTAGTGGTAATTTTTCATAATTAATAATAATTAATGCTAATTAGTAATCATTAGTGGTAATTAGTAATAATTTGGAATTAATAGTAATAATTAGTAAAAAATAGTAATAAATACAAACAAATTGTAATAATTAGTAGAAAAATTGTAATAAATAAGAATAAATTGTAATAATTAGTAAAATATAGTAATAAATTCCAATAATTTGTAATAAATACTAATAATTAGTAATAAATACTAATAATTAGAAACAAATACTAATAATTAGTACCAAATACTAATAATTAGTAACAATTTGTAATAAATATTAACAATTTGTAATAAATAATAACAATTTGTAATAAATGTTAACAATTAGTAATAAATATTAACAATTAGTAATAATTAGTAATAATTAGTAATAATTTGTAATAATTAGTAATAATTAGTAAGAATTAGTAATAATTAGTAATAATTAGTAATAAATGGGAATAAATTAGGAATAAAATAGGAATAAATTAGCAATAAATTAGGAATAATTAGCCATAAATTATCAATAATTATAAATAAATTAGAATTAAATTAGTAATAAATTAGAAATAAATTAGAAATAATTAGAAATAATTAGGAAAAAATCAGCAATACTTAGCAATAATTAAAAATAGAATAAAAATAAATTAGCAATAAATTAACAATAAATTAGCAATAAATTTGAAATAATTAGCAATAATTAGAAATAAATAGTAATAAATAGCAATAAATAGAAATAAATTTGCAATAAATACTAATAAATTGGCAATAAATTAGTAATAGATTAGAAATAAATTTGCAATAAATTAGTAATAAATTAGCAACAAGTTGGCAATAAATTAGAAATAAATTACGAATAAATTAGGAATAAATTAGGAATAAATTATGAATAAATTATGAATAAATTAGGAATAAATTTTATGTACTTAGCAAAATTTCCAGTGGATTGGGGGCACTCCTTTCGCTAGATGACTCTTCTCCATTCAACTCTCACTGACTCAAAAAATTATAAAAAATGTGCTTCTACGTATACATATCCAATCTCGTATGCACGAGATTTGATATGCATTCATAGGAATATATTTTTTATAATGTTTTCAAGGGGTGATAGTTGGAAGAAGATGATTCATTTATGAGGCGGCGTGGATTCAGATGTCCCAGTATGTCTTTGAGAAGGGCTGAGTAGTCGGTATCATCTCTCATTTGACTCTTGGGACTTATTATGGTAATATTGTATTGTCAGCGTCCATCTCGAGAGGAGCTCACAGAGAGCCATCATCTTCTGGCTCACAGTATCAGGGATAGTAGGGAGCTTAGAGTGAGCTTATAGTGAGTTTATAGAAGTAGCAGAAAGAGATGCATCAGCAGCAGCAGCAGTAGTACGAGGAGGATATGCATCGATGGTAGCAGAAACATCAACAACAAGAGGAGGAGATGCGTCGATGGCCATAACAACAATAGGATCAGATGGAGTACATGTGTCCTCTGACTCGTAGTTTAGGGATGGAGTTTGCTCAACCATCTCCTCCAACTCCTCCACCTCCTCCAGAAGACTATCTCCCCCGGTGATTTTTTTGTCATGTTAAAAACATTTGAATTCAACATTGGTTGTAATATGAATTATTTTTCAATTTCTGTCTTTTATATTGCTGAAAATATTGCATAATTTAATTTTTTTATTTTTTTTAATTTTTTTTTAAAATTTTATTATTTTATTATTTGTTATTAATATTATATTTTTTAATGTTTGCTTATTTTACTATTAATAATAATAATATTTTATGATTTCTTTATATTTATTTGTGAATACTTAGATTTTTATATTTTTTATTTTTTATTATTTTAATAATATTAATATTATTTTTTCATTAAGTTATCATAATTTTATTGTATATATATATATATATTCAGAATTAAAGATAGGACCTTCTGTGATGGGACCCTATCGCAAATAGTTAATATGTGTTTTTAAAAAAAGAAGTTGTAATAGGAAAGAAGACCCATCACAGATACTTTTTTGCGATGGGCCCATCGCAAAAGGTTTTGATATATATATATATATATAACATATATAAATGGAGAACTATTTGTGAAGGGAAAATGAGCCTGTCACATATAGTATTTGCGATGGGCCCATCGCAACACATTTTTTATATATAATGTATATAATTAGAGATCTAGTTAAGATGGGACGGTTTCCCATCGCAAATATTATTTTTTGCAATAGGCCCATCACAAAAAATACTTATTGAGATGTTGTTTTATACAACAGGATATTTTCAATGGGATCCCATCACAAAATCCCAATTACGATGTGATCTCATCACAAATACCTTAAATTCCAGTAGTGGGGAATGGGTTTGCCTCCTACGTCGCGATCTTGTCACCACTCGTCTCCTAGCTCCATTAGACACCTCTACTATGTGACCTATTTTGTAGGTCACATCCACCTACTCCTCTTCGAGGTTTCTCTCAACCACCAGGGATTGTTTTAGTACCCCAGCAAGCATTGGAATGCTGAGGGGTATCACTAATGCACTGATTTCCCGGCGTAGTCCCTACTCAAAGGTCTGGGTCCTGACGTAAGGGTCCTGCACTATATCTATGGAGTAGAGAGGAATATCTGTGAATCTCACTGGGTTCTCTGATACTGTCATGTTTCCCTGCTGTAGTTGCAATAGCTCATGTATGTGTACTATGCACAAAGTCGTCGAAAAGAACTTCTCTCTAAAGAGGCACTCAATTTTTGTCCAAGTGAGGGTCGCCTCATCGTGAGTCTGAATCGTTAGACTCCACCATCTTCCCACTGAGCCCTGAAGAAGGCTCATATCCATGAATTCCATCATGGTCGGGTGGTTTCCTCAATAGGCAGGACACACACGTAACTACCTCAAGCCAATCCTCAACTGCCTAAGGATCTATCTCACCATATAACTTGTGAGGTATCTGCCTCTGGAACTCGTGTAACATGTTTAGCCTGTGCGCATCGTCAACCTGAACTATTGGTAGCAACGACTGCTCAATGGGTGGTGGCATCACTAGTTCACCACCCAAAGGTTACACCCATGTAGTAGTGTCATGCACTGAAGCCTCCACTCGAGAAATATCATTATCATGATCATGTTGTAGAATCCTACCTAGTTGTCATTATGGAAGCATCCTAAAATGAGTCAAGATAAACCACAGTTAGAAGTATATCTGGAGAGCTAACTCGATAAGGAATGTATAAATCACAACCATCAATACTAGATTCATATTCCCTTCATTTCCCTGCAACCATTGTTTCCATGTATCGAGTCGGGTAACAATTGTCCACAGTCTTGGTGTATGGATATGTCAGCCATCACACCAACACTAGAGTTCCTTACCTAAAATCCAAACTCAAAACACTTAACATTGTTTCTCACAAACAAAAACAATAGACCCTTTTTCATTGAGATAGAACTGACCACCTCTAATACCACTTTTTCATGACCCATCCTCTAGGGCCCATACCGCGACACACACCAAGCCCACCTCTTGAATGCCAGGGGTTGGGGACTAGCACTAAAGGCGTCAACCCGCAAATTGAAGTCATTTTCTAAGATACCTGTACAAACATTCACTCACAAACGAAATCCACAAAGCTGAAAGTTGAACATTAGGTAATCGTAAAATAGAGTACAATAGAAAGTAAAGCACAAAGTGGTAAAACTAGGCCAGTATACAAGCCCAAAAAAATAATTGGAAACAACAAGGTGCAAAGGGAGAACCAATGGCCATATATGGAGAATCCCACCTGATCACTAGAGTAGTGAAGCTACTAGAATCTGAAGTAGTATGTCTGGCCTGCCTATTCCTACTGGGCCCTACCTAGTCCTAGGCCACTAAGTCCACCTTCGTAACATCCATCAGTCCCGTCTCCCTGAGCCCCTCTATCGAAACGTCAAACTTCTTCACCAAACACAACATGTATGGGAAAAACCTATGCAGGGGTGAGTAACTCAGTACTCAGTAGGGGACCTCGAGATCCTCGATGGTCTCTCAGAAATCCAAAAAGGAAAACACCACAAAAAAACATGAAGTAATCCAAAAATCCAACACCATAAAGTAATCCCCAAAGCCAAAACCACGTAGTAAACCATAAATCCAAAACAAAGAAGTAAACCACAAGGCCAAAATCAAGAAATAAATCACAAAGATTATACATAGTTTTCTATACATAGGTATATTCCCATACATATACCTTGGTCATCCAGATATACTCATCTCATCTAAAAAGAAACATAAGTCTCTGACCTCAAAGCCATTACCAGGATTTCCAAATAAGGCTCAAAGCGTAACTCAAAGATTAGGAGTACACACTCCATGATCTGGCCATCCCTGATGGCACCCATCTAAGAGATGTACTCTATTAGGTAAAACTCAACCATTCCTAATGGTATGACTAGAAGAACATGCTCCATCCAGAACTTTCTTCTAAAACTACCTCTAGTTCCAAGAACTAGAGGTATCATTGTCTTGATCTTGTTTCCGAGGTAAGACCAAGGGAAACCAAGTGAATAGTCCCACTCCTCGACACTCAGTTCAGTTGGGAGAGAATTTATCCAGTCTATCCCATGATATCTCAGTCGCTCCAGTAAGATGTGGCCAACTCCTAAGTCTTTCAAGGGATCATTAACATCCACCTTGGTATCAATTACATCAAATAGAGGTACTCGCTCCTCATAACAGTGTCCTTTAGTCAAGGGATCTCCATCTCCGATGAAGGACTTGCTCTCTATTGCTACTCAGAGATGGGGGAGTATTACTCCATTATTGAGAACCTTCACCCTAAGTAGTAGGGGGTAAAACTCTGGTAGTTTGATCATTTTGGGGGACCTGTGCCCTAGAACATCAAGGGAGTACTAACCCCAGGCTAGAGGACCTGCACCTTGTCATGGTAGGGGTGTACCGACTCTGCTAGAAAAAGCTATAAAGAGGACCCGTACAATGAATCAATATGGGAGTACAAGTGAGTGACTGAAGAACCTGCACCCTAGTTAAGTAGGGGAGTAACTGACTCTGTCACAATATTTGTAGTGGGAGACCAACACCCTAGTACATCATGCGAGTAATGACCCCAGGCTAGAGTACCCACACCCTGGAATGATTGGAGGGTACCAACTCTACTGTAGCACTGTGCAAGGAGGACCTGCACCCTAGGTTAGTAGAGGAGTGACTACTAATAACATAGAGGACTCCCACCCTTCCCAGTAGGGGAGTACCTGACTTTATGTGAGTTAAGTATGGAGGACCCACACCTTAATCCAATAGAGAAATACCCACTCCAAAGATAGAAGAACCTTCTCACATAAAAATGAACCTGCACCCACGACGTGGATAGTCCCATCTCTACCAGAGCATAGGAGTAAGGAATTCACACACCTTGAGTCGTCAAGGTAGTGGTCACCCTAACTATCTCCATAATAAAACACCCTCGTTCTAATACTCCAGAAATTGGTCATACCTTAAAATCCAAAATTTTCTACAAAGTAGTGCCCCGAAGGGCCTCCATGTCATAAGGGTTCCAACATGACACATACCGCGTCAATCAGATTCTCAGTCTGAAACTTATTTAAATTTTAGTACCGAGGACCCAGTTGGATTCATGTTCGATCCAACCCAGCCATACTTAAACTTTCTCCAAAACTAAAGTGAAGTATTTCAAAAGGACCACCTCATCCCAAGGATTTTAGCACAATAGACAGTTCTTTAAACGGACGTCAGGTTTAAGAGATAAGACACTTTAAGCATAAATAGGTTGAAATGGGTCTGAGTCCGGTCCAACCTGACCTACCCTAGGTCCCAGCCAGTCTGACCTGACCCAGGGCGTCCAGGTCTGGCTCGGTTGGGCCTGAACTAGACTGCTGGGATATGGGGTCCGACCCACTGGGCCTGCGGGCTCGGCCCGCCATTGCTGGTCGGCCCCTTTCTCCCCAGACGCGGCATAGCCGCGTCTGACACTTTCTCACACAGTCGGGCCCACCAGTCGCGTCCTCAATGTCAACCCTCTTGGCAGGTTAACTTCTCCACAAGGTTCCACCCTAGTGCTGCATGACTCCAGCACCTCGGCCTGTCACGGAAATGGCTTCTACCCCCCAGGAACGTTGTCGAGGCGCACCTCCTCCTTCGTCTACCAACTCGTCTCTTCTCTGTCAGGCACACGACCACCACCGCCAGCACCGATGCAACTGTTGTAGTCTCGTCAGGTTGTCGAACGCACTCTGTTGGCCCTTTTTTACACCATTTGAGCCTGTGGCCTCCAATGGAATCCCTCTTCACTGCGACAGAATCATATCCACCTTGCCATCAGTTTCAAAGAGCTGATCACAAGTAACGAACATGCGGAGGGGCTCGGGCCATGTTCTAGTCGGCCTGCACCCTCCGCATCAGAGGATAAAAATGGGGAGGTTTCATGTAGTGTAGAGCAAACAAAAATAAATCAATCCCAACGTTGAACCCCCAAAGATACCCTCCCACATAAACAAGCGACTTGAGGATTGACCACTTCGTGGGTTGATCTGCATCCATTATTTTAAAAATAATGGATAATGTGGAATATCTTTAACAAATAAACTATTACCTTGACATGGTTCTTTCATTGGTGATGATCCAACCAAGGGAGGACAAAAAAGAATGTGACTGTCGTCATTCAGCCATGTTTGATCTGAAACATTGATGTGTCACCATGGGCGATCGTCGATCTGTCTTCTCATAAAATCCTGGTTCTAATCTTATTCTTCACGAAGGTTCTCAATTTTTCGTCACCGCCACCAGAGTTTCAAAGAAACAACTAGAATTGTGTCTACAATCCTGTATAACTTTCTCAAACATTAAAGGAAGGAATGCAAATCCATGTTTCCATTATAGTCTATTATGGTGACATTACGCTATTTTAATTAATGAAACAACATATTCAGTTTCCTTCAATTATACTCCATTTCTATATGAAATAAAAATAACTCAAAAATAAAATAAACTGGTTTTATTTTGTTTCTTAACTTTTCATTAAAAGTCTGAAAAATAACTTTTTTTTCGACCTGATACAGTCAAAGTTAGGTTCATTATAGGTGAATGTTGGCACTCTGAATTCAATGGTGACCTCATATTTTTTATCTGAGCACCAGTTAAAAAGTTATAAAATCCACTCGCATGTTTATTGAACATACCAAAAAAAATTTGAAATTCCATCTTGGGCTCACCGGGCCTCAGAATCATGTGTCTTCTGAAAGCATGGTCTCATAAAAATTCCATTTAATTTAAAAAAAATACAATGAATTATATGACATTACAACTTATATAAAATAAAAATATGTTTAGCCAAGTTTATCTAACATGGTATTCAAATCTAGTATGTAAATAATGTGTTTTTATCACAATATATAGGAGTACAAGTCTGGGGTACCTCAGTTGGTATCATATAAAGGTTTTTTTATTTTTGAGAAATAGTTTTGTTATTTTTTAGGATTAGTTTAGTTGTTTTTAGGAGATTAGTTTAGTTATTTTTGGGTATTATTATAAGATAATTTTAGTGAAAACACTAAGGATAATTATAAGGGTTATGTCTAAGTATATGATTACATCCTGAAAATATATTAAAGTTGTCATTATATGGTTTTCCTAGTAATTACACCCATGTTTAGATACTATAAAATGGATATTTTTTTGGAATAGAGGAACCTAAGGGTAATCACCCCAAAAAAGGATAATTGAAAATCAACTCAATCTTTACTTGGTGATGAGTTGGACTAAGACTCCATACCTTACTAGAAACTCTTAGGTGGATATGATTGGGTTGATTATATAATATTTATATACCATTAATGAAGGATTTTATCACATGTTTATTATATAATTTGATAACCTGATAGTTGATAGATAATGAGTAACCTGATTTGAATCTTATAAATTTATAAGTTAGGGTGCATATGTCATTTATGATTTATTCCATTTAAGAAAATAGTTTTTATTTTTATAAGGTTTTTGAATTAAGTATCCGTATATTTAACATTACTTTTTTAATTAATGGATAGGGAAAATAGTAACCAATTTAATAATGGGTGTGATGGAAAAAGAACCGATTATCCTAATGAGAAACCAAATGGGAGAGAAGTTGGTCTTGAAAATCATGTTGTTATTCTCACCCAACTATCTCAATATTTGATTAAAAAATTGAGTCTTTCCAAACTTATGAACACACCCAAGAATAGAAGAATATAATATCATGTAATTTCAATGGATGAATATGGTAAAGGAAATAATATTCAATTTCCTTCGTTCGTAAAATGTGGGAAGAGGCACCTAGGTGAATGTCTCAAAAAAACTAGAAGATTTTTTATATGTTGTAAAGGAGGGAATTGATAAAAAATATACCAAAGAAAAATTATGATTTAAATTAACATGATAGGAAAAATAATTATCATTATAAGGATACACAATAAATTAGATGTTCTAGATGATAGGAATTTAAGAACTATACTAACCAATGCACTAATCCAAGTGATTACGATGAAAATTGACACCAACAACCACTTAGATCACGGAAAGAAGAAAAATAATATGAAATGAATACTATTTAAGTGTATGGTGATAATTAAGTAGTGGTAGGTACAGTTATTATTCACTCTAGATTTGAAAATGTCTTGTGTCATGTAACTTTTAACCAAATATTAGCTATTGAAAATAAAAACACCTTATGGTATCATTATTCTATCCAAGGTATATGAATATCCTTCAAGATTTGTGGTATTATGATTCATGAAAGTCTTACTATTCTTCGTTTATATGCATTTAATCTGATTTTGTAAATCTATTGGCTATATCTATATAGAATCAATAGTAATCAATGAAATAGGGAAATCATATTTCATATATCAAATTAACCTATTATCATTTATGAATGAAAACATGACTATGATCTCTGTTGAAAAACAATTTATATTATAAGAGTAATGATACCTAACAATAAGGGATATTAATATAAAATGATTAGAAAAAAATAAATTTTATGATTGGCCTATTTTGAGGAAAAAAGATATATTTCTTAAGTTTGAAAGGTTGATATATCTCTAGAAATTATATCAGAAGTCAGTTCTACCTTTTATATGCCCTTATATATTTTAATTAGTATGTCATGATTAAAATTATGAGGGCACAATTTATTTAAGGGGGTAAATACAACTCCTTGAGATTTTGTAATATGTTTTTTTTCTCTAAATTGATATTATGTTCAATAGCTAGTTTATCACAAAAGACTGAACTAAAATGAGACATGACATATTTGATGAACATTACTAAAAAAATATAAGAAAAATAAATCCTCTATTAAATAAATAGATATTACTCAATTAGAAATTCTTACATTTAGAGGATATATAATTAATATGATTTAATATTTAAAAGGATAGTTCATTCTCAATTAACTATTTAAAGTATTATTAAATGACATTAATCACTTACAGATGATTATTATGATAATATATAATATTTCAATATATTAATTAATATATTAACATTATTTAAATTAGAAATTACTATGAAATAATATTGAGAAAACAAATTTTTTAAAAAGACCATATTTTAATAAAATTAATTTTCCATTATATTTTGAATATTCATTTAAAAGTTAAATTTCTAAATTTTAGAATTTTAATTATAAAAAATGAACTTATTTTTTGAATTCAATATGTCAAAATTACCTTAGGGTGTTTTTTTAGTTTTTTATTAAATAACTGATTTTTAGGTGTATAATGAAAATCTAGTTTTTGGTAAAACCAGAGAATTTATTACTATATCAAGAAGTAAGTATAAATTAAAAACTTATAAAAAAATTCATCCTTAGAAATAAATTTAGTTCATATACACTTTATACACAGGTTATAACATGTCTATTTTGGCTCATTATTATATTTGTTTAAAATTTATTTTATTATGATTGGTTAGTTTCTTTTATAGTGTAATTATTATTATTATTATTATTATTACTACTACTACTACTACTATTATTAGTGGGTATTGTATCCATACTATCACCCAATAAACCCACACTGATAGTTAGTAGCCATTGGTGTATAGAGAGGTGTGCCTATGGTCTAGTGTCACACTACTGGTCTGGGCACTAGTTGAGTGGTCGCAGAGCAGCAGAGCATTATTATTAAGTGGTATCAGAGCATGGATAGTACACAGTAGTGTCTTATTAGGTTAGTCACAAAATGGTAATAGTGTTCAATTGTTACTAGGTGTTATTAAAGTCAGGGTATTAAAAGTGTTGTTTGTTATTTGGGTTGTGGTAGACTAGATCTATGAAATGTGTCAAAACAAGGGATGAATGTTATGTTGCATGTTTAGGCAGCACCTACATAAGATGAAGTAAAATTTACCAGTGGAAATGTGATTTTTGTTCTATTTTTTGTGGTTATAGTTGAATCATTTAGTTTTTATTAATTGTTATTTATTTTTATTGACTTTTTCATTATGGTCCCTAAGAGGTAAGAGGGAGTAATCATGCATCATATTAGGCATATAGGGCTCGCATGACATTTTTGTGTGATTATGATTGTTTCTTGGAAACTAGAATAAAAGATGTGGGATGATCTATTTAAAGTTTCTATAATAGACTAAATATTTTTTTCCCTGTATAGCCTATTAGTTTCATTCTACTTATCTCACCTAATTAAGGTAGTGGTTTTGAAAATGAAAAGGGATTGGGCTATTTAAATTGTCAAAAACAAACTATATAGTGTATTATAGTATATATTCCTAGTGGATTTCTACTCATAAATCTAAAGTGTGTGATTCTTGATGTGGGGGGTATGTTTATATGGTGTGTATGGTTTTTAAACCTAATACAGGTAGGCAGGGGGATATGAGGCTTGATTATATGTGAAATAAGTGTGGTAGATAAGTGTAATGGTAGTGATATAAACTAACTATTATAGATTTAATTATTTGTGATATATGTACTATTATATTTGTGTTGGTCATGGTATTTGGATCTCACTAAGATGACATCTAGAAAGCCTCCAGTGGAGCATTAGGAGGGTAGAGATGTTGTGTATCCAAGGCATGTATGGGATAATCCCTATAAGGGAAGTCTGATAATGGTACACTAGTGGAGGCATCAATGTAGATAGGATAAACACAACTAGCATAGAATATAGGGCAGTGTTTGTATGATAAGGTCCAGGTGATCTTGGTGTGGGTTATTCAAAGCATTGACCAAGGATATCTAGAATATGAGCCTTATATGGAATATTTAAAGTATAAATTATAGTTTCAACACCCTCCCCTATTCTAGGGAGAGGGTGTACTGTAAGTGGTGTATTTTTGGATATATTTAGGGAAGAAAATATTTTATTATATTGAGACATGTTTATGATGGAGGGTGATGCTAGCCAAACATATGTTTAGGGGACTAGCGAAGAACTAGTGGGTTGTATATATACAAGAAGGCACACATGAGGGGTGATGTGGAAGGACATCAAGGCTATGTTTTTCAATAATTTTTTCTCTAAGATTCTAAGTACATATCAGGTTAATTATTTTAATCATTTATAGTATGGATAGAACTCAGTTATGGATTGTGTTGGGAGGCTTGTAGACCTGTTAAATTTTACACCAATGATGTTAGGAGATGACATAGCCATGGTGTGATGGTTTGAGGATGGTTTATGACATCCTATCTGGGTGAAGATAAGAATCATCAATTTGACCTCATTCTCAAAGTAAGTGAATGAGGAACTTATAGTCATGAAAAATTTTATGTATGGGATTATAACTAGCTGGAAAGTGGTGTTATGTGAGACATGAAGTTGAGATATGGGTAACTGGAAGTAAGGCTGCAAGGAGACACAACAGGGTAGTAAGAGTAGAGACTTAAGGATGTTAATGTGGAGTGGATCATTGATGGAATGTTTCTAGTGTGTGAAGATGATACATTTTTGGGCTCAGTGTGATTGTTCATCAGAGTGTGAGGCATGTGTCCTGATAGATCATCTGGAGAGGTTTGGTTAGAATACTACATGGGCAGATGGGATTAATTAATCGGGTCAGACTCATGGATCTGAGGTAGTAACAGGAGTGGTACTGGGAGCTAATTTCCAATATATGATGGTATGTGTAGGATGTGGAGGGGATATAGATACACAAAAATGGGGGAAGGGTCCAGTGGGGAGTACAATTCTACAGGGAGGACCTAAATTAGGATTTTAACATTTGGGGCAGTTTCATGTGGTTGAGCAGACATACACGGAGTAGGATAGAGACCAGAAAAAAGTGAGAGTTGCATCATGTGTGTTACCATTGTTTTTTGTTATTTATTATAGATAGTAATTCATGGGTGTGTGTATGATAAGTGAATTAACCTAGTGATAGTCAATATATTTTCATTAGGTGTGATGCATGACATATGTGGGCATCAGGTGTGATGTGGGATTTATGTGGAATTACGTGTGATACTAGATTTATATGGGAATTGGGAGTGATGTAGAATTTATATGGGAATCCAGAGTGATGAAAATTTTGTGTGGTCATTAGGAGTGATGCATGATTTATGTGTACAATAGGTGTGATATAAGATTTATATAAGCATAGAGAGCAATGCAGAATTTTATTAGAATCATGTTTGATGTGGTTATGAAATTTTCATCTAATGGGATGTGTGAATAAAGGTGTATGATGTTTGTTACATGGGTTTTATATGGTGATAGTAGTCATGGTACCATCAGAAAATTGAGAAAATTAGGTCATGAAGTGATCATGTTGGTAATTATTATGTTGGGGAGTGTCCAGGGAAGGAATTAGTTTATTATGTTGTATATTTGGGGTATTATACACATGTAAAAATGAGAAAAATATATTCATCATTGTCTCTGTGTTTGGTAAATTGAGAGAAGGATGATAAATTTGGTTGAGATCTTGGTCAATGTATACCTAGAATAGCTCAGGGAAGACCTATTATATGAAGGGGAGGATGAAAAAACTAGGGATTATTATAAGTAGTGTAACTAGTTAATTTTTTTATTAAAACCAGGGATTTGGTCTTATTTTAAATATTTTTATGATCTGTAATGAATTTGGAAGAGTTTCAGGAGGATTGTGTAGTCCTACGGCTTAAAAAGAAACATACTGCAACCATTTACATCATGACACTAGGTATCATAGTGTGAAAGGATCAAGAAGAGTGGGAGGGCTCCCTACCTTGACATACTTATGGTATGATCCACATAGACACACCATTCATAGTTCTTTAAAGTTTTTTTAAAAATAATTATTATATATTTATTTAAAGGTAGCTTTGAAATATAAGAGGGGATCTTTCTCATCCAGTACATGTGATGCTCCCCCATTCCTTTAGATTTATCACATTTTATGTGATTTCTCCATTATTTTGTTAAGAAATCAACTTCCATTAATTGTGATAAGATGTTTGAGGTGATTATATTCTTCTGGTCTATTCCATTATTAATATCTTCTATTTTCTAGAGAGTTCTCACAATTTACGGTTGTTTTGACCTATTTTCATGGTTTGTTTTGTTTTTCCAATTATCACAATTTGAAATTGAATTAAAATTTGGTATTCTATGAGTAGTTTTCTATAATTATATGTTACATGGTACCTATATTGTACCGAAATTATGTGTGTTTTGTGAGATGTGTGGTAAATAGGTGGAAGTGGGGTTGTCTAGGTGAGACCAGTTATGAACTTCTTAGGGTATTTATGATTCTTAGGAGATATAACAGGGTAGTATCATGCATGAAATGGTATGATTGATCATGGTATGGAAGTATGGGTTCAATTTTTATTTTGTTGGTTTTTTTGTAAAGATGATTCTGGTTATCTAAATTATTTTAATGATGTTATGGTTGAGTTGGTTCTATGGGAACATATTATGGATGTACTAGGAAACTATGGGTGGTGTTGATCACCTAATGTGAGGTGACTTGTTCTATAGAATAAATAAGATGACATTGATAATTTTTGTGTTTGGATGACATTCTTCTTGGTGGAAAAAGAGGTTCATTAGAGGTGTATCCTAGGTTATTAGTGATGTTTCTTATTATGGGTGACTGAGAAGGTCATCAGGGTTGTGTTCACATAGTACATGACCCATGAGATGTTATTGACCACTCATTTTGAGTGGAGGCCTATGTAGATCAAGTGGAATAGATATAGTTTTGACCATTGGTAGGGATTATGTGCTCACCAAAGAAGTCCATCATTGTTCATAGTTGATACCACTAGTTAGGTTAAAGAGTCTCAACATTTATGTTGGGTTCATTAGGAATGGATCAAGGAAGGATGGGTACCATCATGCCTTGGGTTTATCAAGCTGTTGACCCAGCTATTGGTTGAAGGAAGTTTAATTCCATGGGACTAGTGATATGTCTTGTGGAAATGCCTTTAGTACATTGGGTTGACTCAAAATGATAATGTGGGAATGAAGGCATGCAGTTCCATGAATTATGTGGTTATGGTTGGCATGTTACGTCATGTAATATGGAAATGGTTGGAAGATTGAATGATATTCAAGTATAAAAGATTATGGATGTATTTTTCAACTTTGGTACTATCTAAGGAAGGTAGCATCTCATTAATGGTTGGTAGAGTATGAGTGGTGCAGGTTATGTGAGATGTACTGATTTTTATTAATTTATATTTTTGTATACATTGTATATGTATGGATATAAGATATGGATATATTTGGTGGTGGACTATTAAGTACACATGTGAAAACTTTATGGATTTGATTATAGGTATGGGAAAAGGCTTGATGTTAGGATCTTATTAGATAGTGGCATGCATATAGTGCATGGACTAGATGTGGGTTTTTTAGAAAATGGTTTGGGTGATTCCACGATGTTAGGATGGTGGTTTATTTTGGTTATTTTTTACATGTACAAATATTATTGGCCCATGGGAGATCTTTTTAACTGTGTATGACTATCATGACATGTGGATATTATCTAGGTTATAGCATGTGTATTTTGGGTTGTTATTTCATTCATTTTAAATTGTTTTTTTTGGTTTTTGATACTTCCTGGCAATAATTGATTGGGGTTACTCATTAAAGCCTTTAGTGATCATCATTTGGAAGTATATAATGGTATTCATATATAAACTCACATAGAGGTTGTTGGTGTGGATATATTAATGTCATGAGTGGTCAAGGTTGTGCAAACTTGTGACCCACCAACCATGGAGGATGCATATTGGTCATTGGGAATTAGGCATTCCATCATTGGTCAAGGGAATCATTCGTAAAAATAGAAGGAAATCTAAGGTGAGTGGTCAGAAGTGTCAGGGGTTAATGGGAGTATTTAATGATTTTATTGGTGGGTGTCCATGGGTGGATGCGGGTGGTGTAGTCAAGTTACAATGATGGGGGGATATGGGAAGCAGAAAAATTCCCACTCTTTTTTTAGTATTAGCAACCATTATTTGATGACTTTTAATACCTCCCTTTAACATCTACCAAAAGTTAGTCACCAAATTCCTCTTATTCCAAAATTATTTTTTCTTATATTGAAAGCGATGTGGGAATTAGAGAGAAATCATTGACATATAAGACACTTTTAGGGAAGAAATTCCCATCTTAATGTAGATATGAATATCAAATATTAATAATAATAATAATTAATGTTTCACTCTAAATATTTTCAGATTTTTATAAAGGAATTTTGAAAGGAAGAATATATTCATTGGATCAGAAATTCATCAGGATAAATCCAGGAGGTTGGTCAGCCTAATCCAAAGTACATACATTAAAAAATATAGAAAATATTGGGTATCAAAAATTCCAAGAGGGTATTATTTTCAGTGTCCCATAGCATTCATATTTCTAGTAAAATTTTTCCTCATGCACATGAGGAAAGAAAAAAATATAAAGGATTACATATGAATTGGTGATTGGGCCATTCATGTATGTTATGATATATACTATGCTAGATGTATCATATGAATTAAGTGTGGTAGGAAGATATAAATATAATCCAGGTGACCTCCATTGGATGTTAGTCAAGACTATCCTTAAGTATCTAAGTCATACTATGTATATGTTTCTAGTTTTTAGAGGATATGAAGAACTAGTAATCAAAGGATATAAATATAGTAGTTTCAAAACTAATCAAGATGACATAAAGTCAAAAATGGGATATATCTTCACATTTAATGGAGGTTGTGTGAGCTGAAAGATCTCAAAGAAGGTTGTGGTTACAGATTCTATAGAAAATTTTGTGTATATTTTAGATTTGAAGGTAGTTAAATATTATGTATACATGTGAAAATCCATCCAACAAACTGACGTGGTACCTAGTGGTAAAGATCTTATCACACTCTATTGTGATAATACGGTTGTAGTGGTTCATACAAAAGATCCAAGGTCACATCAGTGGAAGAAGAACAAACTTTAGAAGTATCATATTTTAGGTATTTTTCTCAGTGAGGTGAAGTTGTAGTGAGTAGTATTTAAAGAAAATATAACATTGTGGAAACCATTACTAAAGCCATGACTCATAAAATCATGAATATCAAGTGATTTTAAGTGGGATGATTTTCATTGGCATTTAGATCTAGTACAAGTGGGAGTATATTGGAATTGGTGTCCTAGTACCAACTATTTTTACTTTGATTACATGTATATTCAATGTATTTACTATTAATAAATCTTCTTATTATATATGGATAGTTTTTTCTCAAGACTCTAATGTAATAATTTACTAGAGTATAAATCACATTTATAAGGTCATATTAGTTCCACTCTATGAACAAAACCTCAATGTGATATGATCATATTCTTAAATAATGTTTTGTGGTTAGATAACATACTATGATTGGACGCATAGTAAATAAACTATCACGTGTGAGTACTCGTATGAAGAAGAGGCTTATTCTCAGGATGTTTTCACATGGTAATATCTAACATGGGAGATTATAATAACATAACCAACAATAAGAATTTTTCATTTTTTATTGTCAATAGATATTCCTAATAGAGAGCGCATGGGATAGTCCTAAGACTTTAATATTATCATTAACTCATGTTACAACTCACGTACTTAGATGTGTTTTGAATACCATGAAAATAACAGTTCATGGTGAAGTTGGATATGTTGGTCCTATCATGAGTGACATGTCATTAATGGATAAGTAAAAGGAGTATTTTTACCTTCCATATTTATGGAAGTAGATATCTCAGACCTTTGATTCAAATAAAAAAACCACTCTAAATTCCATATCCATGATGTAATGACATGTTTATTTCAGATATTCAAATAAATGAATATCAAGTATATAGGTTGGTGACATATATTTCCAACCTTCATTATGAGATATTAAGGAAAATGGGTTATATTACATAGTGATAATTTTTATGCGGTTGTCGTCATTACAATATTAAATTATTTCCCTTGGGTTCCTTGACCCATTACTAGATTGTAATATTGGACTATAGGAAAACCCACCTAATTCTATTAAGAAAGAATCGTATAGGCACACATATTAAGTGTTTCCATTGATCTTGATGAAATTGTACTTTAATTTAATTATTAGTCTAAATATTATTCTCAAGACTATGGAATAATTTTATTTGTGTAACATCCAATTACCGCTTTGATAAGTACGCCTTACTATTATCTTGATTTTTCCTTTTTGTTAATGGGGTAAGGGTTGATTTTGGGTTTGGAGGATTCCTATAATGGGGAATTCAGAGATATTTTGGATTATCATCCATAAATTGACTTTTTCATGTAGGATGTCAGAGTATTACACATCCTGTAATAGGCTTACACAGCGTGTAGGGTTCTGCATACTAGTCATGAATGGATTCACAATGTGATGGGTACACGCCATGAGTTTCCATTTCATTTCATGAAGGATTTAATGAGAATTTTTAATCCGGAGCATCAGAATTTAAGTCCAGGTGATGCATTTTTTGATGGTTATAAAAATTAGAGGGTTCATGATGTGTATTGAGGTTACACGTCATGTAATACACTTAATGTGTTTTTTTAAATAGGTAGTGCGGCTAATATTTATTTTCCATCACTTAACATTCATCCTCCTAGACCTAAGTAATTCCCCATGCGATATAAGTCCTATCTAGCCCTTCTGAACCCATTTGTTTTCATTTGGATCGTCATTACGCTTGTGGTGTGATTTCTGGGTAAGTATTCTTCCTCATTCATCATGTTTCTCACTTTCTCCTCTCTTATATTTTATATAGATCATCTAGAAATTGATGGATATATGACCTGTGGTCTTGTATATTTCTGTATATGTAGGGTTTCAAGATATACCCCACCTTTTTTCTCATTCATGGGCATCGTTATAAGTTTTAGGTTTTTTTAAAGAGGTAAGAGGCTCCATCGTAATTAGCCAAATTGATTATTCCTAAATTTCTTGATATATATAAATAGATAATTTAAAATAAATTGATCACATTTTATTCCAATTAAAATGATAAAATCTAATTCCATTGAATCATGAGATCTTAAATGGTTTTGGCATGGAAATTTGGAAAACCCCTAATTCCATTGAATTGGGGTGTGTTTATGGAAATTAGCTAATTTAAGTTGTTGAATTTAAATTATGGATTTGATGTAAATGTATTTCAATTAATGTTTTAAATTTAATTATGGAAATTAATTTTGAAAAGGTTGGAATTGGTTTTTAATGGATTTTAAACTTTTGAAAATGGCTTAAAACTATTTGATAGAAACCTAGTGGTTTTATCTTGCAAAAGAGGCATTTGTTTGAATAAAAATTGTTTTGGTTTTAAATAGAAATTTAACATTGAAATATAAGAATGGGATTTTATTTTATTTTAATAAGTCTTAAAATAAATTTTTTATCATTTATTTTCTAATAAAACATGAAATACTTAGGTATTTGGTGAGTTATTTGGACACACTCTACACTACTACAACATTCTAAAACAAACATGCAGTGGGTCACATCTCTAATGGGAGGGTGAGGAGTTGCTTATAGCCAGTGTCATGGGGATGTGTGTGCACACATATTACTAAGACCACGTAGAGAGTGTGGAGCCTTATAGTTGAAAATACTATCGTACCTTCTGGCAGATGACCATGTTGCTCGATTATTATTTAAGTATGAGATATAAATGTGTTCCAATATTTTTAAACTGATTTACATGCCTACTGAATTTATATGATCTATTTTATGTAACTATTTTATTTAATCTATTTTTTTATAAATATTCAATCTATTGTAAATTAAATCTAGTTCATTAAAAGTACATTCAATAATTATTAAATTGTATATAATGTTTTGTTTAAATATGATTTTAAATTTCCATACCTATTTATTTTAAAAATTGAATTTCATTCATTGGATAACCTATATTTAAAACCAATTATGGAATCATTGGTGGTATCCTAATAGGCTTAGGATCACACCCTACATTTTCATTCAGGTTTTTGTAGACTTTCTTCTTCAATATTCAAGTAAGAGGAATTGATCTCTTAGAGGTGGATCCAACTATTGAACCTTGGTCATGGTGAGTTCCATCCTTAAGTACATGGGCCATTTTCATCTGTTTTGGTACATGTGTTGTAGTACTTTGGTATTTAATGCCTTTTTGTATTATGTTACTTTACTTCAAAATGAGTTTCTTTTATATGCATATTGAATTGCAAATCATGCTTTTACTATGTTTTGTGGAAAATTTATTCCCCCTTTCAAGTTTTAAAATGTTAGGTGCTAGTCACCAACCCATGGGGATCGAGAACAAACTTTAGGCTGTGTTAGAGAAATCTCAATTATTGGATTACCAGGATACCCAGGTTGGTTCATGACAAAGTGGTGTCAGAGGTAGGTTGTTCAACTTTTTGTCTTGAAGTCAATATTCATTTTAATGAACTTTTTAAGATGTAAAAGGTAGTTTCGATCGAGTACCTGGACATCTCTCACCCTAATGAACCTTAATTCTCTAGGAGTGGTTAGAGAAATATATCTTGTATATTTGTTATAGTCTTTTCCCTATTGTAATTTAGAGAGATTGAAATCCAAATCCTAGTTGTTTTATCTATTGGGAATAATTTCGACTGTTTCTCTGTTTGAGTGTTCATCTAATGTCTTCCTTTGATCTGTTGATGTTGTGTAGAAACATACCTCCTAGAATACATGAAAATCAGATATAGGAAGAGGATAATGATGAACCTTAACAAGAAAATCATATTGTAGATCTGAATCTAAATGAGGTGATTGTTCACACAGTCAAATATTTGGAATTGGAACCACCACCATTTCCCACTTAGGCTCAAACTGTGGATCCTTAGGGGATGTGATTTGAAATCATTCTCAAGAGTTCCTTCACTAGAAGACACCAGTTTTCAAAGGATCCACTGATCCTAAATAGGATTTGGAATAGATGGGCTTGATAGAACATATGTTTTAATTCTTGTAGACATCATACATGATCAAGGTGAAGTGTTACACCATCATAATGGATGGACTGAGAAGGAGATGGTGGGATATGATGTGAGGATCAAGAAACATAAAGGATTATAGTGGAAAGACTTCAGGGTTAATTTCAAAAACTAGTTATATCCAAATTCAATGTTGTTGGATAAGCCTCGGGAGTTTTTCAAGCTTGAGTAGGCCAATAGAACCATGACTGAGTACTCAAATAGCTCTGCTGAGCTTGTGAAGTTTTCTCCTGAGATAGTATCGAATGAAATAATGAAGGCTCGATGGTTTGAGTTTGGAATTTGATCAGATATTCATTCTCAGTATTTCATTATGAAGCTTCCCACTTATATTGATGTGTTGGATAGGTTGATGATGGTTGATATGGACCTGGAAATAAAGTAAGGGTTGATGGAAGTTCCTTTTTCTCTTAGTGGAAGCATTGATTCCTTCAAAGGAAAATATAAGTGTGATGATTCTCATAGAAATTCTTGATTCCAGAGTCATTCCATACCACCTAAATCTATAAAGCAAGTAATTTGATTTTATATCAGTGTGGAAAGCCAGAAAATTCTAATAGTTTTTATACAAAGGAACCTAATAAATGTAGCTCCTGTGGATGTTCAGGGTACTTACAGATATTCTACCATCATTTCTCTACTCATCATAGTGGAACAGGATCATCATATCCTCCTAAAACTACAGAGAAATCAGATGCTTTACGTATAAAAGGGTTCCAGCCATAGGCATCAAAAATGAATCTACTTCAGAGGGTGGAAGATTCTCTAGAGGAACCAGACACTGGTCTATTTACTGTGAGAAGTACCATTACTATAGTATCATCATTAGTGAATACTCTTTTTGAAATTAGGGAATCCAACACCTCTATTTCAACCTATTTTGTTAATATTCTTAATCTTCCTATGATTATTTTATCTTGTGCAATAGATATTACTACACCCCTTGGTACAAAGAGAGATCAGGGTATCCATAGTCCTACATGTGTCTTTTTTCTTCCATATGTTGAGATAGATTGGAGTTTTCTGGTCCTCAACATGAAATCTCTTAATGTTATTTTTAGTATAGATTTTTTTATTACCAATAAATCCTTGATTGACTGTTATATTTTATGGTTCTATTTTACTACAATAAGTGGTGAATCTGTTATCTTTTAAAGTGTTTAGGACCTATGGTCGAGTAGAACCAGACCTTCTTATCCAGAGTTAGGGAAATTGATATATTTTTTTTCTTTTGATCTAGAGTGGGATTCAATGAGGGGTGATCTCTCTCTGATATTCATCAAGTTTCCTATTATGTTTCATTTGGATTTATCTAGTCTTCCACTAGTGAAATAGGTTGAATTTTCTATTTAATTAATGTATTTTACTTAATCAGTCTATATTTCTTCTTATTGAATGAATGTAGCTGAACTAAAAGTGCTGAAGTCCCAGTTGGATGATCTTCTTGAGAAAGGATTTATATGCCCCAATGTTTCACCTTGGGTGAATTTGAATCTATTTTCCAAGAATGTAGATGGTTCTCTTCACCTATGTGTTAACTACTGAAAGATAAATTTATTTATACTAAATAACAAGTATCCATTTCCATGGATTTATGATAAGTCTGTTCAGTTGAAAGGTGAGAAGTGGTTTTCAATGATCAAACTTTGGGCTGGTTACCATCGGTTGAGAATAAAAGAATCTAACAATAAAAGAAACCCATTTTGGAGAAGGTACAACCATTATGAGTACCTTGTTATGCCATTTTTCTGATGAATTCTTATGTAGTTTCCATGGATTTTATGAACAAGATTTTCCATGAATATCTGGATAACATTGTAATAGTCTTTGTGTATGACATACTCTTTTAATCTATGTCTGAGGAGAATCATGTGCATCATCTGAGAACACTTATGAGCCTTCTAAGAAATCAAATACATTATTCCAGGCTTTCAAAGTGTGATTTTTGGATTTGGAAAGTGAAATTCTTAGGACACATGGGGTATGAGCAGGTTATATCAGTTTATCCTGAGAAGGTGAAAGTTATTATGACTTGGGAGCAACCATAAAATGACCCTAAGATTTGGAGATTCTTTTTCATAGCTAGATACTATTGTTGGTTCATAAAGGACTTCTTTATGATCGATTCTCCGATAATAGCTCTAACTTGGAAGGGGGTGAAGTTTGTGTGGAAGGATAAATGTTATAATTCTTTTGTTTAATTGAAACGTCTTTTGAATAATGTGTCAGTATTGACTCTTCCAAAAGTCATGAAGGGATATGTGGTCTTTTGTGAAGCCTTGAGATTAGGATTGGGATGCGTTCTTATGTAGGGTGATAATGTGGTAGCTTGTGGATCTCTTCAGCATAGGCCACATGGGAATAATTATCATACCCATAAACTAGAACTTCCAACTGTGATGTACATGCTGAATAGTTGGAAGCATTACCTCTATGTTAAAGGGTTTAATATATACTAACATCACAAAATATTGAGTTATATCTTCTCTAAAAAATATTTGAATCTTATCTAGAGGCTTTGGGTGGATTACTTGTAGTATTTTAATGTTGACATCACCAATTCCCTAGGAAAATGGAATGTCATTGTAGATGTGTTAAGCAAGAAACTTCTAACCCAAGTAGTGAAAGAATCTTCATAAGAGTGGAATATTATGGATCTCTTTGCATAGTTTTATATTCTAATTTAGGAGAAAAGGGTTGAGGTTTCTTTAGGCATCGTTTAGTTGAAACCCACTCTTCTCGAGAATATTATTCATGATCAAGATCTTTATGATGAAATTCATATCAGTAGAGACTATATTTATGGTGGGGAGATAGTTTCCCAGTGTTCGTTCTCCAAAGAGGGTGTTCTATGTTATTAGCACCTCTTTATTGTATTGTTAGCTGCATGGAAGGATGTGATGAGGTGTTTTCATAGTTCCCAGTGGGATGTGCACCTGAGAACCACTAAGATGTTTTATGAAATGTGGTGGTAGATATGTTGGCCTTTTATGAGTTGGAATGTTGTGGAGTTTGTCTCTCACTACTATACCTGCCAACAGATGAAATCTGAGCACTAGAAACCATTGGGTTTTCTTTATCCACTTCCAGTCTCTACTTGGAAGGGGGATAATATCTCTATGGATTTTTTTTGTTAGGTTTCCCCATTCTTAGAGAATGAAGAATGCAATATCGATTGTGATCAATAGGCTGACCATGTCATATCACTTTATATCCATTTGAGATATATCCAAAGTCAAGGAGTAGGGGAATATCTATATGAAATATATTGTTCCTTTATATGGAGTTCCATCTAATATAGTCTATGATAGGGGTCATAAATTTTCTTCTCGCTTTAGGAGAGTCCTTCATGAGGAACTGGGCTATCAGGTTCATTTGGGATTATCATACCTTCTATAGTCGTATGGCCAGAAAGAAAGAGATATATAGATTCTAGATGATATGATTCACACCTGTGGTCTCAACTTCGACAGGGCTTGGGATGATCACTTGGGACTGGTTGAGTTTTCTTATAACAATAGTTACCAGTCCGGGATCAGTATGGAACCTTTTTCTGACTTTTATGGATGGCCTTGTAAATCTTATTTCTATTGGTCAGAGGTTGGTGAATTTTCCATGGTTAGACCAATCTTGGTGCAAGAGACAATAATAAAGATTCAATTAATTTTTATGAGAATGATGATAGCATGGAGATTATATAAGTCTTATGCTGATTTTCACCATAGAATTTTGTAGTTTTTAGTTGGTGGCCAAGTTCTCTTGAATGCTTCACCTTAGTTGTGTCATCAAAGGTTTGGGAGGTAAGGGAAGGTTGCACCTCCTTTTGTGGGACCTTTCAAGGTTGTAGGGCGGGTGGGGAATGTTTCTTAACATTTGGCCCTACCACCATAGTTGATGTAGATACATAATGTGTAGCTTGTATTCCAGTTGAGTAAGTATCTCTATGATCCATCTCACAATTTGAGATAGATAGATCTTTATATTGAACCTGATTTATCAATGACTGAGCAACCAGTTAGGAGAGTTAATTCTGAGACCAATGTACTTTGTGGGATATAGATACCTTTGGTTCATGTGCTATGGTGGGATAGTTCTCATAATCACGAGATGTGTAAATTTAAGGCATTGATGAGAGAGTAGTGGCTTCAACTTTTTATCACAAAATCTTCTTCATAGGATTTCTTGGGTTAGAAAGTTTTAATGGTGGGGAGGTTGTAACATCCGATTACCGCTCTAACAGGTATTCCTTAAACCTTGCCTTGGTTTTTTCTTTCTGTTGGTGTGCTAAGGGTTGAGTTCGGGTTGGTAGGATTAGTATAATGGTGAAGTAAATGATTTCTTCGATTCTAATCCTTAAATTAACTTTTTTATGTAGGTTACCATATCATTACACATCGTGAAATAGGCATACACGTCATGTAATGGTTCTGCATACAAGTCATGAATGGCTTCACGCTATGATGGGTACACGTCGTGAGTCTCCATTTCATTTCATGAAGGAATTAATGACTGTTTCTTAATTTGGATCCTCATAATTTACGTTTTGGCAATGAATTTTTCAACGGTTACAAAAAATAGAAGGTTCACAACGTGTATTGGGAACACATGTCATGTAATACCCCAACTGTGTTTTTTCAAAACAAGAAATGCGGCTGGTTATTTATTTTCCCTCTATTTTATCCTAAACTTCTTCAACCTAAGTCATTCTCCATGTGATCTCAGAACTCTCCAACCCTTTTTAACCCATTCCTTTCTATTTGCATCATTGTTACACTTGCGGTGTAATTTTTGGGTAAGTGTTCTTCATAGTTCTTGGTGTTTCTCTCTTTTTCCCCTCTCGTAATTTCAATGGATCATCTTGGAATTGATGGATCTATTCCCTGTGGTGTTGGATCTTCCTTCTGGGTTGGTTTTAGATATCAACCCCAACTTCATTCTTATTGATGTGTGTCATTGCAAGTGTTGGGTTTTGGGAAAGAGGTAGGTGGTTCTGTCCTAATTAGCCAAATTGATTATTCCAAAATTTATTGATTTATTTCAATTGTTGATTTAAATTAAATTACTCAAATTTTATTTCAATTAAATTGATAAAACCTAATTCTAATGAATTGGGAGATTTCAAATTATTTCTGCACATAAATTTGAAAACCCCCCAAATCCATTGAATTGTGTGTGCTTATGGAAATTGGCTAATTTAAGTTGTTGACTTTAAATTTTGTATTCGATGGAAATGTTTTTGAATTAAATTATTGAATTTAATTGTGGAAATGAATTGTGAAAAGTATAAAATTGGTTTTTAATGGATTTAAAACATTTGAAAATGGATTGAAATTATTTGATAGAAAGATAGTGTTTTTATCTTATGAAAGAGGCATGTTTTTGAATAAAACCCATTTTGGTTTTAAATAAAAAATTGGAATTTAAATGGAATAATGGGATGTAATTGTATTTTAAGAAGTCTTAAAGTAAATTTCCCATATCTTATTGTGTAAGAAGACATGCAAGACTTATGTAATAGGTGATTTATTTAGATGTACTCTATGCAATTATAATGCTCTAAAACATACATGCAGTGGGTCACATCCCCGATAGGTGGGTGATGAGTCCCCTCAAGCCAATGTCAGGGGGATGTGTGTGCACACATATTGCTGAGTTTACTTATAGAGTGTGGAGTCCTAAAGTCGTAAATACTATCGTATCTTTGGGAAGAAGACCATATTGCTCTCTTGTTATTTATATTTTAGATATAAATGCATGACAATGATTTTGAACTACTTTACAAGCCTACTAAATTTTCATGAACTATTTTATGTAACTATTTTATTTAATCAATTTTTTTAGAAATATTTAATCTCTTGTAAAGCAAATCATATTCTTTAAAAGTATTTTCCATAAATTTGAAACTGAATGGCATGTTTTTTAAATATGCTTTTAAATTATCATATCGATTTATTTTTAAAATTTAAAGCCATTATTTTTGTATCACCTTGACCCTAGTTACCCAGAGTCAGTGCATTGTTAAATAACAATGGCATGATCACAAGGGATCAAAATCCTGAAAGACCGATCAATTTAGTAGCCTTGGATGTACTATATACATTCATAAGTTCTACATTATATTATAAAATGAAAACAACAACAACATTGTCGTCATTGACCACATTCATCCCTTTGACTATCCCTATAGGTCAGCCATAATATACTTCCTCACATACTAGGAAAAATAAAACATAGAAAGGGGTGAGCTCATATGCTCAGTAAGGAAAACAATATAGAAAAAACGTTCAAGATTAATTATAAACATTTAAGGCAATGTATATGACTAAAACACAAGCCTTTTAAACTTAAAGTTCATCATAATATGGAAAAGATAAATAAAATAACATCATTTACTTATTTACATGGATATTATACTGGTAGAATAATAACATGTAATATCAATATCCAATTTCATAATGTTGGAATGCATAATTCCAGACTTTATAACCACATAGTCAAGGTCCTGTGCCAAGACTACAAATAAGATTTTTTCAAGGCCTTGTTCCAAGACACTAGTTTGTCTTATGATACCTACTGATGCATCGAGGAGCTATAGTAGGCTCCACCTATCACTTACTAAGTCCAATACATTCCTCATATGAAAATTTTTAAACACAACATAAACATTTTTATTAAAAATATCATACAAAATATCAATACTTTATCCATAAACCATGAATGGTGTAAAAATAACACATCCACAGTCAAACATATCAAAAAACCTTCAATACAATATGGAAGATTTGAATCATAATAATCAACTTCAAACAAGATTAAAATCCATCAAAGGATGCTGAAATAGATGAAATCAAAACTTTTTGTAGAGAAATATCTCTTTCTATTTTGAAATCATTTAAACGTCATATAATTATAAAAGAAAACTATTTAGTATTTTTTTTAAAGCCATAAAAACTTTATCACTTTGAATTAAATTTATTAAATCAATCGCAACATGTCATATTAACCTATAAAATTTGTGGAATTCATCATAATTCTCAATTTAAATTAATTTAGATATTTATAATATCAATTATTTTAATATTTCATTATTAAGGTAATTACTGCATCATAATTGTGTAATAAATAAATTAAATTATCTAATCTCTAAAAATTATAAATAAAATACCATTATTTAGGAAATATTGTTAGATTTATAATGACTATTTTTACATGAATTTATATTGTGGGTAACCTTATATTAAAAATTCTTTAGTTATTAAACCATGAATTTAACTCTTTTAACTCTTCTTTAAATAAAATAATAATAAATTTCCTAATCTAATCCAAGTGGACAAAAGTGGATCATATTTTATTCCTAAGATTGTTTTTTGTCAAATTACAATTATCCAATAGAATTAAGGCATGTGTTAGGGTAATTTAAATATCATTTTTGCCCTTAATTACCCTATTTACATTGAACTGTTGTAAATAAAAGTCGAATGATTCTATTCACCAAAAATTATTTTCATCTTATTCAACCACATTTTAGTAATTGATGTCAACTGTGTCTCTCTGGTTTTTTAAATTCAACTCAAAGAAGTGTTAAAATTAAATTTTATGCAAATTTGCAAATTCTCCTAGGAGGTGGGTAAAAGACTGTAAAAAGTTCAATAAAATTCTATATATCAAAACATATTATAAAATGACTCAAACAAATTATATTGAATATATATAGGTATTATTTATCTATTTTGGCATTACATAAAATAAAATAAAATAAATAATTACTTAAATAAAAATTCGGCTTTAAACATTAACGTATTTCTTTTCACTATTCATCAAAAATTAAAAGTTTTCAGAAAATACAAAAAACTCATCCTAAGTTAATTTGGATATTTTGAATTCAAAAATGAAGTCCATTTTGAAAAATAAAATTTAAACAAATTAAAAAAGTTGTTATTACTATTCATGATGGCTAGTTTGATTGGTCAGGGTGTGTTAAAACCCTAAGCTATGTACAATGCAAGCTAATCCATTATTCAAAGGGAAATGTACTGTCGAAGCTTGGGGTGTTACTTTATCACCTCCTTAAAATAATTTCATCCTCAAAATTTATAGAATATTAATGCATAAAAATATTTTGGTGGTTCTTCATCATAAGTTCCTCAGATCCTCACGTTGCCCCATCCTTCTTAAGGTTTCTCTATAGAACTTTTACTAGATGAGTCATCTTGTTTCTCAGAACTTGTTCTCTAGTATGAAGAATCTTGGAAGGCTCTTCACAATAATACAAACTAGGTTCCATTTCAATTTCCTCATAGGTGACTACATACGTTGGTTCAGGCAAATATTTTCTCAACACTGATACGTGGAACACATCATGAACTATGGAGAGACTTGGAGGCATTTCCAAATGATAAGCCACAACTCCAATTCATTCAAGAATTTCGAAAGGTCTGACGTACCTGGGACTCAATTTACCCTTCATACCGATTCGTATAACACCCTTACATGGAGATACCTTCAAGAAAACATGATCTCCTACTTGAAATTCCAAATCCTTCCTATGATTATCAGAATAAATCATTTTCCTTCTTTGAGCTACTTTGATGTGGGTTCTCATAATATTAACCTTTTTCAATGTTTCCTCAACAAGTTCTGGGACTATGAGTTTTCTTTCACCAACATCATCCCAAAAAGTATGTGTCCGACATATCTTTCCATATAACGCTTCATACGGTCCCATATGAATACTTGAATGGAATCTATTGTTATAGTAATATTCTACCAGAGGTAAATATTGATCCCACATACCTTGAAAGTCAAGGGATCAAGATCTCAACATGTCTTCTAAGGTTTGATTAATCCGTTCTGATTTTCCATCAGTTTAATGGTGGTAGGCAGTTCTCAAATGAAATTCAGTATCCAAGGCCTTCTGAACACTTTTCCATAATCATGTATAAAAACAGGATCATGATCAGAATCAATTGATAGGGGCACTCCATGGAGTCTTAAAACATCATTAATATATATTATTTCTTGAATTTTAAGTGGAAAATATTCTCTTATTGAAAGAAAATGTGATGACTTGGTAAGACAATCAACAATGACCCATATTGCATCATTCCTTCTAGGAGTCTTTGGTAGCCCCATGAAAAAGTCCATTGTAATATTGTCCCATTTACACTTCGATATGGGAAGATGTTTCATGACTTTTCCAGGCTGTTTCCTTCTAGCTTTCACTTGTTAACAAACCATACATGTTAACACAAAAGCAGCAATCTCCCTCTTCATGTTGTCCCACAAAAAATGTTTCTTCAAATCTCTATACATATTGGTGCTTCTAGAGTGTATAGAGAAATTAGATCTATGAGCATCATCCAACAATTCCATTTTTAGATCTGTTTCTCTTCCCAAATTTCAATATTCCATCTTTATATACGAAGTCACTCAATCTCCCATCATTTACAGCTTTAATCTTTTTTTTAAACTCCTCATCATTAGTCTAAGAATTTTTAATCTTTTATAGTAAAGATTGTTTGGAAACCATTTGAAAAATTATTGATGTTTCAAATTCCATTGTTATTCCCATATCCATCTTTACTAGATCTAGGAAAATACGATCCCCTTCAAATCTCATCTTGTTCAAAACTGAATGATCCTTTTTTCTCAAAGCATCTTACACCTTATTTGACTTCCCTGGGTGGTAGTGTATTATGTAATCATAATTCTTGAGTAGTTCAAGCCATCTCCTTTTCCCCATGTTGGGTTCTTTTTGTGAGAAAATATACTTCAAACTCTTATGACCAGTGTCAATCTCACATTTTTTACCATAGAGATTGTGTATCTGTATCTTCAAAGCACTGATTACAGCTGCTAACTCAATATCATGGGTGGGATAATCTTAGTCATGAATTTTTAGTTGTCATGATTCATATGCAATAACTCAATCATTCTGCATAAGGACACAACCAAGACCTTTATTTGAAGCATCACTATAAATAAAAAAACCCATCGGTCCCTGATGGTAGAGTGAAGATAGGAGCATTGAATAATGTTCTATTAAGTCCTTCAAAACATTCTTCACACTCTTTTTTCAAAACAAATTTAACCACTTTACATGTGAGATTGGTTAATGGGTTAGCCAACCAAGCAAAATTCTGGACGAAACATTGATAATAACCTATTAAAACAATAATACCACGTACCTCAATTATACTCATCGGTGATGGCCATTCATGGATTGCCTTGGTCTTTTAAGGATCAATATAGATTCCATACAAATAGACAATATTTCTATGAAATGAAATCTCTTGAAGACAAAATTCAGACTTTTTAAACTTCCCATATAATTCATTTCTTCTGATGGTTTTCAGAATAGTGCAAAAGTGATTTTCAAGATCTTTAAATATTTTTGAGTATACCAAGATATCATCAATAAATACCACTAAAAAGGCATCAAGATATTACTTGAAAACTCTAGTCATTAAATCCATGATGAGAGAGGGTTCATTAGTAAATCCAAAAGGCATTACTATAAACTCGTACTGCCCATACCTGGTTCAAAATGCTGTTTTCAAAATGTCTTTCTTCTTCACACACAACTGATGATATCCAGGTCGAAGGTCAATCTTTGAAAAATATTGACCTCCATGAATTTGGTCGAATAAATCATCAATGGGGGTAGGGGATATTTGTTCATTTTTTGTTATAGCATTGATCTCCGTGTAGTCAATTCACAACCTCATAGACCTGTCTTTCTTGTTAACAAAAACGACAGAGGCTCCCCATATAGAGAAACTAGGGTGAATAAATCCTATATTACTCAATTCCTCTAGTTGTTTCTTTAGTTCTACTAATTCCATAGTGGCCATTCTATAAGGGGTCTTCGATATGGGCCTTGAACCAGGAATTAAATCAATGGAAAACTCAATTTCTCATTCTGGAGGATGTCTAGGTAAATCCTCTAGAAACACATCAGCATATTGTTTCACAATAGGTACACCCTCTATTCGAACATTCTTTTCCTCCCCGATAATTATTTCATTCTCTTCCTCCCCAATAATTAAATTTTGTAGAGCTACTGGGGGTGGATCTAGATAAGAACCAGGTGGTGATGTTTCTTTTTTAAAGATAAGGTACACCTTATCATCATCAAAAATAAAAACCTCTTTCTTCTTAAAATAAATTTTTGCATCATGGTCTGAAATCCAATCCATTCCAAGGATTATATCAAATTCAATCATGGGTATGGCGATGAGATCAGAAGATAAAGAACATTTATATGTACAAATTTGAACTTATTCACAAAACATTGTTGTGATGATACTTCCCTTAGGAGTTTTGATTGAAAACTCAATTGTTAAGTCAAATTAAAAATATCTAATTTTTTGTAGAAAACTGGGAAGATATGAAATAATGCGATGATCCAGGATCAAATAAATCATTGGATAAACTATAGGAAACTATTAAATTACCTGCCACCATGTCTTTCGGAGCTTCAACCTGGGCAGTAGTGATCGCAAAATCTTGGCCTTGCTCCCTTGGACTTTTCTGAGGTAGGTTTCCTTGGAACATAGGAAATTCCTTTGAATAGTGTCCCTTTTCTGTACAAATGTAGCATTAAACATTGACAACCTCTTTCATTCCCTTGAAATCACGAGCTTGGTGGCCTTTTTCACCACACTTCTAACAGACTCCCATTCCCTTCAGGCAAGTACATGGGTGTTTCTTCCCACATTTACCACAGGATTTATATTCATCTTTTTCCTTCTTCCCTTTATTTCCATTTCTAGAGTGATCATAAGATCTCTTCTTCTCTTACTTTGGTTTGAAGTCATATGATTTAGAGAATTCCTTTTATGTCATGATAGTGCATGAGACAATATCTTTGTACGATGAGAAGTACTGTGAGACTAATAATCAATGGAGAAATGGTTTTAAACCATCAAAGAATCAATAAATATTACTCCATGGATTATGTATATAATCTATTTCATTCCTTTCTAACCATGTAATGTTAGCCCCATACTTTGTGACATTCTCATCCTCTTTTTTCCTCAGGCTCAAAAATTGTCATTCCATATCCGCTTAATGGTCAAGAGGAAAGTATTTTTCAAATAAAACCTCTTTAAACTCCCTCCATTCCATGTTAAATAATTCTTCATCTTCCGTTTTGTTTTGGATTAATGAACACCATTGATCTGCATCTCCCGTGAGGTGATAAACTTCAATGACAACATTTTCCCTTTCACTACTTTCCAAAGACGGAAATATTTTCTCTATGGAACGTACCCATTTCTCAGATACTAATGGATTTGTAATCCCATTGAATATTGGGGGTTTTTACCTCATGAAGAAGTATAACATTGATCCTCCACATTGTGGATCAGGGTACTTCATCTGGGTAAGGTTATTATTCCTAACCTGAGTGAGTTGTCCCGGTATGGTGATAAGCTGATCAGCACTAGTTGCATCACCAACTCCACTATAACAATCTTGAGTAGGAGGGAAATCCCTAAATGGATTATTTTCTTTGATATGGTTTCCATTCCCTCCACAAGGTTCCATTTCTAAATACTGGTATACACTAGATTAGTTTATGAATCACAATAAATAATTTCAAAATTGAAAAACACTTAACATAAATTAAACAAGTTATGGATATAATCCATAATCATAAAAAAATTTCTTTGAGGAGTATATGCTCATAAATCCTTAAGAATGGTTTGTAAAGAAAATGTGAATTATCCTAAGCATATCGCCCAAGAGTGTCATAACCAAGAGTACAGTAAGGCCCATTATCGTGTACCAGGGAACCACGAGTGAAGCCCTAAACTCATTATCAGAGTTTTAACTCCTAGGTACATATATTTCAGAGCCGACTCTACCTACTCATATCTAGACAGGGATGTATTGCTTTGAAAATACACAAAATCTCTACATTTCTAAAATTCTTGGAAGTTCTTCAATTCCAATCCTCAATGTCTATCTTAAGGTAATGTTCTCTAATCAAAGTTTATATAAATCTAGTTTCCAAGGTTTTTACTATACTTTCTCTGATACCAACTTTAACACCTTGACCCTAGTTACCTAGAGTCAGTGCATTATTACACAACATTGGCATGATCACAAGGGATCAAAATCCTGAAAGACCTATCAGTTTAGTAGCCTTGGAAGTACTAGATACATTCATAAGTTTTACATTACATTATAAAATTAAAAACAACAACAAATTTTTTTCCATTGAACACATTCATCCCATAGACTATCAATGAAGGTTAGTCATAATATAATGCTTCGCATCCTTGGAAAAATAAAACATATAAAGGGGTTAGCTCAGATGCTCAGTAAGGATAATAATATAGCAGAAACTTTCAAGAATAAGCATAAACATTTAATGTAATGTGTAAGACTAAAATACATGACTTTTAAACTTAAACATAATCATAATATGGAAAAGATAAATCAAATAATTCCATTTACTTATTCACATGGATATTCTACTAGTCAAAAAATCACATGTAATATCAATAGCCAATTTCATAATGCTAGAATGCATACTTTCAGATTTCATAACCACATAGTCAAGGGCGTCTGCCAAGAACACAAATAAGATTTTTTCAAGGCCTTGTGACAAGACACTAGTTTGTCTCATGGGACCTACCAATGCATTGAGGAGCTATAGAGGGCTCCACCCATCACATACTAAGTCCAATGCATTCCTTGTATGAAAAGGATTAAATATAACATAAACATTCGTATTAAAACTGGCATACAAAATGTCAATAATTTATCCATAAACCATGAATGGTGTAAAAATACCACATCCACAATAAAACATATCACAAAACCTTTAATACAATATGGATGATTTTTATCATAATAATCAACTTCAAACAAGCTTAAAATCCATCATAGGATGTTGACATAGATGAAATCAAAACATTTTGTAGAGAAATATCTCTTCTTATTTTGAAATCATTTAAAAGTAATATACTTATAAAAGAAGACATTTATTTTGTAAATATTCTTATAATATTGTATGGGAAGCTTCGATAATGTTATAATGGTGGAAAATAGCTGCACACACCGTATAAGTTAAAAAAGACATTCTTACCTTAATTTTTTTGAGAAGGTCATAAAGTACCTTGTTTGGAAAATGACGGAAAGATTTTTTCAAAACATATATGGTAAAATAAGTGAATAAATGGATTTAACCCATAGTATAGTAAATAGTGAAAATGTTTTGAATTATAGTTTTAAGAAAACAAAGATGTGGATGATAAAGAGGTCCAAGAAGATAGTTACATTTTAACAACCTCAGATAAGTAACGTGATTGTAGAATTAACCATTACCTTGTACTTTTTCTTAGAAGAGGGTAATTTGATATAATATATAATAGTTAAATAATTTTTATGAGATTATAAAAAAATTATATACATAAATATTATATAATATATGATCTTCTAATGCTTCTTTGTTAACAATATTTTAGAAGTATCATCGTTTCAGATGTTAACTAATTCATTTTCTTTTATATTATTTGCTATGTAAGACATGTATGTTATGGATATGATGTATTTGATTCAAATACAGAATTATATTATGTTCATAAACATTATTTTTAATCATAAAAGGAAAATTATTCTAGAATTATTATGTTGGGAAGGAATATCATCGCGTTCGTGGGGACGATAATCCGTACGTATGCAAGAGGGAAATTTCATTATATTAATGGTGAAATAGTATGTAGTTGGATGGTATATAATATATTCATAATAATTAACATGTTATATTTATTATTTGAATTATTTATACTCATTATTATACCCATAAAAATAATTAAGTGTTTTAATAACAAACTACACCACGACGCGGACACGGTAAGCCGTACGTATGCACGTATGATGACTTTGTCATTTATAAGATGGATAAAATAATGAATATAGTTTTACCATATTTATAATAACATCAAATTATGTAGAAGGTACTGGAGTTATTATTTTGGTATGGAATCAACAAAGAAAGGGGAAGTGGAAGATGAAAAGAACTTGAAAGAGGGTGGTGAAATTATTACCTCTTCTTCGGGTGTTTCCATTTGAGTTGATCAAAAGGGCTCCTTAAGTTGTCTTTATGATCAAATTAAGGCCTATAGGTTTATGGTAGTATAGTTGAGAGGATATTTGGGTAGGGTTTGGCTGAGCCAAATGGATTTGGAGGTGTAAAATTAAGAGAAGGGGAAGTACCCTTTTATAAGAGAGACGAGGGTCACTTTAGGAAAAGCTTGAAATATTATTTTATAATAAAATAATTTTTGGTTTCTAATGGCTCCAAAATGATTTTCTTCTATTATAAGTAGAGTATGGGTCGAAAAAATCTCAACCAACATGTTTTAGATTGGTTTTGGTTACTATATTAACCTTATATTTTAGATTTAACTCTGAGTAAATAGTTTGACATTTACCATGTCTCTTTGTATTTTTATATTATATGGTTAATATACGTACTATAACAAGCCAAGAGAACCCCAATTCGTTAAGTATTAATACATATAACCTTATCTAAGTCTTTTTTCTGAACCATATTTTTTATGAATATTATATCAATTAATAATATAGTTTTTGTTTTAAAAACTCAATTTTGATAATTTTGACACTATTTAGTATTTTATTTTTTTGAAAGCCATAAAAACTTTATCACTTTGAATAAAATTTATTTAATAAACCCTAACATGTCATAATAACCTATAATTCTTTTTTAATTCATCATAAGTCTCAATTTACATTTACTTGGATATTTATAATATCAATTATTTTAATATTTCAATATTAAGGTAATTACTGCATCATCGTTGCATCATAAATAAATTAAGTTATTTAATGTCTAAAAATTATAAATAAAATACAATTATGTATTTAATATTTTTATATTTATAATTAATATTCATAGTTGAATAAATATTGTCGGTAACCTTATATTAATAATTCTTTAATTATTATACTTTGAATTTAACTCTTCTAACTCTTCTTCAAATAAAAAAATAATAAATGTCCTAATCTAATACATGTGGACCAAAGAGGATCATATTTTATTCTTAAAGATGTTTTTGGTCAAACTAAACTTATACAATAGAATTAGGACATCTGTTAGGTTAATTATAATATTATTTTAACTCTTAATTACCCTATTTAATTTTAACTACGGTAAATAAAAGTCTAAAGTTACTATTCACCAAAAAATATTTTTATCTTATTAAACCACATTTTACATACTGATGTTTATCATGTCTCTCATATTTTTGAAATTCAACTCACAGTAGTGGTAAAATTATGTTTTATGTAAATTTGTAAATGCTCCTAGAATGTGGATAAAAGACGGTAAAAAGTTCAATAAATTTTTATATATCTAACCTTATTATAAAATGACTATAATAAATTATATTGAACCTATATAAGTATTATATATCTATTTGGACCTAAAATAAATTAAAATAAAATAACTAATTACTTAAATAAAAAGTTGATTTTAAACAATAACGCAATGTTTTCACTTTTGATCCAAAATTGAAAGTTTTCAGAAAAATACAAAAAATTCACCCTCATCTAATTTGGATATTATGAATTCGAAAAATAAGTCCATTTTAAAAAATAAAATTTATAAAATTTCAAAAAGTGGGTATTACTATTCATAATGGCTAGTTTGATTGGTCATCGTGTGTTAAAACTTCAAGTTGTGTACAACACAAGCTACCGCATTATTCAAAGAGCAACATACCATGGATGATTGGTGTGTTAGAATCTAGATAATATATATTAGGAATCTGTTATGGAATCTTTGGTGGTATCCTACTCATCTTAGGCTCACGCCCTACTTGTGCGATTGGGTTTTTGTTGACTTTCTTCTTCCCGGTTCAAGCAGGGGGAAATGGTTTCTTAGTGGTGGATAGAGTTATTGAGACTTGGTAGTTGTGAGTTGTGTACTTAGGGACTTGGTTTGTTTTCTTCTATTTTGGTACTTGTGTTGTCGTACATTGGGATTTTATGCCTTGTTGTGTTCCATTACTTTACTCCCATTGGAGTTTCTTTTATATGCATATTGACTTTATTGTGTTGCTTTTGCTATGTTTGGTGGAAAATTTCTTCCCACTTTCAAGTTGTATTAATACAATTTCTAGTCGCCATCCCATTGGGATTGGGAATTCCCTTTGTTCTATGTCATGGCAGGCTCGGTTATCGAGTTACCAGGGTACCCAGGCTGGTTCATGACAATTAGAGTTTTAATGACCACTAATATTCCTAAGGTAATAAATAAATATTTTTTTATTAATAAATTATTTATTTTCATATGTGAATATATATAAAATATTTATTTTTTGTATTGTGAATAAAATATTTATTTTATTTATTAAATTTTTTTAATAAATATTTATTTTCTAGATTATGATAACAAAAATTTTATGGATAAAATATTTATTCAGTTGTTCAGTAAATGCTAGAGTAGTTTTAATAGACCAAGACTGAGTCAGGTGAAAAATAATAATTAACAATACTGTTACATAATATTTTTTATTGTGAAAGTTAGCACACAAAACAAAATAATAATAATGATATTATTATTATTTGTCTTGGGGTTTATTAAAGGTTTTAAATGTTATATAATTTCCAGCATGAAATTAAATAATATTTTAACCTAAACCCAAACTCTATAAATATAAGGTTATGTATGTTTTATATTGCCTCCAAAAATTGAGAATATAGATTTTTTTTGCACAAAAAATTCTCCCTCATCTATTCCTCTCTTCTTATCAAGAAAAAGAAGCACAAGAGGGATTTATTCATGAAAAAATAACAAGTGATTAGTAATGAACAACACGCGACAATAGATTCGTCATGCTAGAACCTAGTGATCAAGTGGGGTATCTTGGAGATCATTCAAGCATGTGCGGATCACCACTATAGGGATTCTATCTTTGGATCCTTAAAACATAGTGGAGGAAATCCGAAAGGGTCTTTCTAGATAATCAACAATCATCAACTTATAAAGTTCCTAATCCAAGGTATTTATTTATTTAGATATTAATTAAATTAATTATAAATTTTATGTAATATATCAAGATTTTTCTTGAGGTAAGGATATTTTCTTTTTGGGTAAAATGTTGTTTAATTACATTTTTGGCTTAGACCCTAATTCGGGTCATGGTCCAGATGGTTTGTACTTGGGAAAGAAGAGTAAAGGGGGTTGAAGGCGGACTGTAGGCCAATTACACACTGTGAATGGGGGATACATGTTGTGTAATCCTAGGTGATGATGTGTAATAGTCTTGCCATGAAATTTCATGAAGTTTATGGAATTTTCATCAGAAAAATAAAACATGTCATTAAATGTTGTGTAATAGAGTTACACTCCATGTAATAACCCGACATGTTTTTAAAAAAAATGAGGTAGTAGCCTTTAAATTTTTATGAAAAGTAATTTTCTCTCCTTTTGAGAGACTAAAACCATTTAAAATGGTTTTTCAAATCTAAAAGTCATCCAGACTCTAATTCTTACACCATTGGTCATGTTGGAACCTCAATGGTAAGTAATCGATTCATTTATAGCTATTCTATATTCTTCGAAACAATGAATGCACTATTTGGATTTAATCTCATACGACCCACTTTCTCATTCTTTGACTATTCTTCATATTTCTCATAAACTGAGCCGAATCCAGACTTGATATTGGATGAGAACTCTACAATTGTGCTAAGATAGGTGTTCTATAAATTTTTTGGATTCTATGGTGCTTTTAGAGTGTTTATCCAATATGTCACTCATCGTAATTTTAGAATGACCTCATTTTTGAGTGAGTTTCTTGTAGTTGATATAAGTGGACCTATTGAGTATTCACGTAGGTTCTGTTTAGGTATATTGGCACCCTTTGTTTGATTCAAGGTCACCCATGGTGTGCGAATAAAGGAAATAACATGTTTTATGCCTCTTTAAACCACCTAATGGGTGTGTGCTTGTGCATTCCTAGTTAGAGAAATCCCGTTAATGCCTTTATAGTTTTGAATAACTTGCCTAAGATATGTACTACCCCATTCCTCCGTGATATCATGTGATTCCATGCTTATTTTTATATGTTAAATTTAAATGTGATGATATGGGTGGGTATAACTATATATTTGATTAATGTAATTTTAAATGGGAAATATGGGAGGTTAGGTCCATATGATTTCTGAATGATAAATGGAATGCATGAGTGGGTATACTCATGTCTTTTTTTGTTTATGTGAGTTGTTTTACTCACATGGGTTTAATTGTTTAAATTTAATGAATTTAATGAATGGTTTGATAGATTCCATGGATGGCTCTATATGGATCTGTAATGTGATAGCAGACACCTTGGGTTAACTCTTCCCCTTAGGTATCGATTATGAGGGATACCTTGGGCCTTGATATCTCCTGGATCCAGCATGCTTGGACTCATGTAGGACATGTTGGTACACATGCTATTAGGACTCCAACCAGTTTCTAGACTATGTTACCACTGGGACACCAATGAGAATCAATGTGGATGCCTTATAAGACTTCCTTGGATCTATCACTTCATAGTCCAGATTTATTACATGGATGACCCGGTACATGACACCTTAGATCTGGCCCTTGTGGTCTAAAATTCACAATATGGTGTGGTCGTGGGATTCTACACATCATTGTATGGTGTGGTTGTCGGTTACTTGATATGGATGGTTGTACAGAGAGGTTTTGACACTTGTTTTACTTGTTAATAGCTTCCTTGTTATCAGGAGACTCTATTGCAAGTATCTTTGAGGGTATATTGGTTTTTACGATTGTAGTAGATTTATTCCATGGGCATTCACACTTTTACATTACTAATTTACTTACACTTTCTGGAACTTTTCATATTGTTTTTATAAAAATATAGAACTCTGGGTTGTTATGTGCTGGGATGTGTATCTCACACCCTATTTGGGACTCCTTGGGGACCCAAAAATATTAAATGGTTGTAGGTGATGATAGGGAAAATTTCCATGGTACAAGTTTTTGAATATGGTATTGGAGGAGGAGCGCATAGAACCAAGCTGAGGCATGCAATGCTGTCGGGAATTTTTGGCCTTTTGTTCTTTTAATACTTGTATTATATTTATCGCATTGTATCTATTCTGGATACTTTCTAGATACATGCACCATCTGCATCATTATATATGTGACATCTCTGGACTATTTATGTATTCATGTCTTGTTTTATTTTTAAGTTAACTGCTTATTAATTCTCTTCCACTATTGTATGTGTTTGAATTCTGCTACGATATATTCTAGTAATGAGCTCATAGTCTCCCCACTGGCCCACCTAGGCCATCACTACTATTTGGAATCCTCTGGAATTTGGGGGAGATGTGCTTGGGGCCTTGTGGCCAATCGGGCTCGGGGCACTGTTGAGTGGAATCCGGGATTGGGACATTAAAAAATGGTATTAGATAAGACTTTTCTAATTTTCATTACTATTTGATGACAACAGATAGGTATGGGAAGGAAATGGAATTTGGTAATAAACTCTTCTTAGGATTAACTACCTTGTGTATAGGGAAATTCCAAATGTCCCCGAATGAAATTGTTATTTCTGGATTTGACTATTTCAGTTGATTTTATTTCACTGTTGGGTGACACACAAAATTTATATTTTTACTGTTTATGAAATTTTGGGTTTTATTTCTATTGAAACCTAATGAGATGAGGGCATACCATCTCATTCATCATATAGATACTTTTTAAAAACCACATTTCATACATTTTTTCATTCTATTAAGGATTCATTACTTATTACATGCTATTATGATAGATGTTTTGATAGTTTTGTAAGCTGTTGTGATAGGATTTGTGCAGAGGCTAGGGGAGTGAAATCATCTTTAAATTTATAAAGAGTATGGGCCCTTATGGATTGGGAAATGAAGAACCAAATAAATTCAAATGATAAAATGAATTTGATATATATGGATTATATAGATATCAAACATTGGTTCATGAGGTGTTATGGGCCCTCACGGATCAGAACATGGTGGACCATGGTTTAAATCATTTAAAAAATGGCAGTTAAATGAAAATGAATGCAATAGAGAATAGATACTAGACATAGACCTGGATTTTGAGTGGGAAATAAGCATAGTTTCTAGTGGTTCTATGGCTATTATTTATATTGATCTAGATTTAGGAGCAGGTTGTGGGTTGTCTTGGTTTCAAGGAGGTTTTTGACATGTCCTACACTTTTAAGATGTGTGATTTGATGTTGTTATTTTATGAGATGTGTGTTGGAATTATAGGGAGATGCCACCACTTTGACCTCCAGTAGTACATCAAGAGGGAGGTGTTGGGCACACTTCAGAGATGGTGGGCCATGAGCTAGAAGTTTATCCTATTTTAGTGATAGCGGTGACAGTAGACATTGTTCCAGAAAAGGGTTTTGGGACACAGTTCCACAAGGGGTTATTTTGATATATCATTTATTTTTAGGGAGCACTATAGCCTGCCTCATCTACGGATGAGTTGAATCAAGTGTTTCAATTGCAGCATCCTCCCACATTTTCTGGGGGTGATAGTCGTCAGGATATAGAGATATGGCTAGAAAACATGTTTTAAATATTTGAGTATCTTGAGATGCCTACTTATAGAAGGTTTAAACTAGCTACTTATATGTTACATGGAGCAGAAAAGTGATGTTGGGATGTTTTGAACCAAGCTGATGGGCTATGAGATATAGGTTGGGTTGACTTATAGACCCACTTCTTTGACTACTTTTATCCCTCAAATCTATGAGTAGAGTGTGATAGTGATTTTATGAGTCTATAGAAGGGAACGGTAATTATTATGGAATACTTTTCATGCTTTACAGAGTTGCAATATTTTGTGTTGATGTGTCATATTGATGATCTATCGAGAGTGAGGCGCTTTGAGGAGGGTCTCAGACATTCCATCAAGTCTTAGGTCAATGTGTTCAGGTTGACTTCTATCATTGAGATTTTGAATAAGGTGCTTATCACATAGTGGAACCTAAGGGAAGATGGAGGTGAAGAATAGGGAAGTGTTTTTTCTCGCCCTAGTGGATCTATGTATTTAGGCAGGAAGCATCATTTTGAGGCTTCCCTCGATATGAGTGGTAGTTTGGATATGGGTGCATGTAGCTTGGTGTATTTAAATCAGTGTGGTAGGCAAGGAAACATGAATAATTAGTGTGACCATGACCCAATCATGTACCGAGCTTGTGGTAGGATGTGGCACAAGTATCGGTTTTGTAGGACATTCCCTCCAATTGTGAGTGGTAGGGGTTCAGCTCCGATATCGGGTTCAGGAGAAGGTTCTTTAGAACCATCTCAGGATGGGAGTTAGAGAAGTGCGGGAAGATCAGGATGATGTAGTGGTGGTCATGGTAGAGGCAGTCAGACAATGTTTACACCTAGATAGCAGGGTGGATCAGCTGAGGGTAGCCAGGCTGCGTCACATGGCTGTGGTACAAGCCAGAATTATGCTGTGGAATAGACCCAACAAGAACATGATCTCAGACCGTCTAAAGTGGGATGTACGATCTTAACAGCTTTTACTATTTCATCTACTCTCTTTGATATTGGTGATTCACATAGTTTTATATTTACACTTGTGTTTAAGAGCCTCATGTTTGTTTTCTTAAGTGTGTCATGATACATGACACACTGTTGGGGGTTATAATGGGTGATGTGAACCAGTATATGGAGTGTCCCCTTGAGGTTCGTGGGTGACACTTCATCTGGGATATTTATGTACTCAAGATGACATGGTTTGATTTAATTCCTGGAATGGACTAGCTATTTTCTTATTGGGATTACGTTGACTGCTATCTCCAAAGGGTGACTTTTACATAACTAGAGGGTTTAGTGTTTACTACCAATGGTGAATGGGATTTTTAGGATAGCCAAGATAGACCCGATCATCATGGGCTGGGCAAGTTGAGAACCTGTATTGCTAGTTTGTTTCTGGATGATTAGGGAGTGCATCGGGTGGACTTTCCCCCAGTGTTTGAGCGCTTCAGAGACGTCTTTCCTGACAAATTTTCTATTTTAACTCTTGATAGAGATGTTAATTTCTCTATAGATCTTGTGCGAGAAGCTGAACCGGTATCTATTCCTCCTAATTGGATGGCTACGATGGAGTTTTAGGATATCAAGAGGTAGCTAGAGGATTTGGAGGCAAATGGGTTTGTTAGACCCATTACTTCTATTTGGGGTTCTCCAGTACTTTTTGTGTAAAAGGTAGATGGTACCCTTAGGCTATGTGTAGACTATAGGAAACTGAACCTATTGACGGTTTAAAACTGACATCTCATTCCATGGATAGATGACTTTTTTGATCATATTTAACAAGATTGAGTGTTCTGGAATATTGATTAGATATTAGGATATCATCAGGCTCATGTTCGGCCTGTAGAAAGACCTCGTATATCATTTCATAGGAGGTATAGGTTATACAAATATCTGGTTATGTTGTTTGGTCTCAAAACAATGCCAACAATTCTCATGGCACTGATGAACCGAGTATTCCACACTTATTTGGATTCTTTTGTGGTGTTTTTTGTGGATGATATCTTGGTGTATTCTCACAATTGATAAGACCATGCCAACCATATTTAGATCATTTTGAATACAGTGAGAGAGCATCAATTATATGCTAAGCTCACTAAGTGACACTTTTGGATGGATCGGATTCACTTCGTAGGTCACATTATCTCAGAGAGAGAAGTATCAATAGACCCAGAGAATGTGAGAGTAGTAGTTTCCTGGTAGCATCCTAAGAACTTTTTATACAAACATAGTTTCTTGGGGTTGGCTGGTTAAAGAGGAATTCCATACAGGACTTCTCATGTATAGGAGTTCCATTTAAGAGCTTGACCAATAAGGGTCTGATGTTTGTATAGTCATAATCTTGCATGACATCCTTTCTAGAGATTAAAGTGAGGGTGACATTAGCACTAGTCCTGATACTACAAAAGTAGGGCAGGAGGTACATTTTGTATTATGATGCTTTAGGTATCAGGCTAGGAGTAGTGTTGATGCAGGGAGATAGAGTCATGGAATACGGGTCTCGATAGTTGAGGCCACATGAGACGAATTACCCTATGCATGATCTCAATTTAGCTACAGTTTTCTTTGTTTTCACTATTGGAGAAACTTTTTACTTGGATAGAGTTTTGTAGTCAACATAGACCCCAAAATCCTCAAGTACATATTTACGCATCATGATCTGAATCTGAGGTAGTGGATGTGGGTAGAGTACCTATTGTCCTCTGACTTTGAGCTTACATATACGCTTGGTAAGGGAAATTCAGTGGCCGATGCACTGAGCATGAGGAATTAGATGTAGTCATTGTAGTAGGTCAGTAGCAAGTGGTAGATTATGGCATTGTCCTTTGAGATTCATCTGGAGGTGCATGATAGATAGAAGTAGATTTTCCAATCATCCTTAGATGTAACATCTACCCTACTGGATAGAGTAAGGATGAGACAACTATCAGATTAAAAATCTCTAGTTCTAGGGGAGTGTGTGGAAGGTGAGGACCATCCTCATGGTTAGATAGTATTCATGGATGAGATATTGTATGCCTATGGATGTGTTTGGGTTCCAGTGGATATACTAAAGTAGTTTATGTGGTAGTTTCATGATTCAGCTTGGGTGGTGCACCCTAGAGTCCCCAAGATGTTTTGTCACTTATGTCATCAGTACTGGTGGTTAGGTATGAAGAGAGTTTCAGCTAGTTTTGTTAGGAGGTGTTCCACCTGTCAACATGTGAAGGTGGAACATTAGTGACTAGATGTGATTTTACAATAGTTACATATTATAGAGTGGAAATGGGATGATGTCACAGTGGATTTCGTGACTGGTTTACTGAGGACACCAAGAGGTAATGATGTTGTGTTGGTTATTGTTGATAGGCTTTCGAAGGATTCTCATTTCTTACCAATCAAGAAGACCTTCAGTGTTGATGATCTCATAAATTTGTATATTTGTGAGTTGGTACGACTAGATGGTGTTCCTCGTTCAATCATTTTTAATAGTTACACCCACTTTACATATCATTTATTGAAGAGTTTTTGGAGGGTACATGGTACAGGGTACATAGGTGCTTCGTAGCACAACATACCACCTTCAAACTAATGTCCAGTGATAGCATACCATACAGGTGATAGAGGACATGTTTTTATCATGTGTCCTGGATTTTGGGGATCTTGGGAGAGGAATACTTCACTGGTTTACTTCGCCTATAATAATAGTTATCAGGAGACAATATAGATGTAACTTTATGAGGCTTTATATGATAGGCCATGTCGTTCTACCATGTGTTCGTTATAGGTAGGTGAGGAGGCTTTATTGGGACCACATCTTGTGTAAGAGACTTTTGAGAAGGTCTAGTTGATTCAGAAGCACATGGTTGATCTCCACAGATGACCTCTAGAGTTTGAGGTCAAGAATCATGTTTTATTTCATGTTTCACTGAGGTTGGGACACAAGAAGATCAGGAGATAGGGTAATGTTTTCCCATGATATGTTGGGTCATTCATGATTCTGAAGAGTGTCGTGTCAGTAGTCTATCAGTTGTAGTTACCTCATAGGTTTTCATCCAAGCAAGACATCCTCCACAAATCTCAACTACGATATTATCATTTAGAATCATCTCATGTTTTCAGCATGATAGGGTTGACCTTCAGGTAGATGCATCCTTTGAGAAGCATCAGATTCATATCGTTGATAGGAGCACGAAGCCTCTCCAAGGCCGGTCAGTTCATCTAGTACAAGTTCTATGGAAGCATGTCTATTTATAGGATGAGAATTAGCATAGGGAGGCCAACGTATGTTATCAGTGTCTAGATTTGTTCTCAGAAAAATCACGACCACCCTTCAGAGATCAATATGGGGATGAATTTCTATAAGGGGGAAGATTGTAAGATCTCGGGGTTTTCTTGAGGTACAGATCACAACCACAAAATAGTTTTTCCCAGTGCCAACCATTATTAGTGATTTTTTCAGCGATGATAAAGGGTTGACTTCAAAAAATAATAATTAAAAATAATATATAAATATATAAATATAGTTAAATAGATATAAATAAAATATATAATTTTCAAATATATTTTAGATAATTATAACTATACATTTACACTTATTATAATTAATATATAAGATATTTAGTGAAAATGGATTATAAAAAATTAATAAAATATTTTTAATTAATAATTTTCTAATTATTATGCAGTAATAGTCATTTAATAAAGATTATGAAGAATTAAGAAAATTTAAAAAATTTAAAAAAGATCCAAAATATGTTAAAAACGAAACTCAAACATCAAACAGCCATAACTTTTGATCCGAGTATCAGTTTGAGCTCTACCACATATCAAATTGAATACTGCAATGAGCTCTACACCCATATAACATGGGGGGACCTCAGTGAAGGTTTTTTGAAGGACAAAAAAGGCCCATAAGGACTCCTAAACTGAGTTTTTAGTCAGGGTACCCCGATTTTTTAGAATTTTGTGGATTTTCAGCCTCATTTAAGGGGGTATTATTGCCTTTTTTTAGTGGGGACTAAGTTTCTTCCAAGGTATTACATTCATATTGATATTATGTATATGAAATTTTATCGTTTTTTATAATTAAATCCTATTTATAATCAAATATATTACTATATGTACATATTTTGTATATATTCACACCTAAAAATTTTAATTTTTTAAATAAATAATTAAACATATTTACATATAAAATATTTTAGCTTTATATAAATAATAACTAATATCCATTTTTTCTAAATACTAATATATAAATATTTATATAACTATATTTTAATATAACTATATATATATTAATATAACTATTTATATATTTATATCAATATAACTATAAATATATATATTAATATAACTATAAATACATATATTAAGATAACTATATATATATAACTATATATATATATTAATATAACTATACATATATTAATATAAGTATATATTACTATAAGAATAAATATAACTAAATAGATATATAAATAAATAGATATATCATAAATAAGAGAACAAATCAATATAGGGGAGTGGTAAAAGCTTCAGGAACGCAGGGGGGAGGTCTCGAGATCAAATCTGGGTGGAGGCAGGTGCATGCGCGTAAGGGTGAATTTAAGGGGCTAGTGCTGATAAAGGTGGTGTATAACACTGATAAAGGGTGGAGGCGGTGCGTGCGAGCATTGGAGGTGTCAGAAATCACCGATAAAGGGGGGGGGGGGGCTCAAGCGCTCTAAAAAGCCTCCCGAGATTGGCAAGATTTTTTTAAATTTTTTAAATTTTTTTAGTTTTATCAGATCTAAAAAATGCCTCAATTAAAGGTGTATTTTATCAGCGCTAAAAAGAAAGCGCTGATAAAGGACCCATTTATCGGTGCTTTTTTTAGCACCGATAAAAGACCCCTTTTATCAGTGATTATTTTTAACACTGATAAAAGGGGTCTTTATCAACACTTTTTAGAGCGCTTATAAAAGGGACCCCCCTTATCTTCGTCGGCTTTAATAGTAATTTTCTAGCGCTTTTAAAGGCCATTTTTAGTGCTGATAAAAGGGGTATTCGTATTAGTGGATCTTTTATTTTTGAGTTAAATTTTGTTTAATTTATTTTTGGATTAGACCCTAACACGATCTATGGGTTGGATGGATTGTACTTGGGAAAGAAGAGGAAAAGGGGTTGAAGGCTGACTGTAGGTTGATTCCACACCAGGAATGGGGGATACCCATTGGGTAATCCCAGGTCACGATGTGTAATGGTCTTGCTAGGACCTTTCACGATGGGTATGTAATTTTCTTCAAAAAAATAAAACCGGTAATTACACATCTTGTATGGTAGTAACTCGCCATTTAACAGCCCAATGGTTTTTTTAATAGGAAAAACCCATTGATACAAAGCAGTTTTCTCTCGTTTTTTAGAGCCAAAAACCATCTAAAATGGTTTTTCTATTTTAAAATATATTCAAAATCCAATTAATATATTATTGGTCATGTTGGAATGACATATCTAAGTACTCGATTCGTTTTTAGTTGCTATTGATTATTCATAATGACAACTACGCTCTTTAGATTTAGGCTCATATTCCCTAGTTTTTCATTCTTCGTACATTATTCATATTTATCCTAAACTGAGGAGAATCAGTACTTGATACTGGATGACCACTCTACTACCGAGCTAAGGTATAATTTATATATTTTTATTCATCTTTTCTTGTGTTTTTTGGGCATTCAGATGATATGATTCTCGTCAAACATTCCAGTGTGACCTCATATTTATGTGAGTTGCTTGTATTTGATATAGGAAGACCTGGTGAGGATGTTGGTAGGTTTTGTTTAGGTGTTTTGACACCCATTTCTTTATTCGAGGTCACCCACGGGGTGCACCTTAAGTAAATAACATGTTTTATTTCTATTTAAACAACCTAATGGATGTGTTCTTGTGCATTACTGGTTAGAAGAATCTCATTAATGCCTTGATATTTTTGAATAACTTTCCTAGGAGATTTATTGCCTCCTTCCTTAGTGATATCATATGATGCCATGCTTATCTTGATATGTCAAATTGATAATGTTATGATATGGGTGGGTATACCTATATGTTTGATTAGGGGCATGTAAAATTGGTAATATGTGAGGGTAGGCACATATAATTTGTGAATTATAAATGTAATGCATGAGTGGGTATACTCATATCCTGTGATTGTTTATATAAGATGGTATACTCCCAAGGGATTAATTTTTTAAGTTTAATGAATTGAATGAATGGTTTGATAGATTACATGGACTGCTCTCCATGGATCTGGAATGTAGTAGTGAAAACCTTGGGTAGACTCTGTCCATTGGGTCTTTATTATGTGGGATTATTTGGGCCTTTTTACCCTATGGATTTAGCTTGCTTGGACTCACATAGGACATGTCGGTACACATGCTCCTAGGACTCCAACCAGGGCCATGATTGATTTTCCACTAGGACACCGATGGGACTCATGTGGATGCCTTGTATGGGTTCCTTGGATCTAAACCTTCATGGTCTAGATTAATTTCATGTATTCCATGGTACATGATACCTTGGAGCCAACCCTTATGATATACACTTCAATATATAAGGTGGACGTGGGAATGTACACTTGTTTTTATAGCGTGGTCGTGGGTTACTTGATGTGTATGGTTGTATAGTGAGGTTGTGACACCTTTTTTACATATTAATAATTGCCTTGTTAGAAGATGATTCTATTTTAGGTAACCCTGAGGGTATTTTGGGTTTTACGACTGTAGTATATGCATTCTATGTGTATACACACTTTTACATTACTTCTTTACTTACACTCGATAGTACTTTGCATATTGTTTTTAGAACTATATAGACCTCTGGGTGGTAACCTACTGGGATGTTTATACTACACCATATTCAGGCCTCCTTAGGGACATGAACATATTATACGGTTGTAGATGATGATAGGGTAAAGTTCCGTAGTATAGGTTTTTGACCATGGTTTCAGAGCAGGAGAGAATAAGAGCAAGCTGAGGCATGCGATGCTGCTGGGACTTTTTGGTCTTTTTGTTATTTTGAGACTTGTACAGTATTTTATCACCTTTTACATGTTCTGGACTCCTTCTAGATACATGTACCATCTGCATTAGTGTATATTTGACATATCTTGACTATTATATATTATTTTTTCATCTTAATTTCAGTTGACTACTTTTTTATTCGCTTCTTCTATTGTGTGTTTTTCACATCCGCTATGATATACTCTTTTAATGAGGGCATAGTCTCTCCACTAACTCACCTAGGTGCTCACTTCTAGTCAGTAGCCCCTAGTATTTAGGGATATGCTCTTGAGTCCTTGTGGACAAATGGTATTGAGAAACTGTTGTGTGGAATACGGGTTTGGGATGTTATATTCTACGTATAAAATATTCACACATGGTTTTGGGAAATGATTATTACAAGAAATTTTAATATATCACCCACCATAAAGTACTTCCATTGTGCCCAGAACTGTCATGAAAATCAAGAGATTAAGACTTGTAAGACATCAAGACTTCTTAAAATGAAGTTATCACTTGGTGACCTTCATGAAAGGAGGTCATGGGGATGGACCACCAATAAGAAATCCATATGTTTTATGTGTCATTGGATATTACTATGTCTGGTCATATAGAGTGGTCTGATTATTTGATATTATTATTAATGTATATCATGAATCATATACTTTGATGTATGGATAGAAACTTTGATGATATATTCTCTTGGTGAGGTAGCTTATATTGGGTGCATAATAAGTGATATGACCTTAGTTGAATAAGTTAAAAAAAGATATTTACCTTCCAAATTTATGGAAGAAGATGTCTTTGGGACTTTGATAGACATGTAACTCTCTAGTTCATTCCATTTCCATGGATGTTTATACACAAGTTAATTTTTGAAAGTCAAAGAAAGATAAATTAATCATATATAGTGATGAAACGAGCATATATAATTCATGATGAGATATCACTATATGAAAAGATTATATTACATAGTATCATCCATAAGAAAGTATTTATTATTTCAAAATTAACTTCTTCCTCTCCAGCTTTCTTAGTGTATTTCTAGGTGCTGATCTTGGACTTTAGGAAAGAACACCTAATTCCATTAAGAAAGATGCATAGAGGCTCAAACACAAGGTGTATCTATAATTTTGTTAAATTATATTGAATTAAATAAAAAGAATACTATTTTTTAAAATAATAGTTATTAAAGTAAAAAATTGATCACATAAATTCAATCATGAGATATATCAGTTTAGAATATATGATTTAAAATTTATCTCTTATTTAAAATTCATAAGTTAAAAGGTAAACATTTTTTTATTCATCAATTTAGTGAATAAGTTTATATAAATATTTACTCAGTTATGTGAATATTAAAATAAATATTTATTCACAATTTTATAGAATATTATATTTGTTTAATTATTTATTAAATAAATAAAATATATTTGAATAAATATTATATTATTCATGTTTTTATAGATTCCATGAATAATTAAGAGGTCAAGTATATAACTTGATAGAAATTATGTAATTTTATTAAATAAAATTTAAGTAAATATTAATTCACTTATTTAAGAAATGATAATTAACAAATACATATCATGGAAATATTATTATTATTATTATTTGGCACTGGGATTACAGAGAATAAATAAATTGATAATGGTTCATGGTGTAATTATTAATTTCTTAAACCCTTATTATAAATTACAAATTACCTAATTTTAGAGTGTGTGGGATTTTTGTGTACAAGAAAAGCCTCTTGATAATTTTCTCAATCCCTAGAGTGATTATTATCTTGACCTCCCTCTCAAGAATGTAGATATAATAATAGAACATATTTTTATGATCAAAACACAATTTTTTGAATCACTTATCTCTACCATTATAGAACCTAGAGATTTAGGGATGTTGTTCAAATATTTTCAGACTATATGTGGATACACCTAGAGGAATAATTTATTAGATTCTACACCAAAACAACAACACAAAACGAGAAAAAATAGAAATTGATCTGGATTATTATCACATTTAAGTTAATTATAGTATAAAATTTATTATAAATTAAATGTCATAGATCCTCTATAAGAGATTTTGGGGTTGTTTTCATTATGTTCTTAGGACTTTATAAACTAAAACTAATGGAAGCACAAAATTTTCACCCACCCAATGCTTCTACTATGCCCCGGAACCTTTTAGTGGTATCAGAGTCGTATCATTATAATTTATAACTATTTATAATTTATTTGATCAATTTCATGTATTGATTTTCATGTTTTTCATTTATAGATGTTCATACCTAATCTTATTGAAAATATAAAATAATTATTTGTGTTATAATGGTAAATAAAAGACTAAAAAAATAAAAAGATCATATCGTATAGTGCTAAGGTCATTGGATGTATGACATGGATACTTGGTGTGTAATGAAAAAATACACTATTTGAACCCATGGTCAACTCACACATGAAGCGAGTCACATAAATCATAGTTCATCATGTGTTTTGATACGTGGCATCATTACACGTCCTATATTAGATACCAACAGAAAATGAATTTTGATAAGGAAGACAAGATGTATAGTTGGTATACATGTTGTGTAACCCCACATGATAAAACATGTTATGTAATTTAGGTTGATTCATGTGGTTACTACACAACATCATTACACATCATGTATTTACTTCAATCCAAGAAATGTTTTGATACATCAACTACATGATATTTAGCTAAAATGTGCTTGTCATACAACATTTTTCAACCCAGATAAGAACAAGTTGATTGATTTTTTTTGTATTTCATGTGGGTTAACACATGGAATAATTAACCCAATACACAAAATATACAAAATATTGAATGTTGTACCTGTCATGTGATAGGTGTCATTCCAAACCAGTTATGAATCAAGTAATATTCGATGCTTTATGTGGGTATGAAAAACTAATAATTATTATACATTTAAAATATTTAACTACAAGAAATGTAATGTTCATTATACTCATTTTGTACTTCATGTGCATTATGAGTGGTACATTCCATATATATTTATTGAATTTAGTGTGGTTATACACACTACAAAGACTACACATCTTAACCCAAGGAACTGCGTGTCATGTATATCATGATAAGACATGTAGTAATACAATTCATGTAAGTATATGAAACATAATATGAAATGTATAGTGATCCTGCATTCCATATAATTACTAAATATTAGAAATAGATTATATCTGATGCAGAATGTTCATATTATATAGCCTCCATAGTAAATGTTGTCTAATTTAATATTTTAAAACTAAACTAAATTAAATTTATTAATTTAAAATTATATAGGATGGGATTATTATGTAAAAGTGACTGGTAGAAAAAAAATATCAAGATTAAGAATTATTTAATTATTTATTTTATTAATTTTTATAATTTCATTAAGTTCACCTTAAGGATAAATAATTAAAATTAATGATAATAATTCTAAATGTATAGTCATTTAATGTTGTGATTGATCATGAGCTTTGATAGAACTCTGTATGTATTGGATTTAGTAATTTATTTTAGTCCTATTATATTATTTTATGTGATACTATTATTAACTTAATTATAATGATCTATGTTTCATCACACCCTGATTTATTATGTATAGGTATTTGTTTCCATGAATTATTTTGTATAACCTTAATACCCTGGTCCCCTTCACTTTCATGTGAGTAAAAATTTGTAAAGGATGGAACTCCCTGATAGAGGAGATGGTTCCGGATCTGAGGTGAGGTGAATAAAACTTAGGTGATAAACTATAGAATGGAAAACTGGTTATACTCGGACCAAGTGTAGTCTCAAGGAGTTATTTCCCCTCGGGGAAAGGTTTGTTTATCACTACTATATTAAATAACAAGTATATAAAAGCTAATTATCATATCACATATTAATTTTACTCTATCTATTAATGGTTATTAATTTATTTATGTGATTCATGGTTTTTTATCTGTTTAATTAAACATGATCACATTTGAAAAATAAATTAACAAACATGATAAGATAAAATAAAATAAAATTATTATGTATGAATTATTTAAAAGACAAGGTTAATTAATTATATAATTTCTACATAATATTAATAGTAATTTGAAGAATAAAATAAAATTATTTATTCATAAGATTAAAGAATCGATCAATCAAAATAGTTCATTATAAAATTTCTTCTATCACTTGAGTTAAAATGAAACCATAGTTCAAAGTATTTATTTTGACCACATCAATGTACTTTAAATTTTCAGGGAGTTAAAATATAATTCTTGGGTTGAATTAATCAAGTTCTCATCAGAAGTTATTACCCCCGTAACTCAAGCGGTAACATATAGGTAAGTGTTTAGAAAATATATGTTTAGGAATATGATTAAGGAATCCATTCAACAAATCAAGTAACAAAGAGTTAATATAGTTTCCAAGAATATATTATGAAATTAACCAGCCCTAGATAACCCAACATGTCACCATAACCATCCCATAACAAGGATTGAAAATAATTATTAATATAAAATGAATATAAATTACTGTATGAGCATAAATACCATAGGATTGGGAATGGTTTCTTACTTATATAATAATAAAAACCAATAATAAGAACCTAAATGTGAATCTGGAATTGAAACTGCATGCCTTAGATGTCCATAAATATGAAATAAATAGTTTTAAAAAAATTAATGAACCAAACATGGAATACACAAGATAAAAATACACTTGAGACAAAACAAATAGAATTGACTACTCTCATTATAAAATATAAACAATAATAGGCAACCCACATGCTTTATTAATAAAAAACAAAATCATAAATAGATAAGAACATAAATAAAAAATACATCTTGTTGAGATGGTTGATACCAAAACATACCAATATAAATGATAAAAATAAAATCCTATAATATCATCATAACATCACAATGTATCCCATGATCACTCAACTCACCCCACCATTCTTGTTAATATTCTACCATGAATATACAACCAACTGGTATTACAACATGTAAACATATATAAAAATGTAGGAGTTTAATTCACACACATGCATGAGTGTGTATGTGAGGTGTGAGTCAAATAGGCCAAGTAGGATTCCACCGAAGATTCTATGTCATTACTTTTATAAATTAGTTCATAAATGAAAGTTTGAACATACATAAAAAGTACATTTTCCATAATCATGATCATAAATAAACAAATGACACTCATTAACTTTTTAAAAAACATCCCCCATTTCCATAAAATATTACAACCACTTTTTTTAATAAAAATGCTTTACTATATCAAATAAGGGACCTTTAATTTTTTTTAAAGATAAATGGGGTCATTTTTCTCATTTCAAATCATTTTTTAAAACCCAATTTTCATCCCATAAGGTAAAACAATTTTAAAAAAGAAACATTTTCATCTTTAAATTATTTCTTTAAAAAGTACATTTAAAATTATATTAAAATTAAAAAGCTATGAAATAATGAAAAAAACTCAAATGGAGACCATAAAATTAAATAAATATTGCAAAATTAAAGAAAAAATAATTCACAGTGCCATAAAACCTAAGCGGGTACAAGGGGATACAATCAATCATGAAGTGGAAAATCCCATAGAATCTTCCATCAAGGACCAAGAATTATGGGAAAATTACTAGTATCTAATCTAAACAAGATATTATACCTCTCTTATGGAACACTTAAAATAGAATTGGATGATCTATATTGAACTAGACAAGTCTAACAATGAAATATTTTCCTCTTTCCTTCACCAAGTGATCTCCTCTATAGTGTGAGTATAATCAAGGCTAGGGTACTAGCCATTGTGTAATATAGGCTAGTGTATCACTCATAATGATCTTCAATTTATCTACCTAAGGATAACATAAAATATTAAAGTGTATTTGGGGAAAACACACAATCAGGTATTCATCAAATAAATCATAAATTGAGTATAAAAATATAAATATCACATCTCACCTCCAATACCATAATATGTAAATTCAATATCCACATCAATCAAGCAACACGTAATAGTAATTAATCCCTATATGTTAAAGGAGAAACAACCTATACAAGGAATAATCTAATTGAAGTAGGGCTCAATCCAAGAGTATCACAACATCAATAAAATTATTTTCCATAAAGATCCAAATTATCCTTTTATCCCCTTATAGAAAACTATTTTTTAAAACATCCTTTAAAAATTAAAAAATTCTCCATAATTTTAAAAAAAAATTCAAACTTTAAACCCAAATATTTCCTCTATTAGAAATCACTTGAAAACCAAGAAACTCTTTAAAAACATGAAACAACCACTTTAAAAAAATGGTCTAAAAACATCTTTAAAATACCCAAAATAATTTTAATATAGGTCATTGGGAATTCACACGAATAATAAACATGAAAAAAAATATTTGAAAATAAAAACTAGGATCTCATATAGAAACCTACTTTTATGTTAAGTGTTAAAATTCCTTGAAACCATTTTATAAACACTTTAATGGAATCATAAAATAGCATAATTTGATAAAAAAAATTATAAATTTGAAGAATTTAAGGACATGTAAAATAATGAAATTACACAAAAACACCAAGCACAATCAAGTGGAATCCACTCTTCATTGATGGTTATAGAAAAAACATAATGGGAAATGACCAGTACTATAAATTTTCTCTTATACCCACAGTTTGAAACCGTGTGTAACTATGGCATCAGTATAGCCCTAATATATACACATGAATTTGTGAACCATGGGTATAGGTCCACCCCACCATTTCATTAACCTATACCCATGGTTTGTAAAATAATGGGTATATCTTTGACAAAATATGCAGTCACAAGATTTGATCCCTGGACCCCCCCCCCCCCCTCATTATTCTTCCCACACTAAAACACTACTTAATTTATCTTAGTGGTATATAAATATATATTTAATTATATATATATATATATATATTTATATTTATTTATATAAACTATGGATATAGGTAGAAAATTTCCAGAATAGGTGTTCCCGCGATATTTTTTTTTGTGTCGCATGAAATTTTTTTTCTCTCGTGATATGGCGAGAATGTTACACCCACTGTTTTGAAATGAAGTGGGTATAGGTCTTCAAGAAACAACCCTATACCCATGGTTTTATAGGATCTGTGGGTATATATCCCAGAAAAAAACCTCATACCCATAGTTTCTATAAACTTTTGTGTATAGGTCTTTAAAAATAGCATATACCCATAGTTTTATAAGAACCGTAAGTATATACAACCCTATACACACTGTTTTCCAAAAATGTGGTTATAAGTTTCCATACTTTACCTATACCCATGATTTTTTCAAAACTGGGGGAATATGGACATTTTCTAGTAGTGGACCTATACAAGCCCAAGACACCAAAATATGTAAATTAGAACCAATTAAAACCAGAAATCCTAACCATATTTCTATTAGGGTCTGTGTGAAAAAATGAAACCAAGTGGAAATAGAATGAAGAATGATAATAGAAAAATATGATTATAGATCTTGAATCCTCTTCAAACCATTGAATAATAGAGCCTTGAAGTATGGAGGGAGGAGGAGGACCTCCCTTGATCTCTCATATGAGCCGGTAAAGTGTGAGAAGGGAAAAAATATGTCCAAATCCCCTTGAAACAAAATATTTGTATGAATATAATACAGAGAAATCAGAAATATAGTGCAACATATTGTAGAGAGATATCCCCTACCATGGAATGACATGCCTCCCCCAAAGGTAGGTAAAACCACATATTCACTGTCAGGGTCACATCATGGTGTGACAATACCTTCACAGTTCAACCTTCCCCTCCCTCAAAAATAAACAAAGGGATAATTCTTTTATAAAGGTTCCCATACACTTGTCACAGTGTGACCTATATTTGCCAAGGTGTGACCTCCTTCAGGAATACATACGAACCTTCTACCTTAGGACACCACAATATGGAATAACTACTATATAGTACAAAAAACATTCACCTAAATGGCCCATAAAGGAATTAATTCCCTAAATCATTGTGTGAAATACTACACTATAGAACTGGAACACATCAAAAAATAGTAAAAATATTTCCAACTTCAAAAAAAAAATCAAAATAACACTTAAATATATTTTCAAAATCTTATACAATAGTGACATGCAGGTTTCACAATTCTCCTCACCATGCCACTTTTCATCCACTTATATTCCATGAAAAAATTCTAATAATTAATGGTTAAACAATCAAAAACAAAAAAAAGAGGTGGGAAATCTAGGTAAAACTAGAGAAGGATCCTATGAAAAATAAGGACTATTCATAATACAATTCCTCGTGATTAATGTAATAAATACTTAAACAACATTAATAATCCTCAAGAATAGCCAAAATCCTAACCATATAATATAAATCTCTAAGAAAAAAAATACATAACATAGGTCACCCCACTAATTAGAATTCATATAAAATAGAGGAATAAATAATAGACACATCCAAGAGAACACATGTCACCAAAAACAACCATGTATCCATAAAATAATTAAGGAAATGATATTTCTCCACCAAATATCCCAAAAAATAGACAATAATTTTGAAAATGAAACACAAAAAAAGAACATTTAAAGTACCATATGAAAAAGTTAAACAATATATCATATCCTACAATAATGAAAGAAATGAACTAATCAGGAAAATGCCTCAACATAGAATAACATGGATCTAACATCGGGTAAAAAGATGAAATGAAAGGTGACTTGAGAACATACTCATGGAACATTGGGTCATAATGACCCCTGTAAAATTACAATAATAAACCTTAAAATTCACAAACTAGACTATTGTAACAATATTCCCAGTTACTCAAGCACTTATCCAATGTTTCCCCATGTTTCACCCATTAAAACCAAATATCGCCACAAAGTTAGACTCACATAAAACTCTACAATAAAGATAGGTAATCGATGTGGAATAAAAATAATAATAAAAACCAATGTTTTGTGAAAATAACACTCAATTATGAACCCAAATAATGCACCAATCAATAATAACCTAAAAATATTAGATTATCTCTATACTCATTAAGCATTAATCCTCAAAATAAATAATCACTCTAATCCAAAATGTATATGATAATTATTCTTCCAATAATTAAACTCACATAAATTATATAGTAAACCCATAAAGTCACATAAAATTAATATAAAATGTTATTATAATCAATTTTACAGTTACAGGGGTCTAAATAAAAAAAACTATGGTGGGATGAAAAACTATCCATAGCATGGATTCATGGTTAGATAGAACATAATCTACTCATAAAATAGCCTTTGAAATAATTCCAAAATAATATTCTCAATCTCTACATGGTTTTTCAGACTGTGTGGGTTAACCATTTTCCCCTAATTCTTACTCCATTTTCATCCCAACACTCAAAAAATCCCCCCCCAAATTGGTGTCATTCAATGGGGATAAACACCATCAAAATGAATAAAAATACAACAATAACAATAGAAATGTAAAATGAATTCAAAATTCAAACCCTCACAAGCTGTGGTAATTTGAGGTTGGGTAAGAGAAAGAGTTGGGTAAACTCTCCTCGCACTTATCTATAAATTTTTTAAATTATTGTCTACATTGAAACAGACTCCCCAAATAACAAGATTTATCCTTATGAATCTGGTCCTTTTGAATGCCTAGCTTTGAAACCATTTATACTGATCCAGCCCATGCTAGTCCAACACATCACCCAACCTGACCCACTACTAAGATTGAAGAGGATTTTTGATCCAAAAAAGTTGTAAACTAGTTTATGGGAATGAAGAACACATTCTTGAGGATATATTTTCCCAAATATAATTATAAAAACCAACAAAATGGAAAGTGGACAAGAATTTGGTATACTATGTCCTTACCTTGTAATTATATTCATATGAAATTAAAAAAAATTAAATAAATGAATGAACCAAAAAAGATATAAAAAGATATAAACATGATAATAATTTATATGAGACCTTATCAATAAAATTTAATACTCTCATTCAAGATTATAAATAATAAAAAACAATCCATATGATTTATTAATACATAGTGAATGGATAAATAGATTTCAACTTGAAAAGAATAAACACCCTATAAAATTAGATTATACATAAACATCACTAGATAAAACAAAAAAAATAACATCCTAGGATATCATCATAACATCTCAATGTGATCCAAAATCACTAACCACCCCCAAATGTTCCCATAAATAGACCAACACATTCATAAAACTAAATTGATATCACAACATGGGAACCTATATAAAAATATTAGAGATTCATATACACACAAGCACAAGTGTGAATGTAGTGTGTGAGATAAATAGGCCAAGTGGTATACCACCAAAGATTTTATGAAATAATTTTTAAAAAATAGTTTTTAAAATCTATTTTTTAACATAAAAATAAAGAATGTTTTACATAATCTAGTGTATAAATTAAAAGATAAAATTCATTTTTCTTTTTTTAAACATTAACCCTTCCCATTTAAAATGATATTGAAATAACTATTTTGAATGAAAATTATTCACAATGTCAAAGTTAGTCCCTTTGAATATATAAAACAAGAAAAATGTTTTTTTATCATTTCAAATAATTTCTTACAACCCTTTGAAACCCATGAGGTGAAACCATTTAAAAAAGGAACACTTTCATCCTTAAATTATTTCTTTCAAGTCCAATTTTAAAACTATCTTAAAATTAAAATAAATAATAAAATAAATGAAACAAAACTTTAGAGGGATCCATAATATCAAAGAATTAAAAAATTAAACAAAAAATAATTCATTGTTCCATAAAACCTAAGAATATACAAGAGGATACAATATAGAAATAAGTAGGAAATCCATTAGAATCATCAATAAAAGACCAAGAATCATTGGAACTCATTAGTATATAATGAAAACATGATATTATACATAACTAACATAATTAAAAAATAAAATTTCTTTGCCTAAGAAAAACTTAATAATTCTAACAACCAAGACATACCCTCTTAGCTTTATTAGGTGACCTCCTCCCTACTGTGAGAACAACCGGGACTAGGGGACTAGCTAGTGTGTAATTTATTCTAGTGTAGAACTCATTTATATCTTCTACCTAGACACCCAATTTTACCATGAAATTTTAATGTTGAGTTATGGAAAACAAATAATAACATACTCATCATATAAACCACCAATGAAGCATAATAAATAAATTTCACATCTCACCTCAAAAACCCTCATAATAAATGATCCCTTTCACAATATCCAAGCATCACAAAATAATAATCAATCAATATCTTATAAATGGGTAATGACCTATACGATGAAATAAAAAAATAAAATTGTTCTCAAAAAAATTGTATCACAACAATAATAAAATACTTTCTATAATGTGATAAAAAGTCCTTGGATTCCCTCATAGGAAACCATGTTTTAGGGAATAATTTGAAAATAAAAAATGATCCATAAATTTAAAAATAAGGTTTAATCCTTTAAAATTAAACATTTCCTCCATTAGTATCCACTTGAATACCAAAAACATTTTTAAAAACTTGAATCAACAGCTTTAAAAATCAAACAGTGTCCAGAAAAACTCTTAAAATATCCAAAATCATTTAGAAATGGCTCCTTGGGAATTTACAAAAAAATTATCATGCACAACATTTATTTTGGAAATCAAATATAGAATCTAAAACAAATCACCTTTTAAATGAAGTATTGAAATTTAATTAAAACGTTTTGTAAACCCATAAAGGTAATTATATACTAACACCCAATGGTAAGAAAATAATTTAGGTAGGGAAATTATCTAATAACATGTGGGATAAAAGTATTATACAAAAACACTTTCCTCAATAAAGAATAAACCAATCACCTTTGAAAAAAAATAAAAAATTAAAAAAAATAAAACATAAATGACCAATAGAATCCCTTTATAACCATATACCAAAATAAGATCCAACCCAAACCTTATATATGACACCTGTCTTTGTTGGGGTTTTTGTGGAAAAAATAAACTAGGAGGGAATAAAATTAGTAATGTAAAGAATAGAAAAATATGATTCTACCATTTGAGTCTACTTGAAACCAATTAAAAAAAAATCTTTGATGTGTGGAGGGAGAAGGTTGAGATCCCTTTAGTTGTCATATAAGATGAAATTTTTTGAGAGGGATTAAAATAAGGTCAAACCCTTTAAAAATCGAATAGGTGTACAAATAAAAAATCTTAAAAATTAAAAATAGGGTGTAATACATCATGGAGTGAACTCACTTATCATATTAGAACGTGCCTCCCCAAAAGGTGGTAAAATCCACACACTCACTACCAAATTCATGTTTCAGTACTACCCTAAATTCATTGTGTAACCTTCACCAAACTCAAAAATAAATTAAGGAAAAGAACTCTTTGTAGAAGTTCCCACACTCTCATCATGATGAAATTTATCTATTTTAGGGTGTGAAATTCATTAGGAAGAACCAAGAACCCCAAGCCCTAAGACACGATGATGTTGACTTTGTTCTTTATGCTATAAAGTTCCCTTAATGACCCATTGTGGCATGAACACCCTTGGTTATTACAAGACCTACTACAGTCCAAAACTAAAAACCACCCAAAAACATCAAAAATATTCCCAACTCTATAAAAATTACAAATTACAAATAAATATATAGAGAATATCATTCAATAGTGACATATGAGTGTCGCATCCAACCTAAATACCTTCAATAATTTTAATAAGTCTAATATATAGGTTATTTTAATGTAAATATAGATCCTTGTAACTAGAATATTTGAGTGAATAAATATTCTAAATTTAACTATGAGAGCTATTGGAATTTGATAAAATAATTGGAGGCTAATTAAATTAATTAATTATATCATAGCTAATAATTAAGATAAATGACATAAAAAAATTTATTTTGATTGTTGAAAAAAAGAAATACATTCTACCACATCATTTTCTTCATTATATACATTAGAGATATAATATCTTACCTAGTGATATCTTACAAGAATGGTATAGGTACTTAGGAATTGTATTATTCAATGAGCGAATGTTTTTTGTACAAGTGTCTGTTATTCCAACTGAAACCATTGAGGATGCTAGAAATGAGAAGAAAAAACTTCTAGAAGCATTGGAAAAGTGCACTAGATGTCTAATTTCTCATGTTATCATCCATGACTAGTGAAATATAGAATCTTTATAAGGATATGGATAAATACACTATATTGTTTCATATTTTTTTATCCTTATTAGTAAAAAACTAGAAAGGTTAGGTATAATATCTCCATGATACTATTTAAATGAAATATATGTGGAGTTATAGTTGATCCTCATATATTTAAAATGCAGTTGGGATACATTGAGAATTAAGAAATTCTAGGATCCATTATAAATAAGGAATTATTCACATACCTCGTTTTCTCCTCACTTCCATCAAGATTCTCAAATTTTATTGTAAATTTCAACATTAATAATATATTGAATATAATAATTTATGTCATGAATTTTATTCACTAACAGAATAAATACATGATGTGTGAAAATCTTTAAATTCTTTTGGTTAATACCGTCAAAGATAATATGAAAAGTTATATGGAAAATTCTTATCCTAAAGAAACTTCTAAACACCTTCTATGAAGTGAAAGGTCTAAAGATAGGCTGAAGATCAAGATATGGTATGTTTTTCTTGAATAAGTAAGTTCCACTAGAATAAGAATTGTTCCTTGGTAAATAATCAAGGGAAAGATTCAGGTATTCTCATTATCAAGTGTAATATTTCCATTTTTAAGAATTGGGTGTTATATAAACCTTTTAGTTATCACATTTATATCCAAATTTAATAACCAAGTAGATTTTGGAAGATTATAAAATGTTTTATGGATCTCCAAAATACCAATAGAGAAATATTAGAAATTATTTTCAAATTATACTACCATCTCACATTACTAATTAGAATGATTTTATTCTTAAATAACAATTATTATTTCCTATGTATTAACAAGAACTTAAATTCTATGCCCAATTAAAGCTTGGATGGTTTTATTTGAATTTTTGGAAATAAATAATGATTATTTTATAAAGATAAAACATGTTATGGTATGGAAATTCAATATAATAGTCTTTACATACTAGAATTTCAAAATCAACTCTTAGAAATTAATAATAAATAAATTTCACATGACTCATATCATACCTAGTTGTGAATTAACTAACATGGGTATGTAAACAAGAATCTTTTTACCAAATTATCTCAACAAGGGTATCAATATTTGTTTGAACTAGAATTATTTAACATATCTAATAATTATTTTACAAGGAAAAAATGACCATAGATCTATTTGGTGGATAGCTGAGAGTAATAGAGATTATTGAATTTCTTCATGCAGATGTGTATAGAACATTTCCAATACAATCTATAGGTTTAAATTCATACATCATTAATTTTTCCTATGATCATAAAATATATGGATATATCTAACTAATGAGTTATAAGTCCAATCCCTTTGAGTAATTTAAGGAATTCAAGAATGAATTATAGAGTCATCCTGGTAATATGATAATGAAAATTCACTTAGAATGATGTAGGGTTTATCTTGACCAAGATTTTATAGATTATATAAAAGAGTTTAGGATTTTATTCTAACTCAATCCTCATTATATAAAATTGTGTAATGGTATATCTGAATTGAGAAATCATACCTTTTTTGATATGGTGAGAACAATGATGAGTAATAAAAGTATTACAATATCATTTTGTTGATATGAAATACAATAAATGACAGAAACACTAAACTAAGTCACAAAAAAGTGGTAATAAAATTTCCATATGAGTTATGGTATGGGAATAAAGTCATTTTTTCACATTGACATGCGTTGGGATAAAAATAATTTTTCTAGGATAATTATAAAAAAAAAATTTATCTCAAGGAACAAAGAGTATCTTTATAGAATACACCAAATAAGTAAGGTGATAATACCTATATGATTCCTTAGTTAAATTCATAATCAAATTAATACATGTCATGCTTCTAAAAAGGGATCTCTTCTATAAATGATATGGTGTTAAGAATGTAAAGTAAATTTTAAATTTACCCTTAATATTATTGGAAGGATAAACTTTAAAAGATAAAATTTTGAATGATGTTTAGACCAATAAAAATTATAGTACAATGAAGATAGGGGTTATGGATATTATGATCTGGAACCAAGATGTGTGACTATCTAGTTGACTAGATTATATATGTATAGAATTTAATATATAATATATTTATGATGTGGTTACATAATTTTTTCATCATAATTTTATATCATAAGAAACATATAATTACACCATAATGTCATGTAAAGGTAACTTTCAATTTTACTAATTTTTTGGGTCATGAGAAAGGAAATCATAGACAATTAGAGGTTATTGTGGAAAACAATGGGTCCCCTGTATGTTTTGTAAAGTAGTGGAGTCGATTGACTAGTTGGGCACCACTATAATGGTCGAGTGGGATCACTTGTACACATGTGTGTGATTTGAGTTAAAACTCTACGTATGTTTATGTGTAAAATGTTTATATAAGAGTAACTATGATTTTAATCTTGTAACTTACATAAAATATAAAGTGAAACGGTGTTCTCATGTATATGTAGGACTTAACTTATAAACCACGTAACTATTTGTGTCCTTTAATTGTTTGAACTATATTTCTTGAATGTGTTTTTTGTTAGTTATTTGTATTTTTTTGAGTGTGGAATGAGTGTCAACTTGATATAGTGACTTAGAGTGTAATTTAACCTCCTATGTTCTAGTATATAAACTTTGAGAGGTTATTTTGATTAGTGAATTATTCAGGGATTTATTTAAAACATTGTATGTTATGGTGGGTTATATTCTAGTGAACAATTTTCCAAGAACCCTAATAAGTTGTATCCTGGATTTGGGTTTCAATGTTTATTAGTATAGTACTTGTTATTAGACTCAAGTGACAATATTTTCTTGATGTATTTTGAATTAAAAATAGTTATTTTTTGGAAGGTATGGTGTTGAAAGATGGAAATTTAAATATTGTAATGTTTAATGAGATGGAATTCATATTCTAGAGTATTTATATAAAAGAATATATGATTATAAAGGACCATTAGGTTCCTTTAAAAGGATTTAAATAATAGGGAATAGAGAAAGATAAATGTGAAAGGCTAGAAAAAAATCTACTTGGATTTATTCAGAAGAAATTTAAATAGAATATCTACTATAACATGTAGAATATGAAGACTACATTAGAGTAGATAGATGCTTGCACATACATGTATAAGAAGATAATAGGTATAAACAATGTTTTCGGGGTTCATATATTATTTGATATGAGTATTTTTGAAGTAAGACCAGGGGATAATCATGTGAATAAAATGGATATGATTTGAAGTTTCCATGTATTAATTAAAGTAATGTTTATTGAATATTTAGGGGCATTTTGGCTGATATAATCACTTATGATGTATTGGAACATGATGGTAACTATCATAACAAACTCTTGTGGGTATAAAAATAGGATTTTTTAGGATCTCAAAAATCATATTATTAATGAATAACTTAGATCAAGGGAAGTTAAAGGACTTACTAGAGCTAAAATCAATATAGAAGGTATATGATTTTGTCCTAGTCAAATAAATATAAATAAAATTAAACTATGTCTAGATAAGTTGGTAAGATTAAATCAACTAGGCTTGTCCCTATATGCAAGAATGTTTGGATGAATAGGGATACAAAAATATTTCAAAGGGCATATGGTGAATTCTAGAAGGGTAGCTTCTATAAGTTCAAGTTATATAAATTATATAGTTAAAGGTAGTTTCATTTTATTTATATATTTAAACATCTTTCCTAAATCATGGATCATTGATCTTTAGTATTAATTGCATTCCATAGCCAAGAAGTAATTAATGTCAAATTGTGTATCTAGAAGGTTCATTATGTTTTACTTAACTGATGATGAATCTCTCGAGATCCTAGGGAAGGTAATGTTATTGTTCAGATGAAGAAGAAAATTTTCCTTAAATTAAAGAGAGTTTTTCACATATTATGTTTATAAAAAACAAAATTTTAATTTCCCTATTGAATGAAATGGGATTTTATAAATATCCTTGTGAACATAGTATATAAATTTACTCAGGGTTCCATGGTCATGGCTAGAGGTGTAAAATATGATACATTATTTTTTATGGGATGTTTAGTGCGCGAAATAATAGTTATAATTAATACTTAAAATTGTTGAATGTTGTGGAACTATCATATTTGGAACCTTCATGATAATATCATGTATGTTCTATAAGATAAGGGTATAAAGAAGCTTGATCAAATTGATTTTAGAATAAATGAGAGTTGTCTAGTAAGAAAGTAGAGAAAGGTGTCATTCCCCTTGAACATAAGGACACTAAAATCTTGGATTTTTAGCTTGTGCACAAGGATTTATGGGGTCATGTTCGATTCTACTCATAGGAAGGTTCATTTTACATTACAACACTCATCGATGATCCCATAAATAAAATATAGGTTTTCTTTCTGACGAAAAAATCTAATGTATTCCGAGTGTTTTTTCACTAGCGGTCTATGGTGGATAAAGTTTTCAAAAGTAATATGAGTTCTTATGTTCTAATAATGTTTGTGAATATAGTAATAAGGTCTTATAAAACTTATTTTGGAGTAAATTAATTAGGTTTGAGAAAATTGTTCTCAATACACCATGGTAGAATAGTGTGGAAGAGCAGGTGAATAGTATGTTAATTGATAAGAAACTAAGAATGAGGATATATTTCATAATGTTCAAGGATATTTTTGTGGAGGTGGTCAATATTGTAATGTTCATTGTAAACAAGGGACCTTTTTCACCAATTTTTTATGAAATTTTGAAGTAGATATGGACCGGTAAACCAGTGGATGCTACCAACCACAATGTTTTTAAGAAATTAATCCCATGTACATGTTAATGACAATGATTGGTAAAAACTCATATCAAATAATTTAGAATATTTATTTATGGGATATAATGATGGAAATTTTGGATTATGAATTCAGTATAATGACACATATAGGATCATTAGAAGTTAGAATATTATTTTTAATAATAATATTTTGTTGAAAAATGGGATCTTGGTGGAATATGGTGTTGAGAACAAAAAATTGACAAAAAAATCTATGTTGATGTAGATAGAATTTCTATAAGGACATAAGTTCAGGAATGTTTAGGGAACACTAAAACATTATAATTTAGTTTAGAAGAAGATTTACTAAAATTTTATAATATTATAGAAGATTTGGTTAGAGTTTTTGGAGGTGAATCTTTTGAATTTGTAGTTATAGAAAGAGTAGGACTAAAAAAATAATTATGGAAATATACACAAATTAAATGACTAATAATATGTTTAAAAAATAATTATAATTATTTTACTCCAATGAATATAAGAGATCCCAATATATTAGACAAAATAGGTTTTCTTATTGATTTTGTAAATTGAGAGTTAGATTTAAAATATAATTTGTATTTTTTTCATGTAAAAAATCATAGGAGATAAAAGAATTTCCACAAGGGAATAAATAACTAAATAATAAATTGGTCTTCCAATTAAAAGAATAAACTAATGGTAGAAATGTTTATAAGATAAGGATGGTTATGAAAGGATTTCAGTATAAGAGAGGAGTGTATTTATCTAAAATTTTCCCAATTGTGGCTAAGCACACTACCATACATATAGTGAAAATTATAGTGTATTATGAAATTTTACATCTAGAACAAATGTATGTAAAAATAATATTTCATTATGGTACTCTATAAAAAGAAATTTATATGAATCAGTAAATTAGAATCATAAAAAAATTGAATGGTGACTGGGTGTTTGAGCTAAAGGGAAATAATTATGGCTTGATGTGGGTGCCAAGGTAATGGAACCATATGTTTGATGCCTTCTTGGTTGAGAAGGGGTTTATCTATAGAAACTCATATCACTATTTCTACCAAAAGTTGTTCAACTATGATATATTTATCCCACTTATATTATATATGGATGACATGATCCTAGAGGATCCATATAATAAATTGATTCAGGAGGTAAAGTATGAATATTTCAAAAGATTAAAGAGAAAGGATCTCAATGAGGATAATAAAATTCGGTAAATATTGAATGAGAAAGATGGGTAAAATATAATTTTGGTTTTTTCTTTGAAATATTATATCTTAATGTCCATTGAGAGATTTGAAATTATCATATGTAATATATTCTCATCTCTATTGGCCATACACTTCAAAATATCCAAGGAGAAATCATAAAAATGGAATATAAGAGTAAGTGTGTGGTGAAAGTTCCATTTTAATTTGCATTAATTAGCTTAATGTATTCCATGATATGTAAAAGGTATTACATTTTATTTTCAGTGGGGTATTTCTATTGATTTATATATAATCTAGGGAAATAACACTAGGAGGTGTGAAGTTTATTCTCTTGTATCTCAAGGGATAGAAATACATAACATTGTATTTTAAAATGGTTTATCTTTTGCAAGATTATGTGGATATAAAATTTAGGGAGGATATAGACACATAAAATATTTACTTAGGCTATGTTTTTATATTTTTAAGAACAACCGTAAGATTTATTTCAAGGTTACAGTTAGTGGTAAAACTCTCCCTAATAGAAGTATAATTTTTAGTCATCACAGACTTAGGGAAGTAATTTATATGATATAAGTGTTTAGTTGAGAAGATTGTAATGGTTAAGAAAATTTATTTTTCCATTATTATTTTCATAGTTCAATTCATTTATATAATAATATAATATTTCACTCACATAAAAAACACATTTAATTTAAATACTATTTTATCCATAAGATGTTGGAGGGAAGAGTGATTGATCTATAAACGATTGGAACAATTAATAATTTGACTAACCTATTCACCGACATTTTAGTTTAGGAAAGTCAGAGGAAACATTATTCCTTATTGAATCCCAAGGATTTTAAAAAGGGCACCATAACATAATTTCCCAAACATCATCATTAAATGTTACTTTTACTAAATCAAGATAATTTTGGATCATATTGATATAATTATTAGGATTTTATACTAATTTATATTATAATAACATAAAACTAAATAGCCTTTATATATTAAAACATTTATGAGTGAATTTAACTTCTCATACAAGTTCATCAAAGATGCTTTAAGATCTATGATTATCTTCTTCTCTCAGATGTTGAAAGAAATGTTCCTTTCTAACATCATTTTTTTAAAATATGGACTCTTTTCATCTACGCCCATTTAACCTTGTACATAATCTCATGTTTAGTTATAGTTAATATAAATTGAATAACCATTTGTATTAGATAATACTCCATCTTTATCTACTAATAACTAAATTTGGTTACATCAAACCTATCCACCATCTTCTTTACTTCTTTAGATAAAATAACCCTGTCATAGTAACTCCATATAAAATAAAATCATCTAGGTAGGTAATATAAGATAAAAAATTTGTTTTTGAGAGTTCATAGTTGTGAAACAAGCTCTAATGTGAATTTTGGATGACCCAGTCAAAACTTTATGCACTGGATGTTCATCCACAAGATGATCACAAATTTAGAAATAGATCACTAGTATGAATTCTTCAGAAGTTCAAAATACAAAAACATGGAAGTATTGATACACCCTGTAACAAACTGATATTTTATTAGAATTATTCTTTTTAATATCATTGATGTCTTCTGTTGTATTCTACACCAAGATTATCTTGCGCTATACGCAACACCGTATTAGCTTTCAGTATATGCAACACTATTCTTGGCTTGTGTTACACACAGTTTCGAGTTCATTTTGTAGAAATTATTCTACGCAACATTAAGTATAGATTTTTTTTAATGTATAAATGAAATATAGTTGTATTTTGTTATACACAACAACAAAGGAGTCTTTCATTACATGTCACCCAGACTTTTATTACATTACAAAAAATCGGACCTTCCTCGATAGCATGAGTAGTACGCAATAACGGGATTACTAAACAAATATATATTGTTATAATATTTTTATGGACTAGCTGTTATGAATAGTATTAACTAAATTTTGAATTTTATAACATTATTATTCATCTTACACATTTTTCAGAACATGGTATGAGAAAAAAATAATGTTTTCAGGTAAAATAAGTATTTTTCAACAAAAAAATGCAGTTTTGCCGCCTTTTGATGATGCAACCACTTTAAATCTAGTTTTGACATGTTTATATTTTAAATTTGACAAAATAAAATTCTTCTTTGGAATCAGGATATAAAAATTTACTTTGGATAAATTTTTCACTTTATTCTGATAAATTTCATATTTTAATGAATAGTAAAAACACGCTATATTTTAATAAAAAACAAATTTTTTCATCGAAACAATTTATATGGTTAGATTATATTTTTAATTGATTTTAAAGTTTAATTAGAATATATTTTTATAATTTAATTTAATTTTGTTCATTGGAATTAATTTCACTTTGAAATAGGACATAAACAAGTGTCGATCTTTTGATAGTTATTGTTTCTTAAAAACACGCTGTTTGTTTTTATAACGGGAATTACTTTTAAAATTAATTAATTCCACTTCTATTTTTTGAATTTGGAAAAATAGAAATCATTTTTTAATTCAGAATATCATATATATCTTAGGCTGAATGTTTGGTATTTTTCTGAAAAACGTCAATTTTTGATGAATAGTGAAACCACTTAGAGGTAGTTAAAAAACTAACTCATTCATTTAAATGAAATTTTACCACTTTTGTGAATTGAATTTCAAAAATCCGACATACATGGTTGTTATAAATATGTAAAATGTGGTTCAATAAGATGAAAATAATTTTTGGTGAATAGTAACTTTTGACTTTTATTTGCCGCGGTTAAAGGGAAATAGGGTAATTCAAGGTTAAATGGATATTATAATAATTAAAATTACCTTAACACTTCTACTAATCTTATTGGATTAGTAGTGACCAACCATGGCCATACTTGGGTCGATTTTGGGACCCCATTGAGCCACTTGGTAGTGATAATGACAATTTGGATTAATTAATTTAATGTAAAGACAAAATTGACAATAAAAAAATCTTTTAGTAATTAATATTTATAAGGGGTAATATAATTTATATTTTCAACTATAAATATTAATTGGAAATATAAAAAGATTTCCTACTTGTTGGTAGTTTTTTTATAATTTTTAGATATCAAATAAATTAAACTATTAATGGCACAATAATGATGCAGTATTTACCTCATTAATAAATGATTTAAATAAATAAGATTATAATGTTTAAAATATTATCCAAAACATGTCCAATTCGTATTGGATGATTTTATTTCGACCATGAGTCATATTATCTTTATCTTTAATGATTTTTGGACCTTTTTAAATTGAATATAAGTTTATAATAAAATAATATTTCCACACTTTCCAAAAGAGGCCCTCCTCCCCCTTATAAAACAAGACCATTTCAATCCAATTCCTAACACCTCTCAAGCCATTTGGCACATCCAACCTCTGCCCAATTAAGCTCTCTACATCCCTATCCTACCCATAGAAGCCTTACATTGGGAAGAAGGCACTTCAAGAAGTCATTTTGGTTCAAACCAAAAGAAGTTACCCAAATTAAAGGTAACAGTTTCTCTTAAGTTGTTTTCTTTTATTCTACTTTTCCAAGCCCTAAACTATTTTTAATACTTTATTTTGTAACAACGACAGTATCCTCAATATATTATAATGTTGTTGTGATAAGTATTAGAACTACACTTATACCCACCTCCATCTAATGGATGAAGAACATAATGTCTCTGTGGATGGAAAACTAAGATCTCACAAAACGATGATTGTTCGATTTTCTCCTACCGCCTCTCATGGTGGCCATTATGATGGAATTGTATTCATATATGATATATATATTATTTTTATGATTTCCTTATTCTTCTTTTCTTTCTAATTATATTAATCCTTTATGGTTTCCATAGTCGGTAAATACAATAATCTCATTTGAGGAAGTGTGGACTACCGCCCCCTCAAAGTGATGTGATTCGTTAATACCATATGTGGGATGTATAAAGGATGTGGTTAATGATATTATATATGATTTTATACAGGAATTATAATATACCTATGTATAATTATGTTTTAATTGCATTAAAATAATAAATAGAAATGAAAGTAGCATTCATGCGTACGTACGGCTTACCATCTCCATGAACGGTGCATTTCATTTCTTACCTTCATATGTTATTAACTGTTATAAATACATGTATATGCTGGATATATAATGAATATATATGATATATAAATCATTATTTACATTATGGAAGTAAGTAAATCATGATATAAGTAATAATAACATCAAGAACAACAAGTCCAAACACGTACGATAAATAAGATGATTTTACCCTAAACGTTGCTTCAACATGGGATTTACAAAAGAACGGGTAATATAAAGTCATAAGTGAACCATATATGATATCATAAAAATGAGTATGATTCTGTAATAAGTCAATTATATTATTTAAATAATTATACAAGAGGTTTGGATACATACAAAACATATCAGACCTAAGGTAAGGGATAACTTTTCCAATCTCATTTTTATCTGAGACTGTTTATTCGTAAGAATTTATTGGGGTTATTGTTATCATCCAAGTCCATGTTTTCTAAGAATGTTTTTATGTATGTTTAAAGTCTTTTTTTACCCATTTTGTACTTTTACCCCATGCTATTAAATGAATATTTGTATTGTTTACCATATGATGAATTTTTTGACTTTTTCGACAAAACTACGAGAAGAATGTTATTTTTAACTTATACGGTGTGAACAGATTTTTATGGTTTCATAATGCCTCATTTTCATGAAGCTTAATCTAAGATATTTTATGAATATTTTAAACAAAATACTTTTCTTTTGAAATTTCATGGGATTTTGTGAAAAGAAAATTATTTTGAAGAAGAAAGGATTTTTTCCTCAAGAATTCATTTCAAGTGTTTTATCAAAACCATTTTCCATATAAGATGTTATTATTTCATATGTCTATGTTTCAAGTATAATGTCTCTATGATTTAAATGGTTCCACTTTTCTTATGATGAAATATTCATTTGTTTTATATGGATTATGTAATGATGGGATGATGTTTATGAAACCCATTTTATTCTTTGGGTTATGATGAATGTTTTAAGTTTATTTTGTGGCACAAGTAAGAATTATTTCATTATGAGATGGGTGGGACCTATATCTCTTTCCAATTCATTTGGTAATGATTTATATCTCATGATATAATCATGGATAAAACATCAAGTAAATTTGTTTTAGTAATATAGGACCGGAACGACAAGTAAACCCAGTTCAGTAAGGGACTTCGTCCACTAAGATGGTCTTGGCAGCAATGCCTTGGCTACTATAGAAATCATATCATGTGCTTAATGTTTTTCTACAATTACAAGTTTTATTACCATGCTATTTTTTATGATTGATGTTCCATTATGATCTATGACTTATTTACTTTCATGTTTTATCTCACTGCTCAAGATTGTCATGTTTAAACATTATGTTCATGTTTTTAAGTTAAAATGTATATGGTTTGTTTTATTTTCTCCACGCTTACCCAAACTGAGCATTTGAGCTCGAACATTATAATTTTTCTTTTCCCCAGGATATAAAGAAAGGTTTTAGGTAAGAAAACAAAAGGGGAAGATCATTTTGGGACATTTTGAAGATCTTTCACCATGATTAGAAGATTATGTTCCATGTTTTCAAAGACACTAAACAATTACAGTCCATGAGTGTTGGTTTTTTGTTATGTATTAAGTATTATGAAAAAGTAATGTAATTTCCATGTACATCAAGCTTTGGGTCTGTATTGTTGGTTTCAAAGGAAATGTTTAGTTAACCTTTGAGAACTAGGATGTGAAAACATTAGTGAGATCCCAAAAGAAATTTCTAAGGTATGTCTAGGGATGTCCCTAAGGTTTAGTATAAGTGTAAGTTATAATCCTAGAATTACAGTAACGATCTTATAATTAAACCTAAGATGTTAGATATTAAAGGTACTATGAAATTATTATGATGTTTTCCCTAACATGATTTTTGCCTCTCACACTATTCTTTTTGGGTTTTAGATGATGGCTGGAACCCGAAAGAACCGTGTTGATAAATGTAATGGAAAATGCAATGATTGTCCTCCTGAACAACCAAATGTGAGGGGAGATAGAGTACAAAATCTTATTTCTATACATACACAATCTATGAATCATTCTGGACTTCCAAATGAGCAGATAAGGGAACAATATTCTACTGAGTCCTTCATGAGGCAACGTCCACCTTATATTAGTATGTCTTATGATCCACTTGTTAATGAACAATGGATCAATACCATTGAAATTATATTTTCCATACATCACTATTTAGATCATGAAAAAGTCATTTTGGATTTTTACCATTCAGAATGTGAAGCAGACAAGTAGTAGACTCTAATTAAGAATACAATGCCCTGAGATAAAATTGAATCCATGTAATGGAATGAGTTCAAGAACTTATTTTTCAATAAGTACTTCCCTAGTATTTTCTGAACAAAGATGGAAAAGGATTTCCTTGAGCTTAAGCAAAAGGATGATGAATATGTTGGTATATATGAGGCAAATTTTACAAGTCATGCAAGGTATGCATCTGGATTTATCATCCAACATGAAAGTAAAGTTGATCGATTCTTCAATGGCTTAAAACCAAGTCTTAGAAGGGAATTATCTATAAGAGACATCAGTAGCTATGAGGAAATTGTGCGTTGTGCTATCAAGGTAGAACAGGACGTTGGTGTTACATATCCATCTTATGGTTTTGACATGAAATGAAATATGGAGTTCAAGGAGAAATCTTAGAACAATGGTGAAAAGAAGATGAATGTTTCTTTTTGCTCAAAGTGTGGAAAGAAGCATGGTGGAGATTTCCTAAAAGGTACTAGAAAATGTTTTATGTGTGGAAAAGAAGGTCATCGAGCAGTTGATTATTGAAGTAATGGGAAAATGGTTTCTAATGATGTGAATATAGAAAAGACTACAGAGAACTCTCCACCAACACTTCAATGATTCAAGTGCAAGGAAATGGGGCATTATGCAAATAAATGACCAAATCCATGGATTAATGATGATCAATGTGAGCAACCTATTAAGGAAAAGGATAAAGGGAAGTCTACTGGGATCACTATTTATGATGTTGATTTTGAAAATTATGTTGTTTAATGAATAAGTGTTTATGTAATGGGATTTTAAAATAGTATCATGGAATCTCATTTATGGTATTTTAGAATTTTGGAATATATATGTATTGGTTTTCAATAATTATATGTTACTGGTAACCATGAAAAAGTGATTGAAATATTTTTGGAAAGCATATGAAATGCGCATAATGAAGGGATAAGGAGAAAATAATATGATAGTAATCATGAGCTCATGACTAAAATAAGGACAATGTGATATCATGGTCTGAGTATATAGAAATTTTGGAATTTTTGGGATGTGGAAAGAGTTAACTTTTGATAGCATTCATGTTTTCACTATGGTTCAATGGGTATTCATTTTTCAAGAGAATACATTATTAAGGTATTCACATTATTGGAATGTTATCAAAAAGATATATCAGGGATAAATGATGGTATTCGGATGCTCGGTAGATGACATTTCTAGTAATTCGTTTCTTTATACTATAATCTTGGACAAAAGTAGTTTGGATAATCCAAAAGATTTGAAAAGGATTATGTTGGACATATGTTAGGATTGTTTAAGGCTAGAACTATTTTCGATATTATTGATGGAATGCTATAATGATGTAATTTTAGAAAAAGGACAACTTTAAGGATGGGAAACAACCCATTGTGTCAGAAAAGGTTGTGAGAATCAAACCCACAACTGACATTTGACATGCCTTTATTGCCTACCACTGGCCTACAGGAAGTCCCTGGTTAGAAGAAACTATTTTTATCTTATTAAGAAGTATGATAGATGGAGTATAAGTCCATTATTGGAACCATATACAAATAATATCACCATAGATGGACTTATGTATATAACTTTTTCTAACCTTATGTTTGAGACAGATAGAATGACCTATCATTCTATCCCATGATCTGCTAACACTTCATGAAAAACAAATTCAACTTCATTACTTTAAGAGATGAAGTAGAAATTGTTCAAGACATGAACAACAATGAGATTGTACCAAAATCAAGTAATAATTTCTTTTAATTAAAAAATTATTCAACATTAGGGAAATTATCTTGAAGTCCAAAAATGTTTTCCTAGTACTCTTATATCTGATAAATCAGATGGTACCTTAGATCTTCACAAATCTATGGCTTTATGATTGTTGGCTTTTTCATAGCCCTGTTCTCTACCACTGTCCATCAAAAAATGATGGATAGATATATCTTCCATATCCATATTTTCACTTATGTTGTCCAATGTGGAAACCCAGTGCTGAGTTACATTTGGTGACTGTTATTATTCTAACATCCCTTTTTAAAATGAAGTTTTTGCACTACGGGAAAAAGGGGTTTTTGCGACGGTTTATTTGCGATGGGAATAAATCCTATCGCAAATAAACTTATTTGCGACGGGGAAATCTCACCCGTCGCAAAAGGCATGGTGCGCAAAGCGCGCCAAACCGCTGAAAAGTTATTTGTGACGGGTGGTTACCACCCGTCGCAAATGACCGGCGGCGGTAAAAACTATTTGCGACGGGAACATACCCCATCACAAATACCTGGCGGTGGTAAAAACTATTTGCGACGGGAATATACCCCCCGTCGCAAATAGTATTTTGGCAGGTTAATATTTGCGACGGGACCCGTCGCAAATAACTATTTAACCGTTGACTGTGATAAATGCGGGCTCAAGTATTTGCGACGGGTCCCATCGCAAATAATACTATTTTCGATGGGTATCCTGTTGCAAATACTCCCATCGCAAATAATTTATCCTATAAATACCCCCACCCATTTTTCCCATTCATTCTCAACTTCTCTCAAAACTCTATTTTTAGAGTTCACAGTTTCTTAAGATTAATTTTTATTTCCAGATTTGATATTGATGTCTTCAACAATTATCGGAGATCAACCTCAGATCAATTTTAAAGGTATTTATTTTCTTTTTAATTTAATATTTAATTTAAATTTTTTATTAGTTTTATTTATTTTTAATTAGTTGTAATTTAATTGTGTTTATATTGTTTTGATATTTAATAAATTTAAATTATTAGTATTAATTGTTCATAGTTAATGGTAATTAGTAGTAATTAATAATAATTAGAAATAATTAATAATAAAAAGGAATAATTAATAATAAATAGGAATAAACCTCCCCCATGCGCACATTAACCTTTACAACTAAGACATTTCATTTTTTATACATTTAATGATCTATCTATATATATATAGTTATATTTATTCGTATATTAATATAGATTTATATTAATATAAATATATTTGGTTATATAAATATATATATATATATATTTATTTATTCGTATATTAATATATATTTATTCTATATATATATATATATATATGTAGTTATAAGTTTTTATTCGTATATTTATTTGTATATTAATTAATATATATTTCTAAGCTTAGTTTTAAATAAATTTATAAAATATGGGTTTTTATGTATATGTATAAATAAATAAATAAATACATACATATATACAATAGATACACAGACACACACACACACACATATATATATAGTTATGGATGAATACATAAAAATGAGGGGGTGAAAATCCACCGAGAATGTTAAAACGGCTATAACTTCTAATCCGTAAGTCCGTTACAACTCCACAACCAGTCAAATCGAAGAACATGAAACTATCTTCGATATGATATGCGGTACAGGCCAAACGGACTTCCGGATCGGATGTTATATCCATTTGAATGTTTAAACAACCATAACATCTAATCCAGAAGTCCGTTTCAGCTCTACAATCAGTCAAATCGAAGAACATGAAACGATCTTCGATATGATATATGGTAGAGGTTTATCGAACATCGGGAGCAGAAGTTATAGCTGTTTAAATGGTGAAAACCGGGGTACCCCGACTAAAAACTCAGTTTTGGAGGCCTTCTGGGCCATTTTTGCCTTGAAACAACCTTGGACGGGTTTTACCCATCCATAGCGCTGTAGAGCTCGTTGCAGGCTTCGATTTGATATGCTGTGGAGCTCAAACAGAGTCCCAGATCAAAAGTTATGGCCGTTTGAAGTTTGGGTTTCATTTTTAACTTATTTTCCATATTTCATTAATTTTTTTATTTTTTTTATATTCAAAGAGTTATTAAATGACTATTAATTGATAAAAATTACATAATTACTAATTAAAAATAATTTTTAATTTATTTTATTAGCCTCGTTTACTGAACATCTTATACATTCATATTTGATTTTCATTCTTCCTTTCTAAAACAAATTTAAAAAATAAATATTATATTTATATCAATATAAATAGGTTTATGGATTTATATAATAATAAATAAATTTTTAATTTTTTGTTAATTTTCTTATTATTATTGGCGACGGGATCGCAAATACTTATTTGTGACGGGCCCGTCGCAAATACACGCTTCGAAGCAACCATTTGCGACGGGAATATGGCTCGTCGCAAATACATTTTGTGACAGGCCTGTCGAAAAAGATTTTTTTTAAAAAACCAGAAACCTATTTGCGACGGGCCAATTTTCCATCGCAAATAAGTGTTTTTGCGATGAGCCCGTCGCAAAAAAAATTAGTTGCGACAGCATTTTCTGCAAATGGTGATTTGCGACGAGGCCCCGTCGCAAAAGGCTATTTGCGACGGGATCCCGTTGCAAATGACCCATCGCAAATATCTATATTTCCCGTAGTGTTGTATTCCTTTTTACGATGTGGGTTTTTTAAAAAAACTTTCAAGTAGTAAACCATTTATAACCCTGACGAATTTCGAAAAAGAAATTCATTTTAATGGGAGTAGAAAGTAACAACCCATGATTTTATTATAATTATTATTTTTAATTTAATTTTTGTCTCCTGTTGTATGCTACACAAAGATTATCTTGCACTATACGCAACACTGTATTAGCTTGCAGTATACACCACACTATTCTTGGCTCGTGTTACACACAATTTCAAGTCCATTTTGTAGAAATTATTCTAAGCAACATTAAGTATAGATTTTTTTTAATGTATAAATGAAATATGGTTGTATTTTGTTATATGCAACAACAAAGGAGTCTTGAACTACACATCACCCTGACTTGTGTTGCATTACACCAATCGCGACCTTCCTCGATAGCGTGTGTTGTACGCAATACCGGATTTCACTAAACAATGATATATCGATATAATATAATTATAGACTAGCCGTTATAAATGGTACTAACTACATTTTGAATTTTATAACATTATTATTCATCTTACACGTTTTTTAGAACATGGTATGAGAACAAAATAATGTTTTCGGGTAAAATAAGTATTTTTCAAAAAAATACATTTTTACCGCCTTTTGATGGCGCACCCACATTAAATATAGTTTTTAAAATGTTTATAAGAACAATTTGACAAAATATAATTCTTCTTTAGAATCAGGATATAAAAAATTTACTTTGGATAAATTTTTCATATTATTCTGGTAACTTTCATATTTTAATGAATAGTAAAAACACACTATATTTTAATTAAAAACAACTTTTTTCATCTCAATAATTTATATGGTTATATTATATTTCTAATTGGTTATAAAGTTTTATTAGAATATATTTTTACCATTTAATTCAATGTTGGTCATTGTAATTAATTTCACTTTGAAATTGGACATAAACAAGTGTCGATCTTTTGATAGTTATTATTTCTTAAAAACACACTATTTGTTTTGATAACGGGAATTAATTTTAAAATTAATTAATGCCACTTATATGTTTTGAATTTGGAAAAATAGACATAATTTTTTAATTCAGAATATCAAATATATCTTAGGATTAATTTTTGGTATTTTTCTGAAAAACATCAATTTTTGATGAATTGTGAAACCACTTAGTGGTAGTTAAAAAACCGACTCTTTCATTTAAATGAAATTTTACCACTTTTTTGAAGTGAATTTCAAAAATACTACATACATGGTTGTTATAAAGAAGTAAAATTTGGTTCAATAAGATGAAAATAATTTTTGGTGAATAGTAACTTTTGACTTTTATTTATCACAGTTAAAGGTAAATAGGGTAACTCAAGGTTAAAAGGATATTATAATAATTCAAAATTACCTTAACACTTGTCCTAACCCTATTGGATGAGTATTGGCTGACCATGGTCATCCTTGGGTAGATTTTGGGACCCCATTGAGCCACTTGGTAGTGATAATAACAATTTGGATTAATTAATTTAATGTAAAGACAAAATTGACAATAACAAAAATATTTTAGTAATTAATTTTTATAAGAGGTTATATAAATTATACTTTCAAGTATAAATAATAATTGTAATTATAAAATGATTTCCTACATGGTGGTATTTTTTTTATATAAATTTTAGACATCAAATAAATTAAATTATTCATGACACATTAATGATGCAGTATTTACCTCATTAATAAATGATTTAAATAAATAAGATTATAATGATTAAAATAATATCCAAAACTTGTCCAATTCTGATTGGATGATTTTATCTCCACCATGAGTCATCTTATATTCACCGTTAATGATTTTTTGACCTTTTGAAACTGAATATAAGTTTATAATAAAATAATATTTCCACACCTTCCAAAAGAGCCCCTCCTCCCCCTTATAAAAGGAGACAATTTCTATCCAATTCCTCACACCTCTAAAGCCATTCAGATCGTCCAAACTCTAACCAATTAATATCTATACACCCCTCTCCTACCCCTAGAATCCTTACATTAGTCATAAGGCACTTCAAGAAGTCCATTTGGTTCAAACCAAAGGAATTTACCCAAATTAAAGGTAACAATTTCTCTTAAGTTGTTTTCCTTTATTCTACTTCTCTAACCCCTAAAATATATTTAATCCTTTATTTTGTAAAAACACCAGTATCCTCAATATACTAGGATGTTGTTATGAGAATTATTATAACTACACATACACGCACCTCCATCTAATGGATGAAGAACAAAATGTTTCTCTGGATGGAAAACTAACGCCTCATGAAACGATGATTGTTCAATTTTCTCTTACCACCTATCATGGTGACTGTTATGATGGCACTATATTCATATATGATATATATATATTATGCTTATGATTTAGTTATGCTACTTTACTTCCAAATTATATGAAGCATTTATGGTTTCCATAGTCAGTAAATACGATAATCTCATTTGAGGAAATGCGGACTACCAACCCCTCAAAGTGATGTGATTCGTTAATACCATTTGTGGGATGTATAAAGGATGTGGTTAATGATATTATATATGATATTATAATATAACTATGTATCATTATGTTTAACTCCATTAAAATAGGAAATAGAAGTGAAAGTAGCATTCATTCGTACGTACGGCTTACCATCTCCATGAACGGTGCATTTCATTTCTTACCTTCATTTGTTATGTTCTATTATAAATACATGTATATGCTGGATATATATATTGAATATATATGATATATAATTCATGATTTACATTCTTGAAGTAAGTAAATCATGATATATGTAATAATAACATCAATAACAACAATTCAAACACGTACGACAAGTAAGATGATTTTACCCAAAACGTTGCTTTAACATGGGATTTACAAAAGAATGGGTAATATAAAGTCATAAGTGAACCATATATGATATCATAACAATGAATATGATTCTGTAATAAGTTAATGACATTATTTTAATCATTATATTGGAGTTTTGGATACATATTAAGCATATCCGACCTAAGGTAAGGGATAACATTTCCAATCTCGTTTTTATCCGAGATTGTTTGTTTGTAAGTATTTACATGTGTTATTGTTTTCATCCAAGACCATTTCTCTAAAAAAATTTCTATGTATGTTTAAAGTCCTTTTTACTTATTTTTTACTTTTACCACATGTTATGAAAGGAATATTTCTATTGTTTACCATACGAGGAATTTTTTGACTTTTCTGACAAAAGTACGAGAAGAATGTTATTTTTAACTTATACAGTGTGAACAAATTTTTACAATTTCATAACGCCTCATTTTCATGAAGCATACCCTACAAGATTTTATGACTATTTTCCACAAAATAATTTTCTTTTGAAATTGCATGGAATTTTGTGAAAGGAAAATGATTTTGAAGAATAAAGGATATTTTCCTCAAGAATTCATTTCAAGTGTTTTATCAAAACCATTTTCCATATAAGATATTATTATTTCATATGTGTATGTTTCAAGTATAATGTCTCTATGATTTACATGGTTTCACTTTTCTTATGATGAAATATCCATTTGGTTTATATGGATTATGTGATGATAGGATGATGTTTATGAAACCCATTTTATTCTTTGGGTTATGATCAATGTTTTAAGTTTATTTTGTGGCACAAGTAAGAATGGTTTCTTTATGAGATTGGTTGGACCTATATCTCCCCCCAATGCATTGGGTAAAGATTTATATCTCATGAGATAGACATGGATGAAACAAGAAGTAAATCTGGTTCAGTAATACAGGGATGGAAAGACAAGTAAACTCGGTTCAGTCTGGGACTTTGTCCACTAAGATCATCATGGCAGCAATGCCCTGGCTACTATGGAAATCATATCATGTTCTTAATGTTGCGCCACAATTACAAGTTTTATTTCCATGCTATTTTATCATGATTGATGTTCCATTATGATCTGTGACTTATGTAATTCCAGGTTTTATCTCATTGCTCAAGATTTATATGTTTAAACATTATGGTCATGTTTTTAAGTTCAAATGTATACGATTTGTTTTTTTTTATCCATGCTTACCCTTACTGAGCATTTGAGCTCACCCTTGATATGTTTTATTTTCCCCATGATATAAAGAATGGTTTCAAGTAAGAAAACAAAAGGGGAAGATATTTATGGGAGATGTTGAAGATCTTTCACCATGATTAGAATATTATGTTCCGAGTTTCGGAAGACAATAAACTATTACAGTTCTTGAGTGTTGGTTTTTTTGTTATGTATTAAGTATTCCACAAAAGTAATGTAATGTCCCTGTACGTCATGCTTTGGGTATCTATACACCCAAATCAATGAACTAAATATAACATCCAATAACATGCATATATGTATTAAAACAAAGGAAAAAATAAGCACAGAGGAGGAAAAATAGTTTTATGTGGTTCATATTTTTATCCAATATCCATAGGAGAAAAATGTAAGAATTTATTACACCTGAAGTACATAGTTTATGAAATAAGTTTTTTATTGAAAAGGATAAACAAGTAAATATTTAAATCGATGATTTGATACACCCCAAAAAATGTTTCTACCCTATATATATAGACGTTCCCACCCATTCAACCTGTTTCATAGAAAACTTATATTTGTGATCATTCATTCATTATATTGTGCACCCACCAATCCACTATAGATTTCCTCAGCTTGATATGTGATCACAAGTTACTAAATATTTTTCCCACACCTCAATATTCCCCACTAAAACAATCTAAAGAATGGTTTTGTAGAAAAAATGGTTCCCCTACTAGTGATTCCAGGATTAGAACTATCGATAAATTGACTATCCCAAAATTGGGTAGTCTGACTACCTACCAAACACCCTTTTATCATCTCCTTCTTGTGAACTAAGTCATGAATTGGTAAACTAATACTTCTTCCTTGAATAGGCTTCACAATCCTAAAATAAAAATGATTGGTTTGGAAAATTATGTTAATGATGTTAAAGGGTATCGATTTCATATTTTATACTGGTAACTCAGTGTTTGTGTGGTTGCCAACTTATCCATTCATTAAGACCTTGATAAACTTCTTTTTAACTTGGTAACCTAAATCACTAGTTTTTTGGAATATAATAATATACATGCATCATATAGTAATGGTAATTTTTTTATCCATATCTTTCTTGTGTCATCTCACTTGATATTATTTATTAACTATAAACCATATTATCAAATTATATTATTTTACCATGTATAATGTTGTCTAGGATCCCAAGTCATGGTTGCGATATGCTGGTGATAAATATTTTAATCACTAACCTGTTGAGTGATAAAGCTTCCATCTTGGTGAATTTTCATAAGGTTTTTCCACCAATAGTTTCAGAGGAAGTAACTCACCATTTTTATAGTAAGTAAACCCACCTATTATAGAAAATTTGGATATTATTTTACCTATTATATTGTCAATTTTCTAGTAGGGTGGAATGATGATGCCTATTGGCTAAGAATGTTTCCTGAGTTTTAGTGACTGTGACAGCCCAGGTTTCAAGCCAATCCTAACTCATAAGTGTTAAAAGATTAAATTGATTTCTTTTGTAGAGACCCGAAACCTGACGTACATTGACATTACATTACATTTGCGGAATACTTAGTACATAACAAAAACACACACACAAGGATCGTAATAGTTCAGTGTCTTTGGAAACTCGGAATATAATCTTCTAATCCTGGTGAAAGATCTTCAATATCTCTCATAAAGCTCTTTCTTTTTTTTATACCTAAAACCTTTCTTTATCTCCTGGGGAAAAGTAAACATAAAAGGGTGAGCTCAAATGCTCAGTAAGGGTAAACAAAATAAATATCAATCACATCGTATACACAAGCACATAACTTTTGGAAATCTTAACCTGCAAAAGAGATCATAATTTCATAACAAGGGATAAATCATGGCAGTGAAATGTAATCACAATAACCATAACTTAAAACATTAAACTTTGTGGCATACACACATAATCATAGAAAATAATTTCTTGTTAGTCAAGACTCATTGCCAAGACTATCTTAGTGGACAAAGTCCCTTTCTGAATCAAGTAACCCTCGTTCCAGTCCTGTTTCACTGAACCGGTATAACCTACCGTTCCAGCCATGTCTATCTCATGAGATATAAAATATTTACCCAATGCATTGGAGGGAGATATAGGTCCCACCCATCTCATAATGATACCATTCTTATGTGTGCCACAAAATCATAAATCATACATCATTGCATAACCCATGTAATAAAAATGGGAATCTTAAACATCATGACATCATAAATCAATTCATATAAGATAAAGGAATTCATAAAAATAATTCCATCACAACATGATCAAATCAATGTAATAATAGGGATAAAAACATAACCCTTTATTATCTTAGATGTAAAATAATTTTGATAAAACACTTGAACTCCATTCTTGAGGAAAATATCCTTTCTTCTTCAAAAACATTTTTCCTTTCTTAACATGTCATATGACTTTAAAATAAAAGAAGTTGATTAAAAATAAACTTGAAAACTTGTAAAGGAATCTTCTTGGAAATAATGTTTTAAAAATCCATTCATGCCTCCTAAGTTAAAAAAACATTCTTCTCGTACTTTTGTCGGAAAAGTCAAAAAGTACCTTATATGGTAACCAAAGGAAATATTTCATTCATACAATGTGGTAAAAAGTCAATAAAGGGTAAAAATGACTTTAAACATTCATGGAAGAATGGTAAACATTTTATAAAAACATTTTTAGAAAACATGGTTAGGGATGATAAATGTAACCCCAGTAAATACTTAAGTATAAGCAATCTCGGATAAAAATGAGATTGAAAATTTATCCCTTACCTTAGGTACGACTTGAATTGTACGTGTCCGAACCTGCTGTATAATGATTTACATAATGTTATTGACTTATTACAGAATCATATTCATTGTTATGATATCATATATGGTTCTCTTATGGCTTTATATTACTCGGTCTTTTGTAAATTCATGTTAAAGTAGCATTTTGGGTAAAATCGTCTTATTTGTTGTTCGTGTTTTTAACTTGTAATTATTAATATGATTACTTGGATCATGATTAATTATATCCATAATGTAAAACATGATTTATATATAATATATATTTAGAATATACATATATATAATATATTTATAATGGAATGAAATACACCGTTCATGGAGACGGTAGTCCGTACGTACGCATGAACGCTGTTTTCGTTTCCTTATTGAATTGAATGGAATTAAGTAGATGACATACATATAAATATACATAAATACAGTATCATTATTATGTCATATATTTCATTAGTACTTATTATATATGCTTTATAATCACTCATGAATGGTTAATGTGGAGAATGAATCTCATCGCGTCGTGGAGACGGTAGTCCGTATGTACGCACGAGCGATGATATCGTTCCCATGGTCATGGAATTGTATTAAAGTGTATGAATATTATTTCAGTATCAATATCACTTTATAATAATCATATATAGTTACTCATTACACCATTATACCCATCCTATTAAGGTGGTGGCGGAAAATAGATTACACCACGGCGTGGAGACGGTATTCCGTACGTACGCACGCGCGGTGATTTCATTTTTCCGTAGTATGGATAGAAGGTTAATTAGGGTTGTTTCATATTTATAATAAAATGTCAGTATGTAAGTAATACTTATGTTATTACTTTTTCATGAAACAACTAAAGAAGAAGAAGTTGAAGAAGAAAGAAATTGAAAAGATCGGTAATGGATATTACCTCTTCTTTGGAACGCCTCTTTGAATCCTCCACTTAGGGAACTAAGATTGGGCTTTGAAGAAGACCATGACCTCTAGGATTATTCTAGGGAATTGGAGAGGAGAAAATGGCAGGGGTTTTCCGAGCATGAGTGCTCAGATTGGTGTGAGGAGGAGGGGGAGGAGGTGCCTTTTTGTAAGGGAGGAGAGGGGCACCTAAGGAATATCTCAAAATATTATTTTATATTAAGGTCAAATTCGGTTTATAATGGTTCCAAATGGTCTTATTTTGAAGATAAAGTGGGGATGGGTCGAAATCCTATCAACCAATAGGATTTAAACAAGTTTAGGGTATTATTTTAACCTTATCAATTAGATTTAACTCTAAGTTAAATAATTTAACTTTTATTGTGTCTTTTTGTTTTCTTTCACTATATGGTTAATACACTTACTATAACATGCCAAACGAACCCAAAATTGTTTATTATTAATATATATATCCTTATCTAAGTCATTTGGCCGAACCTAAGATTTTTAGGAATAAAATAACAATTAATAATATAATATTTGATTTAAAAACTATTTTGTGTCAATTTTGACACTATTTGATATATGATTTTTGTGAAAGTCATAACAGAATTATATGTTCGAACCAAGTTGATTAAATCAACATTAATATATCATAGTAACCTAGAAAATTAGTGTAATTCATAAAAAGTCTCAAATTACATTTATTTTTGTGTTTATAACATCAATTATGTCAATATTTCATTAATAAGATAATTACTGCATCGTCATTGTGTCATAAATAAATTAAATTATTTAATGTCTAAAATTTACAAAAAAAATACCATTATGTAGGAAATCTTTTTATATTTCTAATGAATATTTATAGTTGAATTTATCTTATGTATAACCCCATATTAAAAATGATTTACTTATAAAACTTTGATTTTAACTATTTTAATCCTTCTTTAAATAAATTAATAATAAATGTCCTAATCTAAACCAAGTGGGCCTAAATGGTCATATTATATTCATAAGGTTGTTTTTGGTCGAATTACACTTATCCAATAGAATTAGGACATGTGTTAGGGTAATAGTAATATCATATTTACCCTTAGTTACCCTATTTACTATTAACCGCGGTAAAAAAAAGTAAAAAGTTACTATTCACCAAAAAATTATTTTTTTCTTATTGAACCACATTTTACTTACTGATATCAACCGTGTCTGTCGGATTTTCGAAATTCCATTCACAGAAAAGCTAAAATTAAGTTTTATGCAAAATTCAGTTTTTAACCTACCACTTAGTGGTTTCACTATTCATCAAAAATTGAAAGTTTTCAGAAAAATATCAAAATTTCACCCTAGGCTAATTTTGATATTCCGAATCCAAAAATGAAGTCCATTTTGAAAAATAGAATTTCAAAACGTGGTTATTACTATTCATAATGGCTAGTTTTAATAATATTTTAATAGCATATCATTGTTTAGTGAAACTCGGTATTGCGTATTACACACGCTATCGAGGAAGGTCGCGATTGCGTGTAATGCAAGGCAAGTCAAGGATGTGTGTTGTGCAAGATCCTTTTGGTGTAGCATACAACACAAGACATTAAAAAGAATATTTTTCATAAAATCTCGGGCTGTTACATTCTACCCCCCTTGAAATGAATTTCGCCCTCGAAATTCGTCGGGGTTATAAATGGTTTACTATTCGAAAGTTTCTTTAATAGAAACCCACATCATAAAAAGGAATATCAAAACCAATCTTTAAAAACAAAAGTATGAAATGTAACGGTTACCCAAATAAACTAATCACTGGGTTTCCACATAGGTGAAAATATGGATATGGAAGAGAAATCTAACCATCATGTTCTGATGGAGAGTGGTAGAGAACATGGCTATGGAAAATCCTGCAATCACAAATCCATAAATTTGTGATGATCTAAGGTACCATCTGATTCATTAGATAAAAGAGCACTAGGACAACATTTTTGGTTTTCAAGATCATTTCCCTAAAGTTGAAAATTTGAATTAGAATAAATACTTACTTTATTTTGGTACAATCTCACTGTTGTTTGTGCCTTGAACAATTTCCATTTCATCTGTTAAATAAATGAAGTTGAATTTGTTATTCATGAAGTGTTAGCAGATGATGTGATAGAATGACGGGTCATTCCATCTGCCTCAAACAAAAGGATAGCAAAAATTATATACATAAGTCGATCTATAGTGAGATTAATCATATATGGTTCCTAAAATGGACTTATACTTCATATATCGTACTGCTTAATAAAATAAAACTAGTTTCTACTAAAGAGGGACTTCCTGTAGGCCAGTGGTAGGCGATAAAGGCCAGTCGTACTTCGGTTGTGGGTTCGATTCCCAAAGCCTTGTCCGACGCGATGGGTTGTCGCCCGTCCTGCAGGTTGTCCTTTTTCTAAAACTATATTACTATAACATCCCACTAATTTATGTCCAACATAATCCATTCCAATCTTTAGGCTTATCCATAATACTGCAGTCCATTCTCATAACATAGTGAAAACGATTACCAGAGATTTAATACCATCGTTGAACCCCATATATCATAAGATATGTTTTTTTTGTCACATTCCAAACATTCAAAGTCCTTAATCATGTATTCTCTTGAATACCCATTGAACCTTAGTGAAAACATGAATGCAGTTAAAAGTTAACACTTTACACATACCAAAATCCTCAAAATTATTTATACTCAAACCATGATATCACTTAGTCCTTATATCAATCATGAGCTCATGAATACAATCAAACATCTCATTATCTTCTTATCCTTTCATTATGCACTTATCATCTACTTTCCAAAAGTATCTGAATAACCTTTCATGGTTACTGGTACCATTCATCATACACTTTCAAATCATAAGGAAAGACAACAGTGTAACAATCCTTAGATGTCTCCTTATTCCATGAGATTACTTATACAACATTACACATGATAAACATGTAATCATTCCACTACATTCTTAGACCATTGACCGAGCTTCAACGTTTCTTTCATCTCACATATCATTTGTAGTTTCATCATCATCATCAACATAAATACTTCCCATACGACCATACTGATTCTCTTCATGAGACTTTCCCTTAGGGCATTGGTTTGCATAATGCCCGTACATTCCACATTTAAAGCATTTAACCATTGTTGATGTCGTGGCAATACCATTATCCTCATCTATGGTGTTAACTGAACCTTTTCCTTTGCACTTACTTGCTTTGTGTCCTTCTTTTCCACACCCAAAGCATCTTCCAGTTCCTTTGAAACATTCTCCTTGATGCCTCTTCCCACATGATTTACAAAGGGGAAATTGAACTTTCTTTCCTCTATGATCATCATGAAACTCCATCTTTCTCTTATTAGCCGAGTCAGGAAACTTACCAAATTTTACTTTATTGATCATATTATGAGATTGTTGATTCGGCATAATAATGATGTTTGGACTTCCAAATCTCATTTCATTATGAATAATATAATTCCATTGTCCATCATATCCTCCATTACTGTGAATCATCTTGTTTCCAGCCATTTTCTAAAACCCAAAAAGAATATTGTGAGAGGCAAAAATCATGCTAGGGAAAACAACATAATAAAGGGGGAGTACCTTAAATATCTAACATCTTAGGTTTAATTCTATGATCGTTAGGGTAATCCTATTACTATAACCTATACGTATACTTAACCTTAGGGACATCCCTAGACATACCTTAGAAATAACTCTAGGGATCTCACTAACGTTTTCGCATCCTAGTTTCCAAAGGTTGACTAAACCTTTCCTCTGATACCAACTGTAGAGACCCGAAGCCTGACATACATTGACATTACATTACATTTGTGGAATACTTAGTACATAACAAAAACACACACACAAGGATCGTAATAGTTTAGTGTCTTTGGAAACTCGGAATATAATCTTCTAATCCTGGTGAAAGATCTTCAATATCTCTCATAAAGATCTTCCTTTTCTTTTATACCTAAAACCTTTCTTTATATCCTAGGGAAAAGAAAACATAAAATGGCAATCTCAAATGCTCAGTAAGGGTAAACAAAATAAATATCAATCACATCGTATACACAAGCACATAACTTTTGGAAATCTTAACCTGCAAAAGAGATCATAATTTCATAACATGGGATAAATCATGGCAGTGAAATGTAATCACAATAATCATAACTTAAAACATTAAACTTTGTGGCATACACACATAATCATATAAAATCATTTCTTGTTAGTCAAGACTCATTGCCAAGACTATCTTAGTGGACAAAGTCCCTTTCTGAATCGAGTGACCCTCGTTCCAGTCCTGTTTCACTGAACCGGTATAACCTACCGTTCCAGCCATGTCTATCTCATGAGATATAAAATCTTTACCCAATGCATTGGAGAGAGATATAGGTCTCACCCATCTCATAATTATACCATTCTTATGTGTGCCACAAAATCATAAATCATACATCATTGCATAACCCATGTAATAAAAATGGGAATCTTAAACATCATGACATCATAAATCAATTCATATAAGATAAAGGAATTCATAAAAATAATTCCATCACAACATGATCAAATCAATGTAATAATAGGGATAAAAACATAACCCTTTATTATCTTAGATGGAAAATAATTTTGATAAAACACTTGAACTCCATTCTTGAGGAAAATATCCTTTCTTCTTCAAAACCATTTTTCCTTTCTTAACATGTCATACAAAGTTAAAATAAAAGAAGTTGATTAAAAATAAACTTGAAAACTTGTAAAGGACGCTTCTTGGAAATAATGTTTTAAAAATCCATTCATGCCGCATAAGTTAAAAAAACATTCTTCTCGTACTTTTGTCGGAAAAGTCAAAAATTACCTTATATGGTAACCAAAGGAAATATTCCGTTCATACAATGTGGTAAAAATTCAATAAAGGGTAAAAATGACTTTAAACATTCATGGAATAATGGTAAACATTTTATAAAAACATTTTTAGAAAACATGGTCAAGGATGATAAACGTAACCCCAGTAAATACTTAAGTATAAGCAATCTCGGATAAAAATGAGATTGAAAATTTATCCCTTACCTTAGGTCTGCCTTGCTTTGTAGGTGTCCGAACCTCCTGTATAATGATTTACATAATGTTATTGTCTTATTACAGAATCATATTCATTGTTATGATATCATATATGGTTCTCTTATGGCTTTATATTACCCGGTCTTTTGTAAATTCATGTTAAAGTAGCATTTTGGGTAAAATCGTCTTATTTGTCGTTCGTGTTTTTAACTTGTAATTATTAATATGATTAATTGGATCATGATTACTTATATCCATAATGTAAAACATGATTTATATATAATATATATTCAGAATATACATATATATAATATATTTATAATGGAATGAAATACACCGTTCATGGAGACGGTAGTCCGTACGTACGCATGAACGTTGTTTTCGTTTCCTTATTGAATTGAATAGAATTAAGTAGATGACATACATATAAATATAAATAAATCCAGTATCATTATTATTTCATATATTTCATTAGTACTTATTATATATGCTTTATAATCATTCATGAATGGTTAATGTGGAGAATGAATCTCATCGCGTCGTGGAGACGGTAGTCCGTACGTACGCACGAGCGATGATATCGTTCCCATGGTCGTGGAATTGTGTTAAAGTGTATGAATATTATTTTAGTATCAATATCAATTTATAATAATTATATATAGTTACTCATTACACCATTATACCCATCATATTAAGGTGGTGGCGGAAAATAGATTACACCACGGCGTGGAGACGGTATTCCGTACGTACGCACGCGCAGTGATTTCATTTTTCCATAGGATGGATAGAAGGTGAATTAGGGTTGTTTCATATTTATAATAACATATAAGTATGTAAGTAATACTGATGTTTTTACTTTGTCATGAAACAACTAAAGAAGAAGAAGTTGAAGAAGAAAGAAATTGAAAAGATCGGTAATGGATATTACCTCTTCTTTGGAACGCCTCTTTGAATCCTCCACTTAGGGAACTAAGATTGGTCTTTGAAGAAGACCAGGACCTCTAGGATTATTCTAGGAAAGTGGAGAGGAGAAAATGGCAGGGTTTGGCCGAGCTTGAGTGCTCAAATTGGTGTGGGGAGGAGGGGGAGGAGGTGCCCTTTTATAAGGGAGGAGAGGGGAACCTTAGGAATATCTCAAAATATTATTTTATATTAAGGTCAAATTCGGTTTATAATGGTTCCAAATGGTCTTATTTTGAATATAAAGTGGGGATGGGTCGAAATACTATCAACCAATAGGATTTAAACAAGTTTAGGGTATTATTTTAACCTTATCAATTAGATTTAACTCTAAGTTAAATAATTTAACTTTTACCGTGTCTTTTTGTTTTCTTTCACTATATTGTTAATACAGTTACTATAACATGCCAAACGAACCCCAAATTGTTTATTATTAATATATATATCCTTATCTAAGTCATTTGTCCGAACCTTAGATTTTTAGGAATAAAATAACAATTAATAATATAATATTTTATTTAAAAACTATTTTGTGTCAATTTTGACACTATTTGATATATGATTTTTGTGAAAGTCATAACAGAATTATATGTTCGAACCATGTTAATTAAATCAACATTAATATATCATAGTAGCCTAGAAAATTAGTGGAATTCATAAAAAGGCTCAAATTACATTTATTTTGGTGTTTATAACATCAATTATGTCAATATTTCAGTAATAAGATAATTACTGCATCATCATTGTATCATAAATAAATTATATTATTTAATGTCTAAAATTTACAAAAAAAATACCATTATGTAGTAAATCTTTATAGCTTTCTAATTAATATTTATAGTTGAATTTATCTTATGTAAAACCCCATATTAAAAATTATTTACTTATTAAACTTTGATTTTAACTATTTTAACCCTTCTTTAAATAAATTAATAATAAATGTCCTAATCTAACCCAAATGGGCCTAAATGGTCATATTATATTCATAAGGTTGTTTTTGGTCGAATTACATTTATCCAATAGAATTAGGACATGTGTTAGGGTAATAGTAATATCATATTTATCCTTAGTTACCCTATTTACTATTAACCGCGGTAAAAAAAAGTAAAAGGTTACTATTCACCAAAAATTATTTTTATCTTATTGAGCCACATTTTAATTACTGATATCAACCGTGTCGGTCGGATTTTCGAAATTCCATTCACAGAAGCGGTAAAATTAAGTTTTATGCAAAATTCAGTTTTTAACCTACCACTTAGTGGTTTCACTATTCATCAAAAATTGAAAGTTTTCAGAAAAATACCAAAATTTCACCCTAGGCTAATTTTGATATTCCGAATCCAAAAATGAAGTCCATTTTGAAAAATAGAATTTCAAAACGTGGTTATTACTATTCATAACGGCTAGTTTTAATAATATTTTAATAGCATATCGTTGTTTAGTGAAACTCGATGTTGCATATTACACACGCTATCGAGGAAGGTCGCGATTGCTTGTAATGCAAGGCAAGTCAAGGATGTGTGTTGTGCAAGCTCCTTTTGGTGTAGCGTACAACACAAGACATTAAAAAGAATATTTTTTCATAAAATCTCGGGCTGTTACATCTTTGTTCTTGTATTACACCTAATTTGGATGTCTATTGATCATATGGTAATTCTTTTAGCCATTTTTTTTAAATGTTATGGGTCACTGATAGAGCTTAATCACCCAGACTCATGTTGAGGCAACACTCCATTAGACAGAGTTTGATATCCCTTTTTATGAGGAATAATTTATAGTAACACTAATTTATATGAACATTTTTGAGATATTTTATATGTATTAGGGTAGGGTAATTGTTACTAAATATGCTTCTATTTTCATTGATCTCATGTGATACTCCTTATACATGATATGTGTTGGGATCTTTTGGGCATGGAAATTCAAGCAAGTCCTCTGCATAGATATTCAATTAAGAATTATTCCCCTATGTATCCTCATTTATTTTAGGGTTATAGATTAATTCTTAGTTATGGAGATATTTTTGGAATAGGGGAAGAGGGTGATAGATGGTGGAACCTATCACCTATGATAAAATTCATTATTTTTGGGTGAATATCATTAATATTTGGAGTCATGGCACCAGAGGCTTCAGCATGAATATTCTTATACAAAAGGATAAATAGATCTAGGATACCATTGGGGATTTATTCATCCAACAGATAGGAATTTCTATGCTTGTGAGGTTCAAGGTCATTATGTTCAGGGATAATTAACATGTTATATTGGGGTGGAAAATCAGGCAGTGGATGGGCCTCTAGGTTTGAAGAGAAGGAATGACCAAAAACCATTCAAAAGTAGTCAAGTGTACCTCAGGGATTCATTTTTATAATAGTATTTGGTGGTTTATTAGTAGGTGAAGTTGGAGGAGGATAGAATTATGAAAAAATTCCACCACCACTAACACCAAGTAGTTTTTTCCTGGCTCATAGGGAAGGTGGCTAGAGATGTTTCCAAATAAAATCTATAGAGGGATCCAAATAGGTGGAACTCAACATGATTTGAGGTATTATATGTGTCCTCTTTAGAGTGGAACCCACACTTATAAGCACTTTAATGTGCCATTATTTTTTTAATCTCTAGTTTGAGATATATAGATGCTATTAGAGCTCTTAACTATTCGCATGTGGCTAGAAACGTTTACTAGGAGTGATCCTATGATCACACGCATATTCTGAAAATGTGATATTGTATATATTGGATAGAGTTTTTCATGGTACCACATTATATTTATGATAAAACCATATGATTCCATCCTTTATATGAACTATTTATCTTTAGTTCATGCCCAAATAGATTGATACCATCATAGAGTCAGGTTCATTTGTGATGATGAATCGGGATTCTCCTTTGTGGATGAGAGGGATTTTCAAATAACATAAGATGTGTATTTTTCTGGGAATTTACATTCAATCTTTTATTGGTTGGATATTGTGTCTCCTTGTGTGGAAAATACCTTAGGAGATCAATTTCCAATAGTTTTAGAGGAGTATATAGACACTTTTTCATAAAAATATACTAGGTTTTCCACCTCATTTAGTGGTCAAATTATGCATTTATCTAGACCATAGGGCTATTACAATATCTTTTGTAGCTTATTGGATGGATTCAGATTAGCTCAAGGTGATGAATGTGTAATTGGAGTAAATGAGGGGAAAGGTTTTATCAAATCCACTATGATCCGCCAGGCAGCCTCATTATTGTTCTATAAGAAGGAATACGGGATCATGCGGCATTGTATTAACTATCACTACATGAATCAGGTGATTTTCAAGAACAAGTATACTCTACCTAGGATCAATGACCATTTTGACCAACTCAATGTTTTGATATTCTTTTTAATGACCTATCATTATTCCATCTATCACCATCTTTGGGATAATGAGGAGAAAATCCTAAAGATAGTATTATAATATCACTATTTCCGTTATGATTTCCTATTGATTCCATTAAGTGAGATGAATATCCCATCCGTGTTCATGGGAGTAGTTAATTTAATCTTCCAAACATTCTTGGACTAGTTCCAAGTTGTGTTCATTAAAGACATACTTATCTATTTGGTATTATAGGATGATCATGTTGAGTATTTGAGGATAGTCTTATACTCAATTTTGGAGCAACAATTATATGATACGATTTTTAATCATGTGTTCTAGAATATTGAGTTTCAGTTCCTGTGACATTATATCTCAAAGAGAATATTATTTGTGCAACCCAATAAGATTGAGAAGGTGTTATCTTGGGAGACACCTAAGAAAATGTTCAAGGTGTATATATTTATAGGGTTGGTAGGTTACAACTATTAATTTTTTAGAATATTTACCTAGGATTTTGGGATCTTTGACTAACCTTACCAGATAGGGGAAGCCTTTAATTTTTCCTAATTGTTTCTATAGTGTTTTTGAGGAGATGAAGTAGAGATTGAAGAGTGATCATATCCTAGGATTTCTAAAAGTGGGGATTGAGTATGTTGCATTCTAAAATGACTCTAAATTTGTGATTTATTTTCTGTTAACATAGATATTGGAAGTTATTTCTTATGGATCCTAGAAGATGATAACACATGAGAAAAAATTACATGATCTATGTTTTAGAGTCTATGGTAGTAGTGTTCAACCTGAATAAAAAGTTGCACTATCTCCTAGTTGAGCATTTTTTAGTCTCTACTCACCATCAAAGTATTAGGTATATCTTCTATCAGAGATATAATAACCTAATAATGAGTATTTAGTTGGGGTTCTTATTGTATTATGACTCTAAGATAATCTATACATTACGTAAGGGAATCTTGGTAGAATATTCCCTTAGTAGGAATTCCCATTCTCAGTTATTAGAGGAGGCGTCATAGTAGTTGGTTTCATTATAATTTTACTTAGTGGGCCATGAAGGAGTAGCTTGTACTTGATTGATGGTTATGGCCTATCCAATTATTTAGTATGTAAGGGATGATCTGAATATTTACATATATTATGAGATTATTCATGGTTGGATATTCTAAGGAGATACGCTTGATGGATATTCCAAATGTGGGGATCACATTGTCATATTTTGATGAAGGATGGTGGTACTAGTCACACAATGTAAATTGGCCCTGAGTGAGTCCATAATTCACCCTTGGAGATGCATCATGGAGTAGAAAATATATATCAGTACCTCTGGTTCCAATTTTGGCGGGTATGAATGAAATAGTTTTTTCGGGTTTATTTCTAAAATCCTCTCCAATCAAAAGGTGAAGCTAGATCATGAGTTTCTATAAGGTTGGGCTTGACTATTGAGGTCCTAGAGTAGAAGTGGGATGGTATATCGATGTATTGTTTTGATAGGGATTCCATGTTTAGTTTGATTTCATTATACAATATTGTTGATAATCAACTAACTAACTAGTAATTCGATTTATTTTCTATTTGGGAGAGGTGTTTGGTGGATAGCCTAGGATTCTTGTATATGAAGGAGATAATTTGATTACTTGTGGTACCATTGATGGTAATTTCCTAAAAAAAAATTTAGGTTTACAACCTAATTGTAGAGAGACTCATAGTATTAATTTAGGGCCTAATTATAAATGATTATAGCATTCCACTCTTGGAAGGATAGCCATATCAAGTGAACCCTTATGGTTTTTGTGGATATTCTTAGGGATTTTGAGTTAGATTTCAATGAAAATTGAGTGAGTTACTTTCCCTTAGTGGAGTTCTGGAAAAACAACAGCTAAGACTCCACCATTGGTAGGGTACCTTTTGACGACCTGTATTAGAGATCATGTAGGTTACCCATTTTTTATACAAATATCAAAGAAACATCACTAATTGCAATTGGGTTAGCGATGGAAATAATGGAGGAGTTAAATGTGATCTGAAAGTATATTAGGGCCTCTTTGAGTTGTCACAGGTCCTATGTGGGATGACAATAAAGGCCATTGGAGTATGAGGAGGGAGATAATATGTTTCAAAAGGTTTCTCCATAGTAAGGATTTTAGAAATTAGAATTGGTGGGTAATCTATACCATAGATTCATCAATATATTATAGATCTTATTCAAGATAATTGATTTTTCCTACTACCTAGAATTTAACACATAACTCGATTGGGTGCACAACATCTTTCACATATCATGAAGGGGGAGATACGTTATTGATCTATTATACATTATTTATTGGTGTGGGATGGATATTAAGGATTGAGCCACTTTTTTGGGGTACTCAGTGAAGTTCAAGGATCAACAGAAGAGGACTCTATGGAAAATTTATTTCATTGGTGGGTTACTATTGGTAGCATCAAAACCTTGAAAAGATATCATGGGGACTTGAGTGATATATATGGAACTATTACCCTTAACTTTTAGAGTATTTTCATCCTTTTTTGGGAATTATCCTTTAATTTTTTGTGGATTTAGCAATATTGGTTTTCACTATTGAACCATTATGATATTTTAATAGATATTGTGGTATTTTTTTGGATCCAGATTGATGTTTCAGATTTCTTGGACCTCGATATTAACATAATAATAATAATATATAATTTTTATCATGTGAGTGATAATTATTAAGAGAAATTATTTTCAGTAAAAATAGATCCTTGTTTGGGAAATTTGAGACCACTCCAGAGTCTGAGTAAGGGTTTTAACCTAAGAGTGCTATAATTTGAGTTCACATCTACAGTTCCCTGAGATTTTCCCCAATGTTGGGTGTCTTATTTAAAAATTTTGAAACCTAGTTATTATATTATTGAATCATCCAAATTGTAGGGTTAGTTGTAAAAACACTGGAATTGATAAGGGAGATTGAGAGAGGATTTTAGGACCCTTGGGAAAATATGACAAGGAGGAATCTTCACCGCTGTCTAGTGGGATAAAATATTTATTAGAGAGAAAACCATATCCAATTTAGGATTATATATTTCTTCTTATTTCCATTTTTTTAAAATTCATTGTTTTATTTTCAGTTTTTTATTTTTTTCTTGAGTTTTTCCCCATATATTTTATTTTAGGGTATAAATTTTATCCACTGATTTCTTTTTTTTTTATTTTTCAATGATTTTATAAAGAGGTTCATCATGCATATTTCTCATTCTCACCCTAACCCCACCACATGGATAAGCCATATACTTTATTAGATAATAGATAATTCATCATCCTTTACAATGGTGTGATGAATAATGCTATGGTTTTGATGTGGCCAACAAGTCATACGAGTTTATTGGTGAAGGGAGGCGGGATAATTGAGGTTATGATGTGGATTTGAAGAAGATATGTGGGGTATTTGGGTGAGTTGAAGGGATTAATCGATGGAATCAGTCATGATGGTGAATAATAAAGATGGTTAAGTGGAAAATCGTAACATGGGTGGTGAGAACAGGGTGAGGTGGATTGTGTAGCTATTGAAAAACTAACAAGAAAAGGGATGGGACACTAGGGTTCACCTCACAGTCATCTGATATAGAGGGATAAAAAGGTTCCCCACCCACCACATAGAAATTTTGGATACTTCAAGATCATACCTCCCTCATGTTCCTAGAGGCATGGTCCAACCAGCTAGGTCAGACCAGCATAATATCTAGGCACACCAACTCACACATGAGTAATTTTGGTGAGGGTACCCAGGGCTAGGTTCACCTAATTTGGGTGGTGTTTGTTTCCACACATGCCTATGTTATGATCACCGTATCCTTTTATGACACATGGCTCACCTTTCACCATTGTGGTGTAATTTAGAAACTTTTTCACCATGTTTCTATTTCAAAAAAAAAAGAAATAGTCTATTATGATTATTTGTGTATGTATATCATGATTGAATGGGTTATTTGACAATCTAAGGATTTTTGTGAGGAGATATGTGAAGTTTTTTTATTTTCTTTTTTATGATTGGTGATTGGGTTTGGGATCTATGATTAGAGTGTTATTACGATTAGAAACCCTCCCTATTGGTATGGTTGTGTTGGGGTGTGGGTTCGCTAACAATACATTGTATAGGGTCAGTAATCCCACTATTTATTGTATTCTACTCAAGGTTTAGGATCATTTATCTATAGAGTCTGTATTCCCCCCATATAAGGACTCAATTGAGGCATGAAATCCCCTATTAGGGTTAGCACCCCCACACACCTAGTGAATAAAATCCTCTACTGTAGTACTGAATATGTTATGTGGTTTTCTAGATTTGGGTGGTCCAAATACTTAAATCTTTATACTGATTTCACATGTATTTATATTTGAAGAACAAGTCCTTATCCTATATCCTAGTTTCTCTTATTTAACAAATATCAAAATTACTATGGTTTATTATTTCTTCCTTCCCTTCATGGTTTAAATAATAGTCATTTAAAATTTCTTTGTAGTTTTAGGTGAATCCTACTAGGTATATATATACACATACCAATATGGGATTCTTCACCCACACTTGTAATGTCTTATACAAATGAGAAACAATTATATAGTGATCTTGATTTTTGTGGTGATGATAGGGCTAGTGATTTGAGGTGGTTGTAAAAGGCAGTGTTCATTTTGGGAGCTTGGAATAGCAAGGTATTATTCAATTATACAGATGAGGTTGGTGTTTCTCATATTGGTTATAGTTAAGAATGTATTTTTATCCTTGTAATTTTCTATTTTTCACTAGTTATGTCTTTGTGGACCTTAGTGGTTGTCACGTAAATTTTTATTTATACATTATTATGTCATGTCTTGAAGTCTTCATTGTAAACAGTTGCATCAGGATAAGGTGTCCCATCATATGATATTATTCCACTCAGTGTCAGTCTCTATCCCCAGGTTTATTCGATGTGATATTTGGCAGGCACTCTTGTCTTACCACTATACAGGAGGAGTCCTAGTGTGTTGGGTTATGTCATAGATAACATATATTTGATGGTAAATAGATAACGTATGACCATTAGTTTTTTAGGCTTATAATACATTGATACTTCTTCTCATGAATTTATCACATAGTGATATAAAATATAATAGGTCATGATGATAGTCCTTCCAATAGAAGATTCATTTGCTTTATGTGTAATTGGATATTCATGTCTATGGATATTTTTATTGACCTTAGACATGAGATTATTATTATTTTATATCATGAATCATGTACTTTTATATATATATGAAACTTATGATGACATATTCCCTTGGCAAGGTATCATATGTTTGGTATGTCATAAGAGATATGACATTAATTAAATAAGTCAACAAAAGATTTGTACCTTCCATATAAATGGAATAATATGTATTTGTCCCTTTGATAGAAGTGAAACTCATTGGTTAAATCCATGATCATATAATTTTATTGACAGATTCTTTTTTAAAATTCAAAGAAAGATAAATCAATTATATAGAGTAATGGCATGATTATGTATCCTACTTTATGATATATCAGCAAACTAAGAGATTATATTATATAGTATCATTCATAGGAAGCTTTTTATCATAACTAAATTAACTACATTCACTATGGATTCCTTGAAATGTTTCTACACAGTAATATTCGACTTTAGGAAATATGACCCACTATCATTGGGAAAAAGGACCATAGAGTCACACACTATGTCTATCCAGAATTTCATTGAATTCTAGAAAATTTAATATTAAGAATAAATATTTTTTGGGTTTGAAAAATAATGATTATTCTTGTAAAGTTGGTTATATAAATTCAATCATGGGATATTAGAGTTTAGAATATTTAATTAAAAAATTATCTATTGTTTAATATTTACACGGTAATAAATAAATATATATTTATTCACTAGTTTGGTGAAAAGATTTATATATATATTTCTTCTGTTACATGAATGTTAAAATAAATATTTATTTGTGAGTTTAGTGAATATAATATTTATTTATTGAACAAATAATATTTATTTTAATAAATATTTTTTTACTCAATGTTTAATAAACTCAAGGAGGATTAACAAGTTGAGTTAATAACCCCAAGATATTGATATAATTTTATTTAGTATCATTTCAGTAAATATTAATTTATTTATGTAAGAAATTATATTTAATAAACACATCTCAAGGATATAATAAAAATAAAAATATTATTTGAAATTGGTATTATGTAGAATAAATAAATTGATAAATGACCATTGTGTAATTATCAATTGGTTTAACCCTAAGTATAAATTCCTAGTTATATCATTTTAGAGTGAATGATATTTTTTGGGTGCAATAAAAGCCTCTCTAGAATTATATCAGGCCCTATAAAGATTCTTCTCCCACCTTTCCTCCCATGAATATAGTGATAATAAGAAAACATCTTATAGTGATCAACAAAAAATGCTGTGAAGCACTTGTCTCTGCCACACTAAAACCTGAATATTTAAGAACATTGTTCAAAGATAAATGGAGCATGTATGGATACACCTAGAAGAATCTTCACTTGGACTCTATACTATAATAAAAACTTTGAAAGAGTAGAAATAGAATTTTATCAAGTGGATTATCACCTTAGAGGTTGTTATAGTTTTCAGTTCTTTATAATTTATCCATGGAATTTAATTGAAAACAAAAAAATTACACCCTTAAAATGATTTATATATACCCCTAACTTTTAGTTTTATCCTCAGAAATCCTTTAATATAAACAAACAAAATTCTACAAAATTAATGGTGGTTGATGGATTCAAAAATTCATGTTAACAAGAAACTATTTATGATGCATGGTAAAAACACATTTTGATAATAATTATATGAAAAAAATTCAGTCTTGTTTTATAAAATGAGGAAACTATATGGATCTTTGATCTTGTTACTTCATAATAATTAGATATAATATAGTTTTAAAAATAGAAATTTATATGGAAAAAAAATTTCAGAAATATGTTTTAATGAATTTATGAACAAGTATTCATATATTTTTTGAATATATTTTATAAATTATCACTATTTTAAAATTTTAAAAATAACATATGATATAAAACTATAAAAAAGGAACAGATAAACAATAATTTGGATAAATAGTTATCTAATTGGAATTTATTCAATGGAATAAAAATATGGCCACCAATTAATGATTGTAAATGGTGAAAAATGTTTTTTAAGTTTAATAGTAATTTGGAAATCTAGGAAAATCTATTTTGAACATAAACATAAAGAGAATTGATTGGTATATTGTCAAGTGAATGTTTATTGAGAAAAATTGGAAAAGTTAGAAATTTGGTTATATTTTATTGATAGTAAATTAAAAGGTGCTAAAATTGAATTATTTTCATTAATTAAAGGGAATAAGTATAAAATGAGATAGTATAGTGGGTTTGGATTATAGAGAGGGGTGTGGGAGGGAATAAATGTTAATAAAGGTATTTATTCCGACTGATATACAAGTTTTATAATAGTTATGTTATAAAACCTAGCAATAACCAAATGTTGGGATAAGTCTTAGTCTGAGTATTTAAAAAAATTAAAAAAAGTATAAAAAAATAAATGATAAATGATAAATATAGGTAACTTAGTCCATATTAAACTAAAAAAAAATTTGAATAAAATTATTTTCCTATATTGGGAATTAACTATCTTAAGTCCTAAAACTACTTGGGTAGGTCACATTGGGCCTTCAATAACTTGAAGCCGTATTTTTTATTTTTGAAAATATCTAATTTTAGGAAAGGATATCTAGTTCTGATACAAACTAATGAGTTTTCATAAATAAAAAGTGATAAAAAAAATATTATTCCACCATATGGATACGACAAAAATTAATGAGATGGGGGAATCTAAATTTTTTAGAACATGTAACTTACACACTAATCTAATTAATTAAACAAGTAAATTAAATAAATAAATTCACTTTAAAATGTCTTTTTTAATGATTAATTGAAATAAAAATAAATTAAATGTATTTTTAATAAAATATATATTTGGGGAACACATTTCTTGTTCTACACTATTCAGAATATTAAATATTTAAAAATGTAAAATAAATTAAAGTTAATAGGAATAAATAATCAAACAAATTGATTGAAATAAATTGGTCATTTTTACCATAGTTTAGGTGAAACTAGGTGGTTTTTAATTTCATTATAAAGTAATTAAAATTATCAAACATAAGTAAACAAATTGAATATGAAAACATAGGGGAACATAAATATAAAATTTGAGGAACATAAGTAGTTTTATACAAGGAAAATAATTTTTATTGAAGTAATAAATTATTGAATAAATAATGTCACTATTTGAAACCACTTCATTAAAAACAAAATCAACAAAAAATTTATGTATCTCTAGATATATTTTTAATTCAACCTATTAACATACACAATACAGTGTCACTTTCAATATATTTAAGTAAGAGAAAAATTAAAAATTAAAGAAAACAGGAAAAAATCATAAAATTTAAATAATTTAAAGAGTTGTGTTTTGAGGAAATTTTTTTATTGAATAAATAAATTCTCAAAATAAAATTTAGTTCAATCATGAATTGTCTTAGTTTTAATATGAGTAATCCAATTAGAATTTGAATAGTATTACCTTGTAATTCATAAAAATTAATGACTAAGTTATTTAAAATTTTATATATTATTGTTATTACATCAAAAAAATGATTAGAATAAAATATAGCCATGAATGACCTATATAAAGAAAAAATACACACATAAAACATCGAAAAATTATAGTTTCATGAAAGATACAAAATATAGTGAAAAGGGAGAGACAAAAATTATGAATGACTATTCATGGAAAACATACTTTAAATATTTCTAAACATGATTCACTTAATGTTATCAGATCATAAGGGACACATTCAAAATTTCAGCAATTGTTATAACATGACAAATATCTATGAAAAATTAATTAGAATAAAAACATTAATATAATGATAAATGGATTAAATAATTCAATGAACATGTATTGTATACAAAAATATTTTTTAATTTTTAAATTTTTTTTACACCATATATAAAAATAAAAAAATAATTATCGGTCATTGACTCCTTTTCTTTATTGATTCAACCCCTATTAAAAAATACTTGAATATATCCATGATTATTCACATGAAACACTCACAAAACTTAATCCATTGTGTCTCCACCTAGGCTGGTAGTAGGATGAGTCCCCCCTAATAGGAATATAACCAAAAGGAAGATAATGGATCCCAATATACATTATAATTAAAATTATCAGGGAAATAGTTAAGTCCAATCATCTGAGATCTAATCTAAAAAGGTTGTTATCTCAAGAGAAACTAGTGATTCTAGGAATATTTAAAGGAACTCTATATATGAATACAATAACCCAACTACAAGTAATGTCTCTGAAAAACAAGGGACTCCTAATGTTTCATAAAGCTCAAAGTATACAAACTAATCAACCTTTTATACTTCCATATTGGTAATAAAAACCATAAAGGGGGGGGGGGGGGAGCTCCTCACTGATGTAATAGTGTTAGTTGAGTTAGAACAGAACCTGAATGTGCAACATAGAGTTTTAACAAATGATGACATTTTATTAATATTATCGTTTAAAAATAAACATTATAAAATAACCATTAAACTTAGAGATATTTTAAAGTAATTATTGAAAATTTTATAAAATTTCTCTGATAAAATAAAATCTGTTTTTGAAATCTAAATGTAAAAATTGTATTAGGTATAATTTTAGGTATTTTTCTAAAAAGATTAAATTTTCAATGAATAGTGAAAAAAGTAGTTTTTTGTTGAAAATGACTTTTTCATTTACAGAATTTATATGTTTAAATTTGTTTTGAATGGTTTTGAAAGTAAAATTTGTTCAATTATATATTTATTAAACCAATTTATTTTTTTGGAATCAATTTTATATTGAATTTTTCTATTAAACATTTCTCTACATATGAGAATTTTCTCTTTGAAAACCAGCTTTCCCATTGCTTTTGCAGGTTTAATTTTAAATTAACTCCAACCAATTTTGTTTGTTAAATTTGAAAAAAGGTATTAAATATTTACAATCAGAATAATTTATATTATATAAAACTTTTAAATTAATTTTTTACAATTATTAATAACAAAAGAAGTAAAAATAAATTATTAGGGTTGAGGTAAAAATTGGTTTACTAGGGGTTAACCTAAGAAGATAAGGGGTAAAATGAACTAGAATCTTATAAAACATAAATTTTATGTAAATATTTAGACATTATATATTATAGAATCAATAATGGTCCATTTTTGTTCCTTTTGGAATGAAAAAATCATGGGTACATATTTTTATTTTCAAAAATTACAAGTGTGCCACTCACCACACTTATAAAAGGACACCCCCTCTACTCTACACTTCAAACTTACAAAACCAATTTTTTTGGTAAATAAATTAAAAAATACCTTCTTTACTTCCCACCTCTCATCCTAAACTCCATATTTTGATCGTAAATCTGACCTAGGATGTCTATTGGTTTAAACCCAAGGAGCTTACCTAAAAAAGTTGTAATGTTCTTCAATGAGTATTTTTATTTTATTTCTTCCTCTACCTACTTTAAATCATATTAAACCATGATAATAAAATAACTTTAGTATCTTAAATATACTAATATTTTATTATTTTATGGTAATTACCTACATCAATTTTCTCTTCCCTCAAATTGTAAATGATAATATCACTTGTGTGTACGGTGAACTACCTCCTAGCGAACTGATGTGACACATTTTCCATAAACACCTATCACGGTTGGGTATGATTTTGAATATAAGGTATATAAATGACATTTTTAACATAATATACTTTTTTAATTTTTTCACATATATATTCTTACTTTCCAATCCATGGGAGATATGATAACTTCATTCGTGTGTATGGCGGACTACCGCCTCACAAAGCAATGTGATTTGTTCTTCACATATTCTTTACAAAGAAGATAATATGGAAATGTTTAAATAAAAATAAGTGATATAAATTAAGTGATTCTATAATGTTAATATAGTATTTAACCTTATTTCTTTCAATCCATTGAGAAAATGGAAATAGCGTCCAAGCGTGCGTACGACCTAACATCTCCATGAACAGTGTATCTCATTTTCTTTTTATAATTTTTATGGATTAATATAATTATATATATAATAAATATATATAATATTTATATTATTTTAAACATTATATATATTATTTATGTATGACCAAATTAATAGTACAAAAAATAACAAACCAGAACATACATGAAAAATGAAGCAATTATTAACTGACAAATTATTTTAACAAAGAATTGTTAATAAATGAGTGATAAAAGGGTATAATTACATTATATATGATATTATATAAATTATTATGGTATTTTAATAGATTTATAATAAATTTATATTTATTATAAAGGATTATACATCACTTTTAAGGAAAGATTAATTCAAGGTAAGTGATTTTTGTCTCAATTTTACTTTTTTGAGACATAAGATATGTTATGAACCTATATTATTTTATGAGGTGTATATAAAGATCCATTAACATGTAATATCCTGAATTTATATATTCTCATTATATTTAATATTTTATTTATTGTTATTATTTTATTTGGTCTTATGACTTTGGTGGGAAAAAATACCTCAAGGTAACATTGCAATGTTTTTCGGTTGATTGTGATTATTAAAAAAGAAGGTTTCTGAGTTAAATTTTTTAGTTATAGAGATATTATAGATAAGGTATGTTGAAAAATATACAATAAAAAGGAATGTATTTCTAGGAAATGGTATAGAAATTGTTTATAAAAGGTGGCATTGTTTCCTAGTGTTTTCCAAATTTTTGGGGTCCAAAATTTATAGGATGGATCAATCATTATAAAATTTATATTTACATGAATGAATAATAAAAATATGGTAAAGGAATGTGTTTTATAATGACAGGGTTTTTTATGGGACATTCATGAAGTTTTGTTTCATCAATAATGTGAGAAGGGTTAATGGTAATGATCTCTGACTATGAGAAGCTTCCCGAATGGGAAATTTCCCTAGTGCTTCACTAATACATGGAGGCTCACTAAAAATTCCAATGAGATTTGAGAAAAAGTGATGAAGAGGATGTAAGCTTTTAGAACGGGAAGAAAAACTATAAATAAACCTCTAACTCCCTTATTTAAATAGATAATTCTTTAATGAAAATCCAACAGCTCTGAATTCATGAAGTTGATTCGTGAAGGTTGCTCTTGAGAGAAAATTCATGAATAAAAGAAGTTCATAAAGTCTATAAAAAGACAACTGAAATTTGTGAGCTTTGTAAAGGCAAAGTGAGCTTCACGATAGTTGTGTGAATCATGAAGGCTAAGTAAGACTCACCAAATTATGTTACTTCTTGAAGGATATTTGAGATTCACGAAAGGGGTGATCTTTATGAAAATTGTGGGATTCATGAGAGAAGAATATTATTGTGAATAATTGGGTAGTTTCACAAAGGTTTTGCTAGCATTTCAAAGGTTGTGAACATTGATAAAGTGTTAAAAAAAAAATTACCAGTGAATTTGTGGTAAATTAGTATTCATTAAGTTAATGAAATTTGAACATAACAATACCCTAATGAGGTGTAAAACAAATTAATCCAAGTGGTCAAAATAATATTTTTTTAGAGGATCAGTGATCACACTTTAGTTGAGAGGGTGATGAGATTTAAAATTATTATTGGATGTAAACCAGGAGGGATAGTGAGTCTGTACCAAACCTCATTTTTCAAGTTTGATTTAGTATATTTGGTACATAGGATCATTTATTCTATATTCTCCTTGGATGTAGCCCAATGAGGGTGAACCATGTAAAATTATTATTTCCTATGAATGTTTTAATTCTCATAGTGTTCTCTACTAAAAGGGAGAAGCCTTTTTTATTGAATGATGAAAAAAGATCCAAAGAGACAAATGTTTTAATCTATCATACCCTAATTAACCCCCAACTCAGTGTATTTAACCTAATTGGTCTAACAATTATTCTAAGCGGATAGGGTAAATTTCAATGTTTTTCTCTAAGGGGTTTTAATGGAGGTTGAAAATCATAAAGGGATTTTGATATTTGATGGAAAAAAATTTCAATTATGGAAGAACCAGATGTAGTACTAATTCTAATATTTAGGAATGGTTGTATTTATAATAAATATATATGGTAATTCAGTCAGTGTTGATAGTGGTGTTTTTTGAGAAGCTGGATGAAGGGAACTGGATGCAAATTCCAAAGGAATCAATGCTTTAGGGGGATCCCTATCTAATGAAATCTATACAAAGGTGATTTCGTGTAATTAATCACATGATATGTGGGAAAAGTTTCTAAATATTTATGAGGAACACTCAAAATTTAGAGAATAAAAGCTATAGGTTCTATGGAACAAGTATGAGGATCTCATAATGCACCCTAATGAGTCTCTTTATGCATTATTTGACTATGAGAATGTTGTTGTAGAATACATGAATGGTGTTAAGTAAATTAATTAATATTAAAGGATTTTTAAGTTCATCTTAAGAATAATTCCACCTCAATTTAATCTATATGATTTTTTATTGGAAAAATAAGGATCCAAAGAAGTTAACATTGGATAGCTTGCATAATACTCTTGTTGCATATGGTATAAGAAATGATGATAATGAGTCTATGGAAAAAGTTATATCTATTGAAGTGGAACTAAATACCAGGAAGAAGTTCACTATTGAATATGGGAAAGAATAATATGATATGGATGGATTCATTTCATTACTGTCATAAAAAATACAGAGGGGTAAAGGGAAGTTCAAAGGGAAACATCAAATTACATAATTAGGATATAGAAAGGTAAGACATATTGTAATAAGGTTCCCCAAAAAAATCATGACTATGATGAGGATGAATTCAAAATTACCATGAACATGTCTTCACCTATGTGAATGGTGATAAATGTTTTATGAAAATATATTCAGAAAGAAAAAAATTCTTTCATATGAAATTGGGAATTCATAAGAATCTAAACTTGAAGAGATGAAGAATTGCAAGGATCATGGAAAAATGATAGGGTGGTCATTATAGATAGATCCCAGATAAAGGAAGAAACAAAAAAATGATGAAGAATAAGTTAAAGTAAGATTTGATCTCCAAGATGAATTGGAATCCTTTATTAAGGTGATAGATGTTTGGAGTGTCAAAATGATGTATGAAAATATAGTGTTTCATGACGACAAGCTTTATATGCATAAGCAGAAAGAATATAACTCTGAGATAAAAGAATAAATTTAAAAACTAATGTCTTTAATGCTATATAACTTAGAAAATGTTGTTTAGTACAATCCCGAAATAAAATAACATAAACGAGTAATCGATGGTCTGACTGACACTAGAAAATATCAAATCAAATGTATCGAAGATCTTAAGGAGGAGGTTTTCAATCTATGATTAAAGTTACAAGATCGTGAGAAAATATTGAATACAATAAATCAGGATACAAAGGAAATAGAAAAAGTATAATTAGAATTCAGAGTTCTAGTAGAACAGACAGTGTAGTGTCTGGAGAAGAAAATGATATATCAGAATGAATTAGTTGGTATGGGGATTTATCAGAAATAGAAAGAGATAATGGTTGAAGTTATACAACAAGAACCCACTCAGAGATTGAGTATTTATTTGAGTATAATTAAAAATAATGAGATCCAAATAACCCAAGAGAGAACAAGTGGATTTCTAGTATCACACAAAAAGTCACCCCATATTAGATGTTATTGTGGTGCAAAAATGGGACACTCACAAAATATGGGTTCCATAACTAAGAGGTACAAAAGGTAACAAGGTAAAAATATTTATCCAAATGGATTAGAATATTCATGGAATAGCTTTTATGGCCATTGTTTCTAGTGTGGAGGATTTGGAAACATGGCCGGATATAATTCAACAACAATGCAGAGGAATGTGCTGAAGAATACTAAATGTTTTTATAAACAAAATAAGATTGTCTCATTGAATGAGTTGAAAACAAAAAATAAATTTTTATTAATACAAGAAGAATTTTTTTCATCATACTCCAATGAATATTAGGAATATAAATCCATAACATGTATAAAGTCAAGCACATGGATCAAAAGGAAGGGAGCTATGTAGGTAGTAGCTGTAGAGATTTCCCTTAAAGCATCAGATCATTCTATTGTATGGATCCTTGATAATGGATTCACATCCCATACGATTTGAAATAAGGATATTGTCATTGGAATCAAGTGTGTTTAGGAAGGTTTTGTTAAATTTTTAAATGATAAAGCCCTGATGATTATTGGCTCATAAAAAAATTTGGGGGAAAATAATTGAGATATGCTAATTTCTTGGTTTTTGTATTTTTTATTCTGAACTTACGTAGTGTCAGTAAACAATGTGACTTATTTCATGATATAATATTTACAAAGAAATTTTTTATCATTATGGGAATAGATAGTGTAGTTTTTTGTCAGGAAAAATAACAAATGGGAATATCTACCTTGAGATTGGAGTAGAAGATATGATATTTCTATCTAGAGAGGTGAAAATTGGTAGTTCCATAAATGGATTAGACATGTATTTTAAACATCCCTATATAATCTTTTTAAATTTGATGTATCTAGAGATCTTCTCAAGCTACCATGTGATCATAATCATACATGAAATTATTTCCAACAAAAGAATATTACAATAAATATATACATGGAAAAAGAAAAAAATTAAACTAGTGTACTTGAATTGGTGAATTTAGATGTTTGTGGACCTATCTCACCAAGAACCATTGATGGGAAGAAGTATTACATTCTTTTCATTGATGATTTCATCATTATTCCATTGTTATTTTCTATTTCTCATAATAATGATTTTTTCAATTGCTTAAACTAATATCGAAGGATATTATAAAGTCTGCTTGGATTGAAGATTCTAATGTTTTTTACAAAAAATGGTACAGAATCCACAAATATACAAGTGGAATATTATCTCAATAAAAATCATATAATTCATCAAATTTCGTCATTAAGAACTCCTCAACAAAATGGAGTGGTTGAGAGGATAAATAAAATCATCAAAAACATGGACAGAATAATTATTATTAAAGAGGACCTTCCCAATAAATTCTATAAGGAAGCATTATTGACAATAGTTTACATATCTAATAGGGCTCTATTGTGTCCAAAGAAAGAAAATACTATATATGAGATGTGGTATAGAAAGAATCCAATATTGAAATACTTCTAAATCATTATAAGTATGTGTTTTATTCTCAATAAATAGAAACATAGTAAATTTGAGTCATTTAGAGATGAGGGGACATTCCATGAATAATCATAAAAATTATTCAACTGTAGGATAGGAAAAGTTGTTGAGAGTAATTATTTTTCTATTTTATATAATGAATAGAATCTTAAACATCATAGAAAATTGTTCCCTATAAAATGTGATGAGAAGGTAAAAACATCCAGGGGAGAATAAGTGGAAAATGTTTATTTAATAGAAAAAACTAGGGGTGATGAGGAATAATTCAAATCTATATCTAAAAGTAATCCAAAGAGTCGAGCAGAAATTGACAGTAAAAATATCATTGGTGACCAAGCAGTGTTAGTTCAAACAAAGGGAATAAAGTCTCTACAAAAGAAATATTTCCTATATTAGGTATAGCCTAAATGTTTTGAGGAAGTAACTTGAAATGGGAACTAAGTTTAGGATATGAATGAAGATCTTGACTAGATTGAGAAGAATTAGACATGGGATACTATATTGATACCAACAGATAAGAATTTCATTGGGACCAAACGGTTCTTTCACAACAAGATGAATGAATATGGTATTATGAATCAAAAAAAGCATGGCTAGTGTGAAAAGGGTACACCTAGATAGAGGGCATCGTTGTTGATAAAACGTTTTCACCAGTTTTGAGGATAAATGTAATTACATTATTCCTGTCCACAATTGTGAGAAGAAAGTTAATTTTTTTTCCAAATGGATGTCAAGGTAGTGTTTTGAAATGGGGTTCTAGAATAAGAAGTGTACATCAAGAATACAGATGGTTTTATCTTTCATGAAGATGAGAACATATTATTTAGGATGATAGAATCACTGTATGGGTTGAATCATGCACTTAGAGCATGGTATTTATGGTTTGATCAATTTTTGAAGGAACTTGGATTTCAGCATAGTGGAGTTAATTACAATATACATGTAAAAAATGACCATAATAAAAGGATGATGATGATATTTTATGTCGAAAACATAATCTTTCATGGATCAGATGAATAATAGTGAAATAGTTTACAAAATTCATGAAAAGTGAGTTTGAATTGTCAAAGATAGGTGAGATGGCCTTTTTTCCTTTGTCTAAAGGTGACATAAGGAAGGAATGAAACATTTATTTATCAATATAAATATTCCAAGGATATTTTAATAATACTTCGAAAGGATAATTCCAAGGATATGAAGAATCTTGTGGCTACCCGGATGAAGCTATCATGAGATGATGAAGTTAAAGTAATTAATGTCACACAATATAGGAAAATCATTGGTAATCTATTATACATGATAGTAATAAGTCCTAATATTGTTTTTTCCACATTCTAAGAATCATATTATTAAATCCATCCCAAAGAAATCATGTACCTTGGAGTTAAAATTATACTTCGTTATTTCAATGGTATGGTGGATATTTGTTTATTGTACAATAACAAATCTCAAAAATAGTTATTGTTCTATACAGTTTCATATTGTTCGGGTTCAGAAAATGATAGAAAATCAACGCTAAGTTGTGAATTCTATCTTATAAGATTATGTGTTTCTTCGCTAATTAAGAAAAAATATTTCATTTCAATGAGAACCATGGAATTTGAATATATTGTTGTTCCTCAAGTTTGCAGACAATTATTATGGATGAAGAAACAACTTGATGATATGGGAGTTGCATTGAAGTCTTTGATCAGAATCTATAGTGATAATTAAAGTGTTATAAATATTTGACAAAATTCATTCTATAACTCATGGATGAATCAAATTAAAATAAAGTATCATTTTATCAAGGAGAAGGTGGATCAAGGGCTTGTGAAGTTGGATTATGTGCCTATAGAACTATGGGTTGTGGATATTTTGATAAATTATTTACTCAAAGAAGCATTTCAATGTCATATACTAGATCTTGGAGTTCATTCGACTCCCCACACTTGAACACGTGTGTATGCGGGACCTCCTCTCCCTAAGGAAGGTTGTGTTTTCCCCTAATGTATAGATCTGTGTTATTTACACTATGGAAAACCTCAAAAAAATAACCTTTGGGTTCGTTGAAAAAGGGGGAGAAAATGTGTCTATGAAATAGGTAAAATGTAATAATCAAGATAGGTGGATAAGCTAATAGGGTTATTAGTGAATAAGGTGGAGTTTTAAATTTGACTATGAAAAAGATGATCAATCAAAGTTTATATATCATGATAGATTGGGTTCATGATGAAATTAGTTGAATGTTTTTGGAATGAAGTGATTCATTGAGAAAATTTTCATGCTACTTTTATTTCTCACCCCAAGCATGGATCATGTGGGATTACAGTGTGTATTGAGTAAATCCTTGATCTATATATGGATCACAAGAAGCTAATTTTGGAAGAATATGGATGATGCTTTAACAAGGCATCAATATTTGAATAATTTTTAACAACATGAAATGGTGAGATTGTTATGAAAAAATCCCTCAAGGTAATATTGCAGTGTTTCTAGTTTGATTGTGTTTGTTGAAAAAAAAAATCCATGATTATTTAAGGAGTTCCAAAGATATTGTTAACATGTTATGTCAACAAATATCCAAGACAAATGAATGGATCCCTTGGAAGTGGTATAAAAAATTTCATATAAAATGTTATGTCATTTTCTAGTGTTTACCAAATTTTTGGGGTCCAAAATTTGGAGGATGGCTCAATAATCATGAATGTTATATTTCCATGATTTCCTCATAAAAATATGATAAAGTATGGAGTTTATCAAAGACTAGGTTTTGTGAGGGGATATTCTCAATGGTCTGGAGTATTGCGAACGAGCATTATAAATGCGTGAAGGGTTGACAGTAAAGCTCCATGACTACAAGAAACTTCAAAAATTTGAAATTTATATAATGATTTTTGAAGACATTAAGGTTCACAAAAAAGTCTAAAGAGCTTCATGAAAAGGTGATGATGAGAATGGAAGCTTCTAGAATGATAGATAGTACCTATAAATAGGACACTGCCCCCAAATTTCCATGGACAAATCCTTAATGAAATAACAAAGACCCTGAATTTGTGAATGTGATTTGTGAAAGATGTTTTTAACAAAAGATGTTGAAGAATGTAAGTTCAAGAAGGATATAAAAAGCCAACTGAAAGTTGTGATATTCACAAAGGCTAAGTGACATTCACAAAGGTTTTTTGATTTTTGAAGGCTAAGTGAGATTCTTGAAAGGTGGTTATATGATGAAGGTAGTTTGAGATCTGTGAAAGTGGTGAGATTATCAAAAATTGTGGAGTTATAAAGAGAAGAATATTCTTGTGAAGAATTGGGCAGTTTCACAAAGTTGTGTTATATTTGTGAAGGTAGTGAACATTGAGAAAGTGTTTAGAAATTATTTCACAATGAATCTATGGTAAATTGGTATTCATAAAGTGTATAAAAGTTTTACATAATGATGAACCAAATAATTCGTAAAACATATTTATTCAATTGATCAAAAGAAGATTCTTCTAGAGGTGTAGTGAGCAAACTTAGGTTGATAGAGAAATAAGATTTCGATTTATGATTGGCTGTAAATCTGGAGAGATGGTTATTCATAACGAAACCCTGTATCTACAGTGAGTTTTAGTGTATTTAGTATATAGGCTCACTACCTTTTTATGATCCTTGGATGTAGCCTTGTGATGATGAACCAAGTAAAATTTTTGTGCCATGTTCATGTTTTAATTCTCAAATTGTTTCCTATTATGGGAATAAGAGAGAAGAGTAGTTTTTTTAATGATGAATAAAGACCCAAAGAGATAGATGTTTTAATATATCATTCCCAAATTCACCCACCTCAAGTTATTTCAAATAATTGGACAAATATATTCAATGTTACCAAAAAGTTAAGTTTTTTATGATACAATCTCATTATTTTTAGGGATTGTTTATGATTATGTTTGTGATGATGAAATTTATTATCAATATCTCAAGTTACATGTGAAATTTATTCTAGTATTTTTACTTCATTAGAATTAATTTTTTCCCTTCATTTTCCTCTCTTGATGTATTCAATAGGTCAAAATATTGTTTTTATAAAAAATCATCTATATTTATATCTTCCGTTGAAAAATATTTCTCTTCCAAAACCATGTTTTCTAAAAATATTTTCAATTTTTTAACATAATATAAATTATTTATTAAATACATTTTTAACCAAGATTTACTTTTTTACAATGAAATTAAAGTAATCTTTTTTCCATTTTTCAAACAAGGACCGTTTGGCTTTTACTAAAAATGTGATAGGGTTATTTTTTTAACATGTATGAAATTTATCACCATCATGACCATGAAATGTTTTTTTAAGATTCATTTACAATTTTTCAATTTTTCTTCCAAATAAAATTATTTCAAAAATATTTTATGTTTTTTTTTGTTATAAAAATTAATTTTCAAAGAAAAGTTATTTTCCTCAATAAATATTCTAAGTGATATTTCAAAGTCATATTTCAACCAAGATAACATCCTTTGATGTTACGTATGATTTATTGGCGATGTGATCCAGGGATGTCATTATTATTATTTTTTTATATGGTTTATGTTTATGATGATAGTAATTTTTAAAAAAAAATTCACACCCATGGGTTATACCATGATAAAATTCTTATGAAACAGGCATCTTTTTCAATGTGATATGTTTTATTGAAATGATAAAATGGTTATTAAACTTGTTCTTTTTCATAGGTTAGTTTATCAGGAAATGTTTATGTATCCCATTTATTTTGATGGGTTATAAAATGATTAATATTTTATGATCTTTTGGAACACATATGTATGATTTTAATTATGTAAATGGTGGGACCTATATCAATATCTAATGATTTGGTAAAATATTGATATCTCATGATATAACTAGGACTGAAATGGGGAGTGAACCCAATTCAATAAGAGACTTTTTCTACGATGATTGTTTTTAGAGTGAACCTTAACACTTACGATGGTTTGGGTAGAAAACCCATTCCACTATTATAGTCTTGGAAATGATCCATTACTACTAAGGAAATAATGTTTCATGCTTATGTGTATTCCAAAAATCTATGTGGTATGATAATGTAATGTTCTTAGGGTGCATGTTCTTTGATTCCATTATGATTCATGTCTTTTGAACTTCCAAGATTTATTCCATGACTCCAGTTTATTATCTATGATAATCAGGGTATGATTTTCAAATGTTATTCTCAGGTTCTCAAAACCTTATTCTCCAGATATATCGATAACTCCCTCATTTACCCCTACAGAGAATCTGGTATCACACTTTCTTATTTTTAATTTCCCTATGTTATGATGAATGGTATTGTGTATTATATGTAAAATAATTTTTCAAGTTATTAATAACATATTGGGAGATGATGTAGCTCACTTATGGACCAATTTTTTGTGTGTACATGTTTCCAAATGAACTAAAACTAAATTATTCTGACATTGATTGTTATGTTATGCAATGAATATTGATATACTAAGATTTAATATTTATGTATGAGAATTTTGGGTCTTTATAGTTCTTATTAAAGAAAGTTGTAGTTAACATTTGGAAACTAGGATGACAAAAACTTTATTCATATCTCTAAGGATGTGTATAAGAATGATTCAAATTATGGGAAAATGTCATAGAATTTTGGTAAACAAATGACTGAGTAGCTTCCAAGAAATTAATTTCCTATATAAATACTACAAGTTTATTTGGATCTAGAATAGAGGTACCTATGGGTAATAAATTTGAAAAGGATGAATGAAGCTAGACTCGATCATCTCCCGGTGTATGACAACAGGTCTTTCTACACACCTAGTTTGACACTCCAAAGGGATATTATTTTTATATTTAAAAACTCATTATAAACTATTATGAAGGATTTAAATAATGACCATGAATAACCTAGTTTAAGACTAAGGTGTTATCAATTAAAAACAAGGTTTCATGATTTAAACATACTATAAGTTATTTTTCATGATAATGTGGTTCCTCTCTATGATTATTGTTTCTTAAATTATGATTTGTTATTTTACTCAATGGATGGAACCCAAAGAAACCATGTAAATGTTGAGTGTCAAGGAAAATTTAATTATCTTACTCTTAAGAAACCAAATGTTAAGGGAACTGGAATAGAAAATCTAATTTTTATACTAAAAAACATTTCTCAAGCTATGAATCATGTCGAACTTCCAATTGATCAAAGGATGGAACAATATTCTATAGATTCCTTAATGAGGAATCATACACCTTATTTTAATGTTTATATATATCCACAAGTTTCCAAATAATGGATCAGTACAAAATTTTCAATTCTCCAATGTTTGGAACCTGAAAATGTCATTTTGAATATCTATATTTTGGAATGAAAAGTGGACCACTGGTGGAATAACATCAAGAATAATAGGAAGAATGATTAAATTGACTCTATTGAGTGGGATGAGTTTAAGAACTTGTTTTTCAATAAGTACATACCACATATTATTCATACAAAAATTGATAAGGAATTTATTAAGATAAAGTATAAGGATAATGAATTTTGTTGTACCTATGTGGAAAATTTTACAAGACTTATATGGTATGCTTCTAGTATTATCATCCAACCAAAAATTATATTGGATCTATTCATTATTGTCTTAGAACCAAGTCTCTAAAGGGGGTTATCCATAAGGGACTTCAATAGCTATGAATAAATCATTTTATGTGCACTCAATGTGGAAATGGATATCAAAGTCACCCATAAATCTCATGGGTTTGATAAGAAATGAATGATGGAGTTCAACGGAAACTCTAAAAACCTTGGAGATAACAAGATCAACTTTTCTTCATTCCTGGAATGTGGAATGAAACATGGAAGAAAATGTATTAAGGGTACTGTTAAATGTTTTATGTGTATAATGGAAGTTCTGTGGGAAATGTAATTCCAAATTTATGGGAAGAAATTAACTAATGATGAAAATATAGAGAATGATCCATAGAATCAACCACCCACCCTCAAGAGTTTTAAATGCACGGAGTATTGGGATTTTTTTAAACAGTTCCTAAATCCAAAGTTCAATGATGATGATGGATGTCAGCAACATCTTAAGCTACGAGACACTGGTAAATCTCATATGATCATTTTTTCCAAATAAGAGTGTGATAGTAATCTCCTAAAAGGAATAATTACCATCCAATCTAAAATTTACAATGTCTTATTTAAATCTAGATCTACAAATTCTTTCATATCTGAATAATTTTATAATGGCTTCAAGATTCCACCCAAATTATTTGATATATAATTTTCTAGAAAAATCCTTAATGGTATGATGATTGAATCTCAAGTATATGATTCCTCTCTAGTTGATGTTTGTGGGAATGTTCTTTCTATAAATGTTATAATTCTTTCTCTGGTAAAGTTTTTTATTATCTTAGGAATGGAATGGATTTCACTAATAAAGCCTTTAATAATTACTAATGAATAAAAGTCATGTTTGATATTACAAGAAACCTATGATTATTTATTGGTGTGATGATAAATATGAACTTTTTATGGAAATAAAATCTAATGTATGGTTTTTATTCTTATTCATGAGAGGAGTTTATCTTGGATGCTTGGGGAGAAATTCAGCATAGATGATATGCCCATTGTAAGGGATCTTTTTGATGTATTTATAGAAATGTTAAATATACTTTCACCAAAACATGAAGTTGAGTTTTCAATAGAACTCATACTGGGTGCCACACCTATTTCAAAGACTCGTTATATAATGGCCCAAATTGAGTTGTAATAATTAAAGAATAAAATATAGGAAAACCTTGATAAGTGATTCATTGAGAAAAGTGTATCCCCTTGGGGTGAACCTATTCATTTTGTTAAAAATAAATATGGATCAATGCAACTATGAATTGATTATTGGGATCTGAACAAGATCACAATTAAGAAAAGTATCATCTTTACTATATTAATAACTTGTTTGATCAACTACATAGAGATCAATAATTTTCCAAGATTGATCATCATTATGCATATCATCAAATGAGGGTTGAGAAGGAGGATATATCTATAAAATAATTCCATATAATGTATAAATTCTATGAATATATTGTGATTCCATTCAGTCTTACTGATTTCTCTACTATCTCTATGGATTTAATGAATAAATTCTTTAAATATTACATTACTCAATTTTTGATATTCTTTAAAGATGAGATTATTATTTATTCAAAGAGAAATTATGACAATAAATATCGATTTATAATTATACTAAAAACCCTAATGAAGGATAAAATATATGAAAAATTTAAAAAGATTGAATTTTGGCTATAATAGTTTACATTTTTTGGGTCATATAATATCAATAAAGTGTATATCAGTGGATCCATCAAAGATAGAAGTTATTTAACTTTGTCCTAGAACAACCATGGTACAAAGATTCATTATTTTCTTGGTTTAGATAGATATTATTGGAGTCTTAGGAAAAATTTATCATTACTATATAATCTACTCACCAAGTTAACTTGGAAGAAATCCAAGTTCCTCTGGACAGATGATTGTGATAAAAATTTCAAGGAACTGAATAGAAGATTAGTCAGCACACCTATGATTACATTATCCTATAGTAGAGAAGGTTTTGTAATCTATAGTGATTCATTATATAAGTGGTCATGATGCATTCTTATGAATAATTACATGGTTGTGTATTCTGCCTCGGGATAATTGAATGCTCATGATAAAAATTACCCAACTCATGATTTAGAGTTAGCTATGGTAAATTTTTTATTAAAAATATAGAGGCATTATATTTATGAAGATATGTGTGATATATATACTGATCAAGAAAATTTAAAGTATATATTCACAAAAAAGGAGTTGAATATGAACCATAGAATTTGGTTGGATCTAATTAAAGATTATCACTACTCAATACATTACCACCCTATAAAGAAAACTAGGTTCTTGATTCTTTTAGTCCAAAGGATAATTCTATATTATCCATGATGAGGATCACTAAAGATAGAATATTTATAGATATCCAAAGTATGGATATATAAATCAATAAGGAAAGGTAAATATGTTATATTTCTCAATTTAGTATTCAACTATCTATCCAAGTTAAGATTAAAGACGCACATAAGGAACATGTAAAGATGAAAAATAATGTTAGAAATTTTCCTAATTTTATCCTTAATAATTATTAAATGATAATTTTTGGGAACCATGTATGGATTCCAACAATATTGTATTTAAATAATGAGTTTTTATAGGAAGATCGTATTTCTTCACTATTTATTTATCCTAGAAGTGCGAAAATGTATAGATATTTGGAATAGTGTTTCTAGTGCGAAGGAAAGAAGAGAGATTTCACAGATTTTGTATGTTAGTTCTTGGTATATTAGAAAGTTAATGATGAGAGATAAATTCATAAGAATATATTACATCCATTACCCATACTATAATGGGAATAGTAAAACACCACCATGTATTTTTTCATTAAACTCCCCAAAACCCTTAAAGAGAATGATGTCAAATGGGTTATAGTCGATTGTCGTGAAAATTTAACACAATTCATCACTATCAGAGAATATTTTTATCTATATAAACTTTCTATAAATTAATGTGGGGTTAAAGTTTCATGGAGTACCTCATTCCATTTTTACAGATTAGGGTATGTGGTTTACCTTGAAATTTTCTAAAATTTTCCAACAAGATATTGATATACAGTAGAGTTTCAGAACAAAATATCACCCTCAGATAGATGGTCAATCTAAGAGAACAATTAAAACCCTAGCAGATATATTGATATCTTTTTCTATATATTTCAAAGGTGGTTGGGATCAACACCTTCCTCTAGTTGAGTTTTCATACAACAATATCCTTCACCCAATAATTTATATGGCACCATATGAATCCCTATATGAAAATAAGTATAGAATTCTAATATGTTTGGATAAAGTTAAAAAAATTAAGATATTGGGACCTAAAATGTATAACTAAATGGTAGTTAAATTTGTATCCATTCAAGAACACATAATTGTGGTATAAAGTAGATAAAAAAGTTATGTTGACAACCATAAACATGGTCTATAATTTGTAGTTAGTTACAAGTCATTCCTAAGAATTTCTACAAAGAATATGATTATGATAATTGGGAAGAAATGGAAACCAATCCCTAGGTATATTTGTTCCTTTGAAATTCTTGATCGTATTATGATGGTTGCCTACTGGTTGGAACTTCCACCAAACCTCTCTAAATTTAACAATGAGTTCCATGTATCTCTCTTTTGGAAGTACATAACTGGTCCATCACATGTACTGAACTCAGAGTTTATACCACTAGATAATGATCATTCTTAGGAGGAATAACCAACGGAGATTCTAAATAGTGTAGAGAATGTTATGTGAAATAAGACCACTCCCTTGGTCAATATTTTTTTGCTGAAACCACCAATTTCAAGATACTATATGGGAACATGAGGATATGATGAGGAAGAAGTATCCTACCTTATGTTTATTGGAGTTATGAATTTTTAGGGATTAATTAATTTTAACAATGAGATAATTTTTGAAACCCTAAGATCTTATGAATTTTTTTTAAAATAAATTTAATTTCTTCAATAACTTTTGTTACATGCAACATTGAGTTTTAACAATTCGTGATATATTATTTATATTATCATATAAACATGATGGTAATAACCTAGATATTAAAAATTAGGTTATTAATAATAATAACTAATTTTATAATATTATGTAAAATGGTTTTATATAAAGAAAACATATTGATAAAAAGGACTTAATTTTTGGAAATTCTTTATATGTTTCGAAAATAATATTCACTCAAAAAAATATTTTTATTACTTTTGTGAGAAAATAATAAAAGTAAATTTTTAAAATTTTAGAAAACTAATTTGGAAAAATAAACAGAATTTTTTAAATCTAAATGTAAAAATCATTTTATGGTTAATTTTTGGTATTTTTCTAAAAGGATTAATTTTTTGATGAATAGTGAAAATTACTAGTTTTTGGTTGCAAACTGCCTTTTCATTTAAAGAATGTAAAAGGTTAATTTTTTTTAAAATTATTTAATATGTAAAATAAGTTCAATTATATATTTATTAATCCAATTTAGTTTATTTTAATCAATTTAATTTTTAATTTTTATATTAAAACTTTCTCTACTTATGAAAAGTTTCTCTTTGAAAACTCTCTTCCATGTCACATCTACGGGTTTAATTTTAAATTAAATTCTAAAAATCATGTGATTTGAATTAATAATAATTAATTAATAATTTAGAATAATTATAAATTATATTATCTAATAATTTCAACTTAATTTTCTACCATTACAAATAGTAAAAGTAGTAAAACTTAATTATGATAATTATGGTGAACATGGATTTACTTGGGGATTAAACTAAAAATATAAGGGTTAAAATGACCTTTAAACTTCTCCAACACCCATTTTATTTACATAAATTTAAATTATATATGTTATTCTCAATAATATATCATTTTAAACCTTTTTGGAGTGATAAAAACATGGGTACACCTTTTTCTTTTAAAAAATTACAAGTGTGCCACTCACCTCACTTATAAAAGGTCACATCCTCTTATCTCTTCTTCACACTTATAAAAGCCTTTGATTCAAAAAATAAATACCAAAATTCCTTAAATAATTTGCTACTATAAATCTGGGAATCATTATTTTGATCATAAATCCAACCTAGGAAGGATTTGGATGAAAATCCCAAGAGGTTACCTAAAGAAGAGATAACATTCTTCAATAATAATTTCTATTTTATTTCTTCCTCCACCTAATTAAAATATTATTAAACCATTATAATATAATAATATAATAATAATATATATATATATGTGTGTGTGTGTGTTATTGTGTTATTTACATGACCTACATCCGTCTTCTATTCCCTCAACTGGGAAATGATAATGTCATTCAAGTGTATAGCGTACTGCCGCCTCACGAACTGATGTGACTTGTTTTCCATCAACACCTCTCATATTTTGGGTATGATTATAGATATAATTTATATAAATGGTATTTGTAACATAAATATACTTCTATAACTATTATATCACATATACCTTCTTATTTTCTATTCTGTGGAGGATATGATAACATCATTCGTGTGTGCAATGGATTACCGCCTCGCGAAGCGATGTGATTCGTTCTTCACATGCACATTGAATGAAAGGTAATAAGGATAGGATTAAATAAAAATATGTGATTTATATTAAATAAAAATTATTTTTTAATGGTAATATATTATTTACACTTATTTTAATCCATTAAAAAATGGAAATAGTGTTTACGTGTACATACAACCTACCGCATCTCCATGAACGATGTATCTCGTTTTATATATATAAATTGTATTGATTACTATAAATAAATATATAATGAATATATATGATATTAATATAATGGTTAAAATTGTAGATATTATTTAACCTTGATCAAAGTATGAGGACCAAAATAACAAATCAAAACATACATAACAAACTAAACAGTTATTACCTGATTTTTTTTAAATAAGTAGTTATTAATAAATGGGTAATAGAAATGTATAAATATATAATATATAATATTATATATATTATCATGGTCATGTAATATATTTATAATAAAATTATATTTATTATACATGAGGCTAAAAAAATTTATAGTCAAGAGTGGCTCAGGGTAATGTATTTTTGCCTCAATTTTTCTTCTTTGAGTTATATGTTATGTTAAACAATAATTTTCTTTTATGAGGTTTATATATAGACCCATTGAAATTTAATATCATGAATTTATTTAGTCTTATGATATTTCATGTTTCATTTAATTTTATTCTTTCACTGGTTCTTACAGTTTCAAGTTACCAAAATGGAAAGGTTTTTATGATACAAGCTCATCATTAAATGGGATAGTTTATGATTATGTTTCAGATGATGAAATAATATGATCCATATCTCAAGAAATTAATTGATTTTTTTATCACCTTTTTATTTCATGAGAATACATTTTTCCTTTCATTTTCCTCTCTATAAGTACTCATGATGTCAAAAAATGTTTTTAAGAAAAAACATCTTTATTTATCTCTTCGATCGAAGACCCTTTTTCTTCCAAAAACTTGTTTTCTAAAAAAAATAAAGAAGGTTTTTAAAATTATATAAATTATTTATTAAAGTAATTTTTACTCATTTTTTAATTTTTTATAATATTTTTTAAATTAATCTTTATGTTGTCTTCCAATCAAAGCTACTTTGGATTTTACTGAGAATGTGAATGGAATAATTATTTTAAAAAGTAAAAAATGTGTGGAATTTTCCATTATCATGAAAAAACAATGTTTTAAATCATAATTTTTAATTTATCAAGTTTATTTTCAAATAAAATTATTTCCAAAATAATTTATGATTTTTTGGTTTTAAAAATTGAATTTCAAAAAATATATTTTTTCCTCAAGAAATTTTCCAAGAGATCTTTTAGAATCATTTTCCATATAAGATGACATAATTTGTGGTTAATTATGATTTAATGAGGATATTATCTATGGATACCATATTTATTATTTCTTTTGATGGTTTATATTTATTATTACAAGATGTTTATAAAACTTGTTTCTCTTCCATGGGTTATACCATGTTAAAATGCTTATGAAACTCGCTTCTTTTTCCATGGGCTATGGTTTGATGAAATTATTAAATGATTATAAAACATATTTATTTTTCATAGTTTATTCTGTGATGAAATATTTATGAAACCCATTTATTTTCATGGGTCCTGATATGGTGAATTTTTTGTGATCTTGTGGCATGCTAATGTATGATTTTTATTATTTGATGTGTGGGACCATATATCCATACAATGGATTGAGTAAATATTGATATATATTGAGATAAATAGGAATATAATGGGGATTAAACCCAATTCAGTAAGGGAACTTTTCTAATATGATAGTCTTATGAGTGAACCTTTACTGCTATTATGGTTTGGGGAGTGATCCCACTCCACTATGATAGCCTTTTAAATGAGGCATGAATACTAAGGAAATGATGTTTTATGATTATGTTTACTCCACAAATCTATACCTTATAATAATTTTATGTTCTAATGGTTCATTTTATTTTATTCCATTGTGATTCATGTTTTAAGAACTACTAAGATTTATTCCCCAACTCAAGTTTAAGATCTATGATATAGAGGGTATGGTTTTCAAATATTATTCTCACGTTCTTATACCCTTATACTCATGATATGTTGATACCTCCCTTGTTTACCCTTATTGAGAATCTCATAACACCCTTTCATATGTTTAATTTCCCCAGGTTATGATGAAAGGTATTATGTATGATATGTCTAAAGAGGGTGAAAGTTATGAAGAGCATAGTGAGAGATGATATAGCTCACTTATGTACTAATTTTTTATGCTTCAAAGTATCCAAAGAAACTATACATAAAAAATTATGGAAATAATTATTATGTTATATAATGAATATTAATTTATTAAGACGTAATATGTATGTATGATAAGTTTAGTTATTCACAGATAAGGGAGTGCCTAAATCCATGAATAAATGAATTTCACTCTAAGTATATGGGGGGTACAGAACTCTATCAGTTTTGTATAGGGTACCTACACCTTATTAGGGACAATGAGGGTGTCAACCCCAAGCCTGCTATAGAGGAATCATTCCCTAAATATATGGGGGTGTTAAACTCCCAAAAGCATATAGGGGATCAATTCCCTATTACATGCATGCTTCTAGGGGAATACCATACCCGTATAAAATTTTTTTATCTTTCCTATACCCAGTCATTAGTCTTATGGATATAAATAATCAAAATTTCAATCTTAACCCAAAAATGACCTTGGATGACCAAACATACTATGTAATTGATGATCTACATGGAAAATACTCCGGATAAGCTATTTGTTTTCTCAAAACCAACCCATGGTGAAACAAATCATCAAAAACACCATATAGGGAAATATAGATCAATATAGAGGCCTCCAGACAAACCCCGGGTCATGAAAGTAGTGGGGGAGAATAACCATAATTCTCATGCATGTCATAGTGTGTTATCTGATTCTAGTCAGGAGAACCTAACCTAAAATATCTTCTAAATGCAATTGTTGGGCCTAATTTACACCTTAGTTCGGTGTCTCAGTTAGTCCATTTGGGCCTGTGGGGACAAGATTTGGATCTACGACTGTGTGTTTTACCTATGTATCTTGGATCATTGGACTATCCTAGGAGGCCTGGTCAATGGGATGATCCCTTTTAGAATGGACACACCATAGTTTCTAGATGGTTACCACCTCCTAAATTATGATGGCCTAAGTGGGTTGTGCCTCCTTGTAATGTCATGTACAAATGTGACTCACCTCCACTCAAACCTTCATCATTCACTATAGCTTCCCCCCACCATTTCTATTATCTATCATTGTGGATGGACTCTCATTTTCACTACCCGTCATTCTCAGCTACCACTATAAGTGATCACTAACCCTTGTAAATCCTTTCCTTCTTAAATTGCAATGTTGATGTCACACCACCACCACTAGAAACACCTTGATCTATAACCTCAACCATTATGAGTGATGAGAAAATCTGTGAGGGAAATAATAATGGAGGTCATATATCTAGCTCTACAAGTTCAAATTTTACTAAATCGTCACATGATCTAGATAGGGGAAAATTTTAATGGTCTCTCATTATTAAATATTCCATCAAGAATGTGAAACTACAAAGAACAAAATTAGGGATAAAATTCCAACTTAGAGATTTCATAGCATAGGTTTGGGGTAAATCAAGAAAAATATAATGAAAAAAAATTATTCCATAAATCCAAAAAAATCACCATTGATCCATCATTATTTTTCGCACATAAATTAAGAGCATGTGTTATGTTTAAATTATTCTAAACTAATAATATCATAGTGCGGGAATGATGAAAAAATGGGGATAAATATCTAAAAATTCAATGTTTGATGAGAATAAATCAAACATAATTCACCAGGAATAGAGAAATTTAAAAATAAAAAATTCCTACCTTGAATTAGTATCAAACATTTTTGAAGATAGTGTATGCATCAAGTTTCGACAGTTATTCCTTTATAAATGTGTATGTTATCTCATGGATCACTGAAATTACCAAAATATATTCTCATTATAATTATTATCTATGTAAAACCAGTAATTATAGGCCATAATGTGAATTAAATATAGTGGAATTAGGATTTTTAAGTAAAAATTGTATTAAATTAAATTTTATTTCATAAATGACACTTGCGATGGTCCCAGAACGAGGGCCCAGATGTCAACCATAATTATAGAATACCTTGGGTAAACACCCTATTATGGATGAAATAAAAATATTATAATTCCATTTAGATAGTGTGTTTATAATATATAATCAATTTATTAAAAATTTATGCCCATGGACTAAAAATAATATATTGTATTTAATATATTGTTTTTAAGATTCCACGGTGCCCAAAACTCTTAAAAAACTTTGTGATCAACCTCAAAAATATAATTAGAAATAATTAAAGGTTTGAAATGAAAAAAATAATTCTTTCAATATCCTTTCTTCCTTTATCCCTTTTCATACTTGAATGGGAAACAGCTAGGGTAGTTAATTATGGGATCTCAAAAAACAAACTTGTGTGGAAAACAATCCTCTTCACACACACACGTATTTCATATTTATAAGTTTTGGATCTAAGTGAGCTCGGTACCCAACCATATTGAAAGAAACATATTCTATCATCCCTAAATTTATCTACTTTAACCCATCTTAAACAGTGGTTTTAGCAGAAACATAATCCTATTTTATATGAAACATAACAATATTTTTTACTCAATGGTCATCCAACTATATGTGGTGAAAAAAAGGAATTACTAATATCTACATTGAAATGGTTAATCATTGGGTATTAATCCTATGTGAATGATATTATTCCTAACTTTAAGGAGAATTATCAATGGTTTTCTTATGAGAATAGCCCATTTAAACCATACTCTACCATTGAGTACTTCACAAAGGCATCGTACTGACAATAGAAGAGTTGTAAGGAAACATGATCCTCTAGGACCACATTAATTTATATTCCATCACTTTTCAAAAAATAATAACAACTAAATATCACTAACTTGTGGTAAAAAGGAAAAAAAAGACCTTCATTCTTATCCTCTTCACAATTATTTTTCAAAACTCTCTATCTGCATATCGATCTCCAACACATTCCCACCCACCATTGAAGATAAGCATTTTATTTTTTCAAAACAACTTTATGAAAGAAATATATTATCACATAATGAAATATCACCAAACTATACCAATATTTTAGAATCACACCCTTTCATTTATTGGATCAATTCACCACAATCTAAAGCATATGACCCTACCCATTCAGATGACCATGCTCTGTCATCTCTATAACCAAGGATAATACTTCCCAAAACTCGATAGACCAAGAACCACAACCTTTATATATAAAATCACCCATCACATAGTATGAGCTTCCATTTTATGGGAACATCCTCAAATATATGGTGGAGATACAACATTAGGGGAATTTCTTTACTAAGATGGCTCGTAATTAGGATGACCATCATGACATATAATATGAACACCAGGGGGAAATTTTTATCCCCTTGGGGAAGTGCATTAAATTCTCCCCAACTTTTAAAAAACCCTTTAGGTCCATTTTATAAGTATATCTAGTCATTCAAGACCAATAAATTGATATATCCACTATAGCCTCTCCTATACCAATAATGAGTGTGAGGCCACTACAATTGATTAAAGGTGAGTAATGTCTCCCTATCCAATTAAGAACCAACTACTATGAGACTAGTTATTCAAAAACCTCCAACATAAACTAGAATATAATTCCATATAAATTGAATAATCCACCATGATGCTAATACACCACTCTGGTCTCATCAAACATTATGAATTCAACCCCACAAAGGTCAACCACTACCCTGTGATTCTAGAATGCACATAATGATATTTTATTGCATAGTTTTTACTCTCGAATTAAATATTGTAAAACTCCTTGAATGTCTAATAGTCTCCCCAATGATCATTAATAAGGAAATATTTGGTCCATATGATTCATAAATACCACAAGTGTGTTCATCATTTCACTCAAAAACACTTAAAAACCATATCTAGAATGAAATTTAATGCATATTTTAGTCTCCCATTCCGGGTAAACAATTAGTATACCATTTTAATAGTTCGTTAATTCCTTCTCATTTATAAGAAGTGTATTTTCAACCACACTCATAGTGTGTGAATCCATGTTTACTATTTGAAGGGTAGTTGACTACACCCCCTAAGGGTTGGCTCCAATTTCCACCACAAAGAGGATCCCACTAATCATTTAAGGTTTATATCATCTCATTTACTCAATTACCCAACACCTTATAATACAAAGAACAGGTAACTAATCCATATTAAGGTAGGTACCACTAGATATCATTTATTCCATAAAATATTCTCATAAGAGAACTCTTTCTCCACTAAGGTAAAACTCACTCCCCTAAAAGTAATAAATGAAGTAAATCACCATTAGTGTAAATTATCTAGATAAAAATGTCATGATAGGTCCTCTACTAGAATTTATAAGTCCTTAACATATGGTTTAGGAATAATTACTCACAACTTCATCATCCAATATGAGGGTCCATGAATAGAGGACATGAATCGTACTCTAAACCACACCAATTGTCTCCTATGAATATACATCTATTGCTTGTATTTCCATATAGATATGAAAATAAGCACCCCTATATTTAAATGAACAAAATAAATTTTGTGATTTTGGAATTGGTTCAATGCATCATCTATCTCTAGCTACTCCTTCACCATCATATCTTCTACTGAAGTACACCCTGTTATGAAAATGGGACTACAAATAAGAGGTATAAATTATCAATGTTATATTAAATGCATAGGTCCATATACAACAAAAAAATTTCTATCTTAAAATTAAATTATCACATTCTCCCATAACAAGTTTTCATCTCCATCAATAATTATCAACTATTAATACTGTATTTGAGGAATTTTTCATAGTTGGTGTTTTATGAAAGAACAACCAAAACGTGAAATTTCTATATATTATATCTCTTACAAAACCAAGGATCTTGAATAATTAAACTATTAAACATTTCAAGGGAATTTCTTATGTGGTATATGTGCCTTTTCAGAAACTCAAACACCATAACACTACCTTATGGCGGGTGCAACATCCTTGGCCAAAACTCCATCCCACACAAGGGATCAAAATCTAACCATAGTAAAGAAATCTTATTATGAGTTCTATAAAAACATCTTCCACTAATGAATCAATTAGTCATATAGGTAGATCAATAAAATAATCACCATTTATCAAAATTTCAAAAAAGATATAAATGAGTGTCTCAAACTTCAACCAAACCTCTATCACTTGAGGATCACTCTATCCTCGTAAACCCAAGAGGTCATTGTCACCAAAATTCATGTAGCATATTCTTCTTATGAGTGTTATCATACAACTATATGAGATATACCAACTTCTCTACAACAAATGTTTTACAAATCATGAATGGGATATAAACTACCTAAAATTTTTGGGTAATAATATATCTCAACTAGATCTTAGAAATAATGCATCATCACTCACTAAATGGTTATGAGACGCCCACCTGTAGGAACAAGCTCATCACCAACCTTCTTCGTAATTAATGATTACTATATATAGGCATATCCCTTCACTTATAGGATTAAACCACAAGTATTAGATCATATCTAGATGATTTTACATGTTAAGGACATTGAAGATCATAACTAAGGATTTTATTATACATATACCAACTTTTTGTACCCCATAGTAAACGTTTTAGAGATCTGGTTAAACTAAAACATAATAAATGTACTGAAGAAAGGATACATTTTTGGCATCACCTACTATATTTTGTATTTTATGATAAATTAACCAAATACCCCCTTGAACTTTCTATCCTAAATTTTATAACCAATCTGTATATGATTGGTAACTCTAAACTTTATCCCATGGACTAGACTTTTTTGACACCACTCTGATATAACCCATACTACTAATTATCTACTTTGACAAGTGATAAGTAGAATGTTCCACCCTAAGAACTTTTTGAATAGGTTATGAACTAGTGTCTAATAATGATTAGGAATATCCCATTGAAAGGAACAATCGTGATCTATGTGATTACTAAGAGGGGGATTGGGTGAATCTGTGATCTTCACTTTTTATTTTTTCTTATGAATTAAGAAACCTTCACATCATGTTAGAGGTAAATAAATTTATTGGAAAAAAATAAATCAATAACTACTATATAAATATAGGTATTTACAAGGTTCACTTCTTAATAAGAGGATCTAATCCTTGGATTGGTTTGGATGAAATCCAAGACCAAAAAACCCACTATAAAATAATCCTTTGAATGTTGATTTAGTAATAAGGTAGTGTACTTATAATTTTTTAGTGCTCTAGTCAATTTATGGTTCATTTCATTATCACATAGATAAATGATATAAAAATGTTTTTGTAACAGCTATAAAAACCTTCACTAATATGATTTTGTATATTATCTCTATATTTCTTGAAATTTATTCACACTTTATTTTATTATAAGTAATTCTTATCCTTTAATTTCTTTCACATTAGTATGAATGAACCTTCTTCTGTCTAATGGTAGTTTGTTTGATGGGTCCATTAGGTATACAGTGTTTTATGTATGAAAAGTGACTGCTTGTATACTGATACCACTTCTAAGGTGATGTTTGTCCAATCACCTCAATACATTGTTCATTATATCCTCCCTCAATATGTTCAACCGGTCACCTATTCATAGAATTCATCAGATAAATATTGATTAGAAACTTCATCCATCATCTTTACAACCAATTCATCTTTAACATGTTTTTCTAATGGAATTTACACTTCTTTAGTGATTTTCCTCACTTAACAAAATCCCACCCTTCAATTCAGTAAACAAACCCCATTTATATAAGAGTATAACCTTGGAAATTTTAAGTAAATGCATTGAATTTATTTCAAACATTCTAATAAAAACTTTTGAGAATCCCAATCATAAAATTCTTTCCTTTGTCAAAATTCAATTATTCTAAAAGAAAGAAACTATCTTTAATACATAGTGATAACATCCATATTCAAACTTTCTTATGATTTACAATGAATAATTATATTCCTATATGATTTTATGAATAATTAATGACTGAATTGACATCATCACATTTTACATCCTTATAAAAAAATTCATAAACCACTTCAAACATTCAAGTATTTCATCTTTTACATATTCGAAACATTTAGACGACTGATGAGTATTTGATTAGTGTTTCTTCATATCATTATAGAAACATCCCATAAGTATTTCCTAGGAATTAACATTCATTTAATGATATTGATAAAAAACCATCGATTATTTCCTTTACATGGAAAAATATGATTGATGAACATTAACCAAATCCTTTTTTATTCACTTCAACCACAATCTTTTATCTAATTATGCAGATACTTTTTTATGATCCTTCTATAAAAAACACCTAACCACTTCATAAAAATCCATTTGATAGACATTTTATAAGAGAAAGAATTCTTCTATTTGGTCAAAATTTCAAATGGGTCATCTGATGGACTCATAATAATGATATTTTAATAATACATTGGTTTTCATTCGATAGTCTTCATTTGATGCCATCATCTAACAACTTCTATTAAATACTTTGTTATACTTACTCTTCTAATATATAGGCTACATAAGAGTTTTCTGTATGAAACATTATACCATTAAAACTCCAAAACCTCATAAACTAAAAACCAAAACTCCCCATTTGTAATTAAGATTAGAATATGAGATCCTCTAGTGAATATAATTTTTTTTAAATTTAAAAATAAAAAAATATCCATATTTTACATCATCGAGCATTCTAACTGATGAAAGTTATAAGAAGATATGGCAAATCATTCATCATAAAAACTCTATCCAATCACATCAGTCTGGTAACATCTAGTTAATGAAATTGAGTTGACCAACTTCATCTGATCACTTTTGTAACCAAATCATGTTAAGTGATTTATATTATAACCAAAGTTAATTATAAAATTTTTATCAACTAAGGTTTTCTATTCAAGATTCAAGTATCACTAAGAGGGGAAGGGGTGAGTCAATAATATATTTTTCTTTTATGTTTGCTTATAAATTAATCAACCTTCTTTTCTTGTTGAATATTTCCTTCGCTACTAAAAACAATTCAAACACACATCCAAAGGAACAAAGTAATTTACAAGGTCCATTGCTCAACAAGAGTAGCTATTTCCATGGTATGGTTTTGAAACAATCAATAACATACAATCCACTTAAAAACAATCCTTTTTTATTGAATTCAATGTGTATGATGTACCCTTACACTCATGTAACACTATGTAAAAAATCCAATAGTGCATTCATGTAAAACTATGAAAACAATCTAATAGTGCATTTTCTTCTTCTTGAACAAAATATAAAATACAATTTTTTTAACAAACATGTTTCTTTAGATCTTGATGAACTTTCAAAATTATGATATTTCAAAAAAAATCTTCACTTTCTTATCCAAAAGGTGGTAAGGACCTCTTAAGCTATGTAATGATACTAAGTCTAATAACCTAGTCTGATTTTCACATTAGATTGCTCACAACTGAAATATCACTTTTCCACATACTTTCAGTTAGTGGAAATTGATTTTGAAAACTTTTTTTGTGCCTTTAAAAAATTCCTTAATTCCTCCATGAACTTTATTTCTTCCACCATGAACTACCGGTATCCTCCTTCTATGGAGTTGCACTACATGGCGCACGTGCTTCGTGGAAATCCTTCCCTCCTACGAATCACCTGTACTTCATGGACGGCTGATACCCCATAGACTGTTGATGATTTTTTGCCTCTTTTTCTCTAATTAAAATCAAACCTAAAAACCTATTTTGCACATTGTACCCGTGAACTATCTTCTTTGTGGAAATTATTCCTGTAAACTACTACCCTTCACAGAATTCTCCCTTTTGAACTTCTTCTCTTATGTGGAATACTACTTTGAGAATTCTTTCAGACTTACCCAAATTATTATATAAATTATGATCTCTTCTAATAAAATTATATTTACATAATGATATGATTAAGGGCCTTTATATAGGAAAATAAGATTTGAAAACCCCACTAATAAAAATTATCCCAAACAATGATGTGGTACAGCATTCACCGCAAACTATTATGTGGTCCGCATATTGCCTAAACCCTTTGAGGTGGCTACTATCTTCCACCCAAAAAAACCATTTCCGGCATCCATAATCACTAACTCATTTTGAAAATGAAATTCCTTCCGTGAACTATTATCCTCCTAGGAACTATCGACTTCCTGGGAACTTTTTTTCCCTATGAGGTTCATGTAGCGCACGTCGTAGTCGTCATAGCACTGCTATGCATAAATCATCTTTTGTTGGTAATATTTCACCATTCTATGTACCTTTTATGTAGTCAGAAAACTATTTTTTTGGTCTGGGAAATATTTTCCACAAACTCCTTTATAGAAAACCTTCCTTTTCCATAAAACAAACTCCTAATTTTGAGGCCCAATTTTTTTTAACACTGTGAAATCACGCCACCTTAATAATATGATTTTCAAACACCAACCATAAGGATTCAAGGTTATATAAATTTTTCAACAAACACAAACTGATACATTGTTAAATATTTAACCATCTTCTACCAAAATTCACTTCATTCCAAAACTACATGATTTCATCCTTTAAAAACCCAATATTTGATGGTATTTAACTTTTGATCGATCGCATTTAGCATAATCAGATTTATCAAGAAAAGTATTTTAACTTCCCTATCTTCCAGTAACATATTTAATTCATAATAGAAAGTACTTTATTAAGAATATTGAATCTGATTTCCTAAATATTATGGTTAGTCTGATCAATACATTTACAAAGTGAGATGAATTAATTTTTTCTCAAACTTCCTTGACAACAAAAGAAAATACCTAAATAAGATAATATTATTTATCATCTTGATCCTAACAATATGTCCCTTTCTATTTTTTTCCAACCAATATTCATAAATCAATGATGTTTATATCTTTAAGCAATGGATTAATCATTAACAATTCTAACTCCATATGAGCTAACTCTTTATAGGAAATAAAAATTACTGATAATAATAAACATATTTTCCAAAATAAGTGACTCTTGAAAAACATCATCATCTGTATTTCTTATAATTATCTACTTATTTAACTTTCCTCAAATAAAAAAATTTTATTTCCTACATCCAATCCAAAAAATAGTTTAAATAGTTCACACACTTACATGCTAAATTCACACCTTATCCACAACTCCCCGTTTATGCATGCTTCCATTAGGATAGATTTATGAAATAATTCACCCTCTTGACAAAACTATCCCAAGGTAATATGAGATAGGGGCAAAAATACATACCAAAAACTTAAGGAGAAATTTGTTAGACACCCATGTTCAACCTCAATTTAAAAATGGTTCCTTTGGTAGAGGTTTTGTGAATATTTTAGCAAATTATTCCAATGTATTACATATTATAGCTTAAATTCATTCTTCTCCACATGATCTTTGATGAAATGATATTTGATATCAATATTTTTTCAACAAGAATGTTGTACCAGATTTCTTTTAAGGTTTATTTCACTTTTATTATCACATCCTAAGAGAAAGGGTAACTTTATTTCAACAAGTAAGTCTTATAACTATGTTTACTTCTATATATATTGGGTAGCATCTTGAGTGGCAGAAACATACTCAGATTTTTTTTGTGATAAGATTTATTGAATTTTTTTTCCTTGTATGAAAACTAACATAAATGTTTCCCCTTATGAAAACTCCACCATATGTGGATATTCTATCATCAATATTTCCTAACCAATATACATCTGAATACCCAAAAAATTCAATACTTTCTGAGCTATCATACATGATTAAACAATTTGATGTGTCGTTGATATATATATGAATTTCTTTTCTAGAAATTAAATGTGATCATTTAAAATAACTATGAAATCTATAACATAAGATAACAACATAAAAAATGTTGGGTCTTGAGTTAATCAAATATAACTAACTTCTAATCAGTGTCTTAAACTCTTTCTAATCAACTTCCCTGCCTTGTCCATATTTAGAAAACTTAGTTCCAAGAGAAATTGGTGTAGAAACCAGTTTCAAATTTTCCATGCCAAACTTCTTAAGAGTTTCTCAGAATAAGTTTCTTGAGGAATAAAATTTGTTTCAACTTTTATAAGATTTTTAATCCAAGAAATTATTTTATTTCCCCCAAAATGGATACCTCAAACAATTTTTTATTCTCTTCAGAAAATATTTCAGAAGTTCATTCATTATTCCCCAAAAAGATAATGTCATCTACATAAACAATTATGATGAGTAAAAACACATAACTTTCCTTGATGTAAATATTTTTATCAATTATTCCTTTATTAAAACTCATATTCCTTAAGAAATTATCCACTTTGGAATATCATTACCTTAGAGCTTGTTTATCCCATAAAAGGATTTCTTCAACCTATACACATAACATTCATATGGATAACAACAAATACACATGGTTGTTGAATGTAAACTTCCTTATCATGATCACCATAATGAAGGTTTCAAATCCATTTGAAAAAATTTGTAACTTACCTTTATAGCACTAACAATAAATATTCTTATTGTTTCTAACCTTCCCACCAGATCAAATGTCTCCTCAAAATAGAACCCTTTAATTTGTGAGTAACTTTTTCATACTAATCTTGTCTTGTTTCTTATAACTTCATCTTATTCATTAATATTGTTCTAGAAAAACCATTTTGTACCAATAAAATTTTTATTATCCTTCTTGGGTATGAGTTCCCAAGTATCATTATTGTTTATCTGGTAAATTTATTCATTCATAGCCTAAACCCATTCTATATTCTCAAAAGGATTCATTCACATCATCCACCTCAACTTTTGAACACAAATAAGTGTTTGTAACAACTTTTAATATTCTTATTATTTGAACCCTCTGATGTTGATCACCAATAATTTTCTAATCCTCCACTTTATACCTCAGCCTAGGATGAGTTATTTGAGTTTCATACAAATCACATGAAAAAGATGAATCTGATTCTTCTTATTCAGTAGGATTACTACTATCAGCATCCTTACCATAATTGTTAACCAAAATTTTCTTATCTTTCTCTATATCCTTAGAATTTTTAAATAATTCATTCTTAAATTCACTGCCATTGTTAGTTCTTAACTTCTTCACCGAATACTAAAATTATTTCTTAGATTTCCTCCTGAAACTGTTAAACATTTTCAGAGCATCTAAGTTATGTTTCATATACATAACAAAAGTAATGCGAGTAAAGTCATTAATTATAGTGATTAATTACTTGTCTCTATTGGTTTATTTTATTCTCATTGGCCCATAGATATTATAATGAATAAGTTCTTGGGTTTTTTTGAAAGAATCTCAAATTTCTTATGCACTGAGTTTGTAATTTTATAATTTTTGAAAAATATTTTAATGCCAATATGTTCTTCCTGAAATATTTGGAATAACACAGACAGTAACTCACATTGATATCTTTCTATTGTTTCTTTGAAATATGTTTCCCAAAATTTTATGCCACAAATTATTTATTATCACATACCCATGTAAAAAAGAGTTTTGTATTTAACCAACTAGGAATGGGTTTCATTTTGTACATCAAACTCTTGTAACTATCTTTTGATCATCCTTACTTTTCAAAACAAACCCATCTTTTCTGAAGATAACAATTTTACCCACATCACAAAGTTGTTAAACACTAAATAGGCTGTGTTTCATCTCATAAACATATAAATATTTCTTAGATTTAATATTTTATTTATCAATGATGGTTGATCCAGAAAATTTAATTTTCATAGATTCATCATTACTAAATGTGACCATTACTTCTTTCAATTATTTCATATTCTATAAAAAATATAAGTCTTCTATCATATGTGAAGAATAACCACTATAAATAATCCAATTTTTCCTCCTTTTATATATTTTAAAGTGGATTCAACAACAAGATCATTTTCTTCTTCCATTTATTTATTCACCTCCAAATTCTGAGAATTATTAAGAAACTTTTGTTATTCTAGTAATAAAACAAGACATCCCTTAGCAAGATGTCAAATTGGTTCACATATGTTGTAAATATTTTTTAAGTAGTTGGAACCTATTATCAAATTTCACACCAACCTTATGAGGTTTCTTCTGAACATCCTTCTAAGAATTATTCTTTTGACAGGATTTAATCCCCCTCAAAGATTTAATTCCATAACCTGTATAATAGTATAAATTTTGGCGATTGAACCAACAAATATTTTCTGTATTCCCTAATCCACCACAATACAAGCAGTATTAATAGAAAAAATAGTTTCCTATGGAATTTTTGGATTGATCAATGTTGTAATTGTGTTTCTCAACAACCTTCTTAATATAACTTTGTTGAACACCGAACTTTATATTTTTAAATGGAATATTCTTCTTCATATCATATTATTTTCAATCCCCATTAGAACTAAAAATAATTTATTTTTTCAGACTTGGGGATTTTATAAACTTCTAATTTTTCATCTTTGTTAAAATTTTCCACATACATAACTTTCCCAGCTTTTTTCTTCTCAGAAAAAATTCTAGATTTCTACTCAACTTTTGAAGGTAAATTTTGTTGATCGTCCTTAGGTTTATCCTTACTATAACATTCACCAACTTCTGGGATATATTTTTTGAAAATTTTATCCCTCATTTCATCATTATAAACACTTTATTTCACAAGGTCAAGTTCTTCTTTTTTTTCTTTCAGCTTTACTTCTAGATGATTATTACGATTCTTTTATTCCTCAAGAGATTTTTTCAAATCATCAATTTTTTTATCAACTTGAATTTCTCATCGGGAAAACATTATTGTTTATTTTTTAAAGTGTTTTCATTATTCAGTTTCCTGATTTATTTTTCTTTCCCTCTAATATTTCTCAAACACTCTTTTAATTTTTCTTTATGATAAAATTCTAATAGATCATTTTATTCTTCAGAACTGTTGTTTCTGAACTCTTTATTATTCATTATTACAATAAAAATTTCTCTCCAACATTTTCAAAAGATTTTTTAGAGTAAAATTCAATTTCATCTTCTTCTTCTTCATGTTTAGATTACAAAATTATTCTTTTGGATTTGAATAATTTTTTATCTTTCCATCTGGAAAAAGATTTATTCTTATCACCATGTTTCTTTCATGAACTTCTTGGTCTTATTTATTCTTCATCACTATTCTATTATTTCTTTCTTTGAGGACAATTAAGTGAAATGTGCCCAAAAAATCTACATTAAAAACACTTTAAGGTAATTTACCTGTTTTATTTACTTGTACTTCATCTCACATTTTTATGAAACAATGTCAAAATATCATTGATATTTTTACATACCTCATTTTAAGAGTCATGTTAAACAACATCATCTTCCCCAAGATCCTTATTATACATTTATTTATTTTTGTTTTTGCAACTCATTCCTCTATCAACATTTTTTTCTCTTCATAATATTCTCCCTTATCATTTTATAAGTGATAATAGTACTATAAAAATCATCTTGAGATAATGTTTTATGGTCACTATATTCCAATGAAGAAACTTTAACATCAATCTTATTAGGAAGAATTCTTAAGATATTTTCAAAAAATATAAAATCCTCCAACATTTCACCAAGATATATGATAATTTTGATAATTTCATTTATCAGGGTAGAGAAGTCCCCAGCAGATTCATACTCACCCATTTTGAAATCTTCATACTTCAGCCTTCATATTTGTAGTTTTTCCCTCTTCACTTTTATATTTCTCTTAAAGATTTTTTTTAGCTTATCCCAGATACCTTTATCTTTGAAAACACCTTTCACTCTTAAAAAATAAATTTTAGAAAGTGATGAGAGTATACAATTTTTATCTCTTCCATAATTCTCAAGATTATTCTTATCAATAGGTGTAAGAATGAGCCTATCATCAATAGAAGGAAATCCATCTATTAGAGTTTCAAAGACATCATACCCAAGAGACATAAAATAATGTATCATTATATCTTTTCAGATATGATAGTCTTTTCCATCAAAGATCAGAATCCCTTTATTGTTCACGCAATTCACATTCTCCACCATAACTTCTCTTTAAACATTTTGTGAAGGATAAATGAAGGGAACCTTCACTCTGATACCAATTGAAGTTTCCCAGTAAATATTCAAGTAGCACTAAAAGGGGGAGGAGGTGAGTCAGCTATATATTTTTATTTTATGTTTTCTTATAAATGAAACAATATTCACATCCTATTAAATAATACCTTCCCTTACTATAACAATTAAATTAATCATTAACAGAAACACAAGAATTTATAACGTTCACTGCTAAATAAGAGTAGCTACGTCCTTGGTATGGTTTGGAAAAAAATACAATACCACAAAATACACTAGAAAACAATCCTTTTGTGTGGAATAAAATGAGTCGGATATTTCATTTCACTCATGTATCACTATGTAAACAATACAATAGTGCATTCCTGTTGGACTATGTAAAAAATACTATAGTGAGTGTGCTTCTTCTAGCATAAAAGATGTAATACAGTTTTTGTAACAAACATGTTAATGTGCTTCTTTATCCACATTCAAAAATATAATATTTCAAAAAAATCTTCACTTTATTAACTAGAATCCAGAATGATACTCATTCTAATATCCCAGCCTGATTTCCATATCTAATTGCTCACAACTAAAATCCAACTTTTGTGTATACTATTAGTATTCAGAAATTGATTTCAATAAAATATTTTAGGGACTTTGAGAACTACCTTAAGTCCTCTATGAACTATCATTATTCCACTAAAAACTGTATGTATCCTCTATGTACTATGTTTCACCACATGGAATAAGTGATTCACGGACAACCTTCCTTTTCACACGTCACCTTGGCTATGTGGACAGCTGATGCCCCTTGGACTGCAAATGCTTTACATCCCCTCTTTCTCTATGGAAAATAGAACAATCAAACCACTTATAGTCACTATCCCTATGAACTATCTTCCTCACAGAAATGATTCCAATGAACTACTATCCTTCATAGAATTCTCCCTCACAAACTTCTTCTCCTTTATGGAATTCTACCTCATGAACTCTTTTGTATTTACCCAAATTTTTCTAGCAGTGATGATATCTTCATATTAAATTTACTATAATTAATGATTTGATTAGGAGTCCATATATTGGAAAATAAGATCCCAAAAATCCACTAATCCAAATTAACCAAAACTTCAATGTAGTACATCATTCACTATGAACTTCTATATGGTTTTCATAATGCCTTAACCCATTATGGCAACTAATATCTTCCACAAAAAAAAAATCCTTGGTGTTATAAATAATCAACACCATATTATGAAAATGATATTCCTCCTATGAACTATTAGACTCCTACAAACTACAGACCACTCATGAACTATTTTTTCCTATGTGGTCTGTGTAGAGCACTCCACGGTCAACATAGCACTGCTATGTAGAAATCATCTTTTGCTGATTTTCCTTCACCGTTTCACGTACCTCCTATGTGGTCCATAAACTATTTTTCATTGTTTGAGAACTATTTCCCACAAACTTATTTAGATAAAACCTTTATTTACTATAAAACAAACTCTTGATTTTGAGGCCGAAAAATATGGAAAACCCAAGGAAATGGTACCACCTTAAAAAATCTACTTTCTAAAATCCAACATACTAATTCTTGGTCATCTAATTTTTTCAAAAAAGACAAATTAATATATCATTAAAGCTTCAAATATATTCTACCAAAATTCACTTAATTCAAAAACCACTTGATTGTTTTAATCACGAACCCCATCTATTTGATATTTAAGCTTTGATTGATCACCTTTAGCATTGTCAGATTTACTAAGGAAAGTATTGTAAATTCCCTATCTTCCAACAACATCTTTCTTTCCTAATAAAATGGATTTTTTTAAGAATTTGGAATTTTATTTCTTGAATATGATGTTCAGTATGATCATGAATTTTATAAAGTGATGTGATTTAATTTCTTCTCAAAATTCCTTGAAAACATAAGACAATACCTGAATATTATAACATTTCTTATCAGCTTCATCCTAACATTAAAAAATATATAATTTCTCAAATAAATCCTTATAACAACCAGAAACTCCTTAACTACTTCATCTTATTTAAAATGTATCCAAAATTATTTTTCCCAACAATCTCCCCCTTTGTATTATTGTTTCTAAACAAGGAAAATAAATCACTTATAAAAATAAACTTAATCAATGGATTAAATTTTCAATAATTATCAGACTATATGAGAGAACTCAATATAAGAAAAAATAATCATTGAACAATATCTTTTTGTCTATAAGCATTGATTTTAAAAACTCTTTGCACACCTCTTAAGAACCTTTTAATATAAACATTTAAAACTTATTCTTCCACTTGGAAATTATTTCAATATATATAGCTCATTCCATGGAAAAAAATTCATCCACCTTAAAAGAATGTCAAAATGGTTCACACACACTGAAATCATATCTTGTCCTTTTAAAAATATATCCCTAAATGAATGATCTTCCTTAAAATTAAAGTACATGCCAACGGATAGATTTATGATACATCATTTTTATCCCTCTTTGAAAACAATATCCAAAGCCAAGATGGATATGGGATGGATATCACATACACAACCCTTTAATAGTGTGAATTTTTACACCCATGATCAACCAAGATTTATAAAATGTTTCCTTCGGCAATGGTTTAGTGAAGATATCAACAAATTTCTCTATTATAGGAACAAAATATAACATTAGTTCATTCCTTTACATATGTTCTTTGATGAAGTGATATTTCATATCAATATGATTGTATAAATAATGTTTCACAATATTCTTAGTAATATTTGTGGAACTATTTTTATCACAACCCAAGAGAAGTGGAAACCTTACATCAACCAACAAATATTCTAGTTGTGCATTTATCCACATTAACTATTTAGAATCTAGAGTGGAAGCACCATATTATAATTCATTCATATTTATTGTTGCTGAATTTTTCTTCTTGTTTTTAAAACTCAGACAAATTTCTCTTAAGAATAAAACTACACGAGATATGGATCTCTTTAATAGGCACAACTTGACTAATCTGCATCTATGTGTCCAAACATATCAATATTTCTCATGATATCATATTTTATTTTGAAATCAATTATACCTTTGATATATCATATAATCCATTTACCTATCATAAGATTATATTAATTCAGTTCAATTTTATACCTATCACATAAAGTAAAAACATACACTATATCTAGAATTGAATTTTATTAGATATAAAAAACATCCAAAAAAAATTCTAAGATCATTAAGATCAACCTCCTTTCATTCCCCATATCTTGAAAACTTTTTTCTCACTGAAATAGTTATGAAAACTGGGGATTAGTTTTCTATTACAAACTTCTTCATAAGTTCCTTATCATACTTCTCTTGAGATATAAATATGTACTTCTTCTTTAAATTGATCTGTAAGATAAGAATATATTTCATTTATCTTAGAATAGAAATATCAAATATCTTCTTCACCTCCTCATAAAAATTATCACACATTTATTTATTATTCTCTATTAATATAATTTCATCAACATAAATAATCACAATAAGGGAAACCTCGTGATTTTCTTTTATATATAAGTTACTATCAACACTTACTTTATTGAAATTTTACTTCTTTAAGAAAGTATCAAAATCTGAATACTAAGATCTCAAAATGTGATTTAACCCATACAAATCCTTATTAACTTGGCCACATATATTTCATCATTCCAAAGCACAAATCCACATGGTTTTCCAATATAAACTTTTTCATTGAGCACTCCATTAAGAAAAAATGGCATGATATCCATCTGAAATATTTTATATCTTCTTTTTGCAGTGATAGTAAAAAATATTCTAATAGTAACTAATCATTAACCATGAAAACATTTCTCATAGAAGTCAATGGATTATATATTTTACTATCCTTTTTAAACCAATCATGTATTTTTTCTTATCACTTCACCTTTCTCATTCAACATGTTTCAAAAAAATCCATTTTTTACCAATCACATTCTTACTATGTAGCTCGCACAAGCAAAAAATGGGATAAATTAAAGGAACTAGAAGAGACACAAGCATGTCTTGACAAGATGGTTGGTGATCGTATTCCAACTGAAATAGGTGGCATGAGAATTGACAGTGGAAATGAGGAGCTGGTGTATCAGCAACTATCAGATGAAATCCTTACATTGGTACTTCATATATAAGTAGAGGTGTTCACACTGGATCTTGTAAGCTCACACCTGATTAACACCTCTAAAGAAGAAAATATTTTAGGGGGAAAGCATAGTTAGGCTTATCTACCAATGAAGATAGTGAGTGATCTTCAATTAAAGAGCACATATTCACATCTAGTAGTCACACCCTCACAAGTTTCCACCAAATAAAAGAAATGGCAGATCTCTCAAGATTGTTATGAGATCGATCCAAAGAAAATAATGCATCCTAATTCTCCTATGCAAGCCGTCCCAAGGATATCTTCTAGGAAGAAAGAGATGGAACTGAAAGAAAAAGGGGGTATTACACCCAAGAGAAATTCATCATGAAGCTCCTCATTTAGAACTGCCAGGGACTTGCCAATCCTGTCACTTTAATTTCCCTCGGGCTTGTAGCTCAGAAATACAAGAAAGGCATAATTGGAATTTCTGAGCCTAAAACAAAGTACATCAGCAAAAAATCTCAACTGGAAAGAAAGACTTATGTACTGCTATGTTCTGTTCAACATTCTCCTAGTCTCTATAGACTTTGGTTTCTTGTTCATAATAGTATTTTCAATCAATCTCTGGTTTAAGTAGATGAGAAAATCATCACCTACAAGTTCCTCACTTTAGGTCAGTCTACATACTTCTCAATGGTTTATACCTTTAATAATTATATTAAAAGAAGATCTTTATGGCTGAAAATTAAGGATTTATCTAGTAAAATCTCTGACCCAAGGGTTTTCATGGGAGACTTTAATTCCATTCTCTATGTGGATGAAAAAACTGAGCATGGTTTAAGTTGTTTGTCCCTCAGTGACTTCAGAGCTTCTATGGAGGAGAATAATCCTTTTGAAATTAACCTAGTGGGAGCCAAATATACATGGTATGGGAAGAATCTACATAGCATGAGAGTAAGTATTATTGACCATGCCTTTGAGAATGACTCTCTACATGAGAGTTGGAAAGCTATTTCTTGTGTCACCCTTGCAAGGCAAAATTCGGACCACCATCCAATTTTACTTAATTTCACTAATAAAGAAGATAAGTTGCCTCTCCCCTTTCGGTTTAATAATTAACAGACTACCCTTCCACAGTGCTCCAAAATTATCAAGTATACATGGGATGTGGAGGACTATAACATAAATCCTTTAGCCTATATTCATAAACTCTAGGTCCTCAAAATCAGGATGAAATAGTGGAGAAAACAAAGATTCAGCCTCCTTGATCAAGAGATTGACATTATTGAAAACTCACTTCATCATATTCAAGAGTCCATCACTAAATATGACTTAAATGGGGACCTTGCACAAAAAGAAAGAATGTGCACTGATCTGAGCAAGCTTATCAGGCTTAAGGAAAGCATTTAGAGAGAGTTGTTCAGAGTTAAGTGGATCACATATGGAGATAGAAATACCATGTTTTTTAATGCCCTTAAAAGGTCCAAAAAGGATAATAGGACTTTATCAATCTTAAAGGGTGGAGAAAAAATCATGGATGATGGGAAAAGCCTCTCACCATATATTGTCTCTTACTATGTGAATATCTTCAATGGTATAAGGAAAAATGAAGAAATAATGTAAGGTATCTTTCTCAAACTTGTCACCAAGGCTAATAACATTCTGCTCAATTCAGTTCCACTCAATTTTAAAATAAAATATGTTGTCTTTGGTCTAAAAAAGGATAGCTCACTAGTATCGGATGGATTCACAACCCACTTCTACCAGTTTTATTAGGATATCATTAATATTGATGTGTGCATATTGGTTAAAAACCTTTTCATATATGGATAACTCTCCTAAACCTTTAATACACATTTCATTACCATAATTCCTAAGGTGGATAATGATAGTGATGTCAGTCAATTCAAACTTGTGGATTTCGTAAAAAATATCTATAAGATCATCACTAAAATATGAGATAATCATCTCTCTCATGTTTCTGGAAAGATTATCTGAGTTATTCAGTTTGGTTATGTTAAAGGGAGGAAAATTTAGTATTGCCTCTTAACTGCCTCTAGATGCATGAACCTTATTCAAAATTCTACAAGAGGAGGAAATATTGCCCTTAAAATTGACATTCGGAAGGCCTTTAATACTGTTGACTGGGGTTTTATTGGACGCATTCTTCATGAGTACGGATTTCAAAGGAGCTTAATTCAAAGTGTCAATGATCTTATCATCTCTGCACAAATTTTCATTCTTATTAATGGTTCCCCAGAAAGATACTTTAAAAGATCCAGAGGTATGAGACAAGGATACCCTCTTTCGCCATTATTTTTGCAATTGTTGAGGATTACTTGAGGAGGTTTCTGATACATATGGCCAGCAAAGGTGAAATCAGTGAAATCAAAGAAACTTGGGGTATTACTTCTTCTGCTCACCTTATCTTGGTAGATGACATTATTATCTTTTCATAGGGGGATAAAAAAACATGACATGAATAAATAGGGTCCTTCATTATGAAAATGTTTCAAGACATGAGGTTAATTAGAGAAATTCCTTCATCTTTTTTGGAAAAAAGATCTCACCCTCTAGGAAATCTAGAATGAGAAGTGATTTGGGAATTAAAGAAGGGTCTTTGCCCTTCAATTATCTTGGAGTGCCCATGTTCAATGGAAAACCTTTCCCCTCTCACTTTCTGGAGTTTATCAGCCAAATTTGAAGAACCCTTTACTCTTGGAATGGAAAATCCCTTTCAATGGCAGGAAGGTTGTCTCTTGCTAAACTTGATGTTACCTCAAAGTGTGTATGTTATTTCATGCTTTATTCTCGGCCTGCCTCCACCATTAAAACCATAAATTCCCTCATGAGAAATTTAATGTGGGGTGGGAATATTCTAGAAAGGAAAGTTATCACACCACTGTGGAAAAAATGTTGCATGCCACAAATTAAAAGAGGTCTTGGTCTCGTGAACATTGATTCCTTTAACCATTCCCTACAGGCACACTTAATTTGGAGACTCATTAATGATGAACCAGCCTCCTTGGAATCTATTCATGCTAAGATCCTTAGTAGGATGATTGAAGGAAATATGGCTCATATTCAATACTCTATCTAGCATGGCCAGAGGAAAGTCTTTCAAGAGATTAGCAATCACCCTCATTGGTTAGTGACTGTTAATTCCTCTCTAAAATTTAGGAGAGACAATTGGACTGGAACTCCCCTAATTCATAGTGTTGATGAAACTAAGAAAAATATTGACTATGAATCCTCTATTAATGACCAGATTGCTCAAAGGGAAATGTTTCTACATCACATTGAACTAACTATCTCTAACTATGACCTTCTGGACGCTGATGACATACTTATATAGGAACCAAGTCCGAAAGGGATTATTGAATCCAAGATCTACTACAACTGCATGATCCAAGTAACCATCACTAGGATTGAGGATTTCAATTAAAAAATGGTTATTTCCCTCTCGCTTCACTTTGATGTGGAGGATCTTTCTCAACAAACATCTAGTCGAGGGAAACCTATAGCGAGTGGGGATCTCCCTTTGTTCACATTGTGCTTTGTGCCAACAACATCATGATGATGTTAATCATCTATTCTTATCCTGAAATGTAACTTCTTCTCTCAAGAATTCAGTTTTTGACTGGTTCGGGTTGCATCCTCTATAGAATACTGAAGTATTGGGTTTCATACTTGACCTACTCATTGTCCACCTCTCTCTATAGGTACACATACTATTTCTGAAATTTCACACTCTCAGAGACCCTATTTTTGGTGAAACATGCAAACTCCCTATATAATGATCACTAGGACAACATGGTCTAGGATCTTTTTGTTCTGTGAAAACTATAGATTCAAGGAAACTATCCTCAACCTAAAGGTAGAATTGAATTATTCTAGACTACCCCATTTTAGGGATTGATCAAATGCAATATGGATGGTGCTTAACAGGGTAATTAAGGACTTTTGGGAAATGGAATCACCTTTAGGGACCACAATGGAGATTTTATTGAGGGTCTTCATTGCCCCTACATTACTCCCACAACCCCTAAGGCTGAAATGACGGGTTTAATCAAAGCATTTGAGATTTTCCGCTGAAGAAATTAGAACAATGTGAGGTTTGAAAGTGAATCAATGAAATTTCTCAATATAGTTAGAATGGGGCAGCTACATATGTTATGGAAACTCAACGTCGAATGGAACAAATTAGTTAAAGAACATGCCTTAGGGAATCATATCATCACACACATCTACCATGAAGCTAATCAGCCTGCTGACTACCTTGAAAACAAGGGAGTCCTCATCAGCATGTGTATGAACTACTCTAGTATCCCTTACAAGCTAATTGATATTCTCTAAAGGGATAAACGTAAATTTCCTTCCATCAGAATCTTGTAACTCTTTTTTTAATATTTTAAGCCATGTTTCTTACTTTTAAAACAATCTTCACTGAAGAGTTGCATTATTTTTTATAAATTATCCTAAAACTCTTCAATATCTTGAGAGCCTATGACTTATGTTTCAAAAATATAATACTTGTAATACAATTAAAATCATCAATAAAGGAAATAAAGTAATTATTTCCATTTGTTGATTTCTTTTTCATTGGCCTGTATATATTAGAATGTATAAGATCTAATAAAATGGTTGAATGTATCTTAACTTTTTTGTGTATAATGTTTGTAATATTCACTTTTGTACATATTATACATAACTTGTATCTTTTTCTTCTCATGTAAATAATATCCTGAAAACTTTATATCTTATTCAATTTTCCCTTATTTTTATGACACATATGACCTAGTATCTTATTCTCTAACTTATTTTCTTTCATCGTGATCCGATAGCATGAACTTTGTTCTTATCCAACTTGAAACAATATTACCTTGGTTTTTTATCCAATCATTATAACTATCCAATATTTAAGACTTTTAAAAAAACTATCTATTCAAAAAAACATAATTTCCTTCATAAAAAAATTAAAAACTTAAGTAATTTTATTTTTTCTTTTATAATAATAATAGATCCAATGCCTTTGATTATGAGTAAATAATCATTTCTAAAAGTCATTTCACCTTATTTATAATCTCTTAAATTATTAAGTAACTTCAAATATTTTTCATATGTGAATAACAGCCACTATCCAATATCCAAGTTCATTATTTTTTTCTATCTTTAAGATCAATTTCATTAACTAAGGATTCTTCCTCGACTTTATCTTACTTTAATTTTTGATTTTAGTATTTTTTCGTTTGAACATTATTATGTTGTAAACATAACAAGACACCCCTTTGTAACATTTCTAGGCTGACCTCATCTTTACCAAAAAGTTTCTAGATACTGGAACCTATTTTCATTTTTCCAATAATATTTCTTGGGTTACATTATTTGAGTGGGTTGTATCCCCATCAAACATTTCCTCCATCTCCTTATGGATTTTGTATAGTGTCGATGATTAAACCATAACATTTTTTTTTGTATTCTCAAATCCTCCATAGTGCTAGTTTTATCCATGGAAAGCATATTTCCCTATGTAATTTACATGTTGTTAATAATTGTGCACCTGCTTTACATTATCTTTATTACTATTCACCTTTTCCCTTTGCTGTGAACCAAAGTTTTGGTAGCCTCTTGAAATATAATTCTTTAGAATATAATTTTTTATATCCTTAACAGCATCTCTAGTTGTAGAATATTTCATTTCATACTTTGAAACCTTAGAATTTTTAGACTTTTCAACTCTAGTTATTTAGGCTTCATAAATGGTCTTATTAGACTTTTTCCTTCTAAGAATATTCAACCTTGTTATTAACCTTTTAGGATTATTTTTTTAGATTTTTATATATTTTATAATTTATGTAACATTCATCGACTTCTGTAACTGATTTTTATACATTTGTACTTCTTCACTCATATTCAACATGTTTTTTATGAATAATCTCAAATTCTTTCTCCTCCACCTATAAATTTTATTTAATATTTATTTTTAGTATTTTATCTTCATCAATTAACTTATTTAGATCAAAAATCTCTTTTAAAAACATATATTTTTTCAGTAAAATATTCTTGACTGATTGCTAACAGATATCATTTATTTAACTTATTATTCTCCCTTTCAAATCTAACAAATTTTCATGGCATTCTTTAAACTCTCTCTTAAGCATAAAATACATATGTGTCTCTTATTATTCTGTTTCTTAGCTAATTCTTTCATTAATGGTGAACTTTTTGTTATTTAATTTTTTAATAATATATTTAAGAAGCACCATCACTAGAGTTTTCATCATCCACTAAACTATCATCGTCTATCTCACATTTGGAAAAAATAAATCTCTTATTATATTTAGAGAAATAACTATATTTTTATTTATAAATGGACATTGATTTTTCTTCCTTCTTCTTCAGAAATATTCTCAACTTTCTAACATCTTCATCACTATCTTCATCTTCCTTAGATTTTGGACAATTCACAACAATGTGTAAAATAGCTCTGTAGCCAAATAACTTCAGTTGTAACTTTCCTATGTAATTCCTAGTGCATCTTTTCACCCTTTTAGAAAATAAGGACATAAATTAATCAAATTTATTACGAATAAAATCTTATATGTTATAGTCACTATATTATTCTTCAATAGAAAATTTATTATATTTTCTTTTCTTAAAAGCATTGAAAGATATTTCTCAATCATTTTTATCCTTCTTCATGAAATCCTTTTCATATCATGTTTCATATTTAATGATAATGATATATAGATCATCTAGATAAATAGTTTTAAAATATATATCATCTATGGATGATAATTTGGAATTAAATTTTTTTGGATGAATACATAGTATATTTTCAAAAATGGTTGAATATTCAAAATTTTAACCATAACATCTAATGGTTCTTAAAATGTCAATAACTCATGAAAATAAGTCACTAATAGATTCATCATCACCCATATTAAAATATTTATGATTCAATTTCTATATTTGTAACATAGTTTTCATCAATTTTATATTTCCTTCAAAAATGTTCTTCAACTGGTTCTAGATTACTATAGTCATTGCAACTCCTTTAACTATCAGAAACTCACTTTCACAGAGTGAGGAAAGTATAAACTTTTCTCTCTCCCATAATTATCTAAATTATTATTATCATAGATGTCAAAGTAACACCCTCAAAATTATGGGGAAATCAATATATGTAAACAACAATACGTTCATAAAAATGGAAATAAAATAAGGTAATATTCTATCCTTCAAACTTTGATAGTTATCCACATAAAATATTGGAATCCCTTTACTATTAACAGATTTCTAAACATCCATGGAAGCCTTCATTTTCTTAAAACATCATAAAATATTCAATAAAGGAAAATTTTAACTTTGATACCATTTGAAAGAACCAATCAGGATCTATGTGATCATTGAGAGGGTAAGGGGTTGAATAAGTGATCTTATCTTTTTAAGTTTTCTTATGAATTAAACAACCTTTTCCTCCTGTTATAGATAAATTACTCTATTAAAAAACAATAAATCATGATCTACCATATGAACATGGGTATTTACAAGGTTCTATACTCAATAATACTATCTAGTCCTTGGTATGGTTTGGACAGAATCCAAGACCACACAAACCACTAAAAACTAATCCTTTGAAAGTGTTTAAAATAAGAAGGGATTATTCTTTCACTGGTGTAGCATTATAGTCAATTTAAAGTGGATATACTCCTCACAAAGAAAAATGATATAATAATATTTTTGTAATAACCATAAAAACTTTTACAAACAGTCTTTATTATGTTTTTATTATGCTTCTTGAACTTTCTTCACACTTTATTTTGTCTCAAGTACTTATTTTCCTTAAATTTATTACATGGTAGTATGAAATAACATTATTCAATATGATGATAGTTTTTATGATGAGTTTGTCCAGTATACTCAATACAATTTCTATTTGTTATAATGTATATGTTTCCTCATTGTATAGTGATACCACTTTTAATGCACTAATCATATGATAACCTTAGCACATTATTCATCTGATAATCCTTCAACTAGTTCGACTGGTCACATGTTCTAACCATTCATCTGATACCATATGATAGTAAACTTCATATAGAATATTTCCTAATGATTCCTCTTCAAAAATGTTTTTTGATCAACTCTCCACTTCTACATCAATTCACCTCACTTCCATGAATTTTATCCTTCACCTCAGTGCACAAACGCCATTTATATAAGCATAGAACCTTCGAAATTATAGGGAAGCATGAAAACTTTGTTTCGAAATTTACACACAAAACTTTTAAGCATCCCCTTTGGAAAATTCTTACCTTTGACCACATTTTTTATGTTAAATGATACGATATCTCATTAATACATGGAAATTACATTCTTCTTCAAACTTCCTTAAGAATCGGTGAGAATCAGGATCTCCCTTCATGGTTTTAAGAATGTTGAACAACGGGATCAACATATTCAAATTTGATATCATTACAAAAACTATGTAAAAACCATTGAACCTTTATGAATTCCATCTGATATATCTTTACAATTTTCATCCAACTAATGAATCTTTGACCAGTGTTCCTTAAAAAAATTTAGTAATATCTTGGAAATATTTCACAAGGCTCGACCTCCATATCATGACAAGCATTAGAAACCATCAATTACTTCATTTTCTAGGAATATTTTGACCTATAAACTTTAAGAACATCCTTCTATCTAATTAATTCAACTGGAACCTTATGTTTAATGACGTGGATACTTTCGTTTTATCATCCTATAAAAACTTCACATCATAAATTCATACAATTCCATCTAATAGACATTGTACAAAAGAAAAAAAATCTATCTGGTCAAAATTTCAAATGGTTCTTCTAATGGAATTTTACCAATGATATTTTAAGAATCCTCTAATAGTTTCCATCCAATATTATTCATCAAATTCCATTCCCCAATGAATTATATTAGAAACTTCAATATACTTCATCTTCTAATTGACATGCTATATAAGAGTTCGTCCAATTAAACATCGTACTAATGAAACTCAAAAACTTTATAAACCACAAACCAAAACTCTCCCTCAGTACTTAGTGTTGGATTATGAGAACCTCCAATAATAATAATATTTTCAACTTTAAAAATTGAAAATAATCACCACACTTCACCAAATATTCATTCTAATGAAAATTGTAAGCATACTTTGTTAATTGTTCAATTTAAACACTATGACTGAATATATATGTGTGATAACGTCTGGAAGATGAACTTGATCTTATCAACTCTATCAAATAACTTTTTTAACCCAAAAATGTTAAGTGATTTATTTTATCAAAAAAATTAAGTATAAAATATTTATCAACAAAATAAAAAACCTCAAAGTAATACTTCTTAAAACTAGTAACTTCTTAACTCTTTCAGTATCTTCCATGAACCTCCAAACTTCTTGGTCCTAATACACATAATATGGTAGGCCTTAAACTATATTAACCTAAAATATAAATGCATCTCAAAGGTAAAAAAACTAGTATAATGTCGCATCTTGTATCACCCAAACAACATTTGAGAGGTGGTCATAACTTGACCTCATGTTCACCTCCCTGTATGCCTGATAATAAAAACAATTGGTGAGGTTCTAAAGTAATAATGGGGTGATTATTCCCACTAAAACAAGACCCAAGATCATGCTCGAATCTACCAAAAATCTGGCATGACCCATTCATTTATTGAACATCCCAAAAATACCTAAAAATATAAAATAGGGAGATAACATGGCTCTCGTATTCTAGAATAGAATGTTTTAAATCTATTTACATGATGTATCAACATAAAACAAAGTAAAATTAGTAGATAAATTAATAAACTATAATCATGTTTATTAATAGTCATTGGAAATTATCTAATACACATAATGAATGAAACTAAAAGTAAAATACATTATCCTTGAGCCTAACTTACATAATCTTCCTTCCAAGAACTTATCCTCCATGATGTGCTAACTGAATCACATGTCAAACTCTGAGAGATACCAATATAGTGAGAGAAAACATAATGTTATACCCATGTACATAAAACCCCATATTGTGTATAGGGGTAGGTGATGGGTCCAATGACCCAATAAGAATCTATCAATGCCTCAAACATACTGATTGTTGATGTAATCAAGTTGATGTACATGAAATACATATATAAAGTGTGTAGTCATTCACATGTAACACACCAACCTAGAAACATAACGCATAATGTACCTACATGTTTACAAGTTAGGTCATCAGGTTTTAACCAACCCACCATGACACCTGACCATACATTATGTTTGTCCATGTCAAAAGGAAGAAATCAAATCACACTAAAATCCAAATCATACTCAAATATTTTTAATATATTGTTATAAAAATCATGACCCATACTCAAATATTTAGGGTAGGGTTCCATTAAAATCTTAATCACATCCCGAAGGTGTAAGGTAGGGTGTCCTAAAATCCCAACCCATCTATTTTCACTAAAGGGAGGTCACAAGCCAAGCATATTGTTCATCCCTTATTACTCAATGGATGCACACATGAATTACCCTGGACAACCCTTCTAGATCGATAGAGTTCTCACATCATGCATCAAGCCACACCTTATCACTTAATGTTATCCCAAAATTCACACAAAACTAGGGCCCCATCTCACCCATAGTAGTTCTATAATAACTTTAACACTCAATGTGGGCATAAGGCCTCAAGATCCATATAACGCACACCAAAATATTTTACCAATCACAAGTATAGAGTTACACGTGCATGTAATAGGAAATAGCTAAAGCATCCCATCCCACAACTCGCCAACTCATTACAAAGGCTCTAGTACTTTGATACCTAGACCAACTTTGAAAAATCATCACAATACCCATCTCAACACTCTAAGAGTCTTTCATATCCATCCAAACTAACCCGTCAATTTGATAAAAACTAACATCATGATTCAACATGCCTAGTCGTGCATAAATATGAAAAAAGTAACATGCAATGAAATCATATAAAGGGAAACATATAAGGAATTATTTATTTAGAAAATAGGGCATCTCCCACATGGGTCTAGAAATACCAAAACTACTCAACTAATACCTTCCATATTTATTTTAAAAAAATAATCAATATACTTTTTACAAATTATTTAGTAAATGTACCACATGTTATATTACTCATGTTAGGCCCTTAGCCAAAATATAATCAAAACATTCTTTAGAAATCCCCACTCTCATTTTGAAGTACCACTTTCAAAACCATTTATCAAATAACCCAATTTTTTTTAAAATTATTACTCAATTAAAACCTATTTTTAAAACACATTTTAAAAAATAAACCCCCTGATCTTTGAAAACCAACTCATTCCACCATGAAAACCATGAAGGGGCCATCCGAATGTTTTTATAAAGGGTTCCATAATCATTATTTCTAACAATATATGTGGTCCTTGTTGATTATTAATTCAATGTGAGTGCATCCCAGTCTATAACTGAGATCACAGAATTCCTGAAAAATATAGAAAATAATAATAATTATGGAATAGGAATATAAAATCAGTAACTCAATAATATATTTAGTAAAGTCATGGCTATATACCTGAACCAATGATCCATAAATTCATACCAAGCTAGTATTAACTTCCACTGAATCCATGGACACTTATATCATCAAAAAACACTTTCAAATTAATAATCTAAAAATTTAAAACCAAAATCTAAAATTGGAATAATTGATATCGAACTCATAGGGTGGAATCATGGGGAGAAAACCATGATAAATGGGGTGTGTTACACTTTTTACACACATGCTAAACTAATCCACAAAAATACCTAAATTAAATACATAAAATAATTACCAATTTTATCAAAAACTATAAGAAACCTTAAATAAACTCCTTGAAAAAATATCTCTATGAGAACAATGAATGATGGTTTGAATACCTCATCTATGAATATCTTATATAATCCATAAATAAAATCCTCAACAAGTGGGAAGATTTCACCATGCTCTGATGAAATAATCCCCCAAAAACCTATCTAGGTAAACCAAAATCAAAGGAAAAGAAAAGGGGGAGAGCAAGAAGCTAAAGGGAGGGATATTTCCAAGATTTAAAATGATAAACCACTCTTAAACCACCCAAATCAAAGTGAGAGAAAAGGATGGAAAAGGATATCTAAATATGGATATTCTCACACTTTAAATCGATCAAAACTACGGAAATCCTTAGGGGGGTCCAAATATGAACCTTTTAAAAAGACGAAAGGTGCCCACAAAAAATTGGGTTGGGTCCCCTTTGTGTGGAGGCTATAGGGGTCATGTCACAAATACCTCTCACCATGGGTGACCTGTAGTGTAACCCAAGATGCATTATAGTGAAACCCATTGGGTTGTAGTAAAATATCATGCTCATGGCCTTCTGCTTTAGTGTAGAGAAGATATCCATCAAATATCCCACCTCAACTGGAATCCCAAGGGCCTAACTCTAGAGCAACCACTATAGAAAAGACTTTATGTTTTGACGTGGGACTTCCCTGTTACGTTTTTTTATAGTATGGACTTCTAGGCAGTGGCATAGCCAACCATGAGTGGAATCTCAATGGTCCATCCTCCATGGGGACCTATACAGTGTAACACCAATAATATGTCTTACTCCTTCCCCCATAAAGTACATGTGGTTCAACCTTTCACCATCGAATCATAGCCTCCTTATCTACAATCCACCACACTTCAATTCCCTTCATTGGGACATAGTGGATTTCTTGTAGCTAAAATTCATATTCATGGCCAACCCAAAAGTTATTCAAAGATCACCCAAGCACCTGAACCACTAATTGATCCATGTTACGTGCCCAAAAACATCTTTCTGAGATACTACAATGCCCAAATTCTCAATTTGAATCCCAATTCCTCAAACATTCCCTGATATGGAACAAAAATTAAAATCCATTCTGACTTATATAAACCCATAATGATACAAGTCATTAAAAACTTTCCAATATAACAATTCTCAACCTCGAGAAGCCACGGTAGTCCTCCCACCATCATACCCAACCTATCAAAGTCTAAATTAATTTTTAATGATCCACATCTCATCTATAAACTCCCAACACACTTTCACTACAAAAATCCAAACACCAAGCCTATATAATCTGAATTTTCCTCCAAAATTCTAGGTTGTACCTTAAATCATGTCAACCATGTCCCTAATAATGATCATGATTCATTTTCCATGTCACTGCATTTTATTATACATCAAATAACCATTAAATACACCCCTATATGGTTTTCCTTGAAAATGCATAGCTTCACCCATTGAAACTTCTCCACATCTCCCCATCCTGATGATTTAACTCATAAAGGAATCATGAAAACACCCATTTACGACACCAAGGACTAAACATAACACACGATGTAATTTTCATATTCATATCCTAAACCAACAAAAACTATCATTGTACTCTATCTATGAGCACTGATGAATCTCTGATCTTAATTACACTCAGATTCTACCACATCCATGGACTTTACCACCATAAGGATTGGGAAACCATAACCAATTGATGGTCCCCACCATAGGAGTATTCTTATAATCACCCCCACTAAACCAAACACCCAATCTCCATCACCTATTCAATGTCCATTATAATTCATAATGATTCGATGTGACCTTTTTTCATCGTTTTCAAGAACCACATAAAATGTCAATCACAAAAAAACTATGATTATGCTCAACCATGATCATCGACCATAAAATGATGAAGTTTAACAACTAACTCATATCATGACTTATTATTATCACCACCATAATACCAAATGAAACATTTATAATTTCATCTAATGGTTCTCCCCTCCATAAGAATTAATTTTTGTTAGTTGATTCCAACTTTTAGTTATTCAGCGACATGATCAATTTGGTTTCCACACCTAAATCACTAACATCCTTTCAAGACCAATAACAAACATATACATCATGAGCCTAAAACTCATGTTTCACTCACAAATTAACCTTTTTATACCCTTATAATTCATAATCCAACACTCTATTCTTTTCTTCTCCAACATAGAAATCCAATAAAACTCTTCCTATAATGGAACCAGTTTCATTCACCCAATATCTAAACAAATCGATCCCACACATGACCACCATGATTAGTGATTTTAAACTAACATAACACAACATCCAATAATATAATTCAATCATCTATATCACTCACAGCTAAAACAAAAATATATATAAGCTACCCAATTTTAATAGTACCATTTCCTTATATAAAAAACCCATTCAAATAATTTTACACCTTCCAAAACTCATTGGAGTTTTCCAAAACACCCATTTCCATCCAATCGGTTATCATCAAAAACAAAAAACACTAAAATTCCCAAACATTACACTCCTTTTTACCAAAACTAATACCATTTTCAAAAGTTTTCTTGAGATTCAATTTCCAAAATCATTTTCCATATATTTTCTCAAAACATAAAAATCCCAATCCCTTTCAAAATCACTAGATCTGGAATACATTTCAAGTAAAACCAAATTATAAAAATTAATTATGCACACCTCATTCAACTACATGAGTTTTCCTTCCAAAACTAGGTTTTCTTCTAAACATTGGTTTTTTTCAAAAACCAACTATCCTAAAAATCATTTCCCTGTGGATGAAAAATTATCATAATCTCAATCAATCCAATAATCCCCTCAAATATATATTAATCTAGTCACCCCTTATAATATAATCAAGAAATGGTTGATTATATTATATGTTTCTTTAATTAACAATGGATTATATAAGGAAACAAGTCATGAAACACTACCCATAGGCGTGTGTATCATGACCTTAGCATGTTTCCACTAGGATTCATTAATGACCCATCATCTCCCAGTCCAGCGTTATGAATCATCTGAAGTATCATCCAACCTATACATGGATTCTTATTAAAAAATACATCTCAATAATCTTAGATTGCTTATTACGAAAACTAGATATCCTCTAGAAACTTGTGTTTTAAATGATGTTATATTTTTTTGGCATGTACTCAGTCTACCTCTAAAGTCCAAAAAACAAAACTCCACCACTAACTAATAAATAATAGCTCAATGTATTATCTAATAAAATTTATAATGTTACATATTTTATTACTTTAAAAACCTTATATTGGGGTAATTACTTGACCTCAAGCCTTCCTACCCATATTCCAGAGGCAACCGACTAGAAGTGAGGGTCTAAATTAATTATGGGGAGACTATTCCCTTTAAAACAATCAAAAGTTTCATTCTTGAATCTACCAAAAAATGGTATGACCCATAGAAATAACATAAATCCCCAAAATAATTTTAGACATCAAATAGGGATCCAACACTCCCTCCCCATATTCCAAAATAGAAAGAAGTAAATTTATCTATATTAATCATCCATGAAAAACATATTAGAAGTAATAGAAAAACTAATAAATTGGAATCAAATATATAAATAAATAATGGAACATTAGAAAATTCACACTATGAACAAAACCAAAATTAAAATACTTATGATAGTACTATTTCAAGTTTTCCAAAAATTGAAATTTTAACCTGAATGAATACAATAGTTATGCAACTCAAGTTTTCTCTAGAGAAAAAAAATTATCAGTTTGTTCTTTTGTTTTTTTATGGTTTCAAGGAATGAAATACATGAATGAATTTTATTGGATTCAATTTAGTTGGTTTTGAAATAATTTTAAAGAATAGTATCCTAACCATGGATATCCCCATCCTTACCCATTAAATCATTATTCCATTTGTCTCCTTTATTTTCTCTCAAGTCATATGAAACCTCGGAAAAATACCCACCCCTAGATATTTTGGTTTAATCAGAGAGATATAATAAACAATGTAATCTATAATAACACTTGGCCTATTGATCAGGTAACTTTAATCACTCATAGTTCATCACACTTCTTATTACCATAATAGCGAAGAAACTCTAAGTGGAATTTTCTTGCAAACCAAGGAGAAAAGAAGAAGAATTCAAGTGCATGTAACAAAAGTAAATCTATTAATATTAAAATTGTTTAAACAATTCTATATGTGTGTGTGTGTGTAAAAGAGAATTATTAATTAAATATTTAATTCAAAAATAGGGTATGGAGTAATCTCCTTGGATCATCCCATAAAGGCTTAGTGTTCCATCACTAAAGAATTACAAAAATATAAATTAAAAAAAGCAAAGAAACAACATTATCTCAACTCTTGATTGAGTAATCATGGAATTGTCCCCTATATATAGTGAATAGTTCTCTATTTATATTATAATTATATAAGGTTCTTTATGTGATTCAATTTTTCATCCATAAGAGTAGCACATATCTCTTTTCCATCTCCTATAATTTCAATATTTCCAAAAAAATCCCCAAATTCCATGATCATATTCTTATCCTTCGATTTTCACCATATTTATATCTAAAGGATTTATATTTCATCAAGTCATCATATTTGATGTCATCCATGTTGATAAGATGGTCAAATTTTCATTTATAAGACCCAAGATATAGCACAGTTGCTAACATCAGGGGCTCTTTCAAGGAAGCAGTGTCGAGAGCATTGATGGTATTTCTGAATTTTTTTCATATATTTTGAAATTAGTAAACTAAAATAGTTAAAAAATAATGATGAAAATCACAATAGTAGAGGGATGAAACAGTGATAAAATAGAAGAAACATAGAGGAACACAGAACAACATGAAGAACATGAAATGGAATAAAGACATAGAAGAAGGTAAGTAAGAACAAGGTCAGATCTAGGTTGATCCACACTCAACTCCTTATCATAGATCGTCTGAAGAAAATCATCAAAAATCATCTCCAATCAATGCCTAACTGATGACTAACATTACATACCTCTCTCGCCTACATATTGAACACGCGAACACAGAAGTTCTTCAACACTCAATCATTCCTCTAAATTGGAAACGGTTTTACTCAATAGGCTCACTCTAGCTAGGAAATCCCACAAGTTAGAATACTCATGCTAAGGTTATCATATCACAAACCCTAACTCATTTTCATATTTTGAGAAAATGAGAATGGAAGGGTAAAATGAACAATGCAAGAAAGTATCAAACCATTCTTGTGTAAGGGTTCACTCTCACTAACCCTAATTTATAGTTATAATCCACTAAGATGATGAAGAAGAGATAAAAGAAAATAACTCAGTTATCAGGACACCATCTGGTTTCACTTCCTGAATTTGGCCTCATGTATTAAATCTCTATTACTAGAGATTCAAGATCATAAAACAAAAAAATGAAGGAATAACCAAAAAACGTCACAATTACAATCACAAAACAGAAACAGAATAATGGTAGCTACATAACATAAATGAAAACACAAAATAGAGAAAATGAATAATAAAGAAGAGTGGAAGGGTTCCCACATCCCAGTTGAAGTCAATTCCTGTGTTTGGGTGGGTTCCCCAAAAAACCTGAGAGGAAGCATCCCCTCATTCAAAAAATGAAAACATAAAAATAGTAAATCTCTAACTAAATTGAAGTAGAGTACATGTGGCATCCTTCGAAAAGCCTGTCACTAAATCCTTAATGAACTCTTAGTGAGTGAAACCATCCTTGTCTAATGACCCCCAGTTCCCCTCACATTTTCCACTGAATAGCTTCACTTTCATCCTACGACCATATCCACTTATTTCAAACAACATAAAAAAACAAAAGATGTCAAAAATTTATAAAAAAAAGTAACAAAAATTATTATTAATATATGTATATTGATATAAATATAAATAAAGCACAACAAAAATAAAAATATAATTACATATACCAATAAGTATTATTAATATTATTATAATATATAAATATAAATATATTTATTATAATATTTGTTTATTTATATTGAATATTATAAATATATTAATTAATCTAATTTATATAATAATATGTACATGAATAAATTTATTAATAAACAAATATATATATAAATTTTTTAATTTATTTTTTTTGGTTATTATTTATTACAATCATATATTATATTATACAGATATAAATTTATATTTTTTTGTTGTTATTATTATTATTATGTATATATACAATATATTATGTATCATTAAATTTTAAAAATAAAAAGAATAAGTAAATGGGGGTTGGATTTCTCTGTAGAGCGGGTGCATGCAGAAAGAGAGGGAGGAAGGGGTTCGAGCATAGGGAGCTTGGGAGGTTTGGTCCACAGTGGTGATTTGGTCAAGAAATCATAATGGGCTGGTGGCACTAGATCTGAGATCGGTGAGGATGAATCAAGCAGTGGTGATGCACGACTTGCAATGATGCTCAGATAGTGTGGATATACAAACGGTGGTTCTAGGTTTCATAGTGAGGCTTTGATCTTCATTCATGGTGAATATGCGGCTTCAGTGTGGTATATCTCGGTGTCACTCGGTATCTCGGTGGTGAGGTTTTGTGGGTGTTATTGATTTGGATTTCTTATTTTTGGTTTGATTTTTCAAATTTGAGAACACTCTGTAATTTTGTCGGTTTCTTCAATTTCTAGTTTACATCTAGTGTTTTTGATTTTTTTCATTGAGGTTTTAAGTATTTTTGTGCCTACTTATATTGATTTTTTTCAATTCTACTACTGTTAGAATTTTTTTGTCACTATTGTGGAGTTGATTTTGAGATAGTGGGTGATATGGGATGAGGTTAAAAGGATGTTTTTTTAAGGTTTCTTGGTGACGGTGGGTGAGAAGTGGAGATGAAACAATGGGTACTTGGAGTGGCGCTGGATAGAGATGAATAACATGGAAGCAAAGGCTTGTGGTAGATCCTGTGAGTCATTGTTGGTGATTTGAAGGTGACTCAAAAGAGTCACTATTCTCTCACTACTATAATGGGAGCCTATACCAATTCACCTATACCAATTAATTTTAAAAAATGTTGGTATAAGGGAAGTAATCCCAATGGTTTATCATAACTGTTGGGATATGCCATTTTATATAAGGTTATCCCAAAATTTGTAAAAAAACCATTAAGATATAGTTTCCCCAAATATCACCACACATCCATCCCTCCTCATTTCTAAATAAATCCTCAATTTTGCCTACGAAGCACTCATCTTCTTCTGAGTCGGCAATCTATCCTTGGTTTTAAGTCATTTGGTTTATTCCACTTCAAATTGGTGAGTTCAAAATGAGTTATATATTCTGTCTAGATTTATTTTTATTTTTTATTTATGACATTTAGTTCCATTCCCCATCCGCTACAATATCTCATCCATTAAGGTTTTCATTTGATTATTCTTGAATATGGAATTGTCATGTTAAAAATACATCATATCTTATAAGGGTGGGGTATATTTTTAGTGTTTTTGGAAATAGATGGAACCATACTACTGAAGCCATCAGGGTTTTTCTAGGTTAATTGGTGTCATGAGTTTCTAGCTGTAACTTTAATGTTTAATCAACTATCATGGATTGTATGAACATATACACAAATTCATTATAAAATATCTTGTGTTTGTTTTTGAAAATAGAATGAGTCATCTAGGGTGTTATGAAATATTTCTCATTCTAGTGTGTTGTCAGCATAGTCATAGCCATAAGGGGTATAGATTCAGACCATGTATCAAGATTTAGTGACCAATGTTGTTAACAAGAGATACATATGAGGACTTCTCATCATTGATCAGTGATATAGAGATGAGGTTATAACAACATAAATAAGTTTTCATTGGTAGAAATGATGGAATAAATATTTTTATGACCTTTATATAATGATTGTTATATTATTTAATGATTTATACAATCTATATGATTATTTTAATAAAGATTAAATATGTATGGCTCTATAATACATGATAAAACTTGATAATTTTATTTATCATAAATTTTATTTCATTTTCGATTTTATTGTGAAATGATTGTGAAAAAATATAGTGTTAATAGGGGATGTTTCATAGCTAGGATCTAAGGATATCATCCAACAAAATGGCATTTTGTCTCAATTCCATGATCATTAAAGACATTATATGCCTATATCTCATCTACAATGGCTTCATAAATATTTTATTAAATTTTTAAAAATTAAATATAACTTGAGGAGGTTATGTAAAATTATTTTATATTCTTATAATGTTAAATAAAATCACCCTTTGTAATTTAAATAATTATATATCAATAGGATAATAAATCATGTTTTAATATTGAATAATCCATCACAATTACAAAAATTCATTAGAAGGGGTGTTCTATGTGTATTATATAAGCGTCAAATGTTAGAGAGTGTCTTAAGAGGGAAATTCCTTGAATAGGCTTAAATATTTGAGTGTATAACAATATGGAATTCCCAGTCACATTATTGGATAAGACTTAATAGTCAATGAATATCCATTCATGGTTAATCCTATCACATCTTATAAGATAGCTTGGATTATCATAATACTCATCTATATAGAAATTATATCTCAAATAGAAGCCTATATAAAAGAAATTAAATTCCCACTAAATTCATTAACATTAAATAGAATAAAATTATAAATAATAATAAAAAATGACTTTTTCCATGATGACTACCTTAAAAAATACACCCTATATACAATATAATCTTCACTGGTTTATAAAATATTTAACATATGCACCTTATTATGATAATATTTTTATCATGAAAATATCCTACTATGAAATCATTAATCACCTATACTAAAAATTTTATTCCATACACTAAAAAAATATCTTTACTTATGGGTCTTCAATGATTATAAGTATTAATAATTATGAAATATAATGATATCTATAAATTTAGACTTAATCCCAATTGTTTTCTCATAATTATCCTTGGGAGATCTTTCTTTATACAATTATAATCCATCACATCCACTGTGTTTCACATAATGTCCTAATTTATTCCTTGTAATGATGATCCACTGATTAAAATAAATTGAAATGAATTGATCAAACCCTAAGAAAACTAAATTATACCAAACCGATAAAACTAGGCCTGGAAATAAATGAACCAAACCTATCAAACCTTTACTCACTGAAACCTATATGAACTAAAAAATCATATCTATATTATAACTGAACCGACCAGAACAAACTAACTAAATTGTATTAAAATTACTTTATCTGACCCAAGTAGACATGAGTAGACCTGAACTACACTACACTATATCAGAATAAAATAAAATAAAAATAAGTGAACTAAATTGAATCTAACTAAAAGAAATTATATAGTATTAATAAAAAATGAAATGACTTGAACAATCTTTAATAAAACCCTAATAGGAATTCACTGACCCAATCTAAATAAAAAAAACCTAACCAAACTAAATTGACCATAACTAAACTAATCATAATTAAAAACAACTGACCAAAACCAATCTGAATCAAATGGAATATGGTTACCTTGAAGTAATAATTTTTTGTACATGAATTTATCGAATAAGTATAACATTTGTTAAAAAGTAAATATAATAAGAGAAAAAAATAAAAACATAAATTAAAACACAATTTTTTGTAGTTTTATGTATAGTTATTAATCATTGATATAATTTAATTCAATATCAAGGTTTTATATTTATAGTATTCTGTTATATATATAGTATTTGTTTGACTTTATATTATGATTCTCATATAAACTAATCTGCCAGTTATAGTTTCATATAAAGTAAATAGTTCTCATTTACTTAAATATATTTTCAATTAAAATATTATTTAATTGCTTTAATGAAATGAAATATAACATTTTAAAAAATGGAAAGATGTTGGTTGTATGAAACTAGTCAGATCTCAAGTGATTTTCAAAACAAGATGGAGCGATTTTTAGATTTTTCATTTGACAATGCTTCAGAAAGAGGTCACATACATTTTCCATGTTGTAATTATGTTGGAAGACCTTGTTTTAGCTGTGAAGAAGTTAAATACTATATAAAAAAATATGTTTTTGAAACAAAATTATATGTGTGGTATCACAATGAGGAGAAAATGAAATATAAAAATTCTTATGATCCAAATGAGAGGACTAGATTGGATAATTTTTTAGATGATTGGTTTTCATTTATTCGTCGTTATGAGAATGAAAGGATGCTGACCCAAGATTACATCGATATGAGAACACATGATACATGTAATGGGAATTATGATATTGAAAGGGTGAAAAAATTAAATGATGTTTTCATGAATCTAGTATATCAGCAATGTGGTAAAATGATGAAGCTAGAATTTTTAATCCAACTACTTCATGGGAAAATAATGTATGGGATTTATAATACAAACATTGATTACAGTACTAACTTTTTCAAGGATTTACTTCTAGATGATGTCAATATTCCCACAAAATATTATATGGAATGTATGTTAGTTAAGGAACTTGTATTTTCAAAAAAATCATGCTTTACCAAAATATTGCCGATTATTCTATGAGGAAACTACTAAATGGGATTATTGTATAAAATTTGGAACATCCTGATGGAATCCAAAAGATGATGGAACACCATCCCATGTTCCATAGAAAGTGATCTGGCACTTTTAATTGATCCCCAAACTATATAATATTTTCATATCTGATGAAATTTCAATAAAAATACGATGGAATTATATAGAAAGAAATAAGTATATTGTTTAGTTGGTTCACCCTAATTATGTATTTTCATCGAAGACACATGACGATTGATATCCTGATATCATAGCCAACATTTTTAATGTGAGGTTGGGTATTTCATGTGACGGTTTTAATCTATTTGAGAATATTATTACTTCACATAGCACATGGGAAATTTTCATACACCATTATAACCTTCCTCCATGGATGTGTATGAATAAACATTTCACTTTCATAATTATACTCATATATGGACCTTCTAATCCAAAAAATGATATATATGTATACATGAAACCTTTAATAAAAGAGTTGAAACATCATTATAATGTGGGAGTGTGCACATACTACGCATGTTCTAAATACATATTCTATATGCGTGTAGTACTTATGTAAAGGATCAACGATTTTCCTACTTATGAAATGATGTATGGATGGATAATGAATGGAAAACTATCATGTCTTATTTTTATGAAGAATAAATGATCAATGATAAAACACTATTTTATTGAAAATTTAATTGATAATAAATGGTTTAATTTCCTCACATTGTCTTAAATATGTTTAATTAGAAAGTATTTGGTATTAGATCATTCATTTGAATATTTGATGAAAATTCTAGTTTTACCCTTTTAAAATCACTGTAGTATTTCAATCATAAATACTTTGATTTGATTTATTTTAACTTAATATTTTGTACTATGTTCTTTAATTCATGGGCTACAACTTTTATTCAGGAAACTAGATCAAAAGAATGCATTTGGATGGAGTAATTGGGCCATAAATTCAAAGGTGGGCTAGACACGCCAGAATGGAGAAGCTTCTGTATTTTAGCTATAACTCCTTCATATGTTCTTTGATTAATTCTACGTTTTTAGAGGAGATAGAGGACCCATATCCTCACATATGAACTTTCTGGAAGGTCGGCCAATTCACGCGTTTTGGTAATCCAATGGGTGGTGCACTTTGGAATAAAATATTTGGCCGAGATTCCCCAATCACACTTGAAACAACTTTGAACATGGCCTCCCCACCAATCTATAAATTGGTTTTTTTCCCTTTTTTAGGGTTGGTACATGCATTGGGAAGTTTAGGGAAGAGGAGAAGTTGATCCACTCCAATTATCTAACCATTTCAATAAGGGTATCTCCTAAAGCAAGGATCCCTTCGACGAAGCTTTCTTCTTCTCCTTCATGTTGTAATGCTTTTGTTTGTGTAATAAACTTCTTTGTTCTTCTTTTATTTCTTATCTTTTATTCTTTTTTTAAAATTTATTCTTCTCTTAATCTACCTCTTTGGGATTTAATTCTTTAGTAGAAGCATTATTGAGTTATACACATTATAAACCTTTGCACATTCAAAACGCTTCTACGATGATTACGCCACCCATGGAAGAGTTGTCTTTTAGTAATCGATATATATTCTACCCTCTTCATTTAATTATTTGGAATCATTGAGCTACTGTAATTCATTTAATATGATCCATGAATTGTGTTTTTAAATTGTAAGAAACTAAGAAATCAATTGAATAATTAACACAAAAATACGTGAGGTTAAGATTTTGTGTAAATTGTGAGAGCGCGATCTTAATCGGTAATGTAAGACCACATGGGATAAATTTGTAGAGTTCAAATATAATCCCTAAACAAAATTTATCCTCATTTATAGAATAGATATGTGCTCTAATTAACCACTGACCATAACCTAACCTTAGAACAACAATCAAATCAAAGTGTTATGATTGTGTGTTCTGAAGCTAGCCTAGGGTTTATGTAATTCAATCTTGGTGGTTAAGTTAACTCTTGTAGGGTTTGATTGTTAAAAAATTAGGGGATCATAATTAAGTGGATATTGATGATAAAGATGAATAAGTAAATGAAGAGGTAGAGTTAGATCTATTACTCCTTTTAAAAATTTCCTAAAAACATCTTTTTATAGGACCCATATCCGCATATATGATCCTTCTGGATGGTCGGCCAATTCACGCGTTTTGGTGGTCAAATGGGCGGTGCAAGTTGGAATAAAATTTTTCGCTGAGATTCCCCATTCACACTTGAAACCACTTTGAACCTACCCTCCCCACCACTCTATAAATTGGTGTTTTTATCATTTGGTGGGGTTGGTACATGAATTGGTAAGTTGAGGGAAGAGGTGAAGTGGATCCACTCCAATTCTCCAACCATTTCAATAAGGGTAGCTCATGAAGTAAGGATCCCTTCGACAAAGCCTTCTTCTTCTCCTTAGTGTTGTAATGATTTTGTTTGTGTCATAAACTTCTTTGTTCATCTTTTATTTCATCTCTTTTCTTCTATTTTGTTTAAATTTATTCTTCTATCAATCTTCCTCTTTGGTCTTAAATTCTTGAGTAGAAGCATTATTGGGTTATACCCATTATAAACCTTTGCACATGAAAAACGCTTCTACGATGATTATGCCACCCATGGAAGAGTAGTCTTTTAGTAATTGATCTATCTTCTACCATCTTCATTTAATTATTTTGAATCATTGAGCTACTATAATTCATTTAATAGGATTGATGAATTTTGTTTTTAAATTGTAAGAAACTAAGAAAGCAATTGAATAATTAACACAAAAACACGCGAGGTCGAGATTTTGTGTAAATTGTGAGAGCGCAATCTTAATTGGTAATGCAAGACCACATGAGATAAATTTGTAGAGGTCAAATATAATCCCTAAACACAATTCATCCTCATTTACAGAATGGATATGTTCTCTAATTAACCACTGACCATAATCTAACCTTAGAACAACAATCAAAGTAGGGTGCTGCGATTGTGTGTTCTGAAGCTAGCCTATGGTTTAAGTAATTCAATCTTGGTGGTCAAGTTAACTCTTGTAGGGTTCGTGTGTTAAAAAATTAGGGGATCATAATTAAGTGGATATTGATGATAATTATTAATAAGTAAATGAAGAGGTAGAGTTAGATCGATTACTCCTTTTAAATATTTCCTAAAAAAACATCTTTTTGTTGTGTCATTTTAATAGAAATTATTTTCAAAACTAAAAGCAAAAAAATGCAATCATCTTCCAGAAAACTGTTTCTAGATTCATAAACTATAACCAAATTCTATCCTTTCTAGTAGTGTTTTTATTACCTTTTATTTTATTTTTATAATACCTTTAAAAGTTGTTTTAATTCACATCCTCCTTTGAGAAACGACCTTGGTCAGCCACTCTACTGCACCTAAGTACCCCAAAATCACACTAATCATTTGAGGGTTCCCATGATAGCGCTCTTTCAAATTGTTTCCATTTATAGGGAGGCATGTAATTATTTCAACCAATTAGAGGTATTTATTTTATTTTACATTTTATTCAGATCCTCTCTTCTTTCTTACTTCTTTACCCAATCTGGTTTTTTTCTTCTTCTTTTATTTTCTTCTACTTATTTTTGGACCATCAACTCAAACATCTAATTTTTATTTTAATATGGTCCACATTCCTTCTTCTCATCTTTCATTGATTTATGACATGAAAAATTCCCAAATATCTCTAAGATCATGACCCTGATATTAAACATAGCCTTAGGGCTAGAATCAGACATTCTCGGTCTACGTGAAATTTTTACATTCAACCATTTGGAGAATTACTCCAATATCAGAACATTTAAATTGGAAGAAATTCAAATTAAACCATAAAACAAGAAACAATGGATGAAAATAATGGAAATGAACTTAATAGAACCATTTGAGAATACGTTGCACCTGATATTAACTATCAACCAAATTGTATTGCATACTCAAATATTGAATCAGACTTTGAAATAAAATATGGGTTAATTCACTTACTTCCAAAGATTCATGGCCTCTCTGGTGAGGATACAAATAAAAATTTGAAAGAATTTAATGTGGTTTTCTCAACCCTGAAACCTAGAAATATCTCTAAAGATCAAATCAAACTAAGAGCATTCCCATTCTCACTTGATGGAGCTGTGAAAGACTGGATGTATTATTTACAAGCCGATGATGTAACTTGTTGGAACGATTTGAAATGTATTTTATTGCAGAGATTTTTTTCCAGCATCGAGGACCACTTATATTCATAAGGAGATCTTGGGGATCAAGCAAGAACAAGTGGAGTTAATGTATGAGTATTGGGATTGATTCAAGAAGTTGTGTGTAAGCTACCCACATCACCAAATCAGTGAGCAACTACTCATCCAGTACTTCTATGAAGGTCTCACACCTATGGAGAGAAGCATGGTGTATGCTGCAGCTGGAGGATCATTGGTGGACAAGACACCAGTAGCTTCACGTGCATTGATCGTCAATGTGGCCCAAAACTCTCAACAATTTGGAGATAGAGGAACACCACATGTCAGGGGAGTACATCAGGTAAGCCCGTCTTCTCTTGAAAGTCATTTGATTGATACCAAGTTTGAAGAATTGACCACTATGCTGAGATAGATTGATTTGGCTCAAAAGAAATCCCAACCCCCTCCTTCAAGGCCTTGTGGTATTTGCACTGAGACAAGCCACCCAACTATCTGTTGCCCACAACTCCAAGAAACAGAAGATTGTGCAGCAGTGTTCCCTGGGAGACCATATCAGCAACAAAAACAGCAACCATATCCCCAAAAGAAGTTTGATACAATATACAACCAAGGGTGGAAGGATTAATCGGACATGAGGTATGGCTCAAGGAAACAACAAAGGCCCCCTTTTCAACCAAACTTCCAGCAGCCTCCACCTTACCAACAGGGTTTCCAACAACCCGAAAGGAGATTCAAAGATCAAACATCAACAAGTCAGCAACAAGGGAATCTACAAAACAAGGTAGACTCTAAAACTAATTATCTTTTGAAGAAAATTTTTCTTAATCAACAGAATGAGCTGAAAATTCAAGGTTCGGTGTTGAGGGAGTTAAAGACTCAAATGAGCCAGATTGCCACTGCCCTCCATGAACTAGTAAGTACGAATTATAGAAATCATCCTTCCCATACCACTCCAAATCCAAAGGGGAATGTTAGTGCCATCACATTGAGAAGTGGGAAGCAAATGAACAATACAACTTTACCTACCATTCCAATGGGATTCACCTCAACTCTAGAGAAGATGCATTCCATACCTACTGATGAGCAATCCAAGGAGAAAGATAATGGTAAGAAAAATATTGATGATGTTCCTCCTAAACCCCTTCCTTTTCCAAACAGGGTTTTTCAAACCAAGAAGATGGATGAAGAGGCGATGCAAAAAGAGGTTTTGGACACATTCAAGTGTGTTGAGATCAACATACCTCTACTTTAATCCATCAAAAAAATCCCAAGGTATGCCAAATTCTTAAAATAACTCTGCACCAATTGAAGAGGGCTCAAGGGAAATGAGAGGATCAATTTTGGAAGGAATGTTTCAGTACTCATTACACCAACTCTAGAAATGTCGACAAAGTGCAAGGATCCAGGGACATTCACCATCCCATGAACCATAGCAGAGTTGCAATTTTCTAATGCACTTTGTGATTTGGGATCTTCCATAAATGTGATGCCTCACTCTGTATTCTCTTCTTTACAGGTTGGTGAGTTGAAGCTGATGAGAGTAGTGGCGCAATTGGCGAATAGAGCTACGGTATATCCAGCATAAGTCCTTGATGATGTACTTGTTTGGGTAAGAGACATGATCTTTCCAGCATATTTATATGTTCTTAACATGGAGGATGATCAGGTAAGTTCTCATGCCCCCATTATCTTAGGTAGACCCTTCCTCAAAACTACAAAAACTATCATAAATGTCAATGAGGGTACACTTTACATGGAATTTGGTGATGAAGTTGTGATATTTAATTATATGGATTCCATAAGTACCCCTAAAAGGATCATTTTGCATTTTTTATCTCCCTTTTTGAATCACCAAGTAAAAACACCATTGAATTTGATTGTCCTATGCTTAGGGAGATTATGAGTATTGGTTCTAGTTTGATGTCTAAGAGTACTTCCACACCTGTTTCTAAGGAACAAGACTCTCTAAGATTTGATTTTGAAATGGAGTAATATTCTAATTTTTATCATGTGAACTCTGATTATGACATGGCTTTAGAGTATGATGATGAATTTGATTCTTTATTCTCTGATTTTGATGATGTATATTCTAATACTGGTGCTCTTTGTGCACGTATTTCAGTTCCTTCTATGTATCCATCCAAACACCACCCCCATACACTGGAACTCAAGCCATTTCCACCAAATCTCAAATACTCATACTTGTTGAGTGGTGATAAATTACCTATTATCTTTGCTAACAATATCTCTATTGAACATGATGAAAAACATTTGAATATTTTGAGGGAGAACATCAGGGCAATCGAGTGGACCTTGGCTGACATATCAGGAATTATCCCCTCCATTTGCAGGCATAGGATTATTTTGGAGGATGGGGCTAAACCGGTGAGGCAACCACAAAGGAGACTCAATCCAACCCTTCTGGAGGTTGTTAAAAATGTGTTGAAAAACTACTCGAGGTAGGTATAATTTACCCTATTTCTGACTTAAAATGGGTTAGCCCTGTCTAGGTTGTACCAAAGAAAAATGGTTTCACTGTTATAAAAAATTAAAATCAAGAGTTAGTTCCTGTGAGAGTACAAAATAGTTGGTGAGTGTGTATTGATTATAGGAAACTAAACCAATCGACTCGTAAGGACAATTTCCCACTTCCATTCATTGACCTGATGCTTGAGAGACTTGAAGGCAGGACACATTATTGCTTCTTGGATGGTTTCTCTAGATATTTTCAGGTTCCAATTACAGTAGAGGACCAGGAGAACACGACATTAACCTACCCATTCGGTGCGTTTTCTTACCAAAGGATGCCATTTGGACTATGCAAAGCCCCAGGTACCTTCCAGAGATGGATGGTGAGTATTTTATCAGATTTCATTGAGATATGAATGGAGGTATTTATGGATGATTTTACAGTTTATGGATCCTCATTTGATGAATATCTCTCTAGTTTGGGTGATGTGTTGAATCGTTGTATTGAGAATAATCTTGTCTTAAATTTTGAAAAATGTCATTTCATGGTCAAAAAGGGAATTGTCTTAGGTCATATAGTCTCACAACATGTCATTAAAGTTGATAAATCTAAGGTAGACATTATTTCATCCCTTCCATATCCTACATGTTTGTGTGAAGTTCGATCATTCCTCAGACATGCTGGATTTTATCGACGCTTCATCATAGATTTTAGTAAGATCGCTCTACCCTTATATCAATTGCTTTAAAAAGATATTGAATTAAATTTTGATGATTCATGGGGGGTATCATTTGATGAGCTAAAGAAGTGTCTGACCACTCCACTGATCATACAGCCCCCGTCGTGTGACCTTCCTTTTGAGCTTATGTGTGATGTCTCCAACTTCGCAGTTGGATTTGTCTTATCTTAGAGGTTTGAGGGACGTTCACATGTGATTTTGTATGCATCTAGGACGTTGGATTCTTCCCAATAAAACTACACCACAACAGAAAAGGTCTTTCTTGCTGTTATATTTGCTTTAGATAAATTTCGTTCATATTTATTGGGATCTAAAGTAGTTGTTTTTTCTGACCATGCTGCTTTGAGGTACCTCCTAAAGAATCCAGATGCAAAGCCAGGACTTATAGGTTGGATGATCCTTCTTCAAGAGTTTGACATCAAGATAATGGAAAAGAAGGGGTCAGAGAATTTGGTGGTAGACCACATGAGTAGTCTTACTCACACACCATAGGTTGACACCTTGGACCAGGTACCACTTCAGGACACATCCCATAATGAGCATCTCTATACCATCTCAGGTACACTTACATGGTATTCTGATTTAGTTAATTACATTGTTTCCTCTGAAATACCAGCAAATTTGAAGAAGCATCAAGTCCAAAAATTAAAAAGTGAGTCTAGGTGTTATGTGTGGGATGATACTTACCTCTGGCGCATGTGTAGTGACCAAGTCATTAGGAGGTGTGTTCCCAATCATGAGTTTGAGTCTGTTTTGCATTTTTTCCATACACTTTCTTATGGTGGACACTTTGGACCCCAACTTACTGCTAGAAAAGTCTTATACTCTGGATTATATTGTCCTATAATATTCCATGATGACCATGTGTTTTGTAAGTCATGCTCTTGTTACCAACACATTGGGAACATTTCTAGGAGACATGAGATGCCCCAACAACCCATACTATTCTTCGAGATTTATGATGTTTGGGGGATTGACTTGATGGGTCCTTTTTCTAGTTCATTTGGATTTTTTTATATTTTGGTTGTTGTTGATTATGTGAGTAAATGGGTGGAGTCCAAGGCCACCAAGAATGATGATTCTCATGTTGTAGTGGATTTTTTCAAGGATCAAATTTTCTATAGGTTTGGAGTACCAAAGGCCATCATCAGTGACCACGAGACACAATTCTGCAATCATAATTTTTCGACCTTTCTTCAGAAGTACGTGGTGACACACAAAACATCAACACTGTACCACCCTCAAACAAATGGCCTGGCTGAGGATTCAAATCGGGAATTGAAACAAATTTTGGAGAAAACTGTGCATCCAAATTGGAAGGATTGAAGAAAGCATTTGGATGATGCGTTGTGGGATTTTAAGACAGCATACAATACACCCATTGGTATGTCCCCATTTCAGATTGTTTTTGGGAAAGCATGTTATCTACCCGTGGAAGTTGAGCATCGAGCTTATTGGGCTATAAAGAAATGAATCATAGATTTGGCCCAAGCTAGAATCCAAAGGAAGATGCAAATTCAAGAGCATGAGGAGATTAGATTGTCTTCATATGAGAACTAAAGGCTCTACAAGGAAAGATCAAAAGCATCTCATTATAGAATTATCCATCAAAGGGAGTTTCATGTTGCAGAGAAAGTCCTTCTCTATAGTTCATGACTGAAGCTGATGCCTGGTAAGTTGCGTTCCAGAGGGTTAGTTCCTTATATTGTATCTAACGTTTTTTCTTATAGTGTAGTGGAGATCAGACAAGAGGACACAAGAAGAAGCTTTACAGTCAATGCACAACATTTGAATAGATACATTGAGGGACTTTTTACTAATGCAGTGGATTTTATCACACTACATGACCCCATCATCACTTGAGCACATCAGGCTGTTCCTAACCCTTTCACTTTTATAATAACTGTCCTATTTGAAAATAATACAATTCATGTGCATATATCAACTCATGAGTTCACATTGTGGAAAATGCAATATTTTATGTGTGGTCGAGGGAATCTTTTAGTTTAGTAATTTCAATTGTTTTCTTGATTGAAGAAAACAAAAAAAATTGTGTGTTTTTCAAATTTTGTGTTATTATTTTTCAATTTTCTTTGTTTTTTTTAAATTATTGAGTTGAAATGATTCTCATCACAATTTTGAAATGAATATCAATGAGTGAAACAATAAATCCCATGAAACTGATCTTAAATGAATGCTGAAAATGACTTTGTTTCAAGTTCAAATATTTAGAAATTTCATGAAAAATACATTGAATTTTGAATATCATGCCACAACTCACTCTCTTTATATTTGAAACCACATTATTCTGAGGCTTCTAAACCATTATTTTCATATTCTTTACATTCACCTCACTTCTTGGGAGAGCCAAAACATGCTTGATTTAACCATAATTTGATTTATTCTTGTAAAAACATGAGAGTTTGAGGTACTTGTGTTTAAATGATTGAGGCATTTGTTTGGTATTAAAGCCCCTATTTCAAATAATCTCTTCTATAATGGCCTAACTTGAACATTTAATCCTTTTATCCCTTAGAAGCCACGCACAGCCTGTTAGTTTAGCCACATTAGAATCCAATTTTCCCTATCCAACCAACTCTTGAAGTGAAATTGCATAATCTAGTTGATCTTAACTATGGGGAAATCTATCTTGTGTTGTGCTACCACATTATGTGATACTTTGGGTGGAAAATTAAATTCTGAAGACATGTGTTTACTGCTGATGAAATTCATTATATTGAAATATGTGCCTTTTCTAGAGCTTTCGTCGCAAGTGAATTTGTACTTTTTCTGGAACTTCTAATTGAGGTTGAAAGCCGTGCCTGTCTGGAGCTTTCAAGAAAATCATGTTTGAGAAGATTGACATTTTTTATGATAAAATGATAAATGGTTTCAACTTTTCATGAATTTTCATGATGATGGAGCTTAATTGATACTATGGTGATTAAGGAGAAGACAATATTTAAGTGAAAATTAGATTAATGCAATTTTTCTTCAAAAAGAGTCAAGCCCTCCTCATTCAGACTCAGAATTTTTCACATATAAATCCTACCAACTGAAATCCACAGAACAAACCTAAAAAGTCTTTATTATAAACATACATCCTTGACTCACATCAGGTGGTGATTTAGGAATTTATAAATCCTATGGTGACCCTTGTATGAGTTTGGATGAGAAAGACATTGCAAAAAAATTGATATTTGTGTGATAAGAAAAAATTCAAGTGAGGTAAGTGTTTTGTGCATGGGAGGATAAATAAAGTGGAAATATATTGAATGATATAAACATAGAACTTGATATGATGGTTTTTTATGAGACATGATATATTTTGTTTCTTGGTGTGTAATTTTTTGATCTCAAGGATATGTGTTTTAAAATTGGATTTGATTTGATATTGATGTTTACTTGATATGAGATTTTGCTCCGGAGTGCAAAAGGGTAAGTGTGTGGGAGTTGATAAAACACAATTTTATTGAATATTGTATTGATAATAAATGATATAATTTCCTTACATTGTGTTAAATATGTTTAATTTGAAAGTATTTTTGATTAGATCATTCATTTGAATATTTGATGAAACTTCCAGTTTTACCCTTTTAAAATCACTATAGTATTTCAATCATAAATATTTTTATTTTAATTATTTTAACATAATATAGTCTAACTGTGTTCCTTACTTCATGGGCTACAACTTTTATTCTGGACACTATATCAAAAGAATTAATTTGTATGGAGTAATTGGGCCATAAAGTCAAAGGTGGGCTGGACACTCCCGAATGGAGAAGCTTCTGTATTTCATCCATAACTACTTCATATAGACTTGTATTGAGCCAAAATTTTGAGTGTAGATAGAGGAGTCGTATCCTCACATATGATCCTTATGGAAGGCCGGCTAATTCACGCGTTTTGGTGGTCAACTATGCGGTGCAATTTGGAATAAAATATTTTGCCGAGATTCCCCATTCACAATTAAAACCACTTTGATCCTAGCCTCCCCACCCCTCTATAAATTTGTTTTTTTCTCATTTGGTGGGGCTGGGACGTGCATTGGGAAGTTGAGGGCGGAGGATAAGTGAATCCACTCCAATTCTCCAACCATTTCAATATGGATAGCTCGTGAAGCAAGGATCCCTTCAACGAAGCCTTCTTCTTCTCCTTCGTGTCGTAATTCTTTTGTTTGTGTAGTAAACTTCTTTGTTAATCTTTTATTTCTTATATTTTCTTATTTGTTGTTTAAATTTATTATTCTCTTAATCTTCCTCTTTGGGCTGGAATTCTTGAGTAGAAGCGTTATAGGGTTATACCCATTATAAACCTTTGCACATGAAAAATTCTCCTACGATGATTACGCCACCAATGGAAGAGTAGACTTTTAGTAATCGATCTATCTTCTACCCTATTCATTTAATTATTTGGAATCACTGAGATACTATAATTCATTTAATATGATCCATTAATTGGGTTTTTAAATTGTAAGAAACTAAGAAAGAAATTGAATAATTAACACAAAAACACATGAGGTCTATATTTTTTGTAAATTGTGATAGTGCAATCTTAATCGGTAATGCAAGACCACATGTGATAAATTTCTAGAGTTAAAATATAATCCCTAAACACAATTCATCCTCATTTCCAGAATGGATATTTTCTCTAATTAACCACTGACCATAATCTAACCATAAAACAACAATCAAAGCAGGGTGTTGTGATTGCATGTTCTGAAGCTGGCCTAGGGTTTAAGTAATTCAATCTTTGTGGTTAAGTTAACTCTTGTAGGGTTAGAGGGTTAAACAAATTAGGGGATAATAATTAAGTGGATATTGATGATAATGATTAATATGTAAATGAAGAGGTAGAGTTAGATCGATTATTCCTTTAAAATATTTCTTAAAAAACATCTCTTTAGAGGACCCATATCCGTACATATGATCCTTCTGGAAGGCCATCCAATTCCCACGTTTCGGAGGTCAAATGGGAGGTGCAAGTTGGAATAAAATATTTGGCTGAGATTCCCCATTCACACTTGAAACCACTTTTAACCAAGCCTCCCCACCACTCTATAAATTGGTTTTTTTCTCAGTTGGTGGGGTTGGGATGTGCATTGGGAAGTTCAGGACAGAGGAGAAGTGGATCCACTCCAATTCTCCAAACATTTCAATAAGGGTAGCTCTTAAAGCAAGGATCCCTTCGACGAAGGCTTCTTCTTCTCTTTCGTGTTGTAATGATTTTGTTTATGTAATAAACTTCTTTGTTCTTCTTTCATTTCTTCTCTTTTACTCTATTTTGTTAAAATTTCTTCTTCTATTAATCTTCCTCTTTGGCTGGAATTCTTGAGTATAAGCCTTATTGGTTTATACCCATTATAAAACATTGCACATGCAAAACTCTTCTACGATGATTACACCACCCATGGAAGGGTATCCTTTTAGTAATCGATCTATCTTATACCCTATACATTTATTTATTTTGAATCATTGAGCTACTGTAATTAATTTAATATGATCCATGAATAGTGGTTTTAAATTTTAAGAATCTAAGAAAGCAATTGAATAATTAACACAAATACACTCGAGGTCGAGATTTTGTCTAGATTGTGAGAGCACGATTTTAATCGGTAATGCAAGGCCACATGGGATAAATTTGTAGAGTTCAAATATAATCCCTAAACACAATTAATCCTCATTTCCAGAATTGATATGTTCTCTAATTAACCACTGACCATAAGCTAATATTGAACAACAATCAAAGTAGGGTGTTGTGATTGCGTGTTCTGAAGCTAGCCTCAGGGTTAAGTAATTCAATATTGGTGGTTATGTTAACTCTTATAGGGTTAGAGGGTTAACAAATTAGTGGACCATAATTATGTGGACATTAATGATAATGATTAATAAGTAAATGAAGATGTAGAGTTAGATCAATTACTCCTTTTAAATATTTCTTAAAAAACATCTTTTTGTTGTGTCATTTTAATAGAAATTCATTTCAAAACTAAAAAAATGAAATCTTCTTACAGAAAAATTCTTATAGATTCATAAACTATAACCAACCTCTATCCTTTCAATTAGTGTTTTTATTCTCTTTTATTTTATTTTTATAATACCCCTAAAAAGTTGTTTTAATTCACTTCTTCCTTTGAGAAACGACCTTGGTCAGCCACTCTGCTGCATCGAAGTACCCCGAAATCACACTAATCATTTGAGGGTGCCCACGGCAGCGCTCTTTCAGTTTGGCACCGTTTCCAGGGAGGCAAGTAATTATTTCAACCAATTAGAGGTATTTATTTTATTTTACATTTTATTCGCTTCCTCTCTTCTTTCTTCTTTCTTTACCCAATCTGGTTTTTTTCTTCTTCTTTTATTTTCTTCTACTTATATTTTGACCATCAACTCAAACTTCTAATTTTTATTTTACTATGGTCCACTTTCCTACTTTTCATCTTTCATTGATTTATGACACGAACTAATCCAAAAGATCTCTTAGATCTTGACACAATGATTGAACGTAGCCTTAGGGCTCGAATCAGACATTCTCAGTCTACGGGATGTTTGAACATTCAACCAGTTGGTGAATTACTCCAATTTCAGAACATTGAAATTGGAAGCAATTCAAATTCAACCATAAAACAAGAACCAATGGCTGACAATAATAGAAATGAACTTAATATAACCACTCGAGAATTTGATGCACCTAATATTAACTATCAACCAAATTGTATTGCATACCCAAATATCAAATCAGACATTGAACTAAAATCTTGGTTAATTCACTTACTTCCAAAGTTTCATGGCCTCTCTGGTGAGGATCCAAATACACATTTGAAATAGTTTAATGTTTTTTTTCAACCCTAGAACCTAGAAATGTCTCTGAAGATCAAATCAAAAAAAGAGCATTCCCATTATCACTTGATGGAGCTGCGAAAGACTGGATGTATTATTTACAACCCAAAGATGTAACTTGTTGGAACGATTTGAAACGTCTTTTATTACAAAGATTTTTTCCAGCATCGAGGACCACTTCTATTCGTAAGGAGATCTCAGGGATCAATCAAGCACAAGGGGAGTCATTGCATGAGTATTGAGAGTGATTCAAGAAGTTATGTGCAAGCTGTCCACATCACCAAATCAGTGAGCACCTGCTCATCCAGTACATCTATGAAGGTATCACACCTATGGAAAAAATCTTGGTGGATGCTGCAGCTGGAGGAGAATTGGTAGACAAGGAACTAGTGGCTACACGTGTGTTGATCGACAAGATGGCCCAAAACTCCCAACAATTTGGCAATAGAGGTACACCACATGTTAGGGGAGTACATCAGGTAAGCCCTTCTTCTCTTGAAGGTCATTTGATTGATAGTAAGTTGGAAGAATTGACCACAATGGTGAGGTAGATTACTTTGGCTCAAAAGACATCCCAACCCCCTCCTTCAAGGCCTTGTGGTATATGCACTGAGACATGCCACCCAACTGACTGTTTCCCACAACTCCAGGAAACAGAAGATTGTGTAGCAGTGTTCCCTAGGAGACCATATCTGCAACAACAACAACAACCATATCTTCAAAAGAAGTTTGATCCAACATACAACCAAGGGTGGAAGGATCAATCATACATGAGGTACAGCTTTGGGAAATAACAAATACCCCCTTTCAACCAAACTTCCAGCAGCCTCCACCTTACCAACAGGGTTTCCAACAACACCAAAGGATATTCGAAGCTCAAATATCAACAAGTCAACAACAAGGGAATCTAAAATACAAGGTAGACTCTAACACTGATGATCTTTTGAAGCAAATTTTTCTTAATCAACAGAATGAGATGAAAATTCAAGGTTCGGAGTTGAGGGAGTTGAAGACTCAAATGAGCCTGATTGACACTGCCCTCCATGAACTAGTAAGTGATAATTCTGAAAATCTTCCTTCCCAACCCACTCCAAATCAAAAAGATAATGTTAGTGCCATCACATTGAGAAGTGGGAATAAAATGAACGATACATATGCACCTACCATTCCACCAGGATTCACCTCAACTCTAGAGAAGCCGCATTCCATACCAACTGATGAGAAATCCAAGGAGAAAGATAAAGGTAAGAAAAATATTGATGATGTTCCTCCTAAAACCCTTCCTTTTCCAAACAGGGTTGTTCAAACCAAGAATATGTCTGAAGAGGCGATGCAAAAAGAGGTTTTGGACACATTTAAGCATGGTGAGATCAATATCCCTCTTCATGAATCCATCAAACAAATCACAAGGAAATCCAAATTCATAAAAGAACTGGGCACCAATCGAAGAGGGCTTATGGGAAATGAGAGGATCAATATTGGAAGGAATGTGTCAGTACTCATTACACCAACTCTAGCAATGCCGACAAAGTGCAAGGATCTAGGGACATTCACCATCCCATTCACCATAAGGGAGTTGCACCTTTCTGATGTACTTTGTGATTTGGGAGCTTCCATAAATGTGATGCCTCACTCTGTATTTTCTTCATTACAGGTTGGTGAGTTGAAGCTGATGAGAGTAGTGGTGAAATTGGCGAATAGATCTATGACTTATCCAGTAGGAGTCCTTGAGGATGTACTTGTCTGGGTAAGAGACATGACCTTTCCAGTAGATTTCTATGTGCCTAACATGGAGGATGATCAGGTAATTTCTCATTCCCCCATTATCTTAGGTATACTCTTCCTCAAAACTGCAAAAACTATAATAAATGTTAACAAGGGTACACTTTCCCTGGAATTTGGGGATGAAGTTGTCATATTTATTGTTATGGATTCCATGAAGTACCCCTCAGAGGATCATTTTGCATTTGTTATCTACCATTTTGAACCACCAAGTAAAAACACCATGGAATTGGATTATCCTATGCTTAAGGGAGATTATGAGTATTGGTTCTAGTTTGATGTCTGAGAGTACTTCCACAACTATTTCTAAGGAACAAGAGTCTCTAAGATTTTATTTTGAAATGGATTAATATTCTGATTTTGATCATGTGAACTCTGATTATGACATGACTGTAGAGTATGCTGATGGATTTAATGCTTTATTCTCTGATTTTGATGATGTATATTCTGATACTGATGCTCTTTTGCACATATTTCAGTTTTTCTATGTCTCCATCCATACGCCCCCCCTATACTGGAACTCAATCCATTGCCACCAAATTGAAAATACTCATACTTGTTCAGTGGTCATAAATTACCTGTTATCATTGCTAACAATCTCTCTTTTGAACATGAAGAAAAAAAATTGAATATTTTAAGGGATAACATCAGGGAAATTAGGAGGACCTTGGCTGACATATTAGGTATTATCCCCTCAATTTTCATGCATAGGATTATTTTGGAGGATGGGGGTAAACCGGTGAGGCAAACACAAATGAGAATCAATACAACCCTTCTGGAGGTTGTTAAAAAAGAGGTTGAAAAATTGCTCAAGGCAGGTATAATTTACCTTATTTCTGACTCACAATCAGTTAGCCCTGTCCAGGTTGTACCAAAGAAAACTGGTTTAACTATTATAAAAAATGAAAATGATGAGTTAGTTCCTGTGAGAGTAAAAAAACAATTGGCAAGTGTGTATTGATTATAGGAAACTAAATCAATCCACTCGTAAGGACCATTTCCCACTTCCATTCATTGACCAGATGCTTGAGAGACTTGAAGGTAGGACACTTTATTGCTTTTTGGATGGTTTCTCTAGCTATTTTCATGTTTCCATTGCAACAGAGGACTAGGAGAAGATGACATTCACCTACCCATTCGGTACATTTTCTTACCAAAGGATTCCATTTGGACTTTACAATGCCCCAGGTACCTTCCAGAGATTCATGGTGTGTATTTTCTCAGATTTCATTGAGACCTACATTGAGCTATTTATGGATGATTTTACTTTTTATGGATCCTCATTTTATGAATGTCTCTCTAGTTTGGTTGATGTGTTGCATCGTGGTATTGAGAAGAATCTGGTCTTAAATTTTACAAATGTCATTTTATGGTCAAAAAGGGAATTGTCTTAGGTCATATAGTCTCACAACATGTCATTGAAGTTGATAAATCTGTGGTAGACATTATTTCATCCCTGCCATATCCTACATGTGTGCGTAATGTTCGATCATTCCTTGGACATGTTGGATTTTATCGATGCTTCATCATAGATTTTAGTAAGATCGCTCTACCCTTATCTCAATTTCTTCAAAAATATACTGAATTTAATTTTGATGATTCATGAAGGGATTCATTTGATGAGCTAAAGAAGTGTCTGACCACTCCACCGATCATACAGCCCCCACGGTGGGACCTTCCATTTGAGCTTATGAGTGATGTGTCCAACTTCGCGGTTGGAGCTGTCTTATTTCAGAGGGTGGAGGGAAATTCGCATGTGATTTCATATGTATTGAGGACATTGGATTATGCCTAATCAAACTACACCACAATAGAAAAGGATTTTCTTACTGTTATGCTTGATTTAGATAAATTTTTTTCATATTTTTTGGGATCTATAGTAGTTGTTTTTTCTGACCATGCAGCTTTGAGATACCTTCTAAAGAAGCCAGATAAAAAGCCATGACTTATCCGTTGGATGCTCCTTCTTCAAGAGTTTGACATCGAGATAAATGACAAGAAGGGGTCAGAGAATTTTGTGCCAGACAACATGAGTAGGCTTACTCACACACCAGAGGGTGACACCTTGGACCAGGTACAACTTCGGGACACTTTCCCCAATGATCATCTCTATACCATCTCAGGTACGCATCCTTGGTATGCTTATTTAGTTAATTACATTTTTTCCTCTGAAATCCCAACAAATTTGAAGAAGCATCAAGTCCAATAATTAAAAAGTGAGTCTAGGTTTTATGTGTGGGATGATCCTTACCTATGGTGCTTGTGTAGTGACCACGTCATTAGGAGGTGTGTTCCCGATCAAGAGTTTGAGTCTATTTTTCATTTCTATCATAAACTTTTTTGTGGAGGAAAGTTTAGACCCCAACTTACTACTAGAAAAGTCTTAAACTCTGGATTATATTTTACTAGCTTATTTTATGATGCCCATGTGTTTTGTAAGTCATTATCTCATTGCCAACACACTGGGAACATTTCTAGGAGACATGAGATGCCCCAAAAACCCATACTATTTTGTGAGATTTTTGATGTATGGGGCATTTATTTTATGGGTCCTTTTATAGTTTATTTGGATTTTTGTTTATTTTGGTTACTGTTGATTATGTGAGTAAATGGGTGGAGGCCATGGCCACCAGGACTGATGATTCCCATGTTGTAGTGGATTTTGTCACGGCTCAAATTTTTTGCAGGTTTGGAGTACCAAAGGCCATCGTTAGTGACCAAGGGACACACTTCTGCAATCATAATTTTTCTACCCTTCTTCCGAAGTATGGGGTGACACACAAAACCTCAACACCATACCACCCTCAAACAAATGTCTAGGTTGAGGTTTCAAATAGAGAATTGAAACAAATTTTAGAGAAAATTGTGCAGCCAAATAGGAAGGATTAGAGCAAGCACTTGGATGATGCATTGTGGACTTATAGGATAGCATACAAGACACCAATTGGTATTTCCCCATTTTATGTTGTTTTTGGGAAAGCATGTCTTCTCCCTGTGGAAGTTGAGAATCGGGCTAATTGGGCTATAAAGAAATGAAACATGGATTTGGCCCAAGCTAGAATCCAAAGGAAGCTGCAAATTCAAGAGATTGAGGAGATTAGATTGTCTTCATATGAGAACTCAAGGCTCTGCAAGGAAAGATCAAAAGAATCTCATAATATAATGATCCAACAAAGGGAGTTTCATGTTGGAGAGAAAGTCCTTCTCTATAGTTCATGACTAAAGCTGATGCCTGGTAAGTTGCATTCCATATAGTTATGTCCTTATATTGTATCTAATGTTTTTACTTATGGTGTAGTGGAGATCACACAAGAGTACACAAGAAAGAGATTTAAATTCAATGGGAAATGTTTGAAGAGGTACATTGAGGGACTTCCTACTGATGTAGTGGATTTTATCACACTGCATGACCCCATCATCACATGAGCACATCAGGCTGTTCCTAACCCTTTCACTTTTATATTATTTGTTCTATTTAAAAATTATAAATTTCATGTGCATTTATCATCTCATGAGTTCACATTGAGGACAATGAAATATTTTAAGTGTGGGGGAGGGAACCTTTTAGTTTAGTAAGTTCAATTGTTTTCCTGATTAAAAAAAACAAAAAAAATTGTGTGTTTTTTCAAATTTTGTGTTTTTATTTTTCAATTTTATTTGTGTTTTTTAAATTTTTGAGCTGAAATGATTCTCATCACAATTTTGAAATGCATATCAATGAGTGAAACAATTTATCCCATGAAACTGAGCTTAAATGAATGCTGAAAATGACTTTTTTTTAATTTCAAATATTTAGTAATTTCATGAAAAAAACATAGAATTTTGAATCTCATGCCACATCTCACTATCTTTATATTTGAAACCGCATTCCTGTGAGGCTTCTAAACCATTATTTTCATATTCTTTACATTCACCTCACGTATTGAGAGAGCCAAAACATGCTTGATTTAACCATAATTTGATTTATTCCACTCAAAACTTAATAGTTCTAGGTACTTATGTTTAAATGATTGAGGCATTTGTTTGGTATTAATGCCCCTTTTTTAAATATTCCATTTTATAATGGCCTAACTTGAAAATTTCATCCTTTTGGACCTTAGAATCCATGCATAACCTATTAGGTTAGCCACATTAGATGAAAATTTTCCCTATCCAACCAACTCTTGAAGTTAAATTGCATAATCTAGTTGAGTTTAAGTGTGGGGGAATCTATCTTGTGTTGTGCTACCACATTCTGTGATACTTTGGGTGGAAAATAAAATTTTGAAGAGATGTGTTTGCTACTGAATAAGGTCATTATATTTAAATTTCTGCCTTTTCTGGAGCTTTCGTGACAAGTGAAGTTGTACCTTCTATGGAGATTCTAATTGAGGTTGAAAGTTGTGCCTATCTAGAGCTTTCAAGAAAATCATGTTTGAGAAAAGTGAAATTTTTTATGCTGAAATGATGAATGGTGTAGACATTTTATGAAATTTCATTATGATGGAGCTGAATTGATACTATGGTGATTTAGGAGAAGACCGTATTTAAGTGAAAATTATATTAATGCAATTTTTCTTCAAAAAGAGTCAAGCAATCCTCATTCAACCTCAGAATTTTTTACATCTAATTCCTACCAACCAAAAGCCACAAAACAACCCTGAAAAGCCCTCATGATAAACATATGTCCTTAACTCACATCGAGTGGTGATGTTGGAATTTATCAAGCCTATGGTGACCCTTGAATGAGTTTGGATGAGAAAGACGTTGTAAAAAAAATTAATATTTGTGTGATAAGAGAAAATTCAAGCGAGGTAAGTGTTTTGTTAATGAGAAGATGAATAAAGTTGAAATATATTGAATGATATAAATGAATAACTTGAAATAATGGTTTTTTATGAGGCATTATATATTTTGTTTCTTGGTGTGTAATTGTTTGATCTTAAGGATATGTGTTTTAAAATTGGTTATGATTTGATATTGATTTTTACTTGATATGAGATTTTGCTCAGGAGTGCAAAAGGGTAAGTGTGGGGGAGTTGATAAAACACTATTTTATTGAATATTATATTGATAATAAATGGTATAAGTTCCTCAAATTATGTTAAATATGTTTAATTAGAAAGTATTTGGGATTAGATCATTCATTTGAATATTTGATGAAAATTCCAGTTTTACCCTTTTAACATCTCTGTAGTATTTCAATCATAAATATTTTAATTTGAAATATTTGAGCTTAACATTTTGTAACTATGTTTCTTAATTCATGGGATACAACTTTTATTTAGGACACTATATTGAAATAATTCATTTGGATGGATTAATTGGGCCATAAAGTCAAAGGTGGGTTGGACACACTAGAATGGAGAAGCTTCTGTATTTCGGCCATAACCCCTTAAAATAGGATTGGATTAAGCGAAACGTTCGAGAGGTGATAGAGGAACCATATCCTCACATATGATCCTTCTGGAAGGTTGGCCAATTCATGCATTTTGGTGGTCACATGGGTGGTTCAAGTTGGAAGAAAATATTTGGTCGAGATTCCCCATTCACACTTAAAACCACTTTGAACCTAGCCTCCCCACCACACTATAAATTGGTGTTTCTATCATTTGGTAGGGTTGGGAAGTGCATTGGAAAGTTCAGGGCAGATTAGAAGTGGATCCACTCCAATTCCCCAACCATTTCAATAAGGGTATCTCTTGAAGCAAGGATCACTTCGATGAAGCCTTCTTCTTCTCCTTCGTGTTGTAATGCTTTTGTTTGTGTAATAAACTTATTTGTTCTTATTTTATTTCTTCTAAATTCTACTGTTTTGTTTAAATTTCTTATTATCTTAGACTTCCTCTTTGGGCTGGAATTCTTGAGTATAATGGTTATTGGGTTATACCCATTGTAAACCTTTTCACATGCAAAACACTTCTATGATGATTACACCACCCATGGAAGAGTAGTCTTTTAGTAATCAATCTATCATCTACCCTATTCATTTAATTATTTTTAATTATTGAGCTACTGTAATTCATTTAATATGATCCATGAATTTTGTTTTTAAATTTTAAGAAACTAATAAAGAAACAGAATAATTAACCTAAAAACACGCGAGGTCGAGATTTTGTGTAAATTGTGAGAGCGTGATCTTAATCGGTAATGCAAGACCACATGGGATAAATTTGTAGAGTTCAAATATAATCCATAAATACAATTTATCCTCATTTCCAAAATAGATATATTCTCTAATTAACCCTAGACGATAAGCTAACCTTAGAACAACAATCAAAGCAGGGTGCTGCGATTGCGTGTTCTAAAGCTAGCCTAGGGTTTAAGTAATTCAATCTTGGTGGTTAAGTTAACTCTTGTAGGGTTAGAGGGTTAACAAATTAGGGTATCATAATTAAGTGGGTGTTGATGATAATTATTAATAAGTAAATTATGAGTTAGAGTTAGATCGATTACTCCTTTTAAATATTTCCTAAAAAAACATCTTTTTGTTGTGTCATTTTAATCGAAATTCATTTCAAAACTAAAAACAAAAAAATGCATTCTTTTTATAGAAAATTTCTTCTAGATTCACAAACTATTATCAACCCCTATCCTTTCAAGTAGTGTTTTTATTTTCTTTTATTTTATTTTTAAAATACATTTAAAAAGTTATTTTAATTCACTTCCTCCTTTGAGAAACGACCTTGTTCAGCCACTCTGTTGCACCTAAGTACCCCAAAATCAAACTAATCACATGAGGGCACCCACAACAGCGCTCCATCAATCCACAAGACTAAAATATCCCCATATTTTTAGTTTTATGTGACATCTATGATTATTTCTAATTGAAAATACAAATACGAATAATCATCAAAGATTTTACAACACCATGGAAACCAACAATCGACCTAAGTGTTTGTTTGGAACTAATGTGCTTAATGAATTGCATGATTTTAGTTTCTTATTCAAGAAGTGTAAGATGAAATATTTGAATATGGAGACTGTTTTCACTAAAACCAATTACAATTGGAAGAAGATAAGTATCCTTTTTTGAGTTTCCTTATTGGTCAACCAATTTGTTACATCATTGCATAGACATAATGAAAATTAAAAATAATATGTGTGAAATGTTACATTAAATTCTTCTAAATTTCAAGGGAAATACAAAATATGATTTAATATCTCATCATGAATTGGTGGATTGGGACATCAGACCATAATTGAACCCTATGTATATCAGTGAAAACAAATTTAAAGTTCATTGTGATTCTTATGTGATGACACATATAGAAAAAAAAATAAATTTCTAGAATTACTAGAGACTATTAATGTTTCTGATGGCTATTCAAGCAACATATCAAAATGGGTCAACAGAAGAGAGTTATGATTGAAATCATTAAAGACTCATGGTTATCAAATCTTTCTACATGAATTGATTCCAATATAAATTCATCATATTCTATCCAATAATGTAAGGGTCTTAGTTATTCAATTGTTTTATTTATTTAGAGATATTCGTGCTAATAATTTGTCAAAGTATTTTTTGCAAAAAATATTGGCAAAGCCACCATTAATTTTGTTGGAGTTGGAGGAAATATTTTCTCCATAATTTTTCACTTGAATATTGCATCTAACTGTCTATCTTCTAACCAAAATACTTAACAAAGGACCTTTTAATTTTTATTGGATGTATCCAACTGAAAGAAAAAAAATTCACATAGAATTTCTGTGTCCAGAATAGAAATCATCCCATTGTTTCTATCGTGAAAGGTTACTTGGATCAAGAATATATGGATTTCTGTTCAGTGTACTTTTCTGATATGACTATGAGACATAACAGACTAATGATAAATGAAGAATAACAGTATAATCAAATTGAACCTAGTTTTCTATCACTTCCCCAAATAGGGGAAATTCTCAGATCATATACATTGAGATCATTATGCCTCGTGGAGTGGTATATTCCACATCGCATAGTTTTGTTTGACAATGATTTGTTAGATAACTACATCAAGTAAGTAAATTAAACTTGTATATATTATGTCGTCTCATGTAATTTTACATATATGCTAAACTATTTCTATTTTTTGGTAGGTAACCTAAACAAATATTAAATATAAAGAATTGTTCATTATATTTGAGAAGAATATAGACTTTATCTAGTGAAGAGTTTTCTACATGGTTTAAATTGAGTGTAGAAATATTAATGTAATAAATTAATAAAATAAATATTGAATTAAATTTAATATTCATTTATATTTAAGCTATTGAGTTTTCCGGCTAAGTCTGTCTCTGGGGTAATGGGAGCTATATATTTTGTTTCTAATATCATGGTTCATGAATACAAATCAATTGTGATCAATGGGTATATATTTATTATCATTGAATAATAAAAGAACATGACAACACAACATGATGGTGTTATGGTAACTTCCAAAATAGACTGTTATACCAGTGCATCAGATAGTATACCTCGATTTGAAAATGTATAATATTATGGATTCACTGAGAAAATACTAATATTGGATTATTACTCTCATGGTCGAGTCACTATAATGAAATTCCAGTGGTTTGATTCAGTGAATAGGCGTGGAACATTTATTGATGATTGTGGATTTCATGTTATTAACATGGATCACACTCTTGCTACCAATGAATAATATGTATTGGAATTAATAGAGAAATATGTTTTTATGTCAAATATCATCTTAGACCTGTATTTGGTGTCATTATTGAAGTAATCCCATGACATGTTATTTATGATGTTGATGATGAAATTGACATTGTCCCTACTCCCATTGCACTGATCCATTTATTACATATCGTGACTCTAATACTTCAATTTTCAAAGTTGATTATGAACCTGAAGTTGTTGTGGTAAATATATAGAATCATCCATGAGTGTTCTCAGTTTTTTTTATTTAGATCAACTTGGGTTATTGAGGTTAGTTCTATAAATATTGATTTAATTTTGATCACAAATATTTTGTATCCAACATGACCTTCATAAGAATTTTTAATATTTACAAGATTCATTTTTCATTGAGTTGCATTTTCTAATATTTAATTGAACTATATTCAAACCTATAAAACTAAACAAAACAAAAATAATTAAATTATAACAAAAAATAAGATAAATTTAATTGGACATATTAAACTAATTGATATGAAAAAGAAAACCAATTAAAATAATTACATAAAAAAATGAAAAAATGAACTAACCCAAAATAGGTACCAAATGACCTATGGAAAATAAAAATGGAGAAACAAACTAATGAATGGAAAAAATAAACCAAATGATGTAAGATAAATAAAAATGAAAAAATAACCTAATTAATTTACCAGAATGAAAAAAATGAACTAACAAAAATTGAATTGGATCGAATTGAAAATAGAAGAAAATTATATCTTACCCATTCAAACCATTTTAATCTAAACGTATTTTTTTATGACATGTATTATATTTTTATATTCTTCCCCTGAGATATAATTTTTTTATTATATCATTATGTATCTTGTATTTGGTTTGACATCTGGTATTCCTCAATTAAGTCATGTCTCGTATTCTTTTTTATTTGGGTTACACATTAGTTATTGATTTATAATTAATTACATATTCATTTTTGAATACAAGAAATGAAAAACATTAAGGGGATACAAAGAAAAATGATGACAGAAAACAATCAATGAATGAGTGAGATGGGCATCCATCCTTTAGGGCCCGTTATGAGTATTTTTTCAAAAATATATATCAATAACATATAATTTCATGTGATAATTTTCGTTTTTAACTTTTAATCAGGATTCACCACCATCATAAAATTTATTCACTGACCAGCCTAGTTGTTCCAATTCTCAGGCTAGCGATATGAGGGGGTGGTACTATAGATTGGAACTCCAGTAAGTATACCTGATTACACCCCATACCTACCCCTAACATACCATCCACCACACCTTATGATCCCGTAGTTCTGTTACAAAAACTCAGGATATTAAGGTCATCCATGTTTTCACCACCATTTAAATCTAAGCCTCGTCAACTATAATTTCCATATCATATGAGGATTCATACTCTTCATCCATATTATGCATTTCCACAACCATCTATGCCATCTTCTTTTCCTTCTACTTCCTTCTCCCTAAGATTCTACATTCCTACTTTTTTGACTCCTGCTCCGACACATTCGGAGCTTGTAGAGCATACAATAGGACCCACTCCATCTGTGTAGGTTGATGTTCCATTAGTTCCAAGGGATCCAAAAACACCCACTGATCATACTGCCGCAAGTATATTTATAGAACCCTAGTAATATTTTTTACTATAATTTATTTTCATTATAGGATGTATTGATATAATATTTCTTCTTCTTTAATAGTTGGAAATTCCAATAAATGGTGTGGGAATACATGAATGCATGCATTGTGGAACCTCCATATAAATTTGATGGTGGATTACAATAAATACAACTTAATAATTGGAAAATAGGGGACAAATGTAAGAGTTTTTTGTCGATGCTTTTAAAATACTCTTATATCATTCATGTCAGTCCACTCTCATAAAAACACCTACCAAATGTAGTAAAGAATAATGTTTAGGAACTAATATGGGTAAAAAATTCATTTTATTTAATGTTATATTATTATTTTATTTATATAAATTAATATTTTGGTACTATATTCATTTTAATTTTTCAAAGGGTGAGGCTGTGAGGCCATCACGACTCATGGAATATGGTAAGTTGTGGAGAGGCTATAAGAAAGAGTTGTTTAGTGGCTGGCATGCTAGAGATTGAATGGATTTAGAGGCCACACCTATTTTGCATGATTATCTAGTAGAATATTATCTAGAAATTATTAATCATTAGATGAGTACCAAGTTCAAAGTATTAATCAAATTTGAGGTTTTTAAATGACAGTTACCATTATTTTCATTAATACATTATTTTTTATTATTCAAAATTCTTCTTTAGGAATCGTTAAGAAGAAATAAAAAAATAAGGATGTTATAAAACACCCCTGAACTTTTGGGTCGTATATGATGTCATACCATGAGAGGAAGTAGGTATGAATGTCATTTATAATTTTTCTTTAGGACTTGAAATTTCCTTTGTTTCCTCCATATTTCATCCCATTTCTAATTGTTCTAGATAAATGATCATGTATTCCTTAGTTTATTATTGAAAGTATTTAGTGTGTACTGAAATTTCAGGATTAGTATTTTTGTGTTTGTGAGAATTTAATGAACCTATAAAACCATTGATCATTTTATTAAATGTCCATTATTTTAAAAGGAAATGGCACTACAATACTAGGGTGACTTACCTTTAAAATGTTTAGGGATATAATAATTAATACCTTAGGGTATGAAACAAAATTCATGCAAATATACTAACATATTTTATAAATTATAATGTAAAAAATTAAATTAAATAAGTTAAAGAGATTTAGTAATGAATATTAAGAATACCTTAAAAAGTGATATAGTAAATAAATCACATGATTTTGAAAACAACCATTAGGTTTATGAGAAACATTATAATTAATAAAAATAAAAAAATTAATCAACTGAAGATTTAGAACTATAATATCTATCCATATTAGTTTTTCCCAATCACACCATGTTCTCTCACAATATTGAAACCATGATATATGTGTTGTAGACAATTTGTAATATAGAATTTGTCATATTTTATTGTAAATCACCATATTTTTCACTTGAACATATGATCATTTTAAAAAATGTATACTTAAAAACTATATATTTGATAGATATAATTCCAACCTATATATAAATAACTTCCCATGGAAATAATCCAAGATACACATTACCCATGGTAGTGTAATACTCATCCCAAACACTAATAATCATTGAAAGATACTATAATGTAAATTAAGATTCTATATAGCCCACCCCTTGAAAACATTATACATATCTTATTGATATCCTTATTATGAAGTAATTATTTGGATTTTTATAATTCATTGTTTGATGAGGAAAATGATATTAAATCTTCTTTTGATCTTTAGAATGAATAAATTTGAAAAAAAAATATGAAGAAACATTTTTTATTCATGATTTGGATCATAGTAATAGAATGAGGGGTTCTAGACAACACTAGGACCTCATGTGCAGTAGAAAAAAAATTAATTGTATCAGTAAATCAAAAAAACTCAAGTAATACAATTTAAATATGAAAATGATCATTTAGGGAGTGCAATGTGTATTATTAAATCATACCAAAACATATTTCCTTTATGTTATAGTCATTATTAGAGTGTAAATAGCCCATTCATGTATATTTCTTTATGTTCTAGTAATACATGTTCATCTTGTCATTAATTATGGAGATAACACATCCACCTTATTGTTGATTAGTTTGATGACCTTTTCACATATAGATATATATATATATATATATATTACATCTATTGATAACCCATTCATTGATACTCAGTTATAATTCATCTACCATATGTTTTTCTTTTCAGCTTCATTTAGAAATAATATCCATTTGATTTTAGTTATGAAGTTCATTATTAGTAACCTATTTTCAATTATTTTTTTCTATATTAAATTTCATTATAGTGGGAGGTTTTTAATATTGAAGGACGTTTTCCTTGAGAAAAAATTATTTTTCTCAAGCAAAAATAAAAAAGGAGGAGGTGTGATAAATGAACAGACATAATAGATGATTATAAGATTTACATAGTTGATTTAAAAATTTTACATCTATTTTGTAACTTAACAGTCAATTTTTATTTGTAAAAGTATTATTTGGAGGCCCTTGATACCCTTGAAGCTGACAAATTTTGTCCAAATTATCACTTACATCATGTTTTGGGAGATAAGCACCATAGAAAAGTACACTATTGACTAGGGAATAGTATTGTCCCAATGAGGTATTGGACCACTTTAGGTTCCATTTATGGTAGCACTGAGTTGGAAAAATCTAATGCATAGGAATAATAGGTTGAGGATATGGCATAAAGGCCCAAACAAAAAGGCTATATAGGTGGAACAACATAATCAAAGGGAAAACATTGAATTTATGAAACTAATGGAAGTTTTATGTCCATCACTTCCACCAGATACTATCATGTCTCATGATGCACATATATATATATATATATAAATGACGTATACATTATATAGTGCACTGAGTAGTATTTCTCGTGGTGGTTGGAATGATGACGTCCCTGGCAATGGGGATGGCAAGGATGATGAAAAGAAAGAGGGTGTGGATGATAGAGAGGAAGGGAGAGAGGACAAGGATGAGTATGAGGAGGATGATGGGGATGTGGATGAGGATGAGGAATAGGATGAGGATGTGGTCATGGATTATAGTGATAATAGTGATGGTGTTGAGGGAAAAATTGATTCTTTAAATTTTTTACTGATATGTATGACATTTGATGTTTGATTATTTGTTCTAAATGAATATATGTGATTCTTTGTATGTTATTTATCACTAGTCAAATGAATCTATTGATTTCTTATGTTATATTTTTTTGTATTGCTTTATGGATCTTTGAGGATGCTATGTTGGTTGCATTGAAGATTCTTTTTGTTTAGAGGTTCTATTTTCCTTGTTTGTAGGTTCTATTTTTTTAATTTCATGTTTTGTTTGTAGGTTCTGTTTGTTTCAGGTTTATGTAGGTTTTGTTTTTTGTGGGATGGGTGGGGCTGCAGTAGGTTGCAAAAATGGGGGGGGGGGGTCTATGCCAACAATTCATAGTGAGCCAATGGTATAAACCTATCCTAATGGTTCTCAACCACTGGTATATCCCTATACCAATGGTTTGAACAATTATTATAGGTATATACCAATGGTTCTAAACCATTGGGATATCCATATACTAATTGTTCACTATGGATTATTGGTTAAAATTAATATCAGATCACCCTATACCAATAGTTCACTAAGAACCATTGGTGTAGGCCTTTCCCAATAGCACTATATCCAATAGTTCTCTAGCCTATACCAATAGTTTTGAACCATTAGTATAACCTCCCATTCTTGTGGTGTCTGATTCAAGTGGTGGAAAAATAGGGGATGTGTAGGGATAAACTAATGGTAACTCATGGGAGTCACCATTGATGGAGTTCCAATGGTGGGTTAGGACTCACCATTGGGTCCTCTAGCGGTGGGTAATCTATTGGCGGTCGGTGAAGCAGCACATGAAAAATAAATAAACACAAAATAATGAATCAAATTAAAAAAAAGTTTAATAATTTAATTAATTAATAATTGTTAATACAGGTCAAACTAATTAACTATAAATTAATCTATAAATAAAAAACAATGAAATAAAAATTCTACTTCAAATTTTCAAAATTGTTAAAATCTGAAAAATCAAAATTTTAAATTATTAAAAATATTGAAAAAAATCAGATTAAAATTGTTATAAAAAAATTAACTTAAAACAATAAAAAATATTTAAATTCCTTTTTAATAAATTAATTAATTAATTAATAAAAGAATTATTAAAATCAATTATTAAAATAAAATAAATTATTACTAAGTATTATAGAAAATAATTTAATTGTTAAACATAATTTATTTATTCAATTTTTGAATAACAAAAGTGAAATTTATTTTTTTACAAAAAACAATAATGAATTAGTTAAATTGATGAATAAAACTATAAGTAATGAAAAAAAATAAAAGTAAAAAAATGAGGAATGAATAAATTAATTTTATTTTTCAAAAAAAACTTAAATAAACACTAAAAACATTCTTTTAACATATAATCATATTTTAAAAAATCTAATAAATAGAAGAAATTTTTTTAATTATTACACATAACACATCATTTAAAAAGTAAAAATAGATTAAAAAGTGAAAAATGATGTGGGAAAGTGTATTGAAAACACCCACATAAAACTCCCCCACACTTAAATGTTTTTTTCTCAAATAAATGTATGATTTTGAATTTTTGAAGTAGACAGAAAAAAATTACAACAAGCTAAAAAATGAAGTATGTTTGGACTCTTAAATATGGAGGAACAAAATCAGTTTAGGTATTTCAATGAATGTGTTCATGAAATTGGTCCCTGTTGAATTCATCCACACATTGGAAATCAAGAGAAACACAAATTCATTCATTTTCAAATATTTAATGGCTTTTATATGAAGTAACTTACAAACCTAATTTAATTACAGTTCAAGTTCTAATTAAAAAAGTTATAACAAATCAGATATAAGTGGAAATAAAATCATGACCAAAGGAACCTTCAATTTGTAATTTCTCCTAGATTCCAAAAATTTTATTTTATTTTTATTTTTATAACATTATTTATAAAACTAAAATGATCTTCATAAAATCCAATTGTGCCCTTATTCATCTGAGTTAAAAAAATTCCCCTCGGTATAATGCGCTCTTTTTTATCACTAGGAACATTATTCTTTACATTACTTTTTTTTGAATTTTAACCAGCCATGGATGTTGTGCAAGGAACTTTATAGATGAAATTATTTCATATGTATAGAGGTATAACACACACACTGTTCCTAAAGCCTCGTATGTTCATTATGGGATCCCATTTATCCATTTTACTCTAGTTTCAAAGGGTATCTAATATTAACTTTTGATTTGGCTCCCTAAAGAGATTATTGTCTTTATTTTCAAAATATGATTCCCCAATATTAGAGTTCAAATTTTCAATTTCCTAAAGTCATGATCCTAATTTGACAAATATGTATCCTCTATCACTTCTTTACTCAGTTGCCAAACCGAATATCCATAAAGACCATGATAAATACTTCTTAGCAATCATACATCCCTAAAAATTTCAGATTCAGTTCAACTATCTACAAACATCAAGTTTCTATCCTCTATACAGGACTGAATTGATGTGTAAATTAAAGCCAAATGATTCAATTTTTTGAAATAAGTTGAAATTTTTTAAAATAATTTTAAAAAATTTGAAAAAATTTACCATTTTCTTTAAATCAAGGGAAATATGAAGTGAGTTAAAGACCCATATCCCCCACACATAAAACTCAGCATGGTATCCAATGTTGACTCTCAAGGATAAAGAAATATTTTTTAAAAATGGATGGTAAATTCATTATGAATATATTTTTGAAGGAGTTACATGAATGTTCAAAAAATTACTTTAAAACAAACAAAAAGAATAAAAACAAAAACAAAAAAAGGACCCCACCATCTACCACCAAACAATCAAATGATTTTATTTACAAAAAAAGTCATTATTTAGATGTTAAAACATAATAGAAAATTGTAAATACTTTATTAGAAAATAATAAATAAAAAAAATTAATTTTAATAAAAATATTACTATGATTTTCAAAATGTTAAGCATGTATTTATATGTCAAAAATTATATTTTATATGAATTATATTACTTATTAAATATATATTTGTTCTCTAAAAATGATTCATGGAATTTTAATTTTTTAATATATCATTATAATTTCATAAAAGAAACAGTTTTTGTAAATTCTATATTTTTTAATATTCAACCCAAAATAAACAATTTTTAAAACATAATAAAAATTCACTCTAAGCTAATTTTGACACTATGAATTCAAAAATGAAATTTATTTCATCATATTAAATTTATAAAAATTGATAATTCAGGTTTTAATCACATTCTTGAATAGATCTATTTACATTGTGTTACTATTTCTCTAAAAAGCAAATCATAATATAATTTAATCTCGGGTGTTACATTGAGAGTGGATTTTGTTGATCTAGTTGATGTCTATGTTAAATCTCACGGAGTATAGAGTGGGTTTTTAAGACCATGGTGGTGATTAGAATGCATAGTATCTTGATATTTCCATTGATGAAGGTTTTTAAGGGTGTGTTAGCTTGATCAACCATGAGACGGGTCATTATCATCAGTCCAAATATTCATATATGATCACCTGTATTTCAACCTGCGATATCTTGAGAGGGGAATAATTGATCACGAGTCTTCATGAAATCACTTTAGTCAGACAAGTGGAAGGTTAGGACTTTATGTAATTTTCTTGAATGGTAGGTCAGGCATGGTTAGTTGATCAACTTCTTGAAGGAAAGGCATGGTTTCTACCCTATTCAATTTTTGTAAAGCTTAAACCTATATAATTGAATTTTGTAATTAGTGTAGAATTTATTCATGCAATAAAAATTATTTAAAATAAGAAAAACTATAATTATAACCCTTTTATAATTATATTCTAAAAAATCATCAAATCAAAAAATATATTTCAATAAATTCAAAAGATGTTTGAATCAATATAAAATAAAGATTTAATCCAACAAAACATCTTATTCTAGATTTCACAATTAAATAATGCCTTTTCATTAATTATAAAAATTAATGAAACATTAAAAATAAATATTTATGTCATTTCAAAATTTAATTCCAGATTTACAAAATTAGCAAAAATCAATTAAATTATTGAGATTTAAATAAATTTTGAGTCTAACTACATTTTAATATATTAATAAAAATTGAAAATGATATCTCAAATCACTCCCTAGTGATTAAACACTTTCACTCCTAGGAAATACAAAGAATCCAATTTACTAAAATAGATAGTCCTTATTAGACCTTAATTATATAATATAGAGAAAAATAATATCATAGATTCACCCACCATTTGAATTACCTTTCTTCCTTTATGATTTTAATTCATTGTGTTACTTTAATTAAATTACAAGTTTGAGTTTTAGGATTGAATTAGATATATTTAATTTTAATTCTATTTTTAATAAGTGAAAATTCCATTTATACCTTTCTCCTAAGTTCCTTAAACATGAATTCATATTTCTACTATATTGATACAACTCAAATGAAATTATTAGAAGTAAATTTTTCTATTATTAATTTAGTTCAATATTCCCCTCACCTGAATGAATTCATTTTTGAAAACTTGAAACTTATTAAAGTTTTCCATACAATGTAGGTGAAAATAACTTATTTAATATAAGAAAGATAATTTATTTACTCACACACCCAGTTCTTAATGTCTCAGATATTAATTATGAGATCCTAATTTCCTATTTTACTCTAATTTCAAAATACTTATTCCAATTTATTTTGAGTTGGATCCTTGAGGTTTTATTTTTTTCAAATCAAAATTTACATTGAATTAAGTTCAAAATTTTAGTGTCATCATGTTATAATTTAAATTACATAAAATCGTTTTCATTAACACTCCACTATTTATTTATAAAACTAAATTTTCTTATGAATAATAACCAATGTCACTTAGAAATTATTTAATTCTCTCAAATTTCATAACCAATGAACTCCTTACACTCAAGTATGTTATTTTTTCCTAGGAAAGACATCATTTCTCTCATGTTTTATTATCTAGAGACTCCAAAAATTTAGATACGAAAACATGAATAAATTGTATATGGATCTCTAAATATAGATTACTACTCTATTTGATTTATTTTATTTAAATTAAAATATACCTGGAAATATACAAGAAAAAACAGAAATAAAGGTATATAAATATTAAGAAATTATGTCTCTCTCCCCAAAACTTACCTCATATATATTTACAATCAATTATAGTACGCATTTATCAAAACAATTTTGTTTCATAGAGTAAATAGTAAGTATCCAGAACAATATAAATGAAAGATACAACCTATAAGTTTTTTATTCCATTGAAGTAGGGAGGATTTTGGACTCATCCATTGGTTCTTTACAAAAACCTTCATATTAATGCTTCACTTATTAGTTATTCACCTTAAATAGATAATTTTAATGTCCTCCTTTCATCTCAATTGCACCAAATAGTAAATTGTTTGTAACTACATAGGGTCTAGACCACTTGGAATGAATCTTACTATACATGATCATCATTCTTGTAGAATATAGAAACACTTTATCTCCCAATTCAATGAATATTTTTTGAATAAGTTTTTCAAAGATATATTTGGACTCTTAATTATACATTAGGGAATTCTCATAAGCTTCCCACTTTCATTCTGACAGTTCCATCATTTGTAACTTCCTCTTCTCTCTAGATTTTCCAAATTCTAGGTTTACCTTCTTCACAGTATAATAATCCTTATGTTTTAGCTCAATAGTTAAATGTAAATACATTCCATAAACAATTATATATGTGTGTATTCCTAAATGGGTTTTATAGGTATTTTTGTATGCCTATAGTGTATCCTCTTGCATATTACTCAAGTCTATTATTGTGGGTTGTATTGTCATCTAAAAAATCCTCTTAATATCTTTATTGGACACCTTTACATTCCTATTTATATGTGGGTGGTATGAAGATAACATCTTGTAATGAAACCCATATTTCTTTATGAGGCCTTCAACGTTCTTATTGCAAAAGTGTGTTCCTTGTTCATTGATTATTTCTTGGGGGTAATACAAATCTACAAAAATGGTTTTAAAAATTCAATTACAGCCTCATAATCATTATTTATAGTTTATTTTTCATTAATAAACTTAAAAATTATCCATTATTAATAATATATAAGATAAAAAAATGAAATTGAGAATTGACATAAGAAATCTAGTCCCCAAACATCAAATATTTTATAGAAAATGAAGGGGTTTTGGGAATTTCATGTTGTTTGGAAATTCCACCACAGAGTTGATAATTTGGGAGCCTTTAAAAAATCTATGTGATTCTATAAAATCAAAATCAAAATAATTAATCCTCTAAAACTGTACAAGAAGTTCTCTGATGTCCAAAATGGCCTCCTCATGAAAATTTATAAAAAAAATGTAAGCAAATACTTAACATATTCCTTGGGGATTCATCCCCTAATTACTTTATCATTACAAATATTATAGAATTAAGGATCCTATAATGCATATTTCTTTTACATAGACTTTGATTTAAATGTTTTATTCATAGAAAAGAAGGGGGTTCTTTCGATGTGATAAGAAATTTAACTAGATCAATAGACCAATGAACTTGGTTTATTCTCTAAAATTTCTCACTAGGGAAGGAGTTATCCAAGTTTGTCTTAGTCGATGGTTCTACCTTGATAGTGTAAGAAAATATAATCATGTTTTCTACAACCATATTTTTACAGACCTTCTTATCCTCGATCTGCAAGTTTAATTATTTTAAAAGAAATATCCATCTCACTATACTTGGATTTGATTTATGTTTCTTGATAAAATACCTGAGTGATGAATAATTATAATAAATGATTACCATACTTCCAAAAAAGTAAGACTAAAAGTTTTATATATATAAAAAATCCTTTTTATTTTTGTATAATTTATTTTTTACTCTTTAAAGGACTATAAAATGTAGAATGTTACTTTCAGGTTCCCTTCAATTTTCTAGGAAAGTAAATCGCCTACATATTTATTAGAGGCATGACAGAGTATCTCGAAAGGTTCATTCCAATTAAGTAGGAAAACAATGGGGGCTGTGATCTATATTTATTAGATATTATCAAAATCTAACCTTAATGGAACATAAAATACCATTTTATTGTCCTTATTTAGTAGGTTAGTTAAGGGAAAATAAATCTTATGGAATTCCTTAATAAAACCAATATAAAATCCAACTTACCCTAAAAATGATCAGATATGTCTCCTATTAGTGGGCTATGGCTTGGTAGATATCACATAAATTTTGTCCTTATCCACTTAAATCCCATCCTTAGAAATTATTTGGACCAATATATTTCTTTTTCCCTTATACAATGTATTTTTTAAATGATTAAAACTAGGTTTTTCTTAATAAATTTTCTTAAAACAATTAGTCTCTAAAGAAAAATTTGAAAACAAGTTCAATAAATACTATAATCATCCACAAATTCCCCTTAAAAACTCTCATTACATTTAAAAAAAATTGTTACCATGCAACTTTTAAATGTACATTGTTCATTACAAATATAAGATGGTATACTTCAGTAATTAAACTTATTTAAGGGACCTATGAATATGTTCATTCCCTAGTCTTTTATAGCAATTAGAACCTCAAAAACTCATAAAATTCATCAAGGAAATATTATTCACCCTTATCAACTATTCTCGCTAACATTTGTTCTATGAATTGAATGGTTAAGTGGTCCTTTTGGGTCACATGGTTATATTTTCAAAAGTCAATGAAAAATCTCCATTTATTCTGAATTATTGTGGCCACTAACTCATTATTATTACTCTGTAAAATTATATATCATCTTTTCATGGGAACAATTTGAATGCACCTTACCCACTAGGAGTCAGAGGTGTGGTATAGAATTCTAAATCCTAAAAGTATTTCTTTATCCTTTTTAGAACATCCATGAGGGTTGGGTTGAGACTTATTTAGGGATATCTCATAGGTTTAGATTCACTTTCTATAGAAACATATTCATACTAGTGTTAGGTATAATATATGGAATTTCTCCCAATATCCATCCTATTACTATAATTTTCTTTTCTAAAATTTCTAGAATTTATTTCCCTTGATTGGGTTTAATAATATTTGAAATCAAGACTTGAAGTTTCTCATTTTACTTTAAATAAGTATATTTTATGTTGGATGGTAGTAGCTTAAATTCTCATCCATTGGGTTTTCTAATGATATTTTCAACTCAGTGTTATCCATGATGGAATAATACACATGTTAAATAAAAATTTCAATGATATTTGTTAGTAAATCAATAAAATAACTTTAATAAATTTCTTCAAACTGTTTGGTATATAAAATAGATTTCATATTAAGTTCATTTTCAAATATAGATTCATTATAGAAATTAGGTGTTTTTATAGATCATACTAATCAAATTATGTCTTTATAAATTTCAATTTATTCTTTAGATTAATATAGAAACTCAAAATGGTTCAATGTAAACATAGTTTTTCACTCATGGGGGTACTTCATTGAATCAAGAATATTATAATTAAATTTATTGTCTCTAAAATTCATTGAAATTAACCCTTCATTAACCATTATTCAATTATTTTAAGTCCTTAAGAATGTACAAAATAATATGATTAGGGAGTGAACTTTACCTCTATCTTCCTCCATGTTTAGAATATAAAATTCATTAGGGAACAAAAAACTATGTACACTTACTGAAACATCCTTTTGAATTCCAACTAGATAGGTAGTGGTTCAGGTAGAAATTTTTGAAACCACTTGAGTGGGTTTATGATTACCTATATCCAGGGAAAAATAAATTGAATAAGTAATTACATTAATCTACGGTCCTAAATTACATAGTGTAATGGAAAAAGAGATTTAGATTATATTGTAATAGATAGTGAAGGTAACTGGGTCTTAGAATTTTCAAAGTATTTGTGGGTTAATAAGGGTAAACACATTTCTACAAAAATTTACCTTTCCATGACCTTATAATTTCCCATTTCTATTGTACATGTATTTGATAAATTTTTCATAACTTGGAATCTATCAGATGGATTCCAATAAAGTAATTTTAATTTATACATTTTTTAATATCTCTAGAATCTATTGTTGAAGTGTGTATTAAATTTTTTTCATCAGTGGTTTTACTCTATAAAGGAAGGTAGGTAGGTGATGATTTGATTCTTTCACCTTATATCTTTTATTTTCCTTCTTCACTGGTGTTCTTTCCACTAGTACTGCTTCTTGAGGTACTATTTTTAGGGACATATTCTTTAAGTTCAGTGGGTTTTCCACTTCGAACATCAAATTTGGATGATGATTCTTTTTTTACTAGCTACTTTCCACTACTTAATGAAATTGAATTAAAATTACCCTTTGGTTTTGGTATTGAGATTTTTATGATGATTCTTTATTTTTTACCATCTCATTGCCACTACCTAATAAAATGGAGATAAAATTCCTCTTAGGTTTAGGAATTGACTGGGTATTAATTTTACCTAAACCTTGAATTTTCATGTCATTGATGGTAGTCATGATCTATCCATATTATCCTCATAGATCTATCAATGTTGATCAATGAGTGATAAGATTAGTTTTTTGATAGGTATGTGACCATAATTTGTTTTAGTATATCCTTCATGGATGGTTCTTGGTTCTTACCTTATTGGTGCCTCATAGATGGTTGAAATATTTTTCTCTGAAAGGGTGATGGATGGAAAGATGGTTGAAAACCTGGCAAGAAGAGCACTATTTGATATTTCTAGTTCACAACCCTAAATTTAGTGTTAAAATATTCTCTATGTCCAGGATTTTATATCAGTTTATAGCATTATGGTCTTTGATATATATTATCATGAATTACATTCACTTATAGGTAACTACTAATGAAATACTCTGAGTATTTTAAGATTAGTTATTTAATTTTATTTTTATGTAAAGTTTAATTAAAAAATATTATCTCACGCACTAATCTTTTGGTAGTTCATGTGCCAAATTTTTGAGAATTTTTGGAAATACTCATGATAATTTCATTGAATACAGTGGGAAATTTATCTATTATTGATCCTCTGGAGGAAGAATTTAGTAGGTTCCAGTATTTTTCTATCAACAATTGGTAAAAGAATATTAAGAAATGATTTTCATAAAAAGGATAATGTGGGTAGGAGGTTGTGAGCCACTTGAATCTATCCTAGAACTCATAGAGGGTTTCTCTACTAGATTTTTTGATTGTATAAATCAATTTCTTCAGTTCGGTAATCCCCAAGGAAGGGAAGTGTTTTAAGAGGAATTCCTTATGCCACTCTTCATGGGTGGTTACTTCTCTAGTTTAGAGGTGTAGAGTCACACTTTGGTCCACCCTTCAAAAGAGAAGGTAAATACCTTTTGGTTGATCTAATCCTCTGTGAATCCTCTTTATATGAAGATATTATAGACTTATCTAAATTATCCCAAGTGTCAGTTTGTGTATTATATTGAAAAACCATGAAATTTAGGTAATAAAATCTTCATTCAATTTCTAATCTTATAATCTTTTTTATTATTTAGTTACTAAAGTATGTTATTATTTATGAAATTGGGTGTGTAAATCTATCTCAAGGTTTTACTTAGTTATGCTAAATTTGTATCCATATTTTTACTTCCTATAGTGTCCCTAATTAAAGAAGTGTATGGGGAGGGGGAATTTTTCAATAGGATAGTGAAAAATTGTTTTTTCCTCTTGTTTAGTGATTTTTAGGGTCCTGGGTCTTTCCTTCATTTTTCATTAAATGTATGGATAAAAATCAACGTGGTTAGATGAACTAGACCAAGTTCTATTTTGAATTAATTTTTAAACAACATTAATAAAACTAAATACTATCCTATCATATAATGGATCCATGTTTATGAGTGTATTTTTATTAGGCCATCAATAATTTGGAAGTATTAGGAATCAGGTTGAATTTGAAGGGGAGAGTGTTATGAGCGTGTTCTTTTCTTTTCATTTACAAGTTTAAGAAGTGAAAGCAGTGAGTGAATTCAATTTTATGAAATTGATTTTGTTTTGGAATTAGTTTAAAGAGTAGTGAACTAACATTGGATATCCCACTCTATACCCATTAAAATATTATTTAATTTCTCTCCTCTATTTTGTATCTAGTTAAATAAAACCAAAAATGACTTCTGAGACCTATTTATTTCATCTTAATCATAAGAATTTGATAATCACTAAAATATCAAATCTCAGTTATCTATGTTATCAGATCATTTCAATCACTCTGGATTCATCACACTGCTAACTATCATAGCAATGAAGAAGCTCTAGGTGGAATATGTGTGAAAAAATTGGGATAAAGGAAGAATAATTAAAGTGCATGGAACAAAATAAAATCTATTAATATTAAATATTATTAAATATTTATATAGAGATTAATAAAATAGAATTGTCATTTAAATTTTCAATTCCTCAATATGGGAAAGAGAATATCCTCATATCAATCACTATAGGATTAGTGTTCTATCAACAGAGAATTAAAGTAATATAAATTAAAAAAATAAAAGATACAACAATAGCTCAAATATCAATTGAGTAATCACAAAATCATCCCCCTCTCCTCAATGAATAGTTACCTATTTATAGTATAATGATCATAGTTTCTTTGTGTGATTCAATGTTTCATCCAAATAAGTAGCACATATCTATTTTTCATCTCCAATTGTTCCAATATTTTTGTAACATTCCTCAAATTTAATGCTTGACTACCACTCATTTGATTATTGATGCCTATAAATCTAAAGTGTTAATATTCACTAGGTGAGTATATATTGAAAATATTTAGCTTCCATGACATTCTCCAATGATCAATCTCTGTATGTATTTGACAAGAATCAAATGTGAAATACTATATTGAATCATAGTATATTGAAAGATAGGTTCTCCTAAATTTACCCAATGAGGTGGGAGATGATGATCATGGTGGGTATAATGGGACTTTAGTGCATGGGATTTAGTAAAATAGGTATGAGACTGAGCTTGATATTGTGAGATTGGTCCTAGAATGTGGTTGTTCTATGTCTGATTACTCAGTGTTTTTACAAAGTTCATCAATTGGCCTACCCATCAAACCAATAGAATGGGAATCCACAGTGAATGAAATTATTCTTTCTAGTTTCCCCCTCATCAAACACAACTTTATTACTAGATTATATTTCATCTTTGGTTCATTTTTGTAACGCCCCGACCCTAGTTACTCAGAGTCGGTGCATTATTACATAACATTGGCATGATCACAAGAAAGATCAAATCTCGAAAGACCGATTGGTTTAGTATCCTTGGAAACACTAGATATATTCATAAGTTTTACATTACATCATAAAATGAAAAACTACTACAACAACATAATGTCTCCACAGTCCACACTATTATCCCCTCATAATATCCCTACAGGTCATTCATAACTTACTTCTTCACATCCTGGGAAAAGTAAAACATAAAAAAGGGGTGAGCTCAAATGCCCAGTAAGGATAACAATATAGCGGAACATTCAAAATAAGCATAAACATTTAAGGAAAGGCATTACTAAAACAAAATCCTTTTAAACTTGAACTTCAACATAGTATGGCAAAAGTAAAATGAAATAATGCCATTTACTTATTCACATGGATATTCTACTAATCGAATAATTACATGCAAAACCAATAAACACTTTCATAATTATGGAATGCATAATGCCAGACTATCATAACCACATAGCCAAGGCCTCGTGCCAAGACTACAAATAAGATTTTGTCAAGGCCTTGTGCCAAGACACTAGTTTGCCTCATGAAACCTACTGATGCATCGAGGAGATATAGCGGGCTCCACCCGTCACATATTAAGTCCAATGAATTCCCATATGAAAAGGTTTAAACATAACATAAACATTCGTATTAAAACTAGCATACGAAATGTCAATAATTTCACCATAAACTATGAAAGGTATAAAAATAGAACATCCACAGTCAAACATATCACAAAACCTTCAATACAATATAGAAGTTTTGTTCATAATAAATCAACTTCAAATTAGCGTAAAATCCATCAAAGGATGTTGACATAGATGAAATCAAAACACTTTTTAGAGAAATATCTCTTTCTATTTTTGAAATAATTTAAGAGCCATATAAAATAAAAAAAATTCTTTGAAAATATTCTTATAATCTTGTAAGGAAAACATTGAATATTTTATAACGACGGAAAATAACCGCACCCGCCCTATAAGTTAAAAAACATTCTTACCTTAATTCTGTCGAAAAGGTTAAAAGGTCCTTGTTTTGAAAACGACGGAAAGATTCCTCTTATAAAAAGTCAAACAAGGGTATAAATGACTTTAACCCATATTCTTGTAAATAATAAAAATGTTTTGAAATACATTTTGAAGAAACATGGATGTGGATGATAAAGAGATCCTAGTAGATTATTACGTATAAACAACCTCGGATTAATGTAGAGATTGCGAAATAACCCTTACCCTGTACTTTTCCTTGGTTGGGGTAGGTTAACCTCTTGTATAATGGTGAAATAATTGTTATTAAATTATACAATAATAATATACATTAATATGATATCAAGCCCTTAAACACCATTTTTAAATCATCAAATGATAATTATACTTGAATGGATACGATGGAGAATGAATCTTATCGCGTTCGTGGAGACGGTAGTCCGTACGTACACACGAGCGACAATATCATTCTTTTGATATTAAAATAATATATAAATGGATGGTATATCATATATACAGAATCATTAACATGTTATATTTATTATTTACATGAGTTACACATCATTATTATACCCATCCAAATAATAATATATTGAATAATAATTACCCCACGACGTGGAGACGGTAAGCCGTACATACGCACGTATGGTGACATGTTATTCAAAGGGTGGATAGAATACTGAATATGGTTGTACCATATTTATAATAACATCACAGTATATAAATGATTCTGGATTTATTATTTTAGAATGGTAACAACAAAGGAAGAAGAAGTGGAAGAAGAAATGAACTAGGAAAAAGGGTGGTGAAATCATTACCTCTTCTTCGGGTTCTTCTTTTGATTTGATCAAAAGGGCTCCTTAGGTTGGCTTTCTGATCAAACTAATGCCCCTAGGTTGTAGTGAGGGAAGTTGGGAGAGTATTTGGGCAGAGTTTGTCCGAACCAAAGGCTTTTAAGGTGTGATGAAATGAGAAGGAGGAGTGCCCTTTTATAAGAGGGGTGAGGGGAACCTTTGGAAAAGCTAGAAATATTAATTTATAATAAATTCATATTCGGTTTCTAATGGCTCCAAAGTTGATTATTTAAATGTTAAGGTGGGGATATGTCGAAAACAACTCAACCAATAGAAGTTAGACAGGTTTGGGTACTTATATTAACCTTATCTTTAAGTATTAACTCTAAGTTAATTAGTTTCACTTTTACAATGTCTCTTTGTATTTTTATATAATATGGTTAATAAACTTACTATATACATCCAAGAGACCCCCACAAGTGGTCCATTAATGATGAACCTATTATGATATAAGTCTCTTGGCCGAACCATAGATTTTTAGGAATTTAATATCAATTAATAATATAATATTTGTTTTAAGAACTCTTTTATGTCAATTTTGACACTATTCAATAGTTGATTTTTTTGAAACTCATAAAAAATTGATTAATTCGAAAAAAGTAAATTAAATGAATCCTAATATATCATCGTATCCTAGAAAATTAGTTTAATTCATTAAAAGTTTCATATTATATTTATTTGGGTATTTATAATATCAATTATTTTAATTTTTCACTGTTATATTAATTAATTCATCATCATTGTGTCATAAATAAATTAAATTATTTAATGTTTAAAAATTATAAATAAAATATAATTATGTAGGAAATCTTTTTATCTTTCTATTGAATATTTATAATCTAAAATCCAACATATATAACCCTATGTAAAAATTGTTTTTCTAAAAGATATATGCTTGTGTCATTTTTGTATTCATTTTAACTTAATTAAAATAAAGTGTCCCTATCACCTACAAGTAGCACCATGGGGTCCCCAAATCGACCCAAATATTCCTATGGTCGAACATGTATCAACCAATAAGGCTAGGACACGTTTTAGGGTAATTTAGTATTATTATAATATTATTTTTTAACCCTTATTTACCGGATTTACCCTTAACCATGGTAAATAAAATTTTTACCGCAGTAATTATTCAAAATGTCTAAAAATAAAAGTTACCTATTTACACAATTTGAACATCCTGATTCCAAATATGGAATCCATTTTTCTAAATTCAAAACACAGAAGTGGCAGAAATTAATTTAAAATTAATTCCCGTTGTTAAAACAAAAAGCGTGTTTTTAAGAGATAATAACTATCAAAAGATTGACACTTGTTTATGTTCGGTTTAATTGTAAAATTATGTCCAATGACCAAAATTATATTAAATTGTAAAAATATATTTTAAATATACTTTAAAACCACTAAAATTCATAATTTATCACTATTAATTATTTTGATTAAAAAAGTTGTTTTTAATTAAAATTTAGTAATTTTCACTATTCATCAAAATATGAAAGTTATCTGAAAAGTACCAAAATTTCACCTTCGGCTAAATTAGATATTCCGAATCCAAAAATGAAGTCCATTTTGAAATATAAAATATATATAATTTCAAAAATTAGGTATTACTATTCATAACGGCTAGTTTGATTGGTTGTGGTGTGTGTTAAAACTCAAGGTTGCGTACAACACACGCTACTGTATTATTCAAAGAAAGCATACCGTGGAAGCTTGGGATGTTACATTGTAAATTTTTGATGTCCCAATTCTAAAGAATATATTTATTTAGTCAAATTTAATATATAAAAGTTTAAAATATTGGATTTAAAAAGGGTTAACTATTAATGTTGGTAAAAGAGCATTTTTTTAAATACTTATTTTATCTAAAAAAAGAATTTGTTATTACATTATGTCTAAGAAGATCATAATATGGATTCTAAAATTATAAGGATTATATAAAGTTTAAAATTTAGTTAATACTATTCATAACCTCTTTTGAACGGCTTGTTTGGTAATTCATGATGTAATTGAACTCGGTGTTGCGTGTAGTGCAAGTTATTGAATTATTTTGATGAAATAACGCACTATGAATTCTTTGGGTGTTACATTCTCCCCTCCTTCAATAAATTGCGTCCTCACAATTGGGAATTGTTATTCGAAAATAAAAGGTTGAAAATAGAAAATATATTTGTGGGAAAACCCACATCGGAAATTGGGTTACTAAAATTTAGTCTTAATATGAGGAAAAGAGAAATGAAAGGGTCACCACCAAATTATGATCTCGATTAGGAGAACATTGGTGGCAATTAGAGACATATAATTGGAGGAAAAATGTAAATATTTATAGGTAGTGATTGAGGTCATCAATCACAAACAAGTATAAAATTGAGGTCCTTAAACTCATCAATCTATGATGATTTGAAATACCATCGGTTCAACAAAACATAGGGTATTGGGATAACACATTTTTGAAATTTCAAAATATCTTAGTTGAAATCCCACATCGAAAAATGAATTAATGAGGCCTCTATTTAAAACAAAGAGTGGAAAGTATGAAGATTACCGAAAATAACACATACTAGGGTTCCATGTATGAAAATATGGATATGGAAGAGAAATCTAACCATCAATTATCTGATGGAGAGTGGTAGAGGACATGGCTATGAAAAGGCCAACAATCCCAAAGCCATAAATTAGTGATGATTTAAGGTACCATCTAGGACAACATTTTTGTTCTAAGTTCCTTTTATTAATGTTGAGGAATTTATTTATGAGATTGGCTAAGATCATAAGGAGATATGCTTACTTTATAATTAGAGTTTTATCCATTAATAAATTTCTACCACAAACTCATATTTCACTCTAAAAGATAATAGAACGTAAAAAATTCTATTTACACTATTCGTATAGGGTTCCAAAATAAACGAATTTATAATTCATCTACAAGATCTTTTAATAAAAATTATTTAATCCAGGACATCTCGTGGGCCAGTGGTAGGTGATACACCCTTGTCGCCCTTCGGTTGCAGGTTCAAGTCTCGCAGCCTTGTCGGACGCGACGGGTTGCCGCCCGACCTACGGGTTGTCCTTTTATGGCAATCCAAAATAATCCAAACTAGAACTATCCAAAATACTTTTGTCCAAACTCACAATCCAACATTTATAAGGAAGGTAAACATAATGTAGATCCTTTTTACCCCATAATAGCATATGAATACCTTCATCATGTATTCTTTTAATACACTGAAACATCCTGTATTACCATATTCCTTATTGATTACATTCATGCTCCCTTATTCTATATAGAATGCTGGATATACTTCATCAATCCAAAAAAAATTTAAACCCCAACAATGATGGAATATAAAAATCAATAATCAGTTCCAAGGTAGTCAAGAATATCCAATATAATTTATCAAACAAAATCATGTATTATTCAAAAATCACTACCTCGGTATCAGAACTATATTATGGTTTATCATTCTCTTAACCATATATTTTCTAAAAATTCATCCTGCTATTGAGTCACTTTTCATTGTTCCACACAATATCAAGTCCTTAATGAAATAGTACTGCAGTACAATCCTTATATACTCCATAATTATTATAACAAGTACATTGTTGATACAACACTCAATTGACATAATCAACATAAGAACTCTAATCATTCCTCTTCATCTGTGGTAGTATCATAACTTGATTATTATCCAATAACATCATTTGTGGCATTGTCTGATGACTGGGACATAGGTTCGCGTAGTGTCCAAACTCCTTGCAAATGAAGCATTGTATATTTGAAACCATTTTCTTACCCTTGCAGTCACGTACTTTGTGTCCTTTTCCTCCACACTTATAACAAACTCCCATTCCTTTCAGGCAAGTTCCAGGGTGTTTCTTTCCATAGTTACCACATATTGGAAAATTCTTCTTTTCCCTCTTCCCTTTATCCATCTTTCTCTCTTCCATCCTTTTCTTCTCTTGCTTCCCTTCAAATCCATAGGACTCAGTAAACTCTTTACTTATCTTATCAACACATGATATTATTTCTTCATATGATGATAATACATGCGAGACTATTTCTCTTATAAATTCTGGCTTAAGACCATGAAATATATGATCCTTCCTTCTCTTTGGATCATGTGCATTTCTGGAGTTCTCATTCCTTCTACTGGGCGCCATTTCTAAACAATGGCATACACTAGATCAGTTTATGAATCAAAATACATAATCCCATACTTATAAAACACTTAACATAAATTGAACTATTTATGGATATAATCCATAATCATAAAAATGTCTCCTTTGAGGATGTATATACTCATAAACCCTTCATAATGGTTTGTAAAGAAAATGAGAATTATCCTAAGCATATCCCCCGGGAGTGTCGTAACCAAGAGTGCAGCAAGGCCCGTTGTCGTGCACCAGTTCCCGTTCGAGTCTAGCTCAAAGCGGTGTTTTCGGGTTTTACCCCTAGGTACATCTGTGCCAGAGCCGCCTCTAACTGCTCGTATCCAGACAGGGATGTATTGCTCAGAAAACTCACAAAATCTCTACAATACCAAAATTATAGGAAGTTCTTATATACTAATCCTCAGAGTTCATCTTAGGTCTATGTGCTCTAATCAGAGTTTATCTAAATCTAGCTTCCAAGGTTTGTACTAAACTTCCTCTGATACCAACTGTAACGCCCCGACCCTAGTTACTCAGAGTCGGTGCATTATTACATAACATTGGCATGATCACAAGAAAGATCAAATCTCGAAAGACCGATTGGTTTAGTAGCCTTGGAAACACTTGATATATTCATAAGTTTTACATTACATCATAAAATGAAAAACTACTACAACAACATAATGTCTCCACAGTCCACACTATTATCCCCTCATAATATCCCTGCAGGTCATTCATAACTTACTTCTTCACATCCTGGGAAAAGTAAAACATAAAAAAGGGGTGAGCTCAAATGCCCAGTAAGGATAACAATATAGCGGAACATTCAAAATAAGCATAAACATTTAAGGCAATGCATTACTAAAACAAAAGCCTTTTAAATTTGAACTTCAACATAGTATGGCAAAAGTAAAATGAAATAATGCCATTTAATTATTCACATGGATATTCTACTAATCGAATAATCACATGAAAAACCAATAACCACTTTCATAATTATGGAATGCATAATGCCAGACTATCATAACCACATAGCCAAGGCCTCGTGCCAAGACTACAAATAAGATTTTGTCAAGGCCTTGTGCCAAGACACTAGTTTGCCTCATGAGACCTACCGATGCATCGAGGAGCTATAGCGGGCTCCACCCGTCACATATTAAGTCCAATGCATTCCCATATGAAAAGGTTTAAACATAACATAAACATTCGTATTAAAACTAGCATACGAAATGTCAATAATTTCACCATAAACTATGAAAGGTATAAAAATAGCACATCCACAGTCAAACATATCACAAAAACTTCAATACAATATAGAAGTTTTGTATCATAATAAATCAACTTCAAATAAGCGTAAAATCCATCAAAGGATGTTGACATAGATGAAATCAAAACACTTTTTAGAGAAATATCTCTTTCTATTTTTGAAATAATTTAAGAGCCATATAAAATAAAACTTTTTCTTTGAAAATATTCTTATAAGCTTGTAAGGAAAACCTTGAAGATTTTATAACGGCAGAAAATAACCGCACCCGCCGTATAAGTTAAAAAAACATTCATCCCTTAATTCTGTCGAAAAGGTTAAAAGGTCCTTGTTTTGAAAACAACGGAAAGATTCCTCTTATAAAAAGTCAAACAAGGGTATAAATGACTTTAACCCATATTCTTGTAAATCATAAAAATGTTTTGAAATACATTTTGAAGAAACATGGATGTGGATGATAAAGAGATCCCAGTAGATTATTACGTATAAACAACCTCGGATTAATGAAGAGATTGTGAAATAACCCTTACCTTGTACTTTTCCTTGGTTGGGGTAGGTTAACCTCCTGTATAATGGTGAAATAATTGTTATTAAATTATAAAATAATCATATACATTAATATGATATCAAGCCCTTAAACACCATTTTTAAATCATCAAATGATAATTATACTTGAATGGATACGATGGAGAATGAATCTTATCGCGTTCATGGAGACGGTAGTCCGTACGTACACACGAGCGAAAATATCATTCTTTTGATATTAAAATAATATATAAATGGATGGTATATCATATATACAGAATAATTAACATGTTATATTTATTATTTACATGAGTTACACATCATTATTATATCCATCCAAATAATAATATATTGGATAATAATTACCCCACGACGTGGAGACGGTAAGTCGTACGTACGCACGTATGGTGACATGTTATTCAAAGGGTGGATAGAATACTGAATATGGTTGTACCATATTTATAATAACATCACAGTATATAAATGATACTGGAGTTATTATTTTAGAATGGTAACAACAAAGGAAGAAGAAGTGGAAGAAGAAATGAACTTGGAAAAAGGGTGGTGAAATCATTACCTCTTCTTCGGGTTCTTCCTTTTGATTTGATCAAAAGGGCTCCTTAGGTTGGATTTCTGATCAAACTAAGGCCCCTAGGATGTATTCAGGGAAGTTGGGAGAGTATTTGGGCAGAGTTTGGCCGAACCAAAGGCTTTTAAGGTGTGATGAAATGAGAAGGAGGAGTGCCCTTTTATAAGAGGGGTGAGGGGCACCTTTGGAAAAGCTAGAAATATTAATTTATAATAAATTCATATTCGGTTTCTAATGGATCCAAAGTTGATTATTTAAATTTTAAGGTGGGGATAGGTCGAAAACAACTCAACCAATAGAAGTTAGACAGGTTTGGGTACTTATATTAACCTTATCTTTAAGTATTAACTCTAAGTTAATTAGTTTCACTTTTACAATGTCTCCTTGTATTTTTATATAATATGGTTAATAAACTTACTATATACATCCAAGAGACCCCCCAAGTGGTCCATTTATGATGAACCTATCATGATAGAAGTCTATTTGCTGATCCTTAGATTTTTAGGAATTTAATATCAATTAATAATATAATATTTGTTTTAAGAACTCTTTTATGTCAATTTTGACACTATTCAATAGTTGATTTTTTTGAAACTCATAACAGATTGATTAATTCGAAAAAAGTCAATTAAATCAATCCTAATAGATCATATTATCCTAGAAAATTAGTTTAATTCATTAAAAGTTTCATATTATATTTATTTGGGTTTTTATAATATCAATTATTTTAATTTTTCACTATTATAGTAATTAATTCATCATCATTGTGTCATAAATAAATTAAATTATTTAATGTTTAAAAATTATAAATAAAATATAATTATGTAGGAAATCTTTTTATATTTCTATTTAATGTTTATAATCTAAAATCCAACATATATAACCCTATGTAAAAATTGTTTTTCTAAAAGATATATGCTTGTGTCATTTTTGTATTCATTTTAACTTAATTAAAATAAAGTGTCCCTATCACCTACAAGTGGCACCATGGGGTCCCCAAATCGACCCAAAGATGCCTATGGTCGAACATGTATCAACCAATATGGCTAGGACACGTTTTAGGGTAATTTATTATTATTATAATATTATTTTTTAACCCTTATTTACCGGATTTACCCTTAACCATGGTAAATAAAATTTTTACCGCAGTAATTATTCAAAATGTCTAAAAATAAAAGTTACCTATTTACACAATTTGAAAATCCTGATTCCAAATATGGAATCCATTTTTCTAAATTCAAAACACAGAAGTGGCAGAAATTAATTTAAAATTAATTCCCGTTGTTAAAACAAAAAGCGTGTTTTTAAGAGATAATAAGTATCAAAAGATTGACACTTGTTTATGTTCGGTTTAATTGTAAAATTATGTCCAATGACCAACATTATATTAAATTGTAAAAATATATTCTAAATATTCTTTAAAACCACTAAAATTCATAATTTATCACTATTAATTATTTTGATTAAAAAAGTTGTTTTTAATTAAAATTTACTAATTTTCACTATTCATCAAAATATGAAAGTTATCTGAAAAGTACCAAAATTTCACCTTAGGCTAAATTAGATATTCCGAATCCAAAAATGAAGTCCATTTTGAAATATAAAATATATATAATTTCAAAATTTAGGTATTACTATTCATAACGGCTAGTTTGATTGGTTGTGGTGTGTGTTAAAACTCAAGGTTGCGTACAACACACGCTACTGTATTATTCAAAGAAAGCGTACCGTGGAAGCTTGGGATGTTACATTGTAAATTTTTGATGTCCCAATTCTAAATAATATATTTATTTAGTAAAATTTAATATATAAAAGTTTAAAATATTTGATTTAAAAAGGGTTAACTATTAATGTTGGTAAAAGAGCATTTTTTTAAATACTTATTTTATCTGAAAAAAGAATTTGTTATTACATTATGTCTAAGAAGATCATAATATGGATTCTAAAATTATAAGGATTATATAAAGTTTAAAATTTAGTTAATACTATTCATAACCTCTTTTGAACGGCTTGTTTGGTAAGTCATGGTGTAATTGAACTCGGTGTTGCGTGTAGTGCAAGTTATTGAATTATTTTGATGAAATAACGCACTATGAATTCTTGGGGTGTTACAATTTTTCATCATATTTTTTTAATTTAATTAATTTATTGAGACTCCTGATTAAATTTTGGACTCCATCAATTATGATATTCACTTTAAATCTCTGATCATCAACTATATTTTTTCTCAGATTAGAATCCTTTGAGCTTCCTTTGGATTGAGATAGTTTCATTCTATCATGAGGTTTCAAAAGCTAACCTCTTTGTAGGAACACATGGATCAAACAAGCTATACTAAGTCATCCACTATCTTAACCCAATATAAAAACTTAATTTACTCTCACACAAATTTTTCAGCACCTATGTGAGGTTTATTTAATACTCACAAATTCACAATATGGATTAATAAATACTTATAATGATTCATGTTTTAAACCAGATGGAAATCTAAAATAATTTCGAACCTTTGCATTTACTAGACAAGATGAATTTAAAATCTAGCCTCAAAATGGAATTCTGAGAGTTGTAACACTTTAATGTGATTTTTTTGCCTTGTTTAAATGTCTGTTAGGTTTCACATGTGTTTTGAGGTGTTTTTAGATGTCGAACCTAGTAAAATCAACTTTTGAAGGACTTACAAAGGGCGCACGGTTGGTCTGAAACTGCGCAGCCCACAGAAGAAAATCATGAAACATTATATAGGTGGTAAAATGCTATCACATAGGATGATCATAGTTTTTCAAACCATGTTCCTATCAAACATGGGTATTACCACTTAGAAAGTACCTCGAAACTATTCACTATATGGTTTGTGGATGGTTAGGAAATCTGTGTGGGGAAAACCATGTGGGATGCTTTAGGTTCCCAATAGAAGGTGCATAGTTGGTGCATGGTTTACCAAACTCTACGGCCCAGATCATGTGTGACAACCTATTTTTAAAAAAATAAATAAAATAAAATTAATGTAGAAAACTAAAAACTCCCTCTCCTCCCTCTCATTTGCGTGATGCCCTCCCCCAGGTGCTCTAGTCATATGTAAGAAACCCCCCTTTGGATCCTCCTTCGACCACCGTTTTGTCTCATTTCATCATGATTCTTTGTCCGAATATTTGATATATATTCTTCCTCACCTTACCCTATCATTTTTTGACAAATTTTTTTTCTATTTGTTGCCTAGTGAATTGAAACCAGACCTGGGGTTAGAGGATAACCCATCTTTTCAATTTTCTTTTGATTTTAAGCTGTGGGAATGGTCTCTCAAGACCCATTCATGCAAATTTCAAAAACCGCCACCAAAGTCAAAGTGGTTTGGATTGTTTTGTCTTGAGGCCATCAGTTTGGGGTAAGTTTATTTTCCACTTCTTGGTTTCACTCGGTCTATTTAGGGACTTTAGGTGATTTTGAGTCCCTTTTATAATCTATAGAGTGCTTGGTGACTATGTGAATAATTTCACTCATATACATAGGTATGTATATATATAAATATATACATATTCTATGTACTTATTCCCTCATGGTTAGGGAAGTATTTTCATTAGGTTAATGGATATATATATATATATATATATATGAATGTATGTGTGTGAATGTATGGATCAATTTTGAGTGGTCTTTGATAAAATTGCCAAGCGCAGAAGTGTTTGGATTGGGTTTGGTCTACTTCCTAATGTAGGATCCCTTTCTATACACTTTAATTTTATTAATGAATGTACTAATTTATTTTCACACCATTTTTAGATATTAATTAATATAGTATGTTTTTTAGATCAAATGTTTCTTTTGATAAATTTAATGAAATACTTAAATGTGATAAATGATTTTTTGATAATAAATGTCTTCCTTTAATAATATAACCCCTCCAATGGAGGTGCACAACCATCAAGCTAAAAATTATTATGATGACTTTTACGCTTTCTTTCCACATTTTCCTTGGTTCTTATTTTATTCTTTGATGTTATGTTTGGTATAAAGCACGTTGAGACCTATCCTTCATTGAATTCATGAATTGAGTTTCCCCTTTTTCATTATAAATGTTCATGTAACCATTACACCTTATAAGTTCATACCTCATCTTTTCTTTTAAATGTATTTGACCTTGACTCATGTGTGTTGTAATGAACCCAAGATAACCCCTGGGTGTTTGGTCTGCTTAGGCATGGAATTACCCAAGTGGTTAACTGAGTTGTTTCCATGACCCTTCCTTGAACATGACCCGTGGGCTTTGTATGTGGTGTTACCATGTTATGAATGATCTAATGAATTAGTTATGGTAAACAGAATGCTTATAATGGATTTTTCAAGACGGTATCAACCATTATGGGTAAAAAATATGATTCCTTCCTCTGTAACTTTTACCTTAAATCAATTTTCCATGTTTAGGAAAATTTAGTGAGATGGACTTGAATAAGATTTCTTAGAAAAATTTGAATTATTTCCATGAAATTTATTAAATATTGTAATCATGATGGTTGTTTCCTTTTTAATGAAATGGATCAATTTTTTTTAATGAGATGACCCCTTAGGATGGTTAAACCATGCCCTCTATTTATGCCTCTTGAAAGGATTCTTTTAAAATGTAATGGTTTCCATGAAATTGAACATGATTATAGAATATAAATGGAATATATAAATAATTATGGATGATAGATTACATCCCATGATAGTTATACATATTATATGCCTTTATAGAGACTGAGAATAATGGTAAGGGAGGTCCGGTGATCATGGAGACCCAAATCTCCTTACATCGATATTGAGAATGATGGAAAGGGAGGTCTGATGATCATGGAAACTCAACACTCATTACATAAATATTGAGAATGATGATAAGGGTGGTTCTATAAGCATGGAGAATCAACTATCCTTACATCAATATTGAGAATTGTTGTGAGGGAGGTCTGATAAGCATGGAGACTTAATACTCCTTTACATCAATGATATGAATGATGTTAAGGAAGGTCCGATGATCATAGTGACTCAACACTTTTCTACATCAGTATGTCGGTAGTACTACCCCACGAGTAGAGCTTATCAACTCATATACTGGTAGTGTATGTATGTGTGTTACATCCCAGTCCAATCTAGTAAATATAATATTTATAAATGTGTGTATCTAAATATAGGTAATACATACATACATATATATATATATATAATGATTACATGTTCAGACTTATTCAGGCTATGCACCGAAGAAGTTATATCTATCAGGTGTGCCTTAGGAACCTGGAGTGTGGTTATTTATTTATTCAGCTTTGTTGTTATTATCCTATACCTCCACAGTATTTAATTTTTGTTTCCCTATCTAAATTGGGCTAGACACCATGGTTGATGGCCTAATGAGATTTTATCTCACAACCATCTTATGTACCCTTGTTACCCGAGGAGACCTTATATTTTTAGGATCTAGGTTGTTTGTTTTATTTCATGCACCTAGAAGCTAGGAGAAAAGGACCGAGTTGGATATTAGGATGATCATGGAGATATCCCTTAGGGATTTGCTGTTGTTTCATTATTTTTGTATTGTATTAAAAATCATGTTGTATGTTTATTATTTTAAGTCATGTTTCATCAAATTTACATGCATACATTTTATAAATTAGCGTTGACCACTTTTATTAAATTTTTATAATTTATCTTCCACTGTTTTCTTCCATTTATTTACTACTTCCACTATTATTTACCATTTAGTCTCCATTTTTCAGTTGTACTACTCAAATATGAGGGTATAGTCTCCCCACTATCTCCTCTTAAGACCCTTGCTGCAATTCGTTAGCCTCTGGAATATAGGGAGATGAACTTGATTCCATGTGACAAACCGGTTTGACTACTATTGTGATGGTAATTCTGGTTGGGATGTTATTGGCCCTCCCATCTTCTTTGAACTATCATGCTACAACCAAACTACATCCATTGATCACAAACATTCAGATATTTAAGATTAGTTCTTATTTTATACATAGACTCATGAAGACAATTATATTTCTCTAATTTGTTATTGAAATCAGCATCACGTATCAAATGTTCACCAATAATCATCATTAATAGAAAGTTAATCATCTCTGTGATTGTTATGGTAGGTTGAGATTGGATGTGGTCGGTTTGGGTAAGGAGATGAAAGGACAACCATATTGAGTATGGTGTGATAATTTGATACCTTGGTGATGATAAATATGAAAGGTATCTCAATAGTTTCATTGTGTTAGGTTGTGAAGGGTGCGGTAGCATGATCAGATGTGAGATGTATCCTTGAAGTCAGTTCAAATCTCATCATTCAGCCACTCTTCATTAAGTCACTTGAGTTTTTCATTAATAAATTTAGGGAAATTTTGTAATTATCTCGTATGGTATGTTTGGAAACATCAGTTAACCAACCTCATGAAGGAAATGCATGAACTCTTTCCTTTATAGCTTTTAAAAAGCTTCAACCTGTAGAATTCAAAATTGAATATCGGTTTAGGCTTTGTTCAAGTGATTCAAAATTATTTAAAATATTAAAAACCATAATTATATACCTTTTAAAATTAAATTCCAAAAAATAATCAAATCCATAAATATATTTCAATAAATTATAAAATTCTTGTAACAAAAAAATAAGATTTAATCCATTATAAAATTTAATTCTAGATTTCACAATTAATGTATGGGTTTTAATTAATTCTAGAAATTAATAAAATACTAAAAATAAATATATAATCCATTTCAAAATTTATTTATAGATCTATAAAATTATAACACATTAGTTAATTAACTAATATCAAAATGAATTATCAGGTTAACTATATATCAATACAATAAAAAAATCAAAAATATTGGATCATATAAAATAAACTAGTATTTGACCCAACAAACATGATCATAAAACCAAAAAATCATCCCCTATAAACTTCTAACTGAATCACATGACCAATTCTAAGTGATACACATTCTTTGAGAGAAAACATAAAATTCTACCCATGTACAGCTAAACCCATTCCATGCACGGGGTAGGGTGATTCCAATGACTCATTGGAAATCCTCAAAACCTAAACCATACATAATGTTATTTTGATTAAGTAGATTTTAATTAAACACATATATAAATATTTAATTCACTCACATGCAATATACCCACACATAAATATAACATGTATTGCATATACAGGCATATAATTTAGGTTCTTGTGTGTTAACCAGGAAACCATGACACCTAAACATACCTGCATGGTATTCATGCTAGAAATATTTCATCACCTCATACCACAAACCAAACCAGGATCTAAGATTCTAGGTAGGGCGTTATACCAAATATCAAATCATTAAAAATGTTTTTGAGAAGGGTTTCATACTAATCATGATCACTATTTGAAGGTACAAGGTAGGGTTTCTTCCAGTCCTGGCATATCCATTTTCACTCAAGGGAGCACATGCCAAGAATCTTGGTCATATATTCTCACTCAAGATATGGTTCACATAAATTACAAATAAAAATTGCAACCCATCCCATAATTCACTAACTCATAGACAATGCACTGGTCATTTGAGACTAGCCCCCTGACCCAAACTCAGTTCAATACCCACATCAACCCTTAAAGTTTCTTTCACATCCATCCATACCAACCAATTACTTTGATACAAATTAACATCATAGTATATCATGCAAAATAATGTATCAAAATAAAATAATAAAGACATAATGTGATCATAGTAAGGGGAACATACAAGGAACTCATGCTTTAGAAAATAAGGAATCTCCCACACAAGGTCATAGAGACCAAAACAACTCAACTGATTCCTTCCAAAATTACTTTTTTTAAAACATGAGCACAGAGGCACTTATATTAAATAATTAAATTTTACAAGAGGTGAAACGAATTGATTTTACCTTTGTCTTGGAGTAAAAGTGGAGCCATATCATCAGGTAAAATGTGCAAGTGAATACATCTTTTCATGTTGACACCTTTGTTGGCCTGCCCATCAGCAATATAGTTCACTTCCCAGAATGTATGGGTGATGAAGTGGTTCAAAGAGTGAACCTTGTCAAGGAAGTTCACCCATTTGGCAGCCATCTTCCATGAGAAATGCCTCTGATCTGCTCTAACAGCTTGCATGAGGGTAGTGGAGTCACAATCAAACCATATACAATTACAATCCTTTTGTTTTTTCAAATCAACTGCATTATAATTGCCATCATCTCTGATTCCAAGGCTATGATGTTACCCCAAGTACCAAAAAAGAATTGAATGACATCCCCATTCACATCCCTGAAGATAACACCATATCTCGAGGGACCAGTGTTACCCCGTGATGCTCCATCAGTGTTTCATTTTTACCATCCTGCAAATGGAGGTGTCCAAAAAACATCCATGTTATAATGAGGGGTCGGGTAATTACCAACAATATTCAGTCTCCTAAAGATCATACAATCATCAACCGAGTTTCTGCATTTTTTGAGTAAATATTGTTCGCATCATGAACTAACTCATGTAACATGCTCAGCGCACGACCAACCATGAAGTCAGACCTCCTGTGTACAGAAGAATTCCTACAGCTTCAAATATAGTGAATGAGTTCAGAACATGAAACAAGAAAAGGTACTATCATCTGCTTAGAAATATGAACATTAACCATGGCATAATGAAGAGATTTAACAGATTCAAAAGGAGGAGATTGCAGGCTAAAAATCTGTTGTGCGGCCATCTATAAAGAAGATGAAGCGTTGCAACTCAAAAAGAGATAGTCAAAATCTTCTCTGTGTTGCTTTCAGAGTGCACATCAAGAGCATAAATCAATACCAACACTTTTTCGATTGGAATCCATTGGTAGCTTGTAGAGGGATAGCCTCCATAAAAGCATTAACCAAGAGGGTGTCATCCAGGTTTTGTTCAATTTTCCAGTCCACTATTTGTCACCATTGATCAAATGATGGTAGAAGCTTTTTGAGTCAATCAGTCATATGGGAGATCCTTCCTAGATAATATCATCCTCTTGATTAACAAAATTGTAATTGTCCACTGTATTGATAATATCATCCTCTACCATTTCCATATTATCCAGCTGCTCGTTAATCATGATGTTGTTGATAGTTCCATTTTCTTCTAGGTTAACACGGTTAATGAGAGGCTCTCTTATCTAGTTATCATACCAAAACCTTTGGGAAGACTTCCTTTTTACCATCCATTTAGAGTGACCCATAATTTTCTGAAAGATAGATTTTATCCTAGGCCATATAAAAGACTCAACATATTTAAATTTTCTAGGAATAAGCTTTGCCATAAATTTGTCTCTGAGAAATTCCAGGGTTGCAGATTTTTTGTTGATTAGCTTCCAAACAAATTTTTATAGTAGTGATTGGTTAAAGGACTCCATGTTATTGATTCCAAGTACTCCAAGTTTATAGAGAAATCAATACTTTTTCCATGGTGTAGAGATTACCTTCTGTTCCGTAATATTTCCACTCCAGACAAAGTTTTTCAGCAACGTATTTAGCTTTCTAATAATAGAGATAGGGAAAATATATACCATAAAAGAATATACCAGCTTTGATATGATGACATGGTTCACTAGAAAGATCCCCCCATCCATTGATAGAGACTTCCCTTTATAAAATTCTAGGGTTTTTTTGACTTTATCCAAAGAATTTGATAAGTTATAATTTCGGGGATTTCCCCAAAACATTGGGATACCCAAATAGATAAAAGGCAGAGTACCATCATTAATTCCCAAGTTTTTTATGAGGTGGATCTTCCTGGAAGCTGGAATGCCATTACCAAAGTAGATAAATGATTTCCTCCATCTTATGACTTGACCAAAAACATCCTCATAATGATGTAGAACATGTTTAATATTTTTGAGAATCCTTTTTTCTCCCTGTGTTAAAATGACAATGTCATTACCAAATAATAGACGGGAGGGAGCAAATATACCTTGAGCGGCTCTGATGGTTGACAAGTCTCCATTGTTCACCATGTCTAGGAGAAGTCTACTAAGATAGTCTTCAACAATAGAAAAAATAATGGTTGAGAGGGGATCCCCTTATAGAACCCCCTGGAGTAAGTGAAATAGCCCTCTGGAGAACCATTAATGAGAATGGATATGTGTGCTGACTCAAGAAGGATCCTGAGCCATTGTGTAAATTTCATACCGAATCCAAAGCTGTTAAGCATCCTGTCAATAAAACCCCAGACCATTGTGTCAAAGGCCTTGGTGATGTCTACTTTGAGAGAAATGTTTCCTCTTCGGGTTGATTTCCTATACTCATTGACACACTCTGAGGCAGTGAGCAAAGATTTGTGTATGTGTCACCTTATTAAAAATCCAAATTGATTCCAAGAAATAATTTTCTCTGAGACATGGGCAAGCCTGCCTGCAAGTATTTTAGTAATGACCTTGTAAATGGTGTTAAAAAGAGCAATGATCCTAAAATAACTGATCTCACTCTCATTTTCAACCATTTGAATAAGAGAAATAAACTGTGCAATAAATCCTTGGGGAAAAGTCCCATCCTTAATAAAATGGTGGAAAATCTGACAAACTTCTTATTTAATGATTTCTCAATAAGTCTGAAAGAATTGGTTAGTAAATCAATCCGGTCCTAGAGAACTATCCTTCATGAGAGCAAAAACAGCTTCTTTAATTCCAAAATTTATGGGGAAATAGGTAAGGGAGATATTATCAACCTCCATAACAAGATGTGGGGTAATATTCTCCATTATCATTTCATTCTTTGTAGGTCCATTAGAAAGATTGCTGTAAAAATAAATGATATGATCTGAGAGATCCTGTCATTCCTCCAAAACATGATCCCCATCCTTGAGAATAGGAACTGTCCTATTATCCCTTCAGACCCTCTCAATAGTATAAAAGAACATTTTATTCCTATCTCCTCCTGATTTCCATATAATTTTAAAGATGTCTTTTCAGATTTTATCACAAAGCTTGATGAGGATCCCAAGATTGAAGGTAATTTCATATTCCTATTTAGATCCCCACTAAAGTGGACTTTAGTCATAGTCTCCTGTAATTCATGTAAAAGGCCCTCAAGACCATCAATTTCAGCATCCATTTAACAGAACATGTTCTTTCTCCATTCCTTCATTTTCATTTTTACCAATTTGAATTTTAAAATGCAGATAAGAGGGATGACCCCATAGTCCCTTGGTCCCCATGTATCCTGTATAATTATGGAGCAATTTGGATGAGTGGCCCAAGAATTATTCTTAGCCAAAGTAACACAAGAAATGGACTTCAAGGCTTGGAGAGAGGCCTCATTGGTAAAGGCTCTATCAATTTGGCTGGCCCTCATTCCAGAAAGATGGAACCTATACCATGTAAACATGGCCCCAACAAGATTGACCTTTGTCAGACATGCCCCCTCAATACAAGCATCAAACTCAACCATGGAGGTGCTATTAACAACTGGTCCAATATTCTCTTCTACATAAAAAATGGAATTAAAGTAGCCAATTATGTTCCATGGATCCACAATTAAGATTGTCATTTCTTGAATGCAATCCCATAGCTGCCTCCTATCAATGTAATTATTGTGGGCATACACAACAGAGAAATACATCCTTCATCCTGATTCTAAAAAACTACAGGTGTGTATTTGATCAGTCTCATAAACTAAAACCGGATTAACAACAGAAGCATGCTATCTGAAGTGCCTTCAGCCCTACAAAATTCAAGGGGTGATTAGCCTTCTCTACTAAAGTGGATTAAAACCTTGGTAGATGTGGTCTTAGGTTTAGAAATACTTAGGATCTCCGGTGTATACTTGCCCGTAATTATCCTAATTGAACCCATCGTGTTATGGTTTGATAGTCCCTGACAATTCCAGAAAAGTATCCTCATTGAGTCTTGTCTATGGGGGTAATTCCCCCTTTGCATGAGATATACAAATGTTTGGACTTCCTAGTAGACCTTGTCGAGTAGGTAGGACCCTCTGCCTTAGATAGATGATGTGTTTTTTCACGAGCAGTCTCATTATTTTCCTCAGAATTCAGAGAAGATAAAGCGAGAACTTTATCCTATGATGATTCATTTACCATATCATTTTGTGCTATATCAGCCTCCGTGAGATCATCCAATGTGCCCATTTTTAGATCTGATGCATCCTGATTCTGGACAACAACATGTGATTTTCCCTGTCTCCAGTCCAATTCCCCTGACTTGCATGCAAGAGGATCAATATGTAATTGTTCAAGCATCAATTTGTCTTATATATCAGAACAAATAAGAGCTAGAGTGAAGTCTTCCACCTACACCAAAATGGAAATTCATAAAATATCACATGAGAATTCCAGATAGTCCTTCTCCGCCAGACAATGAAAATTCTTACTGGATCTTTCCAAACTTTCCATGCATGTGCGCTCCTGATCATCTTCCTCGACTAAATAATCCCAAAAAAAGTGTTAGCCCCATCTAGTCTGGATTTTCCTCCCTTCACTGGACTAGCACCCAAACCTTTTCCCTTGTCATTATAATCATTGCCTTTGCCTCAAATAATCTTCCTCCATGTTGAGATGGTAGGGGCTGGTTTTACCAATTTTTTTGGAACACGGTAGTTATTTACCAAGTGCCCAACCATTATGCAATGGTCATAAAATCTAGGTAGATTCTAAAATTCATATGTAACTTCCATCTGATGGTCCTCTGTGGAAAGAAATATGAGACTAGGAGGTGAGGTGTCTATATTAATCTCAATGAGGACCCTCGCATACAGACCAAGGTCTCTATTGATAGAGTGTTGGTCGACCTTCACCAGTGTGCCAAGCCCCGATGCAATGTCGTAGATGATTTTGGGATGTCAATTCAACCATGGAATACCATGTAATAGTGTGCAAACTTATTCCACAGAGTTTCACTGCTTGAAAAGATTAAAATTGGCATCTCGCTGAGAGCTCTGGAAGAGGCCTAGCCTGAGATTTATGTTACCAATTTTCCAGACCACATAAGAATATTCCCTCTTCTCTAAGAAAATCTGAATGTAACCTTTCCCAATCGGAACGAGTCTCCAATTCGAGAAGCCCTAGAAAAGTGAGACCATTTTTCCAATCTGCATAAGACTTAGGCTTCATGCCTATCTCATATGAGGTGCGACCTAACACTAAAAACTTTAAGAGTTCCATTCCCTACTTGAGAGAATCTGGATCAGCCACCATAGAAATGGATCCATCCCCCAGATGTGTAAGAACATGTAATTTGGAAATTTCAAATGCAGATGGTGTAGCTAGGGCTTCTGCAAATGAAATGACTTTCCAAACAAAGGCAAAATATTAGCCATTCTCTATTCCCTTCGCTGGGTTGAAAGCCAACTCCCACTCTAGATCGAACGCAGCCATGCTTACATGGTCACTTATAGGAAGAAGAGACCACCATCATCAAAATCAGTCAAGATATTTTCTAGAGATTCCTTCTCACATTCCCGTCCCCTTCCAAAATTTCATTGAAAAACAATAAAATCCTTCTTATAAATCCTTTAGAAAAGAAGCTGTGTGTTTTATTACTGATGTTTGGACCTTGGAAAAAATCCCACTAAATAATTCTTTAGAAAACCCCGCTCTAGTTTTCAAGTAATTTTTAAAACCCCATTTATAAAATCACCAATTTTATTTTAAAATTATCACTCATGTCAAGCCCCTTTTTTAAATAAATTTAAAAAAAATCCTCCTTATCTTTGAAAACAAAATCATGTTACTAATAAAACCATAAACAGGTCCACAAACACTTGTTTGAATAGGGAACCACAATTGAACTACTTAACAAGATACATGTTCCATGTTAACTATTATATTAATGCAAGATTTTCCTAATCAATGGGTGAGGTCACAAAGATCACAGAACATGTAGAAAATAATAATAATAATTTCACCTGAATATAAATCATCAACTCAAAAAGGAGATATATTAAAGTTAAGGGCACATACCTCACCCAACAATCGGTAAACTCATCCCAAAATCATACCAACCTTCTTTGAGTCCATGATAACCTTTATCATCAATAAAAACCATCAAGTTGGTAAAATATACATTTAAAACCAAAAAAAATGGGAATAATTGATTCCAAACTCATCAAGAGGCCTCATGGTGCCAAAACCATTAGAAATAGTTTGTGGTACACTTTCTACACACACACCCAAACCTTAGTCTCATATATACCCAAAATTTAATACTTAGTCTGATGAAAAATTTCACCCAAACCCCCCAAAAACACTACATAAACTCATAGGAAAATATACCTCAAGGCGAATGATGAATGATGACTTGAATAGATCCTCTCAGTATGTCCTTTATAGGCCACCCATGAATGCCCTATCAATCAAAATTATTTCACCATGATATGAAGAAATCATCACTAAGAACCCTACTATGGAAAATTTCAATCATAGGAAAAAAAGGGGGAGAATAAAAAGATAAGGGAAGAGATATTTCAAAGAATTAGTGCATAAAAATACTCCCAATACACTCATATTAAAGAGATATAATGGGAGGGAGGAGGAGATCCATGTAGATATTTTCCCCTATACTTCTGTAAACCAAATTAGAGGGAATATTGAGGGGTTCCAAATAAGACCCCTTGTAAAACACTAAAAGGGATATAATCAACTAGGTGGGGTCCCTTTTTGGTGTTTTTATAATCATAACAATGAAAATATCCCTTTCTAGGGGTTCCATATAGTGTAACTCCATGGGTTGAGGCATAGGGGAACTCCCTTGACCTCGGACTATGGCGTGGAGTAAATATCCACATTGCATCCCACCTCAGGGAAAGGTTGAGGGCCTGCCTCCCAAGGACCCTCCTTGGTGAAGCCTTTAGGCTGTAATGTGGGGATTCCCTTCCAAGTTGTGCTATGGTATGGCCTTATAGGAAATGATAAAGCCTACCTTGAGGGAAACCTAATGGTCCCACCACCCAAGGGACCTCTATGATGTAGCCCTTTACTATTATATCGTGGTGGCCTACCTATAGCTAAAATTCAGATATAGGTCTACCTAGGCCCTTTTTAATTGATCATCCAGGAACCAAAACAACTAACCAAGAATTGTTTCTCATCCAAAAACATCTTCTTGGTATTTACCAATGCTTGGATTTCCTTTCTAAATCCTAATTCCCCAAATGTCCATTACTCTAGGACTAATATTCCAATTCACCCTAACCTTCACTGACTCATAAAGATGTGAATAGTTATAACTATCAATACTAGCAGTATATATATAAACAACTGAGATGTTTACAATGCATCAAACAGTCATCAAATAGTAATTACAAAACTTTGTAGGAAAACCACCATAGAAACTGTACTTCTGATAAGGTCCTCAAACCCCAAAAAATATGGAACAATAGATAGATTCCCCTTGATATAAGGACTTATAAATTGGTATCACAGTGAAATGGTCATTAAAACCATCATACACCTCCAATATCTACAAACAACCAACAAACATCATCAATATTTAGCTATGAAAATGTTGTACTAGCTCAATGTCCACCTAGACCACCTTCAAAATATGTATTACCTATATAGAAACAACACATGAAGCTCATACAAGGGTGAGTAATAACATACTCAGTATGATTCCCTAAATACAAAAAAATACAAAGCAACATGGAATATAAAACTCTATAACAAAAATATAATTAGAGGGATGAAAAGGTTTCTATGTATGCTCTACAACTAAAAGTCTCAGGGACACAAGGAAGTCTCAATCATCTCTTTTTCAATCCATTAAGGTTGATATCTCACCAAATACTAGGGATTATTAGATTAATGAAAGACACACTATGTCTAAAGTCAATAACCCATATATAATTCACTTCTCAAAGGAAACCAAGGGGTTCCTAAGGTTTCATGAGGATTGAAGTATCCAAACTGCTCATCCTTTTTAACTTTAACAATGCCGCTAAAAATTATAAATGGAGACCCAGTCAATGTTGAAGAATTTGTGTCTTTGAAGGGAGTGAAAAACCCTAACACCCATAATCAAAATTCCTTTGATATAAATAAATACTTGGGGACCCAAGACATAACGGTGTTTTCCACTCCGCACAGTCCATCTTTATATGAATCAACCCTAGTAAGCCACCCAACGTTACATCATAAAAATCTCAACAAGGGATCATCCCATTGATAAAGTATAAATTTTAGTTAAGGGAAAAATGAACCCTAATAGAGGATCCATTCCACTTCAAGAAAATCATGTCAATAGGGGGAGTACTGCACTCCATGTTTAAGGGACTTGTTATAAAATCACAATATTTTGGGATATATTTTTTCCCTAAATTGATACTATGTTCGAAAGCTTGTTTCACATGCAACATAGAACTAAAATAAATTGTGACATATTTAACGAAAATTATTTAAAAAATATATGAATAATAAAAACTCTATAAAATAAATATATATTAATCAATTAAAAATGATTACATTTATATGATATGTGATTAATATGATTTAATATTTAAAAGGATGGTTTTATCTCAATTAATTATTTCAAATATTAATAAATTAAATCAACAACTTTGGAATGATTTTTATTAAAATATATAATATTTAAATAAATTAAATATTATATTAAAATTATTTAAAATAAAAATTAGTAGGAAATAATATTGAGAATGTATAATGCTTTAAAAGCCATTTTTAATAAATATAGTTTTTATTTATATTTTTAATTTTAATTTAAAATATAAATTTATAAATTTTAGAGTTTGAATGTTAAAAAAATGAAATTTAATTTTTAATCAAGAACATAAAAATTATCTTAGTGTGAATTTTTTCAATTTTTCTAAAATAATCGATTTTTATGTGAATAGTGAAAAAAAAGTTTTACTAAAACCATAGCATTTATGAATATATCAAGAAGTAAGTATAATTAAAAAATATTTTAAAAAATTTAATGATCAAAAATTTATTTATGTAGTGAAATTATTTATTTAAAAATATAATGATGAATTTAGAAAATCCACTTTTAAAATTGTAAAAATTAAGTGATATTTTTCTAATAAAAATATTTTTTTGTCTTTCTCTTTTAATTAAGATTTCACTAGGTGAAATTAGGATTTGAATTTATTTTAAATTCATATAACTCTAATTTGGGTGATAATAAACCAATTAATTTCATTAAAATAAAAAAATTATACTTTTTTCATAAACATACCATTTTTTATTAAAAATACACTTTTTTTAAAAGGAGGTTTTTACGTGTTACATGCGCTAATGTTAAAATTATTTTTTTCAACACATTATAATATTATTTGATAAAATTAAATTTATATTTAGAATTATCAGGTATAAATTAGTTAATAAGTCTCATTTTATTTTTAGTAATGAAAAGTAAATTACTCAGGTAAAATTTAATTATCACGGTAAATATCAAAAATGGAAAAAGTGAAAATATAAGTGTAAAAGACTTTATAAAATGTTTAAAATTTTGTTTAAATGAATGGTTGGGAGATTATCTAACTTAATTCATCCACCAATCCATTATTTTCCACTTTTATTCCACATTCCATGTGAAACGTGTGCTCTCTTTATATTAAAATTTCATATTTGAAAAATGGCATTCTATTCCCCTATAAAAGAATCTTACCTCTTACCCAATTACCCACTCATTATAAAGAATTTTCTCATCAAAAATACAACCATCTTTTCTTTTAAATTCTCTGTCAATGTTCTAGAATCCTTAGTCTTTCCAAAATACCATGCTATGGATCCTTAAGGTGTTACCCAAGGGAGAACATCTAAGGGGAGAGGTAATGTTCCCAACTGTGATCTCTTTATTATTTTCTTCATATGCGCCCTAAAACCTATTATATCTATTAAAGCATGATAACATTATTATTAATAATATTATAAAATTTTATTATACTAATTTAATATCAATTTTATTTCTTCCTCTGAAACCATTTGAAAAATGAATATGTCGTCATGTGAACATGCATACTACTGTCCCCATGAATGATGTGATCGATTCTTCAGCACCATGTTACATGGATGTATATAAAAGTTTTTTTAATTATTTATATGGTATTTATAACATTATTAACATTCTAAAATTATAAACTATTCACCATCTTCCTCCTGATCTATGGAAAACAAATGTGTTGCCCATGCGTATGTGCAAACAACTGCCTCCAAGAAAGTGATGTACTTCATTTTTCAGTCAATAATTTTCTTATTTATTTAAATTCCATCTAATAAAGTTCAAAAAATAAATAAAATATAAATAATATCATTATACTTCTATAATAATGATATTATAACTTAATCACCCCATAATCATACTTATCCATTAATTATAGCATGTTCTGGATTAGGTCTGTTTAACCATCTACATGAACGATGCTATAAATTTATATCATGGATAACTATGGAGGCCTAATTACTGGTGATATTGAAAAATAATAAGTAATCTTTTTCTAAGAATGGAAATGGTAATATCTGACCCATTATCAGGATACCACCCCTCATTCATTAAAATTAACTAAACGAAATGCTATTATAACATTATAAATCATTATAAAATATTTATTATGGTATCTTTAATTATATTCTAATGATGAAATTTTAATATTTAAAATAATAATTTACATATGAATTATGAAACTAGTACTAAAGAAAATAGTTAAAACTAATATACCTTCGATGATGAATATAAAATAAAACTAACTAATATATTTGTAAAAAAATATTATAAATAAAGTTTATAAAAGGTTATAGGTATGAATAAGTTTCTAAAATAGGTGATTAATACTGTTATTTTTTGTTATATAAAACCTTCAATTTCATTTTTGGAATTCAGGAATCTAGGTAAGGGTATTTATATCTTAATTTTTCTTCATTGAGATACAATATGTATTTACCAGTTATTTACTTTTTTGTGGTGTTTATATATTGTGAAAGGATTTATTTTATCAAAAAAATTATGAAATATAAGGTATTTAAAAAATCATCTCATTTTCTACCTTTCATGGATTTTTGACTCAAAATATGACTAGAATTTAAGGGGGTTTTATACTCAACATATTTTCTTAAGTAAAAATTATTCCTCTTTGATCATGGTTTAAAAAGATTGTTTTCTTTTGTTCACTGAGGATTCTATAATTTCTTATATCTCTAGGGAAATTGAAATTTTTAATTCAAATCTTTTACCTTGATTAATTTAATTCTCAAAAATTATAAATTTTTTAAAGGTAATTTTTATTCTCATTAATGAACATTTTTCCTCCATTCCGATATGTTATCTTCTGACCAATGTTATCCTTAATTGGAAACCTAATTCTGAATTATTTCATGTTACATTAATATTTCATTTCATCTCTTTTTTAAATTAAATTTTTTCACCCTTTTATGATGTGGGGTTTAAAGGAATGTATTTTCTAATATAAATTCTTTTCTCTTTTATAATTGTTTTTTTATCTTCCACAACACATTTCCTCTGAAAACCTTTATATAATTTTCAAGGATCCATTATATAATATCCTTTTTAAAATTAAAAGTTTTCAAAAAAAATGACTTCACCTTTTTTGAAATAAATTTTGAAAGTGACATATAACTTCATATTTTATGCCTATGGTAAAAATGTTTTCTAATAACCCTATTAAATTTTACCTAACCATATGATATGTATTCTTTATATAGCTTCCTTTTCATTATTAAAAATCGGTTTAAAAATTATTTTAACTTTATTTATTTTGTAATGAAAATTAAATATTATTATATTTTTTAAATGTGAAATCTTTATTTTTAATAGGAATTATTGATTTTAAAATAGATATTAATGGCATGTATTTTAAAGAAGTAATTCTTTAGTGTTTCTATTTTCTCTCAATTAAAGTTTCTTAATACATCCTTCTATTAGGTTTTCTTTTCAAAAAATACCTTTTTTAAGGACAATTTTTATTTAGATCAATGTATTTCATTTTAATGAAAACAATTTTAAGGAGTTTCCATGACTTTTAAAATATAGAATTTCATCATATTTTTCATGTGATTTATCCAATTATCTTAAAACTTCGTCATACCTGTACACACGTGCACTCACAAACCAGATCCACAAAGCTGAAAGGTGAACACTAGGTAATCAGAAACTAGATTAAAATAGCATGTAAAGAACTGAGTGGTAAAACCATGTTAGTACACAAGACCTACAAAAGAACTAGAAACAGTAAGGTAAAGAGGGATCACCAATGGTTATCTACGTAAAATCCCACCCAATCTCTAGAGTAGTGAAGATACTGGAATATAAAGTATTATGTCCTATCTACCTCTTCCTACTGGGCCCCACCAGGTCCTAGGCCACCAAGTCCACTGTCTTAACATCTGTCGGTCACATCTCTCTGAGCACCTCTATCGAAATGTCAAACATCTGCACTAGACACAACATGTGTGGGAGAAGCCCGTGTAGGGGTTAATAACTCAGTACACAGTAGGGTACCCTAAGACCATTGATAGTTTCTCATAAATCCAAAAAGGAAAACACCACAAAACAACCACTAAGTAAACAAGAAAGCCACAACCACAAAGCCACAACCATGAAGAAAACCAAAAATAAAAAACAATGAAGTAAACCAAATGGACAAAAGCATAAAGTAAACCACAAATATTATACAGAGTGATTTCTACTCAGGTATATTCCCATACATACACCTAGGTTATCCAGATATACTCATCTCATTCATAAAGAAATATAAGGCTCCGGCCTCAAATCCATTACTAGGATTTCCAAAGAAGGCTCAAAGCATAACTCAAGGATCATGAGTACATGCTCCATGAGCTGGTCATCCCTGATGACACTCGTCTGAGAGATGTAATCCATCAGGTACAACTCAACCATTCTTAATGGTACTCCTGAAAGGACATGCTCCATCGGGAACATTCTACTAGAACATCCTCCAGTGCCCGACAGAAGAGGTCTCACTCTCACGGTCTTGTGCCCAAGGAAAGACGAAGGGAAACCAAGTGAAGGGGCCCACTCCTCGACACTACTTTTATTTGGGGTAGCACTACTCCAGTCTAACCTGTGATATCTCAGTCACTCTAGTAAGAAGTGTCACGCACCTCAGTCCATCGAGGGAGCACTAACTTCTACCTTGGTATCGATTACATCAAGTGGAGGGTCCCCTCTTCATAATAATGTCCGGCAATCGAGGGAGCTCCAACTCCCATAAAGGAACCAATCCCCTTTGCTACTCAGATATGGGGGAGTACTACTCTATAGGTGATGACCCGCACTATACCCAATAGGGGAGTACAATTCTGGTAGTTTGTTCACTATGGGGGACCCACGTCCTAGTACTTCAGGGGTGTACCAACCCTAGGCTAAAGGACCCACACCCTGGCATGGTAGGGGAGTTCCGACTCTACTGGATCAAGGTGTAAAGAGGACCCGCAACCTGAATCGACAGGGGAGTATAACATGGTGACCAGAGAATTCGTGCCCTGGTAAAGTAGGGAAGTAACCAACTCTATCACAGTATCAGTTGTGAGGGACCCACACCCTAGTATGTCAGCGGAGTACCGAACACAGGTTAGAGGACATGCAACCTCTCACAGTAGGAGAGTACCGACTCTACCATAGCACCGCGTATGATGGGCTCGCACCGTGGGTCGGTAGAAGAGTACCTACTCCTAACATAGAAGACCCACACCATACTCGGTAGAAGAGTACCTGACTCTAGGTGAGTTAAGTATAGAGGACCCATGCCCTAGTCCAGTAAGGGAGTACCAAATCCAAGGATATATGAACCTACTTACAGGAAAATGAAACCACACCCATGATGTGGGGAGTCCCATATCTACCGGAGAAGAGGAGTAAGGAATACTCAGGCCTTGAGTCATCAAGGGAGTTTCAATCCTAACTCACACCATAAGAAATAACCTAGTTTTACTCTTAAAGCTATCAGTAATACCTCAACTACCATGAATTTCCACAAAGTAGTGAACTTAATGGCCTCCATATCATAAGGGTTCCAACACAACATATGACGCGTCAATCAAACGCCCGGTCTATAAGTTATAGGCATTTTAGTACCAAGGGCCTGTCATTCACCCATGTTCGATCTGAAACATCATTACGTCACCACGGGCGATCTTCGATTCGTGGTCTCATCAAATCCTGGTTCTGATCCTATTCTCTATGAAGGTTCTCTGTTTTCCATCCTCGCCACCAGAGTTTCAAAGCAACAACCAGGATTGTGTCCACAATCCTGCATTGCTTTCTCAAAATTAAAGGACAGAACATGAATCCATGTTTCCGTTATAGTCTGTTATGGTGACGTTGTGATGTTTCAATTAATGAAACAAAGAATTTAGTTTCCTTTAGTTATACACCATTTTGTCGTGAAAGATAAAGAACTCAAAAATAAAATTAACTGGTTTAATTTTATTTCTTAACTTTTCATAAAAATTCCAAAAACTATCTTTTTCTTTCGACCCACTGTGGTTGACGTTAGGTCCATTCTAGGTGAATGTCGACACTTTGAATTCAACAGTGCCCTGAGATTTTCGATCCGAGTATTGGTTCAAAAGATAGAAAAACCAACTCACATATTTAACGAACATACCGAAATAAAGTTTGAAATTCCATCCCAGGCTCACCAGGCCTCAGAATCACGTGTCGTCTGAATGCCTAGTCTCGTAAAAATACCATTTAATTTTTTTAAAAAAAATACATGGAATTATGGGATATTACATTCTCCCACTTTAGATTTTTCATCCCTGAAAAGCCAAAGACCAAACTCATGGGAAGAAACTGGGTCGAATAAAGGTCCATATACTGCTTCCCAGCGCACACCATGAGGGAACACCGAGATCAACCACTCACATGTCCAGCTCTTTCTAGGTCAACATTGTGCCACAATAGGTACATGTTTCTTTAGCTGTGAAAAGTGGAGAAAGCACTAAGCATCACGATACATCTATAGTCAGGGGGTCTAGCGGCCCACCTCTACGCTAACCTGGTGCAGATCACAAAAAGAACCCCACAATCCACATCCACCCATGGATGCACTATGCTAAAAATCCCCATGAGCATTAACCATTCAAGGTTGGTGTTAAATGCGCTAGGGTAATTACGAATGAAATAGGGCTGCCCACGAGTGAGCGTTGGGTCTTACTACGCCCTTTGACTACAACATACAACGGCTACACAACTGGCTGAGAAAGGAAACTACCACACCTATTAGTGGTATCTATGCTCAGAATAAATGGTTAGGGACCATTATATTCTGAGAGAACATCTTGTGGTCTAACATTGTTACCACAGAATGACTCATATATAATTCTTTACGAGAGTCCAACCCGTTCTACTTGGGATTCCCTTTCACCACAAGGGGAATCTCTTCTCCACCACGTGGATATACCGCATCACTTGCCTAAAATCGCCATTCTGGGCATGAACGATAGTAGTCCATACCCAAAATGACATCGTAAGGTCCTGAAGCCATGACTAAGATATCTCAACAACAACTCTCACCTCCAAGAGCCATGTCACAACATCTATGTCTGTGTGTGATCAGAAAGTCTCCTCCATCAAGAGTCACTAAGCATGAGGGTCAAATCCATGGTCCAACTAAAACCTCAAAGCCTCGAATATGACTTGTGGAAAAAGGAATGTCTAGAACATGTGGTGATTTAGAAAGGCAGCAAAGTAAAAGGCATATGTCATACCTCAAACTTCTCTTGAAGCTTCTTGGTCATGATCTATGACTGCATGCAGCTGTCCTTGCCCAAATCCTCTATCTCCTAGAGCTTGGAGGGGACCACCCCCTAATCCTCGTCTAGCTTCTCTACCTCACTTGATGACTTGTGGACCTCCATGCTACAAGAACTATCTCTGCCAAGTAGGTTCATCTGTCAGCTCCCTCTCAGCAGTATGGAGGGTTTGGAAATCTCTAGAAAACTTTCTCCCAGTCATTATAAGCATAACAAAACCTCTCCTGCGGCTAATCTTCTCCATGGCGTTGTTGTTGTTCCACAAACCCACATGTGTGTGTCCTAGCACTACGGGAAAAATATTTTTTTGTGACTGGTTATTTGCGATGGGATTTAGTCACGTCGCAAATATTTCGTTGAAGATGTTATTTGCGTTGGGTGCATCGACCCATCGCAAATAACTAGTTATTTTCCACAGGACTTGGGGTCCCGTCATAAAAAGATAGGCACGGTTTGCGCACCAACCAATGGGAAGGGTATTTGCGATGAAGAGGCAGCCCCCATTGTAAATACCAGGAGGCCGTAAATACAATTTGCGATGGGGAATTTCCCCTTCATAAATACTTCATCTGCGGGTCACTTTTTGAAACATGACCCGTCACAAATACCCAACGGCGGTAAATACTATTTATGATGGGATGTTGCCCTATTGAAAATAGTGTGTCAGTAGGACACTATTTGCAATGGGACCCATCGCAAATACCCTTTAACCACCGACAGTAATTAATGTGTTTGAAGGTATTGCAATGGGACCCGTCACAAATACCAAATGGTAGTAAATACTATTTGCGACGAGATGTTGTCCTGTCGCAAATAGTGTGTCGGTAGGCCACAATTTACGATGAATCTCATCCAAAATACCCTTTTAACGAACAACATTAATTAATGCGGCTAAAGGTATTTGCGATGGGTCCCGTCATAAATAGCAGCATTTGCGACAGGTCTCCCATCACAAATAGTACCTTCACAACTAATCTAACCTATATATACCCTCATCCGTTTTTTTTCATTCTTCATCTCAATTTCTACTTTCTCTCTCTCTAAACTCTAATTTTTGAGTGAAATTTTCTCTGAGTTAATTTTTTTACGAAGAAGTTTTTGAAGTTGTCTCCACCTACAAGAGATCAAATTTAATGGTATTTATGTTTTATTTAATTTTATTTAATTTAATTTTTTATTAATTTTAATTATTGTTAATTAATTGTAATTAAATTAGATTTAGATTGGTCTGTCCTCAGTATTTAATTGTAATACTAAATTTAAATTATTAGTACTAATTATTAATAATTAGTAATAATTAAGAATTAATAAAGATAATTAGTAATGATTATAAATAATTAGCGGTAATTACAAATTAGTAGTGGTAATTTTCAGTAATTAATAATAATTAATGCTAATTAGTAATAATTAGCGGTAATTAGTAATAATTTGGAATGAATAATAATAATTAGTAAAAAATAGTAATAAATACTAACAAATTGTAATAATTAGTAAAAATAGTAATAAATACTAATAATTAGTAAAAATAGTCGTAAATTCTAATAATTAGTAATAAATACTAATAATTTGTAATAAATACAAATAATTAGTAATAAATACTAATAATTAATAATAAATACTAATAATTAGTAACAAAAACTAATAATTAGTAACAAATACTAATAATTAGTAACAATTTGTAATAAATATTAACAATTAGTAATAAATATTAAAAATCAGTAACAATAATTAATAATTAGTAATAAATGGGAATAAATTAGGAATAAAATAGGAAAAAATTAAATATAAATTAGGAATAACTAGCCATAAATTATCAATAATTAGCAATAAATTAGCATTAAATTTCCATTAAATTAGAAATAAATTAGACATAAATTATAAATAATTAGCAATAATTAGAAATAATTAGCAAAAAACAGAAATATTTAGCAATAATTAAAAATAAATTAAGAATAAATTAGTAATTAATTAGCAATAAATTGGAAAAAATTAGAAATTATTAGTAATAAATGGCAATAAATAGTAATAAATAGTAGTAAATAGCAATAAATAGAAATAGATTTACAATAAATACCAATAAATTAGCAATAAATTAACAAAAAATTAGAAATATGTTAGCAATAAATTGGCAATAAATTGGAAATAAATTAGTAATAAATTAGGAATAAATTTTGAATAAATTTTGAATAAATTTGGAATAAATTAGGAATAAATTAGGAAAAATTTTAAGCACTTCGCACAATTTCCAATGGATTGGTGACACTCCTTTTGCTAGATGACTCATCTATTTTAAACACTCAGTCACTCAAAACATTATGAAAAATGTGTTTCTACGTATACATATCCAATATCGTATGCAAGAGATTTAATGTGCATTCATAAGACTATATATTTCATAATGTTTTTAGGGGGTTATAGTTGGAAGAAGATGATTCATTGATGAGGCGGCATGGATGCGGGAGCCCCAGTATGTCTTCGAGAAGGGCCGAGTAGTTGGTATCTGCTCTCATTTGACTCTTGGTACTTATTTTGGTACTACTGCGATGTCGGAGTCCAACTCGAGAGGAGCTCGCGGAGAGCCATAATCTTCTGGCTCACAGTATCAGGAGTAGCTGCAAGCTCAGAGTGAGCTTATAGAGAGTTTACAGAAGTAGCAGAAAGAGATGTGTCAGTAGTAGTAGTACGAGGAGGATATGCATCGATGGTAGCAGTAGCAGCAGCAACACAAGGAGGAGATGCGTCGATGACAGCAGTAGATGCACGAGCAGATGGAGTACATGTGTCATCTGACTCATAGTTTAGGGATGGAGTTTCTTCAACTATCTCCTCCAACTCCTCCACCTCCCTCAGAAGACTATCTCCTCCCGTGATTTTTTTGTTATGTTCAAAAAATTTGAATTCGAGATTTGTTGTAATAAAAACTATTTACAGTTTCTGTCTTTTATATTGGTGTAAATACTGCATAATTTAATTTTTTACTTTTTTATTTATTATTATTTTTTTAGTTTTTTATTTTTCTATTTATAATTAATAACATCCTTTTTAATGTTTTTTTATTTTACTATTAATAATAATAATATTTTATGATTTTTTATATTTTTTTGCGAATACTGTGAAATTTAATATTTTTTTATTATTTTAATAATATTTATATTATTGTTTCATTAATTTATCATAATTTTATTAAATATATTTTTTTATTTATTCGTAATTTACGATGGGACCTTTTTCGATGGGACCCCGTTGCAAATAGTTGATAATTTTTTTTAAAAAAATATTTGTAAAGGGAAAAAGACCCATCGCAAATACTTTTTTGCAATGGGCCCATCGCAAAAGGTTTTGATATATATATATATAACATATATAAATGGAGAACTATTTGTGATGGGAAAAAGAGCCTGTCATAAATACTTTTTGCGATGGGCCCATCACAACATGTTTTTTATATATAATGTATATAATTAGAGAGCTAGTTGCAACAGGATGGTTTCTCACCGCAAATATTATTTTTTACGACGGGCCCGTCATAAAAAATACTTCTTGTGATGTTGTTTTATACAAAAATCTATTTGCGATGGGACCCCATCACAAAATCCCATTTACAATGGCATCCCATCACAAATACCTTATATTCTAGTAGTGGGGCATGGGTTGGCCTCCAATGTTGCGATCCTGTCACCACTTGTCTGCTAGATCCATTAGACACCTCTAATCTGTGACCTCTATCGTAGGTCACATCCACCTACTCCTCTGTTAGGAAGCTCTCAACATCTAGGGATTGTTTCAGTACCCAAGCAAGCATGGAAATGCTGAGAGGTATCACTAATGCCCTGATTTCTCAGTGTAATCCCTGGTCAAAGGTCTGGGTCCTAAAGTAAGGGTACCGCACTATATCTATGGAGTAGCGAGAAAGATTCATAAATCTCATTGAGTACTCTGATACCGTCATGTTTCCCTACTGTAGGAGCAACAGCTTATGTTTGCTTACAGTGCGCAAAGTCATTGGAAAAAACTTCTCTCTGATGAGGCTCTCAAAGTTTGTCGAGGTGAGGGTCATCTCGTCATGAGTCTGAATCATCAGACACCACCATCTTCCCCCTGAGCCCTAAAGAATGCTTGCATCCATGACTTCCATTTAGTCGGGTGGTTTCCTAACTTGGTGGGAAACACACATAACTACCTCAAGACAATCCTCAGCTACCTAAGGATCTATCTCGCCACGGAACATGGGAGGTCTCTCCCTCTGCAACTCATGTAGCACGCTCAGCCTGTGTGAATCCTCATCCTGAACTGTTGGTAGCAACAACTTTTTAATGGGTGGAGGCATCACTAGTGCACCAACAGAAGGTAATTCCCATGTATTAGTGTCATGAACTGAAGCCTCCACTCAAGAAATATCGTCATCATGATCATGCTGTAGAATCCTACCTAGTTTTCATTGTGGAAGTATCCCCAAATGAGTCAAGATTAACCATGATTAAAAGAATATCTGTAGAGCTGACTCGATAAGGAATATAGAATTTACAACCATTAATACAAGAGGCATATTCCCATCATTTCCCTGCAACCAGGGTTTCCATGTACCGTGTCGGGTAACAGTTGTCCAGAGTCCTTGTGTAGGGATATGTCATCCATCACACAAACATTGGAGTCCCTTGCCTAAAATCCAAACTCAAAACACTGAACATTGTTTCTCACAAAAAAAACAACAGACCCTTGTTTATTGAGGTAGAAACAACCAACTCTAATACCACTTTGTCATGAACCATCATCCGGGGTGCATGTCGTGACATACCCCATGCCCACCTCCTAAAGGCCAGGGGTTGGGGACTAGTGCTGAAGGCATCAACCTGAAAATGGGAGGCATTTTCCCAGATATCTGTACACACATTCACTGACAAAAAAATCCAAAAAGCTGAAAGGTGAACACTCGGTAATAAGAAAACAGAGTACAATAGAAAGTAAAGCACTGATTGGTAAAACTAGGCCAGTATAGAATCCCAAAAAACGATTTGTAAATAGCAAGGTACAAAGTGAGCGGTAATGGCCATCTATGTAAAATCCTACTTGATCACTAGAGTAGTGAAGATACTAGAATCTGAAGTAGTATGTCCTTCCCTCTTGGTCCTACTGGGCCCTACCTAGTCCTAGGACACTAATTCCACCTTTGTAACGTCCGTTGGTCCCATCTCCCAGAGTGCCTCTATCGAAACGTTGAACGTCTTCACCAGAAACAACACGTGCGGGTGAAGCCTATGCAAGGGTGAGTAACTTAGTACTCAGTAGGGGACCTCGAGATCCAGGATGATCTCTTATAAATCTAAAAAGTAAAACACAACAAAACAACCACGAAGAACACCAAAAATCCATAACCATAAAGTAAACCACAAATCCAAATCCATGAAGTAAACCAAAAATCCAAAACCAAGAAGTAAACCACAAGGCCAAAAATAAGAAATAAATCACAATGATTATGCATAGTTATCTCTACTCAGGTATATTCCCATACATATACCTAGGTCATCCAGATACACTCATCTCATCCAAAATGAAACATAAGCCTCTGACCTCAAAGACTTAAGTAGGATTTCCAAAAAAGGCTCAAAGCATAAATCAAGGATCAGAAGTACACGCTCCATGAGCTGGCCATCCCTGATGGCACCCATCCGAGAGATTTACTCCATCAAGTAAAACTCAAATATTCTTAATGGTGCATCTTAAAGGATGTGCTCCGTCAGGAACTTTATTCTAGAAATACATCTAGTTCCCAGAACTAGAGGTCTCATTGTCATGATCTTGTTCTTAAGGCAAGACCAAGGGAAACCAATTGAAGAGTCCCACTCTTTGACACTATGTTCAGTTGGGAGAGCATTTCTCCAGTCGAGCCCATGATATCTCGATCACTCTAGTAAAAAGTGGCCAACACCTCAGTCCATCGAGGGATCATTGACATCCACCTTGGTATCAATTACATCAAGTGGAGGGGATTGCTCCTCATAAATGTGTCCTATAGTTATGGGAGCTCCAATTTCCATGAAGGACTTGCTCCCTGTAGCTACTCAGAGATGGGGGGTATTACTCCATAAGTGAGAAATCGCACCCCACCTGGTTGGGGAGTACAAATCTGGTAGTTTATTCATTGTGGGGGCCCAGCACCCTAGTACATCAAGGGAGTACTGACCCTAGGCTAGAGGACTTTCACCATGGCATGGTAGGGGAGTACCGACTCTGCTGGAACACGTTGTAAAGAGGTCTCGCACTCTGAATCGGCAGGGGAGTTCAAGATGGTGACTAGAGAACCCACGCCCTGGTTATGTAGGGGTGTAACTGACTCTGTCACAATATCTGTTGTGGGGGACCTGCACCCTAGTAAGTCAGGGGAGTACTGACCCCAGTCTAGAGGACCATGCCTTGGAACGATAGAAGAGTACCACCTCTACCGTAGCACTATTCAAAGAGGACCTGCACCCTTGGTCGGCAGGGGAGTGCCTACTAATAACCTTAAGGACTCCCACCCTACGCAGTAGGGAAGTACCTGACTATATGTGAGTTAAGTTTGGAGGACCCGCACCTTAGTCCAATAGGGTAATACCAACTCCAAATATAGAAAAATATTATCAGAGGAAAACAAACCCTCACCCATGATGTGGGCAGTCCCATCTCTACCGGTGCATTGGAGTAAAGAATACGCATGTCTTGAGTCATCAAGGGAGTGGTCTCCCTAACTATCACCATAAGAGAAACCCTGGTTCTACTCCTCCAACTATCAGTCATACCTCAGTACCCACAAAGTTCCAAAAAGTAGTGACCCAAAGGGCCTCCATGTCATAAGGGTTCCAAAACGATAGACATCGCATCAATCAGATGCTCAGTCTGTAAGTTATAGTCATTTTAGTACCGAGGGCCCACTTGGATTCGTGTTCGATCCAACCTAGCCATACTTCAACATTATCCAAAACTCAAGTGATGTATCACAAAAGGACTGCCTTATACCATGTATTTCATCACCTTAGACGGTTATTGAAACAAATGTCAGGTTTCGGAGATAAGTCACTTTAAGCATAGCAAGGTAGAAATGGGTTTGGGTCCAGTCTGACAAGATCGGACAGATCTGACCGGACCTTCCCTATGTCCCACATGGTCTGACCCAACACAGGGTGACCTAGCCCATCTCGGTTGGGCACAAACCAGACCACTGGACTGCGGGTCCTGCCTGTTAGGCCTGTGGGCTTAGCCCACCATTGCAAGTTGGCCCCCTTCTCCCCGGACGCGACATAGCCGTGTCTGGCACCTGCTCACGTAGTCGGGACCACCAGTGGTGTCCACAATATCAACCCTCAAGGAAGGTTGACTTCTCCATGTGGTTCCACACTAGCACTGCTGGACTCCAGCACTGCGGACCGTTGCAGCCATGGATTCTACCGCCCATGCACACTATCAGGGTGCACATCCTCCTTCGGCTTCCAACTCGTCTCTTCTCATTCAGGTACACGGCCACCACCTCCATCACCAATAAACCTATTGTAGCTTCATCGGGCCGCCGAATGCACTCTGTTGGCCCATTTTTCAAATCGTTTACACCTATAGCCTCCAAGGGAATCTTTCTTCACTATGACAGATTCAGATCCACCTTTCCATTAGTTTCAAAGAGCTGATCACAAGGAACGAACATGTGGAGGGGCTCGGGCCTTGTTCGTGTTGGCCTGCACCCTCCGCATCAGAGGATAAAAATATGGGGAGGTTTCGGGGAGTGTTGGGTAAACCATAATAAATCAATCCCAATGTTGAACCCCAAAAATAAACTCCCATATAAACAAGTGACTTGCAGATCGACCTTTTCGTGGGTTGATCTTTATCCATAATTTCAAAAAGAATGAAGATCGAGGAATATCATTAACAAATAAACCCCTACCTTGACATGGTTTTTTCATTGGTGACGATCCATCCAAGGGAGGAAAAAAAATAATGTGCATGTTTTCATTCAACCATGTTCGATCTGAAACATTGATGTGTCACCACGGGAGATCGTCGATCTGTCATCTCATCAAATCTCGGTTCTGATCTTGTTCTTCATGAAGGTTCTCCATTTTCAATATTCTCCACCAGAGTTCCAAAGCTACAACTTGGATTGTGTCCACAATCCTTCATTACATTCTCAAACATTAAAGGAAGGAATGAAAATCCATTTTTCCATTACAGTCATTTATGGTGACTTTATGTTGTTTCAATTAATGAAACAACATATTCTTTTTCCTTTAGTTATATGCCATTTCTCCGTGAAAGAAAAATAACTCAAAAATAAAATAAACTTGTTTTATTCTATTTCTTAACTTTTCTTAAAATGTCTGAAAACTAGCGTTTTTTCAACCCGCTGCTGTCAAAGTTAGGTTTATTCTAGATGAGTGTCGGTGCTCTGAATTCAATTATGCCCTCATATTTCAAATCTGAGCACCATCTCAAAAGTTAGAAAAATCCACTCAAATGTTTACTGAACATACCAAAAAATGTTTGAAATTCAATCTTGGGATCACCGAGCCTCGGAATCATGTGTCGTATGAATGCATGGTCTTGTGAAAATTTTATTTAAATTTAAAACAAATCCAAGGAATTTTGGTACATTACAAATTATATAAAATAAAAATATGTTTAGTCAGGTTTATCTAACTTGGTATTCAAATATTTTATGTAAATAATGTGTTTTTATCACAATATATAGGAGTACAGGTCTAGGTTACCTCAGTTGGTATCATATAAAGGTTTATTTCTTTTTAAGAAATAGTTTGGTTATTTTTTAGGATTAGTTTAGTGGTCTTTATGAGATTATTTTAGTTATTTTTGGGGATTAGTATAAGAAAATTTTATTGAAAACACTAAGGATAATTATAAGATTTAAGTATGAGTATATGATAACATCCTAAAAATATATTAAAGTTGTTATTATATGGTTTTCCTAGTAATTACACCCATGTTTGGATACTATAAAATTGATATTTTTGTGTAATAGATGAACCTAAAGGTAATCGCCCCAAAAAAGGATAATTTAATATCAAATCAATCATTACTTAGTTATGAGTTGGACTAAGTCTCCATACCTTACTAGAAACTCATTGGTGGATATGATTTGGTTGATTATATGATTTTTATAAACCATTAATTAAGGATAGGATCACATATTTAGAAAATAATTAGATAACCTAATAGTTGATAGACAATGATTAACCTGGATTGAAACTTATAAATTTATATGTTAGGGTGCATATGTCATTTATTATTTATTCCATTTAAGATAATAGTTTTCATTATTATAAGGCTATTTAATTAAGTATCCTTATATTTATCTTTAATTTTTTAAGTAATTCATAGAGAAAATAGAAACCAATTTAATAATGGGTTTGATGGAAAAAGAAATGATTATCCTAATGAGAAACCAAATGGGGGATAAGTTTGTCCTGAAAATCATGTTGTTATTCTCACCCAACTATCTCAATCTATGATTACAAAATTGAGTCTTTCCAAACACATGAACACACCCAAGAAGAGAAGAGTACAATATCATGTAATATCAAAGGATAAATATGGTAAAGGAAATAATATTCAATTTCCTTCATTATTAAAATATCGGAAGAGGCACCTAGGTGAATGTCTCAAAAAAACTTGAAGATGTTTTATGTGTTGTAAAAAAGGGATTTGAGAAAAAATAAAACAAGGAAAAATTATGAGTTAAATTAACATGATAGGAAAAATAATGTTCATTCTAAAGAAATTTGATGTTTTAGATGACAGGAATTTGAGAACTATAAAAACCAGTGCACTAATCCAAGTGATTATGATGAAAATTGACACCAAAAACCTCTTAGATCATAAAAATAAGAAATATACTATGAAATTACTACTATTGATTTGTATGGTGATAATTGAGTAGTGGTAGGTACATTTATTCTTCACTCTAGATTTGAAAATGTCTTATGTCATGTAAATTTTCACCAACTATTAGCTATTAAAAATAAAAACACCTTATGGTATCATTATTGTATCAAAGGTATATAAATATCCTTCAAGATTTGTTGGATTATGATTCATGAAAGTCTTATTATTCTTCCATTATATGAATTTAATCTTATTTTTTTAAATCTATTGGCTATATCTACATATAATCAATAGTAATCAATGAAATAGGGAAATCACATTTCATATATCAAACTAACCTATTATCATATATCAATGAAAACATGAATATGATCTCTCTTGAAAAACAATTTATATTATAAGAGTTATGGTACCTAACCAGGAGGTATATTTATATAAAATAATTAGAAAAAACTAAATATTATGATTTTCCTATTATGAGGAAAAAAGATATATTTCTTAAGTTTGTAAGGTTGATATATCTCTAGAAATTATACCATGAGTCATTTATACCTTTTAGATGCCCTTATATATTTTCATTAGTAGGTAATAATTAAAATTATGAGGACAAAATTTATTTAAGGGTTAAATACAATTCCTTCAGATTTTGGAATATGTTTCTTTCTCTAAATTTATATTATATTCAATAGCTTGTTTCTAACACAAGACTGAACTAAAAAAAGACATGACATATTTGATGAACATTACTAAAAAAATATAAGAAACATGAAAACTCTATAAAATAAATAGATATTAGTCAATTAAAAATGCTTACATATAGAGGATATATAATTAATTTGATTTAACATTTAAAGGGATAGTTCATTCTCAATTAAATATTGGAAGTATTATTAAAGTATGTTAATCACTTTTAGATGATTATTGTGATAATATATAATATTTCAATATATTAACTAATATATAAACATTATTTAAATTAGAAATTAGTATGAAATAATATTGAGAAAAAATAATTTTTTAAAAGACCATATTTTAATAAAATTAATTTTCCATTAGATTTTTAATTTTCATTTAAAAGGTAAATTTATAAATTCTATAATTTTGATTTTAAAAAATTAAATTCATTTTTGAATTAAATATGCCAAAATTACCTTAGGGTGCTTTTTTATATTTTTATGAAATAATTGATTTTTAGGTGTACAGTGAAAATGTATTTTATACTAAAACCATAGAATTTATAACTATTTCAATAAGTAAGTATAACTTAAAAAAATGTAAAAAAAATCATGATAAAAAATAAATTAAGTTCATACTAACTTCCTACACAGGTTATAACATGTCTTTTTGGATTATTATTATCTTGGTTTAAAATTTATTTTATTATTATTGGGTATTTTCTTTTATAGTGTAATTATTATTATTATTATTATTACTATTATTATTAGAGGGTATAGTATCCCCACTATCACCCAAAAAACCCTCACTAATAGTCTGTAGCCTTTGGTGTATGGGGTGGTGTGCCTAAGGTCTAGTGTCACACTACTGGTCTGGGCACTAGTTGAGTGGTCGTGGAGCAGTAGAGCACTATTATTAAATTGTATCAGAGCTTGGATAGTACAAAGTTGTGTCTGATTAGGTTAGTCACAAAATGGTAATAGTGTTCAATTGTTACTAGGTGGTATTAATGTTAGGGTATTAAAAGGGTTGTTTGATATTTGGGTTGTGGTAGACTAGATTTATGAAATGTGTCAAAACATGGGATGGATGTTACGTTGCATGTCTAGGAAGCACCTACATGAGATGAAGTCCATGTTACTACGGTAAATGTGATTTTTGTTCAAGTTTTCATGGTTATAGTTGAATTATTTAGTTTTTATTAATTGTTATTTGATTTTATTAACTTTTTTTTATTATTGTCCCTAAGAGGTAAGAGCGAGTACTCATGCATCATATTAGGCATATAGGGCTGGCATGACATATGCGTGTGATTATTATTGTTTCTTGGAACATAAAATAAAAAAGATGGGATTATCTATTTAAAGTGTCAATAATAGACTAAATATTGTTTTCCTATATAGTATCTTGGTTTCATTCTACTTAGCTAACTTAATAAAGGTAGTGGTTTCAAAAATGAAAAAGGATTGGGCTATTTAAAGTGTCAAAAACAAACTATATGGTGTATTCTCGTATATATTTATATTGGAGTTCTACTCATCCATCTCAAGTGTATGATTCTTGATGTGGTGGGTATGTTTATATGGTGTGTATGGTGTTTAACCCTAATACAGGTTGGCAGGGAGCTATGAGGCTAGATGATATGTGAAATGAGTGTGGAAGAGAAGTGTAATGGTAGTGATGTAAACTAACTATTATAGATTAAATTATTTTTGATATATGTACTATTATATTTGTGTTGGTCATGGTATTTGGATCTCAGTAAGATGCCATCTAGAAAGCCTGCAGTGGAGCAATAGTAGGGTAGAGATGTGGTGTATCCAAGGAACGTATGGGATAATTCCCCTAAGGGAAGAGTGATAATGGGACACTAGTGGAGGCATCAAGGTAGACATGACAACCACAACTGGCATAGAAGCTGGGGTAGTGTTTATATGATATGTTTCATGTGATCTTGGTGTGGGTTATTTGAAGCATTGACCAAGGATATCTAGAAGACGTTCCTTCTATGGAATATTTAAAGAATGAATTATAGTCTCAACACCCTCCCTTGTTCTAGGGAGAGGGTGTACTCTAGGTGGTGTATTTTTGGATATATTTAGTGAAGAAAATATTTTATTATATTGAGACATGTTTAGGGAGGAGTGTGATGTTGGCCAAACATATGCTCAGAGGACTAGCGAAGAACTAGTGGAATGTATAGGTATAAGAAGACAGACATGAGGGGCTGATGTGGAAGAACTTCAAGGCTCTATTTTTCAATAAATTTTTCTCTGATATTCTAAGGACATATTAGGTTCATTATTTTATGAATTTATAGCATAGATGGACCTCAGTTATGGATTGTGTTGGGAGGCTTGCAGACCTATTTCATTTTACTCCAATGATGTTAGGAGATGACATAGCCATGGTGTGATGGTTTAAGGATGGTTTATGACATGCTATCGGGGTGAAGGTAAGAATCATCAAGTTGAACTCATTCTTGAAGGACGTGAACTAGAAACTTATAGTAAAGAAAAATGTTATGTATGGAATTATAAAAAGCTGGAAAGTGGTGTCAGGTGAGACATGAAGTAGAGATCTGGGTAGCTAGAAGTGAGGCTGCAAGGAGACACAGCAGGGTAGTAAGAGTAGAGACTCGAGGATGTTACTATGGAGTTGATCATTAATGGAATGTTTCTAGTGTGTGAAGATGATACATTTTTGGGCTCGTTGTGATTGTTCATCGGAGTGTGAGGCATGTTTCCTGATAGATCATCTAGAGAGGTTTGGTTAGAATACTACATAGACAGTTGGGATTCAAGGATCAAGTCAGTCTCATGGATCTGAGGTAGTAACAAGAGTGGTATCGGGAGCTGATAGCCAAGATATGATGGTATGTGTAGGATTTGAAAGGGATAGAGATACCCAATAATGGTGGAAGGGTCCAGTGGGGAGTAAAATTCTATAGGGAGAACAAGAATTAGGATTTTAAGATTTGGGGTAGTTGCATGTGGTCGAGCATACATACACGGAGTAGGCTAGAGACCTGAAAAATTGAGAGTTTCATCATGTGTGTAGCCATTGTTTTTTGTTTTTTATTATAGATACTAATTTATGGGTGTCTGTATGATAATTGAATTAACCTAGTGATAATCAATATATTTTCATTAAGTGTGATGTAGGACTTATTTGGGCATTCGGGGCGATGTGGGATTTATGTGTAATTTGGTGTGATACTAGATTTATATGATAATTGGAAGTGATGTAGAATTTATATGCGAATTAGGAGTTATGAAAATTGTGTGTGGGAATCTGGAGTGATGCAGGATTTATGTGTACAATAGGTGTGATATAAGATTTATATAAGCATAGAGAGCGATGCAGAATTTTAATAGCGTCATGTATGATGTGGTTATGAAATTTTCATCAAATGGGGTGTGTGAATAAAAGTGTATTATGGTATGTAAATGTGTGTTACATGGTTATAGTAGGCATGGTACCATTAGGAAATTGAGTAAATTAGTTCATGAAGTGATCAGGTTGGTAATTCCTATGTTGGGGAGTGTCCATAGAAGGAATTAGTTTATTATGTTGTATATTTGGGGTAGTATACACAAGTCAAAATGAGAAAAATATATTCATCATTGTCTCAGCGTTTGGTAAATTGATAGAAGGATGATCAAGTTGGTTGAGATATTGGTCAATATATAGCTAGAATAGCTCAGGGATGAGCTATTATATGGTGGAGAGGATGAAAAACCTATGGCTTCATATAAAGAGTGTAACTAGCTAATTTTTTATTAAAACCATGGATGTTTTCTTAATTTAAATATTTTTATGTTCTAGAATGAATTGGAAAGAGTTTTAGGAGGATCAGGTAGTCCTACGGCTAAAAAAGCTACATACTGCAACCATTTTCATCATGACACTTGGTATCATAGTGTAAAAGGGTCAAGAAGAGTAGGAGGGCTCCCTACATTGACTTATTTATGGTATGACCCACATAGATGAACCCTTCATAGTTTTTTGATGTTTTTTTTAAAATAATTTTTATATATTTATTTAAAGGGAGCTTTTAAATATAAGAGGAGCTCTTTCTCAGCCATTACATGTGACACTACCCCCTCCCTTTAGGTTTATCCCATTCTATTATATTTCTCCATAATTTTTTTAAGGAATTATCTTCCATTAATTGTGACAGGATGTTGGAAGTGATTGTATTCTTCTGATCTATTCCATTATTAATCTCTTCGATTTCCTAGAGAGTTCTCACCATTTATGGTTGTTATGCCCTATTTTCATGGTTAGTTTTGTTTTTCCAATTATCAAAATTTGATATTGAATTAATAGTCGATATTCTATTAGTAGGTTTCTCTAATTATAAGTTACATGCTACATAGATTTTACTTAAATTGTGTGTGTGTTGTGAGATGTGTGGTAAATAGGTGGAAGTGGGGTGGTCCAGGTGTGACCAGTTATGAACTTCTTAGGGTATTTATGGTTCTTAGAAGATATAATAGGGTAGTATCTTTCATGAAATTGAATGATTGATCATATTATGGAATGAAAGGTGAAATTTTTGTTTTATTGGTTTTTTTGTAAAGATTATTTTGCTTATGTAAATCATTTTAATGATTTTATGTATGAGTTGGTTCTATGGGAACATATTATGTGTGTACTAGGAAACTATGGGTGATGTTGTTCACTGAAAGTGAGGTGACTTTTTCTCTAGAATAAATAAGATGGTATTGATATTTTTTTGTGTATTTGATGTGCTTATTAGATGGAAATAGCGGTTCATAGGAGGTGTGGCCCAAGTTATTAGTGATGTTTCTCATTATGGGTGACTGAGAAGGTCATTGGGGTCGTGTTCACATAGGATAGGACCCATGATATGTTATTGACCACTCATTGTGAGTGGAGGCCTCTATAGATCAAGTGGCATAGGGGATGGTGTTGATCCCTGGTAGGGAGTACGTGCTCACACAAAAATTCCATCATTGGTCATATTTGAGACCACTCGTTAGTTTAAGAAATCTCAACATCTATGTTGGGTACATTAGGTATGGATCATGGAAGGATGGGTACCATTATGCCTTCGGTTTGTCGAGTTGTTGACCCAACTGTTGGTTGAAGGAAGTTGAATTCCTTGGGACTTGTGATATGTCTTGTGTAAATTCCTTTGGTACATTTGGTTGACTCGAAATTAATATGTTGGAATGAAGTCATGGGGTTCCATGAATTATGTGGTTATGGTTGGCATGTTACGCCGTGTGATATGGAAATGGTTGGAATATTGAATGATCTTCTAGTAAGATAGATTATGGATGTATTGTTACACTTGGGTACTATCTAAGGAAGGTATCATCTCATTAATTGTTTGTAGAGAATGAGTGGTGCAGGTTATGTGAGATGTATTGTTTTTTATTTATTTATATTTTTGATGCATTGTTATATGTATGGATGTAAGTTAGGGATATCATTGGTGATGGACTACTAAGTACATACTCACACTCTGCAGCAGATATCTGATACATGTAAAAACTTTATAGATTTGAGTATAGGTTTGGGAAAAGGCTTGATGTTAGGATCTTATTAGATACTGGCATGCATATAGTGCATGGACTAGATGTGGGTTTTTTGGCAGATGGTTCGTGTGATTCCCCGGTGTTAGGATGGTGGTTTCTTTGGGTTATTTTTACATGTACAAATATTATTGGACCATGGGAGATCTTTTTTACTCATGTATGAAAATCATGACATGTGGATATTATCTAGGTTATAGCATGTGTATTTTGGGTTGTGATTACATTCATTCTAAATTGTTTTCTAGTTTTAGAGACTTCCTGGAAACAATTGATTTGGGTTAGTCATTGAAGACTTTAGTGGTAATCGTTTGGAAGTATCTAAAGGTATTTATATATAAATTCACATTGAGGGTGTTGGTCTGGTTTTCTTAATGTCATGGGTGGTCAGAGTTGTGAAAACTTTTGAACCACCAACCATGGTGGATGCATATTAGTCGTTGGGAATTAGGCATTCCATCATTGGTCAATGAAATCATTGGTCAATGGCATCATTCGTCAAAATAGAAGGACATCAAAGGTGAGTGGTCAGGAGTGTCAGGGGTTAATGGGAGGATTTAATGATATTATGGGTGGGTGTCTGTGGGTGGATGAGGGTGGTGTAGCTGAGTTAAAATGATGGGAGGATAGGAAAAGCAGGAAAATTTCCACTCTTTTTTTCGTATTAGCAACCATTATTTGATGACTGCAATACCCCCCTTTAACATCTACCAAAAGGTAGTCACCTACTTCCTATTATGCCAAAATTATTTTTTCTTATATTTAAAGTGATGAGGGAATTGGGGAGAAAACATGGACACATAATAGACACTTGTAGGGAAGGAGTTCCACTCTTAATGTAGATATGAATATCAAATAATAATAATAATAATTAATGTTTCACTCTAAATATTTTCCACTTTTCATAAATGATTTGGGAAAGGAAGAATATATTCATGGGATCAAGATTCATCATGATAGATCCAGGAGGTTGGTCAGTCTAATCAAAAGTACATACATTGAAAAATATATAAAATATTTGGTATCAAAAATTCCAAGAGGGTATTCTTCTAAGTGTCCCATAGCATTCATCTTTCTCGGAAAATTATTCCTCATACTCCTGAGGAAAGGAAAAAAATAGAAAGGATTACATATGAATTGGTTATTGGGTCATTCATATATGTTATGATATACACTATGCTTGATGTAGCCTATGCATTAAGTGTGGTAGGAAGATATCAATCTAATCCATGTGATCACCAATGGATGTTAGTCAAGACTATCCTTAAGTATCTAAGTCCTACTAGGTATATGTTTCTGGTTTTCATAGGATATGAAGAACTACTCATCAAAGGATATGAAAATACTAGTTTCAAAACTAATAAATATGACATAAATTCACAAATGGGATACATATTCACTTTTAATGGAGGTTGTGTGAGCTAAAAGATCTCAAAGAAGTTTGTGGTTACAGATTATATAGAAAATGTTGTGTATATTTTATCTTCGGAGGTAGTTAAATAATAAGTATGCATGTGAAAATTCATCCAACAAACTGATGTGGTACCCAGTGGTAAATATCTTATCCCACTCTATTTTGATAATACTGTAGTAGTGGATCTTAGAAAAGATCCAAGGTCACATCGGTGGAAGAAGAACATACTTTAGAAGTATCATATCTTTAGAGATTTTTCTCAGTGAGGTGAAGTTGTAGTGAGTAGTATTTCCACAAAATAAATCATTTTGGAAACCATGACTACAACCTTGAATCATAAAAACAAGAATATCAAGTGATTTCAAGTGGGATTATTGTTGTAGGAATTTAGATCTAGTAAAAGTGGGAGTCTGTTGGAATTGGTGTCCTAGTACTAACTGTTTTTACTTTTATTACATGTATATTAGATGTATTTACTATTAATAAAACATATTATTACATATGGAAAGTTTTTTCTCATGTATTTAGTGTAATAATTTCCTAGAGTATAAATCACATTGATAAGGTCATATAAGTTCCCCTCTATGAATAAAACCTCAATGTGATAAGATGATATTCTTAAATACTTTTTTGTGGTTGGATAACATACTATGATTGGACACATAGTAAATAAACTGTCATGTGTGAGTACTCGTATGAAGATGAGGCTTATTCTCAGGAAGTTTTCACATGGTAATATCTAAGTTGGGAGATTATGATAACATAACCACCAATAATAATTTTTTATCTTTTAGTGTCAATAGATATTCTTAATATAGAGAACATGTAATAATCCTAAGACTTTTATATTATTATTAATTCATGTTACAACTCACATAATTAGATGTGTTTTGTAATCTATGACAATAAAATTTCACGGTGAAGTTGGATATGTTGGTCCTTTCATGAGTGACATGTCATTAATGTATAAGTCGAAGGAGGATTTTTCCCTTCCATCTTTATAGAAGCTAGTATCTCAGACCTTTGATTCGAATATAACAATCACTCTAAATTCCATATCCATGGTGTAATGACATGTTTATTTCATATATTCAATGAAATTCATTTCAAGTATATAGGTTTGTGACATATATATCCAACCTTCTTTATGAGATATTGAGACAAATGGGTTATATTAAATAGTGAGAATTTTTAAGCGGTTGTCATCATTACAATATTAAATTATTTCTCTTGGGTTCCTTGACCCATAACTAGATAGTAATCATGGAATATAGGAAAAACCAACTAATTCCAATGAGAAAGAATCATAGAGGTTCACATACTATGTGTTTCCATTGATCTTGATTAAATTGTACATTAATTTAATTATTGGAATAAATATTATTCTCAAGGCTGAGGAATAATTTTATTAGTGTAACATCTCGTTACCGCTTTGATAGGTATGCCTTAAATCGTGTCTTGGTTTTTCCTTTTTGTTGATGGGGTAAGGGTTGATTTTGGGTTGGGAGGATTCCAATAATGGTGAAGTATTGGATTTGTTGGATTATCACCCTTAAATTGACTTTTTCATGTAGGATGTCAGAGCATTACACATCATTTAATAGTCTTACACATCATGTAGGGTTCTTCGTACTAGTCATGAATGGCTTCACACTATGATGGGCACATGCCATGAGTTTCCATTTCACATCATGAAGTATTTAATTAAAAAATTTTAATTCAGAGCATCAGAATTTAAGTCGAGGTGATGCATTTTTTGATGGTTATAAAAATTAGAGGGTTCATGATGTGTATTGAGGCTACAAGTCGTGTAATACCCAGACTGTGTTTTTTTAAATAGGTAGTGTGGATGATATTTCTTTTCCATCCACTTAATATTCAACTTCCAATAACTAAGTCATTCCCTGTGAGATCTAAGACCTTTCCATCCCCTATGAACCCATTTGTTTTCCTTTAGATCATCATTACACTTGTGGTGTGATTTCTGAGTAAGTGTTCTTCCTCATTCTTCATGTTTCTCTCTTTCTCCTCTCATATATTTTCAATATATCATCTTGAAATTGATGGATCTATGACCTGTGGTGTTGGATATTTCTTATATGTTTGGTTTCAAGATAGACCCCACCTTTTTTCTCATTCATGGGTGTCGTTGTAAGTTCCAGGTTTTGGGAAAGAGGTAGGAGGTTCCATCCTTATTAGCCAAATTGATTATTCCTAAATTTCATGATTTATTTCAATTAATAATTTAAATTCAATTGATCAAATTTTATTCCAACTAAATTGATAAAACCTAATTCTATTGAATCAGGTGATTTTAAATGGTTTTTGCATGGAAATTTGGAAAACACCTAATTCCATTGAATTGGGGTGTGTTTATGGAAAGTTTCTAATTTAAATTGATGAATTTAAATTATGGATTTTATGTAAATGTATTTCAATTAAAATTTTGAATTTAATTTTGGAAATCACTTTTGAAAAGGTGGAATTGGTTTTGAATGGATTTTAAACTTTTGAAAATGGCTTAAAATTATTTGATAGAAACCTAGTGGTATTATCTTGTAAAAGAGGCATGTATTTGAATAAAAACTATTTTTGTTTTAAATGGAAATTTATCATTGAATTTTAAGAATGGGATTTTATTTTTATTTTAATAAGTCTTAAAATAAATTTTCCATCATTTATTTTGTAATATAACATGAAATACTTAGTTATTTGGTGAGTTATTTGGACACACTCTACACTACTACAATATTCTAAAACATACATGTGGCGGGTCACTTCCCTAATGGGAGGGTGAGGATTTCCCTATGGCTAGTGTCAGGGGGATGTGTGTGCACACATATTACTAAGATCACATAGAGAGTGTGGAGTCCTATAGCTATAAATACTATCGTGCCTTTAGGTAGCTGACCTTGTTGCTCACTTATTATTTATGTATGAGATATAAATTTGTTCCAATGTTTTTTAACTGATTTACGCACCTTCTAAATTTACATGATCTTTTTTATGAAACTATTTTATTTAATCCATTATTTTATAAATATTCCATCTATTGTAAGTAAATCATGTTCTTTAAAATTACTTTCAATCATTTTTAAATTGTATAGAATTTTTTGTTTATATATGATTTTAAATATTCATACCTATTTATTTTAAAAATTTAGAGTATTTCTTTGGATAATATATATTTTGAACCTATTATGGAATATTTGGTGGTATCCTACTAGGCTTAGGCTAACGCCATAATTTTTCCTTAAGTTTTTTTTAGACTTTTTTCTTCTAAATTTGAGTAAGGGGAAATGGTCTCTTGAAGGTGGATCCGGCTATTGAACCATGGTTGTGGTGAGTTGTGTCCTTAAGGACTTGGGCTGTTTTCATCTGTTTTGGTACTTGTGTTGTTGTACTTTGGGATTTTCCCCTTTTTTTATTCTATTACTTTACTCCAAAATGAATTTTCTTTTATATGCATATTGAATTTCTTATCATGCTTCTGCTATGTTTTGTGGAAAATTTTTCCCCCTTGCATGTTGTATAATGTTAGGTGCTAGTCGCCAACCCGTGGGGATCAAGAACACCCTTCAGGATATGTTAGGGAAATCTTGATTATTCGGTTACCAGGGTACATAGGTTGTTTCATGACAAATTGGTATCAGAGGGAGGTTGTACAACTTTTGTCTTGAAATCAATATTCATTTTAGAGAACTTTTTAGGACTTAAGAGGTAGTTGTTATTGAGTACCTTGACAAATCTCACCGTAATGAACCTTAGCTCTCTAGGAGTGGTTAGAGAAAGATGTCTTTTAGATTAGTTATAGTCTTTTCCCTATTGTGATTTAGATAGAGTGAAATCCAAATCCTGGTTGTTCTATCTATTGGGAATAAATTTCATTGTTTCACTATTTTAGTGTTCATCTAATGTCTTCCTTTTATCTGTTGATGTTGTGTAGCAACAAACCTCCAAGAAGACTTGAAAATCTGATATAGGAAGATGATACTGATGAACCTTAGTAAGAAAATCCTATTGTAGATCTGAATCTAAATGCGGTGAATGTGCACACAGTCCAAGATCTAGAATAGGAACCACCACCAGTTCCCACTCAGTATCCAACATGGGATCGTAAGGGGGGTGTTCTTGGAAGTCATTTTCAAGAGTTCCTTCACTAGAAGCCACCAATTCCCAAAGGATCCACTGATCCTAAACATGATTTGGAATATATGGGATGATAGAATATATGTTTGAATTCTTGGAGACATCAGACGTGATCAAGGTGAAGTGTTCCACCATCGTACTGGAAGGACCAAGAAAGAGATTGTGGGGTATGATGTGAGGATAGGGAAGCATGAGGGATTAGAGTGTAAAGACTTCAAGGTTCCCTTCAAAAACTAGTTCTATCTAAATTCAATGTTGTTGGATAAGGCTGGGGAGTTTTTCAATCTTGAGTAGGCCGACATAACAGTAACTGAGTATTCAAATAGCTTTGCTGAGCTTATGAAGTTTTCTCCTGAGATAGTATCAAATGAAATAATAAAGGATTGATAGTTTGAGTTTAGAATTTGATCAAATATTCCTTCTCTGTTTTTCTTTTTGAATCTTCCCACTTATACTGATGTGTTGGATAGGGTGATGATAGTTGATATGGACCTAGAAGGAATGTAAGGTTTGATGGAAGTTCCTTTTTCTCTCAGTGGAAGCATTGATTCCTTCAAAGGAAAAGAGAAGTGTGATGATTCTCATGGAAGTTCTGGATGTAAAAGTCATTCCATACAACCTAAATCTCTAGAAGGAAGTTCATTGATTTTCTATCAGTGTGGAAAGCTAGAAATTTCTAAGAGGTTTTGTACTAAGGCACCTAAGAACTGTATCTTGTGTGGATGTTTTGGGAACTTACATATATTATACCATAATTTCTCTACTCCTCATAGTGGAATAGGATAATCATATCCTTCTAAAACTATGGGGAAATGAGATGATTTACGTATATAAGGGTTCCATCCATAGGCACCAAGAACGAATCTACTTCATAGAGTGGAATAATCTCTAGAGGAACCAGACACGGGTCCATTGACAATGAGAGGTACCACTACTATAGCATCGTTATTATTGATTACTCTTTTTGATACTAGGGAATCCAACTCCTCTATTTCAACCTGTATTGATAATCTTCTTAATCTTCCTATGAATATTTTATCTTGTGAAATGGATATTACTACACCCCTTGGTACAAAGAGAGAGCATGGTATCCATAGTCTTACAAGTTTCTTTTTTCTACCATATGTTGAGATATCTTGGAGTTTTCTAGTCCACAACATGAAATCTCTTAATGTCATTTTCATTATGGATTTTCTTACTCCCAATAAAGCCTAGATTGACTATTATATTTGATGAGTATATTTTATTACAATCAGTGGTGAATCTCTTATCATTTAAGGTGATTAGGACCTACGGTCGAGTATAACTAGACCTTCATATCCAGAGTTAGAGAGATTGATATATTTCTTTTCTTTTTATCTAGAGTGGTATTCAATGATGGGTGATATCCCTCCAATATTCATCAAGTTTCCTATAATATTTCCTTTGTATTTGTCACTATCTTTGTGTATGACATACTCTTTTAATCTATGTCTGAGGAGGATCATGTGCATCATCTGAGAACATTTCTGAGTATGTTGAGAAATCAAAGACTTTATTCCAGGCTTTGAAAGTGTGATTCCTTGATTTGGAAAATTAAATTATTAGGAAACATGGGCTATGAACAGGTTATAATAGTTTATCTTGAGAAGGTAAAAGTTTTTATGACTTGGGAGCAACCATAAAATGACTTTAAGATCTAAATATTATTGTGCTTAGCTAGATACTATCATTGGTTCATAAAGGACTTCTTGAAGTTGGATACACTGATAATAGCTCTAACTTGGAAGGGGGTGAAGTTTTTTGTGGAAGGATAAATGTAATAATTCTTTTGTTTAATTGAAACATCTATTGAGTACTGTGTCGGTATTGACACTTCCAAAATTCCGGAAGGGCTATGTGGTCTTTTGTGAAGCATCGAGTTTAGGCTTGGGATATGTTCTTATGTAGGGTGATCATGTGGTAGCTTGTGGATCTTTTTAGCATAGGCCACATGGGAATAATTATCATACCCATGACCTAGAACTTCCAACTGTGATGCCCATGCTTAATAGTTGGAAGCATTACCTCTATGGTAAAGGGTTTACTGTACATTAAGATAAAAAAATATTGAGTTATATCTTCTCTCAAAAATATTTGAATCTTCTCTAGAGACATTGGGTGGAGTACTTGTAGTATTTTGACTTTCACATCACCTATACCCCAGGAAAATAGAATGTCATTGTAGATGTGTTAAGAAAGAAACTTCTAACCCAAGTAGTGAAAGAATTTTCAAAAGAGTGAAATATGATGGATCTCTTTTCATAGTTTCATATTGGAGTTTTGGAGAAAGGGGCTGAGGTTTATTTAGACATCGTTCAGTTGAAACCCACTCTTCTCAAGATGATTATTCATGATCAAGAGTTTGATGATGAATTTCGTAGCATTAGAAACTATATTTATGGTGGGGAGATAGTTTTATTGTGTTCATTCTCCAAAGCAGGCATTCTATGTTATTATAACCTCTTTGTTGTATCATTAGCATCAAAGAAGTATGTGATGATGTATTTTCATAGTTCCTAGTGGGATGTCCACCCGAGAACCACTAAGATGTTTTATGACATGCAGTGGTAGTTCTAGTGACCCTTTATGAGGTGAAACATTATTGAGTTTGTCTCTCAGTGATATACATGCCAATAGGTGAAATATAAGCACCAGAAACCATTGGGTTTTCTTTATCCACTTCCAGTCTCAACTTGGAAGTGAGATAAGATCTCTATGCGATTTTTTGTCAGGTTTCCTCATTCCTAGAGAATGAAGAATGCAATATGGGTTGTGATCAATAGTCTAACCATGTCATATCACTTTATACCCATTCAAGATACATCCAATGTCATGGAGTAGGGGAATCACTATATGAAAGATATTATTCATTTATATGGAGTTCCATATACGATAGTCTCTGACAGGGATAATCAATTTGATTCTCACTTAAGCAGAGGCCTTCATAAGGAACTAGGATCTCAGGTTCATTTGAGAATGGCCTAGCATCCACAGTCGTATAGACAGATAGAAAGAGCTATAAAAATTGTAGATGACATGATTCGCACCTATGTTCTCAACTTCGACAGGGCTAGGTATGATCACTTTGGACTAGTTGTGTTTTCCGATAACAATAGTTACCATTCTGTGATCAGTATGGAACCTTTTTGGGACTTTTATGGATGGACTTTTAAATATCATTTCTATTGGTCAGAGGTTGGTGAAATTTCCTTGGTTATACCAATCTTGGTGGAAGATACAATAATAAAGATTCAATTAATGTTACAGAGAATGTTGATAGCATGGAGATGATATAATTCTTATGCTGATTGTCACCACAGACCTTTGTAATTTTAGTTGGTGGCAAGGTTCTCTTGAATGTTTCACCTAAGTTGTGTCATCAATGGCTTGGGAGTTAAGGGATGCTTAAACCTCCTTTTGTGGGACCTTTCGAGGTTGTAGAGTTGGTGGGGAATGTTTCTTACCATTTATCACTACCACCATAGTTAATGTAGATTCATAATGTGTTGTATGTATTGTAGTAGAGGAAGTATCTCTACGATCCATCTCACATTTTGAGCTAAAGTGATCTTGAGATTGAACCTGATTTATTTATGACTGAGAAAATAGTTAGGATAGTTGATTCGGAGACCAAGGTACTTCGTGGGATAAAGATACCTTTGGTTTGTGTGCTATGCTGGCATGTTTCTCAAAATCATGAGAAGTGGGAATTTACGGCACTGATGAGAGATAAATGGCCTCATCTTTTTATCACAAAAGCTTCTTCATAGGATTTCTAGGGTTAGAAAGTTTTAATGGTGGGGAGGTTGTAACATACCATTACTACTCTAATAGGTATGCCTTAAACCTTGCCTTGGTTTTTCCGTTTGGTTGATGTGGTAAGGGTTGAGTTTAGGTTGGGTGGATTCCTATAATGGTGAAGTCAGATATTTTTTGGATTCTCGTCCTTAAATTAACTTTTTCATGTAGTATTCAAGATCATTACACATCATTTAATATGCATACACGTCATGTAATGGTTCTGCATACAAGTCGTGAATGGATTCACTCTATGATGGGTGCACGTCATCAGTATCCATTTCTTGTCACAAAGGAATTAATGACTATTTCATAATTTGGATCATCATAATTTAAGTTTAGGCGATGCATTTTTTAAAGGTTAAAAAAATTAGAGGGATCACAATGTGTATTGGGATCACATGTTGTGTAATACCCCAACTGCATTTTTTCAAAACAGGAAATGCGGCTAGTTATTTATTTCCCCTCTCTTCTATACTTAACTTCCTCGACCTAAGTCATTCCCCATGTGATCTCAGAACTATCCAACCCTTTTGAACCTATTCCTTTGGATTTGGATCATCGTTACTCTTAGGGTGTAATTTTTGGGTAAGTGTCCTCCATTGTTCTTGGTGTTTCACTCTTTCTTCTCTCTAGTAATTTCATTGGATCATCTTGGAATTGATGTATCTATTACCTGTGGTGTTGGATCTTTCTTCTAGGTTGGGTTTAGAGATCTACCCCACCTTCATTCTCGTTGATTTGTGTCATTGAGAGTGTCGTGTTTTGGGAAGGAGGTAGGTGGTTTCGTCCTAATTGTCCAAATTGATTATTACAAAATATATTGATTTATTTCAATTGAAAATTCAAATTCAATTGCTCAAATTTTATTTCAATTAAATTTAAAAAACCCAATTCTAGTGAATGGGGAGATTTGAAATTGCTTTTGCACATAAATTTGGAAAACCCCCAAATCCATTGAATAGTTTGTGTTTATATAAATTGGCTGATTTAAGTTGTTGACTTTATATTTTGGATTTGATGGATTTTTTTTCAATTAAATTGTTGAATTTAACTGTGGAAATGAATTTTGAAAAGGATGAAATTGGTTTATAATGGATTTCAAACTTTTGAAAATGGATTGAAATGATTTGGTAGAAACCCAGTCGTTTTATCTTGTGAGAGAGGCATGTTTTTGAATAAAACCCTTTTTGGTTTTAAATGGAAAATTGGAATTGAAATGGAATAATGGGATGTAATTGTATTTGAAGAAGTATTAAAGTAAATTTCTGATATTTTATTGTGTATGAGGACATGCAAGACTAGTGTAGTTGGTGATTTATTTAGATGAACTCTATGAAATTATAATGTTCTAAAACATACATGCAATGGGTCACATTTCTGATGGGTGAGTGATGGGTCACCTCAAGCCGGTGTCATGGGGATGTGTTTGCACACAAATTGCTGAGTTTACTTAGAGAGTGTGGAGTCTTATAGCCATAAATACTATAGTACCTTTTGGAAGATGACCATGCTACTCACTTATTATTTATATTTGACATATAAATGTATTACAACGCTTTTGAACTACTTTACATGCCTACTAAATTTTCATGAACTATTTTATTTTAGTATTTTATTTAATCCATTTTTTTAGATATATTTCATCTATTGTAATGTAAATCCTATTATTTAAAAGTATTTTCCATCATTTTGAAACTGTATAACATGTTTTGTTTAAATATGATTTTAAATTATCACATTGATTTATTTTGAAAATTGAAAGCCATTATTTATGTAACACCCCGACCCCAATTACCTAGATATAGTGCATTATTACCTAACATTTACATGATCACAAGGGATCAAAATCCCAAAAGACCGAACAGTTTAGTATTCTTGGATGTACAACATACATTCATAAGTTTTACATTACATTATAAAATAAAAACAACGACAACATTGTCTTTATTGACCACATTCATACCTTAGACTATCCATGCAGGTCAGTCATAATATACTTCTTCGCATCCTAGGAAAAATAAAATATAGAAAGGGGTGAGCTCATTTGCTCAGTAAGGATAACAATATAGAAGAAACTTTCAAGAATAATCATAAACATTTAAGGTAATGTATAAGACTAAAACACAAGCCTTTTAAACCTAAACATAATCATAAAATGGAAAATATACATCAAATAATGCCATTTACTTATTCAAATCAATATTCTACTAGTCGAATAATCAAATATAATATCAATATCCAATTTCATAATGTTGGAATTCATAATGCAAGACTTCATAACCACATATTCAAGGTCTTGTGCCAAGACTACAAAAAAGATTTTGTCAAGGCCTTGTTCCAAGACACTAGTTTGTCACATGATACCTACCAATGTATCGAGGAACTATAGCGGGCTCTACCCATCACTTACTAATCCAATGCATTCCTTATATGAAAAGGTTTAAACATAACATGAACATTCGTATTAAAACTAGCATATGAAATGTAAATACTTCATCCATAAACCATGAATGTTGTAAAAATAATACATCCATAGTCAAACATATCACAAAACCATCAATACAATATGGAAGATTTGTATCATAATAATAAACTTCAAAGAAGATTAAAATCCGTCAAAGGATGTAGGCATATATGAAATCAAAACTTTTTGTAGAGAAATATCTCATTCTATTTTGAAATCATTTAAAAGTCATGTAATTATAAAAGAAAACTCTTTAGTATATTATTTCTATGAAAGCCATAAAAACATTATCTCTTCAGATAAAATTTATTTAATAAACCCTAACATGTCATATTAAGCTAGAAAATTAGTATAATTCATCATAAGTCTCAATTTACTTTTATTTGGATATTTATAATATCAATTATTTTAATATTTCATTATTAAGGTAATTACTCCATCATAATTGTCTCATAAATAAATTAAATTATATAATGTCTAAAAATTATAAATAAAATACCATTATGTAGGAAAGTTTTTTATATTTATAATGAATATTTATAGTCAAAGTTATATTGTGTGTAACCCTATAATAAAAATTCTTTAATTATAAAACCTTGAATTTAACTCTTTTAACTCTTCTTTATATAAAATAATAATAAATGCCCTACTCTAATACAAGTGGACCAGAAGGATCATATTTTATTCCTAAGTTTGTTTTTGGTTGAATTAAACTTTTCCAATTGAATTAGTACATGTGTTAGGGTAATTAAAATATCTTTTTTACCCTTAATTACTCTATTTACTTTTAACTGTGGTAAAAAAAGTCAAAAGTTACTATTCACAAAAAATTATTTTCATCTTATTAATCAAAATTTTAGTTACTGATGTCAACCATGCCTCTCAAGTTTTTGAGTTTCAACTCACAGAAGTGGTAAAATTATGTTTTATGCAAATTTGAAAATGCTCTAATAAGGTGGGTAAAAGACGATAAAAAGTTCAATAAAATTTTATATATCTAAACTTATTATAAAATGACTCAAATGAATTATATTGAACATATATAGGTATTATATATCTATTTTGACCTAAAATAAAATAAAATAAAATATCTAATTACTTAAATAAAAAGTCAGTTTTAAATAATAATGCATTGTTTTTCACTATTCATAAAAATTTGAAGGTTTTCATAAAAATACTAGAAACTCAACCTAAGAAAATTTTAATATTCCAAATTCTAAATTGAAGTCCATCTTGAAAAATAAAATTTAAAAAATATAAAAAATTGGGTATTACTATTCATAACGGCTAGATTGATTGGTCGTGGTGTGTTAAAACTCCAAGTTGCGTACAACGCAAGCTACTGCATTATTCAAAGGGAAATATACCGTGGAAGCTTGGGGTGTTACATTCTCACCTACTTAAAATAATTTCATCCACAAAATTTCTATAATATTAATGCATAAAAATATTTGGGTTGTTCTTCATCATAAATTCCTTGAATTCCCATGTTTTATCTTCCATCTTATGGTTTCTCCATAGAACTTTTACCAGATGAGTCATCTGGTTTCTCAGCACTTGTTCTCTAGTATGAAGAATTTTGACGGGCTCTTCCCAATAAGACATATCAGGTTCTGGTTCAATTTTCTCATAGGTGACTATATGCGTTGGTTCAGGCATATATTTTCTCAATAGTGATACGTGGAAAACATCATGAACTTTGGAGAGACTTGGAGGCATTTCCAAACAATAAGCCACAACTCCAATTCATTCTAGAATTTCAAAAGGTCTGATGTACCTGGGACACAATTTACCCTTTTTACCAAATTGTATAACACCCTTCCACGGAGATACATTCATGAAAACATGATCTCCTATTTGAAATTCCAAATCCTTCCTCCGATTATCAGAATATCTCTTTTTCCTACTTTGAGCTTCTTTGATGTGGGTTTGGATAATCTTCACCTTTTTCACTTTCTCCTCAAAAAGTTCTGGGCCTATGAGTTTTCTTTCACCAATATCATCCCAACAAGTATATGTGCGACATATCTTTCCATATAATGCTTCATATCGTGCCATCTGTATACTTGAATGGAAGCTATTGTTATAGGAAAATTATATGAGAGGTAAATATTGATCCCACATACCTTGAAAGTCATGTGAGAAAGATCTCAACATATACTCTAAGGTTTTAATAGTCCGTTCTGATTGTCCATCGGTTTAAGGGTGGTATAAAGTGCTCAAATGAAATTCAGTATCCAAGTCCTTCTAAAGACTTTTCCAAAATCTTGATGTAAAACAGGGATCATGATTAGAAACAATCAATAGGGGTACGACATGGAGTCTTACAACTTCATTTATATATAGTCTTGATAGATGTTTAAATGGAAAATCTTCTCTTATAGAAAGAATATGTGTTGACTTGGTAAGACGATCAACAATGTCCCATATTGCATCCTTCCTTCTAGGAGTCCTTGGTAGCCCTATGACAAAGTCCATCGTAATAGTATCTCATTTCCAATCAGGTATGGGAAGAGGTTGCATGATTCCTCCAGGCTTCTTCCTTCTAGCTTTCACTTGTTAACAAACCATACATCTTGACACAAAATCAGTAATCTCCCTCTTCATGTTGTCCCACCAAAAATATTCCTTCAAATCTATATACATCATGGTGCTCTCAGGGTGTATAAAGAAATTGGGGCAATGAGCATCATCCAACAATTCCCTTTTTATATCTGGTATATTGGGAACACAAAGTCTCTTAAAAAATTTCAAAATTCCATCTTCATATACAAAGTCACTCAATCTCCCATCATTTACAGATTTAATCTTTTTTTATACTCCTCTTCATTAGTCTATGAACTTTTTATCCTTTCTAGCAAAGATGGTTTGGAAACAATTTGAAAAAGTATTGATGTTTCCCCTTCCATAGTTATTCGCATATCCATCTTTACTAGATCTGGGAAAATAGGATCCCTTTCAACTCTCATCTTGTTCAAAACTCCATGATCCTTTCTTCTCAAAGCATCTTACATCATATTTGACTTCCCTAGGTGGTAGTGTATTGTGAAATCATAATATTTGAGTAGGTCAAGCCATCTCATTTGCCTCATGATGACTTCCTTTTGTGAGAAAATATACTTCAAACTCTTGTGATCTATATAAATCTCATATTTTTCACCATAGAGATAGTGTCTCCATATCATCAGAGCAAAGATTACTGCTACTAACTCAAGATCATAAGTGGGATAGCTTTCCTCAGGAATTTTTAGCCGTCATTATGCATAGGCAATAAATATATCATTCTGCATAAGGTCACAACCAAGTCCTTTATTTGAAGCATCCCTATAAATAACAAACCCATCGTTCCCTGACGGTAGAATCAAGATAGGATCATTGAATAATCTTATCTTCAGTTCTTCAAAACATTCTTCACACTCTTTTTCCCAAACAAATTTAACCCTTTTACATTTGATCTTGGTTAATGGGTTAGCCAACTGGGAAAAATTCTCGACGAAACGTCGATAATAACCTATTAAAACAATAAAATTGTGTACCTCAGTTATAATCATTGGTGCTAGACATTCTTGGATTGTCTTGGTCTTTTAAGGATAAATAGAGATTCCATTCTTAGTGAAAATATGTCCAAGAAAAGAAATCTCTTGATTCCAAAATTCACACTTTCTAAACTTCTCATATAATTCATTTCTTCTGAGGGTTTTCAGAATAGTGTGCAGTTGATTTCCAATATCTTTGTAGATTTTTGAGTATACCAAGATATCATCAATAAATACCACTAAAAAGTCATCACGATATTCCTTGAAAACTATATTCATTAAATCCATGACGATTGAGGGTTCATTAGTCAATCCAAAAGGCATTACTATAAACTCAAAAAGCTCATACCTGGTTCAAAATTTTGTTTTTGGAATGTCTTCCTTCTTCACACACAACTGATGATATCCATATTGAAGGTCAATCTTTGAAAAATATTGAGCTTCATGAAGTTGGTTGAATAAATCATCAAGGTGAGGTAGGGGATATTTGTTCATTATTATTATAGAATTGATCTCACTATTGCCAATGAACAACCTCATAGACCCGTCTTTCTTATTAACAAAAAGGACAAGGGATCCCCATATAGAAAAAATAGAGAGAATAAATCTCTTATTACTCAATTCCTTAAGTTGTTTCTTTAGTTACACTGATTCCATAATGGACATTCTATAAGGGGTCTTCAATATGGGCCTCGAACCAAGAATTAAATCATTATAAAACTCAATTTCTCATTCTGGAGGATTTATTTGTAAATCTTATAGAAACACATTAACATATTCTTGCACAATAGGTACACGATCTATTAGAACACTATTTTCCTCACCCATAATTATTTCATTATCTTCCTCCCCAATAATTGAATTTAATAGAGCTACTGGGGGTGGATCTTGATAAGAACCAGGTGGTGATGTTTCTTCTTTAAAGATAAGGTACTCCTTATCATCAATTAAAATTGAAGCCCCCTTCTTCTTACAATAAATTTTCACATCATAGACTGAAAGCCAATTCTTTCATAGGATTATATCAAATTCCATCATGGGTATGGCGATGAGATCAGAAGATAATGAACATTTATATGTCCAAATGGGAACTGATTCACAAAACATTGATGCGATGATACTTCCCTTCAGGAGTTTTTATTGACAACTCCCAATTTAAGTCAAATTTAAAATATCTAATTTTCTTAGAAAACTAGGAATATATGAAACAATGCAATGATCAAGGATCAAATAAAGCATTGGATAAACTTAAGGAAACCATTAAATTACCTGCCACTATGTCTTTTGGATCTTCAACCTGGGCGGTAGTGATCACATAAGATTGACCTTGCTCCCATGGAATTTTATGAGGTAGGTTCCCTTGGTTAATAGGCCATTCATTTTAATAATGTCCCTTTTTTCTATAATTATAACATTCAACATTGAAAACCTTTTTCTTTCCCTTGAAATCACAAGCTTGGTGGCCTTTTTCACCACACTTGTAACCGACTCCCATTCCATTCAGGCAAGTACCGGGGTGTTTCTTCCCACATTTAGCATAGGATGGATATTCATCTTTTTTTTCTTCCCATTATTTCCATTTCCAAAGTGATCATAAGTTCTATTCTTCTCTTGCTTTTCTTTAAAGTCATAATATTTAGATAATTCCTTTTCTATCTTGATAGCGCATGAGACAATATCTTCGTACAATGAGAAGGATTGTGAGACTAATGATCAATGGAAAATTTGTTTTAACCAATAAAAGAATCGATCAATCTTAATCCTTAGATTATGTATATAATATGTTGCATGCCTTGCTAACCATGTAAAGTTAGTCGCATACTTTGTGACATTCTCATCCTCCTTTTGCATCAGACTGCGAAATCGTCTTTTCCATATCCACTCAATGGCCAGAAGGAAATTATTTTTCTAATAAAACTTATTTAAAATCCCTCTATTCCATGTTTGATACTTCTTCATCGTCCTTTGTGTTTTGGATTAATGACAACCATTGACTTGCATCTCTCATGACGTGATAAACTGCCATGAAAACTTTTTCCCTTTCAAAACTCCCCAAATCCTAAAATATTTTCTATAAGAAACATATACTTTGCTGAGATACTAATGGATTTGTAATCCCATTGAATATTGGTGGTTTTCCCTCATGAAGAGGTCTAATGTTGATCCTCCACATTGTGGATAAGGGTTCTTCATATGGATAAGGTTATTATTCATAACCTGAGTGAGTTGTCCTAGTATGGTGATAAGATGATCAGCACCAGTTGCATCACCAGATTCACTATAATAATCTTGATTAGGAGGGAAATCCCTACATGGATTATGTGGGTTGATATGGTTTCCATTCCTTCCACGGGGTGCCATTTCTATGTAATGGTATACACTATATTATTTTATGAATCACAATAAATAATTTCAAACTTGTAAAACACTTAACATAAATTCGCTAATTTATGGATATAATCCATAATCATAAAAAAAAATTCTTTGAGGAGTATATAATCATAAATCCATCATAATGTTTTGTAAAGAAAATGTGAATTATCCTAAGAATATCTCTCGAGAGTGTCATAACTAAGAGTGCAGCAAGGCCCGTTGTCGTGTACCAGGGCACCCCGGGTGAAGCCCTAACCTCTTTGTCAGAGTTTTCACTCCTAGGTACATATATGCTAGAGCTGCCTCTACCTACTCATATCCAGACAAGGATATAATTCTTTAAACATACAATAAATCTCTACATTACCAAAATTCTAAGATGTTCTTCAATACCAATCCACAAAGTCTATCTTTTGTTAATGTGATTTAATAAGAGTTTATATAAATATAGTTCAAAAGGTTTATACTAAACTTCATATGATACCAACTGTAACACCTCTACCCAAGTTACCTAGAGTCGGTGCATTATTATATAACATTTTCATGATCACAAGGGATCAAAATCCCGAAAGACCGATCAGTTAAGTAGCCTTGGAAGTACTAGATAAATTCATAAGTTTTACATTACATTATAAAATGAAAAACAAAAACAAAATTTGTCTCCATTGACCAAATTAATCCCTTATACTATCCCTGAAAGTTATCCATAATATACTTCTTCGCATACTCAGAAAAAATAAAACATAGAAAGGGCTGAGCTCAGATTCTTAGTAAGGATAACAATATAGCAGAAATTTTAATGAATAAGCATAAAAAATTAAGGCAATATATAAGACTAAAACACAAGCCTTTTAAACAAAAACTTCATCATAATATGGAAATGATAAATAAAATAATACCATTTACTTATTCACATGGATATTCTACTTGTCGAATAATCACATGTTATATCAATAGCCAATTTCATAATGCTAGAATGCATAATTCCAGACTTCTTAACAAAATATTCAAGGTCTTTTACCAAGACTAAAAATAAGATTTTTTTCATGTCCTTATTAGAAGACCCTAGTTTGTCTCATGGGACCTACCGATTCATTGAGGAGCTATAGTGGGCTCCACCCGTCACTTACTAAGTCCAATGCATTCCTCGAATGAAAAGGTTTAAACATAACATAAACATTTGTATTAAAACTAGCTTAAAAAATGTCAATACATTATCTATAAACCATGAATGGTGTAAAAATAACACATCCACAATCAGAAATATCACAAAAACATCAATTCAATATGGAATATTTGTATCATAAGAATCAACTTCAAACAATCTTCAAATCCATCAAAATACGTTTACATAGATGAAATCAAAACATTTTTTAGAGAAATATCTCTTTCTATTTTGAAATAATTTAATAGTCATATAATTATAAAAGAAAACATTTATTTTGAAAATATCCTTATAAGCTTGTATGGGAATCTTCGATGATGTTATAATTGAAAAAAATAGCCACACCCACTGTATAAGTTAAAAAAGACACTCCTAACTTAATTTTGTCGAGAAGGTCGTAAAGTACCTTGTTTGGAAACTGACGAAAAGATTCCTTTCAAAACATATGTAGTCAGATAAGTGTATAAATGAATTTAAACCATAGTTTAGTAAATAGTAAAAATGTTTTGAATTACATTTTTAAGAAAACACATATGTGGGTGATAAAGGGGACCCCGTAGATACTTACGTATTAACAACCTCGGATAAGTAATGAGATTGTAGAATTAACACTTACCTTTTCGTTTTCCTTTGTAGAGGGTACTTTGACCTACTATATAATATTTAAATCATTTTTATTAAATTACAAAAGAATAATATACATAAATATGATATCATATATGATCTTCTAACACTATTTTGTTAATAATATTTTAGTAGTATCATCGTTTCAGGTGTTAACTGAATCGTTTTCCTTTACATGTTTGGTTACGTAAGTCATGTTTGTTATGGATATGATGTATTTTATTAATATAAAGAATCATATTATGTTCAAAAATATTATTTTTAACTATAAAATTAAAATTATTCTTGAATGATTATGTTGGGAAATTAATATCACCACGTTCGTGGAGACAATAGTCTGTATGTACACACGAGCGACAATATAATTATATTGATAGTGAAATTGTATGTAGCAGAATGGTATATCATATATACATAATAATTAACATGTTATATTTATTATTTACATTTTTTATACTCATTATTATACCCATACAAATAATGTAGTGTTTCAATAACAAACTACACCACGACGCGGAGACGACAAGTTGTATGTACGCACGTATGATGAATTTGTCATTTATAGGATGGATGGAATAATGAATATGGTTGTAAAATATTTATAATAACATAAAAGTATGTATAAGTTAATGTAGTTATTATTTTATTAAGGAAACAACAAATAAAGCGGAAGTGGAAGAAGAAAAGAACTTGAAAGAGGGTGGTGAAATTATTTCCACTTCTTCCGGTGTTTCCTTTTGAGTTGATCAAAAGGGCTCCTTAGGTTGTATTTATGATCAAATTAATGCCTCTAGGTTTAAGGGAGGATATTTTAGAGGATTTTTTGTTTGGTTTTTCCCGAGGAAAATGGCTTTGGAGGTGTAAAATTAAGATAAGGGGAAGTACCCTTTTATAAGAGAGGTGAGGGTCACTTTAGGAAAAGCTTGAAATATTATTTTATAATAAAATCATCTTTGGTTTATAATGGCTCCAAAATAATTTATTTCTAGTATAAGGAGGGTATGGTTCGAAAACATCTAAACCAATATGTTTTATATAGGTTTAGGTTACCATATTAACCTTATATTTTAGATTTAACTCTTAGCTAAATAGTTTAAAATTTATCATGTCTCTTTGTATTTTTATATTATATGGTTAATAAACTTACTAAAACAAGACAAGATAACCGCAATTGGTTAAGTATTAACATATATAACATTATATAAGTCCTTTGGACGATACTTAGATCTTTAAGAATATTATATTAATTAATAATATTGTATTTGTTTTAAAAACACAATTTTTTCAATTTTGACACTATTTAGTATTTTATTTTGATGAGAGCCATAAAAACATTATCACTACGAATAAAATTTATTTAATCAACACTAAAATGTCATAATTACCTATAAAATTGGTTTAATTCATCATAAGTCTAAATTTAAATTTATTTGGATATTTATAATATCAGTTGTTTTAATATTTCATTATTAAGGTAATTATTGTATCATCATTGTTTCATAAATAAATTAAACTATTTAATTTCAGAAAATAATAAATAAAATACCATTATGTAGGAAATATTTTTAGATTTAGAATTAATATTTATAGTCGAATTTATATTGTGATTAACCCTATATTAAAAATTCTTGAGTTATTAAACTTTGAATTTAACTCTTTTAACTCTTCTTTAAATAAAATAATAATAAATGTCCTAATCTAATCCAAGTGGACCAAAGAGGATCATATTTTATTCCTAACTTTTTTTTGGTATAATTATACTTATACAAAAGAATTAGGATATCTTTTAGGGTAATTATAATATCATTTTTATCCATAATTACCCTATTTACTTTTAACTGTGGTAAATAAAAGTCAAAAGATACTATTCACAAAAAACAAATTCATCATATTGAACCACATTTTACTTACTGATTTCAACCATGTCTCTCATATTTTTGAAATTCAACTCACAGAAGTGAAAAAATTAGGTTTTATACAAATTTGCAAATGCTCCTAGAAGGTGGGTAAACGACGGTAAAAAGTTCAATAAATTATTATATATCTAAACTTATTATAAAATGAATCCAATGAATTATATTAGAAATATATAGTTATTATATATCTATTTTGACCTAAAATAATTTAAAATAAAATAACTAATTTCTTAAGTAAAAATTCGGTTTTAAACAATAACGCAGTGTTTTCACTATTGATCAAAAATTTAAAGTTTTCCTAAAAATACCAAAAAATCACCTTAAGAAAATTTGGATATTCCAAATTCAAAACTGAAGTCCAATTTGAAAAATAAAATGTATTAAACATCAGAAGTTGGGTATTACTATTCATAATGGCTATTTTGATTTGTCGTGGTGTGTTAAAACTCTATGTTACGTACAATACAAGCTACCGAATTATTCAAAGGGAAACATATCATGGAAGCTTGGGGTGTTAAAATTTGGATAATATATATTAGGAATCTATTATGTAATCTTTAGTGGTCTTCTACTAGGCTTAGGCTCACACCCTACTTTTTACTTCGGGTGTTTGTAGACATTCTTCTTCCTGGTTTGAGCAGGGGGAAATGGTTTCTTAGGGGTGGATCAAGTTATTGAAACATCGTAGTTGTCAGTTGTGTCCTTAGGTACATGGTTTTTTCCCTCTATTTTGGTACTTGTGTTGTAGTACATTGGAATTTTATGCCTTGTTGTGTTCTAGTACTTCACTCCCATTGGAGTTTCTTTTATATGCATATTGACTTTTTTGTCTTGCTTCTACTATGTTTGGTAGAAAATTTGTCCCCACTTTCAAGTTGTATTAATCCAAGTGCTAGTAACCATACCATTGGGATTGGAATTCCCTTTGTTCTATGTCAGGGCGGGCTTGGTTATCGAGCTAAAAGGGTACCCAGGCTAGTTCATGACAATTAGAGTTTTAATGACCACTAATATTCATAAGGTAATAAATAATTATTTTTTATTAATAAATGATTTATTTTAAAATGTGAATATATAAAAAATATTTATTTTTTATTGTGAATAAAATATTTATTTTATTTATTAAATATTTTTTATAAATATTTATTTTCAAGATTATGAAAAAAATATTTTTTTATGAATAACATATTTATTCAGTTGTTCAGTAAATGCTAGAGTAGTTCGAACAGACCAAGACTGATTCTGGTGAAATATATTAATTAACAATACTATTACATAATATTTTTTATTGTGAAAGTTAGCGTACAAAACAAAATAATAATGATATTATTATTATTTGGCCTGGGGTTTATTAAAGGTTTAAAATGTTATTTAATTTCAGGAATGAAATTAAATAATATTTTAACCTAAACCCAAACTCTATAAATAAAAGGTTATGTATGTTGTATATTGCATCCAAAAATTGAGAATATAGATTTTTTGTTGCACAAAAAATTATCGCTCGACTCCTTCTCTCTCCTTATAAAGAACAAGAAGCACAAGAGGGATTTCTTCATGAAAGAATAACGAGTGATCAATAATGAACAATGCATGATAATAGATTCGTCATTATAGAAGCTGGTGATCAAGTGGGGTTCCTCGAAGATCAATCAAGCTTGTGTGGATCACCTCTAGAGAGATTCTATCCTTATATCCTTACATCTTAGTGAAGGAAATCTGAAAGGGTCTTTCTAGATAATCAATAATCATCAACTTAGAATGTTCCTAATCCCAGGTATTTATTTATTTAGATATTAATTAAATTAATTATACATTTTATGTAATATATCAAGATTTTTCTTGAGGTATGGATCTTTTCTTTTCAGGTTAAATTTTGATTAATTACCCTTTTGGCTTAGACCCTAAGTCGATCCATGGTCTAGATGGGTTGTACTTAAGAAAGAAGAGTAAAGGGGGTTAAAGGCTGACTATAGGCAATTACACACTCTGAACGGGGGATACACATTGTGTAATCCCTGGTCATGATGTGTAATGGTCTAGCCATGACCTTTCATGACATGTAAAAAATTTTAATCAGAAAAATAAAACAAGTCATTAAATTTTGTGTAATGGAGTTACACGCCATGTAATAGCCCTACATGTTTTAAAAAAAGAGGTAGTAGCTACTAATTTTTCATGAAAAGCAGTTTTCCCTTGTTTTTGGGAGCCTAAAACCATTTAAAATGGTTTTTCTAATCTAAAAGTCATCCATACTCAAATTCTTACACCGTTGGTCACGTTGGAACCTCAATGGTAAGTAATCGATTCCTTTTCAGCTGTTCTTGATTCTTAGAAACAATGATTGTGCTATTTGGATTTAATCTCATAAAACCTACTTTCTCATTCTTTGTCTATTAATCATATTTCTCATAAACTAAGTTGAATCCAGACTTCATACTGGATGAGAACTCTACTATCGTTCTAAGGTAGGTGTTCTATATTTTTTTTGGCTTCTATGGTGCTTTTTGAGTGTTGTCCAATATGTCACTCATCGTAATTTATGGAATGACCTAATTTTTGAGTGAGTTTCTTATAGATGATATAGGTGGACCTAGTGAGTATTCATGTAGTATTTTTTAGGTGAATTGGAACACGTTCCTTAATTCAAGGTCACCCATGGGGTGAAAATTGTGGAAATAACCTATTTTATGCCTCTTTAAACCACCCAAGTGGTGTGTTCTTGTGATTTCCTAGTTAGAGAAAGACCGTTAATGCCTTCATAGTTTTGAATAACTTGACTACGATATGTACTACCTCCTTAATTTGTGATATCATATTATTCCATTCTTATTTTGATATGTTAAATTGCAAATGTGATGATATGGGTGGGTATACCTATATATTTGATTAATGGAATTTTAAATGGGTAATATGGGAAGGTAGGTCCATATGATTTATGAATGATAAATGGAATTCTTGAGTGGGTATAATCATGTATTTTTCTTTTTTACGTGTGTTTTTATACTCACATGAGTTTAATTGTTCAAATTTAATGAATTGAATGAATGGTTTGATAGATTCCATGGACTACTCCTTATGGATATATAATATGGTATAAGACTCCTTGGGTTAAATCTTCCCCTTAGGTCTTGATTGTTATAGATAACTTGGGCCTTTCTATCTCATGGATCAATATTTCTTGGACTCGTGTAGGACGTGTCGGTAAACATGCTCTTAGGACTCCAACCAATTCTTTGACTGAGTTACCACTTGGAAGCCCTTGGTAATCGATCTGGATGACTTGTAAGACTTCCTTGGATCTGTCCCTTCATATTCTAGATTTATTTCATGGATAAAATGGTACATGACACCTTGGATCTGACCATTGTTGTCTAGAATTCACAATATAGCGTGGTCATGGGATTCAACACAAATTTGTATGTTGTGTGTAACGCCCCGACCCCAGCTACCCAGAGTCGGTGCATTACTTCATAACATTGGCATGATCACAATAGATCAAGTCTCGAAACACCGATTAGTTTAGTATCCTTGGAAACACAAGATACATTCGCAAACGTTACATTATAGCATAAAGTGAAAAACTACAATAACAAAGTCTCCATAGTCCACACTCATATCCTCTTCACACAATCCCTGCAGGTCATTCATAAAATACTTCTTCACATCCTGGAAAATATTAAAACATTGAAAGGGGTGAGCTCAGATGCTTAGTAAGGATAACAATATTGCGGAAGCTTTCATAAATAAACATAAAAATTTAAGGCAATGTATAACTAAAACAAAAGCCTTTTAAACTTGAACATCAACATAATATGGAAAAAGTTAAATAAGATAATGCCATTCACTTCTTCACATGGATATTCTACTGGTCGAATAATCACATGAAATATCAATAACCACTTTCATAATGAGGGAATGCATAATGCCAGACTATCATAACCATGTAGCCAAGGCCTCGTGCCAAGACCACAAATAGGATTTTGTCAAGGCCTCATGCCAAGACACTAGTTTGTCTCATGAGACCTGCCGATGCATCGAGGAGCTATAGCGGGCTCCACCCGTCACTTACTAAGTCCAATGCATTCCTCATATGAATGGGTTTAAACATATCATAAACCATAACATAATCGTATCACATGAAACATGCATAAAGGAAACATAACATTTCCACATTTCAATCACAAGATTTCAATACAACACATTGATATAATAAAAACGATTTCAAAACCATTTTCAATACCAAAATAAAAGAAAGTTAAAACTTTGTATTTATTTTTCATTAAAAAAGTGATGGCTTGTATAGGAAGCCGAAACTCAAATAATTGTCATGGCGGTGGAGAAGTCGTTGTCGCCGCATAAGTACGGAAAGAAAAACATTCCCTTTTTGTCGTTTAGTAAGACGCTTCGTATAAAGGATATTCCTTTTGAATAAACGTAAAATTCAAAGGGGTTTTTACACCGTATAAAAGAAAGTTGTGTATAAAACCAAATGTGCCTCAATGAAAGGGGATTGAGACGAAGTCCTTAAAAAGATCATTTTTAAAATAAAATAGATCTATTATGTGTATTCACTATAGGTACACATAAAGAGAGTAAAAATACAAAATAGGACATAATAATATCATGACATAATTTTAAAGTAGGAGATTAACCCAAAGAATGGAAGTTGGGTTAAGAAATTCCCTTACCTTGTGTCCAACTTGACTCAACCGTTCTTTAACCTCTTGAATAATAATCTAGAGTTAATATCTACCTTATTAAGAACCATTTTGAATTTCATTATCCTTTGTATATCACTTATTACAATGTTATGAACATTATGTAATTATTTAAGTTAATAACGGTCGTTTTGTCGATCTTTGGTACTTGAGTCAAAAATAAACTTCTTATAATTACAAGTTGTTCATGTGGTAGAATATCCATTACCTCCAGAATTATATTCATGATTTAGATGTCATATATATCTTAGATATCCAGTATATACATTCATTTATAATATTACGTAACATTTAGAGGTAAGAAATGAAATGCACCGTTCATGGAGACGGTAAGCCGTACGTACGCATGAATGCTACTTTCATTTCAATTTCATATTTAATGGAACGAAATAATAATGATATTCCAGTATAATATAGTGTATAATACCATTTACTCCATCCTTTATACATCCCACATATGGCATTAACGATTCAAATCAGTTTGAGGGGGCGGTAGTCCGCACTTCTTAAAATGAAATTATCGCGTTTTACCCATAATGGAAATAAAAAAGTATGCCATAAATGAGAAATAAAGAAGCATAAGTAACACATAAACATATTTTATATCATATATAAATATAGTGACATCTTAATGGCCACCTTTGAAGGTGTTATATGAGTGTTGAACAATCATCATTTCGTGAGGCAGAAATTTTCCATCCACAGAAACCGTATGTTCTTTAACCATTAGATGTAGGTGTGTGTAAGTGTAGCTAGAATACTTCATATAACAATATCCTAGTATATTTAGGATACTGTTTTGTTACAAAATAAATGAATAAAAAGAGTTTAGGGGGTTGGAGAAGAAAAATAAAACAAAACAACATTAGAGAAGACAATACCTCAAAATCGGGTAACTCTTTTTGATTTGAGCCAAAGGCTTCCTTGGGAAGAGTTCTGCCCAAAGTGAGGCTTCTAGGAGTAAGAGGGAGAAGTTGGGAGAGTATTGGGGCAGAGGTTGGCCGACCCAAATGTCTTGAATGTGTGAATAAGGTGGGAGAGGTGGGGGCCATTTATAAGTGGAGAGGAGGGGCTCTTTTGGAAAGATTGAAATGTTACAATATTACACAATGCTTTTCGGATTCTAAAGGTCCCACACTTATATAATTCGTGGATAAGGTGATAAGGGTTCCAAATATACCAATCCAATAGTCTTTGGACAAGTGTAAGCCTTGTATTTTACATTATCTTTTCATTTTATTAAAATTGTTAAATAATGAGGTCATCGATGCATCATCATGATGTCATAAATAATTTAATTTATATAATTTCTAAAAATTATAGAAAAAATACTATGATGTAGGAAATCTGTTTAGATTTCTAATTAATATTTATAATCAAAATTTGGACTTTTTTAGCCCCACATAAAAACTGTTTTAGTAAAACAACTCATGTTTGTGTCAATTTAATTTTAACATTAAATTTATATATATTAATGTCATTTTCCAACCAAAGTGGCTCCATGGGGTCCCCAAGTTTACCCATGGGTTGTCTTGGTCGGCCATGACTCATCCAATAGGATTAGGACAAGTGTCAAGCCCATATCATATTATTAAAACATTATTTTTACCTTAAACTACACTAATTACCTCTAATCGCGATTAAGAACTTAGAAGTTACTATTCACCAAAAAATTATTTTAATCTCATTGAACCAAATTTTACCTCTTAATGACAACCATGTATGTCGGATTTTTTAAAATCAAATCACAGAAGTGGTAATATTTCATTTTAACAAAAAAATCAGTTTTTAACCACCACTTAGTGGTTTCACTATTCATCAAAAATTGAAGTTTTTCAGAACAATGCCAAAATTTCCCCCTAAGCTATAATTGATATTACAAATTCAAAAATGATGGCTATTTTACAAAATTTCAAACATATAAGTTGCATTAATTAATTTTATAATTAATTCCCACTGTCACAACAAATAGCGTGTTTTAAGAAACAATTTATATCAAAAGATTGGCAATTTTTTATGTCCAATTTCAATGTTAAATTAATTCTAATGACGACCATTGGACGAAATGGTAAAAATATATTCTAATTATACTTTAAAACCACTAAATAGTATAATTTATTAATATAAATTATTTTGATTAAAAAGCTGTTTTTAAGTATTTTTCACTATTCATAAAAAATTGAAGTTCTCAGAAAAATACCAAAAATTCAACATAGGCTAATTTCGATATTCCGAATCCACAAATGAAGTCCATTTTGATAAATAAAATTTATAAAATTTTAAAAAGTAGGTATTAATATTCACAATGTCTAGTTTAATTCGTTGTGGTGTGTGTTAGAGCTCGAGGTTGCGTACAACACAGGCTATTGCATTATTTGAAGTGAAACGTACCGTGGAAGCTTGGGGAGTTACATTCTCCCCTCCTTCAATAAATTGCGTCCTCGCAATTTGAAATTTTTCTTTGAAAATAAAAGGGTGAAAAGAGAAAATACCTTTGGGGAAAACCCACATCAGAAATAAGATTAATAAAATTTAGCCTTAATAAGAGGGAAAGGGAAATGATAAAGTCACCACCCAATTATGATCTCGATTAGGAGAACATTGGGGGCAATTAGAGACATATAATTAGAGGAAAAACGTAAATATTTGTAGGGAGTGATTGAGGTCATCAATAACAATCAACTGTCAAATTGAGGGCCTCAAATCCTTCAATCTATGTTGATTTAAAATATCATCAGTTCAACAAGACATAAGGTATTAGAATAACACATTTTTTTTGTTTTAATATCCCTTTACTAAAGTTTAAGAATTAATTTATTCATTGAATAAGAGATAGGTATATATATATTTATGCTTGACAATTAGAGATTCAACCTTCAACTTATCTTTCACTCAAAAGATAATAGAACTCAAAAATATTATACTTATCCTAATTGTATAAGGTTCTAAATGTTAACACATACCATTTAGATTAGTAAAATTATTTTGTAATAACCAGAGACTTCCTGTAGGCTAGTGTTAGGAAATAAAGGCCTGTCGCACTTTGATTGTGGGTTCGATTCCTGCAGCTTTGTCCGACGCGACGGGTTATGCCCCACCCTGCAGGTTGTCCTTTTCCTAAAACTATAGTATCATAATATTCCAAAAATAATCTTCATAATTTTTTTAACCTTAAACAATAATATCCAAAGATCAACTTACTCCACTCCAACCTTAATAGTTATCCAAAATACCTCCGTCCAGACTTTCTCTAAAAGGTCTCTAAATTCCAAAATCAATTATAACATCAGATTCCCCGAACAAAGAAAAGTTTCTCTTATTGTCACATACTAAAAATATGATTACCTTAATCATATTAAAACCTTACTGAAATCAAAAAGTACTGCAGTACAATCTTTATATATATCACATTATTCTTATAACTAGAATATAATCCATGAGTCCAAAACCACCAATACATTAATTATTCTGCTTCAACTGTAGTAACAGCATAAGATTGTCCTTGATCCCTTGGACTTTTCTGAGGTAAGTTTCCTTGACGCTTAGGACATTCATTTGCATAATGCCCCATTTCCCTACAATTGTGGCATTCAACTTTGACAGCCTCTTTCTTTCCCTTGCAATCACGAGCCTGGTGACCCTTTTCTCCACATTTATAACAAACTCCCATTATTTTTAGGCAAGTACCAGGGTGATTCTTTCCACAATTATCACATAATGGAAAATCCTTCTTTCCCTTTTCCCCTTTATCTATCTCTTGTTCCACCATTCTCTTCTTCTCTTGCTTTACTTTGTTGTCATAAGACTTAGAGAATTCCTTTTCTGTCTTGATAGAACACGAGACAATATCTTCGTATGATGAGAAGGATTGTGATACTAATGCTCGACGGATAAATGGTTTTAACCCATCAAAGAAACGATCAATCTTACTCCTTGGGTTACATATATAATTGGCAGCATGCCTCGCTAACCTTGTAAAGTTAGCCTCATACTTTGCGACATTCTCATCCTCCTTTTGTCTCAGACTCAGAAATTGCCTTTCCATATCTTCTCGATGGTCGCGAGGAAAGTATTTTTCTAAAAATAGATCTTTGAACTCCCTCCATTCCATATTTGATACTTAATCATCTTCCTTCATGTTTTGAATCAGCGACCACCACTGATCGGCATCTCCAGTGAGGAGGTAAACTGCCATGACAACCTTCTCCCTTTCACTACTCCCCAAGGCATGGAATATTTTCTCTAAGGAATTTATCCATTGCTCAGCTACTATAGGATTTGTACTCCCATTGAAGGTTGGTGGTTGTTTCCTCATGAAACGGTCTTGCATTGATCCTCCACACTGTGGATCAGGGTGTTCCATACGGGTAAGGTTATTATTCATAACCTGAGTAAGTTGTCCCAGTATGGTGATTAGCTGATCGGCACCAGTTGCATCATCAGCCCCACTATAATTATCATGAGCAGGAGGGAAATCCCTACATGGAGTGCGTGCATTGATACGGTTTCCATTTCTTCCACTAGGCGCCATTTCTAAATAATGGCATAAACTAGTTTAGTTTATGAATCAAAATACATAATTCCATACTTGTAAAACACTTTACATAAATTGAACTATTTATGGATATAATCCATAACCATAAAAAGAAATGTTTTCTTTGAAGAAGTATATACTCCTAACCCTTCATAGTGGTTTGTAAATAAAATGAGAATTATCCTAAGCATATCCCCCGGGAGTGTCGTAACCAAGAGTGCAGCAAGGTCCGTTGTCGTGCACCAGTTCTCGTTCAAGTCTAGATCAAAGTGGTGTTTTCAGGTTTTACCCCTAGGTACATCTGTGCCAGAGCCGCCTCTACCTGCTCGTATCCAGACAGGGATGTATTGCTCAGAAAACTCATAACATATCTATAATACCAAAATTCTAGGAAGTTCTTCTATACTAATCTGCAATGTCTATCTTTGGGCTATGTGCTCTAATCAGAGTTTATCTAAATCTAGCTTCCAAGGTTAGTACTACACTTCCTCTGATACCAACTGTAACGCCCCGACCCCAGCTACCCAGAGTCGGTGCATTACTTCGTAACATTGGCATGATCACAAAAGATCAAGTCTCGAAAGACCGATTAGTTTAGTAGCCTTGGAAACACTAGATACATTCACAAACGTTACATTATAGCATAAAGTGAAAAACTACAATAACAAAGTCTCCATATTCCACACTCATATACTCTTCACACAATCCCTGCAGGTCATTCATAAAATACTTCTTCACATCCTGGAAAATATTAAAACATTGAAAGGGGTGAGCTCAGATGCTTAGTAAGGATAACAATATTGCGGAAGCCTTCATAAATAAACATAGAAATTTAAGGCAATGTATTACTAAAACAAAAGCCTTTTAAACTTGAACATGAACATAATATGGAAAAAGTTAAATGAGATAATGCCATTCACTTCTTCACATGGATATCCTACTGGTCGAATAATCACATGAAATATCAATAACCACTTTCATAATGAGGGAATGCATAATGCCAGACTATTATAACCACGTAGCCAAGGCCTCGTTCCAAGACCTCAAATAAGATTTTGTCAAGGCCTCGTGCCAAGACACTAGTTTGTCTCATGAGACCTGCCGATGCATCGAGGAGCTATAGCGGGCTCCACCCGTCACTTACTAAGTCCAATGCATTCCTCATATGAATGGGTTTAAACATATCATAAACCATAACACAATCGTATCACATGAAACATGCATAAAGGAAACATAACATTTCCACATTTCAATCACAAGATTTCAATACAACACATTGATATAATAAAAATGATTTCAAAACCATTTTCAATACAAAAATAAAAGAAAGTTAAAACTTTTATTTGTTTTTAATTAAAAAAGTGATGGCTTGTAGAGGAAGCCAAAACTCAAATAATGGTCACGGTGGCGGAGAAGTCGTTGTCGCCGCATAAGTACGGAAAGAAAAACATTCCCTTTTTGTCATTTAGTAAAACACTTCGTATAAAAGAGATTCCTTTTGAATAAACGTAAAATTCAAAGGGGTTTATACGCCGTATAAAAGAAAGTTGTGTATAAAATCAAATATGCCTCAATGAAAGGGGATTGAGACGAAGTCCATAAAAAGATCATTTTTAAAATAAAATAGATATATTATGTGTATTCACTATAGGTACACATAAATAAAGTAAAAATACAAAATAGGAAATAATAATATCATGACATAATTTTAAAGTAGGAGATTAACCCAAAGAATGGAAGTTGGGTTAAGAAATTCCCTTACCTTGTGTTCAACTTGACTCAACCATTCTTTAACCTCCTGAATAATAAACTAGAGTTAATATCTACCTTATTAAGAACCATTTTCTATTTCATTATCCTTTGTATATCACTTATTACAATGTTATGAACATTATGTAATTATTTAAGTTAATAACGGTCGTTTTGTTGATCTTTGGTACTTGAGTCAAAAATAAACTTCTTATAATTACAAGTTGTTCATGTGGTAGAATATCCATTATCTCCAGAATTATATTCATGATTTAGATGTCATATATATCTTATATATCCAGTATATACATTCATTTATAATATTACGTAACATTTAGAGGTAAGAAATGAAATGCACCGTTCATGGAGACGGTAAGTCGTACGTACGCATGAATGCTACTTTCATTTCAATTTCATATTTAATGGAACGAAATCATAATGATATTCCAGTATAATATAGTGTATAATACCATTTACTCCATCCTTTATACATCCCACATATGGCATTAATGATTCAAATCACTTTGAGGGGGCGGTAGTCCGCACTTCCTAAAATGAAATTATCGCGTTTTACCCATAATGGAAATCATATAGTATGCGATAAATGAGAAATACAGAAGCATAAGTAAAACATAAACATATTTTATATCATATATTAATATAGTGACATCTTAATGGCCACCTTTGAAGGTGTTATATGAGTGTTGAACAATCATCGTTTCGTGAGGCAGAAATTTGCCATCCACAGAAACTGTATGTTCTTTAACCATTAGATGTAGGTGTGTGTAAGTGTAGCTTGAATCCTTCTTCTAACAACATCCTAGTATATTGAGTATACTGTTGTTGTTACAAAGGAAATGAATAAAAAGAGTTTAGGGGGTTGGAGAAAAAAATAAAACAAAACAACATTAGAGAAGACATTACCTCAAAATCGGGTAACTATTTTTGATTTGAGCCAAAGGCTTCCTTGGGAATAGTTCTGCCCAAAGTGATGCTTCTAGGAGTAAGAGGGGGACGTTGTGAGAGTATTTGGGCAGAGTTTGGCCGAGCCAAATGGCTTGAAAGTGTGAATAAGGTGGTAGAGGTGGGGGCCTTTTATAAGTGGAGAGGAGGGGCTCTTTTGGAAAGATTGAAATGTTACATTATTACACAATGCTTTTAGGATTCTAAAGGTCCCACACTTATATAATTCGTGGATAAGGTGATAAGGGTTCGAAATCTACCCATCCAATTGTCTTTGGACAAGTGTAATCCTTGGATTTTACATTATCTTTTCATTTTATTAAAATCGTTAAATAATGAGGTCATCGCTGCATCATCATGATGTCATAAATAATTTAATTTATATAATGTCTAAAAATTATAAAAAAAATACTATGATGTATGAAATCTTTTTATCTTTCTAATGAATATTTATAATCAAAATTTGGACTTGTGTAGCCCCACTTAAAAACTATTTTAGTAAAACAACTCATGTTTGTGTCAATTTAATTTTAACATTAAATATATATATATATTAATGTCATTTTCCAACCAAAGTGGCTCCATGGGGTCCCCAAGTTGACCCATGGGTTGTCTTGGTCGGCCATGACTCATCCAATAGGAGTAGGACAGGTTTCAAGCCCATCTCATATTATTAAAACATTATTTTTACCTTAAACTACACTAATTACCTCTAATCGCGATTAAGAACTTAGAAGTTACTATTCACCAAAAAATTATTTTAATCTCATTGAACCACATTTTACTTCTTAATGACAAACATGTATTTTGGATTTTTGAAAATCAAATCACAGAAGTGTTAATATTTCATTTTAACGAAAAAAACAGTTTTTAACCACCACTTAGTGGTTTCACTATTCATCAAAAATTGAAGTTTTTCAGAACAATGCCAAAATTTCACCCTAAGCTATAATTGGTATTCCAAATTCAAAAATGATGTCTATTTTAAAAAATTCCAAACATATAAGTTGCATTATTTAATTTTATAATTAATTCTCGTTGTCACAACAAATAGCGTGTTTTAAGAAACAATTTATATCAAAAGATTGGCAATTGTTTTTGTCCAATTTCAATGTTAAATTAATTCTAATGACCACCATTGGAAAAAATGGTAAAAATATATTATAATTATACTTTAAAACCACTAAATAGTATAATTTATCATTATAAATTATTTTCATTAAAAAAGTTGTTTTTAAGTATTTTTCACTATTCATAAAAAATAGAAGTTCTCAGAAAAATACCAAAAATTCAACATAGGCTAATTTCGATATTACGAATCCAAAAATGAAGTCCATTTTGATAAATAAAATTTATAAAATTTCAAAAAGTAGGTATTACTATTCACAACTGCTAGTTTAATTCGTTGTGGTGTGTGTTAGAGCTCGAGGTTGCGTACAACACACGCTATTGCATTATTCGAAGTGAAACATACCATGGAAGCTTGGGGTGTTACATTGTGGTTGTGGGTTACTTGATATGTATGGTTGTACGGAGTGGTCGTGACACTTGTTTTACTTTTTAATATCTTCCTTGTTAGAAGATGACTCTATTGCAGGTATCCCTGAGGGGTTATTGGTTTTTACGATTGTAGTAGACCTATTCCATGGGCATGCATACTTTTACATTACTACTTTACTTACACTTGCTGGAACTTTTCATATTGTTTTTAGAACTATATAGTCCCATTGGTGGTTACATACTAGGATTTTAATCTCACACCCTATTTGGGACTCCTTGGTGACCCAAGCAGATTATATGGTTGTAGGTGATGATAGGGGAAAGCGCCATGGTTCAAGTTTTTTACCGTGGTTTTGGAGCAGGAGAGCATAGAACCAAGCTAAGGCATGCAATGCTGCTGAGAATTGTTGCTCTTTTTGTTCATTTGAGACTTGTATTATATTGTATAACCTTGTACCTATTATAGATACTTTCTAGATACATGTACCATCTTCATCATTATATATGTGACATCCTTGGACTATTTATGTATTCATGTCCTGTCTCATTTTTAGTTGACTTATTATTAATTCTCTTCCACTACTATATGTGTTTGAATTCCGCTATGATATACTCTAGTAATGAGCTCATAGTCTCCCCAATGGCCCACATAAGCCCTCACTGCTAGTTGGTATCCTCTGGCATTTGGGGAGATGTTCTTGAGGCCTTGTGGCCAATCAGGCTTGGGGCCCTATTGAGTGGAATCTGGGATTGGGACATTAAAAAATGGTATTAGAGTATACTTTTATTGTTTTCCTTACTATTTAATGATAATATATAGGGATGGGAAGGAAATGTAATTTGGTAATAAACTATGCTTAGGAGTATCTACCATGTGTATAGTGAAATGCCAAATTTTCCCGAATGAAATTTTTATTTCTGGCTTTGACTATTTCAGTTGATTTTATTTCACTGTTGGGTCACACACATAATTTATGTTGTTACTATTGATTAAATTTTGGGTTTTAATTCTATTTTAAACTAATGAGATGAAGGTATACCATCACATGCATCATGTAGATACTTGTTAGAAATCACATTCCATAAATTTTTTCATTCCATTAAAGATTCATTACTTATTATATTTTATTATGATAGATGTTTTGAAAGTTATGCTTGTTGTTGTGATACTCTTTGTGTAGAGGCGAGGGGAGTGACATCATCTTTAAATTCATAAAGAGTATGGTCCCTTACGGATTTGGAAATGAAGAACCAAATAAATTCAAATTATAAAATGAATTTGATATGTATGGATTATATAGACATCAATCATTGGTTCATAAGGTGTTATGGTCCCTCAAGGATTAGAACATGGTGGACCATTAGTTAAATCATTTTAAAAAATGACAGTTAAATGAAAATGAATTCAATAGAGAATAAATACTTGACCTAGACTAGGATTTTGAGTGGGAAAGAGGCATAGTTTCTAGTAGTTCAATGGCTGTTATTTATACAGATCAAGTTTTAGGAGTAGGCTGTGGGTTGGATTGGTTTCAAGGAGGTTTTTGACATATTCTACACTTTTAAGCTGTGTGATTTGATGTTGTTCTTTTATGAGATGTGTGTTGGCATTATAGGTAGATGCCACCACATCGACCTCTAGTGGTACACCAAGAGGGAGGTGATGAGAACACTTCAGAGATGGTGGTCCATGAGCTAGAAGTTGATAATCCTTTAGTGCTAGTTGTGACACCAGACATTTTTCCAGACAAGGGTGTTGAGACATAGATCCACAAAGGCTTATTTCGATATATCCATTCTTTTCAGGGAGCACCACAGCCTGCCTCGTCTACGGCTGAGTTGACTCGAGTGTTCCAACTGCAGCATCCTCCCACATTTTAGGGGGGTGGTGGACCACAGGATATAGAGATATGGCAAGAGAACATGTGGTAAATATTTGAGCATCTAGAGATTCATCCTGATAAGAGTTTGAAACTCGCAACTTATATGTTATGTGGAGCAGCAAATCAATGTTGGTATGTTTTGAACCAAGCTTATGGGATGTGAGATATCAGTTGTGTTGACTTATAGATCTGCTTCTTTGACTACTTTTATCCCGCAACTCTATGAGTAGAGTTTGATAGTTATTTCATGAGTCTTTCGAAGGGAATGATAATTATTATGGAATACTCATCATGCTTTATAGAGCTACAAAATTTTGTGTCGATGTGTCTTATTAATGATCTATTTAGAGTGAGGCACTTCAAGGAGGGTCTCAAACATGCGATCAAGTATCGGGTCAATGAGTTCACGTTGACTTATATCATTGAGATTTTGAATAAGGTGCTTATGACATAGTGGAACCTATGAGAAGATGGAGGTAAAGAACCAGGAAGTGTTGTTTCTCACCCTAGTGGATCTACGTATTCAGGCAGGAAGCATTGTTTTGAGGCTTCCCTCGATATGAGTGCTAGTACAGATATGGGTGCATGGATCTTGGTGTATTTTTATCAGTGTGGTAGGCAAGGACATATGAATAATTAGTGTGACCATGACCCAATCAAATGCCAAGCTTGTGGTAGGATGGGGAACATGTATCAGTTTTGTAGGACCTTCCCTCAAATTGTGAGTGGTAGGGGGTCAGCTCTGATATCGAGTTCAGGAGCAGGTTCATCAGCACCATCTTAGGCTGTGAGTTGTAGAAGTGCAGCCCGATCAAAATGAGGTAGTGGTGGTCATTGTAGAGGCAACCAGACATTGGTTACTCCTAGATAGCATGGTCGATCAGCTCAGGGTAGCCAGTCTATGTCACAGGGTCGTGGTACAAGCCAGACTTATGTAGTACAATATACCCAAGAGGAACAATATCTCAGACCATCTAAAGTGGGAGGTACGATATTAATATCTTTTACTATTTCATCTACTCCTTTTAATATTGATGAATCACATATTTTTATATTTACACATGTGTTTAAGAGCCTCAGGTTCGTTTTTTAAGGGTGTCATGATAATTGAAACACTGTTGGGGGTTAGAAAGGGTGATGTGCACCGGTGTATGGAGTGTCCCCTTGAGTTTCATGGGTGACACTTCATCTAGGATATTAATGTAATCAAGATGTCAGGGTTTTATTTAATTCTCAGGATGTACTATCTAGTTTCTTTTTGAGATTACGTTGACTGATATTTTCAAAGGGTGACTTTTACATGATTAGAGGGTGTAGTGTTTACTCACAATGGTGAGTTGGATGTTTAAGAGACCCAAGCTATACCTGAGCATCATGGGCTGGGCAAGATGATATCATAGATTAGTAGTTTGTTTCTGGATGATTAGAAAGTGTGTCAGGTGGACTTTCCTCCAGTGGTTGAGCACTTCAGGAACGTATTTCCTGACAACTTTTCTATTTTAACTCCTAAGAGAGTGGGGAATTTCTCCATATATCTAGTTCAAGAAGCTAAACTGGTATCTATTTCTCCTTATATGATGGCTACGATGGAGTTTTAGTATATCAAGAGGACGTCAGAGGATTTGGAGGAAAAGGGGTTTGTTAGACCCATTACTTCTCTATGGGGTTCTCCAGTCCTTTTTTGTAAAAGGTGGATGGTACCCTTAGTATATGTGTGGACTATAGGAAACGGAACCTATTGAAGGTTAAAAACTAACATCTCCTGCCATGGATAGATGACTTGTTTGATCATATTTGAAGTGATTGAGTGTTCTTGAATATTTACTGGAGATGGGGATATCATCATGTTCATGTTCGACCTGAAGACATACCTCATATCGCCTTTTATAGTAGTTATAGTTTATATGAGTATCTAGTTATGTCATTCAGTCTCACAAAAACTCCAACAATTCTCATTTCACTGATGAACGGAGTGTTCCACCCATATTTGGATTCTTTTGTGGTGGTTTTCGTGGATGAGATATTGGTTTATTCTCACAATCGATATAACCATGCCAACCATCTTGAGATCATTTTGAATACACTAAGAGAGCATCAATTATATGTTAAGCTCACAAAGTGACACGTTTGGATAGATCAGATTCACTTCCTGGGTCGTATTATCTCAAAGACAAGCGTATCAATGGACCCAGAGAATGTGTGAGCAGTAGTTTCATGGGAGCGTCCTAAGAATTTTTTAGATATATACAGTTTCTTGGGGTTGGATGGTTAAAACATAAATTTCATACATAACTTCTCATGCATAATAGCACCATTTAAGAGATTGACCAATAAGGGTGTGATTTTTGTATATTCATAATCTTGCATGACATCCTTTATATAGATAATAGTGAGGTTGACATTATCACCAGTCCTGTTACTACAAAAGTAGGGAAGAAGGTACATTGTGTATTGTGATGCTTCAGGTATCAGGCCAGGAGTAGTGTTGATGTAGGGAGATAAAGTCATGGAATATGGGTCTCGACAGTTCTTGTCACATGAGAGGAATTACCCTATGCACGATCTCGATTTAGCTATAGTTTTTCATTCATTTCTCTATTGGAGAAACTATTTACTTGGAGAGAGTTTTTTAGTCAACATAGACAAAAAATACTCAAGTACATATTTATGCATCATGATTTGAATCTGAGATAGTGGAGGTGGGTAGAGTACCTATAACCCTCTGACATTGAGCTTTCCTATACGCCTGGTAAGGGAAATTCAGTAGCCGATGCACTGAGCATGAGGACTTAGATACAGTAATTGTAGTAGATCAGTAGCGAGTGGTAACTTATGGAATTTTTCTTTGATATTCATCTGGAAGTGCATAGTAAATAGAAGTATACTTTCCAATCATCCTTAGCTATAACGTCTACCCTACTGGATAGAGAAAATATGAGAAAACTATCAGATTAAAAATCTCTAGTTCTATATGAGTATTTAGAAGGTGAAGACCCTCCTCCTGGTTAGACGGTATTCACAGATGAGATATTGCATGTCTATGGATGTGATTGGATTCCAGTGGATATACCCAAATAGTTGATGTGGTAGTTTCATGCTTCCGATGGGGTGGTGCACCCAAGAGTCACCAAGATGTACCGAGACTTGTATTGTCAGTACTGGTTGTTAGGTATGAAGAGAGTTGTAGCTAGTTTTGTTCGAAGGTGTTCCACCTGTCAGTAGGTGAAGGTGGAACATCAGTAACTAGATGGGATTTTACAACAGTTACCTATTACAATGTGGGAATGGGATGATGTCACGGTGGATTTTTTGACTGGTTTACCGAGGTCACCATGAGGTAAAGATGTTGTGTTGGTTATTGTTGATATCATTATGAAGGTTTCTCATTTCTTTCCAATTAAGAAGACATTTAGTGGTCATGATATCAAAAATTTGTATATTCGAGAGGTGGTACGACTACATGGTGTTCCTCATTCAATTGTTTTGAATAGGTACACCCACTTTCCATATCATTTATGGAAGAGTTTTTAGAGGGTATAGGGTACATAAGTTCTTCTGAACACAACATAACACCATCAAACTGATGTCCATTTAGAGCATACCATACAGGTGATGTAGGACATGTTTTGAGAATGTGTCCTAGATTTTGGGGATCTTGGGAGAGGAATATTCCCCTAGTTTACTTCACCTACAATAATAGTTATCAGGAGACAATAAAGATGGAACCTTATGAGGCTTTATACGATTGACCATTTTGTTCTGCCCTGTGATGGTTAGAGGTAGGTGAGGAAGCTTTATTGGGACCACATATTTTGTAAGATACTTTTGAGTAGGTCTAGTTGATTCAAAAGCACATGGATGATCTCCACAGATGACCTCTATATTTTCTGGTTTGGAATCATGTATTATTGCGTGTTTCACTAAGGTTGGTACACAAGAAGATCAGAATATAGGGTAAAATTTCACGATGATATGTCGGGTCATTCGAGATTCTAAAGAGTGTCGTGTCGGTTGTCTATCGGCTACAGTTACCTCATAGGTACTGATCCATGCAAGAAATCCTCCACAAATATCAGCTACACCATTATCATTTGGACACATCTCATGTTTTTAGCCTGATGAGGTTGACCTTCAGGTTGATGCATCCTTTGAGGAACATCTGATTCATATCGTTGATAGGATCACAAAGGCTCTCCAAGGTCGGTCAGTTCATCTAGTACAAGTTCTATGGAAGCATGTCCATCTATAGGAAGATAAATGGCATAGGGAGGCCAACGTATTTTCTTAGTGGCCAAAGTTGTTCTCAAAAAAATCATTACCACCCTTCAGAGAGAAATTCGGGGATGAATTTCTATAAGAGGAAAGATTTTAAGATCTCGGGTTTTTCTTGAGGTACAGACCTTTTATTTTTGAGTAAATTTTTCTTTAAATTCCTTTTTGGATTAGAACCTAGCACGAGCCATGGGTTGGATGGATTGTACTTGGGAAAGAAGAGGAAAAGGGGCTGAAGGCTGACTGTAGGCTAATTCCACACCGTGAATGGGGGATACCCATCGTGTAATCTCACGTCACGGTGTTTAATGGTATGGCCAGGACCTTTCACGATGTGTATGTAATTTTCTTCTAAAAAATAAAATAGGGAATTACACATCATCTAAGGTAGTAACACGCCATTTAATAGCCCGATGGTTTTTTTAATAGGAAACAGCCTTTGATGTAAAGCAGTTTATCTCATTTTTTAGAGCTAGAAACCATCTAAAAGAGTTTTTCTAATTTAAAATATATTCAAATTCCAATTCTTATGTTACTGTTCATATTGGAATGCCATCACTAAGTACTCAATTCCTTTTTATTTTTTATTTATTATTCAAAACAACAACTATGCTATTTGGATTTAGGCACATATTCTCTAGTTTGTCATTCTTCATCCATTCTTCATATTTATCCTAAACTGAAGAGAATCAGTACATGGTACTAGATGACCACTCTACTACCGAGCTAAGGAATAATTTATATATTTTTCTTCATATTTTCATGTGATTTTTGGGCATTCAGATGATATTCTTCTCGGATAACTTTCCTGTGTGGCCTCATTTTAAAGCGAGTTTCTTGTATTTGATATAAGAGGACCTAGTGAGGATATTGGTAGGTTCCGTTTAGGTGCGTTGACACCCATTTCTCAATTTTATGTCACCCATGAGGTGAACCTAAATAAATAACATGTTTTATTTCTATTTAAACCACCCAAGGGGTGTGTTCTTATGCTTTCCTGATTAAAGGAATCTCATTAATGCATTGGTATTTTTGATTAACATTCCTAGGAGATGTATTTCCTCCTTCCTTGGTGATATCATGTGATTCCATTCTTCTTTTGATATGATAAATTGATAATGTTATGATATGTGTGAGTATACCTATATGTTTGATTTGGGGCATGTTAAATTGGAAATATGAGAGGGTAGGCCCATATGATTTTTGAATTACAAATGGAATGCATGAGTGGGTATACTGATATCTTTTGATTGTTTATATGAGTGGGTATACTCACAAGGGTTTAATTATTTAAGTTGAATGAATTGAATGAATGGTTTGATAGATTACATGGACTGCTCTCCATGGATCTGGAATGTAGTAGTAGACACCTTGGGTTGACTCTGCCCCTTCGGTCTTGATTATGTTTGATGCCTCGAGCCTTGTTACCCTATGGATTCGACTTTCTTGGACTCACATAGGACATGTTAGAACACTTGCTCTTAGGAATCCAACTAGTGCCTAGATTGATTTTCTACTTGGACGCCCATGGAACTCATGTGGATGCCTTGGATGAGTTCCTTGGATCTGAACCTTCTTGGACTATATTTATTTCATGGATTCCCTAGTACATGATACCTTGGATCCAAACCTTATGATATAAACTTCACTATATCAGGTGGATGTGGGATTCTACACTTCTTTTTACAGCGTGGTCATGGGTTACTTGATATGTATGGTTTTACGGGAGGTCGTGACGCTTGTTTTACTTGTTAATAATTGTCTTGTTAGGATTTAACTCTGTTTTAGGTAACCTTGAGTGTATTTTGGGTTTTACGATTGTAGTAGATGTATTCTATGTGTATACACACATTTACATTACTACTTTACTTACACTCGCTAGTACTTTGCATATTGTTGTTAGAGCTATATAGATCTCTGGGTGGTTACCAACTGGGATGTTTATATCACACCATATTCAGGCCTCCTCAGGGAAACAAACATATTATATGGTTATAGATGATGATATGGTAAAGTGCCCTAGTATTGGTTGTTGACCATGGTTTCAGAGCATGAGAGCATGGGACCAAGTTGAGGCTTGCGATGCTGCTGGGACTTTTTGGTCTTTTTGTTATTTTGAGACTTGTACTATATTTTGTCACCTTGTACATGTTATTAATTCCTTTTATATACACGTACCATCTGCATCAGTGCATATGTGACATATCTTGACTATTATATATTATTTTCTCATCTTAATTTCAGTTGACTAATTGTTTATTCGCTTCTTCTATTGTGTGTGTTTGACTTCCTCTACGATATACTCTTATAATGAGGACATTGTCTCCCCACTAACTCACCTAGGCCCTCATTTCTTGTCAATAGCCACTAGTATTTAGGGAGATGCTCTTGAGTCCTTGTGGACAAATGGTCTCGAGAAACTGTTGAGTGGCATCCGGGTTCGGGATGTTATATTCTACGTATAAAATATTCACACATGGTTTTGGGAAACGATTATTAAAAGAAATTTTAATATATCACCCACCATCATGTACTTCCATTGTGCCTAGAACCATCATGACAATCAAGATATTAAGACTTATAAGACATCAAGACTTCTTGTAAAAAAGTTATCACTTGGTGACCTTCAAGAAAGGAGGTCATGGGGATGGACCTCCAATAGGAAATCCATATGTTTTATGTGTCATTGGATATTCCTATGTATGAACATATATAGTGGTATGAAGATTTGATATTATTATTAATGTATATCATGAATCATATACTTTGATGTATGGATAGAAACATTGATGACATATTCTCTCAGTGAGGTACCATATATTGGGTGCATCATAAGTGATATGACATTTGTTGAATAAGTTAAAAAAGGATTTTTACCTTCCAAATTTATGGAAGAAGATATATCTAGGACTTTGATAGACATGTAACTCTCTAGTTCATTCCATTTCCATGGAATTTTATACACAAGTTCATTTTTAAATGTCAAAGAAAGATAAATTAATCATATACAGTGATGACATGAGCATATATAGTTCATGATGAGATATCAGTAGATGAAAGGATAATATTACATAGTATCATCCATAAGAAAGTATTTATTATTTTAAAATTAACTTCTTTCTCTATGGGTTTCTTATATTATTTCTGGGTGTTGATCTTGGAATTTAGGAAAGAACACCTAATTCCATTAAGAATGAGTCATAGAGGCTCACACACAAGGTGTATCTATAATTTCATTGAATTCTATTGAATTAAATATTAAGAATAACATTTTTCTATTTTTTATTTGAAAAAATAATTTTTCAAGTAAAAAATTGATCACATAAATTCAATCATGAGATATTTTAGTTTATAATATATGAGTTAAAATTTATCTATTGTTTAACATTCATAAGGTAATAGATAAAAATTTATTTATTTATCAATTTAGTGAATATATTTATATAAATATTTATTTAGTTATGTGAATATTAACACAAATATTTATTCACAATTTTATAGAATATTAAATTTATTTAATTATTTTTTAAATAAATAATATTTATTTGTATAAATATTATATTATTCATGTTTTGACAGATTCCCTGGAGAATCAATAGGTCATGTATATAACTTGATAGAAATGCTGTAATTTTATTAAATAACATTTAAGTAAATATTAATTCACTTATTTTAGAAATGATAATTAACAAACACATATCATGGAAATATTATTATTATTTTTATTATTTGACACTGGTATTGCATAAAATAAATAAATTGATAAAGTTTCATGGTGTAATTATTAATTTCTTGAACCCTTGGTTTAAATTACCAATTACCTAATTTTAGAGTGTGTGGGATTTTTGTGTAGAATGAAAGCCTCTCAAGAATATTCTCAATCCCTAGAGAGATTCTTCTCTTGACCTCCCTCTCAAGAATGTAGATATAATAAGAGAACATATTTTTATGATCAAAACTGAATTAGTTGAATCACTTATCTCTACCATTCTAGAACCTAGATATTTTGGGTTGTTGTTGAAATATTTTTAGACTATATGTGGATACACCTAGAGGAATAATTTATTGGATTATCCACCAAAACAACAACACAATAAGAGAAAAAATATAAATTGATCTGGATGATTATCACATTTAAGGTAATTATAGTTTAAAATTTATTATAAATTAACTGTCATAGATCCTCTCTAGGATATTCTGGGGTTGTTTTCATTAAGTTCTTAGGATTTTATATACTAAAACTAATTAAAACCCAAAATTTTCACCCACCCAAGGCTTTTTCTATGCCCTGGAAACTTTTAGTGGTATCAGAGTGGTCACATTATAATTTATAATTATTTATAATTTATTTGATCAATTTTATGTGTTGATTTTCATGTTTTTCATTTCAAGATTTTCGTACCTAATCCTATTGCAAATATAAAATAATTATTTGTGTTATAATTGTAAATAAAGGACTAAAAAAGAAAAAGATCATATCATATGGTGCTAAGGTCACCAGATGTATGACATGGATAGATGGGGTGTAACAAAAAAATACATTATTTGAACCCATGGTGAACTCACACATGGAGCGAGTCATGAAAATCTTAGTTCATCATGTGTTTTGATACGTGGCATCATTATACGTTGTGTATTAGATTCCAACACAACATGAAATTTTATAAGGACTACATGATTTGTAGTTGGTATACATGTGGTGTAACCCCACATGATAAAACATGTTATGTAATTCAAGTTGATTCATGTGGTTACTACACAGTATCATTACACATCATGTACTGGCCTCTATCTAAAAACGTTTTGATACATGACATTTAGCTAGAATGTGCATGTCATACAACATTTTTCAACCCACATAAGAACACGTTGAGAGATTTTTTTATTTCATGTGGGTTAACACATGGAATAATTAATCCAATAAACAAAATATACAAAATATAGAAGGTGGTACATGTCATGTGATAGGTGTCATTCCAAACTAGGTATGAATCAAGTAATATTCGATTCTTTATGTGGGTATGAACAGATAATAATTATTATCCATTTAAAATATTTAACTACATGACATGTAATTTCTATTATACACATTGTGTACTTCATGTGAATTATGAGTGCCACATTCCATATATATTTATGGAATTTAGTGTGGCTATACACACCACAAAGACTACACATCTTGACCTAGGGAACTACGTGTCATGTATATCATGATAATCCATGTGGTAATACATTTCATGTAAGTATATAACACATGAAATGAAATGTACAGTGATCGTTCATGCCATATAATTACTAAATATTAGAAATAGATTATATCTAATGCAGAATGTTTATGTTATATAGCCTTTATAGTAAATGTCATCTAATTGAATATTTTAAAAATAAATTAAATTAAATTAATTAATTTAAAAATATATAGGATGGAATTATTATGTATAAGTGACTGGGGGAAAAAATATTAAGATTAAGAATTAGTTAATTATTTATTTTATTAATTTTTATAATTCTATTAAGTTAATATTTATTATAAATAATTAAAATGAATGATAATAATCCTAAATGTATAGTTATTTAATGATGTGATTAATCATGAGCTTTGACAGATCTCTATATCTATTGGAATTAGTTATTTAATTTAATCCTATTATATTATTTTCTGTGATACTATTATTAACTTAATTATAAGGATCTATGTTTCATCACACCATCATTTATTATATATAGGTATTTTTCCATGAATTATTTTATATAACCTTAATACCCTGGTCCCCCTCACTTTCATGGGATTAAAAATTTGTAGATTATGGAACTCCCAGATAGAGTATATGGTTCAGGACCTGAGGTGAGATGAATACAACTAAGGACATACACTGTAGAATGGAAAAATGGTTATACTCGAACCAAGTGTAGTCTCAAGGAGTTATTTCCCCTTCGGAAAAGGTTAGTTTATCACTACTATATTAAATAAAAATTATATAAAAGCTAACTATGCTATCACATATTAATTTTACTCTATCTATTCATAGTTTTTAATTTATTTATGTGATGCATGGTTTTCTTATCTGTTTAATTAAACATGATCGCATTTGAAAAATAAATTAACAATAATGCTAAGATAAAATAAAATAAAATTATTATGTGTGAATTATTTTATAAGACATGGTGAATTAATTATTTAAGTTCTACATAATATTAATAATAATTTGAAGAAAAAAATATAAAATATTTATTCATAAGTTTAAAGAATCAATCAATCAAAATATTTAGTTACAAAAATTCTTTTATCACTTGAGTTAGAATGAAACCACAGTTCAAAGTATTTTTTTGGACCTAAAAAATATACTTTAAATTGTTAGGGAGTTAAAATATAATTCTTAGGTTTAATTAATCAAGTTTTCATCAAAAGTTATTACCCCCATAAGTCATGTGGTAACTTAGAGGTAAGTTTTTAGAAAAAATATGTTTACGAATAGGATTAAGGAATCAATTCAACAAATTAAGGAACAAAGAGTTAATATAGTTTCCAAGAGAATATTATGAAATTAACCAGACCTAGATAACCCAACAAGTCACCATACCCATCCTATAACTAGGATTGAAGATAATTCTTAAACCAAAATGTCTAGAAATTAGTGTCTGAGTATAAATAACATAGGATTGGGAATGGTTTCTTATTTATATAATAATAAAAACCTATAATCAGAAACTAAATGTGAATCTAGAATTGAGCCTCCATGCCTTGGATGTCCATAAATATGAAATAAATAGTTTTAAATAAATGAATTAACCAAACATGGAATAGACAAGGTAAAAATAAACATGAGACAAAACAAATAGAAGTGACTACTCTCATTCTAAAATATGAAAAATAACAGGAAACCCACACACTTTATTAATAAAAAACCAAATCATAAATAGATGAGAACATAAATAGAAAATACATCTAGTTGAGATGGTTCATACCTAAACATACCTATATAAATGATAGAAATAAAATCATATAATATCATCAGAACATCACCATGTATCCCATGATCACTCACCACACCCCAACATTCCTGTTAATATTCTACCATGAATATACTACCAATTGGTATTACAATATGTAAATATTTAAAAAATATGGGAGTTTAATTCACACATATGTATGAGTGTGTTTGTGAGGTGTGAGTTAAATAGGCCCAGTAAGATTCCACCAAAGAGTCTATGCCATTAAATTTATAAATTACTTCATAAATGAAAGTTTGAACATAAATAAAAAGTACATTTTCCTTAAGAATGATCATAAATAAACAAATAACACTCATTACCTTTTTATAAAACATCCTCCCTTTTCATAAAATATTGCAACTAATTTTTTAAATAAAAATGATTCACTATATCAAATAAGGGACCTTTGATTTTTTTTTAAAAATGGGGTCATTTTCCTCATTTCAATTTCTTTTTTAAACCCCATTTTTCATCCCATAAGGTAAAACCATTATAAAAAGGAACATTTTCAACTTTAAATTATTTCTTTAAAAAATACATTTAAATCTATATTAAAAGTAAACAAAACTATGAAATAAAGAAAAAAAGTCAAATGGGGACCATAATATTATATAAATATTTTGAAATTAAAGAAAAAATAATTCATAGTTCCATAAAACCTAAGCGGGTACAAGAGGATACAATCAATCATGAAGTGGAAAATCCTATAGAATCTTCCATTAGGGACCAAGAATTATTGGAAAATCACCAGTATCTAATCTAAACAAGATATTATACCTCTCTTATGGAACACGTAAAATATAATTGAATGATCTATAGTGAACTTGAAAAGTCTAACAACCCAATATTTTCCTTTATCCCTCACCAAGTGTCATCCTCCATAGTGTGAGTATAATCAAGGATAGGGTACTAGCCAGTGTGTAATATAGGCTAGTGTATCACCCATAATGATCTTCGATTTAGATACCTAAGGATCACGTGAAATATTAAAGTGTAGTTGGGGGGAAAAACATGTATTCATAATATAAATCATAAATTGAGTATAAAAAAATAAACATCACATCTCTCCTCCAATACCATAAAAAGTAAATTCAACATCCACATCAATCAAGCATCACATAATAGTAATTAATCCATATCCTTTAAAGTAGAAACAACCTATACAAGGAAGAACCAAATTGAAATGGAGCTCAATCCAAGAGTATCATAAAATCAATAAAACCCTTTTCCATAAAGATCTAAATTATCTTTTTATCCCATTATATAAAAATATTTTTTAAAACATCCTTTATAAATTAAAAAACGCTACATAATTTTAAAAAAAAGCTTTCAAACATTAAAACCAAATATTTCCTCCCTTATAAATGACATGAAAACCAAGAAACTCTTTAATAACATGAAACATCCACTTTACAAAAATGGTGTAAAAAACATTTTTAAAATCCCAAAAATAATTTTAAAATAGGTCATTGGGAATTCACACGATTAATTAACATGCTAAAAAAATATCAGTAAATCCAAACTAGGATCTCATATAAAAACAAACTTTTATGTTAAGTATTGAAATTCCAAGAAACCATTTTATAAAACCTTAAAGGGAATCATATAAAACCATAATTTGATAAAAAAATTATAAATTTCAAGAATCTAATGACACGTCAAATAATGTAATTACACAAAAAGACCTACCACAATCAAGTGGAATCCACTCTTCGTTGACGGTGCTAGAAAAAACATAATGGTAAATGACCACTACTATAAATATTTCTATATACCCATTGTTTGAAACCCTGTGAAACTGAGGCATCAGTATAGCCCTAATCTATACCCATGAATTTGGAAAACATGGGTATAGGTACACTCCACTAGTTCATTAACCTATACCCATGGTTTTTAAAACCATAGGTAATGCTTTAACAAAATATACATTCATGAGATTCGATCCCTGGACCACCCGTTGTTCTTCCCACACCAAAACACTGCTTAATTTTTCTAATTGGTACATAAATATATATTTACTTATATATATATTTATATAATCTATGGATATAGGTAAAAAACCATCAGAATAGGTTTTCCCGTGAAAATTTATTTTTGTCACGTTAATTTTTTTTCTCCCATGATATGTTCGGAAAGCTACACCCACTATTTTGAAAAGCAGTGGTTATAGGTCTTCAAGAAACAACACTATATCCAAGGTTTTATAAGAACGGTGGGTATATATCCCATAAAACAGCCTTATACCCATAGTTTTAAAAGAACCATAAGTATATGCACCGCTATACACATGGTTTTCCAAAACTATGGTTATAAGTTTCAATAATTTACTTATACCCATGATTTTTCCCACAACTATGGGTATAGGGCCATTTTCTAGTAGTGGGCCTATACAATCTCAATATACCAAAATACGTAAATTGGATCCAATTAATACCAGAAATCCTAACCCCATTTCTATTAGGGTTTTTGTGACAAAATTAAACCAAGTGGAAATAGAATGAAGAAAGATAAAATAAAAATATGATTATATATCTTGAATCCTCTTGAAACCAAAGAATAATAGAGCCTTGAAGTATGTAGAAAGGAGGAGGAGGTCCCTTGATCTCTCATATCAGCCAGTCATGTCTGAGAAGGGAAAAAATATGGCCAAATCTTCTTGAAACCAAATATTTGTATGAATATAATACTGAGAAATCAAAATTATAGTGCAACACATTGTACAAGGATATATTATACCATGGAATGACATGCCTCCCCGAAAGGTAGGTAAAACCACATGTTCACTATCAGGGTCACATCATGGTGTGATAATACCTTCATGGTTCAACCTTCCCCTCCCTCAAAAATAAACAAAGGTATAAACCTTTTATAAAGGTTCCCATACACTTGTCACAGTGTGACCTATATTTTCCAAGGTGTGACCACCTTCAGAAATACATAAGAACCTCCTGCCTCAGAACACCACAATATAGAATTACTACTATATATTACAAAACACATTCACCTAAATGGCCCATCAAGGAATGAAATCCCTAAATCATAGTGTGATATACTACATTATAGAACTGAAAGTCATTGAAAAATAGTAAAAATATTTCCACCTTCAAAAAAATCAAAAAAACACTTAAATATATTTTTAAAATCTCATACAATAGTGACATGTGGGTGTCAAAATTTTCCACACCATGACACTTTTAATCCCCTTAAATTCATTTAAAAATTTATAATAATTAATTGTTAAAAAATCAAAAACTGAACATAAGAGGTGGGAAATATAGGTAAAACTAGAGAAGGCTCCTATTAAAAATAAGGACTATTCATAAAACAATTCCTTGTGATTAATGTAATAAATACTTAAACATCATTAATTAACCTCAAGTATAGACCAAATCACAACTATAAAAAATAAATCCTCAAGAAAAATAATACATAACATAGGTCACCCCACTAATTAGAATTCAAATAAAATAGAGGAATAAATAATAGACACATATAAGGGAACACATGTCACCAAAACAACCATGTATCCATAAAATAATGAAGGAAATGATATTTATCCACCAAACATCCCAAAAAATGGCCTAGAATTTAGAAAAGGAAACACAGAACAAAGAACATTCAAATGACCATATGAAAAGGTTAAACAATATATCATATCCCATAATAACGAAATAAATGAAGTAATCCTGAACATGCCTCAACATGGAATAACATGGCTCTAACATCGGGTAAAAAGATGAAATGAAAGGTGACTTGAGAACATACTCATGGAACATTGAGTCATATTGAACCCTCTAAAATTAAAATCATGAACCTTAAAATGCACAATTTATACTATTGTAACAATATTCCCAATTACTCAAGCACCTATCCAATGTTTTCCTCATGTTTCACCCATTAATACCAAATCTCACCACAAAGTTAGACTCAATTATAACTCTAAAACAAAAATAGAGAATCAATGTGTCTTAAAAATAACAATCAATAACCAATGTATTGTAAAAATAATACTCAAGTATGAACCCCAAATAATGAACCAAACAATAATTACTTAAAAATATTAGATTATCTCTATACTAATTAAGCATAAATCCCCAAAATAAATAATCACACTAATCCAAAATGTATATGATAATTCTTCTTCCAAAAATTAAAATAACATAAATTATATAGTAAACCCAGGAAGTCACATAAAATGAATATAAAACATTATTATGATCAATTTTAGAGTTAAAGGTGTCTCAATAACAAACTATGAAAGGATGAAAAACTATCCATAGAATGGATTCATGGTTCAACAAAACCTGATCTATTCATAAAATATCCTTTGAAACATTTCCAAAATAATCTGCTCAATCTCTACATGGTTTTTCTGACCGTGTTGGTTAACCATTTTCCACTAATTCTTCCTCCATTTTCATCCCAAAACTCAAAAAATACCCACCACCCAATTGGTGTCATTAAATGGGGATAAACACCATCAATATCAATAAAAATACATCAATAACAATAAAAAATGAAAATGAATTCAAAATTCAAATCCTCACTACATATCGTAATTTGAGGTCAGGGAAGAGAAAGAGCTGGGAAAAATGTGGTAATTTGAGGTTAGGGAAGAGAAAGATCTGGGTAAACTCCCCTCACAATTATCTCTCAAGTTTTTAAATTCTTGTCTCCATTGAACAAGACTCCCCAAATAACAAGATTTATCCTTAAGAATCTGGTCCTTTTGAATTCCTAGCTTTGAAACCATTTATAATGATACAACCCATGTTAATCCAACACATCACCCAACCAGACCAACTACTAGGATTGAAGAGAATTATTGATCCACAAAAGTTTTAAACTAGTTTATGGGAACAAAGAACACATTCTTGGGGATATATTTTTTCAAATATAATTATAAAAACCAAAAAATGGAAACTGGACAAGAATCTATTATACTATGTCCTTACCTTGTACTTCCATGCATATGGAATAAAAAAACAAATAAATTAATGAACCAAACAAGATATAGAAAAGAGATAAACATGACAATAATCTATATGATACCTTATCAATAGAAGTGAATACTCTCATTATGGAATACAAATAATAAAAAACAATCCATATGATTTATTAATACATAGTGAATGGATAAATAAATGTGAACTTGAATAAAAAATACCCTATCAAATTGGTTTATACATAAACATCACTAGATAAAACATAAAAATAACATCCTAGGATATCATCAGAACATATCTATGTGATCCAACATAACTAACCACACCCTAAAGTTCCCATAAATAGACCAACACAAGCATAAAACTAAACTGATATCACAACTTGGGAACCTATATATAAATATTAGAGATTCATATACACACAAGCATATGTTTGAATGTAGGGTGTGAGATAATTAGGCCAAGTGGGATAGCACCAAAAATTTTATGAAATACTTTTAATAAAATAGTTTATAAATTATATTTTTAAAGAAACAAATAATGTAAGTTTAACATAATCTAGTGTATAAATTAATAGATAAAGTTCATTTTTCTTATATTAACCATTAACCCTTTCTATATAAAATGAGATTGAAAAAATTATTTTGAATGACAATTATTCACAATGTCAAAGTGAGTCTCTTTGAATATATTAAACACAAAAAAAGTTTTTTTTTATCATTTCAAATAATTTATTACAACCTTTTTCAACCCCTAAGGTGAAACCATTTAAAAAAGGACCACATTCATCATTAAAATATTTCTTTCAAGGCCAATGTTAAAACTATCTTAAAATTAAAATAAACAATAAAATAAATGAAACAAAACTTAATAGGGATACCTAATATCAAAGAATTAAAAAAAATAAACAAAAAATAATTCCTGGTTCCATAAAACCAAATATTATACAAGAGGATACGATCAAGAAATAAGTGGGAAATCCCTTTGAATCATCCATAAAGGACCAAGAATCATTGGAAACTCTTTATTCTCTAATAAAAACATGATATTATACCTAACTAACCTAATTAAAAAATAGAATTTGTTTTCCTAAGATAAACTTAACAAGTCTAAAAACCAAGACGTACCCTCTTGGCTTTATTAGATGACCTCCTCCCTACTTTGAGAACAACCGGGACTAGGGGACTAGCTAGTTTGTAATTTATGCTAGTGTAAAACTCATTTAGATCTTCTATCTAGCTACACATGTTTACGATGAAATTTTAAAGTTGATTTATGGAAAACAAACAATAACATACTCATCATATAATCAAAAAATGAAGCATAATAAATAAATTTCACATCTCACCTCAAAAAAGCTCATAATAAATGACCCCTTTCACAATATCCAAGAATCACAAAATAATAATCAATAAATATGTTATAAATGGGTAATGACCTATACAATGAAATTAAAAAATAATATTGTTCTCAATAAAATAGTATCAAAACATTAATAAAATCATTTATATAAAGTGATAAATAGTCTTTTGATTCCCTCATAGGAAACCATGTTTTAAGGAATAATTTTAAAAAAAAAATAGATCCTTAATTTTAAAAATAATGTTCAATACTTTAAAAGTAAACATTTCCTCCATTAGTATCCACTATAATACGAAAAAAATTTTAAAAACATGAAACAACAGTTTTAAAAATCAATTAGTGTCCAAAAGAACTCTTAAAATATCCAAAATCATTTAGAAATGGCTCCTTGGGCATTTACGGAAAAAATTAGCATGCACAAAATTTATTTTGGAAATCAAATATAGATTCTAAAACAAAAAACCATTTATATGAAGTATTGAAATTCATTGAAACCATTTTATAACCCCATAAAAGGAATTATATACTAACACACAATTATTGGAAAATAATTTAGGTAGGGAAATTATCTAATGACATGTGGGATAAAAGAATTATACAAAAACACATTCCTCGATCAAGAAGAAACCACTCACCTTTGATATAAAAATATAAAAATAAAAGGTAAATGACCTATACCATCCCTATATAACCAAATACCAAAATAAGAACCAACCCAAACCCTAAATATGACCCCTGTCATTTTTTGGGTTTATGGGGAAAAAAATAAACAAAGAGGGAATAGAATGAGTAAGGGAAAGAATAGAAAAAATTGACTCTACAATTTGAGTCTACTTGAAACCAAATAAAAACAAATCGTTGATGTATGTAAGTAGAAGTTTGAGCTCCCTTTAGTTTTCATATAAGCCGAAAGTGTGTGATAGGGATTAAGAGAGGGCCAAACCCTCTAAAAATCCAATTGGTGTACAAATAAAAAATCATAAAAATTAAAAATAGGGTGTAATACATAATGGAGTGAACTCTCTTATCATAGTATAACATGCCTCCCCAAAAGGTAGTAAAATCCATAGACTCAATACTAGATTCAGGTTTCATTACTAACCTAACTTCATGGTTTAACCTTCACCAAACTCAAAAATAAATGATGGAAAAAAACTCTTTTTAGAAGTTCCCACACTCTCATCATGATTTGACTGATCTATTTCATGGTGTAAAATTTATCAGGATGAACCAAGAACCCAAATCCCTTAGACACCATGATGTAGACTTAGGTATTTGTGGTATAAATTGCCCTTAATGACCCATTGTGGCATGACCTCATTTTGTTATTACATGACCTACTACAGTCCAAAACTACAAAATGCCCAAAATCATCAAAAATATTCCCAAATCTATAAAAATTCAAAATTAAAAAGCAATATATATATAATATCAAACAATAGTGACATATGGGTGTCACATCCAACCTAAATACCTTTAATAATTTTAATATGTCCAATATATAGGTTATTTTATTGTAAATATATATCCTTTCCACTATAATATCTAAGTGAATATATATTCTAAATTTAACAATGAGAGCTATTAGAATTTGATAAAATAATTGGAGGATAATTAAATTAATTAATTATATCAGAGATGATAATTTAGATAAATGACATAAAATTTGTTACATTGATTATTGAAAAATATAAATACATTATACCACATCATTATCTTTATTGTATACATTAGAGATATAATATCTTACCTAGTGATAACTTACAATAATGGTATAGGTACTTTTTAATTGTATTATTCAAAGAGAGGATGTTTTATGTACAAGTGTCTCTTATTCCAACTAAAATCTTTGAGGATGCTAGAAAGAAGAAGAATAAAAACTTCTATAAGCATGTGAAAAGTAATATAGATGTCTAATTCCTCATGTTATCATCTATGACTAGTGAAATCCATAAGCTTTATAAAGATACAGATGCATGCTATATATTGGTTCATATTTTTTTATCCCTATTAGTAAAAAACACAAGAAAGGTTAGGTATAATATCTCTATGAAACTATTTAAATGAAATATATGTGGAGTTATATTTGAACCTCATATAATTAAAATGAGTTTGGGATATATTGACAATTCAGAAACTCTAGGATCCAATATAACTAAGGAATTGTTCACATACCTCATTTTCTCATCACTTCTATCAAGATTGTAAAATTTTATTATAAATTTAAACATTAATAATATATTTAATATACTACTTTATTTCATGAATTTTATTCACTAACAGAATAAATACATGATGTTTCAAAATCCCTATATTCTTATGATTAATGAGATTAAAGATACTATGAAAAGTTCTAAGGAAAGTTCTAATCCTAAATCACCTTCTCAACACCTTCTAAGAAGTGAAAGGTCTAAAGAGAGGATGAAGATCAAGATATGGTATGTTTTTATTGAATAAGGATGTTCCATTACAATAAGAATTGTTCCTTGGTAAATAATAGTGGGAAAGATTCAGGTATGCTCATTATCAAGTGTAATATTTCCATTTATATGAATTGGGTGTTAGATAAACCTTTTAGTTATCACATTTATATCCAAATTTAAGAACCAAGTAGATTTTGGAAGAATATAAAATGTTTTATGTATCTCCAAACTACCAATAGAGAAATATTAGCTGTGTTTTCCAAAGTATACTACCATCTCACATTACTAATTCGAATTATTTTAGTTTTAAAAAACAATTAATATTTACTATTTGTTAACAAGAAATTAATTACAATTACCAATTAAAACATGGATGGTTTTATTTCAACTTTTTGAAATAAATAATGATAATTTTATAAAGATAACATATGTTATGGTTTGGAACAACTATATAATAGTCTTTATATACTAGAATTTCAAAATCAACTCTTGGAAATAAATAATAAATAAATTTCACATGACTCATATCATACCCGGTTGTAAATTAACTAACATTGGTATATAAACAAGAATCTTTTCAAAAAAAATTCTCAACAAGGGTATCTAGATTTGTTTGAACTAGAATTATTTAAAAAACCTAATGCTTATTTTAAAAGGAAAAAATGTCCATAGATCTATTTAGTGGATAGTTGAGAGTAATAGAGATTAAATAATTAGTTCATGCAAATGTGTATAGAACTTTTCCAATAGAATCTATAGGTTTAAAGTCATACGTCATTAATTTTTCCTATGATCATTGTATATAGGGATATATCTAACTAAGGAGTTATCTGTCTAATTACTTTGTGTAATTTAAGGAATCCAAGAATGAATTATAGAATCATCCCGGTAATATGATAAAGAAACTTCACATAGAATTATGTGGGGTTTATCCTGACCAAGATTTTATAGATTATATAAAATAGTTGTTGATGTTATCCTAACTCACTCCTCATTATACAAAATTGTGTAATTGTATCAGTGAATAGATGAATCACACCTTTTTGGACATGGTGGGAATAATGATGAATCATAAAAGTATTATAATATCATTTTGTTGATATGAAATACAATAAATGACAAAAACACTAAACTAACTCTCAAATAAAGTGGTAATAAAAATTCTATATGAGTTATGGTGTGGGAATAAAGTCATTTTTTCATATTGACTTGTGTGGGGATGAAAATAATTTTTCTAGGATAATTATAAAAAAACATTTATCTCAAGGAACAAAGTGTATCTTTATAGAATATACCAAAGAATTAATGTGATAATACCAATATTATTCCTTAGTTAAATGTATAATCAAATTAATACATGTCATGATTCTAAAAAGGGATCTCTTTTATAAATAATATAGTGTTAAGAATGTAATGTAAATTCTAAATTTACCTTTAATATTATTGTAAGGATAATATTTGAAAGATAAAATTTTGAATGATTTTTAGAGCAATGAAAATTATAGTAAAATGAAGGTAGAGGTTATGGATGTTATGCTCTTGAACCAAGATGTGTGAATATCTAGTTGTATTGATTATGTATGTATAGAAGATAATATATAATATTTTTATGATGGGGTTACATAGGTTTTTTCCTAATAATTTTATATCACAAGAAACATTTAAGTTCACCATAATGTCATGTAAAGGTAACTTTCACTTTTACTAAATGTTTTTGGTCATGATAATGGAAACCATAGTCAGTTTGAGGTTATTGTGGAGAAAAATGGGTCCCCTATAACTTTTTTAAGGTAGTGGTGTCGTTTGACTAGTTGGGCACCACTATAATGGTCGAGTGGTATCACTTGTAAACATGTGTGTGATTTTAGTTAAAACTTTATTGATGTGTAAATGTAAAATTTTAATGTAAGAGTAACTATGAGTTTAATCATGTAACATACATGAAATATAAGTGTTCTCAGGTATATCTAGGACTTAACTTATAAACCACATAAAATTTTGTGTCCTTTACTTTTATGAATTATTTTTCTTGAATGTGTTTTTTGTGAGTTATTTTTATTTATTTGGGTTTGGAATGAGTGTCAACTTGATGTGGTGACTTATAGTGTGATTTATCCTCTTATGTTCTAGTTTATAAACATCGAGAGGTTATTTTTATTAGTGAATTATTCAAGTATTTATTCCAACTTTTTTATATTATGGTAGGTTATATTCTAGTGATTAATTTTCCAAGAACCCCAATAAGTGGTATCCTGGATCTTGGTTTCAATGATTATTAGTAGAGCACTCATTATTATACTCAAGTGAAATTATTTTCTTGATGTATTTTGATTGAAAAAGAGTTATTTTTTGGAAGGTATGGTGTTGTAAGAAGGATATTTCAATATTGTAATGTTCAATGAGATTGAATTCAGCTTATAGAGTATTTATATAGAAGACTATATGATTCTAAAGGACATTTATGTTTCTTTTAATGGATTTAAACAAGAGGGAATAGACAAAGGGAAATGTGAAAGGCTAGAAAAAAACATACTTGGATTTATTCATGTATCATTTAAATATAATATCTACTAAAACATCGTGGATATGAATACCACATTAGAGTAGATGGATGCTCTCACGTACATGTGTAAGAAGATAATAGGTATAAAAAATGTTTTAATGGTGCATAGATTATTTGATATGAGGATTTTGGAATTATGACTAGGGTATAATCATGTTAATAAAATTGATATGATTTAAATTTTCCTCATATTATTTAAAGTAATGTTTGTAGACTATTTATGGGCATTTCGGCTGCTATCATCACTTATGAAGTATTGTAACATGATGGTAACTATCATAAGTAACACTTGTGGATATAAAAATAGGGTTTTTTAGGATCTCAAAAATAATATTCTTAATGAAGAACTTAGATCTAGGGAAGTTAAAGAACTTAATACATCTAAACTCAATATAGAAGGTATATGATTTTTTCCTCATCAGATAAATATAAATAAAATTTGAGTTCGGTCTAGATAAAGTTGAAAGATTAAATCAACTAGGATTTTCCCTATATGTAAGAATTTTGAGAATAATAGGTATGTATTAAATATTTCAAAGAGCATATGGTGAATTATATAAGGGTAGCATCCATAAGTTCAATTTATGTAAATTATATAGTTAAAAGTAGTTTCATTTTATTGCTAAGTTTAAACAAATTTTTTGAATCATGGACCATTGATCTTGGGTATTCATTACACTTCATATCCAAGAAGAAATTAATGTAAAATTGTGTATCTAGAAGTTTAGTTATGTTTTAATTAACTGATGATTAATCTCTTGAGTTCTAAAGGAAAGGTGATGTTATTGTTGAGATGAAGAAAAACATTCCTTAAATTAAAGAGAGTTTTTCACATACCAAGTTTATAGAAAACAAAATTTTCATTGTCCTATTGAATGGAATAGGTTTTTATAAATATCATTGTGAACAGAGTATATAAATTTACTTAGTGTTCCATTGTCATGTCTAGAGGTGTAAGATATGATATATTGTTTTTTAGGGGAGGTTCAGTGGGAGAAATAATTGTTATAATGAAAAATTCTAATTGATGAAAGTTGTGGAACTATCATATTTTGAACCTTCATGATAATATCATGTAATGTCTATAATATAAGTGTATAAAGAAGCTTGATCAAATAGATTTCAGAATTTATGATAGTTGTGTAGTTAGAAAGTAGAGAAAGGTGTAATTCCCCTTGAATATAAGGACACTAAAATCATGTATTTTGAGCTTGTGAACAAAGATTTAAGGGGGGAATGTGCGATTCTATTCTCAATAAGGTTAATTTTACTTTACAACACTCATCAATGATCTAATAAAGAAATTATGGGAGTTCAATCTGACGAAAAAATATACGGTATTCAGAGTGTTTCTTTAATGGAGGTCTGTGGTGGATAAAGTTGTCAAAAGTAATATGAGTTATTAAATTATAATAATGTTTTTTAATATAGTAATAAGGTTTTATAAAACTTATTTTAGAGGAAATTAATTAGGTTTGAGAAAATGTTTCTCAAGACACCAGGGTAGAATAGTGTGTAAGAGTGGATGAATCGTATGTTAATTGATAAGGAACTAATAATGAGGCTAAATTTCATAATGTTCAAGGATATTTTTGTGGAGGTTGTCAATTTTGTAATGTTCATTGTAAACATGGTACCTTTTTCACCAATAGTTTATGAAATTTTTAAGTAGATATGGATCGTTAAACCAATGGAAGTTACCAACCTCAAAGTTTTTAAAAATTTATCCTATGTCTCTGTTAATGATAATGATTGGTAAAAACTCAAATAAAATAATTAAGAATATTTATTTATGATATATAATGAGGAAAATTTTGGATTATTAATTCAGTATAATGACTCATATAATATCATTAGAAGTTAGAATTTTATCTTTAATAAGAAGGTTTTGTGGAAAAATGGGAACTTGGTGGAATATGCTGTTGAGAACACAAAATTTACTAACTAAATCCATGTTGATCTAGATGGAATTTCTAGAAGTACATAATTTCAGGAAAGTTTATGAAACACTAAAACAATATAAATTCAGTAGAAGAAGATTTACTACAATGCTAATATATTATAGAAGATTTGGTTAGATTTTTGGGAGGTGAAGTTTTTGAATTTGTAGTTATAGAAAGAGTGGGAATACAAAAATAATTTTGGAAATATAAACAAATCAAATGACTAATAAAAAGTTTCAAAAGTAATTATCATTATTATATTCTAATGAATATAATAGAGCCCATAATATTAGACAAAAATAGATTTTCTTAGTTATTTTATAAATTGAGAGTTACATATAAAAGATAATTTGGATTTTGTTCATTTAAAAAATATTGGTAAATAATAGAATTTTCACAAGGGAATAAATCACTAATGAATAAATTGGTCTTCCAATTGGAAGAATAAACTTATGGTTGAAAAGTCTATAAGCTAAGGGTGGTTATCAAAGGCTTTCAGCATAAGAGAGGATTGGATTTATCTGAAATATTCCCACTTATGGCTAAGCACACTACCATACATATAGTGAAAATTATAGTGTATTATGAAATTTTGCTTCTAGAAAAAATGGATGTAAAAATAATATTTCTGTATGGTAATCTAAAAGAATAAATTTGTATGAATCAATAAATTAGATTCATAAAAAAATTGGATGGTGACTTGGTGTTTGAGCTAAAGGGGAATAATTATGGCTTGAAGTGGGTGCCAAGGTAATGGAACCATATGTTTGATGCCTTCATGGCTGAGAAGGGGTTTATCTATAGAAACTCATATCGCTATTTCTACCAAAAGGTCTTCAAGTATGAGATATTTTTCACACTTATATTATATGTGGATGACATGATCTGAGAGGATCCATATATTAAATTGATGCAGGAGGTAAAGTATGAATCTCTCCAATGATTCAAGAGGAAGGATCTCAATGAGGATAATAAAATTCTGGAAATGTTGATTGAGAGATATGGGTGAGAAATAATTTTGGTTTTTTCTTAGAAATATTATATCTTAAAGTCCATTGTGAGATTTGAAATTATCATATGTAATACATTATCATCCCCATTGTCCATACACTTCAAAATATCTAAGGACAAATCATAAAATGGAAAATAAGAGTAAGTGTGTAGTGAAAGTTCTATTTTCATTAGCATTAAGTAGCTTAATGTATTCCATGATATTTAAAAGGTATTACATTTTATTTTTAGTGAGATATTTATATTTATATATATAATCTAGGGAAATAACACTAGGAGTTGTGAAGTTTATTCTATTGTATCTCAAAGGATCCAAATACATAGACTTATATTTCAAAATGGATTATCTGTTTAAAGACTATGTGGATATAGAATTTACGGAGGATATAGTCCCATAAAATGGTTAATTAGTCTACGTGTTTATATTTTTAAGAACAACCATAAGATTTATTTCAAGGTTATATTTAATGGTAAAACTATCCATAATAGAAGTAGAATTTGTAGTCATCACAAAAGTAAGGAAATAATTTATATGAATAAAGTGTTTATTGGAGAAGATTGTAAGGGTTAAGAAAATCGATTTCTCTATTAGTATTTTCATAGTTCAATTCTTTTATAAAATAATATAATGTCTCACTCACATAAAAAAAACATTTAATTAAAATTATATTTTATCCATAAGATGTTGGAGGGAAGATTGTTTGATCTATAAAAGACTAGAACAATTAATAATTTGTCTAACCTATTCACTGAAATTTTAGTTTAGGAAAGTCAAAGGAAACATTATTCCTTATTGGGATTAGTGTGATTGGAAATTGGTTGGATACACTCTTTTCTTGATGTTGTGGAAGATAATTTTCATTGGTTTTTTTCTTAAGTGTTAGTGGTTTTTTATTTTCTTGAAATCAGTTTTCAAGTGAGAGATTTTTAGGAATGTTAATTCAATTTTCAAGTTCTACATCAAATGTAAAAAAGGTGAAACTCTAAAACATAGGATTTATCCTGATTTTTCAACCATTGGGAATGGAATTCCAGTGGAGTAAAGGGTTATAGATGTTAGGTTTTTAAACTGGGATCTATAAGTGGTCAATTTTTCAAATTATAGATATTATTTGAATGGGTTCTATGAGATTTTTCTTTGTGATTTTGTAGAAATTGAAGTACTTAAGGAATTTAAAATGTGACATAAAGATAAATTCCACTTCTATAGGATGTTACCAATCATGGGAAAGGCATATATAGGTAATCAGAGGTTATTATATAGAACAATGGATCCCCTTATTAGTCTCAAAAGGTAGTAGAACTGATTGAAAAAGGGGGGACCCATTATAAGTGTTAGGTAGGAATAGATGTACACATGTGTGTGAGTTGAGTTAAAACACTATTATAATTTAAAAGTAAAAAATTTACATAAGTGTAACTCATAGTTTAATATTGTAAAATTAATGAAATGGAAAGTGTAGCAGTGCTCTCTTGTGGATATAGTACTTAACTTCTAAACTATATAAAAACATATTCACTTAAATTGCATGATTTATTTGTCATGATTGTATTTCCCATGAGTTCTATGTGTTTTTTTAAGATCAAAAGAGTTTCAAATTTGGAAAGTGATTTACGGTATGACTTGACTTCCTATGCTCGTAAATATTGATATTAAGGGGTTTATTCAACCAATGATGTTTTCAAATATTTGTTTCCACTTTTAGAAGTTTTAGTGAATTAACATCTGGTGGTTAGTGTTCCATGAACCCCAAAAGGCAGTGTGGGAAATAGAAACTTTGAATAAGTTGAGGCTCAAGATACACAATATTTTTAAGGATAAATAGTTACACAAGTCTTGGTCAAAAAAGTTTTTAAAGATAAAAAAGTTCTATATGGGAGCACTATAGAGGATAGTGATCTAGAGAGATATGGTTTTCTTTTCACCATGGAAGGTGAAACATTAATTGTTAAAAATAAATAACCATTTTACAATAAGGAATTAATAAAAAATAAATGAATTCTGAAATTGATTCCATATATCAAAACCATGTTTGGGTTTTAATGATCTTCCAGTTGATATAAATACTTTGGGTGAAAATGGGACTTCAAAAAGACTTTGGACATTGATTATAATGTCAGCACCTATAAATATTTGTTGTTTGCTAAGGGTTTCAAGAAAATAATGGAATAGATTATGAAAGAACATTTTCACCATTTTTTATTATAAAATCCATTAAAATTATGATTTTCATAGAAACTTACCATGATTATGAGATTTGTAAAACAGATTTCAGGACCACATTCTTTTGTGAAAACATTGTGTTAGATTCCTAAATGACACAAATAGAATAGTTTGTAATATAAAAGGATTCCAATAAGGTGTGTAAGTTTTAGATATATGTATATGTGTTCAATAAATAATCAAGATCATGGAACATCCATTTTGATGAATCCCTAAGATAATTTGGGTTTATAAAATATGAATACAGTCCTTGTATTTAAAAGATGTTTAGTGGGAGTGTAATAGTTTTCCTAGTTTTTTATATTGATAATATATTACTAATGAGAAATGGGAAACCATTCTTATTGTCCGTTAAAATATGACAGAACAGATGCTTCTCCATTAAAGACATGGGTTATATATCCTACATTATAAGGATCAAGATTCATCGATATAGATCTAAGAGGCATCTTGTACAAATTTAAGGTACATACATTGATAAGGTATTTACGAGATTTGATATAGAACAATCTAATATAGTATTGTTTCCTATGTTACATGGAATATATATCTCCATGAAAACATCTCCCAAAATACAAAAAGGGAGAGAAATGATGAGAAGAATTCCTTATGAATTAGTGATAGTATATATCATACATGCTCTAATGTGTATTATATTTGTCATTCCATACACCTTAAACATGGTAGTAAGATATCAATAAGTACTAGGAGAGACACATTGGTTAATTATAAAGACTATTCTAATGTACCTAATATTTTCAAATGATATATTCCTAGTTTATAGATAAAATGAGGAGATAGTTATGAGGAGATAAACATGTGGTAGTTTCTAAATAGATTAGATTGATCTAAAAAATAAATTGATATATAAATTTTTCATTAATATAGGAGTTGTGATCTAGAAGGGTTCGAAAAAATGATGGTATGTAATTCTATAGTAGAGTCTGGTTATATTACTTCTTTTGATACAAATAAAGAAGCAGTTTGGATATAAAACATCATTCAGGATCATAATGTTATACCTAGAAGTAAATATCATATCATTGAATGTTGTGATAATTATATAGTAGTAGTTATGTACAAAGATACTAGGTAGCATCAATTAATAAATCATAGACTTCTAAAATATCACATCCTGAGGGATTTTCTAGGGGTGAAGAAGTAATAAGAATCGTAGCTACATAGGATAATGTTGCAGACTTGTTGACTAAATCCTCATCTCAGTAGAAATACAAATATCTTGTGATAGATAGAAATTTAAAATTTTATTGTAGTTGGATCTAATGAAACTGGAAGTTTATTAGAGTTATCTCTCTAGAACCAACTGACATTATATATACATTTACTATTATATTAATAAACATCTTATCATATAATAAAATTTATTATTTGTCACATTAATGTGATAATTTCAATAGAATGTTTTTCACATTAAAAGGTTAGGACGACTCCATACTATAATGAGAATCAAAAAATACTATGACAATATTCTTGAACTTATATCTTATGGTATAGATTTTAAAAACTCAAATTTTCTCTTTTGAAACCTTAAAATATTTTATTATATATTTTGGCACTTGTTTTGGTTCTTGCATGAATTTATGGATACTAAAGAGCCTCAATATTAATATATTGATAATAATATATCGTTTTTATCTCACAGATGAGTATTCTCAGAAAAAATTATTTTCTTCAAAAATGGATCCTTCTATGGAAATTTTATGTTGTGGTTGTACCTATGATAGGAGTTTTACCCAAAGAGCACTATAATTTTTGTTCTCATCAGTAGTTTTTGAGGACTAAAATTAGTGTATAGTGTCTTAATTTAACACCATAAATCCATGATTTTGAAGTCTTTAATCATCACTTCCCCTAATTGGAGGGTTGTTCATAAAGAACATATAATTGGAGTGTATGGTTGAGAGAGGAGTTTTTGGATCTATTGGTGAAATCAAGGAGAAGGGATTATTAATGATGGTAAGAGTGGATGTGATCTTCTTCAAAACTAAATCTATATTTTATGTAAGATTCATTATTTAATTTTTGTATATATTTATTACAATTATATTTATTATTTTCATATTATTTTTTTCATGAGTTTTTATCCCCATAGATTTTAGTTTAGGGCGTAATCCTTATCCCTTAATTTCATTTTTTTTAAATTTTCCATGGTGTTTTAACGGCGGTTCGACATGCATATTCCTTCTTCCCATGGAAAAGTTGTTTGTTACCTTACCATGGCATATATCCTCCAACCCCATTTTGTAAAATGATAATGTAGTCTAAGTACATGAAGAGGAATGTTTTGTATGCAAGATGGTTAGAGAAGGTAGATAGGATTGTGAAGTACGCAAGGAAGATGGTGAAGAAAAGGTGACTCAGTAGTAACTACATAGGTTGTCAGGGTTAGGTACAAGATGGCATTAATGGGGTTTCTCATGGTGATGAATGATGGTGATGGTGAAAGGGGTTGGTTGTAACATGGCCAAAAGGATTTGGAGGTGACATATCGTATAGCAATCATAGTGCTAGTGAGAAGGGAGTGGAGGTATTAGGGTTCACACCCAACAAATTAATCCCTTAAGATATGATGGCTCTATACTATCTGTGTTGTGGGATAGTATTATTTGGGCTTGGTCCTCCTTATAACGTTGGGTGGTGTAAGTAATATATAAAAGATAGCCAAACATAGAGCTTGGGTGCCCTAGCCCATGTGCAGATGGGTCGGATAGGGAACCACAGGTCAGGTCTTCTCAACCTGAGCAACTTGAACCATTGGGCACATGGGTAACCACTCCTACATTTTTAGTTCTCATTTGTGGTGTAGGCATGCACCTAGGGAATTCACCACTACCTTAGCGCACCATGTGGTGTGCCTAGGGGATTCTATGTTGCATGTTCTTTTTCTTTGTTGTGTATTTTAGAAACTTATTCTAAGGGTGTATATTTTGAACAAATAAATATAATATATTGATTATTTTTCATATAGGTTATAATGGTATAATAAATTTAGAATTTCAAATTCGTTGGTGAGGTGAAATAGTTAGTTTTTAGATTTATCATTGACAGGTTGGTGATAGGGATTAGGTAAGATGATCAGAGTGGTTTTAGGCTTAGACGCCCTCCCTTGCAGCATGGTTATGTCAGAGTACAGGTTCCCCCAATATCCATAATGTATGATTGATATTCATTAATCTTCTATTTATTTATTGGGACATGGGATCTTTTACATGTAGATCAAATAGGGTCGGTATTCCCCCCCTCCCCACATACTTAGAGTGAATGATACTCTATCTATAGAGTTAGCATTCACTCTATCTAAGAGCCCATTCAGGGCATGGGATCATACACTAAAGTTATTATTTTTCCTGCCTATTTAGGGTGGGGTATCCTCCCTAAAGTTTCAAAGTGGTTGTGTGGTTTTCTAGATTTAGGTATTCCATATTCTTGGAGATGCATGTTGATTTCACTTTTAGATGGATACGAAGAATGGTACCTTGTCCTATGTTAAATTTTCTCTTCTTTAATTCATATCAAGATTAATATGAGTTATTCCTTCCTCTTTTTCTTTATGGTTGATATGAATATTCATTTATTATTACTTTTTGGTTTTCAAGGTGTCTTACTAGTTATGTGTATACTCACCTCATCATGTGAATCTTCTCCCACATGTTTCATTCAATATTTAGACAACGAACAATTCGATAGTGATCTTGGTGGTTGTGGTGTTGACATGGATCAATGATGTATAGAAGTTGTTTTAGTGGGTGGTGTTTGTGGTAGGATCTTAGTGTCAAGGGGTATTCTTCACTTATATTTATTAGGCTGATGTTTCTCCCTTTAATTAATATTGGTCATATATTTTACCCCTTTTACTTTTTGGTTTTTTCATTAGTTATGTATTTATGGTCCATAGTGGTTGTCACGTGCATTTTTATTTATATATTGTGTTTTCCCTTTATTTATTATGAATTATTATTCCATGAATAGATGTGTGAATTATATATAAGTGTGTTAAGTTAATTCCACCCATCATGTGAGTTTTCCCTAATCGATGTTTGTCACTGGCCCTTGGACTATTGGATATGAGATTAAGGTGGCACTCTCAGCTTGCCACTGCTGAAGAGGGATCCCAATTGGAAAGGTAATGTTGGAGTAGAATTAGATATCATTTTTATAGGTAATGGAGTTTGGAGTTAAATTCTTAAAGTGTTCAGGATCCACCAGAAATTCAAGAAGTGAATGTTCATTGAACAGATGATCATAATGTGAAAAAATATCACCATAATGAATTTTATGGATGTTCAGTGCACTAGAACATAGAATCATTGCTACTCCCAAATCACCACACAAAATCCAATATACACACACAAGAACACATGCACACAAAAAATTGAAAAATAGGCATATAGTGAGATATTTACATTTATATGGTTTATATATATATCATACATTCACAAGGGAATAATGGAAGATTATATTACAACAAAAGTAGAAAATTTAAAACTTGTGAATTATTAAACACATGGATAAAAGAGTAAAAATTTCACTCAATGATTTGATACACCACCAAATAATGGTCTTACCCCCTTTATATAGATGGTCCCACCCAGTTAACCTATCACACTGACTTTCTATATTTACGTTCATCCATTTGTTGAATTGTGTAACCACTGATCCACTATAGCATTCCTTTGATTAACCTATGTTCATCAGTGACTAGATAATGTTTATATACCTCACTCTTTCCCACTAACAATATTTTACTTATTGTTTATTCAAATATATGGTTAACCTATTAGGGATTCAATTATTTAAACTTCTGATAACCTGACTACCCAAAAATTCAATTATATGAATACATGTCTAACACCATTCCATGGTATCCATCCATTGAATTGATTCATGAGATTCTGGTAAATTGATACAATATCATTAAATAGACTTTAAAACACTAACAATAACCCACTTGAATATATCATCAATGATCCCTGAGAAAACATCCACTGATTTCATTCAATATAGTGACCATTATTATCATTTCCCTTCCATTTATCCCATATCCATTGAGTTAAAATGTAGCATCATACTTTCTTGGACTAACACTTTGGTTAAAGTTTCAGCTGGGTTTTGTTTCCTATCAATATTTTCTAGCTTCTTCTCACAATATTTACACAACTTTTGGATATAATAATGATTTAAGTTTATATTTTTAGTCTTTACATGAGAAAATGGATTCTTTGACAAGTGAATACCACTTTTATTGTCATAGAAAAGTGTCATAATTCCTTATCCTCTTCTAAGTACTTCAAATAGGCACCTCAATCAAATATTTCCTTCCATTATTCCATCAATGAAACATACTTTGTTTATGAAAGGGAAAAAAATGGTTGTAAACTTGATATTAAACTGATAGTCATTACACTATAATAAAAGATATATCTAGAATTCCTCTTTTCATTTGTGATGATGAATCAGGATTCTCCTTTGTGGATGAGAGGGATTTTTAAATAATATAAGATGTTTATTTTCCTGGGAATTTACATTAAATATTTCATTAGTTGGATACTTTGTCTCCTTGTGTGGGAAATACATTAGGAGATCAGTTTTTAGTAGTTTTAGAGGATTAGATAGATGTTTTTTCTGGAAAATACACTAGCTTTTCCTCCTCATTTAGTGGTCAAATTATGAATTTATCTAGAACACAGGGCTAAAACAATATCTTTTGTAGCTTATTAGATGGATTCAGATTAGCTCAAGGAGAAGAATGTGTAATTGGAGTAAGTGAGGGGGAAAGGTTTTATCAAATCCACTATGATCCCCCAGGAAGCTTCATTATTGTTCTATAAGAAGGAATATGAGATATTGAGGCTTTTTATTAACTATCACTACATGAATCAGTTGATTTTCAAGGACAAGTATACTCTACCAAGGATCAATGAACTTTTTGACCAACTGAATGTTGTGATATTCTATTTAAAGATCGGTCATTATTCCATCAATCACCATCTTTGGGTTAATGAGGAAGAAATCATAAAGAGTGTATTATAATATCTATATTTCTATTATGAGTTCCTCTTGATTCCATTAAGTGAGATGAATACCTCATCCAAGTTCATAGCGATAGTTAATTCAATCTTCCAGCCTTTCTTGGACTAGTTCCCGGTTGTGTTCATTGAATACATCTTTATCTATTTGGTATTATAGGATTATCATGTTTAGGATTTGATGATAGTCTTAGACTCAATTTTGGACCAATAATTATTTCTTTATATTTTTTAATCATGTGTTCTAAAATAGAGAGGTTCAGTTCCTATGACATTATATCTCAACGAGAAGAATAGTTGTGCTACCATATAAGATTGAGAAGGTGTTATCTTGGGAGAAACCCAAGAAAATGGTCAAGGTGTGTAGATTTATAGGGTTGTTAGGGTACAACTGTTAATTTTTGGAATATTTACCTAGGATTGTGAGATCTATGACTAACCTTACCAGAAAGGGGAATCCTCCCATTTTTCTTAAATTTTTTTATACTGATTTTGAGGATTTGAAGTAGAGATTGAGGAGTGATCATATCCTAGAATTTCCAAAAGTTGGGGTTTAGTATGTTGCGTTCTATGATGACTCTAAAGTTGGGATTTATTGTGTGTTAACATAGATATTGGAAGTTATATCTTATGGATCCTAGAAGATGATACCCCATGAGAAACAATTACATGATCTATGATTTAGAGACTATGGTAGTAGTGTTCAGCCTAAATACAAAGTTCCACTATCTTCTAGTCGAGCATTTTTTAGTCTCTACTAACCATGAAAGTATCAGGTATATCTTCTCTCAGGGAGATAATAACCTAAGAAATAGTAATTAGTTTGGGTTCCTATCGTATTATGACTCTAAGATAATCTACACACTATGTAAGAGAATCTTGGTAGAATCAACCCTTAGTAGGAATTCCCATTCTCAGTTATTAGAGTAGGTGTCATAGTATTTGGCTTCATTTCAATTTTACATAGTGGACCATGAAGGAGTATCCAGTATTCAATTGATGGTTATGACAAATCCAATTATTTGGTATGTAAGGGAGGCTCTGAATATTGTTATAGATTATGAGAAATTCATGGGTGGATATTCTTATGAGATACACTTGATGGATATTCCAAATGTGGGGAGAATATTGTCATATTTTAATGATGGATGGTATTACTAGTCACACTATGTAAATTGGCCCTGAGTGAGTCCATAATTCACCCTTGGAGATGCATCATGGAGTAGAAAATATATATCAGTAACCCTAGTTCCAATTTTGGTGGGTAATAATGAAATAGTTTTTTTAGGTTTGTTTATAAAAGCCTCACCTATCAAAAGGTGAAGATGGAGAATGAGTTTCTATAAGGTTTGGCCAGACTCTTGAGGTTCTAGAGTAGAAGTCGAATGGTATATCGATGTATTTTTTTTGATATGGATTCCATGGTTAGTTTGATTGCATGATAAAATATTTTTGATAATCAAATAACTAACCAGCCATTCCATTTATTTTCTATTTGGGAGAAGACTTTGTGGGATAGCCTGGAATTCTTGTATATGAAGGAGATAATTTGATTGCTTGGGGTACCATTGATGGTAATTTCCTAAAAAAAAATTGGTTTACAACCTAATTGTAGAGAGAATTATAGTAGGAATTCAGGGCCTAATTATAAATGATTATAGCATTCCACTCTTGGAAGAATGGCCAGATCATGTGAACCATTGATGTTTTTGAGGATATGCTTAGGGATTGTGAGTTATATTTCAATCAAAACTGAGTGGGTTACTTTACCTTAGTGGAGATCTGAAAAAACAACAGCTACGACTCCACCATTAGTAGGGTACCTTTTGAGCCCCTGTATTAGAGACCATATAGGTCACCCCTTTGTTATATAGAGATCAAAGAAACATCACTAATGGGAATGGTGTTAGCGATGGAAATAATAGTGGAGATAAATGTCATTTGAATTTATATTATGGCCTCTTAGAGTTTTGACAGGTCTTATATGGGCTGACAATAGAAGCCATTAGAGTCTGAGGAGGGAGATAATATGTTTTAAAAGGTTTCTCCATAGTAAGGATTGTAGAGACTAGATTGGGTAGGCAATCTATACCTGAGATTCATCAATACATTATAGATCTTATTCAAGATAATTGAGTTTTCCTACCACCTAGCCTTTACCCCATAACTAGATTGGTTGCACAACATATTTCACGTATCATGACAGGGGAGATACATACATGATCTATTATACATCATTGATTGGTGTGGGCTTGATATTAAGGATGGAGAAACTTTTTTATAGTACTCAGTGATGTTCAAGGATCAGCAGAAGAGGACTCTATGGAAAATTTATTTTAATGGTGTGTTACCATTGGAAGCATCAGAACCTTTAAAAGATATCATGGGAGCTTGAGTGATATATATGGACCTATTACCCATAAATTTTAGAGTATTTTCATCCTTTTTGGGTAAATATCCTTGATTTTTTGGTGGATTTGGCAACATTGGTTTTCACTATTGGACCATTAGGATATTTAAATAGATATTGTGTTATTTTTTGTGGAGCTATAAAGAAGTTTCAGATTTATTGGACCTCAATATTAGCATATTAATAATAATATATCATTTTTATCATGTGAGTGAGAATTATTAAGAAAAAATTATTTTCCTTAAAAATAGATCCTTGTATGGGAAATTTGAGACCACTCTAGAGTCTGGGATAAGGGTTTTAACCTAAGAATGTTATAATTTGAGTTCACATCTACAGTTCCCTAGGATTTTCCCCAATGTTGGGTGTCTTATTTAAACATTTTGAAACCTTGTTATTATATTATTTAATCATCCAAATTATAGGGTTAGTTTTACAAACTCATGAATTGATGAGGGATATTGAGAGAGGATTTTAGGAGCCTTGGGAAAAATTGATGAGGAGTAATCTTCAATGCTGACTAGTAGGATGAAATCTCCATTAGAGATCAATCCATATCCAAGGTAGGATTATATATTTCTTCTTATTTTCATTTTTTCTAAAAAAAAATTGTTTTATTTTCAAATTTTTTTCTTGATTTTTTATCCCCATATATTTTATTTTAGGGTATAAATTTTATCCCCATATTTCTTTTTTTATTTTTCAAGGGTTTTTTTAGAGGTTAATCATATAGATTTCTCATTCTCCACCTAACCCCATCACATGGATAAGCCTTGTACTTTCATAGATAAAAGAGAATTCATCATCCTTGTACAATGGTGTGATGAATAAAGCTAAGGTTTTGAGGAGGCCAATAAGGTATAAGAGTTGATTGGTGAAGGGAGGTGGGGTAATTGAAGTTATGAGGTGGATTAGAAGTAGATATGTGTGGAATTTGGGTGAGATAAAGAAATGAATCGATGGGATCAGTCATGGTGGTGAAGAAAGAATAAGGTTAAAGGGGTAAATTGTAACATGTGTGGTGAGAAGAGGGTGAGGTGGATTGTGTAGCTATTGAAAAACTAGAGAGAAAGGGGAGGGGACACTAGGGTTCACCTCAGAGTCATCTGATATAGAGGGATAAAAATTTTCCCCACTCACCACAAAGAAAGTGTGGATAATTCAAGATCATCCCTCCCTCATGTTCCCAGAGGCATGGTCCAACCAGGTAGGTCAGATCAGCACAGGGCCTAGGCACACCAACTCACACCTGAGTAAGTTCAGTGAGGGTACTGAGGGACAGGTTCACCTAACTTGTGTGGTGTTCATTTCTACACATGACCAAGGTATGAGCACCATATCCCTTTATGCCACATGGATCACCTTTCACCATTGTGGTTTATTTAAGAAACTTTTTCATCATGTCTCTATTTCAAAAAAAAATTAATAGTCTATTCTGATTATTTTTCCATGTAGATCATAATGGAATGGGTTATTTGGCCATCTAAAGATTTTTGTGAGGAGATATGCGAAGTTGTTTTATATACTTTTTTAGGTTTGGTGATTGGGTTTGGGAAATATGATCATAGAGTTATCAGGATAGGAAACCCTCCCTATTGGTATAGTTGTGTCGAGGTGTGGGTTCACTAACCATACATAGTATAGGGTCAGTACTCCCACTATTTATTGTGTTCTACTCAAGGAGTAGGATCATTTATCTACATAGTCTTTATTCCCCCCATATAAGGGCTCAATAAGGGCACGAGATCCTATATTATAGTTAGCACCCCCCCCCCCCCACCTATCTAGGAAATAATATCCACCGATGTAGTTCTAAATAGTTTGTGTGGTTTTATGGATTTGGGTGGTCCAAATAATTAAATATTTATACTGATTTCACATGTAGTTAGATATAAAGAACAAGTAATTATCATATATCCAAGTTTCTATTATTTGAAGAATACCTAAATTATTATGGTTTATTATTTCTCCCTTCCCTTCATGGTTGAGATAATAGTCATTTAATATTTCTTTGTTGTTTTAGGTGCATACTACTAGGTATATATATACACATACTTATATGGGACTCTTCACCCACACATGTAATGTCTTATACAAATGATATACTGTTCTATAGTGATCTTGATGGTTTTGGTGATGATAGGGCTAGTGATTTTAGGTGGTTGTAAAAGTTAGTGTTCATTTTGGGAGCTTGGAATTGCAAGGTATTATTCAATTATATAGATTAGGTTGGTATTTATCTTCTTTGTTATAGTTAGTAATGTATTTTTATCCTTGTAATTTTCAATTTTTCACTATTTGTGTCTTTGTGGACCTTAGTGGTTGACACATACATTATTATTTATACATTATTATGTACTGTGTGGAGGTGTTCATTGAATACAGTTGCATCAGGATAAGGTGTCCCATCATATGATATTATTCCACTTGGTGTCAATCTCTATCTCTAGGTTTATTATAGGTGATATTTGGATGGCACTCTTGGCCTACCACAATCCAGGAAGAGTCCTAGTGTGTTGGGTTATGTCATAGATAACATATATTTAATGGTAAATAGAAAACGTATGACCATTAGTTTTTTTAGGATTATAATACATTGATACTTCTTGTCATGAATTTATCATTTGGTGATATAAAATATAATAGGTCATGATGATTGTACTTCCAATAAAAATTTCATTTGATTTATGTGTCATTGGATATTCATGTCTATGGAAATTTTTATTGGACTTTAGACATGAGATTATTATTAGTTTATAACATGAATCATGTACTTTTATGTATGTATGAAACTTATGATGGCATATTACCTTGGAAAGGTATCATATGTTGGGTATTTCATAAGAGATATGAATTTTATTAAATAAGTCAAGAAAGTAATTTTACCTTCCATATAAATGGAATAATATGTCTTTGTCCCTTTGATAGAAGTGAAACTCTTTGGTTAAATCCATGATCATATTATTTTACTGACAGATTCCTTTTTAAAATTCAAATAAAGATAAATCAAGTATATAGAGTGATGACATGAGTATGTATCCTACTTTATGATATATCAACAATCTAAGAGATTATATTATATAGTATCATTCATAGGAAGGTTTTTATCATTACGAAATTAACTATATTCACTACAGATTACTTGAACTGTTTCTACACACTAATATTTGACTTTAGGAAAGATGACCCACTGTCATTGGGAATATAGACCATAGAGTCACACACTAAGTGTATCCAAAATTTCATTAAATTCTTGAAAATTTACTATTAAGAAAAAATATTTTTTTGGGTTTGAAAAATAATGATTATTCATGTAAAGTTGGTCATATAAATTCAATCATTGGATATTAGAGTTTATAATATTTAATTAAAAATCATCTATTGTTTGATATTTACAACGTAATAAATAAATATGTATTTATTCACTAGTTTGGTGAAAATATTTATCTAAATATTTCTTCTGTTACATGAATGTTAAAATAACTATTTATTTGTGAGTTAAATGAATATAATATTTATTTATTGAACCAATAATATTTATTTGAATAAATATTTTGTTACTCAATGTTTAATATATTCAATGGAGGATTAACAAGTTGAGTTAATAACCCCATGGGAATGATATAATTTTATTTAGTATCATTTTAGTAAATATTAATTTAATTATTTAAGAATTTATATTTAATAAACACATCTCATGGATTTAATAATAATAATATTATTATTTGAAATTGGTATTATGTAGAATAAATAAATTGATAAAAGGTGATTGTATAATTATCAATTGGTTTAACCCTAAGTATAAATTCCAAGTTATATCATTTTAGAGTGAATGAGATTTTTTGTGTGCAATAAAAGCCTCTTTAGAATTATATCAGGACCTATAAAGATTCTTCCCCCACCCTACCTCTCAAGAATGTAGTGATAATAAGATAACATCTTTTTGTGATCAAAAACAAATGGTGTAGATCACTTTTCTCTACCACACAAGCACCTGAATATTTAAGAACATTGTTCAAAGATAAATGAAGCATGTGTGGATACACTTAGAAAGATTCCTCACTTAGACTCTCCACTATAAAAGAGACTTACAAAGTGTAGAAATAGAATTTGACCAATTTGATTATAACATTATAGGTAGTTATAGTTTTATGTTATTTATAATTTATCCATGGAAATTAATTAAAAACAAAAAAATCCACTCATAAAATGATTTATATATACCATAGAACCTTTAGTTCGATCCTTAGAAATCCTTCAATGTGAACAAACAAAATTCTACAAAATTAAAGGTGGTGGATGGATTCAAAAATACATGTTAATAAAAAACTATTTATGATTCATGTTCAAACACATTTTGATAATAATTATATGAAAAAAATTCCGTCTTTTTTATAAAATGTGGAAACTATATGGATCCTTTATCATGTTACATCATAATAATTAGATATAATATAGTTTTTAAAACAAAAAATTATATAAAAAAACAAATTTTTAAAAATATTTTTTAATGAATTTATGAAAGAGTATTCATATATTTTTTGAATATATTTTATAAAATATAACTATTTTAAAATTTTAAAAATAAGATATGATGGAAAATTATACACAAGGAACACGTAAACAATAATTTGGATAAATAGTTATCTAATTGTAATTTATTAAATGGAATAAAAATATGGCCTCAAATTAATCATTGTAAATGGTGAAAAATGTTTGTATAAGTTTAATAAGAATTTGTAAATCACGGAAAATCTGTTTTGAACATCAACATAAAGAGCATTGAATGGTATATTTTTAAGTGAATGTTGATTGAGAAAAATTGGAAATGTTAGAAATTTGGTTAAATTTTATTGATAGTAAATTAAAAGGTGCTAAAATTGAATCATTTTCATTCATTAAAGATAATAAGTATAAAGTGAGATAGTATAGTGGGTTAGGATTAGAGAGAAGGGTGTGGGGGAAGAAATATTAATAATTTTTTATTCCCATTGATATACAAGTTGTATAATAGTTATGTCATTAAGCCTAGTAATAATCAAATGTTGGGATAGGTCTTAGTCTGAGTATTTAAAAAATTAAAAAAAAGTATAAAAAAATAAATGATAAATGATAAATATAGGTAACATAGTGCATATTAAACTAAAGAATTGAATAAAACTATTTGGATATATTAGAAATTAACTATCTTAAGTCCTAAAAACTACTTGGGTAGGTCAAATTGGCCCTTCACTAACTTGAAGCCATATTTTTTATTATTGAAAATATCTAATTTTAGGAAAGGGTCTATATTTTTGATAAAAACTAATGAGTTTTCATAAATGAAAAATGATAAAAAAAATTATTCCACTATATGGATACGATAGAAATTAATGAGATGGGGGAATCTTAATTTTTTATTTCACGTAACTTACACATTAAACCAACAAATTAAACAAGTAAATTAAATAAAAAATCACTTATAAAATATCTATTGTATTGATTAATTGAAAGAAAAAAACATTTTATATGTATTTTTAATAAAATATATATTTGGGGAACACATTTTTTTGTTCTACACTAATCATAAAATTAAATATATATAGATATAAAATAAATTAATGTTTATAAGAATAAAGAATCAAACATATTGATTGAAATCAATTGGTTATTTTTTATCATAGATTAGATGAAACTAGGTGGTTTGAAATTTCATTATAAAGTGGTTAAAAGTTTCAAACATAAGTAAATAAATTGAATATGAAAACATGGGGGAAATAAATATAAAATTTGAGGAACATAAGTAGTTTTGTACAAGGAAAATTATTTCTATTGAAGTAATAAATTATTGAATAAATAATGTCACTATTAGAAACCACTTCATTAAACACTAAATCAATAACAAATTCATGTATCTATATATATTTGTTTTAATTCAACCAATAAACATACACAATACATTGTCACTTTCAATATATCTAAGTAAGAAAAAAATTTAAAATACAAGAAAATGGGAAAAAATCCTAAAATTTAAATAATTTAAAGTTTTTTGTTTTAAGGAAATTTTTTTTATTGAATAAATGAATTCTCAAAAAAAAAATTAGTTCAATCATGTATTGCATTAGTGTTAATATGAGTAATATAAATAGAATTTGAATAGTATTATCTTGTAACTCATAAAAATTAAGGAGTAATTTATTTAAAAATTTATATATCATTGTTTATAACATCAAACAAATGATCAGAATAAAATATAGACATGAATGACCTATATAAGGAACAAATACACACATAAACCAACTAAAAATTCTTGTTTCTTGAAAGATATAAAATATAGTGAAAAGAGAGAGACAAAAATAATGATAGATTATTCAAGGAAAACATACATTAAATTTTTCTAAACATGATTCACTTAAAGTTATCAGATCACAAGGGACACATTTATAATTTCAGCAATTGTAATAGCATGACAAATATGTATGAAAAATTAATTAGAATAAACAATTTAATATAATTTTAAGTGGATTAAAAAATTCAATTTACATGTATTGTATATAAAAATGGTTTTTAAATTTTTATTTTTTTCACACCATATGTAAAATTAAAAAATAATTATCTGTCATTGACTCTTTTTCTTTATTGATTCAACCCCAATTAAGAAAAACTTGAATATATCCAAGATAATTCACATGAAACACTCACGAAACTTAATCCGTTGTGTACCCACCTAGGCCTGTAGTGGGATGAGTCCCCCACCCCAATCCTCCCTCAAATATGCCAGGGGCTGGTGACTAATACTATGTAGGCATATCACACAATATGGGATACTTAAGATGATATCAACCTATAAAAATCATGTATCTTCAACAAATAAAATAACCAGTAAAACCAACAGTATCTATATAGAAAAATGAACTATATAAAATGAATACATGACACATCACATAGTAAGTATATCTTCACATTGGCCAGGCACCATAGAAATTGTACATGCGGAAAGGTCTTTAAACCTGATGAATATACAAATAAGAGATTGATCCTCCTTGCTACATAGAAACTCGGATCAGTCTCCAACAACAATGGTCACCACCACTATTATAAACTACAAAGATATATTGACTGTTGACTTCCTCAAGATTCAAATATGAACAAGAGAAACTAGCTCCATGTCCCCCCAAACCACCTATAAATTGTTTTTCATTTGCACAAACACAACTTGTGTGGGAACAAAATCCATGAAATGGTGAGTATAAATATACTCAGTAGGATTCCCTAAAACTAAAAAGGAAATAAAAAACAATAACTCAGTTAGAAATCCATAATAGGAATATAACCAACAAAAGACAATGGATCCCAATATAATTTATAATTAAAAGTCTCAAGGAAATAGGGAAGTCCAATCATCTGAGCTCTAATCTAAAAAGGTTGGTATCTCAAGAGAAACTAGGGATTCTAAGAATATTGAAAGGAATGCTATATATGAAGTAAATAACCCAACTACAAGTAATGTCTCCAAAAAACCAAGGGATTTCTAATGTTTCATAAGGCTCAAAGTATACAAACTAATCATCCTTTTAAACTTCCATATTTTTACTAAGAACCATAAAGGGGGGGGGAGCTCCTCACTGAACTATGTGTGTTAGTTGAGGTAGTACGGAACCCGAATGTGCTCAAATATCATGCCTCCAGTAAAAAAATATACTAGGAGACATAATGTATAAAATAATTTCCCACTCTACCCAACCAAACTATAAATTAATAAACCTCAACAATCTACCCAACATCACCATAAAAAATCAAAATTGGGGACCATGCTTTGTCGAGGTATATGTGTCTGTTGAGGGAGTACCAAAACTAGATAGATTACCCATTATTTTACATTAGTTAAAATCAGATTATGTAACTCCCCAAGATTCTATAAAAATTTATTTTTGAATAAATTTATTTTATTTGATAGCTTGTGTTACATGCAACACCGAGTTTTAATAAACCATGATATGTTATTAATATTATCATTTAAAAAGGAACGATATAAAATAGCCATTAAACTTAGAGATATTAATATTAATAAATAATTTTTATAATTAATTAAATTTGTTTTATATTAAAAATATATATTGATATTAGATGTTCTTAATTTTTCATAGAAATTATAAATTTCGAAAATATATTTTCTCATAAAAATGTTTTTATGATTTTGTGAAAAAATAATAAAAGTAATTATTGAATCATTTAGTAAATTTATTTGATAAAATTAAATTAAATTTTGAAATCTAAATGTACAAATTATCTTAGTTATAATTTTAGGTATTCTTCTAAAAAGATTAATTTTTCAATGAATAGTTAAAAATCGTAGTTTTTTGTTGAAAATGTCTTTTTCCTTTAAAGAATTTATATGGTTAAATTTGTTTTGAATGGTTTTAAAAGTAAAATTTATTCAATTAAATATTTATTAACCCAATTTATTTTATTGTAATCAATTTTATATTGAAATTTTCTATTAAAACTTTATCTACTTATGAGAGTCTTCTCTTTAAAAACTAGATTTCCCATTGCATTTGCGGGTTTAATTTTAAATTAACTCCCACCACTTATGTGAGTTGAATTTGGAAAAAGATATTAAATATTTTTAATCAGAATAATTTATATTATCTAATAATTTTAAATTAATTTTTTACATTTATGAATAATAAAAGTATTAAAAATTAATTATCAGGGTTGAGGTGAAAATTGGTTTTCTAGGGGTTAACCTAAAAAGATAAAAAGGTAAAATGAACTAGAAACTTATAAAATATAAATTTTATGGAAATATTTAGACATTATATATTATAATATCAAGAATGGTCCCTTTTTGTGCCTTTTATAATGAAAAAAACATGGGTACATGTTTTTCTTTTCAAAAAGTACAAGTGTGCCACTCACCACACTTATAAAGGGACACCCCCTCTACTCTCCTCTTCACACTTACAAAACCATTTGTTTTGGTAAATAAATTACAAAATACCTTCTTTAATTCCCACCTCTCATCCTAAACTCCTTATTTTTTTTAAATCCAACCTAGGATGTCTTTTGGTGTAAACCCAAGGAGGTTACCTGAAGAAGATTCAATGTTCTTCAATGAGCATTTTTTTTATTTCTTCATCTACCTCCTTCAAATCGTATTAAAACATGATAATAAATTAAATTTGGTATCATAAATATACTAATATTTATTATTTTATGGTAATTAGCTACATAAATCTTCTCTTCCCTCAAATTGAAAATTATAATATCACTTTTGTGTATGGTGAACTGCCTCCTTACGAACTGATGTGACACATTTTTCATTAACGCCTATCACGGTTGGGAATGATTATAAGTATAAGTTATATAAATGATATTTTTAAAACAATATACTTATTTAATTATTATATCACTTATATAATCTTACTTTCCATTCCATGGGAGATATGATAACGTCACTCGTGTGTACGTTGGACTACCGCCTCACGAATCGATGTGATTTGTTCTTCACATATGCTTTACATAGAAGATTATAAGGAAATGTTTAAATAAAAATAAGTGATATATGTGAATTTATTCTATAATTGTAATATATTATTTACCCTTATTTATTTCAATCTATTGATAAAATTGAAATAGCATCCATCCGTGTTTACGGCTTACCATCTCCAGGAACGATGTATCTCGTTTTCTTTTTATAAATTTTATGGATTAATATAATTACATATAAACTAAATATATATAATATTTATATTATTTTTAACATTATATATATTATTTATGTATGATCAAATTAATAGGACCAAAAATAACAAATCAAAACAAACATGAAAAACGAATCAGTTATTACCTGACAAATTATGTTAACAAGGAATTGTTAATAAACGAGTGATAAAAGGGTATAATTACATCATATATGATATTATATAAATGAGTATGGTATTTTAATAGATTTATAAAAAATTTATATTTATTATAAAGGATTATAAATCACTTTTACGGTAAGAGTAACTCAAGGTAAGGTATTTTTGTCTCAATTTTCTTTTTTTGAGACATAATATATGTTATGAACCTATATTATTTTATGATCTGTATATAAATTTTATTCGTGAAGGTTTCCCTTGAGAAAAAATTCATGAAGAAAGGAAGTTTGTAAAGGCTATAAAAAGACAACTGAATTTTGTGATCTCCGCAAAGGTTAATTGAGCTTCACGAAGGTTTTGTGCATCATAAAGGCTAAGTGAGACTCACAAAAGTAGGTTACATATTGAAGGATATTTGAGCTTCACAAAAAGAGGTGAGCTTCATAAAAGTTGTGGGATTCATGAGAGAAGAATATTATTGTGAATAATTGTTCAATTTCACAAACTTTTCATGAGCTTTGAAAAGGTTGTGAACATTAAAAAAGTGTTCAAAAACAATTTACTAGTGAATCTGTGGTAAATTGGTATTCATAAAGTTCATAAAATTTGAACATAATGATTCACTAAATATGGTTTAAAACATATTATTTCAAGTTTTCAAAAGAAGATTATTTTGTAGGATCAGTGATCACACTTTAGTTGAGAGCGTGATGAGCTTTAAAATTTTGAATGGATGTAAACCAGGAGGGATAGTGAGTCTGCTCCAAACCTCATTTTGGAAGTGATATTTAGTATATTTGGTACATAAGATCATTTAATCTATATTCTCCTTGGATGTATCCCAATGATGGTGAACTATGTAAAATTGTTGTTTCATGTGCAAGTTTTAATTCTCATATTTTTCTCTACTAAAATAGAGAAGAGTTTTTTATTTAATTATGAAAAAATATCAAACGAGGCAAATGTTTTAATCTATCATACCCTAATTAACCCCCATCTCACTGTATTTAAACTAATTGTTCTAACAATTGTTATAAGAGGATAGGTTTGATTTCAATGTTTCTCTATAAGGTGTTTCAATGGAGGCTGTAAATCATAAAGGGATTTTGATATTCGATGGAAACAATTTTCAATCATGGAAGAACCAGATGTAGTACTAATTCTGATATTTAGGAATGGTTGTATTTACAATAAATATATATGGTATTTCATCAAGTTTTTATAGTGGTGTTTTATTAGATGCTAGATGAAGGTAATTGGATGTTAATTCTAAAAAAATCAATACTTTAGGGGGGTCCCTATCCAATGAAATCTATACAAAGGTGATATCATGTATGTAATCAAATTATATGTGGGAAAAGTTTCTAAATATATGAGGGAGACTCAAAATTTAGAAAATAAAATAAATAGGTATTATGGAACAAGTATGAAGATCTCATAATGCACCCTAATGAGTCTCTTGATGCATTATTTGACTATGTGAATGTTGTTGTGGAATACATGCATGGTTTTAGGGAAATTAATGAATATTTAAGGATTTTTAAGTGAATCATAAGAATAATTCCACCTCAGTTTAATCTATTTTTTTTTGTATTGGAAAAATAAAGATCCAAAAAAGTCAATATTAGATATCTTTCACATTACACTTGTTGCATATGATATAAGAAATCATGATAATGAGTCTATGGAAAAAGGTAAATCTGAAGAAGTATAATTGAAGACCATGAAGAAGTTCACTATTAAATATGGGAAGGAATAAGAAGAGATAGATAAATTCATGTCATTCCTGTCATTAAAATTATAAAGGTGGAAAGTTAAGTTAAAAGGTAAACTTAAAATTGCATAATTAGGATATAAAAAGGTTTGAAATATTGTAACAAGGTTCCCCAAAAATTTTCATGATGATGATGAGGATGAATTAAAAATTACCATGAACAAGTCTTCACCTATACGAATGGTGAGAACATTATTAAGAAAATTTATTCAGAAAGAAAAATATTCTTTCATACGTAAATGGAAATTCATAAGAATATAAGTTTGAAGAGTTTAAGAATTGCAAGGATCATGGAGAAATGATATTGTGGTAATTGTAGGTAGATCCTAGACAATATAAGAAAGAAAAAAATTATGAAGAATAAGTTGAAGTAAGATTTTATCTCCAAGATTAATTAGAATCCTTTCTTAAGGTGATAGATGTTTGGAGTGCCAAAATGAAGAAACAAAATAGAGTGGTTCATGATGACAAACTTTATATGCATAAGAGGAAAGAAAAGAAGTGTGAGATGAAAGAATAAATTGAAAAACTGGTGTATTTAAGGATAAATAACTTAGAAAAGGTTGTTGATTACAATCCCAAAATCAAATAACATAAATGAGTAATCGATGGTTTGACTGGCACTAGAAAATATCAAATCAATTGTATCGAAGATCATAAATAGGAGGTTTTCAATATATGAATAAAGTTAAAAGATCATGAGAAAATATTGAATCCAATAAATCAGGATAAAAAGGCAATAGAAAAAGGAAAAGTAGAATTCAGAGTTCCTGCAAAATAGAAAAAGTAGTTTTAGGAGAAGAAAATGATATATCAAAATGATATATCTTGTATGGGGATTTATTGAAAATAGAAAGCGGTAATGGTTGAAGTTATGACATAAGAACCCACTCAAAGGTTGATTATTTATTTGAGTATAATTCAGAACTATAAGATCCAAAGAACCCAAGATATAACTAGTGGATTTCTAGTGACACACAAAAAGTCACCCCATGCTAGATATTATTATTGTGGAAAAATGGGACACTCACAAAATATGGGTTACATAGCTAAGAGGTAAAAAAGGTAACAAGAGAAAAAAGGTATCCAAATGGAGTTAAATATTCAAGGAATAGTTTTGATGGACATTGTTTCTGGTGTGGAGGATTTGGGCACATGGCAAGATATAATTTACCCAACTGAGGGTAAGCTCCAATTTCACCCCAAAGTGGATCCCACTCATCATTGAAGGTTTATATCAGCTAATTTACCCAACTACCCAACACCTCATAATACTAAAAATAGGTAACTAATACATATTAAGGTAGGTACCACTGGATATAATTTATTCCATAAAAGAATCTCATAAGAGAACACTTTCTCTACTAAGGTAAAACTCAATCCCCCAAAAGGGATAAATGAATGAAATCACCATTAGTGTAAGTTATCTAGATAAAAATGTCATTATAGGGCCTATACTAGAATCTATAGGTCATTAACATATAGTTTAGGAATAATTACTCACACCTGCATCATTTAGTATAAGGGTCCATGAAGAGAGGACATGAATCGTACTCTAAACCACACCAACTGTCACCTAAGAAAATACATCTATCACATGTATTCCCTTATATATATTAATATAATAACCCCATTATTTAAATGAACAAAATAAATTTTGTGATTTTGGAATTGGTACAATGCATCATCTATCTCTAGATACTCCTTCACCATTATATCTTCCACCGAACTACTCCCTGGTATGAAAATGGGACTACAACTAAGAGGTATAAATTTTCAATGTTATATTAAATGCATTGGTCCATATACAACACAAATTTTTCTATCTTAAAATGAAATTGTCACATTCTCCCACAACAAGGTTTCATCTCTATCAATAATTATCAACTATTAATTCTTTCTTTTAGGACTTTGGCATAGTTGGTGTTTCATGAAAGAACAAACAAAACATGAAATTTCTATATATTATGGCTCTTAAAAAACCAATGATCTTGAATAATTAAACTATTAAACATTTCAAAGTAGTTTCTCATGTGATATATGAGCCTTATCACAAACTCAAACACCATCGCACTACCCTATGGTGGGTGCAACATCATTGGAAAAAACTCCATCCTGAACAAGTGATCAAAATCCAACCATAGTAAAGAAATATTATTATGAGTTCTATAAAAACATATTTCACTAATGAATCAAAGTTTCATATAGTTATATAAACAAAATAATAGCCATATATCCATATTTCAAACAAGATATAAATGAGTGTCTCAAACTTCAACCAAACCTCTATCACTTGACGATCACTCTATCCTCATAAACCCATGAGGTCTTTGTCACCAAAATTCATATAGCATATTCATCCTATGAGTATTATCATACAACTCTATAAGAAATACCAACTTCTCTACAATAAATTTTTTACTAATCATAAAGGGGATATAAACTACCTAAAATTGTTCGCTAATAATATATCTCAACTAGATCTTATAAACAATGCATCATCACACACTAAATGATTATGAGAGGCCCACCTACAAGAACAATCTCATCACCAACCTTCTTCTTAATTCAAGATTACTATATATAGGTATATCCCTTCATTTATAGGATTAAACCAAAATTATTAGATCATATCAAGATGATTTTACATGGTAAGGACATGGATGATCCTAACTAATGATTGTATGATACATATACCAACTTATTTTACCCCTACATCAATTTTTTAGAGATCTGGGTAAACTAAAAACTAATTAGAGTCCGGGAGAAATGATACATTATTTGCATCACCTACTATATTCTCTATTTTATGATAAATTAACCAAATACCCCCTTGACCTATCTATCCTAAATTTTATAACCAATTCTTATATGATTGGTAGCTCTAAACTTTATCCCTAGGACTAGACTTCTTTGACACCACTCTGATATAACCCATCCTAAAAATTCTCTACTTTGACTAGTGATAAGAAGAATGTTCCACCCTAAGACCTTTTTGAATAGGTTATGAACTAGTGGCTAACAATTATTAGGAATATCACATTGAAAGGATCAATAATGATCTATGTGATTACAGATAGGGAGAGGGGGTGAATCTATGATCTTCTCTTTTTATGTTTTCTTATGAATTAAAAAACCTTCCCCTCCTATTAGAGGTAAATGAATCTATTGGAAAAAAATCAATCACTAACAACCATATGAATATAGGTATTTATAAGGTTCACCTTTTAATAAGAGTATCTAATCCTTGGAATGGTTTGGAATAAATCCATGACCAAAAAACCCACAATAAAATATCCTTTGAATGGTGATTCATTAATAAGGTAGTGTACTACTTTTTTAGTGATTTAGTCAATTTATAGTTCATTTCCTCATCACATAGATAAATGATATAACAATGTTTTTGTAAAAACTATAAAACCTTCTCTAATAGGATTTAGTATATTATCACTATATTTCTTGAAATTTATTCACACTTTATTTTATAATAATTACTTCTTGCCTTTTAATTTCTTTCACATTAGTATGAAATAACCTCCTTCAGTCTAATGGTAGTATGTTTGATGGGTTTATCTGGTATGCAGTGTTTTATGTATGAAAAGTGACTGCTTATATACTGATACCACTTCTAATGTGTTTTTTTTCCAATCACCTTAGAACATTTTTCATCATATGCTCCCTCAATATGTTCAACTAGTCACCTATTCATATATTTAATCAGATAAATCCTGATTAGAAACTTTATCCAGCATCTTTCCAACCAATTCCTCTTTAACATGTTTTTCTAATGGAATTTCCACTTCTATAGTGTTTTTCCTCACTTCCATAAATCCCACCCTTCACTTCAAAAAGAAATCCCATTTATATAGAAGTATAGCCTATAAATTTTAAGTAAATGCACAAAATTTATTTCAAACTTTTTAATAAAAACTTCTGAGAATCCCACTCATAAAATTTCTACCTTTGTCAACATTCAATTATCCTAAAAAAAGAAACTACCCTTAATACTTAGTGATAACATCCACATTCAAACATTCATAAAATTTAGAATAAATAATTATATTATTATATGATTTTATAAACATTTAATGACTAAATCAACATCATCACCTTTTACATCTTTATAAAAAATTTCATAAATCACTTCAAACATTCAAGTATTTTATCTTTTACATCATCAAAACATTTAAACGACTGATGAGTCTTTGATTAGTATTTATTCACAGCTTTATAGAAATATCTCATATGTATTTTCTAATACTTAACCTTCATCTGATGATATGCATAAAAAACATAGATTATTTCCTTTACTTAGTAAAATGTGATTGATGAACGTTAACCAAATCTTTTTTTCTATTAAATTCTACCACAACCTCTTATCTGATGACTCAGATAATTTTTTATGATCCTTCTATAAAAAACACCTCACAAATTCATAAAATTCCATTTCATAGACATTGTATATGAGAAAACATTCTTCTATTTGGTCAAAATTTCAAATGGGTCATCTGATGGACTCATAATAATTATATTTTAATAATACGATGGTTTTCATTCGATAGTCTTCAGTAGATTCCATTATCTAAAAACTTCTATTAGATACTTTGTTAGACTTCCTCTTCTAATATATAGGCTACATAAGAGTTTTCTAGATGAAACATTATACCACTAAAACTCCAAATCATCATAAACTAAAAAAACTCCCCCTTTACAATTAAGATTGCAATATGAGAACCTCTAGTAATTATAATATTTTTATATTTAAAAATAACAAACAATATCCATAATTTACATCATCGAACAATATAACTGATGGAAGTTATAATAAGATATGGCTAATCATTCAGCATAAAAACTCTAACAAATCACATCAGTCTGGTAACATCTAGTTAATAAACTTGAGTCAATCAACTTTATATGATAACTTTTGTATCCCAATAATGTTAAGTGATTTATATTATAAACAAATTTAAGTATAAAATGTTTATCAACTAAAGTTTTCTAGTCAAAATTCAAGTATCACTAAGAGGGGGAGGGGTGAGTTAGTGATATGTTTTTCTCTTATGTTTTCTTATAAATTAAACAACCTTCTCCTCTTGTCAAATGTTTCCTTCCCTAATAAAAACAATTCAAGCACACATCCAAAGGAACATAGTAATTTAAAAGGTCCACGGCTCAAAAAGAGTAGCTATGTCCATGGTATGGTTCGGAAACAATCAAAACCACACAATACACTTGAAAACAATCCTTTTTTACAGAATACAATGAGTATGATTTACACTTACACTCGTATAACACTATGTAAAAAATCCAATAGTGCATTCTAGTAAAACTAGGTAAACAATCTAATAGTGCATTTTCTTCTTCAAGAACAAAATATATAATACAATTTTTGTAACAAAAATGTTTTTTTGAGTCTTGATAAACTTTAAAAAATATGATATTTCAAAAAAAATATTCACTTTCTGACCTAGAATCTGGTAAGGACTTCCTAAACATCGTAATGATACTCAGTCTAATACCCTAGTCTGATTTTCACATTAGATTTCTCACAACTGAAATATAACTTTTCCACATAATTTTAGTTTGTGGAAATTGATTTTGAAAACTATTTTAGTGCCTTTAAAAACTTCCTTGATTCCTCCATGAACTTTCTTGCTTCCACCATGAACTACCTATATCCTCCGCGAATGGAGTTTCACTACACGGTGCAAGTGCTTCGTGGACATCGTTCCCTTCTATGGATCGCCTCTACTTCATGGACGGCTGATTCCCCATAGACTATTGATTCTTTTTGGCCTATTTTTCTCTAAATAAAATAAAACATACAAACATATTTTTCACATTATCCTCATGAACTATATTCTTTGTGGAAATGATTCTTTTGAACTACTATCCTTCACAGAATTCTCCCTCGTAAACATCATCTCCTTTGTGGAATTCTACTTCGAGAACTCTTTCAGACTTACCTGAATTCTTATAGAAATTATGATCTCTTGTAATAAATTTCTATTTACTTAATGATATGATTAAGGGCCTTTATATAGGAAAATAATATTTTAAAAACCCACTAATACAAATTACCCAAAACATTTATGTGGTATAGCTTTCACCGCAAACTATTATGTGGTCTGCATAGTGCCCAACCACTTTGTGGTTGCTGCTATCTTCTACACACAAAAAAACACTTTCCATAATCCATAATTACTACCTAATTCTATAAATTACAATCCTTCCATGAACTATTATCCTCCTAGGAACTACCAAATTCCCATGAACTTTTTTCCCCTATTTGGTCCACGTAGCGCACTTCACAGTCAGCATAGAGCTGCTATGCAGAAATTGACTTTTGTTGGTTTTCCTTCACCAGTATGTGTACCTATTATGTAGTCAGAAAACTATTCTTTGTGGTCTAGGAACTATTTTCCACAAACTTGTTGTACAGAAAACTTCCCTTTTACATAAAATAAAGTCCTAATTTTGAGGCCCAAAATTTTTTTAACACTGCGAAATCATGCCACCTTAAAAAGATGATTTGGAAACACCATCCATAAGGATTCAAGGTTATCCATATTTTCAACAAACACAAAATGATACATTGTTAAAGCTTCAACCATCTTCTACCAAAATTCACTTCATTCCAAAAGTACATTATTTCTTTCCTTACAAACCATATCTTTCATGATATTTAACTTTTGATCGATCACATTTAGCATCGTCATATTTATCAATAAAAGTATTTTAACTTCAATATCATCTAGTAACATATTTATTTCCTAATCAAATATACTTTCTTGAGAATTGTAAATCTAATTTATTGAATATGATGGTCTGTTTGATCATCACATTTACAAAGTGAGATGATTTATTTTTTTCTCAAAATTCTTTGACAACAAAATAAAATACCTGAATATGATAATATTCCTTATCAGCTTGATCCTAACAATAATTCACTTTGGATTTGTTTCCAACCAATATTCATAAATCACTGAAGTTTGTAACTTTAATAAATGGATTAATCCTCAAAAATTCTAACCCTACATGAGCTAACTCATTATATGAAATAATAATTATTGATAACAAAAACCATGTTGTCCAAAATAAGTGACTCGTGAAAATCTTCATCATCGTTCTTCCTCTGAATTATCTACTTATTTAAATTTCCTCAAATAAAAAAAATTTCATTTCCAAAAACCAATCCAACAAATAGTTAGAATAGTTCACACAATTACATGCTGGATTCATAGCTTATCCCCAACTCCCCCTTTATTCATGATTCCTTAGGATATATTTAACAAATCATTCACCCTATTGACAAAACTATCCAAAGTTAATATGAGAGATGGTACAAAAACACATACCTCAAATTTGATGAGAAATTGGTTAGACACCCGTGGTCAACCTCAATTTAAAAAATGGTTCCTTTAGTAAAGGTTTTGTGAATATTTTAGTAAATTATTCGAATGTAATAATATATTCCTACTTAAATTCATTCTTCTACATGTTATATTTTATGAAATGATATTTGATATCAATATGTTTTCAATAAGAATGTTTTACTAGATTTCTTTTAAGGTTGATTTCACTTTGATTATCGCATCCTAAGAGCAAGGGTAACTAAACTTTAACAAGTAAGACTTTTAACTAAGTTTACATCCACATAAGTTGGGTATCATCTTGAGTGGAAGCAACATACATAGATTTTTTTGTGCTAAGATTTATTGAATTTTGTTTCTTTGTATGACAACTAACATAAATTTTCCCCATTATAAAAACTCAACCATAAATGGATCTTCAATCACCAATATTTCATGCCCAATCAGCATCTGAATACACAAACAATTCAATATGTTTTGAGCTATCATACGTGATTCCAAAATATGTTGTGTCATAGATATATATAAGAATTCTTTTTCCAGAAATTAAATTTCATTCTTTATAAGTACTATGAAATCTATCACATAAGCTAAAAACATAAAAAATGTTGGGTCTTGAGTTAGTCAAATATAACAAACTTCTAATCAGTGTCTGAAACACTTTCGGATCAACTCCCCTGCCTTCTCCATATTTAGAAAACTTTGTTCCAACAGAAATTTTTGTAGAAACCAGTTTCAAATTTTCCATTCCAAACATCTTAAGAAGTTTCCTAGAATAATTTTCTTGAGGAATAAAATGTGTTTTTTCTTTTATATGATCTTTAATCCAAGAAATTATTTTATTTCCCCCAAAATGGATATCTCAAAAAAAATTCATCTCTTTAGAAAATATTTCACAAGTTCTTTCATTATTCCCAGCAAATATAATGTCATCTACATAAACAATTATGATGAGGTAAAACTCTTAACCTTACTTTATGTAAAGATTTTTATCAATTATTCTTTTATTAAAACTCATCTTCCTAAAGAAATTGTCCAATTTTGAATATCATTCCCTTGGATCTTGTTTATCCCATACACGGATTTCTTCAACCTATACACATAACTTTCATATGGCTAACAACAAATGCACATGGTTATTCAATGAAAACTTCCTTATTAAGATCACCATAATGAGGATTTAAAATACATTTAAAAAAAATTGAAACTTCCCTTTATGGCGCTATCAAGAAATATTCTTGTTGTTTCTAACCTTTCCACTAGATCAAAAGTATCCTCAAAATCGAACCCTTCAATTTGTGAGTAACTTTTGCAGACTAATCTTTTCTTGTTTCTTATAACTTCATATTCTTCATTAATATTGTTCTAGAAAACCTATTTTGTACCAATAAAATTTTTATTATCCTTCTTGGGTATGAGTTCCTAAGTATCATTATTTTCAATCTAGTAAATTTATTCATTCATACCCAAAACCCATTCTAGATTCTCAAAAGGATTCATACACATCATCCACCACAACTTTTGAATACAAAGAATTGTTTGTAAAAACTTTTGATATTCTTCTTAATTGAACCATCTGATGTTGATCACCAATAATTTTCTAATCCTCCACTTTATACCTCAGCCTAGGATGAGTTATTCGAGTTTCATACTCATCTCATGAAATAAATGAATTTAATTCTTTTTATTCAGTAGGATTACTACTATCAGCATCCTTATCATAATTTTTAACCAATATTTTCTTATCCCGCTCAATATCCTCATCAGCAGGAGTCTATTTTTCTTCCTCGTTATTTTCAAAAAAAATCACACCAGCAGAATCAATAATTATTCATGTCTCTTTGTTGAAACATTTTTATCATCTTCCTTACAAATCATAGCCAAGAAAAATTACATCTTCACTTATTTTCTCAAACATTCCGAGGCTTCCATCTTCCTTGTAATTTTTTTTAGTGGTTGGAACCTATTATCAAATTTCACACCAAAATTATGAGGTTTCTTCTAAACAGCCTTCTCAGAATTATACTTTTGAGATGATTTAATCCCCCTAAAATATTTCCTTTCATAACCTGTATAATAGTAGAAATATTATCTGTTGAACCAACAAATATTTTATGTATTCCCTAATCCACCACAATACCAGTAGTATCCATATAAAAAATAGTTTCCTATGAAATTTTTGGATTGATCAATGTTGCGATTATGTTTCTCAACAACATTCTTAATAGAAATTTATTGAACACCAACCTTTTTATTTTTAAATGGAACATTCTTCTTCATATCATATTTTTTCTATCCTTATTAAAACTAAAAATAATATAATTTTTTTAGAATTTGGGTTTTTAAAAACTTCTTATTTTTCAAATTTGTTAAGTTTTTCCACATACATAACTTTCCCAGCTTTTTTCTTCTCAGAAACAATTCTAGCTTTCTTATCAACTTTTGAAGGTAAATTTTTTTGGTCGTCCATAGGTTTATCCTTACTATAACATTCACCAACTTCTAGGACATATTTTTTGAAACTTTTATCCCTCAGTTCATCTTTATAAAGACACTGTTGGATATGTTCTAGTTCTTCTTCTTTTTTCCTTCAGATTTACTTATACATGTTCATTAAGATTCTTTTCTTCCTCAAGAGATTTTTTCAAATCATCAATTTTTTTATCAACTTGACTTTCTCATCAGGAAAACATTCTTGTTTATTTTTTTAAGTGTTTTATTTGTTCATTTTCTTGATTTATTTATCTTTTCATCTGATATTTCTCAAACACTCTTTCAATTCTTCTTTAAGATGAAATTCTAATAGATCTTCTTATTCTTTAGAACTATTGTTTCTGAACTCTTAATTATTCATTATTGCAATAAAATATTTTTCTCTAACCTTTTCAAAAGGTTTTTTAGATTAAACATCACTTTATTCTTCTTCCTCATGTTTAGATAAGAAACTTATTCTTTTGGATATGAAATTTTTTTTATCTTTCCCTCTAGAAAAATATTTATTCTTATCACCATGATTGTTTCATGACCTTCTTGGTCTTCTTTATTCTTAATCACTATTATATTCTTTCTTTATTTGAGGACAGTTAGGTGAAAAGTGCCCAATAGATCTACATTCAAAACACTTCAAGGTAATTTTACCTTAATATTTACTTATAATTCATCTCAGATTTTTAGAAAACAAGGTTAAAATATCATCGATATTTTTACATACCTCATTTTAGGGTCATATTCAACATCATCATCTTCCTCAAGAACCTTATTATACAATTATTTATTATTGGTTTTGCAAGACATTTCTCTATTATCTTTTCTTTCTCTTCATAATCTTCTCCATTATCATTTTATAAGTGATAATAGTACTATAAAAATCATCCAGATATAATGTTTATGGTCTATGTATTCCAATGAAGAAACTTTAGAATCAAACTTATCAGGAATAATTCTTAAGATATTTTCAAAAACTATAGAATCTTCCAAATTTTCACCAAGAAATATGATAGTGTTGATAATTTAATTTATCATGATAAATAATTCCCCATCATATTCATACTCACCCATTTTTAAATCTTTATACTTCAACCACCTTATTTTTAGTTTTTCCTTCTTCACTTTTGTATTTCATTCATAGATATTTTTTAGCTTATCCCATATACCTTTATCTATAGAAAGACCTTTCACTCTTAAAAACTCAATTTTAGACAGTGATGAGAGTATAAAATTTTTATCTCTTCCATCATTATCAAGATTATTCTTATCAAAAGGTGTAAGAGAGAGTCTATCATCAATATGAGTAAATCAATATGTTTTTGTTTCGAAGACATCAATCCCAAGAGACATAAGATAAAGTATCATTATATCTTTCTAGATATGATAGTTTTTTCCAAAAAAGATCAAAATCCAGTTATTGTTCATGCAATTCGTATTCTCCATCACAACATATCTTTAAAATTTTAGACAAGGATAAATGAAGGGATCCTTCCATCTGATACTAATTGAAGTTTCCCAGTCAAGATTCAAGTGTCACTAAAAGAGGGAGGAGGTGAATTAGCTATATATTTTTCCTTTATGTTTCCTTATAAATTAAAAAATGTTCACCTCATATTAATTTTTTTACTTCCCATATTAAAACAATTCAATCACAAATTGACAGGAACACAAGAATTTACAAGGTTCACTACTCAATAAGAGTAGCTACATCCTTGGTATGGTTTGGAAAAAATCTAATACCACAAAATCCAGTATAAAATAATCCTTTTGTGTGGAATAAAATGAGTAGGATATTACTTTGCACTCATGTATCACTATAAAAACAATACAATAGTGCATTCTTGTAGCACTATGCAAAAAAACTGTAGTGATTGTTCTTCTTCTAGCACAAAAGATGTAATAAAATTTTTGTAACAATAATGTTATTTTTCTTCTTGATCAAATTTCAAAAATATGATATTTCAAAAAAAATCACTTTCATAACTAGAATTAGGTAATAACTTTTTGAACTTCTTAATGATACTCATTCTAATATCCCATCCTGATTTCCTTGTCTAATTTCTCACAACTAAAATCCCACTTTTTTGCATACTATTAGTTTCTAGAAATTGATTTCAATAAAATATTTTAGTGACTATGAGAACTTACTTGAGTCCTTTGTGAACTATCCTTCTTCCACTACAAATTGTATGTATCCTCTATGTGCTAAGTTTCACCGCATAGCACAAGTGCTTCATGGACAGCCTTCTATTTCACATGTCACCTTGGCTTTGTGGATGGTTGATGCCCCGTGGACTACAAATGCTTTTCATCCCCTTCTTCTCTATCGAAAGTAGAGAACTCAAACCACTTACAGGAACTATCCCTATGAACAATCTTCCTCATAGAAATGATTCCCATGAACTACTATCCTTCACAGAATTCTCCCTCGCTAACATCTTCTCCTTTTTGGAATTCTACATCATGATGTCTTTTGGATTTACCCAAATTCTTCTAACAGTGATGATATCTTCTAATAAAATTTACTATAATTAATGATTTGATTATGATTCATTATATAAGAAAATAAGATCCAAAAAATCCACTAATCCAGGTTAACCAAAACTTCAATGCAGTACATCTTTCACTATGAACATTTATATGGTTTGCATCATGCCTTAAACATTTTTGGCAGCCACTATATTCCACAAGAAAAAATCCTTGGTGTTATACATAATCACCACCTCATTATGAAAATGATATGCCTCATATGATCTATTATCCTACTTCAAACTATAGAACTCTCATGAACTATTTTTTCCTACTCGGTCTGTGTAGAGCGCATTGCGGTCAACATAGCGTTGCTATGTGGAAATCATCTTTTACTGATTTTCATTCACTTTTTCATGTAACTCCTATATGGTCGATGAACTATTATTCATGGTTTGAGAACTATGTCTCTCCAACTTATTTAGAGAAAACCTTCATTTCATATAAAACAAAATTCTGATTTTAAGGCCCAAAAATTTGTAAAACACTAGGAAATGGTACCACATTAAAAATTGACTTTGTAAAAGCCAACCATACTAATTCTTGGTCATATGGTTTTTTCAAAAAACACAAATTCATACATCATTAAAGATTCAACCATCTTCTACCAAAATTCACTTCATTCCAAAACCACTTGATTGCTTTCATCATGAACCCCATCTGTTGTGATATTTAAGCTTTGATTGATCACCTTTAGCATTGTGAGATTTACTAAGTAAAGTATTATAAATTCCATATCTTCCAACAACGTCATTATTTCTTAATAAAATGTAATTTTTTAAGAATTTTGAATTTGATTTCTTGAATATGATGGTCATTATGAGCATCATTTTTATAAAGTGATGTGATTTATTTTCTTCTCAAAATTCATTGACAATATAAAAAAATACCTAAATATTATAACATTCCTTATCTGCTTGGTCCTAAAATTATAAAATATATAATTTCTCAAATAAATCCTTATAAAAACTAGAAACACCTTAACTAATTCATTTTATTTAAAACATATACAAAATTATTAGTCATAATAATCTCCCCCTTTGTATTTTTGTTTCCAAAAAAGGAACATAAATCACTCATAAAAATAAACTTAATCAATTGATTGCTTATCCAATAATTATTAGAATATATAAGAGAACTCAATATAGGAAACAATAATCGTTGAACAAAATCTATTTGTCTATAATCATTGATTTTAAAAACTCTTTGTACACCTCTTAAGAACCTTTTAATATAGATATTTCAAACTTATTCTTCCACTTGGAAATTATATCAACATAGATACCTCTATCCTTGAGAAAAAAATTTCATCCACTTTAAAAAATGTCAAAATGGTTCACACGCACTAAAATCATAGCTTATACTTTTTAAAATATCTCCCTAAATGCATGATCTTCCTTAAAAATTAAAGTACATTACAATGGATAGATTTATGCTACATCATTTTCATCCCTATTTGAAAACAATATCCAAAGACAAGATGGATATGGGATGGATATCACATACATTACCCTTTAATAGAGTGAGTTTTTACACCGACGATCAACCAAAATTTATAAAAATTTTCCTTTAGCAAAGGTTTTGTGAAGATATAAATAACATTCTATATTATAGGAACAAAAAATAACATTAGTTTATTCCTTTCCATATGTTATTTGATGAAGTGATATTTGATATCGATATGATGGGATCAATAATGTTTCACTATATTCTTAGTAATATTTGTAGAACTATTTTTATCACAACCTAAGAGAAGTGGAAACCTTACATCAACCAACAAATATTCTAGTTGTGCCTTTATCCACATTAACTATGTAGAATCTAAAGTGGAAGCAACATATTCTAAATCATTCATGTTGATAGTTGCTCAATTTTTATTATTTGTTCGACAACTCACACAAATTTCTCTTAAGAATAAAACTACACTAGATATGGATCTTCTTTCATAGACACAGCTTGCCTAACCTGCATCTATGTGTCCAAACATATCAATATTTCTCATACTATCATATTTTATTTTGAAATCAATCACACCTTTGATATATCATATAATTCATTTACCTATCATAAGATTATATTACTTCAGTTCACTTTGATACCTATCACATAAAGTAACAGCATACACTATATCTAGAATTGAATTTTTTAGATATAAAAAACTTCCAACAAAATTCCTAAGATCTTTAAGATCAAACTCCTTTCATTCACCATATCTTGAAAACTTTTTTCTCATTGAAATATTTATAGAAACTAGATTTGGTTTTTCTATTACAAACTTATTCAGAAGTTCCTTATTATACTTCTCTTGAGATATGAATATGTACTTCTTATTATATGTGATATTTTAGAAAAGAATGTATTTAATTTATCTTAGCATGGAAATCTCAAATATCTTCTTCATATCCTCATAAAAATTATCACACATTTCTTCCTTTTCTCTATAAATATAATTTCATCAACATAAATAATCACAATGAGGGAAACCTATTGATTTTATTTTATATAGAAGTTACTATCTACTCTTACTTTATTGAAATTATACTTCTTTAAGAAATTATAAAATTTTGAATACTAAGATCTCAGAATGTGATTTACCCCATACAAATCCTTATTAACATGCACACATAGATTTCATCATTACTTGGCACAAAGACACATGGTATTCTAATATAAACTTCTTCATCAAGCACTCCATTAAGAAAAAAGGACATTACATCCATCTGAAATATTTTATATCTTCGTTTTGCAGTGATAGTAAGAAAGAATATAATAGTAACTAATCATTACACTGGAAAAAAATTCTAATAAAAGTCAATGGATTCTATATTTTACTAACCATTATGAACAAATCATATATGTTTTCTTATCACTTCACCTTTCTCATTCAACTTGTTTCAAAAAATCCAATTTTTTACCAATCACATTCTTACTATGTAGCAGGCACGAGAAAAAAATGGGATGACTAAGGGGAACTAGAAGAGACACAAGCATGTCTTAATAAGATGGATGGTCATCATATTCCAACTAAAACAGGTGGCATAAGCATTGACAGTGGAAATTAGGAGTTGGTGTATCAATAACTATCAGATGAAATCCTTACATTAGCACTTCGTATACAAGATGAGGTGTTCACACTAGATCTTATAAGCTCACACCTGATTAACGCCTCTGAAGTAGAAAATATTCCATGGGGAAAGCATAGTTAGGCTCCTCTACCAATGAAGATAGTGAGTGATCCTCAATAGAGAAGCCCAGATTCACATATAGCAGTCACCCCTCACAAGTTTGCACCAAATGCAAGAAAGGGAAGATCTCTCAAGATATTTATGAGACTGATCCAAAGAAAATACTACTTCCTAATGCTCCAAAGCAAGCCTACCCAAGGAGATATTCCAGGAAGAAAGATATGGAACTAAAAGAAAAATGGGGTATTGAACCAAGAGAAATTCATCATGAAGCTCCTAATTTGGAACTGCTAGGGACTATCCAATCCTAGCACTTTAAGTTCCCTCTGGCTTATAGCTGAGAAATTCAATCCTGGCATAATTGGAATTTCTGAACCTAAAACAAACTACATTAGCAAAAAATCTCAACTGGAAATCAAGGGTTATATACTGCTATGTTCTTTTCAACATTCCCCTAGTCTTGATAGACTTTGGGTTCTTGTTCATAATAGTATTGTCAATCCAACTCTGGTTCAAGTAGATGATAAAATCATCACCTTCTGGTTCCTCACTTTAGTTCAGTCTACATACTGCTCAATGGTTTATGCCATTGATAATTATATTGATATAAGATCTTTATGGATGAAAATTAAGGACCTATCTAGTAAAATATCCAACCCATGGGTTTTAGTGGGATTCTTTAATTCCATTCTCTATGTGGATGAAAAAATTTATCATGGTTCAAGTAGTTTATCCCTTAGTGACTTCATAGATTGTGTGGATGAGTCCAATATTCATGAAATTAACATGGTGGGAGCCAAATATGCTTGGTATGGGAATAATCTAAATAGCATGAGAGCAAGTAGGATTTATCGTGCCTTTGGGAATGACTCTCTACATGAGAGATGTAAAGCAATTTCTTGTGTCACCCTTGCAAGGAATAATTCGTACCACCATCCAATTTTACTTAATTTAACTATTAAAGGAGATAATATGCCTCTCCCCTTTCGGTTTAATAATTCATGGACTACCCTTCCATGGTGCTCCCAAATTTTTAAGGATACATAGGATGTGTAGGAATATAACATAAATCCTTTATCCTATATTCCTAAACTCAAGGTCCTCAAAATTAGGATGTAATAGTGGAGAATACAATGATTCAGCCTCCTTGATCAAGAGATTGACACTATTGAAAACTCACTTCATCATATTCAAGATTTCATCACTAAATATGACTTTAATGGGGACCTTGCACAAGATTCCAGAATGTGCTCTGAGAAGAGCAAGCTTATCAGGCTTAAGGAAACCATTCAGAGAGAGTTGTTCAGAGTTAAGTGGCTCGCATATGGAGATAGAAACACCATGTTTTTTAATTCCCTTCAAAGGTCCATAAGGGTTAATAGGACTTTATCTCTCTTAAAGGGTGGAGAAAAAATCATGGATGATGTAAAAATACTCTTACAGCATATTGTCTCTTACTATTTGAATCTCTTTAATGGTCCAATGAAAAATAAGTAAATAATGGAAGGTATCATTCCCAAGCTTATTACCATTACTGATAACATTCTAATCAATTCAGTTCCAATTAATTTTGAAATAAAAGATGTTGTCTTTGGTCTCAAAAAGGATATCTCACTGGTACTAGATGGATTCAAAACCACTTCCACCATTTTTATTGGGATGTCGTTAATATTGATGTGTGCATATTGGTTAAAAACTTTTTCACAGATCGATCGCTCTCCTAAACCTTTAATGCCCAGTTCATTACCTTAAATCCTAAGGTGGAGAATGATAGTGATGTCATTCAATTCAAACTAGTGGATTTGGTAAATAATATCTATAAGATCATTTCTAAAATCCTAGATAATAGTCTCTCTCATGTTTCTGGAAAGATTTTCACAGGTAATCAGTTTGGTTATTTAAAAGGGAGGAAAATTTAGGATTGCCTCTTAACTGCCTCTAAATGCATGAACCTTCTTCAAAATTCTAAAATAGGAGGAAATATTTCCATTAATATTGACATTCATAAGGCCTTTAATACTATTGACTTGGGCTTTATTGGACACATTCTTCATGAGTACGGATTTCAAAGGAGCTTCATTCAAAGAGTCAATGATCTTATCAGCTCTGCCTAGATTTTCATTCTTATTAATGGTTCCCCAGAATGATACTTTAAATGATCCAGAGATATGAGACAAGGAGACCCTCTTTATGCCATTATGTTTTCAATCATTGAAGATTACTTGAGCAGGATTCTGCTACATATGGCCAGCAAAGGTGACATCAGTAAAATCAGAGCAAATCAGGGTATTACTTCTCCTTCTCACCTTCTCTTGGTAGATGACATTATTATCTTTTCATATGGGGATAAAAAAACCATTACATGCATAAATAGGGTCCTTCATTATGAAAAAGTTTCTGGGCATGAGGTTAAATAGAGAAAGTCCATATTTTTTGGGAAAAATATCTCACCCTCTAAGAGAGGAAATTCAAAATGATAAGTGATATGGTAATTAAAGAAGGGTCTTTCCCCTTCAATTATATTGGAGTTCCCATGTTCCATGAAAAGCCTCACCCTCTCACTTTCTGAAGTTTATGATCCAAATTCAAAGTACACTTTCCAATTGTAATGGAAAATCCCTTTCAATGCCAGGAAGGATGTCTCTTTCTAAACATGTTGTTACCTCAAAGTGTGTATGTTCTTTCATGGTTTATTCTTGGCCTGCCTCTACCATTAAAACCATAAATTTTCTTATGAGAAAATTTGAGTGGAGTGGGAATATTCTGAAAAGGAAAGTTATCAAAACACCATGGAAAAAATGTTGCATTCCGTAAAATAAAATAGGTCTTCGTATCATGAACATTGATTCCATTAACCATTAGATGTAGGCACACTTCATTTGAAGACTCATTAATGATAAATCACCCCCCTTGGACATTCTCCATGCTAATATCCTTAGTAAGATGATTAAATTAAATATGTCTCATATTCAATACTCTATCTAGCATGTCTATAGGAATGTTTTTGATGATATTAGTAATCACCCTCATTGGTTAGTGACTACTACTTCCTCTCTAAAATTCTAGAGATACAATTGGAATGGAACTCCCATAATTCATATTGTTGATGACACTACGAAAAATAATGACTATGACTCCTCTATTAAATATCAGATTGCTCAGAGGGGAATTTTTCCACATCACATTGAACTCACTGTCTCCAACTATGACTTTCTAGACACTGATGACATACTTATATGGGAACCTAGTCTGAAAGGGATTCTTGACTCCAAGAGCTACTACAACCACCTAATCCAAGGAACCAGCACTAGGATTGAGTCTTTCAATAAAAAATAGTTATTTCCATCTTTCTTATCTTTGATGTGTAGGAACATTCTCAAAAAGCTTGTAGTCGATGGAAACCTATAGTGAGTGGGGATATCTTTTTGTTCACATTGTTCTTTGTTCCAACAACATCATGAAGATGTTAATCATTTGTTCTTATATTGCAACAAAACTTCTTCTCTCAAGAATTCAGTTTTTGACTGGTTCAGGTTACATTCTCTACAGAATACTGAAGTATCAGGTTTCATACTGGACCTGATCATTGTCCACATCTCTCCGTAGGTTCACATATTGTTTCTGAAATGTCACACTCTCAGAGACCCTATTTGTGGTGCAACATGAAAAATCCCTGTATAATGATCACTGTGACTACTTGGTCTAGGATCTTGTTTTTCTGCAAAAACTATAGATTCAAGGAAATTATCATCAACCTAAGTGTAGCATTGAATTATTATAGACTCCCCAATTTGAGGGATTAATCAAATGAAATATGTATGGTGCTTCACAGGGTGGCCTAGGACCTGCGGGACATGGAATCATCTTTAGGGACCACAACAAAAAATTTATTGGGGGTCTTCATGGCCCCTGCAGTACTACCACATCCCTTGAGAAGGAAATGATGGGTTTCATCAAAGCAGATGAGATTGCACGCCGAAGAAATTGGAACAATGTGAGGTTTGAAAGTGACTCAACAACTATTTTCATTATGGTTAGAATGGGGCAGCTACATCCGGAATGGAAAATCACTGCCAAATGGAACAGATTCCTAAAATAACTTTACTTGGGGAATCATATCATCACTCACGTCTATCATGAAGCTAATCATTCTGTTGACTACCTTGCAAACAAGGGAGTCCTCATCAGCATGTGTATTAACTATTATAGTATCCCTTTCGATCTAATTGATATTCTCCAAAGGGATAAATGTAAATTTATTTTCTTTAGACTATTGTAACTCATTTTTCAATATTTTAATCCATGTTTCTTACTTTTAAAAAAATCTTCACTAAAGAGACACATTATTTTTTAGAACTTATCCTAAAACACTTCAATATCGTGAGAGTCTCTGACTTATGTTTCAAAAATATATTACTTTTAATATGATTAAAATCATCAATAAATAAAATAGAGTAATTATCTCTATTTTTTGATATTTTTTCATGGGCCTGTATATATTAAAATGTATAAGATCTAAAATAATGGTTGAATGTATCTTATCTTTTTTATGTACAAGGTTTGTAATATTTCTTTTTTGAAATATTATACAGAACTAGTCTCTTTTTCTTATCATGTTAATAATATCATGAAAAATTTATATCTTATTCAATTTTCTCTTATTTCTCTGACCTATATGACCTAGTATCTTATTCCATAAATTATTTTCTCTAAGCATGCTCTGATAGCATGAACCATGTTCTTATTGTAGGACCCCGGGACACCCTGAGAGGGGAGGGGTGAATCTGGGTGGCAACTTTTTCTACTTTAAGTTGTGGATATGATCAGCAATTAAACATTCACATGCAGAGACAGATGACACAGCTATTTTTACTTGGTTCACCACTAAGGGCTACGTCCAAGGATTATATGGCGACAGGTTTCCGGTTGTACCTAAATCCACTATGCTTCACTAGCTGCGGATACAAATGTTCGGGTACAGACACTCTGTCCCAGGCTCACTGCCTTTACAATTGTTCAGGGATAGCTCACGGCGTCCCTCGGGTCACTCCCGTTGACTCCCCCTAGCTCACTGTCGTCGGTGAAGTCCCACTCAGTTTATAGACGTGAAGGTCTCTTCAATAAATGTGCATTGATGTTCATTGTCTCCTGTTCAGCATGAGACTTTTCATGCATCAGGGTTCAGAGTTGATGCTCTTTATAGTTCGATCTTTCTTCTTTAGTGCAATGACTGAATGCACTAGATCCCCTTGTCTTCATTTTCCTGAATCACAATCACTTATGTGATTTCTCAATAAATGATGTTCAGCTTACTCGGCATTCGTCAGAATCAATTTACCATGTATACATGAGATCATTCCTGTACCATTTAGATTTATTCTTCAATCTCGCTTTGCATCGAAAGTATCAGGCAATCTTTAGCTCTTGTGCAGCTCCAGAAAGGCGGTCGTGCTTCAACAATATTTGGCTCTCCTTTTCAATCCTGGCGCGCAAGTCTCCATCTAGAGTGCAAGTATTATGTGCGCAAGTGTCACCAAAGCACCTGCGCGACTCTGTCTTCTTGAACTTCAAACCTGCGTGACTCACTTCCTTCCTAGCCCAAATCACCTGGGGCGCTCAACCATCAGTTGGCGCGCAACCTCTACCTACGCGACCCAACTACCACTTGCACAACTCAACCACCTGCACGATGAGAGCTCAAACAATCTCAAAGTCTTGAGCTCTGCGAGAAATGAGGAGGGGTGGTCCAGTATTTATAGGCAAACTGGACCCCCTGTGCGGCGGCGCGCAAGACATCCATCGGCGTGCAAGTCTCAGCCCCTGCTAGGCACTTGCGCGATCAACATCCAAACTTGCGCGAACATCTTGCCTTTTCTAAATTTGGATCTTCTGATCTCGAAAAACCATAGGCTCACAAGTTATAATGCATTCAAGGCGTCGGCGCGCAAGTTTATTCCCGACACATAATTCACCTACGCGACCTCACCAAAACTTGCGCGACCCTTATCCCTTTACCATATATTGATGCTTTGATCTTCAAAAACATATGGCACTCAAGTTTCTTATCCTCCAAGAGTATGGCGTGCAAGTCCCTTTTCCAAAATCACTCTTCTTCATTTTGTTGATTTTGAGGCCTTGAAATTTGGAAAACACAGGAAAACGGTGCCACCTTGTATCTGCTCTTTTTGTACCGCCTCCAGATCATCCATTCCTCTGTTGATGTTCTTGAATAAAACATAGATCGTTGAACACAACTCTTGAACTCGACATGTCACCATGGAATCTCCTTTGTCAACAAATTTGTATGTCGTTTGTTTGCTTTGTAGACAAGCACGATCACCTCAACAAAACTTCTTCTTGGTGATCTATATCCTTCAGCAACTCTTTTTCTTTTATCACAAACTCCAATATTGTGATATGTATTCTTTGAAGGAACTGCTTTAGTACCATCATCATCTATGACAATGTGATGTGCATGGCCATTTTATAAGTCAACTCATTGGCACATTGCCTCTTTCATCAACTGTCATGATCAACTTCATGCAAACCATGTGATTCAATCCGTCAAGAAGTCTCTAGCATGGTTCTCATGCAATCATGAGTAATTGCATGGTCTTCATCAAAACCCATTTTTCTCATGCAATAATGAGGAATTGCATAGTCTTCATCAAAGCCCATGGTTCTTATGAAATAAGGAGGAATTGCATGGTCTTCATCCAAAAACACCATCCTGCTTTAATCATCCTTGGATGGATTACTCCTCACATTCTTTATTGTTGTAAACAATATATCACCTTTGACACATGTTCTTTGAACTTACGATCAGCACAACAATCGTCTGAATCACTACTCCTCTACTTCATCGGAGTACTTCATGATCTCCTTCATTGTGAGCTTCCATTCCTCCATTTTATTGGAGTACTTCTTGATCTCTTTCATTTTGATATTCCATTGACAACTATTGACAACAAATACAAACCTATACACAAAGTGGTTCCAACAATCTCCCCCTTTGTATTTTGTTGTCAATACCTTATACATCTTCTGAAATGAATTTTTCAATGTCAAAATGAGAATCTTCTATTCAATAAACTTTTCTTTTCAAACGTTCATTTCACTTTCTCTCCCCATTATTGACAAGAAATACAAAGCACATGGTAGGGATGGTATCAATCCACACATAAGAAATGTTTCATTAATCATTTCACTCTAAGTCTACTTGAGAAATGCCCGATGTAGAAAACAAGAGGATTTGATTATGTCCACAAGGCTGTCCATTATCCACAGATCATGATACCAACATGAGATGATAACTCATGTATCTTGTCTTAAAGGGTTTACCACTTTAATTCCAGGTAGAAGAAGATCAACTATGATAGAGAATAATCAACCTGAAACTCTTGCACTCACATCAGCAAATAGATCAAAAACATTCAAGTGCAATCGGCAGGATAAGTGACCTTGGGGCACTTCCATTCACTTTATGTCACTGATCAATTCAGTTACTCCCCCTTTGTAGAATAATATTTGATCTGAGTAACCAAGGGATAGTGATTGAGAAATGAGATACCTTCTCCATTGGCGTGTTCTTCAAGAAATTCACAGAGTAACTGCTTTTGAGTCCAGTTAGAGTTGATATTGATTGAAACAGTGATTATGGAAGCTTCTTCATTCGTATCCCCCTCAAGGGAAACACTCCTCATAATCTTCATCAAGAGTGATCCTTCATCATCATAATCTTTGAATATCAATTGAAGAATCTACTAAGGATGGAAACTTCTTTCAGTTTGGCTATCAAGAGTTGACAGCATTCACTACTTCTCAGGTTCTCCCCCTGAGAGCATGCTTCTCCTTCAATTCCCTGCATTATTAGGACAAATAAAATACAAAAATGATTACAGGAATAAGGTGTTTCCTTATTGCTTCATCAAGAAGACTTTCTTGGTTGAGGTTTTTTCTCAACCAAGTTCCTCTGTTCACTCCAGTCTTCATGCCTGCACATTTGAACATATGTTCTGACATCTGTCAGTGTGGCATGGCTCTGTTCACATTCTCTTCTGCTTTGTGTGGAGAATTGTTCTGCTTAGCAGCCATCATGAATGATACATTCTTACTCCTCTTAAGGACTACTTCTTGCTCTGGTATTAAGGTTCGGAAACCTTTTGCAATGTGACCAGATATCTTGAATCTCTCACACAGAACTTCTTTGACACGTGTGTTTCTCTATGTTTGGAATCTCTCCTGCATTGTGTCTTCATCATGTAAAAGTTATCCTTTTCCTTTGTCACCAGCCTTGGCCTTCTCATCTTCAAGTTTCTTTATTCTTTTCAAATCATCTGGCCAGATGACCAATATGTCATTTGGAACTTTTGCAGCTGGTTTAGGTCTTCCACATGGGTTCATCCGAGATTCATCCCACTTAGTGTTTCTTTTGGATGAATGAACCTTCAATTTCATGGATCTAAAATCATGGGTCTTCTCAGCTTCCCTACTTGAGATCTTCTTGGGGAAATGTGTGTTCACAACATTCTTCTGATTTCTCCCCAAGGTAGCTGCTTCATTCTTTGACAGCATCAGAGGTCTTATTTTCTTTTCAACAGTGAAATCATGTTGATTTGGACATGTGTTTGCATTGTGACCGCTTCCATTGCATACATCACAGATGTTATCAAGAATTCCAAATCTGTTTGCAGTAAACAGATGCTTTTGGACCTGCTAATGTTGCTTCTTTTTCTCTGGCTTCCTTCTCTTTGATATAGGCATTCTCCGTGCTTTTCCATGTAAGGGATTATAAAGGCAATCCAGTGCACAGTGCCCAAATCTGTTGCAGCACCAACATTGACCCACAAATCTTTTCTTCTTTGTGTCTTCTGTATTAAGTTGTTGGGCCATCTGCTTAATCTTTTGTGCTCTATTTGAGGAATCCACTTCCTCTTTTTTCTTCCCATCCACCCTAGCCATGGTGTTAGGTTTCTTCTTCTCACCTTTCCTCATCCATACTTGTTTAGAACTTGTCTTCCCACCTGCACTGATTGTAGGAGTGTATTTAGAAATATGAGTACAAGATAGTTTGGATGGTACCTTCACTTTCTCAGTTTCTTGTGATAGATCAAAGAGTGAAGTCATGATCTTCTTATCACATGTTAGAGGTCTTTTGACAATATAATCCTCCAGTGAGCATTGAGTACCAGAAGCAACTGATTCTTGATGTGGATAATCAAGAGTTGTCATAATCTTCTTATCACATGTTGGAGGCATTTCGTCTTTAGACTCCTCCAATGATCATTGAGTTCAAGAATCACTCATTTCATTCTTTTGTGAAGTCTCAATATGTGTGTTCTCAATCTTGGTCAACTGAGCTTCCAATTTTTGACCCACAATATTGAGGATGATCTTCTGATCTCCAATCGTGATCATATTCTCTTCACTAGTATTCTTCAACCTTTCAACCTCATCTTCATGCATCTTAACTTTGTTTTGTAACAAAGAGTCAAGTTCCCTGAATTTAATGGAAGTTTCTTCCAAACAAAAATTCTTGACTTCATTGCTCTTCATCAGCTCAGCTTCAAGTGCATAGATCCTTTCTTTTAGATACTTATTTACCGCCTCATTTTCTTCAAATACTTTAACCTGTTTGTTGAGCTTCATACTTTCCAAAACTTTTCTTTCCAGCCCCTTTTCCTTATTGTCTGCTTCTCTTTCAAGTCGAGTGATCTAAACCTGCATAGAATGAAATAGGCTACAAATAATAGCATCCCTTTCTTTAGGAATATCATGCAGATATGTTTTGAGATTTTCTTGAAAGTGTGAATTGGGGGTGACATCCTTTCCTCTAGAAGAATTCTTAGTCACCTACTCGACACTTTCCATGCCTGATGTTTCTTCATTTTTGGAATGGCATGGAGAACAAGACACTGCATCTTCTTTGGATATGAGGGACTTCTTTAGCTACTTATTCTCTTTCTTTTTCCTGTTTTTCATGGTCTTTCTAGATGTAGACTTCTGCTCAGAAAATTCATCAAGACTGCTCTTCATTGTTGACTTTAGGAAAGAAACTCAAATCCTCTTCTCAATAGAATTACTGGATAATATCCAACATGCGTTAACCTCCCTATGATACCACTTGTAGGACCCCAGGACACCCTGAGAGTGGAGGGGTGAATCAGGGAGGCAACTTTTTCTTCTTTAAGTTGTGGATCTTGTTTCCATGTTGGTAGGAACTACTTAAACCTGTATGATGGATATGATCAGCAATTAAACATTCACATGCAGAGACAGATGACACAGCTATTTTTACTTGGTTCACCACTTAGGGCTACATCCAAAGAGTATACGCCGACAGGTTGCCGGTCGTACCTAAATCCTCTATGCTTCACTAGCTGCGGATACAAATGTTCGGGTACAGACACTCTTTCCCAGGCTCACTGCCTTTACCATTGTTCAGGGATAGCTCACTGCGTCCCTCGGGTCACTCCCGTTGACTCCCCCAGGCTCACTGCTATCGGTGAAGTCCCACTCAATTTATAGACGTGAAGGTCTCTTCAATAAATGTGCATTGATTTTCTTTCTCTCCTATTCAGCATGAGACTTTTCTTGCATCAGGGTTTAGAGTTTATGCTCTTTATAGTTCGATCTTTCTTCTTTAGTGCAATGTGTGAATGCACTAGATCACCTTGTCTTCGTTTACCTAAATCAGAATCACTAATGTGATTGCTCAATAAATGATGTTCAGATTACTCGGCATTCGTCAGAATCAATTCACCATGTATACATGAGATCATGCTTGTATCATTTATATTTATTCTTCAATCTCTCTTTGCACCGAAAGTATCAGGATATCTTTAGCTCTTGTGCAGCTCCAGAAAGGCGGGCGTGCTTTAATAATATTTGGCTCTCCTTTTCAATCCCGGCACGCAATTCTCCATCTGGTGTACAAGTCTTAGGCGCGCAAGTATAACCTGGTGCGCAAGTGTCACCAAAGCACCTGCGTGACTCTGTCTTCTTGAACTTCAAACCTGTGCGACTCACTTCCTTCCTAGCCCAAATCACCTGGGGCGCTCAACCATCAGTTGGCGCACAACCTCTACCTGCGCGACCCAAGTACCACTTGCGCGGCTCAACCACCTACGCGACGAGAGCTCGAACAATATCAAAGTCTTGAGCTCCGTGAGAAATGAGGAGGGGTGGTCCAGTATTTATAGGCAAACTGGACCGCCTGTGTGGCGGCGCGCAAGTCTCAGCCCCTACTAGGAACTTGCGCGATCAACATAAAAACTTGCGCGAACATCTTAACTTTGCCAAATTTGGATCTTCTAATCTCGAAAAACCATAGGCGCACAAGTTATAATGCATTCAAGGCATCGACACGCAAGTCTCTTCCCAACACATAATTCACCTACGCGACCTCACCAAAACTTGTGCGACCCTTATCCCTTTTCCATATTTTGATGCTCTGATCTTCAAAAACATACGGTGCGCAAGATTCCTATCCTCCAAGAGTATGGCCCGCAAGTCCCTTTTCCAAAATCACTCTTCTTCATTTTGTTGATTTTGAGGCCCTGAAATTTGGCAAACACTGGAAAACTGCGCCACCTTATATCTGCTCTTTTTGTACCGCCTCCAGATCATCCATTCCTCTGTCGATGTTCTTGAATCAAACATAGATTGTTGACCACAACTCTTGAACTTGACATGTCACCAGGGAATCTCCTTTGTCAACAAATTTGTATGTCGTTTGTTTGCTTTGTCGACAAGCACGATCACCTCAACAACACTTCTTCTTGGTGATCTGTATCCTTCAGCAACTCTTTTGATTTTATCACAAACTCCACTATTGTGATATGTATTCTTTGAAGGAATAGCTTTAGTACCATCATCTTCTATGACAATGTGATGTGCATGGCCATTTCATAATTCAACTCATTGGCACATTTCCTCCTTCATCAACCGTCATGATCAACTTCATGCAAACCATGTGATTCAATCCTTCAAGAAGTCTCTAGCATGGTTCTCACGCAATCATGAGTAATTGCATAGTCTTCATCAAAACCCATTGTTCTCATGCAATAATGAGGAATTGCATGGTCTTCATCAAAGCCCATGGTTTATATGCAATAAGGAGGAATTGGATGGACTTCATCCAAAAACACCATCCTACTTTAATCATCCTTGGATGGATTACTCCTCACATTCTTCATTGTTGTAAACAATGTATCACCTTTGACACATGTTCTTTAAACTTACGATCAGCACAACAATTGTCTGAATCACTACTCCTCTACTTCATCAGAGTACTTCTTGATCTTCTTCATTGTGAGCTTCCATTCCTCCATTTTATTGGATTAATTCTTGATCTCTTTCATTTTGATTTTCCATTAACAACTATTGACAACAAATACAAACCTATACACAAAGTGGTTCCAACACTTATCTAACTTGAAAAAATATTCCCTTGGTTTTTATCCTATCATTATAAATATCCTATATTTAAGACTTTTTAAAAAACTATCTCTTCTAAAAAACATTATTTCCTTCATAAAAAAATATAACACTTACGAAATTGTGTTTTAACTCATTTAAAAATGAAGAACTTATGGATTAAATTTTTTCTTTTCTAATGATAGTAGATCCAGTGCCTTTTATTATGAGTGAATAATCATTTATAAAATTCATTTCACCTTATTTATAATCTGTTAAATTATTCAGTAACTTCAAATATTTTTTCATATGTGAATAACAACCACTATCCAATATCAAAGGTCATTATCTTTTTCTATCTTTGAGATAAATTTCATTAACTAAGGATTATTCCTCGAATTTATCCTCCTTTACATATGTATTTTAATATTTTTCATATGAACTTTATTATGTTGGTACCATAACAAGACACCCCTTTGTAAGGTTTCAAGTCTGATCTCATCTTTCCCAAAAATCTTCTAGATGCTGGAATCTATTTTCTGTTTTCTAACAATATTTCTTGGGTTACTTTATTTGAGTGGGTTGTCTCCCCCTCAAACATTGCCTCCATCTCCTTATGGATTTAGTATAGTGTTGATGATTAAAGCAGTACATTTTTTTGTATGCTCAAATCCTCCAAAGTGCTAGTTTTATCCATGGAAATCATATTTCCCTATTTAATTAATATGTTGTTCATAATTGTGCACCTAATTTCCATCATCTTTAATACTATCCACCTTTTCACTTTGTAATGAACCAAAGTTTTGGTAGCCTCTTGAAATATAATCCTTTATCTTATATTTATTTGTATCCTTAACTGCATCTCCATTTGTAGTATAGATCATTTCATACTTTAAAACCTTAGAATTTTTAGACTTTTCAACTCTAGTTATTTAGGCTTTATAAATAGTCTTAGTATAATTTTTTTTTTCTTCCAAGAATATTCAACCTTATTATTAACCTTTTAGGATTATTTTTTTAGATTGTTCTATGTTTTATAATTTATGTAACTTTCATCGACTTTTGTAACTGAGTTTTAGAAATTTGTAATTCCTCACTCATCTTTTAAAAGTTTCTTATGAACAATCTCAAATTCTTTCTCCTCCACCTATACTTTTTCTTTAAGATTGATTTTGTGGATTTTATCTTCATCAAGTAAATTATTTAGATCAAAAAAATATTTTAAAAACTTTAATTTTTTTAGTAAAATATTCTTGATTGATTTCTATCAGATCTCATTTATTAAACTTATTATTCCCCATTTCAAATCTAACAAACTTTTCAGGATGTTCATTAAACTCTCCCTTAAGCATAAAATCCATATGTGTCTCTTATTATTTTGTTTTTGAGCTACTTATTTCATCAATTGTGAACTTTTCTTCATTTAATTTTGTAATAATTAGTTTTAGTAGAACCATCACTAGAGTTTTCATCTTCCACTTCACTATCATCGTCTATCTCAAATTTGTACAAAATAAATCTCTTATTGTGTTAAGAGAACTTATTATATTTTCATTTAGAAATGGACTTTGATTTTTCTTCCTTTTTCTTAAAATTTTTTCTCAACTTTCTAACATCTTCATCACTATCTTCATCTTCCATAGATTTTGGACAATTCACAAAAAAGTGTACAATAGCTCTGTAGCCAAATAAATTTAGTTGTAACTTTCCTTTGAAATTACTAGTGTATATTTTCAACCTTTTAGAAAACAGAGACCTAAATTCATCAAATTTATAACTAAGAAAATCTTTAATGTCATATTTACTAAAATATTCTTCAATAGAAAATTTCTTAGATTTTCTTTTCTTAAAAGCTTTGAAAGATATTTCTCAATAATTTTTATCCTTATTTGTGAAATCTTTTTCTTTTCTTGTTTCATAATTAATGATAATGATATGTAGATCTTCAAGATAAATAGTTTTCAAATCTCTATCTTATATGGATGGTACTTTGGCATCAAATTTTTTGTATGAATACATATTATATTTTCAAAAATGGTTGAATATTACAACTTCTAACCATAACATCTAATGGTTATTAAAATGTCAATAACTCTTGAAAATAAGTCACTAATAGATTCATTATCACCCATATGAGGATCTTCATGATTCAATATCTATATTTTTAACTTAGATTTCATCACTTTTATATTTCCTTCATAAATGTTCTTCAACTGGTTCTAGATTCCTATAGTCATTGCAACTCCTTTAAATATCAGAAACTCACTTTCATAGAGTAAAGAAAGAATAAATTTTTTTCTTTACCATAATTATCTAAAGTCATCTTATCATAGCTCTCAATGAAACCCCCTCAACATGATGAGGAAAACTATATATTTAAACCTCAAGACCTTCATAAAAAATGGAAATAAAATAAGGTAACATTTTATCCTTCAAACTTTGATAGTTATCCACATAAAATATTGGAATCCCCTTACTATTAATAGAGATTTAAACATCCATGGATGGCTTCATTTTCTTAAAACTTCATAACATATTCAATGAAGGATATTTTTTTACATTGATACCATTTGAAAGAACCAATCAGGATCTATTTGATCATTGAGATGGTAAGGGGTTGAATAAGTGATCTAATATTTTTAAGTTTTCTTATGAATTAAACAACCTTTTCCTCCTATTATAGAGAAATGACTCTATTAAAAAACAATAAATCCTGAACAACTATAAGAACATAGGTATTTACAAGGTTATCTACTCAATAATAGTATCTATTCTTTGGTATGGTTTTGAAGTAATCCAAGACCACACAAACTACTAAAAACTAATACTTTGAATGTGGTTACAATAATAAGGGAATATCCTTACACTTGTGTAGCATTATAGTCAATTTAAGGTGGATATAATCCTCACATAGATAAATTATAAAATAATATTTTTGTAACGACCATAAAAACTTTCACCAAAATTCTTTATTATGTTTTCATTATGCTTCTTGAACTTTCTTCAAACTTTTTTTTGTTTCAAGTACTTATTTTTCTTAAATTTCTTACATAGTATTAAGAAAGAACCTTCTTCAATATGATAATAGTTTGTATGATGGGTTTGTCCAGTATACTCCATCAGATTTCTTTTTGGTATACTTTATATGGTTCCTTCTTGTATAATGAAACAACTTCTAATGCACTAATCATATGATAACCTTAGCACCCTTTTCATATGATAATCCTTCAACTAGTTTGACTCATCACATGTTCGCACCATTCATATGATACCATCTAATAGTAAACTTTATATAGTATATTTCCTGTTGATTCCTCTTCAAAAAAAATTTTGATCAACTTTCCACTTCTACATAAATTCACCTCACTTCCACAAATTTCATCCTTCACCTCAGTGCACAAATGCCTTTTATATAAGCATAGAACCTCTAAAATTATAGGGAAGCATTAAAAATTTGTTTCAAAAATTACACTCAAAACATTTAAGCATCCCCCTAGGAAAATTCTTACCTTTGACCACATTTTTTATCTTAAAAGATATGATATATCCTGAATACATGGCAATAACATTTTCCTTCAAACTTCCTTAAGAATCGGTGATAATCATGATATCCCTACATGGTTTTAGGAATGTTGAACAATCAGATCAACATATTCAAATTTGATATCTTTATAAAAACTATGTAAACAAAATTGAACCATTATTCATTCCGTCTGATATATCTTCACAATTTTCATCCAACTAATGAATCTTTTACCAGTGTTCCTTGACAATTTTTTAGTAATATCTTGGAAATATTTCACAAGGATCAACCTTTATACGATGACATGCATTAGAAACCGTCAATTTCTCCATTTTCTAGGAAAATTTTGACCTATAAACATTAACCACATACTTATATCTAATAAATTCAACTGAAAACTTATGTTTACTGACTTGGAGACATTAATTTTATCATCATATAATAAATTCACATCATAACGTCATAAAATTCTATCTAATAGATATTGTACAAAAGAAAGAAATCTATCTCATCAAAATTTCAAATGGTTTTTCTGATGGAATCTGACTGATGACATTATAATAATCCTCTAATAGTTTCCATCCAATATTATTCATCAAATTTAATTCCCCAATGAATTATATTAGATACTTCAATATACTTAATCTTCTAATTAACCTGATATATAAGAGTTCGTCCAATTAAACTTCATACCAATGAATCTCAAAAACTCTATAAACCATAAACAAAAAATCCCACATAGTACTTAATGTTGGATTATGAGAACCTCCAACAATCATAACATTTTCATCTTTAAAAATAGAAAATAATCACCACATTCCACTTCACCAAATATTCATTCTAATGGAAATCATAAGCATACTTGGTTAATTGTTCAGTGTAAAAACTATGATTGATTATATATGTGTGATAATGTCTAGCCAATGAACTCGAGATTATAAACTCTATCAAATAACTTTTGTAAACCACAAATGTTAAGTGATTTATGTTCTCAAAAAAATTAAGTATAAAATATTGATCAACAAAATACAAAACCTCAAAGTAATACTTCTTAAAACTAGTAACTTCTTAACTCTTTCAGCATCTTCCATAAACCTCCAAACTTCATGGTCCCAATACACATAATATTGGAGGCCTTAAACTATATTAACTTACAATAGAAATGCATCTCCAATGTAAAAAAAACTAGTCAAATGTCAAATCCTATATCACCCAAACAACATCTGAGAGTGGGTTATAACATGAGCTCAAGTGCACCTCCTTGTATGCCTGATAATTACAACAAGTGGTGAGGTACTAAATTAATAATGGTGTGATTTTTCCCAATAAAACAATACCGTGGGTCATGCTAGAATCTACCAAAAATTTGACATGAGCCATCCATTTATTGAATATCCCCAAAATACCTAAAAATATAATATAGGGAGACAATAGGGCTCTCGTATTCTAGAATAGAAAGTTTTAAATCTATCTACATGATGTGTCAACATAAAAAAAAGAAAAATTAGTAGAAAATTTAATAAAATTGAATCATGTATATTAATAGTCAATGGAAGACTATCTATTACACATGATGAATGAAACTAAAAGTAAAATACATGGGCCTCAAGCCTAACTTATATAATCATCCTTCCAAGAACTCATCCTCCATGATTTGCTAACTGAATCACATGTTTAACTATAAGAGATACCAATATAGTGATAGAAAACTTAAAGTTATACCCATGTACATAAAACCCCATATCGTGTATGGGGGTAGGTAATGGGTCCAATGACCCAATAAAAATCTCCCAATGCCTCAACCATACTGATTGTTGATGTAATCAAGTTGATGTGCATGAAATAAATATATAATGAGTGTAGTCATTCCTATGTAACACACCCACCTAGAAACATAATGCATAATGTACCTGCATGTATACAAGTTAGGTCATCACGTTCTAACCCAGCCACCATGACACCTAACCATACCTTATGTTTCTCCATATCAAAAGGAAGAAATCAAATCACACTAAAACTCAACTCATACTCAAATATTATTGATAGAGTTTTATAAAAATCCTGACCCATACTCAAATATGCAGGGTTGGGTTTTATCTAAATCTTAATCACTTCCCGAAGGTGCAAGGTAGGGTGTCTTAAAATCCCAACCCATCCCTTTTCACTAAAGGTAAGTCACATGCCAAGCATATTTGTCATCCCTTATTACTAAATGGATGCACACATGAATTACCCTGGATAACCCTTCGTGCTCAATAGAGGTCTCACATCATTCCTCAAGCCACACCTTATCACTTAATGTTATCCCAAAATTCACTCTAAAATAGGTCCCCATCTCACCCATAGTAGTTCTATAGGAACTTTAACACTATATGTGAGGTTAAGTCCTTAAAATCTATATTACACACACAATTTTTTTTACCAATCACAACTATACAGTTACACGTGCATGTAATAGAAAATAGGGAAAGCATCCCATCCCACAACTCACAAACTCTGTACCAAGGATCTAGTCATTTGATACCTAGATCCACTTTGAAAAAACATCCCAATACCCATATCAACACTCTAAGAGTCTTTCATATCCATCCAAACTAACCAGTCACTTTGATACCAACTAACATCATGGTTCAACATGCTTATTCATGCATTAATATAAAAAAAGTAACACACAATGAAATCATATAAAGGGAAACATATAAGGCATTAATTATTTAGAAAATAGGGCATCCACCACATGAGTCTAGAAATACCAAAACTACTCAACCAATACCTTCCATGTTTCCTTTAAAAAATAATCAATATACTTTTTACAAATCATTTAGTAATTGAATCACATGTTATATTACTCATGTTAGGCCCTTGGAAAAATTATAGTCAAAAAATTCTTTAGAAATCCCCACTCTAATTTTTAAGTACCACATTCAAACCCATTTATCAAATAACCAATTTCCCTTTAAAATTATTACTCAATTAAAGCCTCTTTTTAAAACACATTTCAAAAAACAAACCTCTTGATTTTTGAAAACAAACCCATTCCACTAAGAAAACCATGAAGGGGTCCATTGGAACTTTTTTATAAAGGGTTACATAATCAAAAATTTTAACAATATATATTGTCCTTGTTGACTGTTAATTCAATGTGAGTCCATCCCAGTCTATAACTGAGATCACAGAATTCATGAAAAATATAGAAAATAATAACAATTATGGAATAGGAATATAAAATCATTAACTAAATAAGAAACATAGTAAAGTAATGGCTAGATACCTCAACCAATGATCCATAAATTCATACCATCCGCATATTAACTTCCACTGAATCCATGGCCGCCTATATCATCAAGAAAAACAACCAAATTAATAAACTAAACATTTAAAACCAAAAACTAAAATTGGATTAATTGATACCGAACTCATAGGGTGGCATCATGGAGGGAAAACCATGATCAATGGGGTGTGTTACACTTTTTACACACACCCTGACCTAATCCAAAAAAAATACCTAAATTAAATACACAAAAAAATTTCCAATTTTACAAAAAACTATAAAAACCTTAAATAAAATAATTGGGAAAAATATATCTATGTGAACAATGAATGATGGTTTGAATACCTCCTCTATGAATATCCTATACAATCCACTCATCAAATCCTCAACAAGTGGGATAATTTCACCATGCTCTGATGAAATCATCTCCAAAAAACCAAACTAGTTAAACCAAAATCAAAGGAAAAGAAAAGGGGGAGAGCAAGGAGCTAAAAGGAGGGTTATTTCCAAGATTTAACATGATGAACAACTCTTGAACCACCCAAATCAAAGTGAGAAAAAAGGATGGATTAAGGGATCCAAATATGGATATTTTTCCTCTTTAAATCAATCAAAAGAAAGGAAATCCGTAGGGGGTCCAAATAGGAACGTTTTTAAAAGACCAAAGGGGCCCACAAAAAATTGGGTAGTGTCCCCTTTGTGTTGACGCTATAGGGGTCATGTCACAAATACCTCTCACCATGGGTGCCTTGTAGAGCAACCCAAGGTGCCTTATAGTGAAACCCATTAGGTTGTAGTGAAATATCACTCACATGGCATTCTATTTCAGTGTGGAGAAGAGATCCATAGAATATCCCACCTCATGTGGAATCCCAAGGGCCTACCTCTTGAGGAACCACTATATCAAAGACTTTATGTTTTGACGTGGGACTTCCCTGCTAGGTTTCTTTATAGTATGGAATTCTAGGCAGTGGCACAGCCAACAATGAGGGGTATCTCAATGGTCCTTCATCAATGGAGACCTCCACAGTTTAGCCCTAATAATATGCCTTTGTCCTTCCCCCATAAAGTAACCATGGTTCAACCTTTCACCATTGTATCTTAGACTCCTTATCTACAATCCACCACACTTGAATTCCCTTCATTGGGCCATAGTGGATTGCCTGTAGCTGAAATTCAGATTCATGGCCACCCCAAAAGTTCTTCAAAGATCACCTGAGCACTTGAACCACCAACTAATCCATGTTCCATGCCCCAAAACATCTTTCTAAGATACTACAAATCTCAAATTCTCAATTTGAATCCCAATTCCTCAAACATTCTCGGATATGGAACCAAAATTAAAATCCATTCTGACTTGTATCAACCCATAATGACACAAGTCATTAAAAACTCCCCACTATAACAATTCTCAACCTTGAGAAGCCACGAGAGTCTTTCCACCATCATACCCAACCTAACAAAGTCTAAATTTACTTTTAATGATCCATATATTGTCTATAAACTCCCAACACAGTTTCATTACAGAACTCCAAACACCAAGACTATATAATCTGAATTTTCCTCCAAAATCCTAGTTTGACCCTTAAATCATGTCAATAATTTCCCTAATAATGATCATGATTCATTTTCCATGCCACTGAATTTTATTATACATCAAATAACCATTAAATACACCCCTAGATAATTTCTCTTGAAAGTGCAAAGCCTCACCCATTGACACATCTCCACATCTCCCCATCCTGATGATTTAACTCATAAAGGAATCATCAAAACACCCATTTAACACCCTAAGGACTAAATCTAACCCTTGATGTAATTTTCATAGTCAGATCCTAAACCAACAAAATCTATCATCATACTCTGTCTATGAGCACTGATGAATCTCTGATCTGATTTACACTCATATTCTACCACATCCATAGACTTTACCACCATAAGGATTGGGAAACCATGACCAATTGATGGTCCCCACCATAGGAGTATCCTTATAATCACCCCCACTAAACCAAACACCCAATCTATACCACCTATTCCATGTCCATCATAATGCTTAATGATTCGATGTGACCTTTTTTGCTCTTATGCGAGCAACCACATAAAACACCAATAATAAAAAATTAAGATTATGCTCAACCATGCTCATAGACCCTTAAATGATGAAGTGTCAACAACTAACTCATGTCATGACTTATGATTCTCACAACCATAATACTAAATGAAACATTTCTAATTCCATCTAATGGTGCTCCCCTCCATAGGAATTAATTTTTTTTAGTTGATTCAAACCTATGGTGATTCATAGACATGATCAATTTAGTTTCCACACCAAAATCACTTCCATCCACTCAAGTAAAATAATAAATATATACATCATGAGTCTAAAACTCATGGTTCACTCATAAATTAACCTTTTTATACCCTTATAATTCACAATCCCAAACTCTATTCTTTTCTTTTAAACCATAGAAATCCTATAAAACCCTTCCTATAAAGGAACTAGTTTCTTTCTCCCAATATCTAAATAAATCGATCCCACACCTAACCACCATGATTAGTGATTTAAAACTATCATAACACAACATCCAATCATATAATTCAATCATCTATGTGAATCACATCTAAAACAGAAAAAATAAGCTACCTGATTTATATAGTACCATTTTCTTATATAAAAAACCCATTCAAATAATTTTATACCTTCCAAAAAACATTTGAGTTTTCTAAAACAGCCCTTGGCATCTAATGGGTTATCACTAAAATTCCCAAACATTAAACTCCTTTTTACCAAAACTGACACCATTTTTAAAATTTATCCTGAGATTCAATTTACAAAATCATTTTCCATATATTTTCTCAAAACATAAAAATCTAGATCCATTTCAAAATCACTAGATCTAGAATCCATTTCAAGTAAAACCAAATTATAAAAATTACTTATTCACACCTCATTAAACTACATGAGTTTTCTTTCCAAAACTGGGTTTTCTTCTAAAAATTGGTTTTTTTTCAAAAACTAGCTGTCCTAAAAAACATTTCCCTGTGGATGAAAAATTATCATAATCTCAATCAATCAAATAATCCCTTCAAATATATATTAATCTACTCAACCATTATAATATAATCAATAAAATGTTTGATTATATTATAAGTTTCTTTATTTAATAATGGATTCTATAAGGAAACATGTCAAGAAACACTACCCATAAGTGTGTGTATCATGACCTTAGCATGTTTCTACCAAGATTCATTAATGACTCATCATCTCCCAGTCTAGCCTTATGAATCATCTAAAGTCTCATCCAACATATACATGGATTCTTAGTCAATAATAAATCTCAACAATCTTAGAGTTCTTATTCCTAAAACTAGATATCCTCTAGAAACTTGTGTTTTAAATGATGTTATATTGGTCAGGCATGTACTTAGTCTACCTCTTGAGTCCCAAAAACAAAACTCCACCACTAACTAATCAATAACCTCTCAATGTATCATCTAATACCATTTATAATATTTAATATTTTATTACTTGAAAACCCTTCAATTGGGGTAATTACTTGACCTCAAGCCCTCTTACCCATATTCCAGAGGCAACCGACAAGAAGTGAAGGTCTAAATTAATTATGGGGAGACTATTCCCTTTAAAACAATTAAAAGGTTCATTCTTTAATCTACCAAAAAATGGAATGACCCATAGAAATAACATAAATCCCCAAAATAATTTTAGACATCATATAGGGATCCAACACTCGCTCCCCACATTCCCAAATAGAAAGCAGTAAATTTATCTATAATATTAATCCATGAAAAACATATTAGAAGTAATAGATAAACTAATAAATTGGAATCAAATATATAAATAAATAATGGAACATTGTAAAATTCACACTATAAACATATCCAAAAATAAAATACCAATGCTAGTCCTATTTCAAGTTTTCCAAAAATGAAATTTTAACCTGAATGAATACAATAGTTATGCGACTCAAGTTTTCTCTAGATAAAAAAATTATCGGTTTGTTCTTTTGTTTTTTTATGGTTTTAAGGAATGAAATACTTGATTGACTTTTATTGGATTCAATTTAGTTGGTTTTTAAGTAATTTTAAATAATAGTAGCCTAACCATGTATATCCCCATCCTTACCCATTAAATCATTACTCAATTTCTCTCCTCTATTTTCTCTCTAGTAAGATGAAACCTTAGAAAAATACCCATCCTTGGTTTATTTGGTTTAATTAGAGAGATATAATAAACAATGTAATCTATAATACCACTTGGCCAAGTGATCGATAACTTTAATCACTCATAGTTCACCACACATCTTATTACTATAATAGCGAAGAAGCCCTAAGTGGAATTTTTGTGCAAACCAAGGAGAAAAGAAGAAGAATTCAAGTGCATGGAACAAAAGTAAATCTATTATTATTAAAATTGTTTAAAAAATTATATATATGTATATATATGTGTGTGTGTGTGTGTAAAAGAGAATTATTAATTGAATATTTAATTCAAAAAATAGGGTAAGGAGTAATCTTCTTGGATCATCCCATAAAATCTTAGTGTTCCATCACTGAAGAATTGCAAAAATATAAATTAAAACAAGCAAATAAACAATATTAGCTCAACTACTGATTGATTAATCATGGAATTATCCCCTATATATAGTGAATAGTTCTCCTTTTATAATATAATTATATAAGGTTCTTCATGTGATTCAATTTTTCATCCATAGGAGTAGCACGTATCTCTTTTCCATCTTCAATAATTTCAATATTTCCAAAAAAAAATCCCCAAATTCCATGATCGTCTTTTTATCCTTTGATTTTTACCATATTTAAATCTGGAGGACTTATATTTCACCACATCATCATATTTGATATCATAATTGTCGATTAGATGGTCAAATTTACATTTATAAGACCCAAGATATAGTATAGTGGCTAACATCTAGGTCTCCCTCAATGAAGTAGTGTCAAGAGCCTTAATGGTATTTCTGAAAATATTTTTTTATTTTCATATATTTTGAAATTAGTATACTAAAATAGTTAAAAAAAATAGTGATTAAAATAACAATAGTAGAGGGATGAAACAATGATAAAATAGAAGAAACATAGAAGAACATAGAACAACATGAAGAACATGAAATGGCATAAAGACATAGAAGAAGGTCAATAAGAATAAGGTCAGATCTAGGTTGATCCACACTCAACTCCTTATCATAGATATGCTGAATAAAATCATCAAAAATAATCTCCACTCAATTCCTAACTGATGACTAACATCACACACCTCTCTCACCTAAATATTGAACACGCGAACATAGAAGTTCTTCAATACTCAATCATTCCTCTAAATTTGAAACGAAATCACTCAATAGGATCACTCTAGCTAGGAAATCCCACAAGTTAGAATACTCATGATAAAGTTATCAACTAACAAACCCTAACTAATTTTCTTATTTTGAGAAAATGATAAAGGAAGGGTAAAAGGAATAGGGAAAGAAAGTATCAGACCATTCATGTGTAAGGGTTCACTCTCACTGACCCTAATTCATAGTTGTAATCCACTAAGATGAAGAAGAAGAGATAAATGAAAATATCTCAGATATCAGGACACCATCTGGTTTCACTTCCTGAATTTGGCCCATGTATTAGATCTCAATTACTAGAGATTCGAGATCACAAAACAAAATAATGGAGGAATAACCATAAAACGTCACAATTACAATCACAAAATAGAAACAGAATGATGGTAGCTAAATAACATAAATGAAAACACAAAATAGAGAAAATGAAGAATAAAGAAGAGTGAAAGGGTTCCCACATCCAGGTTGAAGTCAATTCCCATTTTTGGGTGGGTTCCCCAAAAAACCTGAGAGGAAGCATCCCCTTATTCTAAAAATAAAAACATAAAAATAGTAAAGATCTAACTAAATTGAAGTAGACTACATGTGGAATCCTTCGACATTCCTGTCACTAACTCCTTAATTAATACCTAGTGAGTGAAACCATCCTTGTGTAATGACCCCCAGTTCCCCTCACATTTTCCACTGAATAGCTTCACCTTCATCCTACGATCATCTCCCATTATGTTAAAAATTATAAAAAAACAAAAGATGTCACTAATTTCTAAAAAACAATTAACAAAATTTATTATTAATATATGTATATTAATATAAATATAAATAAAACATAACAAAAATAAAAAATATAATTACATATAACTATAAGTATTATTAATATTATTATAATATATAAATATAAATAGATTTATTTTAATATTTGTTTATTTATATTGAATATTATAAATATATTAATAAATCTAATATAAATAATAATATGTAGAAGAATAAATTGATTAATAAATAAATAAATATAAAATTATTATTTATCTATTTATGTTTATTATTTATTACAATCATATATTATATTATATAGATATAAATTTATATATATTGTTTTTGTTGTTATTATTATTATTATGTATATATACAATATATTATGTATAATTAAATATGAAAAATAAAAAGAATAAGTAAATGGGGGTTGTATTTCTCAGTAGAGGGGGGTGTATGCAGAAATAGAGGATGGAAGGGGTTCGAGCACAGGGACCTTGGGAGGTTTGGTCCACAATGGTGATTTGGTCAAGAAATCAGGACGGACTGGTGGCACTAGATCTGAGATCGGTGAGGATGAATCAATCAGTGGTGATGCGCGACATGCAATGATGCTCAGGTGGTGAGGATATACAAATGGTGGTGATAGGTTTCATAGTGATTCTTTTATATTCATTCATGGTGAATATGCGGCTTCAGTGCGGTACATCTTGGTGGCGCTCGGTATCTCGGCGGTGAGGGGTTGCGGGTGTTATTGATTTGGTTTTCTTATTTTTGGATAGATTGTTAAATTTTGAGAACACTCTGTAATTTTTTGGGTTTCTTCAATTTCTAGTTTAGATCTAGTGTTTTTTATTTTTTTCATTGATGTTTTAAGTATTTATGTGCCTACTCTTATTGATTTTTTTCAATTCTAGTACTGTCAGAATTTTTTTGTTACTGTTGTGGAGTTGATTTTGAGATAGTGGGTGATATGTGATGAGGTTAAAAGGATACTGTTTTAAGGTTTCTAGGTGATGGTGGGTGGGAAGTGGAGATGAAACGGTGGGTACTTGGAGTGGCACTGGATGGAGATTAATAGCAAGGAAGCAAAGGCTTGTGGTGGATCGTGTGAGTCATTGTTGGTGATTTGAAGGTGACTCAAAAGAGTCACTATTCTCTTACTAATAGAATGAGATTCTATACCAATGCACCTATACCAATGAATTTTAAAAAATGTTGGTATAAGGGAACTAATCCCAATGGTTTATCATAACTGTTGGGATAGGCCATCTATATAAGGCTATCCCAAAATTTGTAAAAAAAACCATTAGGATAGAGTTTCCCCAAATATCCCCACAGGTCCATCCCTCCTCATTTCTGAATAAATCCTCATTTTTCCTTACCAAGCACTCCTCTTCTTCCCAGTTGGCAATTTATCCTTGGTTTTAAGTCATTTTGTGTATTCACTTCAAATTGGTGAGTTCAAAAATGAGTTATATATTCTGTCTAGATTTATTTTTATTTTTTATTTATGACATTTAGTTTCATTCCCCATCTGATACAATATCTCATCCATTAAGTTTTTCATTTGATTATTCTTGAATATCGAATTGACATGTTATAAATACTTCATATCTTATAATGGTGGGGCATATTTTTAGAGTTTTTGGAAATAGATGGAACCATACTACTGAAGCCATCAGGGTTTTTCTAGGTAAGTTGGTTTCATGGGTTTCTATTTGTCACTTTAATGTTTAATCGACTATCATGGCTTGTATAAACATATACACAAATTCTTTATAAAATATCTAGTGTTTGTTTTGGAAAATAGAATGAGTCATATAGGGTGTTATGAAATATTTTTGGTTCAAGTGTGTTCTTGGCACAGTCATAGCCATAAGGGGTATAGATTCAGACCATGTATCAAGATTTATTGACCAATGTTGTTCACAAGAGATACATGTGAAGGCTTATCATCATAGATCAGTGCTATAGAGATGAGGTTATAACAACATAAATAAGTTTTTATTGGTAGAACTGAAAGAATAAATCTTTTTATGACCTTTATATAATGATTGTTAGAATATTTAATGATTTATACATTCTATATGATTATTTGTATAAAGTTTAAATATGTAGGGCTCTATAATACACGATAAATCTTGATAATATTATTTTTTATAAATGTTATTTCATTTTGGGTTTTATTGTGAAATCATTGTGAAAAAATATCCTGTTAATAAGGGATGTTTCATAGCTAGGATCTAAGGATATCATCCAACAAAATGGTATTTTGTCTCAGCTTCCTAACCGTTAAAGACATTATATACCTCTATCTCATCTACAATGGCTTCATAAATATTTTATTAAATATTTAAAAATTAAATATAACTTGGGTAGGTTATGTAAAATTATTATATATTATTATAATGTTAAATAAAATCACCCTTTGTAATAAAAAATAATTATATATCAATAAGTTAATAAATCGTGTTTTCATATTGAATAATCCTTCACAATTATAAAAATTCATTGGAATTGGTGTTATATTGTGTATTATACAAGATTCACATATTAGAGATTGTCTTAAGAGGGAAAGTCCTTGAATAGGATTAACTATTTGAGTGTATAACAATATGGAATTCCCAGTCACATTATTGGATAATCCTCAATAGTCAATGAATATCCATTTATGGATAATCCTATCACATCTTATAAGACAGCTTGGATTATCATAATACTCATCTATATAGAAATTAAATCTCAAATAGAAGAATATATAAAAAAACTAAATTCCCACTAAATTCATTAACAATAAATAGAATAAAAATGATAAATAACAATAAAAAAATAAATTTTTCCAAGATGACTACTATAAAAAATACACCCTATATAAAATATCATCTTTACTGGTTTATAAAATATTTAACATATGCACCTTATTATGATAATATTTTTATCATGAAAATATCCTACTATAAAATCATTGATCACCAATACTAAAATTTTTATTCCATATACAAAACAAATATCTTTACTTATAGGTCTTCATTGATTAGAAATATTATTAATTATGAAATATAATTATATCTATAAATTTAGACTTAATCCCAATTGTTTTCTCAAAATTATCCTAGGGAGATCTTTCTTTATACAATTATTGTCCATCATATCAACTATATTTCACATAATGTCTTAATTTATTCCTTGTTATTATGATACAATAAATAAACTAAATTGAAATGAATTGATCAAACCCTAAGCAAACTAAATTAAACCAAATCGAAAAAACTAGGCCTAAAAATAAATGAAGCAAACCTATCAAACCATTACTCTCCAAAACCTAACTGAACTAAAAATCATATCTATATCCTAACTGAACCGACTTGAACAAACCAACTAAAATGAATTGAAATTATTTTATCTGACCCAAGTAGACATGAGTAGACCTGAACTACAGAAAACTATATCAAAATAAAATAAAATAAAAATAAGTGAACTAAATTGAATCTAACTAAAAGAAATTCTGTAGTATTGATCAAAAACTAATTAACTTGAACAATCTTTAATAAAACCCTAATAGGATTTCACCAACCCAATATAAATAAAAAAACCAAACCTAACCAAACTAAATTTACCATAACTAAAATAATCATAATTAAAAACAACTGACCAAAACCAATCTGAATCAAATAGAATATAGTTACCTTGAAGTTATAATTTTTTATATGTGAATTTATTTAATAAGTATAACATTAGTTAAAAAGAAAATATAATAAGATAAAAAATAAAAACATCAATTAAAAACACAATTTTGTGTAGTTTTATGTATAGTTATTACTCATTGATATAATTTAATTCAATATCAAGGTTTTATATTATTATAGTCTTTTATATATATAGTATTTTTTGTCTTTATATTATGATTCTCATATAGAAAAATCTGTTAGTTATAGTTTCATATAAAGTAAATAGTTCTCATTTACATAAATATATATTCAATTAAAATAATATTTAATTACTTTTACGAAATGAAATATAACATTTTAAAAAATGGATAGAAGTTGGATGTATGAAATTGGACAGATCTCAAGTGATTTTCATAATAAGATGGAGAGATTTTTAGATTTTTCATTTGACAGTGCTTCAAAAGGTGGTCACATACATTTTCCATGTTGTAATTATGTTGGAAGACCCTGGATGAGCTGTGAAAATGTTAAATACTATATAAAAATTATGGTTTTGAAACAAAATTCTATGTGTGGTATCACAATGGGGAGAAAATAAAATATAAAAATGCTTATGGTATAAATGAGAGGACTAGATTGGATAGTTTTTTAGATGATTGGTTTTCATTTATCCTTCATTATGAGAATGAAAGGATGTTGACCCAAGAATAATTTGATATGAGAACACATGATTCAGGTAATGAGAATTATGATGTTGAAAGGGTAAAAAATTGAATGATGTTGTCAAGACTCTAGTATATCAGTAATTTGGTAAAATGAAGAAGTTAGAATTTTTAATCCAACTATTTCATGGGAAAATAATGTATGGGATTTATAATACTACCATTGATTACATTACTAACTTTTTGAAGGACTTACTTCCATATGATGTCGATATTCCCTCAAAACATTATATGGAATTTAAGTTAGTTAAGGAACATGTATTTTCAAAAAAAAAATTCATGCTTTCCCAAAAGATTGAAGATTATTCTATGAGGAAACTACTAAATGGGATGATTGTATAAAATGTGGCACATCCTGATGGAATCCAAAAGATGATAGAACACCATCCCATGTTCCATAGAAAGTGATCTGCCACTTTTAATTGATCCTCAAACTCTATAATATTTTCATGTCTGATGAAATTTCAATAAAAATATGATGGAATGATATAGAGATAAATAAGAATATTGTGGAGTTTGTTCACCCTAATTATGTATTTTCATCGAAGACACATGATGATCGATATCCTGATATCATAGCTAATGTGTCTAATGTGAGGTTGGGTATCTCAAGTGATGGTTTTAGTCTATTTGAGAATATTATTACTTCACATAGCACATGGCCAATTTTCATACACCTTTATAACATTCCTCCATGGATGTGTATGAAAAAAGCTTTCACTTTCATGATTATACTCATATATGGACATTCTAATCCTAAAAATGATATATATGTATACATGAAACCTTTAATAAAAGAGTTTAAACATCATTAGAATGTGGGTGTGTGCACATACGATGCATGTTCTAAATACATATTCCATATGCGTGTAGTCCTTATGTAAATGATCAATGATTTTCCTACTTATAAAATGATGTATAGATGGATAATGAATGGAAAACTATCATTTCTTATTTGTATGAAGAATAAATGATCCACATGACTAAAATATCAACATATTTTTAGTTTTATGGGACATCGATGATTCTTTCCAATGGAAAATACAAATAGGAATAATCGTCAAAGATTTAACAATATCATGGAAACCAGCAATCAAACTAAGTGTTTGTTTAGAACTAATGTGCTTAATGAATTGCATGATTTTAGTTTTTTATTCAAGAAGGGTCAGATTTTATTTACAAGAGGTGGTGCCTCAGTCAAAGACCAAGGCACAATTTATTGCATAAAAGAAAATGAGTTACAAAAGTCTGAAAGATGAAATCTTATTACAATCCTTATTGAAGAGATAGAGCAAACCATCAGGAAAATCATCCAAACAGGTAATGACCTGATAGAACCCCTTGTTGGAAAGACTATCAGCAGCCATTTTCGCTTCACGGAACATATGTGTGGCAATTTAGTTGAGATTCCTGAGCGAAGAAGGACATTTCATCCATCGAGAGGTAAGCGACCAAGAAAGGTGAACCACTCCCTTCTAGATATCTTGGACAATAGTTGTTCAGTCACATTCAATCCATTGGTTGTTCCAATGCTTCTGCATGGAGAATTCGGCCGCATGAATGACTCCCAACATTTCCACTTCCAAATCCGAGGTCATGACATATCCACCGAAGAATTAGCCAAGACATATGCCAAGAAAGTACCTGAAGATGGCACCACAGCCTACTGGACCCAGGTTACCTCTATAAGCATTGTCAAAATTTACTTTGATCCAACCAAGCAGTGATGCTTTCCAGAAGACCTCAAAGGTACGTCGGGTGGCCTATAATAGCCCATAATTCAAAGAAGGTGTTGGATCTCAAAATCACCAACAGAGTTGTCACAATGATCCTTCTGAAGAGAGGCAGCATCCTTAATGGCAATGAGAATACATGTTTTACCTGCATTGAGATTGAACAAGAAATTATTATGAATAAAATTATTTTTGTCATATCAGATCACATGCAGAAGCTCAGCCACCATAGCCAGAAAAAGATTCCTGATTTTCTTAGAAGACTCCCAAATCACAGAGTGTTGGAGTTGAGAGCTGATAGAAGCAATAAGTGACCATCTACAACCAAAAATGTCAAAAATGTAATTCCAAAGAGCTACAGCTATAGCACAAAAAAATAACAAATGCTTAGACATAATGCACATTAAAAAGAATATGTGTGAAATGTTACTTTAAATTATTCTGAATTTCAAGGGAAATATAAAATAGGATTTAAGATCTCAGTATGAATTGGTGGATTGGGACATAAGACCATAATTTAACCTTATGTATATCACTAAAAACAAATGTAAAGTTCCATGTGATTCTTAAGTGATGACACCTATATAAAAAAACCAATTTCTATAATTACTAGAGACTATTAAAGTTTCTGATGGCTATTCAATCAATATATCAAAATGGGTCAATGGAAGAGAGTTATGATTGAAATCTTTAAAGACTCATGGTTATAAAATCCTTCTACATGAATTGATTCCAATATAAATTCATCATATTCTATCCAATAATTTAAGGGTCTTAGTTATTAAATTGTTCTATTTCTTTAGAAATATTTGTACTAATAATTTGTCAAAGTATTTTTTTCAAAAAATGTTGGCAAAGGCACAATTAATTTTGTTTGAGTTGGAGGAAATATTTTCTCCATCATTTTTAACATGCATGTTGTATCTAAATGTCCATCTTCTAACCAAAATACTTAACAAAGGACCTTTTAATTTTTATTGGACGTATCCAACAGAAAGAAACATTTTCACATTGAAGTTCTATGTCTAGAATAGAAATCATCCCGATGTTTCTATCATGCATGGTTACATGGATTGAGAATATATAGATTTCTATTCAATGTACTTTTCTTGTATGACTATGAGACAGAACAGAAAAATGAGAAATGAAGAAGAACAGTATAAGAAAATTAAACCTAGTTTTCTATCACTTCCCCAAATATTGGGAATTCTCAGATCATATACATTAAGATCATTATGCCTCGAAGAGCGGGAGATGCCACATTGCATAGTTTTGTTTAACTATGATTTGTTAGATAAATACATCAAGTAAGTAAATTGAACATGTATATATTATGTCATCTCATGTAATTTTACATATATTCTAAACTATTTCTATTTTTTTGTCGGTAACATAAACAAATAATAAATATAAAGAATTATTCTTTATATTTGAGAAGAATAGAGACATTACATAGTAAAGAGTTTTCTACTTGGCTGAAATTTAAGGTAAAAATATTACTATAATAAATTAATAAAATAAATATTGAATTAAATTTAATATTCATTTATATTTCAGCTATTGAGTTTTCCTACTAACTCTATCTATGGGGTAATGAGAGATCTGGATTTTTCTTCTAATACTATGGTTCATGAATACCCATCAATCGTGATCAGTGGGTACATATTTGTTATCATTGAATAAGAAAAGAACTTGACAACACAACATGATGGTGTTATGGTAACTTCCAAAATAGACTGTTATGCCAGTGCATCGGATAGTATACCTTGATTTGAAAATGTATCAAATTATGGACTCACTAAGAAAATACTAATATTGGATTATTACTCTCATGGTCGAGTCACTATAATGAAATTCTAGTGGTTTGATTCGATAAATGGGCATGGAACATTTATTGATGATTGTGGATTTCATGTTATTGACATGGATCACACTCTTGCTATCAATGAATAATATGTATTGGAATTAATAGAGAAATGAGTTTTTTATGTCAAAGATCATATTAGACCGGAACTTGGTGTCATTATTGAAGTAATCCCAAGACATGTTTTTTTGATGTTGACGATGAAATTGACACCGTCCCTACTCCCATTACCCTAATCCATTTATTACTTATCGTGACTCCAATAATTCAATTTTCAGAGTTGATTGTGAACCTGAATTTGTGGTGGTAAATATATACAATCATCCTTCAGTGTTATCATTTATTTTTCTTTAGATCAACTTGGGTTATTGAGGTTAGTTCTATAAAAATTGATTTACTATTTATTACAAATATTTTGTATCCAACTTGAACTTCATATGAATTTTCAATATTTACAAGATTCATTTTTCTTTGATTTGCATTTTCTAATATTGAATTGAACTATATTCAAACCTATAAAACAAAACAAAACAAAAATAATTAAATTATAACAAAAAATAAGATAAATTGAATTGGACATATTAAACTAATTGATATGAAAATCAAAACCAATTAAAATAACGACATAAAAACAAATGGAAAAATGAACAAACCCAAAATAGGTACCAAATGACCTAAGGAAAATAAAAATGGAGAAACAACCTAATCAATGGAAAAAATGAACCAAATGATGTAAGACAAATAAAAATGGAAAAATGACCTAATTAATTGACCGATATGAACAAAATGAACTAACGAAAATTGAATTGGATCGAATTGAAAATAGAAGAAAATTATATCTTACCCATGCTAATCATTTTAATCTAAATGTATTGTTTTTTTATGACAAGTATTATATTTTTAATATTTTTCACACTTGATATACTTTTTTATTTTATTATTATTTATCTTGTATTTGGTTTGACAAGTGGTATTCCTTAATAAAGTCGTGTCTTGTATTCTTTTTTATTTGGGTTACACATTAGTTATTGATTTATAATTAATTACATATTCATTTTCAAATACAAGAAATGAAAAACATTAAGGAGATACAAAGAAAAATGATAATAGACAACAATCAATGAATGAGTGAGATGGGCGTCACTCCTTTAGTGCCCATTGTGAGTATTTTTTTAAAAAATATATATCAGTAACATATAATTTCATGTGAATAATTTTTTTTTTAACATTAAATTAGGATTCACCACCACGAAGCTATTTATTCACTGACCATCCTAGTGGGTCCAATGCTCAGGCTAGCGATATGAGGGGGAGGTACTATTGATTGGAACTCTAGTTGATATACCTGATTACACCCCATACCTACGCCTAACATACCATCCACCACACCTTATGATCCCGTAGTTTCGTTACAAACACTCAGGATATTAAGGCTGCTCTTGTTTTCACCACCATTTGAATCTAAGCCTCATCAAATATCATTTCCATATCTTATGATGATTCTTACTCTTCATTAATATTATGAATTTGCACAACCATCTATGACATCTTATTTTCCTTCTACTTCTTTCTCCCTACGATTCTATATTCCTTCTTCTTCGACTCCCACTCTGACACATTCGGATCTTGTAGAGAATACAATGGGACCTACTCCATCTTTATAGGTTGATTTTCCTTTAGTTGTAAGGGATCCAAAAACACCCACTGATCATACTACCTCAAGAATATTTATAGAACCCTAGTATTATTTTTTACCATAATTTATTTTCATTATAGGATGTATTTGATATAATATGTTTTCTTCTTTAATAGTTGGAACTTCCAATAAATGGTGTGGGAATACAAGAATGCATGCATTGTGGAACCTCCACACATAGTTGATGGTGGATTACAATAAATACAACCAAATGATTGGAAAATAGGGGACGAATGTAATAGTTTTTTGTCATTGCTTTTCAAATACTCTTATATCATTCATGTCAGTCCACTCTCCTAAAAACACTTTACAAATGAAGTAAAGGATAATGTTCAGGAACAAATATGGGTAAAAATTTCATTTTATTTAACGTTATATTATTATTTTATTTATATAAATTAATATTTTGGTTATATCTTCATTTTAATTTTTCAAATGGTGAGGCTATGAGGCCATCACGGATCATGGAATTAGGTAAGTTGTTGAGATGATATAAGAAAGATTTGTTTAGTGGCTGACATGCTAGAGTTTGAATGGATTTAGACGCCACACCTATTTTGCATGATTGTCTAGTAGAATATTATCTGGAAATGATTAATCATTAGATGAGTACCAAGTTTAAAGTATTAATCAAATTTGAGGTTTTTAAATTATAATTACCATGATTTTTATTAATACTTTCTTTTTTATAATTCAAAATGCTATTTTAAGAATCGTTAGGAAGAAATAAAAAACAAGGATTTTATGAAATACCCCCAAACTTTTGGGTGGTATATGATGTCATACCATGAGAGGAAGTATGTATGAATCTCATTTATAATTTTTCTTTAGGAATTGAAATTTCTTTTGTTTCCTCCATATTTCATTCCATTTCTAATTAGTCTAGATAAATGGTCATGTATTATTTAGTTTATTATTGAAAGTATTTAGTGTGTACTGAAATTTTGGGATTAATATTTTTTTTCTGAGAATTTCATGAACCTATACAACCATTGATCATTTTATTAAATGTCCATTATTTTAATAGGAAATTGTACTGCAATACTGGGGTGACTTACCTTTTAAATTTTTAGGGATAGAATAATTAATACCTTAGGGTATGAAACAAAATTCATGCAAATATACTGACATATTTTATAAAATATAATATAAAAAATTAAATTATATAATATAAAGAGACTTAGTAATGAAAATGAAGAATAACATAAATAGTGATATAGTAAATAAATCACATAATTTTGGAAAAAAACCATTAGGTTTATGAGAATCATTATAATTAATAAAACTAAAAAAATTAATCAACTGAATATTTAAAACTATAAAATCTATGCATATTAGTTGGTCCCAATCACACCATGTTATCTCACAACATTGAAACCATGAGATATGTGGTGTGTACCAATTGGAACATAGAATTGGTCATATGTTATTGTAAATCACCAAATTGTTCACTTGAAGATATGATCATTTTAAAATATATAAACTTAAAAACTATATATTTGATAGATATAATTCCAACCAATATGTAAATCACTTCCCATGGTAATAATCATAGATACACAATACCCATGGTAGTTGAATACTCATCCCAAACACTAATAATCATTGAAAGATGCTATAAAGTAAATCAAGATTCTATATAGCCCACCCCTTGAAAAAATTATACATACCTTATTGATACCATTATTATAAAGTAATTATTTGGATTTTTATAATTCTTTGTCTGATCAGGAAAATGATATTAAATATCTTTTAGATCTTTAGAACGAATAAATTAGAAAAAAAACCATGAAGAAACATTTTTTATTCATGATTTGAATCACAGTAATAGAATGAGGGGTTCTAGAAAACACTAAGACCTCATGTGCTAGAGAGAAAAAAATTAATTGTATTAGTAAATCAAAAAACTCAAGTAATACATTTTAAATATAAAAATGATCATTTATGGAGTGCAATTTTTATTATTAAATCATATAAAAACATAATTTATTTATGTTATAGTCATTATTAGAGTGTTAATAACTCATTCATGTATATTCCTTTATGTTCTAGTAATACATGTTCATCTTATAATTAATTTTGGTGATCACACAACCACCTTATTGTTGATTAATGTGATGAAATTTTCACTTATATAAATGTTACATATATTGATAACCCATTCATTGATACTCAGTTATAATTCATCTACCATATGTTTTTCTTTTCAGCTTCATTTATAATTAATATTCATTTGATTTTAGTTATGAAATTCATTATTAGTAACCTATTTTCAATTATTTTTTTATATATTAAATGTAATTATAGAGGGAGGTTTTGAATATTGAAGGATGTTTTCCTTGAGAAAAAATTGTTTTGGTCGAGCAAAAATAAAAAAGAAGTGTGATAAATGAACAGACACAATAGAAGATTATAAGATTTACTTAGTTGATTTAAAATTTATAAATATATTTTGTAACTTATAGTCAATTTTTAATTGAAAAATTCTTATTTGGAGGCCCTTGATACCCATGAAGCTGACAACTTTTGTCCAAATGATCACTTACATCCAGTTTTGGGAGATAAGCACCATGGAATAGTACATTGTTGACAAGAGAATAGTATTGTCCCAATGAGGTATTGGACCACTTAAGGTTCCATTTCTGGTAGCACAGAGTTGGAAAAATCTAATGCATAGGAAGAACAGGTTGAGGATAAGGTAAAAGGCCCAAACAAAAAGGCCATATAAGTGGAACAAATAATCAAAGGGAAAACATTGAATTTTTGAAACTAATGGAAGTTTTATGTCCATCACTTCCACCAGATACTGTCATGTCTCATGATGCATATATATATATATATATATATATCAATGATGTATACATTATATAGTGCACTGAGCAGTAATCCTAGTGGTGGTTGGGATGATGACGTCCTTGGCGATGGTGATGGCAAGGATGATAACAAGGAAGAGGGTGTGGATGATATCGATGAAGGGGGAGAGGACAAGGATGATAATGAGAATGATAATGAGGATGAGGATAAGGATGATGACGAGGACGGGGATGAGGATGTGGTCACGAATTATAGTGATAATAGTGATGGTGATGGGGGACAAATTGATTCTTTAAATTTTTTACTGATACGTATGACATTTGATGTTTGATTATTTTTTTCTAAATGAATATATGTGATTCTTTGTATGTTTTTATCACTGGTCAAATGAATCTATTTATTTCTTCTGTTATCTTTTTTTGTATTGGTTTATGGATCTTTGAGGATGCTATGTTGGTTGCATTGCAGATTCTGTTTGTTTAGAGGTTCTATTTTCATTGTTTGCAGGTTCTATTTTTTGCATTGCATGTTTTGTTTATAGGTTCAAATTGTTTTAGGTTCTTGCAGGTTTTGTTTTTTGTGGGAAGGGTGGGGCTATAGTAGGTTGCAGAATTGGGGTGGGGGTCTATACCAACAATTCATAGTGATCCAATGGTATAAACCTATCCCAATGGTTCTCAACCACTAGTATATCCCTATACCAATGGTTTGGACAATTATTATAGGTATATACCAATGGTTCTAAACCATTTGGATATCCATATACTAATGGTTCACTATGTATTATTGGTTAAAATGAATATCAGATCACCCTATACCAATGGTTCACTAAGAACCATTGGTGTAGGCCTTTCCCAATAGCACTATATCCAATAGTTCTCCAACCTATACCAATAGTTTAGAACAATTAGTATAACCTCCAATTCTAGTAGTGTATGATTCAAATGGTGGAAAATTAGGGGAGGAGGTGGGATGACCTAATGGTAACTCATGGGAGTCACTGTTGGAGGAGTTCCAATGGTGGGTTAGGATGCACCATTGGGTCCTCTAGCGGTGGGTACTCTATTGGCGGTGGGTGAAGAAGCACATGAAAAATAAATAAACACAAAAAAATCAAACAAATTCAAAAAAGATTAACAATTTAATTAATTAACAATTTTTAATGCAATTCAAACTAATTAAATATAAATTAATTGATAAATAAAAAACAATGAAATAAAAAATCTGATTCACATTTTAAAAATTGTTAAAATATGAAAAATCAAAATTTTAAATTATTAGAAATATTGAAAAAAAATTAGATTAAAATTGTTACAAAATAATTAACATAAAACAAAAAAAATATTTAAATTTATTTTTATTACATTATTAAATTAATTAATTAATTAAAAGAATTAATAAAATCAATGATTAAATTAAAATAAAATATTACTAAGCATTATATAAAATAATTTAATTGTTAAACTTAAGTTAATTATTTAAAGTTTTAATAACAAAATTGAAATATAATTTTTTACAAAACACAATAATGAATTAGTTAAATTGAAGAATAAAACTATAAGTAATGAAAACAAAATAAAAGTAAAAAAATGTGGAATCAATAAATTAATTTTAATATTCAAAAAAATATAAAATAAACACTAAAAACATACTTTTAACATATACACATATTTTAACAATTTAATAAATAAAAGAAAAAAATTAATTATTACACATAACACATACATTAAAAAGTAAAAATAGAATAAAAAGTGAAAAATGATGTGGGAAAGTGTATTGAAAACACCCACATAAAACTCCCCCACACTTAAATGTTTTTTTCTCAAACAAATGTATGCTTTTGAATTTTTAAAGTAGACAGAAAAAAAATTACAGCAAGCTCAAAAATGAAATATGTTTGGACTCTTAAATATGGAGGAACAAAATCAGTTCAGGCATTTCATAGAATGTGTTCATAAAATTGGCCCCTCTTGAATTCATCCACACACTAGAAATCAAGGGAAACACATATTCATTCATTTTTAAAATATTTCATGACTCCTATATGAAGTAACTTACTTACCTACATTAATTCCAGTTCATCTTCCAATTCAAAAAGTGATAACAGATCAGATATAAGTGGAAATAAAGTCTTGAACAAAGGAACCTTCAATTTTCAATTTCTCCTAGATTCCAAAAAATTTATTTTATTTTTATTTTGATAAATTTATTTATAAAACTCAAATGATCTTTATAAAATCCAATTTTCCCCTTATTCATTTGAGTTAAAAAAATCCCCTCAGTTTAATACGCTTGTTTTTTATCACTAGGCACTTAATTATTTACTTTTCTTTGTTTTTTTGAATTTTAACCAGCCATGGATGTTGTCCAAGGGACTTTGCAGATGATATTATTTCATATGTACATAGGTATTACACGCACACCATTCCTAGAGACTCATATGTTCACTATGGGATCCCATTTATCCATTTTACTTTAGTTTCAAAAGATATCTAAGATTACCTTTTGATTTGGCTCCCTAAAAGAATATTGTATTTATTTTCAAAATATTATGTTCCTAGGATTGAGTTCAAACTTTCAATTTCCTAAATTCATGATCCTAATTTCACAAATATGTATCCTCTATCACATCTTCACTCAGTTCCCAAACAAAATATCCATAAAGACCGTGAGAAATACCTCTTAGTAATAATAAATCCCTAACAATTTCAGATTCCGGTCAACCATCAACAACCATCGAGTTTCTATCCTCTAGATAGGACTGATTTGATGTGGATACTGAAGACAAAGGATTCAATGTTTTGAAATAAGTTGAAATTTTTTAAAATAATTTTAAAAAATTGGAAAAAATTTACAATTTTCTTTAAATCAAGGGGAATTTGAGGTGAGTTAAAGACCCCTCTCCCCCACACATAAAACTCAACATGGTCACCAATGTTGACACTCAAGGATGAAGACATATTAGTTAAAAATGGATGGGAAATTCGGTATGAATATATTTGTGAAGTAGTTACATGAATGTTCAAAAATTTACCTTACCACATACAAAAACAATAAAAACAAAAACAAAAAAGGACCCCACCATCCACCACCAAACTATCAAGTGATTTGTTTTTGCAAAAAAATGTAATTATTTTATATTTTAAAACAAAATATAATGTTGTTAATACATGATTAGAAAATAATAATTAAAAAACAACTTTTATTTTAATAAAAACATTACTATGATTTTCAAAATGTTAAGTTTGTATTTCTAAGTTAAAAATTATATTTTATATGAATTATATTAATTTTTAAATATATATTTTTTCTATAAAAAATATTTCATGTTATTTCTATTTATCAATATATCATTATAATTTCATAAAAGTAACAGTTTTTGTAAATTCTGTATTTTTTACTATTCACCCCAAAATAAACTATTTTTAAAAAATATTAAAAATTCATTCTAAGTGCATTTTAACACTATGAATTCAAAAATGAAATTTATTTCATCAAATTAAATTTATTAAAATTGATAATTCAGTTTTTAATCACATTCTTGAATAGATCTATGTATATTGTGTTACTATTTCTCTAAAAATTAAAGCACAATATAATTGAATCTCAGGTGTTACATTAAGAGTGGATTATTTTGATCTAGATAACATCTATGTTCAATATCACTGAGTATGGAGTGTTTTTTAAGACCTTGTTGATGATTAGTATGCATGGTATCTTGATATTTCCAATGATGTAGGATTTTAAGGGTGTGTTAGCTTGATTAACCATGAGAGGGATCCTTATCATTTTTCAAAATATTCATATATGATCACTTGTATTTCAACATGCGATATCTTGAGAGGGGAATAATTGATCATGAGTCTTCATGTAGTCACTTGAGTCATATATGTGGAAGCTTAGGTACTTTATGGAATTATCTTGAATGGTAGGTTAGGCATGGTTAGTTGATCAACTTGATGAAGGAAAGGCGTGGTTTCTTCCCTATTCAATTTTTGTAAACCTTAAACCTGTATAACTTAATTATATAATTAGTGTAGAATTTATTCATGCGATAAAAATTATTTAAAATAAGAAAAACTAGAATTATAACCCTTTTATAATTATATTCTAAAAAATCATCAAATCAAAAAATAGATTTCAATAAATTCCAAAATGTTTAAATCAATAAAAAAATCAAGATTTAATCCATTAAAACTTTTAATTATAGATTTCACAATTATATTATTCCATTTTTTTAATTATAAAAATTAATAAAACATAAAAAATAAATATTTAAGTCATTTCAAAATTTAATTCTAGATTTACAAAATTATCAAAAATCAATTAAATTCTTGAGATTTAAATAAAATTTGAGTCTAAATATATTTTAATATAATAATAAAAAGTGAAAATGTTAGCTCAAATCACTCCCTAGTGCTTAAACTCCTTCACTCCTGGGAAATACAAAGAATCGAATTTATTAAAATAGATAGTCATTATTAGACCTTAATTATATAATATAGAGAAAAATAATATCATAGATTCACCCACCATTTGAATTACCTTTCTTCCTTTATGATTTTAATTTATTATGTCACATTAATTCAATTAAAAGTTTGAGTTTTAGGATTGAATTAGATATATTGAAGTGGAATTATAATTTTAATAAGTGGAAATTCTATTTATCCCTTTCTCCTAAGTTCCTTAAACAAGAATCCAAATTTCCACTTTATTGATACAACTCAAATTAAATTGTTAGAGGTAAATTTTTCCATTCTTAATTTATTTCAATATTCCCCTCACCTGAATGAATTAATTTTTGAAAACTTTAATCTTATTAAAATTTTACCCACAATGTATGTGAAAATATCTTATTTAAGATAAAAAAATGGAATTTATTTACTCACACGACTAGTTCTTAATGTCTCAGATATTCATTATGAGATCCTAATTTCTTATTTTACTCCAATTTCAAAATACTTATATCAATTTATTTTGAGTTGGATCCTTGAGTTTTTATTTTTTTCAAATGAAAATTTACCTTGAATTAAGTTCAAAATTTTAGTGTCATCATGTTATAATTTAAATTACATAAAATCATTTTCATTAACAATCCTCTCTTTATTTATAAAACTATATTTTCCTGAAAATAGTAACCAAATTCACTTAAAAATTATTTAATTCTCTCGAATTTCATAACCAATGAACTCCTTCCACTATTGTATGTTATTTTTCCTAGGAAAGATAGCATTTTTCTCAAGTTTTATTATCTAGAGACTCCAAAAATTTAGAAACAAAAACATTAATAAACTGTATATAGATCTCTAGATACATATTACTACTCTATTTGATTTATTTTATTTAATTTAAAATGTACCTAAAAGCATACAAGGAAAAACAGAAAAAAGGTATTTAAATCTTAATAAACTATGTCTATATCCCCAAAACTTACCTCATATATAGTTACAATCAATTCTACTACGAATTTATCAAGTAAATTTAGTTTCATAGAGTAAATAGTAAGTATCCAGAACAATATAAAGGAATGATACAACCTAAAAGTTTTTTATTCCATGGAAGTAGGGAGGATTTTGGACTCATCCATTGGTTCTTTCCAAAAACCTTCATATTAATGCTTCACTTATTAGTCATTCACCTTTAATGGATAATTTTAATGTCCTCCTTTCATCTCAATTGCACAAAAAGGTAAATTTTTAGTAACTACATAGGGTCTAGACTACTTGGAATGCATCTTACTAGACATGATCATCATTCTTGTACAATACAGAAACACTTTATCTCCCAATTCAAATATTATTTTCTGAATAATTTTTTCATAGATTGATTTACAATCCTACTTATACAGTAAGGAATTCTCATAAGCTTCCCTCTTTAGTTCTAATAGTTCTATCATTTGTAACTTCCTCTTCTCTCTTGATTTTCAAATTCTAGGTTTACCTTCTTCACAGTATAATAATCATTGTGTTGTAGCTCAATAGTTAAATTTAAATACATTCCTTAAACAATTATATATGTGTGTATTCATAAATGTATTTTATAGGTAGTTTTGTATTCCTATAGTGCATCCTCTAGCACATTACTCTAGTCTATTATTGTGGGTTGTAATGTCATCTGAAAAATCCTCTTAATATATCAATTGGACACCTTTACCTTCCTATTTATATGTGGGTGGTAGTATGTTAGCGTCTTGTGATGCAACCCATATTTCTTTATCAGGCCTATAATGTTATTGTTGCAAAAGGTTATTCCTTGTTCCCTGATTATTTCTTGGGGGTACTCCAAATCTACAAAAATTATTTTAGAAATTCAATTACAGCCTTATAATCATTATTTATAGTTTATTTTTCCTTAATAAACTTAAAAATGATCAACTATTGATAAGATATAATACAAACCAAATGAAATAAAAAATTTACATATGAAATCTAGTCCCCAAACATCAAATATTTTATAGAAAATGAAGGGGGTTTTGGAATTTCATGTTGTTTGGAAACTCCACCACTGAGTAGATAATTTGAGAGGCTTTACAAAATCTATTTGAGTATTTAAAATCAAAATCAAAATAATTCATCCTCTAACATAGTACAAGAATTTCTCTGAGGTCCAAAATGGCCTCATCATGAAAATTTATAAAAAAATGTAAGCACAGACTTAACCTATTCCTTGGGGATTCATCTCCTAATTAATTTATCATTAGAAATATTCTATAATTAAGGATCCTCTAATACATATTCCTTTTACTTAAACTATTATTTAGAAGTTTTATTCTTAGAAAAGAAAGGGGTTCCTTTGATGTGATAATAAATTTAACTAGATCAACAGGCCAATGAACTTGGGTTATTTTGTACAATTTCTCACTAGGGAAGGAGTTATCCAAGTTTTTCTTAGTTGGTGGTTTTACCTTGATAGTGTAAGAAAATATACTCATATTGTCTGCAACCATATTTTTACAGACCTTCTTATCCTTGATCACCATGTTTAATTATTTTAAAATAAATATCCATCTCACTATACTTGGATTTGATTTATGGTTCTTTATAAAATACCCAAGTGATGAATAATTATAATATATGATTACCATACTTCCTAACAAGTAAGAAGAAATTTTTTAAAAATAAAAAAATCATTTTTATTTTTGTATAATTTATTTTTTACTCTTTAAGGGGATATAAAGTGTAGAATGTTACTTTCGGGTTCTCATCAATTTTCTAGGAATGTAAATCCCCTACATATTTATTGGAGGCATGACAGAGTATCTCGAAAGGTTCATTCCAATTAAGTAGGAAAACTATTGGGGTTGTGATCTATATTTATCTGATATTATCAAAATCCAACCTTCATTGAACATCAAATAAAATGTTATTATCCTTATTTAGTAGGTTAGTTAAGAGAAAATAAATCTTATGGAAGTCCCTAATAAACCCTATATAAAATCCAACCTAACTAAAAAATGGTCAGATATGTCTCATATTAGTGGGGTATGGCATGGTAGATATCAAATAAATTTTGGCCTTGTCCATATAAATCCCATCCTTAGAAATTATTTAGACCAATACATTTCCTTTACCCATCATAAAATGTAATTTTTAAATTTTTAAAACTAGGTTTTTTCTAATATATTTTCTTAAAAAAATTAGTCTCTCAAGACAAATTTGAAAACAAGTTCTATAAATAGTATAATCATCCACAAATTCCTCTAAAAACTATAATTAAATTTAAAAATAATTATTACCATGCAACTTTGAAAATTACATTGTTCGTTACAAATACCATATGGTATACTTTGGTAATTAAACATATTTAAGGGACCTATGAATATGGTCATTCCCTAGTCATTTGTAGAAATTGGTACCTAAAAAATTCATAAAATTCATCAAGGAAATATTAGTCACCCTTATCAACTATTCTCTCTAAAATTTGTTCTATGAATTGAATGGTTAAGTGGTCCTATTAGGGCACATGGTTATATTTTCAGAATTCAATGTGAACTCTCCATTTATTCTGAATTATTGTGGCCACTAACTCATTATTATTACTCTATAAAATTATATATCAAGTTTTCTTTGGAACAATTTGAATGCACCTTACCCACTAGGTGTCTGAGTTGTGGTATAGAATTCTATATCCTAAAAGTATTTCTATTTCATTTTTAGAACTTCCATGAGGGTTGGGTTGAGCCTTATTTGGGGATATCTCAAAGGTTTAGATTAACTTTCTACAAAAACATATTCATACCAGTGTTAGGTATAATATATAGAATTTCTCCCAATATCCATCCTATTACTACAATTTTCTTTTCTAAAATTTCTCAATGTTATTTCTCTTGATTGGTTTTTAGAATATTTGAAATCAAGACTTGAAGTTTCGTATTTTCCTTTAAATAAGTATATTTTAATTTAGAGGGTGTTAACTTAAATTCTAGTACATGGGGTTTTCTAATTATTTTTTCAACTTAGTGTTATTCGTGATAGAAAAATACACTTGTAAAATATAAATTTCAATGATATTTGTTAGTAAATCATCAAAATAACTTTCATCAATTTCCTCAAATTGATTGGTATATAAAATAGATTTCATATTAAGTTCATTTTCAAAAATAGATTCATTAGATAAATTAGGTGTTTTTATAGATTATACTAATCAAATTTTGTCATTATAAATTTCAATTTATTATTTAGAATAATGTAGACACTCAAAATGGTTCAATTTAAACATAGTTTTTCACTCGTGGGTGTACTTCATTGAATCAAGAATATTATAATGAAATTTATGTTCTCCAAAATTCATTGAAATTATCCCTTCATTAACATTTATTCAAGTCTTTTAAGTCCTTAAAATTTTACAAAATAATATGATTAGGGAGTGAACTTTACCTCTATCTTCCTCTATGATTAGAATATAAAATTCTGTAGGGAATAAAAAACTATGTGCACTTACCGAAACATCCTTTTGAATTCCAGCTAGATAGGTAGTGGTTTAGTTAGAAATTTTTGAAACCACTTGAGTGGGTTTATGATTACCTATATCTAGGGAAGAATAAATTGAATAATTCATTACATTAATCTATGATCCTAAATAACATAGTGTAATGGAAAAACAGATTTTGATTATATAGTAATAGATAGTAAAGGTAACTGGGTCTTGTAATTTTCTAAGTATTTATGGGTTAATAAGGGTAAACACATTTCAACCAAAATTTACCTTTCCATGACCTTATAATTTCCTATTTATATTTTACATGTATTTGATAAATATTTCATAACTTGAAATCTATCAGATCGATTCCAATAAAGTAATTTTAATTTATAAATTTTTTAATATCTCCAGAATCTATTGTTGTAGTGTGTATTAAATTTTTTTTCATCAGCGGTTTTACTCTATAAATGATGGTAGGTTGGTGATGATTTGATTTGTTCACCATATGTTTTCTATTTTCCTTCTTCACTGGTGTTATTTCCACTAGTACTGATTCTTGAGGTACTTTTTTTAGGGACAGATTCTTTAAGTTTAGTGGGTTTTCCACTTCCAACTTCAAATTTGGATGATGATTCTTTTTTTACTAACTACTTGCCACTACTTAATGAAATGAAATTAAAATTCCTCTTAGGTTTTGGACTTCAGCATTGAATGATGATTCTTTATTTTTTACCATCTCCTTGCCACTAATTAATGAAATGGAGATAAAGTTCCTCTTAGGTTTATGAATTGACTGAATATTAATTTTACCTAAACCTTGAATTTTTAAGTCATTGATGGTTTTCATGATCTATCTGTATTATTCTCATAGATTCATCAATGCTGATAAATGAGTGATAAGATTAGTTTTTGTTAGGTATGTGACCACAAGTTGTTTTAGATTATCCTTCATGGATGGTTCTTGGTTCTTACCTTATTGGTGCCTCATAGAGGGTTGACATATTTTTCTATGAAAGGGTGATGGATGGAAAGATGGTTGAAACCCTGGCAAGAAGAGCAGTCTTTGATGTTTCTAGTTCACAACCCTAAATTTAGTGTCATAATATTCTCTAAGTCCAAGATTTTTTATTGGTTTATTGCATTATGGTCTTTGTTATATATAATCATGTATTTTTTCACTTATGGGTAACTACCAATGATGTACTCTAAGGATTGTAAGATTATTTATTTACTTTTATTTTTAAGTAAAGTTTGATTGAAAAATTTTATCTCATGCACTACTCTTTTGGTTGTTCATGCGCCAAATTTTTGAGAATTTTTGGAAATAATCATGATCATTTCTTTGAATTCAGTGGGAAAATTTTTCTATTTTTTCTCATCTGGAGGAAGAATTCCAGTATTTTTCAATCAACCCTTAGTAAAATAATACTAAGAAATGATTTTCTTAAAAAGGATAATGTGGGTAAGAGGTTGTGAGACACTTGAATCTATCCTAGAACTCATAGAGGGTTTCTCTACTAGATTTGTTGATTGTATAAATATATTTCCTCAGTTCGGTACTCCCGAAGGAAGGGAAGTGTTTCAAGAGGAATTCCTTATGAAACTCTTCTTTGGTGGTTACTTCTCTAGTTTAGAGGTTTTAGAGTCACACTTTGGTCCATCCTTCAAGAGAGAAGGTATATGCCTTCAGGATGATCTAAGACTTTGTGAATCCTCTTGGTATAAAGATATTATAGACTTATCTAAATTATCTCAAGTGTCCGTTCGGGTATTATATTGGAAAACCATAAAATTTAGGTAATAAAATCATCATTCTAGTTATAATATTATAATATTATTGATTATTTAGTTGCTGAAGTAAGTTTTTGTTTTTGAAATTGGGTGTGTAAATCTATCTCAAGGTTTTATTTAGTTATGCTAAATTTTTCTCCATATTTTTACTTCCTATAGTGTCCCTAAAGGAATAAGTGTATAGGGAGGGGGAATTTTGCAATAGGATAGTGAAAAATTCTCTTTCCTCTTGTTTAGTGCTTTTTAGGGTCCTGGGTCTTTCCTTCATTGTTCATTAAATGTATGGATAAAACTCTATGTGGTTAGATGAACTAGACCAGGTTCTATTTTGAATTAATTTTTAATCAAAATTAAAAAGAACTAAACACTAGCCTATCATATAATGTATCCATTTTTATGAGTGTATTTCTATAAGGCTATCAATAATTTGGAAGTACTAGGAATCAGGTTGACTTTGATGGGGAGAGTGTTATGAGTAAGTTCTTTTCTTTTCCGTTATAATTTTAGGAAGTGAAATTGGTGAGTGAATTAAATTTTATGAAATTGATTTTGTTTTGGAATTAGTCAAAAGAGTAGTGAACTAACCTTGGATATCCCTCTCCTTACCTATTAAAACATTATTTAATTTCTCTCCTCTATTTTGTATCTAGTTAAATAAAACCAAAACTGACTTCCGAGACCTATTTATTTCATCTTAGTCATATGAATCTGATAATCACTAAAATATCAAATCGCAGTTATCCAAGTGGTTAGATCATTTCGATCACTTTGGATTCATCACACAGCTAACTATTGTAGCAATGAAGAAGCTCTAGGTGGAATATGTGTGGAAAATAGGGATAAAGGAATAATAATTAATGTGCATGGAACAAAATTAAATCTATTAATATTAAACATTGTTAAATAATTATATAGATAATAATAAAATAGAATTTTCATTTAAATTTTTAGTTCATCAATATGGGAAGGAGAATTTCCTCATATCATTCACTATAGGATTAGTGTTCTATTATCAGAGAATTAAAGTAATAAAAATGAAATAAAGAAAAGAAACAACAACAGCTCAAATATCAATTGAGTAATCACAAAATCATCCCCCTCTCCTTAGTGAATAGTTTCATATTTATAGTAGAATGACCATAGGTTCTTTGTGTGATTCAATGTTTCATCCAAATAAGTAGCACGTATCTATTTTTCATCACCAACTATTCCAATATTTCTGTAACATTCCTCAAATTTCATGCTCGGATACCCTTCATTTGATTATATATGCCTATAAAGATAGAGGGTTGATATTCACTAGGTGAGTATATATTGAAAATTATTTATCTTCCATGACATTCTCCAATGATCAATATCTGTATGCATTTGAGAAGAATCAAATGTGAAATACTATATTAAATCATAGTATATTGAAATATAGGTTCTCCTAAATTTACCCAATGAGGGGGGAGATGATGATCATGGTGGGTATAATGGGCCTTTAGTGCATGGGATTTAGTAAAATAGGGTTGGGACTGAGCTTGAGATAGTGAGATTAATCCTAGAATGTGGTTTTTCTAAGTCGGATTACTCAGTGTTTTGACAAAGCTCATCAATTGTCCACCCCTTTAAATGTGTAGAAAGGGAGTCCACAGTGAATTAAATTATTCTTTCTAGTTTCCCCCTCATCAAATGCAACTTGATTACTAGATTATATTTCATCTTTGGTTCATTTTTCGTCATCTTTTTTTTAATTTCATTAATTTAATGAGACTCCCAATTAAATTTTGGACTCCATCAATTATGATATTCACTTTAAATCTCTGATCATCAGCTATATTTTTTCTTAGATTAGAATCCTTTGATCTTCCTTTGGATTGAGATAGTTTCATTCCATCAATAGGTTTCAACAATAATCCTCTTCCTAGGAACACATGGAACAAATGAGCTATACTAAGTCATCCGCTATCTTTAACCAATATAAAAACATAAGTAACTCTCACAAAAAAAATTCAGCACCTATGTGAGGTTTATTTAATACTCAGAAATTCACAATATGGATGAATAAATACTTGTAATGATTCTTGTTTTAAACCAGATGGGAATCCAAAGGAATTTCGAACCTTTGCATTTACTGGACAGGATGAATTTAAAATCAAGACTCAAAATGGAATTATGATAGTTGTAACACTTTAATGTTATTTTTTTGTCTTGGTTAAATTCCTGTTAGGTTTCCGTGGTGTTTTGAGGTGTTTTTAGAGTGTCGGACCTAGAAAAATCAACTTTTGAAGGACTAACAAAGGGCACATGGTTTTTCTGAAACTTTGCAACCCACAGAATGAAATCATGAAACTTTATATAAGTGGTAAAAGGCTATCACATAAGATGCTCATAGTTTTCCAAACCGTGTTCCTATCAAACATGGGTATTACCACTTATAAACTACCTCGACACTATTCATTGTACGGTTTGTGCATGGTTAGGATATCTGTGTGGGGAAAAACATGTTGGATGCTTTATGTTCCCAATAGAAGGTGCATAGTTGGTGCATGGTTTGCCAAACCCAACAGCACAGATCATGTGTGACAACCTATTTTTAGAAACTTAAATTATATAAAATTAAATTAGAAAACTAAACACTCCCTCTCCTCCCTCTCATTTGCGTGACGCCCACCCCTGCTGCTCTAGTCATATGTAACGAGACCCCCCTCTTAATCATATTTCAACCACCGATTTTTTCCCATTTCTTCATGATTATTTGTCCAAATATTTGAGATATATTCTTCCTCACCTTCCTATATCCTTTTTGACCAATTTTTAGTCTCTTTGTTTCTCGGTGAAGTGAAACCAGACCTAGGGTTAGAGGCTAACCCGGTTTTTCAATTTTCATTGGATTTTTGGTTGTGGGAATGGTCTCTCAAGACCCATTCATTCAAATTTCAGAAATCACCACCAAAGTTGAAGTGGATTGGATTGTTTTGTCTTGGGGCCATCAATTTGGGGTAAGTGTTTTTTCCACTTCTTGGTTTCACTCAGTCTATTTAGGGACTTTAGGTGATTTTGAGTCCCTTTTATAATCTATAGAGGGTTTGGTGACTCTGTGGATACTTTCACTCATATACATAGGTATGTATATATATAAATATATACATCTTCTATTTACTTATTCCCTCATGGTGATGGAAATATGTTCATTAGGTTAATGGATATATATATATATATATATGAATGTATGTGTGTGAAAGTATGGAGGAATTTCGAGTGGTCTCCGATAAAATTTCCAAGCACCGAAGTGTATGGATTTGCTTTGGTATACTTCTTGAGGTAGGATCCCTTTCTATACCCTTTAATTTTATTAATGAATTAACTAATTTATTGTGACACCATTTTTAGATATTAATTAATATAGTATGTTTTTTATATCAAATGCTTCTTTTGATAAATTTAATGAAATACTTAAATCTGATAAATGATTGTTTGATAACAAATGTCATGCTTTTATAATATAACCCCTCCAATGTAGGTGCGCAGCCTTCAAGCTAAAAATTAGTGATTTTTCTTTTATTATTTATTTCCACATTTTCCTTGGTTCTTCTATTATTTTATGTTATGTTTGGTATAAAGCACGTTGAGACCTTTCCTTCATTGAATTCATGAATTGAGTTTCCCCTTTTTCATTATAAATGTTTGTGTAACCATTACACCTTATAAGTTCATTGCTCATCTTGTATTTTAAATGAATTGGACATTGACTTGTGTGTGTTTTAATGAACCCAAGATACCCCCTGGGTGTTTGGTCCGCTTAGACTTGGAATTACCCAAGTGGTTAATTGAGTTGTTTCCATAACCCTTCCTTGAACATGACCCTTCCCTGAACATGACCCTTTGGATTTGTATGTGGTGTTACCATGTTATGAATGATCAAATGAATTGTTTAATGTAAACAGAATGCTTATAATGGATTATTCAAGATGGTATCATCCTTTAAGGGTAATAAATATGATTCCTTCATTTGGAACTTGTACCTTAAATAAGTTTTCCATGTTTTGGAAAATTGAGTGAGATGGACTTGAATAAGATGTATTAGACCAAATGGAATGATTTCCTTGAAATGTATTTAATGATGTAATCATGATGGTTGTTTCATTTTTAATGAAATTGATCAATTTTTTTAATGAGATGACCCCTTATGATGGTTATACCATGACCTCTATTTATGCATCTTGAAAGGCTTCTTTTAAAATTTAATGGTTTCCATGAAATTGAACATGATTATAAAATCTAAATGGAATATATAAATAATTATTTATTATAGGTAACGTCCAATGATAGTTATACATATTATATGCCTTTATAGAGACTAAGAATAATGGTAAAAGAGGTCTGGTGATCATGGAGACCCAAATCTCCTTACATTGATATTGAGAGTGATGGAAAGGGAGGTCTGATGATCATGGAAACTCAACACTCCTTAACTAAATATTGAGAATGATGATAAGGAAGGTTTGATGGGCATGGAGAATTAACTCACCTTACATCAATATTGAGAATTGTTGTGAGGGAGGTCTGATAAGCATGGAGACTCAATGCTCCTTTATATCAATGCTAAGAATTATGTTAAGGGAGGTCCGATGATAATGGAGACTCAATGCTCCTTTACATTAGTATGTCGGGAGTACTACCCCATGAGTAAAGCTTATCAACTCACAAACTGGTAGTGTATGTATGTGTGTTACATCCCAGTACACTCTAGTACAAATATTATTTATATATATGTGTATCTAAATATATGTAATACATATATATATATATAATGATTTCATGTTCAAAATTATTCAAGATGTGTGCCGAAGCAAGTATATCTATCAGGTGTGCCTTAGGAACCTTGAGGGTGGTTACTTATTTATTCATCTTTGTTGTTATTATCCTATACCTCCACACTAATTTAATTTATGTTTCCCTATCTGGATTGGGCTAGACACCATGGGTGATGGCCTTCTGAGATTTTATCTCACACCCTTCTTAGGTACCCTTGTTACCAGAGGAGACCTTATATTTTTAGGATCTAGGATGTTTGTTTTATTTCACGCACCTGGGATTTAGGAGAAAAGGACCGAGTTGGATCTTAGGATGATCCTGGAGATCTCCATTAGGTATTTGTTGTTGTTTCATTTTTTTTGTATTGTGTTAATAATCATGTTGTGTGTTTATTAATTTAAGTCGTGTTTTATCAAATTTACGTGCATACTTTTTATAGACTGGTGTTGACCACTTTTATTAAATTTTAATAATTTATCTTCCACTGTTTTCTTTCATTTATCTATTAATTCCAGTATTATCTACTATTTAGTTTCCATTTTTCAATTGTGATACTCTAATAACAGTGTATAGTCTCCCCACTATCTCTTCTTATGACCCTTTCTGCTATTCATCAGCCGCTGGAATATAGGGAGATGAACTTGATTCTATGTGACCAACCGGTTTGACTACCGTTCTGATGGTAATTCGGGTTGGGATGTTATTGGCCCTCAAATCCTCTTTGAACTATCATATTATAACCAAACTATATCCATTGATCAAAAACATTTAGATATTTGTGATTTGATCTTTTTTTATACATAGACTCATGAGGAAAACTATATTTCTCTAATTTGTTATTGAAATCATCATCACGTATCAAATGTTCACCAATAATCATCATCAATAGAAAGTTAATCATCTTCATGGTTGTTATGGTAGGTTGAGATTGGATGTGTTCGGTTTGGGTAAGGAGGTGAAAGGATAACCATATTGAGTATGGTGTGATAATTTGATACCTTGGTGATGATAAATATTCATGGTATCTCAAGAGTTTCTTTGTGTTAGGTTGTGAATGGTGCGGTAGCATGATTAGCTGAGAGATGTATCCTTGAAATCAGTTCAAATCTCTTCATTCAGCCACTCTTCATTAAGTCACTTGAGTTTTTCATTAATAAATTTAGGGACTTTGTGTAATTTCCTAGTATGGTATGTTTGGAAAGGTCAGTTGACCAACCTCATAAAGGAAATGCACGAATGCTTTCCTTTAGAGCTTTTTAAAACCTTCAACCTGTACAATTCAAAATTGAAACTCGGTTTAGGATTTATTCAAGTGATTCAAAATTATTTAAAATATTAAAAACCATAATTATATACCTTTTAAAAATAAATTCCAAAAAATAATCAAATCAATAAATATAATTCAATAATTTTAAAAATTCTTGAAACAAAAAAAATAAGATTTAATCCATTATAACATTTAATTCTAGATTTCTCAATTAAATTATGGGTTTTCATTAATTATATAAATTAATAAAATACTAAAAATCAATATCTAATCCATTTCAAAATTTATTTATAGATCTATAAAATTATAAAACATCAGTTAATTACCTAATATTCAAATGAATTATCAGTTTAACTATATTGAAATACAATAAAAAAATCAAAAATATTGGATCATATAAAATACACTAGTATTTAACCCAACAAACATGATCATAAAACTAAAAAATCAGCCCCTATGAATTTCTAACTGAATAACATGTCCAATTCTAAGTGATACACATTCCTTAAGAGAAAACATAAAATTCTACCCATGTACACATAAACCCATTCCATGTACGGGGTAGGGTGATTTCAATGACTCATTGGAAATCCTCAAAACCTAAACCATGCATAATGTTATTGTGATTAAGTGGATTTTCATTAAATGCATATATAAATATTTAATTCACTCACATGCAATACACCCACCCATAAATATAACATGTATTGCACATACAGGCATACAATTTTGGTTGTTGTGTGTTAACCAGGAAACCATGACACCTAAACATACCTGCTTGGTATCCATGCTAGAAAGATGTCATCACCACATACCACAACCCGACCCATGCTCGAATATTCTAGGTAAGGTGTTATACCAAATATCAAATAATTAACAATGTTTTGGGGAAGGGTTCCATACTAATCTTGATCACTATTTGAAGGTTCAAGGTAGGGTTTCTTCAAGTCCTGGCATATCCCTTTTCACTCAAGGGTGGTCACATGCCAAGAATCTTAGTCATATATTCTCACTCAAGATATGGTTCACATAAATTACAGACAATAAATTCAACCCATCTCATAACTCACTAACTCATAGCCAATGCACTGGTCATTTGAGACTATCCCCATGACTAAAACACAGCTCAATACCCACATCAACCCTTAAAGTTTCTTTCACACCCATCCATACCAACCAATTACATTGATACAAATTAACATCATAGTCTATCACGTAAAATAATGTATCAACATAAAATAAGAAAGACATAATGAGATCATAGTAAGGGGAATATACAAGGAACTCATGCTTTAGAAAATAAGGAATCTACCACACAAGGTCATATAGACCAAAACAACTCAACTAGGTTCAATGTAAATTAGGTGTTTTTATAGATTATACTAATAAAATTTTGTCATTATTAATTTCAATTTAATATTTAGAATAATATAGACACTCAAAATGGTTCAATGTAAACATAGTTTTTCACCCGTGGGGGTACTTCATTGAATCAATAATATTATAATGAAATTTATGTTCTCCAAAATTCATTGAAATTATCCCTTCATTAACATTTATTCAATTCTTTTAAGTCCTTAAGAATGTACAAAATAATATGAGTAGGGAGTGAACTTTACCTCTATCTTCCTCTATGATTATAATATAAAATTCAGTAGGGAATAAAAAACTATGTACACTTATCGAAACATCCTTTTGAATTCCAACTAGATAGGTATTGGTTTAGTTAGAAATTTTTGAAACCACTTGAGTCGGTTTATGATTAGCTATATCTAGGGAAGAATAAATTGAATAAGTCATTACATTAATCTATGATCCTAAATAACATAGTGTAATGGAAAAAAATATTTTGATTATATTGTAATAGATATTAAAGGTAACTGGGTTTTGGAATTCTCTAAGTATTTATGGGTTAATAAGGGTAAACACATTTCAACAAAAATTTACCTTTCCATGACCTTATAATTTCCTATTTATATTTTACATGTATTTGATAAATATTTCATAACTTAGAATCTATCAGATCGATTACAATAAAGTAATTTTAATTTATACATTTTTTAATATCTCTAGAATCTATTGTTGTAGTGTGTATTAACTTTTTTTCATCATTGGTTTTACTCTATAAATGATGGTAGGTTGGTGATGATTTGATTCTTTCACCATATATTTTCTATTTTCCTTCTTCATTGTTGTTATTTTCACCAGTATTGCTTCTTGAGGTACTTTTTTAGGGACAGATTCTTTAAGTTCAGTGGGTTTTCCACTTCCAACTTCAAATTTGGATGATAATTATTTTTTTACTAACTACTTGCCACTACTTAATGAAATGAAATTAAAATTCCTCTTAGGTTTTGGACTTCAACTTTGTATGATGATTCTTTATTTTTTACCATCTCCTTGCCACTAATTAATGAAATGGAGATAAAGTTCCTCTTAGGTTTATGAATTGACTAAATATTAATTTTACCTAAACCTTGAATTTTTAAGTCATTGATGGTTTTCATGATCTATCTGTACTATTCTCATAGATTCATCAATGCTGATCAATGAGTGATAAGAGTAGTTTTTTGATAGGCATGTGACCACAAGTTGTTTTAGTTTATCCTTCATGGATGGTTCTTGGTTCTTACCTTATTGGTGCCTCATAGAGGGTTGACATATTTTTCTCTAAAAGGGTGATGGACGGAAAGATGGTTGAAGACCTGGAAAGAAGAGCAGTATTTGATGTTTTTAGTTCACAACCCTAAATTTAGTGTTAAAATATTCTCTAAGACCATGATTTTTTATTGGTTTATTGCATTATGGTTTTTGTTATATATAATCATGTATTTTTTCACTTATAGGTAACTACCAATGAAGTAATCTAAGGATTGTAAGATTATTTATTTAATTTTATTTTTAAGTAATGTTTGATTGAAAAATTTTATCTCATGCACTACTCTTTTGGTAGTTCAAGCGCCAAATTTTTGAGAATTTTTGGAAATACTCATGATCATTTATTTAAATTCAGTGGGAAAAGTTTCTATTTTTGCTCATCTAGAGGAAGAATTTAGAAGGTTCCCTTATTTTTCAATCAACCCTTGCTAAAAGAATACTATGAAATGATTTTCTTAAAAAGGATAATGTGGGTAGGAGGTTGTGAGACACTTGAATATATCCTAGAACTCATAGAGGGTTCTCTACTAGATTTGTTGATTGTATAAATATATTTCCTCAGTTCAGTACTCCCCAAGGAAGGGAAGTGTTTCAAGAGGAATTCCTTATGAAACTCTTCTTGGGTGGTTACTTCTCTAGTTTAGAGGTTTTAGAGTCACACTTTGGTCTATCCTTCATGAGAGAAGGTAAATGCCTTCAGGATGATCTAAGCCTTTATGAATCCTCTTGGTATGAAGATATTATAGACTTATCTAAATTATCTCAAGTGTCAGTTCGGGTATTATATTGGAAAACCCTAAAATTTAGGTAATAAAATCCTCATTCTAGTTCTAATATTATAATATTATTGATTATTTAGTTGCTGAAGTAAGTTTTTATTTTTGAAATTGGGTGTGTAAATCTATCTCAAGGTTTTATTTATTTATGCTAAATTTTTCTCCATATTTTTACTTCCTATAGTTTCCCTAAAGGAATAAGTGTATGGGGAGAGTGAATTTTTCAATAGGATAGTGAAAAATTATCTTTCCCCTTGTTTAGTGATTTTTAGGGTCCTGGGTCTTTCCTTCATTGTTCATTAAATGTATGGATAAAACTCTATGTGGTTAGATGAACTAGACCAGGTTCTATTTTGAATTAATTTTTAAAAAAAATTAAAAAATAAAATAAAAACTTGCCTATCATATAATGGATCCATTTTTATGAGTGTATTTCTATAAGGCCATCAAAAATTTGGAAGTACTCGGAATCATGTTGACTTTGATGGGGAGAGTGTTATGAGTAAGTTCTTTTCATTTCAGTTATAAGTTTAGGAAGTGAATTCGGTGAGAGAATTAAATTTATGAAATTGATTTTGATTTGGAATTAGTTTAAAGAGTAGTGAACTAACCTTGGATATCCCACTCTTTACCTATTAAAATATTATTTAATTTCTCTCCTCTATTTGGTATCTAGTTAAATAAAACCAAAACTGACTTCCGAGACATATTTATTTCATCTTAATCATAAGAATTTGATAATCACTAAAATATCAAATCACAGTTATCCAAGTGGTTAGATTATTTCAATCACTCTGGATTCATCACACTACTAACTATTGTAGCAATGAAGAAGCTCTAGGTGGCATATGTGTGGAAAAATAGGGATAAAGGAATAATAATTAAAGTGCATGGAACAAAATAAAATCTATTAATATTAAACATTGTTAAATAATTATATAGAGAATAATAAAATAGAATTGTCATTTAAATTTTTAATTCATCAATATGGGAAGGAGAATCTCCTCATATCATTCACTATAGGATTAGTGTTCTATCATCATAGAATTAAAGTAATAAAAATGAAATAAAGAAAAGAAACAACAACAACTCAAATATCAATTGAGTAATCACAAAATCATCCCCCTCTCCTCAGTGAATAGTTTCCTATTTATAGTAGAATGATCATAGGTTCTTTGTGTGATTCAATGTTGCATCCAAATAAGTCGAACATATCTATTTTTCATCACCAATTATTCTAATATTTCTGTAACATTCCTCGGATTTCATGCTCAGATACCCTTCATTTGATTATATATGCCTATAAAGATAGAGGGTTGATATTCACTAGGTGAGTATATGTTGAAAATATTTATCTTCCATGACATTATCCAATGATCAATCTCTGTATGCATTTGAGAAGAATCAAATGTGAAATACTATATTGAATCATCGTATATTGAAATATAGGTTCTCTTAAATTTACCCAATGAGGGTGGAGATGATGATCATGGTGGGTATAATGGGCCTTTAGTGCATGTGATTTAATAAAATAGGCTTGGGACTGAGCTTGAGATAGTGAGATTAGTCCTAAAATGTGGTTGTTCTAGGTCTGATTACTCAGTGTTTTGACAAAGCTCACCAATTGGCCTCCCCTTTAAACCTTTATAAAGGGAATCCACAGTGAATTAAATTATTCTTTCTAGTTTCCCCCTCATCAAACGCAACTTGATTACTAGATTGTATTTCATCTTTGGTTCATTTTTCATCATCTTTTTTTTCATTTTATTAATTTAGTGAGACTCCCAATTAAATTTTGGACTCCATCAATTATGATATTCACTTTAAATCTCTGATAATCAGCTATATTTTTTCTCAGATTATAATCCTTTGAGCTTCCTTTGGATTGAGATAGTTTCATCCCATCACGAGGTTTCAACAACAATCCTCTTCCTAGGAACACATGGATCAAACGAGATATACTAAGTCATCCACTATCTTTACTCAATATAAAATACTTAAGTTCCTATCACACAAATTTTTCAGCTCCTATGTGAGGTTTATTTAATACTCACAAATTCACAATATGTATGAATAAATACTTATAATGATTCATGTTTTAATCCAGATGGGAATCCAAAGGAATTTAGAACCTTTGCATTTATTGGACAGGATGAATTTAAAATCAAGCCTCAAAATGGAAATCTGAAAGTTGTAACACTTTAATGTGATTTTTTTTCTTGGTTAAATTCCTGTTAGGTTTCTAGGGTGTTTTGATGTGTTTTTAGAGTGTCGGACCTGGAAAAATCAACTTTTGAAGGACTTACAAAGGGCGCTTGGTTTTTTTGAAACTTTGCAACCCACGGAAGGAAATCATGAAACATTATATAGGTGGTAAAAGGCTATCACATAAGATGCTCATAGTTTTCCAAACCGTGTTCCTATCAAACATGGGTATTACCACTTAGAAAGTACCTTGACACTATTCATTGTACAGTTTGTGCACGGTTAGGATATCTGTGTGGGGAAAAACATGTTGGATGCTTTAGGTTCCCAATAGAAGGTGCATAGTTGGTGCATGGTCTTCCAAACACTACGTCCCAGATCATGTGTGACAACCTATTTTTAAAAAATTAAATTAAATAAAATAAAATTAGAAAACTAAAAACTCCCTCTCCTCCCTCTCATTTGCATGAGGCCCACACCCGGGTGCTCTAGTCATATGTAACGAACCCCCCCCCCCCCTCTTAATCATCCTTTGACCACAGATTTTGTCCCATTTATTCAGGATTCTTTTTCTGAATATTTGAGATATATTCATCCTCACCATCTCGTATCCTTTTTGACCAATTTTTAGTCTCTTTGTTTCCCAGGGAAGTAAAACTAGACCTTGGGTTCGAGGCTAACCTAGTTTTTCAATTTTATTTTGATTTTAGGTTGTGGGAATGCTCTCTCAAGACCCATTCATGAAAATTTCAGAAATCGCCACCGAAGTCGAAGTGGTTTGGATTGTTTTGTCTTGAGGCCATTAGTTTGGGGTAAGTTTTTTTCCACTTCTTGGTTTCACTCAGTCTATTTAGGGACTTTAGGTGATTTTGAGTCCCTTTTATAATCTATAGAGGGTTTGGTGACTCTGTGGATACTTTCACTCATATATATAGGTATGTATATATATAAATATATACATATTCTATGTACTTATTCCCTCATGGTGATGGAAATATATTCATTAGGTTAATGGAAATATATATATATATATATATATATATATATGAATGTATGTGTGTGAAAGTATGGAGCAATTTCAAGTGGTCTTCGATAAAATTTCCAAGCGCCGAAGTTTATGGATTTGCTTTGGTCTACTTCCTTAGGTAGGATCCCTTTCTATACCCATTAATTTTATTAATGAATTAACAAATTTATTGTCACGCCAATTTTAGATATTCATTAATATAGTATGTTTTTTAGATCAAATGCTTCTTTTGATAAATTTAATAAAATACTTAAATGTTATAAATGATTGTTTGATAACAAATGTCATGCTTTTATAATATAACCACTCCAATGGAGGTGCATAGCCTTCAAGCTAAAAATTAGTGAGTTCACTTTTATGCTTTCTTTCCACATTTTCCTTGGTTATTCTTCTATAATCTGATGTTATGTTTGGTATAAACCACGTTGAGATCTTTCCTTCATTGAATTCATGAATTGAGTTTCCCCTTTTTCATTATAAATGTTCATGTAACCATTAAACCTTATAAGTTCATTGCTCTTATTGTCTTTTAAATGAATTAGACATTGACTTATGTTTGTTTTAATGAACCCAAGATACCCCCTGGGTGTTTGGTCCACTTAGACTTGAAATTATCCAAGTGGTTAATTGAGTTGTTTCCATGACCCTTCCTTGAACATGACCCTTCCCTGAACATGACCCTTGGGATTTGTATGTGGTGTTATCATGTTATGAATGATCTAATGAATTTTTTAAGGTAAACAGAATGATTATAATGGATTATTCAAGATGGTATCATCCTTTAAGGGTAATAAATATGATTCCTTCCATTGGAACTTGTACCTTAAATCAATTTTCCATGTTTTGGAAAATTGAGTGAGATGGACTTGAATAAGATGTCTTAGACCAATTGGAATGATTTCCTTGAAATGTATTAAATGGTGTAATCATGATGGTTGTTTCCATTTTAATGAAATGGATCAATTTTTTTAATGAGATGACCACTTATGATGGTTAAACCATGCCCTCTATTTATGCATCTTGAAAGGATTCTTTTAAAATTTAATGGTTTCCATGAAATTGAACATGATTATAAAATCTAAATGGAATATATAAATAATTATGTATGATAGGTAACGTCCCATGATAGTTATACATATTATATGCCTTTATAGAGACTAAGAATAATGGCAAAAGAGGTCTGGTTCTTACATCGATATTGAGAGTGATGGAAAGGGAGGTCTGATGATCATGGAAACTCAACACTCCTTACCTAAATATTGAGAATGATGATTAGGGAGGTTCGATGGGCATGGAGAATTAACTCACCTTACATCAATATTGAGAATTGTTGTGAGGGAGGTCTGATAAGAATAGAGACTCAATGCTCCTTTATATCAATGCTAAGAATTATGTTAAGGGAGGTCTGATGATCATGGTGACTCAATGCTCCTTTACATCAGTATGTTGGGAGTACTACCCCATGAGTAGAGCTTATCAACTCACAAACTGGTAGTGTATGTATGTGTGTTACATCCCAGTCCACTCTAGTAAAAATATTATTTATATATATGTGTATCTAAATATATGTAATACATATATATATATATATATAATGATTACATGTTCAAAATTATTCAAGCTATGCGCCAAAGTAGGTATATCTATCACGTGTGCCTTAGGAACCTAGAGGGTGGTTACTTATTTATTCATCTTTGTTGTTATTATCCTATACCTCCACACTAATTTAATTTATGTTTCCTTATCTGGATTGGGATAGACACCATGGGTGATGGCCTTCTGAGATTTTATCTCACACCCTTCTTAGGTACCCTTGTTACCCGAGGAGACCTTATATTTTTAGGATCTAGGTTGTTTGTTTTATTTCATGCACCTGGGAGTTAGGAGAAAAGGACCAAGTTGGATCTCAGGATGATCATGGAGATCTCCCTTAGGTATTTGTTGTTGTTTCATTATTTTTGTGTTGCATTAATAATCATGTGGTGTGTTTATTAATTTAAGTCGTGTTTCATCAAATTTACGTGCATACATTTTATAAACTGGCGTTGACCACTTTTATTAAATTTTTATAATTTATCTTCCACTATTTTATTTCATTAATTTATTACTTCAAGTATTATCTACCATTTAGTTTCCATTTTTCAGTTTTGATACTCAAATATGAGGGTATAGTTTCCCCATTATCTCGTCTCAAGACCCTTGCTGTTATTCATCAGCCGCTGGAATATAGGGAGATGAACTTAATTCTATGTGACCAACCGGTTTGACTACCGTTCTGATGGTAATTCGGATTGGGATGTTATTGGACCTCCCATCTTCTTTGAAATATCATATTATAACCAAACTATATCCATTGATGAAAAACATTCAGATATTTGTGATTGGATCTTTTTTTATACATAGACTCATGAGGAAAACTATATTTCTCTAATTTGTTATTGAAATCATCATCACGTATCAAATGTTCACCAATAATCATTATCAATAGAAAGTTAATCATCTTCATGCTTATTATGGTATGTTGAGATTGGATGCCTTCGGTTTGGGTAAGGAGGTGAAAGGATAACCATATTGAGTATGGTGTGATAATTTGATACCTTGGTGAGGATAAATATGCATGGCATCTCAAGAGTTTCTTTGTGTTAGGTTGTGAAGGGTGTGGTAGCATGATCAACTATGAGATGTATCCTTGAATTCAGTTCAAATCTCCTCATTCAGCCACTCTTCATTAAGTCACTTGAGTTTTTCATTAATAAATTTAGGTACTTTGTGTAATTTCCTAGTATGGTATGTTTGGCAAGGTCAGTTGACCAACCTCATGAAGTAAATGCACGAACACTTTCCTTTAGAGCTTTTTAAAACCTTCAACCTGTACAATTCAAAATTGAAACTCGATTTAGGATTTATTCAAGTGATTAAAAATTATTTAAAATATTAAAAACCATAATTATATACCTTTTGAAATTAAATTCCAAAAAATAATCAAATCAATAAATATAATTTAATAATTTAAAAAATTCTTGAAACAAAAAAATAAGATTTAATCCATTATAACATTTAATTCTAGATTTCACAATTAAAGTATGGGTTTTTATTAATTATATAAATTAATAAAATACTAAAAATCAATATCTAATCCATTTCAAAATTTATTTATAGATCTATAAAATTATAAAACATTAGTAAATTACCTAATATTCAAATGAATTATTATTTTAACTATATTGAAATACAATAAAAAATCAAAAATATTGGATCATATAAAATACACTAGTATTTGAACAAAAAAACATGATCATAAAACCAAAAAATCAGCCCCTATGGACTTCTAACTGAATCACATGTCCAATTCTAACTGATACACATTCCTTGAGAGAAAACATAAAATTCTGCCCATGTACAGCTAAACCCATTCCATGTACGGGGTAGGGTGATTCCAATGACTCATTGGAAATACTCAAAACCTAAACCATACATAATGTTATTGTGATTAAGTGGATTTTCATTAAATTCATATATAAATATTTAATTCACTCACATGCAATACACCCACCCATAAATATAACATGTATTGCACATACAGGCATACAATTTAGGTTGTTGTGTGTTAACCAGGAAACCATGACACCTAAACATACCTGCTTTGTATCCATGCTAGAAAGATGTCATCACCTCATACCACAACCCGACCCATGCTCGAATTTTCTAGGTAGGGTGTCATACCAAATATCAAATCATTAACAATGTTTTGGGGAAGGATTCCATACTAATCATTATCACTATTTAAAGGTTCAAGGTAGGGTTTCTTCAAGTCCTGGCCTATCCCTTTTCACTCAAGGGAGGTCACATTCCAAGAATCATTGTCATATCTTCCCACTCAAGATATGGTTCACATAAATTACAAACAATAAATGCAACCCATTCCATAACTCATTGACTCATAGCCAATGCACTGGTCATTTGAGACTAGCCCCATGACCCAAACTCAGCTCAATACCCACATCAACCCTTAAAGTTTCTTTCACATCCATCCATACCAACCAATTACTTTGATACAAATTAACATCATAGTTGATCATTTAAAATAATGTATCAACATAAAATAAGGAAGACATAATGAGATCATAGTAAGGGGAACATACAAGGAACTCATGCTTTAGAAAATAAGGAATCTACCACACAAGGTCATATAGACCAAAACAACTCAACTGATCCCATCCAAAATTACTTTTTTTGAAAAATATGAGTGCAGCATCCCTTATATTAAATAAATAAAGTTTACAAGAGTTTAAATGAAGAGATTTTACATTTTTCTCCAAGTAAAAGTGGAGCCATATCATCAGGTAAAATGTCCAAGTGAATATAGCTTTTCGTGTTGACTCCTTTGTTGGCCAGCCCATAAACAATATAGGCCACCTCCATGAAAGTGTGGGTGATGAAGTGGTTTAAAGAGTTAATATTATCAGGGAAGTTCCACCATTTGGTAGCTATCTTCCATGAGATATGCCTCTGATCTGCTCTAACAGCTTGCACAAGGGTAGTGGAGTCACAATCAAACCATATACAATTACAATCCTTTTGTTTTTCCAAATCAACCGCCATTATAATTCCCATAATACCTCCTTCCTAGGCTATGAGGTTACCACAAGGACCAAAAATGAATTCAATGACATCCCCATTCACATCCCTGAAGATAACACCATATCCTGTGGGACCTGGGTTACCCCTTGATGCTCCATCGGTGTTTCATTTTTACCATCCTGCAAATAGAGGTGTCCAGAAAACTTCCATGTTATAATGAGGGGTCGGGTAATTTCCAACAATATTCAGTATCCTAAAGATCATACAATCATCAACCTAGTTTCTTCATTTTTTGAATAAATATTGTTTGCATCGTGAACTAACTCATGTATGATGCTCAGCGCGTGACCAACAATGAAGTCGGACCTGCTATGTACTACAGAATTCCTACAGCTCTAGATATAGTGAATGAGTTCAGAACATGCAACAGGAAAAAGTACAATCACCTTCTTAAAAAGCTGAACATTAACAATGGCATAATTAAGAGCTTGAATATATTCAAAAGGAGGAGATTACAGGCCAAAAATATATTGTGCTTCCATCCATAAAGAAGAGGAAGCATTGCAACTCAAAAAGAGATGGTCAATATCCTCTCTGTGTTTCTTATATAGTGCACATAGAGAGCATAAAGCAATACCAACCCTTTTTAGATTGGAATACATTGGTAGATTGTAGAGGGGTAGCCTCTATAAGAGAATAAACCGCGAGGGTTTCATCCAGGTTTTGTTTAATTTTCCAATCCATTGTTTGTCACCATTGATCAAATGATGGTAGAAGCTTTTTGAGTTAATCAGTCCTATGGGAGATCCTTCCCAGATAATAGCATCCTCTTGATTAACAAAATCATAATTTTCCACTGTATTGATAATATCATTCTCCACCATTTCCATATTATCCAGCTGCTCGTTAATCATGATGTTGTTGATAGTTCCACTTTCTTCCAGGATAACACGATTAATGAGAGGCTCCATTATCTAGTTATCATACAGAAAAATTTGGGAAGATTTCATTATTACCATCCATTTGGAGTGACCCATAATTTTCTGAAAGATATATTTTATCCCAGTCCATATAAAAGACTCAACATATATGAATTTTCTAGCAATAAGATTTTCCATAAATCTATCTCTAAGAAATTCCAGGGCAGCAGATTTTTTATTGATTAGCTTCCAAACAAATTTGGCTAGCATTTATTGGTTAAAGACCTCCATGTTCTTGATTCCAAGTCCTCCAAGTTTATAGGGAAAGAGACACTTTTTCCATGGTATATATTTTACCTTATGTTTCGTAATATTTCCACTCCAAAAAAAGTTTTTCATCATTGTATTCAACTTTCTAATAATAGAGATAGGGCAATGATATACCATAAAAGAATAGACCATCTTTGAGATGACGACATGCTTCACTAGAAAAATTCACCCATCGATTGATAGAGACTTCCCTTTATAATATTTTAGGGTTTTTTGAATTTATACAAAGAATTTGATAAGTTAGAATGTTGGGGATTTCTCCAAAACATTGGGACACCCAAATAGATAAAAGGCAGAGTACCCTCTTTAATTCCCAAGTTTTTTATGAGGTGGATCTTACTGGAAGATGGAATGCCATTATCAAAGTAGATAAATGATTTCCTCCATCTTATGTCTTGACCAAAAACATCCTTATAATGATGTAGAACTTGTTTAATATTTTTGAGGTTCTTTTTTTCCCCATGTGTAAAAATGACTATGTAATCAACAAATAATAGATGGGAGCGAGAAGATATACCTCAAGAGGCTTTGATGTTTGACAATTATCCCCTGTTCACCATGTCTAGCATAAGTCTACTAAGATAGTCTTAGACTATAGAAAAAATAATGTTTGAGAGGGGATCCCCTTATATCACCCCCTGGATCAAGTGAAATAGCCCTCCGGAGATCCATTAATGAGAATGGATATGTGTACTAACTCAAGAAGGATCTTGATCCATGGTGTAAATTTCAAACTGAATCCAATGTTTTTAAGAATCCTGTCAATAAAACCCCAGTCCATTGTGTCAAATGCCTTGGTGATGTCTAGTTTGAGAGCAATGTTTCCTCCTCTAGTTGATTTCCTATACAGATTGACACACTCTAAGGCAGTGAGAAAACAGTTTTGTATGTGTTTCCCTATTACAAATCGAAATTGATTCTAAGAAATAATTTTCTCCGAGACATGGGCAAGCCTGCCTGCAAGTATTTTAGTAATGACCTTGTAAATGGTGTTAAAAAAGAGAAACGAGCCTAAAATAACTGATCTCACTCTCATTTTCAATATTTGGAATAAGTGCAATAAACTGTGCATTGAATCCTTGGGGTAAAGTCCCATACTTAATGAAATGGCGGACAATATGACAAACTTATTCTTTAATGATTTCTCAATAAGTCTGAAAGAATTGGTTAGTAAATCAATCCGGTCCTAGAAAACTATCCTTTTTGAGAGAAAAAATAGCTTCTTTAATTTCAAAATCTATGGGAAAATAGGTAAGGGAGATATTATCCTCCTCCATAATATGATGTGGGGTCATATTCTCCCTTATTATTTCATTATTTGGAGGGCCATTGAAAAGATTCTTATAAAAAGAAACAATATGATCTGAGAGATCCTGTCGTTACTCTAAAACATGATCCCCATCCTTGAGAATAGGAAGTGTCCTATTATCCCTTCAGGCCCTATGAAGAGTATAAAAGAACTTTTTATTCCTATCTTCTTCTGATTTCCATCTAATTTTAAAGATTTCTTCCCTGATTTTATCACAAATCTTGATCAGGCTCCCATGCTTGGAGGTAATTTTAGATTCTTATTTGGTTCCCCACTAAAGTGAAATTTAGTCATAGTCTTCTGTAAGTCATGTAAAAGGCCCTCAAGACCATCAATTTTAGCATCTATTTAACTAAACATGTTCTTTCTCCATTCCTTTAGTTTCATTTTGACCAATTTGAATTTTGAAATGCGGACAAGATGGATGACCCCATAGGCCCTTGGTCCCCAAGTATCCTGTATAATTCTGGAGCACTTTGGATGAGTGGCCCATGCATTATTGAAACAAAATGGGATCAGATACTTCATTTCTATATTGATAAGACTCACCAAAATAGGATGATGATTGGAATTATTCTTAGCCAAAGTAACACAAGAAATGTACTTCAAGGCCTGGAGAGAAGCCTCGTTGGTAAAGGCTCTATCAATTCGGATGGCCCTCATTCCTGAAAGATGGAACCTATACCATGTAAACTTGGCCCCAACAAGATTGACCTCAGTCAGACATGCCCCCTCAATACAAGAACGAAACATAACCATGGAGGTGGTATTAACAATTGCTCCAATCTTCTCATCTGCATGCAAAATGGAATTAAAGTAACTAATTATAGTCCACGGATCTGCAATTAAGATTGTAATTTCTTAAATGCAATCCCATAGCCGCCTCCCATCAATGTAATTATTGTGGGCATACACAACAGAGAAATATATCCTCCGTCCTGATTCTAAAAAAACTACAGGTGAGTATTTGATCAGTCTCATAAATAAAAAATGGATTAACAACATAAGCATGTATAAAAATCTAGACTCTATTTGAAGATCCTTCAGCCCTGCTAAATCCAAGGGGTGAGTAGCCTGCTCTACTAAAGTGGTTTCCAACCTTGGTAGATGTGGTCTTAGGATCAGAAATACCAAGGATTTCAGGTTTATACATGCCCGCAATCATCCTAATGGAACCCACTGTGTTAGGGTTGGATAGTCCCTGAAAGTTTCAGAAACTTATCCCCATTGAGTCTTGGATTTGGGGATAATTCCCCCTTTTCATGAGATATCCAAATTTTTGGACTTCCTAGTAGAACTTGTTGAGGAGGCAGCACCCTCTGCCTTGTCTAGATGATGTGTTTGTTCACGAGAAGTCTCATTATTTTCCTCAGAATTTAGAGAAGATAAAGTGAACACTTTATCCATTGATGATTCACTTACCATACCTTTTTGTTCTATATCAGCCTCCGTGAGATCATCCAATGAGCCCATTTTTAGATCTGATGCATCCTAATTCTGGACAACAACATGTGATTTTCCCAGATTCCAGTCCAATTCCCCTAAACCACGTGCAAGTGGATCAGTATGTAATTGTTCAAGCATCAATTTGTCCTATATATCAGAAGAAATAAGAGAGAGAGTGAAGTATTCCACCTACACAGAAATGGTAATTGATAATATATCATACGAGAATTCCAGAGAGTCCTGCTCCTCCGGACAATGAAAATCCTTACTGGATCTTCCCAAACTTCCCATGCACGTGCGCTCCTGATCATCTGCCTCGACTAAATCATCCCAAAAAAAGTGTTATCCCTATATAGTCATGATTTTCCTCCCTTCACCAGACCAGCACCCAAACCTTTTCTCTTGTCATTCTTATCGTTGCCTTTTCCTCGAATAATCACCTTCCAGGATGAGATGGTAGGGGCTGGTTTTACCAATTTTTTCAGAACACGGTAGTTATTTACCAAGTGCCCAATCATTTTTCAATGGTCACAGAATCTGGGTAGATTCTCAAATTCATATGTAACTTCCATCTGATGATCCTCTATGGCAATAAATATGCGACTAGGAAGTGAGGCATCCATATTAATCTCAATGAGGACCCTCCCATACAAACCAAGGCCTCTATTGATAGAGAGTGGGTCGAACTTCAACGGTGTTCCAAGCCCCGAAACAATGTCGTAGAGGATTTTGGGATGCCAATTCACCCATGGAAGACCATATAATAGTGTCCAAACCTATGCCACAGAGTTTTACTGCTTGAGAAGATTTAAATTGGCATCCCACTGAGAGATCCGGAAGAGGCCTGGCCTGAGATTGATGTTCCCAATTTTCCAGACCACATAAAAATATTCCCTCTTCTCTAATATAATCTGAAGGTAACCCTTCATAATCGAAACGAGTCTCCAATTCGAGAAGCCCCAGTAAAGTAAGACCCTTTTTTCATATCTGTGTAAGACGAAGGCTTCATGCTTTTCTCATATGAGGTGAAACCTAACACTAAAAACTTGAAGAGGTCCATTAACTACTTGAGAGCATCTGGGTCAGCCACCCCAAAAATGGAGCCATCCCCCAGATGCGTAAGAACATTTAATTTGGAAATTTCCATTGTAGATGGTGTAGTTGGGGCTTCCACAAATGAAATGACTTTCTGAACAAAGGTAGAATCTGGTCCATTCTCTATTCCCTTCGAAGGGTTGAACACCAACTCCCACTCTTGATCGAACGTAGTCATGATTACATGTTCACTTACAGGAAGAGGATACCACCATCATCAAAATCAGTCAAGAGATTTTTTGGAGACTCTATCTCACATTCCCGTCCCATTCCAAATTTACTTTGAAAAACAATAATATCCTTCTTATAAATCCTTTAGAAAACAATCTCTAGGTTTTATTACTGATGTTTGGACCTTGGAAAAAATTCCACAAAACAATTATTTAAAAAACTCCACTCCCATTTTCAAGTAATATTTCAAACCCCATTTATAAAATCACCCATTTTATTTTAAAATTATCACTCATGTAAAGCCCCTTTTTTAAATAACATTTTAAAAAAATCTTCTTTATCTTTGAAAACAAAATCATGCTACTAATAAAACCATAAATAGGTCCACCAACACTCATTTGAATAGGGAACCACCATTGAGCTATTTAACAAGCTACATGTTCCATTTTAATGATTAGATTAATGTAATATTTTCCTAATGAATGGGCGAGGTCACAAAGATCACGGAACATGTAGAAAATAATAATAATTATTGCACATGAATATAAAATCATCAACTGAAAAAGGAGATGTAGTAAAGTTAAGGGCACATACCTCACCCAACAATCTGTAAATTCATCCCAAAATCATACCAACCTCCTTTGAGACCATGGTAACCTTTATCATCAATAAAAACATAAAGTTGATAAAATAAACATTTAAAACCAAAAAAAATGGGAATAACTGATTCCAAACTCATCAAGGGGCCTCATGGTGCCAAAACCATTAGAAATAGTTTGTGGTACACTTTATACACACACCCCCAAAACTAATACACATATATACCCAAAATTTAATACTTATTCCAATTACCAATTTTACCCAAAAACCACCAAAAACACTACATAAACTCATAGGAAAATATACCTCAAGGGGAATGATGAATGATGACTTGAATAGATCCTCTTAGTATGTCCTCTATAGGCCATACATGAATTCCCCTTCAATCAATATTATTTCACCATGATATGATGAAATCATCTCTAAGAACCCTACTTTGGAAAATTTAAATCATAGGAAAAGAAAAATGGGGAGAATAAGAAGATAAGGGAAGGGATATTTCAAAGAATTAGTGGATAAAACTACTCCCAATACACTAATATGAAAAAGATATAATGGTAGGGAGGAGGAGAGCCAAAGAGGTATTTTCCCCTATCCTTCAGTCAACCAAAATAGATGGAATCTTGAGGGGGTCCAAATAAGATGCATTGTAAAACAGTAAAGGGGATATAAAAAACTAGGTGGGGTCCCTTTGTGGTCTGTTTATAAGCATAAAAATGAAAATATCCCTCACTAGGGGCTCCATATAGTGTAACTCCTTGATTTGAGGCATAGGGGATCTCCCTTGACCTCTGACTATGGTGTGGAGTAAATATCCACAATGCATCCTACCTCAGGGGAAGGTCGAGGGCCTGCCTCCCAAGGACCCTCCTTGGTGTAGCCTTTAGGCTGTAATGTGGGGATTCCCTTCCAAGTTGTGATATAGTATGGCCTTATAGGAAATGATAAAACCTACTTTGAGGGAAACCTAATGGTCCCACCACCCAAGGGACCTCTATGATGTAGCCCTTCACTGCTATATCATGGTGGCCTACCTACAGCTAAAATTCAGATATAGATCTACTCAGGTCCTTTTTCATTGATCATCCAGGAACCAAAACCACTATCCAAGAATTATTTCTCATCCAAAAACTTCTTCTTGGTATTTACCAATGCTTATATTTCCTATCTAAATCATAATTCACCAAATGTCCCTTACTCTAGGAGTAATACTCCAATTCACCCTAACTTTCACTGACTCATAAAGATGTGATTAGTTATAACCATCAATACTAGCAGTATATATATAAACAACTGAGATGTATACAATGCATCAAATAGTCATCACATGGTAATTACAAATCTCTATAGAAAAACCACCATAGAAAATGTACTTCTGATAATGTCCTCAAACCCCAAAAAAATATGGAACCATAGATAGATTCACCTTTCTATAAGGACTTATGTATTGGTATCACACTGAAATGGTCACCAACACCATCAAAAACCACCATGATCTACAAAACACCAACAAACTTCATCAATATTTAGCTATGAAAATGTTTTACTAACTCAATAACCACCTAGACCACCTTCAAAATATGTATTACCTGTATAGAAACAACAAATGAAGCTCATACAAGGGTGAGTAATAACATACTTAGTATGATGACCTAAAGACAAAAAAATACAAAAAAAACATGGAATATAAAACTCTATAACTAAAATATAATTAGAGGGAATAAAATATTTCAATATATTCTCTACAACTAAAAGTCTCAGGGACACAAGGAAGCCCCAATCATCTCTTCTTCAATTCATTAAGGTTGATATCTCACCAAAAACTAGGGATTATTAGAGTAATGAAAGACACACTATGTCTAATGTCAATAACCCATATATAAGTCACTTCTGAAAGGAAACCAAGGGGTTCTTAAGGTTTCATGAGGCATGAAGTTTCCAAACCGGTCATCCTTTTTAACTTTAATAATGCTGCTAAAAATTATAAAGGGACACCCAGTCAATGTTGAATAATTTGTGTCTTTTAAGGGAGTGAAATACCCTAACACCCATAATTATAATTCCTTTGATATAAAAAAATACTTGGGGACCCAAGACATAAAAAAGTTTCTCACTCCGCACAGTCCATCTTTATATGAATCAACCCTAGTAAGCTACCCAACGTTACATTATAAAAATCATAACAAGGTACCATCCCATCCATAAAGTATAAATTTTAGTTGAGGGAAAAATGAACCCTAATAGAGGATCCATTCTACTTCAAGAAAATCATGTCAATAGGTGGAGTACCGCACTCCATGATTAGAGGACTTGTTGTAAAATCACAATATTTTGGGATATATTTTTTCCCTAAATTGATACTATGTTCGATAGCTTATTTCACACGCAACACAGAACTAAAATAAATTGTCACATATTTAAGGAATATTATTTAAAAAAATATGAATAATAAAACCACTATAAAATAAAAATATATTAATCAATTACAAATGATTACATTTATATGATATGCGATTAATATGATTTAATATTTAAAAGGGATTTTTTTTCACAATTAATTCTTTAATGTACTAAAAAATTAAATCAACAACTTTTAAATGATTGTTATGAAAATATATATTATTTAAATAAATTAAATATTATATTAAAATTATTTAAAATAAAAATTATTATGAAATAATATTGAGAATGTATAATGTTTTATAATCCATTTTCAATAAATATATTTTTTATTTATATTTTTAGTTTTAATTTAAAATATAAATTTATAAATTTTGGAATTTGAACTTTAAAAAAATGAAATTTAATTTCTAATCTAGCACATAAAAAATATCTTAGTGTGAATTTTTTCAATTTTTCTAAAATAATTGATTTTTTAGGTGAATAGTGAAAAACAGTTTTTACTAAACCATAGCATTTATGAATATATCAAGAAGTAAGTATAATTAAAAAATATTTTAAAAATTTTAATTATCAAAAATTTATTTATGTACTGATATTATTTATTTAAAAATATAATGATTAATTTAGAAACCCATTTTTAAAATTGTGAAAATTAAGTGATATTTTTCTAATAAAAATAATTTTTAGTCTTTCACTTTTAAATAGATTTCAATAGGTGAAATTAGGTTTTGAATTTATTTTAAAGTCATATAAATCTAATTTGGGTGATAATAAACCAATTAATTTCATTAAAATAAAAAAAATTATGATTTTTTGATAAACATAACATTTTTGCTTAAAAATACACTTTTCCTAAAAGAGGGTTTTTACGTATTACATGTACTAATGTTAAAATTATTTTTTCCTACACATTAAAATATTATTTGATAAAATTAAATTTATATTTGGAATTATCAGGTATAATTTATTTAATAAGTCTTATTTTGTTTTTAGTAATTAAAATTAAATTACTCAGGTAAAAATTAATTATCACGGTAAATATCCAAAATGGAAAAAGTGAAAATATAAGAGTAGAAGACTTTAAAAAGTATTTAAATTTTTTTTAAATGAATGATTGGGATATTATATAACTTAATTCATCCACCAATCTATTATTGTCCACTTTTATTCCACATTCCATGTCAAACGTGTTCTCTCTTTATATTAAAATTTTATATTTGAAAAATGGCATTTTATTCCCCTATAGAAGGATATTACCTCTTCCTGAATTCCCCACTCATTATAAAGAATTATCTCAACAAAAATACTACCATAATCTCTTTTAAATTCTATGTCAAAGTTCTAGAATCCTTAGTCCTTCCAAAATACCATGCTAAGGATCCTTAAGGTGTTACCCAAGGGAGAACATCTAAAGGGAGAGGTAATGTTCCCTACTGTGCTCTCTTAATTGTTTTCTTCATATGCACCCTAAAACCTATTATATCTATTAAATCTTGATAACATTATTATTAATAATATTATAAAATTTTGTTATACTAATGTAATATCGATTTTATTTCTTCCTCCAAAACCATTTGAAAAATGAATATGTTGTCATGTGAACATACCGACTACTGTCTCCACAAATGATGTGATCAATTTTTCATCACCATGTTACATGGTTGGATATAAAAGTTTTTTTAATTTTTTATATAGTATTTATAAAATTATTAAGATTCTAAAATTATAAACTATTCACTATCTTCCTCCTGATCTATGGAAAACGAATGTGTTTCCCACGCGTATGTGCAAAAAACTGCCTCCAAGAAAGTGATGTATTTCATTTTTCATTAAATACTTTTCTTATTTTTTTAAATTCCCTCAAATATAGTTCAAAAAATAAATAATATATAAATAATATAATTATACTTCTATAATAATGATATTATAACTAAATCACCCCATAATCGTACTTATCCATTAATTTTAGCATGTTCTTGATTACGTCGGTTTAACCACCTATATGAATGATGATATAAATTTATATCATGGATAACTAAGGAGTCCTAATTACTGGTGATATTTAAAAATAATAATTACTTTTTTCCTGTAATGGAAATGGTAATATCTAACCCATTATCATGATACCACCCCTCGTTCATTAAAATTATCTAAACGAGCGCATCATGAACTTCATCATCATGAATCATAACTAAAATACTTATGAAATGAAATTATAACATTATAAATAATTATAAAATATTTATTATGGTATCTTTAATTATATTTTAATGATGAATTTTGAATATTTAAAATAAGAATTTACATAGGAATTATGAAACTAGTACTAAATAAAATTGTCAAAACTAATAAACCTTCGATGATGAATATAAAATAAAAATAACTAATATATTTGTAATAAAATATTATAAATGATGTTTATAATAGGTTATAGGTATGAATAAGTTTCTAAAATAGGTGATTAATATTGTTATTTTTTGTTATATAAAACCTTAAATTTCTTTTCTGGAATTCAGAAATCTATGTAAGGGTATTTATATCTCAATTTTTCTTCATTGAGATAAAATGTGTATTTACCACTTGTTTCCTTTTTTGTGGTGTTTATATATTGAAAAAGGATTTATTTTGTCAAAAAAAATTATGAAATCTAAGGTATTTAAAAATTCATCTCATTTTCTACCTTTCATGGATTTTTGACTCAGAATATAACAATAATTTAAGGGGGTTTTTTACTCAACATATTTTCTTAAGTAAAAATTATTCCTCTTTGACCATGGTTTAACAATATTGTTTTATTTTTTTCTGTGATGATACTATAATTTCTTATATCTCTTGAGAAATTGAAATTTTTAATTCAAATCTTTTACCTTGATTAATTTCATTCTCAAAAATTTAAAATTTTTTAAAGGTAATTTTTATTCTCTTTAACGAAGATTTATCCTCCATGACCATATGTTATCTTCTAACCAATGTTATCCTTAATTGGAAACCTAATTCTGAATTATTTCATGTGACATTAATATTTCATTTCATCTCTTTTTTAAATTAAATTTTTTCACCCTTTTATAATGTGAGGTTTCAAGGAAAGTATTTTCTCATATATATTTTTTTGTATTTTATAATTGTTTGTTTTATCATCCACATCACATTTCCTCTATAAAACTTTATGTAATTTTCAAGGATCAATTATATAATATCCTTTTTAAAATTAAAAGTTTTCAAAAAAATCACATCACCTTTTTGAAAATAAATTTTGAAAGTGACATATAACTTCATCTTTTATGACTATGGTAAAAATGTTTTCTAAAAACTCTATTACATTTTACCTAACCATATCATATTTATTCTTTATAAAGCTTCCTTTTCATTATTAAAAATGTGTTTAAAAATTATTTTAACTCTTTTTTATTTTGAAAAGAAAATTAAATATTATTGTATTTTTTAAATTTCAAAGTTTTATTTTTAAAAGGAATTATTGATTTTAAAATAGATATTAAAGGCATGTGTTTTAAAGAAGTAATTCATTAGTGTTTCTATTTTCTCTAAATGAATGTTTTGAAAACATCCTTCTATTAGGTATTTTTTTGAAAAAATCCTTTTTTAAGGATAATTTTTATTTAGATCAAAGTATTTCATTTTAAAGAAAACATTTTTAAGGAGTTTCCAAGACTTTAAAAAAAGTAGAATTCCATCATATTTTTCGTGTGATTTATCCAATTATCTTAAAATTTTATTTTTCATTTATGTCAGTATCCCTAATTCTACTTATTTTACACTATGTATATTTTTAACCCACTGTCTAACTTATTTATTTGTATGGATTATGTAATGTTCTAGGAAAGTTTTTCATGAAACCCATCTCTTTTACAAAGGTTAATTAAGTGATGTTTAGAGTATAAATGTTTTTACATTCTAATAGAACATGTATGTATGGATGATTATATTATTAAGGTTGAGGTCCTATATCACCCTCTATTAGATTGGTTAAATATTTATATCTTAGTAGATAATGATGTAAATCATGGAAATTTCCTTATTCACAACATAATGTTTGGAAATTTAATTTAATCACAACATGAATTGTGGACATTATTTTTGTTCACAATATCAAGCATGTATTTTTTTGTTCACAACATGAAACATGGACATTTTATTTATTTACAATGTTATAATTTCCAAATTCTTATGTTTGTACCATAATTCCTTATTATGTTATATTTTTAATTCATGCCAAATCTTTGTGCCTATGATTAAGCACCATGGATTACGTTTATTATCTCACACTCTTATTTCATGGTACATGTTTTTTTTATTTTAGATTGCATGTCCATATATCATGGCATATGGAAAAATATTATCCTTCTATGTTCTTTTAATTAATATATTTCTCTCATGTTCATGTTTTCTTATATGGTTATGATCTAAAACTTGATGAAATGTTTGTAAGTTTTCCTTTACTAATCTTCTGAGTTCACCCCTTTCCTACATTTTCATTCCCTTGGTTATGAAGATTAGTATAAATTTTGAGAAGTCTATAAGGGAGTCTAGTTTGACTCAATTATGAAGAAATGTTCACAAGTATCATAAAATAAGTTTTCTTCTATAGAAAATATTCAAATACATTAAAAATTACTTTCTTGGGATTGTGTGATTACTATGTGTTATAATTTTTAACTTGTAAAAATTATGTCATGACCCGTCCCTATGGGCTCATACCATGACATACCCCAGGCCCGCCTCCTGAAGGCGAGGGGTTGAGTATTAACACCGAAGGCATCAACCTGTAAGTCAGAGGCATTATTCTAGATACATGTACACACGTGCACTCACAAACCAAATCCAAAAAGATGAAAGGTGAACACTAGGTAATTAGAAACTAGAGTACAATAGCAAGTAATGAACTGAGTAGTAAAACCATGTTAGTATACAATCCCAAAAAAAGAACTGGAAACAACACGGTACAGAGGGATTACCAATGGTTATCTACGTAAAATCCCACCTGATCTCATGAGTAGTGAAGATACTAGATTCTGAAGTAGTATGTCCTATCTACCTCATCCTAATGGGCCTCACTGGGTCCTAGGCCACCAAGTCCACTATCTAAAAATATATCGGTCATATCTCTCTGAGCACCACTATAGAAATTTCGAACATCTACACCAGACACAACATGTGTGGGCGAAGCCCGTGCAGGGGTGAGTAACTCAGTAATCAGTAGGCTACCCTAAGACCCTTGATGGTCTCTCATAAATCCACAAAGGAAAACACCACAAAACAACCACAAAGTAAACAAGAAAGCCACAACCACAAAGCCAAAACCAGGAAGTAAACCACAAAGAAAAAACAATGAATTCAACCAAAAGTCCAAAACCATAAAGTAAACCACAAATATTATGCACAGTCATTTCTACTCAGGTATATTCCCATACATATACCTAGGTCATCCAGATATAATCATCTCATTTATAAAGAAATATAAGGCTCTGACATCAAATCCATTACCAGGATTTCCAAAGAAGGCTCAAAGCGTAACTCAATGATCTTGAGTACACACTCCATGAGTTGTTCATCCCTGATGACACTCTTCTGAGAGATGTAATCCATCAGGTACAACTCAACCATTTATAATGGTACACCCGAAAAGACATGCTCCATCGGGAACTTTCTACTAGAACTGCCTCTAGTGCCCGACACTAGAGGTCTCACTCTCACGGTCTTGTGCCCAAGGAAAGAACAAGGGAAACCAATTGAATAGGTCCACTCCTCAACACTACTTTTAGTTAGGGGGCACTACTCCAGTCTAACCCACAATATCTCGGTCGCTCCAGTAACAAGTGTCATGCACCTCAGTTCATCGAGGGAGCACTAACTTCTACCTTGGTATTGATTACATCAAGTGGAGGGTCCCCCTCCTCATAATTGTGTCCTAAAATCGAGGGAGCTCCAACTCTGATAATGGAACCACTCCCCATCGCTACTCAGAGACGAGGGAGTACTACTCCATAAGTGATGACCTTCACTATACCCGGTAGGGGAGTACAATTCTAGTATTTTGTTCACTATGGGGGACCCACGCCCTAGTACTTATGGGGTGTACCAACCCTAGGCTAAAGGACCTATGTCCTGGCATGGTAGGGGAGTTCCGACTCTACTGGAACAAGGTGAAAAGGGGACCCACACCCTGAATCGATAGGGGAGTACAACTCGGTGACTAGAGAATTTGTGCCCTGGTAAAGTAGGGAAGTAACCAACTCTGTCACAATATCTGTTGTGGGGGACCCACACCCTAGTATGTCAGGGGAGTACCGACCCCAGGTTAGAGGAACTGCAACCTTGCACAGCAGGGGAGTACCGACTCTACCATAGCACTGTGTAAGGAGGGCCTGCACCATGGGTCGGTAGGAGAGTACCTACTCCTAACATAGAATACCCACACCCTACCCGGTAGAAGAGTACCTAACTCTATGTGAGTAAAGTATAGAGGACCCATGCCCTAGTCCAATAAGGGAGTACCAAATCCAAGGATAGAAGAACCTACTTAGAGAAAAATGAACTCGCACCCATGACGTCGGGAGTCCCATCTCTACCGGAGAAGAGGAGTAAAGAATACATGGGCCATGAGTCATCAAGGGATTGGCTATCCCAACTCTCACCATAAGAAATAGTGTGGTTCTACTCCTCAAGCTATAATTCATACCTCAACTACCATGAATTTCCACAAAGTAGTGAACCTAATGGCCTCCATGTCATAAGGGTTCTAACATAACAAACGACACATCAATCAAACACCTGGTCTGTAAGTTATAGGAATTTTAGTACCAAGGGCCCGTCATTCACCCATGTTCAATCTAAAATATCATTGAGTCACCACGGGCGGTCGTCAATCAGCCATCTCATCAAATCCTGGTTCTGATCCTATTCTCCATGAAGGTTCTCGGTTTTCCATCATCACCACCAGAGTTCCAAAGCAACAACCAGGATTGTGTCCACAATCCTACATTGCTTTCTCAAACATTAAATGGCAGAATGTGAATCCATGTTTCCATTATAGTTTGTTATGGTGACGTTGTGATGTTTCAATTAATGAAATAGTGTATTCAGTTTCCTTCAGTTATACACCATTTTTTGTGAAATAAAAAGAACTCAAAAATAAAATAAACTGGTTTTATTTTATTTCATAACTTTTCTTAAAAATTCCAAAAAACTAGATTTTCTTTCAACCCACTGTGGTTGATGTTAGGTCCATTCTAGGTGAATGTCGGCACTTCGAATTCAATTGTTCCCTCATATTTTCAATCCGAGTATTGGTTCAAAAGTTAGAAAAACCCACTCACATATTTACTGAACATACCAAAAAAAGTATTAAATTCCATCCCAGGCTCACCAGGCCTCAGAATCACGTGTTGTCTGAATGCCTAGTCTCGTAAAAATAGCATTTAATTTTTTTAAGAAAAATACATAGAATTCCAGGATATTACATTCTCCACACCTTTAGACTTTTCATCCCTGAAAAGCCAAAGCCCAACCTCATGGGAAGAAACTAGGTCGAATAAAGGTTCCTACGCTGCTTCCAAGCGCACACCATGAGGGAACACCGAGATCAACCACTCTCATTTCCATCTCTTTCTAGGTCAACATTGTGCTGCAACAAGCACATGTTTCTTTAGCTGCGAAAAGTGGAAAAATCACTAAGCGTCACGATACATATGTAGTTAGGGGGTCTAGCGGCCCACCTCCACGCTAACCTAGTGCAGATCACAGAAAGAACCCACAGTTCACATCCACCCATGGATGTAGTGTGCTAAAAATACCCACAAGCATTAAGCATTCAAGGTTGGTGTTAAATGTGCTAGGGTAATTACAAATGAAACAGGGCTGCCCACGAGCGAATGCTAGGTCTTACTAGGCCCTTTGACTACAACATACAACGGCCTCACAACTGGCTGAAAAAGGACACTACCACACCTATTTGTGGTATGTATGCTCAAAATAAATGGTTAGGGACCATTCTATTCTAATAGAATATCTTGTGGTCGAACTCTGTTACCACAGAACGACTCAAATAGAACTCTTTACGAGAGTCCAACCCGTGCTTTCTGGGATTCCCTTTCACCGCAAGGGAAATACCTTCTCCATCATGTGGATATATCACATCACTTGCCTAAAATCACCATTCCGGGTATGAACGGTAGTAGTCCATACCCAAAATGACATCGTAAGGTCTCGAAGCCGCAACTAAGATATCTCAACCACAACTCTCACCTCCAAGAGCCATGTCACACCATTAATGTCTGTTTGTGATCAGCAAGTATCCTCCATCAAGAGTCTCTAAGCATGAAGGTCAAATCCATAGTCCATCTAAAACCTCAAAGTCTCCAATAGGACTCGCGGAAAAAGGAACATCTAGCACATGTGGATATTTAGAAAGGCAGCAAAGGAAAAGGAACAGGTCATACCTCAAACTTCACTTGAAGCTTCTTGGTCATGAGCCATGACTGCATGCAGCTGTCCTCGCCCACATCCTCCATCTCCCTGAGCTTAGAGGGGACCACCCTCTACTGCTCGTCTAGCTTCTCTACCTCACCTACTGACTTGTGGAACTCCATGCTCCAAGAACTATCTCTGCCAAGTAGGTCTGTCTATCAGCTCCCTCTCAGCAGTACGGTGGATTGGGAAATCTCTAGCAAAATTTCCCCCAGCTGTTATAAGCATACACCACCTCTCCTACGGCTGATCTTCTCCTTGGCATTGTTGCTATTCCATAGACCCACATGTGTGTGTCCGGGCACTATGGGAAAAATGGTTTTTTGTGATGGGTTATTTGTGATGTGATTTATTCAAGTTGCAAATAGTCCGTCAAAGAGGTTATTTGCATTAGGGGAATCGACCCATCACAAATAACTAGTTATTTGTGACAGGACTTGGGGTCCTATCATAAAAAGTTAGGTGCAGTTTGTGCACCAAACCGTGGGAAGGGTATTTACGACGGGGAAGCACCCCCCGTTGAAAATACCCAGAGGCGGTAAATATAATTTTCTATGGGGCATTTCACCATCATAAATACTTCGTATGCGGGTCACTTTTTACGACGTGGCCCGTCACAAATACCGGATGGTGGTAAAGACTATTTTTGATGGGATGTTTCCCCATTGCAAATAGTGTGTCGGCAGGCCACTATTTGCAATGGGACCCATCATAAATACCCTTTTAACCACCGACAGTAATTCATGTGTTTGAAGGTATTGCAATGGGACCCGTCACAAATACCCAACAGTGGTAAATACTATTGGTGACGAGATGTTGTCCTATCGCAAATAGTGTATTGGTAGGCCACTATTTACGACGAATCCCATCCCAAATACCCTTTTAACCACCGACATTAATTAATGTGGCTGAAGGTATTTGTGATGGGTCCCATCACAAATAGTATCATTTGCGACGGGTCTCCCTTCACAAATAGTATTTTCACAACTAATCTAAACTATATATACACTCATCCATTTTTTTCATTCTTCATCTCAATTTCTACTTTATCTCTCTCTAAACTCTAATTTTAGAGTGAAAATTTCTCTAAGTTAATTTTTTTTATGAAGAAGTTTTTGAATTTGTCTTCACCTATAAGAGATCATGTTTAATGGCATTTATGTTTTATTTAATTTTATATTTATTTTATTTTTTATATTAATTTTAATTAATTTTAATTAATTGTAATTAAATTAGATTTAGATTGTTTTGTCATTAGTATTTAATTGTAATACTAAATTTAAATTATTAGTACTAATTATTAATAATTAGTAGTAATTAAGAATTAATAAAGATAATTAGTAATGATTATAAATAATAAGGGTAATTACTAATTAGTAGTGGTAATTTACAGCAATTAATAATAATTAACACTGATTAGTAATAATTAGCGGTATTTAGTAATAATTTGGATTTAATAATAATAATTAGTAAAAAATAGTAATAAATACTAACAAATAGTAATAATTAGTAAAAATAGTAATAAATACTAATAAATAGTAATAATTAGTAATAAATAGTAATAAATTTAAATAATTATTAATAAATACTAATAATTAGTAATAAATACAAATAATTAGCAACAAATTCTGATAATTAGTAATAATTATTAACAAAAACTAATAATTAGTGACAAATACTAATAATTAGAAATAATTAGTAATAAATATTAACAATTATTAATAAATATTAACAATTAGTAATAATTAGTAATAATTAGTAATAAATGGGATTAAATTAGGAATAGAATAGGAATAAGTTAAATATAAATTAAGAATAATTAGCCATAAATTATCAATAATTAGCAATAAATTAGCATTAAATTAGAATTAAAATAAAAATAAATTAGAAATAAATTAGAAATAATTAGCAATAATTAGAAATAATTATCAAAAAATTAGAAATAATTAGAAATAATTAAAAATAAATTAAAAATAAATTAGCAATAAATTAGCAATAAATTGGAAAAAATTAGCAAAAATTAATAATAAATAGCAATAAGTAGCAATAAATATCAATAAATAGAAATAAATTTTCAATAAATACCAATAAATTAGCAATAAATTAGAAACAAATTAGAAATATATTAACAATAAATTAGCAATAAATTGGAAATAAATTAGCAATAAATTAGGAATAAATTTAGAATAAATTTGGAATAAATTTGGAATAAATTAGGAATAAATTAGGAATAAATTGTAAGCACTTCGCACAATTTCTAGTGGATTGGTGACACTCCTCTTTCTAGATGACTCGTCTCCTTTTAACTCTCACTCACTCAAAACATTATGAAAAATGTGTATCTACATTTACATATCCAATCTCGTATGCAAGATATTTAATGTGAATTCATAGGAATATATTTTTCATAATTTTTTTTAGGGTTATAGTTGGAAGAAGATGATTCATTGATGAGGCGGCATGGATGCAGGAGCCCCAGTATGTCTTCAGCAAGGGTCAAGTAGTTGGTATAGGCTCTCATTTGACTCTTGGGACTTATTATGGTACTATTGCGATGTCGGCATCCAACTCGAGAGGAGTTCGTGGAGAGCTCTCATCTTCTGGATCACGGTATCAGGAGTAGCTGCGAGCTCATAGTGAGCTTATAGAGAGTTTATAGAAGCATCAGAAAGAGATGTGTCAGCAGTAGTAGTACGATGAGGATATGTATCGATGGTAGCAGTAGAAGCAGCATGAGGAGGAGACGCATCGATGACTACAGCAGCAGCACAAGCAGATGGAGTACATGTGTCATCTGACACATAGTTTAGGGATGGAGTTTCCTCAACCATCTCCTCCAACTCCTCCACGTCCCTCAGAAGACTATCTCCTCCAGTGATTTTTTTGTTATGTTAAAAAAATTAATTCAATATTTATTGTAATAAAAAATATTTAAAGATTCTTTCTTTTATATTGGTGTAAATACTGCATAATTTAATTTTTTAATTTTTTATTTTTTTATTTTTTTATTTTTTTTATTTTATGATTTTATTATTTATAATTAAAAAAATATTTTTTAATGTTTTTTATTTTAATATTAATAACAATAAGATTTTATTATTTTTTTATATTTTTTTGCGAATACTTTGAATTTTAATATTTTTTATTTTTTATTATTTTAATAATATTAATATTATTTTTTCATTAATTTATAATTTTTTTTATTAAATATATATATTTATTTATTTATTTATTCAGAATTTATGATGGGTTCTTTTTTGATGGGACCCCATTGCAAATAGTTGATATATTTTTCTAAAAAAATATTTGCAAAGGGAAAAAAGACCCATCGCAAATACTTTTTTGTGATGGGCCCATCACAAAAGGTTTTGATATATATATATATATATACATAACATATATAAATGGAGAACTATTTGTGACGGGAAAAGGAGCCTATCACAAATACTTTTTGCGATGGGCCCATCGCAACACATTTTTTATATATAATGTATATAATTAGAGAGCTAGTTGCGACGGGACGATTTCCCGCTGCAAATATTATTTTTTGTGACGGGCCCGTCATAAAAAATACTTATTGCAATGTTGTTTTCTACAACAGGCTATTTGTGATGGGACCCCATTGAAAAAGCCCATTTTTGATGGGATCCCAAAACAAATACCTTATATTCTAGTAGTGGGGCATGGGTTGGCCTCCAACGCCACGATCCTGTCACCACTCATCTGTTAGCTCCATTAGACACCTCTACTCTGTGACCTCTATCGTAGGTCACATCCACCTACTCCTCTGTCAGGAAACTATCAACCTCCAGGGATCATTTTAGTACCCAAGAAAGCATCAGAATGCTGATAGGTATCACTAATGCCCTGATTTCTCTGTGCAATCCCGGCTCAAAGGTCTGGGTCCTGAAGTAAGGGTACCACACTATATCTATGGAGTAGCGAGAAAGATATATGAATCTCACTGAGTACTCTGATACCATCATGTTTCCCTACTATAGGTACAATAGCTCATGTATGCGTATAGTGTGCAAAGTGGTTGGAATGAACTTCTCTCTGAAGAGGCCCTCAATGTTTTTCCTAGTGAGGTTCGTCTCATCCTGAGTCTGAATCATCAGACTCCATCATCTTCCCACTGATCCCTGAAGAAGGCTTGCAGCCAGGACTTCCAATTAGTCAGGTGGTGTCCTCACTTGGCGGGAAACACACGTAACTACCTCAAGCTAATACTCAGCTACCTAAGGATATGTCTCTCCATGGAACATGGGAGGTCTCTGCCTCTGGAACTCATGTAGCATGCTTAGCCTGTGCGCATCCTCATTCGGAACTGTTGGTAGCAACGACTTTTCAATGGGTGGTGGCATCACTAGTGCACCACCCAAAGGTAATTCCCCCGTATTAGTGTCATGCATTGAAGCCTCCACTCAAGAAATATCGTCATCATGATCATGCTGTAGAATCCTACCTAGTTGTCATTGTGGAAGCATCCTAAAATGAGTCAAGATGAACCACGGTTAAAATTATATCTGGAGAGCTGAATCGATAAGGAATATAAAAATCACAACCATCAATACAAGATGCATATTCCCTTCATTTCCATTCAACCAGTGTTTCCATGTACTGAGTCGGGTAATAGTTTTCCAGAGTCCTGGTGTATGGATATGTTGTCCATCACACCAACATTGGATTCTCTTCCCTAAAATCCAAACTCAAAACACTTCAAATTTTTTCTCACAAACAAAAACAACAAACCCTTGTTCATTGAGGTAGAAACGACCACCTCTAATACCACTTTTTCATGACCCATCATCAGGGGCCCATGCCGTGACATACCCCAAGCCCACCTGCTAAAGGCCAGGGGTTGGGGACTAGTGCTGAAGGCATCAACCTGCAAATGGAAGGCATTTTCCAGGATATTTGTACACACATTCACTCACAAACAAAATCCAAAAATCTGAAAGGTGAACACTAGGTAATCAGAAAATATAGTACAATATAAAGTAAAGCACTGAGGGGTAAAACGAGGCCAGTATACAATCCCAAAAAAAGAATTGGAAACATTAAGGTACAAAGGGAACGGTAATGGCCATCAATGGGAAATCCTACCTAATCGCTAGAGTAGTGAAGCTACTAGAATCTGAAGTAGTATGTCCTGCCCGCCTAGTCCTACTGGTCCCTGACTAGTCCTAGGCCACTAATTCCACCTTCGTAACATCCGTTGTTCCCGTCTCCCTGAGTTCCTATATCGAAACGTCGAACATCTTCACCAGAAACAACTCGTGTGGGTGAAGCCTATGTAGGGGTGAGTAACTCAGTACTCAGTAGGGGACCTCAAGATCCATGATGGTCTCTCAGAAATCTAAAAAGGAAAACACCACAAAATAACTATGAATTAAACCCCAAATCCACAACCATAAAGTAAACCACAAATCCAAATCCACGAAGTAAACCAAAAATCCAAAACCAAGAAGTAAACCACAAGGACAAAACCAAGAAATAAATCACAAAGATTATGCATAGCTAGATCTACTTAGGTATATTCCCATACATATACCTAGGTCATTCAGATATACTCATCTCATCGAAAAATAAACATAAGTCTCTGACCTCAAAGCCATTACCAGGATTTCCAAAGAAGGCACAAAGCGTAAATCAAGGATCAAAAGTACACGCACCAGGAGCTGGCCATCCCTGATGGCACCCATCTTGGAGATGTACTCCATCAAGTAAAACTCAACCATTTCTAATGGTGCGTCTGAAAAGACGTGCTCCATAAAGAACTTTCTTCTAGAACTGCCTCTAGTTCTCAGAACTAGAGGTCTCATTGTCATTCTCTTGTGCCTGAGGCAGGACCAAGGGAAACCAAGTGAAGAGTCCCACTCCTTGACACTGTGTTCAGTTTGGGGAGCATTTCTCCTATCTAGCCCATGATATCTCAATCTCTCTAGTACGAAGTGGCCAACACCTCAGTCTATCGATGGATCATTAACTTCCACCTTGGTATCAATTACATCTAGTAGAGGGGACTTCTCCTCTTAACTGTGTCCTACAGTCATGGGAGCTCCAACTCCCATGAAGGACTTTCTCCCTATCGCTACTCAAAGATGGGGGAGCATTACTCCATAAGTGAGAACCCGCACCCTACCCGGTAGGGGAGTATAACTCTGGTAGTTTATTCATTTTGGGGGACCTCCGCCCTAGTACATCAAGATAGTACTGACCCTAGGCTTGAGGACTTTCACCCAGGCATGGTAGGGGAGTGTCAACTCTGCTGGAACAAGTTGTAAAGAGGTCCTGCACACTGAATCGGCAGGGGAGTACAATTCGGTGACTAGAGAACCCGCACCCAGGTTAAGTAGGGGAGTAACTGACTCTGTCATAATATCTATTGTGGGGGACCTGCACACTAGTAAGTGAGGGGAGTACCGACCCTAAGCTAGAGGACCCATGCCCTGGAATGATAGGAGAGTACCGCCACTACTTTAGCACTGTTCAAGGAGGACCTATACCCTGGGTCGGCAGGGGAGTTCCTACTAATAACATAGAGGACTCCCACCCTACCCAGTAGGGGGTAACTAACTATATGTGAGTTAAGTATGGAGGACCCACACCTTAATCTAATAGGTTAATAGCTACTCCAAAGATAGAAGAAACTTCTTAGAGGAAAACGAACCCACACCCATGATGTGGGCAGTCCCATCTCTACCGAAGAATAGGAGTAATGAATACACATGTCTTAAGTAATCAAGGGAGTGGTCTCCCTAACTATCACCATAAGAAACACCCCAGTTCTACACCTCCAGCTATCAGTCATACCTAAAAAACCACAAAGTTCCACAAAGTAGTGACCCGAAGGGCTTCCATGTCATAAGGGTTCCAATACAACAGACAACGCATCAATTAGATGCTCGGTCTGTATGTTATAGGCATTTTAGTACCGAGGGCTCAGTTGGATTTGTGTTCGATCCAACCCAGCCATACTTCAAATTTCTCTTAAACTAAAGTGATGTATTTCAAAAGGACCGCCTCATACCAAGTATTTCATCACCATAGACGGTTATTCAAACAAATGTCAGATTTAGGAGATAAGGCACTTTAAGCATAACTAGGTAGAAATGGGTTTGCGTCCAGTCGGACCTGATCGGACAGACCCGACTAGACCTTCCCTATGTTCCACATGGTCTGACCCAAACCAGGGTGACATGGTCCAGCTTGGTTGGGCCCAAACTAGACCACTGGACTGCGGGTCTAGTCCGCCGGGTCTACGGGCTCAGCCCGCTGTTGTAGGTCAGCCCCCTTCTCCCCAGATGCGGCATAGCCGTGTCTGGAACCTACTCACGTAGTCGGGCCCTCCATTCGTGTCCACAACATTAACCCTCAAGGAAGGTTGACTTCTCCATGTAGTTCCACGCTAGCGATGTGGGATTCCAGCACCGCGGCCCGTCGCAGCCATGGATTCTACTGCCCAGGCACACTGTCAGGGTGCACCTCCTCCTTCGGCTGCCAACTAATCTCTTCTCCGTTGGGTACACGATCACTGCATCTATCACCTATACACCTATTGTAGCCTCTTCGGGCCGCCGAACACACTCTGTTGCCCCATTTTTCAAATCGTTTTTTGCCTAATGCCACCAAGGGAATCCTTCTTAACTATGACAGATTCAGATCCACCTTTCCATCAGTTTCAAAGAGCCGATCACAAGGAATGAACATGAGGAGGGGCTCGGGCCTTATTCGTGTCACCCTGCACCCTCCACATCGTAGGATAAAAAATGGGGAGGTTTTGGGGAGTGTATTGAAAACCAAAATAAATCAATCCCAACATTGAACCCCAAAGATACCCTCCCACATAAACAAGAGACTTGCAGATCGACCTCTTCGTGGGTTGATCTACATCCATCATTTTAAAAAGAATGAAGAACGAGGAATATCTTTTAAAAATAAACCCCTACCTTGACATGATTCTTTCATTGGCGATGATCCATCCATGGGAGGACAAAAAATAATGTGCATGTTATCATTCACCCATGTTCGATCTGAAACATCGATGTGTCACTACGGGTGATCTTCGATCTATCATCTCATCCAATCTCGGTTTTGATCTTGTTCTCTATGAAGTTTATCCATTTTCCATCATTGCCACCAGAGTTCCAAATCAACAAATAGGATTGTGTCCACAATCCTTCACTACTTTCTCAAACATTAAAGGAATGCAAATCCGTTTTTTTATTATAGTCAGTTATGGTGACGTTATGTTGTTTCAGTTAATGAAACAACATATTCAGTTTCTTTCAGTTATATGCCATATCTCCATGAAATAAAAAGAACTAAAAAATAAAATAAACTGGTTTTATTTTATTTCTTAATTTTTCTTAAAATGTCTGAAAACAAACTTTTTTTCGACCCGCTATTGTAAAATTTAGGTTCATTCTAGGCAAATGTCGATGCTCTGAATTCAATAGTGCCCTCGTATTTTTTATCTAAGCGCCAGCTCAAAAGTTAGAAAAGTCCACTCAAATGTTTACTGAACACTCCAAAAAAAGTTGGAAATTCCATCTTGGGCTCACCGGGCCTCAGAGTCATGTGTCGTCTGAACGCCTGGTCTCCGGAAAATTGTATTTAAATTTAAAAAAAATCAAAGTAATTTTGGGACATTACAAATTATATAAAATAAAAATATGTTTATTCAGGTTTATCTAACTTGGTAATCAAATATTTTATGTAAATAATGTGTTTTTATCACAAGATATAGGAGTACAGGTCTAGGGTACCTTAGTTGGTATCATATAAAGGTTAATATATTTTTAAGAAATAGTTTGGTTTTTTTCGGATTAGTTTAGTGTATTTTAGGTGATTAGTTTAGTTGTTTTTAGGGATTAGTATAAGAAAATTTTAGTGAAAACACTGAGGATAATTATAAGGGTTAATTATAAGTATATGATAACATCTAGGAAATATATTAAAGTTGTTATTATATGGTTTTCCTAGTAATTACACCCATGTTTAGATACTATAAAATGGATATTTTTGTGTAATAGATGAACCTAAGGTTAATCACCCCAAAAAAGAATAATTGAGTATCAACTCAATCTTTACTTGGTGATGAGTTGGACTAAGACTCTATACCTTACTAGACACTCTTGGGTGGATATGATTTGGTTGATTATATTCTATTTATAAACCATTAATTAAGGATTTGATCACATATTTAAAATATAATTATATAACCTAGTAGTTGATAGACAATGATTAACCTGGATTGAAACTTGTAAATTTATAAGTTAGGGTGCATATGTCATTTATTATTTATTCCATTTAAGATAATAGTTTTCATTTTTATAAGGTTATTGAATTAAGTATCCTTATATTTGACTTTAATTATTTAAGTAATGCATAGAGAAAATATAAACCAGTTTAATAATGGGTGTGATGGAAAAAGAAATGATTATCCTAACGAGAAACCAAATGGGAGAGAAGTTGGTCTTGAAAATCATTTTGTTATTCTCACCCAACTATCTCAATCTATGATTACAAAATTGAGTCTTTCCAAACTTATGAACACACCCAAGAATACAAGAATACAATATCATGTAATTTCAAAGTATGAATATGGTAAAGGATATAATATTCAATTTCCTTTGTTCTTAAAATGTGGGAAGAGGCACCTAAGCGAATGTCTCAAAAAAACTAGAAGATGTTTTATGTGTTGTAAAGCAGGGAATTGAGAAAAAATATACCAAGGAAAAATTATGAGTTAAATTGACATGGTAGGAAAAATAATGTTAATTCTAAGGATACACTATAAATTTGATGTTTTAGATGATAAGAATTTAATAACTATACAAACTGGTGCACTAATCCAATCGATTAAGATGAAAATTGACACCAACAACCTCTTATATCATAGAAAGAAGAAAAATACTATGAAATGACTACTATTGATGTGTATGGTGATAATTGAGTAGTGGTGGGTACAGTTATTCTTCACTCTATATTTGAAAATGTCTTATGTCATGTAAATTTTCACCAACTATTAGCTATTGAAAATAAAAACACCTTATGGTATCACTATTGTATCAAAGGTATATGAATATACTTTAATATTTGTGGCATTATGATTCATGAAAGTATTATTATTCTTCCATTATATGAATTTAATCTTATTTTTTTAAATCTATTGGCTATATCTATATAGAATCAATAGTATTCAATGAAATAGGGAAATCACATTTCATATATCAAACAAACCTATAATCATTTATCAATGAAAACATGACTATGAACTTTCTTTAAAAACAAGTTATATTATAAGAGTTATGATACCTAACCGCGAGGGATATTTATATAAAATAATTAGAAAAAACTAAATATTATGATTGTCATATTATGAGGAGAAAAGATATATTTCTTAAGTTTGAATGGTTGATATATCTCTAGAAATTATACCATGAGCCAGTTCTACATTTTAGATGCCCTTAGATATTTTCATTAGTAGGTAATAATTAAAATAATGAGGACATAATTTATTTAAGGGGGTAAATACAACTCCTTGAGATTTTTAAATATGTTTTTTTTCTCTAAATTGATATTATGTTCAATAGTTTGTTTCTAACACAAGACCAAACCAAAACGAGATGTGACATATTTGATGAAAATTACTAACACAATATAAGAAAAAAAATCTTCAAAATAAATAGATATTATTCAATTAAAAATGCTTATATTTAGAGGATATATAATTAATTTGATTTAATATTTAAAAGGAAAGTTCATTCTCAATTAACTATTTAAAGTATTATTAAATTAAGTTAATCACTTTTATATGATTATTATGATAATATGTAATATTTCAATATATTAAATAATATATTAACATTATTTAAATTAGAAATTAGTATAAAATAATATTGAGAAGACATAATTTTTAAAAAGACCATATTTTAATAAAATTAATTTTCCATTAAATTTTTAATTTTCATTTAATAGGTATATTTATAAATTTTAGAATTTTGATTTTAAAAAATGAAATTCATTTTTGAATACAATATGTCAAAATTACCTTAGGGTGTTTTTTTATATTTTTACGAAATAATTTATTTTTAGGTGTATAGTGAAACTGTAGTTTATACTAAAACCATAGAATTTATAACTATATCAAGAAGTAAGTAAAACTTAAAAAACTATAAAAAATCATGATAAAAAATAAATTTAGTTCATACTCACTTATTACATAGGTTATAACATGTCTATTTTGGCTTATTATTATCCTTGTTTAAAATTTATTTTATTATTATAGGGTATTTTCTTTTATAGTGTAATTATTATTATTATTACTATTATTATTAGAGGGTATAGTATCACCACTAGCACCCAAAAAAACTCACTAATAGTCAGTAGCCTTTTGTGTATGGGGAGGTGTGCCTAAGGTCTAGTGTCACACTGCTGGTCAGGGCACTAGTTGAGTGGTCACGGAGCTGTAGAGCATTAATATTAAATGGTATCAGATCTTGGATAGTACACAATTATGTCTGATTAGGTTAGTCACAAAATGGTAATAGTGTTCAATTGTTACAAGGTGGTATTTAAGTCAGGATATTAAAAGGGTTGTTTGTTATTTTGGTTGTGGTAGACTAGATTTATAAAATGTGTCAAAAATGGGATGGATGTTATGTTTCATGTCTAGGCAGCACCTACATGAGATGAAGTCCAAGTTACTAGGGGAAATGTGATTTTTGTTGTAGTTTTTGTTGTTATAGTTGAATTATATAGTTTTTATTAATTATTATTTGATTTTATTGACTTTTTTTATTATTATCCCTAAAAGGTAAGAGGGGGTACTCATACATCATATTAGGCATATAGGGCTCGCATGACATATGCATGTGATTATGATTGTTTCTTGGAACCTAGAATAAAAGAGATGGGATGATCTATTTAAAGTGTCAATAATAGACTAAATATTTTTTTCCCTATATATTCTCTTGGTTTCATTCTACTTATCTAACCTAATAAAGGTAGTAGTTTAGAAAATGAAAAGGTATTGGGCTATTTAAAGTGACAAAAAAAACTATATGGTGTATTCTTCTATATATTCTTAGTGGAGTTCTACTCATCCATCTCAAGTGTGTGATTCTTGATGTGGTGGGTATGTTTATATGGTGTGTGTGGTGTTTAACCCTAATACAGGTAGGTAGGGGGCTATGAAGCTAGATGATATATGAAATGAGTGTGGAAGAGAAGTGTAATGGTAGTGATATAACCTAACTATTATAGATTTAATTATTTGTTATATATGTACTATTATATTTGTGTTGGTCATGGTATTTGGATCTCAGTAAGATGCTAGCTAGAAATCCTCCAATGGAGTATTAGCAGGGTAGAGATGTCGTGTATCCAAGGCATGTATGGGATAATCCCCCTAAGAGAAGAGTGATAATGGGACACTAGTGGAGGCATCAAGGTAGACAGAAAAACCACAGCTGGCATAGAAGCTAGGGTAGTGTTTATATTATAAGTTTCAGGTGATCTTGGTGTGGGTTATTTGAAGCATTGACCAAGGATATCGAGAAGATGTTCCTTTTATGGAATATTTAAAGTATGAATTATAGTCCCAACACCCCCCCTTGTTCTAGGGAGAGGGTGTTCTATAGGTGGTTTATTTTTGTATATATTTACTAAAGAAAATATTTTATTATATTAAGACATGTTTAGGGTGGATTGTGATGTTGGCCAAACATATGCTCATGGGACTAGCAAAGAACTAGTGGGATGTATAGGTATAAGAAGGAAAACATGAGGGGCTGATGTGGAAGAAATTCAAGGCTATGTTTTTAAATAATTTTTTTTGAGATTCTAAGGACATATCATGTTCATTATTTTATGCATTTATAGTAGGTATAGACCTCAGTTATGGATTTTTTTGGGAGGCTTGTAGACCTATTTCATTTTATACCAATGATGTTAGGAGATGACATAGCCATGGTGTGATGTTTTGAGGATGGTTTATGACATACTGTTAGGGTGCAGGTAAGAATTGTCAAGTTGACCTCATTCTCGAAGGAAGTGAATTAAGAACTTATAGTCAAGAAAAATTTTATGTACGGGATTATAACTATCCGGAAAGTGGTGTCAGGTGAGAAATGAATTAGAGATCTGGGTAGCTGGAAGTGAGGCTGCAAGGAGACACAGCAGGGTAGTAAGAGTAGAGACTCGAGGATGTTACTATGGAGTGGATCAATAATGGAATGTTTCTAGTGTGTGAAAATGATATATTTTTGGGATCGGTGTGATTGTTCATCGGAGTGTGAAGAATGTTTCCTGATAGATCATCTAGAGAGGTTTCGTTAGAAGACTACATGGATAGTTGGGATTCAAGGAGCGGGGCAGACTCACGAATCTGAGGTAGTAACAAGAGTGGTATCGGGAGCTGATAGCCAAGATATGATGGTATGTGTAGGATTTTAAAGGGATAGAGATACCCAATAATGGTGAAAGTGTCCAGTGGGGAGTAAAATTCTATAGGGAGAACAGGAATTAGGATTTTAAGATTTGGGGTAGTTGCATGTGGTCGATCAGATATACACGAAGTAGGCTAGGGGCCTGAAAAAAAATTGAGAGTTTTATCATGTGTGTAACCATTGTTTTTGGGTTTTTATTATAGATACTAATTCATGGGTGTGTGTATGATTAGTGAATTAACCTAGTGATAGTCAATATATTTTCATTAAGTGTGATACAAGACTTATTTGGGCATCAAGGGATATATGGGATTTATGTGGAATTAAGTGGGATACTAGATTTATATGAGAATTGGGATTGATGTAGAATTTATATGGGAATCAGGAGTGATGAAAATTTTGTGTGGGCATCAGGATCCATGTATGATTTATGTGTACAATTGGTGTTATATAAGATTTATATAAGCATAGAGAGCGATGCAGAATTTTAATAGCATCATGTATGATGTGGTTATGAAATTTTCATCTAATGGGGTGTGTGAATAAAGGTGTATGATGTTTGGTACATGGGTGTTATATGGTGATATTTGGCATGGTACCATCAGGAAATTGAGAAAACTAGGTCATGAAGTGATCAGGTTGGTAATTCCTATGTTGGGGGTGTCCATAGAATAAATTAGTTTATTATGTTGTATATTTGGGGTAGTATACGCATGTCAAAATGAGAAAAATATATTCATCATTGTCTCAGTGTCTGGTAAATTGAGAGAAGGATGGTCAAGTTGGTTGAGATATTGGTCAATGTATAGCTAGAATAGCTCATGGATGAGCTATTATATGATGGGGAGGATGCAAAACTTAGGGATTCTTATAAAAAGTATGAATAGCTAATGTTTTATTAAAACCTTGTATTTTGTCTTCTTTAAAATATTTTTATGTTCTAGAATGAATTAGGAAGATTTTTAGGATGATCAGGTAGTCTTATGGCTAAAAAAGCTACATACTGCAACCATTTTCATCATGACACTAGGTATCATAGTGTGAAAGGGTCAAGCAGAGTGGGAGGGCTCCCTATATTGACTTACTTATGGTATGACCCACATAGATGCACCATTCATAGTTCTTGGAAGTTTTTTTAAAAATAATTGTTTTATATTTATATAAAGGGAGCTTTTAAATATAAGAGGGGCTCTTTCTCAGCCATTACATGCGACGGTCCCCTTTCCTTTAGGTTTATCCCATTCTATGTGATTTCTCCATTATTTTTTTAGGGAATCATCTTCCATTAATTGTGATAGGATGTTGGAAGTGATTTTATTCTTCTGATCTATTCAATTATTAATCTATTCTATTTCCTAGAGATTTCTCACCATTTATGGTTTCTATGCCCTATTTTCATGGTTAGTTTTGTTTTCTCAATTATCACAATTTGATATTGAATTAATAGTTGATATTCTATGAGTATGTTTCTATAATTATAAGGTACATGGTACTTAGATTTTACTTAAATTATGTGTGTGTTGTGAGATGTTTGGTAAATAGGTGGAAGTGGGGTGGTCTAGGTGAGACCAGTTATGAACTTATTAGGGTATTTATGGTTCTTAGGAGATATAATAGGGTAGTATCTTGCATGAAATGGTATGATTGATTATGGTATGGAATCAAAGGTGAAGTTTTTGTTTTATTGGTTTTTTTGTAAGAAGATTCTGGTTATGTAAATTATGTTAATGATGTTATGGCTGAGTTGGTTCTGTGGGAACATATTATGTGTGTACTAGGAAACTATGGGTGATGTTGTTCACTAAAAGTGAGTTGAATCTTTCTCTAGAATAAATAAGATGGTATTGATAATTTTTTTGTTTCGTTGATGTGCTTATTCGCTAGAAATAGAGGTTCATAGGAGGTGTAGCCTAGATTATTAGTGATGTTTCTCATTATGGGTGACTGAGAAGGTCATCGGGGTCATGTTCACATAGGATAGGAACCATGTCATGTTATTGATGACTCATTGTGAGTGGAGGCCTCAGTATTTCAAGTGGAATAGGGTATGGTATTGATCATTGGTAGGGAGTATGTGCTCACCAAATTAGTCCATAATTGTTCATAGTTGAGAGCACTCATTACGTTAAGAAGTCTCAACATTTATGTTGTGTTCATTAGGTATGAATCATGGAAGGATGGGTACCATTATGCCTTGGGTTTGTGGAGCTGTTGACCCAACTGTTGGTTGAAGGAAGTTTAATTCCTTGGGACTTGTGATATGTCTTGTGGAAATGCCTTTGGTACATTGGGTTTACTCGAAATGATTATGTTGGAATGAAGGCATGGGGTTCCATGAATTATGTGGTTATGGTTGGCATGTTACGCCGTGTGATATGGAAATGGTTGGAAGGTTGAAGTATCTTCTAGTAAGACAGATTATGGATGTATTGTTCCACTTTGGTACTAGCCAAGGAAGGTATCATCTCATTAATGGTTGGTAGAGAATGAGTGGTGGAGGTTATGTGAGATGTATTGATTTTTATTTATTAATATTTTTTATGCATTGTTATATGTATGGATGTTAGTTAGGGATATCATTGGTGGTGGACTACTAATTACATACTCAAACTCTGCACCGAATATATGATACATGTAAAAACTTTATGGATTTGAGTATTGGTATGGGAAAAGGCCTGATGTTAGGATCTTATTAGATACTGGCATGCATATAGTGCATGGACTAGATGTGGGGTTTTTCTAAGATGGTTCAGGTGATTCCCCGGTGTTAGGATGGTGGTTTCTTTTGGTTATTTTTTACATGTACAAATATTATTGGACCATGGGAGATATTTTTACTCATGAGTGACTATCATGACATGTGGATATTATCTATGTTATAGCATGTGTATTTTGGGTTTTTATTACATTAATTTTAAATTATTTTCCAGTTTTAGAGACTTCCTGGTAACAGCTGATTTGGGTTAGTTGTTGAATCCTTTAGTGGTCATCGTTTAGAAGTATCTAAAGGTATTCATATATAAATTCACATAGAGTGTGTTGGTCTGGTTTTCTTAATGTCATGGGTTTTCAAAGTTTTGCAAACTTGTGACCCACCAACCATGGTGGATGCATATTGGTCATTCGGAATTAGGAATTCTATCATTGGTCAAGGGCATCATTAGTAAAAATAAAAGGACATCGAAGGTGAGTGGTCAGGAGTGTCAGGGGTTAATGGGAGGATTTAGTGATGTTATGGGTGAGTGTCTGTGGGTGGATGAGGGTGGTGTATTCGAGTTACAATGATGGGAGGATAGGGGAAGAAGGAAAATTCCCACGCATTTTTTATTATTAGAAACCATTATTTGATGACTGCTAATACCCCCCTTTAACGTCTACCAAAAGATAGTCACCTACATCCTATTATGAAAAAATTATTTTTTCATATATTGAAAGTGATGAGGGAATTAGGGAGAAAACATGGACATATAGGACACTTGTAGAGAAGGAGTTTCCCTCTTAATATAGATATAAATATCAAGTATTAATAATAATAATAATAATTAATGTTTCACTCTAAATATTTTCCACTTTTCATAAAGGACTTGGGAAAGGAAAAATATATTCATGGGATCAAGATTCATCAGGATAGATCCAGGAGGTTGGTCCGTCTAATCCCAAGTACATACATAGAAAAATATAGAAAATATTTGGTATCAAATATTCCAAGAGGGTATTGTTTTAAGTGTCCCATAGTATTCATCTTTCTAGAAAAAAATTTCCTCATACAAATAAGGAAAGAAAAAAATAGAAATAATTACATATGAATTGGTTATTGGGTCATTCAAATATGTTATGATATATACTATGCTTGATGTAGCCTGTGCATTAAGTGTGGTAGGAAGATATCAATCTAATCCAGGTGACCGCCATTGGATGTTAGTCAAGACTATCCTTAAGTATCTTAGGCATACTAAGTATATGTTTCTGTTTTTTAGAGGATATGAAGAACTAGTCATCAAAGGATATGAAAATACTAGTTTCTAAACTAATAAATATGACATAAAGTCACAAATGGGATATATATTTACTTTTAATGGAGGTTGTATGAGCTAAAATATCTCAAAGAAGTTTGTGGTTATAGATTATATAGAAACTTTTGTGTATATTTTAGCTTCGAAGGTAGTTAAATAATAAGTATGCATGTGAAAATTCATCCAACAAAATGGCATGGTACGTAGTGGTAAATATCTTATCCCACTCTATTGTGATAATACTGTAGCAGTGGTTCTTACAAAAGATCCAAGGTCTCTTCAGTGGAAGAAGAAAATACTTTATAAGTATCATATCTTTAGAGATTTTTCTCAGTGAGGTGAAGTTATAGTGAGTAGTATTTCCACAAAATAAAACATTTTGGAAACCATGACTAAATCCTTTACTCATAAAAACATGAATATCAAGTGATTTCAAGTGGGATTATCGTTGTAGGAATTTAGATCTAATAAAAGTGGGATTCTGTTGGAATTGGTGTCCTAGTACCAACTGTTTTTACTTTGATTACATGTATATTTGAGGTATTTACTATTAATAAAACTTCTTATTACATATGGATAGTTTTTTCTCATTACTTTAATGTAATAATTTCCTAGAGTATAAATCACATTGATAAGGTCATATAAATTCCCCTATATGAATAAAACCTCAATGTGATGTGATGATATTCTTAAATAATGTTTTTTGGTTGGATAACATACTATGATTGGACACATAGTAAATAAATTGTCATGTGTGAGTACTCGTATGAAGATTTGTCTTATTCTCATGAAGTCTTCACATTGTAATATCTAAGATGGGAGATTATGCTAACATAACCACCAAAAATAATTTTTCATCTTTTATTGTCAATGGATATTCTTAATAGATAGCACATGGGATAAACCAAAGACTTTAATATTATTATTAATTCATGTTACAACTCACGTACTTAGATGTGTTGTGTAAACCATGACAATAAAATTTCACGGTGAGGTTGGACATTTTGGTCCTATAATGAGTGACATGTCATTAATGGATAAGTCGAAGGAGTATTTTTCCCTTCCATCTTTATAGAAGCTAATATCTCAGACCTTTGATTCGAATGTAACAATCACTCTAAATTCTATATCCATGGTGTAATGACATGTTTATTTCAGATATTCAAAGAAATTAATATCAAGTATATAGGTTTGTGACATAGATATCCAACCTTCTTTATTAGATATTAAGACAAGTGGTTTATATTAAATAGTGAGAATTTTTATGTCGTCGTCATTACAATATTAAATTATTTCTCTTGGGTTCCTTAACCCATAACTAGATATTAATCTTGGACTATAGGAAAAACCACCTAATTCCAATAAGAAAGAATCCTAGAGGTTCACATACTATGTGTTTCCATTGATCTTGATTAAATTTTACTTTAATTTACTTATTGGAATAAATATTATTCTCAAGACTGAGGAATAATTTTATTAGTGTAACATCTCGTTATCGCTTAGATAGGTATGCCTTAAATCTTGTCTTGGTTTGTTGATGGGGTAAGGGTTGATTTTGGGTTGGTAGGATTCCAATAATGGTGAATTCATAGATTTGTTGGATTATCACCGTTAAATTGTCTTTTTCATGTAGGATGTCAGAGCATTACACATCATGTAATAGGCTTACACATCGTGTAGGGTTCTTCATACTAGTCATGAATGGATTCACACTGTGATGGTTACATGCCATGAGTTTCCATTTCACGTCATAAAGGATTTAATGAGAATTTTTAAATTTGGAGCGTCAAAATTTAAGTCTAGGTGATGCATTTTTTGATGGTTATAAAAATTAGAGGGTTCACGATGTGTATTGATGTTACACGTCATGTAATACCCTGACTGTGTTTTCTTAAAAAGGTAGTGTGGATGATATTTCTTTTCCATCCACTTAAAATTCATCTTCCTAGACCTAAGTCATTAACCAGGTCATCTAATACCTTTCCATCCCCTCTGAACCCATTTTTTTCCTTTGGATCATCGTTACGCTTGTGGTGTGATTTCCTAGTAAGTGTTATTCCTCATTCTTCATGTTTCTCTCTTTCTCCTCTCTTATATTTTTAATATATCATCTTGAAATTTATGGATCTATGACCTGTGGTCTTGGATATTGGTTATATGTTGGGTTTCAAGATATACCCCACCTTTTTTCTCATTCATGGTTGTCGTTGTAAGTTTCGGGTTTTGGGAAAGAGGTAGGCGGTTCCATCTTGATTATCCAAATTAATTATTCCTAAATTTCCTGATTTATTTCAATTAATAATTTAAATTCAATTGATTGCATTCTATTCCAACTAAATTGATAAAACCTAATTCCATTGAATCAAGATATTTTATATGGTTTTGGCATGGAAATTTGGAAAACCACTAATTCCATTGAATTGGGGTGTGTTTATGGAAATTAGCTAATTTAAATTGTTGAATTTAAATTATTGATATTATGTAAGTGTATTTCAATTAAAATTTTTAATTTAATTGTGGAAATTAATTTTGAAAAGGTGGAATTGGTTTTGGATGGATTTTAAACTTTTGAAAATGGATTAAAATTATTTTATAGAAAACTAGTGGATTTATCTTCTGAAAGAGGCATGTGTTTGAATAAAAACTATTATGGTTTTTAATGGAAATTTATCATTAAAATGTAAGAATGGGATTTTATTTTATTTTAATAAGTCTTAAAATAAATTTTCCATCATTTATTTTTTAATAGAACATGAAATACTTAGGTATTTGGTTAGTTATTTGGACACACTCTATACTACTACAACATTCTAAAACATTCATGTGGAGGGTCACATCCTTAATGGGAGGGTGAGTATTTTCCTATAGCTAGTGTCAGGGGGATGTGTGTGCACACATATTAATAAGATCACTTAGAGAGTGTGGAGTCCTATAGCTATAAATACTATTGTGCCTTTAAAAAGATGGCCATGTTGCTCGCTTATTATTTATGTATGAGATATAAATGCGATCCAATGTTTTTTAATTTATTTACATGCCTACTGAATTTACATGATCTATTTTAGGTAACTATCTTATTTAATCCATTATTTTAGAAATATTCCATCTATTGTAAAGTAAATCATGTTCTTTAAAAGTACTTTCCATCTTTATAAAATTGTAAAGAATTTTTTGTTTACATATGCTTTTAAATTTTCATACCTATTTATTTTAAGAATTTAGAGTATTTTTTGGATAATATATATTTTGAACCTATTATGGAATCTTTGGTGGTATCCTACTAGGATTAGGCTAACGCCCTACTTTTTCCTTCAAGTTTTTGTAGACTTTATTCTTCTAAATTTGAGTAAGGGGAAATGAACTCTTGGCGGTGGATCCAGCTATTAAACCTTGGTCATGGTGAGTTGTGTCCTTAAGGACTTGGGTTGTTTTCATCTATTTTGGTACTTGTGTTGTAGTACTTTGGGATTTTATGTCGTTTTGTATTCTATTACATAACTCCAAAATTAGTTTTTTATATGAATATTGACTTGCTTACCAGGATTTTTCTATGTTTTTTGGAAAATTTGTCCCCCCTTGCATGTTGTACAATATTAGGAGCTAGTCACCAACACATGGGGATCGGGAACACCCTTCAGGCTATGTTAGGGAAATCTCAATTATTGGGTTACCAAGGTACCCAGGTTGGTTCATGAAAAATTGGTATTATAGGGAGGTTGTTCAACTTTTGTATTGAAGTCAATATTCATTTTAGAGAACTTTTTAGGACTTAGGAGGTAGTTGTGATTGAGTGCCTTGACAAATCTCACTGTAATGAACCTTAATTATCTAGGAGTGGTTAGAGAAAGATGTCTTATAGATTAATTATAGTCTTTTCCTTATTGTGATTTAGATAGATTGAAATCCAAATCCTGGTTGTTCTATCTATTGGGAATCATTTCCATTGTTTCTCTATTTGAGTGTCCATCTAAGGTCTTCCTTTTATCTTTTGATGTTGTGTATCATCATACCTCCTAGAATACTTGAAAATAGTATATAAGAAGAGGATACAAATGAACCTTAGCAAGAAAATCCTATTTTAGATCTGAATCTAAATGCGGTGATTGTGCACACAACCCAAGATCTGGAATAGGAACCACTATCAGTTCCCACTCAGGCTCCAACTTTGGATCCTAAGGTGGGTGTTCTTTGAAGTCATTCTCAAGAGTTCCTTCACTAGAAGCCACTAATTTTCAAATGACCCACTGATCCTAAACATGATTTGGAATAGATGGGAATGATAGAACTTATGTTTGAATTATTGGAGACATATGACATGATCAAGGTGAAGTTTTCCACCTTCGTACTGGAAGGACCAAGAAGGAGATGGTGGGATATGATGTGAGGATAGGGAAACATGAGGGATTATAGTGGAAAGACTTCAAGGTTCTCTTCAAAAAACTAGTTCTATCCAAATTCAATGTTGTTGGATAAGGCTGGGGAGTTTTTCAAGCTTGAGTAGGCTGGCAGAACCTTAATTGAGTATTTAAATAGATTTTTTGAGCTTGTGATGTTTTCTCCTGAGATAGTATCAAATGAAATAATTAAGGATTGATAGTTTGAGTTTGGAATTTGATCAGATATTCATTCTCAGTTTTCCTTTTTGAAGATTCCCACATATACTGATGTGTTGGATATGGTGATGATAGTTGATATGGACCTGGGAGGAAAATAAGGGTTGATGGAAGTTCCTTTTTCTCTCAGTGGCATCATTGATTCCTTCAAAGGAAAAGAGAAGTGTGATGATTCTCATGAATGTTCTTGATGCCAATTTCATCCCATACCACCTAAATCTCTAGAAGGAATTCCTTTGGTTTTCTATCAGTGTGGAAAGCCAGAAAATTCTAAGAGGGTTTGTACTAAGGCACCTATGAACTATATCTCGTGTGGATGTTCAGGGCACTTACAAATATTCTACCATCATTTCTCTACTCCTCATAGTTGAACAGGATCATCATATCCTCCTAAAACTACGGGGAAATTAGATGATTTATGTATAAAATGATTCCATCCATAGGAACCAAGAATGAATCTACTTCACCGAGTGGAAGGTTCTCTAGTGGAACTTGACACTGGTCCATTAACTGTGAGAGGTACCATTACTATAGCATCGTCATTAGTAATTACTCTTTTTGATACTAGGGAATCCAACTCCTCTATTTCAACCTGTATTTTAAATCTTCTTAATATTTCTATGAAGATTTAATCTTGTGAAATGGATATGACTACACCCCTTGGTACAAAGAGAGAGCAGGGTATCCATAGTCTTACATGTGTCTTTTTTCTACCAAATGTTGAGATATCTTGGAGTTTTCTGGTCCTCCACATGAAATCTCTTAATGACATTTTCAGTACGAATTTTCTTACTCTCAATAAATACTAGATAGACTACTATATTTGATGGGTCTATTTTACAACAATCAGTGGTGAATATCTTATCTTTTAAGGTGATTTGGACCTACGGTCGAGTATAACTAGACCTTCTTATCCAGATTTAGGGAAATTTATATCTTTTTTTTCTTTTTATCTAGATTGGGATTCAATGAGAGGTGATATCCCTCCAATATTCATTAAGTTGCCTATTATATTTATTTTGGATTTGTCATAGTATTAGTGTATGAAATACTCTTTTAATCTATGTCTAAGGAGGATCATGTGCATCATCTGGGAACATTTCTGAGTCTGCTGAGAAATCCAAGAATTTATTCCAGGCTTTCAAAGTGTGATTTCTGGATTCGAAAAATGAAATTCTTATGACACATGAGGTATGAACAGGTTATAATAGTTTATCCTGAGAAGGTGAAAGTTGTTATGACTTGGGAGCAACCATAAAATGACTTTAAGATCTAGAGATTCTTGTGCTTAGCTGGATACTATCGTTGGTTCATAAAGGACTTCTTGAAGTTGGATTCACCGATAATAGCACTAACTTGGAAGGGGTTGAAGTTTTTGTGGAAGGATAAATGTTATAATTCTTTTCTTTAATTGAAATGTCTTTTGAATACTGTTTTGGTATTGACTCTTCCAAAATTTGAGAAGGGCTATGTGGTCTTTTGTGAAGCATAGAGTTTAGTCTTGGGAAATGTTCTTATGTAGGGTGATCATGTGGTAGCTTGTGGATCTCGTCAGCATAGGCCACATGGGAATAATTATCATACTCATGACCTAGAACTTCCAACTGTGATGCACAATCTTAATAGTTGGAAGCATTACCTCTATGGTAAAGGGATTACAGTATATTAATATCACAAAATATTTAGTTATATCTTCTCTCAAAAATATTTGAATCTTCTCTAGAGGCATTGGGTGGAGTACTTGTAGTATTTTGACTTTCACATCACTTATACCCCAGGAAAATGGAATGTCATTGCAGATGTGTTAATAAAGAAACTTCTAACCCAATTACTGAAAGAATCTTCATAAGAGTTAAATATGATGGATCTCTTTGAATAGTTTCATATTGGAGTTTTGGAGAAAGGGGTTGAGGTTTCTTTAGACACCGTTCAGTTGAAACCCACTCTTTTCAAGATGATTATTCATGATCAAGAGATTGATGATGAATTTCATAGCATTAGAAACTATATTTATGGTGAGGAGATAGTTTCCTAGTGTTCTTTCTCTAAAGAGGGTGTTTTATTTTATTATAACCTCTTCGTTGTATCATTAGCATCCAGGAAGGATGTGATGAGGTATTTGCATAGTTCCCAGTGGGATGTACACCCGAGAACCACTAAGATGTTTTATGAAATGCGGTGGTAGTTTTGGTGGCCCTTTATAATGTAAACCTTTGTTAAGTTTTTCTCTCACTACTATACATGCCAACAGGTGAAATATAAGCACCAGAAACTGTTGGGTTTGCTTTATTCAGTTCCAGTCTCTACTTGGAAGGGAGATAAGATCTCTATGGAATTTTTTGTTAGGTTTCCTCATTCCTAGAGATTGAAGTATGCAATATGGGTTGTGATCAATAGGCTTACCATGTCATATCACTTTATACCCATTCGAGAGACATACAAAGTCAAGGAGTAGGGTAATCTCTATATGAAAGATATTATTCCTTTATATGGAGTTACATCTACTGTAGTCTCTGATGGGGATCATCAATTTGCTTCTCGCTTAAGGAGAGGCCTTCATAAGGAACTGGGATCTCAGGTTCATTTGAGAATGGCCTACCATCCACAGTCATATGGACAGATAGAAAGAGCTATACAGATTCTAGATGATATGATTCGCACATGTGTTCTCAACTTTGACAGGGCTAGGGATGATCACTTGGGACTGGTTGAGTTTTCCTATTACAATAGTTACCAGTTTGTGATCAGTATGCAACCTTTTTGGTAATTTTATGTATTTCCTTGTAAATATCATTTCTATTGGTCAGAGGTTGGTGAAATTTCCTTGGTTGGACCAATCTTGGTGTAAAAGACAATAATAAAGATTCAATTAATTTTACAAAGAATATTGATAGCACAAAGATGATATAATTCTTATGCTGATTGTCACCATAGACCTTTGTAGTTTTTATTTGGTGGCCAGGTTCTCATGAAATTTTTACCTAAGTTATGTCATCAATGGATTTGGAGTTAAGGGAAGCTTACACATCCTTTTGTGGGACCTTTCGAGGTTGTAGAGCAGGTGGGTAAAGTTTCTTACCATTTAGCACTACCACCATGGTTGATGTAGATACATAAAGTGTTGCATGAATTGTAGTTGAGGAAGTATCTCTATGATCCATCTCAAATTATTATCTAGAGTGATCTTGAGATTGAACCAGATTTATTTATGACTGAGCAACCAGTTAGGATTGTTTAGTCTGAGACCAAGGTACTTCGTGGGATAGAGATACATTTGGTTTGGGTGCTGTGGTGGCATGTTTCTCATTATCATGAGACATGGGGATTTAAGTCACTCATGAGAGAGTAATGGACTCATCTTTTTATCACAAAATCTTCTACATAGGATTTCTAGGGTAAGAAAGTTTTAATGGTGGGGAGGTTGTAACATCCCATTACCTCTCTAACAGTTATGCCTTAAACATTGCCATGATTTTTCATTTTTGTTGATGTGGTAAGGGTTGAGTTTGGGTTGAGAGGATTCCTATAATGGTGAAGTTAGAGATTTTTTGGATTATCATCCTTAAATTAACTTTTTCTTGTAGTATTCCAGAGCATTACACATCATGTAATAGGCATACACGTCATGTAAGGGTTCTGCATACAAGTCGTGAATGGATTCACGCTATGATGGGTACACGTCGCCAGTCTCAATTTCATGTCACAAAGGAATTAATGATTGTTTCTTAATTTGTATCATCATGATTTAAGTTTAGGCGATGCATTTTTCAAAGGTTACAAAAATTAGATGGCTCACAACTTGTATTGGGATCACATGTTGTGTAATACCCCAACTACGTTTTTTCAAAACAGACAATGTGGGTAGTTATTTATTTTCCATCTCTTCTATACTCAACTTCCTCAACCTAAGTCATTCCCCATGTGATCTCAGAACTATCCAACCCTTTTGAACCCATTCCTTTGGTTTGGGATCATCGTTATGCTTGCGGTGTAATTTTTGGGTAAGTGTCCTCCATTGTTCTTAGTGTTTCACTCTTTCTCCTCTTTTGTAATTTCATTGGATCATCTTGGAATTGATGGATCTATTACCTTTGGTGTTGGATAGTTCTTCTAGGTTGGGTTTAGAGATCTACCCCACCTTCATTCTCATTGATGTGTGTCATTGAGTGTGTCAGGTTTTGGGAGAGGTAGGTGGTTCCGTCCTGATTAGCCAAATTGATTATTCCAAAATTTATCGATTTATTTCAATTGATGATTTAAATTCTGTAACAGCCCGAAATTTTGAATAAATCTTGTTTCCTGATTTCATGTGGTATTTTATTTTATTTTTATACTCAACAAAAATGTTTTATTTGATAAACATGATTATAATTAAAATGAGACCATTGGGTTTTGACTGTTATATGACCATCTGTCAATATGACCACTGTGAACAAAATGTTTTGATTGTTGTCTCTAAATATAAGTAATCTTGGTTAATTATTATAGAAAGAATATTTGATGGCCTCACCTAGTAGTCTTGGACCGATCGAATCCCATCTAACAGAACTTGGGAAGGAGGTAGCACCATTGGCTTTGCTCTGGACCAAACCCAAGTCGAACTTCATCATGTGAAGCTAGAACGGAATCGCCTTCGTGAGAAGTTCAAACTGATAGAAATTACTACTCGAGCAATGTTGGTCGAGCCTCCCTCGAACTCTCTCACCTTAGCACACCTTACACTTAGGTCCTATGATGGTGTGATAAGGGGATATGTAAGAAGACCGTAACTGCCTTGTGTAATCCTTTGTTTTAAATAAAAATTGGGATTTCTTCTTATGATGATGTTTATGAATTTTCAAATGACCGGATAAATATATTATAAATATTTTTTATGAATTTTAGAAAAAGTATATTTTAAAAATGTTTATGTAAACCATAATTAATTAAAAATGTGTAATGACTTTCAAAAAATGGTTTTCTGCAATTATGTTCAGTATGAAATTTGGAGTCTAATAAGATCAACTTGATTTTTGATGAATAGTAAATTATGAATAGTGATTTTATGATTAGGGTTAGTAATATGACCAAATGGATTAGTAATCTCACTTAAAGAAAGTTTTAAAATAATCTAGGCACCTTGATTAAGTAATGTGATTCAATAAAATGGTTAAATAGCAGTTTCATAAATTATTATTCAAGTATTAGTTTTTTCAGGTGAATAGTGTTTTTTAATTAAAAATTAAATTAAAAATATTTACAAAATTATTTTTATAAAATGGATTTCATTTTTGAACTCAGAGCACCGATATTATGTTATGGTAATTTTTGGGGTTTTTTCTGAAAAAATGAATTTTCTATGAATAGTGTATTTATTTAAAAATAAGTTTAAAAATATTTAGAAAATTATTTTTATAAGGATTTCATTTTTGAAATCAGAGCATTGATATTTTGTTAGTGTGAAATTTTGGTATTTTTCTGAGAAAGTTGAATTTTCAGTGAATAGTAAAAATGCAGTTTTAGGGTTTCGGTATGTTTAATGACATCATAGTTGTGTCATGATGATGTCATGAGATATTTTAAGGGTTGGCCGGCCAAGGGTGATGAATTATTGTATTGGGGGCCCCATGTGTCGTAACTTAATGGGAAATATCAAGGGAGAGCACATGGGTTTGAGAAATGCACATGTGAGGTGTCCCTTGGCCATTAATGTCTTGTCCCCTCACTTTACCTATAAATACCAAGCCCTCCTCTCATTCATTCGACTCCCAACTCTTCCCCAACAAAGTTCTGGTCTCATTACCTCCCAAGGAGTCCTCCCAAGATGCCCCCAAGCCCTCAAGGTCCCAACCTTTGAGGTTTAAGAGTTACATTTTAAGGTAATGGATCCGACCCCTCTCTTTCTTTTCAAGTGATCTCTTTTATGTCATTACTTTTATGATCCATGTTCTTATGTTGGAGGATGTTCTTTTATACTCCTATTACTTCCATTTTTATGTTCATATAATTAGATATCCCCTCTTACTCTCATTATTTCGTTTTATGAAGTTTTATGTGGCGCCGTTAGGCTGCCGAAATTTTTGTAACGGATTCTTTCTCCCCTCTCATTTTTCAAGATCTATTTTCATGTAAAGTATTTCATGTTCCTTTTTATTATGTTGGGATATGATATCTAAATTTATCATACTGATCTTTTATGACCATATGATTAGAGACCCCATTTGATCTCTTCAATTCAGTATTTTGAAGTTTTAACTGGCGTCGTTAGGCTGCCGAATTTTTAAGTGGTTCTTCACCATTCTCGTTTTGAAGTTCTACATTCATGTCAATTCTTTCAAGTTCCTTTTTGTTATGTTGGGGTATGATCTCTATATCTATCATACTGATATTTTATGAACATATGATGAGAGGCCCCATTTGATCTCTTCAATTCAGTATTTTGAAGTTTTAAGTGGCGCCGTTAGGCTGCCGAATTTTTAAGTGGTTCTTCACCATTCTCGTTTTGAAGTTCTACTTTCATGTCTATTCTTTCAAGTTTCTTTCTATTATGTTGGGGTATGATCTCTATATCTGTCATATGGGACTCTTATGTTCATATGATGAGAGACCCTATTTTACCTTTTCAATTCAATTTTGTTGAAGTTTAAGTGACGCCGTTAGGCTGCCGAATTCTCACAAGAGAAATCTTATTTTTTCTTCCTTTCATGTTCTTCATTTCATATGGTATATTTTCAAATTCCATTACCATGTTCTTAAATCCATTATATTTTTTCCCTCTACTGTTTTATGGGTCATTTATGAATGTTTGACCCATGTCCCCACTCTTCTCAATGTTTTCTAAAACCCCAAAACATATCCATTATGCTGCAGAATTTTCATCTCAAAGTGCCTCTCTCTCTTTTCTCAAAATTATTTTATGTTATAAAGTGAATACTCAAAGCACTTATTTATAAAGGGGTATTCACATATAAACCAAAATGTTCTATTTTAAATTCTTGGATTTACATACATGAATCCCTGTTTCCCTTTCCATGGGTTCAAAGTAACATAAAGATCATGTCTTTAAAGCAGTTTTTAAAACGTTATGATTATGAAATGAAACCCATTTATTTTATGCTATATGGGTTTTTTTATGAAATGATTGATGATGATATATGTGTCTCACATGATAATAAAGACATGTCAACGGTGCTCCCAGATAGCACTCCAATGCATTGGGTAAAGGCTTAATCCCTAGAGATGACTTTTTAGACTGATACATTGGTGAATAACCTTGGTAATTTTTAATGACACCTTGGGGATGGACCTTGGTGAAACGAAATGATTGTCAATATTAAATGTTGCAGCCACATCTTCATGTTATGAAAAATGTTATTTTTATTATGATGTATCTCATGATTACTTTCTCATGCCTTAAAGCTCATTTCATGTCCTTATTGAAGTATCTCAAGTTCACATGTAAAATGTTTCTCTTGTTTCCCTCACTGGGCCTTATGCTCACCCTTTCTTTTGATGTATGTCCCCAGGTTATGAGATGCAGTAATGAACCTAGGATGAAATTAATGAGAAACCATTCAAGTGTTTAAGAATAATGTTTTATGTTGTTTTCATGTATTATGTTCCTTGTTTCCAAGACACTAAACCTTAAAGATCCTCAGTTTTGTGTAATGAAATGAATGTTCATGTGATAAAAACGCGGGATTCTATAGTTTGTATCAAAGGATGGTATAGTTATTTGTGGAAATTAGGATATGAAAACTTTAGGAAGAACCCTATAGAAAAGTTTAAATATAGGAAATCTTCCTGGTATTTTGGTGAGTATTGAGTAAGGGGTTTCCAATCAAATACATCCTTGTATGGGTACGAGCAGGTAGAGGTGGCTCTGGCACAGATGTACATAGGGGTAAAACCTGAAAATACCACTTTGAGCTAGACTCGAACGGGAACTGGTACACGACAACGGGCCTTGTTGTACTCTTGGTTACGACACTCCCAGGGGATATGCTTTGGAAATTCATAAGCTTAGTATGAACCATTGTTAAAGGAACAAAGATTCACATAAGAATATATGATCATGCATAACCAAGTTGGAACCTAGTGGATCACAAGTTAGGGTATAATTTTCTTCTATAAGTTATCCATATATTATTTAAGCTCCTTTTCATGATTATTAGTTAAGTATTTAAGCCTCTAATTATAATTTCTCTTCTTAATTAATGGTGGGAGATGGAAGAACATGTCCCAATAACCAATGTGATAGGAAATGCAACGATTTCCATATTAATATGAAAGAGATGATTAGGGGATTAAAAGCTGATTATTATTTTGGAAGACGTTCATTTTTTTGGGAACCATATTTGATTGAGTTAAATAGATTACTACGGTATTTTCATTGAGGAGTAAGGTTGACTTATATTTTGAAGAATATATGAATTTAAGGTAGACTTATAGTAATTTAGGTTACTTACGGGAATGATTAACCTATCTTGGCTAAAATATGTTTAGGTTAGCTACTTTTGTTATAAGATGTTAGGAGTGGTTGATGTTGTTTGGAGATGAACAATGAATTTTATTTTGGAAGACTATGTTATCAAATCTTTCTTGTATTTGGGTTTCAATCTTAGTTTGGTTTATTTTTAGGAATCTTAAGGACCATTATTTATGGAATGGTCTATGATGAACTTTGGGTAGTACCATGGAACTTTGAAGATTTAAAAGTAGTTTCCATTCCTATGGGATTCTTTTTGAAGATTTTTTTACCTTACCCTTTCTATTTTTGGGATAATTTTTAAAGATAGAAGAAATAGATAGTTGATCTTTTGTGGATTATGTGATTCTCTAGAAGATGATTCTTGTGTTTTGATGAGACCAAGTAGTTTTGAATGCTCATCGTTTGGAGAAAAGATTAGTTTTGGTATAAACTTATTAAAGTATGAAACTCTACATGAAAGTAGATATATTTCCTTATGTTTTTGTTCTATGTTGTAAATGAATTCCTCAAAGTTATGAAAAGGAACGTAAAAAAAAAATGTTGTTGGTTTACGTTTCCTACTAGGTAATCAAAGACCGCTTACACACATCATAATTTTGGGATTTTCTGGTGGTTAACTTCCTCCTAATCTTGTTTTCTATCACTCTCCTTCAGAACGTGACCCTTTGTTTTCTCCTCCATGTCCATGTTTCCTATATGGAATCCTAGTATGAGTAAACTCAGGTGGCCTTTGTAATTCCTTTTCTCTCTTTTAAAGTAATGGTGTTACTGACTCTTTTTCCAATGTGGGACTTTCAATGAAATTTCAAAACCCAATTTTAAAAAATTGCGAGGAAGTAATTTCTTAAGGGGGGAAGATTGTAACGGCCGGAAATTTTGAATAAATCTTGTTTCCAGATCTCATGTGTTATTTTATTTTATTTTTATACTCAACAAAAATGTTTTATTTGATAAACATGATTATAATTAAAATGATACCATTGGGTTTTGACTGTTATATGACCATCGGTAAATATGACCACTATGAACAAAATGTTTTGATTTTTGTCTCTAAATATAAGTAATCTTGGTTAATTATTATAGAAAGAAGATTTGATGGCCTCACCTAGTAGTCTTGGACCGATCGAAGCCCATATAATAGAACTTGGGAAGGAGGTAGCACCATTGGGCTTTGCTCTGTACCAAACCCAAGCCGAACTTCATCATGTGAAGCTAGAATGGAATCACCTTTGCGAGAAGTTCAAACTGATAGAAATTACTACTCGGGCAATGTTGGCTGAGCCTCCATTGGACTCTCTCACCTTAGCACACCTTACACTTAGGTCCTATGCTGGTGTGATAAGGGTCTATGTAAGAAGACCGTAACTGCCTTGTGTAATCCTTTGTTTTAAATAAAAATTGAGATTTCTTCTTATGATGATGTTTATGAATTTTCAAATGATCGGATAAATATAGTATGCATATTTTTGATGAATTTTAGAAAAAGGATTTTTTAAAAATGTTTATGTAAACCTTAAATAATTAAAAATGTGTAATGACTTTCGAAAAATGGTCTTCTACAATTATGTTCAGTACGAAATTTGGAGTCTAATAAGATCAACTTGATTTTTGATGAATAGTAAATTATGAATAGTGGTTTTATGATTAGGATTATTAATATGACCAAATGGATTAGTAATCTCACTTAAATAAAGTTTTAAAATAATCTAGGCACCTTGATTAAGTAATGTGATTCAATAAAATGGTTAAATAACGGTTTCATAAATTATTATTCAAGTATTAGTTTTTTCAGGGGAATAGTGTTTTTTAATTAAAAATTAAATTAAAAATATTTAGAGAATTATTTTTATAAAATGGATTTCATTTTTGAACTCAGAGCACCGATATTATCTTATGGTAATTTTTTGTGGTTTTTTCTTAAAAAATGAATTTTTGGTGAATAGTGTATTTATTTAAAAATAAGTTTAAAAATATTTAGAAAATTATTTTTATAAAATGTAGTTAATTTTTGAAATTAGAGCATTGATATTTGGTTAGTGTGAAATTTTGGTATTTTTCTGAGAAAGTTGAATTTTCAGTGAATAGTAAAAATGCAGTTTTAGGGTTTTGGTATGTTTAATGACATCATAGCTGTGTCATGATGATGTCATGAGATATTTTAAGGGTTTTCAGGCCAAGTGTGGTGAATTATTGTATTGGGGGCCCATGTGGCCTAACAAAATGGGAAATATCAAGGGAGATCACATGGGTTTGAGAAAAGCACATGTGAGGTGTCCCTTGGCCATTAATGCATGTCCCCTCACTTTCCCTATAAATACCAAGTCCTCCTCTCATTCATTCGACTCCCAACTCTTAACCAACTAAGTTATGGTCTCATTACCTACCATGGAGTCCTCCCAAGGTGAACCCAAGCCCTCAAGGTCCCAACCTTTGAGGTTTAAGAGTTACATTTTAAGGTAAGGGATCTGACCACTCTCTTTCTTTTCAAGTGATCTCTTTTATGTCATTCATTTTATGCTCCATGTTCTTATGTTGGAGGATGTTCTTTTATACTCATATTAATGCCCTTTTTCAGTTCATAAAATGAGAGATCCCCTCTTACTCTCATTATTTCGTTTTATGAAGTTTTATGTGGCGCCGTTAGGCTGCTAAAATTTTTGTAACGGATTCTTTCTCCCCTCTCATTTTTCAAGATCTATTTTCATGTAAAGTATTTCATGTTCCTTTTTATTGTGTTGGGGTACTATCTCTAAATTTATCATACTGATATTTTATGATCATATGATGAGAGACCCCATTTGATCTCTTCAATTCAGTATTTTGAAGTTTTAAGTGGCGCCGTTAGGCTGCCGAATTTTTAAGTGGTTCTTCACCATTCTCGTTTTGAAGTTCTACTTTCATGTCAATTCATTCAAGTTCCTTTTTTTTATGTTGGGTTATGATCTCTATATCTATCATACTGATCTTTTATAAACATATGATGAGAGACCCCATTTGATTTCTTCAATTCAGTATTTTGAAGTTTTAAGTGGCGTCGTTAGGCTGCCGAATGTTTAAGTGGTTCTTCACCATTCTCGTTTTGAAGTTCTACTTTCATTCAATTCTTTCAAGTTCTTTTCTATTATGTTGGGGTATGATCTCTATATCTATCATACTAGACTCTTATGTTCATATGATGAGAGACCCTATTTTACCTTGTCAATTTAATTTTGTTGATGTTTAAGTGACGTCGTTAGGCTGCCGAATTCTCACAAGAGAAATATTACTTTTTCTTCCTTTCATGTTCTTCATTTCATATGGTATATTTTCAAACTTCATTACCATGATCTTAAATACCTTATATTTTGTCCCTATACTGTTTGATGGGTCATTTATGAATGTTTTACCCATGTCCCCTCTCTTCTCAATGTTTTCTAAAATCCCGAAACATAGCCGTTATGCTGTAGAATTTTCGTCTCAAAGTGCCTCTCTCTCTTTTCTCAAAATTATTTTATGTTATAAAGTGAATACTCAAAGCTCTTATTTCTATAGGGGTATTCACATATATACCAAAATGTTCTATTTTAAATTTTGGGATTTACATACATGAAACCCTCTTTCCCTTTTCGTGGGTTTAAAGTAACATAAAGATCATGTCTTTAAAGCAGTTTTTAAAACATTATGATTATAAAATGAAACCCATTTCTTTTATGCTATATGGGTTGTTTATGAAATGATTGATGATGGTATATTTGGATCACATGATAATAAAGACATGTCAAGGGTGTGCCCAGATAGCACTCCAATGCATTGGGTAGAGGCTTAATCTCTAGAGATGAATTTTTAGACTGATACCTTGATGAATAACCTTGGTAATTTTTAATGACACCTTGGGGATGGACCTTGGTGAAACGAAATGATTGTCAATATTAAATGTTGCAGCCAAATCTTAAAGTTATGAAAAATGTTATTTTTATTATGATGTATCTCACGATTACTTTTTCATGCCTTAAAGTTCTTTTCATGTCCTTATTGAAGTATCTCAAGTTCACATGTAAAATGTTTCTCTTGTTTCCCTCACTAGGCCTTCTGCTCACCCTTTCTTTTGATGTATGTCCCCAGGTTATGAGATGCAGTAATGAACCTAGGATGAACTTATGGAGAAGCCTTTCAAGTGTTTAATAAGAATGTTATATGTTGTTCTCATGTATTATGTTCCTTGTTTCCAAGACACTAAACCTTAAAGATCCTCAGTTTTGTGTAATGAAATGAAAGTTCATGTGATAAAAATGTGGGATTCTATAGTTGGTATCAAAGGATGGTTTAGTTATTTGTGGAAATTAGGATATGAAAAATTTAGGGAGAACCCTATAGAAAAGTTTAAATATAGTAAATCTTCCTGGTATTTTGGTGAGTATTGATTAAGGGGTTTCCAACCAAATACATCCCTGTCTGGGTACGAGCAGGTAGAGGTGGCTCTGGCACAGATGTACATCGAGGTAAAACCTGAAAACACCGCTTTGAGCTAGACTCGAACGGTAACTGGTACATGACAACGGGCCTTGCTGTACTTTTGGTTACGACACTCTCGGGGAATATGCTTTGGTAAATTTATAAGCTTAGTATGAACCATTGTTAAAGAAACAAAGATTCACATAAGAATATATGATCATGAATAAACTAGGTTGGAACCTAGGGGATCACAAGTTAGGGTATACTTTTCTTCTAAAAGTTATCCTTATATGCTTTAAGCATCTTTTCATGATTATTGGTTAAGTATTTAAGCCTCTAATTATAATTTCTCTTCTTAGTTAATGGTGGGAGATGGAAGAACATGTCCCAATAACCAATGTGATAGGAAATGCAATGATTTCCATATTAATATGAAAGAGATGATTAGGGGATTAAAATCTAATTATTATTTTGGAAGACGTTCATTTTTTTGGGAATCATATTTGATCGAGTTAAATAGATTACTACGGTATTTTCATTGAGGAGTAAGGTTGACTTATATTTTAAAGAATCGGTGAATTTAAGGTGGACTTATAGTAATTTAGGTTACTTACGGGAATGATTAACCTATCTTGGGTAAAATATGTTTAGGTTAGCTACTTTTGTTATAAGATGTTAGGAGTGGTTGATGTTGTTTGGAGATGAACAATGAAGTTTATTTTGGAAAACTATGTTATCAAATCTTTCTTGTATTTGGGTTTCAATCTTAGTTTGGTTTATTTTGAGGAATCATAAGGACAATTATTTACGGAATGGTCTATGATGAACTTTGGGTAGTACCATGGAACTTTGAAGATTTAAAATTATTTTCCATTCTTATGGGATTCTTTTTGAAGGGTTGTTTTACCTTACCCTTTCTATTTTTGGGATAATTTTTAATGATAGAAGAAATAGATAGTTGATCTTTTGTGGATTATGTGATTCTCTAGAAGATGATTCTTGTGTTTTGATGAGACCAATTAGTTTTGAATGCTCAACGTTTGGAGAAAAGATTAGTTTTGGTAGAAACTTATAAAAGTATGAAACTCTACATGAAGGTAGATATATTTCCTTATGTTTTTGTTCTATGTTGTAAATGAATTCCTCAAAGTTATGAAAAGGAACGTAAAACAAAAACATTGTTGGTTTACGTTTCCTACTATGTAATCAAAGACCTCTTACACACATCAGAATTTTGGGATTTTCTGGTGGTTAACTTCCTCCTAATCATGTTTTATATCACTCTCCTTTAGAACGTGACCCTTTGTTTTCTCCTCCATGTCCATGTTTCCTACATGGAATCCTAGTATGAGTAAACTCGGGTGGCCTTTGTACTTCCTTTTCTTTCTTTTAAAGTAATGGTGTTATTGACTCTTTTTCCGATGTGGGACTTTCAATGAAATTTCAAAACCCAATTTTAAAAAATTGCGAGGACGCAATTTCTTAAGGGGGGAAGATTGTAACGGCCCGAAATTTTGAATAAATCTTGTTTCTTGATTTCTTGTGTTATTTTATTTTATTTTTATACTCAAAAAAAATGTTTTATTTGAAAAACATGATTATAATTAAAATGATACCATTGGGTTTTGACTGTAATATGACCATCGGTCAATATGACCACTGTGAACAAAATGTTTTGATTTTTGTCTCTAAATATAAGTAATCTTGGTTAATTATTATAGAAAGAAGATTTGATGGCCTCACCTAGTAGACTTGGACCAATCGAATCCCATCTAACAGAACTTGGGAAAGAGGTAGCACCATTGGGCTTTTCTCTGGACCAAACCCAAGCCAAACTTCATCATTTGAAGCTAGAATGGAATCGCCTTCGTGAGAAGTTCAAACTGATAGAAATTACTACTCGGGAAATGTTGGCCGAGCCTCCCTCGGACTCTCTCACCTTAGCACACCTTACACTTAGGTCCTATACTAGTGTTATAAGGGGCTATGTAAGAAGACCGTAACTGCCTTGTGTAATCCTTTGTTTTAAATAAAAATTGGGATTTCTTTTTATGATGATATTTATGAATTTTCAAATGACCGGATAAATATAGTATGCATATTTTTGATGAATTTTAGAAAAAGGATATTTTAAAAATGTTTATGTAAACCTAACATAGTTAAAAATGTGTAATGACTTTCGAAAAATGGTCTTCTACAATTATGTTTAGTAATTTGGAGCCTAATAAGATCAACTTGATTTTTGATGAATAGTAAATTATGAATAGTGATTTTATGATTAGGATTAGTAATATGACCAAATGGATTAGTAATCTCACTTAAAGAAAGTTTTAAAATAATCTAGGCACCTTGATTAAGTAATGTGATTCAATAAAATGGTTAAATAACAGTTTGATAAATTATTATTCAAGTATTAGTTTTTTCAGGTGAATAGTTTTTTTTAATTAAAATTTAAATTAAAAATATTTAGAAAATTATTTTTATAAAATGGATTTCATTTTTGAACTCAGAGCACCGATATTATGTTATGGTAATTTTTGGGGTTTTTTCTGAAAAATGAATTTTCGGTGAATAGTGTATTTATTTAAAAATAAGTTTAAAAATATTTAGAAAATTATTTTTATAAAATGGAGTTCATTTTTCAAATCAGAGCATTGATATTTGGTTAGTGTGAAATTTTGGGATTTTTCTGAGAAAGTTGAATTTTTAGTGAATAGTAAAAATGCAGTTTTAGGGTTTTGGTATGTTTAATGACATCATAGCTGTGTCATGATGATGTCATGAGATATTTTAAGGGCTGGGCAGCCAAGGGTGATGAATTATTGTACTGGGGGTCCCATTTGGCCTAACTTAATGGGAAATATCAAGGGAGAGCACATGGGTTTGAGAAAAGCACATGTGAGGAGTCCATTGGCCATTAATGCCTTGTCCCCTCACTTTCCCTATAAATACCAAGCCCTCCTCTCATTCATTCGACTCCCCACTCTTACCCAACGAAGTTATAGTCTTATTACCTCCCAAGGAGTCCTCCCAAGGTGCCCCCAAGCCCTCAAGGTCCCAACCTTTGAGTTTTAAGAGTTACATTTTAAGGTAAGGGATCCGACCCCTCTCTTTCTTTTCAAGTGATCTCTTTTATTTCATTCCTTTTATGCTCCATGTTCTTCTGTTAGAGGATGTTCTTTTATACTCCTATTAATTCCTTTTTTATGTTCATATAATGAGAGATCCCCTCTTACTCTCATTATTTCGTTTTATGATGTTTTATGTGGCGTCGTTAGGCTGCCGAAATTTTTGTAACGGATTCTTTCTCCCCTCTCATTTTTCAAGATCTATTTTCATGTAAAGTATTTCATGTTCATTTTTATTATGTTGGGGTATGATATCTAAATTTATCATACAGATATTTTATGATCATATTATGAGAGACCCCATTTGATCTCTTCAGTTCAGTATTTTGATGTTTTAACTGGCGCCGTTAGGCTGCCGAATTTTTAAGTGGTTCTTCACCATTCTCGTTTTGAAGTTCTACTTTCATGTCAATTATTTCAAGTTCCTTTTTGTTATGTTGGGTTATGATATCTATATCTATCATACTGATCTTTTATGAACATATGATGAGAGACCCCATTTGATCTCTTCAATTCAGTATTTTGAAGTTTTAAGTGGCGACGTTAGGCTGCCGAATTTTTAAGTGGTTCTTCACCAATCTTGTTTTGAAGTTCTACTTTCATGTCAATTCTTTCAAGTTCCTTTCTATTATTTTGGGGTATTATCTCTATATCTATCATACTGGACTCTTATGTTCATATGATGAGAGACCCTATTTGACCTTTTCAATTCAATTTTGTTGAAGTTTAAGTGACGTCGTTAGGCTGCCGAATTCTCACAAGAGAAATATTTTTTTTCTTCCTTTCATGTTCTTCATTCCATATGGTATATTTTCAAATTTCATTACCATGTTATTAAATCCCTTATATTGTCCCTATACTGTTTTATGGTTCATTTATGAATGTTTGACCCTTGTCCCCTCTCTTCTCAATGTTTTCTAAAACCCCGAAACATAGCCGTTATGCTGCAGAATTTTCGTCTCAAAGTGCCTCTCTCTCTTTTCTCAAAATTATTTTATGTTATAAAGTGAATACTCAAAGCTCTTATTTATATAGGGGTATTCACATATATACCAAAATGTTCTATTTTAAATTCTGGGATTTACATACATGAAACCCTCTTTCCCTTTCTGTGGGTTTAAAGTAACATAAAGATCATGTCTTTAAAGCATTTTTTAAAACGTTATGATTATGAAATGAAACACATTTCTTTTATGCTATATGGGTTGTTTATGAAATGATTGATGAAGATATATGTGTCTCACATGATAATAAAGATATGTCAAGGGTGCACCCAGATATCGATCCAATGCATTGGTTAAAGGCTTAATCTCTAGAGATGACTTTTTAGACTTATACCTTGGTGAATAACCTTGGTAATTTTTAATGACACCTTGGGGATGGACCTTGTTGAAACGAAATGATTGTTAATATTAAATGTTGCAGCCACGTATTCAAGTTATGAGAAATGTTATTTTTATTATGATGTATCTCATGATTACTTTCTCATGCCTTAAAGTTCTTTTCATGTCCTTATTGAAGTATCTCAAGTTCACATGTAAAATGTTTCTCTTGTTTCCCTCACTGGGCCTTCTGCTCACCCTTTCTTTTGATGTATGTCCCCAGGTTATGAGATGCAGTAATGAACCTAGGATGAAATTAATAAGAAGCTGTTCAAGTGTTTAAGAATAATGTTTTATATTGTTTTCAAGTATTATGTTCCTTTTTTCCAAGACACTAAACCTTAATGATCCTCAGTTTTGTGTATTGAAATAAAAGTTTATGTGATAAAAATGCGGGATTCTATAGTTGGTATCAAAGGATGGTTTAGTTATTTATGGAAATTAGGATATGAAAACTTTAGGAAGAACCCTATAGAAAATTTTAAATATAGGAAATCTTCCTGGTATTTTGGTGAGTATTGAGTAAGGGGTTTCCAAGAAAATACATCCATGTCTGGGTATGAGCAGGTAGAGGTGGCTCTGGCACAGATGTACATGGGGGTAAAACCTGAAAACACCGCTTTGAGCTAGACTCGAACGGGAACTGGTACACGACAACAGGCCTTGCTGTACTCTTGGTTACGACACTCCCAGGGGATATGCTTTGGTAAATTCATAAGATTAGTATGAACCATTGTTAAAGGAACAAAGATTCACATAAGAATATATGATCATGCATAACCAAGTTGGAACCTAGGGGATCAAAAGTTAGGGTATAATTTTCTTCTATAAGTTATCCTTATATGCTTTAAGATCCTTTTCATGATTATTGGTTAAGTATTTAATCCTCTAATTATAATTTCTCTTCTTAGTTAATGGTGGGAGATGGATGAACTTCTCCCAATAACCAATGTGATAGGAAATGCATTGATTTCCATATTAATATGAAAGAGATGATTATGGGATTAAAAGCTGATTATTATTTTGGAAGATGTTCATTTTTTTGGGAACCATATTTGATAGAGTTAAATAGATTACTACGGTATTTTCATTGAGGAGTAAGTTTGACTTATATTTTGAAGAATCGATGAATTTGAGGTGGACTTATAGTAATTTAGGTTACTTACGGGAATGATTAACCTATCTTGGGTAAAATAAGTTTAGGTTAGCTACTTTTGTTATAAGATGTTAGGAGTGGTTGATGTTGTTTGGAGATGAACAATGATGTTTATTTTGGAAGACTATGTTATCAAATATTTCTTGTATTTGGGTTTCAATCTTAGTTTGGTTTATTTTGAGGAATCTTAAGGACTATTTTTTACAGAATGTTCTATGATGAACTTTGGGTAGTACCATGGAACTTTGAATATTTAAAAGTAGTTTCCATTCCTATGGGATTCTTTTTGAAGAGTTGTTTTACCTTACCCTTTCTATTTTTGGGATAATTTTTAAAGATAGAAGAAATAGATAGTTGATCTTTTGTGGATTATGTGATTCTCTTGAAGATGATTCTTGTGTTTTGATGAGACCAAGTAGTTTTGAATGCTCATAATTTGGAGAAAAGATTAGTTTTGGTAGAAACTTATTAAAGTATGAAACTCTACATGAAGGTAGATATATTTCCTTATGTTTTTGTTCTATGTTGTAAATGAATTCCTCAAAGTTATGAAAAGGAACGTAAAAAAACTTTTTTGGTTTACATTTCCTACTAGGTAATCAAATAACACTTACACACATCATAATTTTGGGATTTTCTAGTGGTTAACTTCCTCCTAATCATGTTTTCTATCACTCTCCTTTAGAACATGACCCTTTGTTTTCTCCTCCATGTCCATGTTTCCTACATGGAATCCTAGTATGAGTAAACTCGGGTGGCCTTTGTAATTCCTTTTCTTTATTTTAAAGTAATGGTGTTACTGACTCTTTTTCTGATGTGGGACTTTCAATGAAATTTCAAAACCCAATTTTAAAAAATTGCGAGGATGCAATTTCTTAAGGGGGGAAGATTGTAACGGCCCGAAATTTTGAATAAATCTTGTTTCCTGATTTCATGTGTTATTTTATTTTATTTTTATACTCAACAAAAATGTTTTATTTGATAAACATGATTATAATTAAAATGAGACCATTGGGTTTTGACTGTTATATGACCATTGGTCAATATGACCACTGTAAACAAATTTTTTTGATTTTTGTCTCTAAATATAAGTAATCTTGGTTAATTATTATAGAAAGAAGATTTGATGGCCTCACATAGTAGTCTTGGACCGATCGAATCCCATCTAACAGAACTTGGGAATGAGGTAGCACCATTGGGATTTACTCTAGAACAAACCCAAGCCGAACTTCATCATGTGAAGCTAGAACAGAATTGCCTTCACGAGAAGTTCAATCTGATAGAAATTACTACTCGGGAAATGTTGGTCGAGCCTCCCTCGGACTCTCTCACCTTAGCACACCTTACACTTAGGTCCTATACTAGTGTTATAAGGGGCTATGTAAGAAGACCGTAACTGCCTTGTGTAATCCTTTGTTTTAAATAAAAATTGGGATTTCTTTTTATGATGATATTTATGAATTTTCAAATGACCGGATAAATATAGTATGCATATTTTTGATGAATTTTAGAAAAAGGATATTTTAAAAATGTTTATGTAAACCTAACATAGTTAAAATGTGTAATGACTTTCGAAAAATGGTCTTCTACAATTATGTTTTGTAATTTGGAGCCTAATAAGATCAACTTGATTTTTGATGAATAGTAAATTATGAATAGTGATTTTATGATTAGGATTAGTAATATGACCAAATGGATTAGTAATCTCACTTAAAGAAAGTTTTAAAATAATCTAGGCACCTTGATTAAGTAATGTGATTCAATAAAATGGTTAAATAACGGTTTCATAAATTATTATTCAAGTATTAGTTTTTTCTGGTGAATAGTGTTTTTTAATTAAAAATTAAATTAAAAATATTTAGAAAATTATTTTTATGAAATGGATTTCATTTTTGAACTCAGAGCACCGATATTATGTTATGGTAATTTTTGGGGTTTTTTTTGAAAAAATGAATTTTCGGTGAATATTGTATTTATTTAAAAATAAGTTTTAAAATATTTAGAAAATTATTTTTATATAATGGATTTCATTTTTGAAATCAGAGCATTGATATTTGGTTAGTGTGAAATTTTGGGATTTTTCTGAGAAAGTTGAATTTTCAGTGAATAGTAAAAATGCAGTTTTAGGGTTTCGTTATGTTTAATGACATCATAGCTGTGTCATGATGATGTCATGAGATATTTTAAGGGTTGGCCGGCCAAGGGTGATGAATTATTGTATTGGGGGCCCCATTTGGCCTTACAAAATTGGAAATATCAAGGGAGAGCACATGGGTTTGAGAAAAGCACATGTGAGGTGTCCCTTGGCCATTAATGCCTTGTCCCCTCACTTTCCCTATAAATACCAAGCCCTCCTCTCATTCATTCGACTCCCCACTCTTCCCCAGCGAATTTATGGTCTCATTACCTCCCAATTAGTCTTCCCAAGGTGCCCCCAAGCCCTCAAGGTCACAACCTTTGAGGTTTAAGAGTTACATTTTAAGGTAAGGGATCCGACCACTCTCTTTCTTTTCAATTGATCTCTTTTATGTCATTCTTTTTATACTCCATGTTCTTATGTTGGAGGATGTTCTTTTATACTCCTATTATTGCCCTTTTTCTGTTCATATAATGAGAGATCCTCTCTTACTCTCATTATTTCGCTTTATGAAGTTTTATGTGGCGCCGTTAGGCTGCCGAAATTTTTGTAACGGATTCTTTCTCCCCTCTCATTTTTCAAGATCTATTTTCATGTAAAGTATTTCATGTTCCTTTTTATTATGTTGGGTTATTATCTATAAATTAATCATACTGATATTTTATGATCATATGATGAGAGACCCCATTTGATCTCTTCAATTTAGTATTTTGAAGTTTTAAGTGGCGCCGTTAGGCTGCCGAATTTTTAAGTGGTTCTTCACCATTCTCGTTTTGAAGTTCTACTTTCATGTCAATTCTTTCAAGTTCCTTTTTGTTATGTTGGGGTATGATCTCTATATCTATCATACTGATATTTTATGAAAGTATGATAAGAGACCCCATTTGATCTCTTCAATTCAGTATTTTGAAGTTTTAAGTGGCGCCGTTAGGCTGCCGAATTTTTAAGTGGTTCTTCACCATTCTCGTTTTGAAGATCTACTTTCATGTCAATTCTTTCAAGTTCTTTTATATTATTTTGGGGTATGATATCTATATCTATCATACTGGACTCTTATGTTCATATTATTAGAGACCCTATTTGACCTTGTCAATTCAATTTTGTTTAAGTTTATGTGACACCGTTAGGCTACCGAATTCTCACAAGAGAAATCTTATTTTTTCTTCCTTTCATGTTCTTCATTTCATATGGTATATTTTCAAATTTCATTACCATGTTCTTAAATCACTTATATTTTGTCCCTATACTGTTTGATGGGTAATTTATGAATGTTTGACCCATGTCCCCTCTCTTCTCAATGTTTTCTAAAACCCCGAAACATAGCCATTATGCTGCACAATTTTTGTCTCAAAGTGCCTCTCTCTCTTTTCTCAAAATTATTTTATGTTATAAAGTTAATACTCAAAGATCTTATTTCTACAGGGGTATTCACATATATACCAAAATGTTCTATTTTAAATTCTGGGATTTACGTACATGAAACCCTCTTTCCCTTTCTGCGGGTTTAAAGTAACATAAATATCATGTCTTTAAAACAGTTTTTAAAACGTTATGATTATGAAATGAAACCCATTTCTTTTATACTATATGGGTTGTTTATGAAATGATTGATGATGATATATGTGGATCACATGATAATAAAGACACGTCAAGTGTGCGCCCAGATAGCGCTCCAATGCATTGGGTAAAGGATTAATCTCTAGAGATGAGTTTTTAGACTGATACCTTGGTGAATAACCTTGGTAATTTTTAATGACACCTTGGGGATGAACATTGGTGAAACGAAATGATTGTAAATATTAAATGTTGCAGCCACATATTCAAGTTATGAAAAATTTTATTTTTATTATGGTGTATCTCATGATTACTTTCTCATGCCTTAAAGTTCTTTTCATGTCCTTATTGAAGTATCTCAAGTTCACATGTAAAATGTTTCTCTTGTTTTCCTCATTGGGCCTTCTGCTCACCCTTTCGTTTGATGTATGTCCCCAGGTTATGAGATGCAGTAATGAACCTAGGATGAACTTAAGGATAATCCTTTCATGTGTTTAAGAAGAATGTTTTATGTTGTTTTCATGTAATATGTTCCTTGTTTCCAAGACACTAAACCTTAAAGATCCTCAGTGTTGTGTAATGAAATGAATGTTCAAGTGATAAAAATTCGGGATTCTATAAATTCAATTGCTCAAATTTCATTTCAATTAAGTTGAAAAAAAACTGTTTCTAGTGAATGGGGAGATTTCAAATTGTTTTTGCACATAAATTTAGAAAACACCCAAGTCCATTGAATAGTGTGTGTTTATAGAAATTAGCTGATTTAAGTTGTTGACTTTAAATTTTAGATTTGATGGAAAATTTTTTCAATTAAATTGTTGAATTTAATTGTGGAAATGAATTTTCAAAATCATGAAATTGGTTTCTAAAGGATTTCAAACTTTTGAAAATAGATTGAAATGATTTGATAGAAACCCAGTGGTTTTATCTTGTGAAAAAGGCATGTTTTTTAATAAAACACATTTTTGTTTTAAATGGAAAATTTGAATTGAAATGGAATAATGGGATTTAATAGTATTTTAAGAAGTATTAAAGTAAATTTCCCATATTTTTTTGTGTAAGAGGACATGCAAGACTTGTGTAGTTAGTGATTTATTTAGATGCACTCTATGAAATTATAATGTACTAAAACATACATGTAGTGGGTCACATGTCCAATAGGTGGGTGATGAGTCACCTCAAGCTGGTGTCAGGGGGATGTGTGTGCACACATATTACTGAGTTTACATAGACAGTGTGGAGTCCTATAGCCATAAATACTATCGTACCTTTTGGAAGATGACCATGCTGCTCACCTGTTATTTATATTTGTGATATAAATGTATGCCAATGCTTTTGAACTACTTTACATGCCTACTAAATTTTCATGAACTATTTTATGTAACTATTTTATTTAATCCATTGTTTTGGATATATTTCATCTCTTGTAATGTAAATCCTATTCTTTAAAAGTATTTTCCTTCATTTTGAAACTGTGTAGCTTGTTTTTTTAAATATGATTTTAAATTATCTTACCGATTTATTTTGAAAATTGAATGCCATTTTTTGTGTAACACCCCAACCGCAATTACCTAGAGTTAGTGCATTGTTACATAACATTGGAATGATCACAAGGGATCAAAATCCCAAAATACCGATAATTTTAGTATCCTTGGAAGTACTAGATACATTCATAAGTTTGACATTACATTATAAAATGAAAACAACAACAACATTGTCTTAATTGACCACATTCATCCCTTAGACTATCCTGGCAGGTCAGTCATAATATACTTCTTCGCATCCTAGGAAAAATAAAATATAGAAAGGGGTGAGATCATTTTCTCACTGAGGATAACAATATAGCAAAAACTTTCAAGAATAAGCATAAACATTTAAGGCAATGTATAAGACTAAAACACAAGCCTTTTAAACTTAAACTTCATCATAATATGGAAAATATAAATCAAATAATGCCATTTAATTATTAACATGGATATTCTACTAGTAGAATAATCACATGTAATATCAATATCCAATTTTATAATGCTGCAATGCATAATGCCAAACATTCATAACCACATAGTCAAGGTCTTGTGCCAAGACTACAAAAAAGATTTGGTCAAGGCCTTTTTCCAAGACACTAGTTTGTCTCATGATACCTACCGATGCATCGAGGAGCTATAATGGGCTCCACCCATCACTTACTAAGTCCAATGCATTCCTTATATGAAAAGTTTTAAACATAACATGAACATTCATATTAAAACTAGCATATGAAATGTCAATACTTTATCCATAAACCATGAATGGTGTAAAAATAACACATCCACAGTTAAACATATCACAAAACCTTCAATACAATATGGAAGATTTGTATCATAATAATCAACTTCAAAAAAGGTAAAAATCCATCAAAGGATGTTGACATAGATGAAATCAAAACTTTTTGTAGAGAAATATCTCTTTCTATTTTGAAATTATTTAAAAGTCATATAATTATAAAAGAAAACTATTTAGTATTTTATTTTTCTGAATGACATAAAAACTTTATCACTTCAAATAAAATTTATTTAATAAACCCTCACATGTCATATTAATCTATAAAATTAGTGGAATTCATTAGAAGTCTCAATTTAAATTTATTTGGATACTTATAATATCAATTATTTTAAAATTTAATTATTAAGGTAATTACTCCATCATAATTGTGTCATAAATAAATTAAATTATTTAATGTATAAAAATTATAAATAAAATACCATTATGTAGGAAATCTTTTTATCTTTCTAATGAATTTTTATAGTAGAATTTATATTGTGTGTAACCCTATATTAAAAATTCTTTAGTTATGAAACCTTGAATTTCACTCTTTTATATCTTCATTATATAAAATAATAATAAATGTCCTACTCTAATACAAGTGGACCAAAGAGGGTCATATTTTATTCCTAATGTTGTTTTTGGTCGAATTACACTTATCCAATTGAATTAGTACATGTGATAGGGTAATTAAAATATCATTTTTAACCTTAATTACACTATTTACTTTTAACTGTGGTCAAAAAAAGTAAAAAGTTAGTATTCACAAAAAATTATTTTCATCTTATTGAAGAAAATTTTAGTAAATGATCTCTACCGTGCCTCTCTTGTTTTTTGAAATTCAACTCACAGAAGTGTTAAAATTATGTTTTATGCAAATTTGTAAATGCTCCTAGAAGGTGGGTAAAAGACGGTAAAAAGTTCAATAAAATTTTATATATCTAAACTTATTATAAAATGACTCAAATGAATTATATTGAACATATATATGTATTATGTATCTATTTTGACCAAAAATAAAATAAAATATCTAATTACTTAAATAAAAAGTCAGTTTTAAACAATAACGCATTGTTTTTCACTATTCATCAAAAATTTAAAGTTTTCAAAAAAATACCAAAAACTCACCCTAGGATAATTTGAATATTCCAAATTCAAAAATTAATTCCATTTTGAAAAATAAAATTTATAAAATTTAAGAAAAGTAGGAATTACTATTCACAATGGCTAGTTTGATTGGTCGTGGTGTGTTAAAACTCCATGTTGCGTACAACACAAGCTACTGCATTATTCAAAGGGAAACATACCGTGGAAGCATGGGGTGTTACATTCTCACCTACTTAAAATAATTTCATCCACGAAATTTCTAGAATATTAATGCATAAAAAGATTCAGGTTGTTCTTCATCATAAGTTCCTCAAATTCCCATGTTGTCTCTTCCATTTATGGTTTCTCCATAGAACTTTTACCAGATGAATCATCTAGTTTCTCAACACTTGTTCTCTAGTATGAAGAATTTTGACCGGCTCTTCCCAATAAGAAATATTAGTTTCTAGTTCAATTTCTTCATAGGTGATTACATGCGTTGGTTCAGGCATATATTTTCTCAACAGTGATACGTGGAACCTATCATGAACTTTGGAGAGACTTGAAGGCATTTCCAAATGATAAGCCACAACTCCAATTCATTATTGAATTTCGAAAGGTCCGATGTACATGGGACTAAATTTACCCTTTTTACCAAATTGTATAACACCCTTCCATGGAGATAACTTTATAAAAACATGATCTCTTATTTGAAATTCCAAATCCTTCCTCTGATTATCGGAATATCTCTTTTTCCTACTTTGAGCTGCTTTGATGTGGGTTTGGATAATCTTCACCTTTTTCACTGTTTCCTCAATATGTTCTAGGCCTATGAGTTTTCTTTCACCAACATCATCCCAACAAGTATGTGTGCGACATATCCTTCCATATAATTCTTCATATGGTGCCATCTGAATACTTCAATGGAAGCTATTGTTATAGGAAAATTCTACCAGAGGTAAATATTGATCCCAAGTACCTTTAAAGTCAAGTGAGCAAGATCTAAACATGTACTCTAAGGTTTTAATAGTCCGTTATAATTGACCATCAGTTTAAGGGTGGTAGGAAGTGCTCAAACAAAATTCAGTATCCATGGCCTTCTGAAGACTTTTTCAAAATCTTGATGTCAAACAGGGATCACGATCAGAAACAATCGATAGGGGTACACCATGGAGTCTTAAAACTTCATTAATATATATTCTTGATATATTTTTAAATGAAAAATATTCTATTATAGCAAGAAAATGTGTTAACATGGTAAGACGATCAACAATGTCCCATATTGCATCATTTCTTCTAGGAGTCTTTGGTAGCCCCATGACAAAGTCCATCATAATAGTATCTCATTTCCAATCAGGTATGGGAAGAGGTTGCATGACTCCTCCAGGCTTCTTCCTTATAGCTTTCACTTGTTAACAAACCATACATCCTGACACAAAATCAGTAATCTCCCTTTTCATGTTGTCCCATCAGAAATATTCCTTCAAAATATCTATACATCTTGGTGCTCCCAGGGTGTATAGAGAAATTGGAGCTACGAGCATCATCCAACAATTCCCTTCTTAGATTTGATATATTGGGAACACAAAGTCTCTTCCCAAATTTCATAATTTCATCTTCATATACGAAGTCACTCAATCTCCCATCATTTAAAGATTTAATCTTCTTTTTATACTCCTTGTCATTAGTCTAAAAACTTTTTATCCTTTCTCGTAAAGATGGTTTGGAAACCATTTGAAAAGGTATTGATGTTTCACCTTCAATGGTTATCCCCATATCCATCTTTAATATATCTAGGAAAATAGGATCCCTTTCAACTCTCATCTTGTTCAAAACTCCATGATCCTTTCTGCTCAAAGCATCTTACACCTTATTGGACTTCCCTGAGTGGTAGTGTATTGTGAAATAATAATCTTTGAGTAGTTCAAGCCATCTCATTTACCTCATTTTGAGTTCTATTTGTGATAAAATATACTTCAAACTCTTGTGATCAATATAAATCTCACATTTTTTCACCATAGAGATAGTGTCTCCATATCTTCAGAGAAAATATTACTGCTACTAACTCAATATCATATATGGGATAACTTTACTTAGGAATTTTTAGCTGTCATTATGCATAGGAAATAAATATATTATTCTACATAAGGACACAACCAAGACCTTTATTTGAAGCATCACTATAAATAACAAACCCATCGTTCCTTGACTGTAGAGTCAAGATAGAAGCATTGACTAATCTTATCTTCAGTTCTTCAAAACATTCTTCACACTCTTTTGTCCAAACAAATTTAACCCCTTTAAATTTAATCTTGGTTAATGGGTTAGCCAACTGGGAAAAATTATGGATGAAACATAGATAATAACATGTTAAACCAAAAACATTGTGTACCTCAGTTATAATCGTTGGTGCAAGACATTCTTGGATTGCCTTGGTCTTTGAAGGATCAATAGACATTCCATCCTTAGAGAAAATTTGTCCAAGAAAAAAAATCTCTTGATTCTAAAATTTACACTTTCTAAAATACTCATTAAATTCATTTCTTTTGAGGGTTTTCAGAATAGTGTGCATGTGATTTTCAATATCTTCGTAGATTTTTGTCTATATCAAGGTATCATCAATAAATACCACTATAAAGTCATCAAGATATTCCTTGAAAATTCTATTCATTAAATCCATGAAGATAGAGGGTTCATTAGTCAATCCAAAAGAAATTATTATAAACTCATAAATCTCGTACCTCATAGACCCATCTTTCTTCTTAACAAAAAGGACAGGGGATCCCCATGGAGAAAAACTAGGGAGAATAAATCCCTTATTACTCAATTCCTTAATTTGTTTCTTTAGTTACACTAATTACACAGTGTCCATTCTATAAGGGGTCTTTGATATGGGCCTTGAACCAGGAATTAAATCAATGGAAAACTCAATTTTTCATTCTGAAGGATGTCTTGGTAAATCCTCTAGAAACACATTAACATTTTCTTGCACAATAGGCACACCCTCTATTATAAAATTATTTTCCTCAACCATAATTATTTCATTCTCTTCCTCCCCAATAATTGAATTTAGTAGAGCTACTGGGGGTGGATCTAGATAAGAACCTGGTGGTGATGTTTCTGCTCTAAAGATAAGTTACTCCTTATCATCATCAAAAATTGAAACCTCCTTCTTCTTACAATAAATTTTAGCATCATAGTCTAAAATCCAATTCATTCAGAGGATTATATCAAATTAAATCATGGGTATGGTGATGAGATCAGAAGATAAAGAACATTAATGTGTCCAAATGGTAACTGATTCACAATACTTTGATGTGATGATACTTCCCTTAGGAGTTTTGATTGAAAACTCCCTTGTTAAGTCAAATTGTAAATATCTAATTTTCTTATCAAACTGGGAAGATATAAAACAATTTGATGATCTAGAATCAAATAAAGTATTAGATAAACTTGAGGAAACCATTAAATTACCTACCACCATGTCTTTTGGATCTTCAACCTGGGTGGTAGTGATCACATAAGCCTGACCTTGCTCTCTTGGACTTTTCTGAGGTAGGTTCCCTTGGTGCATAGGAAATTCATTTGAAAAATGTCCCTTTTCTCTATAATTGTAGCATTCAACATTGAAAACCTTTTTCTTTCCCTTGAAATCATGATCTTGGTGGCATTTTTCACCACACTTGAAACTGACTCACATTTCCTTTAGACATGTACCGAGGTGGTTCTTCTGACATTTATCATAGGATGGATATCCATATTTTTCTTTCATCCCCTTATTTCCATTTCCAAAGTGATCAGAAGTTCTCTTCTTCTCTTGCTTTTCTTTGAAGTCATAAGATTTAGAGAATTTCTTTTCTGTCTTGATAGCACATGAGACAATATCTTCATACAATGAGAAGGATTGTGAGACAAATGCTCGATGGGGAAATAGTTTTAAACCATCAAAGAATCAATCAATCTTAATCCTTGGATTATGTATATAATATGTTGCATGCCTTGCTAACCATGTAAAGTTATTCCCATAATTTGCGACATTCTCATCCTCCTTTTGCATCAGACTCAGAAATTGTATTTCCATATCCACTCAATGGTTAGGAGGAAATTATTTTTCTAAGAAAAACTCTTTAAAACTCCCTCCATTCCATGTTTGATACTTCTTCATCTTTCTTTGTGTTTTGGATTAATGAACACCATTGACCTGCATCTCCCGTGAACTAATAAACTTCCATGACAACTTTTTCTCTTTCACTACTCCCCAAAGACTGAAATATTTTCTCTAAGAAACTTATCCTTTGCTCAGATACTAATGGATTTGTAATCCCATTGAATATTAGTGGTTGTTCCCTCATGAAGCGGTATAATGTTGATCCTCTATGTTGTGGATAAGGGTGCTTCATATGGGTAAGGTTATTATTCATAACCTAAGTAAGTTTTCCTAGTATGGTGATAAGCTGATCAGCACCAGTTTCATCACCAAATCCACTATAATAATCTTGAGTAGGAGGGAAATCCCTACATGGATTGCGTGCATTGATATGGTTTCCATTCCTTCCACAGGGTGCCATTTCTAAATAATGGTATACACTAGATTATTTTATGAATCATAATACATAATTTCAAACTTGTATAACACTTAACATAAATTGAACAATTTATGGATATAATCCATAATCATAAAAAATGTTTTCTTTGAGGAGTATATACTCATAAATCCTTCATAATGGTTTGTATAGAAAATGTGAATTATCCTAAGAATATCCCCTGGGAGTGTTATCGTGTACCAGGGTACCTTGGGTGAAGCCCAAACCTCCTTGTCAGGGTATTCAATCCTAGGAACATCTATGCTAGAGCTGCCTCTACCTGCTTGTATCCAAACAGGGATGTATTTCTTTTAAAATAAAAAAACTCTCTACATTACCAAAATTCTAGGAAGTCCTTCAATACCAATCCACAAGTTTATCTTATGGTAATGTGATTTAATCAGAGTTTATATAAATATAGTTTATAAGGCTTGTACTAAACTTCCTACGATACCAACTGTAGCACCTCGACCCTAGTTACCTAGAGTCAGTGCATTATTACATAACATTGTCATGATCACAAGGGATTAAAATCTCTAAAGACTGATTAGTTTAGTAGCCTTGTAAGTACTAGATACATTCATAAGTTTTACATTACATTATAAAATGAAAAACAACTACAAAATTGTCTCCATTGATCACATTCATCCCTTATACTATCCCTAAATGTTATCCATAGTATACTTCATCGCATCCTCAGAAAAATAAAACATAGAAAGGGGTAAGCTCAGATGCTCATTATGGATAACAATATAGCAGAAACTTTAAATAATAAGCATAAAAATTTAAGGAAATGGATAAGACTAAAACACAAGCATTTTAAACTTAAACTTCATCATAAGATGGAAAAGATAAATCAAATAATTTCATTTACTTATTCACATTAATATTCTACTAGTCAAATAATCACATGTAATATCAATAGCCAATTTCATAATGCTAGAATGCATAATTCCAGACTTCTTAACCACATATTCAAGGTCATGTGCCAAGACTAAAAATAATATTTTGTCAAGGCCTTATTACAAGACACTATTTTGTCTCATGGGACCTACCAATTTATTGTGGAGCTATAGTGGGCTCCAACCGTCACTTACTAAGTCCAATGCATTCCTCGTATGAAAAGGTTTAAACTTAACATAAACATTCATATTAAAACTAGCATACAAAATGTCAATACTTTATCCATAAAATATGAATGGTGTAAAAATAACACATCCAAAATAAAAAATATCACAAAAACTTCAATACAATATGGAATATTTGTATCATTATAATCAACTTCAAACAAGTTTAAAATCCATCAAAGGATGTTGACATAGATGAAATAAAAATATTTTGTAGAGAAATATCTCTTTCTATTTTGAAATAATTTCATTGTAAAATAATTATAATGGAAAACATTTATTTTGAAAATATTCTTATAAGCTTGTATGGGAAGCTTCGACAATTTTATAACGGCAGAAAATAGCCACACCCACCGTATAAGTTAAAAGATACATTCTTAACTTAATTTTGTTGAGAAGGTCATAAAGTACCTTGTTTGGAAAATGACAAAAAGATTCATTTCAAAACATATGTGGTCAAATAAGTGTATAAATGAATTTAACCCATATTTTAGTAAATAGTAAAAATGTTTTGAATTACATTTTTAAGAAAACACAGATGTGGATGATAAAGAGGACCCAGTAGATACTTACATATTAACAACCTCAGATAAGTAATGAGATTGTAGAATTAACCATTACCTTATCATTTTCCTTAGTAGAGGGTAATTTGACCTAATATATAATAGTTAAATCATTGTTATTAAATTATACAAGAATCACATACATAAATATGATATCATATATGATCTTCTAATACTATTTTGTTAATAATATTTTACTAGTATCAACATTTCGGGTGTTAACTGAATCGTTTTCCTATATATTCTTGGTTACGTAAGTCATGTTTGATATAGATATGATGTATTTTATTAATATAAAGAATGATATTATGTTCAAAAACATTAATTTTAATCATAAAATGAAAATTATTCTTGAATGATTACGTTGTGGAATGAATATCATCGCGTTCATGGAGACAGTAATCTATATGTACGCACAAGCAACAATATCATTATATTGATAGTGAAATAATATGTAGTTTAATGGTATATCATATATACAGAATAAATAACATGTTAGATATATTATTTAAATTATTTATACTCATTATTATACCCATCCAAATAATGAATTGTTTGAATAACAGGCTACACCACGACGCGGAGACGGAAAGTTGTACGTACGCACGTATGATGACTTTGTCATTTATAGGATGGATAGAATAATGAATATGGTTGTAACATATTTATAATAATATCAAATTATGTATAAGGTACTAGGGTTATTATTTTGGTTTGTAAACAACAATGAAAGGTGAAGTGGAAGAAGAAAAGAACTTGAAAGAGGGTGGTGAAATTATTACCACTTCTTCGGGTGTTTCCTTTTGAGTTGATCAAAAGGGATCCTTAGGTTGTCTTTATGATCAAATTAATGCATCTAGGTTGAAGGTAGAATATTTGAGAGAATATTTGGGCCGGTTTTTTACAATCCAAATGGCTTTGGTGGTGTAAATTTAAGAGAAGGGGAAGTACCCTTTTATAAGAGAGGTGAGGGTCACTTTAGGAAAAGCTTGAAATATTATTTTAAAATAAAATAATTTTCAGTTTCTAACTGCTCCAAAATAATTTATTTCACGTATAAGGAGGTTATGGGTCAAAAACATCTCAAACAATATGTTTTAGATAGGTTTAGGTTACAATATTAACCATATATTTTGGATTTAACTCTTAGTTAAATAGTTTAAAATTTACCATGTCTCTTTGTATTTTTATATTATATAGTTAATAAACTTACTAAAACAAGAAAAGATAGCCACAATTGGTTAAGTATTAATATATATAACCTTATATAAGTATTTTGGACGAACCTTAGATTTTTAGTAATATTATATTAATTAATAATATTGTATTTATTTTAAAAACTCAATTTTGTCAATTTGGACACTATTTAGTATTTTATTTTTTACGAAAGTCATAAAAACTTTATCACTTAGAATAAAATTTATTTAATAAACCCTAAAATGTCATAATAACCTATAAAATTGGTTTAATTCATCATAAGTCTAAATTTACATTTATTTGATATTTATAATATCAGTTATTTTAATAATTCATTATTAAGGTAATTACTGTTTCATCATTGTGTCATAAATAAATTAACTTATTTAATGCCTAAAAATTATAAATAAAATACCATTATGTAGGAAATATTTTTAGCTTTAAAATTAATATTTATAGTCGAATTTATATTGTGTTCAGCCCTATATTAAAAATTCTTTAGTTATTAAACTTTGAATTTAACTCTTTTAACTCTTCTTTAAATAAAATAATAATAAATTTTTGAATCTAATCCAAGTGGACCAAAGAGGATCATATTTTATTACTAAGGTTGTTTTTGGTAGAATTAAACTTATACACATTAATTAGAACATGTTTTAGGGTAATTATAATATCATTTTTACGCATAATTACCCTATTTACTTTTAACTGTGGTAAATAAAAGTCAAAAGATACTATTCACTAAAAAAATATTTTCGACTTATTGAACCACATTTTACATACTGATGTCATCCATGTCTCTCAGATTTTTTAAATTCAACACATAGAAGTGGAAAAATTAGGTTTTATGCAAATTTCCAAATGCTCCTAGAAGGTGGGTAAATGACGGTAAAAAGTTCGGTAAATTTTTATATATCTAAACTTATTATAAAATGACTCCAATAAATTATATTTAACATATATAGGTATTATATATCTATTTTTACCTAAAATAAATTAAAATAAAATAACTAATTACTTAAATAAAAATTCAGTTTTAAACAATAACGCAGTGTTTTCACTATTGATAAAAATTTTAATGTTTTCAGAAAAATACCAAAAATTCAAACAAAGCTAATTTGGATACTCCAAATTCAAAAATGTAGTCCAATTTGAGAAATAAAATTTATAAAACTTCAAAAAGTGGATATTACTATTCATAACGTCTAGTTTGATTAGTCGTGGTGTGTTAAAACTCTTAGTTACGTACAACGCAAGCTACCACATTATTCAAAGTGAAACATATCATTAAAGATTGGGGTGTTAAAATTTGGATAATATATATTAGGAATATGTTATGTAATCTTTGGTGGTATTCTACTAGGCTTAGGCTCACACCCTACTTTTTCCTTTGGGGTTTTGTAGACATTCTTCTTCCCAGTTCGAGCAGGGGGGAATGGTTTCTTAGGGGTGGATCGAGTTATTGAAAATTGGTAGTTGTGAGTTGTGTCCTTAGGTACTTGGTTTTTTTCCTCTATTTTGGTACTTGTGTTGTAGTACATTGGAATTTTATTCCTTGTTGTGTTCCAGTACTTTACTCCCATTGGAGTTTCTTTTATATGCATATTGACTTTCTTGTCTTGCTTCTGCTATGTTTGGTGGAAAATTGGTTCCCACTTTCAAGTTTTATTAATCCAAGTGCTAGTTGCCATACTATTGGGATAGGGAATTCCCTTTGTTCTATGTCAGGGCTGGCTCGGTTATCGAGTTAAAAGGGTACCCAGGCTAGTTCATGAAAATTAGAGTTTTAATGACCACTAATATTCATAAGGTAACAAATAATTATTTTTAATTAATAAATGATTTATTTTAATATGTGAATATATATAAAATATTTAGTTTTTGTATTGTGAATAAAATTTTTATTTTATTTATTAAATATTTTTAACAAATATTTATTTTCAAAATTATGAAAAAAATATTTTTTTATGAATAAAATATTTATTCAGTTGTTTAGTAAATGCTAGAGTAGATCAAACAGACCAAGACTGAGTCTGTTGAAAAATATTAATTAACAATATAGTTACATAATATTTTTTATTGTGAAAGCTAGCATACAAAAAAATGATATTATTATTATTTTTCATGAGGTTTATTAAAGGTTTTAAATGTTATTTAATTTCCAGCATGAAATTAAATAATATTTTAACCTAAACACAGACTCTATAAATATATGATTATGTATGTTGTATATTGCATCAAAAAATTGAGAATATAGATTTTTTTGCACAGAAAATTCTCCCTCGACTCCTCCTTCTCTCTCTTTATCAAGAACAAGAAGCACAAGAGGGATTTATTCATGAAAGAATAACGAGCGATCAATAATGAACAATGCACGATAATAGATTTGTCATGCTAGAACCTGGTGATCAAGTGGGGTTTCTCGGAGATCAATCAAGCATGTGTGGATCACCTCTAGAGGGATTCTATCCTTAGATCCTTACATCTTAGTGAAGGAAATCTGAAAGGGTATTTCTAGATAATCAACAATCATCAACTTAGAAATTTCTTAATCCCATATATTTATTTATTCAGATATTAATTAAATTAATTTTAAATTTTATGTAATATCTCAATATTTTTATTTAGGTAAGGATCTTTTCTTTTTTAGGTTAATTTTTGTTTAATTTCCTTTTTGAATTAGACCCTAAGTAGGGCCATGGGCCAGAAGAGTTGTACTTGTGAAAGAAGAGTAAAGGGGGTTGAAGGCAAACTATAGGCCAATTACACACTGTGAATGGGGGATAAACATTGTGTAATCCCAAGTCATGATGTATAATGGTCTAGCCATGACCTTTCATGATGTGTATGAAATTTTCACCAGAAAAATAAAACAGGTCATTAAATTTTGTGTAATGGAGTTACACGCTAAGTAATAGCCCGACATGTTTTAAAAAAAGAGGTAGTAGCCTCTAATTCTTTATGAAAAGCAGTTTTCTCTTGTTTTTGGGAGCCTAAAAACATTTAAAATGTTTTTTCGAATCTAAAAGTCTTCTATACTCTAATTCTTACACTGTTGGTCATGTTGGAACCTCAATGGTAAGTAATCGATTCCTTTTTAGTTGGTCGTGATTATTCAAAATAATGACTACACTATTCGAATTTAATCTCATACGACCTACTTTCTTGTTCATTGTCTATTATTCATATTTCTCATAAAATAAGTCGAATCTAGACTTGATACTGGATGAGAAATCTACTATCATGAGAAGGTAGGTGTTCTATATTTTTTTGGCTTCTCTGGTGCTTTTTGAGTGTTTGTCTAATATGTCACTCGTCATAATTTGTGTAATGACCTAATTTTTGAGTGAGTTTCTTTTAGATGATATAGGTGGACCTAGTGGGTATTCATCTAGGTTTTGTTTTAGTGAATTTTCACCCGTTACTTAATTCAAGGTCACCCATGGGGTGCGAATTAAGGAAATAAACTATTTTATGCCTCTTTAAACAACCCAAGTAGTGTGATCTTGTGCTTTCCTAGTTAGAGAAATCCCTTTAATGCCTTCATAGTTTTGAATAACTTGACTAGGATATGTACTACCTCCTTACTTTGTGATATCATATGATTCCATTCTTATTTTGATATGTTAAATTGCAAATGTGATGATATGGGTGGGTATACCTATAAATTTTATTAATGGAATTTTAAATGGGTAATATGGGAAGGTAGGTCCTTATGATTTATGAATGATAAATGGAATGCATGAGTGGGTATACTCATGTCTATTTCTTTTTTATGTGAGTTGTTATACTCACATGGGTTTAATTGTTTAAATTGAATGAATTGAATGAATGGTTTGATAGATTCCATGGACTACTCTCTATGGATATGTAATATGGTAGCGGACACCATGGGTTAACTCTTACCCTTTGGTCATGGTTATGAGGGTTAACTTGGGCCTTGTTATCTCATGGATCCATCTTGCTTGGACTCGTGTAGGACGTGTTGGTACACATGATCTTAGGACTCCAACCAATTCCTAGACTGAGTTACCACTGGGAAGTCCATGGGAATCAATGTGGATGCCTTGTAAGACTTACTTGGATCTATCCATTCATATTCTAGTTTTATTACATCGATGACCTGGTACATGACACCTTGGATCGGACCCTTGGGGTCTAGAATTCACAATATGGTGTGGTCGTGGGATTCTACACTTATTTTCATGGTGTGGTTGTGGGTTACTTGATATGGATGGTTGTACAGAGAGTTTATGACACTTGTTTTACTTTTTAATAGCTTCCTTGTTAGGATATGACTCTATTATAGGTATCCTTGAGGGGTTATTGGTTTTTATGATTGTAGTAGACCTACTCCATGGGCATGCACACTTTTACATTACTACTTTACTTACACTTGCAGGCACTTTCCATATTGTTTTTAGAACTATATAGACCTATGGGTGGTTATGTACTGGGATGTTTATCTTACACCCTATTTGGGACTCCTTGGGGACCCAAACAAATTATATGGTTGTAGGTGATGATAGGGGAAAGTGCCATGGTATAACTTTTTTACCATGGTTTTGGAGTAGTAGAGCATTGAACCAAGCTAAGGCATGCAATGCTGCTGGGAATTTGTGTTCTTTTTGTTCATTTGAGACATGCATTATATTGTATCGCCTTGTACCTATTATAGATACTTTCTAGAAACATGTACCATCTGCATCATTATATATGTGACATCTCTGGACTATTTACGTATTTATGTAATGTCTCATTTTCAGTCGACTTATTATTAATTCACTTCCACTACTATATGTGTTTGACTTCCACTATGATATACTCGAGTAATGAGCTCATAGTCTCCCCAATGGCCCACCTAGTCCCTCGCTGCTAGTTGGCATCCTCTGGCATTTGGGGAGATGTTCTTGAGGCCTTGTGGCCAATCGGGCTCGGGGCACTGTTGAGTGGAATCTAGGATTGGGACATTAAAAAATGGTATTAGAGTAGACTTTTCTAGTTTTCCTTACTGTTTAATGACAATAGATATATATGGGAAGGAAATATAATTTGGTAATAAACTGTGCTTATGAGTAGCTACCCTGTGTATAGGGAAATGCCAAATTTCCCAGAATGAAATTGTTATTTCTGGATTTGACTATTTCAGTTGATTTTATTTCACTGTTGGGTGACACACATAATTTATGTTGTTACTGTTTATGTAATTTTAGGTTTTATTTCTATTTCAAAATAATGAGATAAGGGAATATCATCTCATGCATCATATAGATACTTGTTAGAAATCACATTCCATCCATTTTTTCATTCCATTAGGGATTCATTAATTATTATATGCTATTATGATAGATTTTTTGAAAGTTTTTCCTGCTGTTTTGATACGCTTTGTGTAGAGGCTAGGGGAGTGACACCATCTTTAAATTCATAAAGAGTGTGGGCCCTTATGGATTTAGAAATGAAGAACCAAATAAATTCAAATGATAAAATTAATTTGATATATATGGATTATATAGACATCAAACTTTGGTTCATGAGGTGTTATGGGACCTCAGGGATTAGAACTTGGTGGACCATCGGTTAAATCATTTAAAAAAATGACAGTTGAATGAAAATGAACTCAATAAGGAATAAATAATCGACCTAGACCAGGATTTTGAGTGGGAAAGAGGCATAGTTTCTAGTAGTTCGATTGTTGTTATTTATACAGATCTAGATTTAGGAGCAGGTTGTGGGTTGGCTTGGTTTGAAGGAGGTTTTTGACATGTCCTACACTTTTATGCTGTGTGATTTGATATTGTTCTTTTTTGAAACGTGTGTTGGAATTATAGGAAGATGCCACCACATCGACCTCCAGTGGTACACCAAGAGGGAGGTGATGAGCACACTTCAGAGATGGTGGTCCATGAGCTAGAATTTGATCCTTCATTAGTGCTACCTACAACACCAGACATTCTTTCAGGCAAGGGTTTTGAGACATAGTTCCACAAGGGGTTATTTCGATATATCCTTCATTTTTAGGGAGCACCACAGCCTGCCTCGTCTATGGCTGAGTTGACTCGAGTGTTCCAACTATAGCATTCTCCCACATTTTAGTGGGGTGGTGGTCCATAGGATATAAGGATATGGTGATAGAACGTGTTGTAAATCTTTAAGCATCTAGAGATTCCTCCTGATATGAGGTTGAAACTCGCTACTTACATGTTACGTGGAGCCGAAAAGAAATGTTGGGAAGTTTTGAGCCAAGATGATGGGATGTGAGATATCAGTTGTGTTGACTTATAGACCCACTTCTTTGACTACTTTTATCCCACAACTCTGTGAGTAGAGTGTGATAGTGATTTCAGGAGTCTGTATAAGGGAACGATAACAATTATGGAATACTCATCATGCTTTATAGAGCTACAACATTTTGTATCGATGTTTCTTATTAATGATCTATTGAGAGCGAGGCGCTTCGAGGAGGGTCTCAGACATGCGATCAAGTCTTAGGTCAATGTGTTCAGGTTGACTTATATCATTGATATTTTGAATGAGGTGCTTATGACATAGTGGAACCTAAGGGAAGATAGAGGGAAAGAATAGGAAAGTGTTGTTTCTCACCCTTGTGGATCTACGTATTCAGGTAGGAAGCATCGTTTTGAGGCTTCCCTCGATATGAGTGCTAGTTTGGATATGGGTGCATGAAGCATGGTGTATTTCTATCAGTGTGGTAGGCAAGAACACATTAAGAATCAGTGTGACCATGAACCAATAAAGTGTAGATATTGTGGTAGGATGGGGCACATGTATCGGTTTTGTAGGACCTTCCCTCCAATTGTGAGTGGTAGGGGGTCATCTCAGATATTGAGTTCAGGAGAAGGTTCATCAGCACCATCTTAGTCTGGGAGATGGAGAAGTGCAGGCCGATCCGGATGAGGTAGTGGTGGTCATGGTAGAGGCAGCTAGACATTGGTTACACCTCGATAGCAGGGTGGATCAGCTCAGGGTAGCCAGTCTATGTCACATGGCCTTGGTACAATCTAGACTTATGCAGTGCAATAGACCCAACAGGAACAAGATCTCAGACCGTCTAAAGTGGGAGGTATGATCTTAATAGCTTTTACTATTTCATATACTCTCTTTAATATAGGTGAATCACATAGTTTTATATTTACGTATTTGTTTAAGATCCTTAGGTTTGTTTTTTTAAGGGCGTCATGATACATGACACAATGTTGGGGGTTAGAAAAGTTGATGTGCACCGGTGTATGGAGTGTCCCCTTGAGGTTCGTGGGTGAAACTTCATCTAGGATATTAATGTACTCAAGATGACAAGGTTTGATTTAATTCTCAGGATGGACTAGATAGTTGCTTATTGAGATTACGTTGACTGCTATCTCCAAAGGGTGACTTTTACATAACTAGAGGGTGTAGTGTTTACTCACAATGGTCAGTGGGATTTTTAAGAGACCCAAGCTAGAGCAGTGCATCATGGTCTGGGCAAGATGATATCATAGATTACTAGTTTGTTTCTAGATGATTAGGGAGTATATCAGGCGGACTTTCCACCAGTGGTTGATCACTTCAAGAACGCCTTTCTTGACAACTTTTCAATTTTAAATCCTAATAGAGATGTGGATTTATACATATATCTAGTGCAAGAAGCTGAACCGTATCTATTCCTCCTTATAGGATGGCTACTAAGGAGTTGTAGTATATCAAGAGGTAGCCAGAGGATTTGGAGGTAAAGGGGTTTGTTAGACCCATTACTTCTCTATGGGGTTCTCCAGTCCTTTTTGTGTAAAGGGTGGATGGTACCCTTAGTCTATGTGTTGACTATAGGAAATCGAACCTATTCATGGTTAAAAACTGACATCTCATGCCATGGATAGATGACTTGTTTGATCATCTTTGAAGATATTTAGTGTTCTTGAATATTTAAAATAGATTGAGATATCATCAGGTTCATGTTCGACCTGTAGACATACCTCATATAGCCATTCATAGTAGGTATAGGTTATCTGAGTATCTAGTTATGTCATTCGGTCTCACAAAAACGCCAGCAATTCTCATGGAACTGATGAACTGAGTGTTCCACCCTTATCTAGATTCTTTTGTTGTGGTTTTCCTAGATGATATCTTGTTTTATTCTCACAATTGATATGACCCTACCAACCATCTTGAGATAATTTGTAATACACTGAGAGAGCATCAATTATATGTTAAGCTCACAAAGTGACACTTTTGGATGGATCTGGTTCACTTCCTGAGATGTATTATTTCAAAGACAGGTGTATCAATGGACCCAGAGAATGTGAGAGTAGTAGTTTCCTGAGAGCATCCCATAAGATTTTAAGACATATAGAGTTTCTTGGGGTTGGCGGGTTATAACAATAATTTCATACAGAACTTATCATGCATAACAGCACCATTTAAGAGCTTGACCAATAAGGTTCTGATGTTTGTATAGTCATAATCTTGCATGACATCCTTTCTAGAGATGAAAGTGAGGTTGACCTTAGCACTAGTCTGGATATTGAAAAAGTAGGGCAGAAGGTACATTATGTATTGTTATGATTCAAGTATCAGGTCAGGAGTAGTGTTGATGTAGGGAGATAGAGTCATGGAATATGGGTCTTGACAGTTCAGGTCACATGAGAGGAATTACACTATGAACGATCTTGAGTTAGCTGCAGTTTTTCATGCATTTCACTATTGGATAAACTATTTACTTTGAGAGAGTTTTTTAGTCAGCATAGACCACAAAAGCCTCAAGTACATATTTATGCATCATGATTTGAATCTGAGATAGTGGAGGTGGGTAGAGTACCTATAGTGCTCTGACTTTGAGCTTGCCTATATGCCTAGTAAGGGAAATTTAGTAGTCTATGCACTGAGCATGAGGACTTAGATATAGTCATTGTAGTAGGTCAGTAGTGAGTGGTAACTTATGAAATTGTTCTTTGAGATTCATCTAGAAGTGCACAATAAATAGGAGTATACTTTTCAATCATCCTTAACTGTAACATCTACCCTGCTAGATAGACAAAAGATGAGATAACTATCAGATTAAAAATCTCTAGTTCTATGGGAGTGTGTGGAAGATGAAGACCCTCCTCCTTGTTAGACAGTATTCAAGGATAAGATATTTCATGTTTATGGATGTGTTTGGGTTCCAGTGGATATACCCAATTAGTTGATGTGGTATTTTCATGCATCAGATTGGGTGGTGCACCCTGGAGCCACCCAGATGTACCGTGACTTGTGTCGTCAGTACTGGTTGTTAGGTATGAAGAGAGTTTCAGCTAGTTTTGTTAGAAGGTGTTCCACCTGTCAGCAGGTGAAGGTGGAACATCAGCGACCAGATGGGATTTTACAACAGTTACCTATTAAAATGTCAAAATGGGATGATGTCACGGTGGATTTTGTGACTGGTTTACCGAGGTCACCATGAGGTAAAGATTTTCTGTTGGTTATTGTTGATAGGCTTATGAAGGTTTCTCATTTCTTTCCAATCAAGAAGACATTTAGTGTTGAAGATCTCATAAATTTTTATATTCAAGAGGTGGTACGACTACATGTTGTTCCTCATTCAATCATTTTGAATAGGTACACCCACTTTACATATCATTTATGGAAGAGTTTTTAGAGGGTACGGGGTACATAGGTGCTTCTGAGCACAACATACCACCATAAAACTGAAATCCATTTAGAGCATACCATACAGGTGATGGAAGACATGTTTTGAGCATGTGTCCTAGATTTTGGGGATCTTGGGAGAGGAATAGTCCCCTGGTTTACTTTACCTACAATAATAGTTATCAGGAGACAATACAGATGGAACCTTATGAGGATTTATAAGATAGACCATGTCGTTCTGCCCTATGATGGTTAGAGGTAGGTGAGGAAGCTTTATTGGGACCACGTCTTGGGTAAGATACTTCTGAGTAGGTCTAGTTGAATCAGAAGCACATGGATGATCTATACAGATGACCTCTATATTTTTAGTATGGGAATCATGTTTTATTACGTGTTTCACTAAGGTTGGGACACAAGAAAATTAGAATATAGGCTAAAATTTCACCATGATATGTTGGGTCATTCGAGATTCTAAAGAGTGCCGGGTTGGTTGTCTATCGGTTGCAGTTACATCATAGGTACTAATCCATGCAAGACAACCTCCACAAATATTAGCTACACCATTATCATTTGGACTCATCTCATGTTTTCAGCCTGATGATGTTGACCTTCAGGTTGATGCATCCTTTGAGGAGCATTTGATTCATATCGTTGATAGGATCACAAAGGATCTCCAAGGCTGGTCAGTTAATCTAGTACATGTTCTATGGAATCATATCCATTTATAGTATGATACTTTGCATTGGGAGGCCAACATATGTTCTTAGTGGCGAGAGTTGTTCTCAGAAAAATCTTGACCAACCTTCAGAGAGAAATTCGGGGATGAATTTCTATAAGGTTATAGATTGTAAGATCTCAAGTTTTTCTTGAGGTACAGATCATTTATTTTTGAGTAAATTTTTGTTTAATTTCATTTTTGGATTAGAACCTAACACGATCCATGGGTTGGATGGATTGTACTTGGGAAAGAAGAGGAAAAGGGGTTGAAGGCTGACTGTAGGCTGATTCCACACCGTGAATGGGGGATACCCATCGTGTAATCCTAGGTCACGATGTATAATGGTCTGTCCAGGACCTTTCACGATGTGTATGTAGTTTTCTTCAAAAAAATAAAACAGGGAATTACAAGTCATGTAAGGTAGTAACATGACATTTAATAGCCCAATGGTTTTTTAATAGGAAACATTCTTTGATGCAAAGCAATTTTCTCTCATTTTTTAGAGCTAGAAACCATATAAAATTGTTTTTCTATTTTAAAATATATTCAAATTCCAATTCTTATGTTGTTGGTCATGTTGGAACGACATCACTAAATACTCGATTCCTTTTTATTTGTTATTGATTATTCATAACAATAACTATGCTATTTGTATTTGGGCTCATATTCTCTAGTTTTTCATTCTTCGTCCATTCTTCATATTTATCCTAAACTAAGGAGAATCAGTACTTGATACTGGATGACCACTCTACTACCAAGCTAAGGTATAATTTATATATTTTTCTTCATATTTTCTTGTGAATTTTGGGCATTCAGATCATATTTTCCTCATCGATCTTTCCAATGAAGCCTCATTTTAAAACGAGTTTCTAGTATTCGATATAATAGAACCTAGTGAGGATGTTGGTAGGTTCTGTTTAGGTGTGTTAACACCCATTTCTCGATTCAAGGTCACCCATGAGGTGCACCTTATGTAAATAACATGTTTCATTTCTATTTAAACCACCCAAGGGGTGTGTTCTTATGCTTTCCTAGTTAGAGGAATCTCATTATTGCCTTGATATTTTTGAATAACTTTCCTAGGAGATGTATTGCCTCCTTCCATAGTGATATCATGTGATAACATGCTTATTTTGATATGTTAAATTGATAATGTTATGATATGAGTGAGTATACCTATATGTTTAACTTGGGGCATGTTAAATTGGTAATATGGGAGGGTAGGTCCATATTATTTGTTAATTACAAATGGAATTCATGAGTGGGTATACTCATGTCTTGTGATTGTTTATATGAGTGGGTATACTCATAGGGGTTTAATTGTTTAAGTTGATTGAATTGAATGAATGATTTGATAGATTACATGGACTGCTCTCCATGGATCTGGAATGTAGTAGGGGACACTTTGGGATGAATCTTCCCCTTGGGTCTTGATTATGTGTGATGCCTCGAGCCTTGTTACCCTATGGATTCAGCTTGTTCAGACTCACATAGAACATATCGGTACACATGCTCCTAGGACTCCTACCAATGCCTAGATTTATTTTCCACTTGGATGCCCATGGGACTCATGTGGATGCCTTGGATGAGTTTCTTGGATCTGAACCTTCGTGTTATATATTTATTTCATGGATTCCCTGGTACATGATACCTTGGATCCATCCCTTTATGATATACACTTCACTATATAGGGTGTACGTGGGATTCTACACTTTTTATTAAAGTGTGGTCGTGGGTTACATGATATGTATGGTTTTACGGTGAGTTTGTGACACTTGTTTTACTTGTTAATAATTGCCTTGTTAGGAGATGCCTCTGTTTTAGGTAACCTTGAAGGTATTTGGGGTTTTACGATTGTAGTAGATGTATTCTATGTGTATACACACTTTTACATTACTTCTTTACTTACACTCGCTAGTACTTTTCATATTGTTGTTAGAACTGTATAGACCTCTGGGTGGCTACCTACTGGGATGTTTATATCACACCATATTCGGGCCTCCTTTGGGAAACAAACATATTATATTGTTGTAGATGATAATAGGGTAAAGTGCCCTACTATTGGTTGTTGAACATGGTTTCAGAGCATGAGAGCATAGGACCAAGATGAGGCTTGCGATGCTGCTGGGACTTTATGGTCTTTTTGTTCTTTTGATACATGTACTGTATTTTCTCACCTTGTACATGTTCTGGATTCCTTCTAGATACATGTACCATCTGAATCAGTGCATATGTGACATATCTAAACTATTATATATTATTGTCTCGTCTTAATTTTAGTTGACTACTTGTTTATTCGCTTCTTATATTGTGTGTGTTTGACTTCCACTACGATATACTCTTATAATGAGGACATTGTCTCCCAACTAACTCACTTAGGCCCTCACTGCTAGTCAGCAGCCACTGATATTTAGGGAGATTCTCTTGAGTCCTTGTGGACAAATGGTCTCGATCTTGGACTTTAGGAAAGAACACCAAATTCCATTAAGAAAGAGTCATAGAGGCTCACACACAAGGTGTATCTATAATTTCATTAAATTATACTAAATTAAATATTAAGAATATTTTTTTTTTGAAATAATAATTTTTCACGTAAAAAATTGATCACATAAATTCAATCATGAGATATTCGATTTTAGAATATATGATTTAAAATTCATCTCTTGTTTAACATTCATAATGTAATAGGTAAACATTTATTTATTTTCCAATTTAGTGAATATATTTATATAGATATTTATTTAGTTAGGTGAATATTAACACAAATATTTATTCACAATTTTATAGAATATTATATTTATTTAATTATTTTTTAAATAAATAATATTTATTTGAATAAATATTATATTATTCGTGTTTTGAAAGATTCCCTAGAGAATTAATAGGTCAAGTATATAACTTTATAGAAATGTTGTAATTTTATTAAATAAAATTTAAGTAAATATTAATTCACTTATTTAAGAAATGATAGTTAACAAACACATATCATGGAAATATTATTATTATTATTATTATTATTTGACACTGGAATTGCATAAAATAAATAAATTGATAAAGGTTCATGGTGTAATTATTAATTTCTTGAACCCTTAGTATAAATTACAAATTTCCTAATTTTAGAGTGTGTGGGATTTTTGTGTAGAATGAAACCCTCTTGAGAATTTTCTCAATCCCTAGAGAGATTCTTCTCTTGAACTCCCTCCAAAGAACATAGATATAATAAGAGAACATATTTTTATGATCAAAACTGAATTGGTTGAATCACTTATCTCTACAATTCTAGAACCTAGAGATTTAGGGATGTTGTTCAAATATTTTCAGACTATATGTGGATACACCTAGAAGAATAATTTATTGGATTCTCTACCAAAACAAAAACATAATAATAGAAAAATAGAAATTGATCTAGATGATTATCACATTTAATATAATTATAGTTTAATATTTATTAAAAATTAAATGTCATAGATCCTCTCTAGGATATTCTGGGGTTGTTTTCATTGAGTTCATAGGACTTTATATACTAAACCTAATGAAAACCCAAAATTTTCACCCACCCAATGCTTTTGCTATGCCCTGGAAACTTTCAGTGGTATCAGAGTGGTCACATTCTAATTTATAATTATTTATAATTTATTTGATCAATTTAATTTGTTGATTTTCAAGTTTTTCAATTATAGATTGCCATACCTAATCGTATTGCTAATATAAAATAATTATTTGTGTTATAATGGAAAATAAAGGACCAAAAAAAGAAAAAGATCATATCATATGGTGCTAAGGTCACTGGATGTATGACTTGGATACTTGGGGTGTAATGGAAAAATACATGATTCAAACTCATGGTCAACTCACTCATGGAGGGAGTCATGAAAATTTTAGTTCATCATGTGTTCTGATACGTGGCATCATTATACGTCCCGTATTAGATACCAACACAACATGAAATTTGATAAGGAATACATGGTGTATAGTTGGTATACATGTTGTGTAACCCCACATGATAAAACATGTTATGTAATTTGGGTTGATTCATTTGGTTACTACACAGCATCATTACACATCATGTATAGACTTCTATCCAAGAAATGTGTTGATACATGAACTACATGAAATTTAGCTAGAATGTGCATGTCATACAACATTTTTCAACCCACATAAGAACACGTTGAGAGATTTTTTTTATTTCATGTGGGTTAACACATGGAATAATTAATCCAATACACAAAATATACAAAATATAGAAGGTTGTACATGTCATGTGATAGGTGTCATTTTAAACTAGGTATGAATCAAGTAATATTTGATGCTTTATGTGGGTATGAATAGATAATAATTATTATCCATTTAAAATATTTAACTACATGACATGTAATGTCCATTATACACATTGTGTACTTCATGTTCATTATGAGTGGCACATTCCATATATATTTATGGAATTTACTGTGGCTATACACACCATAAAGACTACACATCTTGACCCAGGGAACTATTTGTCATGTATATCATGATAATTCATGTGGTAATACATTTCTTGTGAGTATATAACACATGAAATAAAATGTATAGTGATCGTTCATGCCATATAGTTACTAAATATTAGAAATAGATTATATCTGATGCAGAATGTTTATGTTATGTGGCCTCTATAGTAAATGTCTTCTAATTGAATATTTTAAAACTAAATTAAATTAAATTAATTAATTTAAAATTATATAGGATGTGATTATTATGTATAAGTGACTGGTGGAAAAAAATATTAAGATTAAGAATTAGTTAATTATTTATTTTATTAATTTTTATAATTTCATTAAGTTCTTCTTAATTATAAATAATTAAAATGAATGATAATAATTCTAAATGTATAATAATTTAATGTTTTGATTGATCATGAGCTTTGACATATCTCTATATGTATTGGATTTTTTATTTAATTTAATCCTATTATATTATTTTAAGTGATACTATTATTAACTTAATTATAAGGATCTATGTTTCATCACACAATCATTTATTATGTATAGGTATTTTTTCCATGAATTATTTTATATAACCTTAATACCCTGGTCCCCCTCACTTTCATGTGAGTAAGAATTTGTAAAGAATGGAACTCTCAGATAGAGGATATGGTTCAGGACCTGAGGTGAGGTGAGGAAAAATGGTTATACTTGAACCAAGTGTAGTCTCAAGGAGTTATTTCCCCTAGGAAAAATGTTAGTTTGTCACTACTATTTTAAATAACAAGTATATAAAAGATAATTATCATATCACATATTAATTTTACTCTATCTATTCATGGTTTTTAATTTATTTATGTGATGCATGGTTTTCTTATCTGTTTAATTAAACATAATCTCATTTGAAAAATAAAGTAACAATAATGCTAAGAAAAAATAAAATAAAATTATTATGTGTGAATTATTTTATAAGACAAGGTTAGTTAATTATTTAAGTTCTATATAATATTAATAAGAATTTGAATAATAAAATATAAAATATTTATTCATTAGTTTAAATAATTGATCAATCAAAATATTTAGTTATAAAATTTCACTTATCACTTGAGTTAGAATGAAACCACAGTTCAAAGTATTTTTTTGGACCTCAACAATATACTTTAAATTGTTAGGGAGTTAAAATAGAATTCTTAGGTTGGATTAATCAAGTTCTCATCAAAAGTTATTACCCCCATAAGTCATGTGGTAACTTAGAGGTAAGTGTTTAGAAACAATATGTTTAGAAATGTGATTTAGGAAACCATTAAACAAATTAAGGAATTAAGAATTAATATAGTTTCCACGAAAATATTATAAAATTTACCAGCCCTAGATAACCCAAAAAGTCACCATACTCATAGCATAACTAGAATTGAAGATAATTCTTACACCAAAATGGCTAGAAATTAGTGTCTGAGCATAAATAACATAGGATTGGGAATGGTTTCTTACTTATATAATAATATAAACCAATAATCAGAAACTAAATGTGAATCTGGAATTGAGCCTCCATGCCTTGGATGTCCATAAATATGAAATAAATTGGTTTAAATAAATGAATGAACAAAACATGGAATACACAAGATAAAAATACACATGAGACAAAACAAAAAGAAGTGACTATTCTCATTCTAAAATATGATCAATAATAGGAAACCCGCACACTTTATTAATAAAAAACAAAATCATAAATAGATGAGAACATAAATAAAAAATACATCTAGTTGAGATGTTTGATACCTAAACATACAAATATAAATGACAAAAATAAAATCATATAATATCATTACAACATCATCATGTATCCCATGATCACTCACCACACCCCAACATTCCTGTTAATATTCTACCATGAATATACAACCAACTGGTATTACAACATGTAAACATTTATAAAAATAGGGTAGTTTAATTCACACACATGCATGAGTGTGTTTGTGAGGTGTGAGTTAAATAGGCCTCGTAAGATTCCACCAAAGATTCTATGCCATTACTTTTATAAATTACTTCATAAATGAAAGTTTGAACATACATAAAAAGTACATTTTCCTTAAGAAAGATCATAAATAAACAAATAACACTCATTACCTTTTTATAAAACATCCTCCCTTTCCATAAAATATTGAAACCACTTTTTTTAATAAAAATGATTCACTAAATCAAATAAGGGACCTTTGATTTTTTTTTTAAAATGGGGTCATTTTTCTCATTTCAAATACTTTTTTAAAACCCATTTTTCATCCCATAAGGTAAAACCATTTTAAAAAGGAACATTTTCAACTTTAAATTATTTCTTTAAAAATTACAACTAAAATTATATTGAAAGTAAAAAAAACTACGAAATAAAGAAAAAACTCAAATAGGGAGCATAATTTTAAATAAATATTGCAAAATTAAAGAAAAAATAGTTCATGGTGCCATAAAACCTAAGTGGGTACAAGAGTATACAATAAATAATTAAGTAGAAAATCCCATATAATCTTTCATCAAGGACCATGATTTATGTGAAAATCACTAGTATCTAATCTAAACAAGATATTGTACCTCTCTCATGGAACTATTAAAATAGAATTGGAAAATCTATAGTGAACTTGACAAGTCTAACAACCCAATATATTCCTCTTTCCCTCACCAAGTGACATCCCCTATAGTGTGATTATAATCAAGGATAGGGTACTAGCCAGTGTGTAAGATAGGCTAGTGTATCACTCATAATGATATTCAATTTAGCTACTTATGGATCACATGAAATGTTAAAGTGTAGTTAGAGAAAACAAAAAAACACGCATTCATCATATAAATCATAAATTGAGTATAAAAAAATAAATATCACATCTCTCATCCAATACCACAATATTTAAATTCAACATCCACATCAATCAAGAATCACATAATAGTAATTAATCCTTATCCTTTAAAGGAGAAACAACTTATACAAGGAAGAAGCAAATTGAAATAAGGCTCAATCCAAGAGTATCAAAACAACAATAAAATCATTTTCCACAAAGATCTAAATTATCCTTTTATCCCCTCATAGAAAAATATTTTTTTAAAAATCCTTTATAAATTAAAAAAGGCTACATAATTTTAAAAAAATGGTTTTCAAACTTTAAAACCAAATATTTCCTCCCATAGAAATCACTTGAAAACCAAGAAACTATTTAAAACATGAAACATCCACTTTAAAAAAATGGTGTAAAAACATATTTAAAATCCCAAAAATAATTTTAAAATATGTCATCGGGAATTCACACAAATAATTAACATGCAAAAAAAAATATTTGTAAATCAAAACTAGGATCTCATATAAAAAAACTTTTATGTTAAGTGTTAAAATTCCTTGAAACTATTTTATAAACCCATAAAGGGAATCATATAACAACGTAATTTGATAAAAAATTATAAATTTCAATAATCAAATGACATGTAAAATAATGTAATTACACAAAAACACCTACCACAATCAAGTGGAATCCACTCTTCATTGATGGTGATAAAAAAACATAATGGTAAATGACCACTACTATAAATTTTTTCATATACCCACAGTTTGAAACTGTGTGAAACTGAGGCATCAGTATAGCGCTGATCTATACCCCTGAATTTGGAAACTATGGGAATAGGTCCACTCCACCATTTCATTAACCTATACCCATGGTTTGTAAACCCGTGGGTATAGCTTTAACAAAATATGCAGTAAGAAGATTCGATCCCTAGACCACCCCTTTGTTCTTCCCGCACCAAAACACTATTTAATTTTCTTATTGGTATATAATTATATATTAACTAATATATATATTTATATAAACTATGGATATAGGTAAAAAATCATCGGAATAGGTTTTCCCGTGAAATTTTGTTTGTCACGTGAATTTTTTTTTCTCCCGTGATAAGGCAGGAAGGCTACACCCTCTGTTTTGAAAAGTAGTGGGTATAGGTCTTCAAGAAACAACCCTATACCCACGGTTTTATAAGAATTGTGGGTATATATCCCATAAAACAACCTTAAATCCACATTTTCTATAAAATTGTGGGTATAGGTCTTAAAAAAATAGCATATACCCACAATTTTACAAGAACCATAAGTATATGCACCCCTATACACATGGTTTTCCAAAACTATGGTTATAAGTTTCCATACGTTACTTATACCCATGATTTTTCCCACAATTATGGGTATAGGTCCATTTTCATGTAGTGGGCCTATACAATCCCAACACACCAAAATATGTAAATTGGAACCAATTAAAACCAGAAATCCTAACCCCATTTCTATTAGGGTGTGTGTGACAAAATGAAACCAAGTGGAAATAGAAGGAAGAAAGATAAAATAAAAATATGATTATAGATCTTGAATCCTCTTGAAACCAATGAATAATAGAGCCTTGAAGTACGTAGGAAGGAGGAGGATCTCCCTTGATCTCTCCTATCATCCGGTCATGTGTGAGAAGGGAAAAAATATGGCAAAATCCACTTGAAACCAAATATTTGTATGAATATAATACCGAGAAATCAAAAATATAGTACAACACATTGTAGAGAGATATATTATACTATGGCATGACATGCCGCCCCCAAAGGTAGGTAAAACCACATGTTCACTGTCAGGGTCACATCATGGTGTGACAATACCTTCACGGTTCAACCTTCACCTCCCTCAAAAATAAACAAAGGTATAAACCTTTTATAAAGTTTCCCATACACTTGTCATAGTGTGACCTATATTTGTCAAGGTGTGACCGCCTTCAAGAATACATAAGAACCTCCTGCCTCAGGACACCACAATATAGAATTACTAATATATATTACAAAACACATTCACCTAAATGGCCCATCAAGGAATGAACTCCCTAAGTCAAAGTGTGATATACTAAATTATAGAACTGTAAGCCACCAAAAAATAGTAAAAATATTTCCACCATAAAAAAAATCAAAATAACACTTAAAAATATTTTTAAAATCTCATAAAATAGTGACATGTGGGTGTCACAATTCTCTACACCATGCCACTTTTCATCCCCTAAAATTCCTTGAAAAAATTATAATAATAAATGGTTAAAAAATAAAAAACCAAACATAAGAGGTGGTAAATATATTTAAAACTAAAGAAGGCTCCTATGAAAAATAAGGACTATTTATAATACAATTCCTCGTGATTAATGTAATAAATGCTTAAACAACATTAATTAACCTCAATCATAGACCAAATAACATCTATATAATATAAATCCCTAAGAAAACTAGTACATAACATAGGTCACGCCACTAATTAGAATTCATATAAAATAGAGGAATAAATAATAGACACATCCAAGAGAACGCATGTCACCAAAACAACCATGTCTCCATAAAATAATGAAGGAAATTATATTTCTCCACCAAATATCTCAAACAATGGCCTATAATTTCGAAAAGTAAACACAGAACAAAGAACATTCAAAGGACCATATGAAAAGGTCAAACAATATATCATATCCTATAATAATGAAATAAATGAATTAAGCAGGAACATGCCTCAACATGGAATAACATGGCTCTAACATCCCGTAAAAAGATGAAATGAAAGGTGACTTGAGAAGATACTCATGGAACATTGAGTCATAGTGAACCCTCTAAAATTACAATCATAAATCTTAAAATGCAGAAACTATACTATTGTAACAATATCCCCAATTACTCAAGAACCTATCCAATGTTTTCCTCATGTTTCACCCATTAAAACCAAATCTTGCCACAAATATAGACTCACATATAACTCTACAAGAAAGATAGACAATCAATGTGTCTTAAAAATAACAAACAATAACCAATGTATTGTAAAAATAATACTCAAGTATGAACCCCAAATAATGCACCAAACAATAATTACCTAAAAATATTAGATTATCTGTATACTCATTAAGCATAAATCCCCAAAATAAATAATCAAACTAATTCAAAATGTATATGATAATTCTTATTCCTATAATTAAACTCACATAAATAATATAGTAAACCCATAAATCATATAAAATGAATATAAAACGTTATTATGATCAATTTTAGAGTTAAATGTGTCTAAATAACAAACTATGGTGGGATGAAAAACTATCCATAGCTTGGATTCATGGTTCGACAGAACCTGATCTATTCATAAAATAGCCTTTGAAACATTTCCAAAATAATCTGCTCAATCGCAACATGGTTTTTCATACCAAGGGGGTTAACCATTTTCCTCAAATTATTCCTCCATTTTCATCCCAAAACTCAACCCCCCCCCCCCCCAATTGGTGTTATTAAATGGGGAAAACACCATCAATCTCAATAAAAATACATTAATAACAATAAAAAAGGAAAATGAATTCAAAATTCAAATCCTCACTATCTGTGGTAATTTGAGGTTAGGGAAGAGAAAGAGTTGGGTAAACTGTGGTAATTTGAGGTTGGGGGAGAGAAAGAGCTGGGTGAACTCTCCTCACACTTATCTCTCAAGTTTTTAAATTCTTGTCTCTATTGAACCAGACTACCCAAATAACAAGATTTATCCTTAACAATCTGGTCCTTTTAATTCCTAGCTTTGAAACCATTTATAATGATCCATCCCATGCTAATACAACACATCACCCAACCTGACCAACTACTAGGATTGAAGATAATTATTGATCCATAAAAGTTGGAAACTAGTTTATGGGAACAAAGAACACATTCTTGGGGATATATTTTTCCAAATATAATTATAAAAACCAAAAAATGGAAACTGGATAAGAATCTGGTATAATATGTCCTTACCTTGTACTTCCATGCATAAGAAATAAAAAAATTAAATAAATGAATAAACCAAACAAGATATAAAAAAGATATAAACATGATAATAATACATATGATACCTTATCAATAGAAGTAAATAATCTAATTCTAGATTATAAATAATAAAAAACAATCTATATTCTTTATTTATACATAGTGAAAGGATAAATAGATGTGAACTTGAATAAAAAATACCCTATAAAATTGGTTTATACATAAATATCACTAGATAAAACATAAAAATAACATCATAGGATATCATCATAACATATCTATGTGATCCAAAATAACTAACCAGACCCCAATGTTCCCATAAATAGACCAACACAAGCATAAAACTAAACTGATATCACAACTTGGTAACCTATATAAAAATATTAGAGATTAATATACACACAAGAACATGTGTGAATGTAGGGTGTGAGATAATTATGACAATTGGGATACCACCAAACATTTTATGAAATACATTTTATAAAATAGTTTATAAATTATATTTTTAAAGAAACAAATAATATAAGTTTAACATAATATAGAGTATAAATTAATATATAAAATTCATTTTTATTTTATTAAACATTAACCCTTTCCATATAAAATGAGATTGAAATAATTATTTTGAATAAAAATTATTCACAATGTCAAAGTGAGTCTCTTTGAATATATAAAACAAGAAAAAAGTTTTTAAATAATTTTAAATAATTTCTTACAACCTTTTTCAACCCCTGAGGTGACACCATTTAAAAAAAGAACACTTTCATCATTAAATTATTTCTTTCAAGGCCAATTTTAAAATTATATTAAAATTAAAATAGACAATAAAATAAATGAAACAAAACTTAAGAGGGATACATAATATCAAAGAATTAAAAAAATAAAACAAAAAATAATTCATCGTTCCATAAAATCTAATCATATACAAGAGGATATGATTAAGAAATAAGTGTTAAATCCACTAAAATAATCCATAGAGGACCAAGAATCATTGGAAACTCATTATTCTCTAAAAAAACATGATATTATACCTAAATAAACTAATTAAAAAATAGAATTTGTTTGCCTAAGATAAACTTAACAAGTCTAACAAACAAGACGTACCCTCTTGGATTTATTATGAGACCTCCTCCCTACTATGAGAAGACCGGGACTAAGGGACTAGCTAGTGTGTAATTTATGCTATTGTAGAACTCATTTAGATCTTATACCTAGCTACACAAGTTTACCATGAAATTCTAAAGTTGATTTATGGAAAACAAACAATAACATACTCATCATATAAACCACCAATGAAGCATAATAAATAAATTTCACATCTCACCTCAAAAAACCTTATAATAAATGACCCCTTTCACAATATCTAAGCATCACAAAATAATAATAAATAAATATCTTATAAATGGGTAATGAACTATACAATTAAATTAAAAAATAAAACTGTTCTCAATAAAATAGTATCAAAACATTAATAAAATCATTTATATAAAGTGATAAATAGTATTTTGATTCACTCATAGGAAACCATGTTTTAAGGAATAATTTGAAAATAAAAAAAGATCCTTAATTTTAAAAATAATGTTTAATCCTTTCCTCCATTAGTATCCACTTGAATACCAAAAACATTTTTAAAAAATGAAACAACAGTTTTAAAAATCAAACAGTGTCCAAAAAACTCTTAAAATATCCAAAATCATTTAAAAATGGATCCTTGGGAATTTATGAAAACAATTAGCATGCACAAAATTTATTTTGGAAATAAAATATAAAATCTAAAATAAAACACCTTTTTATATGAATTATTGAAATTCATTGAAACAATTTTATAACCCCATAAAGGGAATTGTATACTAAAACGCAATGATAAGAAAATAATTTAGGTAGGGAAATTATCTAATGACATGTGGGATAAAAGAATTATACAAAAACACATTCATCAATCAAGAATAAACCACTCACCTTTGATAGAAAAATAAAAAAATAAAAGGTAAATTACCTATACATCTCTATATAACCAAAAACCAAAATAAGAACCAAACCAAACCCTAAATATGACACCTGTATTTTTTTGGGTTTTCGGGGAAAAAATAATCCATGAGGTAATAGAATGGGTAAGGTAAAGAATATAAAAATATGACTCTACAATTTGATTCTTATTGAAACCAATTAAAAAAATCTTTGATTCATGGAAGGAGAAGGTTGATCTCCCATTAGTTGTCATATAAGATGAAAGTGTGTGAGAGGGAATAAAAGAGGGCCAAACCCTCTAAAAATCAAATAGGTGTACAAATAATAAATCTTAAAAACTAAAAATAGGGTGTAATACATAATGGAGTGAACTCTCTTATCATAGTATAACATGCCTCCCCAAAAGGTGGTAAAATCTATAGACTCACTACTAGATTCAAGTTTTAGTACTACCCTAACTTCATGGTTTAACCATCACCAAACTCAAAAATAAATGAAGGAAAAAACTCATTGTAGAAGTTCCCACACTCTCATCATGATTTGACTAATCTATTTAATGGTGTGAAATTTATCAGGAAGAACCAACAACCCCAAGAACTTAGACACCATGATGTAGACTTCGTTCATTGTGGTATAAATTTCCCTTAACTACCCATTATCACATGACCTCCTTTGGTTATTACATGACCTACTACAGTCCAAAACTAGAAACTACCCAAAAACATAAAAAATATTCCTAAATCTATAAAAATTCAAAATTAAAAAGAAATATATATATATATATATAATATCAAACAATAGTGACATATGGGTGTCACATCTAACCTAAATACCTTCAATAATTTTAATAAGTCCAATATATTGGTTATTTTAATGTAAATATTGATACTTTCTACTAGAATATCTGAGTGAATATATATTCTAAATTTAACAATGAGAGCTATTGGAATTTGATAAAATAATTGGAGGATAATTAAATTAATTAATTATATCATAGTTGATAATTGAGATAAATGACATAAAATTTGTTATATTGATTTCTGAAAAATATAAATACATTCTACCACATCATTATCATTATTGTATACATTAGTCATATAATATCTTACCTAGTGATAACTTACAAGAATGGAATAGGTACTTTTGAATTGTATTATTCAAAGAGTGGATGTTTTATGTACAAGTGTCTCTTATTCCAATTTAACCCTTTGAGGATGCAGGAAAGGAGAAGAAAAAAACTTATATAATCATGTGAAAAGTACACTAGATGTCTAATTCCTAATGTTATCATCCATGACTAGTGAAATCCAGAATCTTTATAAAGATATGGATGTAAACTCTATATTGTTTCATATTTTTTTATCCCTATTAGTAAAAAACAAGAAATCTTAGGTATAATATCTCTATGAAACTATTCAAATGAAATATATGTGGAGTTATATTTGAACCTTGTATATTTAAAATGAGGTTGGGATATATTGAGAATTCATAAATTCTAGGATCCAATATAACCAAAGAATTGTTCACATACCTCATTTTCTCCTCACTTCCAACAAGATTCTAAGACTTTATTGTAAATTTCAACATTAATAATATACTAAATATACTACTTTATTTCATGATGTTTATTCACTAAGAGAATAAATATATGATGTTTGACAATCCCTATATTCTTATAATTAATAAGATTAAAGATACTATGAAAAGTTCTAAGGAAAGTTCTAATCTTAAAGCACCTTCTCAATAACTTCTAATAAGTGAAAGGTATAAACAGAGGATGAAGATCAAGATATGGTATGTTTTTACTGAATAAGGAAGTTCCACAAGAATAATAATTGTTCCTTGGTAAATAATAAAGGGAAATATTCAGGTATTCTCATTATCAAGTGTAATATTTCCATTTTTATGAATTGGGTGTTAGATAAACCATTTAGTTGTCACATTTATATCCAAATTTAATAACCAAGTAGATTTTGGAAGATTATAAAATGTTTTATGGATCTCCAAACTACCAATAGAGAAATATTAGCTGTGTTTTCCAAAGTATACTACCATCTCACATTACTAATTCGAATGATTTTAGTTTTAAATAACAATTATTATTTCCTATATATTAACAAGAAATTAATTAGTATGCCCAATTAAAACTCAGATGGTTTTATTTCAATTTTTTGAAATAAATAATGATAATTTTATAAAGATAACATATGTTATGGAATGGAACATCTATATAATAGTCTTTATATACTATAATTTCAAAATAAACTCTTCGAAATAAATAATAAATAAATTTCACATGACTCATATCATACCTAGTTGTGAATTAACTAACATGGGTATATAAACAAGGATATTTTTTTAAAATTATCTCAACAAGGGTATCTAGATTTGTTTGAACTAGAATTATTTAAAATATATAATACTTATTTTACAAAGAAAAATGACCATATATCTATTTAGTGGATAGTTGAGAATAATAGAGATTAAAGAATTAGTTCATACAGATGTGTATAGAACTTTTCCAATAGAATCTATAGGTTTAAAGTCATACATCATTAATTTTTCATATGATTAGAGTATATAGGGATATATCTAACTAAGTAGTTATAAGTCTAATTCCTTTGAGTAATTTAAGGAATTCAAGAATCAATTATAGGATCATCCCGGTAATATGATAAAGAAACTTCACTTAGAATGATGTGGGGTTTATCTTGATGGCGATTTTATAGATTATATAAAAGAGTTTTAGATGTTATCCAAACTCACTTCTCATTATACACAATTGTGTAGTGGTATCAGTGAATGGAGGAATAACACCTTTTTGGAAATGGTGAGAGTAATGATAAGTCATAAAAGTATTATAATATCATTTTGTTGATAGGAAATACAATAAATCACAGAAACACTAAACTAACTCACAAATAAAGTGGTAATAAAAATTCCATATGGGTTATGGTGTGGGAATAAAGTCACTTTTTCATATTGACTTGTGTGGGGATAAAAATAATTCTTCAAGGATAATTATAAAAAAACTTTTATCTCAAGGAACAAAGTGTATCTTTAGAGAATATACCAAATAATTAATGTGATAATACCTATATGATTCCTTAGTTAAATGCATAATCAAATTAATACATGTCATGCTTATAAAAAGGGATCTCTTCTATAAATGATATAGTGTTATGAATTTAAAGTAAATTTTAAATTTACCTTTAATATTATTGTAAGGATAAACTTTGATTGATAAAATTTTGAATGATGATTAGACCAATGGAAATTATATTACAATGAAGGTAGGGGTTATGGATGTTATGCTCTTGAACCAAGATGTGTGACTATCTAGTTGTCTAGATTATGTATGTATGGAAGTTAATATATAAGATTTTTATGATGGGGTTACATAGGTTTTTTCTTCATAATTTTATATCATAAGAAAAATATAAGTACACCATAATGTCATGTAAAGGTAATTTCACTTTTACTAAATTTTTTTCGTCATTATAAAGGAAACCATAGTCAATCTGAGGTTATTGTGGAAAACAATGGGTCCCTTGTAACATTTTTAAGGTAGTGGAGCCGATTGACTAGTTGGGCACCACTATAATGGTCGAGTGGTATCACTTGTACACATGTGTGTGATTTGAGTTAAAACTTCATTGATGTGTAAATGTAAACGTTTTATGTAAGAGTAACTTTGAGTTTAATCTTGTAACTTACATGAAATATAAAGTGAAATAGTGTTCTCGTGTATAAGTAGGACTTAACTTATAAATCACATAAATATTTGTGTCCTTTACTTGTATTAATTATTTTTCTTGAATGTGTTTTTTTGTGAGTTATTTTTATTTGTTTGAGTTTGGAATGAGTATCAACTTGACTGGTGACTTAGAGTGTGATTTAACCTCCTATGTTCTAGTATATAAACTTCGAGAGGTTATTTTGATTAGTGAATTATTCAAGGATTTATTTCAACCATTGTATATTATGGTGGGTAATATTCTAGTGATAAATTTTCCAAGAACCCCAATAAGTGGTATCCTGGATCTTGGTTTCAATGATTATTAGTAGAGCACTCATTATTATACTCAAGTGACATTATTTTCTTGATGTATTTTGATTGAAAAAAGAGTTATTTTTTGGAAGGTATGGTGTTGGATGAAGGAAAGTTCAATATTTTACTGTTCAATGAGATGGAATTAAGCTTCTAGATTAATTATATAGAAAACTATATGATTCTAAAGGTCATTTAGGTTCCTTTGAATGGATTTAAACAAGAGGGAATGGAGAAAGATAAATGTGAAAGGCTAGAATAAAATGTACTTTGATTTATTCAGATGTAATTTAAATAGAATATCTAATAAAATATCTAGGATATGAATACCACATTAGAGTAGATGGATGCTCACACATACATGTATAAAAAGATAATAGTTATAAACAAGGTTTTCATGGTGCATATATTATTTGATATGAGGATTTTGAAATTAAGACCAGGGGATAATCATGTGAATAAAATTGATATGATTTAAAGTTGACTCATATTAGTTAAAGTAATGTTTATAGAATATTTATGGGCCTTTTGGCTACTATCATCATTTATTGAGTATAGGAACATGATGGTAACTATCATAAGTAACACTTGTGGGTATAAAAATAGGGTTTTTCAGGATCTCAAAAATAATATTCTTAATGAAGAACTTAGATCGAGGGATGTTAAAGCACTTAATAGAGCTAAAATCAATATAGAAGGTATAGGATTTTGTCCTCGTAAAATAAATATAAATAAAATTTGAGTTAGGTATAGATAAAGTGGTAAGATTAAATCAACTATGCTTGTCCCTATATGCAAGAATTGTGGGAAGAATAGGGATACAAAAAATATTCCAAAGAGCATATGGTGAATTATTGAAGGGTAGCTTCTATAAGTTCAAGTTATGTAAATTATATAGTTAAAGGTAGTTTCATTTTATTGATAAGTTTAAACATGTTTTCTGAATCATGGACCATTGATATTGGGTATTCATTACACTCCATATCCAAGAATTAATTAATGTAAAATTGTGTATCTAGAATTTTAATTAAGTTTTACTTAACTGATGATGAATCTATCAAGATTCTAGGGAAAGGTTATGTTATTGTTTAGATGAAGAAAAAAAATTCCTTAAATTAAAGAGAGTTTTTTATATATCAAGTTTATAGAAAACAAAATTTTCACTGTCCTATTGAATGGAATAGGATTTTATAAGTATCATTGTGAATAGAGTATTTAAATTTACCCAGTGTTCCATGGTCATGGCTAGAGCTGTAAAATATGATACATTGTTTTTTATGGGAAGATCAGTGGGAGAAATAATAGTTATAATGAAAACTTCTAATTTTTGAAATTTATGGAACTATCATATATAGAACCTTCATAATAATATCATGTAATTTCTATAAGACAAGGGTATAAAGAAGCTTGATCAAACAGATTTCAGAATTTGTGATAGTTGTGTAGTAAGAAAGTAGAGAAATGTGTAATTCCCCTTGAACATAAGGACACTAAAATCTTGGATTTTGATCTTGTGAACAAGGATTTAAGGGGGCATGTGTGATTATATTCTCAGGAAGGTTCATTTTACTTTACAACACTCATCGATGATCCAATAAAGAAAGTATGGGTGTTCTTTCTGACAAAAAAATCTAAGGTATTCTGAGTGTTTTTTCAATGGAGGTCTATGGTGGATAAATTTTTCAAAAGTAATATGAGTTCTTAAGTTATAATAATGTTAGTGAATATATTAATAATGTTTTATAAAACTTATTTTTGAGGAAATGAATTAGGTTTGAGAAAATCTTTCTCAAGACACCAGGGTAGAATAGTGTGGAAGAGCAGATGAATCGTATATTAATTGATAAGGAACTAATAATGAGGCTAAGGTTCATAATGTTCAAGGATATTTATGTGGAGGTTATCAATTTTGTAATGTTCATTGAAAACAAGGGACCTTTTTCACCAATATCTTATGAAATTTTGAAGTAGATATGGATCGGTAAACCAGTGGAAGCTACCAACCTCAAAGTTTTTAAAAATTTATCCTATGTCCATGTTAATGACAATGATTGGTAAAAACTCAAATAAAATAATTAATAATCATTATTTATGGGATATAATGAGGAAAATTTGGGATTATGAATTCAGGATAATTACTCCTATAAGATCATTAAAAGTTAGAATATTATCTATAATAAGAAGGTTTTGTGGAAAAATGGGAACTTGGTGGAATATGGTGTTGAGAACAAAAAAATTACTAACTAAATCCATGTTGATCTAGATGGAATTTCTAGAAGTACATATGTTTAGGAAAGTTTAAGAAACACTAAAACAATATAATTTAGGCAATAAGAAGATTTACTAGAATTATAAAATATTATAGAAGATTTGGTTAGAGTTTTTGGAGGTGAAGTTTTGGAATTTGTAGTTATAGAAAGAGTAGGACTACAAAAATAATTGTGGAAATATACACAAATTAAATGATTAATAAAAATATTCAAAAATAATTATCATTATTATATTCTAATGAATATAATAGATGCCATGATATTAGACAAAAATAGATTTTCTTAGTGATTTTGTAAATTGATAGTCGCATATAAAAGAAAATTTGGATTTTTTAATGTAAAAAATCCTGGGAAATAAGAGAATTTCTAGAATGGAATAAGTCACTAATGAATAAATTGGTCTTCTAATTTGAAGAATATACTTATGGTATAAAAGTTTATAAGCTAAGGGTGGTTATCAAAGGCTTTCAGCATAAGAGAGGAGTGGATTTATCTAAAATATTCCCACTTGTGGCTAAGCACACTACCAGACATATAGTGAAAATTATTGTGTATTATGAAATTTTACATCTTGAAAATTGGATGTAAAAATAATATTTATGTATGGTACTCTAGAAGAAGAAATTTATATGAATAAATAAATTATATTAATAAAAAAAATTGAATGGTGACTTGGTGTTTGAGCTAAAGGGAAATAATTATGGCTTGAAGTGGGTGCCAAGGTAATGGAACCATATGTTTGATGCCTTCATGGCTGATAAGGGGTTTATCTATAGAAACTCATATCACTATTTCTAACAAAAGGACTTCATGTATGAGATTTTTTTCACACTTATATTATATGTGGATGAAATGATCTGAGAGTATCCATATATTAAATTGATTTAGGAGGTAAAGTATGAATATTTCAAATGATTCAAGAGGAAGGATCTCAATAAGGATAATAAAATTCTGGAAATGTTGATTGAGAGAGATGGGTGAGTAATAATTTTGGTTTTTTCTTTGAAATATTTTATCTTAAAAACCATTTAGATATTTGAAATTATCATATGTAATACATTATCATCCCCATTGTCCATACACTTCAAAATATCTAAGGAGAAAAATTAAAAATAGAATATAAGAGTAAGTGTGTGGTGAAAGTTCCATTTTCATTTTCATTAAGTAGCTTAATGTATTCCATGACATGTAAAAGGTCTTAAATTTTATTTTCAGTGAGATATTTCTATTTATTTATATATAATCTAGGGAAATAACACTAGGAGTTGTGAAGTTTATTCTCTTGTATCTCAAAGGATCCAAATACATAGCCTTGTATTTCGAAACGGTTTCTCTTTTGCAAGACTATGTGGATATAGAATTTAGGGAGGATATAGTCACATAAAATAGTTACTTAGGCTATGTGTTTATATTTTGAAGAACAACCATAAGATTTATTTCAAGGTTATAGTTAATGGTAAAACTATCCATAATAGAAGTAGAATTTGTAGTCATCAAAAAAGTAGGGAAAAATTTATATGAATAAAGTTTTTATTAGAGAATGTTGTAAGGGTTAAGAAAATCGATATCTCTATTAGTATTTTTATAGTTCAATTCATTTATACAATAATATAATGTTTCACTCACATAAAAAACACATTTAATTAAAATACTATTTTATCCATAAGATGTTGGAGGGAAGATTGGTTGATCTATAAAAGACTAGAATAATTAATAATTTGACTAACCTATTCACTGACATTTTAGTTTAGGAAAGTCAAAGGAAACATTATTCCTTATTGGGACTAGTGTTATTTGAAATTAATTGGATACACTCTTTTCTTGATTTTGTGTAAGATAATTTTCATTTATTTTTTTCTTAATTGTTACTGTTTTTTTTATTTTCTTGAAATCAGTTTTCAAGTGAGAGATTTTTAGGAAGGTTAAGTCAGTTTTCAAGTTTTACATCAAATGTAAAAAAGGTGAAACTCTAGAACATATGATTTATCCTGATTTTTAAACCTGTGGGAATGGATGTACAGTGGTGTAAAGTGTTATAGATGTTAGGTTTGGAAATGGGGATCTATAAGTGGTCAATTTTTCAAATTATAGTTATAATTTGAATGGGTTCTATGAGATTTTCCCTTGTAATTTTGTAGAAATAGAAGTACTTAAGGAATTAAAAATGTGACATAAAGATAAATTCCACTTCTATAGGATGTTACCAATCATGGAAAAGGCATATATAGGTAATCAGAGGTTATTGTACAGAACAATGGATCCCCTTATAAGTCTCAAAAAGTAGTATAACTGATTGAAAAAAAGGGACCCATTATAAGGGTTAGGTCGGACTAGATGTACACATGTGTGTGAGTTGAGCTAAAACTCTATTATAATGTAAAAGTAAAAAATTTACATAAGTGTAACTCATAGTTTAATATTGTATCTTTAACAAAATGGAAAGTGTAGCAGTGCTCTCTTGTAGATATAGTACTTAACTTCTAAACTATATAAATACCTATGTACTTAACTTGAAAGATTTATTTGTCCTGAATGTATTTCCCATGAGTTCTATGTGTTTTTTTAGGATCAAAACAGTATCAAATTAGGAAATTGATTTACGGTATGACTTGACTTCCTATGTCCTTATCCATTAGTATTATGGGGTTCATTCAACAAATGATGTTTCCAAATCTTTGTTTCCACTTTTAGAAGTATTAGTGAATTAACTTCTAGTGATTAGTGTTCTGTGAACCCCAAAAGATAGTGCAAGAAATATAAAATTTGAATAAGTTGAGGCTCAAGATACACAATATTTGTAACGATAAATAGTTACACAATTCTCGGCCGAAAAAGTTTTTAAAGATAAAAAAGTTCTACATGGGAGCGCTAGAGTGGTTAGTGATCTATAGAGATATGGTTTTCTTGTCACCAAGGAAGGAGAAACATTAATTGTTAAAAATAAATAACCATTTTACTATAATTAATTAATAAAAAATACATGAATTCTGAAATTTATTCCATATACCAAAACCAAGTTTTGGTTTTAGAGATCTTCCAGTTGATATAAATACTTTGGGTGGAAATGGGACTTTAAGAAGAATTTGGACATTGATTATAATTTCAGTACCTATAAATATTTATTGGTTTCTAAGGGTTTCAAGAAAAATTATGGAATAGATTATGAAAAAACATTTTCACTATTTTTTATTATAAAATCAATTAGAATTATGATTTTCATAGAAACTTACCATCATCATGGGATTTGTAAAACAGATGTTAGGACCACTTTCTTTTGTGAGAACATTGTGTTAGATTCCTAAATGACACAAATATAATAGTTTGAAATATAAAATGATGCCAATATGGTGTGTAAGTTTTAGAGATCCATATATGGGTTGAATAAAGAATCAAGATCATGGAACATCCATTTTGATGAATCTATAAGAGAATTTAGTTTCATAAAATATGAATACAATCCTTGTATATACGAGATGTTTAGTGGGAGTGTAGTAGTTTGCCTAGTTTTTTATGTTGACAATATATTACTAATGAGAAATGAGAAACCATTCTTATAGTCAGTTTAAATATGACTGAACAGATGCTTCTCCATTAAAGACATGTGTGAAGTATCATGCATTCTAAGGATCAATATTCATTGATATAGATCTAAGAGGCCTCTTGTACTAATTTAAGGTACATACGTTGATAAGGTATTTAAGATATTTGATATAGAACAATCTAATATAGGATTGTTTCCTATGTTACATGGAAAATATATCTCCATGAAAACATCTCCCAAAATACAAAAAGAGAGAATAATGATGAGAATAATTCCTTATGCATCAGTGATTGTATCAATCATACATGCTCTACTGTGTATTATGTTTGGCATTTACTACACCTTAAACATGTTAGTAAGATATCAATAAGTCCAAGTAGAGACACATTGGTTAACTATAAAGACTATTCTAATGTACTTGATATTTAAAAATGATATATTCCTAGTTTATAGATAAAATGAGGTGACGGTTATGAGGAGATAAACATGTGCTAGTTTCTAAATAGATTAGAGCGATCTAAAAAATAAATTGATATATAAATTTTTATTTAATATAGGAGTTGTGATCTAGAAGGGTTCTAAAAAATGATGGTATGTAATTCTATAGTAGAGTCTGGTTATATTACTTCTTTTGATACAAATAAAGAAGCAGTTTGGATATAAAACTTCATTCGGGATCATAATGTTATACCTAGAAGTAAAGATCATATCATTTTATGTTGTGATAATTCTATAGTAGTAGTTTTGTACAATGATCCTAGGTAACATCAATTAATAAATCATATACTTCAAAAATATCACAGCCTGAGGGATTTTCCAGGGGTGAAGAAGTAATAAGCATCGTAGCTGCATAGGATAATGTTGCAGAATTGTTGACTAAATCCTTATCTCAGTAGAAGCACAAATATCTTGTGATAGATAGAAATTTAAAAAAAATTAGTAGTTGGATCCAGTAAAACTAGGAGTCTATTAGAGTTATCTCCTGAGAACCAACTGACATTATATATTTATTTACTAGTATATTAATAAACATAGTATCATATAATAAATTTTATTATGTGTCAAATTAATGTGATAATTTCATTAGAATATTTTTCACATTAAAAGTTTATTACAACTCCCTACTATAATGAAAATCAAAAAATACTATTACAATATTCTAGAACTTATATCTTATGGTATATATTTTAAAAACTCAAATTTTCTCTTTCGAAACCATAAAATATTTTATTATATATTTTGGGACTTGTTTTGGTTCTTGCATGAATTTATGGATGTTGAAGAGCCTCAATATTAATAGATTTATAATAATATATCTTTTTTATCTCACACATGAGTATTCTCATGAAAAATGATTTTCATCAAAAATATATCCCTCTATGGGAAATTTTATGTTGTAGTTGTGTCTATGATTGGAGTTTTACCCTAAGAGCACTATAATTTTTGTTCTCATCAGTAGTTTTTGAGGACTGAAATTAGTGTCTAGTGTCTTAATTTAACACCATAAATCCAAGATTTTGATGTCTTTAATCATCACTTCCCCTAATTGGAGGGTTATTCATAAAGAACATATAATTGGAGTGTATGGTTGAGAGAGTATTTGGGATATATGGGTGAAATCTAGGAGAAGGGATTATTATTGATGGTAAGAGTGGATGTGTTCTTCTTTAACAAGAATTCAATATTTTAGGTAGGATTAATTATTTAATTTTTGTATATTCTAATTAAAATTATATTTATTATTTTCATATTATTGTTTTTTTCTTGAGTTTTTATCCCCATAGATTTTAGTTTAGGGCGTAAACTTTATCCCTTAATTTAATTTTTTTAAAATTTTCATGGTGTTTTAATGGCGGTTCAACATGCATATTCCTCCTACCCATGGACAAGTTGCATGTTACCTTACCATGGCATGGATCCTCCAACCCCATTTTGTGAAATGATAATGGAGTCTAAGTACATGAAGAGGAAATTTTTGTATACAAGGTGGTTAGAGAAGGAAGTTAGGATGGTGAAGTACACAAGGTAGCTGGTGAAGAAAAGGTGACTCAATAGTAACTACATAGGTTGTCAGGGTGAGGTACATGATGCCTTTAATGGGGTTGCTCATGGTGATGAATGATGGTGATGGTGAAAGGGTTTGGTAGTAACATGGCCAAAAGGATATGAAGGTGACAGCTCATATTGCCATCGTGGTGCTAGTAAGAAGGGAGTGAAGGTATTAGGGTTCACACCCAACCAATTAATCCCTTAGGATATGATGTCTCCATACTATCTGTGTTGTAGGATAGGATTAGTTGGGCTTGGTACTCCTTATAAAGTTGGGTGGTGTAAGTTGTCTATAAAAGATATCCAGACATGGAGCTTGGGTGCCCTAGCCCATGTTCAGATGGGTCGGATAGGGAACCCCAGGTCGGGTATTCTCAACCTGAGCAACTTGAACCACTGGGCACATGGGTAAACACTCCTACATTCTCAGTTATCATGTGTTCTTTAGGCATGCACCTAGGGAATGCACCACTACCTTAGCGCACCATGTGGTGTGCCTAGGGGATTCCATGTTGCATGTTCTTTTTCTTTGTAGTGTATTTTAGAAACTTATTCTATGTGTGTATATTTTGAACAAATAAATATAATATATTTATTATTTTTCATATAGGTTATAATGGTATAATCCATTTAGAATTTCAAATTCTATGGTGAGGTGAAATAGTTAGTTTTTAGATTTAGCATTGATAGGTTGGTGATAGGGATTGGGCATGATGATTAGAGTGGTTTTAAGCTTAGATGCCCACCCTTGCAGCATGGTTATGTCAGAGTACAGGTTCCCCCAATATCCATAATATATGATTGATATTCATTAATTTTCTATTTATTAATTGGTACATGGAATCTTTTATATGTAGATCAAATAGGGTCAGTATTCCCCCCCCCCACATTCTTAGGGTGAATGATACTCTATCTACAGAGTTAGCATTCACTCTATCTAAGAGCTCATTCAGGGCATGGGATCCTACACTGAAGTTATTATTTACCCTGCCTATTTAGGTTGGGGTATCCTCCCTGAAGTTTCAAAGTGGTTGTGTGTTTTTCTAGATTTAGGTATTCCATATTCCTGGAGATGCATGTTGATTTCACTTTTAGATGGATACAAAGAATGGGACCTTATCCTATGTCAAATTTTCTCTACTTTAATTCATATCAAGGTTAATATGAGTTATTACTTCCTCTTTTTCTTTATGGTTGATATTAATATTCATTTATTATTACTTTTTGGTTTTCAAGGTGTCTTACTTGGTAATTGTATACTCACCTCGTCATGAGAATCTTCTCCCACATGTTTCATTCCTTATTTAGACAACATACAGTTCGATAGTGATCTTGGTGGTTATGGTGTTGGCAGGGATAAATGATGTATAGAAGTTGTTTTAGTGGGTGGTGTTTGTGTTAGGATCTTGGTTTCAAGTGGTATTCTTCACCTATATTTATTAGGCTGATGTTTCTCCCTTTAATTATTATTGGTCATCTATTTTACCCCTTTTACATTCTGGTTTATTCATTTGTTATGTATTTATGGTCCATAGTGGTTGTCACATGCATTTTTATTTATATATTGTGGTTTTTCCCTTTATTTATTATGAATTATTATTCCATGAATAGAGGTGTGAATTATGTATAGGTGTGTTAAGTTAATTCCTCCCATCATGTGAGGTTTTCCTACTCGATGTTAGTCACTGGCCCTTGGACTATTGGATATGAGATTAAGGTGGCACTCTCAGCTTTCCACTACCGAAGAGGGATCCCAATTGGAAAGGTAATGTTGGAGTGGAGTTAGATATCATTTTATAGGTAATAGAGTTTGGAGTTAAATGTCTAAATTGTTCAGAATCCAACCAAAACTTCAAGAAGTGAAAGTTCATTGACCAGATGATCATAAAGTGAAAAAATATCACCATATTGAATTCTATGGATGTTCAGTGCACTAGAACTTAGAATCATTGCTACACCCAAATCACCACACTAAATCCAATATCCACACACAATAACACATGCACAAAAAAATGGAAAAATAGGCATATAGTGAGATCTTTACATTTATATAGTGTATATTTCTATCATACATTCACAAGAGAATAATGGAATATTATATTACACCAAATATAGAAAATTTAAAAATTGTGAATTATTAGACACTTGGATAAAAGAGTAAAAAGTTCACTCAATGATTTGATACACCACCGAATAATGGTCCTACCCCCTTTATATAGATGGTCCCACCCATTTAACCTATCACACTGACTTCCTATATTTAATTTCATCCATTTGTTGCATTGTGTAACCACTGATCCACTGTAGAATTCCTTTGATTAACCTATGGTCATCAGTGACTAGATAGTGTTTTTATACCTCACTCTTTCCCTCTAAAAATAGTTGATTTATTGTTTATTCAAATATATGGTTAAACTACCAGGGATTTCATTATTTAAACTTCTGATAACCTGAATACCAAAAAATTCAATTGTATGAATACATGTCCAACACCATACTAAGGTATCCCTCCATTGAATTAAGTCATGAGATTATAGTAAATTGATACAAGATCCTTAAATAGACTTTAAAACACTAACAATAACCCACTTGAATATATCATCAAGGATCCCTGAGAAAACATCCAATAATTTCATTCAATATAGTGACCATTATTATCATTTCCCTTCCATTTATCCCAGATCCAATGAGTTACAATGTTGCATCATACTTTCTTGGACTAACACTTTGGTGAAAGTTTCAGCTGGGTTTGGTTTCCTATCAATATTTTCTAGATTCATCTCTCAATATTAAAACAACATTTGGATATAATGATGATTTAAGTCTATATTTTTATTCCTCACATGGAAAAACATATTCTTTGACAAGTGAATACCACTTTTATTGTTGTAGAAATGTGTCCAACTTCCTTAACCTCTTCCAAGTACTTCAAACAGGCACCTCAATCAACTATTTCTTTCCATTATTCCATCAATGAAACATACTTTTTGATGAAAGAGAAAAAAATGGTTGTAAACTTGATATTCAACTGATAGTCATTCCACTATAATAAAAGATATAGATAGAAGTACTCTTATGATTATTAGAATGTCCCCCAAAATTAGCACTAGCATAATCTTGAAGTGGTTTATTAATACTGAAGAAGAAGGATGTATATTCCATTCCTTAGAGGTACTCGAGAATCTACTTCACAACCCCCCAATATACGTTTCTTGAATTTTCTATAAACTACATTCAACTCTCACTAAATGAGAAATATCTAGATAAGTTCACACTATGGAATGAATGAAACCTCTAATAGAAATTTTGAAATTAATATTATCTATTTTGTTATCCCATTTTCCATTTTAGGTGTTTGTTATTTATATAATTTAAAATTATTTAAAAGAGAAGTGGTAATGGATTTACATTCATCCATATTGAAATGTTCAATGTCATTATAGATGTGCTCCTTATAGAATAGAACCAAGCATCTAAAACTTCAGTCTCTTAAAATCTATATTCCCAATATCATTTTAACTTTACCAAGATTTACTATTTCCAAACAACCTAACAAATATTTCTTCAACCTCTTAATCCATTGGAAATTCAGCCTAATCAGAAGAATATAAACCACATAAAAGAGAAATATAATTAAGGATTCATCCTAAAAATCTTAATATAGAAATAATGATTCACTTTTATATACATGAAACCATTCGCATACATTAAATCATTGAACTTCCAATTCTATTTCCTTGATTCTTACATTAAATAATAGATACTCCTTCTAAGTCGACACGCCAAATCTTGTTATTATTACAAAATAATCTAGTTTCTTTGTATAAATATATTCCTCTAGATCCTAATGAATAAATTCTAACTTCACATCCATTTATAAAAGAAATACATTCCTGATAGCACCCATACTTAGCACAATCCTAATAATAGTATGCTTAACAACAGTTGGAAAATTTTCTTAAAATTCAATGCCTCTATTTTATTGGAAACCTTTCAACATAAATATTTATTTATAACTTATACTTCTATTTTCTTTTTCCCTTTAACCAAAATATCCATTTATTATTTAGATCCATATTTATTCATGGAATTTTAGCTAATTACACGAAATTATTCCCATGTAATGAATCCAAATACTCCTTCATTTTTTAAAAAGGTTGGTGTTGATGCCTCATTTTTTATTATTAAATCAAATCAAAGAACTCTTTAACTGGGTAAATGGAGACCTGTTACATAGCCCGAAGGCCCAGTAGTCATTTAGCCCATTACATAGCCTGAAGGCCCAAATTTTTTGCCCAAGGACCATTCTGTGAATAGTACTACTACAGTACTCACACTACTACAGCACCGCACAGTACCACAACTACTATAGTGCCTCTGGTGTTGCTATAGTGCCACTATTGAAAAAATATCTCAGCTGCTATAGTAGCGCTACAGTACCAATGCCCAATGGGTTTTGAACCCCCATTTTTCATGTAGAATTATGGGGTGCCTACCACTAATCCAAACCCCAATTACAAATCCTTCTTCATAGCCAACTCCCAATTAACAAAATCAATGAGATTGGTTGCATCCTTTTTAATTTCAATATCTCCTCCATCCATTAAAAGTGATAATTATATATTAACTTCATACCTATCTATTAGTATTATAATACTTTAACGTATTTACAATTGAACCTATGATTCATCTCTTTCTCATTTTTACACTTCTAGTAAATCATTTATTGATACCCTGTTGTGAGATTCACTACCCATTAATCTCTTTAGTGTATAATTCACCAGCCTACTATCTAAATTTTTGATGATACTAAATAAAATTTCATTTAGAATTTTTTAATTTCTTGTAGACTCCATATTCCCTAAACATTCTAGTAGTTTAATTATTCCAAAACCACTTCATGGGACAACTAAGACTTGAGGTGATTTTTACTCTCATCTTCCTTGGTCACCAAGTTCAGGTCCTTCTGAAGGACCTACTCATTAAAGAGTTCATTTCTATTTCTGGTGTTCTTCATTTTGATAGAATTCAAAATTTGAAATAAAAGTTCTTTATTTCTATAACCAATAAAGAAACTTGTTAAATAATTTGAATCAAGTTTTTCATGGTCTTTGGTATCTTCATAAACATAGTAAAAAGAGCTAAATATTATAAGGTGATAAAATTAAGGTGCTTTTCCAAACCACTATTCTTCCAGTAGCTATAACCCTACTCCTAAAGAAATACTCCATTTAATTAGATGTGTTTATATATACATAGATTATTTCCAAAATTACTTACGTATTCTAAATATAATCCTCATGCTACATGCCTTCTTTATAAATGTCTAGTTTATCCTCTCCACTATATGATTTTTTTGGGTATTCCATGAAATTTTTTATCATTTATGATTCCTCTATGTCTATAGTAGTTTTGGAAAATCATTTTGCTAAAATCACCTCCATTGTCAGGTCTTAAACACCATATCTTACAACTTGTTTCACTCTATACCATTTATTTTCACTAGATGACAATTTTAAATAAATTTTTCTTGTAATTCAAGATACAAAAAGATACCTTTCTCATGTAATCATAAATTGAGGTAAAAAAGTAATCTGATCTAACATGTGACTTGACTTGTGAAGGACCCTAGACATTAGAATATACAAGCTCCATCTTTTTGTTCTTAGGAGTTCTTACGTTGAGAATAAATGGAACCTTAAATTTAATTCCAAGTATAAATCTTTCATAACTATCAATGTCTAAAAACTCAATCTTTAACATCCATTTTTTACACTAGAATATTTATGATATTTTCATTGATATAACCTAACTAATAGTGCCACAAATATGAACATCAATAATTTGATTCTCAATCCATTTTTACTCTTTCTTATAAGAAAGTAAAGAGTTTAATTTTTCATTCCTTTAGTAATGATGATAGATCATCAAGTAATATTCCAAACTCTATTAGAAAAGCTTAATCTAAATCCTATATCATCCAACAGAACCATTGAAATAATATTATTCTAGAGGATAGAGACAAACTAGAAAACTTTAGATTCAATAAAACCTTGATTCTTCAACCATATTTTTACATCCTCCTTTCCCACAATTAGAAAGTCTTTATCATTTAGTAGATACACATTAATAAACTTTCTAGAAACAAAATTTCTCATGTATCCTATTTCCCCTAAATAATGGAAAATTTACCTAAATCTATAATCAAATATTATATTATAATATTAAAACTAGAAAACACTTCCTTTTTAGTTATGGTATTTTTAGAACTAAAACATATAGAGAATGGTATTCCACTGCTCTTATGATCCTGAAAATCCTTCTTGAGGTTCCCCCTCTTCACAAAATGACGACATGTTGGAATAGGATTGATCAATTTTCATTAAATCCTCCCTTTAATTTTATCAACTGAGTATATTTGGGTTCTTCTCCAAAGTAAGCTTCCTCTTCCATTTATGTTAATTTAATTATGAGAAGATCATTAGACTTCTTTCCCATAAAAATATTTATTTAAGATCAAATTTCATATTTAATAGAATATTTAATTATTCTTACTAGAAGAATTTCTCACTACTTTCAACATTGATTCCCATGAATCTTAAAAAGGGAACCATAAAATAAATTTTCAAACATCATCAACAAATGTTACCTTTACTGAATTAAGATAATTTTGGATCATATTGAAATCATTATCATGATCTTATACTGATTTATATTATAATAACTTTAAACCAAATATCCTTTATATATGAAAACTTTTTTGAGTGAAATTATCTTCTCATACAATTTCATCAGTGCTGCTTTAAGATCTACGATTATGTTCTTCTATCGGATGTTGAATGTAATGTTACTTTATAACATCATTTTTTTTAAATAAGAACTTTTTTAATCTACTCCCATTTAACCTTGTACATAATATCATGTTTACTTATAGTCAATAGAAATTGAATATCCTTTTATATTAGATAATCCTCCATCTTTATCCACTAATAACTAAATTTGGTTACATCCAACCTATCCACCATCTTTATTAATTTTTTAGATAAAATAACCCTGTAATAGTAACTAAAACTAAAATAAAATCATCAATTTAGGTAATATAAGATAATTTTTTATGTTTTGGGGAGTTCTTAGTTGTTAAACAAGCTCTGATATGAATTGTTGATGATCTAGTCAAAACTTCAAGCACTGGAAGTTCATCAATTGGATGATAACAAATTTAGATATAGATCACTTGTATGAATTCTTCATAAGTTCAAAATACCAAAACATGGAAGTATTGATACACCCAAATCAATGAACAAAATATAACATCTAATAACAGGCATAGATGTATTAAAACAAAGTAAAAAACAAGCACAGAGGAGGAAAAATAGTTTTACATGGTTCATATTTTCATCCCATGTCCATAGGAAAATAATGTAAGAATTTATTACACATTAAGTACATTGGTTATGACATATGTTTTTATTCACTTGGATAAACAAGTAAAAATGTCAATCAATGATTTGATACACCCCAAAAAAAAATTGCTACCCTATTTATATAGAGGTTACCACTCATTCAACTAGTTTCATAGAAAACTTATATTTGTGGTCATTCATCCATTATATTTTGCAACCACCAATCCACTATAGAATTCCTTAGCTTGATATGTTATCACCAATTACTAAATATTGTTCCCACACCTCAACATTCCCCACTAACACAATCTAAAGAGTGGTTTGGTAGTAAAAATGATTCCCCTAATAGTGATTCCAGGATATAAACTATCGATAACCTGACTTTCCAAAAATTGGGTAGTTTGACTACCTACCAAACACCCTTCCATCATCTCCTTCTAATGAACTAAGTCATGAATTGGTAAACTAATACTTATTCCTTGAAGAGACTTCACAACCCTAACATAAAAAGGATTGGTTTGGGAAATTATTTTAATGATGTCAAAGGGTATCGAGTATATATTGTATGCTAGGTAACTCGGTGTTCTTGTGGTTTCCCACTTATCCATTCATCAAGACCTTGATAACCTTTTTTTCAACTTGGTACATTAAAGCACTAGTTTTGGGGAATATAAAAATATCCATGCATCATATAGTAATGGGCCTTTGTTTATCCATATCTTTCTTGTGTCATCTCACTAGATATTATTTATTAACTATAAACCATATTATCAAATTATATGATTTTAAGATGTGTAAAGTCATCTATGATCCCAAGGCATGGTTGCGACGTGCTCATGCTAGTGATAAATCTTTTAATCACTAACCTTTTGAGTGATAAGGCCTCCATCTAGGTGGATTTTCATAAGGTTTTTTCACCAATAGTTTGATAGGAAGTAACTCATATTGTTTTATAGTAAGTAAACCCACATATTATAATAAATTTGGATATTATTTTACCTATTTTATAGTCAATTTTCTAGTGGGGTAGAATGATGATGTGTATTGGCTAAGAAAGTTTCATGAGTTTTAGTGACTCTGACAGACCAGGTTTCAAGTCAATCCTAAATCATAAGTATTAAAGGATTATATTGATTTATTTGTTCATTTATTCCACCTAATTTTTATGTTTATTGACCATATGGTAATTCTTTCGGCCATTCTTCTTTAAAATGTGATGGGTCACTGATAGATCTTAATCACCCAGACTCATGTTGAGGCAACACTCTATTAGATGAAGTTTGATAGCCCTTTTTAAGAAGAATAATTTATTGTAACACTAATTTATTTGTAAATTTTTGAGATATTGGATTTGTATTATGGTTCTGTAAATTTTACTAAGTATGCTTTTATTTTCATTGATCTCATGTGATACTCCCTATACATGATATGTGATAGGTTCTTTTGGGCTTGGAAATTCAAGCAAGTCCTCTGCATAGATATTCAAGTAAGAATTATTACCTTATGTATTCCCACTTATGTTAGGGTTCTAGATTAATTCTTAGTTATGGAGAGATTTTTTTAATAGAGAATGAGGGAGAGAGATGATGGAACCTGTCACCTAGGACAAAATTCATTAGTTCTGTATGGATAACATTAATATTTGGAGTCATGGCACCAGAGGCTTCAGCATGAATATTCTTATACCAAAGGATAAATAGATCATGGATAACATTGAGGATTTATTCATCCAAGAGATATGAATTTTTATTCTTTTGAGTTGCATTGTCATCATGTTCATGGATAATTAACATGTTATGATGTGGAGGAAAATCAGGCAGTGGATGGGCCCTCTAGGTCGGAAGAGAAGGAATGACCAAAAACCTTTAAAAAGTAGTCAAGATTACCTCATGGATTCATTTTTGGAATAGGATTTAGTGGTGCATTTGTATGGGAAGCTATATGAGGATGGAATTATGAAAACATTCCACAACCACTACCACCAAGTAGTATTTTCCTAGATCATAAGGATGGTGGTTAGAGATGTTTCCAAATAAAATCTATAAAGGGATATAACCAGGTGGAGCTTGACATGATTTGAGGTATTATATGTGTCTTCTCTTGAGTGGAACTCATACTTATAAACACTATAATGTGCCATTATTTTATTATCTATAGTTTGGGATATATAGATTTTATTAGAGCTCTTAATTATGACCATGTGGCTAGAAACTTTTACTAGGAGTGATCCTATACTAACAGGCATATTCTGAAGATGTGATATTTCATATATTGGATAGAGGTTTAAATGAGACCACATTATAGTTATGATAAAACCATATGATTCTATCCTTTATATGAACTATTTATCTTTAGTTCATGCCAAAATAGATTGATACCATCATAGAGTCAGGTTTATTTGTGATGATGAATCAGGATTTTACTTTGTGGATGAGAGGGATTTTCAAATAATATAATATGTTTATTTTCCTAGTAATTTACATTCAATATTTCATTAGTTGGATACTTTGTCTCCTTGTATGGAAATTACCTTAGTATATCAATTTCTAGTAGTTTTAGAGGATTATATAGACATTTTTTCTTGAAAATATACTAGGATTTCTTCCCCATTTAGTGGTCAAATTACGAATTTATCTAGACCTTAGGGCTACAACAATATCTTTTGTAGCTTATTAGATGGATTCAGATTAGCTCAAGGAGACGAATTTGTAATTGGAGTAAATGAGGGGGAAAGGGTTTATCAAATCCACTATGATCCCCTAGGCAATCTCATTATTGTTCTATAAGAAGGAATATAATATCTTGAGGATTTATATTAACTATCACTACATGAATCAATTGATTTTCAAGAACAAGTATACTCTACCAAGGATCAATGACCTTTTTGACCAATTGAATGTCGTGATATTCTATTTAAATATCGATCATTATTCTATTTATCACCATCTTTGTGTTAATGAGGAGTAAATCATAAAGATAGTATTATAATATCACTATTTCTATTATGAGTTACTATTGATTCCATTAAGTGAGATGAATACCTCATCCATGTTCATGGGGCTAGTTACTTCAATCTTCCAGTCTTTCTTGGACTAGTTCCATGTTGTGTTCATTGAATACATCTTTATCTATTTGGTATTATAGGATTATCATGTTGAGTATTTGAGGATAGTCTTAGACTCAATTTTGGAGTAATAATTATATGATAAGATTTTTTAAGCATGTGTTATAGAATAGAGAGGTTCAGTTCCTATGACATTATATCTAAACGAGAAGATTATTTGTGCTACCAAATAAGATTGAGAAGGTGTTAAATTGGGAGACACCCAAGAAAATGTTCAAGGTGTGTAGATTTATAGGTTTGTTAGGTTACAAATATTAATTTTTGGAATATTTACCTAGGATTGTGGGATCTTTGACTAACCTTACCAGAAAGGGGAAGCCTTTCATTTTTCCTAAATGTTTCTATAGTGATTTTGAGGATATGAAGTAGAGATTGAGGAGTGATCATATCCTAGGATTTCCAAAAGTGGGGGTTTAGTATGTTGTGTTATATGATGACTCTAAAGTGGGGATTTATTGTGTATTAACATAGATATTGTAATTTATTTCTTATGGATCCTAGAAGATGATACCCCATGAGAAACAATTACATGATCTATGATTTAGAGACTATGGTAGTAGTGTTCAGCCTGAATACAAAGTTCCACTATCTTCTAGTCAAGCATTTTTTAGTCTCTACTAACCATCAAAGTATCAAGTATATCTTCTCTCAGAGAGATAATAACCTAAGAAAGAGTAATTAGTTGGGGTACCTATTTTATTATGACTCTAAGATAATATATGAACTATGTAAGGGAATCTTGGTAGAATCAACCCTTAGTAGGAATTCCCATTCTACGTTATTAGAGGAGGTGTCATAATAGTTCGCTTAATTACAATTTTACTTGTTGGACCATGAAGGAGTAGCCAGTATTCTATTGATGGTTATGACCTAGAAAATTATTTAGTATATAAGGGAGTCTCTGAATATTGATATAGATTATGAGATTATTCATGGTTAGATATTCTCAGGAGATACACTTGATGGATATTCCAAATGTGGGGAGCACATTGTCATTTTTTGATGATGGGTGGTAGTACTAGTCACACTATGTAAATTGGCCCTGAGTGAGTCCATAATTCACCCTTGGAGATGAATCACGGAGTAGAAAATATATATCAGTACCTCTGGTTCCAATTTTGGTGGGTAAGAATGAAATAGTTTTTTCAGGTTTGTTTCTAAAAGCCTCACCTATCAAAAGGTGAAGATAGAGCATGACTTTCAATATGTTTGGGCCAGACTCTTGAGGTTCTAGAGTAGAAGTGGTATGGTATATTGATGTATTTTTTGATGGGGATTCCTTGTTTAGTTTGATTCCATGATACAATCTTTTTGATAATCAAATAACTAACTAGCCATTCCATTTATTTTCTATTTGGGAGAAGAGTTTGGTGGATAGCCTAGGATGCTTGTATATGAAGGAGATAATTTGATTGCTTGGGGTACCATTGATGGTAATTTCATGAAAAAAAATTTGGTTTACAACCTAATTGTAGAGAGAATTATAGTCAGAATTCATGGCCTAATTATAAATGAGTATAGCATTCCACTCTTAGAAGGATGTCTAGATCAATTGAACCATTAAGGTTGTTGAGGATATTCTTAGGGATTGTGCATTATATATCAATCAAAACTGAGTGGGTTACTTTACCTTAGTGTAGTTCTGAAAAAACAACATATATGACTCCACCATTGGTAGGGTACCTTTTGAGGCCCTGTATTAGAGACCATTTAGGTCACCCCTTTGTTATATAGAGATCAAAGAAACATCACTAATGGGAATGGTGTTAGTGATGGAAATAATAGATGAGATAAATGTGATCTGAAAGTATAATATAGCCTCTTAGAGTTTTCAAAAGTCCTATATGGGCTGACAATAGAAGCCATTAGAGTCTGAGGATGAATATAATATGTTTCAAAAGGTTTATCCATAGTAAGTATTATAGAGATTAGATTGGGTGGGCAATCTATACCTGAGATTCATCAATACATTATAAATCTTATTCAAGATAATTGAGTTTTCCTATCACCTAGCCTTTACCCCATAACTAGATTGGGTGCACAAAATCTTTTACATATCATGATGGGGGAGATACATTCATGATCTATTATACATCCTTGATTGGTGTGGGCTGGATATTAAGGATGGAGCCACTTTTTTAGAGTACTCAGTGAAGTTCAAGGATCAGCAGAAGAGGACTCTATGGAAAATTTATTTTAATGGGGTATTACCTTTGGAAGCATCATAAGCTTTAAAAGATATCATGGGAGCATGAGTGATATATATGGACCTATTACCCTTAACTTTTAGAGTATTTTCATCCTTTTTGGGAAAATATCCTTGAATTTTTTGTGGATTTAGCAATATTGGTTTTCACTATTGAACCATTAGGATATTTTAATAGATATTGTGGAATTTTTTGTGGAGCTATAATGAAGTTTCAGATTTTTTAGACCTTGATATTAACATATTAATAATAATATATCATTTTTATCATGTGAGTGAGTATTATTAAGAAAACATATTTTTCTTAAAAATAGATCCTTGAATGGGAAATTTGAGACCACTCCAGAGTCTAGGATAAGGGTTTTAACCTAAGAGTGCTATAATTTGAGTTCACATCTATAGTTCCCTAGGATTTTCCTCAATGTTGGGTTTATTATTTAAAAATTTTGAAACTTTGTTTTTATATTATTGAATCATCCAAATTATAGGGTTAGTTTTACAAACTTTGGAATTGATGAGGGAGATTGAGAGAGGATTTTCAGAGCCTTGGGAAAATTTGATGAGGAGGAATCTTCAACACTGACTAGTAGGATGAAATATTCATTAGCGATCAATCCATATCCAAGGTAGGATTATATATTTCTTCTTATTTCCATTTTTTCTAAAACTTTATTGTTTTATTTTCAAATTTTAATTTTTTCTTGATTTTTTAACCCCATATATTTTATTTTAGTGTATAAATTTTATCCCCTTATTTCATTTTTTATTTTTCAAGGATTTTTTTAGAGGTTCATCATGTAGATTTCTCATTCTCCCCCTAACCCCACCACATATATAAGCCATGTACTTTCTTAGATAAAAGATAATTCATCATCCTTGTACAATGGTTTGATGAATAAAGCTAAGGATTTGAGGAAGCCAATAAGGAATACGAGTTGATTGGTGAAGGGAGGTGGGATAATTGAGGTTATGAGGTGGATTACAAGTAGATATGTGGGGAATTTGGGTGAGGTGAAGGTAGAAATTGATGGGATCAGTTATGGTGGTGAATAAAAAAGATGGTTAATGGGGTAAATAATAACATGGGTGGTGAGAAGAGGGTGAGGTGGATTTTGTAGCTATTGAAAAACTAGCGAGAAAGGGGAGGGGACACTAGGGTTCACCTCAGAGTTATCTGATATAGAGGGATAAAAATCTTTCCCACTCACCACATAGAAAGTGTGTATACTTCAAGATCATTCCTCCCTCATGTTCCCAAAGGCATGGTCCAACCAGCTAGGTCAGACCAACACAGGGCCTAGGCACACCAACTCACACGTGAGTAAGTTCAGTGAGGGTACCTAGGTCCAGGTTCACCTAACTTGGGTGGTGTTCATTTCTACACATTCCCAAGGTATGAGAACCTTATCCCTTTATGCCACATGGCTCACCTTTCCCCATTGTGGTGTATTTTAGAAACTTTTTCACCATGTTTCTATTTCAAAAAAATAAATAGTCTATTCTGATTATTTTTACATGTAGATCATAATGGAATGGTTTATTTGTCCATCTAAGGATTTTTGTGAGGAGATATGTGATGTTTTTTTATTTTCTTTTTTAGGTTTAGTGATTGGGTTTGGGAAATATGATCAGAGTGTTATCAGGATATGAAACCCTCCCTATTGGTATCATTGTGTCGGGGTGTGGGTTCACTAACCATACATAGTATAGGGTCAGTACTCCCACTATTTATTGTGTTCTACTCAAGGTTTAGGATCATTTATCTACATAGTATGTATTCCCCCCCCCCAAAAAAATTGCTCAATAAGGGCATGAGATCCTCTATTAGAGTTAGCACCCCCCCCCCCCCACCTATCAAGGAAATAATATCCTCCACTATAATACTAAATAGGTTAAGTGGTTTTATGGATTTGGGTGGTCCAAATACTTAAATCTTTCTACAGATTTCACATGTAGTTAGATTTTAAGAAAAAGTCCTTCTCCTATATCCAAGTTTCTCTTATTTAAAGAATACCTAAATTATTATGGTTTATTATTTCTCTCTTCCCTTCATAGTTGAGATAATAGTCATTTAATATTGCTTTGTAGTTTTAGGTTCATCCTACTGGGTATATATATACACATACCTATATGGGATTCTTCACCCACACATGTAATGTCTTATACAATGATATACAGTTCTATAGTGATCTCAGTGGTTGTGGTGATGACAGGGCTAGTGATTTGAGGTGGTTGTAAAAGGAAGTGTTCATTTTGGGAGCTTGGAATTGCAAGGTATTATTCAATTATACAGATTAGGGTGGCATTTGTCTTATTGGTTATAGTTAGGAATGTATTTTTGTCCATGTAATTTTCAATTTTTCCCTATTTATGTCTTTTTGGGCCTTAGTGGTTGACACATAAATTTGTATTTATACATTATTATGTATTGTGCGTAGGTGTTCATTGTATACAGTTGCATCAGGATAAGGTGTCCCATCATATGATATTATTCCACTCGGTGTCAGTCTCTATCCCCAGGTTTATTTTAGGTGATATTTGGCTGGCACACTTGGCTTACCACTATCTAGGAAGAGTCTTAGTGTGTTGGGTTATGTCATAGATAACATATATTTGATGGTAAATAGATAATGTGTGACCATTAGTTTTTTTAGGCTTATAATACATTGATACTTCTTCTCATGAATTTATCACTTGGAGATATAAAATATAATAGGTCATGATGATAGGACTTCCAATAAAAATTTCATTTGCTTTATGTGTCATTGGATATTCATGTATATGGAAATTTTTATTGGACTTTATACATGATATTCTTATTAGTTTATATCATGAATCATGTACTTTTATGTACGTATGAAACTTATGAGGGCATATTCCCTTTGCCAAGGTATCATATATTAGGTATTTCATAAGAGATATGAAATTAATTAAATAATTCAAGAAAGGAATTTTACATTCCATATAAATGGAATAATATGTCTTTGTCCCTTTGATAGAAGTAAAACACTTTGGTTAAATCCATGATCATATTATTTTATTGACAAATTCTTTTTTGAAATTCAAATAAAGATAAATCGTGTATATAGAGTTATTACATGAGTATGTATCCTACTTTAGTATATATCAACAAACTAAGAGATTATATTATATAGTATCATTCATAGGAAGGTTTTTATTATTATGAAATTAAATATATTTACTATGGATTACTCGAAATGTTTCTACACACTAATATTTGACTTTAGGAAAGATGACCCACTTTCATTGGGAAAATGGACCATAGAGTTACACACTAAGTGTATCCACAATTTCATTAAATTCTTGAAAGTTTATTATTAAGAATAAATATTTTTTTGGGTTTTAAAAATAAGGATTATTCATGTAAAGTTGGTCATATAAATTCAATCATGGGATATTAGAGTTTAGAATATTTAATTAAAAAATCATCTATTGTTTAATATTTACATGGTAATAAATAAATATGTATTTATTCACTAGTTTGGTGAAAAGATTTATATAAATATTTCTTCTGTTATGTGAATTTTAAAATAAATATCTATTTGTGAGTTTAATGAATATAATATTTATTTATTGAACCAATAATATTTATTTGAATAAATATTTTGTTACTCAATGTTTAATAAATCCAATGGACTATTAACAAGTTGAGTTAATAACCCCATGGAAATGATATAATTTTATTTAGTATCATTTTAGAAAATATTAATTTACTTATTTAAGAAATTATATTTAATAAACACATCTCATGGATATAATAATATTATTATTATTATTTGAAATTGTTATTATGTAGAATAAATAAATTGATAAAGGATCATTGTGTAATTATCAATTGGTTTAACCCTAAGTATAAATTCCAAGTTATATCATTTTAGAGTGCATGAGATTTTTTGTGTGCAATAAAAGCCTCTCTACAATTATATCTGGCACTATAAAGATTATTCTCCCACCCTACCTCTCAAGAATGAAGTGATAATAAGAGAAAATCTTGTTGTGACCAACAAAAAATGGTGTGAAGCACTTGTCTCTACCACACTAGCACCTGAATATTTAAGAACATTGTTCAAATATAAATGGATCATGTGTGGATACACTTAGAAAGATTTCTCACTTAGACTATCCACTATAACAGAAACTTAGAAAGAGTAGAAATAGAATTTTATCAAGTGGATTATCACATTATAAGTAGTTATAGTTTTAAGTTCATTATAATTTATCCATGGAAATTAATTAAAAACAAAAAAAATCCACCCATTAAAATGATTTATATGTACCCTAGAACCTTTAGTTCGATCCTTATAAATCCTTCAATGTGAACAAACAAAATTCTACAAAATTAAAGGTTGTGGATGGATTCAAAAATACATGTTAATAAAAAACTATTTATGATGCATTTTCAAACACATTTTGATAATAATTTTATGAAAAACTTTCACACTTTTTTATAAAATATGGAAACTATATGGATCCTTTATCATGTTAAATCATAATAATTAGATATAATACAGTGTTTAAAATAAAAAATTATATGAAAAAACAAAATATTAAAAATATTTTTTAATGAATTTATGAAAGAGTATTCATATATTTTTTTAATATATTTTATAAAATATCACTCTTTTAAAATTTTAAAAATAAGATATGATAGAAAATTATAAACAAGGAACACGTAAACAATAATTTGGATAAATAGTTATCTAATTGGAATTTATTTAATGGAATAAAAATATGGCCTCAAATTAATCATTGTAAATGGTGAAAAATGTTTGTATAAGTTTAATAAGAATTTTTCAATCTAGGAAAATCTATTTTGAACATCAACATAAAGAGAATTGAGTGGTATATTTTCAAGTGAATGTTGATTAAGAAAAATTGGAAATGTTAGAAATTTGGTTATATTTTATTGATAGTAAAATAAAAGGTGCTAAAATTGAATCATTTTCATTCATTAAAGGGAATAAGTATAAAATTAGATAGTATAGTGGGTTGGGATTAGAAAGAAGGGTATGGGGGGAAGAAATAATAATAAATGTTTTTATTCCCACTGATATACAAGTTGTATAATAGTTAGGTCATTAATCCTAGAAATAACCAAATGTTGGGATAGGTTTTAGTCTGAGCATTTAAAAAATTAAGAAAAAGTATAAAAACTTAAATGATAAATGATAAATATAGGTAACTTAGTGCATATTTAACTAAAACATTGAATAAAATAATTTGGCAATATTAGGAATTAACTATCTTAAGTCCTAAAAACTACTTGGGTAGGTCACATTGGGCTTTCACTAACTTGAAGTTGTATTTTTTATTTTTGAAAATATCTAATTTTAGGAATGGTTCTCTAGTTTTGATAAATAATAATGAGTTTTCATAAATGAAAAATGATAAAAAAATATTCCACTATATGGATACAACAAAAATTAATGAGATTGGGGAATCTAAATTTTTTAGAACATGTAACTTTCACACTAAACCAATAAATTAAACAAGTAAATTAAATAAAACATTCACTTATAAAATATCTAGTGTATTCAATAATTGAAAGAAAAAAACAATTTTTATGTATTTTTAATTAAATATATATTTGGGAAACACATTTTTTGTTCTACACTATTCATAATATTAAATATATATAGATGTAAAATAAATTAAAGTTTATAAGAATAAAGAATCAAATTAATTGATTGAAATCAATTGGTTATTTTTTTATCATAGATTAGACAAAACTAGGAGGTTTTCAATTTCATTATAAAGTGGTTAAAAGTATCAAACATAAGTAAATTAATTGAATATGAAAACATGGGGGAACATAAATATAAAATTTTAGGAACATAAGTAGTATTGTACAAGGAAAATAATTTTTATTGAAGTAATAAATTATTGAATAAATAATGTCACTATTTGAAACCACTTCATTAAACACTAAATCAATAACAAATTCATGTATCTCTAGATATTTTTTTTAATTCAACCTATAAACATACACAATACAATGTAACTTTAAATATATCTTAGTAAGAGAAAATTTTAAAATTTAAGAAAATGGGAAAATCATAAAATTTAAATAATTTAAAGAGTTGTGTTTTGAGGAAAATTTTTTTATAGAATAAATGGATTTTACAAATAAAATTTAGTTCAATCATGAATTTTCTTAGTTTTAATATGACTAATCCAAATATAATTTGAATAGTTTTATCTTGTAACTCATAAAAATTAAGGATTAATTTATTTAAAATTTATATATAATTGTTTATAACATCAAAAAAATGATCAGAATAAAATATATCCATGAATGACCTATATAAGGAACAAATACACACATAAAACATCCAAAAATTCTATTTTATTGAAAGATATAAAATATAGTGAAAAGGGATAGACAAAAATAATGATAGATTATTCAAGGAAAACATACCTTAAATATTTCTAAACATTATACATTTTATGTTATCAGATCACAAGGGACACATTCAAAATTTCAGCAATTGTAATAGCATGACAAATATGTATGAAAAATTAATTAGAATAAAAGCTTTAATATAATGTCAAGTGGATTAAAAAATTCAATGAACATGGATTTTATATAAAAACATTTTTAAATTTTTTATTTTTTTCACACCATACATAAAATTAAAAAATAATTATTGTTCATTGACTCTTTTTCTTTATTAATTCAATCGCAATTAAGAAATACTTGAATATAACAAAGATAATTCACATGAAACACTCACAAAAATTAATCCATTGTGTATCCATTTAGGCCGGTAGTAGGATGAGTCCCCCACCTCAAATCCTCCCTCAAATAGTCTAGGGGCTGGCGACTATAACTATGTAGGCATATCACACAATATGGGATACCTAAGCCTATATCAACCTATAAAAATCATGTATCTTCAACGAATAAAATAACCAGTAAACCCAACAGTATCTATATAGACAAATAAACTATATAAAATGAATACATGATACATCACATAGTAATTACATATTCACATTGGCAAGGCACCATAGAAACTGTACATCTGGAAAGGACTTTAAACGTGATGAATATGGAATAAGAGATAGATCCTACTTGCTACATAATCATCTAGATCAGTCTCCAACTACAATTTTCACCACCACTATTATAAACTACCATGATATATTGACTGTTAACTTCCTCAAGATTCAAATATGAAAAAGTGACACTAGCTCTATGTCCCCCCAAACCCCCTATAATTTTTTTTCATTCGCACAAACACAACATGTGTGGGAACAAAACCCATGAAAGGGTGAGTATAAACATACTCAGTAGGATTACCTAAAACTAAAAAGGAAATAAAAAACAATAAGTCAGTTCAAAATCCATAATATAAATATAACCCAAAACGACAATGGATCCCAATATACTTTATAATTAAAAGTCTCAGGGAAATAGGGAAGTCCAATCATCTGAGCTCTAATCTAAAATGGTTGGTATCTCAAGAGAAACAAGTGATTCTAAGAATATTGAAAGGAACTCTATATATGAAGTAAATAACCCAACTACAAGTAATGTCTCCAAAAAAATCAAGGGATTACTAATGTTTTATAAGGATCAAAGTATATAAACTAATCAACCTTTTAAACTTCCATATTGGTACTAAAAACCATAAAGGGGGGGAAGCTCCTCACTAAAGTATGTGTGTTAGTTGAGGTAGTACAGAACCCGAATGTGCTCAACTATCATGCCTCCAATAAAAAAATATACTAGGGGACTTAATGTATAAAATAATTTCCCACTCTACACAAACAAACTATAAATTAATAAACGACAACTATCTACCCAACATCACCATAAAAAATCAAAATTGGGGACCATGCCTCGTCAAGGTATAAGTGTCTGTCGAGGGAGTACCAAAACTAGATAGATTACCCATTATTTTACATTAGTTAAAATTAGATTATGTAACTCCCCAAGATTTTATAAAGTATTATTTTTGAATAAATTTATTTTATTTTATAGCTTATGTTATATGCAACACCGAGTTTTAAAAAACCATGATATGTTATTAATATTATCATTTAAAAATAAAAGATAAAAAATAACCATTAAACTTAGAGATATTTATATTAATAAATATTTTTTATATATTAATTATAATTGTTTTATATTAAAAATATAAATTTATATAAAATGTTCTTAATTTTTGGTAGAAGTTAAAAATTTCGAAAATATATTTTCTCATAAAAATGTTTTTATGATTTTGTGAAAAAATAATACAAGTAATTATTGAAAATTTTAGAAAATTTATTTGATAAAATTACATTAAATTATGAAATCTAAATGTACAAAATATCTTAGGTATAATTTTAGTTATTTTTCTAAAAAGATTAACTTTTCAATGAATTGTGAAAAATTGTTGTTTTTTGTTGAAAATGGCCTTTTCCTTTAGAGAATTTATATGGTTAAATTTGTTTTGAATGGTTTTAAAGGTAAAATTTGATCAATTATATTTTTATCAACCCAGTTTATTTTATTGTAATCAATTTTATATTGAATTTTTCTATTAAAACTTTCTCTACTTATGAGAATTTTCTCTATGAAAACTATTTTTCCCATTTCATTTATGGGTTTAATTTTAAATTAACACCCACCACTTTTGTGTGTTGAATTTGGAAAAATATATTAAATATTTTTAATCAGAATAATTTATATTATCTAATAATTTTAAATTAATTTTTTTACAATTATGAATAATAAAAGTATTAAAAATTAATTATCGTGGTTGAGGTGAAAATTGGTTTACTACTGGTTAACCAAAAAATATAAGTGGTAAAATGAACTAGAAACCTATAAAAAATAAATTTTATGGAAATATTTAAACATTATATATTTTAATATCAATAATGGCCCCTTTTTGTGCCTTTTGGAATGAAAAAAACGTGGGTATATGTTTTTCTTTTCAAAAATTACAAGGTTGCCACTCACCACACTTATAAAAGGACACCCCCTCTACTCTCCTCTTCACACTTACAAAACCACTTTTTTTGGTAAATAAATTAAAAAATACCTTCTTTACTTCCCACCTCTCATCCTAAACTCCTTATTTTTATTGTAAATCCAACCTAGGATGTCTTTTAGTGTAAACCCAAGGAGGTTACCTGAAGAAGATGCAATGTTCTTCAATGAGCATTTTTATTTTATTTCTTTCTCTACCTCCTTCAAATTGTATTCAACCATGATAATAAAATAAATTTAGTATCATAAATGTTATTATATTTTATTATTTTATGGTAATTATCTACATTAATATTCTATTCCCTCAAATTACAAATGATAATTTCACTTGTGTATACGTTGAACTGCCTCCTTGTGAAGTGATGTGACACATTTTCCATTAACACCTATCATGGTTGGGTATGATTATGAGTATAAGGTATATAAATGATATTTTTAAAATAATATACTTATTTAATTATTAAATCACATATATATTCTTACTTTCCATTCCATGGGAGATATGATAAAGTCATTCGTGTGTACGAAAGACTACCGCCTCACGAAGTGATGTGATTCGTTCTTCACATATGCTTTACATAGAAGATAATAAGGAAATGTTTAAATAAAAATAAGTGATATATATTAATTGATTCTATAATGGTAATATATTATTTACCCTTATTTATTTCAATAAATTGATAAAATGGAAATACCATCCATGCATGTGTACGGCTTACCATCTCCATGAATGGTGTATCTCGTTTTCTTTTTATACATTTTATGGATTAATATAATTACATATAAACTAAATATATATTATATTTATATTATTTTTAACATTATATATATTATTTTTGTTTGATCAAATTAATAGGACCAAAAATAACAAATCAGAACATACATGAAAAATGAAGCACTTATTACCTGAAAAAATTATTTTAACAAGGAATTGTTCATAAACGAGTGATAAAAGGGTATAATTACATCATATATGATATTATATAAATGAGTATGGCATTTTAATAGATTTATAATAAATTTATATTTATTATAAAGGATTATAAATCACTTTTAAGGAAAGAGTAACTCAAGGTAAGGGATTTTTGTCTCAATTTTCCTTTTTTGAGACATATGATATGTTATGAACCTATATTCTTTTATGATGTGTATATAAAGTTTATTCATGAGGGTTTCCCTTGAGAAAAAATTCATGAAGAAAGGAAGTTCATCAAGGCTATAAAAATACAACTGAATTTCGTGATCTCTACAAAGGCTAATTGAGCTTCACAAATGTTTTGTGCATCATGAAGGCTAAGTGAGACTCACAAAAGTAGGTTACTTATTGAAGGATATTTGAGCTTCAAAAAAGAGGTGATATTCATAAAAGTTTTGGGGTTCATGAGAGAAGAAAATTATTGTGAATAATTGTGTAGTTTCATAATGTTTTTATGAGCTTTACAAAGGTTGTGAACATTGAAAAAGTGTTTAAAAACAATTTACCTGTGAATCTGTGGTAAATTGGTATTCATATAGTTGATAAAATTTGAACATAATGATGCACTAAATAATGTGTAAAACATATTAATTCAGGTTTTCAAAAGAAAATTCTTTTGAAGGATCAGTGATCACACTTTAGTTGAGAGTGTGATGAGCTTTAAAATTTTGAATGGTTGTAAACTAGGTAGGATAGTGAGTCTGCTCCAAACCTCGTTTTGGAAGTGAGATTTAGTATATTTGGTATATAGGATCATTTAATCTATATTCTCATTAGATATATCCCAATGAGGGTGAACCATGTAAAATTGTTGTTTCATGTGCATGTTTTAATTTTTATATTGTTCTCTACTAAAAGAGAAAAGATTTTTTTATTTAATGATGAAAAAATATCCAAAGAGACAAATATTTTAATCTATCATACCCTAATTAACCCCCATCTCAGTGTATTTAACCAAATTGGTCTAACAATTGTTATAAGAGGATAGGGTTAATTTCAATGTTTCTCTCTAAGGTGTTTCAATGGAGTTTGTAAATCATAAAGGGATTTTGATATTCGATGGAAACAATTTTCAATTATTGAAGAACCGGATGTAGTAATAATTCTGATATTTAGGAATGGTTGTATTTACAATAAAGATATATGGTATTTCAATCAGTGTTGATAGTGGTTTTTTATGAGATTTTGGATGAAGGTAATTGGATTCTAATTCCAAAAAAATCAATGCTTTAGGGGGATCCCTATCCAATGAAATCTATACAAAGGTGATGTCATGTAAGTAATCTAATGATATGTGGGAAAAGTTTATAAATATATGAGGGACACTCAAAATTTAGAAAATAAAAGATATAAGTTCTATGGATAAAGTATGAGGATCTCATAATGCACCCTAATGAGTCTCTTGATGCATTATTTGACAATGTGAATGTTGTAGTGGAATACATGCATGGTGTTAGGGAAATTAATGAATAATTAAGGATTTTTAAGTGCATCTTAATAATAATTCCACCTCAGTTTAATCTAAATGTTTTTCTATTGTAAAAATAAAGATCCAAATAAGTTAACATTGGATAGCTTGCACAATACTCTTATTGCATATGATATAAGAAAATATGATAATGAGTCTGTGGAAAAAGGTAAATCTAAAGATGTTGAATTGAAGACCCTGAAGAAGATCACTATTAAATATGGGAAGGAATAAGAAGAGATAGATAAATTCATTTCATTCCTGTCATAAAAATTATAAATGGGGAAAGGTAAGTTCAAAGGGAAACTTCAAATTGCATAATTAGGATATATAAAGGTTGGAAATATTGTAACAAGGTTCTCCAAAAATTTTCATGACGATGATGAGGAAGAATTAAAAATTACCATGAACAAGTCTTTACCTATGTGAATGGTGAGAAAATTATTAAGAAAATTTATTCAGAAATAAAAATATTCCTTCATCTGAAATTAGAAATTCATAATAATCTAATCTTGAAGAGATGATGAATTGCAAGGATCATAGAGAAATGATATGGTGGTAATTGTAGGTAGATCCTAGACAGTGTAAGAAATAAAAAAAATGATGAAGAATAAGTTGAAGTAAGATTTTATCTCCAAGATGAATTAGAATCCTTTCTTAAGGTGATTGATGTTTGGAGTGCCAAAATGAATAAAGAAAATAGAGTGGTTCATAATGACAAACTTTATATGCATAAGAAGAAAGAAGAGAAGTGTGAGACGAAAGAATAAATCGAAAAACTAATATCATTAATGCTATATAACTTAGAAAAGGTTGTTGATTACAATCCCAAAATCAAATAACAAAAATGATTAATCAATGGTTTGACTGACACTAGAAAATATCAAATCAAATGTATCGAAGATCTTGAGGAGGAGGTTTTAAATCTATGAATAAAGTTAAAAGATCATGAGAAAATATTGAATCCAATAAATCAGGATACAAAGAAAATAGAAAAAGGAAAAGTATAATTCAGAGTTCCAGTAAAACAAAAAAGGTATTGTTAGGAGAAGAAAATGATATATCAGAATGATATAGTTGGTATGGGGATTTATCGGAAATATAAAGCAATAATGGTTGAAGTTATGCCACAATAACCCACTCAATGGTTGAGTATTTATTTGAGTATAGTTCAAAACTAGAAGATCCAAAGAACCTAAGAGACAACTAGTGTATTTCTAGTGACACACAAAAAGTCACCCCATATTAGATATTATTGTTGTGGAAAAATGGGACACTCACAAAATATTTGTTCTATAGCTAAGAGGTACAAAAGGTAACAAGAGAAAAAAACTTTATCCAAATGGAGTTCAATATTCATGGAATAGCATTGAAGGCCATTGTTTCTGGTGTAGAGGATTTGGAAACATGGCTGGATATAATTCATCAATAATGCAAAGGAATGTGTTGTAGAAGACTAAAAGTGTTTATAAAAAAAATAATATTGTTTCGTTTAATGAGTTGAAAATAGAAAATAAATTTTTATTACTGCAAGAAGAAGTTTGTTCATCATAATCCAAAGAATATTAGGAATATAAATCCATAACAGGTATAAAGTCAAATACATGGATCAAAAGGAAGGGAGCTAAGTAGGTAGTGGTTGTAGAGGTTTCTCTTATAGCATCAGATCATTCTGGTGTATGGATCCTTGATAGTGGATTCACATCCCATATGATGTAAAATAAGGATTTTTTTATAGGAATCAAGTGTGTCAAAGAAGGTTTTTTCAAATTTCGAAATGATAAAGGCCTGAAGATTATTGGCTCATAAAAAAGAAAAATTTGGGGGAAAAGAAATTAGATATGATAATTTTTTGGTTTTTGTAGGTTTTATTCAGAACTTACTTAGTGTCATTAAACTATGTGACTTAATTAGTGATATAATATTTACAAAGAAAATTTTTATCATCATGGGAAGAGATAGTGTTGTTTTTGTAAGTAAAAAAGAACAAATGGGAAAATCTACCTTGAGAGTAGAGAAGAAGATATTTTATTTCTATCTAGAGAGAAAGAAATTGGTAGTTCCATAAATGGATAGGCCATATATTTCAAACATCCCAAGAAAATCTTGTTAAATTTGATGTAGCTAGAGATCTCCTCAAGCTACCATGTGATCATAATCATACATGAAATTATTTCCAACAAGAGAAGATTATCATAAATATATACATGGAAAAAGAACAAAAATAAACTAGTGTACTTGTATTGGTGCATGTAGATGTTTGTGTACCTATCTCACCAAGACCCATTGATGGGAAAAAGTATTATATTCTTTTCATTTATGATTTCATCATTATTGTAGGGTTAGTTTCTATTTCCCAAAAGTATGATTTGTTCAATTTCTTAAGTTAATATCATAGCGAATTAGAAAGTATGCTTGGATTGAATATTATGAAGTTTTTTACAAAAAATGGTACATAATACACAAATATACAAGTGGAATATTATCTCAAGAAAATGGTATAATACATCAAATTTTGTCATTAAGAACTCCTCAACAAAATGGAGTGGTTGAGAGGAGAAATAAGATCATCATCAACATGGACAGAACAATTCTTATTAAAGAGGACCTACCTAATAACTTCTAGAAGGAAGTATTATTGACATTATTCTACATATCAAATAGGGGTTTATTGTGTCCAAAGAAATAAAAGGCTGTATATGAGATGTGGTACAGAAATAATACAACATTGAAATAATTTTGAATCTTTCGAAGTAAGTGTTTTATTCTCAATAATTAGAAACATGGTAAATTTGAGTCATTTAGAGATGAGTATATATTCCTTGGATTATCATCAAAAATAAAATCATATAAATTCTTCAATAAGAGGCTAGGAAAATTAGTTGAGAGTAATTATTTCGCTATTTTAGAGAATGAATAGAATCTTAAACATCATAGCAATATGTTCCCTATTAAATGTGATGAGAAGATAAAAACATCCAGTGGAGAATAAGTGGGAAATGATTATTTAGAAGAAGAAACTGGTGATGATGAGGAATAATTCAAATCTATATCTACAAGTAATCCAAAGAGTCAAGCTGAAATTGATAGTAAAAATATCACTGGTGATCAAGTAGTGCTAGTTAAAACATAAAGAATAAAGTCTCTACAACAAACATCTTTCCTATATAGGGTAGAGCCTAAATGTTTTGATGAAGTATCTAGAAATGGGAACTATGTTTAGTCTATGAGTGAAGATATTGACTAGATTGAGAAGAATTATATATGGGATACTATTTTGAGACTAATATATAAGAATGTCATTGAGACTAAATGCGTATTTCACAAAAAGATGAATGAATATGACATCGTGATTCAAAACAAAGCATAACTAGTGTGAAAATGATACACCTTGTTAGAGGGCATCGATGTTGATGAAACGTTTTCACCTATATTGAGGATAAATACAATCAAATTATTCTTGGCCATTGTAGTGAGAAGAAAGTTAAAATTTTCCCAAATGGATGTCAAATTAGTGTTTCTAAATGGGGTTTTAGAATAATAAGTGTATATCAAGAATCTATATGTTTTTATCTTTCATGAAGATGATAACATATTATTTAGGATGAGAGAAGCACTGTATGGGTCGAATCATGCACTGAGAGCATGGTATTGAAAGTTTGATCAATTTTTTAAGGAACTTGGATTTCATCACGGTGGAGTTAATTACAATATAAATGTAAAAAATGACTATAATCAAAGGATGATGATGCTATTTTATGTCAAAAAATAATCTTTCATGGATCAGATGAAGAATAGTGAAATAGTTTACAAAATTCAAGAAAAGTGAGTTTGAATTGTCAAAGATTGTTGAGATGGACCTTTTCCTTTATTTACAGGTGACACAAGTAAGGAATGAAAAATTTATTTATCAATATAAATATTCTAAGGATATTTTAAGAATATTTGTAATTGATAATTCCAAGGATATGAAGACTCTTGTGGCTACCCGGATGAAGTTATCACGAGATGGTGATGGTAAAGTAATTAATGTCATAGAATAAAGGCAGATCATTAGCAATCTATTATACATGATAGCAATAAGACCTAATATTGTTTTTTCCACATTCTAAGAATGATATTATTAAATAAATCCCAAATAAATCATGTTCCTTGGAGTTAAAATAATACTTCTTTATTTCAATGGTACGGTGGATTTTTGTTTGTTGTACAATAAAAAATCTCAGAAATAGTTGTTGTTCTAAACAGATTCATATTATTCAGGTTTAGAAAATGATAGAAAATCAACACTAAGTGGTGAATTCTATCTTATAGGATTATGTGTTTCTTCACTAATAAATAAAAAATATTTCATTTCAATGAGAACCCTATAATTTGAATATATTATAGTCACTCAAGTTTGCACACAGTTATTATAGATGAAGAAACAGCTTGATGGTATGGGATTTGCATAGAATTCTTTGATTAGAATCCATTGTGATAATTAAAGTGTTAAAAATATTCGAAAAAATTCATTCCACAAATCATGGATGAATCATATTAAAATAAATTATCATCTTATCAAGGAGAAGGTGGATCAAGGGCTTGTGAAGTTGGATTGTGTGCCTATAGAACTACTGGTTGTGGATATTTTGATAAATTCCTCACTCGAAGAAGTATTTGAATGTCATAGACTAGATCTTGAAGTTAAGTCGACTCCCCACACTTGAGAAAGTGTGTATGCAGGACCTCCTCTCCCTGAGGAAGGTTGTTTTTTCCCATAATGTATAGATCTGTGTTATTTACACTATGGAAAACCACATAGGAATAAGCTTTCGGTTCGTTGAAAAAGGGGGAGAATATGTGTCTATAAAATGGGTAAAATGTAATAATCAAGATAGGTGGAGAATATGATAGGGTTATTAGTGAAAAAGGTGGAGTTTTAAATCTATCTATGAAAAATATGATCAATCAAAGGTTATATATCAGGATAGGTTTGGTTCATGATGAAATTATTTGAATGTTTTTGGAATGAAGTGATTCATTGAGAAAATTTTCATGCTACTTTTATTTCTCACACCGAGCACGGATCATGTGGGATTAAAGTGTGTATTGAGTAAATCCTTGACCTCTATATAGATCACCAAAATTAATTTTGGAATAAGATGGATGAAGCTTTAATGAGGAATCAATATGTGAATAATTTTCAACAACATCAACTGGGGATATTTTTATGAAAAAATCCCTTGAGGTAATATTACAGTGTTTCTAGTTTGATTGTGTTTGTTGAAAAAGAAATTTTCTAAGGTTATTTATTGAGTTCCAAATATATTATTAATATGTTATGTTGACAAATATCCAAGACAAAGGAATGGATTCCCTGCAAGTGGTATAGAAAATTTCATATAAAATGTTGTGTCATTTCTTTGTGTTTACCAAATTTTTGGGGTCCAAAATTTGTAGGATGGCTACATCATCATGAAAGTTAGATTTATGTGAATTCCTTATAAAAATATGGTAAAGTACTGAGTTTCTCAAAGATTAGGTTTTGTTAAGGGAGATTCTCAAAGGTCTGGAGTATCACGAACGGCCATTACAAATGCATGAAGGGTTGACAGTAAAGCTCCATCACTATGAGAAACATCACAAATTTGAAATTTATATAGTGATTTTTGAAGACATTATGGTTCGCAAAAAATTCTAAAGAGCTTCAAGAAAATGTGATGAAGAGGATGGAAGCTTCTAGAATGATAGATAATACCTATAAATAGGACAAAACTCCCTAATTTCCATAGATAAATCATTAATAAAAATACAAAGACCTTGAATTTGTGAAGGTAATTTGCTGATAATGTTCTTGAAAAAAAATCATTAAGAAATGAAGTTCGAGAAGGCTATAAAAATCCAACCGAAAGTTGTGAGCTTCATGAAGGCTAAGTGATATTCACAAAAGTTTTTTTTATTTTCGAAGGATAAGTGAGATTCTTGAAAGGAGGTTACTTCATGAAGGTTGTTTGAGATCTATGAAAGAGGTGAGATTCTCAAAAAAATCGGGGTTATAAAGAGTATAATATTCTTGTGAAGAATTGGGTAGTTTCACAAAGGTTGTGTGATCTTCGTGAAGGCAGTGAACATCGAGAAAGAGTTCAGAACTTATTTCCCAATGAATCTGTGGTAAATTGGTATTCATAAAGTGTACAAAATTTTAATATAATGGTGAACCAAATGATGTGTAAAACATATTTTTTCAAGTGACCAAAATAAGATTCTTCTAGAGGAGCAGTGTGCACACTTCAGTTGATAGAGAAATAAGATTTCAATTTATGGTTGGCTATAAATCAGGAGAGATGGTTAGTCATCACTGAACCTTGTATCGGTAGTGAGATTAAGTTTATTTATTATATAGGATTGCTACCTTTATTTGATCCTTGGATGTAGCCTAGTGACGGTGAACCAAGTAAAATTTTGTGTCATGTTCATGTTTTAATTCTCATATTGTTCCCTATTATGTGAAGAAGAGAGAAGAGTGGTTTGTTTAATAATGAATAAAGACCCAAAGAGATAGTTGTTTTAATATATCATACCCTAATTCACCCCCCCCCCCCGCTTCAAGGTATTTAAAATAATTGTACAAATAGATTCAATGTTACCAAAATGTTATGTTTTTATGATACAATCTCATTGTTTTTAGGGATTATTTATGATTATGTTTTAGATGATAAAATTTATGATCCATATCACAAGTAACATGTGAACTTTATTCTGCTATTTTTATTTCATTATAATTCATTTTTTCCCTTTATTTTTCTCTCTTGATTTATTCAATAGGTCAAAATATTGTTTTTAAGAAAAATCATCTTTATTTATCCCTTCAGTTGAAAATTCATTCTCTTCCAAAACCATGTTTTTTAAAAATATTTCCAATTTTTTAACATCATATAAATGAATTATGAAATACATTTTTACCCAAGTTTTACTTTTTTACAAAGAAAATTAAAGTAAATTTTTTTCTATTTTTCAATCAAACCCCATTTGGATTTTACTAAAAATGTGATAGGGATATTTTTTTTAACATGCACGAAATTTCTCACCATCATGACCATGCAATGTTTTTGAATATTCCTTTATAATTTTTCAATTTTACTTCCAAAAAAAATTATTTCCAAAATATTTTAAGTTTTTTTTGTTTTAAAAATTTATTTTAAATGAAAAGTTATTTTCCTCAAGAAATATTCTAAGTGATCTTTCAAAGTCATTTATCATCTAAGATAACATCCTTTGATGTTAATTATGATTTATTGGGGATGTGATCTGGGGATACCATTCTTATTATTTATTTATATGGTTTATGTTTATGATGAACATAATTTTTTAAAACTTGTTTCACACCCATCGGTTATACCATGATAAAATTCTTTTGAAACTCATATCTTTTTAAATGTGATATGGTTTAATGAAATGATGAAATGGTTATGAAATTAGTTTCTTTTTCATAGGTCAGGTTATGAGGAAATGTTTATGTATCCCATTTATTTTCATGGGTTATGATATGATTAATATTTTATGATCTTTTGGAACACATATGTTTGATTTTAATTATGTGAATGGTGGGACCTATATCTCTCTCTAATGAATTGGTAAAATATTGATATCTCATGAGATAAATAGGACTGAAATGGGGAGTGAACCCAATTCAATAATAGACTTTGTCTACTATTATATTTTTTAGAGTGAACCTTAACTACTATGATGGTTTGGGTAGTAAACCTATTCCACTATTATAGTCTTAGAAATGATCCTTTACTACTAAGGAAATGATGTTTTATGGTTATGTGTATTCTAAAAACCTATGTATTATGATAATTTAATGTTCTTAGGGTTCATGTTCTTTGATCCATTATGATTCATGTCTTATGAACTACCAAGATTTATTTCATGACTCAAGTTTATTATCTATGATAAGCAGGGCATGGTTTTCAAATGTTATTCTCATGTTCTCATAACCTTATTCTCATGATATGTTGATAAATCCCTGATTTATCCTTACTGAGAATATGATATCACACTTTATTATATTTAATTTCCCTATGTTATGATGAATGGTATTAATTATTATATGTATAAAAAAATTTCAACTTATTAATAACATATTGGGAGATGAGGTAGCTCACTTATGGACCAATTGTTTATGTGTATAAGTTTCCAAAGAAACTAAAACTAAATGATTCTGACATGGATTGTTGTTTTATGAAATGAATATTCATCTACTAAGATGTAATATTTATGTATGAGAATTTTGGGTCTTTATAGTTGTTATCAGAGTAAGGTGTAGTTAACATTTGGAAACTAGGATGAAAAAAACTTTAGTAAGATCTCTAAGGATGTGTCTAAGGATGAGTCAAAGTATGGGAAAATGTCATAGAATTTTGGTAAATGAATGAGTGAGTAGATTAAAAGAAATTGCATCCCTTTATAGATACTACAAGTTTATTTGAAACTATGACAGAGGTACCGATGGGTAATAAATTTGAAAAGGATGAATGTAGTTGGACTCGATAATCACCGGGTGTATGACAAAAGGTCTTTCTACACACCTAGTTTGACACTCCAAAGGGATATGATTTTTAAATTTAAAAACTCATTATAAACTATTATGAAGGATTTAAATAATTACCATGAATTGACTAGGTTAAGACTAAGGTGTTATGAAATGAAAACAAGGTTTCATGACTTAAACATACTGTAAGTAATTTTTTATGATAATGTGGTTCCTCTCTACGATTATTGTTTCTTAAAATATGATTTTTTATTTTAGTCAACAGATGGAACCCGAATAAACCATGTAAATGTTGAGTGTGAAGTAAAATTTAATGATTTTACTCTTGAGAAACCAAATCATATGGGAAGTGGAATAAAAAATCTCATTTTTATTGTCAAAATAATTTCTCAAGCTATGAATCATGTTGAATTTCCAACTGATAAAAGGAGGGAACAATATTCTATTGAGTCTTTAATTTGGAATCATCCACCTTATTTTAATGGTTCTATATATCTACTAGTTTCTAAAAAATGGATCAATACCAAATTTTCCATTATCCAATGTTCAAAACCTGAAAATTTCATTTTGGATATCTATATTTTGGAATGCAAAGTAGAACAATGGTGGAATCAAACCAAGAATACTAAGGAGAATGATGAAATTTACTCTATTGAGTGGGATGAGTTTAAGAACTTGTTTTTAAATAATTACAAGCCTTATATTATTCATAAAAAATTGATAAGGAATTTATTAAGCTAAAGTAGAAGGATAAAGAATATGTTGCTACCTATGAAGAAAATTTTACAAGACTTGTAAGGTATGCATCTAGTATTATCATCTAACCTAAAAGTATAGTGGATCTACTCTTCAGTGGCTTAGAACCAAGTCTTTAAAGGGAGTTATCCATAAGGGGCATTAATATCTTTGAATAAATCATTTTACATACTCTCTAGGTGTAAATGGATATCGAAGTCACCCATAAATCTCATGGGTTTGATAGGAAATGGAAGATGGAGTTCAATGGAAACTCTAAAAACCATGGACATAATAAGATAAACTTTTCTTCAGGCCTTGACTGTGGAAGGAAACATGGAAGAAAATGTATTAAGGGTACTGTTAAATGTTTTATATGTATAATGGATGGTCTTCAAGAAACTTAATGCCAAAGTGATGGGATGAAGTTAACTAATGATGAAAATATAGAGAAATATCCATAGAATGAACCACCCATACTCGAGCGTTTTAAATGCACGGACTATTGTAATTTTTTTAACCAGTGACTAAATCCAAAGTTCAATGATGATGATCGATGTTAGGAACATCTTAATCTATGAGACAATGGTAAATATCATGTGATCATTATTTCCAAATAGGATTGTGATAATAATCTTCGGAAAGGTGCAATTACCATCCACTCTAAAATTGATAATGTCTTATTTATATCTAGATCTACCCATTCTTTCATATCTGAATAATTTTATAAGGGAATAAAGTTTCCACCAAAATTATTGGATATATAATTTTCAAGGAAACCCCCTAATGGTATGATGATTGTATATCAAGTATATTATTCCTCTCTAGTTTAAGTTTGTGAGAATGTGCTTTCTACAAAATTATCATTCTTCCTCTAGTAAAATTGTGTATTATCTTAGGAATGGAATGGATTTCACTACAAAAGCCTGTAATAAATACTGAGGAATGGAATTCATGTTTGATATTCCAATAAAACAATGATTATATATTGGTGTGATGATAAATATGAACTTCTTATGGACATCACATCCAATGTACGGTTTTTATTCTTATTCAAGAGAGGAGTTTATCTCAGATGCTCAGGGAGAAACTCGGCATCTATGATATTCACATTGTAAGGGATATTTTTTATGTATTTCTAGAAATGTTACACATAATTTCACCAAAACATGATGTTGAGTTTTCAATAGAACTCATACTATGTGCCACACCTATTTCAAAGACTCGCTATAGAATGGCCCAAATTGAGTTTTAAGAATTAAAGAATAAAATCTAGGAAAACCTTGATAAGTGATTCATTCAAAAAAGGGATTCCCCTTAGGGTGCACCTATTTGATTTGTTAAAAATAAATACGGATCAATGCAACTCTGCATTGATTATTGGGAGCTGAACAAGATCGAAATTAAGAAAAATTATCATCTTAACCGTATTGATAACTTGTTTGATCAACTACATGGAGATTAATAATTTTCCAAGATTGATCATCATTTTGGATATCATCAACTGAGGGTTGAGAAGGAGGATATATCCATAAAATAATTCCATATAATGTATAGATTCTATGAATATATAGTGATTCCATTCAGTCTTACCAATTTCTCTACTATCTCCATGGATTTAATGAATAAATTCTTTAAATATTACATTGATCTTTTTTTTATAGTCTTTATATATGATTTTATTATTTATTCAAAGAAAAATTATGACAATAAATATTGATTTATAATTATACTAAGGACCCTAAGGAAGGATAAACTATATGGAAAAATTACAAAGAGTTAATTTTGGCTATAAAAGTTTTCATTTTTTGGGTCATATAATATCAATAATGGGTATATCGGTGGATCCATTAAAGATAGAAGTTATTGAACATTTTCCTAGAACAACCATGGTACAAAGATTCATAGTTTTCTTGGTTTAGAGAGATATTATTGGAGGTTTAGGGAGAATGTATCATTACTATTTAATCAACTCACCAAGTTAACTTGGAAGTAATCCAAGTTCCTCTGGACAGATGAATGTGATAAAAATTTCAAGGAACTAAATAGAAGATTAGTCATCACACATGTGATTACATTAACCTATAGTAGAGAAGGTTTTGTAATCTATAGTGATGCATCTAATAAGTGATCATGATGCATTATTATGAATAATTACATGGTTGTATATTCTGCCTCACGATAATTGAATGTTCATGATAAAAATTACCCAACTCATGATTTAGAGTTAGTTATGGTAATGTTTTGTTAAATATATAGTGTCATTATCATTATGGAGAAAAGTGTTATATATATACTGATAAAGAAAGTTTAAAGTATATATTCACACAAAAGGAGTTGAATATGAGCCATAGAATATGGTTGGAGCTAATTAAATATTATAACTACTCAATACATTACCACCCTATGAAATAAAACAAGGTTCTTGATTCTTTGAGTCCAAAGGATTATGCTATATTATCCATGATGAGGATCACTAAAGATATAATATATATAGATATTCAAAGAATGGATATGTAAATCAATAAGGAAAGGTAGATATGTTATCTTGCTCAATTGAGTGTTCAACAATCTATCTAAGTGAAGATTAAAGATACACATAAGAAACACGTAAAGATGAAAAAGAATGTTAGAAATGTTCCTGATTTTAACCTTAATAATTATTGAATGATAATTTTTATGAACCATGTATGTCTTCCATCCATTATATATTTAAATAATGAGTTGTTATAGGAAGATTATATTTCTTCATTATCTATTCATCCAAGAAGTATGAAAATGTATAGATATTTGGAATAGTGTTTCTAGTGGGAAGGAAAGAAGAAAGATTTCATAGAGTTTGTATGTCACTGCTTGGTATATTAGAATGTTAAGGCTGAGAGATAAATGTATAAAGAGATATTACATCCATTACCCATACTAGAAAGGGAATGCTAAAACATCACCATATATTTTTTCATTAAACTCCCCAAAACACCTAAAGAAAATAATGTCAAATGGGTTATAGTCGATTTTTGTACAAAATTAACACACTTCATCACTATTAGAGAAGATTTTTCTCTAGATAAACTTTCTAGGATATAAATTAAGGAGGGGGTAATGTTTCATGGAGTACCACATTCCATTTTTACTGATTAGGATATGTGGTTAACCTTGATTTTTTGGAAAATTTTCTAACAAGATATTGATATAGAGTAGAGATTCAGCACAAAATTTCACCCTTAGACAGATGGTCAGTATAAGATAACAATTAAAACACAAGTATATATATATTGATATTATTTTCTATATATTTCAAAGGTTTTTGGGATCAATACATTCCTCTAGTTGAGTTTTCATACAATAGTATCTTTCACACAAGAATTTAGATGGCACCATATGAATACCTATATAGAAATAAGTATAGAACTCCAATATGTTGGGATAAATTTAGAGAAATAAAGATATTGGGACCTTATATGGCTAAAAAATGGTAGTTAAATTTTTATCCATTCGAGAACACATAAGAGTGGTATAATGTCGATAGAAAAGTTATGTTGACGACCATCAACATGGTCTAGAATTTGTAGTTGGTTAAAAGTCATTCCAAAGAATTTCTCCAAAGAATATGGTTATGATAATTGGGATGAAAGTGAAACTAATACCTAGTTATATTGGTTAATTTGATATTCTTGATCATATTCTGATGGTTGGCTATTAGTTTTCACTTCCACTAAACCTCTCTAAAGTTCACAATGAGTTCCATGTATCTCTCTTTTGTAAGTACATACCTGGTCCATTACATGCAATGAATTCAAAGTTTATACCACAAGATAATGATATTTCTTATGAGGAATAACCAATGGAGATTCTAAATAATGTAGAGAAAGTGATGTGAAATAAGACCACTCCCTTGGTCAACATTTTTTGGTGAAACCACCAATTTCAAGATACTATATGGGAACCTAAGGAAATGATGAGGTAGAAGTATCCAAATTTATTTTTATTGGAGTTATAAATTTTTAGGGATAAATTTATTTTAACATGGATAAAATTTTGATACGCTAATATCTTATGAATTTTCTTTAAAATAAATTTAATTTCTTCAATAACTTTTGTTACATGCAACACCGAGTTTTAACAATTCGTGATATAATATTAATATTATCATTTAAACAAGAAGGTCATAAACAAGATATTAAAAATTGGGATATGAATAATAATAAAAAAAATTATAATATTAAGTAAAATGGTTTTACATAAAGAAAACATATTGATAAAAAGGACTTGATTTTTGGCAAAGCCGTTAAATGTTTCGAAAATACTATTCTCTCAAAAAAGTTTTTATTACTTTTATGAGAAAATAATAAAAGTAAATTTTTAAAATTTTAGAAAAATAATTTGGAAAAATAAACATCATTTTTTAAATCTAAATGTAAAAATCATTTTATGGTGATTTTTTGGTATTTTTCTAAAAGGATTAATTTGTTTATGAATAGTGAAAATTATTAGTTTTTGGTTGAAAACTACCTTTTCATTTAAAGAATGTATATGGTTAATTTTTATAAAAAATGGTTTTCAATGTAAAATAAGTTCAATTATATCTTTATTAATCTAATTTCAGTTATTTTAATCAATTTGATTTTTAATTTTTATAGTAAAACTTTCTCTACTTATGAAAAGTTTCTCTTTGAAAACTCTCTTCCTTGTTACATATATGGGTTTAATTTTAAATTAAATTCTACCATTCATGGGATTTGAATTCATAAAAATTAATTAATTATTTAGAATAATTATAATTTATATTATCTAATAATTTCAACTTAATTTTCTACCATTAAAAATAGTAAAAGCAGTAAAACTTAATTACGACAATTAAGGTGAACATGAATTTACTTGGGGATTAAACTAAAAAGATAAGGGTTAAAATGACCTATAAACTTATGAAACACCCATTTTATTTCCATAAATTTACATTATATATTTTATTCTCAATAATATTTCATTTCAAACCCTTTTGGAGTGATAAAAACATGGGTATGCCTTTTTCTTTTAAAAAATTACAAGTGTGCCACTCACCTCACTTATAAAAGGTCACCCCCTCTCATCTCATATTCACACGTAAAAAACCATTTGGTTCAGAAACTAAATACCAAAATACCTTAAATAATTCTATCATATAATACAAGAATCATTATTTTGATCATAAATCCAAACTAGGAAGGATTTTGATGAAAATCCCATGAGGTTACCTGAAGAAGAGATAACATTCTTCAATAAGCATTTTTATTTTATTTCTTCCACCACCTCATTAAAATATTATTAAACCATTATGATATAATAGTATAATTATATTAAAAATATTTATATGTTATTATGTTTTTTACATTACCTACATCCAACTTCTATTCCCTCAAATGGGAAACGATAATGTCATTCTAGGGTATAGCGTAATGCCACCTCGTGAACCGAGGTGACTTGTTTTCCATCAACACCTCTAATATTTTGGGTATTATTATAGATATAATTTATATAAATAATATTTTTAACATAAATATACTTTCATAATTGTTATATCACATATACATTCTTATTTTCCATTCTGTGAAGGATATGATAACATCGTTCGTGTGTGCAATGGATTACCGCCTCGCAAAGCGATGTGATTCGTTCTTCACTTACAGTTTGCATGGAAGGTAATAAGGATAGGATTAAATAAAAATATGTGATCTATATTAAATAAATTTTTTTTTTAATGCTAATATATTATTTTTCCTTATTTATTTTAATCCATTGAAAAAATGGAAATAGTGTTCATGCGTACGTAAAACCTACCGCATCTCCATGAATGATTTATCTCATTTTATATATATAAATTTTATGGATTACTATAAATAAATATATAATAAATATATATTATATTAATATAATGGTTAAAATTATAGATATTATTTAACCATGATCAAAGTATGAGGACCAAAATAACAAATCAAAAAATACATAAAAAACAAAGTAGTTATTACCCGAAACAAAATTTTAATAAGTTGTTGTCAATAAATGGGTAATAAAAATGTATTAGTAAATCATATATAATATTATATATATTATTATGGTCATGTAATAGATTTATAATAAAATTATATTTATTTTACATGAGGCTAAAAAAATTATAGTCAAGAGGAGCTCAATGTAATGTATTTTTGCCTCAATTTTTATTCTTTGAGTTATATGTTTTGTTAAGCACCTATCTTATTTTATGAGGTGTACATATAGACCCATTGAAATTTAAAATCATGAATTTATTTAGTATTATGATATTTCAATTTTAATTTAATTTTATTCTTTCACTAGTTCTTACAATTTAAAGTTACCAAAGCGGTAAGGGTTTTATGATACAATCTCATCATTTATTGGGATTGTTTATTATTATGTTTCAGATGATGAAATATTATGATCCATATCTCAAGAAATTCATGTATTTTTTTATCACCTATTTATTTCATGAGAATACATTTTTCCCCTTTATTTTCCTCTCTTTACGTACTTAAGATGTCAACAAATGTTTTTAAGAAAAAACATCTTTCTTTTTCTCTTCGGTCAAAGAACCTTTTTATTCTGAAACCATGTTTTCTAAAAATGTTTTAAAAAATGTTTTTAACATTATATAAATTATTTATTAAAGTAATTTAAACTCATTTTTTACTTTTTTATAATATTTTATGTTAATCTTCACATTGTCTTCTAAAAAAGGCTACTTTGGATTTTACTGAGAATGTGAGAGGAATAATTATTTTAAAAAGTACAACATGTATGGAATTTTTCCTTATCATGAAAAAAAAATGTTTTAAATCATAATTTATAGTTTCTCAAGTTTATTTTAAAATAAAATTATTTCCAAAATAATTTATGATTTTTTGGTTTTAAAAATTGATTTTCAAAAAAAATATTTTTTCCTCAAGAAATGTTCCAAGTGATCTTCCAAAATCATTTTCCATATAATATGACATAATTTGTGGTTAATTATGATTTAATGAGGATATTATCTAAGGATACCATATTTATTATTTCTTTTGATGGTTTATATTTATTATGACAAGATGTTTAGGAAACATGTTTCTCTTCCATGGGTTATACCATGATAAAATGCTTATGAAACCCACTTCTTTTTTCACAGGTTATGGTTTGATGAATTATGAAATGATTATGAAACATATTTATTTTTCATAGTTTATTATATGATGAAATATTTATGAAACCCATTTATTTTCATGGGTCCTGATATGGTGAATTTTTTATGATCTTATGGTATGCTAATGTATGATTTTCATTATGTGATGGGCGGGACCATTATATCCCTATAATGAATTAAGTAAATATAGATATATATTGAGAAAAAATAAGAATAGAATAGGGATTAGAACCAATTCAGTAAGGGAACTTTTCCAATAAGATAGTCTTATGAGTGAATCTTTACTACTATGATGGTTTGGGGAGTAAACACACTCCACTATGATAACCTTTTAAATGAGGAAATAATACTAAGGAAATGATGTTTTATGCTTATATTTATTCCACAAATATATACCTTATAATAATGTTATGTTATCATGGTTCATGTTATTTTATTCCATTATAATTCATGTTTTATGAACTACTAAGATTTATTCCACAACTCAAGTTTAAGATATATGATATATAGGGTATGGTTTTCAAATATTATTCTCATGTTCTCATACCCTTATGTTCATGATATGTTGATACCTAACTTGTTTACCCTTACTGAGAATATAGTATCACCCTTTCTTATGTTTAATTTCCCGAGGTTATGATGAAATGTATTATGTATGATATGTCTAAAGAGGGTGAAATTTATGAAGATCATAGTGAGAGATGATGTAGCTCACTTATGGACTAATTTTTTATGCTTCCAAGTATCCAAAAGAACTATATGTAAACAATTATTTCAAGTATTGTTATGTTATACAATGAATATTTATTTATTAAGATGTAATATTTATTTTTGAGAAGTCTAGTTCTTCATAGATGAGGGAGTACTTAAATCCATGAATAGAGGAATTTCACTCTAAGTATATTGTCGAGTACAAAACTCTATCAGTTTTGTATAGGGTACCTATACCTTATCAGGGAAAATGAGGGTGTCAACCCCAAGCCTACATTGGAAGAATCATTCCCTAAATATATGGGTGTGCTAAACTTTCAAAAGGATATAGGGGACCCATTCCCTTTTACATGCATGCTTCTATAGGATTACCATACCCCATATACAATTTTATTGTCTTTCCTATACCCAGTCATTAGTTCTATGGATATAAATAATAAAAAATCCAATCTTACCCCAAAAATGACCTTGGATGACCAAACAGACTATGTAATTTATGATCTACATGGAAAATACTTACGATAAGATATTTGTTTTCTAAAAACCAACACATGGTGAACAAAATCCTGAAAAACACCATATAGGTAAATATAGATATATATAAAGGCCTCCGGACAAACCCCAGGTCATGAAAGTATTGGGGGATAATAACCATGATTCTCATGCATGTTATAGTGTGTTATCTGATTATAGTCAGGAGAACCTAACCTAACATGTCTTCCAAATGCAATGGTTGGGCCTACTTCACACCCTAGGTCAGTGTCTCATTCGGTCCATTTGGTCCTATGGGGCCAAGATGTGGAGCTAAGGCTGTGAGGCTTACCCATGTAGCTTGGATCATTGGACTGTCCTAGGAGGCCTGATCGGTGGGATGAGCACTTTCAGAATGGCCACACCCTAGTGTCCAGATGGTAACCACCTCCAAAATTATGATGGCCCAAGTGGGTTATTCCTCCTTGTAATGTCATGCAATAATGTGACTGACCTCCACTCAAACCTTGATCATGAAATATAGCTTCCCCTCACCATTTTTATTATCCATAATTGTCGATGGACTCTCATTTTCATTACCCCTCATTCTCAGCTACCACTATAAGTGATCATTAAACCTTGTCAATTTTTTTCTACTTAAATTGCAATGTTGATGTCACACCACCACCACTAGCCACGTTGTGATCTACGACCTCAACCGTTATGAGTGAAGATAAAATTGGTGAGGGAATGAAGAATGGAGGTTATATATCTAGCTCTGTATATTCAAATTTTACTAAATATTCACGTGATCTAGAGTTGTGAAAAAATATAATGGTCTCTCATTCTTAAATTTTTCATCAAGAATGTGCAACTACAAGGAACAAAATTAGGGATAAAATTCCACCTTAGATATTTCATAGCACAGGTTTTGGTTAAATCAAGAAAAATATAAAGAAAAATGTTTATTCTAAGAGTCCAAAAAAATCACCATCGATCCATCATCATTCATCACACATAAATTAATAGCATGTGTTATGTTTAAATTATTCGACACAAATAATTTCATAGTGTGGGAATCATAAAAAAATGTGATAAATATCTCAAAATTTGAGTTTTGATGAGAATAAATCAAACATAATTCACCAGGAATAGAGAAATTTAAAAATAAAAAATTCCTACCTTGAATTAGTATCAATCATTATTGAAGATAGTGTCTGCATCAAGTTTCGGCATTGATTCCTCTATAAATGTGTATTTCAGCTTCTAAATCTCTGGAACTACCAAAATATATTCTCATTATAGTTTGTATTTATGTAAAACCACTAATTACAGTCCATAATGGAAATTAAATATAGTGGAATTATCATTCTCAAGTAAAAATTGTATTAAATTAAATTTTATTTAATAAATTACACTTACGATGGTCCCGGATCGAGGGCCCAGATGTCAAACAAAATTATAAAATCCATTGGGTAAACACACTATTATGGATGAAACAAAAATATTATAATTTCATTTAGACATTGTGTTTATAATATATAATCAATTTATTAAAAATTTCTACCCATGGACTAAAAATAATATATTGTATTTAATATATTCTTTTTAAGATTCCATAGTGCCCAAAACTCTAAAAAAACTTAGTGATCGAACTAAAAATATTATTAGAAATATTTAAATCTTTGAAATGAAAAAAAATTAATGTTTTCTACATCCTTTACTCCTTTATTCCATTTAATCCTTGAATGGGAAAAAACTAGGGTAGTTAAATAGGGTATCTCAAGAAACAAACTTGTGAGGAAAAAAATCCTCTTCCAACAAATAGGTATTTCATATTTATAAGTTCGGGATCTAAGTAAACTTGGTACCCAACCATATAGGAAGAAAAATATTCTATCATCCCTAAATTTATCTACTATAACTCATCTTAAAAAGTGGTTTTAGCATAAACCTATGCGTATTTTATATGAAACCTAACAATATTTTTTACTCAAAGGTCATCCAACTATATGTGGTGAAAAAACTATGAATTACTAATATTTACATTTAAATGGTTCATCATTGGGTATTAATCCTATGGGAATTATACTATTCCTAACGTTAAGGATAATTATCAATGGTTTTATTATGATAATAACCCATTTAAACCACATTCCACCATTGAGTACTTCACAAATACATCGCAGTGACAATAGAAGAGTTGTAAGGAAACATGATCCTGTAGGACAACATTAATTTATATTACATCACTTTTCAAAAAATCATAACAACTAAATATCACTAACTCGTGGTAAAAAGGGGAAAATACCATTATTCTTATCCTCTTCACAAATATTTTTTAAAACTCTTCATTTTCATATTGATCTCCAACAAGCTCCCACCCACCATTGAAGATAACTTTTTTATTTTGTCAAAACTCCTTTATGAAATCTATCTATGATTACATAATTAAATAGCACCAAACTCTAACAATATTTTAGCATCACACCCTTTCTATTTAGTGGATCAATTCACCACAATCTAAATCATATGATCCTAACCATTCAGATGACTCTGCTCTTTCATCTCCAGAACCTAGGATAATACTTACCAAAACTCGATAGACCAAGAACCACAAACTTCATAGATAAAATCACCAACCACATAGTAATAGTTTCCATTTTATGGTAACATCCTCAAATATATGGATCATATACAACATTAGGGGAATTTCTTTACTAGGATGGTCCTTAATTAGGATGACCATCATGACATATAATATGAACACCAAGGGGAAATTTTTATCCCCTTGGGGAAGTGCATGAAATTCTACCCAGCTTTAGAAAAACCCTTTAGGTCCACTTGATAAGAATATTTACTCATGCTATACCACTAAATTGATATATCCACTATATCCTCTCTTATACCGATAATGAGTGTGATGCCACTACCATTGATCAAATGTGAGTGATGTCTCCCTCTCCAAACAAGAACCAACTACTATGAGAATAGTTATTCAAAAACCTCCTCCATCAACTAGAATAGAATTCTATATAAAGTGAATAATCCACCATGATGCTAATACACCACTCTGGTCCCATCAAACATCATGAATTCAACCCCACAAAGGTCAACCACTACCCTGTGATTCTAGAATGCACATAATGATATTTTATTGAATATTTTTTAATCTCAAGTTAAATATAGTAAAACTCCTTGAATGTTTAATAGTCTCCTCCATGATCTTTCATAAGGAAATATTTGGTCCATATGATTCATAAATACCACAAGGGTGTTCATCATTTCACTCAAAAACACTTAAACACCATATCTAGAATGAAATTTAATGCATATGTTAGTCTCCCATTGAGGGTAAACCATTAGTATAACTTTTTAATAATTCTTTAATTCCTTATCATTCATAAGAAATCTATATTGAACCACACTCATACTATTTGAATCCATGATTACTGTCTGAAGGGTATTTGACTACACCCACCAAGGGTTGGCTCCAATTTCCACCCCAAAAAGGATCTCACTCATCATTGAAGGTTTATATCAGCTAATTTACCCAACTACCCAACACCTCATAATACTAAAAATAGGTAACTGATCTATATTAAGTTAGGTACCACTGGATATCATTTATTCCATAAAACAATCTCATAAGAGAACTCTTTCTCTACTAAGGTAAAACTCACTCCCCCAAAAGGGATAAATGAATTAAATCACCATTAGTGTAAATTATCTAGATAAAAAGGTCATTATATAGACTCTACTAGAATCTATAAGTCATTAACACAGAGTTTAGTAATAATTACTCACACCTGCATCATCCAGTATGAGGGTCTATGAAGAGAGGACATGAATCATACGCTAAACCACACCAACTATCACCTAAGCATATACATATATCACATGTATTTCCCTATAGATATTAATATAAGAACCCATCTATTTAAATGAACAAAATAAATTTGGTGATTCTGGAATTGGTACAATGCATCATCTATCTCTAGCTACTCCTTCACCATCATCTCTTCCACTGAACTACTCCCTGGTATGAAAATGGGACTACAACTAAGAGGTATAAATTATCAATGTTATATTAAATGCATAGGTCTATATACAACACACATTTTTCTATCTTAAAATGAAATTCTCACATTCTCCCACAACAAGGTTGCATCTCCATCAATAATTCTCATCTATTAATTCTTTCTTTTAGGACTTTGGCATAGTTGGTGTTTTATGAAAGAACAAACAAAACTTGAAATTTCTATATATTAAGGCTCTTAAAAAACCAAGGATATTGAATAATTAAACTATTAAAAATTTAAAAGTAATTTCTCATGTGATATATGGGCCTTATCACAAACTCAAACACCATCGCACTACCCTATGGTAGGTGCAACATCCTTGGAAAAAACTCTATCCCAAATAAGGGATCAAAATCCAACTATAGTAAATAAATATTATTATGAGTTCTATAAAAACATATTTCACTAATGAGTCAAAGCTTCATATTGGTAGATAAATAAAATAATCACCATATATCCAAATTTCAAACAAGATATAAATGAGTGTCTCAAACTTTAACCAAACTTCTATCACTTGAGGATCACTCTATCCTCGTAAACCCATGAGGTCTTTGTCACCAAAATTCATTTATCATATTCATCCTATGAGTATTATCATACAACTCTATAGGAAATACCAACTTCTCTACAATAATTTTTTTACTAATCATGAAGGGGATATAAAATACATAAAATTGTTGGGCAATAATATATCTCAACTAGATCTTAGAAACATTGCATCATCACTCACTAAATGGTTATGAGAGGCCCACCTACAGGAACAAGCTCATCACCAACCTTTTTCTTAATTCAAGATTAATATATATAGGTATATCCCTTAATTGATAGGATTAAACCACAAGTATTAGATCATATCAAGATTATTTTACATGGTAAGGACATCGAAGATCCTAACTAAGGATTGTATGATACATATACCAACTTTTTGTACCCCAAAATTAATGTTTTAGAGATCTAGGAAAACTAAAACATAATTAGAGTCCTGGAGAAATGATACATTATTTGCATCACCTACTATATTATCTATTTTATGATAAATTAACAAATACCCCCTTTACCTCTCTATCATAAATTGTATAACCAATCCTTATATAATTGGTAACTCCCCTAGGACTAGAGTTATTTGACACCACTCTGATATAACCCATCCTACTAATTCTTTACTTTGACTAGTGATACGTAGAATGTTCCACCCTAAGACCTTTTTGAATAGGTTATGAACTGGTGGCTAACAATGATTAGGAATATCACATTGAAAGAACCAATCATGATCTATGTGATTACTGAGAGGGGGAGGGGGTGAATCTGTGATCTTCTCTTTTTATGTTTTCTTATGAATTAAAAAACCTTCCCCTCCTGTTAGAGTTAAATGAATCTATTGGAAAAAAATCAATCACTAACAACCATATAAATATAGGTATTTACAAGGTTCACTTCTTAATAAGAGTATCTAATCCTTGGAATGGTTTGGAAGAAATCCAAGACCAAAAACCCCACTATAAAATAATCCTTTTAATGGTGATTTAGTAATAAGGTAGTGTTCTTATACTTTTTTAGTGCTTTAGTCAATTTATAGTTCATTTCCTCATCACATAGATAAATGATATAAAAAAAGTTTTTGTAACAACTATAAAAACCTTCTCTAATAGTATTTAGTATATTATCACTATATTTCTTGAAATTTCTTCACAATTTATTTTATTATATGTACTTATTATCTTTTAATTTATTTCACATTAGTATTAAATAACCTCCTTCAGTCTAATGGTAGTTTGTTTGAGGGTTTCATCTAGTATAAAGTGTTTTATATATGAAAAGTGACTGCTTGTATACTGATACCACTTCTAATGTGATGTTTTTCCAATCACCTGAGAACATTGTTCATCATATCCTCCCTTAATATGTTTAACTAGTCACTTATTCATAGAATTCATTAGATAAATCCTGATTAGAAACATCATCCCTCATCTTTCCAACCAATTCCTCTTTAACATGTTTTTCTAAAGGAATTTCCACTTATATAGTGCTTTTCCTCACTTCCATAAATCACACCCTTCACTTTAACAAGAAAACCCATTTATATATAAGTATAACCTATAAATTTTAGGTAAATGCACAAAATTTATTTCAAACATTAGAATAAAAACTTTTGAGAATCTCAATCATAAAATTTCTAACTTTTTCAAAATTCAATTATCCTAAAAGGAAGAAACTATCCTTAATAATTAGTGATAGCATCCATATTAGAACTTTCTTAAGATTTAGAATGAATAATTATATTCATATATGATTTTAGGAACACTTAATGACCAAATCTATATCATCACATTTTACATATTTATAAAAAAATTCATAAATCACTTAAAACATACAAGTATTTCATATTTTACATCTTTAAAACATTTAGACGACTGATGAGTCTTGGATTAGTATTTCTTCACATCATTATAGAAATATCTCATAAGTATTTCCTAATACTTAACCTTCATCTGATCATATGCATAAAAAACCATAGATTTTTTCCTTTACTTGGAAAAATGTGATTGATGAACATTAAACAAATCTTTTTTTCTCTTAACTTCAACCACAACCTTTTATCTGATGACTTAGATACTTTTTTATGATCTTTCTATAAAAAAACACCTCATAACTTCATAAAATTCCATTTGATAGACATTGTATAAGAGAAAACATTCTTCTATTTGGTCAAAATTTCAAATGGGTCATCTGATGGACTCATAATAATTATATTTTAATAATACAATGGTTTTTCATTCAATGGTATTTATTAGATTACATTCCCTAACAACTACTATTAGATAATTTATTTGACTTCCACTTCTAATATATAGGCTATATAAGAGTTTTCTGGATGAAACTTTATACCTCCAAAACTCCAAAACTTCATAAACTAAAAAAAACACCCCCTTTATAATTAAGATTAGAATATGAGAACCTCTAGCAATTATAATTTTTTGAAATTTAAAAAAAACAATATCCATAATTTACATCATCAAACATTCTAACTGATGGAAGTTATAAGAAGATATGGCTAATCATTCAGCATAAAAATTCTAACCAATCACATCAGTCTGGTAACATCTAGTTAATGAACTTGAGTCAATCAACTTTATATGATCACTTTTGTAACCCAATAATGTGAAGTGATTTATATTCTAAACAAATTTAAGTATAAAATTTTTATCAAGTAAATTTTTCAAGTCAAAATTCAAGTATCACTAAGAGGGTGAGGGGTGAGTCAATGATATATTTTTCTCTTATGTTTTCTTATAAATTAAAAAACATTCTCCTCTTGTCAAATATTTCCTTCCCTACTAAAAACAATTCAAACACACATCTAAAAGAACATAGTAATTTACAAGGTCCACTTCTCAACAAGAGTAGCTATGTCCTTGGTATGGTTCAGAAACAATAAATACCACACAATCCACTTGAAAACAATCCTTTTTCAAAAAATACAATGAGTATGATGTATCCTTAAACTCATATAACACTATGTAAAAAATCCAATAGTGCATTCTTGTAAAACTATGTAAACAATATAATAGTGCATTTTATTCTTCTAGAACAAAATACGTAATACAATTTTTGTAACAAACATGTTAATGTGAGTCTTGATAAACTTTCAAAAATATGATATTTCAAAAAAAATATTCACTTACTTACCCAGAATCCGGTAAGGACTTCCTAAACTTTGTAATGATACTCAGTCTAATACCCTAGTCTGATTTTCACACTAGATTGCTCATAACTGAAATATCACTTTTCCACATACTTTTAGTTTGAAGAAATTGATTTTGAAATCTATTTTAGTGCCTTCAAAAACTTCATTGATTCCTCCATGAACTTTCTTGCTTCCACCATGAACTACCTGTATCCTCTGCGTATGGAGTTTCACTACATGGTGCAAGTGCTTCGTGGACATCCTTCCCTTCTACGGATCACCTCTACTTCATGGACGGTCGGTGCCCCACAGACTATTGATGCTTTTTGGCCTCTTTTTCTCTAAATAAAATCAAACCTACAAACCTATTTTTCACATTTTCCTTATGAACTATATTCTGTGTGGAAATGATTCCTTTGAACTACTATCCTTCACAAAATTCTCCCTCGTGAACTTCTTCTCCTTTGGGGAATTCTAATTCGAGAACTATTTCAGACTTACCTGAATTCTTATAGAAATTATGATCTCTTATAATAAAATTCTATTTACTTAATGATAAAATTAAGGGCCTTTATATAGGAAAATAATATTTGAATACCCCACTAATACAAATTACCCAAAACTTCTATGTGGTATAGCTTTCACCGCAAACTATTATGTGGTCCGCATAGCGCCTAAACACTTTGTGGAGGATGCTATCTTCCACACACACAAAAAACCCTTTCTGGCATCCATAATTACTACCTAATTATACAAATGACATTCCATCCATAAAATATTATCCTCCTAGGAACTACCGACTTCCCATGAACTTTTTTTCCCTATTCGGTCCACGTAGCGCACTTCGCAGTCTGCATAGAGCTGCTATGAAAAAATTGACTTTTGTCGGTTTTCCTTCACCATTCTGTGTACCTTTTATGTAGTCAGAAAACTATTCTTTGTGGTCTGGGAACTATATTCCACAAACTCCTTTATATAAAACCTTCATTTTCCATAAAAAAACTCCTAATTTTGATGCCCAATTTTTTTTAACACTGTGAAATCGCACCACCTTAAAAAGTTGATTTGAAAACACCAACCATAAGGATTAAAGGTTATCTAGATTTTTCAACAAACACAAATTTATACATTGTTAAAGCTTCAACCATCTTCTACCAAAATTCACTTCATTCCAAAACTACATGATTTCTTTCATTACAAACCCTATCTTTTATGATATTTAACTTTTGATCGATCGCATTTAGCATCGTCATATTTATCAAGAAAATTATTTTAACTTCCATATATTCCATTAACATATTTATTTCCAAATCAAATGTACTTTCTTAAGAATTGTGAAACTGATTTCTTGAATATGATGGTCAGACTAATCATCACATTTACAAAGTGAGATGATTTATTTTTTTCTCAAAATTCCTTTCCAACAAAATAAAATACCTGAATATGACAATATTTCTTATCAGCTTGATCCTAAAAATATTTCACTTTGGATTTTTTTCCAACCAATATTCATAAATCACTGAAGTTTTTAACTTTAAGCAATGGATTAATCCTCAGAAATTCTAACCCTATTTGAGCTAACTCATTATAGGAAATAAGAATTATTGATAACAAAAACCATGTTGTCCAAAATAAGTGACTCGTGAAAAACTTCATCATATTTCTTCCTCAGAATTATCTACTTATTTAACTTTCTTTAAATAAAAAAAAATTCATTTCCTACAACCAATCAAACAAATAGTTAGAATAGTTCACACACTTACATGCTGGATTCACAGCTTATCCTTAAATCCATATTTATGCATGCTTCCATCAGTATAGATTTATGAAATGATTCCCCCTCTTGACAAAACTATCCAAAGGCAATATGAGAGATGGGAAAAAAACACATACATCAAACTTGATGAGAAATTGGTTAGACACCCATGTTCAACCTCAATTTAAAAAATGGTTCCTTTAGTAAAGGTTTTGTGAATATTTCAGTAAATTATTCCGATGTATTAATATATTCCTACTTAAATTCATTCTTCTACATGTTCTATTTGATGAAATGTTATTTGATATCAATATGTTTTCAATAATAATGTTGTACCAGATTTCTTTTAAGGTTGATTTCACTTTGATTATCACATCCTAAGAGCAAGGGTAACTATACTTCAACAAGTAAGTCCTCTAACTAAGTTTACATCCACATAAGTTGGGTAGCATCTTGAGTGGAAGCAACAAACATAGATTTTTTTTGTGATAATATTTATTGAATTTTGTTTCTTTGTATGAAAACTAACATAAATTTTCCCTATTATGAAAACTCTAACATATGTGGATCAAATATCATCAATATTTATTGCCCAATCAGCATCTGAATACCCAAAAAATTCAATACTTTTTGAGATATCATACCTGATTCCAAAATTTATTGTGTCGTTTATATATATAAGAATTATTTTTCTAGAAATTAAATGTGATTATTTAGAAGCACTATGAAATCTATCACATAAGCTAACAACATAAAAAACATTAGGTCTTGAGTCAGTAAAATATAACAAACTTCTAATCAGTGTCTGAAACTCTTTTTGATCTACTTCCCTACCTTCTCCATATTTAGTCAACTTAGTTCCAATAGAAATTGGTGTAGAAACCAGTTTCAAATTTTCCATTATAAACTTCTTAAGAAGTTTCCTAGAATAATTTTCTTGAGGAATAAAATGTGTTTATTCTTTTATAAGATTTTTAATCAAATAAATTATTTTATTTCCCCAAAAATGATTTAAAGATTTTAATCATTTATTCCTCTATTAAAACTCATCTTCCTTTAGAAATTATCCAATTTGTAATATCATTCCCTCGAATCTTGTTTATCCCATACAAGGATTTCTTCATCCTATAGACATAATGATCATATGGCTAACAAAAAATACACATGGTTGTTCAATGAAAAATTCCTTATTAAGATCAATATAATGAGGATTTCAAATCCATTTGAAAATATTTGTAACTTTCCTTTATAGCTCTAGCAAGAAATATTCTTATTGTTTATAACCTTGCTGCCAGATCAAAAGTATCCTCAAAATCGAACCCTTCAATTTGTGAGTAACTTTTTCACACTGATATTCTTTTGTTTCTTATAACTTCATATTCTTCATTAATCTTGTTCTATAAAACCCATTTTGTACCAATAAAATTTTTATTATCCTTCTTGGGTATGAGTTCTGAAGTATCATTATTTTCTATCTGGTAAAGTTATCCATTCATAGCCTAAACCCATTCTCGATTCTCAAAAGGATTCATTCACATCATCCACCTCAAATTTTTAATAAAAAGAAGTGTTTTTAACAACTTTTTATATTCTTCTTAATTGAACCATCTGATGTTGATCACCAATAATTTTCTGATCTTCCACTTTATACCTAATCCTAGGATGAGTTATTTGAGTTTCATACTCATCGCATGAAATAGATGAATTTAATTCTTCTTATTCAGTGGGATTACTACTATCAGCATCCTTATCATAATTATTAACCAATATTTTATTATCCTACTCAATATCCTTATCAGCATGAGTCTATTTTTCTTCCTCATTTTTTTCAAAAAAAAATCACACCAGCAGAATCAATAATTATTCATGTGTCTTTGTTGAAACATCTTTATCATCTTCCTTATAAATCATATCCAAGAAAAATTCTATCTTCACCTCTTTTATCAAACATTCCAAGGCTTCCATCATTCTTCTTTATGATGCATAGACTCCCAAAAACTCCTAAGTGTTTCAAACATGGATTTTTTCTTAAAACATTTCATAAGAAGTCATATTTGAACTTAGACAGTAAAAAAAATTATTTTTAATATACACAGTAGTACTCATGTCTTTCCTCTAATAATAATGATAAATACCATGTTCAAGTAACATATTTCTACCCATTTCTAGTATACTTTTATTATTTCTGGTAGAAACCCCATTTTTTTAAGATGTTTATGATGAACAGGTCTCAGGCCAAATTTCATACTTCACAAGATAATTTTTAAATTATTAATTCTTATTATCACCACCATTGTTAGTTCTTAACTTCTTCACTGAATACTCACATTCCTTCTTAACTTTCCTCTTGAAGCTTATAAACATTTTTAGAGCATCTAACTTATGTTTCATATACATAAAAAAGTTAATGTGAGTAACAAAACAATACCTACCTTAGAAAGATTTCCAGGTAGTTCACATCTTTTTTAAATATATTTTTAGTGGTTGGAACCTATTATCAGATTTCACACCAACCTTATGAGGTTTCTTCTAAACTTCCTTCTCATAATTTTACTTTTGAGATGATTGAATCCCACTCAAATATTTTCTTACATAACCTGTATAATAGTAGAAATATTGTCAGTTGAACCAACACATATTTTATATATTCACTAATCCACCACAATACCAGCAGTATCCATAAAAAAATAGTTTCCTATGAAATTTTTGGATTTATCATGTTGCTATTATGTTTCTCAACAACCTTCTTCATAGAACATTGTTGAACACCAACCTTTTTATTTTTAAACAGAAAATTATTCCTCATATAATATTTTTTTCCATCCTTATTAGAACTAAAAATAATAGATTTTTTTAGAATTTGGGTTTTTAGAAACTTCTTATTTTTCAAATTTGTTAAATTTTTCCACATACATATCTTTCCCATCTTTCTTCTTCTCAGAAACAATTCTAGATTTCTTATCAACTTTTGAAGGTAAATTTTTTTAATTGTCTATAGGTTTATCCTTACTATAACATTCACCAACTTCTAGGATATATTTTTTGAAACTTTTGTCCCTCAGTTAATATTTATAAAGACTTTATTGGATATGTTCCAATTCTTCTTCTTTTTTCCTCCAGATTTACTTCTAGATTTTTATTACGATTCTTTTCCTCTTCAAGAGATTTTTTCAAATCATCAATTTCTTTATCAACTTGACTTTATCATCAGGAAAACTTTCTTGTTTATTTTTTGAAGTGTTTTCTTTATTCAGTTTCTCGATTTGTTTATCTTTCCCTCTAATATTTCTCAAACACTCTTTCAATTCTTCTTTAAGATGAAATTATAATAGAGCTTCTTATTCTTCAGAACTATTGTTTCTGAACTCTTTATTATTCAATATTGTAAAAACCTATTTCTCTCCAACCTTTTCAAAATATTTTTTAGATTAAACTTCACTTTCTTCTTCTTCCTCATGTTTAGATAAGAAACTTTTTCTTTTGTATTTGAATAATTTTTTATCTTTCCCTCTAGAAAAAGATTTATCCTTACCACCGTGTTTCTTTCATGACTTTCTTGGTCTTCTTTATTCTTCATCACTATTCTATTATTTCTTTCTTTGAGGACAGTTAGGTGAATAGTGCCCAACGGATCTACATTCAAAACACTTCAAGGGAATTTTCCCTTTATATTTACTTATAATTCATCTCACATTTTTAGAAAACAAGGTTAAAATATCATCGATATTTTTACATACCTCATTTTAGGAGTCATGTTCAACAATATCATCTTCCTCATGAACCATAATATAAATTTATTTATTGTTGTTTTTGCAAGAAATTTCTCTATAATCTTTTTCTTTCTTTTCATAATATTATACCTTATCATTTTATAAGTGATAATAGTACTATAAAAATCATCCTGAGACAATGTTTTATGGTCTCTGTATTCCAATGAAGTAACTTTTGCATCAAACTTATCAAGAATAATTTTAAAGATATTTTCAAAAACTATAGAATATTATAACTTTTCACCAAGAAATATGATATAGTTCATAATTTCATTTATACTGGTAAAGAATTCCCCATAAAATTCATACTCACCCATTTTGAAATCTTCATACTTCAACCTCCTTATTTTTAGTTTTTCCTTCTTCACTTTTGTATTTCTTTCATAGATATTTTTTAGCTTATCCCAGATACCTTTAGCTATGGAAACACCTTTCACTCTTAAGAATTCAATTTTAGAAAGTGATGAGAGTATAAAATTTTTATCTCTTCAATCATTATCAAGATTATTCTTATCAAAAGGTGTAAGAGAGATTCTATCATCAATATGAGTAAATCCATCTATTGTAGTTTCAAAGAAATCTTACCCAAGAGACATAAGATAAGGCATCATAATATCTTTCCAAATATGATAGTTTCTTCCAAAAAAGATCAAAATCCCCTTATTGTTCATGAAATTCATATTCTCTATTACAACTCATCTTTAAAATTTTAGCAAAGGATAAATGAAGGGAACCTTTTCTCTGATACCAATTGAAGTTTCCCAGTCCAGATTCAAGTATCACTAAAAGAGGGAGGAGGTGAATCAGCTATATATTTTTCTTTTATGTTTAATTATAAATGAAAAAATATTCACCTCCTATTAATTATTTTCATCCCTTATTAAAACAATTTAATCACACATTGATAGGAACAAATGAATTTACAAGTTTCACTACTCAATAAGAGTAGCTACGTCCTTGGTATAGTTTGGAAAAAAACCCAATACCAGAAAATCCACTAGAAAACAATCCTTTTGTGTGGAATACAATGAGTAAGATATTAATTTCCACTCATGTATCACTATGACAACAATACAATATTGCATTCTTGTAGGACTATGTAAAAAATATTATAGTGAGTGTGCTTCTTCTAGCACAAAATATGTAATACAATTTTTGTAACAAAAATGTTATTGTGCTTCATGATCAAATTTCAAAAATATTATATTTCAAAACAAATCTTCTCTTCATTAACTAGAATCAGGTAATAACTTCTTGAACTTCTTAATGATACTCATTTTAATATCCCAGCCATATTTCCATGTCTAATTGCTCACAACTAAAATCCCACTTTTCTACATACTATTAGTATTCAAAAATTTCTTTCAATAAAATAATTTAGTGACTTTGAGAATTTACTTGAGTCCTCTGTGAACTGTCCTTATTCCACTACAAATTGTATGTATCCTCTATGTAATAAGTTTCACCGCATGGCACAAGTGCTTCGCGGATAGCCTTCCCTTTCACATGTCACCTTGGCTTTGTGAAAGGCTGATACCCCATGGACTGCAAATGCTTTGCAGCCCCTTTTTCTATATGGAAAGTATAACACTCAAACCACTTACAAGCACTATCCCTATGAACAATATTCCTCATAGAAATGATTCCCACGAACTACTATACTTCACAGAATTCTCCCTCACTAAATTCTTCTCCTTTATGGAATTCTACATCATGAACTCTTTTGGATTTACCAAAATTCTTCTAGCAATGATGATATCTTCTAATAAAATTTACTATAATTAATTATTTGATTATGATTCATTATATAGGAAAATAAGATCCAAAAAATCCACTAATCCAAATTAACCAAAACTTCAATGTAGTAAATCTTTCACTATGAACTTCTATATGGTTTGCATAGTTCCTTAATCCTTTTTGGCAGCTACTATATTCCAAAAGAAGAAATCATTGGTGTTATAAATAATCACCACCTAATTATGAAAATTATATGCCTTCTATGAACTATTATCCTCTTGCGAACTATAGAACTCTCGTGAACTATTTTTTCCTACTCGGTCTGCGTAGAGCTCTTTGCAGTCAACATAGCGCTGTTATGTGGAAATAATATTTTGCTGATTTTCCTTTACTGTTTTACATACCTCCTATTTGGTCCATGAACTATTCTTCATGGTTTGAGAACTATGTCCCACAAACTTATTTAGATAAAACCTTCATTTCCAATAAAACAGACTTCTGATTTTGAGGCTCAAAAATTTGGTAAGCACTAGGAAATGGTACCACATTAAAAATCAACTTTCTTAAACCCAACCATAGTAATTATTGGTCATAAGGTTATTTCAAAAAACACAAATTGATACATCATTAAAGATTCAACCATCTTCTACCAAAATTAACTTCATTCTAAAACCACTTGATTGGTTTCATCACAAACCCCATCTATTGTGATATTTAAACTTTGATTGATCACCTATAGCATTTTCATATTTACTAAGAAAAGTATTTTAAATTCCCTATCTTCCAAAAACATCTTTCTTTCTAAATAATATGTAATTTTGTAAGAATTTTGAATTGGATTTCTTGAATATTATGGTCATTATGAGAATCACTTTTATAAAGTGATGTGATTTATTTTCTTCTCAAAATTCATTGACAACATAAGACAATACCTAAATATTATAAAATTCCTTATCATCTTGGTCCTAACATTATAAAATATATAATTTCTCAAATAAATACTTATAAAAACCAGCAACTCCTTAGCTACTTCATCTTATTTAAAACATATACAAAATTATTGGTCCCAACAATCTCCCCCTTTGTATTTTTTTCTAAAAAAGGAACATAAATAACTCATAAAAATAAACTTCATTAATGGATTAATTATCCAATAATTATCAGAATATATGAGATAAATTAATATAGGAAACAATAATCATTGAACAATATATTTTTGTCTATAATCACTGATTTTAAAAACTCTTTATAAACCTCTTAAGAACCTTTTAATATAAAAATTTAAACCTTATTCTTCCACTTGGAAATTATATCAACATAGATACCTCTATCCTAGGAAAAAAAATTCATCCACTCTAAAAAAATGTTAAAATTGTTCACACACACTGAAATCGTAGCTTATCATTTTTAAAATATCTCCCTAAATGCATGATCTTCCTTACAAATTAAAGTACATTCTAATGGATAGATTTATTATACATCATTTTTATCCCAATTTGAAAACAATATCCAAAGAAAAGATGGATATGGTATGGATATCACATACATTACCCTATAAAAGAGTGAGTTTTTACACCCATGATCAACCAAGATTTATAAAATGTTTCCTTCAACAAAGGTTTAGTGAAGACATTAGCAACTTTCTCTATTATAGGAATAAAAAATAACATTAGTTTATTCCTTTCCATATGTTATTTGATGAAGTGATATTTGATATCAATATTATTGGATCAATAATGTTTCACTATATTCCTAGTAATATTTGTAGAACTATTTTTATCACAACCCAAGAGAAGTGGAAACCTTACATCAACCAACAAATCTTCTATTTATGCCTTTATCCACATTAATTGTGTATAATCTAGAGTGGAAGCAACGTATTATAAATCATTCATATTGATATTTTCTGAATTTTTATTCTTTGTTTGACAACTCACACAACTTTCTCTTAAGAATAAAACTACACTAGATATGGATCTTCTTTCATAGACACAACTTGCCTAATATTCATCTATGTGTCCAAACATATCAATATTTCTCAAGCTATCATATTTTATTTTGAAATAAATTATACCTTTGATATATCATATAATTAATTTACCGATCATAAGATTATATTCCTTTAGTTCACTTTGATACCTATCACATAAATTAATAGCATACACTATATCTAGAATTGAAATTTTTAGATATAAAAAACTTCCAACAAAATTCCTACAATATTTAAGATCAACCTCCTTTCATTCACCATATCTTGAAAAAAAATTGTCATTGAAATAGTTATAAAAACTGGATTTGGTTTTTCTATTGCAAACTTATTCAGAATTTCCTTATCATACTTATCTTGAGATATTAATATGTACTTCTTCTTTAAAGTGATCTTTAAGATAAGAATGTATTTAATTTATCTTATCATGGAAATCTAAAATATCTTCTTCATCTCCTCATAAAAATTATCACACAATACTTCATTATTCTCTATAAATATAATTTCATCAATATAAATATTCACAATGAGGGAATCCTCTTGATTTTTTTTTATATAGAAGTTACTATCAACTCTTCCTTTATTGAAATTATACTTCTTTAAAAAAGTATCAAATTTTGAATACTAAGATCTTAGAATGTGATTTAACCTATACAACTCCTTATTAACTTGCACGCATAGATTTCATCATTCCTAAGCACAAAGTAACATGGTTTTCCCATATAAACTTCTTCATAATGCACTCCATTAAGAAAAAAGGACATGACATCCATCTGAAATATTTTATATCTTCATTTTACAGTGATAGTAAGAAAGATTATAATAGTAACTAATCTTTTCACTGGAAAAAAAGTCTTATAAAAGTCATTGGATTCTATATTTTACTAACCTTTATAAACCAATAATATATTTTTTCTTATCACTTCACATTTCCAATTCAACTTGTTTCAAAAAAACCAATTTTTTACCAATCACATTCTTACTATGTAGCAGGAACGACCAAAAAATGGGATGACTTAGGGGAACTAGAAGAGACAAAAGCATGTCTTGATAAGATAGATGGTGATCGTATTCCAACTGAAACAGGTGTCATAAGCATTGATAGTGGAAATGAGGAGCTGGTGTATCAGGAACTATCAAATGAAATCCTTACATTGTTACTTTGTATACAATATGAGGTGTTCACACTGGATCTTGTAAGCTCACACCTGATTAACACCTCTGAAGTAGAAAATACTGTAGGGGGGAAGCATAGTTAGGCTCCTCTACCAATGAATATAGTGAGTGATCCTTAATGGAGGAGCACAGATTCACATCTAGCAGTCACCCCCTCATAAGTTTGCACCAAATTCAAGAAAGGCAAGATCTCTCAAGATAGTTATGAGACAGATCCAAAGCAAATACTACTTCCTGATGACCCTAAGCAAGATGACCTAGGGAGATCTTCCAGGAAGGAAGATGTGGAACTAAAAGAAAAAGGGGGTATTGAACCCAAGATAAATTCATCATGAAGCTCCTCATTTGGAACTTCCAGGGACTAGCCAATCCTGGCACATTAAGTTCCCTCAGGCTTACAGTTGAGAAATACAATCTAGGCATAATTGGAATTTCTGAGCCTAAAACAAACTGCATTAGAAAAAAATATCAACTGGAAAGCAAGTGTTATGTACTGATATGTTCTGTTCAACATTCTCCTAGTCTCGATAGACTTTGGGTTCTTGTTCATAACAGTATTGTCAATCCAACTCTGGTTCAAGTAGATGAGAAAATCATCCCCTACAGGTTCCTCACTTTAGGTCAGTCTACATACTGCTCAATGGTTAATGCCTTTAATAATTATATTGATAGAAGATATTTATGGATTCAAATTAAAGACATATCTAGTAAAATCTCTGACCCATGGGTTTTCATGGGATACTTTAATTCCATTATCTATGTGGATGAAAAAATTGAGCATGGTTCAAGTAGTTTATCCCTTAGTGACTTCAGGGCTTTTGTGGAGGAGTCCAATCTTCTAGAAATTAACATGGTGGGAGCCAAATATACTTTGTATGGGAAGAATCTAAATATTATGAGAACAAGTAGGATTGATCATGCCTTTGGGAATGACTCTATGCATGAGAGTTGTAAAGATATTTCTTGTGTCACCCTTGAAAGTCATATTTTGGACCACCATCCAATTTTATTAATTTCACTACTAAAGAAGATAAGATGCCTCTCCCCTTTCGGTTTAATAATGCCTAGACTACACTTCTATAGCGCTCCCAAATTTTCAAGGATACATGGGACGTGGAGGACTATAACATAAATCCTTTAGCCTGTATTCATGAACTCAAGGTCTTCAAAATCAGGATGAAATAGTGGAGAAAAGAAATATTCAGCCTCCTTGATCAAAAGATTGACACTATTGAAAACTCTCTTCATCATATTCAAGATTCCATCACTAAATATGATTTCAATGGGGACCTTTCACAAGAATCTATAATGTGCGCTGAGCTGAGCAAGCTTATTAGGGTTAAGGAAAGCATTCAGAGAGAGTTGTTAAGAGTTAAGTGGCTCACATATAGAGATAGAAACACCAAGTTTTTTAATTCCCTTCAAAGGTAAAAAAAGGATAATAGGCCTTTATCTCTCTTAAAGGTTGGAGAAAAATCATGGATGATGGACAAAGCCTCTCACAGCATGTTGTCTCTTACTATGTGAATCTCTTTAATGGTCCAAGGAAAAATGAGGAAATAATGGAAGGTATCATTCCTAAGCTTGTTACCAAGGCTGATAACATTCTTATCAATTCAGTTCCACTTAATTTTGAAATAAAATATGTTGTCTTTGGTCTCAAAAAGGATATCTCACAGGTACTGGATGGATTCAAAAACCACTTCTACCAGTTTCATTGGGATGTCATTAATATTGATGTGTGCATATTGGTTAAAAACATTTTCACAGATGGATCTCTCTCCCAAACCTTTAATGGAAAGGTCATTAACTTAATTCCTAAGGTGGAGAATGATAGTTATGTCATTAAATTCAAACTAGTGTATTTGGTTAATAATATCTATAAGATCATCACTAAAATCCTAGATAATCTTCTCTCTTGTGTTTCTGGAAAGATTATCTCAGGTAATCAGTTTGGTTATGTAAAAGGGAGGAAAATTTAGGATTTCCTCTTAACTACCTCTAAATGTGTGAACCTTCTTCAAAAGTCTAAAAGAGGAGGAAATATTTCCCTTAAAATTGACATTCAGAAGTCCTTTAATACTATTGACTTGGGTTTTATTGGATGCATTCTTCATGAGTACGGATTTCAAAGGAGCTTCATTCAAAGAGTCAATGATCTTATCAGCTATGACAAGATTTCCATTCTTATTAATGGTTCCCTAGAAGGATACTTTAAATGATCCAAAGTTATGAGACTAGGAGACCCTCTTTCTGCCATTATTTTTGCAATCTTTGAAGATTACTTGAGCAGGCTTCTGCTACATATGGCCAGCAAAGATGACATCAGTAAAATCAGACCAAATGAGGGTATTAATTCTCTTTCTCACCTTCTCTTGGTAGATGACATTATTATCTTTTCATATGGGGATAAAAAACCATGACATTCATAAATAGGGTCCTTCCTTATGAAAAAGTTTCTGGACATGAGGTTAATTAGAGAAAGTCCTTCATCTTTTTTGGGAAAAACATATCACCCTCTAGTAAATCCAGAATGATAAGTGATCGGGGAATTAAATAAGGGTCTTTCCCATTTAATTATCTTGGAGTGCCCATGTTCCATGGAAAGCCTCACCCCTCTCACTTTTTGGAGTTTATGAGCCAAATTCGAAGAACCCTTTCCTCCTGTAATGGAAAATCCCTTTCAATGGTAGGAATTATGTCTCTTGCTAAACATGTTGTTACCTCAAAGCATGTATGTTCTTTCATGGTTTATTCTTGGCCTGCCTATACCATTAAAACCATAAATTTCCTTATGAGAAATTTTGTGTGGAGTGGGAATATTCTAGAAAGGAAAGTTATCACAGCACTGTGGAAAAAAAATTGCATGCCACAAAATAAATGAGGACTTTGTCTCGTGAACATTGATTCCTTTAACCATTCCATGCAGGCACACTTAATTTGGAGACTCATTAATGATAAATCACCCTCATTGGACTTTCTCCATGCTAAGATCCTTAGTAGGATGATTAAAGGAAATATGTCTCATATTCAATACTCTATCTAGCATGTCTAGAGGAAAGTTTTTTAATATATTAGCAATAAGCCTCCTTGGTTAGTGACTGCTAATTTCTCTCTGAAATTCTAGAGATACAATTGGAATGTTACTCCCCTAATTAATATTGTTGATGACACTAAGCAAAATAATGACTATGACTCCTCTAATAAAGATCAGATTGCTCAAAGGGGAATTTTTCCACATCACATTGAACTCACTGTCTTCAACTATGACTTTCTAGACACTGATGACATACTTATATGGGAACCTATTCTGAAAGGGATTATTGACTCCAAGAGATTCTACAACCACCTAATCCAAGGAACCAACACTAGGATTGAGTCTTTCAAAAAAAATGGTTATTTCCATCTTGCTTCTATTTAATGTGGAGGATCTTTCTCAAAAAACTTCCTATCTAGGGAAACCTGTAGTGAGTGGGGATCTCCCTTTGTTTACATTGTGCTTTGTTCCAACAGTATCATGATGATGTTAACCATTTGTTCTTATCTTGAAACACAACTGCTTCTCTCAAGAATTCAGTTTTTGACTGGTTCAGGTTACATCCTCTATAGAATACTGAAGTATTGGGTTTTATACTGGACCTGATCATTGTCCACCTCGCTCTGTAGGTACGCATATTGTTTCTGAAATGTCACACTCTTAGAGACCCTATTTGTGGTGAAACATGAAAACTCTCTATATAATGATCACTATGACAACTTGTTCTAGGATCTTGTTATTCTGCGAAAGCTGTAGATTCAAGAAAATTATCCTCAACATCAATGTAGCATTGAAGTATTCTGGACTCTCCCATTTGAGGGATTGATCAAATGCAATATGGATGGTGCTTCACAGGGTAACCCAGGACCTACGGGATATAGAATCATCTTCAAGGACCAGAACAGAGATTTTATTGAGGGTCTTCATGGCCCCTACAATACTACCACAACCCTTGAGGCTGAAATTATGGATTTCATCAAACCAGTTGAGATTGTACGCTGAAGAAATTGGAATAATGTGAGATTTTAAAGTGACTCAATGACAATTGTCAATGTGGTTATAATGGGGCAGTTACATCTATCATGGAAACTCACCGCCAAATGGAACAAATTCCTAAAAGAACGTTCCTCAAGGAATCATATCATCACACACATCTATCATGAAGCTAATCATCCTATTAACTACCTCTCAAACAAGGGAGTCCTCATCAGCATGTGTATGCACTACTATAGTATCACTTTCAATCTAATTTATATTCTCCAAAGGAGTAAATGTAAATTTATTTTCTTTAGACTATTGTAACTCTTTTTTCAATATTTTAATCCATGTTTCTTACTTTTAAAAAAAATCTTCACTGAAGAGACGCATATTTTTTAGAACTTATCCTAAAACTCTTCAATATCTTGAGAGCCTCTGACTTGGGTTTCAAAAATATAATACTTGTAATGTGATTGAAATCATCAATAAAGGAAATAAAGTAATTATCTCTATTTGTTGATTTCTTTTTCATTGTCCTGTATTTATTAGAATGTATAAGATCTAAAATAATGGTTGAATGTATCTTAACTTTTTTATGTACAAAGTTTGTAATATTCCCTTTTTGACATATTATATAGAACTAGTCTCTTTTTCTTCTCATGTTAATAATATCATGAAAACTTTATATCATATTCAATTTTCCCTTATTTCTCTGACACATATAACCTAGTATCTTATTCCATAACTTATTTTCTTTCAGTATGCTCTGATAGCATGAACAATGTTCTTATATAACTTGAAACAATATTCCCTTGGTTTTTTATCCTATAATTATAAATATCCCATATTTAAGACATTTAAAAAAACTACCTCTTCTAAAAAACATTATTTCCTTCATAAAAAAATAAAACAATTACAAAATTCTGTTTTAACTCATTGAAAAATGAAGAACTTATGGATTAAAATTTTTCTTTTCTAATGATAGTAGATCCAATGCCTTTTATTATGAGTGAATAATCATTTATAAAAGTCATTGCACCTTATTTATAATCTTTTAAATTATTCAGTAACTTCAAATATTTTTTCATATGTGAATAATAGCCACTATCCAATATCCAAGGTCATTATCTTTTTCTATATTTGAGATCAATTTCATTAACTAAGGATTCTTACTCGATTTTATCTTCCTTGGCATGTGGATTTTAATATTTTTCATATGAACTTTATTAATTTGGTACCATAACAAGACACCCCTTTGTAAGGTTTCTAGGCTGATCTCATATTTCCTTAAAGTTTCTAGATAATGGAATCTATTTTCCATTTTCGAACAATACTTCTTGGCTTACTTTATTTGAGTGGGTTGTCTCCCCCTCAAACATTGCCTCTATATCCTTGTGGATTTAGTATAGTCTCAATGATTAAACCAGTACTTTTTTTTTGTATTCTCAAATCCTCCAAAGTGCGAGTTTTATCCATGGAAAGCATATTTCCATATTTAATTAACATGTTGTTCATAATTGTGCACCTACATTCCACCATCTTTAATACAATCCACCTTTTCACTTTGTTATGAACCAAAGTTTTGGTAGCCTCTTGAAATATAATTCTTTAGCTTATATTTATTCTTACCCTTAACAGCATCTCCATTTGTAGTATATTTCAATTCATACTTTGAAACCTTAGAATTTTTAGACTTTTCAACTCCAATTATTTAGGCTGCATACATGCTCTTAGTATATATATTTTTTCTTCTAAGAATATTGAACACTATTATTAACCTTTTAGGATGATTTTTTATATCATTCTATGTTTTATAATTTATGTAACTTTCATCGACTTTTGTAACTGAGTTTTAGAAACTTGTAATTCCTCACTCATCTTTTACAAGTTTTTTATGAACAATCTCAAATTCTATCTCCACCACCTATACCTTTTCTTTAAGATTGATTTTGAGGATTTTATCTTCATCAAGTAACTAATTTAGATCAAAAATATGTTTTAAAAACATATATTTTTTCATTAAAATATTCTTCATTGATTGCTATCAGATCTCATTTATTTAACTTATTATTCTCCCTTTCACATCTAACAATGTTTTCAAGACATTATTTAAACTCCCTCTTAAGCATAAAATCTATATTTGTCTCTTATTATTCTATTTTTGAGCTAATTCTTTCATCAATGGTGAAATTTTAGTCATTTAATTTTGTAATAATAAATTTTAGTAGAACCATCACTAGAGTTTTCATCTTTAACTTCACTATCATCGTCTATCCCACATTTGGACAAAATAAATATCTTATTATATTAAGAGAACTTAATATATTTTTATTTATAAATGGACTTTGATTTTTATTCCTTATTCCTCAAAAATATTCTCAACTTTCTAACATCTTCATCATTGTCTTCATCTTCCTTATATTTTGGACAATTCACAACAAAGTGTACTATAGCTCTGTAGCCAGATAACTTTAGTTGTAACTTTCCTTTGTAATTACTAGTGTATATTTTCACCCTTTTAGAAAATAGGGACATAAATTCATCAAATTTGTTACTAAGAAAATATTTGATGTCATAGTTAATAAATTATTCTTCAATAGAAAATTTCTTAGATTTTCTTTTCTTAAAAGACTTGAATGATAATTCTCAATCATTTTTATCCTTCTTCATGAAATCCTTTTCTTTTATTGTTTCATATTTAATGATAATGATATGTAGATAATCTAGATAAAGAGTTTTCAAATCTCTATCTTCTATGGATGGTACTTTGGCATCAAATTTTTTTGATTGAATACATAGTATATTTTTAAAAATGGTTGAATATTAAAACCTTTAACCATAACATCTAATAGTTCTTGAAATCTCAATAACTCTTGAAAATAAGTCACTAATAGATTCATCATCACCCATATTAGGATCTTTGTGATTCAATATCTATATTCTTAACTTAGATTTCATCACTTTTATATTTCCTTCATAAATGTTCTTCAACTGGTCCTAGATTCCTATAGTCATTGCAACTCCTTTACTATCAGAAACTCACTTTCATAGAGTGAATAAAGAATAAATTTTTTCTATACCATAATTATCTAAAGTCTTCTTATCATAGCTGTCAAAGGAACACCCTCAACATGATGAGGAAAACTATATATGTAAACCTCAAGACCTTCATAAAAAATGGAAATAAAATAAGGTAACATTATATCCTTCAAACTTTGATAGTTATCCACATAAAATATTGGAATCCCCTTACTATTAACAGAGTTTTAAACATCAATGGAAGCCTTCAATTTCTTAAAACTTCATAAAATATTCAATGAAGGAAATTTTTTTACTTCGATACTATTTGAAAGAACCAATCAAGATTCATGTGATCATTGACAGGGTAAGGGGTTGAATAAGTGATCTAATATTTTTAAGTTTTCTTATGAATTAAACAACCTTTTCCTCCTATTATAGAGAAATGACTCTATTAAAAAATAATAAATCATGAAAAACCATAAGAACATAGGTATTTACAAGGTTATCTACTCAATAATAGTATATATTCCTTAGTATGGTTTGGAAGTAATCCAAGACCACACAAACTACTAAAAACTAATCCTTTGAATGTGGTTACAATAATAAGGGAATATCCTTACACTTTTGTAGCATTATAGTCAATTTAAAGTGGATATAATCCTCACCTAGATAAATTAAAAAATAATATTTTTGTAACGACCATAAAAACATCCACCAACGGTCTTTATTATGTTTTCATTATGCTTCTTGAACTTACTTCACACTTGATTTTGTTGCAAGTACTTATTTTCCTTAACTTTCTTACATAGTAGTAAGAAAGAACCTTCTTCAACATGATAATAGTTTGTATGATGGATTTGTCCAGTATACCCTATAAAATTTCTATTTGGTATACTTTATATGGTTCCTTCTTGTATAATGATACCACTTCTAATTCACTAATCATATGATAACCTTAGCACACTATTCATCTGATAATCCTTCAATCAGTTTGACTGATCACAGGTTCGCACCATTCATCTGATACCATCTGATAGTAAACTTCATATAGTATATTTCCTAGTGATTCCTCTTCAAAAAAAAATTTTGATCAACTTTCCACTTCTACATCAATTCACCTCACTTCCACAAATTTCATCCTTCACATCAATGCACAAACGCCTTTTATATAAGCATAAAACCTCTGAAATTATAGAGAATCATGAAAAATTTGTCTCGAACTTTACACTCAAAACTTTTAAGCATCCCCCTTAGAAACTTCTTACCTTTGACCACATTTTTTATCTTAAAAGATAAGATATCTACTTAATACATGGAAATAACATTTTTCTTCAAAATTCCTTAAGAATTGGTGATAATCATGATCTCCCTCCATGGTTTTAGGAATGTTGAACGACTGGATCAACATCTTCAAATTTGATATCTTTACAAAAACTATGTAAACACCATCGAACCATTATTTATTCCCTATGATATATCTTCACAATTTTCATCCAACTAATTAATCTTTGACCAGTGTTACTTAACAAATTTTTAGTAATATCTTGGAAATCTTTCATAAGGATCAACCTCCATATGATGAAATTCATTAGAAACCATCAATTACTTCATTTTCTGGGAAAATTTTGACCTATAAACTTTAACCACATCCTTATATCTAATGAATTAAACTGAAACCTTATGTTTATTTCCTTGGATACTTTCATTTTATCATCCTATAATAACTTCACATCATAACGTCATACAATTCCATCTAATAGACATTGCACAAAATAAAAAAATCTATCTGGTCAAAATTTCAAATGGTTCTTCAGATGGAATCTAACCAATGACATTGGAAGAATCCTATAATATTTCCCATCCAATATTATTCATCAAATTCAATTCCCTAATGAATTCTATTAGATACTTCAATATTTTTTAATCTTCTAATTAACATGCTATATAAGAGTTTGTCCAATTAAAATTCATACCAATGAATATCAAAAACTCTATAAACCATAAACCAAAACCTCCCCTCAGTACATAGTATTGGATTATGACAACCTCCAATAATCATAATATTTTCAACTTTAAAAATAGAAAATAATCACCAGATTCCATTTCACCAAATATTCATTCTAATGGAAATTATAAGCATACTTGGTTAATTGTTCAGTGTAAAAACTATGATTGATTATATATATGTGATAACGTCTAGCCGATGAACTTGAGCTTATCAACTCTATCAAATAACTTTTGTAAACCAAAAATGTAAAGTGATTTACGTTCTCAAAAAAAACAAAGTATAAAATATTGATCAACAAAATACAAAATCTCAAAGTAATACTTCTTAAAACTAGTAACTTCTTAACTCTTTCAGCTTCTTCTATGATCCTCCAAACTTCTTGGTCCAAATACACATAATATGGGAGGCCTTAAACTATATTAACCTACAATAGAAATGCATCTCCAATGTAAAACAAACTAGTCTAATTTCCAATCCTGTATAACCCAAACAGAATCTGAGAGGGGGTCATAACTTGAGCTCAAGTGCACCTCCATGTATGCCTGATAATAACAATAAGTGGTGAGGTACTAAATTAATAATGGGGTGATTATTACAACCAAAAAAAGACCAAGGGTCTTGCTCGAATCTACCAAAAATTTGACATGACCCATTTATGTATTGAACATCCCCAAAATACCTAAAAATATAAAATAGGGAGACAATAGGGCTCTCATATTCTAGAATAGAATGTTTTAAATCTATATTCATGATGTATCAACATAAAACAGAGTAAAATTAGTATATAAATTAATAAACTTGAATCATGTATATTAATTGTCAATGGAAAACTATCTAATACACATGATGAATGAAAATAAAAGTAAAATACCTTGGTATCAAGCCTAACTTACATAATCATCCTTCCAAGAACACATCCTCCATGATTTACTAACTGAATCACATGTCTAACTCCAAGAGATACCAATATAGTGAGAGAAAACATAAAGATATACCAATGTACATAAAACACCATATCATGTATGGGGGTAGGTGATGGGTCCAATGAACCAATAAGAATCTCCCAATGCCTCAACCATACTGATTGTTGATGTAATAAAGTTGATGTGCATGAAATACATATATAAAGATTATAGTCATTCCCATGTAACACACCCACCTAGAAACATAACGCATAATGTACCTGTATGTATACAATTTAGGTCATCATGTTCTAACCAAGCCACCATGACACCTGACCATACCTTATGTTTCTCCATGTCAAAAGGAAGAAATTAACTCACACAAAAACCCAACTCATACTCAAAAATTTTTTATAGAGTATTATAAAAATCCTGACCCATACTCAAATATGTAGGGTTGGGTTCCATATAAATCTTAATCACTTCCCAAAGGTGCAAGGTAGGGTGTCCTAAAATCCCAACCCATCCCTTTTAACTAAAGGTAGGTCCATGCCAAGCATTTTGGTCATCCCTTATTACTAAATGGATGCACGCATGAATTACACTGGACAACCCTTCTCGCTCAATAGAGGTCTCACATCATGCCTCAAGCCACACCTTATCACTTAATGTTATCCCAAAATTCACACAAAACTATGGCCCCATCTCACCCATAGTAGTTCTATAGGAACTTTAACACTAAATGTGAGGTTAAGGCCTAAAGATCCATATCACACACACAAAAATATTTTACCAATCACAATTATATAGTTACACATGCATGTTATAGAAAATAGGGAAAGCGTCCCATCCCACAAGTCGCCAACTCATTGCCAAGGCTCTAGTCATTTGATACCTAGACCCACTTTGAAAAATCATCCCAATACCCATCTCAACACTCTAAGAGTCTTTCATATCCATCTAAACTAACCAGTCACTTTGATACCAACTAACATCATGGTTCAACATGCCTAGTCATGCATAAATATAAAAAAATTAACATGCAATGAAATCATATAAAGGAAAACATATAAGGGATTAATTATTTAGAAAATAGGGCATCCGCCACATGAGTCTAGAAATACAAAAACTACTCAACCAATACCTTCCATATTTCCTTTAAAAAATAATCAATATACTTTTTACAAATCATTTAGTAAATGAGCCACATGTTATATTACTCATGTTAGGCCCTTGGCCAAATTACATTCAAAACATTCTTTAAAAATCCCCACTCTCATTTTTAAGTACCACTTTCAAACCCATTTATCAAATAACCCATTTTCTTTTAAAATTATTACTCAATTAAAACCTCTTTTTAAAACACATTTTAAAAAATAACCCTCTTGATCTTTGAAAATAAACCCATTCCACTAAGAAAACCATGAAGGGGTCCATTGGAACTTTTTTATAAAGGGTTCCATAATCAAAAATTTTAACAATATATGTGGTCCTTGTTGACTGTTAATTCAATGTGAGTCTATCCCAGTCTATAACTAAGATCACATAATTTATGAAAAATATAGAAAATAATAACAATGATGGAATAGGAATATAAAATCATTAACTAAATAAGATACTAAATTAATGGCTAGATACCGCAACCAATGATCCATGAATTCATACCATGCTTGTATTAACTTCCACTGAATCCATGGCCACCTATATCATAAAAAACAACCAAATTAATAATCTAAACATTTAAAACCAAAAACTAAAATTGGAATAATTTATACCGAACTAATAGGGTGGCATCATAGAGGGAAAATCATGATCAATGGGGTGTGTTACACTTTTACACACACCCTGACCTAATCCAAAAAAATACCTAAATCAAATACACAAAAAAATTACCAATTTTACCAAAAACTATAAAAAACCTTAAATAAAATTATTGGGAAAATATATCTATGTGAACAATGAATGATAGTTTTAATACCTCATCAATGGATATTATATATAATCCACTCATAAAATCCTCAACAAGTGGGATGATTTCACCATGATCTGATGAAATCATCTCCCAAAAACCAAACTGGGTAAACAAAAATAAAAGGAAAATAAAAGGGGGAGAGAAAGGAGATAAAAGGAGGGATATTTCCAAGATTTAACATGATGAACCACTCTTGAACCACCCAAATCAAAGTGAGTAAAAATGATGGATGAATAGATCCAAATAGGGATATTTTTTCTCTTTAAAATGATCAAAACAAAGGAAAGCCTTAGGGGGTCCAAATAGGAACCTTTTAAAAAGACCAAAGGGTCCCAAAAAAAATTGGGTAGGGTCCCCTTTGTGTTGAATCTATAGGGTTCATGTCAAAAATACCTCTCACCATGGGTGCCTTGTAGCGCAACCCAAGGTTACTTATAGTGAAACCCATTAGGTTGTAGTGAAATATTACTCCCATGGCCTTATGTTTCAGTGTGGAGAAGAGATCCATAGAATATCCCACCTCAAGTGGAATCCCAAGGGCCTACCTCCTGAGGAACCACTATATCAAAGCCTTTATGTTTTGACATGGGACTTCCTTGTTAGGTTTCTTTATAGTATGGAATTATAGGCAGTGGCACAGCCAACCATGAGGGGTAGCTCAATGGTCCTTCCTCTATGGGGACCTCCATAGTGTAGACCCAATAATATGCCTTAGTCCTTCCCCCATAAAGTAACCATGGTTCAACCTTTCACCATTGTATCATAGACTCCTTATCTACAATCCCCCATACTTAAATTCCATTCATTGAGCCATAGTGGATTTCTTGTAGCTGAAATTCAGATTCATGGCCACCCCAAAAGTTCTACAAAGATCACATGAGCAACTGAACCACCAACTAATCCACGATCCACGCCCCAAAACATCTTTTTGAGATACTACAATGCTCAAATTCGCAATTTGAATCCCAATTCCTCAAACATTTCCTGATATGGAACCAAAATTAAAATCCATTTTGACTTCTATCAACCCATAATAACACAATTCATTAAAAACTCCCCACTATAACAATTCTCAACCTTGAGAAGCCATGATAGTCTTTCCACCATCATACCCAACCTACCAAAGACTAAATTAACTTTTAATGATCCATATCTCAAATATAAACTCCCTACACACTTTTACTACAAAACTCCAAAAACTAAGCCTATATAATCTGAATTTCCCTCCAAAATCCTATTTTGACCCTGAAATCATGTTAATCATGTCCCTAATAATGATCATGATTCATTTTCCATGTCACTGCATTTTATTATACAACAAATAACCATTAAATACACCCCTAGATGATTTATCTTGAAAATACATACCCTCACCCATTGACACATCTCAACATTTCCCTATTCTAATGATTTAACTCATAAAGGAATCATGAAAACACCCATTTACCACACCAAGGACTAAACCTAACCCTTGATGTAATTTTCATAGTCAGATCATAAACCAACAAAATCTATCATCGTTCTCTATCTATGAGCACTGATGAATATCTGATCTGATTTATGCTCATATTCTACCACATCCATGGACTTTACCACCATAAGGATTGTGAACCCATGACCAATTGGTGGTCCCCACCATAGGATTATCCTTATCATCACCCACACTAAACCAAACACCCAATCTATACCACCTATTCCATGTCCATCGTAATTCTTAATGATTCGATGTGACATTTTTTGCTCTTCTGGGAGCAACCAAATAAAACGCCAATCAAAAAAACTAAGATTATGCTCAACCATGCTCATAGACCCAAAAATGATGAAGTCTCAACAACTAACTCAAATCATGACTTATTATTCTCACCACCATAATACTAAATGAAACATTTATAATTCCATCTAATGGTTCTCCCCTCCATAGCAATTAATTTTTGTTAGTCGATTCTGACTTCCAGTGATTCATCGACATGATCGATTTAGTTTCCACACAAAAATCACTTTCATCCACTCAAGTACAACAATAAACCTATACATCATGATCCTAAAACTCATGGTTCACTCACAAATTAACCTTGTTATACCCTTATAATTCACAATCCAACACTCTATTCTATTCTTTTCAACCATAGAAATCCTATAAAACTCTTCCTATAAAGGAACCAGTTTCTTTCTGCCAATATCTAAACAAATCGAGCCCACACCTGACCACTATGATTAGTGATTTAAAACTAACATAACACAACATCCAATCATAAAATCTAATCATCTATTTCACTCACAGCTAAAAAAAATATAAGCTACCCAATTTATATAGTACCATTTCCTTGTATAAAAAACCCATTCAAATCATTTTACACCTTCTAAAACTCATTTTAGTTTTCCAAAACACTCATTGGCATCCAATGGGTTATCAATAAAATTCCAAAACATTACACTCCTTTTTACCAAAACTGATACCATTTTCAAAAGTTATCTTGAGATTCAATTTCCAAAATAATTTTCCATATATTTTCTCAAAACATAAAAATCCAGATCCATTTCAAAATCACTAGATCTAGAATCCATTTCAAGTAAAACCAAATTATAAAAGTTACTTATGCACACCTCATTAAACTACATGAGTTTTCTTCTAAAACTATGTTTTCTTTTAAAAATTGGTTTTTTTTCAAAAACCAACTGTTCTAAAAATCATTTCCTTGTGGATGAAAAATAATCATAATCTCAATCAATCAAATAATCCCCTCAAATATATATTAATGTAGTCACCCATTATAATATAATTAAGAAAAGGTTGATTATATTATAAGTTTCTTTAATTAAAAACGGATTCTATAAGGAAACATGTCAAGAAACACTACCCATAGGCATGTGTATCATGACCTTAGCATGTTTCTACCAGGATTCATTAATGACTCATCATCTCCCAGTCTAGCCTTATGAATCATATGAAGTCTCATACAACCTATACTTGGATTCTTAGTCAATAATACATCTCAATAATCTTAGAGAGATTATTCCTAAAACTATATATCCTCTAGAAAATTGTGTTTTAAATTATGTTATATTGGTCAAGCATGTACTCAGTCTACCTCTTGAGTCCCAAAAACAAAACTCCACAACTAAAAAATCAATAACATATCAATGTATTATCTAATACCATTTATAATGTTTCATATTTTATTACTTGAAAACCCTTTGATTAGGGTAATTACATGACCTCAATCCTTCCAACCTATATTCCAGAGGCAACTGACTAGAAGTGAGGGTCTAAATTAATTATGGGGAGATTATTCCCTTTAAAACAATCAAAAGGTTCATTCTTGAATCTACCAAAATATGGAATGACCCATAGAAATAACATAAATCCCAAAAATAATTTTAGACAACAAATAGGGATCTAACACTCCCTCCCCACATTCCAAAATAGAAAGCAGTAAATTTATCTATATTATTCATCCATGAAAAACATATTAGAAGTAATAGATAAACTAAAAAATTGGAATCACATATATAAATAAATAATGGAACATTGGAAAATTCACACTACGAACAAAACAAAAATTAAAATACTAATGATAGTCATATTTCAAGTTTTCCAAAAACTGAAATTTTAACCTGAATGAATAAAATAGTTATGTGACTCAAGTTTTCTCTAGATAAAAAAAATTATCAGTTTGTTCTTTTGTTTTTTTATGGTTTCAAGGAATTAAATACATGAATGAATTTTATTGGATTCAATTTAGTTGGTTTTAAAAATATTTTAAAGAATATTATTCTAACCTTGGATTCCCCATCCTTACCCGTTAAATCATTATTCCATTTGTCTCCTCTATTTTCTCTCTAGTGAGATGAAACCTCAGAAAAATACCCACCCCTTTTTATTTTGGTTTAATCAGAGAGATATAATAAACAATGTAATCTATAATACCACTTGGCCTAGTGATCAAATAACTTTAATCACTCATAGTTCATCACACTTCTCATTACCATAAGAGAGAAGAAGCTCTAAGTTGAATTTTTGTGCAAACCAAGGAGAAAAGAAGTAGAATTCAAGTGCATGGAAAAAAAAGTAAATCTATTAATATTAAAATTGTTTAAACAATTCTATATATATATGTGTGTGTAAAAGATAATTATTAATTAAATATTTAATTCAAAAATAGGGTAAGGAGTAATCTCCATGGATCATCCCATAAAGGCTTAGTGTTCCATCACTAAAGAATTGCAAAAATATAAATTAAAACATGTAAAGAAACAACATTATCTCAACTCTTGATTGAGTAATCATGGAATTATACCCTCTATAAAGTGAATAGTTCTCTATTTATATTATAATTATATATGGTTTTTCATGTGATTCAATTTTTCATCCATAGGAGTAGCACATATATCTTTTCCATCTCCAATAATTTCAATATTTCCAAAAAATACCCAAATTACATGATTGTCTTCTTATCCTTTGATTTTCACCATATTTAAATATAGAGGACTTATATTTCACCAAGTCGTCATATTTTATATCATCCTTGTCGATAAGATGGTCAAATTTACATTTATAAGACACAAGATATAGCATAGTGGCTACAATCAGGGTCTCTCTCAAGTAAGCAGTGTCGAGAGCCTTGATGGTATTTCTAAAAATATTTTTTTGCTTCATATATTTTGAAATTCGAAAACTAAAACAGTTAAAAAAATAGTGATGAAAATAAAAATACAAGAGTGATGAAACAGTGATAAAATAAAAGAAACACAGAGGAACACAGAATAACATGAAGAACATGAAATGGCATAAAGACATAGAAGATGGTTAGTAAGAACAAGTTTAGATCTAGGTTGATCCACACTCAACTCCTTATCATAGATAGGCTGAAGAAAATAATCAAAAATAATCTCCACTCAATGCCTAACTGATGACTAACATCACACACCTCTGTCACCTAAAAATTGAACACACGAACATAGAAGTTCTTCAATACTCATTCATTCCACTAAATTGGAAACGAAATCACTCAATATGATCACTCTAGCTAGGAAATCCCACAAGTTAGAATACTCATGATAAGGTTATCAGATCACAAACCCTAACTCATTATCTTATTTTGAGAAAATTAGAAAGGAAGGGTAAAAGGAAAAACACAATAAAGTATCAGACCATTCATGTGTAAGGGTTCTCTCTCGCTGACCCTAATTCATAGTTGCAATCCTCTAAGATTAAGAATAAAAGATAAAAGAAAATAACTTGGATATCAGGACATTATCTGGTTTCACTTCAGGAATTTGCCCCATGTATTAGACCTCAATTACTAGATATTCAAGATCACAAAACAAAACAATGGAGGAATAACCAAAAAACGTCACAATTACAATCACAAAACAAAAACAGAATGATGGTAGCTACATAACATAAATTAAAACAAAAAATAGTGAAAATGAGGATTAAAGAAGAGTGGAAGGGTTCCTACTTCCAGGTTGAAGTGAATTCCCATGTTTGGGTGGGTTCCCTAAAAAAACTGAGAGGAAGCATTCCCTTATTCAGAAAATGAAAACATAAAAATAGTAAAGATCTAACTAAATTGAAGTAGACTACATGTGGCATCCTTCGACATGCCTGTCACTAACTACTTAATGAAATCCTAGTGAGTGAAACCATCCTTGTGTAATAACCCCCAGTTCCCCTCACATTTTCCACTAAATAGCTTCACCTTCAGCCTACGATCATCTCCCCTTATGTCAAACAATATAAAAAAATGGTGTCATGAATTTCTAAAAAAAGTAACAAATTTTTTTATTAATATATGTATATTAATATAAATATAAATAAAACACAACAAAATTAAAAATATAATTACATATACCTATAAGTTTTATTAATATTATTATAATATATAAATATAAATATATTTATTATAATATTTGTTTATTTTAATTTAATATTATAAATATATTAATTAATCTAATTTAAATAATAATATGTACATGAATAAATTTATTAATATATATATATATATATATATAATTATTATTATTTATCTATTTATGGTTATTATTTATTACAATCATATATTATATTATATAGATATAAATTTATATATATTGTTTTTGTTGTTATTATTATTATGTATGTATACAATATATTATGTATAATTAAATATGAAAAATAAAAAGAATAAGTAAATAGGGGTTGGATTTCTCAATAGAGGGGGGTGCATGCAAAAAGAGAAGGAGGAAGGGGTTTGAGCATAGGGAGCTTGGGAGGTTTGGTCCACATTGGTCATTTGGTCAAGAAATCATGGAGGACTGGTGGCACTAGATCTTAGATCGATGAGGATGAATCAAGTAGTGGTGATGCACGACTTGCAATGATGCTCAGGTGGTGTGGATATACAAACAGTGGTGCTAGGTTTCATAGTGAGGCTTTGATCTTCATTCATGGTGAATATGTGGCTTTAGTGTAATATATCTCGGTGGCGATCAGTATCTCGGTGGTGAGGGGTTGCGGGTGTTATTGATTTAGTTTTATTATTTTTGGTTTGATTGTTCAATGTTGAGAACACTCTATAATTTTTTGGGTTTATTCGATTTCTAGTTTAGATCTAGTGTTTGTGATTTTTTTCATTGATGTTTTTAGTATTTTTGTGCCTACTTCTATTGATTTTTTTTCAATTCCTTTACTGTCAGAATTTTTTTATTACTATTTTGGATTTGATTTTGAGAAAGAGGGTGATATGGGATGAGTTTAAAAGGATATTGTTTTAAGGTTTGTAGGTGACTATGGGTGAGAAGTGGAGATGAAATGGTGGGTACTAGGAGTGGAGCTAGATGGAGATGAATAGCAGGGAATCAAAGACTTGTGGTGGATCCTGTGAGTCATTATTGGTGATTTGAAGGTGACTCAAAAGAGTCACTATTCTCTCACTACTATAATGGGAGTCTATACCAATGCACCTATACCAATGAATTTTAAAAAATGTTGGTATAAGGGAACTAATCCCAGTGGTTTATCATAACTGTTGGGATAGGCCATTTTATATAAGGCTATCCCTAAATTTGTAAAAAACCATTATGAAAGAGTTTCCCCAAATATCACCACACGTCCATCCCTCCACATTTCTGAATAAATCCTCATTTTTCCCTAACAAGCACTCCTCTTCTTCCCAGTTGGCAATCTATCCTTGGTTTTAAGTCATTTGGTGTATTCCACTTCAAATTGGTGAGTTCAAAATGAGTTATATATTCTATCTAGATTTATTTTTATTTTTTATTTATGACATTTAGTTTCATTCCCCATCCGCTACAATATCTCATCCATTAAGGTTTTCATTTGATTATTCTTGACTATGGAATTGACATGTTACAAATACTTCATATCTTATAAGGGTGGGGCATATTTTTAGAGATTTTGGAAATATATGGAACCATACTACTGAAGCCATCAGGGTTTTTCTAGGTAAGTTGGTGTCGTGAGTTTCTAGCTGTCACTTTAATGTTTAATCAACTATCTTGGCTTGTATGAACATATACACAAATTATTTATAAAATATCTGGTGTTTGTTTTGGAAAATAGAATGAGTCATCTAGGGTGTTTTGAAATATTTCTGGTTTAAGTGTGTTGTCTGTACAGTCAAATCCATAAGGGGTATAGATTCGGACCATGTATCAAGATTTTGTGACCAATGTTGTTCACAAGAGATACATGTGAATACTTCTCATCATATATCAGTGTTGTGGAGATGAGGTTATAACAACATAAATAAGTTTTTATTGGTAGAACTGAAGGAATAAATATTTTTATGACCTTTATATAATGATTGTTATAATATTTAATGATTTATACATTCTATATGATTATTTGAATAAAGATTAAATATGTATGGCTCTATAATACATGATAAATCAGGATAGTTTTATTTTTCATAAATGTTATTTCATTTTGGGTTTTATTGTGAAATGATTTTGAAAAAATATAGTGTTAATAGGGGATGTTTCATAGCTAGGATCTAAGGATATCATCCAACAAAATGGTATTTTGTCTCAATTCCCTGACCATTAAAGACATTATATGCCTCTATCTCATCTACAATGGCTTCATAAATAATTTATTAAATATTTAAAAATTAAATATAACTTGATAAGGTTATGTAAAATTATTTTATATTCTTATAGTGTTAAATAAAATCACCATTTGTAATAAAAAATTATTATATATCAATAGGGTAATAAATCTTGTTTTCATATTGAATAATCCTTCACAATTATAAAAATTCATTATAAGTGGTGTTCTATTGTGTATTATATATGCTTTGAATGTTAGAGAGTGTCTTAAGAGAGAAATTCCTTGAATAGGCTTAACTATTTGAGTGTATAACAATATGGAAATCCCAGTCACATTATTGGATAAGCCTTAATAGTCAATGAATATCCATTCATGGTTAATCCTATCACATCTTATAAGATAGCTTGGATTATCATAATTCTCATTTATATAGAAATTAAATCTCAAATAGAATCCTATATAAAAAAATAAAATTCCCACTAAATTCATTAACAATAAATAGAATAAAAATGATAAATAATAATAAAAGATGACTTTTTCAATGATGAATACCTTAAAAAATACACCCTATATAAAATATCATCTTTACTGGTTTATAAAATATTTAACATATGCACCTTATTATGATGATATTTTTATCATGAAAATATCCTACTATGAAATCATTGATCACCAATACTAAAATTTTTATTCCATACACTAAAAAAATATCTTTACTTATGGGTCCCCATTGATTAGAAGTATTATTAATTATTAAATATAATGATATCTATAAATTTAGACTTAATCCCAATTGTTTTCACATAATTATCCTAGGGAGATCTTTCTTTATACAATTATTATCTATCACATCCACTATGTTTCACATAATGTCCTAATTTATTCCTTGTTAGGATGATCCACTAAATAGACTAAATTGAAATGAATTGATCAAACCCTAAGCAAACTAAATTATACCAAACCTAAAAAACTAGGCCTGAAAATAAATGAACCAAACCTATCAAACCTTTACTCACTGAAACCTAACTGAACTAAAAAATCATATCTATATCCTAACTGAACCAACTTGAACAAACCAACTAAATTGAATTGAAATTACATTATCTAACCCAAGTAGACATGAGTAGACCTAAACTACACTAAACTATATCAAAATTAAATAAAATAAAAATAATTGAACTAAATTGAATCAACCTAAAAGAAATTCTATAGTATTGATCAAAAATGAACTGACTTGAACAATCTTTAATAAAACCCTAATATGAATTCACTGACCCAATCTAAATAAAAAAACATAACCTAACCAAACTAAATTAACCATAACTAAACTAACCATAATTAAAAAAACTGACCAAAACCAATCTGAATCAAATAGAATATGGTTACCTTGAAGTAATAATTTTTTATACATGAATTTATTGAATAATTATAAAATTAGTTAAAAAGTAAATAGAATAAGCGAAAAAATAAAAACATCAATTAAAAACACAATTTTTTGTAGTGTTATGTATAGTTATTACTCATTGATATAATTTAATTCAATATCAAGTTTTATATTTATAGTATTTTGTTATATATATAGTATTTTTTTGTATTTATATTATGATTATCATATAGACTAATCTGTCAGTTATAGTTTCATGTAAAGTAAATAGTTCTCATTTACTTAAATATATTTTCAATTAAAATATTATTTAATTTCTTTTATGAAATGAAATATAACATTTTAAAAAATGTATAGAAGTTGGATGTATGAAACTGGTTAGATCTCAAGTGATTTTCAAAATAAGATGAAGAGATTTTTAGATTTTTCATTTGACAATGCTTCAAAAAGTGGTCACAGACATTTTCCATGTCATAATTATATTGGAAGACCTTGGTTGAGCTATGAAGAAGTTAAATTCTATGTAAAAAAATATGGTTTTGAAACAAAATGCTATGTGTGGTATCACAATGGTGAGAAAATGAAATATAAAAATTCTTATGATCCAAATGAGACGACTAGATTGGATAATTTTATAGATGATTGGTTTTCATTTATTCTTAATTATGAGAATGAAATGATGCTGACCTAAGAATACTTCAATATGAGAACACATGATTCATGTAATGATAATTATGATTTTGAAAGGGTGAAAAAATTGAATGATGTTGTCATGACTCCAGTATATCAGCAATGTGGTAAAATGATTAAGCTAGAATTTTTAATCCAATTATTTCATGGGGAAATAATGTATGGGATTTATAATACTATTATTGATTACATTACTAAATTTTTACAGGACTTAATTCTAGATGATGTCCATATTCCCTCAAAACATTATATAGAATGAAAGTTAGTTAAGGAACTCGTATTTTCAAAAAACAAAATTCATGATTTCCCAAAAGATTGCAAATTATTTTATGAGGAAAATACTAAATGGTATGATTGTATAAAATGTGGTAAATCCTGATGGAATCCAAAAGATGATGAAACACCATCCCAAGTTCCATAAAAAGTGATCTGGCACTTTTAATTGATCCCCGGACTCTATAATATTTTCATATCTAATGAAATGTCAATAAAAATACGATGGAATGATATAGAGAGAAACAAGAATATTGTTGAGTTGGTTTACCCTAATTATGTATTTTCATCGAAGACACATGATGATTGATATCCTGATATCATAGCTAAGGTGTGTAATGTGAGGTTGGGTATTTCATGTGATGGTTTTAATCTATTTGAGAATATTATTACTTCACATAGCACATAGCCAATTTTTATACACCTTTATAACCTTCCTCCATGGATGTGTATGAAAAAACCTTTCACTTTCAAGATTATACTCATATATGGACCTTCTAATCCTAAAAATTATATATATGTATACATGAAACCTTTAATAAAAGATTTGAACATAATTATAATGTGGGTGTGTGCACATACGACGCATGTTCTAAATACATATTCCATATGTGTGTAGTCCTTATGAAAATGATCAAGGATTTTCCTACTTATGAAATGATGTAGGTATGGATAATGAATATAAAACTATCATGTCTTATTTGTATGAAGAATAAATGATCCAAAATACTGAAATATCACCATAGTTTTAGTTTTATGGGACATCGACGATTCTTTCCAATGGAAAATACAAATAGGAATAATTGTCAAAGATTTTACAAAACCATGGAAACCAAAAAATTGACCTAAGTGTCTGTTTGGAACTAATGTGCTTAATGAATTGCATGATTTTAGTTTTTTATTCAGGAAGGGTCAGATGAAATCTAGAAAGATGGAGAATGTTTTCACTGAAACCTATTACAATTGGAAGAATAGAAGTATCCTTTTTGAGTTTCCGTATTGGTCAACCAATTTGTTACATAATTGCTTAGACATAATGCACATTAAAAAGAATATGTGTGAAATGTTACTTTAAATTCTAATAAATTTCAAGGGAAATACAAAATATGATTTAAGATCTCAGCGTGAATTGGTGGATTGGGACATTAGACCATAATTGAACCCTATGTATATTAGTGAAAACAAACGTAAAGTTCCTTGTGATTTTTAAGTGATGACACCTATAGAAAAAAAACCAATTTCTAGAATTAATAGAGACTATTAAAGTTTCTAATGGATATTCAAGAAACATATCAAAATGGATCAACAGAAGAGGGTTATTATTGAAATCTTTAAAGACTCACGGTTATCAAATCCTTCTACATGAATTGATTCCAATATAAATTCATCATATTCTATCCAATAATGTAAGGGTCTTAGTTATTCAATTTATCTATTTCTTTAGAGATATTTGTGCTAATAATTTGTCAAGTATTTTTTGAAAAAATTGTTGACAAAGGAACCATTGATTTTGTTTGAGTTGGAGGAAATATTTTCTCCATCATTTTTCACATGCATGTTGCATCTAACTGTCCATCTTCTAACCAAAATACATAACAAAGGACCTATTAATTTTTATTGGATGTATCCAACTAAAAGAAACATTTTCACATTGAAGTTCTATGTCCGAAATAGAAATCATCACAATGTTTCTATCGTGAAAGGTTACTTGGCTCAAGAATATATGGATTTTTATTCAATGTACTTTTCTAATATGACTATGAGATAGAACAGACTAATGAGAAATGAAAAATAATAGTATAAGCAAATTGAACCTAGTTTTCTATCACATCCCCAAATAGGGGGAACTCTTAGATCATATACATTGAGATCATTATGCCTCAAAGATCAGGAGATGCCACATCGCATAGTTTTGTTTAATTATGATTTTTTGGACAACTACATCAAGTAAATTGAACATGTATATATTATGTCATCTCATGTAATTTTACATATATGCTAAACTGTTTCTATTCTTCTGGTAGGTAACATAAACAAATAATAAATATAAAGAATTGTTCTTTATATTTGAGAAGAATAGAGTCTTTACATAGTAAAGAGTTTTCTACTTGGTTGAAATTGAAGGTAGAAATATTACTATAATAAATTAATAAAATAAATATTGAATTAAATTTAATATTCATTTATATTTCAGCTATTGAGTTTTCTTGATAACTTTATCTTTGGAGTAATGAGAGCTCTGGATTTTGTTTCTAATACCATGGTTCATGAATACAAATCAATTGTGTTCAATGGGTACATATTTATTATCATTGAATAAGAAAAGAATATGACAACAGAACATGATGGTGTTATGGTAACTTTTAAAATAGACTGTTATGCCAATGCATCAAATAGTATACCTCGATTTGAAAATGTATCATATTATGGATTCACTGCAAAAATACTAATATTGGATTATTACTCGCATGGACGAGTCACTATAATGAAATTCTAGTGGTTTGATTCGATGAATTAGCATGGAACATTTATTGATGATTGTGGATTTCATGTTGTTGACATGGATCGCACTCTTTCTACCAATGAATAATATGTATTGTAATTAATAGAGAAATAAGTTTTTTATGTCAAAGATCATCTTAGACCGGAATTTTATTTCATTATTGAAGTAATCCCAAGACATTTTTTATGATGTTGATGATGAAATTGACACCATCCCTACTCCCATTCCCCTGATCCATTTATTACTTATCGTGACTCCAATACTTCAATTTTCAGAGTTGATTGTGAACCTGAAGTTTTGGTGGTAAATATATAGAATCATCCATCAGTGTTCTCGGTTATTTTTTTTACATCAACTTGGTTTATTGAGGTTATTTCTATAAAACTTTATTTACTATTGATTACAATTATTTCGTATCCAACTTGACATTCATATGAATTTTTAATATTTACAAGATTCATTTTTCTTTGAGTTGCATTTTCTAATATTGAATTGAACTATATTCAAACATATAAAACTAAACAAAACAAAAATAATTAAATTATAACAAAAAATAAGATAAATTAAATTGGACATATTAAACTAATTGATATGAAAATCAAAACCAATTATAATAACAACATAACAAAAAAATTGAAAAATGAACTAACCCAAAACAGGTACCAAATGACCTAAGGAAAATAAAAACAGAGAAACAACCTAATCAATGGAAAAATGAACAAAATGATGTAAGACAAATAAAAATGGAAAAATGACCAAATTAATTGACCAGAATGAACAAAATGAACTAACAAAAATTGAATTGGATCTAATTGAAAATAAAAGAAAATTATATCTTACCCATGCTAAACATTTTAATCTAAACATATTGTTTTTTTATGACATGTATTATATTTTTATATTCTTCCCCCTAGAAATAATTTTTTTATTATATCATTTTGTATCTTGTATTTGGTTTGAAAAGTGTTATTCCTTAATTAAGTCATGTCTCATATTCTTTTTTATTTGGGTTACACATTAGTTATTGATTTATAATTAATTACATATTCATTTTAAAATACAAGAAATGAAAAACATTAAGGATATACAAAGAAAAATGATGACAGACAACAATCAATGAATGAGTGAGATGGGTATCCCTCCATTAGTGCCCGTTATGAGTATTTTTTTCAAAAATATATATCAATAACATATAATTTCATGTGATTAATTTCTTTTTTAACTTTTAATCAGGATTCACCACCAAGGTGCTATTTATTCACAGACCAGCCTAGTGGTTTCAATGCTCAGGCTAGCGATATGAGGGGGTGGTACTATAGATAGGAACTTCAGTTGGTATACCTGATTACACCCCATACCTACCCCTAACATACCATCCACCACAACTTATGATCCCATAGTTCCATTACAAACACTCAGGATATTAAGGTCGCCCATGTTTTCACCACCATTTGAATCTAAGCCTCATCAAATATCATTTCCATATCTTATGATGATTCATACTCTTCATCCATATTATGCATTTGGACAACAATTTATGCCATCTTCTATTCCTTCTACTTCCTTCTCCCTAAGATTCTACATTCCTGCTTCTTCGACTCCTGCTCGGACAGATTCAGAGATTGTAGATCATACAATGGGACCCAATCCATCTATATAGGTTGATGTTCCTTTTGTTCCAAGGGATCCAAAAAACACCCACTGATCATACTACCTCAAGTATATTTATAGAACCCTAGTAATATTTTTTACCATAATTTATTTTCATTATAGAATGTATTGATATAATATTTATTCTTCTTTAATAGTTGGAACTACTAATAAATGGTGTGGGAATACATGAATGCATGCACTATGGAACCTCCACACATAGTTGATGGTGGATTACAATAAATACAACCAAATTATTGGAAAATAGGGGATGAATGTAAGAGTTTTTTGTCGATACTTTTCAAATACTCTTATATCATTCCTGTCAGTCCACTCTCCTAAAAACACCTTCAAAATGAAGTAAAGGATAATTTTTAGGAACAAATATGGGTAAAAAATTCATTTTATTTAATGTTATATTATTATTGTATTTATATAAATTAATATTTTGTTTCTATCTTCATTTTAATTTTTCAAATGGTGAGGTTCTGAGGCCATCATGGCTCATAGAATTGGGTAAGTAGTGGAGAGGATATAAGCAAGATTTGTTTAGTGGATGGCATGCTAGAGTTTGAATGGATTTAGAGGCCACACCTATTTTGCATGATTATATAGTAGAATATTATCTGGAAATGATTAATCATTGGATGAGTACCAAGTTCAAAGTATTAATCAAATTTAAGGTTTTTAAATGATAATTACCATGATTTTCATTAATGCTTTCTTTAGTATTATTCAAAATTCATTTTTAGGAATCGTTAGGAAGAAATAAAAAACAAGGATGTTATAAAATACCCCCGAACTTTTGCGTGGTATATGATGTCATACCATGAGAGGAAGTAGGTATGAATCTCGTTTATAATTTTTCTTTAGGACTTGAAATTTCTTTTGTTTCCTCCATATTTCATTCCATTCCTAATTGGTCTAGATAAATGATCATGTATTCTTTGGTTTATTATTGAAAGTATTTAGTGTGTACTGAAATTTCAGGATTAGTATTTTTGTGTTTTTGAGAATTTCATGAACCTATACAACCATTGATCATTTTATTAAATGTTCATTATTTTAATAGGAAATGGCACTGCAATACTGACGTGACTTACCTTTTAAATTTTTTGGCATAGAATAATTAATACCTTAGGGTATGAAACAAAATTCATGCAAATATACTAACATATTTTATAAAATATAATATAAAAAATTAAATTACATAAGATAAAGAGACTTAGTAATGAAAAGTATTAATACCTTAAAAAGTGATATAGTAAATAAATCACATGATTTTGGAAACAACCATTAGGTTTATGAGAAACATTATAATTAATAAAAATAAAAAAATTAATCAACTGAAGATTTAAAACTATAATATCAATCCATATTAGTTGGTCCCAATCACACCATGTTATATCTCAACATTGAAACCATGATATATGTGGTTTAGACCAATTGGAACATAGAATTGGTTATATGTTATTGTAAATCACCAAATTGTTCACTTGAATATATGATCATTTTAAAAAAATATACTAAAAAACTCTATATTTGATAGATATAATTCCAACCTATATATAAATCACTTCCCATGGTAATAATCCTAGATACACAATACCCATGGTAGTGGAATACTCATCCCAAACACTAATAATCATTGAAATATGCTATAAAGTAAATCAAGATTCTATATAGCCCACCCCTTGAAAACATTATACATATCTTATTGATATCATTATTATGAAGTAATTATTTGGATTTTTATAATTCTTTGTTTGATGAGGAAAATGATATAAAATCTCCTTTAGATCTTTTGAATGAATAAATTAGAAAAAAACAATGAAGAAACATTTTTTATTCATGATTTGGATCAAAGTAATAGTATGAGGGGTTCTAGACAACACTAGGACTTCATGTGCTGGAGAAACTAATGGAAGTTTTATGTCCATCACTTCCACCAGATATTGTCACATCTCATGATGAAAATATATATATCAATGATGTATACATTATATAGTGCACTGAGCAATAATCCTAGTGGTGGTTGGGATGATTACGTCCCTGGCGATGGTGATGGCAAGGATGATGACAAGGAAGAGGGTGTGGATGATAGCGAGGAAGGGGGAGGGGACAAGGATGAGTGTGAGGATGATGATGAGGATGAGGATGAGGATGGGGATGAGTATGGGGATGTGGTCATGGATTATAGTGATAATAGTGATGGTGATGAAGGACAAATTGATTCTTTAAATTTTTTACTGATATGTATGACATTTGATGTTTGGTTATTTTTTCTAAAAGAATTTATGTGATTCTTTGTATGTTTTTTATCACTGGTCAAATGAATATCTTGATTTCCTATGTTATCTTTTTTTTATTGGTTTATGGATCTTTGAGGATGCTATGTTGGTTGCATTGCAGATTCTGTTTGTTTAGAGGTTCTATTTTCATTGTTTGCAGGCTCTATTTTTTGCATTGCATGTTTTGTTTGTAGGTTCTATTTGTTTCAAGTTCTTGAAGGTTTTGTTTTTTGTGGGAAGGGTGGGGCTATAGTAAGTTGAAGAATTGGGGGGGGGGGGTCTATACCAACAATTCATAGTGAGCCAATGGTATAAACCTATCCCAATGGTTCTCAACCATTGGTATATCCCTATAACAATGGTTTGACCAATTATTATAGGTATATGCCAATGGTTCTAAACCATTGGGATATCCATATACAAATGGTTCACTTTGGATTATTGGTTAAAATTAATATCAGATCACCCTATACCAATGGTTCACTAAGAACCATTGGTGTAGGCCTTTCCCAATAGCACTATATCCAATAGTTCTCCAACCTATAACAATAGTTTTGAACCATTAGTATAACCTCCCATTCTAGTAGTGTCTGATTCAAATGGTGGAAAAATAGGGGTGGAGGTGGGATGACCTAATGGTAACTCATGGGAGTCATCGTTGCAGGAGTTCTAATGGTGGGTTAGGACCCACCATTAGGTCCTCTAGCGGTGGGTAATCTATTGGCGGTGGGTAAATCAGTACATGAAAAATAAATAAACACAAAAAAATGAAACAAATTAAAAAAATATTAAAAATTTAAGTAATTAACAATTGTTAATGCAAGTCAAACTAATTAACTATAAATTAATCAAAAAATAAAAAACAATGAAATAAAAATTCTAATTCACATTTTAAAAATTGTTAAAATCTGAAAAATAAAAATTTTAAATTATTAAAAATATTGAAAAAAATTCAGCTTAAAATTGTTACTAAAAAATTAACTTAAAACAATAATAAATATTTAAATTAATTCTAATTAAATTATTTAATTAATTAATTAATTAAAAGAATCAAAAAATCAATGATTAAATTAAAATAAAATATTACTAAGTATTATAGAAAATAATTTAATTGTTAAACTTAAGTTAATTATTTAAATTTTCAAAAAAAAAGTGAAATTTATTTGTTTACAAGAAAACAATAATGAATTAGTTAAATTGATGAATAAAACTATAATTAAAGAAAACAAAATAAAAGTAAAAAAATTAGGAATGGATAAATTAATTTTATTATTCAAAAAAACTAAAATAAACACTAAAACATACTTTTAACATATAAACATATTTTAAAAATTTAATAAATAAAAGAAAAAATTTTAATTATTACACATAACACATCATTTAAAAAGTAAAAATAGAATAAAAAGTGAAAAATGATGTGGGAAAGTGTATTGAAAACACCCACATAAAACTCCCCCACACTTAAATGTTTTTTTTCTCAAACAAATGCATACTTTTGAATTTTTGAAGTAGACAGAAAAAAAAATTACAGCAAGCTCAAAAATGAAGTATGTTTGGACTCTTAAATATGGAGGAACAAAATCAGTTCATGCATTTCAAAGAATGTGTTCATAAAATTGTTCCCTCTTGAATTCATCCACACACTGGAAATCAAGGGAAAAATAGATTCATTCATTTTCAAATATTCCATGACTCCTATATGAAGTGACTTACTTACCTACTTTTATTCCAGTTCAAGTTCCAATTCAAAAAGTGATAACTGATCAGATATAAGTGGAAAAAAATCTTGACCAAAGGAACCTTCAATTTTCAATTTCTCCTAGATTCCATAAATTTTATTTTATTTTTATTTTGATGAATTTATTTATTAAACTCAAATGATCTTCATAAAATCAAATTTTCCCCTTATTCATCAGAGTTAAAAAAATTCCCCTCAGTTTAATGAGCTCGTTTTTTATCACAAAGCACTTCATTCTTTACTTTTCTTTGTTTTATTTTTGAATTTTAACCAGCCATGGATGTTGTACAAGGAACTTTGCAGATGCAATTATTTTATATGTATATAGGGATTACACACACACCGTTCCTAAAGCCACATATGTTCACTATGGGATCCCATTTATCCATTTTACTCTAGTTTCAAAGGATATCTAAGATTAGCTTTTGATTTGGCTCCCTAAAGAGATTATTGTCTTTATTTTCAAAATATGATACCCCTAGGTTCGAGTTCAAATTTTCAATTTCCTAAATTCGGGATCCTAATTTTATAAATATGTATCCTCTATCACTTATTTACTCAGTTCCGAAACAGAATATCTATAAAGACCGTGAGAAATACCTCTTAGTAATCATACTTCCCTAACAATTTCAGATTTAGTTCAACCATCAACAACCATCAAGTTTTTATCCTCTAGATAGGACTTAATTGATGTGCAGATTTAAGCGAAAGGATTCAAAGTTTTGAAATAAGTTGAAATTTTTTAAAATAATTTTAAAAAATTTGAAAAAAATTACTATTATCTTTAAATCAAGGGAAATTTGAAGTGATTTAAATACCCCTCTCCCCCACACATAAAACTCAACATGTTCTCCAATGTTGACTCTCAAGGATGTAGAAATATTAGTTAAAAATGGATGGAAAATTCAGTATGAATATATTTGTGAAGTAGTTATATGAATGTTCAAAAATTTACCTTACCACATACAAAAAGAATAAAAACAAAAACAAAAAAAAGGACCCCACCATCCACCACCAAACAATCAAGTGATTTTTTTTGGAAAAAGATGTCATTATTTTAGATGTTAAAACATAATAGAATGTTGTAAATAATTGAATAGAAAATAATAATTAAAAAACAACTTTTATTTTAATAAAAACATTACTATGATTTTCAAAATGTTAAGCATGTATTTATAAGTTAAAATTATATTTTATCTGAATTATATTACTTCTTAAATATATATTGGTTCTATAAAAAATGTTTCATGGTATTTTAATTTATTAATATATCATTATAATTTCATAAAAGTAACAGTTTTTGTAAATTCAGTATTTTTTACTATTCACCCCAAAATAAACAATTTTTAAAAAATATTAAAAATTCACTCTAAGATAATTTTGACACTATGAATTCAAAAATGAAATTTATTTCATTAAAATTAAATTTATTATAATTGATAATTATGTTTTTAATCACATTCTTGAATAGATCTATGTACATTGTGTTACTATTTCTCTAAAATGTAAAGCATAATATAATTGAAGCTCGGGTGTTACATTGAGAGTGGATTTTGTTGATCGAGATGATGTCTATGTTCAATCTCACTAAGTATGGAGTAGTTTTTAAGTCCATGGTGATGATTAGTATGCATGGAATCTTGATATTTCCATTGATTTAGTTTTTTAAGGGTGTGTTAGCTTGATCAACCATGAGAGGGGTCCTTATCTTCGGTCCAAATATTCATAAATGATCACTTGTATTTCAACATGCGATATCTTGAGAGGGGAATAATATATCATGAGTCTTCATGCAGTCACTTGAGTCAGACATGTGGAAGCTTAGGGACTTTATGAAATTTTCTTGAATGGTAGGTCAAGCATTGTTAGTTGATCAACTTCATGAAGGAAAGGCGTGGTTTCTTCCCTATTCAATTTTTGTAAACCTCAAACCTGTATAATTGAATTCTGTAATTAGTGTAGAATTTATTCATGAGATAAAAATTATTTAAAATAAGAAAAACTAGAATTATAAATCTTTTATAATTATATTCTAAAAAATCATCAAATCAGAAAATAGATTTCAATAAATTCCAAAATGTTTGAATCAATTAAAAAAGCACGATTTAATCCATTAAAACTTCTAATTCTAGATTTCACAATTAAATTATGCCTTTTCATTAATTATAAAAATTAATAAAACATTAAAAATAAATATTTAAGTCATTTAAAAATTTAATTCCAAATTTAAAAAGTTATCAAAAATCAATTAAATTCTTGAGATTTAAATAAATTTTGAGTCTAAATACATTTTAATATAATAATAAAAATTGAAAATGTTAGCCCAAATCACTCCCTAGTGCTAAAACACTTTCACTCCTGGGAAATACAAAGAATCCAATTTATTAAAATAGATAGTCCTTATTAGACCTTAATTATATAATATAGAGAAAAATAATATCATTGATTCACCCACCATTTGAATTACTTTTCTTCTTTTATGATTTTAATTCATTGTGTCACTATAATTCAATTACAATTTTGAGTTTTAGGATTGAATTAGATATATTTAAGTGGAATTATAATTTTAATAAGTGGAAATTACATTTATCCCTTTATCCTAAGTTCCTTAAACAAGAATTCAAATTTCCACGTTATTGATACAAATCAAATGAAATTGTTAGAAGTAAATTTTTCCATTCTTAATTTAGTTCAATATTCCACTCATCTGAATGAATTCATTTTTGAAAATTTGAATTTTATTAAAATTTTCCCCACAATTTATGTGAAAATAACTTATTTAATATAAAAAATGGAATTTATTTACTCACACGCCCAGTTCTTTATGTCTCAGATATTCATTATGAGATCCTAATTTCCTATTTTACTTCAATTTCAAAATACTTATATCAATTTATTTTGAGCAGGATCCTTGAGGTTTTATTTTTTTCAAATGAAAATTTACCTTGAATTAAGTTCAAAATTTTAGTTTCATCATGTTATAATTTAAACTACATAAAATCATTTTCATTAACACTCCTATCTTTATTTATAAAACAAAATTTTCCTGAGAATAGTAACCAAATTCACTTATAAATTACTTAATTTTCTAAAATTTCATAACCAATGAAATCCTTCCACTCGAGTATGTTATTTTTCCTAGGAAAGACAGCATTTTTCTAAAGTTTTATTTTCTAGAGACTTCAAAAATTTTGAAACAAAAACATGAATAAACTGTATATAGATCTCTAAATATATATTACTACACTATTTGATTTATTCTATTTAAATTAAAATATACCTAGAAACATACAAGGAAAAACAGAAAAAAAGGTATTTTAATCTTAAGAAACTATGTCTCTCTCACCAACACTTACCTCATATATAGTTGCAATCAATTATAGTATGCATTTTCAAGGAAATTTAGTTTCATAGAGTAAATAGTAAGTATCCAGAACAATATAAAGGAAAGATAAAACCTAGAAGTTTTTTATTCCATGGAAGTAGGGAGGATTTTGGACTCATCCATTGGTTCTTTCGAAAAACCTTCATATTAATGCTTCACTTATTAGTAATTCACCTTAAATGAATAATTTTAATGTCCTCCTTTCATCTCAATTGCACCAAATGGTAAATTGTTAGTAACTACATAGGGTCTAGACCACTTGGAATGCATCTTACTAGACATTATCATCATTCTTATAGAATATAGAAACACTTTATCTCACAATTCAAAGATTATTTTCTGAATAACTTTTTCATAGATAGATTTGGAATCCTACTTATACAGTAAGGAATTCTCATAAGCTTCCCTCTTTAGTTCTGACAGTTCCATCATTTTTAACTTTCTCTTCTCTCTGGATTTTCCAAATTCTAGGTTTACCTTCTTCACAGTATAATAATCCTTGTGTTTTATCTCAACAGTTAAATGTAAATACATTCCATAAACAATTATATATGTGTATATTCCTAAATGGGTTTTATAGGTAGTTTTGTATGCCTATAGTGCATCCTCTAGCATATTACTCTAGTCTATTATTGTGGGTTGTAATGTCATCTGAAAAATCCTCTTAATATCTCTATTGGACACCTTTAATTTCCTATTTATATTTGGGTGGTAGGAAGTTAGAATCCTGTGATTCAAGCCATATTTCTTTATCAGGCCTTCAATTTTCTTGTTGCAAAAGTGTGTTCCTTATTTACTGATTATTTCTTCGGGGTACTCCAGATCTACAAAAATGATTTTACAAATTCAATTATAGACTGATAATAATTATTTATAGTTTCTTTTTACTTAATAAACTTAAAAATGATCCACTATTGATAAGATATAAGACAAACCATATGAAATTGAAAATTGACATATGAAATCTAGTCCCTAAACATCAAATATTTTATATAAAATGAAGGGGTTTTGGGAATTTCATATCGTTTGGAAACTCCACCACTGAATTGAAAATTTGGGAGGCTTTACAAAATCTATGTGAGTATTTAAAATAAAAATCAAAATAATTCATCCTCTAACATCGTACAAGAAGTTCTCTGAGGTCCAAAATGGCCTCCTAATGAAAATTTATAAAAAAATGTAAGCACAGACTTAACCTATTCCTTGGGGATGCATCTCCTAATTACTTTATCATTACATATATTCTATAAGTATACTCTAATACATATTAATTTTACTTAGACATTGATTTAAAAGTTTTATTCTTAGAAAATAAGGGGGTTCCTTTGATGTGATAAGAAATTTAACTAGATCAACAGACCAATGAACTTGGGTTATTTTGTACAATTTCTCACTAGGGAAGGAGTTATCCAAGTTTGTCTTAGTCAGTGGTTCTACCTTCATAGTGTAAGAAAATATAATCATGTTGTCTGCAACCATATTTTTACATACCTTCTTATCATTGATCTCCAAGTTTAATTATTTTAAAAGAAATATTCATCTCACTATACTTGGATTTGATTTAAGGTTCTTGATAAAATACTCGAGTGATGAATAATTATAATAAATGATTACCATACTTCCTAACAAGTAAGACTAAAAGTTTTATATATAAAAAATCATTTTTATTTTTGTATAATTTATTTTGTACTCTTTAAGGGACTATAAAGTGTAGAATGTTACTTTCAGGTTATCATCAATTTTCTATGAAAGTAAATCCCCTACATATTTATTGGAGGCATGACAGAGTATCTCGAAAGGTTCATTCTAATTGAGTATGAAAACTATAGGGGATTTGATCTATATTTATTTAATATTATCAAAATATAACCTTCATGGAACATAAAATACAACGTTATTATTCTTATTTAGTAGGTTAGTTAAGAGAAAATAAATCTTATGGAAGTCCTTAATAAAACCTATATAAAATCCAACCTACCCTAAAAATGATCAGATATGTCTCATATTAGAGGGGTATGGAATGGTAGATATCACATATATTTTTTCCTTTTCCACTTAAATCCCATCCTTAGAAATTATTTGGACCAATACATTTCCTTTATCCATCATAAAATGTAATTTTTAAAGGTATAAAACTAGGTTTTTCATAATAAATTTTCTTAAAAAATTAGTCTCTCAAGAAAAATTTGAAAACAAGTTCTATAAATAGTATAATCATCCATGAATTCCTCAAAGAAACTCTCATTAAATTTAAAAAAAATATTACCATGCAACATTGAAAAGTACATTGTTCATTAAAAATACCTGATGGTATACATTGGTAATTAAACTTATTGAAGGGACCTATGAATATGGTCATTTCCTAGTCTTTTATTGCAATTGGAACCTAAAAAACTCATAAAATTCATCAAGGAAATATTAGTCACCCTTATCAACTATTCTCTCCAACATTTGTTCTATAAATTGAATGGTTAAGTGGTCCTTTTGGGTCACATGGTTATATTTTTAGAAGTCAATGCAAATTATCCATTTATTCAGAATTATTGTGGCCACTAAATCATTATTCTTACTCTGTAAAATTATATATCAAGTTTTCTTTGGAACAATTTGAATGAACCTTACCCACTAAGAGTCTGAGTTGTGGTATAGAATTCTATATCCTAAAAGTATTTCTATTTCCTTTTTACAACATCCATGAGGGTTGGGTTGAGCCTAATTTGGGGATATCTCATAGGTTTAGATTCACTTTCTATAAAAAAAACATATTCATACTAGTTTTAGGTATAATATATGGAATTTCTCCCAATATCCATCCTATTACTATAATTTTCTTTTCTAAAATTTCTAGAAGTTATTTCTCTTGATTGGTTTTTGGAATATTAGAAATCAAGACTTGAAGTTTTTCATTTTCCTTTAAATAAGTATATTTTAAGTTGGATGGTAGTAGATTAAGTTCTAGTCCATGGGGTTTTCTAATGATGTTTTCAACTCAGTGTTATCCATGATGGAATAATACGAATGTAAAATAGAAATTTCAATGATATTTGTTATTAAATCATCAAAATAACTTTCATCAATTTCTTTAAACTGTTTGGTATATAAAATAGATTCCATATTAAGTTCATCTTTAAAAATAGATTCATTAAATAAATTAGGTGTTTCTGTAGATTATACTAATTAAATTATGTCATTATAAATTTCAATTTATTCTTTAGAAGTATATAGAAACTCAAAATGGTTTAATGTAAACATAGTTTTTCACTCATGGTGGTACATCATTGAATCAAGAATATTATAATTAAATTTATATTCTCCACAATTCATTGAAATTATCCCTTAATTAACATTTATTCAAGTATTTTATGTCCTTAATATGTACAAAATAATATGATTAGGGAGTGAACTTTACCTCTATCTTTCTCCATGTTTATAATATAAAATTCAGTAGGGAACAAAAAACTATGTACACTTACCGAAACATCCTTTTGAATTCCAACTAGATAGGTAGTGGTTCAGTTAGAAATTTTTGAAACCACTTGAGTGGGTTTATCATTACCAATATCTAAGGAAGAATAAATTTAATAAGTCATTACATTAATCTATGATCCTAAATCACATAGTATAATGGAAAAAGATATTTTGATTATATTGTATTAGATAGTGAAGGTAACTGGGTCTTGGAATTTTTTAAGTATTTGTGGGTTAATAAGGGTAAACAGATTTCTACCAAAATTTACCTTTCCATGACCTTTTAATTTCCTATTTCTATTGTACTTGTATTTGATAAATTTTCCATACCTTGGAATCTATCATATAGATTCCAATAAAGTAATTTTAATTTATACATTTTTTAATATATCTAGAATCTATTGTTGTAATGTATATTAACTTTTTTCATCAGTGGTTTTACTCTATAAAGGAAGGTAGGTAGGTGATGATTTGATTCTTTCACCTTATAGTTTCTATTTTCCTTCTTCACTGGTGTTATTTCCACTAGTACTGCTTCTTAAGGTACTATTTTTAGGGACATATTCTTTAAGTTCAGTGGGTTTTTCACTTCCAAATTCTACTTTGGATGATGATTCTTTTTTTACTAGCTACTTTCCACTACTTAATGAAATGGAATTAAAATTCCCCATATGTTTTGGACTTCAACTTTGTATGATGATTCTTTATTTTTTTACCATCTCCTTGACACTACTCAATGAAATGGAGAAAAAATTCCTCTAAGATTTATGAATTGACTGAGTATTAATTTTACCTAAACCATGAATTTTTAACTCACTGATGGTAGTCATGATCTATCCATATTATCCACATAAATCCATAAATGTTGATCAATGAGTGATAAGAGTAGGTTTTTGAAAGGTATGTGACCACAAGTTGTTTTATTATATCCTTCATAGAAGGTTCTTGGTTCTTACCTTATTGGTGCTTCATAGAGGGTTGGCATATTTTTCTCAGAAAGGGTGATGGATGGAAATATGGTTGAAAACCTGGAAAAAAGAGCAGTCTTTGATGTTGCTAGTTCACAACCCTAAATTTAGTGTTAAAATATTCTCTAAGTCCAAAATTTTTTATTGGTTTATTGAATTATGGTATTTGTTATATATAATAATATATTTCTTTCACTTATAGGTAACTACCAATGAAGTACTCTAAGGATTGTAATATTAGTTATTTAATTTTATTTTTAAGTAAAGATTAATTGAAAAAATTTATCTCATGCACTACTCTTTTGGTAGTTCATGCGCCAAATTTTTGAGAATTTTTGGAAATAATCGTGATCATTTCTTTGAATTCAGTGGGAATATTGTCTATTATTTCTCCTCTGGAGGAATAATTTAGTAGGTTCCCGTATTTTTCTATCAACCCTTGGTAAAATAATACTAAGAAATTATTTTCTTAAAAAGGATAATGTGGGTAGGAGGTTGTGAGCCACTTGAATCTATCCTAAAACTCATAGAGGGTTTCTCTACTAGGTTTTTTGATTGTATAAATCTATTTCCTCAGTTAGGTACTCTTGAAGGAAAGGAATTGTTTCAAGAGGAATTCCTTATGTAACTCTTCGTGGGTGGTTACTTCTCTAGTTTAAAGGTTGTAGAGTCACACTTTGGTCCATCCTTCAAGAGGGAAGGTAAATGCCTTATGGATGATCTAAGCCTTTATGAATCCTCTTAGTATGAAGATATTATAGACTTATCTAAATTATCGCAAGTGTCAGTTCGGGTATTATATTGAAAAACCATGAAATTTAGGTAATAAAATCTTCATTCTAGTTCTAATCTTATTATATTATTGATTATTTAGTTTCTAAAGTAAGTTATTATTTTTGAAATTGGGTGTGTAAATCTATCTCAAGGTTTTATTTAGTTATGCTAAATTTTTTCTACATATTTTTACTTCCTATAGTGTCCCTAATGGAATACATGTATGGGGAGGGGGAATTTTGTAGTAGGATAGTAAAAAATTCGCTTTCCTCTTGTTTAGTGATTTTTAGGGTCCAGGGTCTTTCCTTCATTGTTCATTAAATGTATGGATAAAAATCAATGTGGTTAGATGAACTAAACCAGGTTCTATTTTGAATTAATTTTTAAACAAGATTAAAAAATACTAAACACTAGCCTATCATATAATGGATCCAAGTTTATGAGTGTATTTCTATAAGGTCGTCAATAATTTGGAAGTACTAGGAATCAGGTTTACTTTGAAGGGGAGAGTGTTATGAGTGTGTTATTTTCTTTTCATTTATAAGTTTAAGAAGTGAAAGTGGTGAGTGAATTCAATTTTATGAAATTTATTTTGTTTTGGAATTAGTTTAAAGAGTAGTGAAATAACCTTGGGTATCCCACTCCTTACCTATTAAAACATTAATTAATTTCTCTCCTATATTTTTTATCTAGTTAAATAAAACCAAAACTGACTTTCGAGACCTATTTATATCATCTTAATCATAAGAATTTGATAATCACTAAAATATAAAATCTCAGTTATCCAAGTGGTCAAATCATTTCAATCACTCTAGATTTATCACACTACTAACTATCGTAACGATGAAGAAGCTCTAGGTGGCATATGTGTGGAAAAATAGGGATAAAGGAAGAATAATTAAAGTTCATGGATCAAAATAAAATCTATTAATATTAAACATTGTTAAATAATTATATAGAGAATAATAAAATAAAATTGTCATTTAAATTTTTAATTCCTCAAGATGGGAAGGAGAATCTCCTCATATCATTCACTATTGGATTAGTGTTCTATCGTCAGAGAATTAAAGTAATAAAAATGAAATAAAGAAAAGAAACAACAACAACTCAAGTCTCAATTGAGTAATCACAAAATCATCCCCCTCTCCTCAGTGAATAGTTTCCTATTTATAGTAGAATGATCATAGGTTCTTTGTGTGATTCAATGTTTTATCCAAATAAGTATCACGTATCTATTTTTCATCACCAATTATTTCAATATTTCTGTAACATTCCTCAAATCTCATGCTTGGATACCCATCATTTGATTATATATGACTATAAAGATAGAGGGTTGATATTCACAAGGTGAGTATATATTGAAAATATTTAGCTTCCATGACATTCTCCAATGATCAATCTCTGTATGCATTTAAGAAGAATCAAAGGTGAAATACTATATTGAAACATAGTATATTGAAAGATAGGTTCTCTTAAATTTTCCCAATGAGGGGGTATATGATGATCATGGTGGGTATAATGGGCCTTTAGTGCATGGGATTTAGTAAAATAGGTTTGGGACTGAGCTTGAGATAGTGAGATTAGTCCTAGAATGTGGTTGTTCTAAGTCTGATTACTCAGTGTTTTGACAAAGCTCATCAATTGGCCTCCCCTTCAAACCTGTAGAATGGGAATCCATAGTGAATGAAATTATTCTTTCTAGTTTCCCCCTCATCAAACGCAACTTTATTACTAGATAATATTTCATCTTTGGTTCATTTTTAATCATCTTTTTTTTAATTTCATTAATTCAGTGAGACTCCCAATTAAATTTTGGACTCCATAAATTATGATATTCACTTTAAATCTCTAATCATCAGCTATATTTTTTCTCAGATTAGAATCCTTTGAGCTTCCTTTGGATTGGGATAGTTTCATTCCATCAAGAGGTTTCAACAACAAACCTCTTCCTAGGAACACATGGATCAAATGAGATATACTAAGTCATCCACTATCTTTACCCAATATAACAACTTAAGTTCCTCTCACACAAACTTTTCAGCACCTATGTGAGGTTTATTTAATACTCACAAATTCACAATATGGGTGAATGAATACTTATAATAATTCATGTTTTAAACCAGATGGGAATCCAAAGGAATTTTGATGATGAATTTAAAATCAAGCCTCAAAATGGAATTCTGAGAGTTGTAACACTTTAATGTGATTTTTTTGTCTTGATTAAATGCCTATTAGGTTTACCTGGTGTTTTGAGGTGTTTTTAGAGTGTCGGACCTGGAAAAATCAACTTTTGAAGGACTTACAAAGGGCGCACGGTTTGTCTAAAACTATGCAACCCATGGAAGGAAATCATGAAACATTATATAGGTGGTAAAAGGCTATCACATAGGATGCTCATAGTTTTCCAAACCATGTTCCTATCAAACATGGGTATTACCACTTAGAAAGTACATCGACACTATTCACTGTACGGTTTGTGCACAGTTAGGATATCTGTGTGGGCAAAAAGATGTGGGATGCTTTAGGTTCCCAATAGAAGGTGCATAGTTGGTGCATGGTTTGCCAAAACCTACGGCCCAGATCATGTGTGACAACCTATTTTTAAAAAATTAAATTAAATAAAATTAAATTATAAAACTAAACACTCTCTCTCCTCCCTCTCATTTATGTGACGCCCTCCCCCTGGTGCTCTAGTCATATGTAATAAACCCCCCTCTGGATCCTCCTTCAACCACTGATTTTGTCCCATTTCTTCATGATTCTTTGTTCGAATATTTGATATATATTCTTCCTCACCTTCACCTATCCTTTTTTGACCAATTTTTAGTCTCTTTGTTGCCCGGTGAAGTAAAACCAGACCTAGAGTTAGTGGCTAACCCGATTTTTCAATTTTCTATTGATTTTAGATTGTGGGAATGGTCTCTCAAGACCCATTCATGAAAATTTCAGAAACCGCCACCAAATTCGAAGTGGTTTGGATTGTTTTGTCCTAAGGCCATCATTTTGGGGTATGTTTTTTTTCCACTTCTTGGTTTCACTCAGACTATTTAGAGACTTTAGGTGATTTTGAGTCCCTTTTATAATCTATAGAGGGTTTGGTGACTCTGTGGATACTTTCACTCATATACATAGGTATGAATATATATAAATATATACATCTTCTATGTACTTATTCCCTCATGGTGAGGGAAATATGTTCATTAGGTTCACGGATATATATATATATATATGAATGTATGTGTGTGAAAGTATGGAGCAATTTTGAGTGGTCTCTGATAAAATTGCCAAGCGCCGAAGTGTTTGGATTGGCTTTGGTCTACTTCTTGAGGTAGGATCCCTTTCTATACCGTTTAATTTTATTAATGAATTAACTAATTTATTGTCACACCGTTTTTAGATTTTAATTAATATAGTATGTTTTTTAGATCAAATGATTCTTTTGATAAATTGAAAGAAATACTTAAATGTGATAAATGATTGTTTGATAACAAATTCCATGCTTTTATAATATAACCACTCCAATAGAGGTGCATAGACTTCAAGTAAAAAAATAGTGAGTTGAATTTTATGCTTTCTTTCTACATTTTCCTTGGTTCTTCTTTTATTATTTGATGTTATGTTTGGTATAAAGCATGTTGAGACCTGTCCTTCACTAATTTCAGGAATTGAGTTTCTCCTTTTTCATTATAAATGTTCATGTAACCATTACACCTTATAAGTTCATAGCTCTTTTTGTCTTTTAAATGAATTGGACCTTGCCTTATGTGTGTTTTAATGAACCCAAGATACCCCCTGGGTGTTTGGTCTGCTTAGACTTGGAATTACCCAAGTGGTTAATTGAGTTGTTTCCATGACCCTTCCTTGAACATGACCCTTGGTCATTGTATGTGGTGTTACCATGTTATAGATGATCTAATTAATTTGTTAAGGTAAACAGAATTCTTATAATGGATTATTCAAGATGGTATCATCCTTTAAGGGTAATAAATATGATTCCTTCCTTTGGAACTTGTACCTTAAATAAATTTTCCATGTTTAGGAAAATTGAGTGATATGGACTTGAATAATATGTCTTACACCAATTGAAATGATTTCCTTGAAATGTATTAAATGGTGTAATCATGATGGTTGTTTCCTTTTTAATAAAATGGATCAATTTTTTTTTATGAGATGACCCCTTAGGATGGTTAAACTATGCCCTCTATTTATGCCTCTTGAAATGATTCTTTTAAAATGTAATGGTTTCCATTAAATTGAACATTATTATAAAATTTAAATGGAATATATAAATAATTATGAATGATTGGTAACATCCCATGATAGTTATACATATTATATGCCTTTATAGAGACTGATAATAATAGTAAGGGAGGTCCAATGATCAAGGTGACCCAAATCTCCTTACATCGATATTGAGAACGATGGAAAGGGAGGTCTGATGATCATGGAAACTCAACACTCCTTACATAAATATTGAGAATGATGATAAGGGAGGTTCGATGAGCATGGAGAATCAACTCTTCTTACATAAATATTGAGAATTGTTGTGAGGTAGGTCTGATAAGCATAGAGACTCAATGCTCCTTTACATCAATGCTAAGAACGATGTTAAGGGAGGTCTAATGATCATGGTGACTCAACGCTCCTTTACATCATTGTACTACCCCACAAGTAGAGCTTATCAACTCATAGACTAGAAGTGTATGTAGTGTGTTACATCCCAGTTCACTCTAGTAAATATATTATTTATATATGTGTATCTAAATATATGTAATACATATATATATATATATAATGATTACATGTTCAGACTTATTCAGGGTATGAACTGAAGCAGGTATATCTATCAGGTGTGCCTTAGGAACCTGGAGGGCGGTCACTTATTTATTCAGCTTTGTTGTTATTATCCTATACCTCCACACTAATTTAATTTATTTTTCCCTATCTAGATTGGGCTAGACACCATGGGTGATGGCCTACTGAGATTTTATCTCACACCCTTATTAGGTACCCTTGTTACCTAAGGAGACCTTATATTTTTAGGATCTAGGTTGTTTGTTTTATTTCATGCACCTGGGAGTTTGGAGAAAAGGACGGAGTTGGATCTCAGGATGATCATGGAGATCTACCTAAGGGATTTGCTGTTGTTTCATTATTTTTGTATTGTATTAATAATCATGTTGTATGTTTATTATTTTAAGTTGTGTTTCATCAAATTTAGGTGCATACATTTTATAAACTGGCATTGACCACTTTTATTAAATTTTTATAATTTATCTTCCACTATTTTCTTTCATTTATTTACTACTTCCACTATTATCTACCATTTAGTTTCCATTTTTCAGTTGTGCTACTCTAATATGAGGGTATTGTCACCCAACTATCTTATCTTAAGACCCTTGCTTCTATTCGTCATCATCTGGAATACAGGGAGATGAACATGATTCCATGTGACCAACCGGTTCGACTACCGTTCTGATGGTAATTCAGGTTGGGATGTTATTGGCCCTCCAATCTTTTTTGAACTATCATACTATAACCAAACTACATCCACTGATCACAAACATTCAAATATTTGATATTGGTTCTTTTTTTATACATAGACTCATGAGCACAACTCTATTTCTTTAATTTGTTATTGAAATCATCATCACGTATCAAATGTTCACCAATAATCATCATCAATAGAAAGTTAATCATCTTCATGCTTATTATGGTAGGTTGAGATTGCATGCGGTCGGTTTGGGCAAGGAGGTGAAAGGAAAACCATATTGAGTATGGTGTGATAATTTGATTCCTTGGTGATTATAAATATGCATGGTATCTCAAGAGTTTCTATGTGTTAGGTTGTGAAGGGTGTGGTAGCATGATCAGCTGTGAGATGTATCCTTGATGTCAGTTCAAATCTCCTCATTCAGCCACTCTTCATTAAGTAACTTGAGTTTTTCATTAATAAATTTAGGGACTTTTTGAAATTTTCAAGTATGGTATGTTTGGCATGGTCAGTTTACCAACCACATGAAGGAAATGCATGAATGCTTTCCTTTATATCTTTTTAAAAGCTTCAACCTGTACTATTTAAAATTGAAACTTGGTTTAGGCTCTATTCAAGTGATTCAAAATTATTTAAAATATTATAAACCATAATTATATACCTTTTAAAATTAAATTCCAAAAAATAATCAATTCAATAAATATATTTCAATAAATTATAAAATTCTTGAAACTAAAAAATAAGATTTAATGCATTATAACATTTAATTCTAGATTTCACAATTAAAGTATGGGTTTTCATTAATTCTAGAAATTAATAAAATACTAAAAATAAATATCTAATCCATTTTATAATTTATTTATAGATCTATAAAATTATAAAACATCAGTTAATTACCTAATATTCAAATTAATTATTAGGTTAACTATATTGAAATACAATAAAAAAATCAAAAATATTAGATCATATAAAATACACTAGTATTTGACCCAACAAACATGATCATAAAACCAAAAAATATGCCCCTATGATCTTCTAAATGAATCACATGTCCAATTCTTAGTGATTCACATTCCTTGAGAGAAAACATAAAAGTCTACCCATGTACAGCTAAACCCATTCCATGTACTGGGTAGGGTGATTCCAATTACTCATTGGAAGTCCTCAAAACCTAAACCATACATAATGTTATTATGATTAAGTGGATTTTTATTAAATACATATATAAATATTTAATTCACTCACATTCAATACACCAACCCATAAATATAACATGTATTGCACATACAGGCATACAATTTAGGTTGTTGTATGTTAACTAGGAAACCATGACACCTAAACATACCTTCTTGGTATCCATGCTAGAAAGATGTCATCACCTCATACCACAACCCGACCCATGCTCGAAGATGCTAGGAAGGGTGTTATACCAAATATCAAATCATTAAAAAAGTTTTGGGGAAGGGTTCCATACTAATCTTGATTACTATTTGATGGTACAAGGTAGGGTTTCTTCAAGTCCTGGTCTATCTCTTTTCACTAAAGGGAAGTCACATTCTAAGAATCTTGGTCATATCTTCTCACTCAAGATATGGTTCACATAAATTACAAAAAATAAATGCAACCCATCCCATAACTCACTGACTCATAGCCAATGCACTGGTCATTTGAGACTAGCCCCATGATCCAAACTCAGCTCAATACCCACATCGACCCTTAAAGTTTCTTTCACATCTATCCATAATAACCAATTACTTTGATACAAATTTGCATCATAGTATATCATGAAAAATAACGTATCAACATAAAATAAGAAAGACATAATGGGATCACAGTAAGGGGAACATACAAGGAACTCATGCTTTAGAAAATAAGGAATCTCTCACACAAGGTCATATAGACCAAAACAACTCAACTGATCCCTTCCAAATTTACTTTTTTTTAATAACATGAGCACATATGACCTTATATTAAATAAATAAAGTTTACAATAGGTGAAAAAATGGATTTTACATTTTTCTCAGAGTAAAAGTGGATCCATATCATCAGGTAAAATGTGCAAGTGAATACAACTTTCTGCATTGACTCCTTTATTGGCCTGACCATCAGCAATATAGTTGTAGAGACCCGAAGCATCACGTACATGAACATTACATTACTTTTGCAGAATACTTAGTACATAACAAAAACAGACACACAAGGATCATAATAGTTTAGTGTCTTTGGAAACTTGGAACGTAATCTTCTAATCTTGGTGAAAGATCTTCAACATCTCCCAATAAAGATCTTCCCTTTTTTTACCTAAAAACTTTCTTTATATCCTGGGGAAAAGAAAACATATAAAGGGTGATCTCAAATGCTCAGTAATGGTAACCATGGATAAAATATACATTTGAACTTAAAAACATGAACATAATGTTTAAACATCAAAAGCTTGAGAAATGACATAAAACATGGAAGTACGTAAGGCATAGATCATAAAGAATCATTAAGCATGATAAAATAGCATGGGAATAAAACATGTAATTGTGAAAACCATTAAGCACATTATATGATTTCTATATTAGCCAAGGCATTGATTCCAAGACCATCTTAGTGGACAAAGTCCCTTTCTAAATCGAGTTCACTCCTCGTTCCAGTCCTGTATTACTGAACCAGTTTAACTTGCCGTTCCAGACATGTCTATCTCATGAGATATAAATCTTTACCCAATTCATTGGAAGGAGATATAGGTACCACCCATCTCATAATTAAATCATTCTTACTTGTGACACAAAATAAACATATATCATTCATAATAACCCAATAAATAAAATGGGTTTCATAAACATCATCTCATCATCACATAATCCATATAAAAGTAATGGATATCATTTCATAATAATAAAAGTGAAACCATGTAAATCATAGAGACATGATACTTGAAACGTACACATAATAAATAATTTCATCTTAGATAAAAAATGGTTTTGATAAAACACTTGAAATGAATTCTTGAGGAAAATATCCTTTCTTCTTCAAAATCATTTTCTTTTCAAAAAATGCCATGGGATTTTAAATGAAAAGTATTTTCTTGAAAATAGTCATAAAAACTTTTGGAGGAAGCTTCATGAAAATAAGGCTTTATAAAACTGTAAAAATCTATTCATGCCGTATAAGTTAAAAATAAAATTTTTCTCGTACTTTTTTCGAAAAAGTCAAAAAGTACCTCATATGGTAAACAAAAGAAAGATTCCTTCCATACGATGTGGTAAAAGTAGAAAAGGGTAAAAATTACTTTAAACATACATGGAAGAAAATTAAACATGTTATGAAAACATTTTGAGAACTTATGGACATGGATAATAATTATAACCCCAGTAAATACTTACAAATAAACAATCTCGGATAAGAATGAGATTGGAATAACTATCCCTTACCTTAGGTCCAATTTGCTTCGTAAGTGTCTGAAACTCCTGTATAATGATTTAAATAATGTCATTGACTTATTCTAGAATCATAATTTTTGTTATGATATCATATATGGTCATATTCTTAGCTTATTATTAGTAATATTTCATTGCTACTTGTTATTCGGGTGTTTATTACTTTTTGTTCTTATGCGTGTTTTGTCAAATAAATTCTTATTCTTCTTTTTAGGTTATAGATACCTCATTTCCAGAATTTTATTAGTGTAATATATATCATATTTATTCACTCAATTCATTTTTGTAATCATTATGCAATTAAAATCATGTATAATGAGTCGCATCACATCGTGGAGACGGTATTCCGTACGTATGCACGAGCGATGATATCTTTCCCATGATCATGGAATTGTATTGGAGTGTATGTATACTATTTCAGAATTTATATCACTTTACAATAATCATATATATTCATTCTTTACACAATTATACCCATCCAAGTAAGGTGGTGGTGGAAAATAGATTACACCACGACGTGGAGACGGTATTCTGTATGTACGCACGCGCGGTGATTTCGTTTTCCATAGGATGGATAGATGGTGAAATAGGGTTGTTTCATACTTATAATAACATATCAGTATATGATTGATACTTATTTTATTAATTAATAATGAAACAACTAAATAATAATAAGTGTAAGAAGAAATAAAGTTGAAAGAATCGGTAACGGACATTACCTCTTCTTTGAAGCACCTCTTTGGGACCTCCTTTTAGGGCACTAAAATTGGTCTTTGAAGAATACCAGGACCTCTAGGATGTTTCTAGGGAAGTGGAGAGGAGAAATTGTCAGGGTTTTTCCGAGCTTTAAGGCTCAAAGTGGTGTGAGGAAGAGAGGGAGGAGGTGCCCTTTTATAAGGGAGGAGAGGGGCACCTTTGGAAATCTCAAAAATATTAATTTATAATAAATCTAACCCCACTTAAAAACCACCATAAATGACTCATATTCGAATATTAGATGATATAGGGGTGTAATATCATCAACCAATCAAATTTAGATATGTTTTGATTTTATTTTAAACCTTATCATTTTGATTTATCCTTATTTAATCTATTTAATTTTATTTGTGGTAATAAAATTCTTAATTTTAAATGGTTACAAATAATCACTTATATGTTGTTAATTTTCCATAATTGGATAATTTATAATATTTTAGACTATATAAATTTCAATTTATAACTTTTAAACATTTTTTTGATTTTTAAACAATTTAATAATATGTTATTTTTATAAAATAACAATAGTGTCAATTTTGACACTATTCATTTATTTAAATTTAAATAAAATATATACAGAAGATATGTTCGAAATAAAATCTTTAATAGATTTATAAAAGGTCATATGTATATATAAAATTAGTTTAGCACATTAAATAGTTCATATAATATTTAGTTTATTATTTTTAAAACCATTTATTTGGTTTATCTCTTAATAAAATAATTACTACATCATTTTTGTATAATTATTTAATATACTTATTTATTGAAGAAAATTAAAAATAAATTCCTATGATAAATATAAATATATTACCTTTCACAATAATACTTTTTCTCGAATTTATCATCTTAAAATAACAATATTTAAATTTTTATATTTATTAAATTATGAAGATGACAACTTTGGCATCATTTAAAATAAAATAATATAAGTGTCATAATAGCTTTTATAAGGCTCCAAGTGGTCAAATATTAGACCATTGGATTATTATGGTTTAAATTTACATGTCCAATAAGTTTTGGTCTGGGTTTTGTGCCTTTTATGGTCACTATTAGTTTAATAAAAACTATATTCTTGATTTTTCACTAGATAAACAATTTTCTGCATCACTATTGTGTCACAATTAATGATAATTATTTAATCCATAAAAATTAAAAATAAATTCATATGATGTAGATAATTTCATTAGATTTCTGGAGACTATTCATGTTCTAAGTTTCATGAAGTTTATCACTAAATTAAAATTAATATTCTTACAAGATTTAAGAGAGTGACATGTTGTCACTTTCTTTGGTTATAATAATAATTAACTTATTTTCATGGAAAAAGGTTCATTAAATGATTCTAATCCAACCCTTAGGTGATATTGGTCGACTTTTAGTCATCCAATAGGATTTTGACAGGTTTTAGGGTAATTTTATAATCATATATTTACCCTTAATTACCCGATTTACCTTTAACTAGGGTAAATAAAATTTATCGTAGTTACTATTCATAATGCCCAAAAATAAAAAGTAGATTATTAACATAATTTCTACTGACTGATTCCAAATATGGAATCCATTTTTCCAAATTCAATACACAAAAGTTGCAGAAATTAAATTAAAATTAATCCCGTTGTCGAAAGAAAACGGGTTTTTGTTTAAAACATTGCAAAAGATTGAATTGATTTAACCTACGAATTCAAGGTAAAATCAATGCTAATGACATAAATTATATTAAATGGTAAAAATATATTCTATTTATAATTTAAAACCATTCAATATTATAATTTAACCATATAAATTATTATGATGAAAAAAGTTGTTTTTAATTAAAATATAGTGTGTTTTTATTATTCATTATAATATGAAAGTTATCGGAAAAATATCAAAACTTTATCCAATGTAAATTTTTATATCCTGATTCAAAAGAAGAATTTTATTTTGTCAAATTAAACTTATAAACATGTAAAAAAACTAGATTTAATGTGGGTGCTCCATTAAAAGGCAGCAAAACTGCATTTTTTGAAAAATACTTATTTTACCCGAAAAATTTATTTTGTTCTTATACCATGTTTTAGAAAATGAGTTAGATGAATAATAATGTTATAAAATTCAAAATATAGTTAATACTATTCATAAAGGCTAGTTCATAATAATATTATAATAACATGTCGTTGTTTAGTAAAACCTGATATTGCGTACAACACACGCTATCGAAGATGGTCGCGATTGCGTGTAATGCAAGCCAAGTTAGGGTTGTGTGTAGTGAAATACTCCATTGTTGTTGCGTATAATAGAATCCAACCAAATTTTATTTATACATTAAATATATATATATACTCAATTTTGCGTAGAATAACTTCTATCAAACGAACATGAAATTGTGTGTAACACGAGCCTAGAATAGTGTTGCTTATACTGCAAGCGAATACGGTGTTGCGTATAGTGCAAGATAATCTTGGTGTATCGTACAATAGAAGATATGAAAGAAATTAAAAATAATATATCTTATAAAATCTCGGGTTATTACATTCTACCCTCCTTAAAATGAATTTCACCCTCGAAATTTGTCAGCATTATAAATGGTTTTCTACTTGAAAGTTTCTTTAATTGAAACCCACATCGTAAAAAGGAATACCAAAACTTATCTTTAAAAACTGAAGTATGAAACGTAATGGTTACCCAAATAAACTAATCACTGGGTTTCCACATAGGAGAACATAGGTGAAAATATGGATATGGAAGAGAAATATAACAATCATGTTCTGGTAGAGAGTGGTAGAGAATATAGCTATGAAAAATATAACAATCACAAAGCCATAGATTTGTGATAATCTAAGGTACCATCTGATTCATTGGATATAAGGTCACTAGGACAACATTTTTGGTTTTCAAGAGCAAAGTTGAAGAATTTGAATTAGAATAAATACTTACTTTATTTTGGTACAATCTCACTGTTGTTTGTGCTTTGAAAAATTTCCACTTCATCTCTTAAAGAAATGAAGTTGAATTTGTTATTAGTGAAGTGTTAACAGATCATGTGATAGAATGATATGTCTTTCCAACTGTTTCAAACAAAATGTTAGAAAATGTTATCAAATATACATAAGTCCATCTATGTTGAGGTTAATCGTATATGATTCCAAAAATGATCTTATACTTCATATATCATACCGCTTAATAAAATAAAACTAGTTTCTACTAACCAGGGATTCTTATAGGCCAGTGGTAGGCAATAAAGGCTAGTCGCACTTCGGTTGGGGGTTCGATTCCCACAGCCTTGTCTGACATGATGGGTTGTCGCTCGTCCTGCAGGTTGTCCTTTTTCTAAAACTACATTACTATAACATCCCATCAATAATATAAAAAAAAAGTTCTATCATTAAACAACACTAACTTATGTCCAACATAATCCATTCCAATATTTAGGCTTATCTAAAATACTTCGGTCCAAGCTCATAGTATAAAGAAAATGATTACTTGAAATGTCACATAACAATCACGTGAATGGAATCATTTATTCCCCATATATCATAAGATATATCTTGTTTGTCAAATTACAAACATGTGAATACCTTAATCATGTATTCTCTTGAAGAATGAATACCCATTGAACCTTAGTGAAAACATGAATGCAGTTAAAAGTTAACACTTCCCACAAACCAAAATCCTCAAAATTCTTTATACTCAAACCATGATATCACTTAGTCCTTATATCAATCATGATCTCATGAATACAATCAAACATCTCATTATCTTCTTATCTCTTCATTATGCGCATATCATCTGCTTACCAAAAATTTCTCAATAATTTTCCACGGTTACCAGGACCATAAAATTATTGAAAACCACAATATACCAATACATAAATATTCCAATATTCCATAATACTATATACAACATTATTTTGGAATCCCATTACATAAACACTTAATCATTCCACCACATCGTTGTCATATTCAACATCTCCAATAGTGATCGCATGTGACTTCCCTTTGTCCTTTTCCTTAATTGGTTGCTCATGTCGATCATCATTAACCCTTGGATTAGGGAATTGATTAGCATAATGCCCCATTTCATTGCACTTGAAGAATTGAATTGTTGTTGGTGTGTTCTCTGTAGTCTTTTCTTTATTCACACCATTAGAAACCTTTTTTCCATTACTTCAACACTCAGCTGCTCAATGACCATATTTTCCACACTTAAAACATTTTCTTGTCCCTTTAAGACAATCTCCACCATGCTTCTTTCCACACTTTGAGCATAAGGAAACATTCATATTCTTTTCACCATTATTCTGAGATTTCTCCTTGAACTCCATCATTCGTTTCTTGTCAAAACCATGAGATGGATATGTAACACCAACTTCCATTTCTACCTTAATAGCACAGCGCACAATTTCTTCATAGCTACTGAAGTCTCTTATAGATAATGCCCTTCGAAGATTTGGTTTTAAACCACTAAAGAATCGATCAACTTTACTTTCAGGTTGGATGATAAATACAAATGCATACCTTGCAAGCCTTGTAAAATTCACTTCGTATATACCAACAGATTCATCATCCTTTTTCTTTAGTTCAAGAATCCCCTTCTCCATCTTTGTCCGAAGAATACGAGGGAAATACTTATTGAAAAATAAGTTCTTTAACTCATCCCATTCCATGGACTCAATTTCATCTCTTGGCCTCATATTCTTGATAATATTACACCATTGATCATCTTCACCTTCCAAACGATATACTGTTAAGATGACTTTATCATGTTCAGAACATTGAAGAACTGAAAATATCTTTTCAGTGGTACTGATCCATTGTTCAGCAACAAGTGGATCAGAAGACCCACTGAAAGAAGGTGGACGTTGACTTATGAAGGACTCAATAGAATATTGTTCCCTTCTCTACTCATTTGGAAGTCCAGAATGATTAATAGCTTGTGTAAGTATAGTAATAAGATTTTTCACTCCATATCCCATAACATTTGTTTGTTCAGGAGGACAATCATTACATTGTCCATTAAATTTATCAACACGGTTCCTTCGGGTTCCATCCATCGTCTAAAACCCAAAAAGAATAGTGTGAGAGGCAAAAATCACGCTAGGGAAAACAACGTAATAAAGGGGGAGTACCTCCAATATCTAACATCTTAGGTTACCATAATTCTAGTACTATAACCTATACTTATACTTAACCTTAGGAAAATCCCTATACATACCTTATAAATATCTATAGGGATCTCACTAAAGTTCTCACATCCTAGTTTCCAAAGGTTGACTAAACCTTTCCCTTGATACCAACTGTACAGACCCGAATCTTGACGTACATGAACATCACATTACTTTTGTGGAATAATTAGTACATAACAAAAATAGACACACAAGGATCGTAATAGTTTAGTGTCTTTGGAAACTTGGAACGTAATCTTCTAATCATGGTGAAAGATCTTCAACATCTCCCAATAAAGATCTTCCCTTTTTTACCTAAAACATTTCTTTATATCCTGGGGAAAAGAAAACATATAAAGGGTGATATTAAATGCTCATTAAGGGTAAGCATGGATAAAATATACATTTGAACTTAAAAACATGAACATAATGTTTAAACATCAAAAGCTTGAGCAATGACATAAAACATGGAAGTACGTAAGGCATAGATCATAAAGAATCATTAAGCATGATAAAATAGCATGGGAATAAAACATGTAATTGTGGCAACAATTAAGAACATGATATTATTTCCATATTATCCAAGGCATTGATGCCAAGACCATCTTAGTGGACAAAGTCCCTTTCTGAATCGAGTTCACTCCTCGTTCCAGTCCTGAATTACTGAACCAGTTCAACTTGTCATTCCATCCATGTCTATCTCATGAGATATAAATCTTTACCCAATGAATTGGAGGGAGATATAGGTCCCACCCATCTCATAATGAAATCATTCTTACTTGTGCCACAAAATAAACATATATCATTCATAATAACCCAATAAATAAAATGGGTTTCATAAACATCATTCCATCATCACATAATCCATATAAAATTAATGGATATCAATTCATAATAATAAAAGTGAAACCATTTTAATCATAGATACATGATACTTGAAACATACACATAATAAATAATGTCATCTTAGATAAAAAATGGTTTTGATAAAACAGTTGAAATGAATTCTTGAGTAAAATATCCTTTCTTCTTCAAAATCATTTTCATTTCACAAAATGCCATGGAATTTTAAATGAAAAGTATTTTTTTGAAAATAGTCATAAAATATTTTGGAGGAAGCTTCATGAAAATAAGGCTTTATAAAACCGTAAAAATCCGTTCATGTCGTATAAGTTAAAAATAACATTTTTCTCGTACTTTGTCGGAAAAGTCAAAAAGTACCTTGTATGGTAAACAAAAGAAAGATTCCTTCCATACGATGTGGTAAAAGTAGAAAAGGGTAAAAATTACTTTAAACATACATGGAATAAAATTAAACATGTAATAAAAACATTTTGAGAACATATGGACATGAATAATAATCATAACCCCAGTAAATACTTACAAATAAACAATCTCGGAAAAGAATGAGATTGGAATAATTATCCCCTACCTTAGGTCCGATTTGATTCGTAAGTGTCTGAAACTCATGTATAATGATTTAAATAATGTCATTGACTTATTCCAGAATCATACTCATTGTTATGATATCATATATGGTCATATTCTTATCTTATTATTAGTAATATTTCATTGCTACTTGTTATTTGGGTGTTTATTACTTTTTGTTCTTATGCGTGTTTTGTCGAATAAATTCTTATTCTTATTTTTAGGTTATAGATACCTCATTTACAGATTGGTATTAGTGTAATATATATAATATTTATTCACTCAATTCATTTATGTAATCATTATGCAATGAAAATCATGTAGAACGAGTCGCATCACATCATGGAGACGGTATTCCGTATGTATGCACGAGCGATGATATCGTTCCCATGATCGTGGAATTGTATTGGAGTGTATATATACTATTTTAGAATCAATATCACTTTACAATAATCATATATATTCATTCTTTACACCATTATACCCATCCAAGTAAGGTGGTGGTGGAAAATATATTACACCACGGTGTGGAGACGGTATTCTGTACGTACGCACGCGCGGTGATTTCGTTTTCTGTAGGATGGATAGATGGTGAAATAGGGTTTTTTCTTACTTATAATAACATATCAGTATATGAGTGATTCTGATTTTATTAATTCATAATGAAACAACTAAATAAGAAGAATTGGAAGAAGAAATAAAGTTGAAAGAATCGGTAACGGACATTACCTCTTCTTTGAAGCACCTCTTTGGGACCTCCTTTTAGAGCACCAAAATTGGTCTTTGAAGAAGACCAGGACCTCTAGGATGTTTCTAGTGAAGTTTAGAGGAGAAATTTTTAGGGGTTTGCCAAGATTGAAGGCTCAAAGTGGTGTGAGGAAGAGAGGGAGTAGGTGCCCTTTTATAAGGGAGGAGAGGGGCACCTTTGGAAATCTTAAAAATATTAATTTATAATAAACCTAACCCCACTTAAAAACCTCCAAAAATGACTCATATTAGAATATTAGATGAGATAGGGTTGTAATATCATCAACCAATCAAATTTAGACATGTTTTGATTTTATTTTAAACCTTATCATTTTGATTTATCCTTATTTAATCTATTTAATTTTATTTGTGGTAATAAAATTCTAAATTTTAAATGGTTAAAAATAATCACTTATATGTTTTTAATTTTACATAATTGGATACCTTATAATATTTTAGACTATATAAATTTCAATTTATAATTTTTAAACATATTTGTGATTTTTAAAAAATTTAATAATATGTTATTTTTATAAAATTACAATAGTGTCAATTTTGACACTATTCATTTATTTGAATTTAAATAAAATATATACAGAAGATATGTTCGAAATAAAAGCTTTAATAGATTTATAAAATATCATATGTATCTAGAAAATTATTGTAGCACATTAAATAGTTCATATAATATTTAGTTTATTACTTTTAAAACCATTTATTTGGTGTATCTCTTAATAAAATAATTACTACATCATTTTTGTATAATTATTTAATATACATATTTGTTGCAGAAAAATTAAAAATAAAATCGTATGATGAAGATAAATCTATTAACCTTCACAATAATACTTTTAATCGAATTTATCATCTTAAAATCACAATATTTAAATTGTTATATTTATTAAATTATGAAGGTGACAACTTTGGCATCATTTAAAATAAAATAATATAAGTGTCATAATCGCTTTTATAAGGATCCAAATGGTCAAATATTAGACCATTGGATGATTATGGTTTACATTTACATGTAAAATAAGTTTTGGTCAGGGTTGTGTGCCTTTTATGGTCACTATTTGTTTAATAAAAACTATATTCTTGATTTTTCACTAGATAAACAATTTTCTGCATCACTATTGTGTCACAATTAATGATAATTATTTAATCCCTAAAAATTATAAATAAATTCATATGATGTATATAATTTTATTATATTTTTGGAGACTATTCATGTTCTAAGTTTCATGAATTTTATCACTAAATTAAAATTAATATTCTTATAAGATTTAAGAGAGTGACATGTTGTCACTTTCTTTGGTTTTAATAATAATTAAGTTATTTTAATGGAAAAAAGTCCATTAAATGATTCTAATCTGACCCTTAGGTGATATGGGTTGACATTTAGTCATCCAATAGAATTTTGAAAGGTTTTAGGGTAATTTTATAATCTTATATTTACCCTTAATTACCTGATTTACCTTTAACTATGGTAAATAAACTTTACCGTGGTTACTATTCATAATGTCCAAAAATAAAAAGTAGCTTATTAAAATAATTTAGACCGACTAATTCCAAATATGGAATCCATTTTTCCAAATTCAATACACAAAAGTTGCAAAAATTAAATTAAAATTAATCCCGTTGTCGAAAGAAAAGGGGTTTTTTTTAAAACATTGCAAAAGATTGAATTGATTTAATCTACGAATTCAAGGTAAAATCAATGCTAATGACATAAATTATATTAAATAGTAAAAATATATTCTATTTATACTTTAAAACCATTAAATATTATAATGTAACCATATAAATTATTACGATGAAAAAAGTTGTTTTTAATTAAAATATAGCGTGTTTTTACTATTCATTAAAATATGAAAGTTATCGGAAAAATATCAAAAATTTATCCAATATAAATTTTTATATCCTAATTAAAAAGAAGAATTTTATTTTGTAAAATTGAACTTATAAACATGTCAAAAACTATATTTAATGTGGGTGCGCCATTAAAAGGCGGCAAAACTGCATTTTTTGAAAAATAATTATTTTACCCGAAAATTTTATTTCGTTCTTATACCATGTTCTAGAAAATTAGTAAGATGAATAATAATGTTATAAAATTCAAAATATAGTTAATACTATTCATAACGGCTAGTTCATAATAATATTATAATAACATATCGTTGTTTAGTAAAACTCGATATTGCGTACAACACACGCTATCGAAGATGGTCGCGATTGCGTGTAATGCAAGCCAAGTTAGGGTTGTGTGTAGTGCAAGACGCCATTGTTGTTGCGTATAATATAATCCAACCATATTTTATTTATACATTGAATATATATATATATATATATATATACTCAATGCTGCGTAGAATAACTTCTATCAAACGAACTTGAAATTGTGTGTAACACAAGCCTAGAATAGTGTTGCGTATACTGCAAGTGAATACGGTGTTGCGTATAGCGCAAGATAATCTTGGTGTATCGTACAATAGAAGATATGAAAGAAATTAAAAATAATATATCTTATAAAATCTAGGGTTATTACAATAGCTCACCTCCCTGAAAGTGTGGGTGATGAAGTGGTTCAAAGAGTGAATCTTGTTAAGGAAGTTCACCCATTTGGCAGCCAGCTTCCATGAGAGATGCCTCTGATTTGCTCTAACAGCTTACACAAGGGTAGTGGAGTCACAATCAAACCATATATAATTACAATCCTTTTGTTTTTCCAAATCAACTGCCATTATAATTCCCATCATCTCTACTTCCAAGGCTGTGAGGTTACCACAAGGACCAAAAATGAATTCAACGACATCCCCATTCACATCCCTGAAGATAACACCATATCCTGAGGGACCTAGGTTAACCCTTGATGCTCCATCGGTGTTTCATTTTTACCATCCTGCAAATGGAGGTGTCCAGAAAACTTCCATGTTATAACGATTGGTCAGGTAATTACCAACAATATTCAGTCTCCTAAATATAATACAATCATCAACTGAGTTTCTGCATTTTTTCAAGTAAATATTGTCCACATCATGAACTAACTCATGTACGATGCTCAGCACGCGACCAACCATGAAGTCAGACCTACTGTGTACTACAGAATTCCTATAGCTCTAAATATAGTGAATGAGTTCAGAACATGCAACATGAAAAAGTACCATCACCTTCTTAGAAAGATGAACATTAACCATGGAATAATTAAGAGCTTGAACAGATTCAAAAGGAGGAGATTACAGTCCGAAAATCTATTGTGCTACCATCCATAAAGAAGATGAAGCATTGCAACTCAAAAAGAGATGGTCAACATCCTCTCTGTGTTGCTTGCAGAGTGCGCATCGAGAATATGAAGTAATACCAACCGTTTTTATATTGGAATCCATTGGTAGCTTTTAGAGGGATAGCCTCCATAAGAGCATAAACCGCGAGGGTGTCATCCAGGTTTTGTTCAATTTTCCAATCCACTATTTGTCACCATTGATCAAATGATGGTAGAAGCTTTTTGAGTCAATCTGTCATGTAGGAGATTCTTCCTAGATAATAGCATCCTATTGATTAACAAAATCGTAATTGGCCACTGTATTGATAATATCATCCTCCACCATTTCCATATTATCCAGCTACTTGTTAATCATGATGATGTTGATACTTCCACTTTCTTCTAGGTTAACACGATTAATGAGAGGCTCCCTTATCTCGTTATCATACCAAAACATTTGCGAATATTTCCTTATTACCATCCATTTTGAGTGACCCATAATTTTCTAAAAGATATATTTTATCCCAGGCCATATAAAATACTCAACATATCTGAATTTTCGAACAATAATCTTTGCCATAAATCTGTCTATGAGAAATTCTAGGGCAGCAGATTTTTTGTTGATCAGCTTCCAAACAAATTTGGCTAGTAGTTATTGGTTAAATGCCTCCAAGTTCTTAATTCCAAGTCCTCTAAGTTTATAGGTAAAGCAACATTTTTTCCATGGTATAGAGATTACATTCCATTTCATAATATTTCCACTCCAGACATAGTTTTTCAGCATTGTATTCAGCATTATAATAATAGAGATAGGGCGAAGATATACCATAAAAGAATAGGCCAGCTTTGAGATGACAACATGATTCACCAAAAACATTCACCCATCCATTGATAGAGACTTTCCTTTATAATATGCTAGTTTTTTTGACTTTATCCAAAGCATTTGATAAGTTAGAATGTCGGGGCTTTCCCCAAAACTTTGGGACACCCAAATAGATAAAAGGCAGAGTACCCTCTTTAATTCCCAAGTTTTTTATGATTTGGATCTTCCTGGAATCTGGAATGCCATTACCAAAGTAGATAAATGATTTTCTCCATCTTATTACTTGACCAAAAACATCCTCATAATGTTATAGAACTTGTTTAATATTTTTGAGGTTCCTTTTTTCTCCCTGTGTAAAAATGACAATGTCATCAGCAAAAAATAGATGGGAGGGAGCAGATATACCTCGAGCGACTCTGATGGTTGGCAATTCTCCCTTGTTCACCATTTTCAGAAGAAGTCTACTAAGATAGTCTTTGTCTATAGAGAAAATAATGGTTGAGAGGGGATCCCCTTATAGCACCCCCTAGAGCAAGTGAAATAGCCCTCTGGAGATCCATTAATGAGAATGGATATGTGTGCTGACTCAAGAAGGATTTTGAGCCATTATGTAAATTTCATACTGAATCCAATGTTTTTAAGAATCCTGTCAATAAAACCCCAGTCCATTGTGTCAAAGGCCTTGGTGACGTCTATTTTGATAGCAATGTTTCCTCCTCTAGTTGATTTCTTATACAAATTGACACACTCTGAGGTAGTGAGAAAACAGTCCTGTATGTGTCTCCCTATTACAAATCCAAATTGATTCCAAGAAATAAATTTCTACAAGACATGGGCAACCCTGCCTTCAAGTATTTTAGTAATGACCTTGTAAATGGTGTTAAAAAGGGAAATGAGCCTAAAATAACTGATCTCACTCTCATTTTAAACCTTTGTAAAAAGAGCAATATATTGTTCATTGAATCTTTGGGTAAAAGTCCCATCCTTAATAAAATAGCGGACAATCTGACAAACTTATTCTCTAATGATTTCTCAATAAGCCTAAAGAACTGGTTAGTAAATCAATCCGGTCCGAGATAACTATCCTTCTTGAGAGAAAAAACAGTTTATTTAATTTTAAAATACATGGGAAAATAGGTAAGGGAGATATTATCCTCCTCCATAACAAGATGTGGGGTGATATTCTCCCTTATCATTTCATTATTTGGAGGTCCATTGAAAAGATTCCTGTAAAAAGAAATAATATAAACTGAGAGATCATGTCGTTCCTACAAAACACGATCCCTGTCCTTGAGAACAGGAAGTGTCCTATTATCCCTTAAAACCCTCTAAAGAGTATAAAAGAACTTTGTATTCCTATATCCCCTTGATTTCCTTCTAATTTGAAAGTTTTCTTTTCTGGTTTTATCACAAAGATTTATGAGGTTCCCAAGCTTTGAGTTAATTTTAGATTCTTATTTGGATCCCCACTAAAGTGGACATTAGTCATAGTCTCCTATAAGTCATGTAAAAGGCCCTCAATACCATCAATTTCAGCATCCATTTAACTGAACATGTTCTTTCTCCATTCCTTCAGTTTCATTTTGACCAATTTGAATTTTGAAATGCAGATAAGAGGGATGACCCCATAAGTCCTTGGTTTCCAAGTATCCTGTATAATTTTGGAGCACTTTGGATGAGTGGCCCATGAATTATTGAAACAAAATGGGATCAGATACTTCATTTCTATATTGAGAAGACTCACCAAAAAAGATGATGATCAAAATTATTCTTAGCCAAAATAACACAAGAAATGGACTTCAAGGCTTGTAGAGAGGCCTCGTTGGTAAAGGATCTATCAATTCGGATGGCCCTCATTCCAGAAAGATGGAACCTATACCAAGTAAACTTGTCCCCAAAAAGATTGACCTCAGTCAGACATTCCACCTCAATACAAGCACGAAACTCAACCATGGAGGTGGTATTAACAACTAGTCCAATGTTCTCATCCGCATGCAGAATTGAATTAAAGTAACCAATTATTGTCCATGGATCCACAATTAAGATTGTCATTTCCTGAATGAAATCCCATTGCTGCCTCCTATCAATGTAATTATTGTGTGCATACACAATAGAGAAATACATCCTCCATCCTGATTCTAAAAAACTACAGGTGAGTATTTGATCAGTCTCATAAACTAAAACTGGATTAACAACAGAAGCATGTATAAAAATACAGACTCTATCTGATGAGCCTTCATCCCTGCTAAATTCAAGGGGTGAGTAGCCTGCTCTACTAAAGTGGTTTCCAACCTTGATAGATGTAGTCTTAGGTTTAGAAATACCTAGGATTTTAGGTTTATACTTGCCTGCAATCATCCTCATGGAACCCACTGTGTTAGGGTTGGATAGTCCCTGATAGTTCCAGAAAAGTACACTCATTGAATCTTGGATTTGGGGGTAATTCCCCCTTTGCATGAGATATCCAAACTTTTGGACTTCCTAGTAGACCTTGTCAAGGAGGCAGGACCCTCTTCCTTGGCTAGACGATGTGTTTGTTCACGAGTAGTCTCATTATTTTCCTCAGAATTCAGAGAAGATAAAGCGAGCACTTTATCCTCTGATGATTCACTTACCATATCATTTTTTACAATATCAGCCCCTGTGAGATCATCCAATTAGCCCATTTTTAGATCCGATGCATCCTGATTCTGGACAACAACATGTGATTTTCCCTGATTCTAGTCCAATTCCCCTGACACGTGTGCAAGAGAATCAGTATGTAATTGTTCTAGCATCAATTTGTCCTATATATCAGAAGAAATAAGAGAGAGAGTGAAGTCTTCCACCTGCACCAAAATGGAAATTGATAAAATATCATACGAGAATTCAAGAGAGTCCTGCTCCTCCGGAAAATGAAAATCCTTACTGGATCTTCCCAGACATCCCATGTATGTGCGCTCCGGATCATCTGCCTCGACTAAATCATCCCACAAAAAGTGTTATCCCCATGCAGTCCTGATTTTCCTCCCTTCACCAGACCAGCACCCAAACATTTTCCCTTGTCAGTATTATCATTACCTTTGCCTCAAATAATCCCCTTCCAGGCTGAGATGGTAGGGGCTTGTTTTACAAATTTTTTCAGAACATGGTAGTTATTTACCAAGTGCCCAACCATTTTGAAATGGTCACAAAATCTAGGTATATTCTCAAATTCATTCATAACTTCCATCTGATGATCCTCTATGGAAAGAAATATGCGACTGGGAGGTGAGTCATCCATATTAATCTTAATGAGGGCCCTCACATACAAACCAAGGTCTCTATTGATAGACCGTTGGTCGACCTTCAGTGGTGTTCCAAGCCCCGACACAGTTTCGTAGAGGATTTTGGTATGCCAATTCACCCACGGAAGACCATTTAATAGTGTCCAAACCTATTCCATAGAGTTTCACTGCTTGAAAAGATTAAAATTGGCATCCCACTGAGAGATCCAGAAGAGGCCTGGCCTGAGATTGATGTTCCCAATTTTACAAACCAAATAAAAATATTCCATATTCTATAAGATAATCTGAAAGTAACCCTTTCTAATTGGAACGAGTCTCTAATTCAAGAATCCCCAGAAAATTGAGACCCTTTTTTCAGATCTGCGTAAGACCAAGGATCCATGCCTTTCTCATATTAGGTGCGACCTAACACTAAAAACTTGAAGAGGTCCATTCGCTGCTTGAGAGCATCTGGATCAACCACCACAGAAATAGAGTCATCCCCCAGATGCGTAATAACATGTAATTTGGAAATTTCACATACAGATAGCGTAGCTAGGGCTTTCCCAAATAAAATGACTTTCCGAACAAAGGCAAAATCTGATCCATTCTCTATTCCCTTCGAAGGGTTGAATACCAACTCCCACTCTGGATCAAACGCAGCCTTGCTTACATGGTCACTTATAGGAAGAAGAGACCACCAACATCAAAATCAGTCAAGAGATTTTTCAGAGATGCTATCTCACAATCCCGTCACCTTCTAAAATTACTTTGAAAAAAAAATAAAATCCTTCTTATAAATCCTTTAGAAAAGAAACTGTGTGTTTTATTAATGATGTTTGGACCATGGACAAAATCCCACTAAAAAATTCTTTAGAAAACTCCACTCCAATTTTCAAGAAATATTTCAAACCCCATTTATAAAATCTCCCATTTTATTTAAAAATTATCACTCATGTCAAGCCCCTTTTTTAAATAACATTTTTAAAAAAATCATCTTTATCTTTGAAAACAAAACCATGCTACTAATAAAATCATAAATAGGTCCACCAACACTAGTTTGAATAGGGAACCACCATTGAGCTATTTAACAAGCTATTTGTTTCATGTTAACTATTAGATTAATGCAAAATTTTCCTAATCAATGGGTGAGGTCACAAAGATCACGGAACATGTAGAAAATAATAATTATTATTTCACGTGAATATAAAATCATCAACTAAAAAAGGAGATGTAGTAAAGTTAAGGGCATATACCTCACCCAACAATCCTTAAATTCATCCCATAATCATACCAACCTCCTTTGAGTCCATGATAACCTTTATCATCAATAAAAACCATCAAGTTGATAAAATAAACATTTAAAACCAAAAAAATGGGAATAATTGATTTCAAACTCATCAAGGGGCCTCATGGTGCCAAAACCATTAGAAATATTTTGTGGTACACTTTCTACACACACACCCAAACCTAAGACACATATATACCCAAAATTTAATACTTACTCCAATGACCAATTTCTCCCAAAACCACCAAAAACACTACATAAACTCATAGGAAAATATACTTCAAGGTGAATGATGAATGATGACTTGAATAGATCCTCTCAGTATGTCCTCTATAGGATATACATTAATTCCCCTTCAATTAGTATTATTTCACCATGATATGATGAAATCATCTCTATGAACACAACTATGGAAAATTTAAATCATAGGAAAAGAAAAAGGGGGAGAATAAGTAGATAAGGGAAGGGATATTTCAAAGAATTGGTGCATAAAACTACTCCCAATACACTCATTTTAAAAAGATATAAAGGGAGGGAGGAGGATAGCCAAATAGGTATTTTCTCCAATCCTTCAGTCAACCAAAATTGAGGGAATCTTGAGGGGGTACAAATAAGACCCCTTGTAAAACACTAGAGGGGATATAAAAACTAGGTGGGGTCCCTTTGTGGTGTGTTTATAAGAATAACAATGAAAATATACCTCACTAGTGGTTCCATATAGTCTAACTCCTTGGGTTGAGGCATAGGGGAACTCCCTTGACCTCTAACTATGGCGTGGAGTAAATATCCACAATGCATCCCACCTCAGGGAAAGATCAAGGGCCTGCCTCCCAAGGACCCTCCTTGGTGTAGACATAAGGCTGTAATGTGGGGATTCCCTTCCAAGTTGTGCTATGGTATGGACTTATAGGAAATGATAAAACCTACCTTGAGGGAAACCTAATGGTCCCACCACCCAAGGGACCTCTATGATGTAGCCCTTCACTATTATATCGTGGTGGCCTACTTGCAGCTAAAATTCAGATATAGGTCTACCCAGGCCATTTTTCATTGATCATTCAGGAACCAAAATCACTAACCAAGAATTTTTTCTCATCCAAAAACATCTTCTTGGTATTTACCAATGCTTGGATTTCCTATCTAAATCCTAACTCACCAAATTTCCCTTACTCTGGGACTAATATTCCAATTCACCCTAACTTCCACTAACTTATAAAGATGTGATTAGGTAAAACCATCAATACTAGCAGTATATATATAAACAACTGAGATTTGTACAATACATCAAATAGTCATCACATTGTAATTACAAATCTCTATAGGAAAACCACTATAGAAAATGTACTGCTGATAAGGTCCTCAAACCCAAAAAAATATAGAACAATAGATAGATTCACCTTGCTATAAGGACTTATGTATTGTTATCACACTGAAATGGTCACTAACACCATAATAAACCACCAAGATCTACAAAGCACCAACAAACTTCATCAATATTTTTCTAGGAAAATGTTGTACTAGCTCAATGTCCACCTAGACCACCTTCAAAATATGTATTACCTGTATAGAAACAACACATGAAGCTCATACAAGGGTTAGTAATAACATACTCAGTATGATGACCTAAAGCCAAAAAAAATACAAAAAACATGGAATATAAAACTCTATAACACAAATATAATTAGAGGGAAGAAAATGCTTCCATGTATGATCTACAACTAAAAGTCTCAGGGACACAAGGAAGTCTTAATCATCTCTTCTTCAATTCATTAAGGTTGATATCTCACCAAAAACTAGGGATTATTAGAGTAATGAAATACACACTATGTCTAAAGTCAATAACCCATATATAAGTCACTTCTCAAAGGAAACCAAGCGGTTTTTAAGGTTTCATTAGGCTTGAAGTATCCAAACTGCTCATCCTTTTTAACTTTAACAATGTCGCTAAAAATTATAAAGGGAGACCTAGTCAATGTTGAAGAATTTGTGTCTTTTAAGGGAGTGAAATACCCTACCACCCATAATTATAATTCCTTTGATATAAAAAAAATACTTGGGGACCCAAGACATAAAGTATTTTCCCACTCCACATAGTCCAGCTTTATATTAAACAACCCTAGTAAGCCACCCAACATTACATCATAAAAATCATAATAAGGGACCATCCCATCAATAAAGTATAAATTTTAGTTGCGGGAAAAATGAACCTTAATAGAGGATCTATTCCACTTCAAGAAAGGCATGTCAATATAGGGAGTATCGTTCTCCATGTTTAGAGGACTTGTTATAAAATCACAATATTTTAGGATATATTTTTTCCCTAAATTGATACTATGTCTGATAGCTTGTTTCACACACAACACAGAACAAAAATAAATTGTGACATATTTAACAAAAATTATTTAAAAAATATATGAATAATAAAACCTCTATAAAATAAAAATTTATTAATCAATTAAAAATGATTAAATTTATATGATATGTGGTTAATATGATTTAATATTTAAAAGGATTGTTTTTTCTCAATTAATTATTTAAAGTATTAATAAATTAAATCAACAACTTTTAAACGATAGTAATGAAAACATATAACATTTAAAAAAAATTAATATTATATTAAAATTATTTAAATTAAAAATTAGTAAGAAGAGAATGTATAATGTTTTAAAATCCATTTTCAATAAATATACTTTTTATTTAAATTTTTAATTTTAATTTAAAATATAAATTATAAATTTTAGAATTTGAACTTTAAAAAAATTAAATTTAATTTTTAATCAGGCACATAAAAAATATCTTAGTGTGAATTTTTTCAATTTTTCTAAAATAATTGATTTTTAGTTGAATAGTGAAAAATAGTTTTTACTAACCATAGCATTTATGAATATATCAAGAAGTAAGTATAATTAAAAAATATTTTAAAAAATTAATGATAAAAAATTTATTTATGTAGTGAAATTATTTATATAAAAATATAATGATTAAGTTAGAAACCCCATTTTTAAAATTGTCAAAATTAAGTGATATTTTTTTAATAAAAATAGTTTTTAGTCTTTCACTTTTAATTAAGATTTCACTAGGTGAAATTAGGTTTTGAATTTATTTTAAAGTCATATAACTCTAATTTGGGTGATAATAATCCAATTAATTTCATTAAAATAAATAAATTATAATTTTTTCATAAACATAGCATTTTTTCTTAAAAATACACTTTTTCTAAAAGGCGGTTTTTACGTGTTACATGCACTAATGTTAAAATTATTTTTTCCTACACATTGAAATATTATTTGATAAAATTAAATTTATATTTGTAATTATTATTTATAAATTATTTAATAAGTCTCAATTTATTTTTAGTAATTAAAAGTAAATTACTCAGGTAAAAATGAATTATCAAGGTAAATATCAAAAATGAAAAAAGTGAAAATATAAGAGTAAAAGACGTTAAAAATTGTTTAAAAAATTGTTTAAATGAATGGTTGGGAGATTATATAACTTAATTTATCCACCAATCCATTATTGTCCACATTTATTCCACATTCCATGTGAAACGTGTGCTCTCTTTATATTAAAATTTTATATTTGAAAAAATGGAATTCTATTCCCCTATAAAAGGTACTTATCTCTTCCCCAATTCCCCACTCATTATAATGAATTATCTCAACAAAAATACTACCATATTCTCTTTTAAATTCTCTTTCAATGTTCTAGAATCCTTAGTCTTTCCAAAATACCATGCTAAGGATCCTTAAGGTGTTACCCAAGGGAGAACATCAAAAGGGATAGGTAATGTTCCCAACTATGCTCTCTTAATTATTTTATTCATATACACCCTAAAACCTATTATATCTATTAAAACTTGATAAAATTATTATTAATAATATTATAAAATTTTATTATACTAATTTAATATCCATTTTCTTTCTTCCTCCAAAACCATTTGAAAAATGAATATGTCGTCATGTGAATATGCAGACTACTATCTCCACGAATGATGTGATCAATTTTTCATCACCATGTTACAAGGATGGATACAAAAGTTTTTTTAATTATTTATATGGTATTTATAACATGATTAAGATTCTAAAATTATAAACTATTCACTATCTTCCTCCCGATCTATGGAAAACTAATGTGTTACCCATGCGTATGTGCAAATAACTGCCTCCAATAAAGTGATGTATTTCATTTTTCACTCACTAATTTTCTTATTTATTTAAATTCCCTCTAATAAAGTTCAAAAAATAAATAAAATATAAATAATATCATTATACTTCTATAATAATGATATTATAACTAAATCACCCCATAATTGTACTTATCCATTAATTATAGCATGTTCTTGATTAGTTCGGTTCAACCACATACATGAACGATGCTATAAATTTATATCATGGACAACTAAGGAGGCCTAATTACTGGTGATATTGAAAAATAATAAGTAATGTTTTTTCCTGGAATGGAAATGCTAATATCTAACCCATTATCAGGATACCACCCCTCGTTCATTAAAATTACCTAAACGAGCCCATCATGAACTTCATCATCATGAATCATAACTAAAATACTTATGAAATAAAATTATAACATTATAAATCATTATAAAATATTTATTATTGTATCTTTAATTATATTTTAATGATGAATTTTGAATATTTAAAATAAGAATTTACATAGGAATTATGAAACTAGTACTAAATAAAATAGTCAAAACTAATAAACCTTTGATGATGAATATAAAATAAAAATAACTAATATATTTTTAATATAATATTATAAATGAAGTTTACAAAAGGTTATAGGTATGAATAAGTTTCTAAAATAGGTGATTAATAATGTTATTTTTTGTTATATAAAACCTTGAATTTCTTTTGTGGAATTCAGGAATCTAGGTAAGGGTATTTATATCTCAATTTTTCTTCATTAAGATACAATGTGTATTTACCACTCGTTTCCTTTTTTTTGGTGTTTATATATTGAAAAAGGATTTATTTTATCAAAAAAAATTAGGAAATATAAGTTATTTAAAAACTCATCCCATTTTCTACCTTTCATGGATTTTCGACACAAAATAAAACAATAATTTAAGGGGGTTTTTTACTAAACATATTTTCTTAAGTCAAGATTATTCCTCTTTGACCATAGTTTAACAAGATTGTTTTCTTTTGTTCTGTGATGATTCTATAATTTCTTATATCTCTATGGAAATTGATATTTTTAATTCAAATATTTTACATTGATTAATTTCTTTCTCAAAAATTTTAAATTTGTTAAAGGTAATTTTTATTCTCTTTAACTTAGATTTATCCTCCATGCCCATATGTTATCTTATGACCAATGTTATCCTTAATTGGAAACCTAATTCTAAATTATTTCATGTGACATTAATAGTTCATTTCATCTCTTTTTTAAATTAAATTTTTTCACCCTTTTATGATGTGGGGTTTTAAGGAAAGTATTTTCTAATATAAAAAAATTTGTCTTTTATAATTGTTTTTTTATCTTCCACAACACATTTCCTCTGAAAACCATTATGTAATTTTCTAGGATCCATTATATAATATCCTTTTTAAAATTAAAAGTTTTCAAAAAAATCACTTCACCTTTTTTAAAATAAATTTTGAAAGTGACATATAACTTCATCTTTTATGACTATGGTAAAAAAAATTCTACTAACTCTATTACATTTTACTTAACCATATGATATTTATTCTTTATAAAGATTCCTTTTCGCTATTAAAAATGGGTTTAAAAATTATTTTGACTCTTTTTTATTTTGAAAAGATAATTAAATATTATTATATATTTTTAAATGTGAAAGTTTTATTTTTAAAAGGAATTATTTATTTTAAAATAGATATTAAAGGCATGTGTTTTAAAGTAGTAATTATTTAGTGTTTTTATTTTCTCTCAAAGAAAGTTTTTGAAAACATCCTTCTATTAGGTAATTTTTTCAAAAAAACCCTTTTTTAAGGATAATTTTTATTTAGATCAAAGTATTTCATTTTAAAGAAAACATTTTTAAGGAGTTTCCAAGACTTTTAAAAAAGTAGAATTTCATCATATTTTTCATGTGATTTATCCAATTATCTTAAAATTTTATTTTTCATGTATATCAGTAACCCTAATTCTACTTATTTTACACTGTATATTTTTAATCCACTATCTAAATTATTTATTTGTATGTATTATGTAATGTTCTAGGAAATTTTTTCATGAAACCCATCTCTTTTACAAAGGTTAATTAAGTGATGTTTAGAGTATGAATGTTTTTACATTCAAATAGAACATGTATGTATGGATAATTATATTATTAAGGTTGAGGTCCTATATCACCCTCTATTAGATAGGTTAAATATTTATATCTTAGTAGATAATGATGTTAAGCATGGGTATTTCCTTATTCACAACATAATGTGTGGAAATTTTATTTAATCACAACATGAATTGTGGACATTATTTTTGTTCACAATATCAAGCATGTATTTTTTTGTTCACAACATGAAACCTGGACATTTTATTTATTTACAATGTTATAATTTCCATATTTTTATGTTTGTACCATAATTCCTTATTATGTTATATTTTTAATTCATGCCAAATCCTTGTGCCTATGATTAAGCACCATGGATCATGTTTATTATCTCACACTATTATTTCATGGTACATGTTCTTTTTTTTAGATTACATGTCCATCTATCATGGAATATGGAGAAATCTTATCATCCTATATTCTTTTAATTAATATATTTCTCTCATGTTCATGTTTTCTTATATAGTTATGATCTAAAACTTGATGAAATGTTTGTAAGTTTTCATTTACTAATCATTTGAGTTCACCCCTTTCCTATATTTTCATTACCCAGGTTATAAAGATTAGTATAAATTATGAGAAGTCTATAATGGATTCTAGTTTGACTCAATTATGAAGAAATGTTCACAAGTATCATAAAATAAGTTGCTTCTATAGAAAATATTCAAAGACATTAAACATTGATTTCTTAGGATTTTGTGATTACTATGTGATATAAGTTTTAACTTATAAAAATTATGTCACGACCCGTCCCCAGGGGCCCGTACGATGACATACCCCAAGCCCGCCTCCCGAAGTCCAGGGGTTGGGGATTAGCGTTGAAGGTGTCAACCTGCAAGTCGGAGGCATTTTTATGGATACCTATACACACGTGAACTCACAAACCAAATCCACAAAGATGAAAGGTGAACACTATATAATCAGAAACTAGAGTACAATAGCAAGTAAATAACTGAGTGGTAAAACCATGTTAGTATACAAGCCCAACAAAAGAACTGGAAACAGAAAGGTACAGAGGGATCACCAATGGTTATCTATGTAAAATCCCACTCGATCTCTAGAGTAGTGAAGATACTGGAATATGAAGTAGTATGTCCTATCTACCTCATCCTACTAGGCCCCACCGGGTCCTAGTCCACCAAGTCCATTGTCTTAACATCTGTCGATCACATCTCTCTGAGCACCTCTATCGAAATGTCGAACATCTGCACCATACACAACACGTGTGGGTGAAGCCCATGCAGGGGTGAGTAACTCAGTACTTAGTAAGGTACCCTAAGACCCTTGATGGTCTCTCATAAATCCACAAAGGAAAACACCACAAAACAACCATGAAGTAAACCAGAAATCCACAACCACAAAGCCAAAACCATGAAGTAAACCACAAAGAAAAAACAATGAAGTAAACCAAAAGGCCAAAACCAAAAACTAAACCACAAATATTATGCATAGTCATTTCTACTCAGGTATATTCCCTTAAATATACCTAGGTTATCCATATATACTCATCTCATTCATAATGAAATATAAGGCTCAGACCTCAAATCCATTACCTGGATTTCCAAAGAAGGCTCAAAGCATAACTCAAGGATCATGAGTACACGCTCCATGAGCTGGGCATCCCTAATGACACTCGTCTGAGAGATGTAATCCATCAGGTACAACTCAACCATTCCTAATGGTACGCCTGAAAGGGCATGCTTCATCGGGAACTTTCTGCTAGAACTAACTCTATTGTCCGGCACTAGAGGTCTCACTCTCACAGTCTTGTGCCCAAGGAAAGACCAAGGGAAACCAAGTGAAGAGGCCCACTCCTTGACACTGCTTTTAGTTGGGGGAGCACTACTCCAGTCTAACCTAGGATATCTCGGTTGCCCTAGTACGAAGTGTCACGCACCTTTGTCCATCGAGGGAGCACTAACTTCTACCTTGGTATCAATTACATCAAGTAGAGGGTCCCCCTCCTCATAATTATGTCCTGCAATCGAGGGAGCTCCAACTCCCATAAATGAACCACTCCCTATCGCTACTCGGAGATAGGGGAGTACTACTCCATAAGTGATGACCTGCACTATACCCGGTATGGGAGTACAATTCTGGTAGTTTGTTCACTATGGGGGACCCGCGCCCTAGTAATTCAGGGGTGTACCAACCCTAGGCTAAAAGACCCACACCCTGTCATAGTAGCGTAGTTCCAACTCTACGGGAACAAGGTGTAAAGAGGACCCACACCCTGAATCAACAGGGGAGTACAACTCAGTGACTAGAGAATTCATGCCCAGGTAAAGTAGGGAAGTAACCAACTCTGTCACAATAACTATTGTGGGGGACCCACACCCTAGTATGCCAGGGGAGTACCAACCCCAGGTTAGAGGACCTGTAACCTCACACAATAGTGGAGTACCGACTCTACTATAGCATTGTGTAAGGAGGGGCCGCACTGTGGGTTGGCAGGAGAGTACCTACTCCTAACATAGAAGGCCCACACCCTACCTGGTAGAAGAGTACCTGACTCTATGTGAGTTAAGTATAGAGGACCCATGCCCTAGTCCAATACAAGAGTACCAAATCCAAGGATAGAAGAACCTAATTAGAGGAAAATGAACTCGCACCCATGATGTGGGGAGTCCCATCTCTACCGGAGAAGAGGAGTAAGGAATACCCGACCCTTGAGTCGTCAAGGGAGTGGTTATCCTAACTCTCACCATAAGAAATAACCTGGTTCTACTCCTCAAGCTATCGGTCATACCTTAACTACCATGAATTTCAAAAAATTAGTGAACCTAATGGCCTCCATTTCATAAGGGTTATAACACAACATACGACGCATCAATCAAACTCCCGGTCTGTAAGTTATAGGAATTTTAGTACCAAGGGCCCATCATTCACCCATGTTCGATCTGAAACATCGTTGCGTCACCACGGGTGATCATCGATCCGCTATCTCATCAAATCTTGGTTCTGATCCTATTCTCCAAGAAGGTTCTCTGTTTCCCATCATCGCCACTAGAGTTCCAAAGCAAGAACCAGGATTGTGTCCACAATCCTGCATTGATTTCTCAAACATTAATGGACAGAATGTGAATCCATGTTTCCATTACAGTCTGTTATGGTGACGTTGTGATGTTTCAATTAATGAAACAGAGTATTCAGTTTCCTTCAGTTATACACCATTTTTCCGTGAAAGAAAAATAACTCAAAAAAATAAACTGGTTTTATTTTATTTCTTTACTTTTCTTAAAAATTCCAAAAAAAAATATTTTTCTTTCGACCCGCTGTGGTCAATGTTAGGTCCATTCTAGGTGAATGTCGGCACTTTGAATTCAACAGTGCCCTGAGATTTTCGATCCGAGTATTGGTTCAAAAGTTAGAAAAACCCACACACATATTTACTAAACATACCAAAAAAAAGTTTAAAATTCCATCACAGGCTCACCAGGCCTCAGAATCATGTGTCGTCTGAATGCCTAGTCTCGTAAAAATACAATTTAATTTTAAAAAAAATACATGGAATTTTGGGATATTACATTCTCCCCACCATTAGAATTTGCATCCCTGAAAATCCAAAGCCCAAACTCATGGGAAGAAACTGGGTCAAATAAAGGTTCCTACGCTACTTCCCAGTGCACACCATGAGGGAACACTGAGATCAACCACTCTCATGTCCAGCACTTTCTAGGTCAACATTGTGCCGTAATAGGCACATGTTTCTTTAGCTTCGAAAAGTGGAGAAAGCACTAAGCATCATGATACATCTGCAGTTAGGGGGTCTAGTGGCCCACCTCCATGCTAACTTGGGGCATATCACAGAAAGAACCCCACAGTCAACATCCACCCATGGATGCAATGTGAGAAAAATCCCCACAACCATTAAGCATTAAAGGTTGGTGTTAAACGCACTGGGGTAATTACAAATGAAACAGGGCTGCCCACGAGCGAATGTTGGGTCTTGCTAGGACCTTTGAATACAACATAAAACGGCCACACAACTGGCTGAAAAAGGACACTACCACACCTATTAGTGGTATGTATGCTCAGAATAAATAATTAGGGACCATTCTATTCTGAGAGAACATCTTGTGGTCTAACTCTGTAACCACAGAACGACTCAAATAGAACTCTTTACGAGAGTCCAACCCATGCTACCTGGGATTCCCTTTCACCGCAAGGGAAATCCCTTCTCCACCACGTGGATATAACGCATCACTTGCCTAAAATCGCCATTCCGGGCATGAACAGTAGTAGTCCATACCCAAAATGACATCGTAAGGTCTCGAAGCCACGACTAAGATATCTCAACCACAACTCTCACCTCCAAGAGCCATGTCACACCATCAATGTATGTGTGTGATCAGAAAGTCTCCTCCATCAAGAGTCTCTAAGTGTGAGGGTCAAATCCATGGTCCAACTAAAACCTCAAAGTCTCGAATAGGACTCACGGAAAAAGGAACGTCTAGAACATGTGTCTATTTAGAAAGGCAACAAAGGGAAAGGCACAGATCATACCTCAAACTTCTCTTGAAGCTTCTTGGTCATGAGCCATGACTACGTGCAGTTGTCCTCACCCACATCCTCCATCTCCCTGAGCTTGGAGGGGACCACCCCCTACTGCTCTTCTAGCTTCGCTACCTCACCTTCCGACTTGTGGAACTCCATGCTCCAAGAACTATCTCTTCCAAGTAGGTTCGTCTGTCAGCTCCCTATCAGCAATACGACAGGTTGGGAAATCTCTAGAATAATTTCCCCCAGCCGTTATAAGCATAACACCACCTCTCTTATGACTGATCTTCTCCTTGGCATTGCTGATGTACCACAGACCCACATGTGTGTGTTCGGGCACTATGGGAAAAATGGTTTTTTGTGACGGGTTATTTGCGAGGAGATTTATTCACGTCGCAAATAGTCTATCTAAGAGTTTATTTGCGTCGGGGGAATCGACCCATCGCAAATAAAAAGTTATTTGTTACAGGACTTGGGGTCTCGTTACAAAATGTTAGGCACGGTTTGCGCACTAAACCATGGGAAGGGTATTTGCGACAGGGAGGCACCCCCTATTACAAATACCCGAAGGCGGTAAATACAATTTGTGATGGGGAATTTCCCCGTCATAAATACTTCGTCTGCGGGTCACTTTTTGCAACGTGACCCTTCACAAATACCTAACGGCAGAAAATACTATTTGTGATGGGATGTTGCCCTATTGCAAATAGTGTGTCGGTAGGCCACTATTTGCAATGGTACCCATCGCAAATACCCTTTTAACCACAGATAGTAATAAATGTGTTTGAAGGCATTACAATGGGACCCATCACAAATACCCAACGGCAGTAAATACTATTTGCGATGAGATGTTGTCGTGTCGCAAATAGTGTGTCGGTAGGCCACTATTTATGACGAATCTCGTCCCAAATACCATTTTAACCACTAATATTAATTAATGCGGCTGAAGGTATTTTCGACGGGTCCCATCACAAATAGTAGCATTTACGACGGGTCTCCCGTCATAAATAGTATCGTCACAACTAATCTAACCTATATATACCTTCATCCGTTTTTTCATTCTTCATCTTAATTTCTACTTTCTCTCTCTCTAAACTCTAATTTTAGAGTGAAATTTTCTCTGAGTTAATTTTTTTTACGAAGAAGTTTTTGAAGTTTTCTCCACCTATAAGAGATCAAGATTAATGGTATTTATGTTTTATTTAATTTTAAATTTATTTAATTTTTTATATTAATTTTAATTATTGTTAATTAATTGTAATTAAATTAGATTTAGATTGTTTTGTCATCAGTATTTAATTGTAATACTAAATTTAAATTATTAGTACTAATTATTAATAATTAGTAGTAATTAAGAATTAATAAAGATTATTAGTAATGATTATAAATAATAAGCGGTAATTAGTAATTAGTAGTGGTAATTTTCAGTACTTAATAATAATTAACGCTAATTAGTAATAATTAGTGGTAATTAGTAATAATTTGGAATTAATAATAATAATTAGTAAAAAATAGTAATAATTACTAACAAATAGTAATAATTAGTAAAAATAGTAATAAATACTAATAATTAGTAAAAATTAGTAATAAATAGTAATAAATTCTAATAATTAGTAATAAATACTAATAATTAGTAATAAATACAAATAATTAGTAACAAAAACTAATAATTAGTAATAATTAGTAATAAAAATTAAAAATTAGTAATAAATATTAACAATTAGTAATAATTAGTAATAATTAGTAATAAATGTGAATAAATTAGGAATGAAATAGGAATAAATTAAAAAAAATTAGGAATAATTAGCCATAAATTATCAATAATTAGCAGTAAATTTGTATTAAATTAGCATTAAATTAGAAATAAATTAGCAATAAATTAGAAATAATTAGCTATAATTAGCAATAATTAGCAAAAATCAGAAATAATTAGAAATAATTAAAAATAAATTAGTAATAAATTAGCAATAAATTAGCAATAAATTGGAAAAAAAATAGCAATAATTAGTAATAAATTGAAATAAATAGTAATAAATAGAAATAAATAGAAATAAATAGAAATAAATTTTCAATAAATACCAATAAATTAGAAATAAATTAGAAACAAATTATAAATAAACTAGCAATAAATTTGAAATAAATTTCCAATAAATTTTCAATAAATTAGGAATAAATTTAGAATAATTTAGGAATAAATTTGGAATAAATTAGGAATAAATTGTAAGCGCTTCGCATAATTTACAGTGGATAGGAGAAACTCCTTTTGCTAGATGAATCATCTTCTTTTAACTCTCACTCACTCAAAACATTATGAAAAATGTGTTTCTATGTATACATATCCAATCTCGTATGCAAGAGATTTAATGTGCATTCATAGGACTATATTTTTCATAATGTTTTTAGGGGGTGATATTTGGAAGATGATGGTTCATTGATGAGGCGGTATGGATGCAGGAGCTCCAGTATGTCTTCGAGAAGGGCCGAGTAGTTGGTATTGGCTCTCATTTGACTCTTGAGACTTATTATGGTACTGATGTGATGTCGGTGTCCAACTCAAGAGGAGCTCATGGAGAGCCATCATCTTCTGGCTCACAGTATCAAGAGTAGTTGTGAGCTCATAGTGAGCTTATAGAGAGTTTATAGAAACAGAAGAAAGAGAAGTGTCAGCAGTAGTAATACGAGGAGGATATGCATCGATGATAGCAGTAGCAGCAGAAGCACAAGGAGGAGATGCGTCGATGACTGCAGCAGCAGCATGAGCAGATGGAGTACATGTGTCATCAGACTCGTAGTTTAGGGATGGAGTTTCCTCAACCATATCCTCCAACTCCTCCACCTCCCTCAGAAGACTGTCTCCTCCAGTGATTTTTTTGTTATGTTAAACAAATTTGAATTCAAGATTTATTTTAATAATAACTATTTACAGTTTCTATCTTTTATATTGATGCAAATACTGCATAATTTAATTTTTTTATTTTTTTATTTTTTTATTTTTTTTATTTTATTATTTTATTATTTATAATTAATAATATATTTTTTAAAGTTTTTTTATTTTAATATTAATAATAATAATATTTTATGATTTTTTTATATTTTTTTGGGAATAATGTGAATTTAAAATTTTTTATTTTTTATTATTTTAATAATATTAATAATATTTTTTCATTAATTTATCATAATTTTATTAAATATATTTATTTATTCAGAATTTACGACGGGACCTTTTTCGATGGGACCCCATTGCAAATAGTTGATATATTTTTTTAAAAAAAATATTTGCAAAGGGCAAAAAGACCCATCTCAAATACATTTTTGCGATGGGCGCATCGCAAAAGGTTTTGATATATATATATATATATATATATATATATATATATATACATATATATATATAACATATATAAATGGAGAACTATTTGTGATGGGAAAAGGAGTCTGTCGCAAATACTTTTTGCGATGGTCCCATCGCAACACGTTTCTTATATATAATGTATATAATTAGAGAGCTAGTTGTGACGGGACGGTTTCCCACTGCAAATATTATTTTTTGCGATGGGACCATCATAAAAAATACTTATTGCGATGTTGTTTTCTACAACAGGCTATTTGTGATTGTACCCCGTCATAAAAGCCCATTTGCGATGGGATCCCATCAAAAATACTTTATATTCTAGTAGTGGGGCATGGGTTGCCCTCCAACGTCGCGATCCTGTCACCACTTGTCTGCTAGCTCCATTAGAAACCTCTACTATGTGACCTCTATCGTAGGTCACATCCACCTACAACTCTTTTAGGAATCTCTCAACCTCCAGGGATCGTTTTAGTACCCAAGAAAGCATCAGAATGCTGAGAGGTATCACTAATGCCCTGATTTCTCAATGCAATCCCTGCTCAAAGGTATGGGTCCTAAAGTAAGGGTACCGCACTATATCTATGGAGTAGCGAGAAATATTTGTGAATCTGACTGAGTACTCTGATACCGTTATATTGCCCTACTGTAGGTGAAACAACTCATGTATGCGTACGGTGCGCAAAGTCGTTGGAAATAACTTCTCTCTGAAGAGGCGCTCAAAGTTTGTCCAAGTGAGGGTCGTCTCGTCGTGAGTCTGAATTGTCAAACTCCACCATCTTCCCATTGAACCCTGAAGAAGGCTTACAGCCATGACTTCCATTTAGTCAGGTGGTGTCCTCACTTGGAGGGAAACACGCGTAGCTGCCTCAAGCCAATCCTCAGCTACCTAAGGATCTATCTCGCCATGGAAATTGGTAGTTCTCTGCCTCTGGAACTCATGTAGCACGCTCAGCCTATGCACATACTCATCCTGAACTGTTGGTAGAAACAACTTTTCAATGGGTGGTGGCATCACTATTTCACCACCCGAAGGTAATGCCCCTATATTAGTGTCATGCATTAAAGCCTCCACTCGGGAAATATTGTTATCATGATCATGTTGTAGAATCCTACCTAGTTTCCATTGTGGAAGCATCCTGAAATGATTCAAGATGAACCACGGTTAAAAGTATATCTGGAGAACTAACTCGATAAGGAATATAGAAATCAAAACCATCAATACAATATGCATATTCCCTTCATTTCCCTGCAACCAGTGTTTCCATGTATTGAGTCGGGTAACAGTTGTCCAGAGTCATGGTGTATGGATATGTCGGCCATCACACCAACATTGGAGTCCCTTGCCTAAAATCCAAACTCAAAACACTTAACATTGTTTCTCAAAAACAAAAGCAACAGACCCTTGTTCATTGAGGTAGAAACAACCACCTCCAATACCACTTTTTCATGACCCATCATCTGAGGCCCATGTTGTGACATACCCCAAGCCCACCTTCTAAAGGCTAGTGGTTGGGGACTAGTGCTGAAGGCGTCAACCTTCAAATGGGAGGCATTTTCCAGGATATCTATACACACATTCACTCACAAACAAAATCCAAAAAGCTGAAAGATGAACACTAGGTAATCGGAAAATAGAGTACAACAAAAATTAAAGCATTGAGTGGTAAAACAAGGCCATTATACAATCCCCAAAAAAATAATTGGAAATAGTAAGGTACAAAGGGAGAGGTAATGGTCATCTATGTAAAATCCTACCTGATCGCTAGAGTAGTGGAGCTACTAGAATCCGAAGTAGTATGTCATGCATGCCTGGTCCTATTGGGCCCTACCTGGTATTAGGACACTAATCCCACCTTCGTAACATCTGTTGGTTCCGTCTCCCAGAGCGCCTCTATCGAAACGTCGAACATCTTCACCAGACACAACACGTGTGGGTGAAACCTATGCAGGGGTGAGTAACTCAGTACTCAGTAGGGGACCTTGAGATCCATAATGGTCTCTCAGAAATCTAAAAAGGAAAATACCACAAAACAACCACGAAGTAAACCAAAAATCCACAACCATAAAGTAAACCACAAATCCAAATCCACGAAGTCAACCAAAAATCCAAAACCAAGAAGTAAACCACAAGGCCAAAAGCAAGAAATAAATCACAAATATTATGCATAGTTAGCTCTACTCATGTATATTCCCATTAATATACCTTGGTCATCCAAATATACTCATCTCATCCAAAAATTAACATAAGTCTTTGACCTCAAAGCCATTACCAGGATTTCCAAAGAAGGCTCAAAGCGTAACTCAAGGATCAGAAGTACACGCTCCATGAGCTGGCCATCCTTGATGGCACCCATATGAGAGATATACTCCATCAAGTAAAACTCAACCATTCTTAATGGTGCGTCTGAAAGGATGTACTCCATCAGGAACTTTATTCTAGAAGTGCCTCTAGTTCCTAGAACTAGAGGTCTCGTTGTTATGATCTTGTGCCTGAGGCAAGACCGAGGGAAACCAAGTGAAGTATCCCACTCCTTGACACTATGTTCAGTTGGGGGAGCATTTCTCCAGTCTATACCAAGATATCTTGATCACTCTAGTAAGAAGTGTCCAACACCTCATTCCATCGAGGGATCATTAACCTCCACCTTAGTATAAATTACATCAAGTTGAGGGGATTGCACCTCGTAACTGTGCCCTACAGTCAATGGATCTCCAACTCCCATGAAGGAATTTCTCCCTGTTGCTACACAGAGATGGGGAGTATTACTCCATAAGTGAGAACCTACACCCTACCTAGTAGGGGAGTATAACTCTGGTAGTTTATTCATTGTCGGGGACTTGCGCCCTAGTACATCAAGGGATTACTGACCCTAGGCTAGAGGACTTTCACCCTGGCACGGTAGGGGAGTAATGACTCTGCTGGAATAAGCTGTAAAGAGGTCCCGCACTCTGAATCGGCAGGGGAGTACAATCCAGTGACTAGAGAACCCACACCCTAGTTAAGTAGGGGAGTAACTGACTCTATCACAATATCTGTTGTGGGGGACCTACACCCAAGTAATTTAGGGGATTACTGACCCCAGGCTAGAGGACCCATGCCCTGGAATGATAGGAGAGTACTGCCTCTATCGTAGCATTGTTCAAGGAGGACCTGCACCCTGGGTCGGTAGGGGGGTGCCTACTAATAACATAGAGGACTCCCACCCTACCCAGTATTGGAGTACCTGACTATATGTGAGTTAAGTATGGAGGACCCGCACCTTAGTCCAATAGTGTAATACCAACTCCAAAGATAGAAGAAACTTCTCAGAGGAAAACGAACCCACACCCTTGATGTGGGCAGTCCCATCTCTACCGGATCATAGGAGTAAAGAATACACATGTCTTGAGTCATAAAGGGAGTGGTCTCCCTAACTATCACCATAAGAAACACCCCGTTTCTACTCCTTCGAATATAGTTCGTACCTCAAAAACCACAAAGTTCCACAAAGTAGTGACCCAAAGGGCCTCCATTTCATAAGGGTTCTAACACTACAAACAGCGCATCAATCAGATGCTCGGTCTGTAAGTTATAGGCATTTTAGTACCGAGGGCCCAGTTGGATTCGTGGTTGATCCAACCCAGCCATACATCAAATTTCTCCAAAACTCAATTGATTTATCTCAAAAGTACCACCTCATACCAAGTATTTCATCACCGTAGATGGTTATTCAAACAAACTTCAGGTTTATGAGATAAGGCGCTTTAAGAATAACTATGTATAAATGGGTTTGGGTCCAGTCTGACCCGATTGGACAGACCCGCCCGGACCTTCCCTATGTCCCACAGGGTCTGACCCAATCTATGGTGACCTGGCCCAGCTCAGTTGGGCCCAAACCAGACCACTGGACTGCGGGTCTAGCCCGCTGGGCCTACGGGCTCAACCAGCTGTTGCAGGTTGGCCCCCTTCTCCACGGACATGGCATAGTTGTGTCTGGAACCTGCTCACGTAGTCAGGCCCACCAGTCATGTCCACAACTTCAACCCTCAAGGCAGGTTGACTTCTCCACGTGGTTCCATGCTAGAGCTACGGGACTCCAGCACCACAGCCCATTGCAGCCATGGATTCTACCGCCCAGGCACACTGTCAGGGCGCACCTCCTCCTTCGGCTGCCAACTCGTCTCTTCTCCATCAGGTACACGGCCACCGCCTCCATCACCGATGAGCCTATTGTAGCCTCATCGGGCTTCCGAACGCACTCTGTTGGCCCGTTTTTCACATCGTTTACACATACGGCCTCCAAGGGAATCCTTCTTCACTATGAAAGATTCAGATCCACATTTTCATCAGTTTCAAAGAGCTGATCACAAAGAACGAACATACAGAGGGGCTCGAGCCTTGTTCGTGTTGGCCTGCACCCTCCGCATTAGAGGATAAAAAATGGGGAGGTTTTGGGGAGTTTAGTGTAAACCAAAATAAATCAATCCCAATGTTGAACCCCAAAGATACCCTCCCACATAAACAAGTGACTTGCGGATCAACCTCTTCACGGGTTGATCTGCATCCATCATTTTAAAAAGAATGAAGAATGAGGAATATCTTTAACAAATAAACCCCTACCTTTACATGGTTCTTTCATTGGTGGCGATCCATACAAGGGAGGAAAAAAAATAATGTGCATGTTTTCATTCACCCATGTTCGATCTGAAACATCGATGTGTCACCACAGTCAATCGTCGATCTGTCATCTCATCAAATCCCGGTTATGATATTGTTCTCCACAAAGGTTCTTCATTTTCAGTCATCACCACCAGAGTTCTGAAGCAACAACTAGGATTGTGTCCACAATCCTTCATTACTTTCTCAAACATTAAAGAAAGGAATGCAAATCAATTTTTCCATTACAGTCAATTATGGTGATGTTATGTTGTTTCAATTAACGAAACAACATATTTAGTTTCCTTCAGTTATATTTCATTTCTCCATGAAAGAAAAAGGACTCAAAAATAAAATAAACTTTTTTTATTTTATTTCTTAACTTTTCTTAAAATGTCTAAAAACTAAATTTTTTTTCGACCTGCTACTATCAAATTTAGGTTCATTCTAGTAGAATTTCGGTGCTCTAAATTCAATGGTGCCCTCATATTTTTGATCTTATCCCCAGCTCAAAAGTTATAAAAATCCACTCAAATGTTTACTGAACATACCCAAAAAAGTTTGAAATTCCATCTTGGGCTCACCGGGGCTCAGAATCATGTGTCTTTTGAACGCCTGGTCTTGTGAAAATTCTATTTAAATTTCAAAAAAAACATACAAGGAATTTTGGGACATTACAAATAATATAAAATAAAAATATGTTTATTCAGGTATATCTAACTTGGTATTCAAATATTTTATGTAAATAATGTGTTTTCATCACAAGATATAGGAGTAAAAGTCTAGGGTACCTCAGTTGGTATCATATAATGGTTTATTTATTTTTAATAAATAGTTTGGTTATTTTTTAGAATTAGTTTAGTGGTTTTTAGGGGATTAGTTTAGTTATGTTTTGGGATTATTATAAGAAAATTTTAGTGAAAACACTAAGGATAATTATAGGGGTCAAGTATAAGTATATGATAACATCTAGAAAATATATTAAAGTTGTTATTATATGGTTTTATTCATAATTACACCCATGTTTGGATACTATAAAATGGATATTTTTGTATAATAGATGAACCTAATGGTAATCACCCCAAAAAAGGATAATTGAGTATCAACTCAATCTTTACTTGGTGATGAGTTGGACTAAGACTACATACCTTACTAGACACTCTTGGGTGGATATGATTTGGTTGATTATATCCTATTTATAAACCACTAATTAAGCAATTTATCACATATTTAGAATATAATTAGATAACCTAATAGTTGATAGAAAATTATTAACCTGGATTGAAACTTATAAATTTATAAGTTAGGGTGAATATGTCATTTATGATTTATTCCATTTAAGATAATATTTTTCATTTTTATAAGGTTATTGAATTAAGTATCCTTATATTTAACTTTAATTTTTTAAGTAATGCATAGTGAAAATAGAAACCAATTTAATAATGGGTGTGATGGAAAAAGAAATGATTATCCTAATGAGAAACCAAATGGGAGAGAATTTGGTCTTGAAAATCATGTTGTTATTCTCACCCAACTATCTCAATCTATGATTACAAAATTGAGTCTTTCCAAACTTATGAACACACCCAAGATGATAAGAATGCAATATCATGTAATTTCAAAGGATGAATATGGAAAAGGAAATAATATTCAATTTCCTTCGTTCTTAAAATGTGGGAAGAGGCACCAAGGCGAATGTCTCAAAAAAAACTAGAAGATGTTTTATGTGTTGTAAAGGAGGGAATTTAGAAAAAATATACCAAGAAAAAATTATGAGTTAAATTAACATGATAGGAAAAACAATGTTCATTCTAAGGATACACTATAAATTTGATGTTTTAGATGATAATAATTTAAGAATAATACAAACCAGTGAACTAATCCAAGTGATTGAGATGAAAATTGACACCAACAACCTCTTAGATCATGGAAGGAAGAAAAATACTATGAAATGACTATTGTTGATGTGTATGGTGATAATTGAGTAGTGGTAGGTACAGTTATTCTTCAATCTAGATTTTAAAATGTCTTATGTCATATAAATTTTCACCAACCATTAGCTATTGAAAATAAAAACACCTTATCATATCATTATTGTATCCAAGGTATATGAATATCCTTCAAGATTTGTGGGATTATGATTCATGAAAGTCTTACTATTCTTACATTATATGAATTTAATCTTATTTTCTTAAATCTATTGGCTATATCTACATAGAATCAATAGTAATAAATGAAATGGGGAAATCACATTTCATATATCAAACTAACCTATTATAATTTATAAATGAAAACATGACTATGATCTCTCTTGAAAAACAAGTTATATTATAAGAGTTAGGATACCTAACTATGAGGGATATTTATATAAAATTATTAGAAGAAACTAAATATTATGATTGTCCTATTATGAGGAAAAAATATATATTTCTTAAGTTTGAAAGGTAGATATATCTCTAGAAATTATACCATGAGTCAGTTCTAGCTTTTAGATGCCCTTAGATATTTTCATTAGTAGGTAATAATTAAAATTATGAGGACACAATTTATTTAAGGGGGTAAATACAACTCCTTGAGATTTTGGAATATGTTTTTTTCTCTAAATTGATATTATGTTCAATAGATTGTTTCTAACACAAGACTGAACTAAAATGAGACGTGACATATTTGATGAACATTACTAAAAATAATAATAATAATAAAACCTCTATAAAATAAATAGGTATTGGTCAATTAAAAATTCTTACATTTAGAGGATATATAATTAATATGATTTAATATTTAAAAGCATAGTTCATTCTCAATTAACTTTTTAAAGTATTATTAAATTAATTTAATCACTTTTAGATGATTATTATGATAATATATAATATTTCAATATATTAACTAATATATTAACATTATTTAAATTACAAATTAGTATGAAATAATATTGAGAAAACATAATTTTAAAAAAGACCATATTTAATAAAATTAATTTTCCATTATATTTTGAATTTTCATTTAAAAGGTAAATTTATAAATTTTAGAATTTTCATTTAAAAAAATGAACTTCATTTTTGAATTCAATATGTCAAAATTACCTTTGGTTTTTTTAGATTTTTATTAAATAATTGATTTTTAGGTGTATAGTGAAAATTTAGTTTATGATAAAACCATATAATTTATAACTATATGAATAAGTAAGTATAATTTAAAAACTTATAAAAAAATTCATGATCAAAAATAATTTTAGTTCATACTCACTTCCTACACAGGTTATAACATGTTTATTTTGGCTCATTATTATCTTTGTTTAAAATTTATTTTATTATGATTGGGTAATTTCTTTTATAGTTTAATTATTATTATTATTACTACTATTATTATTAGAGGGTATAGTATCCCCACTATCACCCAAAAAACCCTCACTGATAGTTAGTATACTTTGGTGTATGGGGAGGTGTCCCTAAGGTCTAGTGTCACACTGCTGGTATGGGCACTAGTTGAGTGGTCATGGAGCAGTAGAGCATTATTATTAAGTGGTATCAGATCTTTGATAGAACACGGTAGTGTCTGATTAGGTTAGTCACAAAATGGTAATAGTTTTCAATTGTTACTAGGTGGTATTAAAGTCAGGGTATTAAAACAGTTGTTTGTTATTTGGTTTGTGGTAGACTAGATCTATGAAATGTGTCAAAATATGGGATGGATGTTATGTTGCATGTCTAGGCAGCACCTACATGAGATGAAGTCCAAGTTACTAGGGGAAATGTGATTTTTTGTTCTATTTTTTTTATAGTTGAATTATTTAGTTTTTATTAATTTTTATTTGATTTTATTGACTTTTTTTATTATTGTACCTAAGAGGTAAGAGGGAGTACTCATGCATCATATTAGGCATATAGGGCTCACATGACATATGTGTGTGATTATGATTGTTTCTTGGAACCTAGAATAAAAGAGATGGGATGATCTATTTAAAGTGAAAATAATAGACTAAATATTTTTCCCTGTATATTCTCTTGGTTTCATTCTACTTATCTAACCTAATAATGGTAGTGGTTTTCGAAAATGAAAAGGGGTTGGGTTATTTAAAGTGTCAAAAACAAACTATATGGTGTATTCTCATATATATTCTTAGTGGAGTGCTATTCATCCATCTCAAGTGTGTGATTATTGATGTGGTGGGTATTTTTATATGGTGTGTATGGTGTTTAACCCTAATACAGGTAGGCAGGGGGCTATGAGGCTGGATGATATGTGAAATGAGTGTGGAAGAGATGTGCAATGGTAGTGATATAAAATAACTATTATAGATTTAATTATTTGTGATATATGTACTATTATATTTGTTTTGGTCATGGTATTTGGATCTCAGAAAGATGCCAGCTAAAAATCCTCCAGTGGAGCATTAGTAGGGTAGAGATGTGGTGTATCCAAGGCATGTATGGGATAATCCCCCTAATGGAAGAGTGTTAATGGGACACTAGTGGAGGCATCATGGTAGATAGGACAACCAAAGCTGGTATAGAAGCTAGGTTAGTGTTTATATGATAAGCTTCAGGTGATCTTGGTGTGGGTTATTTGAAGAATTGACCAAGGATATCTAGAAGATGTGACTTCTATGGAATATTTAAAGTATGAATTATAGTCTCAACACCCTCCCTTGTTCTAGGGAGAGGGTGTACTATAGGTGGTGTATTTTTGGATATATTTAGTGAAGAAAATATTTTCTTATATTGAGACATGTTCAGGGTGGAGTGTGATGTTGTCCAGACATATGCTTAGGGGACTAGCGAAGAACTTGTGGGATGTATAGGTATAAGAAGGCAGACATGAGGGGCTGATGTGAAAGAACTTCAAGGATATGTTTTTAAATAATTTTTTCTCTGAGATTCTAAGGACATATCAGGTTCATTATTTTATGCATTTATAGTAGGGATAGAACTCAGTTATGGATTGTGTTGGGAGGATTGCAGACCTGTTGCATTTTACACCAATGATGTTAGGATATGAAATAGCCATGGTGTGATGGTTTGAGGATGGTTTATGACATGCTATCAGGGTGCAGGTAAGAATCATCAAGTTGACCTCATTCTTGAAGGAAGTGAACTAGGAACTTATAGTCATGAAAAATTTTATGTATGGGATTATAACTAGCTGGAAAGTGGTGTTAAGTGAGACATGAAATAGAGATCTGGGTAGCTGGAAGTGAGTCTGCAAGGAGACACAATAGGGTAGTAAGAGTAGAGACTCGAGGATGTTACTGTGGAGTGGATCATTAATGGAATGTTTCTAGTGTGTTAAGATGATACATTTTTGGGCTCGGTGTGATTGTTCATCGAAGTGTGAGGCTTGTGTCCTGATAGATAATCTAGAGAGGTTTGGTTATAAGACTACATGGACAGTTGGGATTCAAGGATCGGGTTAGACTCACAGATCTAAGGTAGTAACAAGAGTGGTATCGGGAGATGATATCCAAGATATGATGGTATGTGTAGGATTTGGAAGGTATAGAGATACCCAATAATGGTGGAAGTGTCCAGTTGGGAGTAAAATTCTATAGGGAGAACAGGAATTAGGATTTTAAGATTTGGGGTAGTTTCTGTGGTCGAGCAGACATACACGGAGTAGGCTAGAGACCTGAAAAAAATGAGAGTTTGATCATGTGTGTAACCATTGTTTTTGGATTTTTATTATAGATACTAATTCATGGGTGTGTGTATGATAATTGAATTAACCTAGTGATGGTCAATATATTTTCATTAAGTGTGATGTAGGACTTATTTGGGCATCAGGGGAGATGTGGGATTTATGTGGAATGAGGTGTGATACTAGATTTATATGGGAATTGGGAGTGATGTATAATTTATATGGGAATCAGGAGTGATGAAAATTTTGTGTGGGCATCCGGAGCGATACAGGATTTATGTGTACAATATGTGTGATATAAGATTTATATAAGCATAGAGAGCGATGCAGAATTTTAATAGTGTCATGTATGATGGGGTTATGAAATTTTAATCTAATGGGGTGTGTGGATAAAGGTGTATTATAGTTGGTACATGGGTTTTATATGATGATTGTAGGCATGGTACCATCAAGAAATTGAGAAAATTAGGCCATGAAGTGATCAGGTTGGTAATTCCTATGTTGGGGAGTGTCCATAGAAGGAATTAGTTTATTATGTAGTATATTTGGGGTAGTATACACATGTCAAAATGAGAAAAATATATTCATCATTGTCTCAGTGTTTGGTAAATTGAGAGAAGGATGATCAAGTTGGTTGAGATATTGGTCAATGTATAGCTAGAATAGCTCAGGGATGAGCTATTATATGATGGGAAGGATATAAAACCTAGGGCTTCTTATAAAGAGTGTAACAAGCTAATTTTTTATTAAAACCATGGATTTTGTCTTATTTTAAATATTTTTATGTTCTATAATTAATTGTTAAGAGTTTTAGGAGGATCAGGTAGTCCTACGGCTAAAAAAGCTATATACTGCAACCATTTGCATCATGACACTAGGTATCATAGTGTGAAAGGGTCAAGAAGAGTGGGAGGGATCCCTAAATTGACTTATTTATGGTATGACCCACATAGATTCACCATTCATAGTTCTTTGATGTTTTTTTAAAAATATTTATTATATATTTATTTAAAAGGAGATTTTAAATATAATAGGGGATCTTTCTCAGCCAGTACATGCGACGCTCCCCCCTCCCTTTAGGTTTATCCCATTCTATGTGATTTATCCATTATTTTTTTAAGGAATCATCTTCCAATAATTGTGATAGGATGTTGGAAGTGATTTTGTTCTTCTAATCTATTCCATTATTAATCTCTTTTCTTTCCTAGAGAGTTCTCACCATTTATGTTTGTTATGCCCTATTTTCATGGTTAGTTTTGTTTTTCCAATTATCACAATTTTGATTTTGAATTAATAGTCGGTATTCTATGAGTAGGTTTATATAATTATAAGGTACATGGTGCCTATATTTTACTTAAATTGTGTGTGTTTTCTGAGATGTGTGGTAAATACGTGGAAGTGGGGTGGTCCATGTGAGACTAGTTATGAACTTCTTAGGGTATTTATGGTTCTTAGGAGATATAATAGGGCAGTATCTTGCCTAAAATGGTATGATTGATCATGTTATGGAATGAAAGGTGAAATTTTTTTTATTGGTTTTTTTGTAAATATGATTCTCGTTATGTAAATTATTTTAATGATGTAATGGCTGAGTTGGTTTTGTGAGAACATATTATGTGTGTACTAGGAAACTATGGGTGATGTTGTTCACTAAAAGTGAGGTGACTTTTTCTCTAGAATAAATAAGATGGTATTGATAATTTTTTTGTTTCATTAATGTGCTTACTAGCTGGAAATAGTGGTTCATAGGAGGTGCGTCCTAGGTTATTAGTGATGTTTCTCATTATGGGTGACTGAGAAGTTCATCGGGGTCATGTTCACATAGGATAGGACCCATGAGATGTTATTGATCACTAATTGTGATTGGAGGCCTTTGTAGATCAAGTGGAATAGGGGATGGTGTTGATCATTGGTAGGGAGTATGTTCTCACCAAATAAGTCCATCATTGGTCATAGTTGATACCACTCGTTAGGTTAAGAAGTCTCAACATTTATGTTGGGTTTATTAGTATGGATCATGGAAGGATGGGTACCATTATGCCTTGGGTTTGTCGAGCTATTGACCCAACTGTTGGTTGAAGGAATCTGAATTCCTTGGGACTTGTGATATGTCTTGTGGAAATTCCTTTGGTACATTGGGTTGACTCGAAATGATTATGTTGGAATGAAGGCATTGGGTTCCATGAATTATGTGGTTATGGTTGGCATGTTACGCCGTGTGATATGGAAATGGTTGGAAGGTTGAAGGATCTTCTAGTAAGATAGATTATGGATGTATTGTTTCACTTTGGTAATATCCAAGGAAGGTATCAGCTCATTAATGGTGGTTATAGAACGAGTGGTGCAGGTTATGTGAGATGTATTGATTTTTATTTGTTTATATTTTTTTATACATTGTTATATGTATGGATGTAAGTTAGGGATATCATTGGTGGTGGACTACTAAGTACATACTCACACTCTACACTGAATATCTGATACATGTAAAAACTTTATAGATTTGAGTATAGGTATGGGGAAAGTCTTGATGTTATGATCTTATTAGATACTGGCATGCATATAGTGCATGGACTAGATGTGGGTTTTTTGGCAGATGGTTCGGGTGATTCCCTAGTGTTGGGATGGTAGTTTCTTTTGGTTATTTTTTACATGTACAAATATTATTGGACCATGGAAGATATTTTTACTCATGCATGACTATCACAACATGTGGATATTATCTAGGTTATAGCATGTGTATTTTGGGTTGTTATAACATTCATTTTAAATTGTTTTCTAGTTTTAGATACATCCTGGTAACAATTGATTTGGGTTATTCATTGAAGCCTTTAGTGGTCATAGTTTGGATGTATCTAAAGTTATTCATATATAAATTCACATAGAGGGTGTTGTTCTAGTTTTATTAATGTCATGGGTGGTCAGAGTTGTGCAAACTTGTGACCCACCAACCATGGTGGATACATATTGGTCGTTGGGAATTAGGCATGCCATCATTGGTCAAGGGCATCACTGTTCAAAATAGAAGGACATTAAAGGTGAGTGGTTAGGATTTTCAGGGGTTAATGGGAGGATTTAATGATGTTATGGGTGGGTGTCTATGAGTGGATGAGGGTGGTGCAGTCGAGTTACAATGATTGGAGGATAGGGGAAGCAGGAAAATTCCCACTCTTTTTTTAGTATTAGAAACCACTATTTGATGACTACTAATACCCCCCCCCCCCCCCTTCAACATCTACCAAAAGGTAGTCACCTAATTCCTATTATGCCAAAATTATTTTTTCTTATATTGAAAGTCGTGAGGGAATTGGGGAGAAAACATGGACATATAGGACACTTGTAGGGAAGGAGTTCCCCTCTTAATGTAGATATGAATATCAAATATTAATAATAATAATAATTAATGTTTCACTCTAAATATTTTCCACTTTTCATAAAGGACTTGGGAAATGAAGAATATATTCATGGGATCAAGATTCATCATGATAAATCTAGTAGGTTGGTCAGTCTAATCCAAAGTACATACATTGAAAAATATAGAAAATATTTGGTATCAAAAATTCCAAGAGGGTATTATTTTAAGTGTCCCATAGCATTCATATTTCTAGTAAAATTTGTCCTCATACACATGAGGAAAGAAAATAAATAGAAAGGATTACATATGAATTGGTTATTGGTTCATTCATATATTTTATGATATATACTATACTTGATGTATCCTATGCATTAAGTGTGGTAGGAAGATATCAATCTAATCTAGGTGACCACCATTGGATAGTCAAGACTATCCTTAAGTATATAAGGCATACTAAGTATATGTTTCTGGTTTTTAGAGGATATGAAGAACTAGTCATCAAAGAATATGAAAATACTAGTTTACAAACTAATCAATATGATATACAGTCATAAATGGGATACATCGTCACTATTAATGGAGGTTGTGTGAGCTAAAAAATCTCAATGAAGTTTGTGGTTACAGATTATATAGAAAATTTTGTGTATATTTTAGCATCAAAGGTAGTTAAATAATAAGTATACATGGGAAAATTCATCCAACAAACTGACGTGATACCTAGTGGTAAATATCTTATCCCACACTGTTGTGATAATACTATAGGAGTGGTTCTTACAAAATATCCAAGGTCACATCAGTGGAGGAAGAACATACATTAGAATTATCATATCTTTAGAGATTTTTCTCAGTGAGGTGAAGTTGTAATGAGTAGTATTTCCACAAAATAAAACATTTTGGAAACCATGAATAAAGACTTGACTCATAAAAACATGAATATCAAGTGATTTCAATTGGGATTTTTTTTGTAGGAATTTAGATCTAGTAAAAGTGGGAGTCTGTTGGAATTGGTGTCCTAGTACCAACTCTTTTTATACTGATTACATGTATATTCGATGTATTTACTATTAATAAAACTTTTTATTATATATGGATAGTTTTTTCTCATGAATTTAATGTAATAATTTCCTAGAGTATAAATTACATTGATAAGGTCATATAAGTTCCCCTCTATTAATAAAACCTCAATGTGATATGATGATATTCTAAAATAATGTTTTGTGGTTGGATAACATACTATGATTGGACACATAGTAAATAAACTGTCATGTGTGAGTACTCGTATGAAGATGAGGCTTATTCTCAGAAAGTTTTCACATGGTAATATCTAAGATGGGAGATTATGATAACATAACCACCAATAATAATTTTTCATCTTTTAGTGTCAATAGATATTCTTAATAGAGAGTTCATGGGATAATCCTAAGACTTTAATATTATTATTAATTCATTTTACAACTCACATACTTAGATATGTTTTGTAAACCATGATAATAAAATTTCACAGTGAAGTTGGATATGTTGGTCCTGTCATGAGTGACATTTCATTAATGGATAAGTCGAAGGAGGATTTTTACCTTCTATATTTATAGAAGTTGATATCTCAGACCCTTGATTCGAATGTAACAATCACTCTAAATTCCATATCCATAGTGTAATGACATGTTTATTTTAGATATTCAAAGAAATTCATATCATGTATATAGGTTTGTGACATAGATATCCAACATTCTTTATGAGATATTGAGACAAATGGGTTATATTACATAGTGAGAATTTTTATGCGGTTGTCATCATTATAATATTAAATTATTTCTCTTGGGTTCCTTAACCCATAACTAGATCATAATCTTGGACTATACGAAAAACCACCTAATTCCAATGAGAAAGAATCCTAGAGGTTCACATACTAAGTCTTTCCATTGATCTTGATTAAATTGTACTTTAATTTAATTATTGGAATAAATATTATTCTCAAGACTGAGGAATAATTTTATTAGTGTAACATCTCATTACCACTTTGATAGGTATGCCTTAAATCTTGTCTTGGTTTTTCCTTTTTGTTGATGAGGTAAATGTTAATTTTGGGTTGGGAGGATTCCAATAATGGTGAAGTCATAGATTTGTTGGATTATCACCCTTAAATTGACTTTTTCATGTTGGATGTCAGAGCATTACACATCATGTAATAGGCTTACACATCATGTAGGGTTCTTCATACTAGTCATGAATGGCTTCACACTGTGATGGGTACACGCCATGAGTTTCCATTTCACGTTATGAAGGATTTAATGATAATTTTTTAATTCAGAGCATCAAAATTTAAGTCGAGGTGATGCATTTTTCGATGGTTATAAAAATTAGAGGGTTTACAATGTGTATTGAGGTTACACATCGTGTAACACCCTGACTGTGTTTTTTTAAATAGGTAGTGTGGCTGATATTTCTTTTCCATCCAATTAATATTCAACTTCCTAGACCTAATTCATTCCCCATGTGGTCTAAGACCTTTCCATCCCCTCTTAACCCATTTTTTTCCTTTGGATCAGCGTTACGCTTGTGGTGTGATTTCCAAGTAAGTGTTATTCCTCATTCTTCATGTTTCTCTCTTTATCCAGAGTTAGGGAAATTGATATATTTTTTTGCTTTTTATCTAAAGTGGGATGCAATGAGGGGTGATATCCCTCCAATATTCATCAAGTTTCCTATTATATTTCCTTTGGATTTGTCATAGTCTTTGTGTATGACATACTGTTTTAATATATGTTTGAGGAGGATCATGTGCATCATCTGAGAACATTTCTGAGTCTGCTGAGAAATCAAAGAATTTATTCTAGGCTTTGAAAGTGTGATTTCTGGATTCAGAAAATGAAATTATTAGGACACATGGGGTATGAGCAGGTTAAAATAGTTTATCCTGAGAAGGTGAAAGTTGTTATGACTTGGGAGCAACAATAAAATGACTTTAAGATCTAGAGATTCTTGTGCTTAGCTGGATACTATCGTTGGTTCATAAAGGACTTCTTGAAGTTGGATTTACCGATAATAGCTCTGACTTGGAAGGGGGTGAAGTTTTTTGTGGAAGGATAAATGTTATAACTTTTTTATTTAATTGAAATGTCTTTTGAATACTGTGTCAGTATTGACTCTTCCAAAATTCAGGAAGGGTTATGTGGTCTTTTGTGAAGCATCGAGTTTAGGCTTGGGATACGTTCTTATGTAGGGTGATCATGTGGTAGCTTGTGGATCTCATCAGAATTGGCCACATGGGAATAATTAGCATTCCCATGACCTAGAACTTCCAACGGTGATGCACATGCTTAATAGTTGGAAGCATTACCTCTATGGTAAAGGGTTTACTATATATTAAGATCACAAAATATTGAGTTATATCTTCTTTCAAAAATATTTGAATCTTCTCTAGAGGCATTGGGTGGAGTACTTGTAGTATTTTGACTTTCACATCACCTATACCCCAGGAAAATGGAATGTCATTGCAGATGTGTTAAGAAATAAAATTCTAACCCAAGTAGTGAAAGAATCTTTAGAAGAGTGAAATATGATGGATCTCTTTGCATAGTTTCATATTGGAGTTCTGGAGAAAGGGGCTGAGGTTTCTTTAGACATCGTTCAGTTGAAACCCACTCTTATCAAGATGATTATTCTTGATCAAGAGTTTGATGATGAATTTCATAGAATTAGAAACTATATTTATGGTGGGGAGATAGTTTCCTAGTGTTCACTCTCCAAAGAGGGTGTTTTATGTTATTATAACCTCTTTGTTTTATCATTAGCATCAAAGAAGGTTGTGATGAGGTATTTTCATAGTTCCCAGTGGGATGTGCACCTGAGAACCACTAAGATGTTTTATGACATGCAGTGGTAGTTCTGGTAGCCCTTTATGAGGTAGAACACTGTTGAGTTTTTCTCTCACTGATATACATGCCAACAGGTGAAATCTGAGCACCAGAAACTGTTGGGTTTTCTTTATCCACCTCCAGTCTCTACTTGGAAGGGGGATAAGATCTCTATTGAATTTTTTGTTAGGTTTCCTCATTCCTAGAGAATGAAGAATGTAATCTGGGTTGTGATCAATAGTCTGACCATGTCATATCACTTTATACCCATTCGAGATACATCCAAAGTCAAGGATTAGGGAAATCTCTATATAAAAGATATTGTTCTTTTATATGGACTTCCATCTACTATAGTCTCTGATAGGGATCATCAATTTTCTTCTCACTTAAGGAGAGGCCTTCATAAGGAACTGGGATCTCAGGTTCATTTGAGAATGGCCTACCATCCAAAGTCATATGGACAAATAGAAAGAGCTATACAAATTCTAGATGATATTATTTGCACCTGTGTTATCAACTTCAACAGGGCTAGGGATGATCACTTGGGACTGGTTGAGTTTTGCTATAACAATATTTACCAGTCTGCGATCAGTATGGAACCTTTTTGGGAATTTTATGGATGGCCTTGTAAATATCATTTCTATTGGTCAGAGGTTGGTGAAATTTCCTTGGTTAGACCAATCTTGGTGCAAGAGACAATAATAAAGATTCAATAAATTTTATAGATAATGTTGATAGCATATAGGTGATATAATTCTTATACTGATTGTCACCATAGACCTTTGTAGTTTTTAGTTGGTGGAAAGGTTCTCTTGAAAGTTTCACCTAAGTTGTGTCATCAATGTCTTAGGAGTTAAGGTAAGATTGCACCTCCTTTTGTGGGACCTTTTGAGGTTGTAGAGCAGGTGGGAAAAGTTTCTTACCATTTAGCACTACCACAATAGTTGATATAGATACATAACGTGTTGCATGTATTACAGTTGAGGAAGTATCTCTACGATCCATCTCACATTTTGAGCTAGAGTGATCTTGAGATTGAACCTGATTTATTTATGACTGAGAAACCAGTTAGGATAGTTGATTCTAAGACCAAGGTACTTCGTGGAATAGAGATACCTTTGGTTTGTGTGCTATGGTGGCATGTTTCTCATAATCATGAGATGTGGGAATTTAAGGCACTGATGAGAGAGCAGTGGCCTCATATTTTTATCACAAAATCTTCTTCATAGTATTTCTAGGGTTAGAAAGTTTTAATGGTGGGGAGGTTGTAACATCCCATTACCACTCAAACAGGTATGCCTTAAACCTTGCCTTGGTCTTTCCTTTCTATTGATGTGGTAAGGGTTGAGTTTGGGTTATGAGGATTCCTATAATGGTGAAGTCAGAGATTTCTTGGATTATCATCCTTAAATTAACTTTTTCATGTAGTATTCCAGAGCATTACACATCGTGTAATAGGCATACACGTCATGTAATGGTTCTGTATACAAGTCGTGAATGGATTCACGCTATGATGGGTACACGTCGTCAGTCTCCATTTCATGTCACACAGGAGTTAATGACTGTTTCTTAATTTGGATCATCATAATTTAAGTTTAGGCGATGCATTTTTCAATGGTTACAAAAATTAGTGGTCTCACAACATGTATTGGGATCACATGTTGTGTAATACCCCAACTGCGTTTTTTCAAAACAGGCAATGCGGCTAGTTATTTATTTTCCCTCTCTTCTATACTCAACTTCCTCAACCCAAGTCATTCCCCATGTGATCTCAAAACTGTCCAACCCTTTTGAACCCATTCCTTTGTATTTGGATCATCTTTACGCTTGCGGTGTAATTTTTGGGTAAGTGTCCTCCATTGTTCTTAGTGTTTCACTCTTTCTCCTCTCTTGAAATTTCATTGGATCATTTTGGAATTGATGGATCTATTACCTGTGGTGTTGGATCTTTCTTCTAGGTTGGTTTTAGATATCTAACCCACCTTAATTCTCGTTGATGTGTGTCATTGATAGTGTCAGGATTTGGGAAAGAGGTAGGTGGTTCCGTCCTGATTAGCCAAATTGATTATTCCAAAATTTATTGATTTATTTTAATTGATGATTTAAATTCAATTGCTCAAATTTTATTTCAATTAAATTGAAAAAACCTGATTCTAGTGAATGGGGAGTTTTCAAATTGTTTTTTCACATAAATTTGGAAAACTGCAAAATCCATTGAATAATGTGTGTTTATAGAAATTGGCCTGATTTAAGTTGTTGACTTTAAATTTTGGATTTTATGGAAATTTTTTTCAATTAAATTTCTGAATTTAATTGTGGAACTGAATTTTGAAAAGGATGAAATTGGTTTCTAATGGATTTCATAATTTTGAAAATGGATTGAAAAGATTTGATAGAAACCCAGTGGTTTTATCTTTTTAAAGAGGCATGTTTTTGAATAAAACCCATTTTGGTTTTAAATGGAAAATTGGAATTGAAATGGAATAATGGGATGTAATTGTATTTTAAGAAGTATTAAAGTAAATTTCCCATATTTTATTGAGTAAGAGGACATTAAAGACTTGTGTAGTTGGTGATTTATTTAGATGCACTCTATGAAATTATAATGTTCTAAAACATACATGCAGTGGGTCGCATGTCCGATAGGTGGGTGATGAGTCACCTTAAGACAATGTTAGGGGGATGTGGGTGGACACATATTACTGAGTTTACTTAGAGAGTGTGGAGTCCTATATCCATAAATACTATCGTACCTTTTGGAAGATGACCATGTTGCTCGCTTGTTATTTATATTTTTGATATAAATGTATGCCAATGATTTTGAACTAATTTACATGCCTACTAAATTTTCATGAACTATTTTATGTAACTACTTTATTTAATCCATTATTTTAGATATATTTCATCTCTTGTGATGTAAATCCTATTCTTTAAAAGTATTTTCCATAATTTTGAAACTGTATAGCATGTTTTGTTTAAATATGATTTTAAATTATCAGACCAAATTATTTTGAAAATTGAAAACCATTATTTGTGTAAAACCCTGACCCCAATTACCTAGAGTTAGTGTATTGATACATAACATTGTCATGATCACAAGGGATAAAAATCCCAAAAGAACAATCAGTTTAGTAGCCTTGGAAGTACTAGATACGTTCATAAGTTTTACATTACATTATAAAATGAAAACAAGAACAGCATTGTCTTCACTGACCACATTCATCCCTTGGACTATCCCTGTAGGTCAGTCATAATATACTTCTTTGCATCCTAAGAAAAATAAAATATAGAAAGGAGTTAGATCATTTGCTCATTAAGGATAACAATATAGTAAAAACTTTCAAGAATAAGCATAAACATTTAAGGCAATGTATAAGACTAAAACACCAGCCTTTTAAACATAAACTTCATCATAATATGGAAAATATAAATCAAATAATGCCATTTACTTATTCACATGGATATTATACTAGTCTAATAATCACATGTAATATCAATAGCCAATTTCATAATGCTAGAATGCATAATGACAGACTTCATAACCACATAGTCAAGGTCTTGTGCCAAGACTACAAAAAAGATTTTGTCAAGGCCTTGTTCCAAAACACTAGTTTGTCTCATGATACCTACCGATGCATCGAGGAGATATAGAGGACTCCACCCATCACTTACTAAGTCCAATTCATCCCTTATATGAAACTTTTTAAACATAACATGAACATTCATATTAAAACTAGCATATAAAATGTCAATACTTTATCCATAAACCATGAATGGTGTAAAAATGACATATCCACAGTCAAACATATCACAAAACCTTCAATACAATATGGAAGATTTGTATCATAATAATCAACTTCAAACAAGATTAAAATCCATCAAAGGATGTTGACATAGATGAAATCAAAACTTTTTGCAGAGAAATATCTCTTTCTATTTTAAAATCATTTAAAAGTCATATAATTATAAAAGAAAACTATTTAGTATTTTATTATTCTGAATGCCATTAAAACTTTATCACTTCAAATAAAATTTATTTAATAAACCCTAACATGTCATATTAACTTATAAAATTAGTGGAATTCATCAAAAGTCTCAATTTACATTTATTTGGATATTTATAATATCAATTATTTTAATATTTCTTTATTAAGGTAATTACTCTATCATAATTGTGTCATAAATAAATTAAATTATTTAATGTCTAAAAATTATAAATAAAATACCATTATGTAGGAAATCATTTTATCTTTCTAATGAATATTTATAGTCGAATTTATATTTTGTGTAACCCTATATTAAAAATTCTTTAGTTATCAAACCTTGAATTTAACTCTTTTAACTCTTCTTTATATAAAATAATAAAAAATGTCTCACTCTAATTCAAGTGGACCAAAGAGGATCATATTTTATTCCTAAGGTTTTTTTTGGTTGAATTACACTTATCTAATTGAATTAGTACATGTATTAGGGTAATTAAAATATCATTTTTACCCTTAATTACACTATTTACTTTTTAAATGTGGTGAAAGAAAGTCAAAACTTACTATTCACAAAAAAAATATTTTCATCTTATTGAACCAAATTCAAGTTACTAATTTCAACTGTGCCTCTCAAGTTTTTGAAATTCAGCTCACAGAAGTGGTAAAATTAAGTTTTATGCAAATTTGCAAATGCTCCTAGAAGGTGGGTAAAAGACGGTAAAAAGTTCAATAAAATTTTATATATCTAAACTTATTATAAAATGACTCAAATGAATTATATTAAACATATATAGGTATTATGTATCTATTTTGACCTAAAATAAAAAAATAACTAATTAATTAAATAAAAATTCAGCTTTAAACCATAACGCATTGTTTTTCACTATTCATCAAAAATTGAAATTTTTCAGAAAAATTCCAAAAACTCACCCTAAGCTAATTTGAATATTACAAATTCAAAAATGAAGTCCATTTGAAAAACAAAATTTAAAAAAATTTAAAAAAAGTGGGTATTACTATTAATAACGGCTAGTTTGATTGGTCGTGGTGTGTTAAAACTCCAAGTTGCGTACAACGCAAGCTACTGCATTATTTAAAGGGAAATGTACCATGGAAGATTGTGGTGTTACATTCTCACCTATTTAAAATAATTTCATCCACAAAATTTCAAGAATATTAATGCATAAAAAGATTCGAGTTGTTCTTCATCATAAGTTCCTCGAATTCCCATGTTGTCTCTTCCATCTTATGGTTTCTCCATAGAACTTTTACCAGATGAGTCATCTAGTTTCTCAGCACTTGTTATCTAGTATGAAGAATTTTGACAGGATCTTCCCAATAAGACACATCAGGTTCTAGTTCAATTTCCTCATAGGTGACTACATGCGTTGGTTCAGGCATATGTTTTCTCAACAGTGATACGTGGAACACATCATGAACTTTGGAAAGACTTGGAGGCATTTCCAAATGATAAGCCACAACTCTAATTCATTCTAGAATTTTGAAAGGTCTGATGTACCTAGGACTCAACTTACCCTTTTTAGCAAATCGTATAACACCCTTCCATGGAGATACCTTCATGAAAACATGATCTCCTATTTGAAATTCCAAATCCTTCCTCCGATTATCGAAATATCTCTTTTTCCTACTTTGAGCTACTTTGATGTGGGTTTGGATAATCTTCACCTTTTTCAATGTTTCCTCAACAAGTTCTGGGCCTATGAGTTTTCTTTCACCAACATCATCCCAACAAGTATGTGTGCGACATATCTTTCCATATAATGCTTCATATGGTGCCATTTGAATACTTGAATGGAAGCTATTGTTATAGGAAAATTCTACCATAGGTAAATATTGATCCCACATACCTTGAAAGTCAAGTGAGCAAGATCTCAACATGTACTCTAAGGTTTTAATAGTCCGTCCTGATTATCCATCAGTTTAAGGGTGGTAGGAAGTGCTCAAACGAAATTTAGTATCCAAGGCCTTCTGAAGACTTTTCCAAAATCTTGATGTAAAACGGGGATCACAATTAGAAACAATCGATAGGGGTACACCATGGAGTCTTAAAACTTCAATAATATATAGTCTTGATAGATGTTTAAATGGAAAATCTTCTCTTATAGAAAAAATATTTGTTGACTTGGTAATACGATCAAAAATGTCCCATATTGCATCATTTTTTCTAGGAGTCTTTGGTATCCCCGTGACAAAGTCCATCATAATAGTATCTCATTTTCAATCAGGTATAGGAAAAGGTTTTATGACTCCTCCAGGCTTCATCCTTCTATCTTTCACTTGTTAACAAACCATATATCTTGACACAAAATCAGTAATCTCCCTCTTCATGTTGTCCCACCAAAAATATTCCTCCAAATCTCTATACATATTGGTGCTCCTAGGGTGTATAGAGAAATTGGAGCTATGAGCATCATCCAACAATTCCATTTTTAGATCTGGTATATTGGTAACACAAAGTCTCTTCCAAAATTTCAAAATTTAATCTTCATATACGAAGTCACTCAATCTCCCATCATTTACAGATTTAATCTTCTTTTTATACTCCTCGTCATTAGTCTAAGAAATTTTTATCCTTTCTAGTAATGATGGTTTGGAAACCATTTGAAAAATTATTGATGTTTCACCTTCCATGGTTATTCCCATATCCATCTTTACTAAATCTAGGAAAATAGGATCCCTTTCAACTCTCATCTTGTTCAAAACTCCATGATTCTTTCTTCTCAAAGCATATTACACCTTATTTGACTTCCCTAGGTGGTAGTGTATTGTGAAATCAAAATCTTTGAGTAGTTCAAGTCATCTCATTTGTCTCATGTTGAGTTCCTTTTTTGAGAAAATATACTTCAAACTCTTGTCATCAGTATAAATCTCACATTTTTCACCATAGAGATAGTGTCTCCGTATCTTCAGAGAAAAGATTACTGCTACTAACACAAGATCATAAGTGGGATAGCTTTACTCAAGAATTTTTATCTGTCATTATGCATAGGCAATAAATATATCATTCTGTATAAGGATACAACCAAGTCCTTTATTTTAAGCATCACTATAAATAACAAACCCATCGCTCCCTGACGGTAGAGTCAAGATAGGAGCATTGAATAATCTTATCTTCAGTTCTTCAAAACATTCTTCATACTCTTTTGTCAAAACAAATTTAACCCCTTTACATTTGAACATGGTAAATGGGTTAGCCAACCGGGAAAAATTATGGATGAAACGTCGATAATAACCTGTTAAACCAATAAAATTGTGTACCTCAGCTATAATCATTGGTGCTGGACATTCTTGGATTGCCTTGGTCTTTTAAGGATAAATATAGATTCCATCCTTAGAGAAAATATTTTCAAGAAAAGAAATCTCTTGATTCCAAAATTCACACTTTCTAAAATTCTCATATAATTCATTTCTTCTGAGGGTTTCTAGAATAGTGCGCATGTGATTTTCAATATCTTTGTAGATTTTTGAGTATACCAAGATATCATCAATAAATACCACTATATAAAGTCATCAAAGATATTCCTTGAAAAATCTATTCATTAAATCCATGAAGATAGAGGGTTCAATATTCAATCCAAAAGGCATTACTATAAACTTGTAAAGCCTGTACCTGGTTCAAAATGTTGTTTTTAGAATGTCTTCCTTCTTCACACACAACTGATGAAATCCAAATCGAAGTTCAATCTTTGAAAAATATTGAGCTCCATGAAGTTGGTCTAATAAATCATCAATGTGAGGCATGGGATATTTGTTCATTATTGTTATAGCATTGATCTCCCGGTAATCAATGCACAACCTCATAGACTCATCTTTCTTCTTAAGAAAAAGGACAGGGGCTCCCCATGGGGAAAAACTAGGGAGAATAAATCCCTTATTACTCAATTCCTCAAGTTGTTTCTTTAGTTCCAATAATTCCACAGTGTCCATTCTATAAGGGGTCTTCGATATGGGCCTTGAACCAAGAATTAAATCAATGGAAAACTCAATTTCTCATTCTGGATGATGTCTTGGTAAATCCTCTAGAAACACATTAACATATTCTTACACAATAGGTACACCCTCTATTAGAACATTCTTTTCCTCACCCATAATTATTTCATTCTCTTACTCCCCAATAATTGAATTTATTAGAGCTACTGGGGGTGGATCTAGATAAGAACCAGGTGGTGATGTTTCTGCTCTAAAGATAAGGTACTCCTTATCATCATCAAAAATTGAAACCTCCTTCTACTTACAATAAATTTTCGCATCATGGTCTAAAAGCCAATTCATTCAGAGTATTATATCAAATTCAATCATGGGTATGGAAATGAGATCAGAAGATAAAGAACATTCATATGTCCAAATGGGAACTGGTTCACAAAACTTTGATGTGATGATACTTCCCTTAGGAGTTTTTATTGACAACTCCCTTGTTAAGTCAAATTGAAAATATCTAATTTTCTTAGAAAACTGGGAAGATATGAAACAATGCGATGATCTAGAATTAAATAAAGCATTGGATAAACTTGAGGAAACCATTAAATTACCTACCACCATGTCTTTCGGATCTTCAACCTGGGCAGTAGTGATCGCATAAGCTTGACCTTGCTTCCTTGGACTTTTCTGAGGTAGGTTCCCTTGGTGCATAGTACATTCATTTGAATAATGTCCCTTTCCTCTATAATTGTAGCATTAAACATTGAAAACCTCTTTCTTTCCCTTGAAATAACGAGCTTGGTGGCCTTTCTCACTGCACTTGTAACTGACTCCCATTCCCTTCAGGCAAGTACTGGGGTGTTTCTTCCCACATTTATCATAGGATGGATATTTATCTTTTTCTTTCTTCCCCTTATTTCCATTTCCAAAGTGATCAGAAGTTCTCTTCTTCTCTTGCTTTTCTTTTAAGTCATAAGATCTAGAGAATTCTTTTTCTATCTTGATAGCGCATGAGACAATATCTTCGTACAATGAGAAGGATTGTGAGACTAGTGCTTGATGGAGAAATGGTTTTAACCCATTAAAGAATCGATCAATCTTAATCCTTAGATTATGTATATAATATGTTGCATGACTTGATAACCATGTAAAGTTAGTCCCATACTTTGCGAAATTCTCATCCTCCTTTTGCATTAGACTCAGAAATTGTCTTTCCATATCCGCTCGATGGTCAGGAGGAAATTATTTTTCTAAGAAAACCTCTTTAAACTCTCTCCATTCCATGTTTGATACTTTTTCATCTTCTTTGGTGTTTTGGATTAATGACCACCATTGACCTGTATCTCCCGTGACCTGATAAACTACCATGACAAATTTTTCCATTTCACTACTCCCCAAAGCCTGAAATATTTTCTCTAAGAAACTTATCCTTTTATTAGATACTAATGGATTTGTAATCCCATTGAAAATTGGTGGTTGTTCCCTCATGAATCGGTCTAATGTAGATCCTCCACGTTGTGGATAAAGGTGCTTCATACGGGTAAGGTTATTATTCATAACCTGAGTGAGTTGTCCTAGTATGGTGATAACTTATCAGCACCAGTTGCATCACCAGATCCACTATAATAATCTTGAGTAGGAGTTAAATCCCTACATAGAATACGTGCGTTGATATAATTTCTATTCTTTCCATGGGGTTTCATTTCTAAATAATGGTATACACTAGATTATTTAATGAATCATAATACATAATTTCAAACTTGTAAAACTCTTAACATAAATTGAACAATTTATGGATATAATCCATAATCATAAAAAAAAAATTCTTTAAGGAGTATATACTCATAAATCCTTCATAATGGTTTGTAATGAAAATGTGAATTATCCTAAGTATATCCCCCAGGAGTGTCATAACCAAGAGTGCAGCAAGGCCCGTTGTCATGTACCAGGGTACCCCAGGTGAAGCCCTAACTTCCTTGTCAGAATTTTCACTCCTAGGTACATCTATGCTAGAGCTGACTCTACCTGCTCGTATCCAGACAGGGGTGTATTTCTTTGAAAATACACAAAATCTCTACATTACCAAAATTCTAGGAAGTTCTTCAATACCAATCCACAAAGTCTATCTTATCATAATGTGATTTAATCAGAGTTTATATAAATATAGTTTATAAGGTTTATACTAAACATCCTATGATACCAATTGTAACACCTCGACCCTAGTTACTTAGAGTCGATGCATTATTACATAACATTTTCATGATGACAAGGGATCAAAATCCTGAAAGACCGATCAGTTTAGTAGCCTTGAAATTACTAAATACATTAATAAGTTTTACATTACATTATAAAATGAAAAAAAAACAACAACATTGTCTCCATTGACCACATTCATCCCTTATACTATCCTGGAAAGTTAGCCATAATATACTTCTTTGCATCCTCAGAAAAATAAAACATAGAAAGGGGTGAGCTCAGATGCTCAGTAAGGATAACAATATAGTAGAAACTTTAAAGAATAAGCATAAAAATTTAAGGCAATGTATAAGTCTAAAACACAAGCCTTTTAAACTTAAACTTCATCATAATATGGAAAAGATAAATCAAATAATTTCATTTACTTATTCACATGGATATTCTACTAGTCGAATAATCACATGTAATATCAATAGCCAATTTCATAATGCTAGAATGCGTAATTCCATACTTCTTAACTACATATTCAAGGTCGTGTGCCAAGACAACAAATAAGATTTTGTCAAGGCCTTATTCCAAGACACTATTTTGTCTCATGGGACCTACCGATTCATTGAGGAGCTAGAGTGGGCTCCACCTGTCACTTACTAAGTCCAATGCAATCCTCGTATGAAAAGGTTTAAACATAACCTAAACATTCATATTAAAACTAGCATAAAAAATTTCAATGCTTTATCCATAAACCATAAATGGTGTAAAAATAACACATCCACAATCAAAAATATAACAAAACCTTCAATACAATATGGAATATTTTTATCATAATAATCAACTTCAAACAATTTTAAAATCCATCAAAGGATGTTGACATAGATGAAATCAAAACATTTTGTAAAGAAATATCTCTTTTTATTTTTAAATAATTTAATAGTCATATAATTATAAAAGAAAACATTTATTTTGAAAATATTCTTATAATCTTGTATGGGAAGCTTTGATGATTTTATAATGGCAGAAAATAGCCACACCTGCCGTATAAGTTAAAAAAGACATTCTTAACTTAATTTTGTCGAGAAGATCATAAAGTACCTTGTTTGGAAAATGACAAAAAGATTCCTTTCAAAACATATGTGGTCAAATAAGTGTATAAATGAATTTAACCCATAGTTTAATAAATAGTAAAAAATGTGTTGAATTACATTTTTAGGAAAACACAGATGTGGATGATAAAGAGGACCCAGTAGATACTTACGTATTAACAACCTCGAATAAGTAATGAGATTGTAGAATTAACCCTTACCTTGTAATTTTCTTTAGTAGAGGGTAATTTGACCTAATATATAATAGTTAAATCATTTTTATTAAATTATACAAGAATCATATATATAAATATGATATCATATATGATCTTCTAATACTATTTTGTTAATAATATTTTAGTAGTATCATCGTTTCGGGTGTTAACTAAATTGTTTTACTTTATATGCTTGGTTACGTAAGTCATATTTTTTATGGATATGATGTATTTTATTAATATATAGAATTATATTATGTTCAGAAACATTACTTTTAATCATAAAATGAAAATTATTCTTGAATGATCACATTGGAGAATGAATATCATCGTGTTCGTGGAGACAGTAATGTGTATGTTCACACGAGTGACAATATAATTATATTGATAGTGAAATTGTATGTAGTTTAATGTTATATCATATATACAGAATAATTAAAATGTTATATTTATTATTTACATTATTTATACTCATTGTTATACCCATCCAAATAATGAATTGTTTGAATAACAATCTACACCACGACGCGGAGGCGGTAAGTTGTATGTACGCACATATGATGACTTTGTCATTTATAGGATGGAAAGAATAATGAATATGGTTTTACCATATATATAATAACATCAAATTATGTATAAGGTACTGGAATTATTATTTTGGTATGGAAACAACAAATAAAGAGGAAATGGAAGAAGAAAAGAACTTGAAAAAGGGTGGTGAAATTATTACCATTTCTTCGGGTGTTTCCTTTTGAGTTGATCAAAAGGGATCCTTAGGTTGTCTTTATGATCAACGTAATGCCTCTAGGTTGAAGGGAAGATATTTGAGAGGATATTTGGGCAGGTTTTTTCTGATCCAAATGGCTTTGGAGGTGTAAAATTAAGAGAAGGGGAATTACCCTTTTATAAGAGAGGTGAGGGTCACTTTAGGAAAATCTTGAAATATTATTTTATAATAAAATCATTTTCGATTTCTAATGGCTCAAAAATAATTTATTTGGAGTATAAGGAGTTTATGGGTCGAAAAAATCTCAACCAATATGTTTTATATTGTTTTATGTAACATATTAACCTTATATTTTAGATTAAAGTCTTAGTTAAATAGTTTAAAATTTACCATGTCTCTTTGTATTTTTATATTATATGGTTAATAAATTTACTAAAAAAACCAAGAGAACCCCAATTGGTTACGTATTAATATATATAACTTTATATAAGACTTTTGGCCGAATCTTATGTTTTTAGGAATATTATATTAATTAATAATATTATATTTGTTTAAAAAACTCAATTTTGTCAATTTTGACACTATTTAGTAATTTATTTTTATGAAAGTCATAAAAACTTTATCACTTCGAATAAAATTTATTTAATCAAACCAAAAATGTCATAGTAACTTATAAAATTGGGTTAATTCATCATAAGTCTAAATTTACATTTATTTGGATATTTATAATATTAGTTATTTTAATATTTCATTATTAAGGTAATTACTGTATCCTCGTTGTGTCATAAATAAATTACATTATTTAATGTCTAAAAATTATCAATAAAATACCATTATGTAGGAAATATTCTTATATTTAGAATTAATATTTATAGTCGAATTTATATGGTGTTTAACCCTATATTAAAAATTATTTAGTTATTATACTTTGAATTTAACTCTTTTAAATATTCTTTAAATAAAATAATAATAAATGTCCTAATCTAATCCAAGTGGACCAAATAGGATCATATTTTATTCCTAAGGTTTTTTTTTGGTAGAATTACACTTATACACTAGAATTAGGACATGTGTTAGGGTAATTATAATATCATTTTTACCTATAATTACCCTATTTACTTTTAACTATGGTAAATATAAGTCAGAAGTTACTATTCACCAAAAAAAATATTTTCATCTTATTGAACCAAATTTTAATTAATAATGTCAACCATGTCTCTCAGAGTTTTTAAATTCAACTCACAGAAGTGTAAAAATTAGGTTTTATTCAAATTTTCAAATGCTCCTAGAAGGTGGGTAAACGATGGTAAAAAGTTCAATAAATTTTTATATATCTAAACTTATTATAAAATGACTCCAATGAATTATATTGAACATATATAGGTATTATATATCTATTTTGACCTAAAATAAATTAAAATAAAATAACTAATTACTTAAATATAAATTCGGTTTTAAATAATAACGCAGTGTTTTCACTATTGATCAAAAATTTAATGTTTTCAGAAAAATACCAAAAATTCACCCTAAGCTAATTTGGATATTCAAAATTCAAAAATAAAGTCCAATTTGAAAAATAAAATTTATAAAACTTCAAAAAGTGGGTATTACTATTCATAATGGCTAGTTTGATTATTCGTGGTGTGTTAAAACTATAAGTTAAGTACAACACAAGTTACCGCATTATTCGAAGGGAAACATATCATGGAAGCTTGGGGTGTTAAAATTTCGATAATGTATATTAGGAATCTGTTATGTAATATTTGGTGGTATTCTACTAGGCTTAGGCTCACACCCTACTTTTGATTTTGGGTGTTTGTAGACATTCTTCTTCCCGGTTGGAGCAGGGGGAAATGGTTTCTTAGGGGTGGATCGAGTTATTGAAACTTGGTAGTTGTTAGTTGTTTCCTTAGGTACTTGGATTGTTTCCCTCTATTTTGGTACTTGTGTTGTAGTACATTGGAATTTTATTCCTTGTTGTGTTCCAGTACTTTACTCCCATTAGAGTTTCTTTTATATGCATATGGACTTTATTGTCTTACTTATGCTATGTTTGGTGGAAAATTTTTTCCCACTTAAAAGTTGTATTAATCCAAGTGCTAGTTTTCATACCATTGGGATTGGGAATTCCCTTTGTTCTATGTCAGGGCTGGCTCAGTTATCGAGTTAAAAGGGTACCCAGGCTAGTTCATGACAATTAGAGTTTTAATGACCACTAATATTCATAAGGTAATAAATAATTATTTTTTATTAATAAATGATTTATTTTAATATGTGAATATATATATATAATATTTATTTTTTCTATTATGAATAAAATATTTATTTTATTTATTAAATATATTTAATAAATATTTATTTTCAAGATTATGAAAAAAATATTTTTTTATGAATAAAATAGTTATTCAGTTGTTCAGTAAATGCTAGAGTAGTTCGAACAGACCAAGACTGAGTCTGGTGAAAATTAATAATTAACAATACTATTACATAATATTTTTTATTGTAAAATTTAGCATACAAAACAAAATAATAATGATATTATTATTATTTGGCATGGGGTTTATTAAAGGTTTTAAATGTTATTTAATTTCCGGCATGAAATTAAATAATATTTTAACCTAAACCCAAACTCTATAAATATAAGATTATGTATGTTGTATATTGCATCCAAAAATTGAGAATATAGATTTTTTTTGCACAAAAAATTCTCCCTCGACTCCTCCTTCTCTCTCCTTATCAAGAACAAGAAGCACAAGAGGGATTTATTCATGAAAGAATAACAAACGATCAATAATGAACAACGCACGACAATAGATTCGTCATGCTAGAACCTGGTGATCAACTGGGGTTTCTCGAAGATCAATCAAGCATGTGTGGATCACCTCTAGAGGGATTCTATCCTTAGATCCTTACATCTTAGTGAAGGAAATCTGAAAGGGTCTTTCTAGATAATCAACAATCATCAACTTAGAAGCTTCTTAATCCCATGTATTTATTTATTTAGATATTAATTAAATTAATTATAAATTTTATTTAATATCTCAATATTTCTCTTGAGGTAAGGATATTTTCTTTTCAGGTTAAATTTTTTTAATTTCCTTTTTGGCTTAGACCCTAAGTCGCACCATGGGCCAGATGGCTTATACTTGGGAAAGAAGAGTAAAGGGGGTTGAAGGATGACTATAGGCCAATTACACACTGTGAATGGGGGATACACATTGTGTAATCCCAGGTCATGATGTGTATTGGTCTAGCCATGACCTTTCATGATGTGTATGAAATTTTCATCAAAAAAATAAAACAGGTCATTAAATTTTGTGTAATGGAGTTACACGCCATGTAATAGCCCAACATGTTTTAAAAAAAAGAGGTAGTACCCTCTAATTTTTTATGAAAAGCATTTTTCTCTTGTTTTTGGGAGCCTAAAACCATTTAAAATGGTTTTTTGAATCTAAAAGTCATCCATACTCTAATTCTTACACCGTTGGTCACGTTGGAACCTCGATGGTAAGTAATCGATTCCTTTTTAGCTGTTCTTGATTCTTCGAAACAATGACTGCGCTATTTGGATTTAATCTCATAAAACCTACTTTCTCATTCTTTGTCTATTATTCATATTTCTCTTAATCTAAGTCATATCTAGACTTGATACTGGATGAGAACTCTACTATCGTGCTAAGGTAGTTGTTCTATATTTTTTTTTGGCTTCTCTGGTGCTTTTTGAGTGTTTGTCCAATATGTCACTCATTGTAATTTCTGGAATGACCTAATTTTTGAGTGATTTTCTTGTAGATGATATAGGTGGACCTAGTGAGTATTCATGTAGGTTTTGTTTAGGTTAATTGGCACCCATTCCTTAATTCAAGGTCACCCATGGGGTGCGAATTAAGGAAATAACCTATTTAATGCCTCTTTAAACCACCCAAGTGGTTTGTTCTTGGGCTTTCCTAGTTAGAGAAAGCCCGTTAATGCCTTCATAGTTTTGAATAACTTTACTAGGATATGTACTACCTCCTTACATTGTGATATCATATGATTCCATTCTTATTTTGATATGTTAAATTGCAAATGTGATGATATGGGTGGGTATACCTATATATTTGATTAATGGAATTTTAAATGGATTATATGGGAAGGTAGGTCCATATGATTTATGAATGATAAATGGAATGCATGAGTGGGTATACTCATGTCTTTGCTTGTTTATATGAGTTGCATACTCCCATGGGTTTAATTGTTTAAATTGAATGAATTTAATGAATGGTTTGATAGAATCCATGGACTACTCTCTATGGATCTATAATATGGTAGCAGACGCCTTGGGTTAACTCTTCCCCTTAGGTTTTGATTATGAGGGATAACTTGGGCCTTTCTATCTCATGGATCCATCTTGCATGGACTCCTGTAGGACGTGTTGGTACACATGCTCTTAGGACTCCAATCAATTCCTAGACTGAGTTACCACTGGGAAGCCCATGGGAATCGATGTGGATGCCTTATAAGACTTCCTTGGATCTATCCCTTCATAGTCTAGATTTATTACATGGATGACCTGGTACATGACACCTTGGATCTGACCCTTGTGGTCTAGAATTCACAATATGGTGTGGTCGTGGGATTCTACACTTATTTGTATGGTCTGGTTGTGGGTTACTTGATATGGATGGTTGTACAGAGAGGTCATGACACTTGTTTTACTTGTTAATATCTTCCTTGTTATAAGATGACTCTATTACAGGTATCCTTGAGGGGTTATTGGTTTTTATGATTGTAGTAGACCTATTCCATGGGAATGCACACTTGTACATTACTACTTTACTTACACTTGATGGCACTTTTCATATTGTTTTTAGAACTATATAGACCTATGGGTGGTTACATACTAGGATGTTTATCTCACACCCTATTTGGGACTCCTTGGGGACCCAAATAGATTATATGGTTGTAGGCGATGATAGGGGAAAGCGCCATGGTTCAAGTTTTTGACCGTGGTTTTAGAGCAGGAGAGCATAGAACCAAGATAAGGCATGCAATGCTGCTGGGAATTTTTGTTCTATTTGTTAATTTGAGACTTGTATTATATTGTATCTCCTTGTACCTATTATAGATACTTTCTAGATACATGTACCATCTTCATCATTATATATGTGACATCTCTAGACTATTTATGTATTCATGTCCTACCTCATTTTTAGTTGACTTATTATTAATTCACTTCCAATACTATATGTGTTTGACTTCCGCTATGATATAATCAAGTAATAAGATCATAGTCTCCCCAATGGACCACCTGGGCCCTCGATGCTAGTTGGAATCCTCTGACATTTGGGGAGATCTTCTTGAGGCCAAGTGGCCAATCGGGCTCGAGGCACTGTTGAGTGGAATCTGGGATTGGGACATTAAAAAATTGTATTAGAGTATACTTTTCTAGTTTTCCTTACTGTTTAATGACAATAGATAAGGATGGGAAGGAAATGTAATTTGGTAATAAACTATGCTCAGGAGTAGCTACCCTATGTATAGGGAAATGCCAAATTTTCCCGAATGAAATTGTTATTTCTGGCTTTAACTATTTCAGTTGATTTTATTTCACTATTGGGTGACACACATAATTTATGTTGTCATTGTTGATGCAATTTTGGGTTTTATTTCTGTTTTAAACCAATGAGATGAGGGAATACCATCTCATGAATCATATAGATACTTATTAGAAATCACATTCCATACATTTTTTTCATTCCATTATGGAATCATTACTTATTATATGCTATTATGATAAATGTTTTAAAAGTTTTGACTGCTGTTGTGATATGCTTTATGTTGAGTCTAGGGGGGTGACATCATCTTTAAATTCATAAAGAGTATGGGACCTTATGGATTTAGAAATGAAGAACCAAATAAATTCAAATGATAAAATGAATTTGATATATATGGATTATATAGACATCAAACTTTGGTTCATGAGGTGTTATGGGCCCTCAGGGATTAGAACTTGGTTGACCATCGATTAAATCATTTAAAAAATGTCAGTTAAATGAAAATGAATTCAATAGAGAATAAATACTGGACCTAGACCAAGATTTTGAGTGGGAAAGATGCATAGTTTCTAGTAGTTCGATGGCTGTTATTTATACAGATCTAGCTTTAGGAGTAGGTTGTGTGTTGGCTTTGTTTCAAGGAGGTTTTTGACATTTCCTACACTTTTAAGCTATGTGATTTGATGTTTTTCTTTTATGATATGTGTGTTGGCATTATAGGTATATTCTACCACGTCGACCTCCAGTGGTACACCAAGAGGGAGGTGATGAGCAAACTTCAGAGATAGTGGTCCATGAGCTAGAAGTTGATCTTCCTTTAGTACTAGCTATGACACCAGACATTTTTCCAGACAAGGGTGTTGACACATAGTTCCATAAGGGGTTATTTTGATATATCATTTCTTTTCAGGGAGCACCACAGCCTACCTCGTCTATGGCTGAGTTGACTCGAGTGTTCCAACTGCAATATCCTCCCACAATTTAGGGGGGTGGTGGTCCACAGGTTATAGAGATATGGTGAGAGAACATGTTGTAAATCTTTGAACATCTATAGATTCCTCTTGATAGGAGGTTGAAACTCGCTACTTATATGTTATGTGGAGCAGCAAAGCAATGTTGGGATGTTTTGAACCAAGCTGATGGGATGTGAGATATCAGTTGTGTTGACTTATAGACCCACTTCTTTGGATAATTTTATCCCGCAACTCTATGCGTAGAGTGTGATAGTGATTTCATGAGTCTATAGAAGGGAACAATAACGATTATGGAATACTCATCATGCATTATAGAGCTACAACATTTTGTGTCTTTGTGTCTTATTAATGATCTATTGAGAGTGAGGTGCTTCGAGGAGGGTCTCAGACATGCGATCAAGTCTCAGGTCAATGTGTTCAGGTTAACTTATATCATTGATATTTTGAATAAGGTGCTTATGACATAGTGGAACCTAAGGGAAGATGGAGGTAAAGAATAGGGAAGTGTTGTTTCTCGCCCTAGTGGATCTACGTATTCAGGCAGGAAGCACCATTTTCAGGCTTCCCTCGATATGAGTTCTAGTCCGAATATGGGTGTATGAAGCTTGGTGTATTTCTATCAATGTGGTAGGCAAGGACACATGAAGAATTAATGTGACCATGACCCAATCAAGTTCCAATATTGTGGTAGGATGGGGCACATGTATCAGTTTTTTAGGACCTTCCCTCCAATTGTGAGTGGTATGGGGTCATCTCTAATATTGAGTTCAGGATCAGGTTCATCAGCACCATCTTAGGCTGGGAGTTGGAGAAGTGCAAGCTGATCAGGACGAGGTATTGGTGGTCATGGTAGAGGCAGCTAGACATTGGTTACACCTAGATAGCAGGGTGGATCAGCTCAGGGTAGCCAATCTATGTCATAGGGTCGTTGTACAAGCCAGACTTATGCAGTGTAATAGACCCAATAGGAACAAGATCTTAGACTGTTTAAAGTGGGAGGTACAATCTTAATATATTTTACTATTTCATCTACTCTCTTTAATATAGGTGAATCACATAGTTTTATATTTACACATGTGTTTAAGAGCCTCAGGTTTGTTTTTTAAGGGCATCATGATACTTGACACAGTGTTGAGGGTTAGAAAGGGTGATGTGCACTGGTGTATGGAGTGTCCCCATGAGGTTCATGGGTGACACTTCATCTAGGATATTAATGTAATAAAGATGACAGGGTTTGATTTAATTCTCAGGATAGACTAGCTAGTTGCTTATTGAGATTATGTTGACTGCGATCTCTAAAGGGTGACTTTTACATAACTAGAGGGTGTAGTGTTTACTCACCATGGTGAGTGGGATGTTTAAGAGACCCAAGCTAGACCTGAGCATCATGGGCTGGGCAAGATGATATCATAGATAACTAGTTTGTTTCTGGATGATTAGGGAGTGTGTCAGGCAGACTTTCTTCCAATGGTTGAGCACTTCAGGTACGTCCTTCCTGACAACTTTTCTATTTTAACTCCTAAGAGGGAGGTAAATTTCTCCATATAGCTAGTGCAAGAAGCTAAACTAGTATCTATTCCTCCTTATAGGATGGCTACGATGGATTTGTATTATATCAAGAGGTATCCAGAGGATTTGGAGGCAAAGGGATTTGTTAGACCCATTACTTCTCTATGGGGTTCTCCAGTCCTTTTTGTGTAAAAGGTGGGTGGTACACTTAGTCTATGTGTTGACTATAGGAAATTGAACCTATTGACGGTTAAAAACTGACATCTCATTCCATGGATAGATGACTTGTTTGATTATCTTTGAAGATATTGAGTGTTCTTGAATATTGACTAGAGATTGGGATATCATCAGGTTCATGTTCGACCTACAGACATACCTCGTATAGCCTTTCATAGTAGGTATAGGTTATATGAGTATCTAGTTATGTCATTAGGACTCACAAAAACGCCAACAATTCTCAAGGCACTGATGAACAGAGTGTTCCACCCTTATTTGGATTCTTTTGTGGTGGTTTTCATGGATGATATCTTGTTTTATTCTCATAATCGATATGACCATGCCAACCATCTTGAGATAATTTTGAATACACTGAGAGAGCATCAATTATATGTTAAGCTCACAAAGTGACACTTTTGGATGGATCAGATTCACTTCCTGGGTCATATTATCTCAAAGACAGGCGTATCAATGGACCTAGAAAATGTGGGAGCAGTAGTTTCCTAGGAGCATCCCAAGAAATTTTTAGACATATAGAGTTTCTTCGGGTTGGATGGTTACAATAGGAATTTTATACAGAACTTCTCATGAATAAAATCACCATTTAAGAGATTGACCAATAAGGGTATGATGTTTGTGTAGTCATAATCTTGCATGGCATACTTTCTAGAGATGAAAGTGAGGTTGACATTAGCACCAGTCCTGACACTATAAAATTAGGGCAGAAGGTACATTGTGTATTGTGATGCTTCAGGTATCAGGACAGGAGTAGTGTTGATGTAGGGAGATAGAGTCATGGAATATGGGTCATGACAGTTCAGGTCCCATGAGAGGAATTACCCTATGCACGATCTCGAGTTAGCTGCAGTTTTTCATGCATTTCACTATTGGAGAAACTATTTACTTGGAGAGAGTTTTTTAGTCAACATAGACCAAAAAAACCTCAATTACATATTTTTGAATCATGATTTGAATCTGAGATAATGGATGTGGGTAGAGTACCTATAGTCCTCTGACTTTGATCTTTCCTATATGCCTGGTAAGGGAAATTCAGTAGCCGATGCACTAAGCATGAGGACTTAGATATAGTCATTGTAGTAGGTCAGTAGCGAGTGGTATCTTATGGAATTGTTCTTTGAGATTCATCTGGAAGTGCCTGATAAATAGGAGTAGACTTTTCAATCATCCTTAGATGTAACATCAACCCTGCTGGATAGAGAAAAGATGAGATAACAATCAGATTAAAAATCTCTAGATCTATGGGAGTGTGTGGAAGGTGAAGACCCACCTCCTGGTTAGACAGTATTTAAGGATGAGATATTGCATGTTTATGGATGTGTTTGGGTTCCAGTGGATATACCCAATTAGTAGATGTTGTAGTTTCATACTTTAGATTGGGTGGTGCACCCTGGAGTCACCTAGATATACCATGACTTGTGTCATCAATACTGGTTGTTAGGTATGAAGAGAGTTGCAGCTAGTTTTGTTAAGAGGTGTTCCACCTGTCAGCAGGTGAAGGTGGAACATCAGCGACCAAATGGGATTTTACAATAGTTACCTATTATAATGTGAAAATGGGATGATGTCACAGTGGATTTTGTGACTGGTTTACTAAGGTCACCATGAGTTAAAGATGTTGTGTTGGTTATTTTTTATAGGCTTATGAAGGTTGCTCATTTCTTTCCAATCAAGAAGACATTTAGTGTTGATGATCTCATAAATTTTTATATTCGAGAGGTGGTATGACTACATGGTGTTCCTCATTCAATGATTTTGAATAGGTACACCCACTTTACATATCATTTATGGAAGAGTTTTTAGAGGGTACAGGGTACATAGGTGCTTCTGATCACAACATACCACCATCAAACTGATGTCGATATAGAAAATACCATACAGGTGATAGAGGACATGTTTTGAGCATGTGTCCTAGATTTTGGGGATCTTGGGAGAGGAATATTCCCCTGGTTTACTTCACCTACAATAATATTTATCAGAAGACAATATAGATGGAACCTTATGAGGCTTTATATGATAGACCATGTCGTTATGCCCTGTGATGGTTAGAGGTAGGTGAGGAAGCTTTATTGGGACCACATCTTGTGTAAGATACTTTTGAGTAGGTCTAGTTGATTCATAAGCACCTGGATGATCACCACAGATGACCTCTATATTTTTAGGTTGGGAATCATGTTTTATTGCATGTTTCACTAAGTTTGGGACACAAGATGATCAGAATATAGGGTAAAATTTCACCATGATATGCCGGGTCATTCGAGATTCTAAAGAGTGTCGTGTCGGTTGTCTATCGGTTGCAGTTACCTCATAGGTATTTATCCATGCAAGACATCCTCCACAAATATCATCTACACCATTATCATTTGGACTCATCTCATGTTTTCAGCCTGATAAGGTTGACCTTCAAGTTGATGCATACTTTTAGGAGCATCTGATTCATATCGTTGATAGGATCACAAAGGCTCTCCAAGGCCAGTCAGTTCATCTAGTACAAGTTCTATGGAAGCATTTCCATTTATAGGATGATACTTGGCATAGGGAGGCCAATGTATGTTCTTAGTGGCCAGATTTGTTCTGAGAAAAATCTTGACCACCCTTTAGAGAGAAATTCAGGGATAAATTTCTATAAGGGGAAAGATTGTAAGATATCAGGTTTTTCTTGAGGTACAGATCTTTTATTTTCAAGTAAATTTTTGATTAATTTCCTTTTTCTATTAGAACATAACACGAGCTATGGGTTGGATGGATTGTACTTGAGAAAGAAGAGGAAAAGGGGTTGAAGGCTGACTGTAGGCTGATTTTACACCATGAATGGGGGATACCCATCATGTAATCCCAGGTCATGATGTGTAATGGTCTATCCAGGACCTTTCACGATGTGTATGTAATTTTCTTCAAAAAAAAATAAAACAGGGAATTAAACGCCATGTAAGGTAGTAACACGCCATTTAATAGCCCAATGGTTTTTTTATAGGAAATAGCCTTTAATGCAAAGCAGTTTTCTCTCATTTTTTAGAGCCAAAAACCATCTAAAATAGTTTTTCTATATTAAAATATATTCAAATAACAATTCTTATGTTTTTGGTCATATTGGAACGACATCACTAAGTACTCGATTCCTTTTTATTTGTTATTGATTATTCCTGACAACAACTATGCTATTTGTATTTAGGCTCATATTCTCTAGTTTTTCATTCTTCGTCCATTCTTCATATTTATCCTAAACTGAGGAGAATCATTACTTGATATTGGATGACCACTCTACTACTGATCTAAGGTATAATTTATATATTTTTATTCATATTTTCTTGTGATTTTTGGGCATTTAGATGATATTCTTCTCATAGAACTTTCCAGTGTGGCCTTATTTTTAAGCGAGTTTCTTGTATTTGATATAGGAGGACCTAGTGAGGATGTTGTTAGGTTCTTTTTAGGTGCATTGACACCCATTTCTCGATTCATGGTCACCCATGAGGTGCACCTTAAGTAAATAACATGTTTTATTTCTATTTAAACCACACAAGGGGTGTGTGCTTATACTTTCATGGTTAGAGGAATCTCATTAATGCCTTGATATTTTTTAATAACTTTCCTATGAGATGTATTGCCTCCTTCCTTAGTGATATCATGTGTTTCCATGCTTATTTTGATATGTTAAATTGATAATGTTGTGATATGTGTGAGTATACCTATATGTTTTATTAGGGGCATGTTAAATTGGTAATATGGGAGGGTAGGACCATATGATTTGTGTATTACAAATGGAATGAATGAGTGGGTATACTCATGTCTTGTGATTGTTTATATGAGTGGGTATACTCACAAGGGTTTAATTGTTTAACTTGAATGAATTGAATGAATGGTTTGATAGATTACATGGACTACTCTCCATGGATATGGAACATAGTAGGGGACACCTTGGGTTGACTCTGACCCTTGGGTCTTGATTAGGTGTGATGCCTTGAGCCTTGTTACCCTATGGATTCAGCTTTCTTGGACTTACATAGGACATATCAGTACACATGCTCCTAGGACTCCAACTAGTGCCTAGATTGATTTTCCACTTGGACGCCCATGGGACTCATGTGGATGCCTTGGATGAGTTCCTTGGATCTAAACCTTCGCTGTCTATATTTATTTCATGGATTCCCTGGTACATGATACCTTGTATCCAACCCTTATGATATACACTTCACTATATAGGGTGGGTGTGGGATTCTACACTTCTTTTATAAAGTGTGGTCGTGGGTTACATGATACGTATGGTTTTACGGTGAGGTCGTGACACTTGTTTTACATGTTAATAATTTCCTGATTAAGAGCTGACTCTATTTTAGGTAACCTTGAGGGTATTTTGGGTTTTACTATTTTATTAGATATATTCTATGTGTATACACACTTTTACATTACAGCATTACTTACACTCGCTAGTACTTTGCATATTGTTGTTAGAACTGTATAGACCTCTGGGTGGTTACCTACTGGGATGTTTATATCACACCATATTCGGGCCTCCTCAAGGAAAAAAACATATTATATGGTTGTAGATGATTCTAGGGTAAAGTTTCCTAGTATTGGTTGTTGACCATGGTTTCGGAGCATGAGAGCATAGGACCAAGCTGAGGCTTGCGATGTTGCTGGGACTTTTTGGACTTTTTGTTCTTTTGATACTTGTACTGTATTTTATCAACTTATACATGTTCTGGATTCCTTCTAGATACATGCACCATCTACATCAGTGCATATGTGACATATCTAGACTATTATATATTATTGTCTCGTCTTAATTTCAGTTGACTACTTGTTTATTCGCTTCTTCTATTGTGTTTGTTTGACTTCCACTACGATATACTCTTATAATGAGGACATTGTCTCCCCACTAACTCACCTAGGCCCTCACTGCCAGTCAGCATCCAGTGGTATTTAGGGAGATGCTATTGATTCATTGTGGACTAATGGTCTTGAGAAATTGTTGAGTGGCATCCGAGTTCAGGATGTTAAATTCTATGTATAAAATATTCACACAAGGTTTTGGGAAACGATTATTAAAAGAAATTTTAATATATCACCCACCATCATGTACTTCCATTATGCCCAGAACCATCATGACAATCAAGATATTAAGACTTATAAGACATCAAGACTTCTTGTAATGAAGTTATCACTTGGTGACCTTCAAGAAAGGAGGTCATGGAGATGGACCACCAATAGGAAATCCATATGTTTTATGTGTCATTTGATATTCCTATGTATCAACATATATAGTGGTCTGAAGATTTGATATTATTATTAATGTATATCATGAATCATATACTTTGATGTATTTATAGAAACTTTGATGATATATTCTCTTAGTGAGGTACCATATATTGGGTGCATCATAAGTGATATGACATTAGATTAATAAGTTAAAAAAGGATTTTTTACCTTCCAAATTTATGGAAGAAGATGTCTCTAGGACTTTGGTAGACATGTAACTCTCTATTTCATTCCATTTCCATGGAAGTTTATACAAAAGTTCATTTTTAAAAGTCAAATAAAGATAAATTAATCATATACAGTGATGACATGAGCATATATAATTCATGATGAGATATCAGTAGATGAAAGGATTATATTACATAGTATCATCCATAAGAAAGTATTTATTATTTTAAAATTAAAATCTTTCTCTATGGGTTTCTTAGTGTATTTCTAGGTGTCAATCTTGGACTTTAAGAAAGAACACTTAATTCCATTAAGAAAGAGGCATAGAGGCTCACACACAAGGTTTATCTATAATTTCATTAAATTCTATTGAATTAAATATTAAGAATAATATTTTTTATTTTTTTTTAAATAATAATTTTTCAAGTAAAAATTTGATCACATAAATTCAATCATGAGATATTTGAGTTTAGAATATATGAGTTAAAATTTATCTCTTGTTTAACATTCATAAGGTAATAGGTAAACATTTATTTACTTATCAATTTAGTGAATATATTTATATAAATATTTATTTAGTTATGTGAATATTAACAGAAATATTTATTCACAATTTTATAGAATATTATATTTATTTAATTATTTTTTAAATAAATAATATTTATTTGAATAAATATTATATTACTCATGTTTTGACAGATTCCCTAGAGAATTAATAGGTAAAGTATATAACTTAATAGAAATGCTGTAATTTTATTAAATAGCATATTAATTCACTTATTTAAGAAATGATAATTAACAAACACATATCATGGAAATATTATTATTATTATTATTATTATTATTATTATTATTATTATTATTATTATTATTTGACACTGGGATTGCATAAAATAAATAAATTGATTAAGGTTCATGGTGTAATTATTAATTTCTTGAACCCTTAGTATAAATTACAAATTACCTATTTTTAGAGTGTGGGATATTTGTGTAGAACGAAAGCCTCTCGAGAATTTTCTCAATCCCTATAGAGATTCTTCTCTTGACCTCCCTCTCAAGAATGTAGATATAATAAGAGAATATATTTTTATGATCAAAACTGAATTGGTTGAATCACTTTATATACTAAAACTAATGAAAACCCAAAATTTTCACCCACCCAATGATTTTTCTATGCCCTGGAAACTTTTAGTGGTATCAGAGTGGTCAAATTCTAATTTATAATTATTTATAATTTATTTCATCAATTTCATGTGTTGATTTTCATGTTTTTCATTTCAAGATTTTCATACCTACTCGTATTGATAATATAAAATAATTATTTGTGTTATAATGGTAAATAAAGTACTAAAAAATAAAAAGATCACATCATATGGTGCTAAGGTCACTGGATGTATGACATGGATATTTTGGGTGTAATGGAAAAATACATGATTTGAACCCATGGTCAACTCACACATGGAGAGAGTCATGAAAATATTAGTTCATCATGTGTTCTAATATGTGGCATCATTATACGTCGTGTATTAGATACCAACACAACATGAAATTTGATCAGGACTACATGATGTATAGTTGGTATACATGTTGTGTAACCCCACATGATAAAACATGTTATGTAATTCAGGTTGATTCATGTGGTTACTACACAGCATCATTACACATCATGTATTGAATTCTATCTAAGAAACGTTTTGATACATAAACTACATGACATTTAGCTAGAATGTGCATGTCATACAACATTTTTCAACCCACATAAGAACACGTTGAGAGATTTTTTTTATTTCATGTGGGTTAACACATGGAATAATTAATCCAATACACAAAATATACAAAATATAGAAGGGTTTACATGTCATGTGATAGGTGTTATTCCAAACTAGGTATGAATCAAGTAATATTCGATGCTTTATGTGGGTATGAACAGATAATAATTATTATCCATTTAAAATATTTAACTACATGACATGTAATATCCATTATACACATTGTGTACTTCATGTGCATTATGAGTGGAATATTCCATATATATTTATGGAATTTAGTGTGTCTATACACACCACAAAGACTACACATCTTGACCCAGGGAACTACGTGTCATGTATATCATGATAAGTCGTGTGGTAATACATTTCATGTAAGTATATAACACATGAAATGAAATGTACAGTGATCGTTCATGCCATATAATTACTAAATATTAGAAGTAGATTATATCTGATGCAGAATGTTTATGTTATGTAGCCTCTATAGTAAATGTCATCTAATTGAATATTTTAAAACTAAATTAAATTAAATTAATTAATTTAAAATAATATAGGATGGGATTCTTATGTTTAAGTGACTGGTGGAAAAAAATATTAAGATTAAGAATTAGTTAATTATTATTTTATTAATTTTTATAATTTCATTCAGTTCATCTTAATTATAAATAATTAAAATGAATGATAATAATTCTAAATGTATACTTATTTAATATTGTGATTGACCATGAGCTTTGACAGATCTCTATATGTATTGGATTTAGTTATTTAATTTAATCCTATTATATTATTTTATGTCATACTATTATTAACTTAATTATAAGGATCTATGTTTCATCACACCATCATTTATTATGTATAGGTATTTTTTTCCATGAATTATTTTATATAACCTTAATACCCTGGTCCCCCCCACTTTCATGTGAGTAAAAATTTGTAAAGGATGGAACTCCCAGATTGAGGATATGGTTCAGGACCTGAGGTGAGGTGAATAAAACTAAGGAGATACACTGTAGAATGGAAAAATAGTTATACTCGAACCAAGTGTAGTCTCAAGGAGTTATTTCCCCTTGAGAAAAGGTTAGTTTATCACTACTATATTAAATAAGAGGTATATAAAAGCTAATTATCATATCACATGTTAATTTTACTCTATCTATTCATGGTTTTTAATTTATTTATGTGATGCATGGTTTTTTTATCTGTTTAATTAAACATGATCGCATTTGAAAAATAAAGTAACAATAATGCTAAGATAAAATAAAATAAAATTATTATGTGTGAATTATTTTATAAGACAAGGTTAATTAATTATTTAAGTTCTACATAATATTAATAAGAATTTGAAGAATAAAATATAAAATATTTACTCATAAGTTTAAAGAATCGATCAATCAAAATATATAGTTAAAAAATTTCTTTTATCACTTGAGTTAGAATGAAACCACAGTTCAAAGTATTTCTTTGGACCTCAATAATATAGTTTGAATTGTTAGGGAGTTAAAATATAATTCTTAGGTTGAATTAAACAATTTTTCATCAAAAGTTATCACCCCCATAAGTCATGCGGTAACTTAGAGGTAAGTGTTTAGAAAAAATATGTTTAGGAATATGATTAAGGAATCCATTCAACAAATTAAGGAATAAAGAGTTAATATAGTTTCCAAGAAAATATTATGAAATTAACCAGCCCTAGATAACCCAACAAGTCACCATACCCATCCCATAACTAGGATTGAAGATAATTCTTAAACCAAAACGGCTAGAAATTAGTGTCTGAGCATAAATAACATAGGATTGGGATTGTTTTCTTACTTATATAATAATAAAACCCAATAATAAGAAACTAAATGTGAATCTAGAATTGAGCCTCCATGCCTTGGATGTCCATAAATATGAAATAAATAGTTTTAAATAAATGAATGAACTAAACATGGAATATACAAGATAAAAATACACATGAGACAAAAAAAATACAAGTGACTACTCTCATTATAAAATATAAATAATAATAGGAAACCCACACACTTTATTAATAAAAAAACAAAATCATAAATAGATGAGAACATAAATAAAAAATACATCTAGTTGAGATGGTTGATACCTAGACATGCCTATATAAATGATAAAAATAAAATCATATAATATCATCAGAACATCACCATGTATCCTATGATCACTCACCACACCCCAACATTCGTGTTAATATTCTACCATGAATATACAACCAACTCGTATTACAACATGTAAACATTTATAAAAATATGGGAGTTTAATTCACACACATGCATGAGTGTGTTTGTGAGGTGTGAGTTAAATAATCCCGGTAAGATTCCACCAAAGAGTCTATGCCATTACTTTTATAAATTACTTCATAAATGAAAGTTTGAACATACATAAAAAGTACATTTTACTTAAGAAAGATTATAAATAAACAAATAACACTCATTACCTTTTTATAAAAAATCCTCCCTTTCCATAAAATATTGAAACAACTTTTTAATAAAAATGATTCACTGTATCAAATAAGGGACCCTTGAATTTTTTTTAAAAATGGGGTCATTTTTCTCATTTCAAATACTTTTTTAAAACCCGTTTTCATCCCATAAGGTAAAACCATTTTAAAAAGGAACATTTTCAACTTAAAATTATTTCTTTAAAAAGTACATATAAAATTATATTAAAAGTAATCAAAACTATGAAATAAAAAAAACTCAAATAGGGACCATAATATTAAAAAAATATTGTGAAATTTAAGAAAAAATAATTCATAGTGTCGTAAAACCTAAGCGGGTACAAGAGGATACAATCAATCATGAAGTGGAAAATACCATAGAATCTTCCATGAAGGACCAAGAATTATGGGAAAATCACTAATATCTAATATAAAAAAGATATTATACCTCTCTTATGGAACACTTAAAATAGAATTGGATGATCTATAGTGAACTTGACAAGTCTAACAACCCAATATTTTCCTCTTTCCCTCACCAAGTGACATCCTTTATAGTGTGAGTATAATCAAGGATAGGGTAACAGCCAGTGTATAATATAGGATAGTGTATCACTCATAATTATCTTCAATTTAGCTACCTAAGGATCACATGAAATATTAAAGTGTAGTTGGAGAAAACAAAAAATCACGTATTTATCATATAAATCATAAATTGAGTATTAAAAAATAAATATCATATCTCTCCTCCAATATCATAATAAGTAAATTCAACATCCACATCAATCAAGCATCACATAATAGTAATTAATCAATATACTTTAAAGGAGAAACAACCTATACAAGGAAGAACCAAATTGAAATAGGGCTCAGTCCAAGAGTATCACAACATCAATAAAATCATTTTCCATAAAGAACTAAATTATCCTTTTATCCCCTCATAGAAAAATATTTTTTAAAAAATCCTTTATAAATTAAAAAAGGCTACATAATTTTAAAAAAAAGGTTTTCAAACTTTAAAACCAAATATTTCCTCCCATATAAATCACTTGAAAACCAAGAAACTCTTTAAAAACATGAAACATACACTTTAAAAAAATGGTGTAAAAACATCTTTAAAATCCAAAAAATAATTTTAAAATAGGTCATTGGGAATTCACACGAATAATTAACATGCAAAAAAAATATTTTAAAATCAAAACTAGGATATCATATAAAAACAAACTTTTGTGTTAACTATTGAAATTCCTTGAAACCATTTTATAAACCCTTAAAGGGAATCATATAACAACATAATTTGATAAAAAATTATAAATTTCAAGAATCTAATGACACGTCAAATAATTTAATTACAAAAAAACACCTACCACAATCAAGTGGAATCCACTCTTTATTGATGGTTCTAGAAAAAACATAATAGTAAATGACCACTACTATAAATTTTTTCCTATACCCACAATTTGAAACCATGTGAAACCGAGGCATCAATATATCCCTGATCTATACCCATGAATTTGGAAACCATGGGTATAGTTCCACTCCACTGTTTCATTAACCTATACCCATGGTTTGTAAAACTATGGGTATAGCTTTAACAAAATATGCAGTCACGAGATTCGATCCTTGGACCACCCCGTTGTTCTTCCTAAACCAAAACACTGCTTAATTTTTCTTATTGGTATATAAATATATATTTAATTATATATATATTTATATAAACTATGGATATAGGTAAAAAAACAATCAAAATAGGTTTTCTCGTGAAATTTTGTTTTTGCCACGTGAATTTTTTTTTCTCCCGTGATAAGGTAGGAAAGCTACACCCACTGTTTTGAAAAGTAGTGGGTATAGGTCTTCAAGAAACAACCCTATACCCACAGTTTTATAAGAACTGTGGGTATATATCCCATAAAACAACCTTATAACCACAGTTTCTATAAAATTGTGGGTATAGGTCTTCAAAAATATCATATACCCATGGTTTTACAAGAACCATAAGTATATGCACCCCTATACACATGGTTTTCCAAAACTATGGTTATAAGTTTCCATACTTCACTTATACCCATGATTTTTCCCACAACTATGGGTATAGGGCCATTTTCTAGTAGTGGGTCTATACAATCCCAATACACCAAAATACGTAAATTGGAACCAATTAAAACCATAAATCCTAACCCCATTTCTATTAGGGTGTGTGTGACAAAATGAAACCAAGTGCAAATAGAAGGAAGAAAGATAAAAGAAAAATATGATTATAGATCTTGAATCCTCTTGAAACCAATGAATAATAGAGCCTTAAAGTATATAGGAAGGATGAGGATCTCCCTTGATCTCTCTTATAAGCCGGTCATGTGTGAGAAGGGAAAAATATGGCCAAATCCCCTTGAAACCAAATATTTGTATGAATATAATACCGAGATATCAAAAATATAGTGCAACACATTGTAGAGAGATATATTCTACCATGGCATGACATGCCTCCCCCAAAGGTAGGTAAAACCACATGTTCAATGTTAGGGTCACATCATGGTGTGACAATACCTTCATGTTTCAACCTTCCCCTACCTCAAAAATAAAAAAAGTTATAAACCTTTTATAAAGGTTCTAATACACTTGTCATAGTGTGACCTATATTTGTCAAGGTGTGACCACCTTCAGGAATACATAAGAACCTCCTGCCTCCGAACACCACAATATAGAATTACTACTATATATTACAAAACACATTCACCTAAATGGCCCATTAAAGAATAAACTCCCTAAATCATAGTGTGATATACTACATTATAGAACTGCAAGCCGCCGAAAAATAGTAAACATATTTCCACCTTCAAAAAAATCAAAATAACACTTAAATATATTTTTAAAATCTCATAAAATAGTGACATGTGGGTGTCACAATTCTCCACACCATGCCTCTTTTCATCCCCTTAAATTCCTTGAAAAATCATAATAATTAATGGTTAAACAATCAAAAACTGAACATAAGTGGGGGGAAATATAGGTAAAACTAGATAAGTATCCTATGAAAAATAAGGACTATTTATAATACAATTCCTTGTGATTAATGTAATAAATACTTAAACAACATTAATTAACCTAAAGCATAGACCAAATCACAACTATATAATATAAATCCCTAAGAAAACTAATACAAAACATAGGTCACCCCACTAATTATAATTCATATAAAATAGAGGAATAAATAATAGACACATCCAAGAGAACGCATGTCACCAAAACAACCATGTCTTCATAAAATAATGAAGGAAATGATATTTCTCCACCAAACATCCCAAACAATGGCCTAGAATTTTGAAAAGGGAACGCATAATAAAGAGAATTCAAAGGACCATATGAAAAGGTCAAAAAATATATCATATCCCATAATAATGAAATAAATGAACTAATCAGGAACATGCCTCAACATGGAATAACATGGCTCTAACATCGGGTAAAAAGATTAAATGAAAGGTGACTTGAGAACATACTCATGGAACATTTAGTCATAGTGAACCCTCTAAAATTACAATCATGAACCTTCAAATGCAAAAACTATACTATTGTAACAATATTACCAATTACTCAAGCACATATCCAATGTTTTCCTCATGTTTCACCCATTAAAACCAAATATCACCACAAAGTTAGACTCACATATAACTCTACAAGAAAGACAGAGAATCAATGTGTCTTAAAAATAACAAACAATAACCAATGTGTTGTAAAAATAATACTCAAGTATGAACCCCAAATATTGCACCAAACAATAATTACCTAAAAATATTAGATTATCTCTATACTCATTAATCATAAATCCCCAAAATAAATAATCACACTAATCAAAAATTTATATGATAATTCTTCTTCTAATAATTAAACTCACATAAATAATATAGTAAACCCAAAAATTCACATAAAATGAATATAAAACGTTATTATGATCAATTTTAGAGTTAAAGGGGTCTAAATAACAAACTATGGTGGGATGAAAAACTATCCATAGCATGGATTCATAGTTCGACAGAACCTGATCTATTCAAAAAATAGCCTTTGAAACATTTCCAAAATAATCTGTTCAATCTCTACATGTTTTTTCAGACCATGTGGGTTAACCATTTGCCTCTAATTCTTCCTCCATTTTCATCCCAAAACTCAAAATCCCCCCCCCCAAATTGGTGTCATTAAATGGGGATAAACACCATCAATATCAATCAAAATACATTAATAACAATAAAAAAGGAAAATGAATTCAAAATTCAAATCCCCACTACCTGTGGTAATTTGAGGTTGGGGAAGAGAAAGAGCTGGGTAAACTGTGGTAATTTCAGGTTGGGGAAGAGAAAGAGTTGGGTAAACTCTCCTCACACTTATCTCTCAAGTTTTTAAATTCTTGTCTCTATTGAACCGGACTCCCCAAATAACAATATTTATCCTTAAGAATATGGTTCTTTTGAATTCCTAGCTTTGAAACCATTTATAATGATCCGGCCCATGCTAATCCAACACATCACCCAACCAGACCAACTACTAGGATTGAAGAGAATTATTGATCCACAAAAGTTAGAAACTAGTTTATGGGAACAAAGAACACATTCTTGGGGATATATTTTTCCAAATATAATTATAAAAACCAACAAATGGAAACTGGACAAGAATTTGGTATACTATGTCCTTACATTGTACATCCATGAATATGAAATAAAAAAATTAAATAAATGAATAAACCAAACAAGATATAAAAAAGATATAAACATGATAATAATCTATATGAGGCCTTATCAATAGAATTGAATACTCTCATTATAGATTATAAATAATAAAAAACAATCCATATGATTTATTAATACATAGCGAAAGGATAAATAGATGTGAACTTGAATAAAAAATACCCTATCAAATTGTTTTATACAAAACATCACTAGATAAAACATAAAAATAACATCCTAGGATATCATCATAACATATCTATGTGATCAAAAATAACTAACCACACCCCAATGTTCCCATAAATAGACCAACACAAGCATAAAACTAAACTGATATCACAACTTGGGAACCTATATAAAAATATTAGAGATTCATATACACACAAGCACAAGTGTGAATGTAGGGTGTGAGATAATTAGGCCAAGTGGGATACCACCAAAAATTTTATGAAATTCTTTTTATAAAATAGTATATAAATTATATTTTTAAAGAAACAAATAATGTATGTTTAACATAATCTAGGGTATAAATTGATAGATAAAATTCATTTTTCTTTTTTTAAACATTAACCCTTTCCATATAAAATGAGATTGAAATAATTATTTTGAATGAAAATTATTCACAATTTCAAAGTGAGTCTCTTTGAATATATAAAACAATAAAAAAGTTTTTTTATCATTTCAAATAATTTCTTACAACCTTTTTTAACCCCTGAGGTGAAACCATTTAAAAAAGAAACACTTTCATCATTAAATTATTTCTTTCAAGGCCAATTTTAAAACTATATTAAAATTAAAATAAACAATAAAATAAATGAAACAAAACTTAAGAGGGATACATAATATCAAATAATTTAAAAAAATTAAACAAAAAATAATTCATGGTTCCATAAAACCTAATCATATACAAGAGGATACGATCAAGAAATAAGTGGTAAATCCATTAGAATCATCCATAAAGGACTAATAATCATTGGAAACTCAATATTCTCTAATAAAAACATGATATTATACCTAACTAACCTAATTAAAAAATAGAATTTGTTTTCCAAAGAGAAACTTAACAAGTCTAACAACCAAGACGTACCCTCTTGGCTTTATTAGGTGACCTCCTCCCTACTATGAGAACAACCGGGACTATGGGACTAGCAAGTGTGTAATTTATGCTAGTATAGAACTCATTTAGATCTTATACCGAGCTACACAAGTTTACCATGAAATTTTAAAGTTGATTTATCAAAAACAAACAATAATATACTCATCATATAAACCACCAATGAAGCATAATAAATAAATTTCACATCTCACCTCAAAAGACCTCATAATAAATGACCCCTTTCACAATATCTAAGCATCACAAAATAATAATCAATAAATATATTATAAATGGATAATGACCTATAAAATGAAATTAAAATATAATATTGTTCTCAATAAAATAGTATCACAACATTAATAAAATCATTTATATAAAGTAATAAATAGTGCTTTGATTCCATCATAGGAAACCATGTTTTAAGGAATGATTTGAAAATAAAAAATGATCCTTAATTTTAAAAATAATGTTTAATCCTTTAAAATTAAACATTTCCTCCCTTAGTATCAACTTGAATACCAAAAAAAATTTAAAAACATGAAACAATAGTTTTAAACATAAAATAGTGTCCAAAAAACTCTTAATATATCCAAAATCATTTAAAAATGGCTCCTTGGGCATTTACGAAAACAATTAGCATGCACAAAATTTATTTTGGAAATAAAATATAGAATCTAAAACAAAACACATTTTTATATTAAGTATTTAAATTCATTGAAACCATTTTATAACCCCATAAAGGGAATTATATACTAACACACAATGATAATAGAATAATTTTGGTAGAGAAATTATCTAATGACATGTGGGATAAAAGAATTATACAAAAACACATTCCTCGGTCAAGAAGAAACCACTAAACATTGATAGAAAAATAAAAAAAAATAGGTAAATGACCTATAACATTTTTATATAACCAAATACCAAAATAAGAACCAACCCAAACCCTAAATATGACCCCTTTATTTGTTTGGGTTTATGGGGAAAAATAAACCAAGGAGGAATAGAATGAGTAAGGGAAATAATAGAAAAATATGACTCTACAATTTGAGTCTACTTGAAACCAATTAAAAAAATATTTTATTCATGGAAGGAGAATTTTGAGCTCCCTTAATTGTTATATAAGCCGAAAGTGTGTGAGAGGGAATAAAAGAGGGCCAAAGCCTCTAAAAATTGAATAGGTGTACAACTAAAAAATCTTAAAAATTAAAAATAGGGTGTAATACATAATGGAGTGAACTATCTTATCATAGTATAACGTGCCTCCCCAAAAGGTGGTAAAATCCATAGACTCACTACTAGATTCATGTTTTAATACTACCCTAACTTCATAGTTTAACCTTCACCAAACTCAAAAATAAATAAAGGAAAAAAACTCTATGTAGAAGTTCCCACACTCTCATCATGATTTGAGTGATCTATTTCATGGTGTGAAATTTATCAGGAAGAACCAAGAACCCCAAGCCCTTAGACACCATGATGTCGACTTCGTTCTTTGTGGTATAAATTTCCCTTAATGACCCATTTTGGCATGACCTCCTTTGGTTATTACATGACTTACTACAGTCCAAAACTACAAACAGACCAAAAACATCAAAAATATTCTCAAATCTATAAAAATTCAAAATTACAAAGAAATATATATATAATATCAAACAATATTGACATATGGGTGTCACATCCAACCTAAATACCTTCAATAATTTTAATAAGTCCAATATATAGGTTATTTTAATGTAAATATAGATCCTTGCCACTAGAATATCTGAGTGAATATATATTCTAAATTTAACAATGAGATCTATTGTAATTTGATAAAATAATTGGAGGATAATTAAATTAATTATTTATATCATAGATGATAATTAAGATAAATGACATAAAATTTGTTATATTGATTGTTGAAAAATATAAATACATTCTACCACATAATTATCTTTATTTTATACATTAGAGATATAATATCTTACCTAGTGATAACTTACAAGAATGGAATAGGTACTTTTGAATTGTATTATTCAAAGAGTGGATGTTTTATGTACAAGTGTATCTTATTCCAACTGAACCCTTTGAGGATGCTAGAAAGGAGAATAAAAAAACTTCTATAATAATGTGAAAAGTACACTAGATGTCTAATTCCTAATTTTATAATCCATTACTAGTGAAATCCAGAAGCTTTATAAAGATATGGATGCATACTCTATATTGTTTCATATTTTTTTATCCCTATTAATAAAAAACAAGAAAGGTTAGGTATAATATCTCTATGAAACTATTTAAATGAAATATATTTGGAGTTATATTTGAACCTCGTATATTTAAAATGAGGTTGGGATATATTGAGAATTCAGAAATTCTAGGATCCAATATAACCAAGGAATTGTTCACATACCTCATTTTCTCCTCACTTCTATCAAGATTCTAAAATTTTATTATGAATTTCAACATTAATAATATATTTAATATACTAATTTATGTCATGAATTTTATTCACTAAGAGAATAAATACATGATGTTTGAAAATCCAAATATTCTTATGATTAATAAGATTAAAGATACTATGAAAATTTGTAAGGAAATTTCTAATCCAAAAGCACCTTCTCAACACCTTCTAAGAATTGAAAGGTCTAAAGAGAGGATGAAGATCAAGATATGGTATGTTTTTATTGAATAAGTAAGTTCCACTAGAATAACAATTTTTCCTAGGTAAATAATAAAGGTAAATATTCAGGTATGATCATTATCGAGTGTAATATTTCCATTTTTATGAATTGGGTGTTAGATAAACCTTTTAGTTATCACATTTATATCCAAATTTAAGAACCAAGTATATTTTGGAAGATTATAAAATGTTTTATGGATCTCCAAACTACCAATAGAGAAATATTATTTGTGTTTTCCAAAGTATACTACCATCTCACATTACTAATTTGAATGATTTTAGTTTTAAATAACAATTATTATTTCCTATGTATTAACAAGAAATTAATTACTATGCCCAATTAAAACTTGGATGGTTTTATTTCAATTTTTGGAAATAAATAATGATAATTTTATAAATATAACATATGTTATGGTATGGAACATCTATATAATAGTCTTTATATACTAGAATTTCAAAATCAACTCTTAAAAATAAATAATAAATAAATTTCACATGACTCATATCATACCTAGTTGTAAATTAACTAACATGGGTATATAAACAAGAATCTTTTTACAAAATTATCTCAACGAGGGTATCTAGATTTTTTTGAACTAGAATTATTTAAAAAATCTAATACTTATTTTATAAGGAAAAAATGACCATAGATCTATTTATTGGATAGTTGAGAGTAATATAGATTAAATAATTAGTTCATGCAGATATGTATAGAACTTTTACAATAGAATCTATAGGTTTAAAGTCATACATCATTAATTTTTCCTATGATCATAGTATATAGGGATATATCTAACTAAGTAGTTATAAGTCTAATTCCTTCGAGTAATTTAAGGAATTCAAGAATTAATTATAGAATCATCCTGGTAATATGATAAAGAAACTTCACTTAGAATGATGTGGGGTTTATCTTGACCAAGATTTTATAGATTATGTAAAATAGTTTTGGATGTTATCTTAACTCACTCCTTATTATACACAGTTGTGTAATGGTATCAGTGAATGGAGGAATTACACCTTTTTGGACATGGTGAGAATAATGATGAGTCATAAAAGTATTATAATATCATTTTGTTGATATAAAATACAATAAATGACAGAAACACTAAACTAACTCACAAATAAAGTGGTAATAAAAATTCCATATGAGTTATGGTGTGGGAATAAAGTCATTTTTTCATATAGACTTGTGTGGGGATGAAAATAATTTTTTAAGGATAATTATAAAAATACTTCTATCTCAAGGAACAAATTGTATCTTTATAGAATATACCAAATAATTAATGTGATAATACCTATATGATTACTTAGTTAAATTCATAATCAAATTAATACATGTCATGCTTCTAAAAAGGGATCTCTTCTATAAATGATATAGAGTTAATAATGTAAAGTAAATTTTAAATTTACCTTTAATATTATTATAAGGATAAACTTTGAAAGATAAAATTTTGAATGATGTTTAGACCAATGAAAATTATAGTACAATGAAGGTAGGGTTTATGGATGTTATGATCTTGAACCAAGAAGTGTAACTATCTAGTTTTCTAGATTATGTATGTATGGAAGTTAATATATAAGATTTTTATGATGGTTTTACATAGGTTTTTTCCTCATAATTTTATATCATAAGAAACATATAAGTACACCATAATTTAATATAAAGGTAACTTTCACTTTGACTAAATGTTTTTGGTTATGATAAAGGAAACCATAGTCAATTTGAGGTTATTGTGGAAAACAATGGGTCCCCTGTAACTTTTTTATGGTAGTGGAGCCGATTGACTAGTTGGGAACCACTATAATGGTCGAGTGGTATCACTTGTACACATGTGTGTGATTTGAGTTAAAACTTTATTGATGTGTAAATGTAAAATTTTTATGTAAGAGTAACTATGTTTTTAGTCTTGTAACTTACATGAAATATAAAGTGAAATAGTGTTCTCATGTATATGTAGGACTTAACTTATAAACCACATAAATATTTGTGTCCTTTACTTGTATGAATTATTTTTCTTGAATGTGTTTTTTTGTGAGTTATTTTTATTTTTTTGAGTTTGGAATGAGTGTCAACTTGATGTGGTGACTTAGAGTGTGAAGTAACCTCCTATGTTCTAGTATATAAACTTAGAGAGGCTATTTTGATTAGTGAATTATTCAAGGATTTATTTCAACCTTTGTATATTATGGTGGGTTATATTCTAGTGATTAATTTTCCAATAACCCTAATAAGTGGTATCCTGGATCTTGGTTTCAATGATTATTAGTAGAGCACTCATTATTATTCTCAAATGACATTATTTTATTGATGTATTTTGATTGAAAAAGAGTTATTTTTTGGAAGGTATGGTGTTGGAAGAAAGAAATATCAATATTTTAATGTTCAATGAGATGGAATTTAGCTTCTAGAGTATTTATATAGAAGACTATATGATTCTAAAGGACATTTAGGTTCCTTTGAATGGATTTAAACAAGAGGGAATGGAGAAGAAGAAATGAGAAAGGATAGAAAAAAATGTACTTGGATTTATTCAGATGTCATTTAAATAGAATATCTACTAAAACATCTAGGATATGAAGACCACATTAGAGTATATGGATGCTCGCATGTACATGTATAAGAAGATAATAGGTATAAACAAGGTTTTCATGGTGCATAGATTATTTGATATGAGGAGTTTGGAATTAAGACCAGGGGATAATCATGTGAATAAAATTGATATGTTTTGAAGTTGCCTCGTATTAGTTAAAGTAATGTTTGTAGAATATTTATGGGCATTTTTGCTGCTATCATCACTTATGAAGTATTAGAACATGATGGTAACTATCATAAGTAACACTTGTGGGTATAAAAATAGGGTTTTTTAGGATCTCAAAAATAATATTCTTAATAAAGAACTTAGATAGAGGGAAGTTAAAGCACTTAATAGAGCTAAAATCAATATAGAAGGTATAGGATTTTGTCCTCATCAAATAAATATAAATAAAATTTGAGTTAGGTATAGATAAAGTGGTAAGATTAAATAAACTAGTCTTGTCCCTATATGCAAGAATTGTGGGAATAATATGGATACAAAAAATATTTCAAAGAGCATACGGTGAATTATAGAAGGGTAGCTTCCATAAGTTCAAGTTATGTAAATTATATAGTTAAAGGTAGTTTCATTTTATTGATAAGTTTAAACATATTTTCTGAATCATGTAATATTGATCTTAGGTATTCATTACACTCCATATCCAAGAAGTAATTAATGTAAAACTGTGTATCTAGAAGGTTAGTTAAGTTTTACTTAACTAATGATGAATCTCTCGAGATCCTAGGGAAAGGTGATGTTATTGTTTAGATGAAGAAAAAAAATCCTTAAATTAAAGAGAGTTTTTCACATACCAAGTTTATAGAAAACAAAATTTTCAATGTCCTATTGAATGGAATAGGATTTTATAACTATCATTGTGAACAGAGTATATAAATTTACTCAGTGTTCCACGGTCATGGCTAGAGGTGTAAAATATGATACATTGTTTTTTATGGGAAGTTCAGTGGGAGAAATAATAGTTATAATGAAAACTTCTAATTGTTAAAAGTTGTGGAACTATCATATTTGGAACCTTCATGATAATATCATGTAATTTCTATAAGATAAGGGTATAAAGAATCTTGATCAAATAGATTTCAGAATTTAGGATAGTTGTGTAGTAAGAAAGTAGAGAAAGGTGTAATTCCCCTTGAACATAAGGACACTAAAATCTTGGATTTTGAGATTGTGAACAAGGATTTAAAGGGGCATGTGCGATTCTATTATCAGGAAGGTTCATTTTACTTTACAACACTCATCAATCTTCCAATAAAGAAAGTATGGGTGTTCTTTATGATGAAAAAATATAAGGTATTTAGATTGTTTTTTCAATGGAAATCTATAGTGGATAAAGTTTTCAAAAGTAATATGTGTTCCTAAGTTATAATAATGTTATTGAATATAGTAATAAGGTTTTATAAAACTTATTTTGGATGAAATGAATTAGGTTTGAGAAAATTTTTCTCAAGACACCAGGGTAGAATAGTGTGGAAGAGCGGATGAATCGTATATTAATTGATAAGGAACTAATAATGAGGCTAAATTTCATAATGTTCAAGGATATTTATGTGGAGGTTGTCAATTTTGTAATGTTCATTATAAACAAGGGACCTTTTGCACTAATAGTTTATGAAATTTTGAAGTAGATATGGATTGGTAAACCAGTGGAAGCTACCAACCTCAAAGTTTTTAAAAATTTATCCTATGTCCATGTTAATGATAACGATTGGTAAAAACTCAAATAAAAAAATTAAGAATATTTATTTATGGGATATAATGAGGAAAATTTTGGATTATGAATTCAGTATAATGATTCATATAAGATCATTAGACGTTAGAATATTATCTTTAATAATAAGGTTTTGTGGAAAAATGGGAACTTGGTGGAATATAGTGTTGAGAACAAAAATTCTACTAACTAAATCCATGTTGATCTAGATGGAATTTCTAGAAGTGCATAAGTTCAGGAAATTTTAAGAAACACTAAAACAATATAATTTAGGCTAGAATAAGATTTACTAGAGTGCTAAATATTATAGAAGATTCGGTTAGAGTTTTTGGAGGTGAAGTTTTTGAATTTGTAGTTATAGAAATAGTAAGACTACAAAAATAATTTTGGAAATATACACAAGTTAAATGACTAATAAAAAGTTTCAAAAATAATTATCATTATTATATTCTAATGAATATAAGAGAGCCAATTATATTAGACAAAAATAGATTTTCTTAGTGTTTTTGTAAATTAAGAGTTATATATAAAAGATAATTTGGATTTTTTTCATGTAAAAAACCTGGTAAATAAGATAATTTCTACAAGGGAATAAATCACTAATGAATAAATTGGTCTTACAATTGGAAGAATAAACTTATGGTATAAAATTTTATAAGCTAAGGGTGGTTATAAAAGGCTTTCAGCATAAGAGAGGAGTGGATTTATCTGAAATATTCCCACTTGTGGCTAAGAACACTACCATATATATAGTGAAAATTATAGTGTATTGTGAAATTTTACATCTAGAAAAAATGGACGTAAAAATAATATTTCTGTATGGTACTCTTGAAGAAGAAATTTATATGAATCAATAAATTATATTCATAAAAAAATTTAATGGTGACTTGGTGTTTGATCTAAATGAAAATAATTATGGCTTGAAGTGGGTGCCAAGGTAATGTAACCATATGTTTGATGCCTTCATGGCTGAGAAGGGGTTTATCTGTAGAAACACATATCACTATTTCTACCAAAAGGTCTTCAATTATGAGATATTTGTCACACTTATATTATATTTGGATGACATGATCCAAGAGGATCCATATATTAAATTGATTAAGGAGGTAAAGTATGAATATTTCAAATGATTCAAGAGGAAGGATCTCAATGAGGATAATAAAATTCTGGAAATGTTGATTGAGATATATGGGTGAGCAATAATTTTAGTTTTTTCTTTGAAATATTATATCTTAAATTTCATTTAGAGATTTTAAATTATCATATGTAATACATTATCATCCCCATTGAACATACACTTCAACATATCTAAGGATAAATCATAAAAACAAAATATAAGATTAAGTGTGTGGTGAAGGTTCCATTTTAATTAGCATTAAGTAGCTTAATGTATTTCATGATATGTAAAAGGTTTTACATTGTATTTTCAGTGAGATATTTCTATTTATTTATATATAATCTAGGGAAATTACACTAGGAGTTGTGAAGTTTATTCTCTTGTATCTCAAAGGATCCAAATACAAAGCCTTGTATTTCAAAATGGATTATCTTTTGCAAGACTATGTGGATATAGAATTTAGGGAGGATATAGTCACATGAAATAGTTACTTAGGCTATGTGTTTATATTTTTAAGAACAACCAAAATATTTATTTCAAGGTTATAGTTAATGGTAAAAATATCCATAATTGAAGTAGAATTTGTAGTCATCACAAAAGTAGGTAAATAATTTATATGAATAAAGTGTTTATTGGAGAAGATTCTAAGGGGTAAGAAAATTGATTTCTCTATTAGTATTTTCATAGTTCAATTCATTTATACAATAATATAATGTTTCACTCACATAAAAAACACATTTCATTAAAATAAAATTTTATCCATAAGATGTTGGAGGAAAGATTGGTTGATCTATAAAAAGACTAGAACAATTAATAATTTGACTAACCTATTCACCGACATTTTAGTTTAGGAAAGTAGAAGGAAAAATTATTCCTTATTGGGACTAGTGTGATTGGAAATTGGTTGGATACAATCTATTCTTGATGTTGTGGAAGATAATTTTCATTGGATTTTTTCTTAAGTGTTAGTGGTTTTTCTTATTTTCTTGAAATCAGTTTTCAAGTGAGAGATTTTTAGGAATTTTAAGTCAGTTTTTCAAGTTCTACATCAAATTTAAAAAAGGTGAAACTCTAGAACATATGATTTATCCTAATTTTTAAACCAGTTGGAATGGAAGTCCAGTGGAGTAAAGGACTCTAGATGTTAGGTTTTGAAACTGGAATCTATAAGTGGTCAATTTTTCAAATTATAGATATGATTTGAATGGGTTCTATGAGATTTTTCCGTGTGATTCTGTAGAAATCGAAGTACTTAATGAATTAAAAATGTTAAATAAAGATAAGTTCCACTTCTATAGGATGTTACCAATCATGGAAAAGGCATATATAGGTAATCAGAGGTTATTGTGCAGAATAATGGATCCCCTTATAAGTCTCAAAAGGTAGTAGAACTGATTGAAAAAAGGGGACCCATTATAAGGGTTAGGTAGGACTAGATGTACACATGTGTGTGAGTTGAGTTAAAACTATATTATAATGTAAAAGTAAAAAAATTACATAAGTGTAACTCATAGTTTAATATTGTAACTTTAATGAAATGGAAAGTGTAGCAGTGATCTCTTGTGGATATAGTACATAACTTCTAAACTATATAAATACCTATGTACTTAACTTGCATGATTTATTTGTCGTGAATTTATTTCCCATGAGTTCTATGTGTTTTTTTAGGATCAAAAGAGTGTCAAATCTGGAAAGTGATTTACAGTATGACTTGACTTACTATGTTCTTATACATCAATATTAAAGGGTTCATTCAACTAATGATGTTTTCAAATATTTGTTTCCACTTTTAGAAGTTTTAGTGAATTAACTACTAGTGATTAGTGTTCTCTAAACCCTAAAAGACAATGCGAGAAATATAAACATTGAATAAGTTGAGGCTCAAGATAAACAATATTTGTAATGATAAATAGTTACACAAGTCTCAGTCGAAAAAGTTTTTAAAGATAAAAAAGTCTTACATGGGAGCGCTAGAGAGGTTAGTGATCTAGAGAGATATGGTTTTCTTGTCACCAAGGAAGGTGAAACATTAATTGTTAAAAATAAATAACCATTTTACTATAAAGAATTAATAAAAAATACATGAATTCTGAAATTGATTCCATATACCAAAACCAAGTTTGGGTTTTAGAGATCTTCCAGTTGATATAAATACTTTGGGTGAAAATGGGACTTCAAGAAGAATTTGAACATTGATTATAAGGTCAGTACCTATAAATATTTATTGGTTTCTAAGGTTTTCAAGAAAAATTATGGAATAGATTATGAAAAAACATTTTCACCATTTTTTATTATAAAATCCATTAGAATTATGCTTTTCATAGAAACTTACCATGATTATGAGATTTGTAAAACAGATGTCAGGACCACTTTATTTAATGAAAACATTGTGTTAGATTCCTAAATGACACAAATAGAATAGTTTGTAATATAAAAGGATTCCAATAAGGTGTGTAAGTTTTTGAGATCTGTATATGGGTTGAATAAAGAATCAAGATCATGGAACATCCATTTTGATGAATCCATAAGAGAATTTGGTTTCATAAAATATGAATACAATCCTTGTATATACAAGATGTTTAGTGGGAGTGTAGTATTTTGCCTAGTTTTTTATGTTGATAATATATTACTAATGAGAAATGAGAAACCATTCTTATAGTCAGTTAAAATATGACTAAACAGATGATTCTCCAATAAAGACATGGGTGAAGTATCCTACATTCTAAGGATCAAGATTCATCGATATAGATCTAAGAGGCATCTTGTACTAATTTAAGGTACATACATTTATAAGGTATTTAAGAGATTTTATATAGAAAAATCTAATATAGGATTGTTTCCTATGTTACATGGAATATATATCTCCATGAAAACATCTCCCAAAATACAAAAAGAGAGAGAAATGATGAAAAGAATTCCTTATGCATCAGTGATTATATCTATCATACATGCTCTACTGTGTATTATGTTTGGCATTTCCTACACCTTAAACATGGTAGGAAGATATCAATAAGTCCTAGGAGAGACACATTGGTTAACTATAAAGACTATTCTAAAGTACCTGATATTTACAAATGATATATTCCTAGTTTATAGATAAAATGAGGAGATGGTTATGAGGAGATAAACATGTGCTAGTTTCTAAATATATTATAGTGATTTAAAAAATAAATTGATATATAAATTTTTCTTTAATATAGGATTTGTGATCTAGAAGGGTTCTAAAAAAAGATAGTATGTAATTCTATAGTAGAGTCTGGTTATATTACTTCTGTTGATACAAATAAAGAAGCAGTTTGGATATAAAACTTCATTCAGGATCATAATGTTATACATATAAGTAAGGATCATATCATTGTATGTTGTGATAATTCAATAGTAGTAGTTATGTACAAAGATCCTAGGTAGCATCAATTAATAAATCATATAATTCAAAAATATCACATCCTGAGGGATTTTCCAGGGGTGAAGAAGTAATAAGCATCGTAGCTATATAGGATAATGTTTCAGACTTGTTGACTAAATAATTATCTCATTAGATGCACAAATATCTTGTGATAGATAGAAATTTAAAAAAATTTAGTAGTTTGATCCAGTGAAACTGGGATTTTATTAGAGTTATCTCCCTAAAACTAACTGACATTATATATTCATTTACTAGTATATTAATAAACATCTTATCATATAATAAATTTTATTATGTGTCACATTAATGTGATAATTTCATTAGAATATTCTTCACATTAAAAGGTTATGAAAACTCCCTTATATAATGATAATCAAAAAATACTATGACAATATTCTTGAACTTATTGTTAGGCGGAGAAAGAGGGTGATTGTGATCATGAAAATCAAACCACGAGGGGTACGAGAGGTACAACACTTATATCTTATGGTATATATATTAAAAACTCAAATTTTCTCTTTTGAAACCTTAAAATATTTTATTATATATTTTGGGACTTGTTTTGGTTCTTGAATGAATTTATGGATGCTAAAGAGCCTCAATATTAATATATTGATAATAATATATCATTTTTATCTCACACATGAGTATTCTCAAGAAAATTATTTTCTTCAAAAATGTATCCCTCTATGGGAAATTTTATGTTGTAGTTGTATCTATGATGGGAGTTTTACCCTAAGAGCACTATAATTTTTGTTCTCATCAGTAGTTTTTGAGGACTGAAATTAGTGTCTAGTGTCTTAATTTAACACCATAAATCCAAGATTTTGAATTCTTTAATCATCACTTCCCATAATTGGAGGGTTATTCATAAAGAACATATAATTGGAGTATATGGTTGAGAGAGGATTTTTGGGATCTATGGGTGAAATCAAGGAGAATGGATTATTAATGATGGTAAGAGTGGATGTGATCTTCTTCAACAAAAAAATCTATATTTTAGGTAGGATTCATTATTTAATTTTTTTATATTTTTATAAAAATTATATTTATTATTTTCATATTATTGTTTTTTCTTGAGTTTTTATCCCCATAGATTTTTGTTTAGGGTGTAAACTTTATCCCTTAAATTAATTTTTTTAAATTTTCCATGGTGTTTTAATGGCGGTTCAACATGCATATTCCTTTTGCCCATGGACAAGTTACGTGTTACCTTACCATGGAATGGATCCTCCAACCCCATTTTGTGAAATGATAATGGAGTCTAAGTACATGAAGAGGAAAGTTTTTTATGCAACGTGGTTAGAGAAGGTAGGTAGGATGGTGAAGTACACAAGGCTGCTGGTGAAGAAAAGGTGACTCAGTAGTAACTACATATATTGTTAGGGTGAGGTATAGGATGGCGTTAATGGGGTTGCCCATGGTGATGAATGATGGTGATGGTGAAAGGGGTTGGTTGTAACATGTCCAAAAGGATATGGAGGTGACAGCTCGTATAGCCATCATGGTGCTAGTGAGAAGGGAGTGGAGGTATTAGGGTTCACACCTAACCAATTAATCCCTTAGGATGTGATGGCTCCATACTATCTGTGTTGTGGGATAGGATTATTTGGGATTGGTCCTCCTTATAAAGTTGGGTGGTGTAAGTCATCTATAAAAGATAGCCAAACGTAGATCTTGGGTGCCCTAGCCCATGTGAAGATGGGTCAGATAGGGAACCCCAGGTCGGGTCTTCTCAACCTGAGCAACTTGAACCATTGGCCACATGGGTAAACACTCCTACATTCTCAGTTCTCATGTGTGGTGTAGGTATGCACCTAGGGCATGCACCACAACCTTAGCGCACCATGTGGTGTGCCTAGGGGATTCCATGTTGCATGTTCTTTTTCTTTGTTGTGTATTTTATAAACTTATTCTAAGGGTGTATAATTTGAACAAATAAATATACTATATTGATTATTTTTCATATAGGTTATAATGGTATAATCCATTTAGAATTTAAAATTTGTTGGTGAGGTGAAATAGTTAGTTTTTAGATTTAGCATTGACAGGTTGGTGATAGGGATTGGGCATGATGATCAAAGTGGTTTTAGGCTTAGGCGCCCTCCCTTGCATCATGGTTATGTCAGAGTCTAGGTACCCCCAATATCCATAATATATGATTTATATTCATTAGTTTTCTATTTATTTATTGGTAAATGGGATATTTTACATGTATATCAAATAGGGTCGGTATTCCCCCCCCCCCCCCACACACACACACATACTTAGAGTGGATGATACTCTATCTGTAGAGTTAGCATTAACTCTATCTAAGAGCTCATTCAAGGAATGGGATCCTACACTAAAGTTATTATTTCCGCTACCTATTTAGGGTGGGGTATCCTCCCTGAAGTTTCAAAGTGGTTGTGTGGTTTTCTATATTTAGGTATTCTATATTCCTATAGATTCATGTTGATTTCACTTTTAGATGGATATGAAGAATGGGACCTTCTCTTATGTCAAATTTTCTCTACTTTAATTCATATCAAGATTAATATGAGTTATTCATTCCTCTTTTTCTTTATGGTTGATATGAATATTCATTTATTATTACTTTTTGGTTTTCAAGGTGTCTTACTAGGTATGTGTATACTCACCTCATCATGTGAATCTTCTCCCACATGTTTCATTCCTTATTTAGACAACGTATAGTTCAATAGTGATCTTGGTGGTTGTGGTGTTGGAAAGGATCAATGATGTATAGAAGTTGTTTTAGTGGGTGGTGTTTGTGGTAGGATCTTGGTGTCAAGGGGTATTCTTCACTTATATTTATTATACTGATGTTTCTCCCTTTAATAATTATTGGTCATCTATTTTACCCCTTTTACTTTTTGGTTTTTTCATTGGTTATGTATTTATGGTCCATAGTGGTTGTTACATGAATTTTTATTTATATATTGTGGTTTTTCCTTTTATTTATTATGAATTATTATTCCATGAATAGAGGTGTGAATTATGTATAGGTGTGTTAAGTTAATTCCTCCCATCATGTGAGGTTTTCCTACTCGATGTTAGTCACTGGCCCTTGGACTATTGGATATGAGATTAAGGTGGCACTCTCAGCTTGCCACTGCCGAAGAGGGATCCCAATTGGAAAGGTAATGTTGGAGTAGATTAGATATCATTTTTACAGGTAATGGAGTTTGGAGTTAAAGTGTTCAAGATCCAACCAGAACTTCAAGAAGCGAAAGTTCATTGACCAGATGATCATAAAGTGAAAAAATATCACCATATTGAATTCTATGGATGTTTAGTGCACTAGAACTTAGAATCATCTCAACACCCAAATCACTAAACTAAATCCAATATCCACACACAAGAACACATGCACACAAAAAATAGAAAAATAGGCATATAGTGATATCTTTACATTTATATGTTTTATATTTCTATCATGCATTCACAAGAGAGTAATGGAAGATTATATTACACCAAAAGTAGAAAATTTAAAACTTTTCAATTATTAGAAACATGGATAAAAGAGTAAAAATTTCACTCAATGATTTGATACACCACCGAATAATGGTCCTACCCCCTTTATATAGATGGTCCCACCCAGTTAACCTATCACACTGACTTCTTATATTTAAGTTCATCCATTTGTTGCATTGTGTAACCACCGATCCACTACAGCATTACTTTTGATTAACCTATGGTCATTAGTGACTAGATAGTGTTTCTATACCTCACTCTTTCCCACTAACAATAGTTTATATATTGTTTACTCAAATATATGGTTAACCTATGAGGGATTCCATTATTTTAACTTCTGATAACCTGACTACCCAAAAATTCAATTGTATGAATACATGTCCAACACCATACCAAGGTATCCCTCTATTGAATTGAGTCATGAGATTCTGGTAAATTGATACAAGATCCATAAATAGACTTCAAAACACTAACAATAACCCACTTGAATATATCATCAAGGATCCTCGAGAAAACATACACTCATTTCATTCAATATAGTGGCCATTATTATCATTTCCCTTCCATTTATCCCAGATCTATTGAGTTACAATGTTGCATCATACTTTCTTAGACTAACACTTCAGTGAAAGTTTCAGCTGGGTTTGGTTTCCTATCAATATTTTCTAGCTTCATCTCGCAATATTCAAACAACTTTTGGATATAATAATGATTTAATTTTATATTTTTAGTCCTCACATGAAAAAACGGATTCTTTGACAAGTGAATACCACTTTTATTGTCATAGAAAAGTGTCTAACTTCCTTAACCTCTTACAAGTACTTCAAATAAGCACCTCAATCAACTATTGTTTTCCATTATTCCATCAATGAAACATACTTTGTTGATGAAAGAGAAAAAAATGGTTGTAAACTTGATATTCAACTGATAGTCATTCCACTATAATAAAAGATATAGCAAGAAGTACTCTTCTGATTATTAGAATCTCCCCCAAAATTAGCACTAGCATAATCTTGAAGTGGTATATTCATACTGAAGAAGAAGGATGTATATTCCATTCCTTTGAGATACTGGAGAATCTACTTCACAACCCCCCAATATTCTTTTCTTGAATTTTATATAAACTAGATTCAACTCTTTCTAAATGAGAAATATCTAGATAAGTTCACACTTTGGAATGAATTAAACCTCTAATAGAAATTTCGAATGTAATATTATCTATTTTGTTGTCCCATTTTCCATTTTAGGTGTTTGTTATTTATATAATTTAAAATTATTGAAAAGAGAAGTGATAATGGATTTACATTCATCTATATTGAAATGTTCAATGTCATTATAGATGTCCTACTTATAGAATAGTACCAAGCATCTGAAACTTCAGTCTCTTTAAATCTGTATTCACAATATCATTTTAGCTTCACCAAGATTTTTTATTTCAAAACAACCTGACAAATATTTCTTCAACCTCTAAATCCATTGGAAATTCAGCCCAATCAAAAGAATATAATCCACATAAAAGAGAAAGATAATTAAGGATTAATCCTCAAACATATTAATATAGTAATAATGATTCAAGTTTCTATACATGAAACCATTCTCATACATAAAATCATTGAACTTTCAATTCTATTTCCTTGATTCTTACTTTAAATAATAGATACTCCTTCTAAGTTGACACACCAAATCTTGTTCTTTTTACAAAAATAATCTAGTTTCTTTATATAAATATATTCCTCTAGATCCTAATGAATAAATTATAACTTCACTTAAATTTATAAAATAAATATATTCCTGGTAGCACCCATACTTAGCACAACCTTAATAATAGTATGCTTAACAATAGTTAGAAAATTTTCTAAAAATTCAATGCCTCTATTTTATTGGAAACCTTTCACCATAAATATTTATTTGTAACTTATACTTCTATTTTCCTTTTCCCTTTAACCAAAATATCTATTTATTATTTAGATCCATATTTATTCATGGAATTTTAGCTAATTACATGAAATTATTCACATGTAACGAATCCAAATCCTCCTTCATTTTTTTTAAAAGGTTGGTGCTGAAGTCTCAATTTTATTATTAAAGAAAAGCAAATACCTCTTTAACTGGGTAAATGGAGACCTGTTACATAGCCCGAAGGCCCAGAGGGAATTTATCCCATTACATATCCTCTAGGAACAAATTTTTGGCCCAAGGACCATTCTGTGAATAGTACTGCTATAGTACTCACACTACTACATCACCGCACAGTACCACAGCTGCTATAGTGCCCCTGTCGTTGCTACAGTTCCACTGTTGCAAAAATATCTCGGCTGCTACAGTAGCGCTACAGTAACCGGCATCCAATGGGTTTTGAACCCCCATTTTTCATGTAGAATTATAGGGTGCTTACCACTAATCCAAACCCCAATTACAAATCCTTCTTCATATACAGCTCCCAATTAACAAAATCATTGAGATTGGTTACATCCTTTTGACTTTCAAAATCTCCTCCATCCATTAAAAGTGATAATTATGTATCAACTTCATACCAATCTATTATTATTATAATACTTGAAGGTATTTACAATTGAACCTATGATTCATCTCTTTCTTGTTTTTACACTTCTATTAAATCATTTATTGATACCCTATTGTGAGATTCACTACCCATTGAGCTCTTTATTGTATCATTCACCAGCCTACTATCTAAATTTCTGATGATACTAAATAAAATTTTATTTGGAATTTTTTAATTTCTTGTAGACTCTATATGCCCTGAACATTCTAGTAGTTGAATATTTCCAAAACCACTTATTGGGACAACTAAGACTCGAGGTGATTTTTACTCTCATCTTCCTCGGTCACCAAGTTCTGGTCCTTCTAAAGGACCTACTCATTGAAGATTTCATTTCTATTTCTGGTGTTTTTCATTTTGATATAATTCTAAATTTGAAATAAAAATTCTTTATTTCCATAACCAATAAAGAAACATGTTAAATAATTTGCATCAAGTTTTTCATGGTCTTTGGAATCTGCATAAACATAGGAAAAAGAGCTAAATATTATAAGGTTATAAAATTATGGTGCTTTACCAAACCACTATGCTTCTAGTAACTATTACCCTACTCCTAAATAAAGACTCCATTTAATTAGATATGTTTATATATACATAGATTCTTCCCAAAATTACTTATGTATTCCAAATTTAATCCTCATGTTACATGCCTTCTTTATAAATGTCTAGTTTATCCTCTCCACTATACCATTTTTTGGGTGTTCCATGAAATTATTTATCATGTATGATTCCTCTATGTCTATAGTAGTTTTGGAAAATCATTTTTCTAATCTAACCTCCATTATTAGGTCTTAAACACCTTATATTACAACTTGTTTCACTCTATACCATTTATTTTTACTAGATGATAATTTTAAATAAATTTGACTTATACTTCAAGATACAAAATGATACCTTTCTCATGTAATCATAAATTAAGGTAACAAATTACTCTGATCCAACATGTGACTTGACTTGTGAAGGACCCTAGACATTAGAATATACAAGCTCCATCTTTTTGTTCTTAGGAGTTCTTCCATTGAGAATAAATGGCACCTTAAATTTAATTCCATGTATAAAGCTTTCATAACTATCAATGTCTAAAAACTCAATATTTAACATCCATTTTTTACACTAGAATCTTAATGATATTTTCATTGAGATGACCTAACTAATAGTTCCACAAATATGAACATCAAAAATTTGATTCTCAATCCATTATGACTCTTTCTTCTAAGAGAGTAAAGAGTTTCATTTTTCCTTCCTTTAGTAATGATGATAGATCATCAAGTAATATTCCAAACCCTATTAGAAAAACTTAAACTAAATCCTATATCATCAAACTGAACCATGGAAATAATATTATTTTATAGGATAGAGATAAACTAGACAACTTTAGATTCAATAAAACCTCGATTCTTCAACCATATTTTTACATCCTCCTTTTCCAAAATCAGTAAGTCTTTATCATTTAGTAGATACACTTTAATAAACTTTCTATAAAAAAAATTTCTCATGTATCCTATTTCCCCTAAATAATGGAAATTTTACCTAAATCTATAATCCAATATTATATTATAATATTAACACTAAAAAACACTTCCTTTTTAGTTGTGGTATTTTCAGAACTCAAATATATAGAGAATGGTATTCCACTGCACTTATGATTTTGAAAATACTTCTTGAGGTTCCCCCTCTTCACAAAATGATGACATGTAGGAATAGGATTGATCAATTTCCCTTAAATCCTCCCTTTAATTTTATCAACTGAGTATCTCTGGCTTCTTCTCTAAGGTAAGCTTCCTCTTCCATTTATGTTAATTGAATTACGAGAAGATCTTTAGACTTCTTTCCCATAGAGATATTTATTTAAGATCAAATTTCAGATGTAATAGAATATTTAATTATTCTTACTAGAATAATTTCTCACTACTTTCAACATTGATTCCCATGAATCTTAAAAAGGGAACCATAACATAAATTCCGAAACATCATCAATAAATGTTACCTTTACTGAATCAAGATAATTTTGGATCATATTAAATTCATTAACATGATCTTATACAGATTTATATTATAATAACTTTAAACTAAACAGCCTTTATATATGAAAACTTTTTTGAGTGAATTTATCTTCTCATACAATTTCATCAGTGCTGCTCTAAGATATGTGATTATGTTCTTCTATCGGATATTGAATGCAATGTTCCTTTATAACATCATTTTTTTAAATAAGAACTTTTCTCATCTACTATCATTTAACCTTATACATCATCTCATGTTTAGTTATAGTCAATAGAAATTGAATATCCTTTTGTATTAGATAATCCTCCATCTTTATCCACTAATAACTAAATTTGGTTACATCCAACCTATCCACCATCTTCATTACTATTTTAGATAAAATAACCCTATCATAGTAACTAAAACTAAAATAAAATCATCAATGTAGGTAATATAAGATAATTTTTTATGTTTTAGGGAGTTCCTAGTTGTGAAACAAGCTCTGATATGAATTTTTGATGATCTAGTCCAAACTTTAAGCACTGGAAGTTCATCCGTTGGATGATAAAAAACTTAGAAATAGATCACTGGTATGAATTCTTCAGAAGTTCAATATACCAAAACATGGAAGTATTGATACACCCAAATCAATGAACTAAATATAACATCTAATAACAGGCATAGATGTATTAAAACAAAGTAAAAAACAAGCACAGAGGAGGAAAAATAGTTTTACATGGTTCATATTTTCATCCCATGTCCATAGGAGAAAAATGTAAGAATTTATTACACTTAAAGTACATTGTTTATGAAATATGTTTTTATTCACCTATATAAACAAGTAAAAATGTCAATCAATGATTTTATACACCCCAAAAAAAAATTTCTACCCTATTTATATATAGGTTACCACTCATTCAACCAGTTTCATTGAAAACTTATATTTGTGGTCATTCATCCATTATATTGTGCAACCACCAATCCACTATAGAATTCCTCAGCTTGATATGTGATCACCAGTTACTAAATATTGTTCCCACACCATAATATTCCCCACTAACACAATCTAAATAAAATTTTGGTAGTAAAAATGGTTTCCCACTTATCCATTCATCAAGACCTTGATAACCTTCTTTTCAACTTGGTACACTAAAGCACTAGTTTAGGGGAATATAAAAATATCCATGCATCATATAGTAATGGGCCTTTGTTTATCCATATCTTTCTTGTGTCATATCACTAGATATTATTTATGAACTATAAACCATATTATCAAATTATATGATTTTACCATGTATAAAGTCATCTAGGATCCCAAGGCATGGTTGTGACGTGCTCATGCTAGTGATAAATCTTTTAATCGCTAACCTGTTGAGTGATAAGGCTTCAATATAGGTGAATTTGCATAAGGTTTTTTTACCAATAGTTTGAGAGGAAGTAACTCACCTTGTTTTATAGTAAGTAAACCCACCTATTATAATAAATTTGGATATTATTTTACCTATTATATAGTCAATTTCCTAGTTGGGTAGAATGATGATGTGTATTGGCTAAGAATGTTTCATGAGTTTTAGAGACTGTGACAGACCAGGTTTCAATTCAATAATAAATCATAAGTATTAAAGGATTATATTGATTTATTTGTTCATTTATTCCACCTAATTTGGATGTCTATTGACCATATGGTAATTCTTTCAGCCATTCTTTTTTAAAATGTGATGGGTCACTGATAGAGCTTAATCACCCAGACTCATGTTGAGGCAACACTCCATTAGACGGAGTTTGATATCCCTTTTTAAGAGGAATAATTTATAGTAACACTAATTTATATGTACATTTTTGAGATATTGGATTTGTATTAGGGTAGTGTAACTGTTACTGATTATGCTCCTATTTTAATTAATCTCATGTGATACTCCCTATACATGATATGTGATGGGATCTTTTGGCCATGGAAATTCAAGAAAGTCCTCTGCATAGATATTCAAGTAAGAATTATTCCCTTATGTATCCCCACTTATGTTAGGGTTCTAGATTAATTCTTAGTTATGGAGAGATTTTTTGAATAGGGAATGATGGTGAGAGATGCTGGAACCGATCACCTAGGATAAAATTCATTATTAGTGGATGGATAACATTAATATTTGAATTCATGGCACCAGAGGCTTCAGCATGAATATTCTTATACCAAAGGATAAATAGATCAGGGATAAAATTGAGGATTTATTCATCCAAGAGATAGGAATTTCTATGCTTGTGAGGTGAAAGGTCATCATGTTCATGGATAATTAACATGTTATGTTGTGGATAAAAATCAGGCAGTGGATGGGCCCTCTAGGTCGGAAGAGAAGGAATGACCAAAAACCTTTAAAAAAGTAGTAAATATTACCTCAGGGATTCATTTTTGGAATAGTATTTGGTGGTGCATTTGTATAGGAAGCTGTAGGAGGATGGAATTATGAAAACATTCCACCACCACTACCACCAAGTAGCCTTTTCCTAGATCATAGGGATGGTGGTTAGAGATGTTTCCAAATAAAATCTATAGAGGGATACAATCGGGTTGAACTTGACATGATTTGAGGTATTATATGTGTCTTATATAGAGTGGAACCCATATTTATAAACACTATAATGTGCCATTGTTTTTTTATCTCTAGTTTGAGATATATAGATTCTATTAGAGCTCTTAATTATGACCATGTGGCTAGAAACTTTTACTAAGAGTGATCCTATGCTCACACGCATATTCTGATGATGTGGTATTGTATATATTGGATAGAGGTTTTAATGGTACCACAATATAGTTATGATAAAACCATATGATTCCATCTTTTATATGAACTATTTATCTTTAGTTCATACCCAAATAGATTGATACCATCATAGAGTCAAGTTCATTTGTGATGATGAATCGGGATTCTCCTTTGTGGATGAGAGGGATTTTTAAATAATATAAGATGTTTATTTTCCTTGGAATTTACATTCAATATTTCGTTAGTTTGATACTTTTTCTCTTTTTGTGGAACATGCCTTAGGATATTAGTTTCCATTAGTTTTAGAGGATTATATAGATGTTTTTTCTTGAAAATATACTAGGTTTTCTTCGTCATTTAGTGGTCAAATTATGAATTTATCTAGACCATAGGGCTACAACAATATATTTTGTAGCTTATTGGATGGATTCATATTATCTCAAGGAGATGAATGTGTAATTATAGTAAATAAGGGGGAAAGGTTTTATCAAATCCACTATGATCACCCAGGCTGCCTCATTATTGTTCTATAAGAAGGAATATGGGATCTTGAGGCTCTGTATTAACTATCACTACATGAATCAGTTGATTTTCAAGAACAAGTATACTCTACAAAGGATCAATAACCTTTTTGACCAACTGAATGTTGTGATATTCTATTTAAATATCGATCATTATTCCATCTATCACCATCTTTGGGTTAATGAGGAGGAAATAATAAAGATAGTATTATAATTTCATTATTTCTATTATGAGTTCCTCTTGATTCCATTAAGTGAGATGAATACCTGATCCGTGTTCATGGGGCTAGTTAATTCAATCTTCCAACCTTTCTTGGACTAGTTCCAGATTGTGTTCATTGAAGACATCTTTATCTATTTGGTATTATAGGATTATCATGTTGAGTATTTGAGGATAGTCTTAGACTCAATTTTGGATCAATAATTATATGATAAGATTTTTTAAGAATGTGTTCTAGAATAGAGATGTTCAGTTCCTATGACATTATATCTCAATGAGAAGATTAGTTGTCCTACCAAATAATATTGAGAAGGTGTTATCTTGGGAGACACCCAAGAAAATGTTCAAGGTGTGTAGATTTATAGGTTTGTTAGGTTACAACTATTAATTTTTGGAATATTTACCTAAGATTGTGGGATCTATGACTAACCTTACCAGAAAGGGGAAGCCTTTCATTTTTCCTAAATGTTCCTATAGTTATTTTGAGGATATTAAGTAGAGATTGAGGAGTGATCATATCCTAGGATTTCCAAAAGTGGGGGTTTAGTATGTTGAGTTCTATGATGACTCTAAAGTTGGGATTTATTGTGTGTTAACATAGATATTGGAAGTTATTTCTTATGGATCCTAGAATATGATACCCCATGAGAAACAATTACTTGATCTATGATTTAGAGACTATGGTAGTAGTGTTCAGCCTGAATACAAAGTTCCACTATCTTCTAGTCGAGCATTTTTTAGTCTCTACTAACCATCAAAGTATCAGGTATATCTTCTCTCAGTGAGATAATAACCTAAGAAAGAGTAATTAGTTGGTGTTCCTATTGTATTATGACTCTAAGATAATCTATACACTATGTAAGGGAATCTTGGTAGAATCAACCCTTAATAGGAATTCCCATTATTAGTTATTAGAGGAGGTGTCATAGTAGTTGGCTTCATTGCAATTTTACTTAGTGGACCATGAAGGAGTAGCCAGTATTCGATTGATGGTTATGACCTAGCCAAATATTTAGTATGTAAGGGAGGCTCTGAATATTGATATAGATTATGAGATTATTCATGGTTGGATATTCTCAAAAGATACACTTGATGGATATTCCAAATGTGGGGAGCACATTGTCATATTTTGATGATGGACGGTAGTACTTGTCACACTATCTAAATTGTCCCGGAGTGAGTCCATAATTCACCCTTGGAGATGCATCATGGAGTAAAAAATATATATCAGTACCTCTGGTTCCAATTTTGGTGGGTAATAATGAAATAGTTTTTTCAGGTTTGTTTCTAAAAGCCTTACCTATCAAAAGGTGAAGATAGAGCATGAGTTTCTATAAGGTTGGGCCAGACTCTTGAGGTTCTAGAGTAGAAGTGGTATGGTATATCGATGTATTTTTTTGATAGGTATTCCATGTTTAGTTTGATTCCATGATACAATATTTTTGATAATAAAAAAACTAATCATCCATTCCATTTATTTTATATTTGGGAGAAGAGTTTGGTGGATAGCCCGAGATGCTTGTATATGAAGGAGATAATTTGATTTCTTGGGGTACCATTGATGGTAATTTCTGAAAAAAAAAATGGTTTACAACCTAATTGTAGAGATAATTAAAGTAGGAATTCAGGGCCTAATGATAAATGAGTATAGCATTCCACTCTTGGAAGTATGGCTAGATCAAGTGAACCATTAAGGTTTTTGAGGATATTCTTAGGCATTGTTAGTTAGATTTCAATCAAAACTGAGTGGGTTACTTTACCTTAGTGGAGTTTTGAAAAAACAACAGCTATGACTCCACCATTGGTAGGGTACCTTTTGAGGCCCTGTATTAGAGACCATGTAGATCACCCCTTTGTTATTCAGAGATCAAAGAAACATCACTAATGGGAATGGTGTTAGTGATGGAAATAATAGAGGAGCTAAATATGATCTGAAAGTATATTATGGCCTCTTAGAGTTTTCACAAGTCCTATATGGGCTCATAATAGAATCCATTAGAGTCTGAGGAGGGAGATAAAATGTTTCAAAAGGTTTCTCCATAGTAAGGATTGTAGAGATTATATTGGGTAGGCAATCTATACTTGGGATTCATCAATACATTATAGATCTTATTCAAGATAATCGAGTTTTCCTACCACCTAGCCTTTACCCCATAACTAGAACGGGTGCAAAACATCTTTCACGTATCATGACGGGGGAGATACATGCATGATATATTATACATAATTGATTGGTGTGGGCTGGATATTAAGGATGGAGCCACTTTTTTAGAGTACTCAGTGAAGTTCAAGGATCAGTAGAAGAGGACTCTATGGAAAATTTATTTTAATGGTGTGTTACATTTGGAAGAATCATAACCTTTAAAATATATCATGGGAACTTGAGTGATATATATAGACCTATTACCCTTAACTTTTAGAGTATTTTCAATCTTTTTGGGAAAATATCCTTGAATTTTTGGTGGATTTAGAAACATTGATTTTCACTATTGAACCATTAGGATATTTTAATAGATATTGTGGAATTTTTTGTGGAGATAAAATGAAGTTTCAGATTTCTTGGACCTTGATATTAACATATTAATAATAATATATCATTTTTATCATGTGAGTGAGAATTATTAATAAAAAGTATTTTTCTTAAAAATAGATCCTTGTATAAGAAATTTGAGACCACTCTAGAGTCTAGGATAAGGGTTTTAACCTAAGAGTGTTATAATTTGAGTTCACATCTACAGTTCCCTGGGATTATCCCCAATGTTGGGTGTCTTATTTAAACATTTTGAAACCTTTTTATTATATTATTGAATCATCCAAATTATATGGTTAGTTTTACAAACTCTGGAATTGATGAGGGAGATTGAGAGAGGATTTTAGGAGCCTTGGGAAAAATTGATGAGAATGAATCTTCAACGCTGACTAGTTGGATGAAATCTCCATTAGAAATCAATCCATATCCAAGGTAGGATTATATATTTCTTCTTATTTCCATTTTTTCTAAAAATTTATTGTTTTATTTTCAAATTTTTATTTTTTATTGATTTTTTATCCCCATATATTTTATTTTAGGGTATAAATTTTATCCCCTTATTTATTTTTTTATTTTTCAAGGATTTTTTATAGAGGTTTATCATGTAGATTACTCATTCTCCCCAAAACCCACCACATAGATAAGCCATGTACTTTCTTAGATAAAAGAGAATTCATCATCCTTGTACAATGGTGTGAGGAATAAAGCTAAGGTTTTGAGGAGGCCAACAAGGAATACGAGTTGATTGGTGAAGGGAGGTGGGATAATTGAGGTTATGAGGTGGATTAGAAGTAGCTATGTGGGGAATTTGGGTGAGGTGAAGGGAGGAATCGATGGGATCAGTCATGGTGGTGAATAAAAAATATGGTTAAAGGGGTAAATCGTAACATGGGTGGTGAGAAGAGGGCAAGGTGGATTGTGTAGCTATTGAAAAACTAGCGAGAAAGGGGAAGGGACACTAGGGTTCACCTCAGAGTCATCTGATATAGAGGGATAAAAATCTTCCCCACTCACCACATAGAAAGTCTGGATACTTCAAGATCATCCCTCCTTCATGTTCCCAGAGGCATGGTCCAACCAGCTAGGTTAGACCAGCACAGGGCCTAGGCACACCAACTCAAGCGTGAGTAAGTTCGGTGAGGGTACCTTAAGCCAGGTTCACCTAACTTGGGTGGTGATCATTTCTACACATGCCCAAGGTATGAGAACCATATCCCTTTATGCCACATGGCTCACCTTTCACCATTGTTGTGTATTTTAGAAACTTTTTCACCATGTTTCTATTTAAAAATAAATAAATAGTCTATTCTGATTATTTTTCCATGTAGATCATAATGGAATGGGATATTTGGCCATCTAAGGATTTTTGTGAGGAGATATGTGAAGTTTTTTATTTTATTTTTTAGTTTTGGTGATTGGGTTTGGGAAATATGATCAGAGTGTTATCAGGATAAGAAACCCTACCTATTGGTATGGTTGTGTTGGGGTGTGGGTTCACTAACCATACATAATATAGGGTCAGTACTCCCACTATTTATTGTGTTCTACTCAAGGTGTAGGATCATTTATCTACAGAGTTTTTATTCCCCCTATATAAGGGCTCAATAAGGGCATGATATCCTCTATTAGAGTTAGCACCCTCCCACCTATCTAGGAAATAATATACTCCACTGTAGTACTAAATAGGTTATGTGGTTTTATGGATTTTTGTGGTCCAAATACTTAAATCTTTATATAGATTTCACATGTAGTTAAATTTAAAGAACAAGTCCTTATCCTATATCCAAGTTACTCTTATTTAAAGAATACCTAAATTATTATGGTTTATTATTTCTCCCTTAACTTCATGGTTGAGATAATAGTCATTTAAAATTGCTTTGTAGTTTTATGCGCATCCTACTAGGTATATATATACACATACCTATTTGGTATTCTTCACCCACACATGTAATGTCTTATACAAATGATATACAGTTCTATAGTGATCTTGATGGTTGTGGTGATGACAGAGCTAGTGATTTGAGGTGGTTTTAAAAGGCATTGTTCATTTTGGGAGCTTGGAATTGCAAGGTATTATTCAATTATACAGATTAGGTTAGAATTTATCTTACTAGTTATAGTTAGGAATGTATTTTTATCCTTGTAATTTTCAATTTTTCACTATTTATGTATTTGTGGGCCTTAGTGGTTGACACATACATTTTTATATATACATTATTATGTACTGTGTGGAGGTGTTCATTGTATACAGTTTCATCAGGATAAGGTGTCCCATCATATGAAATTATTCCACTCGGTGTCAGTCTCTATCCCCAGGATTATTATAGGAGATATTTGGCTGGCACTCTTTGCTTACCACTATCCATTAATTGTCCTAGTGTGTTGGGTTATGTCATAGAGAACATATATTTGATGGTAAATAGATAACATATGACCATTAGTTTTTTTAGGCTTATAATACATTGATACTTTTTCTGATGAATTTATCACTTGGTGATATAAAATATAATAGGTCATGATGATAGGCCTTCCAATAAAAATTTCATTCACCTTATGTGTTATTGCATATTCATGTCTATGGAAATTTTTATTTGAATTTAGACATGAGATTATTATTAGTTTATATCATGAATCATGTACTTTTATGTATGTATGAAACTTATGATGGCATATTCCCTTGTCAAGGTATCATATGTTGGGTATTTCATAAGAGATATGAAATTAATTAAATAAGTAAAGAAAGGAATTTTACCTTATATATAAATGGAATAATATGTCTTTTTCCCATTGATAGAAGTGAAACTCTTTGGTTAAATCCATGATCATATTATTTTATTGATAGATTCTTTTTTAAAATTCAAATAAAGATAAATAAAGTATATAGAGTGATGACATGACTATGTATCCTACTTTATTATATATCAACAAACTAAGAGATTATATTATATAGTATCGTTAATATGAAGGTTTTTATCATTAGGAAATTAACTACATTCACTGTGGATTACTTGAAATGTTTCTACACACTAATATTTGACTTTAGGAAAGATAACCCACTGTCATTGGGAAAATGGACCATAGAGTCACACACTAAGTGTATCCATAATTTCATTAAATTCTTGAAATTTTAATATTAAGAATAAATATTCTTTTGGGTTTGAAAAATAAGGATTATTCATGTAAAGATGGTCATATAAATTCAATCATGGGATATTAGAGTTTAGAATATTTAATTAAAAATCGTCTATTGTTTAATATTTACACGGTAATAAATAAATATGTATTTATTCACTAGTTTGGTGAAAATATTTATATAAATATTTCTTCTGTTACGTGAATGTTAAAATAAATATTTATTTGTGAGTTTAATGAATATAATATTTATTTATTGAACCAATAATATTTATTTGAATAAATATTTTGTTACTAAATGTTTAATAAATTCAATGGAGGATTAACAAGTTGAGTTAATAACCCCCTGGAAATGATATAATTTTATTTAGTATCATTTTAGTAAATATTAATTTATTTCTTTAATAAATTATATTTAATAAACACGCCTCATGGATATAATAATATTACTATTATTATTTGAAATTGGTATTATGTAGAAAAAATAAATTAATAAAGGTTCATTATGTAATTATCAATTGGTTTAACCCTAAGTATAAATTCCAAGTTATATCATTTTAGAGTGCATGAGATTTTTTGTGTTTAATAAAAGCCTCTCTAGAATTATATCAGGCCCTGTAAAGATTCTTCTCCCACCCTACCACTCAAGAATGTAGTGATAATAAGAGAACATCTTATTGTGATCAACAACAAATGGTGTGAAGCACTTGTCTCTACCACACTAGCACCTGAATATTTAAGAACATTGTTCAAAGATAAATGGAGCATGTGTAGACACACTTAGAAAGATTCCTCACTTAGACTCTCCACTATAACAGAAACTTAGAAAGAGTAGAAATAGAATTTTATCAAGTGGATTATCACATTATAGGTAGTTATAGTTTTAATTTCTTTATAATTTTTCCATGGAAATTAATTAAAAACAAAAAAAATCCACCCATAAAATGATTTATATATACCACAGAACCTTTAGTTAGATCCTTAGAAATCCTTCAATGTGAACAAACAAAATTCTAAACAATTAACAGTGGTGGATGGATTCAAAAATACATGTTAATAAAAAACTATTTATGATGCATGTTCAAACACATTTTGATAATAATTATATGAAAAAATTTCAGTCTGTTTTATAAAATGTGAAAACTATATGGATCCTTTATCATGTTACATCATAAAAATTAGATATAATACAGTTTTTAAAATAAAAAATTATATGAAAAAACAGATTTTAAAATTTTTTTTTAATGAATTTATGAAAGAGTATTCATATACTTTTTGAATATATTTTATAAAATATCACTATTTTAAAATTTTAAAAATAATATATGATAGAAAATTATAAACAAGGAACACGTAAACAATAATTAGCATAAATAGTTATCTAATTGGAATTTATTCAATGGAATAAAAATATGGCCTCAAATTAATCATTGTAAATGGTGAAAAATGTTTGTATAAGTTTAATAAGAATTTTTAAATCTAGTAAAATATGTTTTGAACATCAACATAAAGAGCATTGAGTGGTATATTTTCAAGTGAATGTTGATTGAGAAAAATTGGAAATGTTAGAAATTTGGTTATATTTTATTGATAATAAAATAAAAGGTGCTAAAATTTAATCATTTTCATTCATTAAAGGGAATAAGTATAAAATGAGATAGTATAGTGGGTTGGGATTAGAGAGAGGGGTGTGTGGGGGAAGAAATATTAATAAATGTTTTTATTCCCACTGATATACAAGTTGTATAATAGTTATGTCATTAAGCCTAGTAATAACCAAATGTTGGGATAGTTCTTAGTCTGAGTATTTAAAAAATTAAAAAAAAGTATAAAAAAAATAAATGATAAATGATAAATATAGGTAACTTAGTGCATATTAAACTAAAAAATTGAATAAAATTATTTGGCTATATTAGGAATTAACTATCTTAAGTCCTAAAAACTAATTGGGTAGGTCACATTGGGCTTTCACTAACTTGAATCCGTATTTTTTATTTTTGAAAATATCTAATTTTAGAAAAGGGTCTCTAGTTTTGATAAAAACTAATGAGTTTTCATAAATGAAAAATGATAAAAAAAAATATTCCACTATATGGATACAACAAAAATTAATTAGATGGGGGAATTTTTAATAAAATGTATATTTTGGGAACACATTTTTTGTTCTAAACTATTTAGAATATTAAATATATATAGATGTAAAATAAATTAAAGTTTATAAGAATAAAGAATCAAACAAATTGATTGAAATCAATTGGTTATTTTTTTATCATAGATTAGACGAAACTAGGTAGTTTGCAATTTCATTATAAAGTGGTTAAAAGTATCAAACATAAGTAAATAAATTGAATATGAAAACATGGGGTAACATAAATATAAATTTTGAGGAACATAAGTAGTTTTGTACAAGGAAAATAATTTTTATTGAAGTAATAAATTATTGAATAAATAATGTCACTATTTGAAACCACTTCATTAAACACCAAATCAATAACAAATTCATGTATCTATAGATATTTTTTTAATTCAACCTATAAACATACACAATACAGAGTCACTTTCAATATATCTGAGTAAGAGAAAAATTTAAAATTTAAGAAAATTGGAAAAATCATAAAATTTAAATAATTTGAAGAGTTGTGTTTTGAGGAAAATTTTGTTATAGAATAAATGAATTCTCCAAATAAAATTTAGTTCAATCATGAATTGTCTTAGCTTAAATATGAGTAATCCAAATAGAATTTGAATATTATTATCTTGTAACTCATAAAAATTAAGGAGTAATTTATTTAAAAATTTATATATCATTGTTTATAACATCAAAAAAATGACCAGGATAAAATATAGCCATGAATGACCTATATAAGAAACAAATACACACATAAAACATCCAAAAATTCTAGTTTCTTGAAATATATAAATTATAGTGAAAAGGGAGAGACAGAATAATGATAGATTATTCAAGGAAAACATACCTTAAATATTTCTAAACATGATTCACTTAAAGTTATCAGATCATAAGGGACACATTCAAAATTTCAGCAATTGTAATAGCATGACAAATATGTATGAAAATTTAATTAGAATAAACACTTTAATATAATGTTAAGTGGATTAAAAAATTCAATGAACATGGATTGTATATAAAAATATTTTTTAATTTTTTAATTTTTTAATTTTTTCACACCATATGTAAAATTAAAAAATAAATGTCGGTCATTGACTCTTTTTCTTTATTGATTCAACCCTAATTAAGAAATACTTGAATATATCCAAGATAATTCACATGAAACACTCACAAAACTTAATCCATTGTGTATCCACCTAGGCTGGTAGTAGGATGAGTCCCCCACCCCCAATCCTCCCTCAAATAGGCTAGGGGCTGGGGTCTAAAACTATGTAGGCATATCACACAATATGGGATACCTAAACCTATATCAACCTATAAAAATCATGTATCTTCAACAAATAAAATAACCAGTAAAACCAACAGTATCTATATAGACAAATGAACTATATAAAATGAATAAATGATACATCACATAGTAAGTACATCTTCACATTGGCAAGGAACCATAGAAACTGTACATCTAGAAAGGTCTTTAAACCTGATGAATATGGAATAAGAGATAGATCCTCCTTGCTACATAGACACCTGGATCAGTCTCCAACTATAATGGTAACCACCACTATTATAAACTACCAAGATATATTGACTGTTAAATTCCTCAAGAATCAAATATGAACAAGCGACACTATCTTCATGTCCCCCCAAACCACCTATAAATTGTTTTTCAATTGAACAAACACAACATGTGCGGGAACAAAACCCATGAAAGGGTGAGTATAAACATACTCAGTAGGATTCCCTAAAACTAAAAAGGAAATAAAAAACAATAATTCAGTTCAAAATTCATAATAGGAATATAACCAAAAAAGACAATGGATCCCAATATACTTTATAATTAAAAGTCTTAGGGAAATAGGGAAGTCCAATCACTTGAGCTCTAATCTAAAAAGGTTGGTATCTCAAGAGAAACTAGTGATTCTAAGAATATTGAAAGGAACGCTATATATGAAGTCAATAACCCAACTACAAGTAATGTCTCCAAAAAAAATAAGGGATTTCTAATGTTTCATAAGGCTCAAAGTATACAAACTAATCAACCTTTTAAACTTCCATATTGGTACTAAAAACTATAAGGGGGGGGAAGCTCCTCACTGAAGTATGTGTGTTAGTTGATGTAGTACAGAACCAGAATGTGCTCAACTATCATTCCTCCAATACAAAAAATATACTAGGGGACTTAATGTATAAAATAATTTCCCACTCTACACAACCAAACTATAAATTAATAAACCCCAACAATCTACCCAACATCACCATAAAAAATCAAAATTTGGGACCATGCCTCGTCGAGGTATATGTGTCTGTCAAGGGAGTACCAAAACTAGATAGATTACCCATTATTTTACATTAGTTAAAATCAGATTATGTAACTCCCCAAGATTTTATAAAATATTATTTTTGAATAAATTTATTTTATTTGATAGGTTGTGTTAAATGCAACACCGAGTTTTAACAAACCATGATATGTTATTAATATTATCATTTAAAAACGAACGATATAAAATAGCCATTAAAATTAGAGATATTAATAATAATAAATAACATTTATATATTAATTATAATGGTTTTATATTAAAAATATATATTTATATAAAATGTTCTTAATTTTTGGTATAAGTTATAAATTTCGAAAATATATTTTCTCATAAAAATGTTTCTATGATTTTGTGAAAAAATAATAAAAGTAATTATTGAAACTATTAGAAAATTTATTTTATAAAATTATATTAAATTTTGAAATATAAATATAAAAATTATCTTAGGTATAATTTTAGGTATTATTCTAAAAAGATTAATTTTTCAATGAATAGTGAAAATAGTAGTTTTTTGTTGAAAATGGCCTTTTCCTTTAAAAAATTTATAGGGTTAAATTTGTTTTGAATAGTTTTAAAAGTAAAATTTGTTCAATTATATTTTTATTAACCCAATTTATTTTATTGGAATTAATTTTATATTGAATTTTTCTATTAAAACTTTCTCTACTTATGATAATTTTCTCTTTGAAAACTAGCTTTCCCATTGCATTTGCGGGTTTAATTTTAAATTAACTCCCACCAATTTTGTGAGTTGAATTTGGAAAAAGATATTAAATATTTTTAATCAGAATAATTTATATTATATAATAATTTTAAATTAATTTTTTACAATTATGAATAATAAAAGTATTAAAAATTAATTATCGTAGTTGAGGTGAAAATTGGTTTACTAGGGGTTAACCTAAACAGATAAGTGGTAAAATGAACTATAAACTTATAAAATATAAATTTTATGGAAATATTTAGACATTATATATTATAATATCAAGAATGGTACATTTTTGTGCCTTTTGGAATGAAAAAAACGTGGGTACATGTTTTTCTTTTCAAAAATTACAAGTGTGCCACTCACCACACTAATAAAAGGACACCCCCTCTACTCTCCTCTTCACACTTACAAAACCATTTGTTTTGGTAAATAAATTACAAAATACCTTATTTAATTCCCAAATATCATCATAAACTCCTTATTTTTATTGTAAATCCAACCTATGATGTCTTTTGGTGTAAACACAAGGAGGTTACCTGAAGAAGATGCAATGTTCTTCCATGAGCATTTTTATTTTATTTCTTTTTCTACCTCCTTCAAATCATATTAAACCATGATAATAAAATAAATTTATTATCATAAATATACTTATATTTTATTATTTTATGGTAATTATCTACATCAATCTTCTCTTCCCTCAAATTTCAAATGATAATTTCGCTTGTGTGTATCGTGAACTGCCTCCTTGCAAACTGATGTGACACATTTTCCATTAACACCTATAATGGTTGGGTATGATTATGAGTATAAGGTATATAAATGATATTTTTAACATAATATACTTATTTAATTATTATATCACATATATATTCTTAATTTCCATTCCATGGGAGATATGATAATGTCATTCGTGTGTACGACGGACTACCGCCTCACGAAGCGATGTGATTCGTTCTTCACATATGCTTAACATAGAAGATAATAAGGAAATGTTTATATAAAAATAAGTTATATATATGAATTGATTATATAATTGTAATATATTATTTACCCTTATTTATTTCAATCCATTGATAAAATGGAAATAACGTCTATGCGTGTGTACGACTTACAATCTCCATGAACGGTGTATCTCGTTTTCTTTTTATAAATTTTATGGATTAATATAATTACATATAAACTAAATATATATGATATTTATATTATTTTTAACATTATATATATTATTTATGTATGATCAAATTAATAGGACCAAAAATAACAAATTAGAACATACATGAAAAATGAAGCAGTTATTACCTGACAAATTATTTTAACAAGGAATTGTTGATAAACGAGTGATAAAAGGGTATAATGACATCATATATGATATTATATAAATGAGTATGGTATTTTAATAGATTTATAATAAATTTATATTTATTATAAAGGATTATAAATCACTTTTAAGGAAAGAGTAACTCAAGGTAAGGGATTTTTGTCTCAATTTTCCTTTTTTGAGACATAAGATATGTTATGAACCTATATTATTTTATGAGGTGTATATAAATTTTATTTGTGAAGGTTTACCTTGATAAAAAATTCATGAAGAAAGGAATTTTGTAAAGTCTATAAAAAGACAACTGAATTTTGTGATCTCTACAAAGCCTAGTTGAGCTTCATGAATGTTTTGTGCATCATGATGGCTAAGTGAGACTCACAAAAGTAGGTTACTTATTAAAGGATATTTTAGCTTCACAAAAGAGGTGAGCTTCATAAAAATTTTGAGATTCATGACAGAAGAATATTATTGTGAATAATTGTCTAGTTTCACAAAGTTTTTGCAAGCTTTGCAAAGGTTGTGAACATTGAAAAAGTGTTCAAAAACAATTTACCAGTGAATCTATGGTAAATTGGTATTCATAAAGTTAATAAAAATTAAACATAATGATTCACTAAATAAGGTGTAAAACATATTAATTCAAGTAGTCAAAATAATATTCTTTTGGAGGATTAGTGATCACACTTTAGTTGAGAGTGTGATGAGCTTTAAAATTTTAAATGGATGTAAACCAGGAGGGATAGTGAGTCTGCTCCAAACCTCTTTTTGGAAGTGATATTTAGTATATTTGGTAAATAGTATCATTTAATCTATATTTTCCTTGGATGTATCCCAATGAGGGTGAACCATGTAAAATTGTTGTTTCATGTGCATGTTTTAATTCTCATATTATTCTCTACTAAAAGAGAGAAGAGTTTTTTATTTAATGATGAAAAAAGATCCAAAGAGACAAATTTTTTAATCTATCATACCCTAATTAACCCCCATCTTAGTGTATTTAACCTAATTGGTCTAACAATTGTTATAAGAGGATAGGTTTAATTTCAATGTTTCTCTCTAAGGTTTTTCAATGGAGGTTGTAAATCATAAAGGGATTTTGATATTCGAAGGAAACAATTTTCAATTATGGAAGAACCAGATGTAGTACTAATTCTGATATTTAGGAATGGTTGTATTTACAATAAAGATATATGGTATTTCAGTCAGTGTTGATAGTGGTGTTTTATGAGATGTGGGATGAAGGTAATTGGATGCTAATTCCAAAAAAATCAATGCTTTAGGGGGATCCCTATCCAATAAAATCTATACAAAGGTGATGTCATGTAAGTAATAAAATGATATGTGGGAAATGTTTCTAAATATATGAGGTACACTCAAAAATTAGAAAATAAAAGCTATAGGTTCTATGGAACAAGTACAAGGATCTTATAATGCACCCTAATGAGTCTCTTGATGCATTATTTGACTATGTGAATGTTTTTGTGGAATACATGCATGGTGTTAGGGACATTAATGAATATTTAAGGATTTTTAAGTGCATCTTAAGAATAATTCCACCTCAGTTTAATCTAAATTTTTTTGTATTGGAAAAATAAAGATCTAAATAAGTTAACATTGGATAGATTGCACAATACTCTTGTTGCATATGATATAAGAAATGATGATAATGAGTCTGTGGAAAAAGGTAAATCTGAAGAAGTGGAATTGAATACCATGAATAAGTTCACTATTAAATATGGGAAGGAATAAGAAGAGGCAGATAAATTCATGTAATTCCTGTCATAAAAATTATAAAGGGGGAAAGGTAAGTTCAAAGGGAATCTTCAAATTGCATAATTAGGATATAGAAAGGTTGGAAATATTGTAACAAGGTTCCCCAAAAATTTTCATGATGATGATGAGGATGAATTAAAAATTACCATGAACAAGTCTTCACCTATGTGAATGGTGAGAAAATTATTAAGAAAATTTATTCAGAAAGAAAAATATTCTTTCATAGGAAAATGTAAATTCATAAGAATCTAAGCTTGAAGAGATGAAGAATTGCAAGAATCATGGAGATATGATATGGTGGTAATTGTAGGTTTATCCAAGAAAATGTAAGAAATAAAAAAATGATGAAGAATAAGTTGAAGTAAGATTTTATCACCAAGATGAATTAGAATCCTTTCTTAAGGTGATAGATGTTTGGAGTGCCAAAATGAAGAATGAAAATAAATTGGTTCATGATGAAAAACTTTATATGCATAAGAAGAAAGAAGAGAAGTTTGAGATGAAAGAATAAATTGAAAAACTAATGTCTTTAATGCTAGATAACTTAGAAAAGGTTGTTGATTACAATCCCAAAATCAAATAACATAAATGAGTAATAGATGGTTTGACTGACACTAGAAAATATCAAATCAAATGTATCAAAGATATTGAGGAGGAGGTTTTCAATCAATGAATAAAGTTAAAAGATCATGAGAAAATATTGAATCCAATAAATCAGGATACAAAGGCAATAAAAAAAGGAAAAGTAGAATTCAGAGTTCCAGTAAAACAGAAAAAGTAGTGCCAGGAGAAGAAAATGATATATCAGAATGATGTAGCTGGTATGGGGATTTATTGGAAATAGAAAGTGGTAATGGTTGAAGTTTTGTCACAAGAACCCACTCAGAGGATGAGTATTTATTTGAGTATAATTCAGAACTAGGAGATCCAAAGAACCCAAGAGACAACTAGTGGATTTCTAGTGACACAAAAAAAGTCACCCCATATTAGATATTATTGTTACGGAAAAATGGGACACTCACAAAATATGGGTTCCACAGCTAAGAGGTACAAAAGGTAACAAGAGAAAAAAAAGGTATCCAAATGGATTTCAATATTCATGGAGTAGTTTTGATGGAAATTGTAACGACCCAAAGTTTCATTAATGAAAATCCCTCTTGATCCAGTTAAATGTCTCTTTATGAAAAATGTTTTTATAAGATGTCAACTTCTTTAGTTTTACGTTAAGATTTGTGACCATTACTTTTATAGCCGTTGAACAGTGATCATCTGGGTAGTTTAAATATAAGGCTTTAACGAACCAATTTTCTACTCAGACAAAGGAAGCGATGGCCTCATCCAGTAGAATTGCCCCTTACGAAGCCCATTTGTCAGAGCTCGGAAAAGAGGTGGCGTCTTTGGGCTTTTCCCTTGACCAAGCCCAAGCTGAGCTTCATCAAGTCAAGCTCGAACGTGATCGTCTATGGGAAAAGTGGAAGTTGATTGAAATTACCACTCAAGCGATGTTATCTGAGCCGCCCCAAGAGTCTGTCACCATCGTACACCTTACCCTTAGGTATTATGTGGCTATTTTAAGGGGTTATGTAACAAATAAGTAGCACCATGTTCATGTACATTATTTTTTGTGTATAATAATTAATATATTTTTTTTGATACATTGTAATTAGTTTTTAAAGTACAAATGGTGTTTTTAGTTATTATTTAATTAAGAATTATATTTTATTAAATTAAAGGATTTTTGAATTAAATAATATTTTAATTAAATATTATTATTAATATTAAATTAATTTTTTATTAAGTATAAATGATCTTATAATTTTATGAATGCAATTAAAATTTTTATTAAGGTTTGAAAGCCATTTCTGTCAAAACCCGTGATTTTTTTATAAATGTCGGTTTTTATTTTAAAAGTGAAAATTCACATATTTATAAAATTATTTAGATAAAATAAATATTATTTTTGGAATCAGGACGTCGAAATTATCCAACAGTGAATTTTTCATAATTTTCTGAGACAGTCAAATTTTTGGGTAAAAATTAAATACCATTTAAATATATAATGTGTTTTATGACATCATAATGACCCAATGGTGATGTAATAAAATACCATAATCCTTATGTTCGGCCAATATATGTTTTATCATTAAAATAATGAGGTTTTGGGTTTGTTTGACTCACTTTTCAAAGCATTAATGGAGCCCTCAAGACTTTTTCAACACTTTGCCTTTTTAAATTAATTTCCATGGGAGTGTGACTCACCTCCACATAAGCAACCCTAATTTTTTAATAAGTTAGGACCTTGGCCTTGTAAAATATTGTTTTCCTCTTTCCTTTTCCAGAAACCATGGGCAAATACCATGGGATGGTTTGTGGTTTGGATTATTTTAATATAAAGGGTCCCAAACCTAAATAATAAAGAATTCTCTCACCTTTCCTATATAAACCCACCCAAGATCCCACTTCCTCCTCACTAAAATCCCTTGTAGTTCGTCTAACCTCTGCCCTACTCTCTCTATAATCCTCCCAAGGTGCCCCAAGCTCCCAAGAAGCCTCTCACAAGCCTCTCTCTAGTCTTTGGAAGCACACTTTCAAGTAAGGGGTTTTCTTCCTTTCTCATTTTTGTCAATTTTCTTTAAGTTGTATTTCCCTTTTAATTTCAATTATGAATGTTGGGGTATGGTTTCGCACCTCTCCCACACTTCCCTCTTATTGTATGAATGATGGGAGACCCCTTTCTCTCTCATTAAATTCCTCCCATGTACACCCGTTACTATGCCGAAATTCCGAAAGGAACTTCTCTCTCTTCTTTTACATTCAAGCAATACTTTTGTATCATGAATCTAAATTCCATTTCTATTGTTGGGACATGTATATATATGATCTCCTTACTGTCCATTACATGTAAATATGATGAGGAAACCCTTTCTCTCTCATCAACCTTTTTTATGAATTCTTATGTCACGCCGTTACGCTGCCGAAATTGCACCGATTTTCTAAGCCAATGTCTTTGTGTAGGGAATACCATGCCCATTTCTCCATCAAGGGTATTAACCTTTATGCGCATTTACATATTGATTATAAAGTTTCATGTATGAATTCCACATTCCTATATCGTGAAAGAAATGATTATGTTTTATGAATCCATGTTTTATGATCCATGTGGCACACTTATGCATGAAATGAAATGTTTAAGAAGGGTGCGCCCTTTATAGCGCTCCAATGCATTGGGTAAAGTATAGTATCATGATACGTCATGTGCAATGAGTGTTTACTCATGCTAATTCAAGTGCAACGAGGGTTTACTCGTACTTCAAGTGCAATGAGGGTTTACTCATGCTCCATGTGCAATGAGCCTTGGCTCATGCTATTTCAATGTTAAGTGTTGTTGCCACATTTCCATGTTATGATTATCATGCTTTATCATGCCTTTATGTTCATGTTTCTATTATGATCTATTGATATTCCTGTTTCCTAACATGTATTTCACTCCTCATGTTATTCATTGTTTACTCCCTTACTGGGCTTTATAGCTCACCCTTTTCTTATGCATGTCCTCAGGTTATCCCATGCAATGCTAAGTACGAAGGAATGTAGTGGTCATGTAAAGGAAGTTTTCAATAAAGATGTTGTATTTCAAGTTTAAAGTTTTTATGTAATGATCCTAAGCCCCAAAGACACTAAACCTCTCGATCTTCTTTGTTGGATCAAGTGAAGTTTTATGTAATAAAGCATGCTTAAGTTGTATTAAAAAGCAGGGTTGTCATAGTTGGTATCAGAGGATAGGTTTAGTTATTTTTTGGGATTAGGAAACCCTAGTAAAGCCTTATATACAAGACTAAGCATAATAAAAACATCCCTAAGTTTTGGTAAATACTAAGTAACTGGTTTATCAAACAAATACATCCCTGTCTGGATACGAGCAGGTAGAGGTGGCTCTGGCACAGATGTATCCTAGGGGTAAAACCCAAAAACACCGCTTTGAGCTAGACTCGAACGGGAACTGGTGCACGACAACGGGCCTTGCTGCACTCTTGGTTACGACACTCCTGGGGGATATGTTTTGATAAATTCACAATCTTAGTATGAACCCTTATTAAGGGAAAAAATGCCCCTAAGAATATATGTTAGAAGGAAGATCATGAAAAGCCTGGATTGAATCCTATAGACTCATGAGTTAAAGAGATTAAAGTTTATTTATAAGTCATCAACTTTTGTCTTTGGATTACCCTTTATGTGTTACCCCTAACTTTCCTTTTATTCCATCCAATGGCCGGTAATAGGAGAACTCGGGCTAACAACCGTTGTGAAGATCAGTGTGATGATTGTACTTATGAGATGCCCAATCCAATGGGAGCGGGAATCGCGAACTTTGTCACGCTTCTCTCTCAGCTAACTCAAGTTTTGAATAGAAACACTGGTCAAGAGGAACGTTCAACCCCCCCTAAGAAAGAACAAGTCGCTATTGAAAGCTTTATGAGACAAAGGCCTCCTACTTTTAGTGGATCATTCGATCCCACGATCGTTGAGCAATGGATCAACTCCATTGAAAAGATATTCTCCATCCTCCAATTCTCTGAAAAAGAGAAGGTTCTCCTGGCGGCTTATCGTATGGAGGGTGAAGCTGATCAATGGTGGACGTTGATCAAAAATATGAAGCCTGAGGAGGAGATCGAGGCTTTGGAATGGAAGGAATTCCGGAAGATGTTTTTCGATAAATATTTTCCGCGCACCCTCCGTCTTAAGATGGAAAGGGACTTCCTTTCCCTCAAGCAGAAAGATGAAGAATCTGTGGGAGCGTACGAGGCAAACTTCACAAGGCTTGCACGATACGCTTCCGGCTTTGTCGTTACCCCCAAATTCAAGGTCGACCGCTTCTTTGGTGGGCTGAAGCCTAGCTTGCAGAAAGCATTAGCGATCCGTGACTTCGACAGCTATGAGGAAATTGTCCGATGTGCCCTCAAGGTTGAAATGGAGATCGGAGAATCACATGGGTATCATGGGGACAAGAAGCGTAAGGTGGAATTCAATGCTGGTGGTCCGATGGATAAATCCAACGGCGCTAAGAAATTCCAGCACCCCACTTGCCAAAAGTGTGGAAAGAAGCACCCTGAAAATTGCCTTAGGGGGACAAGAAAATGCTTCAAGTGTGGAAGAGAAGGGCACCTAGCTGTTAACTGTCAGCAAGAAGGACCCATGGCTGCGACAGAGGGGAGGAACGCTCCGTTCGAACCTCAACGCATTGTTCAATGCTTCAAATGCAAAGAACCGGGTCATTTTGCGAATCAGTGCCCTAATCCAAGGGTTATCGGAGGCAACCAGCAACCTCCAAGACAGCAAGGAAGAAACTTTGCCATCACTTCTGCCGAAGTGAACCCCGACAACGAAGTGGTGACAGGTACGCTAGTTATTCATTCAAGAATAGCGAACTTACTTTTTGATTCACGTTCTACGCATTCTTTTATATCTCAAAAGTTTAGTAGAACAATCCCTGCACCACCACAAATCATGGGAGTAAAGATGTCAATGAGTACGGCAAATGGGGAAATCATTGCATCCCATGAGTATAAGTCCTCCCCTGTTATAATCTGTGGATTTAATTTCCCGGCAAATCTCGTCATACTTCCTTTGGTGGAATTTGATGAAATTTTTGGTATGGATTGGCTTTCCTTATATAGAGCCAACATAAATTGTCGGGAGAGGGAAATCACACTCCATATGGAGAATCGACCCCCGATTATTTACAAGTGTCAGGAGGAAGATGAATCTCCTTTAGCTCCATCATCTCAAGCATGGATATTACTGCCTTATGAGCATGCATATCTGGCTCAGATGATTGAGTCCAAGGAAGGAACCACCCTTGAAGAAATGCCTATTGTGAGGGAATTCGCTGAAGTATTTCCCGAGGAACTTCCTGGTCTTCCTCCAAGAAGAGATGTTGAGTTCTCAATTGAACTTATACCTGGGGAGCTACCAATATCCAAGACTCCATATAGAATGGCTGTTGTTGAGCTTGAAGAGCTGAAGAAACAACTACAGGAGAATCTGGATAAAGGGTTTATACGCCCAAGTGCATCACCATGGGGTGCACCAGTCCTCTTCGTCAAGAAGAAGGATGGGTCAATGCGGCTTTGCATCGATTATCGTGAACTTAACAAAATCACGATAAAGAACAAGTATCCTCTCCCAAGAATCGATGACTTGTTTGATCAGCTGTGTGGAGCACAATACTTCTCCAAGGTCGACTTGCGGTCGGGATATTATCAAGTAAGGGTGAAGAAGGAAGATATCCCCAAGACTGCTTTTCGTACAAGGTACGGGCACTATGAATTCATAGTAATGCCTTTCGAACTCACCAATGCTCCAGAAATATTCATGGACTTGATGAATAGAGTCTTTAGAGATTACCTTGACAAATTTGTGGTAGTCTTTATAGATGATATTCTAATATACTCCAAAACCAAGGAGGACCATGAGGAGCATTTAAAAACTGTACTAGAGACTTTGCGCAAGGAGAAGCTCTATGAAAAGTACATAAAGTGTGAGTTTTGGTTGAAGGAAGTCTCATTCTTGGGTCATATCATCACAAGCAATGGGATATCTGTGGACCCCTCCAAAACAGATGCAATTGAGGGATGGCCGAGGCCAACATCGGTAACTGATATCCGTAGCTTCTTGGGGTTAGCTGGATATTATCGACGATTTGTGAGAAATTTCTCACGATTGTCCAACCCTCTTACCAAGATAACTCGAAAGGGAGTAAAGTTTGCTTGGAGTGATGAATGCGAAGAAAGCTTCAAGGAGTTAAAAAGGAGGCTTATCACTGCACCCGTGCTCACTTTACCCACAAGTGGGGAACTTTTTGTGGTATTCAGTGATGCTTCGAAGAAGGGCTTAGGATGTGTGCTGATGCAGAATGATAAAGTGATATCCTATGCCTCAAGGCAGTTGAAAATCCATGAGCGAAACTATCCAACGCATGATCTGGAGTTGGCGGCGGTGATCTTTGCCTTGAAAATCTGGCAGCATTATCTCTATGGAGAGAAATGTGAGATATATACTGACCACAAGAGTCTTAAATATATATTCACACAGAAAGAGCTTAATATGCACCAGAGAAGATGGATAGAGCTCATCAAGGATTATGACTGTTCAATACATTACCACCCTGGGAAAGCGAACAAGGTGGCGGATGCCCTAAGTAGAAAGGATCCAGCGATTCTATCAATGATGAGAATTGAGAAGGATCCAATCTTCTTAGACTTGATGAAGATGGATGTGGGAATCATAAAGAAGGGAACATCATCAATCCTTTCCCAAATGATTGCTCAACCATCTCTTTTGGAAAGATTAAAGGATGCTCAAAAGGATGATGTGGGGATTCAAGGAAAAGTGGAAGCTATCAAAAAGTGGAAATCCTCGGAGTTTAATGTTAATGAAGAAGGAATTGTGCGGTTTGGGAAAAGACTATGTGTTCCATCAAGTTCGGAGCTGAAGAAGGAACTTTTGGATGATGCACATAGTTCAAATTTCTCTATTCACCCAGGGAGCACAAAGATGTATCTAGATCTCTGAGAAAACTTTTGGTGGGATAATATGAAGAAGGAGATCGCTGAATATACATCAAAATGCCTGGTGTGTCAGCAAGTGAAGGCAGAGAGGCAGAAGTCTAAGGGGATGATGCAACCATTGCCCATACCAAAATGGAAATGGGAGAACATCACCATGGACTTCGTCACTGGACTTCCAAGGACATACAAAGGCAACAATGCAATCTGGGTTGTTGTGGATCGTCTTACAAAGACTGCACACTTCATTGCTATTCGAGAGGATTTCTCTTTGGATCAACTGGCATGGATATATATCGGGGAAGTGGTACGGTTGCATGGAGTACCACTATCTATTGTGTCTGACCGAGATCCAAGATTTACCTCTAAGTTTTGGAAGAGTCTTCAACATGCTCTGAATACTGAACTGAACTTCAGTACGGCCTATCATCCTCAAACTGATGGCCAATCCGAGCGGACTATCCAAACACTTGAGGATATGTTGAGAGCGTGCTCAATGGACTTTAAAGGAGGATGGGATCAACATCTTCCTCTAGTTGAGTTCTCTTATAATAATAGTTTCCACTCGAGCATCCAAATGGCACCATATGAAGCCCTGTATGGGAAAAGGTGCAGAACACCGGCATGTTGGGATGAGGTCGGTGAACGTAAGCTGCTTGGACCAGAAATGGTCGAAGAAATGGTGGAGAAGGTGAAAACCATTCAGCAGTATATCAAGGCAGCCCAAAGTCGACAGAAGAGTTATGCAGATAATCGTCGACGAGACCTTGAGTTTAAAGTCAGAGACATGGTGTTTTTACGCATATCTCCGTGGAAGAAGGTCATGAGGTTTGGAAAGAAAGGGAAGTTAAGTCCAAGGTACATCGGCCCCTTCGAGATTCTTGATCGTGTTGGGGCTGTGGCCTATTGACTAGCACTTCCACCTACTATGGCCAAGGTGCATGATGTCTTCCATGTATCCCTCTTAAGGAAGTACATACCAGACCCTTCACATGTACTCTCTTCCGAGGTGATACAATTAGAAGACGATATTTCTTATGAGGAGCAACTAGTGAAGATCTTAGATCGTAGAGAAAAAGTTCTACGAAATAAGACAATGCCCCTCGTCAAGGTGTTGTGGAGAAACCACAAGTTTGAAGAAGCAACTTGGGAGTCGGAGGATATGATGAAGCTAAGTTACCCACATTTGTTTTAGTGTGGGAAAAGGAAAATTTCGAGGGCGAAATTTCTTAATGGGGGAATGTTGTAACGATCCAAATTTTCATTAATGAAAATCCCTCTTGATCCAGTTAAATGTCTCTTTATGAAAAATGTTTTTATAAGATGTCAACTTCTTTAGTTTTACGTTAAGATTTGTGACCGTTACTTTTATAGCCGTTGAACAGTCATCATCTGGGTAGTTTAAATATAAGGCTTTAACGAACCAATTTTCTACTCAGACAAAGGAAGCGATGGCCTCATCCAGTAGAATTGCCCCTTACGAAGCCCATTTGTCAGAGCTCGGAAAAGAGGTGGCGTCTTTGGGCTTTTCCCTTGACCAAGCCCAAGCTGAGCTTCATCAAGTCAAGCTCGAACGTGATCGTCTATGGGAAAAGTGGAAGTTGATTGAAATTACCACTCGAGCGATGTTATCCGAGCCACCCCAAGAGTCTGTCACCATCGCACACCTTACCCTTAGGTCTTATGTGGCTATTTTAAGGGGTTATGTAACAAATAAGTAGCACCATGTTCATATACATTATTTTTTGTGTATAATAATTAATATATATTTTTTTTGATACATTGTAATTAGTTTTTAAAGTACAAATGGTGTTTTTAGTTATTATTTAATTAAGAATTATATTTTATTAAATTAAAGGATTTTTGAATTAAATAATATTTTAATAAAATATTATTATTAATATTAAATTAATTTTTTATTAAGTATAAATGATCTTATAATTTTATGAATGCAATTAAAATTTTTATTAAGGTTTGAAAGCCATTTCTGTCAAAACCCGTGATTTTTTTATAAATGTCGGTTTTTATTTTAAAAGTGAAAATTCAAATATTTAAAAAATTATTTAGATAAAATAAATATTATTTTTGGAATTAGGATGTCGAAATTATCCAACAGTGAATTTTTCATAATTTTCTGAGACAGTCAAATTTTTGGGTAAAAATTAAATACCATTTAAATATATAATGTGTTTTATGACATCATAATGACCCAATGGTGATGTAATAAAATACCATAATCCTTATGTTCGGCCAATATATGTTTTATCATTAAAATAATAAGGTTTTGTGTTTGTTTGACTCACTTTTCAAAGCATTAATGGAGCCCTCAAGACTTTTTCAACACTTTGCCTTTTTAAATTAATTTCCATGGGAGTGTGACTCACCTCCACATAAGCAACCCTAATTTTTTAATAAGTTCGGACCTTGGCCTTGTAAAATATTGTTTTCCTCTTTCCTTTTCCAGAAACCATGGGCAAATACCATGGGATGGTTTGTGGTTTGGATTATTTTAATATAAGGGGTCCCAAACCTAAATAATAAAGAATTCTCTCACCTTTCCTATATAAACCCACCCAAGCTCCCACTTCCTCCTCACTAAAATCCCTTGGAGTTCATCCAACCTCTGCCCTACTCTCTCTAGAATCCTCCCAAGGTGCCCCAAGCTCCCAAGAAGCCTCTCACAAGCCTCTCTCTAGTCTTTGGAAGCACACTTTCAAGTAAGGGGTTTTCTTCCTTTCTCATTTTTGTCAATTTTCTTTAAGTTGTATTGCCCTTTTAATTTCAATTATGAATGTTGGGGTATGGTTTCTCACCTCTCCCATACTTCCCTCTTATTGTATGAATGATGGGAGACCCCTTTCTCTCTCATTAAATTCCTCCCATGTACACCCGTTACTATGCCGAAATTCCGAAAGGAACTTCTCTCTCTTCTTTTACATTCAAGCAATACTTTTGTATCATGAATCTAAATTCCATTTCTATTGTTGGGACATGTATATATATGATCTCCTTACTTTCCATTACATGTAAATATTATGAGGAACCCCTTTCTCTCTCATCAACCTTTTTTATGAATTCTTATGTCACGCCGTTACGCTGCCGAAATTGCACCGATTTTCTAAGCCAATGTCTTTGTGTAGTGAATACCATGCCCATTTCTCCATCAAGGGTATTCACCTTTATGCACATGTACATATTGATTATAAAGTTTCATGTATTAATTCCACATTCCTTTATCGTGGAAGAAATGATTATGTTTTATGAATCCATGTTTTATGATCCATGTGGCACACTTATGCATGAAATGAAATGTTTAAGAAGGGTGCGCCCTTTATAGCGCTCCAATGAATTGGGTAAAGTATAGTATCATGATACGTCATGTGCAATGAGTGTTGACTCATGCTAATTCAAGTGCAACGAGGGTTTACTAGTGCTTCAAGTGCAATGAGGGTTTACTCATGCTCCATGTGCAATGAGCCTTGGCTCATGCTATTTCAATGTTAAGTGTTGTTGCCACATTTCCATGTTATAATTATCATACTTTATCATGCCTTTATGTTCATGTTTCTATTATTCTATATTGATATGCCTATTGCCTAACATGTATTTCACTCCTCATGTTATTCATTGTTTACTCCCTTTCTGGGCTTTATAGCTCACCCTTTTCTTATGCATGTCCTCAGGTTATCCCATGCAATGCTAAGTACGAAGGAATGTAGTGGTCATGTAAAGGAAGTTTTCAATAAAGATGTTGTATTTCAAGTTTAAAGTTTTTATGTAATGATCCTAAGCCCCAAAGACACGAAACCTATCGATCTTCCTTGTTGGATCAAGTGAAGTTTTATGTAATAAAGCATGCTTAAGTTGTATTAAAAAGCAGGGTTGTCATAGACATTGTATCTGGTGTGGAGGATTTGGACACATGGCTGGATATAATTCATCAATAATGCATAGTAATGTGTTGAAGAAGACTGAAAGTGTTTATAAACAAAAGAATAATGTTTCATTGAATGAGTTGAAAACACAAAATAAATTTCTATTAATACAATAAGAAGTTTGTTCATCATAATCCAAATAATATTAGGAATATAAATCTATAACAGGTATAAAGTCAAATACATGGATCAAAAGGAAGGGAGCTAAGCAGGTAGTGGTTGTAGAGATTTCTCTTGAAGCATCAGATCATTCTAGTTTATGGATCCTTGATAGTGTATTCACATCCCATATGATGTGAAATAAGTATCTTGTTATAGGAATCAAGTGTGTCAAGGAAGTTTTTTTCAAATTTGTAAATGATAAAGTCTGGAAGATTATTGGCTCATAAAAAAGATAAATTTGGGGGCAAAGAAATTAGATATGCTAATTTTTTGGTTTTTTTATGTTTTATTCAGAACTTACTTAGTGTCATTAAACTATGTGACTTATTTCATGATATAATATTTATAAAGAAAATTTTTATCATTATGGGAAGAGATAGTGTAGTTTTTTGTAAGTAAAAAGAACAAATGGGAATATCTAACTTTAGAGTGGAGAAGAAGATATGTTATTTCTATCTAGAGAGGAAAAAAATTGGTAGTTTCATAAATGCATATCCAATATATTTCAAACATCCCTAGAAAATCTTGTTAAATTTGATGTAGCTAGAGATCTCCTCAAGCTACCATGCGATCATAATCATACATGAAATTATTTCCAACAAGAGAAGATTATCATAAATATATACATGGAAAAAGAACAAAAATAAACTAGTGTACTTGAATTGGTTCATGTAGATGTTTTTGGACCTATCTCACCAAGACCCATTGATGGGAAGAAGTATTATATTCTTTTCATTGATGATTTCAGCATTATTCTAGGGTTATTTTCTATTTCCCAAAAGTATGATTTGTTCAATTTCTTAAGTTAATATCATAGGGAATTATAAAGTATGCTTGGATTGAATATTCTGAAGTTTTTTACAAAAAAATGGTACATAATACACAAATATACAAGTGGAATATTATCTCAAGAAAATGGTATAATACATCAAATTTCATCATTAAGAACTCCTCAACAAAATGGAGTGGTTGAGAGGATAAATAATATCATCAACAACATGGAAAAACTATTATTATTAAAGAGGACCTACCCAAGAAATTCTAGAAGGAAGCAATATTGACATTAGTCTACATATATAATCGGGGTCTATTGCGTTCAATGAAAGAAAAGTCTCTATAAGAGATGTGGTACAGAAAGAATCTAACATTGAAATACTTTTGAATCTTTCTAATTAAGTGTTTTATTCTCAATAATTAAAAACATAGTAAATTTGAATCATTTAGAGATGAGGATATATTCCTTGGATAATCATCAAAAATAAAATTATATAAATTCTTTAACAAGAGGCTAGGAAAAGTAGTTGAGAGTAATTACTTCGCTATTTTAGAGAATGAATAGAATCTTAAACATCATATCAAACTGTTCCCTATTAAATGTGATGAGATGGTAAAACATCCAGGGGAGAATAAGTGGGAAATGATTATTTAGAAGAAGAAACTAGTGATGATGAGGAATAATTCAAATCTATATCTACAAGTAATCCAAAGAGTTGAGTTGAAATTGACAGTAAAAATATCATTGGTGATCAAGAAGTTCTAGTTCAAACATAGAGAATAAAGTCTCTAAAATAGACATCTTTCCTATATCAGGTAGAGCCTAAATTTTTTGATGAAGTAGCTGGAAATGTGAACTAATTTTAGGCTATGAATGAAGATATTGACTAGATTGAGAAGAATCATACATGGGATACTATTTTGAGACTAATAGATAATAATGTCATTGGGACCAAATGTGTCTTTCACAAAAAGATGAATGAATATGGAATTGTGATTAAAAACAAAGCATGGATAGTGTGAAAAGGGTACACCTAGATAGAGGGCATCAATGTTGATGAAACGTTTTCACCTATTTTGAGGATAAAGACAATCAAATTATTCTTGGCCATAATAGTGAGAAGAAAGTTAAATTTTTCCCAAATGGATGTCAAGTTAGTGTTTCTAAATGGGGTTCTAGAAGAAGAAGTTTATATCAAGAATCTAGATGGTTTTATCTTTCATGAAGATGAGAACATTTTTTTTAGGATGAGAGAAGCACTGTATGGGTCAAATCATGCATTGAGAGCATGGTATTCAAGGTTTGATAATTTTTAAAGGAACTTGGATTTCAGCATGGTGGATTTAATTACAATATACATGTAAAAAATGACTATAATCAAAGGATAATGATGCTATTTTATGTCGAAAAAATAGTCTTTTATGGATTATATGAAGAATAGTGAAATAGTTTACAAAATTCATGAAAAGTGAGTTTGAATTGTCAAAGATTGGTGAGATGGACTTTTTCCTTTGTTTACAGGTGACACAAGTAAGGAATGGAACATTTATTTATCTATATAAATATTCCAAGGATATTTTAAGAATATTTGGAATGGATAATTCCAAGGATATGAAGACTCTTGTGGCTACCCGGATGAAGCTATCACGAGATGGTGAAGGTAAAGTAATTAATTTCATAGAATACACGCAGATTATTAGCAATCTATTATAAATGATAGCAATAAGACCTCATATTGTTTTTTCCACATTCTAAGAATGATATTATTAAATAAATCCCAAATAAATCATGTTCCTTAGAGTTAAAATAATACTTCTTTATTTCAATGGTATGGTGGATTTTTGTTTTTTATACAATAACAAATCTCAGAAAGAGTTGTTTTTCTATACAGATTAATATTAGTCAGGTTCAGAAAATGATAGAAAATCAATGCTAAGTGGTGCATTCTATATTATAGTATTATGTGTTTCTTCACTAATCAAGAAAAAATATTTCATTTCAATGAGCACCATAGAATTTTAATATATTATAGTCACTCAAGTTTGCACGTAGTTATTATGGATGAAGAAACAGCTTGATGATATGGTATTTGCATTGAAGTCTTTGATTAGAATCCATTGTGATAATTAAAGTGTTATAAATATTCAAAAAAATCATTCCATAACTCATGGATGAATCACATTAAAATAAAGTATCATTTTATCAAGGAGAATGTGGATCAAGAGCTTATGAAGTTGGATTGTGTGCCTATAGAACAACGGGTTGTGGATATTTTTTTAAATTTCTTACCTGAATAAGTATTTGAATGTCATAGACTAGATCTTGGAGTTAAGTAGACTCCCCATAGTTGAGCAAGTGTGTATGCAAGACCTCCTCTCCCAGAGGAAGGTTGTGTTTTCCCCTAATGTATAGATCTGTGTTATTTACACTGTGGAAAACCACAAAGGAATAACCTTTGGGTTTATTGAAAAAGGGGGAGAATATGTGTCTTTAAAATGGGTGAAATGTAATAATCAAGATAGGTGGAGAAGTTGATAGGGGTATTAGTGAATAATGTGGAGTTTTAAATATAACTATGAAAAAGATGATCAATCAAAGGTTATATATCAGGATAGATTGGGTTCACGATGAAATTGGTTGAATGTTTTTGGAATGAAGTGATTCATTGAGAAAATTTTCATGCTACTTTTATTTCTCACACTGAGCATGGATCATGTGGGATTACAGTGTGTATTGAGTAAATCCTTGATCTCTATATGTATCACAAGAAATTAATTTTGTAAGAATATGGATGAAGCATTAATGAGGCATCAATATGTGAATAATTTTCAACAACATCAAATGGGGAGATTGTTATGAAAAAATCCCTCGAGGTAATATTATAGTGTTTCTAGTTTGATTGTGTTTGTTGAAAAATAAATTTTCCAAGGTTATTTATGGAGTTCCAAATATATTGTTAACATGTTATGTTGACAAATATCCAAGACAAAGAAATGGATTCCCTGGAAGTGGTACAGAAAATTTCATATAAAATGTTGTGTCATTTCCCAGTGTTTGCCAAATTTTTGGGGTCCAAAATTTGGAGGATGGCTCAATCATCATGAAAGTTGGATTTCTATGAATTCCTAATAAAAATATGGTAAAGTACTGTGTTTCTCAAAGACTAGGTTTTGCGAAGGGAGATTCTCAAAGGTCTGGAGCATCACAAACGACCATTAAAAATGCATGAAGGGTTGACGGTAAATCTTCATGACTATGAGAAACTTCACAAATTTGAAATTTATATAGTGATTTTTTAAGACATTAAGGTTCACAAAAAATTCTAAAGAGCTTCACGAAAAGGTGATGAAGAGGATGGAAGCATCTAGAATGATAGATAATACCTATAAATAGGACACAACCCCCTAATTTACATAGATAAATCATTAATGAAAATACAAAGAACTTGAATTTGTGAAGGTGATTTGCTGAGGATGTTCTTGAAAAAAATATCATGAAGAAAGGAAGTTCAAAAAGGTTATAAAAATCCAACCGAAAGTTGTGAGATTCATAAAGGCTAAGTGATATTCATAAAAGTTTTTTTATTTTAGAAGTCTAAGTGAGATTCTTGAAAGGAGGTTACTTCATGAAGGTTGTTTTAGATCTATGAAAGAGGTGAGATTCTCAAAAATTGTGGGGTTATAAAGAGAAGAATATTGTTGTGAATAATTGGGTAGTCTCACAAAGGTTGTGTGATCTTCGTGAAGGTAGTAAACATCGAGAAAGTGTTCAAAAATTATTTCCCAGTGAATCTGTGGTAAATTGGTATTCATAAAGTGTATAAAAGTTTAACATAACGATGAACCAAATGAGTTATAAAACTTATTTATTCAATTGATCAAAAGAAGTTTCTTCTAGAGGAGCAGTGAGCACACTTCAGTTGATAGAGCAATACGATTTCAATTTATGGTTGGCTGTAAATCATGAGAGATGGTTATTCAACACTAAACCTTATATCTATACTGAGATTTAGTTTATTTAGTTTATAGGATCGCTACCTTTGTATGATCCTTGTATGTATCCTAGTGACGGTGAACCAAGTAAAATTTTTGGGTCATGTGCATGTTTTAATTCTCATATTGTTCCCTATTATGCGAAGAAGAGAGAAGATTGGTTTGTTTAATGATGAATAAAGACCCAAAGAGATAGTTGTTTTAATATATCATACCCTGATTCACTCTCCCCCCCCCCCTCAAGGTATTTAAAATAATTGTACAAATAGATTCAATGTTACCAAAATGTTATGTTTTTATGATACAATCTCATTATTTTTAGAGATTTTTTATGATTATGTTTCGGATGATAAAATTTATGATCCATATCTCAAGTAACATGTGAACTTTACTCTATTATTTTTATTTCATTACAATTCATGTTTTTCCCTTCATTTTCCTCTCTCGATATATTCAATAGGTCAAAATATTGTTTTTAATAAAAATCATCTTTATTTATCTCTTCAGTTGAAAACTCTTTCTCTTCCAAAACCATGTTTTTTAAAAATATTTTCAAATTTTTTTTAACATCATATAAATGAATTATGAAATACATTTTTACCCAAGTTTTACTTTTTTACAAAAAAAATAAAGTAATATTTTTTCCATTTTTCAAACAAGGCTCGTTTGGCTTTTACTAAAAATGTGATAGGGATATTTTTTTTAGCATGCACAAAATTTCTCACCATCATGACCATGCAAGGTTTTTTAAGATTCATTTATAATTTTTCAATTCTACTTCCAAAGAAAATTATTTCCAAAATATTTTATGTTTTTTTTTTGTTTTAAAAATTGATTTTCATTGAAAAGTTATTTTCCTCAAGAAATATTCAAACTGATCTTTCAAAGTTATGTTTCATCTAAGATAGCATCCTTTGATGTTACTTATGATTTATTGGGGATGTGATCTAGGGATACCATTCTTATTATTTATTTATATGGTTTATGTTTATGATGAAAATAATTTTTTAAAACTTGTTTCACACCCATGGGTTGTACCATGATAAAATTCTTATGAAACTCGCATCTTTTTAAATGTGATATGGTTTAATGAAATGATGAAATGGTTATGAAATTAGTTTCTTTTTCATAGGTCAGGTTATGAGGAAATGTTTATGTATCCCATTTATTTTCATGGGTTATGATATGATTAATATTTTATGATCTTTTAGAAAACATATGTATGATTTTAATTATGTGAGTGGTGGGACCTTTATCTCTCTCAATGAATTGGTAAAATATTGATATCTCATGAGATAATTAGGACTGAAATGGGGAGTGAACCCAATTCAATAAGAGACTTTGTCTACTATGATAGTTTTTAGAGTGAACCTTAACTACTACGATGGTTTGGGTAGTAAACCTATTCCACTATTATAGTCTTGGAAATAATCCTTTACTACTAAGGAAATGATGTTTTATGCTTCTGTGTATTCCAAAAATATGTGTATTATGATAATTTAATGTTCATAGGGTTCATGTTCTTTGATTCCATTATGATTCATGTCTTATGAACTACCAAGATTTATTCCATGACTCAAGTTTATTATCTATGATAAGCAAGGCATGGTTTTCAAATGTTATTCTCATGTTCTCATAACCTTATTCTCATTATATGTGGATAACTCCCACATTTACCCTTACTGAGAATATTATATCACACATTATTATATTTAATTTCCCTATGTTATGATGAATGGTATTATTTATTATATTTATAAAAAAATTCAAGTTATTAATAACATATTGGGAGATGATGTAGCTCACTTATGGACCAATTGTTTATGTGTACAAGTTTCTAAAGAAACTAAAACTAAATGATTCTGACATTGATTTTTATGTTATGAAATGAATACTCATCTACTAAGATGTAATATTTATGTATGAGAAGTTTGGGTCTTTATAGTTGTTATCAGAGCAAGGTGTAGTTAACATTTGGAAACTAGGATGACAAAAACTTTAGTAAGATCTGTAAGGATGTGTCTCAGGATGAGTCAAAGTATGGGAAAATGTCATATAATTTTGGTAAATGAATGAGTGAGTAGTTTACAAGAAATTTTATCCCTATCTAGATACTACAAGTTTATTTGGATCTAGAATATAGGTACCAATGGGTAATAAATTTTAAAAGGATGAATGGAGCTGGTATCGATCATCACCAGGTGCATGACAAAAGGTATTTCTACACACCTAGTTTGAAACTCCAAAGGGATATGATTTTTAAATTTAAAAACTCATTATAAACAATTATGAAGGATTTAAAAAATGACCATGAATGACCTAGGTTAAGACTAAGGTGTTATCAATTGAAAAAAGGTTTCATGATTTAAACATACTATAAGTTATTTTTCATGATAATGTGGTTCCTCTCTATGATTATTGTTTCTTAAATTATGATTTTTTATTTTCGTCAATGGATGGAACCCAAATAAACCATGTAAATGTTGAGTGTGAGGAAAATTTAATTATTTTACTCTTGAGAAACCAAATGTTATGGGAACTAGAATACAAAATCTCATTTTTATTCTCAAAAAAATTTCTCAAGCTATGAATCATGTTGAACTTCCAAATGATCAAAGGAGGGAACAATATTCTATTGAGTTTTTAATTAGGAAACATCTACCTTATTTTAATGGTTCTATATATCTACTAGTTTCTAAAAAATGGATCAGTACCAAATTTTCCATTCTATACTGTTCAGAACCTGAAAATTTCATTTTGGATATCTATATTTTGGAATGCAAAGTGGACCAACGGTGGAATCACATCAAGAATACTAGGGAGAATGATTAAATTGACTTCATTGAGTGGGATGAGTTTAATAACTTGTTTTTCAATAAGTACAAACCTTATATTATTCATACAAAAATTGATAAGGAATTTATTAAGATAAAGTAGAAGGATAATGAATTTGTTGGTACCTATGAAGAAAATTTTACAAGACTAGTAAGGTATGCTTCTAGTATTATCATCCAACCTAAAAGTATAGTGGATCTATTCTTCAGTGTCTTAGAACCAAGTCTCTAAAGGGAGTTATCCATAAGAGACTTTAATAGCTATGAATAAATCATTTTATATACTCTCATGGTGGAAATTGATATCGAAGTCACCCATAAATCTCATGGGATTGATAAGAAATGGAAGATGGAGTTCAAAGGAAACTCTAAAAACCATGGAGATAATAAGATAAACTTTTCATCATGCCTTGAGTGTTGAAGGAAACATGGAAGAAAATGTATTAAGGGTATTGTTAAATGTTTTATGTGTATAATGGAAGGTCTTCAGGAAACATAATGCCAAAGTGATTGGAGGAATTTAAATAATGATGAAAATATAGAGAAAGATCCATAGAATGAACCACCCACACTCGAGAGTTTTAAATGCACGGAGTATTGGAATTTTTTTAACCAGTACCTAAATCCAAAGGTCAATGATAATGATCGATTTTAGAAACATCTTAAGCTATGACACAATGGTAAATCTCATGTGATCATTATTTCTAAATAGGATTGTGATAACAATATTCTGAAAGGTAAAATTACCATCCACTCTAAAATTGATAATGTCTTATTTAAATATAGATCTACCAATTCTTTCATATGTGAATAATTTTATAAGGGCATCAAGAATCCACCAAAATTATTTGATATAGAATTTTCAAGGAAACCCCCTAATGGTATGATGATTTGATCTCAAGTATATTATTCCTCTCTAGTTGAAGTTTGTGAGGATGTGCTTTCTACAAAATTATCATTCTTCCTCTGGTAAATTTTTTTATTATCTTAGGAATGGAATGTATTTCACTAATAAATCCTATAATAATTACGGAGGAATGGAAGTCATGTTTGATATTACAATAAACCAATGATTATCTATTGGTGTGATTATAAATATGAACTTCTTATGGACATCACATCCAATGTAGGGTTTTTATTCTTATTCAAGAGAGGAGTTTATCTCAGATGCTCGGGGAGAAACTTGGCATCGATTATATGCCCATTGTAAGCTAGATTTTTTATGTATTTCTAGAAAATGTTACATATACTTTCACCAAAACATGAAGTTGAGTTTTCAATAGAACTCATACTGGGTTCCACACCTATTTCAAAGACTCACTATAGAATGGCCCAAATTGAGTTTTAAGAATTAAAGAATAAAATCTAGGAAAACCTTGATAAGTGATTCATTCCGAAAAGTGTTTCCCCTTGTGTGGCACCTATTCGTTTTGATAAAAATAAATATGGATCAATGCAACTCTGAATTGATTATTGGGAGTTGAACAAGATCGCAATTAAGAAAAAGTATCATCTTAACTGTATTGATAAGTTGTTTGATCAACTACATGGAGATCAATAATTTTCTAAGATTGATCATCATTTTGGATATCATCAACTGAGGGTTGAGAAGGAGGATATATCCATAACATAATTCCATATAAGGTATAGATTCTATGAATATATAGTGATTTCATTCAGTCTTACTAATTTCTCTACTATCTCCATGGATTTAATGAATAAATTCTTTAAATATTACACTGATCGTTTTTTGATAGTCTTTATAGATGATATTATTATTTATTCAAAGAGAAATTATGACAATAAATATTGATTTATAATTATACTAAAGACCATAAGGAAGGATAAACTATATGAAAAAATTAAAAAGAGTGAATTTTGGCTCTAAAAGATTTCATTTTTTGGGTCATATAATATCAATAAAGGGTATATCGGTGGATCCATCAAAGATAACAGTTATTGAACTTTGTCCTAGAACAACCATGGTACAAAGATTCGTAATTTTATTGGTTTAGATAGATATTATTTGAGGTTTATGGAGAATTTATCATTACTATATAATCCACTCACCAAGTTAACTTGGAAGTAAGCCAAGTTCCTCTAGACAGATGAATGTGATTAAAATTTCAAGGAACTAAATAGAAGATTAGTCAGCACACCTATGATTACATTAACCTATAGTAGAGAAGGTTTTGTAATCTATAGTGATTCATCCAATAAGGGATCATGATGCATTCTTATGAATAATTACATGGCTGTGTATTCTGCCTCACGATAATTCAATGTTCATGATAAAAATTACCCAACTCATGATTTAGAGTTAGTTATGGTAATTTTTTTATTAAATATATAGTGGCATTATATTTATGGAGAAAAGTGTGATATATATACCAAAAATAAATTTTAAAGTATATATTCACACAAAAGGAGTAGAATATGAACCATAGAATATGGTTGGAGCTAATTAAAGATTATAACTACTCAATACATTACCACCATATCAAAGAAAACACGGTTCTTAATTCTTTGAGTCCAAAGAATCATGCTATGTTATCCATGATGAGGATCACTAAATATATAATATTTATAGATATTCAAAGGATGGATATGTAAATCAATAAGGAAATTTATATATGTTATCTTGCTCAATGGAGTGTTCAACAATCTATCCAAGTGAAGATTAAAGACGCACATAAGCAACACGTAAAGATGAAAAAGAATTTTAGAAATGTTCCTGATTTTAACCTTAATAATTATTGAATGATAAGTTTTATGATCCATGTATGTCTTCCATCCATACTATATTTAAATAATGAGTTGTTATAGGAAGATCATATTTATTCATTATCTATTCATCCTAGAAGTGTGAAAATGTATAGATATTTGGAATAGTATTTCTAGTGGGAAGGAAAGAAGAGAGATTTCACAGAGTTTGTATGTCAGTACTTGGTATATCAAAAAGTTGAGGGTGAGAGATAAATTTATAAGGATATATTACATCCATTACCCATACTATAATGGGAATGGTAAAACATCACCATGTATTTTTTCATTAAACTCCCCAAAACACCTAAAGAGAATAATTTCCAATGGGTTATAGTCGATTTTTGTACAAAGTTAACACACTTCATCACTATTAGAGAATATTTTTATCTAGAACAACTTTATAGGATATAAATTGAGGTGTTAAAGTTTCATGGAGTACCACATTCCATTTTTACTGATTAGGATATGTGTTTTACCTTGATTTTTTGGAAAATTTTCTAACATGATATTGAAATAGAGTAGAGTTTCAGCACAAAATATCACCCTTAGATAGATGGTCAGTATAAGAGAACAATTAAAACCCTAGTAGATATATTGATATTCTTTTATATATATTTCAAAGGTGGTTGGGATCAATACATTCCTCTAGTTGAGTTTTCATCCAACAATATCTTTCACCCAAGAATTTAGATGGCACCATAAGAATCCCTATATGGAAATAATTATAGAACTCAAATATGTTGGGATGAATTTAAAGAAATAAAAATATTGGGACCTGATATGGTTAAAAAATGGTTGTTAAATTTTTAGCCATTTGAGAACACATAAGAGTGGTATAAAGTTGATAGAAAAGTTATGTTGATGACCATCAACATGGTCTAGAATTTGTAGTTGGTTATAAGTCGTTCCTAATAATTTCTCCAAAGAATATGGTTATGATAATTGGGAAGAAAGCGAAACTAATCCCTATGTACATTGGTTCCTTTGGTATTTTTGATCATATTGTGATGGTTGCCTATTGGTTGGCACTTCCACCAAACCTCTCTAAAGTTCACAATGAGTTCTATGTATCTCTCTTTTGGAAGTACATACTTGGTCCATCACATGCACTGAACTCAGAGTTTATTCCACAAGATAATGATCTTTCTTATGAGGAATAACCAATAGAGATTCTAAATAATGTAGAGAAAGTTATATGAAATAAGACCACTCCCTTGGTCAATATTTTTTAGTGAAACCACCAATTTCAAGATACTATATGGGAACCTGAGGAAATGATGAGGTAGAAGTATCCTAATTTATTTTTATTGGAGTTATAAATTTTTAGGGATAAATTTATTTTAACAAGGATAGAATTTGGATACCCTAATATCTTATGAATTTTCTTTAAAATAAATTTAATTTATTCAATAACTTTTGTTACATGCAACACCGAGTTTTAACAATTCGTGATATATTATTAATATTATCATTTAAACATGAAGATCATAACCTAGATATTAAAAATTGGGAAATGAATAATAATAAATAATAGTAATATTAAGTAAAATGGTTTTATATAAAGAAAACATACTGATAAAAAGGACTTAATTTGTGGAAAAGTCTTTATATGTTTCAAAAATATTATTCTCTCAAAAAAAAGTTTTTATTACTTTTTTGAGAAAATAATAAAAGTAAATTTTTAAAATTTTAGAAAAATAATTTGGAAAAATAAACTTAATTTTTTATATATAAATGTAAAAATAATTTTATGGTTATGTTTTGGTATTTTTATAAAAGGATTAATTTTTTGATGAATAGTGAAAATTATTAGTTTTTTGTTGAAAACTGCCTTTTCATTTAAAGAATATATAAGGTTAATTTTTTTAAAAAAATGGATTTAAATGTAAAATAAGTTCAATTATATCTTTATTAATCCAATTTAGGTTATTTTATTAAATTTAATTATTAATTTGTATATTAAAACTTTCTCTACTTATGAAAAGTTTCTCTTTGAAAACTCTCTTCCTTGTCACATCTATGGGTTTAATTTTAAATTAAATTATACCAATTATTTTATTTGAATTCAGAAAAATTAATTAATTATTTAGAATAATTATAATTTATATTATCTAATAATTTCAACTTAATTTTCTACCATTACAAATAGTAAAAGCAGTAAAACTTAATTATGACAATTAAGGTGAATATGATTTACTTAGGGATTAAACTAAAAAGATAAGGGTTAAAATGACCAATAAACTTATCAAACACCCATTTTATTTCCATAAATTTACATTATATATTTTATTCTAAATAATATTTCATTTCAAACCCTTTTGTAGTGATAACAACCTGGGTAAGCCTTTTTCTTTTAAAAAATTACAAGTGTGCCACTCACCTCACTTATAAAAGGTCACCCCTTCTTATCTCTTATTCACATGTAAAAAACCCTTTGGTTCAGAAAATAAATACCAAAATACCTTAAATAATTCTCTCATATAATACAAGAATCATTTTTTTGATCATAAATCCAACCTAGGAAGGATTTTGATGAAAATCCTAGGAGGTTAGCCGAAGAAGAGATAACATTCTTCAATAAGCATTTTTATTTTATTTCCTCCTACACCTCATTAAAATATTATTAAACCATTATAATATAATAATATAATTATATTAAATATATTGATATATTATTAAATTATTTATAGGACCTATATACATCTTATATTCCCTAAAATAGGAAACGACAATGTCGTTCAATTGTATAGCGTAATGCCGCCTTACAAACCGATGTGACTTGTTTTCCATCAACACCTCTCATATTTTGGGTATGATTATAGATATAATTTATATAAATGATATTTCTAAGATAAATATACTTCTATAATTGTTATATCACATATAACCTACTTATTTTCCATTCTGTGGAGGATATGATAACATCATTCATGTGTGCAATGGATTACCGCCTCGCAAAGCGATGTGATTCGTTCTTCACTTACAGTTTGCATGGAAGGTAATAAGGATAGGTTTAAATAAAAATATGTGATCTATATTAAATAAAAATTATTTTTTAATGCTAATATATTATTTACCCTTATTTATTTAAATCCATTGAAAAAATGGAAATAGTGTTCATGCGTACTTACAACCTACCGCATCTCCATGAACGGTGTATCTCATTTTATATATATAAATTTTATGGATTATTATAAATAAATATATAATTAATATATATTATATTAATATAATGGTTAAAATTATAGATATTATTTAACCATGATCAAATTATGAGGACCAAAATAACAAATCAAAACATACATAAAAAACAAAGCAGTTATTACCCGAAACAAAATTTTAATAAGTGGTTGTTAATAAATGGGTAATAAAAATTTATAAGTACATTATATATAATATTATATATTATTATGGTCATGTAATAGATTTATAATAAAATTATATTTATTATATATGAGGCTAAAAAAAATTATAGTCAAGAGGAGCTCAAGGTAATGTATTTTTGCCTCAATTTTTCTTCTTTGAGTTATATGTTATGTTAAGCACCTATCTTCTTTTATGAGGTGTATATATAGACCCATTGAAATTTAATATCATGAATTTATTTAGTATTATGATATTTCAAGTTTAATTGAATTTTATTCTTTCACTAGTTCTTACAATTTAAAGTTACCAAAGTGGTAAGGGTTTTATGATACAATCTCATCATTTATTGGGATTGTTTATGATTATGTTTTAGATGATAAAATATTATGATCCATATCTCAAGGAATTAATGTATTTTTTTATCACCTATTATGTCATGAGAATACATTTTTTCCCTTAATTTCCCTCTCTTTACGTACTCAAGATGTCAAAAAATGATTTTAAGAAAAAACATCTTTCTTTTTCTCTTCGGTCGAAGACCCTTTTTCTTCCAAAACCATGTTTTCTAAAAATGTTTTAAACAATATTTTTAACATTATATAAATTATTTATTAAAGTAATTTTTACTCATTTTTTACTTTTTTATAATATTTTTGAAGTTAATCATCACTTTGTCTTCCAAACAAGGCTACTTTGGATTTTACTGAGAATGTGAAAGGAATAATTATTTTAAAAAGTACAACATGTATGGAATTTTTCCTTATCATGAAAAAAAATGTTTTAAATCATAATTTATAATTTCTCAAGATTATTTTCAAATAAAATTATTTCCAAAATAATTTATGATTTTTTGGTTTTAAAATTTGATTTTCAAAAAAAAAATATTTTTTCCTCAAGAAATGTTCCAAGTGATCTTTCAAAATCATTTTCCATATAAGATGATATAATTTGTGGTTAATTATGATTTAATGAGGATATTATCTAAGTATACCATATTTATTATTTCTTTTGATGGTTTATATTTATTATGAAAAGATGTTTATGAAACCTGTTTCTCTTCCATGGGTTATACCATGATAAAATGCTTATGAAACCCGCTTCTTTTTTCACAGGTTATGGTTTGATGAAATTATGAAATTATTATGAAACATATTTATTTTTCATATTTTATTCTATGATGAAATATTTATGAAACCCATTTATTTTCATGGGTCCTGATATAATGAATTTTTTATGATCTTATGGTATGGTAATGTATGATTTTCATTATGTGATGGGTGGGACCTATATATCCCTATAATGAATTGAGTAAATATTGATATATATTGAGATAAATAGGAATATAATAGGGATTAAACCCAATTCAGTAAGGGAACTTTTCCAATAAGATAGTCTTATGAGTGAACCTTTACTGCTATGATGGTTTGGGGAGTAAACCCACTCCACTATGATAGCCTTTTAAATGAGGAATGAATACTAAGGAAATGATGTTTTATTCTTATGTTTATTTCACAAATATATGCCTTATAATAATGTTTTGTTATCATGGTTCATGTTGTTTTATTCCATTATGATTCATGTTTTATGAACTACTAAGATTTATTCCACAACTCAAGTTTAATATCTATGATATATATGGTATGGTTTTCAAATATTATTCTTATGTTCTCATACCTTTATGTTATATGTTGATACCTCACTTGTTAACCCTTACTAAGAATCTAATATCACCCTTTATTATGTTTAATTTCCCCAGGTTATGATGAAAGGTATTGTGTATGATATGTCTAAAGAGGGTGAAAGTTATGAAGAGCATAGTGAGAGATGATGTAGCTCACTTATGGACTAATTTCTTATGCTTCCAAGTATCCAAAGGAACTATACGTAAACAATTATGGAAATTATTGTTATGTTATATAATGAATATTTATTTATTAAAATGTAATATTTATGTATGAGAAGTTTAGTTCTTCATAGATGAGGGAGTACCTAAATCCATGAATAGAGTAATTGCACTCTAATTATATAGTGGAGTACAAAACTCTATCAGTTTTGTATAGGGTACCTACACCTTATCTGGTACAATGAGGGTGTCAACCCCAAGACTACTTTGGAGGAATCATTCCCTAAATATATGAGGGTGCTAAACTCCCAAAAGGATATAAGGGAACCATTCCCTATTATATGCATGCTTATAGGGGAATACCATACCCCATATACAATATTATTGTCTTTCCTATACCCAGTCATTAGTCTTATGGATATAAATAATAAAAATTCAAATCATACCCCAAAAATGACCTTGGATAACCAAATAGACTATGTAATTGATGATCTATAGGGAAAATACTCAGGATAAGCTATTTGTTTTCTAAAAACCAACACATGGTGAAAAAATCATGAAAAACACCATATAGGTAAATATAGATCTATATAGAGGCCTCCGGACAAACTCTAGGTCATAAAAGTAGTGGGGGAGAATAACCATAATGTGCAAGCATGTCATAGTGTGTTATCTGATTCTAGTTAGGAGAACTTAACCTAACATTTCTTCCAAATGCAATGGTTGGGCCTACTTCACACCCTAGGTCGGTGTCTCAGTCAGTCCATTTGGGCCTGTGGGGTCAAGATGTGGAGATAGGACTGTGTTGTTTTCCCATGTATCTTGGATCATTGGATTGTCCTAGGAGGCCTGGTCGGTGGGATGAGCCCTTTCAGAATGGCAACACCCTAGTGTCCAGATGGTTACCACCTCCTAAATTATGATGGCTCAAGTGGGTTATTCCTCCTTGTAATGTCATACAATAATGTGACTGACCTCAACTCAAACCTTGATCATGAACTATAGCTTCCCCCACCATTTTTATTATCCACCATTGTCGATGGACTCTCATTTTCATTACCCCTCATTCTCAACTACCACTATAAGTGATCATTAAACCTTGTCAATTTTTTCCTACTTAAATTGAAATGTTGATGTCACACCACCACCACTAGCCATGTTGTGATCTACGGCCTCAACCATTATGAGTGAAGAGAAAATTGGTGAGGTAATGAAGAATGGGGGTTATGTATCTAGCTCTACATATTCAATTTTTACTAAATATTCAAGTGATCTACATTTAGGAAAAAATATAATGGTCTCTCATTCTTAAATTTCCCATCAAGAATATGCAACTACAAGGAACAAAATTAGGGATAAAATTCCACCATAGATATTTCATATCACAGGATTTGGGTAAATCAAGAACAATATAAATAAAAAAATTTATTCCAAGAATCCAAAAAAAAATCACCATCGATCCATCATCATTCATCACACATAAATTAAGATCATGTGTTATGTTTAAATTATTCTACACAAATAATTTCATAGTGTGGGAATCATAAAAAAATGGGGATAAATATCTCAAAATTTGAGGTTTAATGAGAATAAATCAAACATAATTCACCAAGAATAGAGAAAATTAAAAATAACAAATTCCTACCTTGAATTAGTATCAATCATTGTTGAAGATAGTGTCTACATCGAGTTTCGACATTGATTCCTCTATAAATGTGTATGTCATCTTCTAAATCTCTAGAACTACCAAAATATATTCTCATTATAATTGGTATTTATGTAAAACCACTAATTATAGGCCATAATGTAAATTAAATATAGTGGAATTATCATTCTCAAGTAAAAATTGTTTTAAATTAAATTTTATTTAATAAATGACACTTATGATGGTCCCGGATCGAAGGCCCAGATGTCAACCAAAATTATAAAATCCCTTGGGTAAACACCCTATTATAGATGAAACAAAAATATTATAATTCCATTTAGACACTGTGTTTATAATATATAATCAATTTATTTAAAATTTATGTCTATGGACTAAAAATAATATATTGTAATATATTGTTTTTAAGATTCCACGGTTCCCAAAACTCTAAAAAAAACTTAGTGATCGACCTAAAAAATATTATTAGAAATATTTGAATCTTTGAAATGAAAAAAAAAATTAAAGTTTTCTATAGCCTTTATTCTTTTATCCCATTTCATCCTTGAATGGGAAAAACTAGGGTAGTTAATTAGGGTATCTCAAAAAATAAACTTGTGTGGAAAACAATCCTCTTCACACACACAGGTATTTCATATTTATAAGTTCGAGATCTAAGTGAACTTGGTACCCAACCATATAGGAAGAAACATATTCTATCATCCCTAAATTTATCTACTATAACTCATCTTAAATAGTGGTTTCAGTATAAACCTAAGCTTATTTTATATGAAACTTAACAATATTTTTTACTCAAAGGTCATCCAACTATATATGGTGAAAAAACTATGAATTACTAATATCTACATTTAAATGTTTCATCATTGGGTATTACTCCTATGGGAATTCTATTATTCCTACCTTTAAGGAGAATCATCAATGGTTTTATTATGAGAATAACCCATTTAAACCACATTCCACCATTGAGTACTTCACAAAGACATCGCACTGACAATAGAAGAGTTGTAAGGAAACATGATCCTCTGGGACCACATTAATTTATATTCCATCACTTTTCAAAAAATCATAACAACTAAATATCACTAAATCATGGTAAAAAGGAAAAAAAATACCTTCATTCTTATCCTCTTCACAAATATTTTTCAAAACTCTTAATCTGCATATCGATCTCCAACAATATCCCAACCACCATTGAAGATAACCTTTTTATTTTGTCAAAACTCCTTTATGAAATCTATCTATGATAACATAAATAAATAGCACCAAACTCTAACAATATTTTAGTATCACACCCCTTACATTTATTGGATCAATTCACCGCAATCTAAATTATATGATCCTAACCATTCAGATGACCCTACTCTATCATCTCTAGAACCTAGGATAATACTTACCAAAACTCGATAGACCAAAAACCAAAAACTTTATAGATAAAATAACCAATCACATAGTAAGAGTTTCCATTTTATGGGAACATACTCAAATATATAGTGCACATACAAAATTAGGGTAATTTCTTTACTAGGATGGTCCCTAATTAGGATGACCATCATGACATATAATATGAACACCAAGGGGAAATTTTTATCCCCTTGAATAAGTGCATGAAATTCTACCCAACTTTATAAAAACCCTTTAGGTCCATTTGATAATAATATTTAGTCATTAAAGACCACTAAATTGATATATCCACTATATCCTCTCTTATACCGATAATGAGTGTGATGCCACTACCATTGATCAAAGGTGAGTGATTTCTCCCTCTCCAAACAATAACCAACTACTGTGAGACTAGTTATTCAAAAACCTCCTCCATCAACTAGAATAGAATTCTATATAAAGTGAATAAACCACCATGATGCTAATACACCACTCTGATCTCATCAAACATCATGAATTCAACCCCATAAAGGTCAACCACTACCCTATGATTCTAGAATGCACATAATGATATTTTATTGCATATTTTTTACTCTCGAATTAAATATAGTAAAACTACTTGAATGTTTAATAGTCTCCTCCATGATCTTTCATAAGGAAATATTTAGTCCATATGATTCATAAATAGCACAAGGGTGTTCATCATTTCACTCAAAAACACATAAACACTATATCTAGAATGAAATTTAATGCATATGTTAGTCTCCCATTGAGGGTAAACCATTAGTATAACTTTTTAATAATTCCTTCATTCCTTCTCATTTATAAGAATTGTATTTTCAACCACACTCATAGTTTGTGAATCCATGTTTACTGTCTGAAGGGAAGTTGACTACACCCACTAAGGTTTGGCTCTAATTTCCACCATAAAGAGGATCCCACTCATCATTGAAGGTTTATATCAGCTAATTTACCCAACTACCCAACACCTCATAATACTAAAAATAGGTAACTAATCCATATTAAGGTAGGTACCATTGGATATCATTTATTCCATAAAAGAATCTCATAAGAGAACTCTTTCACTACTAAGGTAAAACTCACTCCCCCAAAAGGGATAAATGAATTAAATCACCATTAGTGTAAATTATCTAGATAAAAAGGTCATTATAGGGCCTCTACTATAATCTATAAGTCATTAACATATAGTTTAGGAATAATTACTCACACCTGCATCATCCAGTATGAGGTTCCATGAAGAGAGGACATGAATCGTACTCTAAAACACACCAACTATCACCAAAGCATATACATCTATCGCATGTATTTCCATACAGATATTAATATAAGAACCCCATTATTTAAATGAACAAAATAAATTTGGTGATTCTGGAATTGGTACAATGCATCATCTGTCTCTAGCTACTCCTTCACCATCATCTCTTCCACTGAACTACTCCCTGGTATGAAAATGGGACTACAACTAATAGGTATAAATTATCAAAGTTATATTAAATGCATAGGTCCATCTACAACACAAATTTTTCTATCTTAAAATGAAATTCTCACATTCTTTCACAACAAGGTTGTATCTCCATCAGTAATTCTCAACTATTAATTCTTTCTTTTAGGACTTTGGCATAGTTGGTGTTTTATGAAAGAACAAAAAAAACTTGAAATTTCTATATGTTTAGGTTCTTAAAAAACAAAGGATCTTGAATAATTAAAATATTAAACATTTAAAAGTAATTTCTCATGTGATCTATGGGCCTTATCATAAACTCAAACACCATCTCACTACCCTATGGTGGGTGCAACATCCTTGGAAAAAAACTACATCCCGAAAAAGGGATCAAAATCCAACCATAGTAAAGAAATGTTATTATGAGTTCTATAAAAACATATTTCACTAATGAATCAAAGTTTAATATAGGTAGATAAATAAAATAATCACCATCTATCCAAATTTCAAACAATATATAAATGAGTGTCTCAAACTTCAACCAAACCTCTATCACTTGAGGATCACTCTATCCTCGTAAACCCATGAGGTCTTTGTCACCAAAATTCATGTAGCGTATTCATCCTATGAGTATTATCATACAACTCTATAAGAAATACCAACTTCTCTACAATAAATTTTTTACTAATAATGAAGGGGATATAAAATAACTAAAATTGTTGGGCAATAATATATCTCAACTAGATCTTAGAAACAATGCATCATCACTCACTAAATGGTTATGAGAGGCCCACCTGAAGGAACAAACTCATCACCAACCATCTTCTTAATTCAAGATTACTATATATATGTATATACCTTCATTGATGGGATTAAACCACAAGTATTAGATCATATCTAGATGATTTTACATAGTAAGGACATGGAAGATCCTAACTAAGGATTTTATGATACATATACCAACTTGTTGTAACCCACAATCAATGTTTTAGAGATCTGGGTAAACTAAAACATAATTAGAGTCCTAGAGAAATGATACATTATTTGCATCACCTACTATATTCTCTATTTTATAATAAATTAACCAAATACCCCCTTGACCTCTCTATCCTAAATTTTATAACCAATCCTTATATGATTGGTAACTCTAAACTTTATCCCTAGGACTAGACTTCTTTGACACCACTCTGATATAACCCATCCTACTAATTCTCTACTTTTACTAGTGGTAAGTAGAATGTTCCACCCTAAGACCTTTTTGAATAGGTTATGAATTGGTGGCTAACAATGATTAGGAATATCACATTGAAAGGACCAATCATGATCTATGTGATTACTGAGAGGGGGAGGGGGTGAGTCTGTGATCTTCTATTTTTATGTTTTCTTATGAATTAAAAAACCTTACCCTCCTATTAGAGTTAAATGAATCTATTGGAAAAAAATCAATCACTAACAACCATATGAATATAGGTATTTACAAGGTTCACTTCTTAATAAGAGTATCTAATCCTTGGAATGGTTTGGAAGAAATCCAAGACCAAAAAACCCACTATAAAATAATCCTTTGAATGGTGATTTTGTAATAAGGTAGTGTCCTTATACTTTTGTAGTGCTTTAGTAAATTTATAGTTCATTTCCTCATCACATAGATAAATGATATAACAAAGTTTTTGTAACAACTATAAAAACCTTCTCTAATAGGATTTAGTATATTATCACTATATTTCTTAAAATTTATTCACACTTTATTTTATTATAAGTACTTCTAATCTTATAATTTCTTTCACATTAGTATGAAATAACCTCCTTCAGTCTAATGGTAGTTTTTTTTATGGATTCATCTGGTATACAGTGTTTTATGTATAAAAAGTGACTGCTTGTATACTAATACCACTTCTAATGTGATGTTTTTCCAATCACCTCAGAACATTGTTCATCATATCCTCCATCAATATGTTCAACTAGTCACCTATTCATAGAATTCATCAGATAAATCATGATTAGAAACTTCATCCAGAATATTTTCAACCAATTCCTCTTTAACATGTTTTTCTAATGGAATTTCCACTTCTATAGTGTTTTTCCTCACTTCCATAAATCCAACCATTTACTTCAACTATAAAACCCATTTATATAGAAGTATAGCCTATAAATTTTAAGTAAATGCACAAACTTTATTTCAAGCTTTCTAATAAAAACTTCTGAGAATCCCACTCATAAAATTTCTACCTTTATCAACATTCAATTATCCTAAAAGAAAGAAATTATCCTTAATACTTAGTGATAACATCCATATTCAAACTTTCTTAAGTTTTATAATGAATAATTATATTCTTATATGATTTTAGGAACACTTAATGACCAAATCGACATCATCACATTTTATATCTTTATAAAAAAATCATAAATCACTTCAAACATTCAAGTATTTCATCTTTTACATCGTCAAAACATTTAGATGAATGATGATTCTTTGATTAGTATTTCTTCACAACTTTATAGAAATATCTCATAAGTATTTCCTAATACTTAACCTTCATCTGATGATATGCATAAAAAAACATAAATTATTTCCTTTACTTTGAAAAATATGATTGATGAACATTAACCAAATCTTTCTTTCTATTAACTTCAACCACAACCTTTTATCTGATTACTCAGATACTTTTTTATGATCCTTCTATAAAAAACACCTCACAACTTCATAAAATTCCATTTGATAGACATTGTATAAGAGAAAACATTCTTCTATTTGGTCAAAATTTCAAATGGGTCATCTGATGGACTCATAATAATGAAATTTAAATAATACGATGGTTTTAATTCGATAGTCTTCATTAGATTCCATTCCCTAACAACTTCTATTAGATACTTTGTTAGAATTCCTCTTCTAATATATAGGCTACATAAGAGTTTTCTGGATGAAACTTTATACCACTAAAACTCCAAAACTCTATAAAATAAAAAACAAAACTCCCCCTTTATAATTAAGAATGGAATATGAGAACCTCTAGTAATTATAATTTTTTTAAATTTAAAAATAACAAACAATATCCATAATTTACATCATCGAACATTCTAACTGATGGAAGTTATAAGAAGATATGGCTAATCATTCAGCATAAAAACTCTAACCAATCACATCAGTCTGGTAACATCTAGTTAATGAACATGAGTCAATCAACTTCATATGATCACTTTTGTAACCCAATAATGTTAATTTATTTATATTCTAAACAAATTGAAGTATAAAATTTTTATCAACTAAAGTTTTCTAGTCAAAATTCAAGTATCACTAAGAGTGGGAGGGGGAGTCAGTGATATATTTTTTTCTTAGGTTTTATTATAAATTAAACAACCTTCTCCTCTTTTCAAATATTTCCTTCCCTACTAAAAACAATTCAAACACACATCCAAAGGAACACAGTAATTTACAAGTTCCACTGCTCAAAAAGAGTAGTTATGTCCTTGGTATGGTTTGGAAACAATCAATACCACACAATCCACTTGAAAACAATCCTTTTGTACAGAATAAAATGAGTATGATGTACCCTTGAACTCGTATAACACTATGTAAAAAATCCAATAGTGCATTCTTGTAAAACTATGTAAACAATCTAATAGTTCATTTTCTTCTTCTAGAAAAAAATATGTAATATAATTTTTGTAACAAACATGTTTTTGTGAGTCTTGATAAAATTTCAAAAATATGATATTTCAAAAAAAAATCTTCACTTTCTTACCTAGAATCCGATAAGGACTTCCTAAACTTCATAATGATACTCAGTCTAATACCCTAGTCTGATTTTCACATTAGATTGCTCACAACTGAAATATCACTTTTCCACATACTTTTAGTTTGCGGAAATTGATTTTGAAAACAATTTTAGTGCCTTTAAAAACTTCTTTGAGTCCTCCATGAACTTTATTGCTTCAACCATGAACTACATGTATCCTCCGCGTATGGAGTTTCACTACATGGTGTAAGTGCTTCGTGGACATCCTTCCCTTCTACGGATCGCCTCTACTTCATGGACGACTGATGCCCCACAGACTATTGATGCTTTTTGGCCACTTTTTCTCTAAATAAAAACAAACCTAAAAACCTATTTTTCACATTGTATCATGAACTATATTCTTTGTGGAAATGATTTCTGTGAACTACTATCCTTCACAGAATTCTCCCTCGTGAACTTATTCTCCTTTGTGGAATTCTACTTTGAGAACTCTTTTAGAGTTACCTGAATTCTTATAGAAATTATGATCTATTATAATGAAATTCTATTTACTTAATGATATGATTAAGGGCTTTTATATAGTAAAATAATATTTTAAAACCCCACTAATACAAATTACCCAAAACTTATATGTGGTATAGCTTTCACCACAAACTATTATGTGGTCTGCATAGAGCCTAAACACTTTGTGGTGGCTGCTATATTCCACACAAAAAAACCCTTTCTGTCATCCATAGTTACTACCTAATTCTACAACTTACATTCCTTCCATGAACTATTATCCTCCAAGGAACTACCGACTTCCAGTGAACTTTTTTTCCCTATTCGGTCCACGTAGGGCACTTCACAGTCCACATAGAGATGCTATGCAAAAATTGTCTTTTGTCGGTTTTCCTTTACCATTCTGTGTACCTTTTATGTTGTCAGAAACTATTCTTTGTGGTATGGGAACTATTTTCCACAAACTACTTTACAGAAAACCCCCCTTTTCCATAAAACAAACTCCTAATTTGGAGGCCCAAAATTTTTTTAACACTATGAAATTGTGCCACCTTAAAAAGATGATTTGGAAACACCAACCATAAGGACTCAAGGTTATCTAGATTTTTCAACAAACACAAATTGATACATTGTTAAAGCTTCAACCATATTTTACCAAAATTCACTTCATTCCAAAACTACATGATTTCTTTCATTACAAACCCTATCTTTCATGATATTTAACTTTTGATCGATCTCATTTAGCATCATCATATTTATCAAGAAAAGTATTTTAACTTCTATATCTTCCAGTAACATATTTATTTCCTAATAAAATGTACTTTCTTAAGAATTGTGAATCAGATTTCTTGAATATGATGGTCAGTCTGATCATCACATTTACAAAGTGAGATGATTTATTTTTTTCTCAAAATTCCTTGACAACAAAATAAAATACCCGAATATGATAATATTCCTTATCAGCTTTATCATAACAATATTTCCCTTTGGATTTTTTTCCAACCAATATTCATAAATCACTGAAGTATGTAACTTTAAGAAATGGATTAATCCTCAAAAATTCTAACCCCACATGAGCTAACTAATTATAGGAAATAAGAATTATTGATAACAAAAACCATGTTGTCCAAAATAAGTGACTTGTGAAAAACTTCATCATCTTTATTCCTCAAAATTATCTACTTATTTAACTTTCCTCAAAAAAAAATTCATTTCCTAAAACCAATCCAACAAATAGTTATAATAGTTCACACACTTACATGATGGATTCACAGCTTATCCACAACTCCCCATTTATGCATGCTTCCATCAGGATAGATTTATGAAATAATTCACCCTCTTGACAAAATTATCCAAAGGTAATATGAGATATGGGACAAAAACACATACCTCAAACTTGATGAGAAATTTGTTAGACACCCATGGTCAACCTCAATTTAAAAATGGTTCCTTTGGTAAAGGTTTTATGAATATTTTAGTAAATTATTCTGATGTATTAATGTATTCCTGCTTAAATTCACTCTTTTACATGTTCTATTTGATGAAATGATATTTGATATCAATATGTTTTCAATAAGAATGGTGTACCATATTTCTTTTAAGGTTGATTTCACTTTGATTATCGCATACTAAGAGCAAGGGTAACTATACTTCAACAAGTTAGTCTTCTAACTAAGTTTACATCCACATAAGTTGGGTAGCATCTTAAGTGGAAGCAACATACATAGATTTTTTTTGTGCTAAGATTTATTGAATTTTGTTTCTTTGTATGACAACTAACATAAATTTTCCCCACTATGAAAACTCCACCATATGTGGATCTTCTATCATCAATATTTCCTACCCAATCAGCATATGAATACCCAAACAATTCAATACTTTTTGAGCTATCATACTTAATTCCAAAAAAAATTGTGTCGTTTATATATATAAGAATTATTTTTCTAGAAATTAAATGTGATTCTTTAGAAGCACTATGAAATCTATCACATAAGCTAACAATATAAAAATTTTGGGTCTTGAGTCAGTCAAATATAACAAACTTCTAATCAGTTTCTGAAACTTTTTCTGATCAAATTCCATGCCTTCTCCATATTTAGACAACTTAGTTCCAACAGAAATTGGTGTAGAAACCAGTTTCAAGTTTTCCATACCAAACTTCTTAAGAAGTTTCCTAGAATAATTTTCTCGAGGAATAAAATGTGTTCATTATTTTATAAGTTTTTTAATCCAAGAAATTATTTTATTTCCCCCAAAATAGATATCTCAAAAAAATTCACCTCTTCAGAAAATATTTCACAAGTTCTTTCATTATTCCCAGCAAAGATAATGTCATCTACATAAACAATTATGATGAGGGAAAACCCTTAACTTTACTTGATTTAAATATTTTTGTCAATTATTCCTTTATTAAAACTCATCTTACTTAAGAAATTATCCAATTTGGAATATCATTCCCTCAGATATTGTTTATCATATATAAGGATTTCTTCAACCTATATACATAACTTTCATATGGCTAACAATAAATACACATGGTTGTTCAATGAAAACTTCCTTATTAAGATCACTATAATGAAGATTTCAAATCCATTTGAAAAAATTTATAACTTCCCTTTATAGCACTAGCAAGAAATATTCTTATTGTTTCCAACCATGCCACCAGATCAAAAGTATCCTCAAAATCGAACCCTTCAATTTGTGAGTAACTTTTTCACACTAATATTTTCTTGTTTCTTATAACTTTATATTCTTCATTAATCTTTTTCTATAAAACACATTTTGTACCAATAAAATGTTAATTATCCTTCGTGGGTATGAGTTCCTAAGTATCATTATTTTATATCTGGTAAAGTTATTCATTCATAGCCTAAACCCATTCTAGATTCTCAAAATGATCCATTCACATCACCCACCTCAACTTTTGAATACAAAGAAGTGTTTGTAACAACTTTTGATATTCTTCTTAATTGAACCATCTGATGTTGATCACCAATAATTTTCTGATCCTCCACTTTATACCTTAGCCTAGGATGAGTTATTTGAGTTTCATACTCATCGCATGAAATAGATGAATTTAATTATTCCTATTCAGTAGGATTACTACTATCAGCATCCTTATCATAATTGTTAACCAATATTTTCTTATCCTGCTCAATATTCTTATCAGCATAAGTCTATTTTTCTTCCTCATTATTTTCAAAAAAAAATCACACTAACAGAAACAATAATTATTCATGTGTCTTTGTTGAAACATTTTTATCATCTTCCTTATAAATCATAGCCAAGAAAAATTCCATCTTCACCTATTTTCTCAAACATTCCAAGGCTTACATCTTTCTTATTTATGATTCATGGACTCCCAAAAACTCTTAAGTGTTTCAAACATGGATTTTTTCTTAAAACATTTCATAAGAAGTAATATTTGAACTTAGATAGTAAAAAAAATGATTTTTAATATACATTGTCGTACTCATGTTTTTTCTATAATAGTAACGAGAAAGACCATGTTCAAGTAACACATTTCTACCCATTTCTAGCAGACTTCTATTATTTGTTGTAGCAACCCCATTTTTTTAAGATGTGTATGGTGAACAGGTCTCATGCCAAATTTCATAATTATCAAGATAATTTTTAAATTATTCATTCTTATATTCACCACCATTGTTAGTTCTTAAGTTCTTCACTGAATACTCACATTCCTTCTTAACTTTCCTCCTGAAACTTATAAACATTTTCAGAGTATCTAACTTATGTTTCATATACATAACACAAGTAATGGGAGTAACAAAACAAGACATACCTTAGAAAGATTTCCAGGCATTTCACATCTTTTTTAAATATTTTTTTAGTGGTTGAAACCTATTATCAAATTTCACACCAACCTTATGAGGTTTATTCTGAACTTCCTTCTCAGAATTATACTTTTGAGATGATTGAATCCCCCTCAAATATTTCCATCCATAACCTATATAAGAGTAGAAATATTGTCGGTTGAACCAACGCATATTTTATGTATTCCCTAATCCACCACAATACCAGCAGTATCCATAGAAAAAATAGTTTCTGATGAAATTTTTCAACTGATCAATGTTGAGATTATGTTTCTCAACAACCTTCTTAATAGAACTTTGTTGAACACCAACCTTTTTATTTTTAAACAGAACATTCTTCTTCATATCATATTTTTTTCCATCCTTATTAGAACTAAAAATAATAGAATTTTTTTAGAATTTGGGTTTTTAGAAACTTCTTATTTTTCAAATTTGTTAACATTTTCCACATAGATAACTTTCCCAGCTTTCTTATTCTCAGAAAAAATTCTAGCATTCTTATCAACTTTTGAAGGTAAATTTTTTTGATCGTCCGTAGGTTTATCCTTACTATAACATTCACCAACTTCTGGGATATATCTTTTGAAACTTTTATCCCTCAGTTCATCTTTATAAAGACTTTATTGGATATGTTCCAGTTCTTATTTTTTTTCCTCTATCTTTACTTCTATATGTTCATTACGATTATTTTCTTCCTCAAGAGATTTTTTCAAATCATCAATTTTTTTATCAACTTGACTTTCTAATTTGGAAAACATTCTTATTTATTTTTTGAAGTGTTTTCTTTATTCAATTTCTTGATTTATTTATCTTTCCCTCCAATATTTCTCAAACACTCTTTCAATTATTCTTTAAGATGAAATTCTAATAGATCTTCTTATTCTTTAGAACTATTGTTTCTGAACTCTTTATTATTCATTATTGCAATAAAATATTTCTCTCCAACCTTATTAAAAGATTTTTTAGATTAAACTTCACTATATTCTTCTTCCTCATGTTTAGATAAGAAACTTATTCTTTTGGATTTGAATAATTTTTTATCTTTCCCTATATATAAAGATTTATCCTTATCACCATGTTTTATTCATGACCTTCTTGGTCTTCTTTATTCTTCATCACTATTCTATTATTTCTTTCTTTGATGACAGTTAGGTGAAAAGTTCCCAATGGATTTACATTAAAAACACTTCAAGGGAATTTTCCCTTTATATTTACTTATAATTCATCTCAAATTTTTAGAAAACAATGTTAAAATATCATCGATATTTTTACATACCTCATTTTAGGAGTCATGTTCAACAACATCATCTTCCTCAAGAACCTTATTATACATTTATTTATTATTGTTTTTGAAAGACATTTCTCTATCATCTTTTTTTCTCTTCATAATATTCTCCCTTATCTTTTTATAAGTGATAATAGTACTATAAAAATCATCCCGAGATAATGTTTTATGGTCTCTATATTCCAATGAAGAAACATTAGCATCAAACTTATCAGGAATAATTCTTAAGAAATTTTCAAAAACTATAGAATCCTCCAACTTTTCACCAAGAAATATGATAGTGTTGATAATTTCATTTATCCTCATAAATAAGTCCCCATCAGATTCATAATCACCCATTTTGAAATCTTCATACTTTTACCTCCTTATTTTTAATTTTTCCTTCTTCACTTTTTTATTTCTTTCATAGATGTTTTTTAGCTTATCCCAGATACCTTTAGCTATGAAAACACCTTTCACTCTTAAAAACTCAATTTTAGAAAGTGATTAGAGTTTAAAATTTTTATCTCTTCCATCATTCTCAAGATTATTCTTATCAAAAGGTGTAAGAGAGAGTCTATCATCAATAGGAGTAAATCCATATGTTGTAGTTTCAAAGACATCATACCCAAGAGACATAAGATAAGGTATCATTATATCTTTCCAGATATGATAGCTTTTTACAACAAAGATCAAAATCCCCTTATTGTTCATGCAATTCATATTCTCCATCACAACTTATCTTTAAAATTTTAGCAAAGGATAAATAAAGGGAAACTTTGCTCTGATACCAATTGAAGTTTCCCAATCAAGATTCAAGTATCACTAAAAGAGGGAGGAGGTGAATCAACTATATATTCTTCTTTTATGTTTCCTTATAAATGAAAAAATATTTACCTCCAATTAATTATTTCTTTCCCTTATTAAAACAATTCAATCACACATTGACAGGAACACAATAATTTACAAGGTTTACTACTCAATAAGAGTAGTTATGTCCTTGGTATGGTTTGGAAAAAATCCAATGCCACAAAATCCACTAGAAAAAAATCCTTTTTTGTGGAATACAATGAGTAGGATATTACTTTGCACTCATGTATCACTATGAAAAAAATACAATAGTGTATTCTTATAGCACTATGTAAAAAATCCTATTGTGAGTGTGCTTCTTCTAGCACAAAATATATAATACAATTTTTGTAACAAAAATGTTATTGTGCTTCTTGATAAAATTTCAAAAATATGATATTTCAAAAAAATCTTCACTTTATTAACTAGAATCAGGTAATAACTTCTTGAACTTTCTAATGATACTCATTCTAATATCCAAGCCTGATTTCCATGTCTAATTGCTCACAACTAAAATCCCACTTTTCTGCATACTATTAGTTTTCAGAAATTGATTTTAATAAAATATTTTAGTGGCTTTGAGAACTTACTTGAGTCCTCTGTGAACTATCCTTCTTCCATTACAAATTTTTTGTATCCTCTATGTACTAAGTTTCACCGCATGGCACAAGTACTTTGCGGACATACTTCCCTTTCACACGTCACCTTGGCTTTGTGGATGGTTGATGCCCCATGGACTATAAATGCTTTGCATCCCCATTTTCTCTATGGAAAGTAGAACACTCAAACCAATTATAGGCACTATCCCTATGAACAATCTTCCTCATAGAAATGATTCCCACGAACTACTATCCTTCACAGAATTCTCCCTCACTAACTTCTTCTCCTTTATGGAATTCTACCTCACAAACTCTTTTGGATTTACCCAAATTCTTCTAGCAGTGGTGATATCTTCTAATAAAATTTACTATAATTAATGATTTTATTAGGATTCATTAGATAGGAAAATAAGATCCAAAAAATCCACTAATCCAAATTAACCAAAACTTCAATGCAGTATATCTTTCACTATGAACTTCTATATGGTTTGCATAGTGCCTTAAACCTTTTTGGAAGATACTATCTTCCAACAGAAAAAATCCTTGGTGTTATACATAATCACCACCTCATTATGAAAATGATATGCCTCCTATGAATTATTATCCTCCTATGAACAACATAACTCTCGTGAACTATTTTTTCCTACTCGGGCTGTATAGAGCGCTTTGCGGTCAACATAGCGCTGCTATGTGGAAATCATATTTTGCTGATTTTCCTTCACTGTTTCACGTACCTCCTATGTGGTCCATGAACTATTATTCATGGTTTGAGAACTATGTCACACAAACTTATTTAGAGAAAACCTTCATTTCCTATAAAACAAACTTCTGATTTTGAGGCCCAAAAATTTAAAAAACACTAGGAAATGGTACCACATTAAAAATCAACTTTATAAAAGCCAACCATACTAATTCTTGGTCATATGGTTTTTTCAAAAAACACAAATTTATAAATCATTAAAGATTCAACCATCTTCTACCAAAATTCACTTCATTCCAAAACCACTTGATTGTTTTCATCACGAACACCATCTGTTGTGATATTTAAGCTTTGATTGATCACCTTTAGCATTATTAGATTAACTAAGGAAAGTATTATAAATTCCCTATCTCTCAACAACATCTTTCTTTCTTAATAAAATGTAATTTTTTAAGAATTTTTAATTTGATTTCTTGAATATGATGGTCATTATGAGCATCACTTTTATAAAGTGATGTGATTTATTTTCTTCTCAAAATTCATTGACAACATAAGATAATAACTAAATATTATAACATTACTTATCATCTTGGTCCTAACATTATAAAATATATAATGTCTCAAATAAATCCTTATGAAAACCAGAAACTCCTTAACTACTTCATCTTATTTAAAACATATAAAAAATTATTGGTCCCAACAATCTCCCCCTTTGTATTTTTGTTTCTAAAAAAGGAACATAAATCACTCATAAAAATAAACTTAATCAATGGATTACTTATCCAATAATTATCAAAAAATATGAGAGAACTCAATATAGGAAACAATAATCATTGAGCAATATCTTTTTGTCTATAATAATTGATTTTAAGAACTATTTGTACACCTCTTAAGAACCTAACATTTCAAACTTATTCTTCCACTTGGAAATTATATCAATATAGATACCTTTATCCTTAGAAAAAAAATTCATCCACTTTAAAAAAATGTTAAAATGGTTTACACACACTGAAATCATAGCTTATCCTTTTTAAAATATCTCCCTAAATGCATGATCTTCCTTAAAAATTAAAGTACATTCCAATGGGTAGATTTATGCTACATCATTTTTATCCCTATTTGAAAACAATATCCAAAGACAAGATGGATATGGGATGTATATCACATACATTACCCTTTAATAGAGTGAGTTTTTACACCCATTATCAACCAAGATTTATAAAATGTTTCCTTTTGCAAAGGTTTAGTGAAGATATCAGCAACTTTCTCTATTATAGGAACAAAAGAATAACATTAGTTCATTCCTTTCCATATGTTATTTGATAAAGTGATATTTTATATCAATATGATTGGATCAATAATGTCTCACTATATTCTTAGTAATATTTTTAGAACTATTTTTATCACAACCTAAGAGAAGTGGAAACCTTACATCAACCAAAAAATCTTCTAGTTGTGCCTTTATCCACATTAACTGTGTAGAATCTAGAGTGGAAGCAACATATTCTAAATCATTCATGTTGATAGTTGCGGAATTTTTATTCTTTGTTTGAAAAATCACACAACTTTCTCTTAATAATAAAACTACACTAGATATGGATCTTCTTTTATAGACACAACTGTATCCAAACATATCAATATTTATCATGCTATCATATTTTATTTTGAAATCAATTATACCTTTGATATATCATATAATTCATTTACCTATCATAAGATTATATTCCTTCAGTTCACTTTGATACCTATCACATAAAGTAATATAATACACTATATCTAGAATTGAATTTTTTTGATATAAAAAACTTCCAAAAAAATTCATAAGATCTTTAAGATCAACCTCCTTTCATTCACCATATCTTGAAAACTTTTTTCTCATTGAAATAGTTATAGAAATTGGATTTGATTTTTCTATTACAAACTTATTCAGAAGTTCCATATCATACTTCTCTAGAGATATGAATATGTACTTATTCTTGTAAGTGATATTTAAGATAAGAATTTATTTAATTTATCTTAGCATGGAAATCTCAAATATCTTCTTCATCTCCTCATAAAAATTATCACACATTTCTTCATTATTCTCTATAAATATAATTTCATAAATATAAATAATCACAATGAGGGAAACCTCTTGATTTTATTTTATATAGAAGTTAATATCAACTCTTCCTTTATTGAAATTATACTTCTTTAAGAAAGTATCAAATTTTTAATACTAAGATCTCATAATGTGATTTAACCCATAAAAATCCTTATTAACTTGCACACATAGATTTCATTATTCATAAGCACAAAGCCACATGGTTTTCTAATATAAACTTCTTCATCAAGCACTCCATTAAGAAAAAAGGACATGACAACCATCTGAAATATTTTATATCTTCGTTTTGCAGTGATATTAAGAAAGATTCTAATAGTAACTAATCTTTACACTGGAAAAAAATTATCATAAAAGTCAATGGATTCTATATTTTACTAGCCTTTATAAACCAATCATATATTTTTTCTTATCACTTCACATTTCTCATTCAACTTGTTTCAAAAAATGCAATTTTTTACCAATCACATTCTTACTATGTAGCAGGCACAAGGAAAAAATAGGATGACTTAGGGGAACTAGAAGAGACACAAGCATGTCTTGATAAGATGGATGGTGATCGTATTCCAACTATAACAGGTGGCATAAGCATTGACAGTGGAAATGAGGAGCTAGTGTATCAGGAACTATCAGATGAAATCCTTACTTTGGTACTTTGTATACAAGATGAGGTGTTCACACTAGATCTTGTAAGTTCACACCTGATTAATGCCTCTGGAGTATAAAATATTGCAGGGGGAAAGCATAGTTAGGATCCTCTACCAATGAAGATAGTGAGTGATCCTCAATGGAGGACCACAGATTCAAATCTAGAAGTCACCCCCTCACAAGTTTGAACCAAATGCAAGAAAGGGAAGATCTCTCAAGATAGTTATGAGACTGATCCAAAGCAAATACTGCTTTTTGATGCTCCTAAGCAAGCCGACCCAAGGAGATATTCCAGGAAGAAAGAGATGGAACTAAAATAAAAAGGGGGTATTGAACCCAATAGAAATTCATCATGAAGCTCCTCATTTGGAACTTCCAGGGACTAGCCAATCCTAGCACTTTAAGTTCCCTCAAGATTATAGCTGAGAAATACAATCCAGACATAATTGGAATTTCTAAGCATAAAACAAACTGCATTAGCAAAAAAATATCAACTGGAAAGTAAGGGTTATGTATTGCTATGTTTTGTTCAACATTCCCCTAGTCTCGATAGATTTTGGGTTCTTGTTCATAACAGTATTGTCAATCCAACTCTGGTTCAAGTAGATGATAAAATCATCACCTGCAGGTTCCTCACTTCAGGTCAGTCTACATACTTATCAATGGTTTATGCCTTTAATAATTATATTAATAGAAGATCTTTTTGGCTACAAATTAAGGACCTATCTAGTAAAATCTCTGACCCATGGGTTTTCATGGGATACTTTAATTCCATTCTCTATGTGGATGTAAAAATTGAGCATGGTTTGAGTAGTTTATCCCTTAGTGACTTCAGATCTTGTGTGGAGGAGTCCAATCTTATTGAAATTAACCTGGTGGGAGCCAAATATACTTGGTATGGGAAGAATATAAATAGCATGAGAGCAAGTAGGATTGATCGTGCCTTTGGGAATGACTCTCTGCATGAGAGTTGTAAAGCTATTTCTTGTGTCACCCTTACAATTCATAATTTGGACCACCATCCAATTTTACTTAATTTCACTACTAAAGAAGATAAGATGCCTCTCCCCTTTCAGTTTAATAATGCCCAGAAAACCCTTCCACAATGCTCCCAAATTTTCAAGGATACATGGGATGTGGAGGACTATAACATAAATCCTTTAGCCTGTATTCATAAACTCAAGGTCCTCAAAATTGGGATGAAATAGTGGAGCAAACAAAGATTCAGCCTCCTTGATCAAGAGATTTACACTATCAAAAATTCACTTCATCGTATTCAAGATTCCATCACTAAAGATGACTCCAATAGGGACCTTGCACAAGAATCCTAAATGTGCTCTGAGCTGAGCAAGCTTATCAGGCTTAAGAAAAGAATTCAGAGAGAGTTGTTCAGAGTTAAGTGGCTCACATATGGAGATAGAAACACCAAGTTTTTTAATTCCCTTCAATGTTCCAAAAAGGTTAATAGGCCTTTATATCTCTTAAAGGGTTGAGAAAAAATCATGGATGATGGACAAAGCCTCTCATAGCATATTGTCTCTTACTATGTGAATATCTTTAATGGTCCAAGGAAAAATGAGGAAATAATGGAAGGTATCATTCCCAAGATTGTTACCAAGGCTAATAACATTCTGATCAATTCAGTTCCACTTAATTCTGAAATAAAAGATGTTGTATTTGGTCTCAAAAAGGATATCTCACTAGTACCGGATGGATTCAAAAACCACTTCTACCAGTTTTATTGGGATATCATTAATATTGATGTGTGCATATTGGTTAAAAACATTTTCATAGATGGATCGCTCTCCCAAACCTTTAATTCCCAGTTCATTACCTTAATTCCTAAGGTAGAGAATGATTGTGATATCATTCAACTAAAACTAGTGGATTTGGTAAATAATATCTATAAGATCATCACTAAAACCCTAGATAATCGTCTCTCTCATGTTTCTGGAAAGAGTATCTTAGGTAATAATTTTGGTTACGTAAAAGGGAGGAAAATTTAGGATTGCCACTTAACTGCCTCTAAATGTGTGAACCATATTCAGAAGTCTAAAATAGGAGGAAATATTTCCCTTAAAATTGACATTTAGAAGTCCTTTAATACTATTGAATTGGGTTTTATTGGATGCATTCTTCATGAGTACGGATTTCAAAGGAGCTTCATTCAAAGAGTCAATGAGCTTATCAGCTCTGCCTAGATTTTAATTCTTATTAATGGTTCCCTAGAAGGATACTTTAAATGATCCAGAGGTATGATACAAGGAGACCCTCTTTCTGCCATTATTTTTGTAATCGTTGAAGATTACTTGAGCAGGCTTCTGCTACATATGGCCAGCAAAGGTGACATCAGTAAAATCAGAGTAACTTGGGGTATTACTTCTCCTTCTCACCTTCTCTTGGTAGATGACATTATTATCTTTTCATAGGGGTATAAAAAAACCATGACATTCATAAATAGGGTTCTTAATTATGAAAAAGTTTCTGGACATGAGTTTAATTAGATAAAGTCCTTCATCTTTTTTGGGAAAAACATCTCACCCTCTAGGAAATCCAGAATGATAAGTGATCTGGAAATTAAAGACGGTTCTTTCCCGTTGAATTATCTTGGAGTGCCCATGTTCCATGGAAAGCCTCGCCCCTCTCACTTTTTGGAGTTTATGAGCCAAATTCTAAGAACCCTTTCCTCTTGTAATGGAAAATCCCTTTCAATGTCAGGAAGGATGTCTCTTGCTAAACATGTTGTTACCTCAAAGCGTGTATGTTATTTCATGGTTTATTCTTGGCCTTCCTCTACCATTAAAACCACAAATTTCTTTATGAGAAATTTTGTGTGGAGTGGGAATATTCTGGAAAGGAAAGTTATCACAGCACTGTGGAAAAAATGTTGCATGCCACAAAATAAAGGAGGTCTTGGTCTCATGAACATTGATTCCTTTAACCATTCCATGTAGGCACACTTTATTTGGAGACTCAATAATGATAAATCACCCTCATTAGACTTTCTCTATGCTAAGATCCTTAGTAGGGTGATTAAAGGAAATATGTCTCATATTCAGTACTCTATCTAGCATGTCTAGAGAAATTTTTTTGAAGATATTAGCAATCACCCTCATTGGTTAGTGACTACTAATTCCACTCTAAAATTCTGAAGATACAATTGGAATGGAACTCCCCAAATTTATATTGTTGATGAAACTATGCAAAATAATTACTATGACTCCTCTATTAAAGATTAGATTGCTCAAAGGGGAATTTTTCCACATCACATTGAACTCACTATCTCCAACTATGACTTTCTAGACACTGATGACATACTTATATGGTAACCTAGTCTGAAAGGGATTCTTGACTCCAAGAGCTACTACAACCACCTAATCCAAGGAACCAACACTAGGATTGAGTCTTTCAATAAAAAAATGGTTATTTACATCTTGCTTCTCTTTGATGTGGAGGATATTTCTTAAAAAACTTCCAGTCAAGGGAAACCTGTAGTGAGTGGGGATCTCCCTTTGTTCACATTGTGCTTTGTTCCAACAGCATCATGATGATGTTAATCATATTTTCTTATCTTTCAACACAACTGCTTCTCTCAAGAATTCAGTTTTTGACTGGTTCAGGTTACATCCTCTACAGAATACTGAAGTATTGGGTTTCATACTAGACCTGATCATTATCCATCTCTCTTCGTAGGTACACATATTGTTTCTGAAATGTCACACTCCCGGAGACCCTATTTGTGGTGCAACATGAAAACTCCCTATATAATGATCACTGTGACAACTTGTTCTAGGATCTTGTTGTTCTGCGAAAGCTATAGATTCAAGGAAATTATCCTCAACCTCAATATAGCAGTGAAGTATTCTGGACTCTCCCATTTAAGGGATTAATCAAATGCAATATGTACGGTGCTTCACAGGGTAACCCAGGACCTGTGGGATATGGAATCATCTTCAGGGACCACAACAGAGATTTTATTGAGGATCTTCATGGCCCCTGTAGTACTACCACAACCCATGCGGCTGAAATGATGGGTTTCATCAAATCAGTTGAGATTGCACGCCGAAGAAATTGGAACAATGTGAGGTTCGAAAGTAACTCAACGACAATTGTCAATATGGTTAGAATGGGGCAGCTACATCAGGCATGGAAACTCACCACTAAATCGAACAAATTCCTAAAATAACTTTCCTCAGGGAATCATATCATCACACACATCTACCATGAAGCTAATCATCCTGTTGACTACCTTGCAAACAAGGGAGTCCTCATCAGTATGTGTATTCACTACTATAGTATCCCTTTTGATCTAATTGATATTATCCAAAGGGATAAATGTAAATTTTCCTTTCTTTAGACTATTGTAACTCTTTTTTCAATATTTTAAGCCATGTTTCTTACTTTAAAAAAAATCTTCACTAAAGAGATGCATTATTTCTTAGAACTTATCCTAAAACTCTTCAATATCTTGAGAGCCTCTGACTTATGTTTCAAAAATATAATACTTGTAATATGATTAAAATCATCAATAAAGGAAATAAAGTAATTATCTCTATTTGTTGATTTCTTTTTCATGGGCTTGTATATATTAGAATGTATAAGATCTAAAAGAATGGTTGGATGTATCTTAACTTTTTTATGTAAAAAGTTTGTAATATTACCTTTTTGACATATTATACAGAACTAGTCTCTTTTTCTTCTCATGTTAATAATATCATAAAAACTTTATATCTTATTCAATTTTCCTTTATTTCTCTGACACATATGACCTAGTATCATATTCCATAACTTATTTTCTTTCAACATGCTATGATAGCATGAACCATGTTCTTATCTAACTTGAAACAATATTCCCTTGGTTTTTTATCCTATCATTATAAATATCCCATATTTAAGACTTTTAAAAAAACTATCTCTTCTAAAAAACATTACTTCCTTCATAAAAAAATAAAACACTTACGAATTTTTGTTTTAACTCATTGAAAAATGAAGAACTTATGGATTAAAATTTTTCTTTTCTAATGATAGTAGATCCAATGCCTTTGATTTTGAGTGAATAATCATTTATAAAATTCATTGCACCATATTTATAATCTTTTAAATTATTCAGTAACTTCAAATATTTTTTCATATGTGAATAACAGCCACTATCCAATATCCAAGGTCATTATCTTTTTCTATCTTTGAGATCAATTTCATTAACTAAGGATTCTTCCTCGACTTTATCTTCCTTTACAAGTGTATTTTAATATTTTTCATATGAACTTTATTATGTTGGTACCATAACAAGACACACCTTTGTAAGGTTTCTAGGCTGATCTCATCTTTCCCAAAAAGTTTCTAGATGCTGGAATCTATTTTTCGTTTTCCAACAATATTTCTTGGGCTACTTTATTTGAGTGGGTTGTCTCCCCATCAAACATTGCCTCCATCTCCTTGTGGATTTAGTATAGTGTCTATGATTAAACCAGTAAATTTTTTTATATTCTCAAATCCTCCAAAGTGCTAGTTTTATCCATGGAAAGCATACTTCCCTATTTAATTAACATGTTGTTAATAATTGTGCACCTACTTTCCATCATCTTTAATACTATCCACCTTTTCAATTTGTTATGAACCAAAGTTTTGGTAGCCTCTTGAAATATAATTCTTTAGATTATATTTATTCTTATCCTTAACAGCATCTCCATTTCTAGTATATTTCATTTCATACTTTGAAACCTTATAATTTTTAGACTTTTCAACTCCAGTTATTTAGGCTGCCTACATGGTCTTAGTATATTTTTTTCTTCTAAGAATATTTAACCTTATTATTAACCTTTTAGGATGATTTTTTTAGATCATTCTATGTTTTATAATTTATTTAACTTTCATTGACTTTTGTAATTGAGTTTTAGAATTTTGTAATTCCTCACTTATCTTTAACAAGTTTTTTATGAAAAATCTCAAATTATTTCTCCTCCACCTATACCTTTTCTTTAAGATTTATTTTTAGGATTTTATCTTCATCAAGTAAATTATTTAGATCAAAAATCTCTTTTGAAAACTTATATTTTTTCAGTAAAATATTCATGATTGATTGCTATCAGAACTCATTTATTTTACTTATTATTCTCCCTTTCAAATCTAACAAACTTTTCAGGACGTTCTTTAAACTCTCTCTTAAGCATAAAATCCATATATGTCTCTTATTATTATATTTTTGAGCTACTTATTTAATAAATGGTTAACTTTTTTTCATTTAATTGTTTAATAATAAATTTTAGTAGAACTATCACAAGAGTTTTCATCTTTCACTTCACTATCGTCATCTATCTCACATTTGGACAAAATAAATCTCTTATTATATTAAGAGAACTTATTATATTTTCATTTAGAAATGGACTTTGATTTTTCTTCCTTCTTCTTTAAAAATATTCTCAACTTTCTAACATCTTCATCACTATATTCATATTCCTTAGATTTTGGACAATTCACAACAAAGTGTACAATAGTTTTGTAGCCAAATAACTTTAGTTGTAACTTTCCTTTGTAATTACTAGTGTATCTTTTCACCCTTTTAGAAAACAGGGACATAAATTCATCAAATTTGTTACTAAGAAAATCTTTGATGTCATAGTTACTAAATTATTCTTCAATAGAAAATTTCTTAGATTTTCTTTTCTTAAAATATTTGAATGATATTTCTCAATCATTTTTATCCTTCTTCCTGAAATCCTTTTCTTTTCTTATTTCATATTTAATGATAATGATATGATGATCATCTAGATAAAGAGATTTTGAATCTCTATCTTCTATGGATGGTACTTTGGCATCAAATTTTTTTGGGTGAATACATAATATATTTTCAAAAATGTTGGAATATTACAACTTCTAACCATAACATCTAATGGTTCTTGAAATGTCAATAACTCTTGAAAAATAAGTCACTAATAGATTCATCATCACCCATATTAGGATCTTCATGATTAAATATCTATATTTTTAACTTAGATTTCATCACTTTTATATTTCCTTCATAAATTTTCTTCAACTGGTTCTAGATTCCTATATTCATTGCAACTCCTTTAACTATCAGAAACTCACTTTCATAGAGTGAAGAAAGAATAAACTTTTTTCTATACCATAATTATCTAAAGTCTTCTTATCATAGTTGTCAAAGGAACACCCTCAACACAATGAGGAAAACTATATATGTAAACCTAAAGACCTTCATAAAAATGGAAATAAAATAAGGTAACATTCTATCCTTAAAACTTTGATAGTTCTCCACACAAAATATTGGAATCCCCTTACTATTAACAGAGTTTTAAACATCCATGGAAGACTTCATTTTCATAAAACTTCATAAAGTATTAAATGATGGAAATATTTTTACTTCGATACCATTTAAAAGAAACAATCAGGATCTATGTGATCATTGAGAGGGTAAGGGGTTGAATAAGTGATATATTATTTTTAAGTTTTCTTATGAATTAAACAACCTTTTCCTCCTGTTATAGATAAATTAATCTATTAAAAACAATAAATCCCAAACAACCATAAGAACATAGGTATTTACAAGGTTATTTACTCAACAATAGTAGTTATTCCTTGGTATGTTTTGGAAGTAATCCAAGACCACACAAACTACTAAAAACTAATCCTTTGAATGTGGTTACAATAATAAGGGAATATCCTTACAATTGTGTAGCATTATAGTCAATTTAAAGTGGATATAATCCTTACATAGATAAATTATAAAATAATACTTTTTTAACGACCATAAAAACTTTCACCAACAGTATTTATTATGTTTTCATTATGCTTCTTGAACTTTATTCACACTTGCTTTTGTTTCAAGTACTTATTTTCCTTAACTTTCTTACATAGTAGTAAGAAAGAACCTTCTTCAATTTCATAATAGTTTGTATGATGGGTTTTTCTAGTATACTCATAAAATTTATATTTGGTATATTTTATATGGTTCCTTCTTGTATAATGATACCACTTCTAATGCACTAATCATATGATAACCTTTGCACACTATTCATCTGATAATCCTTCAACTAGTTTGACTGATCACATGTTCGCACAATTCATCTTATACCATCTGATAGTAAACTTCATATAGTATATTTCCGATTGATTCCTCTTCATCAATTTTTTTTGATCAACTTTCCACTTCTACATCAATTCACCTCACTTCCACAAATTTCATCCTTCACCTCAGTGCACAAACGCCTTTTATATAAGCATAAAACCTCTGAAATTATAGGGAATCACGAAAAATTTGTTTCGAACTTTACACTTAAAACTTTTAAGCATCCCCCTTGGAAAATTATTACCTTTGACCACATTTTTTATCTTAAAAGATAATATATCTCCTTAATACATGGCAATAACATTTTTCTTCAAACTTCCTTAAGAATCGGTGATAATCATGATCTCCCTCCATGGTTTTAGGAATGTTGAACGACCAGATCAACATCTTCAAATTTGATATCTTTACAAAAACTATGTAAACACCATTGAACCATTATTCATTTCATTTGATATATCTTCACAATTTTCATCAAACTAATGAATCTTTGACCAGTGTTCCTTAACAAATTTTTAGTAATATCTTGGAAATATTTCACAAGGATCAACCTCCATATGATGACATACATTAGAAACCATCAATTACTTCATTTTCTAGGAAAATTTTGGCCTATAAACTTTAACCACATCCTTCTATCTAATGAATTCAACTGAAACCTTATGTTTAATGACTTGGAGACTTTCATTTTATCATCCTATAATAACTTCACATCATAACGTCATAAAATTCCATCTCAAAATTTCAAATGGTTCTTCTGATAGAATATGACCGATGACATTGTAAGAATCCTCTAATAGTTTCCATCCAATGTTATTCATCAAATTCGATTCCCTAATGAATTCTATTAGATACTTCAATATACTTAATCTTCTAATTAACATTCTATATAAGAGTTTGTCCAATTAAACTTCATACCAATGAATCTCAAAAACTCTATAAACCATAAACCAAAACTCCCCCTCAGTACTTAGTGTTGGATTATGAGATCCTCTAATAATCATAATATTTTCAATTTTAAAAATAGAAAATAATCACCAGATTCCACTTCACCAAATATTCATTCTAATGAAAATTATAAGCATACTTGGTTAATTGTTCGGTGTAAAAACTATGATTGATTATATATGTGTGATAACGTCTAGCTGATGAACTTGATCTTATCAACTCTATCAAATAACTTTTGTAAAACAAAAATGTTAATTGATTTATGTTATCAAAAAAATTAAGTATAAAATATTGATCAACAAAATACAAAACCTCAAAGTAATACTTCTTAAAACCAGTAACTTCTTAACTCTTTCAGCATCATCCATGAACCTCCAAACTTCTTCGTCCCAATACACATAATATGGGATGCCTTAAACTATATTAACCTACAACAGAAATGCATCTCCAATGTAAAAAAACTGGTCTAATGTCCAATCCTGTATCACTCAAACAGCATCTGAGAGGGGGTTATAACTTGACCTCAAGTGCACCTCCCTGTATGCTTGATAATAACAAAAAATGGTGAGGTAATAAATTAATAATGGGGTGATTATTCCCACTAAAACAAGACCAAGGGTCATGCTCGAATCTACCAAAAATTTGACATGACCCATCCATTTATTGAACATCCCAAAAATACCTAAAAATATAAAATAGGGAGACAACAGGGCTCTCTTATTCTAGAATAGAAAGTTTTATATCTATCAACATGATGTATCAACATAAAAAAAAAGTAAAATTAGTAGATAAATTAATAAACTTGAATCATGTATATTAATATTCAATGGAAAACTATCTAGTACACATGATGAATGAAACTAAAAGTAAAATACATTGGCCTCAAGCCTAACTTACATAATCATCCTTCCAAGAACTCATCCTTCATGATATTCTAACTGAATCACATGTCTAACTCCAAGAGATAACAATATAGTGAGATAAAACTTAAAGTTATACCCATGTACATAAAACCCCAAATCATGTATGGGGGTAGGTGATGGGTCCAGTGACCCAATAAGATCTCCCAATGCCTCAACCATACTGATTGTTGATGTAATCAAGTTGATGTGCATGAAATACATATATAAAGAGTGTATTCATTCCCATGTTACACACCCACCTAGAAACATAACGCATAATGTACCTGCATGTATACAAGTTTGGTCATCATGTTCTAACCAAGACACCATGACACCTTAACATACCTTATGTTTCTCCATGTCAAAAGGAAGAAATAAACTCACACTAAAACCCAAATCATACTCAAATATTTTTGATAGAGTGTTATAAAAATCATGACCCATACTCAAATATGTAGGTTTGGGTTCCATCTAAATCTTAATCACTTCCTGAAGGTGTAAGGTAGGGTGTCCTAAAATCCCAACCCATCCCTTTTCACTAAAGGGAGTTCACATGCCAAGAATATTGGTTATCCCTTATTACTAAATGGATGGACACATGAATTACCCTGGACAACCCTTCTCGCTCAATAGAGGTCTCACATCATGCCTCAAGCCACCCCTTATCACTTAATATTATCCAAAAATTCACATAAAACTAGGGCCCCATCTCACCCATAGTAGTTCTATAGGAACTTTAACACTAAATGTGAGGTTAAGGCCTAATGATCCATATCACACACACAAAAATATTTTACCAATCACAAGTATACAGTTACACATGCATGTAATAGAAAATAGGGAAAGCATCCCATCCCACAACTCGCCAACACATTACCAAGGCTCTAGTCATTTGATACCTAGACCCACTTTGAAAAATAATCCCAATACCCATCTCAACACTCTAAGAGTCTTTCATATCCATCCAAAAAAACAGTCACTTTGATACCAACTAAAATCATGGTTCAACATGCCTAGTCATGCATAAATATAAAAAAAGTAACACGCAATGAAATCATATAAAGGGAAACATATAAGGCATTATTTATTAAGAAAATAGGGCATCCACCACATGAGTCTAGAAATACCAAAACTACTCAACCAATACCTTACATATTTCCTTTAAAAAATAATCAATATACAATTTACAAATCACTTAGTAAATAAACCACATGTTATATTTCTCATGTTATCCCCTTGGCCAAATTACAGTCAAAACATTCTTTAGAAATCCCCACTCTCATTTTTAAGTACCACTTTCAACCCCATTTATCAAATAACCCATTTTCCTTTAAAATTATTTATCAATTAAAGCCTCTTTTTAAAACACATTTTAAAAAATAAACCTCTTGATCTTTGAAAACCAACCCATTCCACTAAGAAAACCATGAAGGGGGCCATTGGAATTTTTTTATAAAGGGTTCCATAATCAAAAAATTTAACAATATATGTGGTCCTTGTTGACTGTTAATTCAATATGAGTCCATCCTAGTCTATAATTGAGATCACAGAATTCATGAAAAATATAGAAAATAATAGCAATGATGGAATAGGAATATAAAATCCTCAACTAAATAAGATACTTAGTAAATTAATGGCTAGATACCTCAACCAATGATCCATAAATTCATACCAAGCTCGTATTAACTTCCACTGAATCCATGGACACCTATATCATCAAAAAAACAACCAAATTAATAAACTAAACATTTAAAACCAAAAACTAAAATTAGAATAATTGATACCGAACTCATATGGTGGCATCATGGAGGGAAAACCATGATCAATGGGGTGTGTTACACTTTTTACACACACCCTGACCTAATCCACAAAAAATACATAAATTAAATATACAAAACAATTACCAATTTTACCAAAAACTATAAAAAAACTTAAATAAAATCATTGGGAAAAATATCTCTATGTGAACAATGAATGATGGTTTGAATACCTCCTCTGTGAATATCCTATACAATCCACTCATAAAATCCTCAAAAAGTGGGATGATTTCACCATGCTCTGATGAAATCATCTCCCAAAAACCTAACTGGGTAAACCAAAATAAAAGGAAAATAAAAGGGGGAGAGCAAGGAGCAAAAAGGAGGCATATTTCTAAGATTTAACATGATGAACCACTCTTGAACCACCCAAATCAAAGTGAGAAAAAAGGATAGATGAAGATACCCAAATAGGGATATTTTTCCTCTTTAAATCGATCAAAACAAAGGAAAGCCTTAGGGGGTCCAAATAGGAACCTTTTAAAAACACCAAAGGGGACCACAAAAAATTGGGTAGGGTCCCCTTTGTGTTGACTCTATAGGGGTCATGTCACAAATACCTCTCACCATGGGTGCCTTGTAGCACAACCCAAGGTGCCTTATAGTGAAACCCATTAGGTTGTAGTGAAATATCACTCTCATGGCCTTCTGTTTCAATGTGGAGAAGATATCCATAGAATATCCCACCTCAAGTGGAATCCCAAGGGCCTACCTCCTGAGGAACCACTATATCAAAGCCTTTATGTTTTGACATGGGACTTCCCTACTAGGTTTATTTATAGTATGGAATTCTAGGCAGTGGCACAGCCATCCATGAGGGGCATCTCAATGGTCCTTCCTCCATGGGGACCTCCACAGTGTAGCCCCAATAATATGCCTTAGTCCTTCCCCCATAAAGTAACCATGGTTAAACCTTTCACCATTGTATCATAGACTCCTTATCTACAATCCACCACACTTAAATTCCCTTCATTGGGACATAGTGGATTGCCTATAGCTGAAATTCATATTCATGGCCACCCCAAAAGTTCTTCAAAGATCACCCGAGCACCTAAACCACCAACTAATCCATGTTCCACACCCCAAAACATCTTTCTGAGATACTACAATGCTCAAATTCTCAATTTGAATCCTAATTCCTCAAACATTCCATGATATGGAACCAAAATTAAAATCCATTCTGACTTCTATCAACCCATAATGACACAATTCATTAAAAACTCCCCACTATAACAATTCTCAACCTTGAGAAGCCACGGTAGTCTTTAAATCATCATACCCAACCTACCAAAGTCTAAATTAACTTTTAATGATCCATATCTCATCTATAAACTCCCAACACACTTTCACTACAAAACTCCAAACACCAAGCCTATATAATATGAATTTTCCTCCAAAATCCTAGTTTGACCCTTAAATCAAGTCATTCATGTCCCTAATAGTGATCATGATTCATTTTCCATGTCACTGCATTTTATTATACATCAAATAACCATTAAATACACCCCTAGATGATTTCTCTTGAAAATAAATAGCCTCACCCATTGACACATCTCCACATCTCCCTATCCAGATGATTTAACTCATAAAGGAATCATAAAAACACACATTTACCACACCAAGGACTAAACCTAACCCTTGATGTAATTTTCATAGTCAGAACCTAAACCAACAAAATTTATCATCATACTCTGTCTATGAGCACTGATGAATCTCTGATCTGATTTACACTCATATTCTACCACATCCATGGACTTTACCACCATAAGGATTGTGAACCCATGACCAATTGATGGTCCCCACCAAAGGAGTATCCTTATCATCACCCCCACTAAACCAAACACCCAATCTACACCACTTATTCCATGTCCATCATAATTCTTAATGATTTGATGTGACCTTTTTTTCTCTTATGCGAGCAACCACATAAAACACCAATCACAAAAAACTAAGATTATGCTCAACCATACTCATAGACCCTGAAATGATGAAGTGTCAACAACTAACTCATATCATGACTTATGATTCTCACCACCATAATACTAAATGAAACATTTATAATTCCATCTAATGGTGCTCCCCTCTATAGGAATTAATGTTTATTAGTCGATTCTGACTTCGAGTGATTCATAGACATGATCGATTTAGTTTCCACACCAAAATCACTTTCATCCACTCAAGTCCAAAAATGAACATATACATCATGAGCCTAAAACTCATGGTTCACTAACAAATTAACCTTGTTATACCCTTATAATTCACAATCCAACACTCTATTATTTACTTTTCAACCATATAAATCCTATAAAACCTTTCCTATAAAGGAACCAGTTTCTTTCTCCCAATATCTAAAAAAATTAAGCCCACACCTGACCACCATGATTAGTGATTTAAAACTAACATAACACAATATCCAATCATATAATTCAATCATCTATGTCACACATAGCTAAAATAAAAAAAATAAGCTACCCAATTTATATGCTACCATTTCTTTATATAAAAAAACCCATTCAAATCATTTTACACCTTTCAAAACTCATTTGAGTTTTCCAAAACACCCCTTGGTATACAATGGGTTATCACTAAAATTCCCAAACATTCCACTCCTTTTTTCCAAAACTGGTACCATTCCCAAAAGTTATCTTGAGATTCAATTTCCAAAATCATTTTCCATATATTTTCTCAAAACTTAAAAATCCAGATCCATTTCAAAATCACTAGATCTAGAATCCATTTCAAGTAAAACCAAATTATAAAAATTACTTACGCACACCTCATTAAACTACATGAGTTTTCTTTCCAAAACTTGGTTTTCTTCTTAAAATTGGTTTTTTTTTAAAACCAATTGTCCTAAAATTCATTTCCCTGTGGAAGAAAAATTATAATAATCTCAATCAATCAAATAATCCCCTCAAATATATATTAATCTGTCATACATTATAATATAATCAAGAAAAGGTTGATTATATTATAAGTTTCTGTAATTAACAATGGATTATATAAGGAAACATGTCAAGAAACACTACCCATATGCGTGTGTATCATGACCTAAGCATGTTGCTACCAGGATTCATTAATGACTCATCATCTCCCAGTACAGCCTTATGAATCATCTGAAGTCTCATCCAACCTATACTTGGATTCTTATTCAATAATACATCTCAATCATCTTAGAGTGCTTATTCCTAAAACTAGATATCCCATAGAAAATTGGGTTTTAAATGATGACATATTTGTCAGGCATGTACTCAGTCTACCTCTTGAGTCCCAAAAATATAACTCCACCACTAACTAATCAATACCATCTCAATGTATTCTCTAATACCATTTATAATGTTTAATCTTTTATTACTTGAAAAACCTTCGTTTGGGGTAATTACTTGACCTCAAGCCTTCCTCCCCATATTCTAAAGGCTACCGACTAGAAGTGAGGGTCTAAATTAATTATGGGGGGACTATTCCCTTTAAAACAATCAAAAGGTTCATTCTTGAATCTACCAAAAAATGGAATGACCCATAGAAATAATATAAATCCCCAAAATAATTTTAGACATCAAATAGGGATCCAAAACTCCCTCCCCACATTCCAAAATAGAAAGCATCAAATTTATCTATATTATTCATCTAGGAAAAACATATTAGAAGTAATAGATAAACTAATAAATTGGAATCATATATATAAATAACTAATGGAACATTGGAAAATTCACAATATGAACAAAACCAAAATTCAAATACTAATGATAGTCCTATTTCAAGTTTTCCAAAAAATTAAATTTTAACCTGAATGAATACAATAGTTATGTGACTCAAGTTTTCTGTAGATAAAAAAATTATCAGTTTGTTCTTTTGTTTTTTTATGGTTTCAAGGAATAAAATACATGAATGAATTTTATTGGATGAAATTTAGTTAGTTTTGAAATAATTTTAAATATTAGTAGCCTGACCATGGATACCCCCATCCTTACCCATTAAATCATTATTCCATTCGTCTCCTCTATTTTCTCTATAGTCAAATGAAACCTCAAAAAAATACCCACCCCTGGTTATTTTGGTTTATTTAGAGAGATATAATGAACAATGTAATCTATAATCCCACTTGGACTAGTGATTGGATAACTTTAATCACTCCTAGTTCATCACACTTATTATTACCATAATAGAGAAGAAGCTCTAAGTGGAATTTTTGTGCAAACCAAGGAGAAAAGAAGAAGAATTCAAGTGCATGGAATAAAAGTAAATCTATTAATATTAAAAATATTTAAACAATTCTATATATATGTGTGTGTGTGTGTGTAAAATAGAATTATTAATTAAATATTTAATTCAACAATAGGGAAAGGAGTAATCTCCTTGGATCATCCTCTAAGGGCTTAGTGTTCCATCACAATAGAATTGAAAAAATATAAATTAAAACAAGAAAAGAAACAACATTGGATCAACTCTTGATTGAGTAATCATGGAATTATCCCCTCTATATAGTGGATAGTTCCCCATTTATAGTATAATTATATAAGGTTCTTAACGTGATTCAATTTTTCATCCATAGGAATAGCACGTATCTCTTTTGCATCTCCAATAATTTCAATATTTCCAAAAAATCCCCAATTTCCATTGCTCGTCTTCTTATCCTTTGATTTTCATCATATTTAAATCTAGAGGACTTATATTTCACCAAGTCAGCATATTTGACATCAACCTTGTCAATAAGATGATCAAAGTTACATTTATAAGACCCAAGATATAGCATAATGGCTAACATCAGGGTCTCTCTCAAGGAAGTAGTGTCGAGAGCCTCGATGGTATTTCTGGAAATATTTTTGTATTTTCATATATTTTGAAATTAGTAAACTAAAACAGTAAAAAAATAGTGATGAAAATCACAATAGTATAGGGATTAAAAAGTGATAAAATAGAATAAACACAGAGGAACACAGAATAACACGAAGAACATGAAAAGGCAGAAAGACATAAGAAGTTCAGTAAGAACAATGTCAGATCCAGGTTGATCCACACTCAACTCCTTATCATAGATCGACTGAAGAAAATCATCAAAAATAATCTCCACTCAATGCCAAACTGATGACTAACATCACACACCTCTCTCGCCTAAATAGTGAACATGCGAACATAGAAGTGCTTCAATACTCAATCATTCCTCTAAATTGGAAACTAAATCACTCAATAGGCTCACTCTAGCTAGGAAATCCCACAAGTTAGAATACTTTTGCTGAGGTTATCGGGTCACAAACCCTAACTCATTTTCTTATTTCAATAAAATGAGAAAGGAAGGGTAAAAGGAACAAGGCAAGAAAGTATCATACCATTCATGTGTAAGGGTTTGCTCTCGTTGACCCTAATTCATAGTTGCAATCCACTAAGATGAAGAATAAGTGATAAAAGAAAATAACTTGAATTTCATGACACTATCTAGTTTCGCTTCCTGAATTTGGCCTCGTGAATTAGATCTAAATTACTAGAGATTCGAGATCACAAAACAAAACAATGGAGGAAGAACCCAAAAACATCAAAATTACAATCACAAATCAAAAACAGAATGATGGTAGCTACATAACATAAATGAAAACAAAAAATAGAGAAAATGAAGAATAAAGAAGAGTGGAAGGGTTCCCACGTCTAGGTTGAATAGGATTCCCATGTTTGGGTGGGTTCCCTAAAAACCTGAGAGGATGCATCACCTTATTCAGAAAATGAAAACATAAAAATAGTAAAGCTCTAACTAAATTGAAGCAGACTCCATGTGGAATCCTTCGACATGCCCATCACTAACTCCTTAATAAACTCCTAGTGAGTGAAACCATCCTTGTGTAATGACCCCCACTTCCCCTCATATTTTCCACAGAAGAGCTTCACCTTGAGCCTACGATCATCTCCCCTTATGTCAAATAATATAAAAAAAAGATGTCACACATTTCTAAAAAAAAGTAACCATAATTATTATTAATATATGTATATTAATATAAATAAAAATAAAACACAACAAAAATAAAAATATAATTACATATACCTATAAGTATTATTAATATTATTATAATATATAAATATAAATATATTTATTATAATATTTGTTTATTTATATTGAATATTATATATATATTAATTAATCTAATTTAAATAATAATATGTACATGAATAAATTTATTAATAAATATATATATATATATATAATTATTATTATTAATCTATTTATGGTTATTGTTTATTAAAATCATATATTATATTATATAGACATTAATTTATATATATTTTTTTTGTTTTTATTATTATTATTATGTATATATACAATATATAATGTATAATTAAATATGAAAATTAAAAAGAAGAAGTAAATGGGGGTTGGATTTCTCAGTAGAGGGGGATGCATGTAGAAACAGAAGGAGGAAGGGATTCGAGCATAGGGAGCTTGGGAGGTTTGGTCCACAGTGGTGATTTGGTCAAGAAATCACGACAGACTGGTGCACTAGATCTGAGATCGGTGAGGATGAATCAAGCAGCGGCAATGCACGGCTTGCGATGATTCCCAGGTGGTGTGGATATACAAATGGTGGTGCTAGGTTTCATAGTGAGGCTTTGATCCTCATTCATGGTGAATATGTGGCTTCAGTACGATACATCTCGGTGGCGCTCGATATCTCGATGGTGAGGGGTTGCAGGAGTTATTTATTTGGTTTTCTTATTTTTGGATTGATTATTCAATTTTAAGAACACTGTAATTTTGTGGGTTTCTTCAATTTCTAGTTTAGATCTAGTGTTTGTGATTTTTTTCATTGATGTTTTAAGTATTTTTGTGCCTACTTCTATTGATTTTTTTTCAATTATAATACTGTCAAAAAAAATTGTTACTGTTGTGGAGTTGATTTAGAGATAGTGGGTGATATGGGATGAGGTTAAAAGGAAACTATTTTAAGGTTTCTAGGTGATGTTGGGTGAGAAGTGGAGATGAAACGGTGGGTACATGGAGTGGCGTTGGCTAAAGATGGATATCATGGAAGCAAAGGCTTGTGGTGGATCTTGTGAGTCATTGTTGGTGATTTAAAGGTGACTCAAAAGAGTCACTATTCTCTCACTACTAGAATGGGAGTCTACCAATGCCCCTATACCAATGATTTTCAAAAAAATGTTGTTATAGTGGAACTAATCCCAATGGTTTATCATAACTGTTGGGATAGGCCATTTTATATAAGGTTATCCCAACATTTGTAAAAAACCATTGGGATAGAGTTTCCCCAAATATCACCACACGTCAATCCCTCCTCATTTCTAAATCAATCCTCATTTTTTCCTACTGAGCACTCCTCTTCTTCCCAGTCGGCAATCTATCCTTGGTTTTAAGTCATTTGGTTTATTCCACTTCAAATCGGTGAGTTCAAAATGAGTTATATATTCTGCCTAGATTTATTTTTATTTTTTATCTATGACATTTAGTTTCATTCCCCATCCGTTAAAATATCTCATACATTAAGGTTTTCATTTGATTATTATTGAATATGAAATTGGAATGTTACAAATACTTCATATCTTATAAGGGTGGGGTATCTTTTTAGAGTTTTTGGAAATATATGGAACCATTCTACTAAATCCATCAGGGTTTCTCTAGGTAATTTGGTGTCGTGAGTTTCTAGCTGTCACTTTAATGTATAATCGACTATCATGGCTTTTATGAACATATATACAAATTCTTTATAAAATATCTGGTTTGTGTGTTGGAAAATAGAATGAGTCATCTAGGGTATTATGAAATATTTTTGGTTCGAGTGTGTTGTCGGAACAGTCATAGCCATAGGGGGTATAGATTCAGACCATGTATCAAGATTTAGTGACCAATGTTGTTCACAAGAGATAAAGGTGAAGACTTCTCATCATAGATAAGTGCTATGGAGATGAGGTTATAACAACATAAATAAGTTTTTTTGGTAGAACTGAAAGAATAAATATTTTTATGATCTTTATATAATGATTAGTTGCATATTTTATGATTTATACATGCTATATGATTATTTGAATAAAGATTTAATATGTATGGATCTATAATACATGATAAATCTTGATAATTTTATTTTTCATAAATGTTATTTCATTTTAGGTTTTATTGTGAAATGATTGTGAAAAAATATAGTGTTAATAGGGGATGTTTTATAGCTAGTATCTAAGGATATCATCCAACAAAATGGTATTTTTTAACAATTCTCTGACCATTAAATACATTATATGCCTCCATCTCATCTAAAATGGATTCATAAATATTTTATTAAATATTTAAAAATTAAATATAACTTGAGGAGGTTATGTAAAATTATTTTATATTATTATAATGTTAAATAAAATCACCCTTTGCAATAAAAAATAATTATATATCAATAGGGTAATAAATCATGTTTTCATGTTGAATAATCCTTCACAATTATAAAAATTCATTAGAAGGGGTGTTCTATTGTGTATTATACAAGACTCAAATGTTAGAGAGTGTCTTAAGAGGGAAAGTCCTTGAATAGGCTTAACTATTTAAGTGTATAACAATATGGAATTCCCAGTCACATTATTGGATAAGCCTTAATAGTCAATGAATATCCATTCATGTTTAATCCTATCACATCTTATAAGATATCTTGGATTATCATAATACTCATCTATATAGAAATTAAATCTCAAATAGAATCCTATATAAAAAAATAAAATTCCCACTAAATTCATTAACAATCAATAGAATAAAAATGATAAATAATAATCAACAAAAAATGACTTTTTCCAAGATGAATACCATAAAAAATACACCCTATATAAAATATCATCTTCACTGGTTTATAAAATGTTTAACATATGCACCTTATTATGATAATATTTTTATCATCAAAATATCCTACTATGAAATCATTGATCACCAATACTAAAATTTTTATTCCATACACTGAACAAATATCTTTACTTATGGGTCTCCATTGATTATAAATATTATTAATTATGAAATACAATGATATCTATAAATTTAGACTCAATCCCAATTGTTTTCTCATAATTATCCTAGGGAGATCTTTCTTTATACAATTATTACCCATCACATCCACTATGTTTCACATAATCTCCCAATTTATTCCTTATTATGATGATCCACTAAATAAACTAAATTAAAATGAATTGATTAAACCCTAAGCAAACTAAATTATACCAAACCAACAAAACTAGGCTTGAAAATAAATGAACCAAACCTATCAAACCTTTACTCACTGAAACCTAACTAAACTAAAAAATCCTATCTATATCATAACTGAACCAACTTGAACAAACCTACTAAATTGAATTGAAATTACTTTATCTGACCCAAGTAGACATGAGTAGACCTGAACTACACTAAACTATATCAAAATGAAATAAAATAAAAATAAGTGAACTAAATTGAATCTAACTAAAATAAATTCTATAGTATTGATAAAAAATGAACTGACTTGAACAATCTTTAATAAAACCCTAATAGAAATTTACCGACCAAATCTAAATAAAAAAACCAAACCTAACCAAACTAAATCGACCACAACTAAACTAATCATAAATAAAAACAACTTACCAAAACCAATCTTAATCAAATAGAATATGGTTACCTAGAAGTAATAATTTTTTATACATGAATTTTTTGAATAAGTATAACATTAGTTAAAATGTAAATAGAATAAGAGAAAAAATAAAAACATTAATTAAAAACACAATTTCGTGTAGTTTTATGTATAGTTATTACTCATTGATATAATTTAATTCAATATCATGGTTTTATATTTATAGTATTTTGTTATATATATAGTATTTTTTTGTCTTTATATTATGATTCTCATGTAGACTAATCTGTCAGTTATAGTTTCATATAAAGTAAATAGTTCTCTTTTAATTAAATATATTTTCAATTAAAATATTATTTAATTGCTTTTATGAAATAAAATATAACATTTTAAAAAATGGATAGAAGTTGGATGTATGAAATTGGTCATATCTCAAGTGATTTTCAAAACAAGATGGAGAGATTTTTAGATTTTTTATTTGACAATGCTTCAGAAAGTGGTCACATACATTTTCCATGTTGTAATTATGTTGGAAGACCTTGGTTGAGCTGTGAAAAAGTTAAATACTATATAACCAAATATGGTTTCTAAACAAAATACTATGTGTGGTATCATAATGGGGAGAAAACGAAAACTAAAAATGCTTATGATCCAAATGATAGGACTGGATTGGAGAATTTTTTAGATGATTGGTTTTCATTTATTCTTCATCATGAGAATGAAAGGATGTCGACCCAAGAGTACTTCGATATGAGAACACATGATTAATTTAATGAGAATTATGATGTTGAAAGGGTGAAAAAATTGAATGATGTTGTCATGAATCCAGTATATCAGAAATGTAGTAAAATGATGAAGCTATAATTTTTAATCCAACTATTTCATTAGAAAATAATGTATGGGATTTATAATACTACCATTGATTACATTATTAACTTTTTAAAGGACTTACTTCCAGAATATGTCTATATTCCCTCAAAACATTATATGGCATGTAAGTAAGTTAAGGAACTTGTATTTTCAAAAAACAAAATTCACGCTTTCCCAAAAGATTGTTGATTATTCTAGGAGGAAACTACTGAATGAGATGATTGTATAAAATGTGTCACATCCTGATGGAATCCAAAAGATGATGGAACAGCATCCCATGTTCCATAGAAAGTGATTTGGTACTTTTAATTGATCCCTAGACTCCATAAAATTTTCTTGTCTAAAGAAATGTCAATAAAAATACAAAGGAATGATATAGAGAGAAATAATAATATTGTTGAGTTGGTTCACCCTAATTATGTATTTTCCTGGAAGACACATGATGATTGATATCCCGATATCACAGCTAACTTGTGTAGTGTGAGGTTGGGTATTTCATGTGATGGTTTTAATCTATTTGAGAATATTCTTACTTCACATAGCACATGTCCAATTTTCATACACATTTATAACCTTCCTCCATGGATGTGTATGAAAAAACCTTTCACTTTCATGATTATACTCATATATGGACATTCTAATCCTAAAAATGATATATATGTATATATTAAACCTTTAATAAAATATTTGAAACATCTTTAGAATGTGGGTGTGCGCACATACGATGCATGTTCTAAATACATATTCCATATGCGTGTTGTCCTTATGTGAATGATCAATGATTTTCCTACTTATGAAATGATGTATGGATGGATAATGAATAGAAAAAAATCATGTCCTATTTGTATGAAGAATACATGATCCATTAGATTGAAATATCACCATAGTTTTAGTTTTATGGGACATCGACGAATCTTTCCAATAGAAAATCCAAATAGGAATAATCTTCAAAAAATTTACAATACCATGGAAACCAAAAATTGACCTAAGTGTATGTTTGGAACTAATGTTCTTAATGAATTGCATGATTTTAGTTTTTTATTCAGGAAGGGTCAGATGAAATCTAAAAAGATGGAGAATGTTTCCACTAAAACCTATTACAATTGGAAGAAGAGAAGTATCCTTTTGTAATTTCATTATTGGTCATCCAATTTTTTACATCATTGCTTATACATAATTCACATTAAAAATAATATATGTGAAAAGTTACTTTAAATTATTCTAAATTTCACGGGAAATACAAAACATGATTTAAGATCTCGGCATGAATTTGTGGATTGGGACATCAGACCATAATTGAACCCTGTGTATATCAGTGAAAACAAATGTAAAATTCCTTGTGATTCTTGTGTGATGACACCTATGGAAAAAAAACCAATTTCTAGAAGTACTAGAGACTATTAAATTTTCTGATGGCTATTCAAGAAACATATCAAAATGGGTCAACATAAGAGATTTATGATTGAAATATTTAAAGACTCATGGTTATCAAATCCCTCTACATGAATTTATTCCAATATAAATTCATCATCTTATATCCAATAATGTAAGGGTGTTATTTATTCAATTTTTCTATTTATTTAGATATATTTGTGCTAATAATTTGTCGAAGTATTTTTTTCAAAAAAATGTTGGCAAAGGCATCATTAATTTTGTTTGAGTTGGAGGAAATATTTTCTCCATCATTTTTCACATACATGTTGCATATAACTGTCCATATTCTAACCAAAATACTTAACAAAGGTCCTTTTTATTTTTATTGGATGTATCCAACTAAAAGAAACATTTTCACATTGAAGTTTTATGTTCAGAATAGAAATCATCCCAAAGTTTCTATCGTGAAAGGTTACTTGGCTCAAGAATATAGGGATTTCTATTCAATGTATTTTTCTGAAATGACTATAAGACATAAAATACCAATGATAAATGAATAAGAATAGTATGAGAAAATTGAACCTAGTTTTCCATCACTTCCCCAAATAGGGGGAATTATTAGATCATATACATTGATAACATTATGCCTTGAAGATTGGGAGATGCCACATCACACAGTTTTGTTTAACTGTGATTTGTTCGATAACTACATCAAGTAAATTGAACATGTATATATTATTTCATCTCATTTAATTTTACATATATGCTAAACTATATCTATTTTTTTGGTAGGTAACATAAACAAATAATAAATATAAAGAATTTTTCTTTATATTTGAGAATAATAGAAACTTTACATAGTAAAGTGTTTTATACTTGGTTGAAATTGAAGGCAGAAATATTACTATAAAAATTTAATAAAATAAATATTGAATTAATTTTAATATCCATTTATATTTCAGCTATTGAGTTTTCCTGCTAACTATGTCTTTGGGGTAATGAGAGATCTGTATTTTGTTTCTAATACTATGGTTTGTGAATAAAAATCAATTTTGATCAATGGGTACTTATTTATTATCATTGAATAAGAAAAGAACATGACAACACAACAGTATGGTGTTATGGTAACTTCCAAAACAGACTGTTATGCCAGTGCATCAGATAGTATACCTCGATTTGAAAATGTATCATATTATGGATTCACTGAGAAAATACTAATATTGGATTATTACTCTCATGGTCGAGTAACTATAATGAAATTCTAGTGGTTTGATTCGATGAATAGGAATGGCACATTTATTGATGATTGTGGATTTCAGGTTATTGATATGGCTCGAACTCTTACTACCAATGAATAATATGTATTGGAATTAATATAGAAATAAGTTTTTTATGTCAAATATCATCTTAGACCAGAATTTGGTGTCATTATTGAAGTAATCCCAAGACATGTTTTTTATGATGTTGATGATGAAATTAACACCATCCCTAATCTCATTTACCTGATCCATTTATTACTTATCATGACTTCAATACTTCAATTTTCAGAGTTGATTGTGAACCTCATGTTGTGGGGGTAAAAATATAGAATCATCCATCAGTGTTCTCAGTTATTTTTCTTTAGATCTGTTGGGAAAAAATCCCTCAAGGTAACATTACAGCATTTTTGGGTTGATTGTGTTTGTTGACAAAGCAGGTTTCCATGGTGAATTGTCGAGTTTGAGAGATTTTTTCAACAATCAATGTTGACAAAGAACCATGAAAAAGGAATGGATGATCTAGAGGCGGTACAAAAAGAGAAGTACAAGGTGGCACTATTTTTCAATGTTTTCCAAATTTTTGAGGTCCAAAATTTGGAGTTTGGTGAGCATCATGAAAATTAGATATCCATGAAGATCTTATTTAAATATGGAAAAGGCACAAGTTTCGCGAAGATAGGATTCATGGATTGGATTTCGCGAAGACCAAAAAAATGATGGCGGTGATTCTTCGCAATTACGTCAAGTTTCGCGAATAGAAGAGGTTGAAGTGCATCGCGGCGGTGAAGGGATTTGTGAGGGAGATTCGCAGAGAAGGCCCGAAGGAATCGACGGGATGCACTGCGATTACGATGAGCTCCGCGATCAGAAAATTTCCAAAGTGCTTCATGATTTTGAGATAATTTAGACGAGAACTTCGGAGCTTTGGGATTTGAGATGACGTGGTGTTGACTTCATGTGGATGGTTCGAGGGTAGGTGGAATCGCCTATAAATAGGCCTCGACCCTATCAGGAGAAGTAGAGAGAATTTTCAGAGAAAATATTTTGCCCTTATTTCGCGAAGGTAGTTTGTGTAGCCAGTGTGCTTCGCAAAAGAAGAGCTTTACGGCGGCTAATATAGCTCCATGAAAGTTGCGAGCTTTGCATTGGATCAATGATCTTCATGAGGGAAATTACTCAGTGATGACTTGAGCTTAACGAGAGTGCTTTGTGAGAGTGCTTCGTGAAAATCAAGATCTTCACGAAGGCTTGTTTGAGCTTCGTGAAATTGGGAGCCTCGCGAAGTAGGGTTCTTTGCGAAGGTATTTCCAAAACGAATTGCCTAGTGTTCAGAGGCAAAGGGGTATTCATCATTGGATGAAGTTTGAACTTCAATAGAGCATCTATCAACAGTTAAGGATGCATGCTTTCATGTAAATGAAGATACCTACAGGTCTATAAACTATGAGTGGATCTTATGAAGAAGTAGTGAGCTCACTTCAGAGCATTGAGTTCTCAAATTATGAGTGGTTGTAAACCAAGAGTAACAGTGAGTCCACTTTGAACTTGTAAACATAAGTGCACTTATAGTGGAATTGGTACATCGGCACACTACCTGTGTAAGCTCCTTAGACGTATCCCAGTGAGGGTGAACCAAGTAAAAATCATTGTGTCATGTGCATGCTTTAAGTTTTATTCATACTCTGCATCGGGAAGGAGAGAGAAGGTTTTTTTCTAACAGCAAAACAAGATCAAAAGGGGCAGTTGTTTGAATCTATCATACCCTGATTCACCCCCCTCTCAGGGTATCTAGCCTAGTGTACCTAACAATTGGTATCAAAGGGAAAGGTTAATATCAGTATTTCTCTCTCAAATGGAGGTCACTAATCATAAAGGGATTCCGATCTTCGACGGAAACAATTTACAGCTATGGAATAATTAGATGAAACACTACATCCGGTCATTAGGAATGGATGTGTTCATAGCAGAAATGCATGGCATAACAGCTGATATTAATAGTGGTTCATTATCAGAAGCTGAGCGTAGAGATTTGGATGTTGATGCCAAAGGAATTAATGCCTTAGGGGGAGCCCTATCCAATCCTATCTATACAAAGGTGTTTTCATGGAAAACGTCACATGCCATGTGGGAAAATCTATTAAATATATATTAAGGGGATAAAAATGTCAGAGAGGCAAAGCTGCAAGTGTTGTGTAACAATTATGAAGATCTGAGAATGAACCCAAATGAGTCTATTGATGCATTCTTCGACAGGGTAAATGTTGTAGTGGAAGACATGCGAGGTCTTGGAGAAATTATTGAAGACATAAATATTGTGAAGAACATCCTGAGGAAACTTCCACCTTAGTTCAATCTGAATGTTTTGGTTTTGGAAGATAAAGACCCGAAAGAGCTGACATTGGATAACCTACACAACACCCTTGTTGCATATGAAATGAGAAATGATGATAACGAAGCTGTGGAAAGGGGTAAATCCAAAGAGGTGGCATTCAAGGCCATGAAGAAGCTCGCCATTCAAGACTATCAGGAAGAAGAAAATACAGATGGGGTGATCTCATTCCGCTCCTCAAACCTTCAAATAGGAAAAGGGAAACTTACACTTGATTGTTTTAAATGTGGAAAGGTTATAAATCTTGCGAAATAGATCCCCAAAAAGTTCCAAGAATATGATGATGTCGACAAAGTCGAAATTCCCAAGAAGAATTCATTAGCCTATGGGAAAATCAAGAAACAGTTCAAGAGAAAATTCTTTAAGAAGAAAAATCTCCTTTCAAAAGAATGTGATAGTTTGGATGAGTCTGATGCTGAGGAGGTGGAAGAGATAAAGAACTGCAAAGATCATAGAGAAAATGCTATGGTGGCAGTTGTCGGTAGTTCTCAGGAGAAGAATGAAACCGAAGGTGATGATAAAGAAGAAGAAGTTGAAGGAAGAGTAGATATGAAAGCTGAGTTAGAGGCTGCTCTTGAGGAGATTGATGTTTGGAGAGCCAAAACAAAGAAAGATAACAAATTTTTTCATGATGCCAAACTCTATATGCAGCAGCAGGAAGAAGAGAAGTCTGGGTTGATGGAAGAAATTAAGAAACTCAATTCATCAACACCAGAGAACTCAGAATCATTTAGTGAGTATAAAATCAATATTGAAGAATAGAAAAGGGAGATTGATGGCTTGAAAAACACAAGGAAAGATCACATCAAGCGTATCGAAGATCTTGAAGAAGAAGTTGTCGGTCTGTGAAGAAAAGTTAAAGACCAGAAAAAACCTTTGATTCCCAACACATTCTTGGGAAATCAGTTCATTCCAAAGACTAAAAAGATGAAAGAGGAGACTAGTAGTTTAGTAGAAAAGAAGCATCAACTATGTTTAGATGCTAAGACTGATGGGGGATTGATCGAAAACAAAAAGATGTGAAAATTGAGGTCAAACCACAAGCACCCACTCCGAGATTTAAGGTTGATTTGGGCACAAGGAAGAATCAGAATATTCAGAGATCCCAAGGGGAAACTCGTAGTGCATAAGTAACACAAAGGAATTCACCTTATATCAGGTGTTATTGTTGTGGAAATATGAGTTATTCATAGTTTGTGTGTTCCATAGCCAAGAGATATCGAAGGGCACAAGAATAGAGGTGGCAGCCAAATAGAGAATAGTTTTCAAGAACATATTTTAAAGGACACTGTTTTTGGTGTGGAGGATTTGGGCACATGGCTAGGTAATGCACTTCGACCATACAGAGGAATGTGCCAAAGCATAATCAAAATGTTTGCAAGAAGCCGATCAATGAACCAACAGGTGAGTTGAAAATGAAAAATAAATTTGCAGTTTTGCAAGATCAAGTTGGTCCATAATACTCTGAGAAAGAACAAAAGTCTTAATCCATGCCGAGTGTCAAAGAAAAAATATAGACCAAGAAGAAAACGGAAGAGAAGGCAGTGGTAGAAGAAATTTTATTTAAAGCATCAGATCGTTCTGGTATGTGGATCCTTGACAGTGGTTGTACATCTCACATGACAGGTAATAAGGATCTTGTCACAGGCGTAAAATATGACAAAGAAGGAGTTGTAAAGTTTGGAAACAATGAAGGACTGAAGATTATTGGCTCAGTAAAGGCCAAATTTGGGGTCAAAGAGATGAGGTATGCAGACGAATTAGTTTTATAAGGCCTCAGTCACAATTTTCTAAGAGTTTATCAGTTATGTGACTCAGAACATTCTATAAGGTCTACTAAGAAGATGTGTATCATAAAATTAAGATACAGGGTAGTGGTTCTATAGAGAAAAAGAAAAAATGGAAATCTCTACCTGGTAACTGGAGAAGAATATATGTTTTTTCTGTACAGAGAAGAAGAAAACAAGTTGTGTCATAAACAACTTGGTCATTTATGCCAACCATCCCTGGAAGATCTGGTAAAGTGTGATGCAGCAAGAGACCTCCCTAAGCTATCATGTGATCATAATCACACGTACGATGCACGCCAACAAGGGAAGATCATCATAAAGACATATAAGGAAAAGTAAAAGAAGTCAACAAGAGTGCTCTAATTGGTTCATGTTGATGTTTGTGGTCCTATCACACCAAGAGCAATTGACAGAAAGAGGTACTATGCTCTTTTCATTGATAAATATAGTATAATGGCATGGGTATTTGTTATTTCCCATAAGTCAGATGTGTTCATCTACTTAAAACAATACCGAAGGGAGTGTGAAAGGATGCTTGGACAGAAAATTTTGAAGCTTCGTACTGACAATAGAACGGAATTCACAAACAGTCAGGTGGATGGCTATCTCGAGAATCATGGGATAAGGCATCAAGTTTCCTTAGTAAGAACTCCCCAATATAATGGAGTGGTTGAAAGGAGAAATCGGATCATTAATAACATGGCCAGAACGATGCTCATTGAAAAATCCCTACCAAAGAAATTTTGTAAGGAAGTTTGACATCCATCTACATTTCTAACAGGGCTTTGTTGTGTTTGAATAAAGGAAAGACTCCGTACGAGATTTGGTATGGAAAGAAGCCAACGGTGAAATACTTTCGAATATTTGGAAGTAAGTTCTTTATCCTCAACAAGGAAAAACATAGGAAATATGAGTCACGATGAGACGAAGGGATATTCCTGGGCTACTCAGGAAAAATTAAGGCATATAAATGCTTTAACAAAAAGTTGGAAAAAGTAGTTGAGAGCAATGATTTCACTATAATAGATAACGAGGAGATCATTCAATAGCATAGTAAACAATTTCTAGATGAGAGTGATGAGGAAGAAAGCAACGCAGGGGGAGCAGAAGTGGATGATGCTGATTCAGAAGAAGATAATAATGATGAGCATGAGGAATTAAAATCTGTATCTGCACAAAAGCTAAGGAGTCGAGCAGAAATTGATAGGCAGAATATCATTAGTGATCAGTCATCTCCAGTTCAGACAAGAAGAATGAAATCACTGCAGCAAACATCTTTACTATCACAGGTTGAGCCAAAATGCTTCGCTGATGCGGCTGAAGATGAAAATTGGATTCATGCAATGAATGAAGAGCTAGATCAGGTTGAGAAGAATCAGACGTGGGAGATTGTTTCGAGGCCAGCAGATAAGAATTTCATCAGGAATAAATGTGTCTATTGTAACAAGATAAATGAATATGGCACAGTGATTCAAAACAAATCACGACTAGCATGCAAGGGGTACTCTCAGATAGAGGGAATAGATGTTAATGATACATTTTCACCAGTTGCGAGACTAGAGAAAATAATATTATTTCTATCCATTGCAGTGCAACAGAAGTTCAAAGTTTTCCATATGGACGTCAAATCTGCATTTTTGAATGGGTTTTTTGAGGAAGGGGTTTATATTGAGAATCCATATGGTTTTCTCATTCATGAGGATGAGAATAAGGTTTGAAGACTGAAGAAGGAGTTTTATGGGCTGAAACAAGCACCAAGATCATGGTACTCAAGGCTTGATTAGTACTTAAAGAAGCTTGATTTCAAGCATGGGGGAGTTGATTACAATCTCTATTTCAACAACAATAGTAATCAAAGGATGATGGTCCTAGTTTATATCGATGACATAATATTTGGCGGATCAGATGAAGCTCAGTGCAGACAGTTTTATGAATTCATGAAAATGAGTTCAAAATGTCAATGATTGGAGAGCTAAAATTTTTCCTTGGTCTGCAGGTGACACAAGGAAGGAATGTGACATTAATTTCTCAATCCAAATATGCCAAGGATGTTTTGAAAAGATTTGGAATGGAAAATTCCAAGGAGATGAAGACTATGGTTGCTACCTGGATGAAATTATTGAAAGATGATAATGGAAAGGCAGCTAATATCACATAATACACATAGATTATTGGGAGTTTACTATACCTAACAGTGAAGAGACCTGATATTGTTTTGGCCACTTGCCAAGCAGCACAATATCAAAGAAATCCTAAGGAAATCCATTTGCTTGCAGTGAAAAGAATACTTTGTTATATCAAGGGAGCGGTGGACTTTGGCTTGATGTATAATTGAAAATCTTATACAGAGTTATTGGGATATACTGATACAGATTGGGCCGGTTCAATGGATGACAGGAAATAAACGTCAGGAGGTGAATTCTATCTTGGTGGCTTTTGTGTTTCTTGGATAAGTAAGAAGAAAGATTGCATTTCATTGAGCACCACAGAAGTTGAATATATCGCTTCCACTCAAGCTTGCACATAGTTATTGTGGATGAAGCAGCAGCTTGATGATATGGGCATTGAAGTGAAGTCTCTGATCAGAATTCAGTGCGATAACTGATGTGCTATCAATCTCAGCAAAAATCTAGTCCATCACTCAAGGAAAAAGCACATTGAGATAAAGTATCATTTTATCAAGGAGAAGGTTTATCAAGGAATCGTGAAGTTGGTGTATGTGCCTACAAAACTATAGGTTATAGACATTATGACGAAGTCCTTACCCAAGGAAGCTTTTTGAGAGGTATCGACTAGCTCTGGAAGTCCAGTCGACTCCCCGCACTTGAAAAAGTGTGGATTTCGGAACCCCCCCCCCCCCTCCCCGAGGTATTGTTTGTTTTTCTCTAATGCGCTAATCTGTGTTCTTTTCAATGTTGCAGAACGCAAAGGGGTGACCTTTGGGTTCATTGAAAAAGGGGGAGAAATAGTGACTCCCCAAGGGGGAGAAAATGTCTTAGTAAAAGACACGAGGATAAGCTGACAGGTGGAGCAACGAGATAGGGGAGAGCAATGAGATTGGGGGAGCATTTTAAATATGATGATGCTAGAAGTGAATGATCAAAGAACAGATGTCATGACAGCTAAGGATCGTGATAAAAGCTGAATAGTGATGTCAGAATAGTGTGAGAAGGTTTCCAATGATCAACAATTGGTATCAGTATGATAATTGATATTCGATTGGTATCAACAATTGGTGTCATCTTAGAAATTGGTATCAGTTGAGTGTCAAAAGTTGGTGGAAGAAATGAAGTGATTCATTGATGATATTTTCATTTACTCTTGTTTCTCACACCGAGCATTGCTCATGTGGGCTTAGAGTATGTGGTGATTGAATCTTTGGTTGCTACCTGAATTGCAAGAGGTGAAGGATGGTTGATGATGTAAGGAGTCTTAGTGAGGTATCAATGTGCAGAAAATCATTCTGAGAAGAGTTGTGAAGAGTTTTCAACAAACCCAAAGGGGGATATTGTTGGGAAAAAATCCCTTAAGGTAACATTGCAGCATTCTTGGGTTGATTTTTTTTGTTGACAAATCAGGTTTACAGGGTGAATTTTTGAGTTTGAGAGATTTTGTCATCAATCAATGTTGAAAAAGAACCATGAAAAAGGAACGTATGATCTGGAGGTGGTAAAAAAAAGAGCAGTACAAGGTGGTGTTGTTTTCCAGTGTTTGCCAAATTTTTGGGGTCCAAAATTTGGAGTTTGGTGAGCATCGCGAAAAGTGGATATCATGGAAGATCTTATTTAAATATGGAAAAGGCATGAGTTTCACGAAGATGGGCTTCATGGACTAGATTTCTCAAAGACCAGAAAAATGATGGCGGTGATTCTTCGCGATTATGTCAAGCTTCGCGAACGGCAGAGGTTGAAGTGAGTCGCGGAAGTGAAGGTATTTGCGAGGGAGCTTCACGGTGAATGAGTAAAGGAATTGACTAAATGCTCCATGATTACGATGAGCTCCGTGATCAGAAAATTGCTAAAGTGCTTCATGATTTTGAGATAATTTCAGCAGGAACTTCAGAGCTTCGCGATTTGAGATGACGTGGCGTTGACTTCACTCGGATGGTTCGAGGGTCAATGGAATCACCAATAAATAGGCCTCGATCCTCTCAGGAGAATTAGAGAGAATTTTCAGAGAAAATATTTTTCTCTTGTTTCGTGAAGGTAGTTCGCATAGCCAGTGTGCTTCGCGAAAGAAGAGCTTCGCGATGGATAATCTAGCTCCGCGAAAGTTTCGAGCTCCGCGTCAGCTCAGTGAGCTTCATTAGGGAAGTCACTCAGCGACGACTTGAGCTTTGAGAGAGTTCTTCTTGAGAGTGTTTCACAAAAATGCAGGAGCTTCACGAAGGCTTGTTTTAGCTTCGAGAAATTGGGAGCCTCACGAAGTAGGGTTCTTTGCAAAGGTATTTCCAAAAGTAATTTCCTAGTGTGAAGAGGAAAAGTGGTATTCATTAGTGGATGAAGTTTTAACTTCAATAGAGAAAATATCAACAGTTAAGGATGCGTGATTTCATGAAAATGAATAGACCTACAGGTCTATAAACTGTGAGTGGATCTTCTGAAGAAACAGTGAGCTCACTTCAGTTGAGAGAGCAGTGAGTTCTCAAATTGTGAGTAGTTGTAAACCGGAAGGTTAAGTGAGTCTACTTTTAACTTGTAAACAGCAGTGCACTTATAGTGGAATTGGTACATCGGCACACTGCCAGTGTATGCTCCTTGGACGTATCCCAGTGAGGGCGAACCAAGTAAAAATCGTTGTGTCATGTGCATGCTTTAAGTTTTATTCATACTCTGCATCAGGAAGGAGAGAGAAGATGGTTTTGTCTAACAGTAAATCAAGATCAAAAGGGGCGGTTGTTTTAATCTGTCATACCCTCATTCACCCCCCCCCCCCTCTTAGGGTATCTAGCCTAGTGGACCTAACAAGATCAACTTGGGTTGTTGAGGATGGTTCTATAAAAAATGATTTACTATTGATTACAAATATTTTGTATCCAACTTGACCTTCATATGAATTTTCAATATTTACTGGTTTCATTTTTCTTTGAGTTGCATTTTCTAATATTGAATTGAACTATATTCAAGCCTATCAAACTAAAAAAAATAATTAAATTATAACAAAAAACAAGATAAATTGAATTGGAAATATTAAATTAATTGATATAAAAATCAGAACCAATTAAAATAATGACATAACAAAAAATGGAAAAATGAACTAACCCAAAAATAGGTACCAAATGACCAAAGGAAAATAAAAATGGAGAAACGACCTAATCAATGGAAAAAAAATGAACCAAATGATGTAAGACAAATAAAAATTGAAAATTGACCAAATTAATTGACCAGAATGAACCAGATGACCTAACCAAAATTTAATTGGATCGAATTGAAAATAGAAGAAAATTATAGCATACCCATGCTAAACATTTTAATTTGAACGTATTGTTTTTATGACATGTATTATATTTTTTTATTCTTCCCCCTAGATATAATTTTTTTATTATATCACTATGTATCCTATATTTGGTTTGACAAGTGGTATTCCTTAATTAAGTCATGTCTCATGTTCTTTTTTATTTGGGTTACACATTAGTTATAGATTTATAATTAATTCCATATTCATTTTCAAGTACAAGAAATGAAAAACATTAAGGAGATACAAAGAAAAAGGATGACATACAACAATCAATGAATGAGTGAGATGAGAGTCCCTCCTTTAGTGCTTGTTATGAGTATTTTTTTCAAAAATATATATCAATAACATATATTTTCCTGTGATTAATTTCGTTTTTAACTTTTAATCAGGATTCACCACCAAGTTTCTATTTATTCACCACCAGCCTAGTGGTTACAATTCTTAGGCTAGCGATATGAAGGGGTGGTACTATAGATAGGAACTCCAGTCAGTATACCCGATTACACCCCATACCTCCCCCTAACACACCATCTGTCACACCTTATGATCTCGTAGTGTCATTACAAACACTCAAGATATTAAGGCCTCCCATGTTTTCAGCACCATTTGAAGTTAATCCTCCCCGCCTATCATTTCCATATCTTATGATGATTCTTACTCCTCATCCATATTATGCATTTTCACAACCATCAATGCCAACTTATTTTCCTTCTACTTCTTTCTCCCTAAGCTTCTACATTTCTGTTTCTTCGACTCCTGCTTCGACACATTCTGAGCTTGTAGAGCATACAATGGGACCCAATCCATCTGTATAGGTTGATGTTTCTTTAGTTCCTAGGGATCTAAAAACACCCACTGATCAGACTGCCTCAAGTATATTTATAGAACCCTAGTAATATTTTTTACCATAATGTATTTTCATTATAGGATGTATTGATATAATTTTTTTTTCTTCTTTAATAGTTGTAACTTCCAATAAATGGTGTGGGAATACATGAATTCGTGAATTGTGGAACCTCCACACATAGTTGATGGTGGATTACAATAAATACAACCAAATGATTAGAAAATAGGGGACGAATGTATGAGTTTTTTGTAGATACTTTCCAAATACTCTTATATCCTTCCTGTCAGTCCACTCTCCTGAAAAAACCTTCAAAATGAAGTAAAGGATAATTTTTGGGAACAAATATGGGTAAAAAAATCATTTGATTTAATGTTATATTATTATTATATTTATATAAATTAATATTTTGGTGCTATCTTCATTTTAATTTTCTCGATGGTGAGGCTGTGAGGCCATCGCGGCTCATGGAATTAGGTAAGTTGTAGAGAGGCTATAAGCATGATTTGTTTAGTGGCTGGCATGGTAGAGTTTGAATGGATTTAGAGGCCAAACCTATTATGCATGATTATCTAGTAAAATATTATTTGGAAATGATTAATAATTAGATGAGTACCAATTTCAAGGTATTAATCAAATTTGAGGTTTTTAAATGATAATTACCATGATTTTCATTAATACTTTCTTTTGTATTATTTAAAATTCTTTTTTAGGAATCGTTAGGGATAAATAAAAAAACAAGGATGTTATGAAATACCCCTGGACTTTTGGGTAGACTATGATGTCATACCATGATAGGAATTAGCTATTAATCTCATTTATAATTTTTCTTTAGGACTTGAACTTTCTTTCGTTTCCTCCATATTTCATTCCATTTCTAATTAGTCTAGATAAATGATCATGTATTCTTTAGTTTATTATTGAAATTATTTAGTGTGTACTGAAATTTTGGGATTAGTATTTCTTTGTTTGTGAGAATTTCATGAACCTATACAACCATTGATCATTTTATTAAATGTTCATTATTTTAATAGGAATGGGCACTGCAATACTGGGGTGACTTACCTTTAAAATTTTTAGGGATAGAATAATTAATACCTTAGGGTATGAGACAAAATTCATGCAAATATACTAACATATTGCATAAAATATAATGTAAAAATTTAAATTACATAAGATAAAGAGACTTAGTAATGAAAAGTGAGAATACCATAAACAGTGATATAGTAAATAAATAAGAAGATTTTTGAAACAATGAGTAGGTTTATGAGAAACATTATAATTAATAAAAAAAATTAATCTGTAACACCCCAAGATTTTATGAGAATTATTCTTTTTAATTTCTTTGATGTCTTCTGTTGTTTGTTACACCAAGATTATCTTGAACTATACGTAACACCATATTAGCTTGCAGTATATGTAACACTATTATTGGATCGTGTTACACACAATTTCAAGTTCGTTTGATAGAAGTTATTATATGCAACATTGACTGTATATATATATATATATATATATATTCAATGTATAAATGAAATATGGTTGGATTCTATTATACGAAACAACAAAGGAATATTGCACTACACGCAACCCTGACTTGGCTTGATTACACGCAATCACGACCTTCCTCTATAGCATGTGTTGTACGCAATACCGAGTTTCACTAAACAACAATATGTTATTAAAATATTATATAAACTACCCATTATGAATAGTAATACCCAATTTTTGAAATTTTATAAATTTTAACTTTTAAAACGGACTTTATTTTTGGATTTGGAATATCGAAATTATCCTAGAGTGAATTTTTGGTATTTTTCTGAAAAATTTCAATTTTTGATGAAAAGTGAAAACACTGACTTATTGGTTAAAACCGACTTTTTATTTAAATAATAATTTTTTTATTTAAATTTATTTTAGGTAAAAATAGATATATAATACCTATATAAGTTCAATGTAATTCATTGAAGTCATTTTATAATAATTTTAGATATATAAAATTTTTATTGAACTTTTTACCATCTTTTACCCACCTCCTAGGAGAATCTGCAAATTTAAATAAAACTTAATTTTACCACTTCTGTAAGTTTAATTTCAAAAATTTGAGAGACGTGGTTAATGTCAAGAATTAAAATCTGGTTCAATAAGATAAATATAATTTTTGGTGAATAATAACTTTTTACTTTTATTTACCACGGTTAAAAATAAATAGGGTAATTTAGGGTAAAAATGATATTATTATTACCCTAACACATGTCCTAATTCTATTGCATAAGTGTAATTAGACCAAAAACAACATTAGGAATAAAATATGACCATTTAGGTCCACTTGGATTAGATTAGTACATTTATTAATATTTAATTCAAAGAAGAGTTAAAAGAGTTAAAATCAAAGTTTAATAAGTAAAACATTTTTAATATAGGGTTATAAATAAGATAAATTCGACTATAAATATTTATTATAAAGATAAAAATATTTAATACATAATGGTATTTTATTTATAATTTTTATAAATTAAATAATTTAATTTATTTATGACACAATGATGATGCAGTAATTACCTTATTAATGAAATATTAACATAAGTGATATTATAAATACCCAAATAAATTTAATTTGAGCCTTTTATGAATTAAACTAATTTTAATGGTTAATATAACATATTAGGGTTGGTTAGATGAATTTTTTTTGAAGTAATAATGCTTTTATGAATTTAGAAAAAACAAAATACCAAATAGTGTCAAAATTGACATAAAAGAGTTTTTTAAAACAAATATTATATTATTAATTGATATAATGGTACTAAAAATCTAATGTTCATCCAAAAGACTTATATAATAATATATATGACATTAATGAACCAATTTGGGTTCTATTGGTAGTTTATAGTAAGTTTATTAACCATATAGTGTAAGAATACAAGAAGACACGGTAAAAGTTAAATTATTTAACTAAGAGTTAAATCTAAATGATAATGTTAAAATAGTAACCTAAACTTGTCTAAAACCTATATTTTGAGAGTATTTAGACCCATACCTACCCTATCCTCTAAATAAGTCACTTTTAAGCCATTATAAACCGAATATTAATTTATTATAAAATAATATTTTAAGTTTTTCCTAAGGTGCCCCTCACCCCTCTTATAAAAGGTCACCTCCTCCCTCTCCTCTTCACACAAATTTGAGCCTTCAAGCTTGGAAAACCCCTAACCATTTTACTTATCCACTTCCATATAAACATACTATAGGTCATAGTATTCTTCAAAGACCAACTTTAGTGCCCTAATAGGAGGTTAAGAGGAGGTGCGCTGAAGAAGAGGTAATCTCTTCTACAGATTCATTCAAGTTTCTTTATTCTTATACTTCCTATTATTTAGTTGTTTCATTATAAATTAATGACATCAGTATAACTAATATACTGATAAGTTATTATAAATATGAAACATACCCATTTCTCCTTCTATCCATCCTACGGAAAACGAAATCATTGTGCCATCATACGTACAGAATACCGTCTCCACGCCATGATGTAATCTATTTTTCCACCACCACCTTACTTGGATGGTTATAATAATGAGTATAAATGATATAAATAATAAATATAAAATTATTATGATTCTTTATGTATTATATAACATCCAATTATATATGATTTTAATATTAAAATAATGATATTATTGCTCGTGCGTACGTACGGACTACCGTCTCCATGAACGCGATGAGATTCATTCTCCATGTTAACCATTCAAGAGTGATTATAAAGTATATAAAATAAATAATCATTAAATATATGAAATAATAATGATACTGGATTTATGTACATATACATTTCATTTACTTAATTCCATTCAATTCAATAGGGAAATGAAAATAGCGTTCATGCGTACGTACAGCCTACCATCTCCATGAATGGTGTATTTCATTTCTATTTATCGATATATCATATATATTTAAATTCTGAATATATATTATATCAAAATCATGTTTTACATTTTAAAATTAAGTAAATCAGGATATAAGTAATAATATCAAGAACAACAAGTCCAAACACGTACGAAAAATGAAATGATTTTACCCAAAACGCTGCTTTAAGATGGAATTGATAAAATAACTGGTAATATAAAGTCATAAGTGAATCATATATAATATCATCAATATTATTATGGTTCTGTTAAAATTTAATAATATGTTTAGACACACTATACAGGAGTTCCGGACATGTATGGAAGAAATTGGACCTAAGGTAAGGGATAATTTTTCAATCTCATTTTTATCTGAGATTGCTTATATGTAAGTATTTACCAGGGTTATATTTTTCATCCATGTCCATAAAAACGTTTTTCATAAAGTTTTTAATATTATTCCATGTAATTTTAAAGTCATTTTTACCCCTCTTTTACTTTTACTTTGTGATATGGAAGGAATCTTAATTTTCTTTACCATACATGGTACTTTTTGACTTTTCCATTAAAAGTACGAGTAGAATGTTTTTTATAACTTATACGGCATGAACGGATTTTTACGGTTTCATAACGCCTTATTTTCATGAATCTTACTCTACAATATTTCATGACTATTTTCAACAAAATCCATTTCTTTTAAAATTTCATGGAATTTTGTGAAAAGATAATGATTTTGAAGAATAAATGATATTTTCCTCAAGAATTAATTTCAAGTGTTTTATCAAAACCATTTTCCATCTAAGACGAAATTATTTAATATGTGTATGTTTCAAGTATAATGTCTCTATGATTTATATTTTTTCACTTTTCTTATGATGAAATGATATCTATTTGTTTTATATGGATTATGTTATGATGGGATGATGTTTATGAAACCCATTTTATTCTTTAGGTTATGATGAATGATTTATGTTTATGTTGTGGCACAGGTAAGAATGATTTCATTATGAGATGGGTGGTACCTATATCTCCCTCCAATGAATTAGGTAATGATTTATATCTCATGAGATAGACATGGATGGAATGGAAAGTTAATCTGGTTCAGTGATACAGGACTGGAATGAAGAGTCAACTCAATTCAGAAAGGGACCTTGTCCACTATGATCGTCTTGGAAGTAATGTCTTGGATACTATGGAAATCATATCAAGTGAATAATGGTTTTCCACAATTACATGTTTTATTACCATGCTATTTTATCATGATTTATGTTTATTTATGATCTATGCCTTACGTACTGCCAAGATTTATTTCACAACTCAAGATTTTGATGTTTAAACTTTATGTTCATGTTTTTTTTATGTCCAATGTATATGGTTTATTTTATTTTCCCCATTCTTACCCTTACTAGGAATTTGAGCTCACCCTTTATATGTTTTCTTTTCCCCATGATATAAAGAAAGGTTTTTTGGTAAGAAAAAAAAGTGGAAGATCTTTATGGGAGATGTTGAAGATCTTTCACCATGATTAGAAGATTATGTCTTGAATTTACAAAGACACTAAACTATTAAGGTCCTTGGGTGTTTGTTTTTGTTATGTATTATGTATTCTAAAAAAGTAATGTAACATCCATGTATGTCAAGATTTAGGTCTCTATAGTTTGTATCAGAGGAAAGGTTTATTCAACCTTTGGAAACTAGGATGCGAAAACTTTAGTGAGATCCCTAGAGATATTTCTAAGGTATGTCTAGGGATGCACCTAAGATTAAGTATATGTATAGGTAATAGTCCTAGAATTACGGTAAAGATCTTAGAATTAAACATAAGATGTTATATATTGAAGGTACTCCCCCTTTATTATATTGTTTTCCCTATCATGATTTTTGCCTCACACTATTCTTTTTGGGTTTTAGACGATGGTTGGAACCCGAAGGAACCGTGTTGATCAATGTAATAGAAAATGCAATGATTTTCCTCCTCAACAAACCAATGTTATGGGAGATGGAGTGAAGAATATTATTGCTATACTTACACAAGATATGAATCATTTTGGACTTCTAAATGAGCATATAAGGGAACAATATTCTATTGAGTCCTTCATGAGGCAACGTCCACCTTCTTTCAATGGGTCTTCTAATCCACTTGTTGCTGAACAATGGATCTGTACCATTGAAAAGATATTTTCCATACTTTGTTGTTCAGAACATGAAAAAGTTATTTTAGTTGTTTACTGTTTAGAAGGTGAAGCGGACCAGTGGTGGACTCTAATTAAGAATACAAGGCCCCAAGATAAAATTGAATCCATGGAATGGGATGAGTTCAAGAACATGTTTTTCAATAAGTACTTCCCTCGTATTCTAAGAAAAAATATGGAAAAGGAGTTCCTTGAGCTTAAGAAAAAGGATGATGAATCTGTTGGTATATATGAGGTGAATTTTACAAGGCTTGAAAGGTATGCATCTGGATTTATCATCCAACCTGAAAGTAAAGTTGATCGATTATTCAGTGGCTTAAAACCAAGTCTTCAAAGGGCATTAAAGATAAGAGACTTTAGTAGCTATAAATAAATTGTGTGTTGTTCTATCAAGGTAGAAATGGAAGTTGGTGTTACATATCCATCTCATGGTTTTGACAAGAAACGAAATATAGAGTTTAAGGAAAAATCTTAGAACAATGGTGAAAAGAAGGTGAATGTTTCTTTATGCTCAAAGTGTGGAAAGAAGCATGGTGGAGATTGTCTAAAAGGTATAAGAAAATGTTTCAAGTGTGGAAAAGAAGGTCATCGAGCAGCTATGCGCCGAAGTAATGGTAAAAAGGTTTCTAATGATGTAAATAGAGAAAAAGACTATAGAGAACGATCCACCAACACTGCAGTGCTACTAGTGCAAGGAAATGGGGCATTATGCTAACCAATGCCCTAATACAAGGGTTGATGATGATCGACATCAACAACCTCTTAAGGAAAAGGAAAAAGGAAAGTCACATGCGATCACTATTGGCTATGTTGATTATGACAACAATGTGGTGGAATTATTATGTGTTTATGTAACGGGATTCCAAAATAATGTTGTAGATTCTCATTTATAGTATCGTGGAATATTGGAATATCTATGTAATGTTTTGTTGTGGTTTTTAATAATTATATGGTACAGGTAACCATGAAAAGTGATTGAAATATTTTTGGAAAGTAGATGATATGTGCATAATGAAGGGATAATGAGAAAATAATATGTTTGATAGTATTCATGAGCTCATGATTGGTATAAGGACAAAGTGATATCATGGTTTGAGTATATAGAATTTTTGGGATTTTGGTATGTGGAAAGAGTTAACTTTTGATAGCAGTCATGTTTTCACTATGGTTCTATGGTAATACATGTTTCAAAATAATAAATGATTAAGGTAATCACATGTTTGTAATGTGACCAACAAGATATATCTTGTGATATATGAAGGATAAATGATGGTATTCACATGCTTGTTATATGACCTTTTTAGTAATCATTCTCTTTATACTATGAGTTTGGAAAGAAGTATTTTGGATAAGTCTTAAGGTTGGAATGGATTAAGTTGAACATTAGATAGTATTGTTTAGGGCCAGAACTTTTTTTTCGATTTTATTTCTAGATTGTTATAATAGTATAGTTTAAGAAAAGGGATGACCTGCAGAATGGGAGACAACCTGTCACGTCGGACAATGTTGCTGGAATCAAACCCACAACCGAAGTGTGACAGGCCTTTATCGCCTACTGTTGGCCTACAAGAAGTACCTGATTAGTAGAAACTAGTTTTATTTTATTAAGTGGTATGATAGATGAAGTATAAGTCCATATTTGGAATCATATAAGATTAACCTCACCATAGATGGACTTATGTATATTTGATAACTTTTGATAACCTTTTGTTTGAGACAGATGGAATGACCCATCATTCTATCACATGATCTACTAACACTTCACGAATGATAAATTCAACTTCATTTCTTTAAGATATGAAGTGGAAATTGTTCATGGAACGACCAACGGTGAGATTATACCAAAATCAAGTATTTATTCTAATTCAAAATTTTCAAATTTAGGTAAATGATATTGAAAACCAAAAATATTGTCTTAGTACCCTCATATCTGATGAATAATATGGTACCTTAGATCATCACAAATTTATGTCTTTGGGATTGTTGGATTTTTCATAGCCATGTTCTCTACCACTCTCTATCAGAACATGATGGTTAGATTTCTCTTCCATATCCATATTTTCACCTATATTCTCTTATGTGGAAACCCAGTGATGAGTTACTTTGGGTATCCATTATGTTTCTAATGTTCCTTTTTAAAATGATGTTTTAGTATTCCTTTTTACATTGTGGTTTTATATGAAAGAAACTTTCAAGTAGAAAACCACTTATAACCTTGACGAATTTCGAGGGTGAAATTCATTTTAAGGGGGGTAGAATGTAACACCCTGAGATTTTATGAGAATTATTCTATTTAATTCATTTGATGCCTTGTGTTTTATGCTACACCAAGATAATCTTGCACTATACACAACACCGTATTAGCTTGCAGTATACGCAAAACTATTCTTGGATCGTGTTACACATAATTTCAAGTTCGTTTGATAGAAGTTATTATACGCAACAATGAGTGTGTGTGTATATATATATATATATTCAATATATAAATTAAATATGGTTGGATTTTATTATATGAAACAACAAAGGAATCTTGTACTACATGCAACCCTGACTTGGCTTGCATTACACGCAATCGCGGCCTTCCTCGATAGTGTGTGTTGTATGCAATACCGAATTTCACTAAACAACGATATGTTATTAAAATATTATATAAACTAGCAGTTATGAATAGTAATAACCACTTTTAAAAATTTTATAAATTTTATATTTCAAAATGGAATTCATTTTTGGATTTAGAATATCTAAATTAGCCTAGGGTAAATTTTTGGTATTTTTCTGAAAACTTTCAATTTTTGATGAATAGTGAAAACACTGAGTTATTGGTTAAAACCGAATTTTTATTTAAATAATAATTTATTTTTATTTAAATTTATTTTAGGTAAAAATATATACATAATACCTATATAAGTTCAATGTACTTCATCAGATTAATTTTATAATAATTTTAGATATATAAAATTTTAATTGAACGTTTTACCGTCTTTTACCAACCTCCTAGGAGAATCTGCAAATTTACATAAAACTTAATTTTTCCTCTTCTATGAGTTGAATTTTGAAAATACAAGAGACACGGTTAATAACAAGGAGTAAAATTTGGTTCAATAAGATAAAAATACTTTTTGTTGAATAGTAACATTTTACTTTTATTTACCACGGTTAAAAATAAATAGGGTAATTCAGGGTAAAAATGATATTATTATTACCCTAACACATGTCATAATTCTATTGGATAAGTGTAATTATACCAAAAACAACCTTAGAAATAAAATATGACCCTTTAGGTCCACTTGTATTAGATTAGGACATTTATTATTATTTAATTCAAAGAAGAGTTAAAAGAGTTAAAATCAAAGTTTAATAAGTAAAAAAAATTAATATAGGGTAATACATAAGATAAATTAGACTATAAATATTAATTAGAAATCTAAAAATATTTCCTACATAATGGTATTTTATTTATAATTTTTAAACATTAAATAATTTAATTTATTTATGAAAAAATTATGATGTAGTAATTAACTTATTAATGAAATATTAACATAATTGATATTATAAATAAACAAATAAATGAAATTTGAGACTTTTTGTGAATTAAACTAATTTTATAGGTTAATATAACATATTAGGGTTGTTTATATGAATTTTTTTCTAAGTAATAATGTTTTTACGAATTTAGAAAAAACAAAAATCCAAATAGTGTCAAAATTTACATAAAAGAGTTTTTTAAAAAAATATTATATTATTAATTGATATAATGGTCATAAAAATCTAAAATTAGGCTAAAATATTTATATAATAATATATATGACATTAATGAACCAATTGGGGTTCTATTGGCAGTTTATAGTAAGTTTATTAACCATATAGTATAAGAATACAAGAAGACACGGTAAAAGTTAAATTATTTAACTTAGAGTTAAATCTAAATGATAAGGTTAAAATGGTAACATAAACATGTATAAAACCTATTGGTTGAGATTATTTAGACCCATAACAACCCTAGACTTGAAATAAGTCACTTTGGAGCCATTATAAACCAAATATGAATTTATTATAAAAAACATTTTAAGTTTTTTCTAAGGTGCCCCTCACCCCTATTATAAAAAGGGACCTTGTCCCTCTCCTCTTCAAACAGATTTGATCCTTAAAGCTCATCCAAACCCTGAACATTTAACTTCTACACTTCCATAGAAACCTACTATAGGTCCTGGTCTTCTACAAAGACCAACTTTAGTGCCCTAATAGAAGGTAAAGAGGAGGCGCGTCGAAGAAGAGGTAATCTCTTCTACCGATTATTTCATGTTTCTTTATTCTTATACTTACTCTTATTTAGTTGTTTCATTATAAATTAATGACATAAGTATAACTAATATAGTGATATGTAATTATAAATATGAAATAACCCCATTTCACCTTCTATCCATCCTACAGAAAACGAAATCACTGCGCGTGCGTACGTACGGAATACCGTCTCCACGCTGTGGTGTAATCTATTTTTCCACCACCACCTTACTTGGATGGGTATAATAATGAGTATAAATGGTATAAATAATAAATATAACATTTTGATTATTCTTTATATATGATATATCATCCAATTATATATTATTTTAATATCAAAAGATTGATATTGTCGCTCGTGCATGCGTACGGACTACCATCTCTACGAACGTGAAGAGATTCATTCTCCATGTTAACCATTCAAGAGTGATTATAAAGTATATATAATAAATAATCATGAAATACATTACAGAATAATGATACTAGATTTATGTACATATACATTTCATTTACTTAATTCCATTCAATTCAATAGGGAAACAAAATTAGCATTCATGCGTACGTACGGCCTACCGTCTCCATGAACGGTGTATTTCATTTCCATTTATCGATCTATCATATATATTTATATGCTGAATATATATTATATATAAATCATGTTTTACATTCTGGAATTAAGTAAATCAGGATATAAGTAATAATATCAAGAACAATAAGTCCAAACACGTATGATAAATGAAATGATTTTACCCAAAACGCTACTTTAACATGGAATTGATAAAATAATAGGTAATATAAAGTCATAAGTGAATCATATATGATATCATAAATATTATTATTAATTTTTTACAAGTTAATAATATGTTTAAAACCACTATACAGGAGTTTCGGACACGTACAGAAGAAATTGGACCTAAGGTAAGGGATAATTTTTCAATCTCATTTTTATTTGAGATTGCTTATACATAAGTATTTACTAGGGTTATATTTTTTATCCATGTCCATAAAAATGTTTTTCATAAATTGTTTAATATTATTCCATGTAGTTTTAAAGTCATTTTTCCCCTCTTTGACTTTTACTTTGTGATATGGAAGGAATCTTTCTTTTGTTTACCATACGTGGTACTTTTTGACTTTTCCATTAAAAGTATGAGGAGAATGTTTTTTTAACCTATACAGCATGAACAGATTTTTACGGTTTCATAACACCTTATTTTCATTAATATTACTCTACAATATTTCATGAATATTTTCAACAAAATCCTTTTTATTTAAAATTTCATGGCATTTTGTGAAAAGAAAATTATTTTGAAGAAGAAAGGATATTTTCCTTAAGAATTCATTTCAAGTGTTTTACCAAAACCATTTTCCATCTAAGATGACATTATTTCATATTTGTATGTTTCAAGTATAATGTATCTATGATTTACATGGTTTCACTTTTGTTATTATGAAATTATATCCATTTGTTTTATATGTATTATGTTATGATGGGATGATGTTTATGAAACCCATTTAATTCTTTGGCTTATGATTAATGATTTATGTTTATGTTGTGGCACATGTAAGAATGATTTCATTATGAAATGGGTGGGACCTATATCTCCCTCCAATGCATTGGGTAAAGATTTATATCTCATGAGATAGATATGGCTGCAGGGGCAAGTTAATCTGGTTCAGTGATACAGGACTGGAACGAGGAGTGAACTCGATTCAGTAAAGGACATTGTCCATTATGATAGTCTTGGCAGAAATGCCTTGGCTACTATGGAAATCATATCATGTGCTTAATGGTTTTTCACAATTACATGTTTTATTCCCATGCTATTTTAACATGATTGATGTTCCTTTATGATATATACCTTACGTACTGCTAAGATTTATTTCATAACTCCAGATTTTGATGTTTAAACTTTATGTTCATGTTTTTTTATGTTCAAATGTATATGGTTTGTTTTATTTTCTTCATGCTTACCCTAACTGGGAATTTGAGCTCACCCTTTATATGTTTTCTTTTCCCTAGGATATAAAGAAAGGTTTTAGGTAAGAAAAGAAAAGTGAAAGATCTTTATGAGAGATGTTGAAGATCTTTCACCATGATTAGAAGATTATGTCCCAAATTTCCAAAGACACTAAACTAGTATGGTCCTTGGGTGTCTGTTTTTGTTATGTATTATTTATTCTGCAAAGGTAATTTAACATCCATGAATGTCAAGATTTGAGTCTCAACAGTTGGTATCAGAGGAAAGGTTTATTCAACCTTTGGAAACTAGGATGCAAAAACTTTAGTGAGATCCCTAGAGATATTTCTAAGGTATGTCTAGGGATGTCCCTAAGGTTAAGTATACGTATAGGTAATGGTCATAGAATTATGGTAACGATATTAGAATTAAACATAAGATGTTATATATTGAAGGTACTCCCCCTTTATTATGTTGTTTTCCCTATCATGAATTTTTCATCACACTATTCTTTCTGTGTTTTAGATGATGGATGGAACCCGAAAGAACCGTGTTGATCAATGTAATGGAAAATGCAATGATTGTCCTCCTAAACAAACCAATTTTATGGGAGATGGAGTGAAAAATCTTATTGTTATACTTACACAAGATATTAATCATTCTCAACTTCCAAATGAGCAGAGAAGGTAATAATATTCTATTGAGTCCTTCATGAGGCAACATCCACCTTCTTTCAATGGGTCCTCTGATCCACTTATTGTTGAAAAATGTATCAGTACCATTGAAACAATATTTTCCATTATTCCCTATTCAGAACATGAAAAATTCATTTTAGTTGTTTACCGTTTAGAAGGTGAAGCGGACCAGTGGTGAACTCTAATTAAGAAAAGAAGGCCCCAAGATGAAATTGAATCCATGGAATGGAATGAGTTCAAGAACTTGTTTTTTAATAATTTCTTCCCTCATATTCTTCGAACAAAGATAGAAAAGGAGTTTTTTGAGCTTAATAAAATGGATAATGAATTTGTTGGTATATACGAGGAAAATTTTACAAGGCTTGCAAGGTATGCATTTGGCTTTATCATCCAACATGAAAGTAAAGTTGATTGATTATTCAGTGGCTTAAAACCAATTCTTCGAAGAGAATTAGTGATAAGAGACTTCAGTAGCTATGAAGAAATTGTGCGTTGTACTATCAAGGTAGAAATAGAAGATGGTGTTACATATCCATCTCACAGTTTTGACAAGAAACAAAAGATGGAGTTTAAGGAAAAATCTCAGAACAATGGTGAAAATAAGGTGAATGTTTCTTTATGCTCAAAGTGTGGAAAGAAGCATGGTGGAGATTGTCTAAAAGGTACTAGAAAATGTTTCAAGTGTGGAAAAGAAGGTCATTGAGCAGCTGAGTGCCTAAGTAATGGAAAAAATGTTTCTTATGACGTAAATAGAGAAAAGACTACATAGAACGCTCCACCAGCACTTCAGTCCTTCAAGTGAAAGGAAATGGGGCATTATTCTAACCAATGCCCTAATACAAGGGTTGATGATGATTGACATCAACAACCTATTAAGAAAAAGGACAAAGGGAAGTCACATGCAATCACTATTGTCTATGTTGAGTATGATAATGATGTGGTGGAATGATTATGTGTTTATGTAACAGGATTCCAAAATAATGTTGTGGAATCTCATTTATAGTATCGTGGAATATTGGAATATCTATGTAATGGTTTGTTGTGATTTTCAATATTTATATGGTACAGGTAACCATGAAAAGTGATTGAAATACTTTTAGAAAGCAGATTATATGCACATAATTAATGGATAAGGAGAAAATAATATGTTTGCTAGTATTCATGAGCTCATGATTGGTATAAGGACAAAGTGATATCATGGTTTGAGTATATAGAATTTTGGGGATTTTGGTATGTGGAAAGAGTTAACTTTTGATAGAATTCATTTTATCACTAAGGTTCTATGGTAATACATGTTTCAAAATAATACATGATTAAGGTAATCACATGTTAGGAATGTGACCAACAAGATATATCTTGTGATATATGAAGGATAAATGATGGTATTCACATGCTTGTTATATGAACTTTTTAGTAATCGTTCTCTTCATACTATGATTTTGGAAAAAAGTATTTTGGTTAAGTCTTAAGGTTGGAATGGGTTAAGTTGAACATCAGATAGTATTTTTTAAGGCTATAACTTTTTTTCAATTTTATTTCTGGAATGTTATAATAGTATAGTTTAAGAAAAGGGACAACCTGCAGAACGGGCGACAACCCGACTTGTCATACATGGTTGTGGGAATCGAACCCACAATCGAAGTGTGACAGGCCTTTATCACCTACCTCTAGCCTATAGGATGTCCTTGGTTAGTTGAAACTAGTTTTATTTTATTAAGCGGTATGATAGATTAAGTATAAGTCCATTTTTGGAATCGTATACGATTAACCTCACCATAGATGGTCTTATGTATATTTGATAACTTTTGCTAACCTTTTGTTTGAGACAGATGGAATGACCCATCATTCTATCACATGATTTTTTAACACTTCACGAATGACAAATTCAACTTCATTTCTTTAAGATATGAAGTGTAAATTGTTCATGGAACGACCAACGGTGAGATTGTACCAAAATCAAGTTAGTATTTCTTCTAATTCAAAATTTTCAACTTTAGGGAAATGATATTGAAAACCAAAAATGTTGTCCTAGTACCCTCATATCTGATGAATCAGATGGTACCTTAGAACATCACAAATTTATGGCTTTGTGATTGTTGTATTTTTCATATCCATGTCCTCTACCACTCTCTATCAGAACTTTATGGTTAGATTTCTCTTCTATATCCATATTTTCACCTATATTCTCCTATGTGGAAACCCAGTGATGAGTTACTTTGGGTATCCGTTATGTTTCTAATGTTACTTTCTAAAATTATGTTTTAGTATTCCTTTTTACGATGTGGGTTTCTATGAAAGAAACTTTCAAGTAGAAAACCATTTATAACCCCAACGAATTTCAAAGATGAAATTCATTTTAAGGGGGGTAGAATGTAACACCTTGATATTTTATGAGAATTATTATTTTTAATTTATTTGATGTATTGTGTTGTATGCTACACCAAGATTATCTTGCGCTATATGCAACACCGTATTAGCTTGCAGTATATGAAACACTATTATTGGATCGTGTTACAAACAATTTCAAGTTCGTTTGATAGAAGTTATTATACACAACATTGAGTGTATATATATATATATATATATATATATATATTCAATGTATAAATTAAATATGGTTTGATTATATTATACGAAACAAAAAAGGAATATTTCACTACACGCAACCCTGACTTAGCTTGCATTACACGCAATTGTGACCTTCCTTGATAGCGTGTGTTGTATGCAATACTGAGTTTCACTAAACAACGATATGTTATTAAAATATTATATAAACTAACAGTTATGAATAGTAATAACCAATTTTTGAAATTTTATAAATTTTATCTTTCAAAATGGATATCATTTTTAGATTTGGAATATTGAAATTAGCCTAGGGTGAATTTTTGGTATTTTTCTGAAAACTTTGACTTTTTGATAAATAGTGAAAACATTAAGTTATTAGTTAAAACTAACTTTTTTTTAAATAATAATTTAATTTTATTTAAATTTATTTTAGGAAAAAATAGATACATAATACCTATATAAGTTCAATGTATTCATTGGAGTCATTTTATAATAATTTTAGATATATAAAATTTTTATTGAACTTTTTACCGTCTTTTACCCACCTTCTAGGAGAATCTGTAAATTTACATAAAACGTAATTTTACCATTTTTGTGAGTTGAATTTCAAAAATCCAAGAGAAACTGTTAATATCAAGGAGTAAAATGTGTTTCAATAAGATAAAAATATTTTTTTGTGAATAGTAACTTTTTACTTTTATTTACCACGGTTAAAAATAAATAGGGTAATTTAGGGTAAAAATGATATTATTATTATCCTAACACATGTCCTAATTCTATTGGAAAAGTTCAATTCGACCAAAAACAACCTTAGGAATAACATATGACCCTTTAGGTCCACTTGGATTAGATTAGAACATTTATTATTATTTAATTCAAAGAAGAGTTAAAAGAGTTAAAATCAAAGTTTAATAAGTAAAACATTTTTAATATAGGTTTATACATAAGATAAATTCGACTATAAATATTCATTAGAAAGATACAAATATTTCGTACATAATGGTATTTTATTTATAATTTTTATACATAAAATAATTTAATTTATTTATGACACAATGATGATGCAGTAATTACCTTATTAATGAAATATTAACATAATTGATATTATAAATACCCAAATAAAAGTAATTTGAGACTTTTTATAAATTAAAATAATTTTATAGGTTAATATAACATATTAGGTTTTATTAGATGAATTTTTTTGAGAAGTAATAATTCTGTTATGAATTTATAAAAAACAAAATACCAAATAGTGTCAAAATTGACAAAAAAGAGTTTTTTAAAACAAATATTATATTATTAATTGATATAATGGTACTAAAAATATAATGTCCTTCAAAAAGACTTATATAATCATATATATTACATTAATGAACCAATTGGGGTTCAATTGATAGTTTATAGTAATTTTATTAACCATATAGTCAAAGAATACAAGAAGACACGGTAAAAGTTAAATTATTTAACTTAGAGTTAAATATAAATGATAAGGTTAAAATGGTAACCTAAACTTGTCTAAAACCTATTGGTTGAGATTATTTCGACCCATCTCTACCCTAGCCTCGAAATAAGTCACTTTGGAGCCATTATAAACGGAATATGAATTTATTATAGAATAATATTTTAAGTTTTTCCTAAGGTGCACCACACCCCTCTTATAAAAGGGCACCTCTTCCCTATCCTCTTCACACAAATTTGAGCCTTCAAGATTGGCTAAACCCTGCCCATTTCACTTCTCAAATTCCATATAAACCTACTATAGGTCCTGGTCTTCTTCAAATACCAACTTTAGTGCCCTAATAGGAGGTTAAGAGGACGCGCGTCGAAGAAGAGGTAATCTCTTCTACCAATTCTTTCAAGTTTCTTTATTCTTCTACTTCCTCTTCTTTAGTTGTTTCGTTATAAAGTAATTACATAAGTATAACTAATATACTGATATGTTATTATAAATATTAAACAACCCCATTTAACCTTCTATCCATCCTACGGAAAACAAAATCACCGCGCGTGCGTACGTACGGAATACCGTCTCCAGGCCGTGGTGTAATCTGTTTTTCCACCACCACCTTACTTGGATGGGTATAATAATGAATATAAATGATATAAATGATAAATATAACATTATTATGATTCTTAATATATGATATACCACCCAATTATATATGATTTTAATATCAAAAAAATGATATTGTCGCTCGTGCGTACGTACGGACTACCGTCTCCACGAACGTGATGAGATTCATTCTCCATGTTAACCATTGAAGAGTGATTATAAAGTATATATAATAATTAATCATGAAAGATATTAAATAATATTGATACTTTATTTATATACATATACGTTTAATTTACTTAATTCAATTCAATTCAATAGGGAAAAGAAAACAGCGTTCATGCGTACGTATGGCCTACCGTCTCCATGAACAGTGTATTTCATTTCCATTTATCGATCTATCATATATATTTATATGATGAATATATATTATATATAAATCATGTTTTACATTATGTAATTAATTAAATCTGGATATAATTAATAATATCAAGAACAACAAGTCCAAACAAGTACGATAAATGAAATGATTTTACCCGAAACGTTGCTTTAACATGGAATTGATAAAATAACAGGTAATATAAAGCCATAAGTGAATCATATATGATATCATAAATATTATTATGGTTTTGTTACAAGTAAATAATTTTTTTAAACCCACTATACAGGAGTTTCGGACATGTATGGAGGAAATTGGACCTAAGGTAAGGGATAATTTTTCAATCTCATTTTTATCTGAGATTGCTTATACGTAAGTATTTACTGGGGTTATATTTTTCATCCATGTCTATAAAAAAAATTTCATAAAGTTTTTAATATTCTTCCATGTAGGTTTAAAGTCATTTTTACCCTTATTTGACTTTTACTTTGTGATATAGAAGGAATCTTTCTTTTGTTTACCATACGTGGTACTTTTTGACTTTTCCATTAAAAGTACGAGGAGAATGTTTTTTAACATATATGGCATGAATAGATTTTTATGGTTTTATAACACCTTATTTTCATGAAGCTTACTCTACCAAATTTCATGACTATTTTCAACAAAATCCTTTTCTTTTAAAATTGCATGGCATTTGGTGAAAAGAAAATGATTTTGAAGAAGAAAGGATATTTTTTTCAAGAATTCATTTCAAGTGTTTATAAAAACCATTTTCCATATAAGATGAAATTATTTCATATGTGTATGTTTCAAGTATAATGTCTCTATTATTTACATGGTTTCACTTTTCTTATGATGAAATGATATCCATTTGTTTTATATGGATTATGTTATGATGGGATGATGTTTATGAAACCCATTTTATTCTTTGGGTTATGATGAATGATTTATGTTTATGTTGTGGAACTTGTAAGAATTATTTCATTATGAGATGGGTGGGAACTATATCTCCCTATAATTCATTGGGTAAAGATTTATATCTCATGATATTGACATGGCTGGAATGGCAAGTTAATCCGGTTCAGTGATACAGGACTGGAGCGAGGAGTGAACTCAATTCAGTAAGGGACTTTGTCCACTATGATGGTCTTGGAAGCAATGCCTTGGATACTATGGAAATCATATCATGTGATTAATGGTTTTCCACAATTACATGTTTTATTCCCATGCTATTTTATCATGATTGATGTTCCTTTATGATATATGCCTTACGTACTGCCAATATTTATTTCACAACTCAAGATTTTGATGTTTAAACTTTATGTTCATGTTTTTTTATGTTCAAATGTATATGGTTTGTTTTATTTTATCCATGCTTACCCTTACTGGGAATTTGATCTCACCCTTTATATGTTTTCTTTTCCCCAGGATATAAAGAAAGGTTTTAGCTAAGAAAACAAAAGTGGAAGATATTTATGGGAGATGTTTAAGATCGTTCACCATGATTAGAAGATTATGTCCCAAATTTCCAAAGACACTAAACTATTACGGTCCTTGGGTGTCTTTTTTTGTTATGTATTATGTATTTTGCAAAATTAATATAACGTCCATGTACGTCAAGATTTGGGTCTCTATATAATCAACTGAAGATTTAGAACTATAATATTTATCCATATTAGTTGGTCCCAATCACACCATGTTGTCTCAAAACATTGAAACCATGATCTATGTGGGGTAGACCAATTAGAACATGGAATTGGTCATATGTTATTGTAAATCACCAAATTTCACACTTGAATATATGATCATTTTAAACAAAATATACTTAAAAACTATATATATGATAGATATAATTCCAGCCTATATATAAATCACTTCCCATAGTAATAATCCTAGATACACAATACCAAGGGTAGAGGAACACTCATCCCAAACACTAATAATCATTGAAAGATGCTATAAAGTAAATAAATATTCTATATAGCCCACCCCTTTAAAACATTATATATATCTTATTGATATCATTATTATGAAGTAATTATTTAGATTTTTATAATTCTTTGTTTGATGAGGAAAATAATATTAAATCTCTTTTAGATCTTTAGAATGAAAAAATTAGGAAAAAAAAGATGAAGAAAGATTCTTTTATTCATGATTTGGATCACAATAATATAATGAGGGGTTATAGACAACACTAGGACCTCATGTGATGGAGAAAAAATTTTAATTGTATCAGTAAATCAAAACAACTCAAGTAATACATTTTAAATCTCAAAATGATCATCTAGGGAGTGAAATTTGTATTATTAAATCATACCAAAACATAATTCCTTTATGTTATAGTCATTATTAGAGTGTTAATAACCCATTAATGTATATTACTTTATGTTCTAGTAATACATGTTCATCTTATCATTAATTATGGTGATCACACAGCCACCTTATTTTTGATTACTGTGATGAACTTTTCACTTATATATATGTTATATCTATTGATAACCCATTCATTGATACTCAGTTATAATTCATCTACCATGTGTTTTCCTTTTAGGCTTCATTTAGAATTAATATTCATTTGATTTTAGTTATGAAATTCATTATTAGTAACATATTTTAAATTATGTTTTTCTATATTAAATTCCATTATAGAGGGAGGTTTTGAATATTGAAGGAATTTTTCCTTGAGAAAAACTGTTTTGCTCGAGCAGAAATAAAAAAGGAGGAAGTGTGATAAATGAACAGATACAACAGCATATTGTAAGATTTACTTTGTTGATTTAAAATTTTTATGTCTATTTTGTAACTTAATAGTAAATTTTTATTTGTAAAAGTCTTATTTTTAGGCCCTTGATACCCATTAAGCTGACAAATTTGGTCCAAATGATCACTTACATCAAGTTTTGGGAGATAAGCACCATGGAAGAGTACATTGTTGACTAGGGAATAGTATTGTCCTGATGAGGTATTGGACCACTTTAGGTTTCATTTATGGTAGCACTAAGTTGGAAAAATATAATGCACAGGAAGAACAGGTTGACGATAATGCAGAAAGGCCCAAACAAAAAGGCCATATAGGTGGAACAACATAATCAAAGGGAAAACATTGAATTTATGAAACTAATGGAAGTTTTATGTCCATCACTTCCACCAGATACGGTCACGTCTCATGATGTATATATATATATCGATGATTCATACATTATATAGTGCACTAAGCAGTAATCCTAGTGGTATTTGGGATGATGACGTCCCTGGCGATGGTGATGGAAAGGATGATGACAAGGAAGAGGGTGTGGATGATAGCGAGGAAGGGGGAGAGGACAAGGATGAGTATGAGGATAAGGATGAGGTTGTGGATGAGGATGAGGATGAGGATGAGGATGAGGATTTGGTCATGGATGATAGTGATAATAGTGATGGTAATGGGGGACAAATTGATTCTTTAAATTTTTTACTGATATGTATGACATTTGATGTTTGATTATTTGCTCTAAATGAATATATGTGATTCTTTGTATATTTTTTATCACTGGTCAAATGAATCAATTGATTTCCTATGTTATCTTTTTTTTTGTATTGGTTTATGGATCTTTGAGGATTCTATGTTGGTTGCATTGTAGATTTTGTTTGTTTAGAGGTTCTATTTTCATTGTTTGCAGGTTCTATTTGTTGCATTGTATGTTTTGTTTATAGGTTCTGTTTGTTTTAGGTTCTTGAAGGTTTTGTATTCTGTGGGAAGGGTGGGGATACAGTAGGTTACAGAATTGAAGGGGTCTATACCAACAGTTCATAGTTAACCAATGGTATAAACCTATCCCAATGGTTCTCAACAATTGGGATATCTATATACCAATGGTTTGAACCATTATTATAGTTATATACTAATGGTTTTGAACCATTTGGGATATCCATATACCAATTGTTCACTATGGATTATTGTTTAAAATGAATATCAGATCACCCTATACCAATGGTTCACTAAGAACCATTGGTGTAGGCTTTTCCCAATAGCACTATATCCAATAGTTTTCCAACCTATACTAATAGTTTTGAACCATTAGTATATCCTCCCATTCTTGTAGTGTCTGATTCAAATGGTGGAAAAACAGGGGAGGAGTTGGGATGGCCCAACGGTAACTCATGGGAGTCACCATTGCAGGAGTTCCAATGGTGGGTTAGGACTCACCATTGGGTCCTCTAGTAGTGGTTAATATATCGGTGGTGGGTGAAGCAGCACCTCAAAAATAAATAAACACAAAAAAATGAAACAAATTAAAAAAAAGATTAACAATTTAATTAATTAACAATTGTAAATTCAAGTCAAACTAATTAACCATAAATTAATTGATAAATAAAAAACAATGAAATAAAAATTCTAATTCACATTTTAAAAATTGTTAAAATATAAAAAATCAAAATTTAAAATTATTCAAAATATTGAAAAAAAATCAGATTGAAATTGTTATAAAAAATTAACTTAAAATAATAAAAAAATATTTAAATTCGCTTTTATTAAATTATTTAATTAATTAATTAATTAAAAGAATTAATAAAATAAAATATTAAATTAAAATAAAATATTACTAAGTATTATATAAAATAATTTAATTGTTAAACTTAAGTTAATTATTTAAAGTTTCAATAACAAAAGTGAAATTTATTTATTTACAAAAAACAATAATGAATTAGTTAAATTGATGAATAAATCTATAAGTAATGAAAACAAAATAAAAGTAAAAAAATGCATAATGAATAAATTAATTTTATTATTCAAAAACAACTAAAATAAACACTAAAAACATACTTTTAACATAGAAACATATTTTAACAATTTAATAAATAAAAGAAGAAAATTTAATTATTACACATAACACATCATTTAAAAAGTAAAAATAGAATAAAAAGTGAAAAATGATGTGGGAAAGTGTATTGAAAACACCCACATAAAACTCCCCCACACTTAAATTTTTTTATTTCTCAAAAAAATGTATGATTTTAAATTTTTGAATAGGACATAAAAAAAATTACAGCAAGCTCAAAAAAGAAGTATGTTTGGACTCTTAAATATGGAGGAACAGAATTAGGTCAGGCGTCTCAAAGAATGTGTTCATAAAATTGGTCCCTCTTGAATTCGTCCACACACTAGAAACCAAGGGAAACACAGATTCATTCATTTTCAAATATTTCATGACTCCTATATGAAGTCACTTACTTACTAACTTTAATTCCAGTTCAAGTTCCAATTCAAAAAGTGATAATAGATCAGATATAAGTGGGAATAAAATCCTGACCAAAGGAACCTTCAATTTTCAATTTCTCCTAGGTTCCAAAAATTTTATTTTATTTTTATTTTGATAACTTTATTCATAAAACTCAAATGATCTTCATAAAATCCAATTTTCCCCTTATTCATCTGAGTTAAAAAAAATTCCCTCAGTTTAATGGGCTCATTTTTTATCACTAGGCACTTTATTCTTTACATTTCTTTGTTTTTTTTTTGAATTTTAACCATACATGGATGTTGTGCAAGGAACTTTGAATATGCACTTATTTTATACATACAGAGGGATTATACACACATAGTTCCTAGAGTCTCATATGTTCACTATGGGATCCCATTTATCTATTTTACTCTAGTTTCAAAGGATATCTAAGATTACCTTTTGATTTGGATCCCTAAATAGATTATTTTCTTTATTTTCAAAATATTATACCCCTAGGTTCAAGTTCAAATTTTCAATTTCCAAAAGTCATGATCCTAATTTCACAAATATTTACCCTCTATCACTTCTTTACTTAGTTCCCAAACAGAATATCCATAAAGACCGTGAGAAATACCTCTTAGTAATCATACATCCCAAACAATTTTAGATTCATTTCAACCATCAACAACCATCAGGTTTCTATCCACTAGTCAGGACTGAATTGATGTGAAAATTGAAGCCAAAGGATTTAAATTTTGAAAATAAGTTGAAATTTTTTAATATAATTTTAAAAAATTTGAAAAAATTTACCATTTCTTTTAAATCAAGGGAAATTTGAAGTGAGTTTAAAACCCCTCTCCCCCACACTTAAAACTCAACATGGTCTACAATGTTGACTCTCAAGGATGAAGACATATTAGTTAAAATGGATGGGAAATTCAGTATGAATATATTTGTGAAGGAGTTACGTGAATGTTCAAAAATTTACGTTACCACATAAAAAAGAATAAAAACAAAAACAAAAACAAAAAAAGGACCCCACCATCCACCACCAAACAATCAAGTGATTTTTTTTGAAAAAAATGTTTTTATTTTAGATGTTAAAACATAATAGAATGTTTTAAATACTTGATTATAAGATAATAATTAAAAAACAACTTTTATTTTAATAAAAACATTACTATGATTTTCAAAATGTTAAGAATGTATTTCAAAGTTAAAAATTATATTTTATGTGAATTATATTACTTCTTAAATATATATTTGTTCTATAAAAAATGTTTCATGGTATTTTAATTTATCAATATATCATTATAATTTCATAAAAGTAACAGTTTTTGTAAATTCAGTATTTTTTACTATTCACCCCAAAATAAAAAAATTTAAAAAAATATTAAAAATTCACTATAAGATAATTTTAACACTATGAATTAAAAAATGAAATTTATTTCATCAAATTAAATTTATAAAAACTGATAATTCGGTTTTTAATCACATTCTTGGATAGATTTATGTACATTGTGTTACTATTTCTCTAGAAAGTAAAGCATACTATAATTGAAGCTCGAGTGTTACATTGAGATTGGATTTTGTTGATCTAGATGACATATATGTTCAATATCACTTATTATGGAGTGTTTTTTTAAGACCTTGGTGATGATTAATATGCATGGTATCTTGATATTTCCATTGATGTAGGTTTTGAAGGGTGTGTTATCTTGATCAATCATGAGAGGGGTCCTTATCATCGATCCAAATATTCATATATGATCACTTGTATTTCAACATGTGATATCTTGAGAGGGGAATAATCGATCATGAGTCTTCATACAGTCACTTGAGTCATACATGTGGAAGCTTAGGGACTTTATGGAATTTTCTTGAATGGTAGGTCAGGCACGGTTAGTTGATCAAATTCATGAAGGAAAGGCGTGGTTTCTTCCCTTTTAAATTTTTTTAAACCTTAAACCTGTATAATTGAATTATGTAATTAGTTTAGAATTTATTCACACGATTAAAAATTATTTAAAATAAGAAAAACTAGAATTATAATCCTTTTATAATTAAATTCTAAAAAATCATCAAATCAAAAAATGGATTTCAATAAATTCAAAAATGTTTGAATCAACAAAAAAATTCAATATTTAATCCATTAAAACTTTTAATTATTGATTTCACTATTAAATTATGCCTTTTAATTAATTATAAAAATTAATAAAACATTAAAAATAAATATTTAAGTCATTTCAAAATTTAATTCCATATTTACTAAATTATCAAAAATCAATTAATTTACTTAGATTTAAATAAATTTTGAGTCTAACTACATTTTAATATAATAATAAAAATTAAAAATGTTGGCTCAAATCACTCCCTAGTGCTTAAATACTTTCACTCCTGGGAAATACATTGAATCCAATTTATTAAAATAGATAGTCCTTAGACCTTAGGTATACAATATAGAGAAAAATAAAATAATATATTCACCCATTATTTGAATTACCTTTCTTCCTTTATGATTTTAATTCATTGTGTCACTTCAATTCAATTAAAATTTTGAGTTTTAGGATTGAATTAGATATATTTAAGTGGAATTATAATTTTAATAAGTGTAAATTTCATTTATCCCTTTCTCCTAAGTTCCTTAAACAAGATTTCAAATTTCCACTATATTGATACAACTCAAATGAAATTGTTATAAGTAAATTTTTTCCTTCTTAATTTAGTTCAATATTCCCCTCACCTGAATGAATTTGTTTTTGGAAACTTGAAACTTATTAAAATTTTCCTCATAATGTATGTGAAAATAACTTATTTAATATAAAAAATCGAATTTATTTACTCACACGCCCAGTTCTTAATGTCTTAGATATTCATTATGAGATCCTAATTTTCTATTTTACTCAAATTTCAAAATACTTATATCAATTTATTTTGAGTTGTATCCTTTAGGTTTTATTTTTTTCAAATGAAAATTTACCTTTAATTAAGTTCAACATTTTAGTGTCATCATGTTATTATTTAAATTACATAAAATAATTTTCATTAACACTCCTCTCTTTATTTATAAAACTAAATTTCCCTAAGAATACTAACCAAATTCACTTATAAATTATTTAATTCTCTCAAATTTCATAACTAATGAACTCCTTCCACTCTAGCATGTTATTTTTCCTAGAAAAGACAGCATTCTTCTCAAGTTTTATTATCTAGAGACTCCAAAATTTTAGAAATAAAAACATGAATAAACTGTATATATATCTCTAAATATGGATTACTACTCTATTTGATTTATTTTATTTAAATTAAAATACACCTAGAAACATACAAGAAAAAACAGGAAAAAAAATTATTTAAATCTTAAGAAACTATGTCTCTCTACCCCACACATGCCTCATATATAGTTAAAATCAATTCTAGTATGCATTTATCAAGTAAATTTAGTTTCATAGAGTAAATATTAAGTATCCAGAACAATATTAAGGAAAGATACAACCTATAAGTTTTTTATTCCATGGAAGTAGGGAGGATTTTGGACTCATCCATTGGTTCTTTACAAAAACCTTCATATTAATGCTTCACTTATTACTCACTCACCTTAAATGGATGATTTTAATGTTCTCATTTGATCTCAATTGCACCAAATAGTAAATTGTTAGTAACTACATAGGGTCTAGACCACTTGGAATACCACTTACTAGACATGATCATCATTCTTGTAGAATACAGAAACACTTTATCTCCCAATTCAAAGATTATTTTCTAAATAAGTTTTTCATAGATATATTTGGACTCTTACTTATACATTAGTGAATTCTAATAAGCTTCCCTCTTTAGTTTTGACTGTTCCATCATTTTTAACTTCCTCTTCTCTCTAGCTTTTCTAAATTCTAGGTTTACCTTCTTCATATTATAATAAGCCTTGTGTTGTATCTCAATAGTTAAATGTAAATACTTTCCATAAACAATTATATATGTGTATATTTCTAAATGGGTTTTATAGGTAGTTTTTCATGCCTATAGTGCATCCTCTGGAATATTACTCTAGTCAATTCTTGTGGGTTGTAATGTCAACTGCAAAATCCTCTTAATATCTCTATTGGACACATTTACTTTCCTATTTCTATGTGGGTGGTATAAATTTAACATCTTGTGATGCAACCCATATTTCTTTATCAGGTCTTTAATGTTCTTGTTGCAGAAGTGTGTTACTTGTTCACTGATTATTTCTTGGGGGTACTCCAGATCTAGAAAAATGATTTTAGAAATTCAATTACAGCCTTATAATCATTATTTATAGTTTCTTTTTCCTTAATACACTTACAAATGATCCAATATTGATAATATATAAGAGAAAACAAATGAAATATAAAATTTTCCTATGAAATATAGTCCCCAAACATCAAATATTTTATAGAAAATAAAGGGGTTTGGGGGAATTTCATGTCGTTTCGAAACTCCACCACTGAGTTGACAATTTAGAAGGCATTACAAAATCTATGTGAGTCTTTAAAATCAACATCAAAATAATTCAACCTCTAACACTATACTAGAAATTCTATGAGGTCCAAAATGTCCTCCTCATGAAAATTTATGAAAAAATGTAAGCATAGTCTTAACCTATTCCTTGGGGATGCATCTCGTAATTACTTTATCATTACAAATACTCTATAAGTAATGATCCTCTAATACATATTCCTTTTACTTAAATTTTGATTTAAAATTTTTATACTTATTAAAGAAGGGGTTTCCTTTGATGTGATAATAAATTTAACTAGATCTATAGACCAAGGAACTTGGGTGACTTTGTACAATTTCTCACTAGGGAAGGAGTCATCCAAGTTTGTCTTAGTCGGTGGTTCTACCTTGATAGTGTAAGTAAATATACTCTTGTTTTCTGAAACCATATTTTTATAGACATTATTATCCTTGATCTCCATGTTTAATTATTTTAAAAGAAATATTCATCTCACTATATTTGGATTTGATTTAAGGTTCTTGATAAAATACTCGAGTGATGAATAATTATAATAAATGATTACCATACTTCCTAACAAGTAAGACTAAAAATTTTATAAATAATTAAAAATACTTTTTATTTTTGTATAGTTTATTTTGTACTCATTAAGGGTCTATGAAGTGTAGAATGTTACTTACAGGTTCTCATCGATTTTCTAGGAAATTAAATCCCCTACATATTTATTGGAGGCATGACAGAGTATCTCGAAAGGTACATTCTAGTTAAGTAGGAAAACTATGGGGGTTGTGATGTATATTTATTTCATATTATCAAAATTTAACATTCATGGAACATCAAATACAATGTTATTATCCTTATTTAATAGGTTAGTTAAGGAAAAATAAATATTATAGAATTCCTTAATAAAACCTATATAAAATCCAACCTACCCTAAAAATGATCAGATATGTCTCATATTGGTGGGGTAAGGCATGGTAGATATCACATAAATTTTGGCCTTGTCCTCTTCAATCCCATCCTTATAAATTATTTGAACCAATAAATTTCCATTATCCATCATAAAATGTAATTTTTAAAAGTTTAAAACTAGGTTTTTCTAATACATTTTCTTAAAAAAATTAGTCTCTCAAGAAAAATTTAAAAAAAAAGTTCTATAAATAGTATAATCATACAATAATTCCTCTAATAAACTCTTATTAAATTCAAAAAAAATTATTACCATGCAACTTTGAAAAGTACATTGTTCATTACAAATACCAAATGGTATACTTCGGTAATTAAACTTATTGAAGGGACCTATGAATATGGTCTTTCCCTAGTCTTTTTTAGCTATTAGAACCTAAAAATACTCATAAAATCCATCAAGGAAATAGTAGTCACCCTTATCAACTAGTCTCTCTAACATTTGTTCTATGAATTGAATGGTTAAGTGGTCCTTTTGGGTCACATGGTTATATTTAAAAAAGTCAATGCAAACTCTCCATTTATTCTGAATTCTTGTGGCCACTAACTCATTATTATTAGTCTATAAAATTATATATCAAGTTTTCTTCGGAAAAATTTGAATAAACCTTACCCACTAGGAGTATGAGTTTTGGTATATAATTCTATATCATAAAAGTATTTCTACTTCCCTTTTACAACTTCCATGAGGTTTGGGTTGAGCCTTATTTGGGGATATCTCATAGTTTTAGATTCACTTTAAATAAAAAAAACATATTCATACCAGTGTTAGGTATAATATATAGAATTTCTCCCAATATCCGTCCTATTACTCTAATTTTCTTTTTTAAAATTTCTAGAAGTTATTTCTCTTGATTGGTTTTTATATTATTAGAAATCAAGACTTGAAGTTTCTTATTTTCCTTTAAATAATTATATTTTAAGTTGGATGGTAGTAGATTAGATTCTAGTCCATGGGGTTTTCTAATGATGTTTTTAACTCAGTGTTATCCATGATGGAATAATACACATGTAAAATAGAAATTTTAGTGATATTTTTTAGTAAATCATCATAATAAATTTCATCAATTTCTTCAAACTGTTTGTCATATAAAATAGATTTAATATTAAGTTCATTTTCAAAAATAGATCCATTAGAGAAATTAGGTGTTTTTATTGATTATACTAATAAAATTATGTCATTATACATTTCAATTTATTCTTTATAATAATATATAAACTCAAAATAGTTCAATGTAAACATATTTTTTCACTCATGGGGGTACTTTATTGAATCAATAATATCATAATTAAATTTATGTTCTCCAAAATTCATTTAAATTATCCCTTCATTAACATTTATTTTAGTCTTTGAAGTCCTTAAAAATGTATAAAATAATATGATTAGGGAGTGAAATTTACCTCTATATTCCTCCATGTTTAGAATATAAAATCCAATAAGGAACAAAAAACTATGTACACTTACTAAAACATCCTTTTGAATTCCAACTAGATAGGTAGTGGTTCAGTTAGAAATTTTTAAAACCACTTTAGTGGGTTTAAGATTACCTATATCTAGAAAAGAATAAATTGAATAATTCGTTACATTAATCTATGATCCTAAATCACATAGTGTAATGTAAAAAGATATTTTTATTATATTGTAATAGATATTGAAGGTACCTGGGTCTTGGAATTTTCTAAGTATTTGTGGGTTAATAAGGGTAAACACATTTCTACTAAAATTTACCTTTCCATGACCTTATAATTTTCTATTCCTTTTGTATATGTATTTGATAAATTTTTCATACCTTGGAATCTATCAAATGGATTCCAACAAAGTAATTTTAATTTATAAATTTTTTAATATCTCTAGAATCTATTTTTGTAGTGTGTATTAACTTTTTTTCATGAATAGTTTTACTCTATAAAGGAAGGTAGGTAGGTGATTATTTTATTCTTCCACCTTATATTTTTTATTTTCCTTCTTCACTGGTGTTATTTCTACTAGTATTGATTCTTGATGTACTTTTTTTAGGCATAGATTCTTTAAGTTCAGTGGGTTGTCCACTTCCAACTTCAACTTTGGATGATGATTCTTTTTTTTTACTAACTAATTTCCACTACTTAATGAAATGGAATTAAAATTCCCCTTAGGTTTTGGAATACAACTTTGGATGATGATTCTTTATTTTTTACCATCTCTTTTCCACTACTTAATGAAATGGAGCTAAAATTCCTCTTAGGATTATGAATTTACTGAGTATGAATTTTTCCTAAACCTTTAACTTTTAAGTCATTGATGGTAGTCATGATCTGTCCATATTATCCTTATAGATCCTTCAATGTTGATCCATGAGTGATAAGATTAGTTTGTTGATAGGTGTGATACCACAAGTTGTTTCAGTATGTCCTTCATGGATGGTTCGTGATTCTTACCTTATTGGTGCCTCATAGAGGGTTGACATATTTTTCTCTAAAAGGGTGGTGGATGGAAAGATGGTTGAAAACCGAGTTGGGAGAGCAGTCTTTGATGTTGCTAGTTCCCAACCCTAAATTTAGTATTAAAATATTCTCTATGTCTCAGATTTTTTATTGGTTTCTATAATTATGGTCTTTGTTATATATAATCATGTATTTTTTTCACTTACAGGTAACTACCAATAAAGTACTCCAAGTATTGTAAGATTAGTTATTTAATTTTATTTTTAATTAAAGTTTAATTGAAAAATTTTACCACATGCACTACTCTTTTGGTAGTTCATGTGCCAAATTTTTGAGAATTTTTGGAAATACTCGTGATCATTTCTTTTAATTCAGTGGGAAAATTTTCTATTATTTCTCTTATGGAGGAAGCATTTAGTAGGTTCCAATCTTTTTTTATCAACCCTTGGTAAAAGAATACTAAGAAATGATTTTCTTAAAAAGGATAATGTGGGTATGAGGTTATGAGCCACTTGAATCTATCCTAGAACTCATAGAGGGTTTCTCTACTAGCTTGTTTGACTCTTTCCTCAGTTTGGTACTCCCCAAGGAAGGGAAGTATTTCTAGAGGAATTCCTTCTTCAACTCTTCATGGGTGGTTACTTCTCTAGTTTATAGGTTGTAGAGTCACACTTTGGTCCATCCTTCAAGAGAGAAGGTAAATGCCTTCTGGATGATCTAAGCCTTTCTGAATCCTCTTGGTATGAAGATATTATAGACTTATCTAAATTATCTCAAGTGTCATTTCAGGTATTATATTGAAAAACCATAAAATTTAGGTAATAAAATATTTATTATATTTTTAATCTTACAATCTTATTGATTATTTAGTTGCTGAAGTAATTTTTTATTTTTGAAATTGGGTGTGTAAATCTATCTCAAGGTTTTATTTAGTTATGCTAAATTTTTATCCATATTTTCACTTCCTACAGTGTCCCTAATGGAAGAAGTGTATGGGGAGGGGGAATTTTTCAATAGGATAGTGAAAAATTCTCTTTCCTCTTGTTCAGTGATTTTTAGAGTCTTGGGTCTTTCATTCATTGTTCATTCAATGTATGGATAAAAATAAATGTGGTTAGATGAACTAGACCAGGTTCTATTTTGAATTAATTTTTAAACAAAAGTAAAAAAAAACTAAACACTATCCTATCATATAATGGATCCATGTTTATGATTGTATTTCTATAGGGCCATCAATAATGTGGAATTACTAGGAATCAGGTTGACTTTGAAGGGTAGAGTGTTATGAGTGTGTTCTTTTCTTTTCATTTATAAGTATGAGAAGTGAAAGTGGTGAGTGAATTCAATTGTATGAAATTGAGTTAGTTTTGGAATTAGTTTAAATAGTAGTGACCAAACCTTGGATATCCCCCTCCTTACCTATTAAAACATTATTTAATTTCTCTCCTTTATTTTGTATCTAGTTAAATAAAACCAAAACTGACTTCCAAGACCTATTTATTTCATCTTAATCATAAGATTTTGACAATCACTAAAATATCAAATCTCAGTTATCCAAGTGTTCAAATCATTTCAATCACTCTAGATTCATCACACTGCTAACTATCATATAAATGAAGAAGCTTTAGGTGGACTATGTGTAGAAAAATAGGGATAAAGGAAGAATAATAAAATTGCATGGAACAGAATAAAATCTATTAATATTAAACATAGTTAAATAATTCTATAGAGATTAATAAAATAGAATTGTCATTTAAATTTTTAATTAATCAATAGGGGAAGGAGAATCTCCTCATATCATCCACTATTAGATTAGTGTTCTATCATCAGAAAATTAAAGTAATAAAAATGAAAGAAATCAAAGAAACAAAAATAGCTCAAATCTCAATTGAGTAATCATAAAATCATCCCCCTCTCCTCAGTTAATAGTTCCTTATTTATAGAAGAATGATCATAGGTTATTTGTGTGATTCAATGTTTCATCCAAATAAGTAGCATGTATCTATTTCTCATCTCCAATTATTCCAATATTTCTGAAACATTCCTTGAATTTCATACTTGGATACCCCTCATTTGATTATTTATTCCTATAAAGCTAAAGGATTGATATTCACTGGGTGAGTATATATTGAAAATATTTAGTTTCCATGACATTCTCCAATTATCAATCTCTATATGCATTTGAGAAGAATCAAAGGTGAAATACTATATTACATCATAGTATATTGAAAGATAGGTTCTGCTAAATTTACCCTATGAGGGGGGAGATGATGATCATGGTGGGTATAATGGTCCTTTAGTGCATGGGATTTAGTGAAATAGCCTTGGGACTGATCTTGAGATAGTGAGATTAGTCCTAGAATGTGGTTGTTCTAAGTCTGATTACTTAGTGTTTTGACAAAGCTCATTAATAGGCCTCCACTTCAAACTTTTGGAATGAGAATCCACAGTGAATGAAATTATTCTTTCTTGTTTCCCCATCATCAAACACAACTTGATTACTATATTCTATTTCATATTTAGTTCATTTTTCATCATCTTTTTTTTAATTTCATTAATTTAGTGAGACTCCCAACCTAATTTTGGACTCCATCAATTATGATATTCGCTTTAAAGCTCTGATCATCAGCTATATTTTTTCTCAGATTATCATCCTTCGATCTTTCTTTGGATTGAGATAGTTTCATTCCATCAAGAGGTTCCAACAACGAACCTCTTCCTAGGAACACATGGATCAAACAAGCTATACAAATTCATCCACTATCTTTACCCAATATAAAAACTTAAGTTCCTCGCACACAAATTTTTCAGAACCTATGTGAGGTTTATTTAATACTCAAAAATCCACAATAGGGATGAATAAATACTTATAATGATTCATGTTTTAAACCAGATGGAAATCCAAAGGAATTTCGAACCTTTGCATTTACTGGATAGGATGAATTTAAAACCAAGGCTTAGAATTGAATTCTTAGATTTGTAACACTTTAATGTGATTTTTTTGTCTTGGTTAAATGCCTGTTAAGTTTCCCAAGTGTTTTGAGGTGTTTTGAGAGTGTCGGACCTGGAAAAATCAACTTTTGAAGGACCTGCAAAGGGCGCACGGTTTGTCTAAAACTGTGCAACCCATGGAAGGAAACCATGAAACTTTATATAGGTGTTAAAAGGCTATCAAATAGGATGCGCATAGTTTTCCAAACCTTTTTCTCATCCCACATGGGTAGTACCACTTAGAAAGTACCTCGACACTATTCATTTCATGGTTTGTGCATGGTTAGGATATCTGTGTGGGGAAAACCATGTGGGATGCTCTAGGTTCCCAATAGAAGGCACGTAGTTGGTGCACGGTTTTCCAAACCCTATGGCCCAGACCATGTGTGACAGCTTATTTTTAAAAAAATTAAATTAAATCAAATTAAAGTAGAAAACTAAACACTCCCTCTCCTCCCTCTCATTTGCGTGACGCCCTCCCCCTGTTGCTCTAGTCATATGTAACGAACCCCCCTATGGATCCTCCTTCAACCACTGATTTTATATCATTTCTTCATGATTCTTTGTCCAAATATTTGAGATATATTCTTCTCACCTTCCCCTATCATTTTTGGACCAATTTTTAGTCTCTTTGTCGCACGGTGAAGTGAAACCGGACCTAGGGTTAGACGCTAACCTAGTTTCTCGATTTTCTTTTGATTTTAGGTTGTGAGAATGGTCTCTCAAGACCCATTCAGGAAAATTTCAGAAATCTCCACTGAAGTCGAAGTGGTTTGGATTGTTTTGCCTTGAGACCATCAGTTTGGGGTAAGTTTTTTTCCACTTCTGGGTTTCACTCAGTCTATTTAGGGCCTTTAGGTGATTTTGATTCCCTTTTATTATCTGTAGAGGGTTTGGTGACTCTGTGGAGACTTTCACTCATATACATAGGTATGTATATATATAAATATATACATCTTCTATGCACTTATTCACTCATGGTGAGGGAAATATGTTCATTAGGTTAATGGATATATATATATATATGAATGTATGTGTGTGAAAGTATGGAGCAATTTCGAGTGGTCGCTGGTAAAATTGTCAAGCACCGAAGTGTTTGGCTTGGCTTTGGTCTACTTCCTGAGGTAGGATCCCTTTATATACCCTTTAATTTTATTAATGAATTAACTAATTGATTGTCACACCATTTTTATATATTAATTAATGTAGTATGTTTTTTAGATCAAATGCTTCCTTCGATAAATTTAATGAAATACTTAAATGTGATAAATGATTGTTTGATAACAAATGTCATGATTTTATAATATAACCCCTCCAATGGAGGTGTGATGCCTTCAAGCTAAAAATTAGTGATTTGACTTTTATGCTTTCTTTCTACATTTTCCTTGGTTCTTCTTTTATTCCTTGATGTTATGTTTGGTATAAAGCACGTTGAAACTAGTCCTTCATTGAATTCATGAATTGAGTTTCCCCTTTTTCATTATAAATGTTCATGTAACCATTACACCTTATAAGTTCATAGCTTTTCTTGTATTTTAAATGAAGTGGACCTTACCTCATGTGTGTTTTAATGAACCCAAGATACCCCATGGGTGTTTGGTCTGCTTAGACTTGGAATTACCCAAGTGGTTAATTGAGTTGTTTCCATGACCCTTCCTTGAACATGACCCTTGGGCTTTGTATGTGGTGTTTCCATGTTATGAATGAGCTAATGAATTGTTTAAGGTAAACCGAATGCTTATAATGGATTATTCAAGATTGTATCATCCTTTAAGGGTAATAAATATGATTCCTTCCTTTGGAACTTTTACCTTAAATCAATTTTCTATGTTTAGGAAAATTGAGTGAGATGGAATTGAATAATATGTCTTACACCAATTGGAATGATTTCCTTGAAATGTATTAAATGGTTTAAGAATGATGGTTGTTTCCTTGTTAATAAAATGAATCAATTTCTTTTAATGAGATAACCCCTTGGGTTGGTTAAACCATGCCCCCTATTTATGCCTCTTTAAAGGATTCTTTTAAAATGTAATGGTTTCCATGAAATTGAACATGATTATAAAATTTAAATGGAATATATAAATAATTATTGATGATAGGTAATGTCTCATGATAGTTATACATATTATATTCCTTTATAGAGTCTGAGAATAATGGTAAGGGAGGTCTGGTGATCATGGTGACCCAAATCTCCTTACATCGATATTGAGAATGTTGGAAAGGGAGGTATGATGAGCATGGAAACTCAACACTCCTTATATAAATATTGAGAATGATGATAAGGGAGGTTTGATGAGCATGTAGAATCAACTCTCTTTACATCAATATTGAGAATTTTTATGAGGGAGGTCTGATAAGCATGGAGACCCAATGCTCCTTTACATCAATGCTAAGAATGATGGTAAGGGAGGTCCGATGATCATGGTGACTCAACTCTCCTTTACATCAGTATGTCAGGAGTACTACCCCATGACTAGAGCTTATCAACTCGTAGACTGGTAGTGTATGTATGTGTGTTACATCCTAGTCCACTCTAGTAAATATATTATTTATATATGTGTGTATCTAAATATATGTAATACATATATATATATATATAATGATTACATGTTCAGACTTATTCAAGCTATGCGCCGAAGCAGGTATATCTATCAGGTGTCCCTTAGGAACCTGGATGGGCGGTTACTTATTTATTCAGCTTTTTTGTTATTATCCTATACCTCCACACTAATTTAATTTATGTTTCCCTATCTGGATTGGGGTAGACACCATGGGTGATGGCCTACTGAGATTTTATCTCACACCCTTCTCAGGTACCCTTGGTACCCGAGGAGACCTTATATTTTTAGGATCTAGGTTGTTTGTTTTATTTCATGCACCTGGGAGTTAGGAGAAAAGGACTGAGTTAGATCTCAGGATGATCATGGAGATCTCCCTTAGTGATTTTATGTTGTTTCTTTATTTTTATATTGTATTAATAATCATATTGTATGTTTATTATTTTAAGTCATGTTTCATCAAATTTACATGCATACTTTTTATAAACTGGCGTTGACCACTTTTATTAAATTTTTATTATTTATCTTCCAATGTTTTCTTTCATTTATTTATTGCTTCCACTATTATATACCATTTAGTTTCCATTTTACAGTTGTGATACTCTAATATGAGGGTATAGTCTCTCCACTATCACCTCCTGAGACCCTTACTGCTATTCTTCAGCCTTTAGAATATAGGGAGATGAACTTGATTCCATGTGACCTACCGGTTCGACTACCATTCTGATGGTAATTTGGGTTAGGATGTTATTGGCCCTCCTATGTTCTTTGAACTATCATACTATAACCAAACTATATCCATTGATCACAAACATTTAGATATTTGAGATTGGTTCTTTTTTTATACATAGACTCCTGAGGGCAACTAGATTTCTCTAATTTTTTATTGAAATCATTAGCACGTATCAAATTTTCACCAATATTCATCATCAATAGAAACTTAATCATCTTCATGCTTGTTATGGTAGGTTGAGAGTGGATGTGGTCGGTTTGGGTAAGGAGGTGAAAGAACAACCATATTGATTATGGTGTGATCATTTAATACCTTGGTGATGATAAATATGCATGGTATCTCAAGAGTTTCTTTGTGTTAGGTTGTGAAGGGTGCGGTACCATGATCAGTTGTGAGATGTATCCTTGCATTCAGTCCAAATCTCCTCATTCATCCACTAGGATTTCAACATGTTGCAGCTTGAGAGGGGTATGATTTATTTCCACTATTCATTAAGTCACTTGAGTTTGTCATTAATAAATTTAGGGACTCTGTGTGATTTTCTAGTATGGTATGTTTGGCAAGGTCAGTTGACCAACCTCATGAAGGAAATGCATGAACGCTTTCCTTTACAGCTTTTTAAAATCTTCAACCTATACAATTCAAAATTGAAACTCGATTTAGGCTTTATTAATGTGATTCAAAATTATTTAAAATATTAAAAACCATAATTATATACCTTTTAAAATTAAATTCCAAAAAATAATCAAATCAATAAATATATTTCAATAAATTCTAAAATGCTTGAAACAAAAAAAATAAGATTTAATCCATTATAACATTTAATTCTATATTTCACAATTAAATTATGGTTTTTCATTAATTATATAAATTAATAAAATATTAAAAATTGATATCTAATCCATTTTAAAATTTAATTATAGATCTATAAAATTATAAAACATCAGTTAATTACCTAATATTCAAATGAATTATTAGGTTAACTATATTGAAATATAATAAAAAATATCAAAAATATTGGATCATATAAAATACACTAGTCTTTGACCCAAAAAACATGATCATAAAACCAAAAAAAATCATCCCCTATGAACTGCTAACTGAATCACATGTCCAATTCTAAGCGATACACATGCCTTGAGAGAGAATATAAAATTCTACCCATGTACAGCTTAACCCATTCCATGTACGGGGTAGGGTGATTCCAATGACTCATTGGAAATACTAAAAACCTAAATCATACTTAATGTTATTGTGATTAAGTGGATTTTCATTAAATACATATATAAATATTTAATTCACTCACATGCAATACACCCACCCATAAATATAACATGTATTGAACATATAGGCAAACAATTTAGGTTATTGTGTGTTAACCAGGAAACCATGACACCTAAACATACCTGCTTGGTATCGATGCTAGAAAGATGTCATCACATCATACCACAACCCAACCCATGCTCGAAGATTCTAGGTAGGGTGTTATACCAAATATCAAATCATTACCAAAGTTTTAGGGAATGGTTCCATACTAATCTTGATCACTATGTGAAGGTACAAGGTAAGGTTTCTTCAAATCCTGTTCGATCCCTTTTCACTCAAGGGAGGTCACATGCCAATAATCTCGGTCATATCTTCTCACTCAAGGGATGGTTCACATAAATTAAAAACAATTAATGAAACCAATCCCATAACTCACCGACTCATAGCCAATGCACTGGTCATTTGAGACTAGCCCCGTGACCCAAACTCAGCTCAATACCCACATCAACCCTTAAAGTTTCCTTCACATCCATCCATGCCAACCTATTAATTTGATACAAATTAACATCATAGTCTATCATGCACAATAATGTATCAACATAAAATAATAAATACACAATGAGATCACAGTAAGGGGAACATACAAGGAACTCATGCTTTAGAAAATAAAGAATCTCCCACACAAGGTCAAATAGACCAAAACAAATCAACTGATCCCTTCCAAAATTACTTTTTTTTTTAAAACATGAGCACAGAGGCCCTTATATTAAATAAAAAAAGTTTACAAGAGGCAAAATTAAGGTATTTTACATTTTTCTCGGAGTAAAAGAGGTGACATATCATCAGGTAAAATTTGAAAGTGAATACAGCTTTCCGTGTTGAATCATTTGTTGGCCAGCCCATCATCAATATAGTTCACCTCCCTGAAAGTGTGGGTAATGAAGTGGTTCAAAGACTGAATCTTGTCAAGAAAGTTCACCCATTTGGATGCCAGCTTTCATGAGAGATGCCTCCGATCCACTCTAATAGCTTTCACAAGGGTAGTGGAGTGACAATCAAACCATATACAATTCAAATCCTTTTGTATTGCCAAATCATCCACCATTATAAGTCCCATAATCTCAGTTTCCAAGGCTATGAGGTTAACACAAGGACCAAAAAAGAATTCAACAACATCCCCATTCTCATCCCTGAAGATAACACCATATCCCGAGGGACCTGGGTTACCCCTTGATGCTTCATCGGTGTTTCATTTTAACCATCCTGCAAATGGAAGTGTCCAGAAAACTTCCATGGTATAACGAGGGGCCGAGTAATTACTAGAAATATTCAGTATCCTAAAGATCATCCAATCATCAACCAAGTTTATGCATTTTTTGGAGTGAAGATTGTTTTCATCATGAACTAACTCACGTATGATGTCCAGCACGTGACCAACCATGAAGTCGGACCTGCTGTGTACCGTGGAATTCCTACAGCTCCATATATAGTGAATGAGTTCAGTACATGCAACCTGAAAAAGTACCATCACCTTCTTGGAAAGCTGAACATTAACCATAGTATAAATAAGAGCTTGAACAGATTCAAAAGGAGGAGATTTCAGGATGAAAATCTGTTGTACTACCATCCATAAATAAGAGGCAGCGTTGCAACTCAAAAAGAGATGGTCAACATCCTATCTATATTGCTTGCATAGTGCACATCGAGAGAATAAAGCAATACCAACCCTTTTTAGATTGGAATCCACTGGTAGCTTGTTGAGGTACAGCCTCCATAAGAGTGTAAACCGTGAGGGTTTCATCTAGTTTTTGTTCAATTTTTCAATCTACTATTTGTAACCATTGATCAAATGATGGTAGAAGCTTTTTGAGTCAATCAGTCCTGTGGGAGAGCCTTCCCAGATAAGAGCATCCTCCTGATTAACAAAATTGTAATTGGCCACCATATTGATAATATCATCCTCCACCATTTCCATATTATCCAGTTGTTACTTAATTGTGATGTTGTTGACAGTTCCACTTTCTTCTAGGTTAACATGATTAATGAGAGGCTCCCTTATCTAGTTATCATACCAAAACATCAGGGAAGAGTTCCTGCTTACCATCCATTTGGAGTGACCCATAATTTTCTAAAATATAGATTTTATCCCAGGCCATATAAAAGACTCAACATATCTGAATTTTATAGCAATAAGCTTTGCCAGAAATCTGTCTCTGAGAAATTCCAAGGCAGCAGATTTGTTGTTGACCATCTTCCAAACAAATTTGGCTTGCAGTGATTCATTAAAGGCCTCCAAGTTATTGATTCCAAGTCCTCCAAGTTTATAGGGAAAGCAGCACTTTTTCATAGTGCAGATATTACCTTCCGTTCCATAATATTTCCACTCCAGACAAAGTTTTTAAGCATTGTATTCAACTTTCTAATAATAGAGATAGGCCAAAGATATACCATAAAAGAATAGACCAGCTTTGAGATGACGGCATGCTTCACTAGAAAAATTCGCCCAACCATTGATAGAGACTTCCCTTTCCAATATGCCAGGGTTTTTTTGACTTTATCCAAATCATTTGATAAGTGTGAATGTCAGGTTTTTCCCCAAAACCTTGGGACACCCAAATAGATAAAAGGCAGAGTACCCTCTTTAATTCCAAAGTTTTTAATGAGGTGGATCTACCTGGAAGATGGAATGCCCTTACCAAAGTAGATAAATGATTTCCTCCAGCTTATGACTTGACCAGAAACATCCTCATAATGTTGTATAACTTGTTTAATATTATTGAGGTTCCTTTTTTCTCCCTATGTAAAAATGAAAATGTCATCAGCAAATAATTGATGGGAGGGAGAAGATATACCTCGAGCGACTCTAGTGGTTTAAAATTCTCCCTTGTTCACCATGTCCAGGATAAGTCTGCTAAGATAGTCTTCAGATATAGAAAAAATAATGGTTGAGAGGGGATCCCCTTGTCGCACCCCCCTGGAGCAAGTGAAATAGCCCTTCGGAGATCCATTAATGAGAACGAATATGCGTACTGACTCAAGAAGGATCCTGAGCCATTGTGTAAATTTCATACTGAATCCAAAGATATTAAGAACCTTGTCAATAAAACCCCAGTCCATTGTGTCAAAGTCCTTGGTGACATCCAGTTTGAGAGAAATTTTTCCTCCTCCGGTTGATTTCCTAATCTGATTGACACACTCTGAGGTAGTGAGTAAATAGTCTTGTATGTGTCGCCCTATTACAAATCCAAATTGATTCCAAGAAATAATTTTCTCTAAGACACGGGCAAGCCTGCCTACAAGTATTTTAGTAATGACCTTGTAAATGGTGTTAATAATAGTAACGGGACTCAACTAAATAATCTCACTTGAATTTTCAAACTTTGGAATAAGAGCAATAAACTGGGAATTGAATCCTTGGGGAAAAGTCCCATCCTTAAATAAATGGTAGACAATCTGACAAACTTCTTCTTGAATGATTTCCCAATAGGTCTGAAAGAATTTGTTAGTAAATCCATATGGTCCTAGAGAACTATCCTTCTTGAGAGCAAAAACATCTTATTTAATTTCAAAATCCATGGCTAAAGAGGTAAGGGAGATATTATCCTCCTCCATAACAAGATGTGGGGTGATATTCTCCCTTATCATTTCATTCTTTAGAGGGCCATTGAAAAGATTCCTGTAAAAAGAAACAATATGATCTGAGAGCTCCTGTTATTCCTCAAAAACACGATCCCCATCCTTAAGAATAGCAAGGGACCTATTATCCCTTCAGACCCTCTAAAGAGTATAAAAGAACTTTGTATTCCTATCTCCCTCTGATAGCCATCTAATTTTAAAGTTGTATTTTCTGATTTTATCATGAAGCTTGATGAGGCTCCCAAGCTTGGAGGTAATTTCATATTCCTGTCCTGGATCCCCTCCAAAGTGTACATTAGTCATAGACTCCTGTAAGTCATGTAAAAGGCCCTTAAGACCATTAATTTCAGCATCCATTAAACAGAACATGTTCTTGCTCCATTCCTTCAGTTTCATTTTGACCAAATTGAATTTTGAAATGCAGACAAGAGGGCTGACCCCATAGGCCCTTGGTCCCCAAGTATTTTGTATAATTCTGGATAACTCTGGAAGATTGGCCCATGAATTATTGAAATAGAATGGGATCGGATACTTCCTTTCCATATTGAGAAGACTCGCCAAAATAGTATGATGATCAGAATTATTCTTAGCCAAAGTAACACAGGAAATGGACTTCTAAGCTTAGAGAGAGGCCTTTTGGTAAAGGCTCTATCAATTAGTTTGTCCCTCATTTTAGAAATATGGTGCCTATACCAAGTAAACTTGGCCCCAACAAGATTGACCTCAGTCAGACATACCCCCTCAATACAAGCACGAAACTCAACCATGGAGGTGGTATTAACAACTGGTCTAATCTTCTCATCTGTATGAAAAATGGAATTAAAGTCACCAATTATGGTCCATTAATCCACAATTAAGCTTTTCATAACCTAAATGCAATCCCATAGCCGCCTCCTATCAATGTAATTATTGTGGGCATACACAATAGAGAAAAACATCCTCTGTCCTAATTCTAAAAAACTACAGGTGAGTATTTGATCAGTCTCATAAACTAAAACTAGATTAACAACAAAAGAATGTATAAAAAGCCAGACTCTATCTGAAGAGCCTTCAGCCCTGCTAAATCTAAGGAGTGAGTAGCCTACTCTACTAAAGTGGTTTCCAACCCTAGTAGAGGTGGTCTTAGGTTCATAAATACCTAGGATTTCAGGTTTATAATTGCCCGCAATCATTCTAATGGAACCCACCATGTTAGGGTTGTCCAGTACCTGGTAGTTCCAGAAAATTATCCTCATTGAGGCTTGTATTTGGGGGTAATTCCCTCTTTTCTTGAGATATCCAAATGTTTGGACTTCCTAGCAGACCTTGTCGAGGAGGCAGGACCCTCTGCCTTGTCCAGATGTTGCGTTTGTTCACGGGCAGTCTCATTATTTTCCTCAAAATTCTGAGAAGATAAATCAAGCACTCTATCCTCTGATGAGTCACTTACCATATCATTTGGTGCCATAGAAGCCTCTGTGAGATCAACCAATGAGCCCATTTTTAGATCTAGTGCATCCTGATTCTGGACAACAGTATGTGATTTTCCCAGATTCCAGTCCAATTCCCCTGACTCACGTGCAAGAGGATCTATAGGTAATTGTTCAAGTAGCAATTTGTCTTGTATATCAGAAGAAATAAGATTGAGATTGAAGTCTTCTGCCTTCACCAAAATGGAAATTGATAAAACATCAGACGAGAAGTCTAGAGTGTCTTGCTCCTCCAGAAAATGAAACTCCTTACTGGATCTTCCCAAACTTCAACTGCATGTGCGCACCTGTTCATCTTCCTTGACTAAATCAGCCCATAAAAATTGTTAGCCCCATCCAGTCCTAATTTTCCTCTCTTCACCGGGCCAGCACCCAAAAAATTTCCCTTTTCAGTCTTATCATTGCCTTTTCCTCGAATAATCTCTTTCCAAACCAAGATGGTAGGGGCTGGTTTTACCAATTTTTTCAGAACACAGCAGTTATTTACCAAGTGCCCAACCATTTTGCAATGGTCACAAAATCTGGGTAGATTCTCAAATCAATACATAACTTCCAACTAATGATCCTCTGTGGCAAGAAATATGCGACTAGGAGGTGAGGCTTCCATATTAATCTCAATGAGGGCCGTCACATACAAACCAAGGTCTCTATTGATAGAGCGTTGGTTGACCTTCAGTGGTATGCCAAGCCCCGATGCAATGACGCGGAGAATTTTTGGATGCCAATACACCCATGGAAGACCATTTAATCATGTCCAAACCTATTCCACGGAGTGTCACTACTTGAAAAGATTAAAATTGGCATCCCACTCAGAAATCCGAAAGAGGCCTGGCCTGAGATTGATGTTCCCAATTTTCCAGACCGCATCAAAATATGCCCTCTTCTCTAAGATAATCTAAAATTAACCCATCCCAATTGGAACAAGTCTCCAATTAGAGAATCCCCAGAAAAGTGAGACCCTTTTTTCAGATCTGCATAAGACCAAGGATTCATGACTTTCTCATATGAGGTGTGACCTAACACTAAAAACTTAAAAAGGTCCATTCGCTGCTTGAAAGAATCTGGATCAGCCACCAAAGAAATGGATCCATCCCCCAGATGCGTAAGAATAGGTAATTTGGAAATTTCAGATGCATATGGCGTAGCTATGGCTTCTGTAAATGAAATGGCTTTCCAAACAAAGGTATAATCTGGGCCATTCTCTATTCCCTTAGAAGGGTTGAACACCAACTCCCACTCTGGATCGAACGCAGCCATGCTTGCATGGTCACTGACAGGAAGAAGAGACCACCATCATTGAAATCAGTCGATATCTTTTCTGAATACGCCATCTCACATTCCCATCCCATTCCAAAATTACTTTGAAAAACAATAAAATACTTCTTATAAATCCTTTAGAAAAGAAACCATGTTTTTTATTACTGATGTTCGGACCTTGGACAAAATCCCACTAAACATTTATTTAGAAAGCCCCACTCCCATTTTGAAGTAATATTTAAAACCCCATTTATAAAATCACCCATTTTATTTTAAAATTATCACTCATGTCAAGCCCCTTTTTTAAATAACATTTTAAAAAATAAACCTCTTTATCTTTGAAAATAAAATCATGCTACTAATAAAACCATAAATAGGTCCACCAACATTCATTTGAATAGGGAACCACCATTGAGCTATTTAACAAGCTATGTGTTCCATGTTAACTATTAGATTAATGAAAGATTGTCCTAATCAATGGGTGAGGTCACAAAGATCATGGAACATGTAGAAAATAATAATAGTGATTGCACATGAATATAAAATCATCAACTGAAAAAAGAGACTTAGTAAAGTTAAGTGCACAAACCTCACCCAACAATCTATAAATTCATCCCAAAATCATACCAACCTCCTTTGAGTCCATGATAACCTTTATAATCAATAAAAACTATCAAGTTGATAAAATAAACATTTAAAAGAAAAAAACAAAAATGGGAATAATTGATTCCAAACTCATCAAGGGGCCTGATGGTGCCAAAACCATTAGAAATAGGTTGTTGTACACTTCCTACACACACACCCAAACCTAAGACACGTAGAATCCCAAAATTTAATACTTAGTCCAATGACAAATTTCACCCAAAACCACCAAAAACACTACATAAACTCATAGGGAAATATACCTCAAGGTGAATGATAAATGATAGTTTGAATAGATCCTCTTAGTATGTCCTCTATAGGCCATACATGAAAGCCCCGTCAATCAAGATTATTTCACCATGATATGATGAAATCATCTCTAGGAACCCTACTATGGAAAATTTAAATCATAAGAAAAGAAAAATGGGGAGAATAAGAAGATAAGGGAAGGGATGTTTCAAATAATTAGTTCATAAAACTACTCCCAAGTCACTAATATTAAAAAGAGATAAAGGGAGGTAGGAGGAGATCCAAATAGGTATTTTCCCCTATCCTTCAGTCAACTAAAATAGAAGGAATCTTGAGGAAGTCCAAATAAGACCCTTTATAAAACACTAAAGGGGATATAAGAAAACTAGGTGGGGCTCTTTGTGGTGTGTTTATAAGCAAAACAATGAAAATATACCTCACTAGGGGTTCCATATAGTGTAACTCCTTGGGTTGAGGCATAGGGGAACTCCCTTTACTTCTGACTATGGCGTGGAGTAAATATCCACAATGCATCCCACCTCGGGGAAAGGTCGAGGGTATACCTCCCAAGGACCCTCTATGGTGTAGCCTTTAGGTTGTAATATGGGGATTCTCTGCCAAGTTGTGTTATGGTATGGACTTATAGAAAATGATAAAACTTACCTTGAGGGAAACCTAATGGTCCCACCACCCAAGGGACCTATACGATGTATCCCTTCACTGTTATATCTTGGTGGCCTACCTGTAGCTAAAATTTAGATATAGGTCTACCCTGGCCCTTTTTCATTGATCATCTAGGAACCGAACCCACTAACCAAGAATTTTTTTCTCATCCAAAAACATCTTCTTGGTATTTACCAATGCTTGTATTTCCTATCTAAATCCTAATTTACCAAATGTCCCTTACTCTGGGACTAATATTACAATTCAACCTAACTTCCACTGACTCATAAATATGTGATTAGTTACAACCAGCAATACTAGCAGTATATATATATAAACAACTGAGATGTATACAATGCATCAAATAGACATCACATGGTAATTACAAATCTCTATAGGAAAACCACCATAGAAAATGTACTTTTGATAAGGTCCTCAAACATAAAAAAAATATGGAAAATAGATAGATTCACCTCATTATAAGGACTTATGTATTGGTATCACACTGAAATGGTCACCAACACCATCATAAACCTCCAATATCTACAAATCACCAACAAACTTCATCAATATTTAGCTATGAAAATGTTGTACTAGCTCAATGTATACCTAGACCACCTTCAAAATATGTATTACCTGTATAGAAACAACACATGAAGCTCATACAAGGGTGAGTAAAAACATACTCAGTATAATGCCCTAAAGCCAAAAAGGAAATACAAAACAACATGGAAAATAAAACTCTATAACAAAAATATAATTATATAGAATAAAATGTTTCCATGTATGCTCTACAACTAAAATTCTCAGGGACACAAGGAAGTCTCAATCATCTCTTCTTCAATCCATTAAGGCTGATATCTCACCCAAAACTAGGGATTCTTAGAGTAATGAAAGACACACTATGTCTAAAGTCAATAACCCATATATAAGTCACTTATCAAAGGAAACCAAGGGGTTCATAAGGTTTCAGGAGGCTTGAAGTATCCAAACTGGTCATCCTTTTTAACTTTAACAATGCCGCTAAAAATTATAAAGGGGGACCCACTCAATGTTGAAGAGTGTGTGTCATTTAAGGGAGTGAAATACCCTAACACCCATAAATATAATTCCTTTGATATAAAAACATACTTGGGTACCCAAGACATAAAAGAGTTTCCCACTCCGCACAGTCCAGCTTTATATAAATCAACCCTAGTAAGCTACACAACGTTACATCATAAAAATAATAACAAGGGACCATCCCATTGATAAAGTATAAATTTTAGTTGAGGGAATAATGAACATTAATAGAGGATCCATTCCTCTTCAAGAAAATCATGTCAAGAGGGGGAGTACCTCACTCCATGTTTAGAGGACTTGTTGTAAAATCACGATATTTTGGGATATATTTTTTCTCTAAATTGATACTATGTTCAATAGCTTGTTTCACACACAACACCAAACTAAAATAAATTGTGACATATTTAATAAGAATTATTTAAAAAATATATGAATAATAAAACCTCTATAAAATAAAATAAAAATATTAATCAATTAAAAATGATTACATTTATATGATATGAGATTAATATGATTTAATATTTAAAAGGATTTTTTTCTCAATTAATTATTTAAAGTATTAATAAATTAAATCAATAACTTTTAAATTATTGTTATGAAAATATATAATATTTAAATAAATTAAATATTATATTAAAATTATTTAAAATAAAAATTAGTATGAAATAATATTGAGAATGTATAATGTTTTAAAATCCATTTTCAATTACTATAGTTTTTATTTATAATTTTCATTTTCATTTAAAATATAAATTTATAAATTTTAGAATTTGATCTTTAAAAAAAAGAAAATTAATTTTTTAATCTGGCACATAAAAATATCCTAGTGTAATTTTTTGCAATTTTTCTAAAATAATTGATTTTTAGGTGAATAGGGAAAAAACAGTTTTTACTAAAACCATAGCATTTATGAATATATCAAGAATTATAACTTAAAAATGTTTTAAAAAATTTAATGATCAAAAATTTATTTATGTAGTGAAATTATTTATTTAAAAATATAACGATGAATTTAGAAAACCCATTTTTAAAATTGTGAAAATTAAGTTATATTTTTTTAATAAAACTAATTTTTAGTCTTTCTCTTTTAATTAAGTTTTCACTAGGTAAAATTGGGTTTTGGATTTATTTTAAAGTCATATAACTCTAATTTTGGTGATAATAAACCAATTAATTTCATTAAAATAAAAAAATATATTTTTTTCATAAACATAACATTTTTTCTTAAAAATACACTTTTTCTAAAAGGGGGTTTTTACGTGTTACATGCGCTAATGTTAAAATTATTTTTTCTTACACACTAAAATTTTATTTGATAAAATTAATTTTATATTTTTAATTATCAGGTATAAATTATTTAATAAGTCTCATTTTATTTTTATTAATTAAAAGTAAATTACTCAGGTAAAAATTAATTATCACGGTAAATATCAAAAATGGAAAAAGTGAAAATATAAGAGTAAAATACTTTAAAAAATGTTTAAAAATGTTTTTAAATGAATGGTTGGGAGATTATTGAACTTAATTCATCCACCAATCCATTATTTTCCAATTTTATTCTACATTCCATATGAAACATGTGCTCTCTTTATATTAAAATTTTGTATTCGAAAAAATGGAATTTTATTCCCTTATAAAAGGATCTTACCTCTTCCCCAATTTCCCACTCATTATAAAGAATTATCTCAACAAAAATACTACCATATTCTCTTTTAAATTCTCTGTCGATGTTTTATAATCTTTAGTCCTTCCAAAATACCAAGATAAGGATCCTTAAGGTGTTACCCAAGGGAGAACATCTAAATGGAGAGGTAATGTTCCCAACTATTCTCTCTTAATTATTTTCTTCATATGCACCCTAAAACATGTTCTATACATTAAAGTTTGATAACATTATTATTAATAATATTCTAAAATTTTATTATACTAATGTAATATCCATTTTCTTTCTTCCTCCAAAACCATTCGGAAAATGAATATGTCGTCATGTGAACGTGCGGACTACTATCTCCATGAATGATGTGCTTGATTTTTCATCACCATATTACATGGGCGTATATAAAAGTTTTTTTGGTTATTTATATTGTATTTATAACATTATTAAGATTCTAAAATTATAAACTATTCACTATCTTCCTCCTAATCTATGGAAAATGAATGTGTTTCCTATGCGTATGTGCAAACAACTACCTCCAAAAAAGTGATGTATTTCATTTTTCACTCAATACTTTTCTTATTTATTCAAATTACCTCTAATAAAATTTAAAAAATTAACAAAATATAAATAATATCATTATAATTCTATAATAATGATATTATAACTAAATCACCCCATAATCATACTATCTACTAATTATAGCATGTTCTTGATTAGGTCGGTTTAACCACCTACATGAACAATGCTATAAATTTATATCATGGATAACTAAGGAGGCCTAATTACTGGTGATATTGAAAAATAATAAGTAATTTTTTTCCTCGAATGGAAATGGTAATATCTAACCCATTATCAGGATACCACCCCTCATTCATTAAAATTACCTAAATGATCTCATCATGAACTTCATCATCATGAATCATAACTAAAATACCTATGAATGAAATTATAACATTATAAATCATTATAAAATATTTATTATTGTATCTTTAATTATATTTTAATGATGAATTTTTAATATTTAAAATAATAATTTACATAGGAATTATGAAACTAAAACTAAACAAAATAGTCAAAACTAATAAATCTTTGATGATGAATAAAAAATAAAAATAACTAATATATTTGTAATAAAATATTATAAATGAAGTTTATAAAAGGTTATAGTTATGAATAAGTTTCTAAAATAGGTTATTAATATAGTTATTTTTTGGTATATATAAGCTTAAATTTCTTTTGTGGAATTCAGGAATCTAGGTAAGGGTATTTATATCTCAATTTTTATTCATTGAGATACAATGTGTATTTACCACTTGTTTCCTTTTTGTGGTGTTTATATATTGAAAAAGAATTTATTTTATCAAAAAAAATTATGAAATCTAAGGTATTTAAAAACTCATCTCATTTTCTACCTTTCATTGATTTTCGACTCAAAATATAACAATAATTTAAGAGGGTTTTTTACTCAACATATTTTATTAAGTAAAATTTATTCCTCTTTAACCATGGTTTTAAAATATTGTTTTATTTTGTTCTGTGATGATTCTATAATTCCTTATATCTATAGGGAAAGTGATATTTTTAATTCAAATATTTTACCTTGATTAATTTCTTTCTCAAAAATTTTAACTTTATTAAAAGTAATTTTTATACTCTTTAACGAAGATTTATCCTCTATGCCCATATGTTATCTTATGACCAATGTTATCCTTAATTGGAAACCTAATTCTGAATTATTTCATGTGACAGTAATATTTCATTTCATCTCTTTTATAAATTAAATTTTTTCACCCTTTTATGATGTGGGGTTTCAATGAAAGTATTTTCAAATATAAAAAATTTTGTCTTTTATAATTGTATGTTTTATCTTCCACAACTCATTTCCTCTGAAAACCTTTATGTAATTTTCAAGGATCCATTATATAATATCCTTTTTAAAATTAAAAGTTTTCAAAAAAATCACTTCACCTTTTTTAAAATAAATTTTGAAAGTGACATATAACTTCATATTTTATAACTATGGTAAACATGTTTTCTAAAATCTCTATTACATTTTCCCTAACCATATGATAATTATTCTTTATAAATCTTCCTTTTCATTATTAAAAATGGGTTTAAAAATTATTTTAACTCTTTTTTATTTTGAAAATAAAATGAAATATTATTATATTTTTTGAATGTGGAAGTTTTTTTTTAAAAGTAATTATTGATTTTAAAATGGATATTAAAGGTATGTGTTTTTAAGAAGTAATTCTTCAGTGTTTCTACTTTTTCTCAAAGAAAGTTTTTGAAAACATCCTTCTATTATGTTTTTTTTCAAAAAAAAATCCTTTTTTTAAGGATAATTTTTATTTAGCTCAAAGTATTTCATTTTAAAGAAAACATTTTTAAAGAGTTTCCAAGATTTTTAAAAAAGTATAATTTCCTCATATTTTTCATGTGATTTATCCAATTATCTTAAAATTTTATTTTTCATGTATATCAGTATCCCTAATTATACTTATTTTACAATGAGGATATTTTTAATCCACTGTCTAACTTATTTATTTGTATGGATTATGTAATGTTCTAGGAAAGTTTTTCATGAAACCCATCTCTTTTACAAAGGTTAATTAAGTGATGTTTAGAGTATGAATGTTTTTATATTCTAATGGAACATGTATGTATGGATGATTATATTATTAAGGTTGAGGTCCTATATCACCCTCTATTAGATTGGTTAAATATTTATATCTTAGTAGATAATGATGTTAAGCATGGAAATTTTCTTATTCACAACATAAAGTGTGGAAATTTTATATAATCACAACATGAAGTGTGAACGTTATTTTTGTTCATAATATCAAGCGTGTATTTTTTTGTTCACAACATGAAACATGGACATTTTATTTATTTACAATGTTATAATTTCCATATTCTTATGTTTGTACCATAATTCCTTATTATGTTATATTTTTAATTAATACCAAATCTTCATGCCTATGATTAAGCACCATGGATCATGTTTATTATCTCACACTCTTATTTCATGGTACATGTTTTTTTATTTTAGATTACATGTCCATATATCATGCCATATCGAAAAATCTTATCATTATATATTCTTTTAATTAATATATTTCTCTCATGTTCATGTTTTATTATATGGTTATGATCTAAAACTTAATGAAATGTTGGTAAGTTTTCCTTTACTAATCATTTGAGTTCACCCCTTTCTTATATTTTCATTCCCTAGGTTATGAAGATTAGTATAATTTATGAGAAGTCTATAAGGGAGTCTAGTATGACTCAATTATGGAGAAATGTTCACAAGTATCATAAAATAAGTTGCTTACATAGAAAATACTCAAAGACACTAAACCTTACTTTCTTGGGATTGTGTGATTACTATGAGATATAATTTTTAACTTATAAAAATTATGTCACAACCCATCCCCAGGGGCCCATTCCATGACATACCTCAAGACCACCTCCCAAAGTCCAAGGGTTGGGGATTAGCGCCGAAGGCGTCAACCTGCAAGTGGGAGGCATTTTTCTGGATACCAGTACACACATGCACTCACAAACCAAATCCACAAAGCTAAAAGGTGAACACTAGGTAATCAGAAACCATAGTACAATAGCAAGTAAAGAACTGGGTGGTAAATCCAGGTTAGTATACAGGCCCAACAAAAGATCTGGAAACAGCAAGGTACAAAGGGATCAATTATGGTTATCTATGTAAAATCCCACCTGATATCTAGAGTAGTAAAGATACAAGAATCTGAAGTAGTATGTCCTGTCTACCTTGTCTTACCGGTCCCCACCAGGTCCTATGTAACACTCCAAGCTTCCACGGTAAGTTTCCCTTCGAATAATGTGATAGCGTGTGTTGTACGCAACCTCGAGTTCTAACACACACCACAACTAATTAAACTAGCCGTTGTGAATAGTAATACCTACTTTTTGAAATTATATATATTTTATATTTTAAAATGGAATTCATTTTTGGATTCGGAATATAGAATTTAGCCTAAGGTGAAATTTTGGTACTTTTTGGATAAATTTAATATTTTGATGAATAGTGAAAATTACTAAATTTTAATTAAAAACAACTTTTTTAATCAAAATAATTAATAGTGATAAATTATGAATTTGAGTGGTTTTAAAGTATATTTAGAATATATTTTTACCACTTAATATAATGTTGGTCATTGGACATAATTTTACAATTAAACCGAACATAAACAAGTGTCAATCTTTTGATAGTTATTATCTCTTAAAAACACGCTTTTTGTTTTGACAACGGGAATTAATTTTAAATTAATTTCTGCCACTTCTGTGTTTTGAATTTAGAAAAATGGATTCCATATTTGGAATCAGTATGTCCAAATTGTGTAAATAGGTAACTTTTATTTTTAGACATTTTGAATAATTACTGCGGTAAATATTTTATTTACCATGGTTAAGGGTAAATCCGGTAAATAAGGGTTAAAAAATAATATTATAATAATACTAAATTACCCTAAAACGTGTCTTAACCCTATTGGTTGATACATGGTCGATCATGGGTATCTTTGGGTCTATTTGGGGACCCCATGGATCCACTTGTAAGTGATAATGACACTTTATTTTAATTAAGTTAAAATGAATACAAAAATGACACAAGCATATATCTTTTAGAAAAAAAATTGTTACATAGGGTTATATATGTTGGATTTTAGATTATAAATATTCATTAGAAAGATAAAAAGATTTCCTACATAATGATAATTTATTTAAAATTTTTAGACATTAAATAATTTATTTTATTTATGCCACAATGATGATGCAGTAATTACTATAATAGTGAAAAATTAAAATAATTGATATTATAAATACCCAAATAAATATAATATGAAACTTTTAATGAATTAAACTAATTTTCTAGGATAATATGATATATTAGGATTGATTTAATTGACTTTGTTCGAAGTAATCAATCTTTTATGAGTTTCACAAAAATCAACTATTGAATAGTGTCAAAATTGACATAAAAGAGTTCTTAAAACAAATATTATATTATTAATTGATATTAAATTCCTAAAAATCTATGGTTCGGCAAAGAGACTTATATCATGATAGTTTCATCATTAATGTACCACTTGGGTGTCACGTGGATGTATATAGTAAGTTTATTAACCATATTATATAAAAATACAAAGAGACATTGTAAAAGTGAAACTAATTAACTTAGAGTTAATACTTAAAGATAAGGTTAATATAAGTACCCAAACCTGTCTAAATTCTATTGGTTGAGTTCTTTTCGACCCATACCCACATTAACCTTTGAATAATCAACTTTGGAGCCATTAGAAACCGAATATGTATTTATTATAAATTAATATTTCTAGCTTTTCCAAAGGTGCCTCTCACCCCTCTTATAAAAGGGCACTCCTCCTTCTCATTTCTTCACACCTTCAAAGCCTTTTGGTTTGGCCAAACTCTGCCCAAATACTCTCCCAACTTCCCTCACTACAACCTAGAGGCCTTAGTTTGATCAGAAAGCCAACCTAAGGAGCCCTTTTGATCAAATCAAAAGGAAGAACCCGAAGAAGAGGTAATGATTTCACCACCCTTTTCCAAGCTCATTTCTTATTCCACTTCTTCTTCCTTTGTTGTTACCATTCTAAAATAATAACTCCAGTATCATTTATATACTGTGATGTTATTATAAATATGGTACAACCATATTCAGTATTCTATCCACCTTTTTAATAATAACATGTCACCATACGTGCGTACGTACGGCTTACCGTCTCCACGTCGTGGTGTAATTGTTATTCAATATAATATTATTTGGATGGGTATAATAATGATGTGTAACTCATATAAATAATAAATATAACATGTTAATGATTCTGTATATATGATATACCATCCATTTATATATTATTTTAATATCAAAAGAATGATATTGTCGCTCGTGCGTACGTACGGACTACCGTCTCCACGAACGCGATGAGATTCATTATCCATCGTATCCATTCAGGTATAATTATCATTTGATGATTTAAAAATAATGTTTAAGGACTTGATATCATTCTGGATTTGAATAATATACAACCTATCCTTTACAAACATGTCTTACGTAACAAAATATATAAACAAAAACGAGTAAGTTAACACCCAAAACAACGATAATACAAAGATATTATTATCAAATCAATATTAAAAGATCATATATGATATCATATTAATGTATATGATTCTTGTATAATTTAGTAACAATTATTTCACCATTATACAGGAGGTTAACCTACCCCAACCAAGGAAAAGTACAAGGTAAGGATTATTTCACAATCTCTTCATTATCCGAGGTTGTTTATACGTAATAATCTACTGGGATCTCATTATCATCCACATCCATGTTTCTTAAAAATGTATTTCAAAACATTTTTATCATTTACAAGAATATGGGTTAAAGTCATTTATACCCTTGTTTGACTTTTTATAAGAGGAATCTTTCCGTCGTTTTCAAAACAAGGTCCTTTTAACCTTTTTGACAGAATTAAGGTAAGAATGTTTTTTTTAACCTATACGGCGGGTGCGGTTATTTTCCGCCGTTATAAAATCTTCAAAGATTTCCTTACAAGCTTATAAGAATATTTTCAAAGAAAATTTTTTATTTTATATGGCTCATAAATGATTTCAAAAATAGAAAGAGATATTTCTCTAAAAAGTGTTTTGATTTCATCTATGTCAACATCCTTTGATGGATTTTATGCTTATTTGAAGTTGATTTATTATGATACAAAACTTATATATTGTATTGAAGGTTTTGTGATATGTTTGACTGTGGATGTGTTATTTTTATACCATTCATAGTTTATGGTGAAATTATTGGCATTTCGTATGCTAGTTTTAATACGAATGTTTATGTTATGTTTAAACCTTTTCATATGGGAATGCATTGGACTTAATATGTGACGGGTGGAGCCCGCTATAGCTCCTCGATGCATCGGTAGGTCTCATGAGACAAACTAGTGTCTTGGCACAAGGCCTTGGAAAAATCTTATTTGTAGTCTTGGCACGAGGCCTTGGCTATGTGGTTATGATAGTCTGGCATTATGCATTCCATAATTATGAAAGTGGTTATTGGTTTTGCATGTGATTATTCGATTAGTAGAATATCCATGTGAATAAGTAAATGGCATTATTTCATTTTATTTATGCCATACCATGTTGAATGTTCATGTTTTAAAGACTTTTGTTTTAGTTATACATTGCCTTAAATGTTTATTCTTATTTATGAAAGTTTCTGTTATATTGTTATCCTTACTGGGCATTTGAGCTCACCCCTTTTCTATGTTTTATTTTTCCCAGGAAGTGAAGAAGTAAGTTATGAATGACCTGCAGGGATATTATGAGGGGATAATAGTGTGGACTGTGGAGACATTATGTTTTTATAGTATTTTTTCATTTTATGATGTAATATAAAACTTATGAATATATCTAGTGTTTCCAAGGCTACTAAACCAATCGGTCTTTCAAGATTTGATCATTCTTGTGATCATGCCAAAGTTATGTAATAATGCACTGACTCTGGGTAACTAGGGTCGGGGCGTTACATCCTAGGCCACCAATTCCACCGTCTAAACATCTGTCGGTCACGTCTCCCTTAGTGCCTCTATCAAAATGTCGAACATCTACACTAGACACAACACGTGTGGGAAAAGCCTGTGTAGGGGTGAGTAACTTAGTACTTACTATGGGACCTTAATACCCTTGATGGTCTCTCATAAATCCACAAAGTAAAACACCACAAAACAACCATGAAGTAAACCACAGAGCCACAACCACAAAGCCAAAACCATAAAGTAAACCACAAAGAAAAAACAATGAAGTAAACCACAAGTTCAAAACCATAAATTAAACCACAAATATTATGCATAGTCATTTCTACTCAGGTATATGCCCATACATATACCTAGGTCATCTAGATATACTCATCTAATCCATAAAGAAATATAAGGCTCCGACCTCAAATCCATTACCAGGATTTTCAATGAAGGATCAAAGCGTAACCCAAGGATCAAGAGTACACACTCCATGAGCTGGTCATCCCTGATGACACCAGTCTGAGAGATGTAATCCATCAGGTACAACTCAACCATTCCTAATGGTACGTCCGAAAGGACATGCTCCATCGGGAACTTTCTGCTAGAATTGCCTATAGTTCCCGACACTAGAGGTCTCACTGCCACGGTCTTGTGCCCAAGGAAATACTAAGGGAAACCAAGTAAAGAGGCCCACTCCTCGACAATGTGTTCAGTTGGGGGAGCACTACTCCAGTCTAACTAGCAATATCTCAGTCACTCCAGTAAGAAGTGGTACGCACCTCAGTCCATCGAGGGATCACTAACTTCTACCTTGGTATCGATTACATCAAGTGGAAGGGCCCCCTCCTCATAATTGTTTCTTGAAGTCGAGGGAGCTCAAAATACCATAAAGGAACCACTCCCCATCGCTACTCAGAGACAGGGGAGTACTACTCCATAAGTGACGACCCGCACCATACCCGGTAGGGGAGTAAAACTCTGGTAGTTTGTTCACTATAGGGGACCCGTGCCCTAGTACTTTAGGGGAGTACCAACCCTAGGATAGAGGACCCACACCCTGGCATGGTATGGGAGTACCGAATCTACTGAAAAAAGGTGTAAAGAGGAACCACGCCCTGAATCTACAGGGGAGTACAACTCGGTGACTAGAGAATTCGTGCCCTGGTAAAGTAGGGGAGTAACCAACTCTGTCACAATATCTGTTGTGGGGAACCCACACCCTAGTATGTCAGGGGAGTATTGACCCCAGGTTAGAGGACCTTCAACCTCGCATGGCAGGGGAGTACCGACTCTACTGTATCACTGCGTAAGGAGGACCCGCACCGTGGGTCGGTAGGGGGGTACCTACTCCTAACACAGAGGACCCGCACCCTACCCGGTAGGGGAGTACCTGACTCTATGTGAGTTAAGTATAGAGAACCCACACCCTATTCCAATAGGGGATTACCAAATCCGAGGATAGAAGAACCTACTTAGAGGAAAATAAACTCGCACCCATGACGTGGGGAGTCCCATCTCTATCAGAGCAGAGGAGTAAGGAATACCTGGGCCTTGAGTCGTCAAGGGAGTGGCTATCCTAACTCTCACCATAAGAAATACCCAGGTTCTACTCTTAAGGCTATCAGTCGTACCTCAACTATCACGAATTTCCACAAATTAGTGAACCAAAGTGCCTCCATGTCATAAGGGTTCCAACACAACATACGACGCATCAATTGAACTCCCGATCTGTAAGTTATAGGCATGTTAGTACCAAGGGCCCAGTTGGATTCATGTTCGATCCAACCTATTTATACTTCAACTTTCCTCAAAACTCAAGTGGATTATCTCAAAAGGACCGCCTCGTCCTAATGATTTTAGCACCGCAAATGGTTCATCAAACAAACATTTGGTTTAGGAGATAAGGTCCTTTAAGCATAACTAGGTCAAAATGGGTCTGGGTCTGCTCCGACTCGGTCGGACCGACCGACCCCACCCGAGTTGACCCGACCCGCTGGGCCCGTACCAGCTCGACTGGGCCAGAACCGGCCCACTGGGCCGGCCTGATCAGTCCAGCCTACCAGGCTCACCCTGGCCCACCATTGCGGTTCGGCCCCCTTCTCCCTAGATGTGGCATAGCCACGTCCAGAACCTGCTCACGTGGCTAAGCCCACTGGCCGCGTCTCCCACGTCAACCCACATGGTGGGTTGTCTTCTCCACCCAACGTCATGCTGGCACTGCAGGACTCCAGCGTTGTGGCCCGTCATGGTCACGGATTCCACTGTCGAGCTGTGCCTCCTCCTCTGGCCACCAGCTAGGCTGGCGGCCCGTCTCTTCTCTGTTGGGCACGCAGTCGGTGTCGCCGCATGTCGCAGCTGGTGCACCATCTGTAGCCTCATCAGGTCGTAGGACGCACTTCAGTGGCCCATTTTTCACACTATTTGTGCCTATGGCCTCCTAGGGAATCCCTCTTCACTACGATAGATCCGGATCTGCCTCGCCGTTAGTTTCAAAGATCTGATCACAAGGAATGAACATGCAGAGGGGATCAGGCCTTGTTAGTGTCGTCCCACACCCACTGCGTGAGAGGATAAAAAAACGATGAGGTTTCGAGAAGTGTAGTGTAAACCAAAATAAATCAATCCCAATTCTAAATCCCATAAATATACCATCTTGCATAAATGAGCGACTTGCGAATTGACTTGTTCATGGATTGATCTGCATCTGTCATTTTAAAAAGAATGGGGAATGGGGAATATCTTTAACAAAAAAAACCTACCTAGACATGGTTTGTTTGTTGGCGATGATCCGTCCAAGGTAGGATGAAGAACAATGTGTATGTCGTCATTCACCCATGTTTGATCTAAAATATCATTTCGTCACCACGGGCGATCGTCGATCCACCGTCTCATCAAATCCCGGTTCTGATCCTATTCTCCATGAAGTTTCTCTGTTTTCCATCGTCACCACCAGAGTTCCAAAGCAACAACCAGGATTGTGGCCACAATCCTGCATTTCTTTCTCAAACATTAAAGGATAGAATGTGAATCCATGTTTCTGTTACAATCTGTTATGGTGAAGTTATGATGTTTCAATTAATGAAACAGAGTATTTAGTTTCCTTCAGTTATACGCCATTTTACCGCGAAATAAAAAGAACTCCAAAATAAAATAAACTGTTTTTATTTTATTTATTAACTTTTCTTAAAAAGTACAAAAACTATCTTTTTATTTCAACCCGTTGTGGTTGATTTTAGGTCCATTCTAGGTGAATGTGGGCACTTTCAATTCAACGGTGCCCTTAGATTTTTGATCCGAGCATCAGTTCAAATGTTAGAAAAACCCACTCATATAATCAATGAACATACCAAAAAAGGGTTTAAAATTCCATCCCGATCTCACCAGGCCTTGGAATCACATGTCGTCTAAACGCCTAGTCTCATAAAAAATCCATTTAATTTCTGAAAAAAAATACATGTATTTATGGGATATTACACTCTCTCCACCTTTAGACTTTTCATCCCTGAAAATCCAAATCCCAAACTCATGGGAAGAAACTGTGTCGAATAAAGGTTCTTGTGCTGCTTCCCAGCACGCACCATGAGGGAACACCAAGATCAACCACTCTCATGTCCAGCTCTTTCTAGGTCAACATCATGCTACAACAGGCACATGTTTCTTTAGCTATGACAAGTGGAGATATCACTAAGCATCACGATACATCTGCAGTCATGGGGTCTAGTGGCCCACCTCCACGCTAACCTGGTACAGATCACAGAAAGAACCCCACAGTCCACATCCACCCATGGATGCACTATGCTAAAAATCCCCATGAGCATTAAGCATTCAAGGTTGGTGTTAAACGCATAGGGGTAATTACAAAGGAAATAGGGATGCCCATGAGCGAACGCTGGGTCTTACTAGGCCCTTTGACTACAACATACAGCGGCCATACAACTGGCTGAAAAAGGACACTACCACACCTATTAGTGGTATGTATGCTCAGAATAAATGTTTAGGGACCATTCTATTCTGTGAGAACATTTTGTGGTCTAACTCTGCTACCATAGAACGACTCAAACAGAACTCTTTATGAGATTCTAACCCATGCTGCCTGGGATTCCCTTTCACCGCAAGGGAAATCCCATCTCCATCACGTGGATATACTACATATCTTGCCTAAAATCACCATTCCAAGCATGAACAGTATTATTCCATACCCAGAATGACATCGTAAGGATCGACGCCATGACTAAGATATCTCAACCGCAACTCTCACCTCCAAGATCCATGTCACACCATCAATGTATGCATGTGATCAGCAGGTCTCCTCAATCAGGAGTCTCTAAGCATGAGGGTCAAATCCATGGTCCAACTGAAACCTCAAAGTCTTGAACATGACTCATGGAAAAAGGAACGTCCAACACATGTGGCTATTTAGAAAGGAAGCAAAGGAAAAGGCACAGGTCGTACCTCAAACTTCTCTTGAAGTTTCTTAGTAATGAGCCATGACTGCGTGTAGTTGTCCTCACCCACGTCCTATATCTCCCTGATCTTGGAGGGTACCACCCCCTACTACTCGTCTGGCTTCTCTACGTCGCCTGCCGACTTACGAAACTCCATGCTCCAAGAAATATCTCTACCAAGTAGGTTCATCTATCGGCTCCCTCTCATTAGTATGGCGGGTTGGGAAATCTCTAGCGAGATGCCCCCAGCCATTATAAGCATAACACTATCTCTCCTGCAGTTGATCTTCTCCTTGGCGTTGTTGTTGTGCCATAGACTCACGTGTCTGTGTCCAAGCACTACGGTAAAAATGGATTTTTGCGACGGGTTATTTGCAATGGGATTTATTCACATCACAAATAGTTCATCGAAGAGGTTATTTGCGTCAGGGGCATCGACCCATCACAAATAACTAGTTATTTGCGACAAGACTTAGGGTCCCGTTGCAAAACATTAGGCGTAGTTTAGCATGATTTGCGCACCAAACCGTGGCAAGGGTATTTGCGACGGGGAGGCACCCCCCGTCACAAATACCTGGAGGTGGTAAATACAATTTGTGATGGGAAATTTCCCCGTTATAAATAGTTCGTATGCGGGTCACTTTTTGCGACGTGACCCATCATAAATACTCGACAGCGGTAAATACTATTTGCAGCGGTATGTTTCCCCATTTCAAATAGTGTGTTAGTAGGCCACTATTTGCAATGGGACCCATCGTAAATACCCTTTTAACCATCGATAGTAATTAATGTGTTTGAAGGTATTTGCGACGGGTCCCGTCGCAAATACCCAACGGCAGTAAATACTATTTGCGACAAGATGTTCTCTTATCACAAATAGTGTGTCAGTAGGCCACTTTTTATAGTGAATCTTATCCCAAATACCCTTTTAACCGCCAACAGTAATTAATGCGGTTGAAGGTATTTGCGACGGGTCCCATCACAAATAGTAGCATTTGCGACGGGTTTCCTGTCACAAATAGTATCATCACAAATAATCTAACCTATATATACCATCATCCGTTTGTTTCATTCTTCATCTAAATTCCTACTTTCTCTCTCTCTCTAAACTCTAATTTTAGAGTGAAATTTTCTCTGAGTGAAATTTTTTTTACGAAGAAGTTTTTGAAGTTGTCTTCACCTATAAGAGATCAAGTTTAAAGGTATTTATGTTTTATTTAATTTTATATTTATTTTATTTTTTATATTAATTTTAATTATTGTTAATTAATTGTAATTAAATTATATTTTGATTGTTTTGTCATCAGTATTTAATTATAATACTAAATTGAAATTATTAGTACTAATTATTATTAATTAGTAGTAATTAAGAATTATGAAAGATAATTAGTAATGATTATAAATAATTAGCGGTAATTAGTAATTAGTAGTGGTAATTTTCAGTAATTAATGATAATTAAATCTAATTAGTAATAATTAGTAGTAAATAGTAATAATTTGGAATTAATAGTAATAATTAGTAAAGAATAGTAATAAATACTAAAAAATAGTAAAAATTAGTAAAAAATAGTAATATATACTAATAAATAGTAATAATTAGTAAAAAATAGTAATAAATTCTAATAAATAGTAATAAATACTAATAATTAGTAATAAATAAAAATAATTAGTAATAAATACTAATAATTAGTAACAAATACTAATAATTAGTAAAAAATACTAATAATTAGTAACAATTAGTAATAAATATTAACAATTAGTAATAAATGTTAACAATTAGTAATAATTAGTAATAATTAGTAATAAATGGGAATAAATTAGGAATAAATTAGGAATAAATTATTAATAAATTACTAATAATTAGCCATAAATAATCAATAATTAGCAATAAATTAGCATTAAATTAGGAATAAATTAGCAATAAATTATAAATAATTAGCAATAATTAGCAAAAATTAGCAATAATTATTAATAATTAAAAATAAAATAAAAATAAATTAGCAATAAATTAGCAATAAATTGGAAATAAATTGGCAATAATTAGGAATAATTAGTAATAAATAGCAATAAATAGCAATAAATAGAAATAAATTTGCAATAAATACCAATAAATTAGTAATAAATTAGCAAAAAATTAGAAATAAATTAACAATAAATTGGCAATAAATTGTAAATAAATTAACAATAAATTAGGAATAAATTTGGAATAAATTTGGAATAAATTAGAAATAAATTGGGAATAAATTGTAAGCACTTCGTACAATTTCTAGTGGATTGGCAGTACTCCTTTTGTTAGATGTCTCTTCTCCTTTCAACTCTCACTGACTCAAAACATTATGAAAAATGTGCTTCTACGTATACATATCCAATCTCATATGCACAAGATTTTATATGCATTTATAGAACTATATTTTTCATAATGTTTTCAGGGGGTGATAGTTGGAAGAAGATGATTCATTGATGAGGCGGCATGGATGCAGGAGACCCAATATGTCTTCAATAAGGGCCGAGTGGTTGGTATCGGCTCTCATTTGACTCTTGGGACTTATTATGGTACTATTGTGATGTCGGCATCCAGCTCAGGAGGAGCTCATGGAGAGCCACCATCTTCTAGATCATAGTATCAGGAGTAGAGGTGAGTTTAGAGTGAAATTATAGAGAGTTTACAGAAGCAGTAGAAAGAGATGCATCAGCAGCAGAAGTAGTAGTATGAGGAGGATATGCATCAATGAGACCTTTTTTGATGGGACCCCATCATAAATAGTTGATATATTTTTAAAAAAAAGTATTTGCAAAGGGAAAAAAGGCCCATCACAGATACTTTTTTGCGATGGTCCCGTCGCAAAAGGTTTTGATATATATATATAACATATATAAATGGAGAAATATTTATGATGGAAAAATGAACCTATCATAAATACTTTTTTTTGATGGGCCCATCACAACACGTTTTTTATATATAATTTATATAATTAGAGAGCTAGATGTGATAGGACAGTTTCCCATCACAAATATTATTTTTTTGCAATGGGCATGTCGCAAAAAATACTTATTGTGATGTCTTTTTATATAACGGGATATTTGCGATGGGACCCCATCGCAAAATCCTATTTGTGATGGGATCACATCACAAATACCTTAAATTACAGTAGTGGGGCATGGGTTTTCCTCCTACATCATGATCCCATCACCACTCGTCTGCTATCTCCATTAGACACCTCTACTCTATGACCTTTGTCGTAGGTCACATCCACCTACTCCTCTTCCAGGAAGCTCTCAACCACTAGGGATTGTTCTAGTACCCCAGAAAGCATCGGAATCCTGAGATGTATCAATAATACCCTGATTTCCCGACACAGTCCCTGCTTAAAGGTCTGGGTCCTGAAGTAAGGGTCCCGTACTATATCTACAGAGTAGTGAGAAATATCTATGAATCTCACTAAGTACTCTGATACCATCATGTTGTCCTACTGTAGGTGCAATAACTCATGTATGCATACAGCGTGTAAAGTCATCGGAAAGAACTTCTCTCTAAATAGGCACTCAAAGTTTGTCTAAGTGAGGGTCGCCTCATCATGAGTCTGAATCGTCAGACTCCACCATCTTCTTACTGAGCCCTGAAGAAGGCTTGCAGCCATGACTTCAATCTGGTCGGGTGGTGTCCTCAATAGGTTGGAAACAAGTGTAACTACCTCAAGCCAATCCTCAGCTACCTAAGGATATGTCTCTCCATGGAACTTGGGAGGTATCTACCTCTAGAACTCGTGTAGTGCACTCAGCCTGTGTGCATCCTCACCCTAAACTGTTGGTAGCAACGGCTACTAAATGGATGGTGGCATCACTAGTGCACCACCTGAAGGTAACACCCCTGTATTAGTTTCATGCACTGAAGCCTCCACTTGGGAAATATCATCATCATTATCATGTTGTAGAATCCTATCTAGTTGTCATTGTGGAAGCATCTTGAAATGAGTCAAGATGAACCATGGTTTAAAGTATATCTGGAGAGCTGACTCGATAAGAAATATTAAAATCACAACCATCAATACAAGATGCATACTCCCTTCATTTCCCTATAACCAGTGTTTCCATGTACCGAGTCGAGTAACAGTTTTCCAGAGTCCTAGTGTATAGATATGTCGTCCATCACACCAAAACTGGAGTTCCTTGCCTAAAATTCAAACTCAAAACACTTAACATTGTTTCTCACAAACAAAAACAACAGACCCTTGTTCATTGAGGTAGAACCGACCACCTCTAATACCACTTTGTCATTACCCATCCTCTGGGTTCCGTACCATGACATACCCCAAGCCCACCTCCTAAAGTCCAGGGGTTGGGGACTAGCGCTGAAGGCGTTAACCTATAAATGGGAGGCATTTTCCAGGACACCTGTACACACATTCACTCACAAATGAAATTCACAAAGCTGAAAGGTGAACACTAGGCAATCGGAAAACAGAGTAAAATAGCAAGTACAGTACTGAGTAGTAAAACTAGGCTAGTATACAAGCCCAAAAAATAATTGGAAATAGTAAGGTACAAAGGGAGCACCAATGGACATCTATGGAAAATCCCACCTGATCACTAGATTAGTGAAGCTACTAGAATCCAAAGTAGTATGTCCTGCCCGCCTGGCCCTACTGGGCCCTTCCTGGTCCTAGGACACTAAGACCACCTTCGTAATGTTTGTCGGTCCCGTCTCCCTGAGCACATTTATCGAAACGTCAAACGTCTTAACTAGACACAACACATGTGGTCGAATCTTATGCAGGGGTGAGTAACTCAGTACTCAGTAAGGGACCTCGAGATCCTTGATGGTCTCTCAGAAATCCAAAACAGAAAACACCACAAAACAACCACGAAGTAGACCACAAATCCAAAACCATAAAGTAAACCACAAATCCCAAACCACGAAGTAAACCACAAATCCAAAACCAAGAATTAAACCATAAGGAAAAAACCAAGAAATAAATCACAAAGATTATGCATAGATAGATCTACTCAGGTATATTCTCATACATATACCTAGGTCATCCAGATATACTAGTCTCATTGAAAAAGAAACAAAAGTCTCTGACCTCAAATACATTACCAGGATTTCAAAAGAAGGCTCAAAGCGTAACTCAAGGATCAGGAGTACATGCTCCATGAGCTAGCCATCCCTGATGTCACCCATCTGAGAGATGTACTCCATCAGGTAAAACTCAACCATTCCTAATGGTACGTCTGAAAGTATGTGCTCCATTGAGAACTTTCTTCTAGAACTGCCTCTAGTTTCTAGAACTAGAGGTCTCATTGTCATGATCTTGTGCCTGAGGCAATACCAAGGGAAACCAAGTGAAGAGTCCCACTTCTTGACACTGTGTTCAGTTGGGGGAGCATTTCTCCAGTCTAGACCATGATATCTCAGTCGCTCCATTAAGAAGTGGCCAACACCTCAGTCCATCGAGGGATCATTAACTTCTACCTTGGTATCAATTACATCAAGTGGAGGGGCCTACTACCCCTAACTGTGTCATGTAGTCAAGGGAGCTCCAACTCCCATAAAGGACTTTCTCCCTGTCGCTACTTAGAGATAGGGGAGTATTACTCCATAAGTGAGAACTAGCACCCTACCCGGTAGGGGAGTACAACACTAGTATTTTGTTAATTTTGGGGGACCTGCGCCCTAGTACATCAAAGGAGTACTGACCCCAGGCTAGAGGACCTACACCCTGGCATGGTAGGGGAGTACCGACTCTGCTGGAACAAGATTTAAAGAGGACTCGCACCCTGAATCGGTAGGGGAGTACAAGTCGGTGACTAGAGAACTCGTGCCCTGGTTAAGTAGGGGGGTAACTGACTCTATCACAATATCTGTTGTGTGGGACCCGTACCCTAGTAAATTAGGGGAGTACCAACCCTAGGCTAGAGGACCTACACCCTGGAATGATAGGAGAGTACCAACTCTACCGTAGCACTGTGCAAGGAGGACCTGCACCCTGGGTCGACAGGGGAGTGCCTACTAATAACATAGAGGACTCCCACCCTACCCAGTATGGGAGTACCTGACTATATGTGAGTTAATTATGGAGGACCCTCACCTTAGTCCAATAGGGGAATACCAGATCCAAAGATAGAAGAACCTTCTCAGAGTAAAATGAACTCTCACCCATGACATGGTCTGTCCCATCTCTACCGAAGCATAGGAGTAAAGAATACACATGCCTTGAGTTGTCAAGGGAGTGGTCACCTTAACTATCACCATAAGAAACACCTTGTTTATACTCCTTTGTATATCATTCTTACCTCAACAACCACAAATTTTCACAAGGTAGTTATCCTAAGGGCCTCCATGTCATAAGGGTTCTAACACGACAGACAGCGCGTCAATCAGATGCCTGATCTATAAGTTATAGGTATTTTAGTACCAAGGGCCCAGTTGTATTCATGTTCGATCCAACCTAGCCATACTTCAACTTTATCCAAAACTCAAGTGAATTATCTCAAAAAGATCGCCTCATCCTAAGGATTTTAGCACCGTAGATAGTTTGTCAAATGGATGTCAGGTTTAGGAGATAAGGCACTTTAAGCGTAACTAGGTCGAAATGGGTCCGGGTCCAGTCCGACCCGATCGGACCAACCCGACCCGACCTTCCCTAGGTCCCACCCAGTTCGACCTGACCCAGGTCGGCCTGGCCTGGCTCAGTTGGGGCCGAACCAGACCGCTAGGTTGCGGGTCCAGCCCGCTGGACCTACGGGCTCGACTCGCCATTGCAGGTCCGCCCCCTTCTCCCCAGACGCGACATAGCTACGTTCGACACCTTCTCACGTGGTCAGTACCACTGGTCATGTCCACAACGTCAACCCTCATGGCAGGTTGACTTCTCCATGCGGTTCCATGCTAGCACTGCGGGACTCCAGCACCGCGGCCTGTCACGGCCATGGCTTCTACTGCCCAGGCACACTATCGGGGCACACCTCCTCCTTCGGCTTCCAACTCATCTCTTCTCTGTCGGGCACACGGCCATCATCTCCAGCACTGACACGCCTTCTGTAGCCTCATCGGGCCGCCAAACGCACTCTGTTGGCCCATTTTTCACACTGTTTGTGCATGCAGCCTCCAAGAGAATCCCTCTTCACTGCGATATATTCTGATCTACCTTGCCATCAGTTTCAAAGAGTCGATCACAAGGAACGAACATGCAGAGGGGCTCAGGCCTTGTTCGTGTTGGCCTGCACCCTCCGTGTCAGAGGATAGAAAAATGGGGAGGTTTTGGGGAGTGTAGTGCAAACCAAAATAAATCAATCCCAATGTTGAACCCCCAAAGATACCCTCCCACATAAACAAGCAACTTGTGGATCGACCTCTTCGTGGGTTGATCTGCATCCATCATTTTAAAAATAACAAATAATGGGGAATATCTTTAAAAAATAAACCACTACCTTGACATGGTTCTTTCATTGGCGACAATCCATCCAAGGGAGGACAAAAAGGAATGTGCCTGCCGTCATTCACCCATGTTCGATCTGAAACATCGATGTGTCACCACGAACGATCGTCGATCTGTCGTCTCATCAAATTCCAATTGTGATCCTATTCTCCATGAAGGTTCTCCATTTTCCATCATCTCTACCAGAGTTCCAAAGCAACAACTAGGATTGTGTCCATAATCCTGCATTAATTTCTCAAACATTAAAGGAAGGAATGAAAATAAATGTTTCCATTACAGTCTGTTATGGTAAAGTTACATTGTTTCAATTAATGAAACAACATATTCAGTTTCCTTCAGTTATACACCATTTCTCCATGAAAGAAAAAGAAATCAAAAATAAAATAAACTGCTGTTATTTTAATACTTAAATTTTCTTAAAAAGTCTGAAAACTAATTTTTTTCGACCCTCTACAATCAAAGTTAGGTTTATTCTAGGTGAATGTCGGTGCTCTGAATTCAACAGTGCCCTCGTATTTTTGATCTGAGCACCAGTTCAAAAGTTAGAAAAATACACTCGCATGTTTACTAAACATACCAAAAAAAATTTGAAATTCCGTCTTGGGTTCACCGGGCCTTGGAATCATGTGTTTTTTGAATGCCTAGTCTTGTAAAAATTCCATTTAGTTTTTAAAAAAATCCATGGAATTTGGGACATTACAAATTATATAAAATAAAAATATGTTTAGTTAGGTTTATCTAACTTAGTATTCAAATATAGTATGTAAATAATGTGTTTTTATCACAAGATATAGGAGTATAGGTCTGGGGTACCTCAGTTGGTATCATATAAAGGTTTATTTATTTTTAAGAAATAGTTTGGTTATTTTTTAGGATTAGTTTAGTCGTTTTTAGGAGATTAGTTTAGTTATTTTTGGGGATTAGTATAAGATAATTTTATTAAAAACACTAAGGATAATTATAATGGATAAGTATAAGTATATGATAACATCCTAAAAATATATTAAAGTTTTTATTATACGGTTTTCCTAGTCATTACACCCATGTTTGGATAATATAAAATGGATATTTTTTTGGAATAGATGAACCTAAGGGTAATCACCCCAAAAAAGGATAATTGAGTATCAACTCAATCTTTACTTGGTGATGAGTTGGACTAAGACTCCATACCTTACTAGAAACTCTTGGGTGGATATGATTTGGTTGATTACATTCTATTTATAAACCATTAATGAAGGATTTTATCACATATTTATTATATAATTAGATAACCTAATAGTTGATAGAAAATGAGTAACCTGGATTGAAACTTATAAATTTATAAGTTAGTGTGCATATGTCATTTATGATTTATTCCATTTAAGATAATAGTTTTCATTTTTATAATTCTGTTGAATTAAGTATCCTTGTATTTAACTTTAATTTTTTAAGCAATGGATAGAGAAAATAGAAACCAATTTAATAATGGGTGTGATGGAAAAAATAAATGATTATCCTAATGAGAAACCAAATGGGGGAGAAGTTGGTCTTGAAAATCATGTTATTATTCTCACCCAACTATCTCAATCTATGATTAGAAAATTGAGTCTTTCCAAACTTATGAACACACCCAAGAATAGAAGAATACAATATCATGTAATTTCAAAGGATGAATATGGTAAAGGAAATAATATTCAATTTCCTTCGTTCTTAAAATGTGGGAAGAGGCACCTAGGCAAATGTCTCAAAAAAACTGGAAGTTGTTTTATGTGTTGTAAAGGAGGGAATTGAGAAAAAATATACCAAGGAAAAATTATGAGTTAAATTAACATGATAGGAAAGATAATGTTCATTCTAAGAATACACTATAAATTTGATGTTTTAGATGATAGGAATTTAAGAACTATACAAACCAGTGAACTAATCCAAGTGATTAAGATGAAAATTGACACCAACAACCTCTTAGATCATGGAAAGAAGAAAAATACTATGAAATGACTACTATTTAAGTGGATGGTGATAATTAAGTAGTGGTAGGTACAGTTATTCTTCACTCTAGATTTGAAAATGTCTTATGTCATGTAAATTTTTACCAACTATTAGCTATTGAAAATAAAAACACCTTATGGTATAATTATTGTATCCAAGGTATATGAATATCCTTCAAGATTTGTGGGATTATGATTCATTAAAGTCTTATTATTCTTCCTTTATATGAATTTAATCTAATTTTGTAAATCTATTGGCTATATTTACATAGAATCAATAGTAATCAATGAAATAGGGAAATTAGATTCCATATATCAAACTAACCTATTATCATTTATCAATGAAAACATGACTATGATCTCTCTTGAAAAACTAGTTATATTATAAGAGTTATGATACCTAACCATGAGGGATATTTATATAAATTTATTATAAAAAACTAAATATTATGATTGGCCTATTATGAGGAAAAAAGATATATTTATTAAGTTTGAAAGGTTGATATATCTCTAGAAATTATATCATGATTCAGTTATACCTTTTATATGCCCTTAGATATTTTCATTAGTAGGTGATAATTAAAATTATTAGGACACAATTTATTTAAGGGGGTAAATACAAATCCTTGAGATTTTGGAATATGTTTTTTTTCTCTAAATTGATATTATGTTCAATAGCTTGTTTCTCACACAAGACAGAACTAAAATGAGATGTGACATATTTGATGAACATTACTAAAAATAATAATAATAATAAAACCTCTATAAAATAAATAGATATTATTAAATTAAAAATTCTTACATTTAGAGGATATATAATTAATATGATTTAATATTTAAAAGGATATTTCATTCTCAATTAACTATTTAAAGTATTATTACATTAAATTAATCACTTTTAGATGATTATTATGATAATATATAATATTTCAATATATTAACTAATATATTAACATTATTTAAATTAGAAATTAGTATGAAATAATATTGAGAAAACATAATTTTTAAAAAGACCATATTTTAATAAAATTAATTTTCCATTATATTTTGAATTTTTATTTAAAAGGTAAATTTATAAATTTTATAATTTTCATTTTAAAAAATGAACTTCATTTTTGAATTCAATATGTCAAAATTACCTTTGGGTTTTTTTAGATTTTTGTGAAATAATTGATTTTTAGGTGTATAGTGAAAATATAGTTTATGCTAAAACCATAGAATTTATAACTATATCAAGAAGTAAGTATAATTTAAAAACTTATAAAAAAATTCATGATCAAAAATAAATTTAGTTCATACTCACTTCCTACACAGGTTATAACATGTCTATTTTGGCTCATTATTATCTTTGTTTAAAATTTATTTTATTATGATTGGGTAATTTCTTTTATAGTGTAGTTATTATTATTATTATTATTATTATTATTATTATTATTATTATTAGAGGGTATAGTATCCCCACTATCACCCAACAAACCCTCACTGATAGTTAGTATCCTTTGGTGTATGGGGAGGTGTGCCTAAGGTTCAGTGTCACACTGCTGGTATAGGCACTAGTTGAGTGGTTGTGGAGTAGTAGAGCATTATTATTAAGTGGTATCAGAGCTTGGATAGCACACGGTAGAGTCTGATTAGGTTAGTCACAAAATGGTAATAGTGTTCAATTTTTACTAGGAGGTATTAAAGTTGGGGTATTAAAACAGTTGTTTGTTATTTGGGTTGTGGTAGACTAGATCTATGAAATGTGTCAAAATATGGGATGGATGTTATGTTGCATGTCTAGGAAGCACCTACATGAGATGAAGTCCAAGTTACTAGGGGAAATTTGATTTTTTTTTTCTAGTTTTTTTTGTTATAGTTGAATTATTTAGTTTTTATTAATTTTTATTTGGTTTTATTGACTTTTTTTATTATTGTCCCTAAGAAGTAAGAGGGAGTACTCATGCATCATATTTGGCATATAGGGCTCGCATGACATATGCATGTGATTATGATTGTTTCTTGGAACCTAGAATAAAAGATATGGGATTATCTATTTAAAGTGTAAATAATAGACTAAATATTGTTTTCTTGTATAGTATCTTGGTTTCATTCTACTTAGCTAACCTAATAAAGGTAGTGGTTTTAAAAATGAAAAGGGATTGGGCTATTTAAAGTGTCAAAAACAAACTATATGATGTATTCTCATATATATTCTTAGTGTAGTTCTACTCATCCATCTCAATTGTGTGATTCTTGATGTGGTGGGTATGTTTATATGGTGTGTATGGTGTTTAACTCTAATACAGGTAGGTAGGGGGCTATGAGCCTGGATGATATGTGAAATGAGTGTGGTAGAGAAGTGTAATGGTAGTGATATAAACTAACTATTATAGATTTAATTATTTGTGATATATGTACTATTATATTTGTGTTGGTCATGGTATTTGGATCTCAGTAAGATGCCAGCTAGAAAGCCTCCAGAGGAGCATTAGCAGGGTAGAGATGTGGTGTATCCAAGGCATGTATGGGATAATTCCCTTAAGGGAAGAGTCATAATGGGACACTAGTGGAGGCATCAAGGTAGACAGGACAACCACAACTAGCATATAATCTATGGTAGTGTTTATATGATAAGTTTTGGGTGATCTTGGTGTGGGTTATTCAAAGAATTGATCAAGGATATATGGAAGATGAGCCTTCTATGGAATATTTAAAGTATGAATTATAGTCTCAACACCCTCCCTTGTTATAGAGAGAGGGTTTACTGTAGGTGGTGTATTTTTGGATATATTTAGTGAAGAAAATATTTTATTATATTGAGACATGTTTAGGGTGGAGGATGATGCTGGCCAAACATATGCTCAGGGGACTAGCGAAGAACTAGTGGGATGTATATGTACAAGAAGGAAGACATGAGGGGCTGATGTGGAAGGACTTCAAGGCTATTTTTTCAATAATTTTTTCTCTAAGATTCTAAGTACATATCAGGTTCATTATTTTATGCATTTATAGTAGGGATAGACCTCAGTTATGGATTGTGTTGGGAGGCTTGCAGACCTGTTTCATTTTACACCAATGATGTTAGGAGATGACATAGCCATGGTGTGATGGTTTGAGGATGGTTTATGAAATGCTATTAGGGTGCAAGTAAGAATCATCAAGTTGACCTCATTCTTAAAGTAAGTTAACTAGGAACTTATATTCATGAAAAAATTTATGTATGGGGTTATAACTAGCTGGAAAGTAGTGTCAGGTGAGACATGAAGTAGAGATCTAGGTAACTGGAAGTGAGGCTGCAAGGAGACACAGTAGGGTAGTAAGAGTATAGACTTGAGGATGTTATTGTGGAGTGGATCATTGATGGAATGTTTCTAGTTTGTTAAGATGATACATTTTTGGGCTCAGTGTGATTGATCATCTGGGTGTGAGGCATGTGTCCTGATAAATCATCTAGAGAGGTTTGGTTAGAAGACTACATGGACAGTTAGGATTCATAGATCAGGTCAGACTCATGGATCTAAGGTAGTAACAGGAGTGGTATCGGGAGCTGATAGCCAAGATATGATGGTATTTGTAGGAAATAGAAGGGATACAGATACCCAAAAATGGGGGAAGTGTCCAGTGGGGAGTAAAATACTATAGGGAGGACATGAATTAGGATTTTAAGATTTGGGGTAGTTGCATGTGGTCAAGCAAACATACACGGAGTAGGCTAGAGACTTGAAAAAAGTGAGAGTTGCATCATGTGTGTAACCATTGTTTTTGGTTTTTTATTATAGATACTAATTCATGGGTGTGTGTATGATAAGTGAATTAACCTAGTGATAGTCAATATGTTTTCATTAGCTGTGATGTAGGACTTATGTTGGCATCAGGTGCGATGTGGGATTTATGTGGAATCAGGTGTGATACTAGATTTATATGGGAATTGGGAGTGATGTAGAATTTATATGGGAATCAGGAGTGATGAAACTTTTGTGTGGGCATCAGGAGTGATGCAGGATTTATGTGTACAATAGGTGTGATATAAGATTTATATAAGCATAGAGAGCGATGCAGAATTTTATTAGCATCATGTATGATGTGGTTATGAAATTTTCATCTAATAGGATTTGTGAATAAAGGTGTATGATGGTTGGTACATGGGTGTTATATGGTGATAGTAGGCATGGTACCATCAGGAAATTGAGAAAATAAGGTCATGAAGTGATCAGGTTGGTAATTCCTATGTTAGGGAGTGTCCATTGAAGGAATTAGTTTATTATGTTGTATATTTGGGGTAGTATACACATGTCAAAATGAGAAAAATATATTCATCATTGTCTCAATGTTTGGTAAATTGAGAGAATTATGATCAAGTTGGTTTAGATCTTGGCCAATGTATAGCTAGAATAGCTCTAGGATGAGCTATTATATGATGGGGAGGATGAAAAACCTAGGGATTCTTATAAGGAGTGTAACTAGTTAATTTTTTATTAAAACCATGTATTTGGTCTTATTTTAAATATTTTTATATTCTATAATGAATTGGGAAGAGTTTCAGGAGGATTGGGCAATCTTACTGCTAAAAAAGATACATACTGCAACCATTTGCATCAGGCCACTAGGTATCATAGTGTGAAAGGGTCAAGCAGAGTGGGAGGGCTCCCTACCTTGACTTATTTATGGTATGACCTACATAGATGCACCATTAATAGTTCTTGGAAGTTTTTTTTTTAAAATTATTATATATTTATTTAAAGGGATCTTTGAAATATAAGAGGGGATCTTTCTTAGCCAGTACATGCGATGCTCCCCCCCTCCCTTTAAGTTTATCCCATTCTATGCGACTTCTCCATTATTTTTTTAAGTAATTGTCCTCCATTAGTTGTGATAGGATGTTGGAGGTGATTCTATTCTCTTGATCTATTCCATTATTAATCTCTTCTATTTCCTAGAGAGTTCTCACCATTTATGGTTGTTATTCCCTATTTTCATGGTTTGTTTTGTTTTTCCAATTATCACAATTTGATATTGAATTAATAGTCGGTATTCTGTGAGTAGGTTTCTATAATAATAAGGTACATGGTACCTATATTTTACCTAAATTGTGTGTGTGTTGTGAGATGTGTGGTAAATAGGTGAAAGTGGGGTGGTCCAGGTGAGACCATTTATGAACTTCTTAGGGTATTTATGGTTCTTATGAGATATAATAGGGTATTATCATGCATGAAATGGTATTATTGATCATGGTATGGAATAAAAGGTGAAATTTTTGTTTTATTGGTTTTTTTGTAAATATGATTCTGGTTATGTAAATTATTTTAATGATGTTATGGATGAGTTGGTTCTGTGGGAACATATTATGTGTGTACTAGGAAACTATGGGTGATGTTGATCACCGAAAGTGAGGTGACTTGTTCTCTAGAATAAATAAGATGTTATTGATAATTTTTGTGTTTGGGTGACGTGCTTCTTAGGTTTAAATAGAGGTTCATCGGAGGTGTGTCCTAGGTTATTAGTGATGTTTCTCATTATGGGTAACTAAGAAGGTCATCGGGGTCGTGTTCACATAGGATAGGACCCATGAGATGTTATTGAACACTCATTGTGAGTGGAGGCCTCTGTAGATCAAGTGGAATAGGGGATGGTGTTTATCATTGGTAGGGAGTATGTGCTCACCAAAGAAGTCCATCATTGGTCATAGTTGAGACCACTCGTTAGGTTAATAAGTCTCAAAATTTATGTTGGGTTCATTAGGTATGGATCATAGAAGGATGGGTACCATAATGCCTTGGGTTTGTCGAGCTGTTGACCCAACTGTTGGTTGAAGGAAGTTGAATTCCTTGGGACTTGTGATATGTCTTGTGGTAATGCCTTTTGTACATTGGTTTGACTCGAAATGATTATGTGGGAATGAATTCATGTGGTTCCATGAATTATTTGGTTATGGTTGGCATGTTATGTCGTGTGATATGTAAATGGTTGGAAGGTTGAAGGATCTTCTAGTATGATAGATAATGGATGTATTGTTCCACTTTGGTACTATCCAAGGAAGGTAGCAGCTCATTAATGGTTGGTAGAGAATTAGTGGTGAAGGTTATGTGAGATGTATTGATTTTTATTTATTTATATTTTTGTATACATTGTTATATGTATGGATGTAAGTTAGGGATATCATTGGTGGTGGACTACTAAGTACATACTCACACTCTGCACAGGATATCCGATACACGTGAAAAATTTATTGATTTGAGTATAGGTATGGGAAAAGGCTTGATGTTAGGATCTTATTAGATAGTGGCATGTATATAGTGCATGGACTAGATGTGGGTTTTTTGGCAGATGGTTCGGGTGATTCCCCAGTGTTAGGATGGTGGTTTATTTTGGTTATTTTTTACATGTAAAAATATTATTGGCCCATGGGAGATCTTTTAACTCATGTATAACTATCATGACATGTGGATATTATCTAGGTTATAGCATGTGTATTTTGGGTTGTTATTTCATTCATTTTAAATTGTTTTCTGGTTTTAGAGACTTCCTGGGAACAATTGATTTGGGTTAGTCATTGAAGCCTTTAGTGATAATCATTTGAAAGTATCTAAAGGTATTCATATATAAACTCACATAGAGGGTGTTGTTGTGTTTTTATTAATGTCATGGGTGGTCGGGGTTGTGTAAACTTGTGACCCACCAACCATGGTGGATGCATATTGGTCGTTGGGAATTATGCATGCCATCATTGGTCAAGGGCATCATTGGTCAAAATAGAAGGACATAGAATGTGAGTGGTCAGGAGTGTCAGGGGTTAATGGGAGGATTTAATGATGTTATAGGTGGGTTTCCATGGGTGGATGAGGGTGGTGTAGTTGAGATACAATGATGGACGGATAGGGTAAGCAGGAAAATTCTCACTCTTTTTTTAGTATTAGCAACCATTATTTGACAACTACTAATACCCCCCTTTAACATCTACCAAAAAGTAGTCACCCACTTCCTCTTATGCCAAAATTATTTTTTCTTATATTGAAAGTGATGAGGGAATTGGAGAGAAAACATGGACATATAGGACACTTGTAGGGAAGGAGTTCCCCTCTTAATGTAGATATGAATATCAAATATTAATAATAATAATAATTAATGTTTCACTCTAAATATTTTCCACTTTTCATGCATTTAAATATTTTATAATAATCAAATTTATGATTATAAAAAAGGATTCATGATTAATAACACTCAAACCATGAGTGTGATATAATTAACCAATATACATATAATTATCATGTTCATTTGGTCCACTAATATTAAGTATAAGTACCACACATGAATATTTTAAAACCCTTGATCTTTTATTAAATGAATTCATAAAATAAATTTTTATTGGACATAATAAGGTTGATTTATTCATCCAATGTAAACCTAACTTTCTCAATAAGACTTAATATCAACTAGTATTTTTCTTATGCATCCACATAAATTTTTATTTGTAGAATAATTAAATAATTTAACACTAATTTGAAATTGAATAAGTGTATGGTGTTATAATAGGTTAATATAAAATAAAAATATAATATATCTATTTTAATAATGATATTGGATTGAACAATCAAAAACTTACTTAAAAATAGATATAATAATGGGATGAAATAACATAATTATATAAAAAACAACAGAAAAATTTCTCAATTTTCAAAATATATTAGCATGCTCATTAATAAATAATCTTTACAGTAATTATCATTAAAATGTTATAAAATTTACTCAAATACAATAAACTTAACATCTTTTCCTATGAATGTAGGAGACATACCATGAATATAGCATAATATTCTTCAAGGAACTCTATATTTGAACTATATTGTGTAATATATTATATATTGATGATAAGTATGTCAAGGCTATCTATATTAATGTTCATCCTTTCTAGGGAGAGAAAATAAATTCCTTAAATAGAATCCAACAATGATATATTAAAATATTTAGAGGAAAAGACATGAAAATATTTTATATTCATTAAAATTGATGATTCTTAACATTCTAATGAATAATTAGTATAATAAGTTTAAAAGAAAATAAATAAAACATTTAAAAAATAAAATTTATCATTTGAGAGAAAAAACTCCAAGATTACATGAAACAAATAAATGCATGAATGATTTTATAAACATAATATTAAGGTTACCCAACATCAAACACATAAAGTTTTTGTAGTATACCATAATTATTTTTCACGTATTAGGAATGCTAAAATAAAATAATATTTTTTCGCATTGAATCATCTATATGACTGGTAACTCCAGTTATTTTTTATTTTTGGTTACTCTAACCAAACCATTCATTTAAATAAAATTTATGCTATTGTGGTTAAAGAATAAAGATACATGATCCAAATACAATCTATCAAACATGTATAACTAGGGTTATATAAATAAAAAAATAACAATTTAATTAATTTCATAACATAAAAATATATTTCCATGTAAAATTAATAACATGAAATATAAAAAATATAATTTATTAACTAACCTTTTCATGTTCTCAAAATGAAAAAAAAATATGGCATAGTCAAAAATAATAAAAAATTGATAAAGATGTGGGTTTTATTTAAACAATGGAAGTATGTAGGTAAAGTAACATGTAGTTGAAAACATAAAATTTAAAGATAAAAAAATTGAAATTTTATATTAATAATATAGGTGAAAGTAATATACAATTTGAAATAAAAAAATGATAAACTACTTAGTTTAATGATAAAATAAATTTAATATAAATATTAATAATATATATATAAGTAATAAAATTTTACAATATAAGAATAAAATATGAAGAATATACCAATCATCTAGAACTCTATGATAATATCATAGTGAAAATATTCAAACAATCTATGCTTCAGACATTTAAATGGAAGAAACTATATAACTTCTAATAGTTTAAAATGAAATTGTCCAGACATTGCTTAAGAAAAAAATTAACATGGATTTAATATAAAAAATAATTGATATAGGGGAAGTAAAAAAATTAATAATTTAATATCAAATAATAATATGTAAAATTTGAAGCAATAAAAATTTATGACACTATATGAATCCAATCTAAATCACATGTCAGATAGATACGGACTATGGATGTGACTGAGTGATGTTATTCAATGACCAAATATCTATCTACAATAGGGAATAAAATTCTTGACTCTTGCATCAATATTAATCATAATGAAACATTAGAAAAGAAAAAAATGTAGAAACGAAACCAAGAAAGAAAATCTGAATATTGGAGAAAAAATATAAAATTATTATTATATCATCATAGGATTATTCATAACATGAAAAGAAAAAATACATTATTTATGAATAGAAAAAAATAGAATAACTTTATCAAAAAAAAATAGAGTATGAGGAGAGGAGGGAAATATGGTATATACAAAAATTAAATTAGAAATAATAACCCCAAAATATACCAGTTACTTTTGGACAAGAAACATGTATAAGAAAATATTGAAATTAATATTTTATAAATAAACCATAAATTGTCAAATGATGTGATATCATAATACTATCTAAATGATAAATGTTGAATAAATTTTTTAATAAAATGTGAAGTAAACAATTAAAATGATAAATGCTTAAAACCTCCAAATAAACCAATTTAATAAATGAATATATATATATATATAAATATATATATATTAATAATCTATATAATTTCAATACATGGTTGTAATTTAAGAAGAAAATTTAGATAATATACGAATCATGTACTAGAAATGTAAATGATAATATCATAGTGAAATTATTAAAAGAAACTATACTCCAAACATTTAAAAAGAAGAAACTATATAACTACTAATAGTCCAAAATAAAATTAGTTAGATGTAGTATATCAAATAAATTAACATGATAACAATATAAAAAATACTTCTTGTGAGGGAAGTTAAAAAATTAACAATTGAAGATCAAATATTAATATGGGAAATATGAAACTACAAAAATTTATGTATGAGTGTGATAACAATATAAATTAGATTTTTCATGTAATAATACACTAAAACTATAAAAAAATATTCACATAATGAATGAAAACACATATACAACATAATAAGAGTTTCCAAATAATATATGTGTGTGTGTGTGTGTGTGTGATTTTTATATGTAATGATATTCACTCGATAAACTAAATGTGTGTATAAAATGAATGTGTGTATAAGCCTAATGTTTATAAATTATATGTGAAGATTGTTTACAAAATGAATAATGTGTTTGAACTATATGTGTATAAACTGAATGTGAAGGATGCTTATAAACTGATTAATGTGTATATAAAAATTCTATATATATACTAAAGTTTCTAAATAATTATTGTGTGTATAAGTATAAGTTTTCTATAAAAATTGAAAAAAAATTGCATGGGATGTCATATGAACATCAACTATAGATGAGACTTGATGTTCATCATTTTATGGAATTCCATCAACTACTCACCCATAAAACATGCATCAAACATAGGTTCAAAAAATATGTATATATCATGAAAAATATAAATATTCTATAAAAAATATGTATTGGTTCTAACTGAGAGATTGCCACATTGTATGGAGAACATTTTTTATATGTATAGATTTAGAGTAGAATTCAGTCAGCACATTCAATATATTGTTTCTAGAAATTAAAATATAAGTATATAGAAAAATATATGGATTCTAAAACTAATATTGTAAAGTAATATGCACATCCAATATGGATTCTGAAAAAAATGATGATATAATATACAGAATTAATATGGTCTCTGAAAAAAAAATTGCAGAACTAATAGGTAATATGAAAAAAAAATAGATTCTAAAAATGGTTAATATGTAGAACTACTATGAATTCTATAAAAATATATGGAATAAAAAATTATAATAGAATGATACTAGAAATTAAAGTATTGAGAATGTAGGAAATATGTTGGAATAGACAGATTCTAGAATATGCAGGTACTAAAATATAGGTAGTATGCATATGCAAGAAAGACAATACTGAGGTGGTGGTATTTGAGAACCAAGATGAGATAATGATAGATAAGAAAAAAAATTAGGAACAAACCTATCAAACACGACCAGTGGTATAGAGATATTAATGAAACCCAGTATGTATGAATAATAAATTAAATTAGGGTTTCAAACACTGGTAAGTAAACTTTGGAGAGGAAATGAAATTAGAGTTCTAAATTAGGGGTTCCTTTACCATGGAACATGGATTGATAAATCCTTAAAGAAGAGGAAGATACAATCAACGTTAAAGAAATATAGGGGTGCTAATGTATTGTGTAAGGGAAGAGAGGGAGAGTAGTGACCCAATTCATGCACTGTGATGGTGGAGAGACGTGAACACTACCATAGAACCTGTGATAATTAGTGTTACCCTTTTATCAGCACTAGCTAAAATCATTGATAAAGGTCACTCTTTGTCAGCAATAAGAAAAATAATTATAAAGGTTACTTTTATCAGTACTAAAAAAAGTGACGATAAAGTCACTCCCTTTATCAGGGATTTTTTTAGCATTGATAAAAGAAAGCCTTTGTTATCACTTTTTTTAGCGCTGACAAAAGGTATATTTAATATACAAAATTTATAACATTAAAAATCATATAGTAATATATAAATATATTATATTGATGGAAATATAATATATTTTATTAAATATGATTTATATATGACTAAATATAAATTTACACTTGATATATAAGAAATTTAGTGAAAAATGGCATATAAAATAATTAGAAAATTGTATATATTATTAAAAATAATATTTAAAATAGACTTATATTTATATTGATATATATATGTATATAATTTGCTTAAATATGATTTATATATACTAAATATGTATTTACGCTTAATATATCATATAATTAGTAAAAAAATGGTCTATAAGTTAATTAAAAATTCATATTTATTAAAAATATTGACTAATTAATAGCAATAGACATTTAATAACATTTTTTATATCAATTTAATTTTCTTTTACAACTTTACATATATATCAATTAATAAATATTTAATTATTAATTAAAAATATTGACTAAATATATATTTACACTTAATATGTCATAAAATAATTTCACCCTATATATACAAAATTAATTCAATTTTATAGTGACAAACACACACTAATAATAAATTATTAATATAATAATTTTAGATTTTTATTTATTGATATTTAATATTTAATATATAATGTTTTTAATTATTAATCTTTATTTAGTTTTTATTTTTTATTTAATATATATATATATTATTTATTACTTTGTAATATATATATATTAATTTATTCATTTTTATTATTATTTATTTTATTGACAATTTTTCTAATATTTTTTGTAATTTATTCATTTTTAATATTTATTTATGAATATGTATTGATTAAGATTTAATTTTTTTAATACAGTTGTAATTTTCATAATTAATATATGTATATTTATTTTCATTTTAAGAATTTGTTTTTAAATGTTTAAAAAATTTATATAATTAATAACTCGTATTTATTATTTTGATATCTTTTTCAATCTATTCATTTTTTTAATTAAATTTCACTAATTTTTAACATTCATTCATTTAATATTATTTATTTATTAATAATGTTAGGCACTTTTTACTTTATTTATAATTTATTCATTTTTAATATTTATTCATTTAATATTTTTGTAATTTCTTCATTTTTTATATTTTTTTATACATAATTATTGATCGATATATTTAATATTTTTAATATAGAAATATATTCACATTGATATATATATATATATATATATATAATGTTCTATTAAATATGATTTATATATAAAATATGTATTTAAATTGTATATGTCATATATCTAGTTAATAATGGTTTATAATTAAAAATTAATATTAATTAAAAATATTGGCTAGTTAGTATTGAGTAATAGATGTTTCATATTATATAATGTTATTTGTTTTTTTCAATTTAACATATATCATAATTGCATTACATATATATACACATGCATTAATGTCACACACATATATATGTAATTAATAAAATTTTATATAGAAACACACACACACATAATATTTCAATAATTTATTCAGTTTTTAATATTCATTTTATAATTTTATTTACTAACATAATATATTTAATATATTATTTTTTTAATTGGTAAATTGTATTCATTTTTTATATTTTTATTTAATATATGTTATTTATTCCTTTTTAAAAAAATTCTTTGATCTATTCATTTTTTATATTATTTCTTCATTGGTAATATAAATTATTTTTAATATTTTTTGTATTGTATTCATCTTTAATTTTTATATGTTTCATGTTTTTGTAATTTTATCCATTTTTAATATTTATTTATACATGTTTATTCATTACCATTTAATGTTTTTAATATGGTACAAGTAATTTATATTATTAATATGTATTCATTTTCATTTTAACATATACTAATTTTTTATTTTTATTTTAATAATCTATATAATTAATAACACATATTCATTATCATGACCCGTCCTATAGGGGTTCGTGTCGCGATTACCCCGAGTCTGCCTCTGGTAGGTTAGGGGTTGGTGACTAGCACCGAGTAGGCATATCCCACAAATGTGAGGCATTATCCTAAAGTACTTGTACCCAAGCATGAATCTCAAAGTCATATAATGCTAAAATGTAAAACAAGTGAAAGAATGCATGCATATAACTTAGATCTCACAACTAGAGTATGACGAGAAGTAAAGGAAAAAAGTGAAGAAGGCAAAATACCAGCCCAACAGAAAGAGTTTGTATCACAAGTCCAACTAAAACTATAAAGATTCCAACCTACTCTAAGGGTGATGACTAAGTCAAAGGTATGCTCCTAGTAAACACCTCGGTCTGTCAAGATCCAGCTATGCTGCATCTTCTCCCTGTACTCCTAGGACATCTTCAAAAGGGTCTTTTTCTACAGAAGACACAACACATATAGGCAAAGACTATACAGGTGTGGGTATAATAATACTCAGTAGTACTCCCCAAAAACATTAAACATGAAGCACCAGGTATAGTCATCTCAATTCAAGATATAACAATCTATGTATAACAGAAAAGGAAAAACCCATATATACTCAAGAGAGACACCACACCATCAAGTGGTCATAACCAACTATCAGTCGTAGGATTCTACTCGAAGCCTGATCATTCTAGGTGATCCCACTCCTTGAGCCATTCTATCATCAGATACACTCAATAAAGAGGTCTAACTCATTTGGGCCCCTCCCAAAGAGAACACATTGGTCTAAGAATACTATGATACACATATAGGGGGTCACACCTAGAACCATTGGGGGACACCACAAACCCAATATGGATCAACCCACTATGTAGGGGATCATATTTCAACGATTCCACAAACCCTATCGATGTGGCCCATTTGAGGGAAGATCATCACCCTTCTCAAGGATTTCACACTGATTCCACAAACTCCAACTAGGGATGATAGAGGATCGCACTCTAGTCTCATAGAGGGACACCACAACTCTGTCTGATACTCTTCCTTTAGAGGGGATCACAATCCAGTGATATGGATTTAATGTCTCATTGTACCCTTGAGGAAAGGACCAATGGAATGCACTCAACCTATATTGTTCCAAACTAGGAAAATAAATAGCCTTAATCACTCTTTATGGGGGTACACGGCGTGTCCCATGGGGTACATGGAGTTTCCAACTATCCCAATTATTGCTCATGTGGAAGAGCCTCACATAGCATGTAGTATCTACATACACAGTGTGTAGAATTAGTAGATAGCATGTACAGACACACAGTATCCTACCCATGTCACCTGGTCATGTTCATGTACCAAAGTCGTGTCCATGTGCCAGTCCATGTACACCAAGCTGTGTTCGTGTGGGAGTAGACAGTGTGTCTGTAACGACCAAAAGTTTTCAATGGAAATTTCCCTTCTTATAAATATATCATAAAATAACATGAAAACACAACATAATGAACTACTAAGTGCTAAGTGGCCTTTAAACATAATTTTTTCACTTCTGTGTTTGGAATTTTGAAAATCTGATATACATGGTTGCAATTAGTAAGTTATTTGGAGTCTGATAGGTAAAGCTTAATTTTTGTTGAATAGTAACCTACCCTTATACATAGTAACATACCCTTATGAATATTGAAATACCCTAATGAATACTAACCTTATCTATGATATTCATAAAATAATATTCAAGTGAAATTATGATGTACCTAAATTTTAGAATAAGTAAATGAATGTTTTAAAACTAGTTTTTAATAATAAATTATGATTTTAATTAAATACTAAATTAATCATATTTATAAAATTATTTTTGAAAAATTGAATTCATTTTTGTATCTTACACATTGAAAAATGGTTAGGGTGAATTTTTGGGATTTTTCTGAAATACTTGATTTTTTTATGAATAGTAGAATCTGATAATTCACAATAAATGCTAAATAATGGATTAATTGAGTCATTGATGATGATATACTGATGTAATTCCATTTGGTTCGAAGTCACATTCATTTATTACTAGTCTTGGTCATGGAATACTTATTATTCCTTATCTTTTGAGGAAATAATAAACTAATGATTAAAAAATTATGAAAACCCTCCTCTCCACCACTATAAAACCCCCCATCACTCCCTCTTCTCTTCACTCCTCTCAATCCTTGATCCCTTCCAATATTATACCCAAATATCTTCCCAAGATCCTCCCCCATGTCCAAAATCACCTAGCCTCTTCAAAATAACAAAACCTCTCTTCTTAAGAGGTCCTCAAAGGAGGAAGTCTCAAGAGGTAAATTAATCTTTCCAATTCCATCTTTTCTTTTAAGTTATTTTCTTTTTGTTTATTTCTTCACCTCCTTTCACCCAAATGGTATGAAAACTCCATTAAAATACATGTAACGGAATTTTTTTATACTGATGAGACATTTTATTATCTTCTCTCCTTTCTCCACCTTTTTTTTAAGAAATAAAAGTATCGTTTGAGATGTGCCAATTTAGCACATTCAAGGACAACGATTCATCAATTTCTATTATCATCATTAAATCTGCTCATGAAACCATTTTTGTTATGGTTGAACCAGATTATATATATGTAATATATCCTATTTTTATTCTGTAATATTTTTGTACAAATGGTATTAAGTTATAAATCAAAACATGTTCTTTGTAATCAAACCCACTGATTAACAAAAACGGTTGTCACTGTGGTTATATATAATAGTTCTACTTAAATTTAAGTAACCAAATTAATTTTAAAACCATTTAATCTCATGGATGTTCACTAATATCATATAAATTCATTTCTGGACAACCACTTCCATCTTTTATGTTTATCCGAACTTGAATATAAGTGAACCAATTTTTTAAAACCAAGTAAACAAACAAACCCGAACAATGAAATTGAGCCTTATAACTAATCAAGAAGAACTTGAATGAAATAAAAAGGTTTATAATAAATCAATTACAAATATAATAGGTTCTGGACTTATGAATTAATATTCCTAATTTTTTTATTCAGGTATTTGATAACAATTGGAGAACACCAACGGATTTAAGGTAAGGGATCCTCTCCTTTTCACTCTTAATCAAGATTGTTCTCTATGATATGAATTTTTTGTGTAATACCAAGTGATGGGGTATATTTTCTCACCTACCAAATACTTACCTAATGTTTTATAACTAATGATAAACCCCTTATCTCTCTCATCAAGCTCTCTTAGTTACACTTGATACCATGCCGATAAACCGTAATGGATTCTACCCGAACTTCCTTTATTCCTTCAGGTTGCTCTACCTTTCTTTTTACAAAAATGTAGTTGTCTTTTTATGTAAAACTTATAAATTATGTTTATATTCTCCAAAATCATGTCCCAAGATCCATCTCTCATTCTCTTTCAGGGATATACATGATTTTAAGTGAACCCCTCCTTGATACTTCCCAATAAGCACACTCGTTTTAATGGAACTTCCCGAATTTTTACCCAATTTCAAGTGTACTCCATCCTATATTTTAAAACACCATTGTCTTTATAAAATCATTATTTTTATTATGAAAACCTTTTTGTTTCAATTCTAGTTTTATATAAAAGAATGTTCTTTTTACTATTTTAAAATATCTATAGTATTTTCCTTAAAACAGCACAAAAATGTTTTAATGCTAATGTTTCTTAAATACATTTATTATATGTTTTCAATTATATTTTTCACAAAATACCATTTTATATGACTATATTACCATATGAACGTCCATTTATGTTCTAATCCCTTTCTTTCATGGACACTTTTATGATACACTCATTGGTTATGATTTATGTCATAATTGTGGTACCCAATTCTCTCCATGGGTATCCTTATGTTTATGAACGATTGATTATGTATGATTATTTATGTGGAAAGAATATTTTTGCGGCAATAATATTTATTTCACAAGAATATTCATGAAAATTTTGAGATGGGTGCACCCAGATAGTGCTCCAATGCATTGGGTAAAGTTAAGTCTCATGAGATGTGATGTGAAACGGGATTGGCGATTAGACTTGAACCGTACTAAAATGGGAAACGGGATTGGAGGTTAGCCTTGACCCATACTAAAGAAATGTTTTATGATAATATTATGCCACATTTATATGATTCCATGTTTATATGATCACATGCTTATATGATATGATTTAATATGTTCCATGTTTTTTTTCATTATGTCATGCCTCCTAACTCATGTGCTTAAGATGTATCCTTATATTCATTTGCTTACTGGGATTTTTAGCTCATCCCTTTGTTCATGTGTTCCCCAGGGTACCCTATGCATATTTAAGGGATCAAAGGAAGTTAGGAGATCTTAATGGAGATTAAATAAAGAAATGTTTTTTTAGCCCCATGTTTTATGTTTTATGTACCTAGTCTTCCAAGACACTAGACTTAACGATCCTTAGCTTGTACTCTGATGTATAATTATGCTTAAAATCATGTAATGTTATATATAAAAGGCTTGGGTTACTATATTTAGTATCATAGGGAGGTCTGGTTATTTTTGGATATTAGGAATAGATCACCTTAGTGATAACCTTAAGGATGAGACAGAGTATAATAAAACATCCCTAAATTTTGGTAAGTATAGAGTAAGTGGTCTATCAAGAAAATACATCCCTATCAGAATACAAGCAGGTAGAGGTGGCTCTGGCACAGATGTACCTAGGATTGAAAACTCTGACAAGGAGTTTTGGGCTTGACTCAGGGTATCCTGGTACATGACAACGGGCCTTGCTGCACTCTTGGTTATGACACTCCCAGGGGATATGCTTTGGTAGATTCATGAGCTTAGTACAAACCATTATTAAGGAAAAAAAAGAGCCCATAAGAATTTAAGTTAAGAAATATATTGAGGATAACCAAGATTTAAACCTAAAGAATCACAAGTTAGGATATAATTATTCTTTATAAGTTTATCATTTTATGTTGAAAGTTTCCTTTTTATGCTCAATAAATAAGTATTCAAGACCTATAATTACATGTTCTTTTTCTTAGTTAATGGTGGGAAATAGAAGAAAATGTTCCAACAAACAATGTGATAGGCAATGTGAATATTAACTTACCGATATGCCTGATATGATGTGAGCGGGTGCTCAAAACTTCATGACAGTACATGCTCAGGTGGATCGAGTTATGAATAATAACTTGAATCATGCGGAATTCCCTCCTCCTCTAAGGAAAGAGAAAGTTGTCATAGAATCCTTCATGCGACAAAGGCCTCCCATGTTTAGCAGATCTTCTGATCCCCTCCTCGTGGAACAATGGATTAACTCTATTGAAAAGATATTCTTCATTCTCTAGTGCTTTGAAGAAGAGAAGGTTGTACTGGTAGTCTATCGTTTTGATGGGGAATATGATCAGTGGTGGACACTGATCAAGAATACAAAGTCCCAAGAGGAAATTGATTCCATGGATTGGGAGGAATTCAAAAGGATGTTTTTCAACAAATATTTTCCTCAAACCCTCAATCTCAATATAGAGAGAGAGTTCCTCAGACTCAAGAAGAAGAAAGATGAGTCCATTGGGTTGTATGAAGAAAAATTTACAAGGCTTGCAAGGTACACCTCTGGCTTTGTCACGAACATCGAAATCATGGTGGATCAATTCTTTAGTGGACTAAAGCCGAGTCTACAAAAAGTATTGGAAATTAAAGACTTCAATAGTTATGATGATATTGTCTGTTTTTTCCTCAAGTTGGAAATAGAGATTGGAGACTCTCAGTGGTCTTGAGGGCCCAGTGATAAGAAGCAGAAAATGGAAAACAACATGGTTGGTTCATCAAACAAATATCATGATGGAAAGAAGCGTGACTTTTCCCCTTTAAAAAATTGTGGGAAGAAGCATCCTAGTAACTGTCTGAAGAGAACCAAGAATCGCTTCAAATGTGTAAATTTTGGTCATCTGGCCAAGAATTGTCGAAGGGATATGAAAAATACCACTAATGTTGAAGATGAAAGGAAGTTTTAGATCAACACTAAACCTATAGTGCAGTGTTACAAATGCAAGGAGCATAGGCATCGTGCGAAAAATTTCCCTAAGATGAGGGTTGTCGGAGGCAATCAACAACAACCTCCAAGGAAACAAGGAAGGGCTTATGCTATCACTACTACTAAGGTGGAGCTAGGCGATGATGTGGTGATAGGTATGCTGGTTATTCATTTAAGAATGGCAGACATACTATTTGATTCTGGTTCTACGTATTATTTCATATCTTGAAATTTTAGTAGAACTATTCAAAAACCACCTCAAATTTTGGAGGAAAAGTTATATGTGAGAACAAAAAATGGGGAAATTTTTTCATCCATGGTTTATAACTCCTCCCTGGTTAATGTTTGTAGACTGAACCTCCCAGAAAATCTCATCATACTTCCTTTAGTGGATTTTGACGTAATCTTGGGCATGGATTGGCTATCTTTGTACAAAGCCAACATCAACTGTCAGGAAAGGGAGATCACTTTTCACATCTTGAAGAATCCTCCAATTATTTACAAGTGTAAGGAGGAACATGAGTCTCCTTTAGAATCTTCATCTCAAGTGTGCATATTTTTGTCTTATTAGCAAGAATATCTAGCTCAAATGATTAAGACAAAGGAGAGAATCGTGCTTGACGACATGCCCATCATGAATGATTACATTGATGTATTCCATGAAGATTTTCATGTTCTTCCTCCTAACTGAGAGGTTTATTTCTCAATTGAACTTATCCCTAGATCTCTACCTATATCAAAGACACCTTACAGAATAGCCACTGTAGATCTGGAAGAGCTGAAGAAGCAGTTATAGGAGAATATGGAGAAGACTTTTATATGCTCGAGTTCTTCATTGTGGGCTGCACCAGTCCTCTTCATCAAGAAGAAGGATGGATCAATTCACCTCTATATTGATTATTGTGAACTCAATAAAATCATGATAAAGAACAAGTATCCCATTCCACAGATAGATTACTTGTTCGATCAACTTTGTGGGGCCAACTATTTCTCTAAGGTGGACCTTAGGTCAGGATATCACCAACTAAAGGTGAGGAAGGAATATATACCCAAGACTTCCTTTAGAATGAGGTATGGACACTATTAGTTCATAGTGATGACATTCGGACCCACTAATGCTCCATAATTTTTCATGGATTTAATGAATAGAGTCTTTAGAGATTACCTTGACAAATTTGTAGTAGTCTTTATTGATTATATTCTGATATACTCCAAGAGAAAGGAGGAATATGAGGAGCATTTAAAAACTATGTTAAATAATTTTCAAAGGGATAATTTGTATGAAAAGTACAGTAAATGTGAGTTATGGATGGAGGAAGTATCATTCTTGGGTTATGTTATCACCAGCAAAAGGATATCGGTGGACCCTTCCAAGATGAAGGTAATTGAAGAGTGGCCCAGGCCAACTTCTGTAATGGAGATTCGTAGATTTTTGGGTCTAGTTGGGTATTATCGGCAATTCATGAAGAAATTTTCACGATTGTCAAACCCAATGACCAAGCTAACACGGAAGGGGGTATAGTTTTTCTGGATGGAAGACTATGAGGTAAGCTTCAAGGAGCTAAATAGAAGGCTGATCACTACACCTATACTCACATTACCAAAAAGTGGAGAAAGTTTTGTGATATACAGTGATGCTTCAAATAAAGGCTTGGGTTGTGTACTCATGAAAAATGATAATGTGATAGCCTATGCCTCATAGAAGTTGAAGATCCATGAGCAGAACTACCCGATGCATGATCTAGAGCTGGCAGCCATGATTTTTGCCTTAAAAATCTGGTGGCACTATCTTTATGGTGAGAAGTGTGACATATACACCGACCACAAGAGCCTAAAGTGTATATTCACACAGAAGGATCTCAACATGCATCAAAGGAGATTGTTAGAGCTAATCAAGGATTATGATTTCTTGATTCACTATCATCCTGTAAAGCCAAACAAGGTAGCTGATGCTCTAAGTAGAAAAGAACCTGCTACTCTATCCATGTTATGGATTGAGAAAGACCCTATCTTCTTGGATATGAAAAGGATGGATTTAGAAATCATAAGGGTAGGGGATACATCCTACCTTTCCCAAATTATTGTGCAACCATCCATTAAAGAGAAGATTAAGGAAGCACAAAGGGGTGATGTGGAGTCACAAAAGATGGTAAATGCAGTAAAGGAAGGGAAGCTACAAGAGTTCCATATCAACGGTGGTGGTGTGATTTGGTTTGGAACGCGGCTTTGTGTGCCTTCATCACCCGGGATAAAGAAGGAGCTATTGGAAAATGCAAATAGTTCAACATTCTCTATCCATCCTGGGAGTACCAAGATGTATCGTGATCTCCGAGAACACTTCTGGTGGGACAACATGAAGAAGGAGATTAAGGAATATGTATCAAGGTGCTTGGTATGTCAGCAAGTTAAAGAAGAGTGAAAAAAGTACAAAGGGATGATGCAACCATTGCCTATACCCATTTGGAAATGGAAGAATGTCACGATGGACTTTGTCACAGGTCTCCCGAAGACGTCGAAGGGAAATAATGTGATATGGGTTGTGGTTGACCGACTCGCCAAGGCTACCCATTTATCACTATTCAGGAAAACCTATCACTTGAAAAACTTGGAAAAATATATGTAAAGGATGTGGTGAGACTGCATGGTGTTCCACTCTCAGTTTTCTCGGATCATGATCTAAGGTTCACATCGAAATTCTGGAAGAGTCTTCAACATGCTTTGAGTATTGAATTAAATTTCAGCACGGCCTATCAGCCAAAACTGATGGCCAATCTGAAAGGACTATTCAGACGCTTAAAGATATACTAAGATCCTTCTCTCTAGAATTCAAAGGTGGATGGGATCAGAATCTCCCATTGGTTGAGTTCTCATATAATAATAGCTTCCACTCGAGTATTCAAATGGCTTTGTATGAAGCTTTGTATGGAAAGATGTGTAGAACTCCAACCTGTTGGGATGAAGTTGGAGAACAAAAGCTACTTGGACCCTTTGAGATCCTTGATCACATAGGATCCATGGCCTATCAGCTTGAACTTCCTCCGAATATGACTCGATTTCATGATGTGTTTCATGTATCACTCCTGAGGAAGTACATACCTGATCTCTCACATATACTGAACTCAGAGGTGGGGCAAATGGAAGATGATCTCCCTTATGAAGAGCAGCCAGTGAAGATTCTGGACCAAAGAGATAAGGTTCTACACAACAAGACAACCCACATTGTCAAAGTGTTGTGGAAGAACCAAAAGTTTGAAGAAGCTACTTGGGAACTGGAGGAGGCGAAGAAGGATAAGTACCCTCACCTATTTACGTCTTAGAATGTAAAACGAAATTTCGAGGGTGAAATTTCATAAGGGGGGAAGAATATAACGACCCAAAGTTCTAAATGGAAATTTTCTTTCTTATAAATATGTCATAAAATAACATGAAAACACAAAAAAATGAACTACTAAGTGCTAAATTTCCTTTAAACATAATTTTGTCACTTTTGTGTTTGGAATTTTGAAAATATGATATACATGGTTGCAATCAATAAGTTATTTGGAGTCCGATAGGAAAAACTTAATTTTTGTGAATAGTAACCTACCCTTATGAATATTAACATACCCTTATGAATAGTGAAATACCATAATGAATAGTAACCTTACCTATGATAGTCATAAAATAATATTCAAATGAAATTATGATGTACTTATATTTTAGAATAAGTAAATGAATGTTTTAAAACTGGTTTTTAATAATAAATAATGATTTTAATTAAATATTAAATTAATATTATTTAGAAAATTATTTTTGAAAAACGTACTTCATTTTTGGATTCTACACATCAAAAAATGGTTAGGGTGAATTTTTGGGATTTTTCTGAAATACTTAAATTTTTTATGAATAGTAGAATCTGATAATTCACAATAAATTTTAAATAATAGATTAATTGAGTCATTGATGATGATCTGTTGATGTAAGCCCATTTGGTTCAAAGTTACATGCATTTATTACTATTATTGTTTGTGTAATACTTATTATTCCTTGTCTTGTGAGGAAATAATAAACTAATGATTAAAAAATTATGAAAACCCTCCTCTCCTCCACTATAAAACCTCCCCTCACTCCCTCTTCTCTTCACTCCTCTAAATCCTTGTGCCTTGCCAATATTTTACCCAAATATCTCCCCAAGATCCTCCCCCACGTCCAAAAGCACCTATCCTCTTCAAAATACCAAAACCTCTCCCCTTAAGAGGTTCTCAAAGGAGGAAGTCTCAAGAGGTAAATTCCTCTTTCCAATTCCTTCTTCTCTTTTAAGTTCTTTTCTTTTTGTTTCTTTCCTCACCTACCTTCACCCAAATGGTTTGAAAACTCCAGTAACATACATGTACTCGAATTTTTTTATTCTAATGGGATATTTTATTATCTTCTCTTCTTTCCCCACATTTTGTTTGAAAGAAATGAAAGCACCGTTTGAGTTGTGCCAATTTAGCACATTCAAGGACAACGGTTCATCAATTTCTATTATCATCTTTAAATCTGGTCATGAAACCATTTTTTTATGGTTGAACCAGATTATATATATTTAATATATCCTATTTTTATTCTGTAATATTTTTGTACAAATGGTATTAAGTTATAAATCAAAACATGTTCTTTGTAATCAAACCCACCGATTAACAAAAACGGTTGTCACTATGGTTTTATATAATAGTTTGACATAAATATAAGTAACCAAATTAATTTTAAAACCATTTAATCTCCTGTATGTTCACTAATATCATATAAATTTATTTTTGGACAACCACTTCCATCTTCCATGTTTATCCGAACTTGAATATAAGTGAACCGATCTTTTAAAACCAAGTAAACAAACGAGCTCGAACAATGAAATTAAGCCTTATAACTAATAAAGAAGGCCTTGAATGAACTAAAAAGGGTTTTAATAAATCAATTACATATATAAGAGGTTATGGATTTATGAATTAATATGCCTAATTTTTTTATTCATGTCTCTGATAACAAGTGGAGAACACCAACAGATTTAAGGTAAGGGATCCTCTCCTTTTCACTCTTAATCAAGATTGTTCTCTATGCTATGCATTTTTTGTGTAATACCAAGTGATAGGTTATATTTTCTCACCTCCCCCATAATTACCTAATGTTTTATAAGTGATTATAAACCCCTTATCTCTCTTATCAAGATCTCTTAGTTACACCCAATACCATGTTGATAAATCGTAATGGATTCTACCTAAACTTCCTTTATTCCTTCGGGTTGCTCTATCTTTCTTTTTACCAAAATGTAGTTGTATTTTTATGTAAAAATTATAAATTTTGTTTATATGATCCAAAATAATATCCCAATATCCATATATCATTCTCTTTCAGGGATATACATGCTTTTAATTGAATCCCTCCTTGATATTTCCCAATAAGCACACTCGTTTTAATGGAACTTCCTGAATTTTTACCCAATTTCAAGTGCACTCCATCCTCTATTTTAAGACACCATTTTCTATATAAAATAAGTATTTTTATTATTAAAACCTTCTTGTTTCAATTCAGGTTTTATATAAAATAATGTCCTCTTTACTATTTTAAAAGCTTTGTAGTATTTTCCTTAAAACCGCACAAAAATGTCTTAATGCTAATGTTTCACAAATACATTTCTTATATGTTGTCACTTATATTTGTCACCAAATACCATGTTATATGACTATATTACCTTATTAATGTCCATGTATTTTCTAATACCTTTCTTTAATGGACACTTTCATGATACACTCATTGGTTATGCTTTATGTCATAATTGTGGTACCCAATTCTCTCCATGGGTATCCTTATGTTTATGAATGATTGATTATGTATGATTATTTGTGTGGAAAGAATATTTATGTGTCATGAATGTTTATTTGGCAAGAATATTCATGAAAATTTTGATATGGGTGCACCCATATAGCTCTCTAATGCATTGGGTAAAGTTAAGTCTCATGAGATGTGATGTGAAACGGGATTGGTGGTTAGCCTTGACCCATACTAAAATGGGAAACAGGATTGGCGGTTAGCCTTGACCCATACTAAAGAAATGTTTTATGATTATGCCACATTTATTTGATTCCATGTTTATATTATCCCATGATTATATGATATGATTTTATATGTTCCATGTTTTGTTTTCATTACGTCATGCCTCTTAACTCATGTGTTTAAGATGTATCCTTATGTTCATTTCCTTACTAGGATTTTTAGATCATCCCTTTGTTCATGTGTTCCCCAGGGTACCCTATGTAGATGTAAGGGCTCAAAGGAAGTTAGGAGCTCTTTATGGAGATTAAATAAAGAAATGTTTTTTTAGCCCCATGTTTTATGTTTTATGTACCTAGTCTTCCAAGACACCAGACTTAATGATCCTTGGCTTGTACTCTGATGTATAATTATGCTTAAAATCATGTAATGTTATATATAAAAGTCTTGGGTCGCTATAGTGTCCATACTCATGTACTCTAACCTGCGTCTGTGTAATTTTTAAGTAAATTCCAAGTCAACCAGGTGGGGTCACAAGTCGTGTGATCATCATCTTACCCCCAAAACACTATTTGTTACTAAAGGGACTCCACACGTTGTGTAATCCTGAATTACACATTATGTGTTATGAGATTTTTTAGAATCACAAATCCACGGTCTCATGCCTCCTATTCCACTCTGTACTTTTCTTTCCAACCTTATCTCACTAGAAAACTTGAGATCTAAGGCTGTCCAAGCCTTTCCATAGCCAAGAAATGCATTTCATCACCAAATCTACTCACAAATCAGATTAAAATGATTTTCTTTGTTTTGTGCTAAAGAAAATCTAAGAACATGATTTCGGGAATCATTCATCATTCGATTCACTGTTGCAACCACCATTGCACCTTTGTCATGTCATGATAATCCTAGATCTGTGATATCGGATCGTTGCGCCAAGAAACGGGTCTGCAATGATCGATTGATTGTGAATATTTGAACCATGGGCCAATAAAGAACTCCAGTGGTGAAACCCAGATTTCAGGTAGAAGATCATAATCAATAAAGAGGAATGAACCTAGATTGATTTTCATATCGATCTTGGTTTGTTAACATTAGAACGGTAAACAAATCCATCAACAAATTAAATCAAATAATTTCTCTCGATAAAATACCCGCAATATACATAATCTGTGAATCAATATGTTTGTCGATTGATTCACATTCATCATAGAAATTAATTAAGGAGAATTAAACAATTGAAACACATTCCCTACCTCTATTTAGATCAATCACTGATGAAGAACAAAGTTTTGTTGCGTTCATTGGTGAGGTCCTTTAAAATTGATGTGCATTGATCTTTGATCCATGATCTGTCATCATTCATTGGGAAGGATTCTTTGGATATCTTTCCTATGACTCTCCAGAGGATTCTAGGGTTATGTGGATAACCCTAGAATTCTGAAATAATATTCTATCTAAATAATTTCAATCCACTGCATCATCACAAATGAATTAAAATAAATTATTTAAATTATTTTATTCATTTTACACCTATGAATTATTTTTCATAAACGATCTATGTCGACCAATGTTAGTTCATTACTAGAGTAAAACTTCCATTCTAAATTCAATGATTCTATCAATTTTATGATATGGTCACCCGTTTATAAGTTATTCTACTTTTTTAGTAAAATCACACTTGTGTGCTATTTAGTATTTTAATTTATTTCAAACATTTATTTTAGGTACACCATGCCTCAGAATCGCATGTCATCTCAGCACCTGGTCTCAAAAATAATCCATATAATATTTAAAAAATAATACATGGAAAATCTGAGGAGTTATATTCTCCCCATATTGAGTCTTTACCTCCTTAAAAATCCAAAATAAGTGTTATTCAAAAGGATGAGGGAATTGAGCATGAATATGAGCCCCCCGCTCCCATGTGCTCTCCTGGAGATTCTTGTGCTTCCACTAAACATTCACCAAAAGAATTGATCACTCATAAATTATCCTCTTCTATAGATCCTACATCTCCATTGGGTACTTAGTAATATTCACTCCATCCTCAATGTCCAACTTTCCCCAGTCGATAACTTGTGATGGGTCATGAACGTACCTCCTCAACTATGACATGTGGAAGACGTCATGTACCTGGTCTAACTATGGAGGTATAAATAAGTAGTATTCCACAATTCCAACTCTATGTAGTATCTGAAAAGGCCTAATGAACATTGGATATAGCTTGCCTCCTTGGCCAAATCTCTACAATCCACATCAAGGTGAAACCCATATGAACACAATGTCTCATTCCTTAAACTCTAAAGGCCTCCATCACATGTCATCATAAGACTATGGATGGATTTGTGTAGCCTTAATCCACTTCTAGATGATATTCACCTTCTCTATAGTATCTCACACCAACTCTAGGCCCATGAGTGTTAACTCTCCTATGTCAGTCCAGCAAAGTGGTGAATTGAAAGGTCTCCCATACAAAGCCTCAAATAGTGTTATACTAATGGTGGAATGGTAGTTGTTGTTGTATGCAAACTCTAGTAGTGGTAGGTGATCCTCTCAACTGTGGCCAAAGTCTAACATGAAAGCTCACAGTATTTCCTCTAAAACCTGAATGGTCTGCTTAGTATAGCTATTAGTTTGTGGGTGAAATGTCATGCTCAAGCATAATTGGGTCCCAAACACCTTATGTAATCCCATCCAAAACCAAGATGTAAAGAGATCATTAAGATCATAAACAATAGTTAATAGAGCTCCATGGAGTCGAAATATCTCTTACACGTATAGGTGTCCCAATATCTTTATTGAATGATAGGCTGGTATGGAGTATGAAATACTACTCTATACCAATATTAGGATCTCAATAGCACTGAATATGCACAATATACAAGAGGGGGTGAATTTTATACTTTAAATTTTTCTTAAGGAAATTCTGTATAAACAAAATTCACAAAACCTCTAATAAGACATTACCTTCTTAGATAAATATAAAGATCTTAAGTCTAAAGCTTAAGAAACTTTTCTTACAAAGAGATTCTACCACAAGGCGTATAGAATCTCTTACAATCAGAGATACAAGTTCAAAATCTTATACAAAAAGAAAACTTCCTAACTTTTACAAAGTAGTGGAAAATTACAATCTTCTATTAACCCAAAGAGGAGGATATCCAACAACCTTGGATAAAGGTATCTTGTTTTATACTTACAAGAAAGTCTTTCTTACCCAAACCTGGGTAAGCCATCAATCCTAAGATCGGTATCTATCTTTCTATCCCTGCAAGCCCTCGATTTCTAAGGAAATCGGCGCCTCTGACTTCACAATTTTAAGAAAATCGCACCTCTGCACGAAGCAATTCTGCACAAAGCAAAGTTTGAACAAGCCGTTCAAACTTTCAGCACGAATCCTGAGAGTTTATAAGAGCCTCTCACTCTAGATCAATTCACTTTTAGAGAGATGAAATCTAAAATGCAAGTGTGTGAACTCGCGAACTGGTATAGATCTCATCATCTGAGGTCCTATTTATATCTTTCAAAATCTACTGGTCGGTTCCACTCCAACGGTCATATTTCTTTAAATCTTGAAGGGACCTGGACACATGGAAAACATACAATGGTTAGTTTATAACAGAAACAATGACATCTTTTTATATAACCAACCATGAATATAAAGATATTACATCTTAATTGTAAGGAACATGGAATCTAATAAAATTGAAATGATATGAAAGTAATTAAAATATTTTGAATTCTAAGGAAATAAATATTTCAATAATAAATTCCAGAATGATGAATTTCAAAATGGATTTTCATAAAATCAGTATGAGTAAAGTATAAGGAAATATTTTATGAAAACTCAGTTTTAAAAATTCCGGTACTAGTATCATAATTTTTGTCATGACAAAATATAACCAGTATCAGATTATAGAAGGCAATGTATAAGGAAATTCTCAGTACCGATTTCTTATTCTCCTGTATCGACATCATAAGAAATGGTATCACTGTCTCTAACATAAACGGTTTTAAGAAAATATTCTTTAGAAATGAAGAATGTAAATTTCCAGTATAGAAATTATGGCTTTGAAAACATTGGAATTTAAAGATGTATGAAAATAAAATTTCTAGAAAATATCGGTATAAGAAATTCAGTATAGGGATTTCCGATATTGGTATGACGATGAACCAAATTTTGGAACCTTAAGAACTTTTCTGGTGTGATAAAATAGATTTATAAAAACCTTAATAAAAATATATTTAACTCAAAAGTCTAAGGAAAATTTGGTTATAAGGAAATTTATGTAAGTATAAGGAAATGTATGGAAGTGTAAGGAAAATATATTTATGAAGAAGGTGTTTATGACTTTCAAAACAAAAGATTAAGGAATGGAGAGGGACCTAACAATGAACTCTTCTCTCAGATAGCTAGGAAGTGAGCCAACTTGGTGAGTCAGTCAATGATCACCCAGAAGGAATTGTGTTCCCTAAACATATGTGGTAAGCCCATAGATATCTCATCCCAATTACATTCTATCATCTCAAGTGGTTGAGCCAAACCCATAAGAACTTGGTGCTCAACTTTCACTTGCTAACAAGTAAGGCATCAAGAGACAAACTCTGCAACTACTTTATTCATCCCTGGCCACCAAAATTGGCATTGGAGGTCCTGGTACATCTTTTCCACACCTGGATGTGCCTCCAAATGGGATGTATGAAACTACCTCAAAACCTCCTCCAGTAACATCCCTAGTACCATCATGCATCCTTTAAAAAGAATGATATGCTCCCCACCTTTAGAAAATCCATCAGGAGCCTGCCCTATGGATATCTGAGTACGTAGGGTCTCGCAGTCAGTATCCCTAATTTGTGCCTCCCTAACTCCCTATAATAGTGGAGGGGTAACAACCATCAATTGGAGGTAAGTTGCTCCATCCCCATACACAAAGGATAACTGCAATGAGTCCAACTGATCTGATGCCTCGTTCAGCAGTTGTGAATTAGATCTTCTATTAAGAGCATCTTACACCACATTCCCCTTTCCAGTAGTATATACACTCTCAAAGTCATAGTCCTGGAGGAACTCTATCCATCACCTCTATATCAAGTTAAGATCCTTCTAGGAGAATATGTATTTGAGACTCTTGTGGTCAGATTACATGATAAATCTCTCACCCATCAGGTAGTTTTGTCACATCTTCAATGAGAAAATTACTATTGCTAACTCAAGGTCATGGGTCACATAGTTTTGCTCATGTGGTCTCAACTAGCATGAACTATAAGAAATAAATGCTTGCCTTTTCATCAGAACACAACCAATCCTAGTTCTTGATGCATAACAAAACACTACACACTTGACATCCTACTCTGGTAACCTCAATATGGGAGAACTTGTCAACATCTACCTCAACTCATGAAATCACTACTGACACTTTTATGTCCACATGAAAGGTTTCCTCTTTTGATTCAAAGCATTCATGGGTGCTAATATCCTAGAGAAATCAGGTATGAATATTCAATAATATCCTTCCAACCCAAAAAAGCTCCGAAACTCTATCATGCTCTTAGGTGTCTCCCATGTTAACACTACATTGGCCTTGGCTGGGTCCACTAACACTCTATCTGCTAAGATAGCGTGTCCCAAAAAATGGACCACCTAAATCCGGAACTAAAACTTGGAGATATTTCCATAAAGTCTGTGCTCTTGGAGTACGTCCATAACTATCCTTAAGTGTCTCATGTGCTCCTCCTCGGATGTCGAGTACATAGGGATATAATCAATGAAGACCACCACGAACTAGTCTATGTAAGGCTGAAAGATCTAGTTCATGAGTCCCATGAACACTTCTGGGGATATTTTCATGCCAAAGGGTATCACTAAGTACTCATAGTGACCATAGAAATATCAAAATGTCATCTTTTTTATATCCTCATACTGTACTCGCAAATGGTGATAGCCTAATCAGAGGTCAACCTTCAAGAACCATAATTCCCCTCTCAATAGATCAAATAGGTTATCAATCCTTGGTAGTAGATACTTGATCTTCACGATCATCTAGTTCAAGTTCTAGTAGTCTACACACAACCTAAATCTCCTGTATGCCTTATTGAAAAACAAAATTTGGGCTGACCAAGGTGAAACACTAGGTATTACGAAGCTCTTCCTCTGAAAATCCTCGAGATACACCCTCAGCTCACGAAACTGTGGGAGCCATTAGATATGTAAGTGTAGATATATATGTCATCCCATGGTGTATATCAATGAAAAAAAATTTCTCTTGGTGGGGAGGTAAATCTAGAACATCTTCAGAGAAGATGTCTTCATACCCCACCCCCCCACCACCACCACTATAAGAAACTGAGGACTCATAACATCCATTTCACCAAGGTTCGGGCTAGACAAATGATGATTAATCGGTTTCACCCTCCTATACATGAGTCCATCCTACATTTCCTGTATTTCCTTTTCACCGAAAAAGGAAAACTTGGTTTCATCACTGCATAAACACTGCACTCTTCCCCTAAAATAGTCAATCTAAGAATGAACTATAGATAAATAGTTTATACCAAGAATGATGTTTTAAGGCCTCAATGACGCTACTAGTCTCACCCAAATTTACCCAAGTTTTTAGGGTTAAGTGATTTCTTGTAGTGTAGCTTGGGTTGCCAAATCCTCAGAGACCTAAGAAGAACCCTACAGAAATATACATTCTATGGATTGTTTTTGGATATGAAGTGGCCAACTTGGGTTAATTTTAGATGGTTTTAAAAGAGAACTAATATATATATGTGAATTAAAATTATTAGAAGATTTTCTGATCCAAGGTTATTTCTCAGGGTGGATTGGATGAATTACTTTTTTTATGATTTAAATTTCATTAACTCAAGAAGGATTCATTAAATGAATTCAAAATAACCTCATCACTTACTTGTTAAACACCTTCACAAACACATGATAATAACCTATACACTTTTAGGATCATTTTCATGAGAACTCCAAGGTAAATTATCTTATTAGTACATAAAAGTGGGGAGAATAAATTCAATAAGGAAGAGGAAGAGAGAAAATCATTGAATAAAGGAAACTAAAATAAAAGAAATTAATAAATATTTATAGAGTGATAAATAAAATCCAATATAAAACCTTTATAATCCCTTGGATCAACCCATAAAAGGTTTATCCCTCCATTGATTACATTTTCTCAACAGAAGCAGGAAGTAGACTCATAAGGGTGAAATTGAAGAAGTAAAAACAACAAAATAGTGATCACTCCACTGTTGTGTGAGGAATATCACAAGGTTTGGTGTGAGTAAGATAAAACCTTGAGGAAATGGTATCAAAGTGATATAAAGAAGAATATAATAAAATAATGAGAAGAAATTTTATTAAAAACTAATGTTATTCAAACAACTTACATGAGAAAGAAGAATGTTATAAAGACAAATTGTCATAATAACATTACAATGAAAAAAAAGCTCCAAGATGATAAAATACTCCACCAACACTGCCTTAAATATGAATTTTGAAAGTCTTGGGTCAATAATCCAATATTTTAAGTTATCCCACTTGAGTATGGTAGGCTTAGGGTGGTGGAAAGTTTGTGAAATTTGATTTTTCTATCCTTGACCCGAAGTGGAATCCAACTTGCATCCACTGAACAGAGGCACTAAAATGACCCTATAGATGGACGAATTTGAGTGTTCCATAGAAGAATAAAATGTATACCTGGTTGTATCCTAAAATCATATAAAATTTCATCCCAAATAGAATTTTTTTTGATAGATATGTTAAAAATGGTGGGATGTTTTTCTGGGCCATAGAATATGTCCCAAAATTTCATATTCAACTTGGGATGCCTGAAACTCCATTAATAATTTTGAATTATCTCTTTTAATTGTTGGATGAAATGTTCCTCATGATTTCATATATCTTAAGTTAAATTTTTAGAATCATTGGGATTGAATCTTTTCCTATAAATTACTTTTATTAGACTGTTGTCCAGTTCACTTCGCCCAGAATATTATTGGTTTAAGGCCCACTTTGGTGGTCCTCCAATGTGGATATTCAAGTGCTCCAAAATCATGAATTTTTCCTTATGTAATGAAAAACATGAAAATTAAATATAAAAATAAAATCAATATCATTGGGTATTTTATATGGTGTATAAAAATGTACCATCTAATAGTGCATTTTAAAATTGACTTACAATCATAATGTGAAATGATGTTCAAAGTCTAAAATGAACTAAAATGGTGTTTATTAATAATGAAGAACATGAATATTATATATATTAAAAATTAATATTAGACTCATTAAGTGTATAATCTCACCCCCTAACTTGATTTTTTCTATTCTTGAGCAAAATATATCTCAAAAGTATAAAATTCAAATTCCCTTTTCCAAAACATTTTAATACACAATGATCACCAAAAACCCTTATATCAAAAAATTATGAAACCCATCGAAATATTTTAATACAATATAGTTTCATAATCATATACCAATACCAAGACCATTATTTTGTTCAAATGCATCACCATGTTTCATCCAATATCAATTAAGCATGATGATGTGTTGTGTATCACAATAGACATGGGGGTTCATCTTTATTCAAGGGGAAATGATGGAAGTGCTAGGTGGAATCATATTTCAATATTAAGATGAGTATTATATATATATATATATATATATTTAATTTTTACATGGTAATTGAAATTGAACTCAATAGAGTTAACCCATGTAGTGAGAATTTTCCAATGACTCCTAGGCTCAAAGACCTTAGGGCATCAAGTGAAGCCCACATAGTTGGGCATCATCTCAGGTTAAATTAGTCAAAAACAAAGTCAAATTACCACAAATAGAGATAAAATTACTAACTATGGTCCATAAAAATATGGAGTCATGATCCCCAATTGTCGAAATCTATGTATTAGGTCATTTCATTGCTCTACGTGCAAATTTATTGTTTTCTTTTTTTGATTTTTTTTTTGATTTTTTTTAATACTAATATTAAAACTAAAATGATCCCCAAACATATGTTATTTATTTTGGGGACCCCATGAACTCAAACTAATACCACACTATGCAAAGGATGTGTGTTGTGATTTTTTTTATTTGGATGAAAATTTAAACAATGAAATATCACATTAGACATCCACACTTTCCAAAATCTATGATCATGAAATTATACATGGATTAAAATCAAAATCAGGGCATGATAAATTATTTGATATTTAGTTTCAAAGTTTTCAATGTGAATTATCGTGTTCAAATTTAAAGGTATTTTTTCTATTTACATACATTTTTTATTTCACAAGGATTTTTTTTCTTTTCACCCCCCCCCCCACCCCCCAACTTAGAATAACATTGTCCCCAGTGTTTAAAGAAAATAAAACTTAGAAGGTGGTAGAGGTGGGGAGTTCAAAGAGGATATTGAAAATGAGAATCATGGAATGAAGTCACCTAGTGGTTGAAGTTGACATCCATACTGCTCTAATTTAATCCTTTGATATCCATATCACTCGCAGAGGTCTATAGTAGAACAAGGAAAAACAAACAAACAAACAAACAAAACAATATATATTTATTTATTTATTTATAAAAAAATAAAATATACTTATATATATAAAAATTATAGAATAAGTAAGCACTATAAGTCATAGTTCAGTGGAAATCGCGTGCCCTTGTCTCCCTTCAGTCCTGAGTTCAAGTCCCCATGGCTTTTCCAGCTGTGACGGGGATTTCCCCACGACCTACGACGTGTCATTTTATTTTTTTATTTTTTATTTTTAATTATTATTTTTATTTTTATTTTTATTTTAACCTAAAAACACATAGAAATAAAATAAAACAAACTGATGATACATTGTTTTCTTTTTAAATTTTTGGATAAGGTATTACTCAGGGATCACACCACGTGACACGGATGAATATGGTGCTCCCCTTTCATATCCATCCATGCTCATGATAGAAGAACAGGTCAACAGTCTAAGGTACTATCATATTTAGAGTTTATTGATTAAGTAAAAACAATTAAAATATAAAAATGATTCATTAATCCTATTTGAAAAATAAATATGATTCACGGTAATTGGAAACATGAAAACCATGGGTCGCCTCCCATGTAGCGCTTTTGTTTAATATCGCTAGCTCGACTTGAACCCCCCAAATTACCCAATACTAACTTTCAACATTTTTAAGGACCACATGTTTCACCAATTCTACTAGGTTGAGATTGATTTTAATTTTAGAATTTTTTTCATCACAAACCTATGTTCTAAAATGAGTATGTAAATACAAGGAATATCATAAATGGTGGATCTAGTTTCTTCTTTAGTATTTCATAAGACATCAAGGATAATTAATCTTTTATTTGTACCAAGATACGAAACAATGAAAACATTATGGTTTTGGATATTCCCAATGAATAAAAAATTTTGTGAGGATGAAAAGAACATATGTTTAAGTTCAAGCAGGCTAACACTTTCATACATATTTTGGAACTTTGAATTGAACTCAGTTTTATTTTCAATATTTCTCAATATAATTGGTTCTTTTAGAATAGAATATTTAACCAAAAAATTGGAAATATCAGTGTTTGGAATGGGTATGGACTCAAAGTTTGTGATTTCTCTTAATGGTTCATTGATTGGTGTTTTTGAAAAATCATTAGCAGAGTTAAATTCATGAGACTCAATCCATGATGTCAAATTCTCCTATTTTGAATCCAAAAAATCAATTTACTCTTGATTTAAAGTCCCTTTAATAATTCCTTTATCTTATTCATCTATCCAAAATCCAAAGGTTGTTTCTTCAATAAATTCATGAGAGTTTTGTGGGAGAAAAGAGTCTTCTATCAATAATGAGAAAGGGATAACATGAGTAGGAATGGGTTCCATAACTGTCTCAAAGTTTTTTAGTTCTAATCTCAATGATAAAACCTCAAAATTAATTATCTCTATTTATTGACATATTTTTTCAAGTAATGAATGTGGATCAGTATGGATAAGGGGTTGAGCCGAATGGTCTATTCTAGGTGGATAATTAAGTTGTTGTAATTGCATAGTAGGGTGTTCAGATTGGCTTTGTGGGGATTGAAACTCATTATATGTTGGAATGTTTTGTGGATAATAGGATTTAAAACATTATGGCTTATTAGGTTGTTGATGATCCCACCATTAGAAATTAGGATGGCCATTGTACATCACACATGGGGTTGGGTGATCAAAGTAAGGATAGGTTCCCCATGTTTGGATTTTTTCAAAATTTCCTTCTATAGAAGTGAGGGGTGAGAACAGAGAATTTAGATGAAAAAAAATATTCTAGTGTCTAATATAACTTACTTAGGTCCCTGGAAATAGTTCCAAAATTTGTTCTCTCCCAAATTTACCCAAGTTTTTAGGGTTAAGCAGTCACTTGTAGTGTAGCTTGGGTTGTTGAATCCTTAGATACTTAAGAAGAAACCTATAGAAACATACATTCTATAGATTATTTTTGGCTATGAAGTGGCCAAATTGGGTTGATTTTATATGGTTTTAAAATATAACTAAGAGATCTATGTGAATTCAAATTATGAGAAAATGAGTTGATCCTAGGTTATTGCTCAAGGTGGATAGGATGAATTCCTTTTTTAACGACTTCAATTTCATTAACTCGAGAAGGATTCATTCAATGAATTCAAACTAACTATGTCACTTACTGGTTAAAAACCTTTATAAACACATGATAATTACATATACACTTTTAGGATCATTTTCATGAGCACTCCAAGGTAAAGGATCTTATTAGAACATAAAAGTGGGGCGAATAAATTCAATAAGGAAGAGAAAGAGAGAAAATCCTTGAATAAAAGAAACTCAAGTAAAAGAAATTAATAAAAATATAGAGAGTGAGAAATAACATCCAATATAGCCCCTTGCTACTCCATTGGATCAACCCATAAAATATTTATCCCTCCATTTATGACATGTTCTCAACAGAAGTGGGAAGTAGACTCATAAGGGTAGAATTGAAGAAGTAAAAACAACAAAATAATGATCACTCCACCGTTGTGTGAAGAATATCACAAGGTTTGGTGTAAGTAAGTTCACACCTTGAGGTAGTGGTATCAATGTGATATAAAAAAGAATAGAATAATAGAATAATAATAACTTTTATTAAAAACTAAGGTGATTCGAACAACTTACCTGAGAAAGAAGAACATTACAAAGAAAAATCTTCATAATAACATTACAATGAAAGCAAAGCACCAAGATGATCAAATACTCCACAACCACTTCCTTAAATAAGAATTTTTGAAGCCTTGGGTCGAGCCTCTAATAGTGTATGTCATCCAACTTTAGTATGGAAGGCTTAGGGTGGTGGAAAGTTTGTGCAATTTGATTTTTTTCCACCCTTGACCTGAAGTGGCATCCAGCTTGCATCCACTGAATAGAGGCGCCTAAATGACCTTTTATATGGATGAATTTGAGTGTTACATAGAAGAATAAAATGGATAAATAGATGTTTCCTAACATATTGTAAAATTTCATCTCAAATGGAATTTTTTTGTGAGATATGTTCAAAATGGTGGGATATTTTTCTAGGCCACAGAATCTGGCCCAAAATTTCATATTCAACTTGGGTCGTCTGAAACTCCATTAAAACATTAAAATTATCTCTTGAACCTATTAGATTAAATTTTCCCCGTGATTTACTCTATCTTTAGTTAAAATTTTAGAATCATTGGGCTTTAATCTTGGCCTCTACAGTACTTTTATTGAGATGTTGTCTAGTTCAATTTGCCTAGAATATTGTTGCTTTAAGGCCCACTTTGGTGGTCTTCCAATGTGAATCTGCAAGTTCTCCAAAACCATGAATTGTTCCTTATGTAATGAAAAACCTGAAAATTAAATATGAAAATAAAATCAATATCACTGGGTATTTTATATGGTATTCAAAAATGTACCATGTAATAGTGAATTTTAAAAATTACTTACAATCATAATGTGAAATGATGTTCAAAGTGTAAAATGCACTAAAATGGTGTTTGTGAATAATGAAAAAAATTAATGTTATATATATTAATAATGGATATTAGATTCATTCTGTGGATAATCAGCTTCCAAGAGATCCCAACTGAAACTCTCACCTCTAAAAGTTAGTTCACACTATCGGTACTAGTGTGTGATAATTGAGTCTCCTCCAGTAGGAGTCTCCAAGAGAAAGGGTCAAGTCAATGGTTCAATTGGAATATCTGAGTGTTGAATAAGATTCGTGGAAAGAAAAGAATAACTAGAAGTTGTGTCTATCAATATTGTAGCTAACATAGAAAGGACATGGATCATACCTCATATCATCCCTGGAGCCTCAGGGTTATAGGTCTCCATAGCTTATAGTTGGCCTTGTCCCTACCCACCAGCTCTCTGATCCTGGAATGGACCACCTGGGGGTGGTGGAGGTAATAGGTTGAACCTCTGACCACCTCCTACTACCCTGTCAGCCCCTCCTCCACATCCTTCACTCTGCAGACCACCCTGGTCCTACCTCTATCTCTGTCTCAGCGATCCCTCAACTGTCTCCCGATCAGTTGTATGACGGGTTGAGCAATCTCATGACAGATGTCCCTGATAATCATAAGAGAAAAATTTTCATATACCTTGGATAATTCAAGCCACTCTGAGATACCTACACCATTGACCCTAAGTCCTGGAATCGCCTCCAGAATAATTTGACCCACTTGGATCCCTATGACTGTCATCGACTACCTTTTGTTGAGGTCTCAGCTATTAGGTCCCCACTTCTAGCTCCCACTATTGTTGTCTGCTCTGCCTGAAAACTTTCTACCAATAGGTCTCTCTCAAGTACCCTAGAATATGTGGAAGTATTAAGGGATACCGCTAACACTCTAATGCCCCTGTGTAAGCTCTAATCTGATGTCTGAGCCCTAAAGAACTGATCTCGTACCATATCCAAGGAGTAGTGTGTGATATTATTAAACTTCGCTGAATACTCCTCCATGTTCATATTGCACTACTACATATCCAAAATCTCCTGTTTTCATATCAATCACAATATGTCTGGATAGAAATCCTCTTTGAAGAGATGCTAGAAGTTTTTTCAGGAGAGAGTTGTGCCATCATGTGACTAAGTCACCAAGCTCCACCATCTCCTTGTAGATACCTAAATAAGACTTGCAGTAAGGACTTCCATGTGATCGGCAAGCATCCTTACAAGGTGAAAAACATGGGTGACAGCCTCTAGCTAGTCCTCAACCACCTAGGGTTTTGGATGACCCCAAAACTTGGGAGGTCTCTACCTTTGAAACTCATGAAATACACTCGACCTACGTACATACTCACCTAGTAGTTCCAGTACTAGCTACTACTCAATGGGAGGTGGTATAGTTGGTAAACCACCTAAAGGTTCTATCTATGATACAGGCCCATGTACTGATACCTCATCACTAGGTGTATCATCCTTATGATCATGTGGTGGAATCCTAACTGGTTGTCTACATTGAGGCATCTTGAAATAAAACAAGATGTACCACGATCAATAGAGTATATCTCAGGAGATGACACAAGACGGGAATGGAAAACACAACCATTACTATATGATGCATGTACCATTATTTTCTCTGTAACTAGTTTTCTCATGTACTGAGTCAAAAAATAGGTGATCAAAGTCTTGGTGTATGGATACATCGGTCGCCGCACCAACACTGGAGTCCCTGTCCTGAAAACCAAATTCAAAACACTTAACACTATTTCCCCAAACAGATCTCATAGAATCTAGATCCTGAAGTAGAAATGTCCACCTATGATGCCACTCTATCATGACCAGTCCCATAGGGACCCGTTCCGTGACTACCCCAAGCCCACCTCTGATAGACCAGAGGCTGGTGACTAGCACCGAGGAGGAAATCCTAAAAATGGTAGGCATTAGCCTAAAGTACCTATACATACACATGAATCTCCAAGACACGCAATGATAAAATTTAAAAAAACTAAAATAATGCATGCATACAACCAAGATCTCACAACTAGAGTATGATAGAAATTAAAGGAAAAGTAAATAGGTCCAAATATAATCCCACCACAAAGAGTGTTTATAACAAGTCCAGATGAAACTATAAAGAGTCCAACCTTCTCCAAGGGAGATAACTAAGTCAAAGGAACACTGCTAATAAACACCTCAGTCTATCAAGCGCCATCTATGATCCACCCACTCCCTGCCCTCTTAGGACACCGTTAAAAGGGTCATCATCTATATAAGACACGACATGTGAGGGAAAAACCTGTGTGGGGGTGAGTATAACAATACGCAGTAGGACACCCTAAAAATACTAAAAATGAAGCACTAATTATAGGAAGTTTAATAAAATATATAACAATTTATGTATAACAGAAACAAAAAAACCAGATATACTCAGGAGAGACACCACTCCATCAAGAGGTCATAACCAACTGCCAGCCATAGGATTTTGCTCGAAGCACACTCATTCCTGGAGATCCCACTCCATGATCCATGCTATCATCAGAGACACTCAATAAAGAGGTCTAGATCATTTGGTCCCCACCCAAAGATAATGAATTGGTCTAAGAAGACTATGATACACAAATATGGGGTCATTCCTAGAACCGATAGTGGACACCAAAAACGCAATTTGGATTAACCCACTACGCAGGGGATCGTATGCCAATGATTCCATAAACCCTACTAATAAGGATCGCTAGATGGAGGATAATCGCCTTACTTAGGGTGGTCATGCTGATTTCAAAAACTCAAACTAGGGATGATATAGTATCACACTTTAGTCCCATAAAGGGACACCACAATTCTCTTTGAGACTCAGACTTTAAAGGGGATCATAATCCATTGATGTGGATGTAATGCTATAATTTACCCTTGAGGAAAGGACCAAGGGAATGAACTCAACCTATACTAGTCCAAACTAGGAAAACAAAGAGCCTAAAGCACTCTTGTTGGGAGTACACAGTGTGTACTAGGGGGTATACAGTGTGTCCATCTATCCCAAGTATTTCCCATGTAGAAGAGCCTCACACAGCATGTAGTCTCCATATACATGGAGTGTAGAATTATTACATGGTCTTTAGAGATATGTGGTATCATTCCCATGCCGCCTGGCCGTGTTCGTGTGCCGAATTTGTGTCTGTGTACCGGTCCATGTATGCCAATCTGTGTTTTTGTGGGAGTACATAGCGTGTCCATGCCCATGTACTCCAACCTATGTATGTGTACTTATGAAGTACATTTCAAGTCAACCAGGAGGGTTCATATACCATGTGATAGGGGTCACATGCCATGTGATCATCATCTTACTCCTAAAACCCTATTCACCATTGAAGGGGCTCCACACACCATGTAATCCCATATTACATGTCGTGTGTTATAGGATTTTCTAGAATCCTAGATCCACACTCATGTGCCTAATCCAGTAATCTGGCCTTTGGTTTTCAGTCTTGCCTCACAAGAAAACTCAAAATTTGTGGTTGTCCAAGCCGTTCCATCTCCGATCAATTCATTTCGTCACCGGATCTGCTTGTAAATCAGATCAAAATGTCATTCTTTGTTTCACGTCGTAGAACGTGATTTCAGGAATCGTTCATTGTTTGATTCACTTCCAAAACCACCATCATACCTCTGTCACATCATGTCAATCCCAAATATGTGATATTGGATCATTGTTCTAATAAATGAATGTGAAACGATCGATTGATCAGGAATAGCCAAACCTCAGGACAAAGAAGAATGCATATGGTGAAACATAGAATTGGGGGATAAAATCACAATCAATCAAGAGGAACAAACCTAAATTGATGTTCATATTGATCTTGGTTCATTATTGTTAAAATGGTAAATGAATCAATTAAAAAATTAAATCAAATAATTTCTCCTGATAAAATCCCTGCAAAATGAATCTCATCTGACAATACGTACGATCCATGAATCAGTATATTCATTGATTGATTCTCATTCATCATATATATTAAGAACGGATAATTAAACAATTGAAACATATGCACTACCTTGATTTGGATTAGTTGTTGATAAAGAAAGAATTTGTGTTGCGTTCATTGGTAGATCCTTCAAAATCGATGTGTGTCGATCGTCGATCAACGGTCCATCATTGTTCATCGAGAAGGGTTCTCTATATCTCTTTCCAATGAATCTATAGAGGATTTAAGGATTATGTGGCTAACCTTATAATTTTAATATAAAAATCTATTTAAAATTTTTCAATCTGTTGCGTCCACAAAACTGAATTAAAATAATTTATTTAAATTATTTTATTCATTTTACACCTGCGATGGATTTTTCACAAAAAAACCTACACCGAACAATGTTAGGTCGCACCTAGAGTAAAACTACCATTCTAAATTCAATGGTACCCTTGGATTTCTGATCCGAGCACCCATTTAGAAGTTATTCTACTTTTTCAAAAAAAATGTGTTCACGTGATATTTAATATTTTAATATATTTTAAACATTTATTATAGGAAAACTGGGCCTTATAATCACACTTTATCTCAGTGCCTGATCTTGACAATAATCCATATAATATTTTAAAAATAACACATAGAAAATATGATACGTTACATTCAGCTTTAATATTTTTTCAATATATTTATTTTTTAATTATTAAATTTCACTATTTTTTAACATTCATTTATTTAATGTTATTTATTCACTTATAGTGTTAATTATTTGTTACTTTTTTACAATTTATTCATTTTTAGAATTTATTCATTTAATATTTTTGTAATTTATTCACTTTTAATATTTATTTATGCGTATTTATTCATTAACATTTAATGTTTTTAATATGGTTATAATGTACATATTTAATATGTATTCATCTTCATTTTAATATATATTCATTTTTTTAAAAAAATAATAATTTATATAATTAATAAAATTTATCCATTTTTTAATATTTTTTAAGTCTATTCATTTTTAATTATTTAATTTCACCCATTTTTAACATTCAAGCATTTAATATTACTTATTCATTAATGATGTTGATTATTTATACTTTTTAAAAATTTATTCATTTTCAATATATTTTTGTTTAATATTTTTTTTATTTTATTTTAAACAGTTCTTATTGGCACTTAAAAATATTTCTGATGAATATAGGTTTTATCATAACTTATTATTTTAGCACTGATAAAACTCTTTCTGTTCATTTAAATTCAACTATAACATAACTTCACTCATTTGTTTCATTCAAACTCTTGCGGAACTCGACCTCTGTCGCCACTCTCCTAATAAAATTCTCAGATGAATAGAACTTCTCAAAGGTGTGTGATTCTTTCTAATCCTCTTTAGTCGATCTTGCATTATTTCACCATTTTTATTTCTTCCTTCCTTGTGTACCATACCACCCCCATTCACCTATTGTAGTGGATTGACCTAGCCTAAATAATCGATACTATGAGGTTTTTGGTTACCTGTGTTTTATGGAGATAATTCCTTCATGATTCCTTTTTTGGAAATTATTTCCAAAGGGTTTGGATACTCAAGTTTGGATGTTTTTTAATTGCTCAAGTCTTGTAGTGTTTTTTTTCTTCATAAATTTCGAACATAATGGTCTGTTTGGTATAATTTATTTGGGAGGAAAAGAAATGATATTTACGTAGTTAACTTATTTATCCAATCATGTTTATGGAGATATAGGAAAAAATTAAAGGATTAATAATTCTTCCCTAAGTTATTAATGTCCCAGAACTCTTTTTTTTATCCTCCACTATGTCTTTAACTTCACCTCTAATATCTGAGTCTAATATTTTTTAATAAATAAATTAAATTCATTATTCATTTTATCATATTCTTACTTGTGGCATTTTACTCCATGATATTACTAATAACATATAAAAATATTCTCTAGATTTGTTATCCATCCATTGAAATTATTATATTATAATTTCATATAATTAAGAGGGTTATATACACTACCCATAATATTCTTAATGTTGGTGCAATAGTTGTAGGAAATAACATCCCAAAAACTATTTTGTTATCATATTATCTTCTAACTGAAAATTGTTTATAAAAAGATTTTATTTGAATAACATGATCATGACATATAGAAGTCTTCTACCCAAATAAATTTTTTTTGACTGAATTTTCTTCTTTTCCTTATTTAAATTGGTGTAAAGTATTTTTAACTAGTGCAACTTCAATGATTGATTCTTGTTTCCCAAAGTATTCTAATAATAAAAATAATCCATTACTAACTTATTGAGTTTTAATAGCTCTAAATAATTTTCACTTCCCTGTGTTACTTATAATGAAATGATCCTTATAAAAATTATGATGCTCTCCACCAATATTGAAACCAATATATGTAAATTATCAATGTATAATTCATCTCAAATTAAGTGTATGAAATTTTATTAGATCAAATAGGTGTTTCATACTTGACTAATATTACATATTGTAGTGTCTAGTGGAAATTTTAATTCATTATACTCATTAAGAAATGATTTTGATGGTTATAGTCATCAAAAATAGATTATCTAGAAATAAATTAACTTTTTTAAACATATAATGTTTTAAGGTTTCTCATCACAAACATCATTATCCATCATAATTTCATCCTAAAATGTAAGAATTAATAATTTGGTGAGTGAACATTGTTGATCTCTATGTTTTTAAATAGATGGTAATTTAATTATATTCTTCATAACTTTATAGATATCACATGTTCCCTTCAATGATTACCACTACTATAAAAAATATCAATACATGTCATTCAACTATTATTATCTTATAAAAATAACTTCATGCAACTTAAATGATTCTTTAAGAATGTTCTTATACTTATTACCTCTTTTGGGGAGCATATAACCCTTCAACCACCATAAGTTTTTTCTTTTCATGTTACCCTTGTATAAAACAATAAATTGTTATGAATCATCACCAATAACATTCAAATATTGAGATTCTTTCAACTTTAGTAGTCCAATATGATCATTATTATTCAATTAAGATTACAATCTACCAAAGGGGAAAAACATCATGGTGTATATCATCCCATGTGGGTTCCCCTAATTAGAATTTAGCTTCCACCTTGATCTCTCTACTTCAAAGCTTTCATTTATCATCAATTTCCAACTTTAATGTTACCACGCACCGTCCTACTCTTTTTCAGGAACTCAAAATTATTATTATATAAGGAGGATATCAATGTGACATTATATCATAAGAAGGATTCTAACATTCTGATTTCAATAACTTCTATCCTTTTTTTCAATACAACTTTTTTTTATTGCTTCTTTGAGTATCCAAAATGAGTATGAATTTTTTCATAGAAAAATAATCAAATTTACTTGAAGTATATATAACTTTATCTTTTTATTATGAATACCTTATGTGTATTTTATTTAGAAAATAAATATTTTTAAAACTAATATTATGGATATTAATCAAAAATTAATGGATGTTAATCAAATGATGAAGGTGTATGAGGATAGAGTTACAGAGTTCATCAATTTTATAATAGATCATGCATACAACCCTTCTCAAATCCTTTTTCCATGTTTACATTGTTTTTATTAAATATGAATTAATCCACAAGAGTTGTAATAACATTTGATTTGTCATGGAATAGATTAAAGGTTTAAATGTTGGACTAAACACAAGAAAAAATGAATATACATACTAACTGGGATGATATTATGATTTATGGGTCATTTGATATGAATATTAGTGTAAATGATGATGGAGATCATATGGAAGAAATGAAAATTACAATTGGATATGACCTTAGTTATTTTCCAAAGTTGTTTGAGAAGTTAAATAGATAAGCAAATAGACTATTTTATGATGGTTGTACTAAATATACAACATTATCAGCTGTATTGAAGTTATATAATTTGAAATTTGGAAACAGATAGAGCAACACTAGTTTTATGAAACTACTTGGTCTGTTAAATGATATGATACCAGAAGAAAATGATCTTAATTAGTGAACATATGAATATAAATTAATTATACATTAAATGGGTGTGATCTTTAAAAAAATACAACCTTATACAAATGACATTATATTTTTTGGTAAGGACCATGAATCACTCAAAAAATGACCTGGTGTGAATTGATACAAGAAAGATGAATCAAGTCCTTTAAAAGTTGTATGGTAATTTACTATCATTCCAAGGTTTAGAAGACTATATAGATATTAAGAAACCACTAGACAATTGACATGTCATGTAGATATAATAATTGAATATGGGAAACTGTGTCACCTAGTGGACTCTCCTCAATAGAAGAAAATTGATTATGAGTATCCAGAATTTGGAAACAAGTTGAGAAACATTCATCTTGAATTATATATAAATAGAATAAATCCTTTTGGTGTACAATTTAGTACTCATGGTAAATGGACAGATATGTTGGTAAATTATAAATTGCCACCATGGTTTTTATGAAGTGTAAGTACATTATGTCATCTCATATTATATATGTACCAAAACAATCTAATAATGATATTGATTTCTATTTGGATCCATTGATCGATGATTTGAAATTGATGTAGGATACAAGTGTTACATTGTATGATACTTATAAAAGTGAAGAGGTCACATTGTGATTCATGTTGTACAGGATTATAAATGACTTTTCTGCTTATGGAAAATTTTCATGCTATAGAATTAAAGGAATATTGGGGTGTCCCATTTTTGAATAATGTACACACTCAATTAGGTTTAAACATTACTTGAAGACTTTGTTTTTATGACATCATAAATTTTTACCCCAACAACATAAATACCGATCTTGGACAATATCATTTGATGTAAATACAAAACAATGTACAACACTATCTTCACTAACTGTTGATTAACTATTCAAGAAACTAAAATATATTGAAACTATTTTCAGTAAACCTTTTTTTAAACCATACAAAGTTAGTTTGGAAAAATAGATCAATTTTCTTTGAATTGTCATACTAGAAATTTTTGTACGTCAGACATTTTATTGATTTTATGCACATAATAATAATGTATGCAATGGTGTTAATATAATATTAATAAATTTACAACAAAAAACAAAAGATGGCCTTGAGGCTAGGTTGGACATGATTGACATAGTGATAATGGAAGAGTTGGCACTGGTAAAGGGTGAAATATGAACTTTTCTTCCTCCAAAAGATTATACTCTATCAAGATAATAAAATTTTCAATTTTTTAAATTCCTTAATACTATAAAAGTTCTAGAGGGGTATTCATAAAATATCATGAATGTCATGTCAATGACTAATTTGAAGTTACATGGTCTAAAATCAAACGATTTTCATGTTTTGATTCAAGATTTAATGCCTGTAGATTTATGTTGAATTATGCCCAAAAAATGTATGACATACATTAACCTAACTTTACTTCTTTTTCAAATCCATATGTAGTAAAGTTATAGACCCAGAGAAGTCTCCAATCATGAATAAAGAAATTGTATTCATATTATGTGAATTTTATATTTTCTTCCCACCATTATTCTTTGATATAATGGTCCACCTGATGGTTTAATTGGTTATATATATTCAACTATGTGGTCATGTTTATTATAGATGGATGTACCCCATTGAATGGTGTATAAATATTTTGAAAGAATACATCAAGAATCAAAGTAGTCTGAAGGTTGTATTTCAAAGTGATATATTGTTGAAGAAGTCATTTAATTATGTATTGGTTACCTATCAGATGTTGATAGAATTTGTCTCCCAAAATCTCATCATAGAAGATGCCTTATGGGTGAAGGAATTTTCAGAAGAGATGTTGTTAAAATTACCATTACAAAGCAGTATTATACTCAAATTTACATTTTACATAATAGTGCAGATATTTCTCCATACGTTCAAGTCCACAAAGTAATTTTTATACATTTGAATCCATCAAGGGATGAAATATGGATATAAAATACACATAATCAATAGTTTATAAGATGTTTTCAAGATCATATTTATAAGGATTTATCTGAAAAATATGAATTCAATTATTGAATGAGATAGCTAGCCAGGGGACCAAATATAAATGTTATCTTTTACACTGGATTTGTAATTAATAGTTATATATTCCATATGAATGAACAGTATGAACATGGTATGATAAAAAAATAATGTATTTATTCTTGTGGTGGAAGCAATGTGTGTATCTGGTTCTATGGATAGAAATTCACTTTATGTGAATATGTTATACTTTGGCATCATTGAACAAATATACGAGTTGGATTATACAATATTTCAAGTGCTGATTTAGAATTTAAAATGGATTGAAAATTGAAGTTCAGTTAAAGTTAGTAAATTGGGATTTGTGAGGGTGAATTTTAGTGTGGAAGGGTATAAGGATGAACTATTCATAATGGAATCACAATAAATGAATGTATTTTATGTACTAGATCTAGAAAATAGGAATTGGTCAATTATTCTATTAGTGATTAAAACAACTACAAGGTCATATGAAAATTTAATTAAGAGTGACCCTTTAATTGGGAGATTACAATAATTTCACAATGGTCCCAATATAGATAGTGTCCTTTATGTTATAGGGGACCACAAGGAGGGGATTTGGATACTCGATAGGGAAACCAAATCCTTTTAACCTTTAAAGAAAAAATAGATTTCAATGAACATATTAAAGTGTTTTTTAATGTACTATTATCTTACTTGTAATGTTATATGTTCTCTACTAAATTTATGTAATCTAAATTAAATGTTTAACCACTCATGAAGATAATGTATTCTCTTTACATTGATGTTACCAATCCCAAGGAAGAACACATTATCAATGATAAAACTATGGAATTATTAGGAGATTAATGACATGTGGATGAAAAAAAACAAGAGTGGTGTAGAATCACCATATTAACTAAATTTATCAAGGAAATAAGAAAAGTTATAAAATTTGAGGTTGATTGGAATCAATGCATACAACCTATTGACCCCAATAAGCCAATGTTCATTAGTTACATTAGGCTCACAGCTTGAATGCATGTTCCAATTAATATATATACATGGTATAATTTCATGAATGTATTGAAGACAATGATGTGGGAAGATATTAGGGTAATGTTATGATATACTTTCTCTATTTTACTAAAAAATTATATAATAAAACATTGATTTAATTTTCATTATCCCTTACATAGTTAATCTATTTTATATCATTTAGGTAAAAAAATTAATGGTCATTGGAAAACCTCATAGAGCCTTCCAAGAGCTTCTAAAAAAATATAATCTCAAGGATGTTGAGGGAAAAGTAATCCCCCGCCCACTTGTTATATATTCACACATTATAAACCAAGAAACCTTGAAATATTTCATTATTATTCTTGATGAGGAATCATTTGAGGTGAATTTTAATTGATAATATTTTATTTTAAAATATTTTTTATCCACATTGATTCAAAAAAATTAATTTATGAAACAAAAAAGGAGTGATGAAAATAATAAATGTGCATTAAAACCAATGTAACCCTATCGTAAAGCAAGAATGTGGTACGCTTCACTTGAAAAGAAAATGTTATATTTTTTAAATATATAATAAAAGTTTTATGTGATATGAAACAACATATATTACTTTGTTTATATACAAATTGGTGAATCAAAATCCAAAGTCACTTACACCCCACATCATGTGCTATGGAAGGAGTCTTATGTAAATAAAGAGGGAAAATAGTAGATGAAAACACACAAGTAGTATGAGAGTCATTGCATGAGTATGAAATAATAGTAATTTTTTATTCTTTATAACAGTATTATATAAAAATGTCTATTTATGTTCATATAGTTCTATGGTTGGATGACATACTATGATGGGACACATAGTATACAGACCATCAGGTGCGAGTACTTGTAAGTATATGAGACTTCCTCTCATGAAGTTTGTACTTGGTAATCTCCAAGATGGGAGATTATGAGAACAGACCCACCAGAAATAATTCTACATGTTTTGGTGTCATTGGATATTCCTATCTGCAAGCATGTGTAATAGTCCTTAGAGTTTAATATTGTCATTAATACGTGTCACGACTCACACACTTTGATTTACTGATGAAAACCGTCACGCCATATGTTGGAGAGAAGTAGGGTATGTTGGGTGCATCATGAGTGGCAAGTTATTAATAGATAAGTCGATGAAGGATTTGTCCCTTCCATTTATGGAAGTTGATATCTCATCCCTTTGATTGAATTAGAACTATCATGTGAAATTCTAGGGCCATGGTGTAATGATGATTTTATTTCAGGTAGTTAAATAATGATGTATCAAGCACAAATGTTGATGACACTATCATGAAACTTGCTTGATGAGATATTGAGATTAAGAGATTACATTACACAGTGAGTATTTGTATGTGGATGTCATTGTTGTGACTTTAAGTTCTTTCTCTGGGGTGCCTTGACTCATTTTTAGACAGTACTCTTAGACTTTAGGCAAGCCTATCTAATGCCAATGAGAAATAATCCTAGAGGGTCACACACAAAGTTTTTTTGGTGGTCTAAGTTAAATTCTATTTGAATTTAATTAATGGAATAAATATTATTCTCAAGATAGTGGAATAATTTTATTCAAGTTAAAATGATTTCATAAATTAAATAAATATTTATTCACTGGATTGTGGGTAAAATATATTTATTTATTTTATTGAACATTTAATAAATATTTATTTACTAGTTTGTAAATAAAATAATTATTTAAGAGAATAAATTATTTATTTATTTATTCAGGTATTCAATAAATGGAAGTGTAGTATGAGCGGAGCAAGGCTCGTCTGGTAGTAAAATAATTATTTGCAAGACGATAAATAATTATTTAACTAGTTGGCACAAGTTAAAATAATAATAATGATTCTATTATTTTTTGACGCAGAATTTTATTTATAATTTCATTTTACGCAAGTTAGTGCATTGTAAATAATTATGTGGTATTATTATTAAAATAATGATTTTTCTCTAAGGTTATGAAAATATTTAATTGCTTTTATGAAATTAAATATTTTAATTGAAGACCCATGTCGATAAATAGACACGTACTTCTATTGTTTCATGTACTGAACTGCATGCCCAGTGAATTGAAAATTGTTGAGCTAAACAATTTCTCTCTCGAATCCTCTTCTTTCCCCTCTCAAGAATAAGAGACGTTCTCCAAGATCGAAGAACAATCAATCAAGAACGACCAACCCAAGACACTGGTTTCACTGTTCTAGTACTCGGAGAATGAGTTGTATCGATCAGAGACCCACGGAGCATGTGTGGATCACTGCTAGAGGGATTCTAGTTTGGATCCTCGCAAGTGCAATGAGATAATCCGGAAGGGTTATTCCGAGCAATCAACATCATCAATGAAGAAAATACCTAAGATCCAGGTATTATTTTATTTATGAAATTAATTTAATTAATTATAAACATGATGTGCAAGATCCTCTATAAAAGTTTTAGGCCTCTTACTTATCTATCCAAATATTTTATTATATTTCATGGATACTGGCATTCATCATCGTATTGATCCTAGAATAATCATTGATCATGGTAAAAATTAAAGTTGGGTGTCATACCAACCATGCTTCCACTGATCTTGAAACCTTCAAGTGGTATCAGAGGGGTTACATCATAGTTTATAATTATTTAAATATTTTTTTGATGATTTATGCATTTAATAATTTAGTTGTTTCTATTCAAGTTAATCATTCTGCAAATCTAAATCTCGAGATCTATTTCTCCTCTTTTGTTTCTTTTTCACCTTATAGAAACAATATTTTCTTTTAATTTTGATTAAAATAAAATAAAGGATCTCATATGGAGGTTCCAAAGGTTCCTTTCCATACAACACCGGAACACACAGCATGTATTCGATAGTACACATCATGTAGTCAAGGTTCAATGCACCTGGTCTGGTCATCCAAACCAAGTTGTGTCATTGGAGTTTTTCTAAGTCTTAATGACTTCTTATGTTGACAAGGAATAGGTGGCATGTGGTTTTCAGATTACATTCCATGTGGCCCACCAGACATGGAATGTATTCCCTTCAGGTTAGGGTTAGACCATGTACCATGTACACTACTTTCCCAGTTGGAGACTATGTAACGAGGATACTACACGGTGTGTGGACCACTAGACACACTGTGTACTTTAATGATTTCCAAAGTACACTCACACGTCATATCCCCGAGCGTGTACTTCATATGGATGGTGAAAAATAGTACATGCCATATAGTTAGAACTACACGCCATGTACTCATCCAAATTATGTGGATTTATTAAAATTTATTTATATTATACAAACCCTTGAGACGTGTACCATGGTGTGGGCGTAAAGCTGAGCCACAACACATGATATGTGTTTAATTTAAAAAATTTTTAATGTTCATTTCTACTCATTGGGTGGTTATGAATAGGAATTCATCAGGTTTCCTCCAAGGTATAAGTTACATACACAGATAATTTTAAATGAATTTATCTGTTTAAAATTATGATAGATGAGAATCTCTAAGAAATTCAGAAAATAGTTTAAGATAAAAATATTGATTAATTAAATATGATAATTAATTGATCTGAGTGTGGTTTATCTTAAACATGAACAATTAAAGAATTTAATGCTAGTTTTATTTATGTGTAAATGTCGTTTCATGTATGGATTATCATGATCTAGACCAGGACCTTTTTATGTGTATGGTTTATTTTAATTTATTTATTTAAATTAAATTTATTGGCCTACGATCCTTCTCCTCATTAATTTGTAGGGTCTGCTTTCCCATGGTTTATTTTATGTAAAATCTCGTTTTACCCCTCACCTACATGTGAGTTTAAAATCATATGTAATGGATGGAACTCCCAAGCTAGTGGAGGTGGTTCAAGCTGGAGCCGAGATAAAACCAATCCAAGGAGATACAGAGGTGGATAAGTGGAAATCTGTAAACACAAACCTAAAAGGTTCAAGGTGTTTCTCCCCTAGGTCAGGGTTAGTTTATCAACTAATAGATAAACTAACCATTAGAAAATCTCATGATCATGCCCTTTACTTTATTTTATTTTTGTTAGTTGCATGGTTTATCATTATAGATGTGTTGTCACAATCACATAATTAATGAATTAAACAAGCATACAAGATAGAACTACAATAAACCAGACTTATGCATAAATATTATCAAGACATGGTTAATCACTTAAAAAAGTTCCACTTAATATTAACAATCATGTTATAATGATAATAAGAAATTTATGAATAAGAGATAAAAACCCCTCAAATAAAATATTAAGTTAGACCAAGCCTTCTGTTACTTGATTAAGGAAAAAACTCAATAAAACTATGTGTTTGATGAACCCTTGTTGGGAAACTTACTTTTATATAGGAAGCCCTTATGAAAGGTTTCGGTTTGAATTAACCATATTACATCGAGAGGATTAGCCCTTTCTAGACTTGGTGTAATATTGGAGGTGAGAGTTGAGGAAATCCAAAGTCAAGATTTTAGGATTGGGGAGTCCACTCAACAGATCAAGGAGTTGCAAGCTCGCATTTGGCAAAGACTTTCCTACCTAAATACCTTCAAATATCTTGACCAACCCTTGTTAGGGTTATTTGAAGGAGAATATGGATCCTTTCCACTAGAATGTCATGGAAACTAGACATTTCTATTTTAATGGTGAGGGCCATTGAGACTTGATAAAATAGTGGGAGACTTAATAAAATTAATTTATTATTTATTATAAAATGTAATCAAGAAATTAATAATGATATGCTCTTTTAATTATATAATAAAAATGACAAGCTCATCAACCACACTATCCCAGTGATCAATTCTGGATAAAGACAACATCCTCTCCATAAGTAACTTCCATGAATGGTTTAGACACCTTTGAGTTATCCTATGCCATGAACAGAAGTCTTAAGTGTTGGAGTCAGCACTACCTGATCTACTTACTAAAGAAGTAAGTGATAAGAATTTCTTGGTCTGTGTGGAACAAATGAACGATGCGGTCGAAGATTAATTTTTGATGTTATCATCAATGTCTAGTGATCTCATGAAGTCTCACAAAAACATGGATGCTTATATCATGATCAAGAACCTCCATGGTCTTTTAGGAGAGATAAAGATAGGAAATGTTTAAGATCTCCAAGGCACTCTTTTAGATTAAGCTTGGAGAGGTTTCCCTAGTTGTGCCACATGTAGTCAAGCTAATTATCTACATTAAGCACCTGGAGGTTCTAGGGTTTAAACTCCCCGAAGAACCAGGAACCGATATCATTCTTGCATCACTCCCTAAGATCTTATCTAGATTTTTTATTAATTTTAATATGAACAACATTGAGAAGTCTCTATTTGATCTTCTTATCCTCATTCGCCAAGTGGACAAAGATATGAAGTGCGAAAATCCTTCTATCCTTATGGTGAATAAGAGGAAAGGGAAGGGAAAGAGCTTTAATCCCAAAGATTATTCATGACCTTCCAAGAAAAAGAAGATCAAAAGGGAGGCAAAGGGAACATGAGGTTTTTGTTTTTCATGTGGTAATAAGGGCCACTGGGTGAAAAACTACACCCAGTCTAAGAGGCAAGGGGAAGCTTCAGGTGCATTTGTTATCAAATGTAATCTATTTGTTTCTAAAAATTGGGTATTAGATATATATTTTGGTGATCACATATGTTTCCAAATATAGGAACCAAGTATATTTAAAAATATTGATTTAGTGGAGGTAGATCTAAGAGCAAACAACGGAGCCAGACTTGGTGTTCTAACTGTGGGGGATACCACCTCACATTTCCAAATGGGATGATCTTGGTTTTAAAGGGTTGTTATTATGTGATTTCTATTACTAAAAACATTATTTTTGTATCCATATTAGATACATATGGATTTTTTTCAAGTTTTTAAATTAATGTTGATTATTTTACAAAGATAGCATTTTTTGGGTAGGGAACATTTATACAACAGTTTTTACATGTTGGATTACACAAACCAAGTAATTGAAATTAATAACAAAGATACTTCACATGACTCATACCACACCCAACTTTTGAATCATCGGTTAGGTCATGTAAACAATAAATGCTTGACAAAGTTACATCAAGATGGATATTTAGATTATTTTAAACTAAAACCACTTGGCGCATGTCATGCACATTTACAAGGAAAATTTACCAAAGCCCCATTTAGTGGGAAAGGTGGAAGAGCTAAAGAGCTTCTTGAATTGTTTCATACCGATGTGTGTGGACCATTTCTAGTTGAAGCAAGGGGAGGGTACTCATACTTCATAAATTTTATTAATGATTTTAGTAGATATGGATATACTACTTAATGAGGTATAAGTCGAATTATTTTGATAAGTTCAAAGAATACAAGAATGAAGTTGAGAACCAGATTGGTAAGATGATTAAGAAACTCCACTTAGAATGAGGTGGATAATATCTTAATCGAGATTTCATTGATTACATACGGGATTTTGAGATCCTATCCCAACTCACTCCTTCTTACACACCCCAGTGGAATGGTGTGAGTGAAAGGAGGAACTACACCTTGTTGGACATAGTGATATCAATGATGAGTCATGGGGGTCTTCCATTATTCTTTTGGGGATATGCGTTACAAACAGCATCCACATACTAAACCAAGTACCAACTAAATCAATAAATGGTATTCCATATGATTTTTAGAGTAGGAAGAAATCCATGTTATCAAATTTACATGTATTGATAAGAGATGCATTTTTTAAGGCCTCTTCAGGTAACAAACTTGCACCCTGAGGCACAAAGTGTACCTTTATAGGATACCCCAAGGAAACAAGGGGATATTACCTATAAAACCCCTCAGACAAAAATTTTATAGTGTAAAGACACACCATGTTCATTTAGAGGGAAAACATCTCCAAAATAGATAGTAGGAGCAATATAGACTTTGATGAAGTTAAGGATCAAGGTACACAAGAGTTGGTATAGGAACAGATTCCACAAAGCCCTGTGGAAGAAAGAATTATTCCAGAGACACAAGAACTATGTAGGAGTATAAGAGACCATAACGGTATAGTTTTCTAGTTACCGAGGATGGTGACTCATTATTAGTTAATAATAATGATACTATAACCTATAAAGAAGCATTAAGTGGCACAGATATTTCCAAGTGGCAAGAAGCCATGAATTATGAAATAGATTCCATGTACCAAAACCAAGTATGTATTTTGGTAGATCCTCCAGTTGATGTAAATATTGTTGGTTTCAAATGGGTATTCAAGAAGAAACTAGACATGGAAGGACAAGTCAGTACCTATAAGGCATGACTGGTTGTAAAAGGGTTCAAGTAGCATCAATTCATTGACTATGACGAAACCTTTTCACCAGTTGCAATGATGAAATCCATCAGAATTCTATTGGACATTGTTGCTTACCATGACTTTGAGATTTGGAAAATGGATTTAAAAACAACCTTCCTTAATGGGAACCTTTAGGAAGATGTCTACATGACACAACCTGAATGGTTTATGACTCCAAAGGATACCAATAAGGTATACAAGTTGCAAAAATCCATTTATGTATTAAAGCAAGAATCCAGGTCATTAAACATTCATTTTGATGAAGCCATAACAAAATTTGGTTTTATTAAGAACGAATGTGATCCTTGTGTATACAAACGGTTTAGTGGGAGTTTATTTTTTTTCCTAATAGTATATGTTGATGACATATTACTTATTGGAAATGAGATACTGGTCTTACACTCTGTTAAGGCATGGTTGAATCAATGCTTCTCCGTGAAGGACTTGGGTGAGGTGGCATATATTCTTGGGATCAAGATACATCCTGATAGATCCAAGAGATTTCTAGGCCTAATTCAAAGTACCTACATTGAAAAGATACTGAAGATATTCAGTATGGAACAATCCAAGAGGGGGTTTCTGCTAGCATCACATGAAATTCATCTTTCCAAGAAAATATTTCCTTAGACACATGAGGAAAGAAAGAGAATGGCAAGGAATCCATACACATCAATGATAGGGTCAGTCATGTATGGCATGCTATGTACTAGGTTGGATGTCACCTACACATTGAGTGTGGTAGGAAGATATCAAGCTGGCCTAGGTGATCGTCATTGGATGGAAATCAAGACTATCCTAAAGTATCTAAGGCGTACTAAGGATATGTTCCTGGTTTATGGAGGAGGTGAGGAATTAGTCATTAGATAATATGAAAATGCTAGTTTATAGATTGATTAGGATGACATGAAGTCACAAATGGGATACATATTCACTTTTAATGGAGGTGTTGTGAGCTGGAAGAGCTCAAAGCAGAGTGTGGTCACAAATTCTATAGTGGATTCTGAGTATATCAAAGATTCTGAGGTAGATAAGGAAGTGGTTTGGATTCGAAGCTTCATCTAAGAGCTATATGTGGTACCTATCATCAAAGATCCCATCACACTCTATTGTGATAATACTGTAGCGGCGGCTCTTGAAAAAGAGTCATGGCCACATCAGTGGACAAAGCACATACTTCAGAAGTATCATCTGTTGAGGGATTTTTCTCAGAGAGGTGAATTTTCAATGAGTAGTATTTACACAGAAGACAGTATGGTGGACCCCTTTACTAAATCCTTGACTCAGCAGAAACATGATCATCATGTGAGGTCTAGCGGATTGAAATTCGTAGGAAGTTGGCTCTAGTCCAAGTAGGAGTTTGTTAGATTTGGTGTCCTAGAACCAACTTTTTGTACTTTAATTACATGGATATTTAATGTATTTAAATATTAAACATCTTATTACATATTTTTCATTGTTCTGCATGATTATGATATAATAATGTCCTAGAGTATTTGTTTCATTGATGAGGTCATGGTAGTTCACCGCTATGATGAGAACCTTGAAATGTTATAACAATATTCTTAAATATAGTTATGTGGTTGGATGATATACTATGATGGGAAACATAGTATACAGATCGTAAGGTGTGAGTACTTGTAAGTAGATGAGATTTCCTCTCATGAAGTTCTTACTTGGTAATCTCCAAGATGAGAGATTATGAGAATAGACCCATCGGTAGGAATTCCGCATGTTTTGGTGTCATCGGATATTCCTATCTGCGAGGGTGTGTAATAGTCTGTATACTTTAAGATTATCATTAATACGTTTCATGACTCGTTCACTTTGATTTATTGATGAAAATGGTCACGCTATATGTTGGCAGGGATTAGGATACGTTGGGTGTGTCACAAGTGGCATGTTATTAATGGATAAGTTGAGGAAGGATTTGTCCCTTCCATTTATAGAAGTTGATATCTCAACCATTTGAATAAAATAGAACCGTCGTGTGAAATTCCATGTCCATGGTGTAACGATGAGTTTATTTTAGGTAGTAAAAGAACAACATATCAAGAACAAAGGTTGATGAAACTATTATGAAACCTGCTTGATGAGATATTGAGATAAAGGGATTATATTATATAGTGAGCGCTCATATGTGGATGTCATTGTTGCAAAGTTAAGTTCTTTCTCCTAGGTGCCTTGACCCATTGCTAGACATTACTCTTAGACTTTAGGCAAGCCTGCCTAATGACAATGAGAAAGAATCCTAGAGGGTCACACACTAAGTGTTTTTTGTGGTCTCAGTTAAATTCTATTTGAATTTAATTAATAAAATAAATATTATTCTCAAGATAGTGGAAAAATTTTATTCAAGTTAAAATGATTTCATAAATTAAATAAATATTTATTCACTGGATTGTGAGTAAAATATATTTATTTATTTTATTGAACATTTAATAAATATTTATTTATTAGTTTTTAAATAAAATATTTATGTAAGAGAATAATTTATTTATTTATTTATTCAGGTGTTCAATAAATAGAAGTGAATTTTGAGCAGACCAAGGTCATTCTGGTAGTAAAATAATTATTTTCAAGATGGTAAATAATTATTTAACTAGTTGTCACAAGTTAAAATAATAATAATGCTGCAATTATTTTGTGATGTGGAATTTTATTTATAATTATGTTTTTTGCAAGTTGGAACACCGTAAATAATGACACGGTATTATTATTAAAATCATCAGTTTTCTCTACGTTTATGAATGTATTTAATTATTTTTATGCAATTAAATATTGTAATTGAAGCCCCATGTCGATAAATAAACACATATGTATATTGTTCCATGTTCCTAACTACACGCTCGGTAAATTGAGAATTGTTGAGATAAACGATTTTTCTCTCGAATCCTTTTCCCACCCCTCTCAAGAACGAGTGACATTCTTCAAGACCAAAGAACAAGTGATCAAGAACAACTGACATAAGACACTCGCTTCATCATTCTAGAACCCAGAGAATGAGTGGTGTCGATCAGAGGCATCAGAGCATGTGTGGATCACCGCTAGAGGGATTCTGGTTTGGATCCTCACAAGTGCAACGAGAAAATCCAGAAGGGTCATTCCAGATGATCAACATCATCAACGAAAAAAATACTAAACATCTAGGCATTCTTTTCTTTATGAAATTAATTAAATTAATTATAAACATGATGCGAAAGATCCTATCTAAAGGTTTTGTGACTCTTTCTTATTTATCCAAATCTTTGATTATATTCCATGGAGATTGGCATTCATTGTTGTATTGATCCCAGAATAATCATTGATCATAGTAAAAATTAAAGTTGGGTGTCGTACCAACCACGCTTTCAATGCGCCAGGAACCTTTAGTTTAGAGGACTAGTATATGTGAAAAAAACAATAAAAACTAATAATAGACCAATGATCAATACATGAAGAGCAACATAACCCCACTAGCTTTGGGTATATCCATTCCTCTCAAGCACCTTCCTTACCTAAGGCAATCAATTTTGGCATAACTCATTCTCTTAAATGTGAATCAAACAACTTCAGATGAATTTTTATTACTAAAATTATATAGGGTGAAATTATATGTGATTTATATCTATAAATACCCACACATCACCTTATTGTGAGGGGTATGGTGTACAATATCTCAAGAGATATGTTACACAATAAACTCCCAAAAGATCACATGGGATTGGGGATTGAAGTAGCTTAAGAGTCGAGAATTGAGTTTTCTATTCTTCTTAATGATCCTAATATTACCATGGTCAATAATGTTATTGGAACTTTTGTAGAATATTCATTTAATCTTGTAAATATACATGAGGTAAGTCCTTAAAAAATTCAAATGAAAAAACTTTAACAGTTGATGATTTTTTTAAATGAGGTATGGTATTACAAATGGGAAAAATGAAGGGGGGATGGAAGGTCATATCAAAACAATCCAGTGGATCAACCAAGAAATCAAAAGGATCTTCTGATATTATCTTCACCCCACTAGATCCACTAATGTATATATTAACGTTAAAAGTTCATGTAAATACAACATTTAAAGATGAAAATATATCCTATATTAAATATGAATAATAAATATTTGGATATTCCATTATATATGTTATTTTTTTAATGAGTATCAATAAAATTATCAAGTTTTAATGGCTAGGAGTCTCAGTTGTGAATACATACATGAGGTACATTTTCAAAATATTTTTTGTCCAAAAAATTATCTACTATGTTCATTACAGTTAATAAATATTCATATTTTCTATAGGAATATGTATTATTACTATATAAATGGAAACCCCTATAAGCAATATTTTTACTCATTAATACCTCTATCATTTCTATGGAAAAAGTTTGTTTGGAATTGGAATAAATTGAAAATAAAAAAGATGAACTAAGCATGGATTTTGAACAAAAATAATAGATAACAAACTCCTCTTGATTTCTAAAATATTAGGGTAAAACTTTACAATCTAATCAAATAAAATATATTTTTCTTTTCTTCATTACTTATGTGGTTTTATTTTTTTAGGAAGCACTTGATTCTCATCACAATAAAATTGGATACCCTGAATGTTTATTTTTTGGATTCAAATCATGGATTTCCAAAAAAATGGACCACATGTGATGTCCGTTGTGAATTTATAATGCACCATAACCAATATTTTATAGGTAAACTTCAAATTATATATTTTAGTTTATGTTTTAATGATAATTTTTTTATGATAGGGTGATCTATAAATATCGTCTAAATCATGGTATGAGGTCAGTGAATAAACACAAGAAGACTAAGGATTCCTTCACATGGAAACAGATTAAGGTATATATAGTAAGATTTAACTATCAAGAAATATTTCAAAATAATTTACTTAGTTTTTTCAGTGTTTATGTAGTGTTTGAAACAAAATAATGACAATGATTGTGGACATTACATTTGAAATTTTATGAAAGATATTATATACCATCAATAAACTAGCATACCTAAATAGGTAATTTTGTAAGGTGATTACAATTTCATTTAAAATATTTGTTAATCATTTTTTCTATATTTTATCAGTACTAATATGATTTTCAATAGTATACATACTCAAAAAAATTAAATTTATTTATGGATGGGGGAAAAGATTACATGGTGTCATAATGTTTTCCAACATCAAGTTGAGGTGATTACCTATTATGTGTGTGATCTAGTATAGTCTATGACCCTAGAGATACATTTGGGATATAAATCATTAGTAATATCATAATTCTTAGATATTATTTTTCCTAAAATAATATTCATAGAGTATTGTAAATCTGTTAGTTATATTTTTATTCTAATATTACATTGGAAATTATCATCCAAACATTTTTTTAGATTTTATCCTCCCATCATTACAAAGGAATTTGAACCCCAGTAAATATTTTCTACCCCTCTTGAGCAAGACTACAAAGTTTATGATCCCCACCCACCCCCCACACCTGTGGTTCCTCCATCTAATAACAACAGTATGAATTTTTTTATTAAGTGTGTTGAATCTGAGAGAAGCATCAAAATCATCTCAATAACAATCCACAACTTGATTGGAAATCATTTTAGATACATTAAAATCTACCTAAATCTATGGATGCAGTCCAACTTCAATTAAAACTTTCACATACATTTATTAAACCTCCATATCATGTGATTACTTTAATCTTACTATTGTTACTATAATTTTTAAATGATTCTAAAGGTTATATTCTCATTCTTCAATTAATCATGCATTTATTTTCAATTGTTCGATAATTTCCTTCCTTTAGGGGTTAGGATGAGTTGGTGGGAAATGAAAAACGATTTGGTGGTGAACATACAAAACAAGAAATATTTGAGCTATTTCTCAAGGAGAAGTATCATGGAGGGTTATTCTATATGGATTCTATAAGATCTAGTAACATTTTTGAAGTTTCTCATGCTCATGAGAGATTGGACTTTGAGGTTGTAGCTAAGATAATGATGATAGGTAAATTGGTCGAGGATCCTTCTACCCACATATCTAAATACATATTACTAACTACTAGGGAAGGTAATTCATTATCCTAGACTCTTCATTTTTATTTTTTGTATTTTTGTCTTTTTATGAGGGTGTAAAAATGGTTTGGCCCCTATTATAATCACTTCCACCTTCACAGTGAAGAAGAAAGATGAATTCCTTGACTTTCACATTTGATCCAACCAATGAAATAATAATGAAAGATACTATAAATACTAACAGATATGCCTCACCCATATACCAATACAATTATAAAATTATAAATTAGGAATTAATTGTAAAGGAATTTGAAATAGGGTTGGAAGTTGAAAATATTGAGAGGTCGGTTGATCTCTACAAGATAATTTAGTTTAAAACTAGTGCCACATTGTCAAAACCAATAAAATGAGCTCAGATTATTTTTGAAAGTTATAATAATGATTCATAATTCATTTTTGTATTTTAGGATGAGACTAAAAGTCAATTTGTTACGTGATGTGACTGATATGACTTAAAGTAACAAATGTCACATTGTCAAAACTGAGAAAATGAGCTCAATTATATTCAAAATTTAGGACAATGATTCATAATTAATTTTTGTCATTTAGGAATTAACTTCATAGTAATTTGACACACTATGTGGTTAGTATGGCTTAAAGTTCATATTTTCAATATAAAAGTGTCATTTTAGTTTAAAACATGCATCACATTATCAAAACTGAAAAAAAAAGCTCATATTGTTTTCAAAATTTAGGACAAAGATCCATAATTGATGTGTGACATACCTGAATCAATTTCACATCAATCTAACACACAATGTGGTCAGTATAACCAAAAGTGTGTGTTTTCACATTAAAAGTTTCATTTTACTCTAAAACACACATCACATTTCCAAAATCAATTAGAAAAGCTCTGATTGTCTTGATGCTTTAGAAAAATGATCCATAATTCATTTTTTTCATGTAATAATTGATTGCACATAAATCCAACACATGATGTGACCGATATGACTTTAAGTGCCTATTTTCAATTTAAAAGTTTCATTTTAGTTTAAAATGCATGCTATATTGTAAAAACCAAGTAAAAAGATCAAATTGTTTACAAAATTTATTAAAACAATTCATAATTCATTTATTATGTGTATAAATTTATCTTTCATCAATCTGACACATGATGCGGATGGTATGACTCAAAATTTTTGTTTTCACAATAAAAAATATCATTTTAGTTTAAAAATGTGTCACATAGCCAAAGCTGAGAAAATGAGGTTGTATTGTCTTGATAATTTAGGGAATTAATCCATAATTAATTTTTGGAAAAAATGTAGGAATTGATCGCGTTTCAATCTGACACATGATGTGGTTGGTATGATTCAAAGTTTGTGTTTTCACTTTAAAAGTGTCATTTTTGTTTAAAACACGTGTCATAAATCCAAAACCAAGAAAATAGGATTGAATTGTATTGATATTTTAGGAAAGAGATTTGTAATTCATGCGTGATGTATAGGAATTGATCACACGTCAATCTGATGCATGATGTGGCAAGTATGGATCAAAGTGTGTGTTTTTAATATAAAAGTGTCATTTTAGTTTAAAACATGCATCACAAAACTAAAACTAAGAAAATGATCTCATATTATTTTCAAAAATTAGGAAAAAAATCCATAATTCATTTTTAATGTCTAGAAATTAATCACACATCAATCTGACACATTATGTGGTCAGTATGACTCAAAATGTGTGTTTTTAAGTGTCATTTTAGTGTAAAAAATGCATCACATAGCCAAAATTGAGTGAATGAGCTCATATTGTCTTGTAAATTTAGTACATTGATCCATAATTCATTTTTGAAATTTTGGAATTAACCTCAAATAAATATGAAATATGGTTTAGATGGTATGACTACAAGTGTTTGTTTTCGATATAAAAGTGTCATTTTAGTTTAAAATGCTCATCACATTTTCAAAATTGAGAAAACAATATAATATTATTTTTAAACATTAATAAAATAATCAATAATTCATTTTTGACATGTATGAATCAACCACGTATCAATCTGACTCACGATGTGGTCGGTATGATTCGAAGTGCGTATTTTCAATATAAAAGTGTCATTTTCAATTAAAACGCATGTCACATAACCAAAACTAAAAAACAATATAGTATTGTTTTCAAATATTAGGAAAATAATCCCTAATTCATATGATATGTATAAGAATCAAATAGATGTCAATCTGACACACTATATGGTCGGTATGTCTAAAAGTGTGTGTTTTCAATATAAGGGTGTCACTTTAATTTAAAACACATGTCACATAGCCAAAATTGAGAAAATAAGCTCGGATTATTTTAAAACTTTAGGAAAATGATCCATAATTCATTTTTTATGTGTAGGAATCAATGACATGTCAATCTAACATACGATGTGGCATCTATGACTCAAAGTGTGTTTTTTTAATATAAGTGTTATTTTAGTTTAAAATGCATGTCACATAAACAAAACTGAGAAAATGAGCTCAAATTGTCTTGAAATTTTAATAAAACACTCCATAATTCATTTTTGATGTTTAGTAATTAACCTCGTATTAATTTGATACATGATGTGGTTGGTATGACTCCAAGTGTTTGTTTTCAATATAAAAGTGTCATTTTAGTTTAAAACACATGTCATATTGTTAAAACCAAGTAAATGAGATCATATTGTTTTCAAAATTTATTATAGTTATCCACAATTGATTTTTGACATGTAGAAATTAAGCGCACATCCATATGACATATGATGTGGTCAGTATGGCTCAAAGTGCGTGTTTTCAATATAAAAGCATCATTTTAGTTTAAAACGCATGTCACGTAGCCAAAACCAAGAAAAAAAAGCTTGGATTATTTTCAAAATTTTGGACAATGATCCATAATTAATTTGAGATATATAGGAATTAAATTCATATCAATATAACACATGATGTGGTCCGTATGACTCAAAGTGCATGTTTTCAATATAAAATGACACTTTTACTGCATGTCAATTTGACACATGATGTGCCCGGTATGACTCAAAGTGCGTATTTTCAATATAAAAATTTCATTTTAGTTTAATGATATAATTATTAACTATTTAAGTAATTAGGATAATTAATAATTCATAGCATCATTAATATATTCAATAATTAATGATATAATTTATATAGATTATTAATTAACAATGTAATTAATAATTCATAATATAATTATTAATTAATAGTATAATTAATAATTAAAATAAAATTAAAAATATAATCATTAATAATATAATTAATAGTATAACAGATAATATCATCAATATATTCAGCAATTAATAGTATAATTTATCATATGTGAATTATATAACATTAAAATTATAATTTGTTTTTTGTTTGTATTGTTACTAAAATAAACATTGGTTTTATTATAGGGGTAATATTTTGTATGAAGTTTGATCGTTGAAAAAAAACATGCTATAAGATATTTTATTTTTTATATTGGATTGTAATTTTTTTGATTAATTTTAAATATCATATTAATATAAATATTTTTTAGGTAAATTTTGAATTAAAATGATAGTGAAATGTGATATTTGTATTCCAAACTAGTTTTATGTAATATTTTTATTCCAATTTGATTATGTTTATAATCTGGTTCTATTATAGGGATATTGCAGGGTTGCAAGTTTTGCAGCAGCTACCATGTCCTTTGTCAGTACTTCTGTTAACATTGATAATGGTCATGTGCTTTTAAGAGCGGTCAACATGTCATTGTTTTTTAGCATTGACAAAGATCATTTATATCACTAATAAAGGTTCTTTCTGTAGTAGTGGATGGAGTGCCAACTATTGAGTCGTGCAAAAGTTCCTAGACAGAACACTAACTACTGAGTTAGGAAGGAAGGTCATCGGCTTCTCTTCACTTCTAAAATCATAAGCATGAATAGAGGAAGTGGTGGTTGGGAGATGGATGGGAAGGAGGAGGCAGGGAGGTGGAGGCGGGGATGCAGCAGAGAGGAGGTGAGGTTGAGTCGAAGGTGGAGATAGAGAGGACATGTAGAGGTGAGGGGAGGATGGGAGGAGAGAGTGGGGAGGTAGCGAGATTTGAGAGGGTGGAATGTAATTATTGGGGTAGTAGGCTTAGAAAATTGGTTTTGGAGGGAAAACAGTAAACTTGGGAGTGACACGTAGAGTAAAATTTCTTCAGGATTAGTATAGATAGATGTAGATATAACATAGAGATGTTGTGCTAAATGACAAATGTGATCATTATCGTCTCCAGTTAACCCATTTAATTAGAATATCTAATACACCACAAATGCTACCACATCCACCAATTTTTTTTCAATTGGATTGAAATGAGTTAAAAAAGTGGATTTTTCAGATATTTTTCAACAAAAACTGGTTATACCCTTAGTGGCGTACAAGTGTGTTAAACATAAAAAATAGTAAAAAATTAATTTAAAAGATTTTAGCAAATTGAAAAACTTGAAAAAAATAATAATTTTTGTATCCATATAGTAAATATTTTATAAATTTATAATTAAGAAAATAATAAAAATTAAATAACTTGTAATTATAATTTTAAAAAATATTTTATAACTGAATTAATAAAAATAGGGAAAATTATTTTGAAAAAATTAAAAAATTATAAATAGTTTTAAAAATTAATTATTTTTTATTACTGTAAAAAAAACTTTTTCCTAACTATAATTGCATAGCTATTTTCTAAAACCTTATAAAAATAAAAAATATATATATTTTTATGCTGAAAATAATAATTTTAAGCACAGTTTAAAAATAAGAAAAAAATTATTCCTTAAAATAGAAATTTTGAGATTGTTATAAAAATAAAAAAATAAAAAAAAATCTATTTAAAAACATTTTTTGATATTTATAAATAATTAATAATTTTCTACTCCTATTAAGAAAATTTTATATTTATATCTTAAAAAATAAATTCAATTCATAAAAACACTTTAAAATAAAAACCTCAACATTAAAAAATGTATTCAGGTTCTATAAGGAAAATTTTCATTGAAAATTTATACTAGAAAATCACATTCAAAATGTGTATATAAAAATTTCAATAAATAAATTTCAAAAAATGATATTACAAAGTTTCACTATAATTTCATAGTATAAAGTTCTACTAGAAAACAACATCTAAATAATTCCACTATAAAATTTCATTACAAAACTCTATATGAATTTACTTGAAATTTTCAGTAAATAATTCTACTAGATTTTTTAACTAAAATTCACTTAAAATTTTACACTGAAAAAGCACACTCCATGTGAATTTTTTTAAAGAAATGTTATAGTAAAAATAATAATATTACCAATATAAAATTTTAACGAAAAGTTCAACTTCCTTTGAAAAATTTATATTGAAGCATCCATCGGAAAATTCTAATTGAAACTTTCACTAGAAAATTTCAGTGTCAACATTAAAGGGAAAATTTCATGGGAAGCTTGGAATGGAAAATTCAAGTGAAAACATCCACTAAAAATTTACAATGTTTCTATTGGAATATAGTAGAAACTTTTATTAGAAAATTTCAGTTAAAAATTTCACTATAAAATTTTAGTAGAAACTTCCAATGAAAAATTCTAGTGGAAAATTTCAGTGGAACTTCCACCCAAAAATTCAAGTGGAAACTTCAACTAGAAAATTCCAATTGAAACTTTTGATGGAAATTTATAATAGAAGGAAATTCCAGTGTCACCTTCCACTAAAAAGTATTGTTAAAAATTCCACTCTAAAATTTCAATTAAACATTTTACTAAAAAAATTAGAGGTGAATCTCCCATTAAAAAACACTTGAAAATTTAAATGGAAAATTTTAGCAGAAACTTTTATTAGAAAATTCCACTATCAATGTATTCTGGGAAATTATCGTAAAACTATAACTAAAAAATTCCAGTGAAACTTCCACTAGAAAATTCCAGTAAGAAGTTCCACTTGAAGTTAAAGTGAAATCTTCTATTCAAAGTTCCAGTGGAAATATTCATTAAAAAATTCATTGAAATTATATTTTAAATCTTCATTAAAAATTTTCAATGGAAACTTTCACTGAAATTTTCTATGGAACTTTCACTATAAGTTCTAGTGGAACATTCACTAGAAGTTCCAGTGGAACTTTCAGTGGAAATTTTTAATGAATATTTCCAAAATAAAGTTTCATTAGAAATTTTAATATTAAAGTAAAGTTAAGAAAGGTTCAAGTAAAGTTAATTAAGTGTAAACTGAAGTTAAGGTTAAAACAAAGTTACGTATGGGTAAACTAATGTTAAGTAAGGGTAAAACTAAATTTAAGTGAGGGTAAAACAAAGTTAAGTAAGGGTAAAGTAAAGTTAAGTAAGGGTAAATTAAAGTTATGTAAGAATAAACTAAAGTTAAGTAAGGGTAAACCAAAGTTAAGTAAGGGTAAAACAAAGTTAAGTAAGGGTAAACTAAAGTTAAGTAAGGTTAAAGAAAAGTTATGCAAGAGAAAAACTAAGTAGGGGTAAACTAAAGTTAAGTAAGGGTAAATTAAAGTTTAAGTAAGGGTAAAATAAAGTTAAGTAAGGGTAAACTAAAGTTATGTAACGGTAAACTAAAGTTAAGTAATGGTAAAATAAATTTTCATTGGAAAATTTTAGTGGAAACGTTTATGATTAAGCTATACACTTTAATTAATAATTTTAGTGGAAATCTCCATTAAAATTTTTTAATGAAAACTTTTACAGGAAATTCCAGTGAAACTTCATCTGGAAACTTCCTATGGTGACTTCAAATTCCACTTGAAATTTTCAGTTGAAACTTTTACTGGAAATTCCAACAAAACTTCCATTAGAAATTCTAGTACAATATCTAATGGAAAATTCTATTGGAAACTTTCAATGGAAAATTCTAGTGGAAACTACCATTGAAAATTCTAGTGGAAACTCCCACATGGAACTTTAGGTGGAAACTCCAACAAGAAAACTCTAGAGGAAACATCAACTTGCACTTGAAAATTCCAATTGAATCTTTCATTGGAACTTCCAGTGAAACTTCAACTCTAAATTTCAATATAGCTTTCATTGGAAATTCCTATGAAACTTCACTTGAATATTTAAATGTAAACTTCAACTTCCACTTGAACTTTTTAGTTGAAACTTCCACTGAAAAATTTTAGTGAAAACATCAACTTCCGCCTGAAATTTTTAGTTGAAGTTTTCATCAGAAATACAAGTGAAAGTTCCACTAGAAATTTCAATGTAACTTCCACTAGAACATTCAAGTGGATGCTTCAACTTTCACTTGGAAATTCTAGTGAAAATTGCACTAAAAAGTCCAATGAAACTTCCACTAGAACATTCCAGTGGAAACTTCCACTCAAAAATTACACTGGTAACTTCAACTTCCAATTGAAAATTCCAATGAAACTACCACTTGAAATTTCAATAAAACTTCCACTGAAACATTTTGGTGAACCTTCCATTGGAAATTATAATAGAACTTCCAAACTAAATTGTAATGAAAAAAATGTGTTGTAATTAACCTCTGGAAATTTTTTTAAAAAAATAATGTTGTATTTTATAAAAAAATATATTCTACATTCTTTCATAAAAACATAATTTTGTTATGCTTCTCCAGTTTGATATGTTATTAATAAATTTATACAAATTGTATTTTCTACGATGAATACTAATTTTTTATAAATTTAAAAAGTAATTTTTAATGATTTTTATTGAAATAATATTGTTGTATGTTTATAAAAAAATCTATATCCTTTCATAAAAACATGATTTCTTATGCTTCTGAACAAATAGTATTTTTTAAGATGATTAGAAAAATTGAAATAAATTTTCAAAGTTATTTTTAATGGCTTTCAAAGAAATAATAAATATTCATGTTTTCAAAGTAATTGTAATTTTTATGGCCTTAAAAAATAATTTAATTTTTATTTAGAAAAATATTAATTATTAAATAATTTTAAGACCAATTTCATTATAAAATGTTTCAATTATTTTATAACTTTAAAAAAATCCATATACCATTTTTAGGTAAATTACAAATTCTTAATTTTTATGAAATGATTAAAAATTTAAATAATTACAACATAAACTAATCTTTCATTTCTAAATCCAAAAAAATCATAAATTGATTTTTAAATGATTCATAATTTTCTAGTTTGATCTATTATTAATAAATTTGTACAAATAGTATATTTTACAATGAATAATATTTTTTTATAAATTTAAAAATTAATTTTTAACTACTTTTGAATAAATTATAATGTTATATGTTTATAAAAAAACATCTTCTATATCCTTTCATAAAAACATAATTTTGTACAAATAGTATTTTTTAAGATTATTAGTAAAATTTTAATAAAATTTCAAAGTTATTTTTAATTGTAACGCTCCCACCCTAGTTACCTAGAGTCGGTGTGTTATTACATAACATTGGCATGATATAAGGAATCATGTCCTAAAAGACTGAATAGTTTAGTAGCCTTGGAAGTACTAGATACATACATAAGTTTTACATTACATCATGAAATAAAAAAAACAACATTGTGTCCCCTATGAACACACTCATATCCCTTAGCCTATTCCTACAGATTAATCTTAATATACTTCTTCACTTCCTAGGAAAAAATAAAACATATAAAGGGGTGAGCTTAGATGCTCAGTGAGTATAACAATATAGTGGAAACTATCATAAATAAGCATAAATATTTAAGGAAACGTATAAGACTAAAATACTAGCCTTTTAAACTTAAATTTCAGCATAATATGGTAAAGATAAATCAAATAATTCCATTTACTTATTCACATGGATATTCTACTTGTCTAATAATCACATGTAATGTCAATAGCCAATTTTATAATGATGGAATGCATAATATCGGACATCATAACCACATAGTCAAGGCCTCGTGCCAAGACTGCAAATAAGATTTTGCCAATGCCTTGTTCCAGTACACTAGTTTTTCTCATGAGACCTACCGATGCATCGAGGATCTATAGTAGGATCCACCCGTCACTTACTAAGTTTAATGCATTCCTCTTATGAAAATTTTAAAACATAACATAAACATTCGTATTAAAACTAGAATACAAAATGTTAATACTTTAACCATAAACCATAAATGGTATAAAAATAACGCATCCACAGTCAAACATATCACAAAACCTTCAATACAATATGGAAGATTGTATCATCTTTAAACAAGTGTAAAACCCATCAAAGGATATTGACATAGATGAAATCAAAACTATTTGAGAGAAATATCTCTTTCTATTTTGAAATAATTTAAAATTCACATAATTATAAAAAGAAAACATTTATTTTAAAAATATTCTTATAATCTTGTAAGGGAAGCTTCGAAGGTGTTATAATAGCAAAAAATAGTTGCACTCGCCGTATAAGTTAAAAAAACATTCTTTCCTTAATTTTTTCAAAAAGGTCATAAAGGACCTTGTTTGGAAAATGATGGAAATATTCCTTTATAAACATTTTATAAAAATTCAAAAAAGGGTATAAATGACTTTAACCAATATTCTAGCAAATATCAAAAAAAAATTAAATACATTTTTAAGAAACACGAATGTGGATGATAAAGAAGTCCCAGAAGATACCCACGTACAAACAACCTCAGATAATGAAGAGATTATAGAATTAACCCTTACCTTGTACTTTTACATGGTCGAGGGTACATTAAACTAGTTTATAATAGTTAGATCATTTTTATTAAATTATATAATAACAACATACACAAATATGATATCATATATGATCTTCTAATATTTCTTTGTTAATAATATTTCAATAGTATCATTGTTTTGGGTATTAACTGATTCATTTTCCTTTATATGTTTTGTTAAATAAGTCATGTTTGATATGGATAGGATGTATTTGATTCATATCCATAATTATATTAAGTTCTTAAACATTATTTTTATTCATAAAATAAAAAATTATTCCAGAATGGTTACGATGGGAATGAATCTCATCTCGTTCGTGGAGACGGTAATCCGTACGTATGCACGAGCGATAATATCATTCTATTGATGGTGAAATCGTATGTAATTGGTTGATTTATTATATATAAAAAAATCATTAACATGTTATATTTATTATTTACATCATTTATACTCATTATTATACCCATCCAAATAATGAAGTGTTGAATAAAAAACTATACCATGACGTGGAGACAGTAAGTCGTACATATACACGTATGGTGACTTGTCATTCATAGGATGGATAGAATAATGAATATGGTTATACCATATTTATAATAACATCACAGTATGTATAAGTTACTATATTTATTATTTTCATATGGAAACAACAAATAAAGAGTAAGTGGAAGAAGAAAAGAACTTTGAAAGAGGTGATGAAATTATTACCTCTTCTTTAGGTTCTTCCTTTTGATTTGAACAAAAGGGCTTCTTAGGTTGAATTTATGATTAAATTAAGGCCTCTAGGTTTAATTGAGGGTAGTTGAGAGGATATTTGATCAGGTTTTGGCCAATCCAAATGGCTTTAGAGGTGTGATTTTGAGAGAAGGGGATGTACCCTTTTATAAGAGAGGTGACGGTCACTTTAGGAAAAGCTTGAAATATTAATTTATTATACAATCATATTTGGTTTATAATGGCTCCAAAAAGATTTATTTAGAGGATAAGGTGGGTATGGGTCTAAAACCTCTCAACCAATAGGTTTTAGATAGGTTTAGGTCATCATATTAACCTTATCTTTTAGATTTAAATCTTAGTTAAATAGTTTAACTTTTACCATGTATTGTTGTATTATTATAATAAATGGTCAATAAACTTACTATAAAAATCCAAGAGAACCCCAAGTGGTTCATTATTGATATATAAAACCTTATCTAAGTCCTTTGTCTGAACCTTAGATTTTTAGGAATATTATATCAATTAATAATATAGTATTTGTTTTAAAAACTCATTTATGTCAATTTTAACACTATTTAGTATTTGGTTTTTGTAAAAGTCATAACAAATTTATAACTTCAAAAAAAAATTATTTAATCAACCCTAACATGTCATATTAACCTAGAAAATTCTTGGAATACATCAAAAGTCTCAATTTACAATTATATTAATATTTATAATATCAATTATTTTAATATTTTAATAATAAGGTAATTACTGCATCATCATTATGTCATAAATAAATTTAATTATTTAATGTCTAAAAATTATAAATAAAATACCATTATATAGGAAATATTTTTATATTTATAATGAATATTTATAGTTGAATTTATCTTATGTATAACCTTATATTAAAAATGGTTTAGTTATTAAACTTTGAATTTAACACTTTTAGCTCTTCTTTAAATAAAATAATAATAAATGTCCTAATCTAATCCAAGTGGACCAAATGGATCATATTTTATTCCTAAGGTTTATTTTGTTTGAAATAAACTTATCCAATAGAATTATGACATGTGTTAGGGTAATTATAATATCACTTTTACCTTTAATTACTCTATTTACTTTTAACCGAGGTAAATAAAATTCAAAAATTACTATTCACCAAAAAATATTTTCATATTATTGAACCAAATTTTACTTAATGATTTCAACTTCGTCTCTCTTATTTTTGAAATTCAATTCATATAAGTGATAAAATTACGTTTTATGCAAATTTGTAAATGTGCCTAGAAGATGGGTAAAAGACGTTAAAAGTTCAATAAAATTTTATATATCTAATATTATTGTAAAATGACTCCAATAAATTAAATTGGAATAATATAGGAATTATGTATCTATTTTTAATTTAAAATAAATTTAAATAATAATTATTATTATTTAAATAAAATATGGTTTTAAACAATAACGCAGTGTTTTTCACTATTCATCAAAAATTGAAAGTTTTCGTAAAAATACCAAAAATTCACCCTAAGCTAATTTTGATATTATGAATCCAAAAATAAAGTCCATTTTGAAAAATAAAATTTATAAAATTTCAAAAAGTGGGTATTACTATTCATAACGGCTAGTTTGATGGTCGTGGTGTGCTAGAACTCGAAGTTGTGTACAACGCAAGCTATTGCATTATTCAAAGAGAGACGTACTCTAGAAGCTTGGGGTGTTACATTATTCCCTCCTTCAAATAATTTCATTCTCTAAATTTCTAGAATATTTCTGTATAAAAAGATTTTGGTGGTTCTTCATCATAAGTTCTTTGGGTACTCACGTTGTCTCTTCCATCTTATGGTTTCTCCATAGAACTTTTACCAGACGAGTCATTTGGTTTCTCAACACTTACTCTCCGGTATCAAAAATCTTAGCAGTCTCTTCATAATAATACAAATAGGGTTCCAATTCTATTTCTTCATAGGTGAGTACATGTGTTGGGTCAGGCATGTATTTTCTCAATAGTGATATGTGGAACAAATCATGAACTTTGGAGAGACTTGGAGGCATTTCCAAATGGAAAGCTACAACTCCAATTCGTTCTAGAATTTCGAAAGGTCTAATGTAACTGGGACTTAATTTACCCTTCTTACTGAATTGTACAACACCCTCCCATGGAGATACCTTCAATAAAATGTGATCTCCTACTTGAAATTACAAATCCTTCCTTCAGTTATCATCATAGCTATTTTGCATACTTTGAGCTGCTTTGATGTGGGTTTTGATAATCTTCACCTTTTCCATTGTTTCCTCAACAAGTTCTAGGCCTATGAGTTTTCTTTTACCAACATCATCCCAACAAGTTGTTGTGCGACATCCCTTTCCATATAATGCTTTATATGGTGTCATCTGAATACTTTAATGGAAGATATTGTCATAGGAAAATTCTACCAGAGGTAAATATTGATCCCACATACCTTGAAAGTCAAGTGAGAAAGATCTCAACATGTCTTCTAAGGTTTGAATAGTCTATTCTGATTGTCCATCAGTTTGAGGGTGGTAGGCAGTGCTCAAACAAAGTTCAGTATCCAAGGCCTTCTGAAGACTTTTCCAAAATCTTGATGTAAAATAGGGATCATGATCAGAAACAATTGATAGGGGTACTCCATGAAGTCTTACATGTTCATTAATATATAGTCTTGCTAGACGTTCAAGTAGTAAATCTTCTCTTATAGCAAGAAAATGTGCTGACTTGGTAAGATGGTCAATAATGACCCATATTGCATCATTCCTTCTAGGAGTCTTTGGTAGCCCCATGACAAAGTCCATTGTAATATCATCCCATTTCCACTGAAGTATGGGAATAGGTTTCATGACTCCTCTAGGATGTTGTCTTACAGCCTTCACATGTTGACAAACAATACATCTTGATACATAATCAGCAATCTCCCTCTTCATGTTGTCCCGCCAAAAATGTTCCTTCAAATATCTATACATCTTAGTGCTGCTAGGGTGTATAGAGAAATTGGAGTTATGAGTATCATCCAGCAATTCTCTTTTTAGATCAGGTATATCAAGAACATAATGTATTTTCCCAATTTTCAAAATTCCATCTTCATATATAAAGTCAATCAATCTCCCATCATTCACATCTTTAATTTTCTTTTGAAACTCCTCATCATCAATCGGAGAACTTTTTATCCTTTCTAGTAAAGATGGTTTTGCAAGAATTTGAAAAAGTATTGATGTTTCGCCTTTCATTATTATTACCATATCCATCTTTACTAGATCCATGAACATATGATCCATTTCAACTCTCATCTTGTTCAAAACTCCATGATCTTTTCTGTTTAAAGCATCTGTCACCTTATTTGCCTTCCATGGGTGGTATTGTATAGTGCAATCATAATCCTTGAGTAGTTCAAGCCATTATCTTTGCCTCATGTTGAGTTCTTTCTGTGAGAAAATATACTTCAAACTCTTGTGATTGGTATTTATCTCACATTTTCACCATCTAGATAGTGCCTCCATATATTCAAAGCAAAGATTACAGCTTCTAACTCAAGATCATGAGTGGGATAGTTTTGTTCATGAATTTTTAGCTATCGTGATGAATAGGTAATTACTCTATCATTCTGCATAAGGACACAACCAAGTCCTTTCTTTGAAGCATCACTATAAATAACAAACCCATCATTCCCCGATGGTATAGTCAAGATAGGAGAATTGACTAATCTTCTCTTAAGTTCTTCAAAATATTCTTCACACTCTTTTTTCCAAACAAATTTAACCCCTTTACGTGTGAGCTTGTTAATGGGTTAACCAATCGGGAAAAATTCTAGACGAAATGCCGATAATAACCTGTTAAACCAATAAAACTACGTACCTTAGTTATACTCGTCGGTGTTGAGCATTCTTGTATTGCTCTTGTCTTAGAAGAATCAATAGAGATTCCATCCTTAGAGACAATAAGTCCAAGAAAAGAAATCTCCTGAAGCCAGAATTCACACTTGCTAAACTTCCCATATAATTCATTTCTTCTAAGAGTCTTTAGAATAGTGCGCAAGTGATTTTCATGAACTTCATAGCTTTTGGAGTAAACCAAGATATCATTAATAAATACCACTACAAATTCATCAAGATATTCCTTGAAAACTCTATTCATTAGATCCATGAAGACATAGGGTGCATTAGTCAGTCCAAAAGGCATTGTTGTAAACTCATAATGCCCATACCTGGTACAAAATGCTATCTTCGGAATGTCTTCCTTCTTCACACACAACTGATGATATCCAGATCAAAGGTTAATCTTTGAAAAATATTAAGCTCTATGAAGTTGATCGAATAAATCATCAATGCGAGGTAGGGGATACTTGTTCTTTATTATTATAGCATTGATCTCCTTGTAGTCAATGCACAACCTCATAGATCCATCTTTCTTCTTAACAAAAAGAACAGGGGCTTCCCATGGAGAAACACTAGGGTGAATAAATCCTTTATTACTCAATTCCTCTAGTTGTTTATTTAGTTTCACTAATTTCACAGTGGTCATTCTATAAGGGGTCTTCGATATGGGCCTTGAACCAGTAATTAAATCAATGGAAAACTCAATTTCTCATTCTGGAGGATGTCTAGGTAAATCCTCTGGAAACACATCAACATATTCTTGCACAATAGTTGCATCTTCTATTTGAAAATTCCTTTCCTCACCCATAGTTATTTCATTCTCTTCCACCCCAATAATTGAATTTAGTAGAGCTATTGGGGGTGGATCTAGATGAGACTCAAATAGTGATTTTTCTGCTCTAAAGATAAGGTATTCCTTATGTAACACCCCAAGCTTCCACGGTACGTTTCTCTTTGAATAATGTAATAGCTTGTGTTGTGTACAACTTTGAGTTCTAGCACCCCACGACCAATCAAACTAGTCCTTATGAATAGTAATACCCACTTTTTGAAATTTTATAAATTTTATTTTTCAAAATGGACTTCATTTTTTGATTCGGAATATCAAAATTAGATTAGGGTGAATTTTTGGTATTTTTCTAAAAACTTTAATTTTTTGATGAATAGTGAAAAACACTGTTATTGTTTAAAATAGAATTTTTATTTAAATAATTAGTTATTTTATTTAAATTTATTTTAGGTCTAAATAGATACATAATACTTATATATTTTAAATGTAATTCATTGGAGTCATTTTATAATAATATTAGATATATAAAATTTTATTAAACTTTTAACGTCTTTTACCCACCTTCTAGGCACATTTGCGAATTTATATAAAACATAATTTTACCACTTCTATAAATTTAATTTCAAAAATATAAGAAGCACAGTTGACATTAGTAAGTAAAATGCGGTTCAATAGGTTGAAAATAATTTTTGGTGAATAGTAACTTTTGAATTTTATTTACCACAGTTAAAATTAAATAGGGTAATTAAAGGTAAAAATGATATTATAATTACCCTAATACGTGTCCTAATGATATTGGATAAGGTTATTTCAACAAAAATCAACCTTAGAAATAAAATATGATCATTTTGGTTCACATGGATTATATTAGGACATTTATTATTATTTTATTTAAAGAAGGGTTAAAAGTGTTAAATTCAAATTTTAATAACTAAAACATTTTTAATATAGGGTTGTACATAAGATAAATTTGACTTTAAATATTCATTAGAAATATATAAAAATATTTCCTACATATTGGTATTTTATTTATAATTTTTGGATATTAAATAAGTAAATTTATTTATAACACAATGATGATGCAGTAATTACCTTATTATTGAAAGATTAAAATAATTGATATTATAAATATTAAAATAATTGTAAATTGAGACTTTTTATGTATTCCAAAAAAATTATAGGTTAATATGACATGTTAGGGTTGATTAAATAAATTTTTTTCGAAATGATAAAGTTGTTGTGACTTTCACAAAAACCAAATACTAAATAGTGTCAAAATTGACATAAATGAGTTTTTAAAACAAATACTATATTATTAATTGATATAATATTCCTAAAAATATAATTTTTGGACAAAGAACTTAGATAAGGTTAGATATATCAATAATGAACCACTTGGGGTTCTCTTGGCTTTTTATATTAATTTTATTAACCATTTATTATAATAATACAAGAATACATGGTAAAAGTTAAACTATATAACTAAGAGTTAAATCTAAAAGACAAGGTTAATATGGTGACCTAAATCTGTCTAAAACCTATTGGTTTAGAGTTTTTCGACCCAAACCCATCTTAGCCTCAAAATAAATCATTTTGGAGCTATTATAAACCAAATATGATTGTATAATAAGTTAATATTTCAAGCTTTTCCTAAAGTGACCATCACCTCTCTTATAAAAGGGTACTTCTCCTTCTCTAAAAATGACACCTCCAAAGCCTTTTTTATTGGAAAACCCCTACTCAAATATCCTCCCAACTACCCTCACATCAACCTAGAGGCCTTACTTTGATCAGAATCCAACCTAAGGATCCATTTTGATCAAATCAAAAGGAAGCACCCGAAGAAGAGGTAATAATTTCATCACCTCTTTCAAAGTTCTTTTCTTCATCCACTTACTCTTTCTTTGTTGTTCCTATAACAAAATAATAAATCCAGTGCCTTATACTTACTGTGATTTTATTATAAATATGGTATAACCATATTCATTATTCTATCTATCCTATGAATGACAAAGTCACCATACATGTGTACGTACGGCTTACCGTCTCCATGTCATGGTGTAGTTTGTTATTCAACACTTCATTATTTGGATTGGTATAATAATGAGTATAATTGATTTAAATAATAAATATAACATGTTAATGATTATTTACATGTGATATACCATCCAATGGTATTGTCAATCGTACGTACGTATGGATTACCGTCTCCACGAACACAATGAGATTCATTCCTCATCATAACCATTCAAGAATAATTTTTATTTTATGAATAAAAATAATGTTTAATAACTTAATATCATTATTTATATTAATCAAATACATACTATCCATATCAAACATGACTTATGTAACAAAACATATAAAGGAAAAAAAATCAGTTAACACACAAAACAATGATACTTCTGAAATATTATTAACAAAGCAATATTAGAATATCATATATAATATCATATTTATGTATATGGTTCTTATATAATTTAATAACAATGATTTAACTATTATAAAAAAGTTTAACTTACCCTCGACCAAGGAAAAGTACAAGGTAATGGTTAATTCTACAATCTCTTCATTATCCAAGGTTGTTTATACGTGAGTATCTACTGTGACCTCTTTATCATCCACATCCATGTTTCTTAAAAATGTATTACAAAACATTTTTACTATTTATTAGAATATGAGTTAAAGTAATTTATACCCTTTTTTGAATTTTTATAAAAAAATTATAAAGGAATCTTTTCGTTGTTTTCCAGACAAGGTCTTTTACGACCTTTTCGACAAAATTAAGGAAAGAATGTTTTTTTAACTTATACGGTGAGTGAAATTATGTTCTGCCATTATAACACCTTCGAAGCTTCCCTTACAAGCTTATAATAATATTTTCAAAATAAATGTTTTCTTTTATAATTACATTACTTTTAATTGATTTCAAACTAGAAAGAGATATTTCTCTCAAATAGTTTTGATTTCATCTATGTCAATATCCTTTGATGGATTTTACACTTGTTTGAAATTGATTTATTATGATACAATCTTCCATATTTTATTTAAGGTTTTATGATATTTTTTACTATGGATGTGTTATTTTTATACCATTCATGGTTTATGGTTAAAGTATTAACATTTCATATGCTAGTTTTAATACGAATGTTTATGTTATGTTTTGAAATTTTCATATGAGAAATGCATTAGACTTAGTAAGTGACGGGTGGAGCCCGCTATAGCTCCTCGATGTATTAGTAGGACTCATGAGACAAGCTAGTGTCTTGGCCTAAGGCCTTGAAAAAATCTTATTTGTAGTCTTGGCATGAGGTCTTGACTATGTGGTTATGATGTCCAGCATTATGCATTCCATCATTATGAAATTGGATATTGATATTACATGTGATTATTCAACTAGTAGAATATCCATGTGAATAAGTAAATGGAATTATTTGATTTATCTTTGCCATATTATGTTGAGTTTTAAGTTTAAAAGGCTTATGTTTTAGTCTTATACATTGCCTTAAATGTTTATTCTTATTTATGATAGTTTCTACTATATTGTTATCCTTATTGAGCATCTGAGCTCACCCCTTTCTATGTTTTATTTTTCCCAGGATGTGAAGAAGTATATTACGATTAACCTGTAGGAATAGGCTAAGGGATATGAGTGTGTTCAAAGGGGAAACAATGTTGTTGTTTTTCCATTTCATGATATAATGTAAAACTTATGTATGTATTTAGTACTTCCAATTCTACTAAATTAATCGGTCTTTTGAGACTTGATATCTTGTGATCGTGCCAATGTTATGTAATAATGCATCGACTCTGGGTGACTAGGGTTAGGGAATTACACCTTATCATCATAAAAAAATTTAACCTCCTTCTTCTTATAATAAATTTTTGCATCATGGTATGAAAGTCAATCCATACCAAGGATTATATCAAATTCAATAATGGGTATGATGATGAGATCAACAGATAAAGCACGTTTATATGCCCTAATGGGAACTGATTCACAAAAATTTGTTGCAATGATACTTCCCTTAGGAGTTTTGACTGAAAACTCCCTTGTTAAATCAAATTGTAAATATCTAATTTTCTTAGAAAACTGGGAAGATATGAAACAATGTGATGATCCAGAATCAAATAAAGCATTGGCTAAATTTGAGGAAACCATTAAATTACTTATCACTATGTCATTCAAAGCTTCACCCTTAGCAGTAGTGATTGCATAATCTTGTCTCTACTCCCTTGGCCTTTTTTGAGGTAAATTTTATTGGTGCTTAGGACATTAATTTGAATAATGCTCCATGTCTATACAATTGTAGCATTCAACATTGACAGCCTCTTTCTTTCCCTTGCAATCACGAACTTGGTGGCTTTTTTCACCACACTTGTAACAGACTCGCATTCCCTTCATGCAAGTACCAGGGTGTTTCTTCCTACATTTACTACAGGATGGAAATTCAACTTTTCTCTTCTTCCCCTTATTTTCATTTCCAGGGTGTTCAGCAGATATCTTCTTCTCCTGTTTTGCTTTAAAGTCGTTAGACCTAGAGAATTATTTTTCTATCTTGATAGCACATGAGACTATATCTTCATACGACGAAAAGGATTATGAGACTAATGGTCGACAGAGAAATAGTTTTAACCCATCAAATAATCGATCAATCTTACTCTTTAGGTTACGTATATAATATACAACATGTCTTGTTAACCTTGTAAAGTTAGTCTCATACTTTACGACATTCTCATCCTCCTTTTTTCTCAGACTCAGAAATTGTCTTTCCATATCCACTCGATGGTCACGAGGAAAGTATTTTTCTAATAAAATCTCTTTAAACTCTCTCCATTCCATATTTGATACTTCTTCATCCTCCTTTGTGTTTTGAATTAATGACCACCATTGATCTGCATCTCATATGAGGCGATAAACTGTCATGACAACTTTTTCCCTTTTGCTACTCCTCAAATCATGAAATATTTTCTCTAAGGAACTTATCTATTGCTCAGCTATAAATGGATTTCTAGTCTCATTGAATGTTGGTGGTTTTTGCCTCATGAAGCAGTCTAACATTGATCTTCCGCGTTGTGGATTAGGGTGCTTCATACGGGTAAGTTTATTATTCATAACCTGAGTGAGTTGTCCCAGTATGGTTATAAGTTTTTCAGCATCGGTTGCATCACCAGCTCCACTATAATTATCTCGAGTAGGAGGGAAATTCCTACATGGATTACGTGCATTGATGCGGTTTCCATTCTTTCTACTATGCACCATTTCTAAACAATGAAATGCACTAGATTAGTTTATTAATCACAATACATAATTCCAAACTAGTAAAATACCTAACATAAATTGAACAGTTTATGCATATAATTCATAATCATAAAAAAATGTTTTCTTTTAAGAGGTATTTACTCATAAATCCTTCATAATGGTTTGTAAAGAAAATGTAAATTATCCTAAGCATATCCTCCGAGAGTGTCGTAACCAAGAGTGCAACAAGACTCATTGTCCTGTATCAGGATACCCCAGGTCAAGCCTGAAACTTCTCGTCGGAGTTTTCACTTCTAGGTACATATGTGTCAGAGCCGCCTCTACCTGCTTGTATCCAGACAGAGATGTATTGCTTGGAAAATTCACAAAATCTCTACATTACCAACATTCTAGGAAGTTCTTCTATACTAATCCTCAAAGTCTATCTTAGGGTAATGTTCTCTAATCAGAGTTTTTCTAAATCTAGTTTTCAAAGTTTATACTAAACTTACTCTGATACCAACTCTAATGCCCTGACCCCAGTTACCCAGATTCGATGTGTTATTACATAACATCAGCATGATACAAGGAATCATGTCCCAAAAGACCGAACAGTTTAGTGGCCTTGGAAGTACTAGATACATACATAAGTTTTACATTTCATCATGAAATAAAAAAAACAACATTGTGTCTCCTTTGAACACACTCATATCCCTTAGCCTATTTCTCCAGGTTAATCGTAATATACCTCTTCGCTTCCTGGGAAAAAATAAAACATAGAAGGAGGTGAGCTCAGATGCTCAGTAAGGATAACAATATAGCGGAAACTATCATAAATAAGCATAAAAATTTAAGGCAATGTATAAGACTAAAACACAAGCCTTTTAAACTTAAACTTCAATATAATATGGCAAAGATAAATCAAATAATTTCATTTACTTATTCACATGGATATTCTTACTAGTCGAATAATCACATGTAAAGTCAATAGTCAATTTCATAATGATGGAATGCATAATGTCGGACATCATAACCACATAGTCAAGGCCTCATGTCAAGACTACAAATAAGATTTTGTCAAGACCTTGTGTCAAGACACTAGTTTGTCTTATGAGACCTACTGATGCATCGAGGAGCTATAGCGAGCTTCACTCGTCACTTACTAAGTCCAATGCATTCCTCATATGAAAAGGTTGAAACATAACATAAACATTCGTATTAAAACTAGCATACAGAATGTTAATAATTTAATCATAAACCATAAATGGTATAAAAATAACACATCTATTGTCAAACATATCACAAAACCTTCAATACAATATGGAAGATTATATCAGCTTCAAACAAGTTTAAAATCCATCAAAGAATGTTGACATAGATGAAATCAAAACTATTTGAAAGAAATATCTCTTTTTATTTTGAAATCATTTAAAAGTCATATAATTATAAAAGAAAACATTTATTTTGAAAATATTCTTATAACACTACTACAAATACGCCCTTTATCAGCGCTAAAAATGGCATTTAACAGTGCTAGAAAAGCGCTGTTAAAACCAGCGAAGATAAAGGGGGGTCCCCTTTATCAGCGCTCAAAAAAACGCTGATATAGGACCCCTTTATCAGCGCTAAAAAAAGCGCTGATAAAAGGGGTTTTTATCAGCACTAAAAAACGCTGATAAAAGTACCCCTTTATCAGTGCTTTTTTAGCGCTGATAAAGGGGTCCTATATCAGCGCTTCCTTTATCAGTGCTTTCGTTTTAGCGCTGATAAAGGCCCCTTTTATCAGCGCTTTTAAAAAAGCACTGATAAAAGTTAAAAAAAATTACAAAAAATTACAAAAAAATTACAAAAAATTACAAAAAAATTACAAAAAATTAAAAAAATCATGCCAATCCAGGGGGGCTTTATAGCGCTTGATCTCCACTTTTAATAGCACTTTCCAACCCCTTCAGCGCCCCGCACGCACCCCCTCCACCCTTTATCAGCGCTAGCCCCCGACATCCACCCCCATGCACGCGCATCTGAATCCAGCAGGTTTTGAACTCGAGACCTCCCCCCTGCGCGCCTAAGCCCTTACCACTACTCTATTTTGATTTGTTTGCTATTTCATGATATCTCTATTTATATATATATGTATATATATATAGTTATATTTATTCGTATAGTAATATATATTTATATTAATATATATATATATAGTTATATTAATATATATATAGTTATATTAATATATATATATATATAGTTATATTAATATATATATAGTTATATTAATATATATATATAGCTATATTAATATATATCTCTATTTATATATATATATATAGTTATATTTATTCGTATAGTAATATATATTTATATTAATATATATATAGTTATATTAATATATCTATATATAGTTATATTAATATATATCTATATATATATATATATATATATATATATTTAGTTATATTTATTCGTATAGTAATATATATTTATATTTATATATATATATATTGATAGTGATATTAATATATATATATATAGTAATATTAATATATATGTAGTTATATTAATATATATATATAGCTAGATTAATATATATATATATATATATAGTTGTATTAATATATAGTAGTTGTATAACATATATTGGTATTTTAAATAAAATGGATATTAGTTATTATTTAGATAAAACTAATATATTTTATATGTAAATATGTTTAATTATTTATTTTAAAAATTTAATTTTTAGGTGTGAATATATAAAAAATATGTACATATAGTTATATATTTGATTATAAATAGCAGTGCATTATAAAAAACGATAAAATTTCAAAGACATAATATCAATATGAATGTAATACCTTGGAATAAATTCAGTCCCCACCAAAAAAAGTCAATAATACCCCCTTAAACGATGCTGAAAATCCACAAAATGTTAAAAATTCGAGGTACCCCGACTAAAAATGTAGTTTTGGAGGCCTTCTGGACATCTTTTGACCATGAAAATCCCTTGACTGGGGCCCCCTCAAGTCATAGCAACGTAGAGCTCATCGCAAGTTTCGATTTGATATGTGGTAGAGCTCAAACGGACACCCGGATCAAAAGTTATGGTTGTTTGAAGTTTGAGTTGCATTTTCAACATATTTTGGATCTTTTTTTAATTTTTTTAATTTTTTTAGTCTTCAAATTGTTATTAAATGACTATTACTCCATAATAATTAGCAAATTATTAATTAAAAATATTTTTTTAGTTTTTTAAGAAGTCATTTTCACTAAATATTTTATATATTAAGTATATTAAGTGTAAATGTACATTTATACTTATCTAAAATATATTTAAAAATTATATATTATATTTATATCAATGTAACTATATTTGTATATTAATATATTTTTTTTAATTTTTTTTTTTGAATTCGATCCTTTATCAACGCTTTTAAAAAAACGCTGATAAAGGTCTCCCCTTTATCAGCGCTACTAAACAAGCGCTGATAAAGGGGGTCCCTTTATCAACGCTAAAAAAGGCGCTGATAAAGGGGGGGTCTTTATCAGCGCTAAAAAAAAGTGCTGATAAAGAGGTACTTTTATCCGGGTTTTTTTTAACGCTGATAAAGGCACCCTTTACCAGTGCTTTTTTGAGCGCTGATAAAGCCACCCCTTTATCAGCACTTTTTCGTTAGCGCTGATAAAGGGGGGGCTGGGAAAAAATGTTTTTGTGGTAGTGTAAGCTTGTAAGAGAAGCTTCGAAAGTGTTATAACTGTTGGGAGTTAATTGATTTAAAATTTTGATTTATGAGGAGAGATAAAAATATTAATGGTTGGATTTTCTCAACATTAATGGAGGATTTTCTCCCAACGTTAATGAAGAGTTATTCCCAATATTAATTGGTGGAATTAATGATGGAATAATGAATGTTGACCGCATTAATGGAGATATGGGCTGGGGGTCTATATAAGAAGATGCGGTAACATGTTTTGGAGGGTGGGCTGACAAAGATGTAGCCACCAAGAGAGAGCGGCGAAGGGGTTGCCGCGTTTGCGGTAACCGGTGCGAAGCGAAGATGGTGATCGTGACAACGATGGTGTGTCGGCGACGATGATTGAAGACGACGACGATGACAATGCCATGTATCGAAAGTCCTCTTGGTTGCGGAGATCAAGCGGCGTGTCCCGGTTGCGATGATCGGCGGTACGGACAAAAATGGTATGTTCATGGTGTCGGTGTTGTGTTGTAAAAAAGGCCTTTGGGTGTGATGTGTAAAAGGCCTTCGGGTGTGATGTGTAAAATTCCTTCGGGTGATAAAAAGCCTTCGGGTGAAATCCTCTCCTCTCGTGTGTTTCTGCAACAACGACTTCCGCTGCGGCGCCGGGCTCCGAGCCCCAACAATAACGGCGGAAAATATCCGCACTCGTCGTATAAATTAAAAAAATATGTTTTCCTTAATTCTGTCAAAAAGGTCGTAAAGGACCATGTTTGGAAAATGACGGAAAGATTCCTTTATAAACATTTTATAAAAATTCAAACAATGGTATAAATGACTTTAACTCATAGTATAGGAAATAGTAAAAATGTTTTGAAATACATTTTTAAGAAACACGAATGTGGATGATAAAGAAGTCTCAGTAGATACTCACGTATAAACAATCTCAGATAATGAAGAGATTGTAGAATTAACCTTTACCCTGTACTTTTCTTTGGTTGATGGTACGTTAACCTTCTGTATAATAGTTAAATCATTGTTATTAAATTATACAATAACCACATACACAAATATGATATCATATATGATCTTATAATATTGTTTCGTTAATAATATTCCAGTAGTATCATTGTTTTGAATGTTAACTGATTTGTTTTCCTTTATATGTTTTGTTGCATAAGTCATGTTTGATATGGATAGGATTTATTTGATTCATGTCCAGAATGATATTAAGTTCTTAAACATTATTTTTAATCGTAAAATGAAAAAAAATTATTGAATGGTTATGATGAGAATGAATCTCATCGTGTTCGTGGAGACGATAATACGTAAGTACGCACTAGCGACAATATCATTCTATTGATGGTGAAATCGTATGTAATTGGATGGTATATCATATATACAGAACCATTAACATGTTATATTTATTATTTACATCATTTATACTCATTATTATACTCATCCAAATAATTAAGTGTTGAATAACAAACTACACCACGACGTGGAGACGGTAAGTCATACGTACGCACATATGGTGACTTGTCATTCATAGGATGAATAGAATAATGAATATGATTGTACCATATTTATAATAACATCATAGTATGTATAAGGTACTGGAATTATTATTTTGGTATGGAAACAACAAAGAAAGAGGAAATGGAAGAAGAAAAGAACTTTGAAAGAGGTGATGAAATTATTACATCTTCTTCGGGTTCTTCCTTTTGATTTGAATAAAAGGGCTCTTTAGGTTGAATTTCTGATCAAAGTAATGACTCTAGGTTGGAGTAAGGGTAGTTGAGAGGATATTTGAGCAGGGTTTGACCAAGCCAAATGACTTTGGATGTGTGATTTTGAGAGAAGATGATGTACCCTTTTATAAGAGAGGTGAGGGTCACTTTAGAAAAAACTTGAAATATTAATTTATTATACAATCATATTCGGTTTATAATGGCTCAAAAAAAAATTATTTCGAGGCTAAGGTGAGGTTAGGTTGAAAACCTCTCAGCCAATAGGTTTTAGACAGGTTTAGGCCACCTTATTAACCTTATCTTTTAGATTTAACTCTTAGTTAAATAGTTTAACTTTTACCATGTATTCTTGTATTATTATAATAAATGGTTAACAAACTTAATATAAAAAGTCAAGAGAACTTCAAGTGGTTTGATTATTAATATATATAACTTTATCTAAGTTCTTTGGTCAAACCTTAGATTTTTAGGAATATTATATCTATTAATAATATAGTATTTGTTTTAAAAACTCATTTATGTCAATTTTGAACCACATTTTACTTACTGATATCAACCGTGTCTCTCGGATTTTTGAAATTCAATTCACAGAAGCAGTAAAATTACATTTTATGCAAATTTGCAAATGTGTCTAGAAGGTGGGTAAAAAATGTTAAAAGTTCAATAAAAATTTATATATCTAATTTTATTGTAAAACGACTCCAATGAATGACATCAGACTAATATAGACACCATGTGTTTATTTTGATTTTAAAATAAATTTAAATAAAAATAATTATTATTTAAATAAAAGTCGGTTTTAAACAATAACGCAATGTTTTTCACTATTCATCAAAAATTGAATGTTTTCAGAAAAATACCAAAAATCCACCCTAAGTTAATTTTTGATATCCCGAATCCAAAAATGAAGTCTATTTTGAAAAATAAAATTTATAAAATTTCAAAAAGTGGTATTACTATTCATAACGGCTAATTTGATTGGTCGTGGTGTGTTGGAACTCGAAGTTGCGTACAATGCAACCTATTGCATTATTTAAAGAGAAACGTACCGTGAAACTTTGAGGTGTTACATTGATAATTTTCAGACATATTAAATTTCTATGTTCGTAAAAGAATTACAAACTTTTATGATCTTAATAAATAATTTCATTTGTATTTACAAAAAAACAATTATTATTAAATAATTTTTAAGACTAATTTGATTATAAAATGTTATAATTTTTTAAAAAAATCATATTCCTTTTTTAGTCAAATGACAAGTTATTAATTTTTATGAAATGATTAAAAATTTAAAAAATCATGACAAACAATTTTTGACCTCAGTTCTAGTTACAGTAAACCATTTTTATTGTACTTGTCCCTTCGTCATAAATGTTGTAATATAATTTTTATTTCCAAAATCCGAAAAATGTTATTTTTGAAGAACAGGAGACTCGCGTGAAAAATGGGGACTTTATCCCGAAGACGTGGGAAAGAAACCCGACATCGTTTTTTCGGTGCCCGAATTCCGGACGAGTCAACCGTTCTTCGTCACCAGCTGGCTTAACTGACCGTCCACATTCAATGAACCTCCGCTGCTGGAAAAAGAACAAGCTAACAAACCCCCGCCGGAAAATCAAATCCGGTGCTGGTTTTTGCGTCCAGATTCAATGAACCACAGCTGATCTACTCTTTTGCTGCGCCAGCCAGCCCGCCCATATGCCATTATGTCTTCGCTAAACAAAACAAGTTAAAATTCATTTATTATAAACATAATACATGTATCATGTATGTATCATGTATGTAGCATGCATTATGCATGCCACACTCACGCCATCCGCATGAATTTGGGCGTCGCTCCGAAATTCCGATTATATAATCCAGCCTCGTCCCCTCCTCTCCACCCCCGCTTCCCGGCACCTTTCATCCACCACCGGAAATCCTCGGAGATACAGGAGACAGAGGCGAGGGAGGAACGAACGAAGATTGTCATTCTCAGTTTCTCTAGGGTTTTCCCGAAAACAAAAAACCCTAGCTGGCTTCTTCGTTTCTCTCTCGCCCTCCACATTTGCCTTGCGATTTTTGCCCCAACGGATCTAATCTTTCCTTCCGTATCAAGTAGACACTCGCCTCTCTCCCTGTAAGTTATCATATACTTGGATCTCTTTTCCGTTTTGTTCCTCTTCTTGATTCAGTCCTTCAGTATGAAACTTGAAATCCCGCGTTTAGCTTTTTCTGCTATTTCTTACAATTTGGTGATTTGGTCAAATCTGGCATCGGCATGTTGTGTGTAGCTGGGGAAAGTACGATGCTGTTTTCTTCTTCCTAATCTTGTTTGGAATATATTATCAAGTAACTTGAGCATCTAGGTTTATCCATCAGATATATAAAATGCGGTGACATTTGAATTTAATTTTGGAACTCAACGACATTCAATGTGCATGAGTGGAGACACTGATTATCAAGTCGCGACTTCTCTGCCTTCTTTATGAAACATATGGCATAGATCTTTGAAGGAAATGTTACAAAGGAAGACAGTGCAGCCTGTGATTATTCAAATCCCTGGGAATTGTTAAATTTTCTTTGTGAACTCTAGTTTATGATCCCAATTGTTTGCCTGGTTACCCCCACACGTTCACTCTGGATCTAGCTGTGAAGATGGTGAACTTTAATGCTAAGCCAAGATTCTTGCTTAGTCTCTGACCTGACGGTTCCTTTCTTTTCTTTTGGGTGGGGAGTTCCCTTGTGTCCTGGCTGCTTCTTATCCTTGGAGAATAAACTACACTGCAATTTCATAGTCAACTGATGAAAATGACCTCTGCCAGGATTTGGAACAGCTATGGTGTTGTGGGTTTTTGGCTATGGTTCTCTTGTATGGAACCCGGGATTCCAATTTGATGAGAAAATTATTGGCTTCATCAAGGACTACAGGCGTGTTTTTGACCTAGGTAACGAGTCTCAATAGAACCTAATACGTTAGCTTCCTTGAATTCTGCACGGACCTTCATTTTGTGCTCATGCTTGTATTTCTCTCTCTTTCAGCATGCATTGATCACAGAGGCACCACTGAAAAGCCTGCGAGGACTTGCACACTGGAGCAGATAGAAGGATCCATATGCGTAAGTGGAATGTACTTGCTCAGACTTATCTCCATTGCTTTTCTCGGTCAATGTTCTCCTGTATTATTCTTCTGGTCAGATTTCCTTTTATGATTTCTGATGTAAAATATCCTTATAGTGGGGTGCTGCTTACTGTATACGTGGAGGGCCTGAAAAGGAAAGATTGGCAATGGAGGTCTGTTTTCTCTAAAAATAGTTGCGGTTCAAATAAGCGGGTTTCTATGTGCTGAAATGATGCCCTGCGTTGTGCAGTATTTGGAGCTACGAGAGTGCGAGTATGATCAAAAGACTCTTGTGGATTTTTTCACTGTAAGTGATTTACTCTTGTTGAGCCATTTCACATTTCCCTTTCTCCGATCTGTTTTCTTTATTCTCTTTATTATTTCTTTTCAGGAAGAGGATGCGCCAATGCCTTCATTAACCAATGTTATAGTGTAAGCTAGCTTCTTTTTTGCTGCCCAGGACCCAATTGGTAGTGCTTGATGCTGTGTTGAAATGGTCATAATGTTCAGCTCTTGAGTGAAAGAGGGAAATCTATAGGAATGATCAATGAAATGAATTGGATTTGTGAAAGAATGTGTTTTATAGATGAAATTGTTTCTAAGTATCTTGCTTTCACAACTTGCAGTTTCACATCTACACCTGACAAAGAATCAAATAAGTACTACCTGGGGCCTGCTCCATTGGAGGACATGGCTAAGTATGCTGCACCCTAACATGGTGTTCTTGTTTATTTTATTTTGTAAGTTAATTTGTATTTGTGGGTTATCAGGCAAATTGCAACCGCATTTGGGCCTTGTGGCAACAACAGGGACTATATCTTCATGTTAGAAAAGGCCATGTCTGACATTGGTTAGTCTTCTCTATTTATACTAGCATTGTCAGTTGGTTTTGCTATGAACACTTTAATATGGCATCCAAGCCCAAGCTATATTAGACGCTAATGACATGTTTGGTGTTAGTAATATTGTAGTTGTTTTTCACCTATTATCATTCATGAGATTCCGTTTTCTCCCACCAAACATGACCTAAGTTTGATTGATTGGTGCAGGGCATGAGGATGGTTTAGTGATGGAGTTGGCAGATGAAGTGAGGAAGGTGGTGGGAAGCATGGGGATGGGCATGGCGGTGCCGAAGGAGAAGATGGTTGCGGGGCTGTCACAGGCTGCACGCAAGACTAATGTCCCGCCTCGCCCCATCATCCGGCTGTTGCCGGAGGCCATCTCACTGGATTCGTAACCATGAGCTACAAAGGAAGAATGAGGACAATTAACAGAGGCCGTCTTACCTTCATATCCGTGATTTTGGAAGTGAAAATTTATCAGATGAGGGTTACCACGATTCTGGGCTCTTTTTTTTCTTTTTTCGTTTTCAGCATTACTGGGTTTGAGCTTCATCTTCTTTAATCGGATGACTTGAATTGTAACTGGTTAAAAATTATTACAACTAAAAGAATAGAGAGTTTTGCTAACAAAAACATGTATTGTGAGAAAGCCTTAACCCTTTCAAAATCTGTATATAACAATCCTCATAATCCTTTTATATGCATAACTATATGAGAACATTGTTCAATTTTTATCAGCCTAAGATGATGCGCAGTTTCCACAAAACACGTTAGCTTCAAAGCATCTTTCCTTTATCTTTTGTGCAAATCTTGATTAGAGGCAAATGACAAAAATGTGACAAGTTTCTCTTGAGATATTCTGTTGTGGTAATCATGCTTAGTTTTAAGGGTAAAATGTTCTTTTGGTGGGATGTCTCAAGATCTATTTTTTACTTTTGCATTAGGATGCCCTAAGACCTTTAGCATAAGTGATTTGATTTCTATCTATCATGGAAGTACCAAGAGTTTGATATTTCTCCCATTTTGCCTATGGACTAATGATTGAAATTGAATGTCATCGAAGTGCCGCCTGCGTAGTGATAATAGTTGATGGGGGAATGATGGATCACAATTTTGATTATGGATGTTGATCTAGTTTTGGGATTTGTGAGTATTCAATATCTGTCATGTAACCACCACCTGAGTTTGGAGGACAAGTGCAACCAAACATCCAGGTAGTGGGAGACTAGTCGACGACCAATTGATATTTCCCACTCCCCTCACTTAGGCATTGATTCAGGTTAAAGGCATGACATTAGGCATTGGAACTTGTGGCCATTGGTCGATTAGAGTTCCTCATTATATATTCTAGTGATGTGTTTAATACTATATATATACAATGTATTTTCTTAGGTGCTGTAATAGTGAGTGCTGTAAACCCAACTTGAACAGTATTTCTCGATTATCAGAACATGTATACAACAAGTTGTACATGATGTACACTTACTATTATGGTGTTGATATTTCTGCGTCCTCTATTTAAATTTTAATATCCATACATTATTCGTCGTATCAAAAGGTTATAACAGTTCTCATGCTATAATGAAAACTTCGAAATATAATGACATTAATAATCTTAAACACATGTTCTATGGTTTAGATACATCATACTGACTAGACAAACTTGATGCCTGACTATCAAGTGCTGGAGCTCATAAGCATTTAGCCTTATTCTCATGAAATTTGCACTTAATGATCTCTAGTAGGTGAGTTCACGATGACAGACCCGTTAATTGGAACACCACATGTTTTGGGTGTAATTGATTACTTATATCTACGAACATGTGTATTGGTTTCTTGATTTGAAATCATTACCAATGTGTGTCATTTGACTGCGTACTTTGATGCAAGGCAAAACCATAACATCGAAATTGTGGTGAGGTAGTTTGTGTTGAGTGCGTCTTTCGTTGTATGACATTGGTTGAACGATCAAGATAGAATTCGTCACTTTCGAGTTGATGAAGTGATATCTTGGGCCTAGTTGATCAGGATGACAATACTTTCATAAATTCTTTGTCAAGTCAGTCGGAGGTAAGTCTGTCTAGTTAGATCAACAAATAATAAAATAAGAATAAATGATGACATAAGTTGTGCATCCTGCTTTATGAGATATCGTGAGACAAAGAGATTATATGACACAATACGTGTTCGTAGGAAAGGTTGTCAGTGCTATGACTTTTCATCATCTCCTTAGGGGTTATGATGGGTTGATAGACTTCACTCTTGGTTTGTAAAAAGTATTCACTGCTATTGAGATATGAGCATAGAGGATCACACATAATAACATATTCAAGAATCTGCTATAATATTGGTGAATATGTATATAAGGCCCCAGCCTTAAACCTTACTTAATCTTGAGTTATTACAAGATTACACATTGAGGATCTTTTCAGGTTTAGAGTTTTAGAGAATTAGATCATGAAACTTGCATTACATTCCACATTTAAACAAAGTGGTTACATAAAAGACAGTATTCATTCTTCCCATCAACGGAAACATATTTAAAATAAAACATGGATTCTTTCTTGACACTTCCTTGACACTATCATCATATCATGTACCCTTCCCTTGACCAGTGAAAAACATTTCAAAAACTTGGGATGAACATAAAAAGCTCAGTAAGGGATATAAAAATATGGAAAGGAAACATGAGTACATGCATACATAAGAATGAAATCATACTTTACCCATAAAACATAAGCACTTTAACATACCTCATAAAATCATGAATAAATCATAGAAATCATAAGACATAAAGGTAACTTGAGGCATTTATAACATTCTTACGTAGGGAGTAACCCTCTTGGTTACGTTTGGAATACCCACCACAATATATTCCCTAAATCTCTTCGGAGAAACCTTAACGTTTCACTCCTTCGCGTTACCCAATGCATTGGAGAGCTATATCGGGCTCACCCGCCCTTAGTTTATCACGGAACCACCCGTCTTCATAACAATGCCCAAGAACCATAACACAATCTTATCACATAAAACATGCATAAAGGAAACATAACATTTCCACCTTTCAATAACAAGATATCAATACAACACATTGATATAAATACATTATGAAAACCATTTTCAATACCAAAATAAAAGAAAAGTAAAAAATTGTATTTATTTTTCTTTTAAAAAGAATGTATGACTTGTAGAGGAAGCCGAAACTCAAATAATGGTCACGGCGGCAGAGAAGTCGTTGTCGCCGCATACGTACGACAAAAACATTCCCTTTTTTCGTTTAATAAAACGCTTCGTATAAAAAGATTCCTTTTGGATAAACGTAAAAGTCAAAGGGGTTTATACACCGTATAAAAGAAAGTTGTGTATAAAACAAAATATGCGTCAATGAAAGGAGATTGAGACGAAGTCCCATACAAAGATGGTATCCTTGGATTAAGGATAAATCAGTTACATAACTATGTGTGACAAACGAATACACAAAATATAAGTGGGTATTAAGTGTAAAACAATCAGAGGACATTCACACATAATCATAGAACGACATATTCAAGGTGTATAAGTTTATCCCAAAGAATCGAAATTGGGTTAAGAAGTTCCCTTGCAAAAATTAGACAGCCTAACGATGTCATTTCAAAATTCAGAAAAAGAGTTGATGAGAGATAAAAAGGGTATCTCATCACTTGGACATAAAATTTACATCAATAAGGATATAGAAGAACATATCCCAAAATAATATTATGTGAATTAAAAGACATAACAAAATAAGTCTTTTAAAAAGAGGAGAGTGAAAGGTTCCCTTACCGACATGGGTATCTTTCGAAACATACGCCCTGTGAAAGAAGGACAATACAACATTGATGTAAATACTCATAAATGAAAGAATATTACACAATGAGTAAAATAATGGTCAGTACATACACCACTCAAAGGAAATTGTGGCAAATGTAGCATAAATCTCACGAGAATAAAAGTGAGATGAAAAATCCCTTACGAAAACCCGGCAGCCTAACAGCGCCACTTAAAACTTCCAAAATGGATTGATGAGAGAAAATAGGATCTCTCATCATATCAACATAAAGTTTACAGAAAGAGGAATACAAAAGAACATCCCCCAACATAACAAAGAGGAGATTAAAAGAAGTGACATAAAGGAGTGTACTTAAAAAGAAAGAGAGAGGTTGGATCTCTTACGAAAATTCGGCAGCCTAATGGCGCCACTCAAAACTTCCAAAATGGATTGATGAGAGAGAATAGAGTCGATCATCATATGAACATAAAAATTACAGTAAGAGTAATATAAAAGAACATCCCAATCACAATAAATATGAGCTTAGAAGGAATGACATAAAAGAGTGTACTTAAAAAGAAAGAGAGGAGTAGGATCCCTTACCTCGGGTCCGACTTGACTCGATCGTTCTTTAACGTCCTGAATAATAAACTTGAGTTAATTTCCACTTTATTAAGAACATTTTTCTAGTTAATTATTCCTTTTATATCACTTATTTCCATGTTATAAACATTATGTAATCATTTAAGTTAATAATGTTTGTTTTGTCGATATTTGGTTCTTAAATCGAAAGTGGACTTCTTACAATTACATGTTGTTCATGTGGTCAACTGTTCATTATATCCAGAATTATATTCATGATTTGGATATCATATATATCATATATATCCAGAATATACATGTATTTATAATATTACATAATCATTTAGAGGTAAGAAATGAAATGCACCATTCATGGAGACGGTAAGCCGTACGTACGCATGAACGCTACTTTCATTTCTATGTCATATTAATGGAATTAAAACCAAATGAGAGGTATGTATATTTTAATTCCAGAATTATATTCATCATTTATATGTAACATACATCATATATAATAACTTTAAATCCATCCTTTATACATTCCACATATGGCATTAACGAATCAAATCACTTTGAGGGGGCGGTAGTCCGCACTTCCTAAAATGAAATTATCGTGTTTACCCACAATGGAAACCATAAAGGTATGACACAAAAGAAAAATACAAAAACATAAACATATTATATATCATATATAAATATAGTGACATCTTAATGGCCACCTTTTAAGGTGTTATATGAGTGTTGAACAATCATCGTTTCGTGAGACAGAAATTCGCCATCCACAGAAACAGTATGTTCTTTAACCATTTGATGTAGGTGTGTGTAAGTGTAGCTCGAATGCTTCTTATAACAACATCCTAGTATATTGAAGATACTGAAGTTGTTACAAAATAAATGAATAAAAAGAGTTTAGGGGGTTGGAGAAGTAAAATAAAACAAAAGAACACAAGTGAAGACATTACCTTAAAATCGGGTAACTCCCTTTGGTTTGAGCTCAAAGGCTTCCTTGGGAAGACTTCTGCCCAAAGTGAGGCTTCAAGGAGTTAGAGAGGGATGTGGAGAGACAAAATGGGCAGGGGTTGGCCGAGCCAAAGGCTTTGGAAGTGTTGGTAAGGAGGTAGAGGTGAGGGCCTTTTATAAGAGGAGAGGAGGAGCACTCTTGGAAAGGTATAAAATGTAACTTTATTTTCAAATGAGTTTCGGATTTTAATGGTCCCACATTGATGTGTTTCGAGGATAAGGTGATAAGGGTTCGAAATCCACCTATCCAATAGGTTTTGTACATGTGTAGGTCTTAGATTTTACATTATCTTTCCATTTTATTTAAATCGTTAAATAATGAGGTCATCGCTGCATCATCATGATGTCATAAATAATTTAATTTATTTAATGTCTAAAAATTATAAAAAAATACTGTATTGTAGGAAATATTTTTAGATTTCCAATGAATATTTATAGTCCAAAAGATCATTTATGTAGACAAAATTAAAAATATTTTACTTAGGTGATACATTCTTTGTTACATTTTACATTCTTTAAGAATAAAAAGATAAAAAGTCACTTTCTCACAAAAGTGATTCCATGGGGCCCCCAAGTTTGGCACAAGGCATCCCATGGTCGGCCATGAGACAACCAGTAGCCTTAGGACACATGTTGTGGTCATTTTTTATTATTATGATATTATCTTATTATCTTTAACTACCCGATTACTCATTAATCAAGATAATTAAAGATAATCACTGTCGTTACTATTCATAATGTCCAAAAACAAAAGAGTCTTAATTACATAATTTGGAACTTCTGATTCCAAATATGTAATCCATTTTACCAAATTCCAAACACATAAATTGCAAAAATTAATTTAAAAATAATTCTCGTTGTCAAAACAAATAGCGTGTTTTTAAGAAACAATATTTATGAAAAGTTTGGCACTTGTTTATGCCTAATTCCAAAGTGAAATTAATCCCAATGACCATCATTGAATTACATGGTAAAAATATATTCTAATTACACTTTAAAAAAAATTAAAAAGATAAATTATATGAAAAAACAGTTTTGATGTAAAATGCAGTATTTTTCACTATTCATTGAAAAATGAACATTGTCAGAAAAATACCAAAAATTAACCCAAGGTAAATTTAAATGTCCCAATCATAAATAATATATTTATTTTAAAAAATAGAGCTTATAAAATTGTCAAAAAGTGGATTTAAAAGGGGTTCTCCATCAAAAGGCGGTTAATCAACCTTTTAAATAATATTAGAATGTTTACGCTTAAAAACTGGATTCATTTGCATTTTTAATCCTCTAACATTTATTGTAAAGAGTAAAAATATTTGACAAACATATATAATCATTTTGTAGTTAGTTCTGTTCATTCCCACCATTACAACGGCTAGGCGTTAACTACCATTTAAAATAATATTATTTTATTATTAGAGTGCAACGTAAGATTCCCAAGAAACTCGTTGTTGCGTATTGGGTACGCCATCGATCATAGCATCCCCTTTAAAGTAATATTAATATTTTATTCACAAATATGGATAAATATAAAGATGTCATATTCTTTATTTACCTGGGGTGTTACATCCTTCCCCCTTTTGGGAATTTCGTCCTCGCAATTTTAAAGTTGGGCTTGGAAACATCCTTGAAAGTCCCACATCGGAACATGAGTCGGTAAAACAATCACTTTAAAATAAAGAAAGATAAGTACAAAGGTCACCCGAGTTAACACATACTAGGATTCCAAGTATGAAAATATGGACATGGAGGAAAAAAACAAAGGGTCATGTTCTGATGGAGAGTGATAGAAAACATGTTTAGGAGAAAGTTAACCATAAGAAAATCACAAACTTGTGATGGGTTAAACGGTATTCAATTCCCCAGTAGGAAAAGTTTATAGACAACATTTTTGTCTTAAGTTACTTTTTATTGAGGAATTTATTCATAAGGAAACATAATCACTTATCATGTTGACTTTCAACTTTTATTAGATTCCTTACACAAACTCATATTTTCTCCAAAAGACGAGTATTTAGGAAGACTTGTTCACATTAAGAGTACTATAATCAACTTCTAGAGAATCACCTAATCCACAAAAGAGAACTATATACTTCCCATGTCTTTAGACTTTAACCAAAACCAAAACCAAAAAGGTTAGTACAAGATCAGATAATCCAGAAAAGGATAACCCTTTATAAAAAGAAAATCTACTCTTAATCTCCAAAATTTGTCCAACAAAACCCAAAGTTCAACGAGGACCATTCTATAATCAATTTTTCCATAAAATTCTTCAAAGTAAACCAAACTAATATTGAAACCCAAATATTTGAAGGATTTAGTCACATAGTTTTCCAAGTTAAATCGTAACATTTATCTTCAAACAACACCAGTTGCTCTTAATGTCTCATATTGAAAAGTAATTAACCTAATCACATAACCTCCATGATAGGATAATAAATATCCATAGATAACCCAAAATCAACTTACTCTTAATTCATAAAATCATCTAACTAAAAATAACTAGTCAAAATAACCAGGGACTTCACGTAGTCCAGTGGTAGGCGATAAATACCAGTTGCACTTTGGTTGTGGGTTCGATTCCCGCAGCTTTGTTCGACGCGACGGGTTGTCACATGGTTTGCGTGTTGTCCTTTTTCCAAAACTATATAATTCTCAAAACATTTCCCAAAATGAGATAAAATCATAAAAAATAACCATAACATAATTTAACCTCAATTTTATCTCAAGTCTTTCACTTCCATCATAACATATAGTAACCCATAATTACCTCAAAAGTAAGGATCATATAAACCCAAATGGTTCTTTATAACTATGTCCACAAAAGAACAGATAACTATTCCTTGAATAAAATTTTCATATATTAAACATCAGGGTTACACATACTATAAAAAGTCTTCTAATGTAACCCCATCATCAAAAGAGACTTAATACTCTTAAGAATTTCACCATAACTCTTGAAGCCCTTATATGTTGACATCTTACTCATTCAACATTCTTCATGACCCATTAACCATTCCTTTCCAACTTATTCTGAAATACTTCTTTCCTACAAACAAAATCATGAATCATATCCTAAGATTCCAAAATAGGAAAACAATAGTTATGAAATAATCCATACCTTTGATTGGTCATTTTCAGTTTCTTCATCCTCAATCGGAATGGCATTAGGTATTGGTAAATGAACATTTGTACGATCCTGGTGATCCCATTCACGAAACTTCTTCATAGGACATGTGTTTGCATAATGACCATGCACACCACATTTAAAACATTCAATTGATCCCTCAGAAAGAACTTCTTTCCCTTTCCTTGAGTCAACTGGATGATTCCTTTTTCCATTGAAGGTTATTGCTTTATGACCTTCATTTCCACATCTATAGCATATTTCTGTCCCTTTGAAACATTTTCCTAGGTGTTTCTTTCCATATTTTTGACACATTGGTTTTTGAACACACTTACCTTTATGATTATTACCTGTAGTTCCGTAGGGTTTTGTTTCTCGTATATATGATTCCTTAGAGAAATCACCAAGGTTTAGGTGGTCAATCATGACTCCAGATAGTTGGTTGAGGATAATCACAAGATTTCTCATTGCAGCTCCCATATCATTTAGTTGCTTGCTCAAAAAACTATCACAGTTTCCTTCACATCCACTGTTACTTTGGTGCCTGATAGATCCAACCATTTACTAAAACCAAAAAGGTCAGTGTGAGTATATCAACAAAACCATAATGTACCAATGAGGAAGATAAAAACTAAGACATACTTACTCATTCACTTTATCTAAAACTAGGACTCTTTTTGAAATCTTAACCATTATGGTAATGTCACTTATGCTTAAAGAATACCCTAACCTCTAAAGTTATCTAAACCGACCTTTGATACCAACTATAAGGCCCCAACATTAAACCTTACTTAATCTTGATTTATTAAAAGATTACACATTTCGGATCTTTTCAGGTTTAGAGTTTTAGAGAATTAGATCATGAAACTTGCATTACATTCCACATTTAAACAAAGTGGTTTCATAAAAGACAGTATTCATTCTTCCCATCAACGGAAACATATTTAAAATAAAACATGGATTCTTTCTTGACACTTCATTGACACTATCATCATATCATGTACCCTTCCCTTGACCTGTGAAAAACATTTCAAAAACTTGGGATGAGCATAAAAAGCTCAGTAAGGGATATAAAAATATGGAAAGGAAACATGAGTATATGCATACATAAGAATGAAATCATACTTTACCCATAAAACATAAGCACTTTAACATACCTCATAAAATCATGAATAAATCATATAAATCATAATATATAAAGGTAACTTGAGGCATTCATAACATTCTTACCTAGGGAGTAACCCTCTTGGTTATGTTTGGAATACCCACCACAGTATATTCCCTAAATCTCTTCGGAGAAACCTTAACGTTTCACTCATTCGCGTTACCTAATGCATTGGAGAGATATATCGGGCTCACCTGACCTTATTTTATCATGGAACCACCCGTCTTCATAACAATGCCCAATAATCATAACATAATCTTATCACATAAAACATGCATAAAGGAAACATAACATTTCCACCTTTCAATAAAAAGATATCAATACAACACATTGATATAAATACATTATGAAAACCATTTTCAATACTAAAATAAAAGAAAAGTAAAACATGGTATTTATTTTTATTTTAAAAAGAAGGTATGGCTTGTAGAGGAAGCCGAAACTCAAATAATGGTCACGACGGCGGAGAAGTCGTTGTCGCCGCATACGTACAAAAAAAACATTCCCTTTTGTCGTTTAGTAAAATGCTTCGTATAAAAATATTCTTTTTGGATAAACTTAAAATTCAAAGGGGTTTATACACCATATAAAAGAAATTTGTGTATAAAACAAAATATGCCTCAATGAAAGGAGATTGAGACGAAGTCCCATACAAAGACGATATCCTTGGATTAAGGATAAATCAGTTACATAACTATGTGTGACAAACAAATACACAAAATATAAGTGGGTATTAAGTGTAAAACAATCATAGGACATTCACACATAATCATAGAATGATATATTCAAGGTGTACAAGTTTATCCCAAAGAATCGAAATTGGGTTAAGAATTTCCGTTGCAAAAATTAGACAGCCTAACGGCGTCACTTCAAAATTCAGAAAAAGAGTTGATGAGAGATAAAAAGGGTATCTCATCACTTGGAAATAAAATTTACATCAATAAGTATATAGAAGAACATATCCCAAAATAATATTATGTGAATTAAAAGACATAACAAAATAAGTCTTTTAAAAAGAGGAGGGTGAAAGGTTCCCTTACCGACATGGGTATCTTTCGAAACATACGCCCCGTGAAAGAAGGACAATACAAAATTGATGTAAATACTAATAAATGAAATAATATTACACAATGAGTAAAATAATGGTAAGTACATACACCACTCAAAGGAAATTGTGGCAAATGTAGCATAAATCTCACGTGAATAAAAGTGAGATGAAAAATCCCTTACGAAAACTCGGCAGCCTAACGGAACCACTTAAAACTTCCAAAATGGATTGATGAGATGAAATAGGGTCTCTCATCATATCAAAATAAAGTTTAAAGAAAGAGGAATACAAAAGAACATCCCCAAAAATAACAAAGAGGAGCTTAAAAGAAGTGACATAAAGGAGTGTACTTAAAAAGAAAGAGAGAGGTTGGATCTCTTACGAAAATTCGGCAGCCTAACGACGCCACTCAAAACTTTCAAAATGGATTGATGAGAGAGAATAGGGTCTCCCATCATATGAACATAAAAATTACAGTAAGATTAATATAAAAGAACATCCCAATCACAATAAAGATGAGCTTAGAAGGAATGACATAAAAGAGTGTACTTAAAAAGAAAGAGAGGAGTAGGATCCCTTACCTCGGGTCCGACTTGGCTCGATCGTTCTTTAACGTCCTGAATAATAAACTTGAGTTAATTTCCACTTTATTAAGAACCGTTTTCTAGTTAATTATTCCTTTTATATCACTTATTGTCATGTTATAAACATTATGTAATCATTTAAGTTAATAATGTTTGTTTTATCGATATTTGGTTCATAAGTCGAAAGTGGACTTCTTACAATTACATGTTGTTCGTGTGGTCAAATGTTCATTATATCCAGAATTATATTCATGATTTGGATATAATATATATCATATATATCCAGAATATACATGTATTTATAATATTACATAATCATTTAGAGGTAATAAATGAAATGCACCATTCATGGAGACGGTAAGTCGTACGTACGCATGAACGCTACTTTCATTTCTATGTCATATTAATGGAATTAAAACCAAATGAGAGGTATGTATATTTTAATTCCAGAATTATATTCATCATTTATATGTAACATACATCATATATAATAACTTTAAATCCATCCTTTATACATCCCACATATGGCATTAACGAATCAAATCACTTTGAGGGGGCGGTAGTCCGCACTTCCTAAAATGAAATTATCGTGTTTACCCACAATGGAAACTATAAAGGTATGCCACAAAAGAAAAATACAGAAACATAAAAATATTATATATCATATATAAATATAGTGACATCTTAATGGCCACCTTTTAAGGTGTTATATGAGTGTTGAACAATCATCGTTTCGTGAGGCAGAAATTCGCCATCCACAGAAACAGTATGTTCTTTAACCATTTGATGTAGGTGTGTGTAAGTGTAGCTCGAATTCTTCTTATAACAACATCCTAGTATATTGAAGATACTGAATTTGTTATAAAATAAATGAATAAAAAGAGTTTATGGGGTTGGAGAAGCAAAATAAAACAAAAGAACACAAGTGAAGACATTACCTTAAAATCGGGTAACTCCCTTTGGTTTGAGCTCAAAGGCTTCCTTGGGAAGACTTCTGCCCAAAGTGAGGCTTAAAGGAGTTAGAGAGGGATGTGGAGAGACAAAATGGGCCAGGGTTGGATGATCCAAAGTCTTTGGAAGTGTGGGTAATGAGGTAGAGGTGGGGGCCTTTGATAAGAGGAGAGGAGGGGCACTCTTGGAAAGTTATAAAATGTAACTTTATTTTCAAATGAGTTTCGGATTTTAATGGTCCCACATTGATGTGTTTAGAGGATAAGGTGATAAGGGTTCGAAATCCACCCATCCAATATGTTTTTTACATGTTTAGGTCTTAGATGTTACATTATCTTTCCATTTTATTTAAATCGTTAAATAATGAGGTCATCGCTGCATCATCATGATGTCATAAATAATTTAATTTATTTAATGTCTAAAAATTATAAAAAAATACTATGATGTAGGAAATATTTTTATATTTCCAATGAATATTTATATTCCAAAAGATCATTTATGTAGACAAAATTAAAAATATTTTACTTAGGTGATACATTCTTTGTTACATTTAACATTCTTTAAAAATAAAAAGATAAAAAGTCACTTTCTCACAAAAGTGATTCCATGGGGCCCCCAAGTTTGGCACAAGGAATCCCATGGTCGGCCATGAGACAACCAGTAGCCTTAGGACATATGTTGTGGTCATTTTTTATTATTATGATATTATCTTATTATCTTTAACTACCCGATTACTCATTAATCAAGATAATTAAAGATAATCACCGTCGTTACTATTCATAATGTCCAAAAACAAAAGAGTATTGATTACATAATTTGGAACTTCTGATTCCAAATATGTAATCCATTTTACAAAATTACAAACACATAAATTGAAAAAATTAATTTAAAAATAATTCCCGTTGTCAAAACAAATAGCGTGTTTTTAAGAAACAATATTTATGAAACGTTTGGAACTTGTTTATGCCTAATTCCAAAGTGAAATTAATACCAATGAACATCATTGAATTACATGGTAAAAATATATTCTAATTACACTTTAAAACAAATTAAAAATATAAATTATATGAAAAAGCAGTTTTGATGTAAAATGCAGTATTTTTCACTATTCATTGAAAAATGAACATTGTCAGAAAAATACAAAAAATTAACCCAAGGTAAATTTAAATGTCCCAATAATAAATAATATGTTTATTTTGAAAAATAGAGCTTATAAAATTGTCAAAAAGTGGATTTAAAAGGGGTTCTCTATCAAAAGGCGGTTAATCAACCTTTTAAATAATATTAGAATGTTTACGCTTAAAAACTGGATTCATTTGCATTTTTAATCCTCTAACATTTATTGTAAAGAGTAAAAATATTTTACAAACATATATAATCATTTTTTAGTTAGTTCTTTTCATTCCCACCATTACAACGGCTAGGCGTTAACTACCATTTAAAATAATATTATTTTATTATTAGAGTGCAACGTAAGATTCCCAAGAAACTCGTTGTTGCGTATTGGGTACGCCATCGAGCATAGCATCCCCTTTAAAGTAATATTAATATTTTATTCACAAATATGGATAAATATAAATATGTCATATTATTTATTTACCCGGGGTGTTACATCCTTCCCCCCTTTTGGGAATTCCTTCCTCGCAATTTTAAAGTTGGGCTTGGAAACATCATTGAAAGTACCACATCAGAACATGAGTCGGTAAAACAATCACTTTAAAATAAAGAAAGAAAGTACAAAGGTCACCTGAGTTAACCCATACTAGGATTCCAAGTATGAAAATATAGACATGGAGGAAAAAAACAAAGGGTCATGTTCTGATGGAGAGTAATAGAAAACATGTTTAGGAGAAAGTTAACCATAAGAAAATCACAAACTTGTGATGGGTTAAACGGTATTCGATTCCCCAATAGGAAAAGTTTATAGACAACATTTTTGTCTTAAGTTAATTTTTATTGAGGAATTTATTCATAAGGAAACATAATCACTTATCATGTTGACTTTCAACTTTTATTAGATTCCTTACACAAACTCATATTTTCTCCAAAAGACGAGTATTTAGGAAGACTTGTTCACATTAAGAGTACTATAATCAACTTCTAGAGAATCAAATAATCCACAAAAGAGAACTATATACTTCCCATGTCTTTAGACTTTAACCAATACCAAAACCAAAAAGGTTAGTACAAGATCAGATAATCCAGAAAAGGATAACCCTTTATAAAAAGAAAATCTATTCTTAATCTCCAAAATTTGTCCAACAAAACCCAAAGTTCAACGAGGACCATTCTATAATAAATTTGTCCATAAAATTCTTCAAATTAAACCAAAATAAGATTGAAACCCAAATATTTGAAGGATTTAGTCACATAGTCTTCCAAGTTAAATCGTAACATTTATCTCCAAACAACATCAGTTGCTCTTAATGTCTCGTATTGAAAAGTAATTAACCTAATCACATATCCTCCATGATAGGTTAATAAATATCCATAGATAACCCAAAATCAACTTACTCTTAATTCATAAAATCATCTAACTAAAAATAATTAGTCAAAATAACCAGGGACTTCATGTAGTCCAGTGGTAGGCGATAAATACCAGTTGCACTTTGGTTGTGGGTTCGATTCCCGCAACTTTGTCCGACGCGACGGGTTGTCACACGGTCTGCGTGTTGTCCTTTTTCCAAAACTATATAATTCTCAAAACATTTCCCAAAACGAGATAAAATCATCAAAAATAACCATAACATAATTTAAACTCAATTTTATCTCAAGCCTTTCACTTCCATCATAACATATAGTAACCCATAATTACATCAAAATTAAGGATCATATAAACCCAAATGGTTCTTTATAACTATGTCCACAAAAGAACAGATAACTATTCCTTGAATAAAATTTTCATATATTAAACATCAGGGTTACACATACTTTAAAAAGTCTTCTAATGTAACCCCATCATCAAAAGAGACTTAATACTCTTAATAATTTCACTATAACTCTTGAAGCCCTTATATGTTGACATCTTACTCATTCAACATTCTTCATGACCCATTAACCATTCCTTTCCAACTTATTCTGAAATACTTCTTTCCTACAAACAAAATCATGAATCATATCCTAAGATTCCAAAATAGGAAAACAATAGTTATGAAATAATCCATACCTTTGATTGGTCATTTTCAGTTTCTCCATCCTCAATCGTAATGGCATTAGGTATTGGTAAACAAACATTTGTATGATCTTGGTGATCCCATTCACGAAACTTCTTCATAGGACACGTGTTTGCATAATGACCATGCACACCACATTTAAAACATTCAATTGATCCCTCAGAAAGAACTTCTTTCCCTTTCCTCGAGTCAACTGGATGATTCCTTTTTCCATGGAAGGTTCTTGCTTTATGACATTCATTTCAACATCTATAGCATATTTCTGTCCCTTTGAAACATTTTCTTAGGTGTTTCTTTCCACATTTTTGACACATTGGTTTTTGAACACACTTACCTTTATGATTATTACCTGTAGTTCCGTAGGGTTTTGTTTCTCGTATATATGATTCCTTAGAGAAATCACCAAGTTTTAGTTGGTCAATAATGACTCCAGATAGTTGGTTGAGGATAATCACAAAAGTTCTCATTGTAGCTCCTATATCATTCAGTTGCTTGCTCAAAAAACTGTCACAGTTTCCTTCACATCCACTGTTACTTTGGTGCCTGCTAGATCCATCCATTTACTAAAACCAAAAAGGTCAGTGTGAGTATATCAACAAAACCATAATGTACTAATGAGGAAGATAAAAACTAAGATATACTTAGTCATTCACTTTATCTAAAACTAGGACTCTTTCTGAAATCTTAACCATTATGGTAATGTCACTTATCCTTAAAGAATACCCTAACCTCTAAAGTTATCTAAACCAAACTTTGATACCAACTATAAGGCCCCATCCTTAAACCTTACTTAATCATGAGTTATTACAATATTACACATTGCGGATCTTTTCAGGTTTATAGTTTTAGAGAATTAGATCATGAAACTTGCATTACATTCCACATTTAAACAAAGTGGTTACATAAAAGACAGTATTCATTCTTCCCATCAACGGAAACATATTTAAAATAAAACATGGATTCTTTATTGACACTTCCTTGACACTATCATAATATCATGTACCCTTCCCTTGACCTGTGAAAAACATTTCAAAAACTTGGGATGAGCATAAAAAGCTCAGTAAGGGATATAAAAATATGGAAAGGAAACATGAGTACATGCATACATAAGAATGAAATCATACTTTACCCATAAAACATAATCACTTTAACATACCTCATAAAATCATGAATAAATCATAGAAATCATAATACATAAAGGTAACTTGAGGTATTCATAACATTCTTACGTAGGGAGTAACCCTCTTGGTTACGTTTGGAATACCCACCACAGTATATTCCCTAAATCTCTTCTGAGAAACCTTAAAGTTTCACTCCTTCGCGTTACCCAATGCATTGGAGAGCTATATCAGGCTCACCCGCCCTTATTTTATCACGGAACCACTCGTCTTCATAACAATTCCCAAGAACCATAACATAATCTTATCACATAAAACATGCATACAGGAAACATAACATTTCCACCTTTCAATAACAAGATATCAATACAACACATTGATATAAATACATCATGAAAACCATTTTCAATACTAAAATAAAAGAAAAGTAAAACATGGTATTTATTTTTCTTTTAAAAAGAAGGTATGGCTTGTAGAGGAAGCCGAAACTCAAATAATGGTCACGGAGGCAGAGAAGTCGTTGTCGCCGCATACGTACGACAAAAACATTCCCTTTTGTCGTTTATTAAAACGCTTCGTATAAAAATATTCCTTTTGGATAAACATAAAAGTCAAAGGGGTTTATATACCATATAAAAGAAAGTTGTGTATAAAACAAAATATGCCTCAATGAAAGGAGATTGAGACGAAGTCCCATACAAAGACGGTATCCTTGTAATAAGGATAAATCAGTTACATAACTATGTGTGACAAACGAATACACGAAATATAAGTGGGTATTAAGTGTAAAACAATCAGAGGAAATTCACACATAATAATAGAAAGACATATTCAAGGTGTAAAAGTTTATCCCAAAGAATCGAAATTGGGTTAAGAAGTTCCCTTGTAAAAATTAGACAGCCTAACGACGTCACTTCAAAATTCAGAAAAAGAGTTGATGAGAGATAAAAAGGGTATCTCATCACTTGGACATAAAATTTACATCAATAAGGATATATAAGAACATATCCCAAAATAATATTATGTGAATTAAAAGACATAACAAAATAAGTCTTTTAAAAAGAGGAGGGTGAAAGGTTCCCTTACGGACATGGGTATCTTTCGAAACATACGCCCCGTGAAAGAAGGACAATACAACATTGATGTAAATACTCATAAATGAAAGAATATTACACAATGAGTAAAATAATGGTAAGTACATACACCACTCAAAGGAAATTGTGGCAAATTTAGCATAAATCTCACGGGAATAAAAGTGAGATGAAAAATCCCTTACGAAAACTCGGCAGCCTAACGGAGCCACTTAAAACTTCCAAAATGGATTGATGAGAGGAAATAGGGTCTCTCATCATATCAAAATAAATTTTACAGAAATAGGAATACAAAAGAACATCCCCCAACATAACAAAGAGAAGCTTAAAATAAGTGACATAAAGGAGTGTACTTAAAAAGAAAGAGAGAGGTTGGATCTCTTACAAAAATTCGGCAGCCTAACGACACCACTCAAAACTTCCAAAATGGATTGATGAGAGAGAATAGGGTCTCTCATCATATGAAAATAAAAATTACAGTAAGAGTAATATAAAAGAACATCCCAATCACAATAAATATGAGCTTAGAAGGAATGACATAAAAGAGTGTACTTAAAAAGAAAGAGAGGAGTAGGATCCCTTACCTCGGGTCCGACTTGACTCGATCATTCTTTAACGTCCTGAATAATAAACTTGAGTTAATTTCCACTTTATTAAGAACCTTTTTCTAGTTCATTATTACTTTTATATCACTTATTGTCATGTTATAAACATTATGTAATCTTTTAAGTTAATAATGTTTGTTTTTTCGATATTTGGTTCTTAAGTTGAAAGTGGACTTCTTACAATTACATGTTGTTCGTGTGGTCAAATGTTCATTATATCCAGAATTATATTCATGATTTAGATATCATATATATCATATATATCCAGAATATACATGTATTTATAATATTACATAATCATTTAGAGGTAAGAAATGAAATGCACCGTTCATGGAGACGATAAGCCGTACGTACGCATGAACGCTACTTTCATTTCTATGTCATATTAATGGAATTAAAACCAAATGAGAGGTATGTATATTTTAATTACAGAATTATATTCATAATTTATATGTAACATACATAATATATAATAACTTTAAATCCATCCTTTATACATCCCACATATGGCATTAATGAATCAAATCACTTTGAGGGGGCGGTAGTCCGCACTTCCTAAAATGAAATTATCGTGTTTACCCACAATGGAAACCATAAAGGTATTCCACAAAAGAAAAATACAGAAACATAAAAATATTATATATTATATATAAATATAGTGACATCTTAATGGCTACCTTTTAAGGTGTTATATGAGTGTTGAACAATCATCGTTTCGTGAGGCAGAAATTCGCCATCCACAGAAACACTATGTTCTTTAACCATTTGATATAGGTGTGTGTAAGTGTAGATCGAATTCTTCTTATAACAACATCCTAGTATATTGAAGATACTGAATTTGTTAAAAAATAAATGAATAAAAAGAGTTTAGGGGGTTGGAGAAGCAAAATAAAACAAAAGAACACAAGTGAAGACATTACCTTAAAATCGGGTAACTCCCTTTGGTTTGAGCTCAAAGGCTTCCTTGGGAAGACTTCTGCCCAAAGTGAGGCTTCAAGGAGTTATAGAGAGATGTGGAGAGACAAACTGGACAGGTTTTGGATGAGCCAAAGGCTTTGGAATTGTGGGTAAGGAGGTAGAGGTGGGGGCCTTTTATAAGAGGAGAGGAGGGGCACTCTTGGAAAGGTATAAAATGTAACTTTATTTTCAAATGAGTTTCGGATTTTAATGGTCCCAAATTGATGTGTTTAGAGGATAAGGTGATAAGGGTTCGAAATCCACCCATCCAATAGGTTTTGGAGATGTGTAGGTCTTAGATTTTACATTATCTTTCTATTTTATTTAAATCGTTAAATAATGAGGTCATCGCTGCATCATCATGATGTCATAAATAATTTAATTTATTTAATGTCTAAAAATTATAAAAAAAATACTATGATGTAGGAAATATTTTTAAATTTCCAATTAATATTTATAGTCCAAAAGATAATTTATGTAGAAAAAATTAAAAATATTTTATTTAGGTGATACATTCTTTGTTACATTTAACATTCTTTAAAAATAAAAAAATAAAAAGTCACTTTCTCACAAAAGTGATTACATGGGGCCCCCAAGTTTGGCACAAGGCATCCCATGGTTGGCCATGAGACAACCAGTAGCCTTAGGACACATGTTGTGGTCATTTTTTTATTATTATGATATTATCTTATTATCTTTAACTACCCGATTACTCATTAATCAAGATAATTAAAGATAATCACCGTCGTTACTATTCATAATGTCCAAAAACAAAAGAGTCTTAATTAAATAATTTGGAACTTATTATTAAAAATATGTAATCCATTTTACCAAATTCCAAACACATAAATTTCAAAAATTAATTTAAAAATAATTCCCGTTGTCAAAACAAATAGCGTGTTTTTAAGAAACAATATTTATGAAAAGTTTGGCACTTGTTTATGCCTAATTGAAAAGTGAAATTAATCCCAATGACCATCCTTAAATTACATGGTAAAAATATATTTTAATTACAATTTAAAACAAATTAAAAATATAATATAACCATATAATTAAATTATATGAAAAAGCAGTTTTGATGTAAAATGCAGTATTTTTCACTATTTATTGAAAAATGAACATTGTCAGAAAAATACCAAAAATTAACCTTAGGTAAATTTCAATGTCCCAATCATAAATAATATGTTTATTTTGAAAAATAGAGCTTATAAAATAGTCAAAAAGTGGATTTAAAAGGGGTTCGCCATCAAAAGGCGGTTAATCGACCTTTTAAAGAATATTAGAATGTTTACGCTTAAAAACTGGATTCATTTGAATTTTTAATCCTCTAACATTTATTGTAAAGAGTAAAAATATTTGACAAACATATATAATCATTTTTTAGTTATTTCTGTTCAATCCCACCATTACAACGGCTAGGTGTTAACTACCATTTAAAATAATATTATTTTATTATTAGAGTGCAACGTAAGATTCCCAAGAAACTCGTTGTTGCGTATTGGGTACGCCATAGAGCATAGCATCCCCTTTAAAGTAATATTAATATTTTATTCACAAATATGGATAAATATAAAGATGTCATATTCTTTATTTACCTGGGGTGTTACAATGTATATAGGACGTAGTGACCCCCACCACAGGGTTTGAGAGTTGTCCAAGTTTTATCGATCACTGATGAATAAATTAATTAATTATTTGTAAAGACCCGTAAAATTCAAGGGAAATTTTTTCTTAATTTTCTTTGGAATTTTACAAGAGCGCGGTTTCAGACGGCACCTGATTCCGAGGCCCGGAGTGCCCGGAATCAATTTCCGAAGTTTGGCTCGGGTACGTTCAGTGAACGAACGAGCGGGAATTTCTAACTTTTGATCCGGTGCTCGGAATTGAAATCCGAGGGCACCGATGAACTCGCAGCGCCGATATTCGCTTAAAGAGACCTTTTCGGGAGTTGCGTTTGTTTCGGGTTGAGAGTTAGTTTTTGGGAGATTAGAATAAGTTAAATAAAAATATGTAAACACAATTTTTATTTAAACTTAATAGTTATCTTCACTCAAAGGAAGTTAGGTGTGGGACCCACACCCACTTAACCTCCCTTGAGAGGATTAAGTGTGGTGGGGCCCACACGAAACCTAACTTTACATCTTCCCTCAAACTCCCTTAACCCCTCTTTAATTAACATGACAATTTGTTAATTAATGTGGAGTTATCTCTTCTTTGAATTTCAAACTTTTGAAATTCTAGTGTGTTGTTGTGTTAATAAAATAAGATAGAGTCTTATTTTATTTTGGGTTTAGTTTTGTCTCCTTGAGAGAGTTGGGAAGGGTCTTCTTGTTTCTTCATCTTCTTCAACCTCGACGAAGAACACGAAGAACGCCGTTCTTCAACGAAGAACTTCCTCGCCGAAGAACACGGTTTTTCCGCGACGCCATATCCGCGACGTGACGTTCTTCTTCCGCATCATCTCTTCCGCGACGGTTTTCCGCGACGAACGCCATCGACAATGACTCTTCCTCCGACGTCAAAGGAATCGACACCGATATTCCACGACTACGTCAACGTGCGACTATCGAGGTAGGGGGTCTTGAGTTCGTTGTTTTCTTTTTATTTGACTTTCCTCAAGACTTGACGAAGAACGCTCAAGTTCCGACGAAGAACGCCGCTCCGCTATTCTTCGTCTTCCGTGTCAACGAGAGAGAACACCGCTTCTTCCTCGGAAAACCTTCGTCGGCGTACAAGGTTTCGCCAACGACGTGCCTCTTCGGACGCACCTCTTCGTCATCGAATTTGACGAACGACGACCGCAACGCCCGACCTCCGCGACGTCGTCTTCCGCGGAACGTAGTCAAATCTTCGAACCGTATACCCAAGGTAGGGGTTGTTAATTTATTGTTTAATTATTTATTTCTTGATCGTGGATCTCGCATGTCTAACATGAGGCTTTGAATGTTCAAGTTGAGTTATTATTTAACGTGAGGGGGCCAGACCGCATGAACACGGACGAACCCCCTCCATCGTTCTTATTGTTCTATCCTGAGGGTGGAAGCAAAGTGGCGTGGTGCCGTCGCACCACGCGGATAGTAATATGATTAAATTTCGCGGCACCGTCGCGCCGTGCCATGGGAGAATCATAAGGAACGCAACGCCGTCGCGCCGCGTCGAAGGGAATCAAATGCGCGGCGAAGGGGCGCGGTGCCGTCGCACCGCGCCGGACGACGAACACCGCGGCCGGTTCCGGGCCGCGGCGGGACGAGGAGACCGCGGCCGGTTCCGGGCCGCGGCAGGATGAGAAGACCGGCGGCCGGGCCGCCGGCGTCGGAAGCCGAAGAGGGGACCGGATTTTCCGGTCCCGTTGGAGAAAACCGGCCGGCCAGCTGGCCGGCCGGATGGCAGTAAACCGGGGGAATTAATCCCCCGGCCGGCTCATCAAAACCCCCCTCTTAATGAGGGGGGCGGTTTCCTTGAGGGGGGCAGGAGGCCCCCCGTTTTCCTACCAATCAAGCCCCCCACGTGGGGGAGGCGGTTTGCAAAAAGGGCGCGGCTATATGCCGCGCCGCCCCTCAATCAGCGGGGGCTTTGTGCCCCCGCATGCCGTCGGGCCGCCCCGCCTGCCGCCGGGCCGCCGCGCTACCGCCGGGCCGCCGCGCTACCGCCGGGCCGGGTCGGACTTGGGTTGGGTCGACCCGGTTCAGGCTGACCCGGGGGGGGGGGGGGGGGGGGGGTCGGGCCGGGTCGACCCGGACCCGGACCCCCCGTTTCGAATCGTTTTCGGTCTTTTGGCCATAACTTGAGCCTCAGACCTCCGATCGACGAACCGTCTGTGGCAACGCGATCCTTGGATCGAGACGGTCGTTTCGGTATATCGCACTCAAGGTTTCGGTTTACTTTGAGTTCGGCCGGGTTGGTTCGTTCACGAAACCAACCGGGCATTCGGAGCAGAAACGCTCATATCTTGAGCTACGGACGTCCGATTGACGTGCCGCCAGCCGCGTTGTGTTCCTCTTAGTGAGACGGATCTTTTGGCATACTCTGCCCGAGTTTTGGACGCAGGTGGAGTACGGTCGGGTTGGTTTTGCCTTAAAAACCAACCGGGCCCCGGGGACGAAAATGCCAATAACTCTCAGACCGGGCGTCCGATCGACGCGCCGTCTGTTGCGTTGAGTTCCTGTTGACGATATGGAACTTTTGGATACATCAACTCTGGACTTTGTGACAGTTGATGTATCAGCCTCTTGGCTCGTGGAGCGGACCCTCCGAATGAGCTTGCTGTGTGCGGGAACCCTAGTGCTGGCTGCGACTGTTACTGTGACTGCTACTGCTACTACTGCTACTGTGACTGCGATGACGACAGTACAGAGATCCTGTGTGCATTCGACGACGACGATACAGCACTCAGCGATCCTACGTGGATCAGTGCTATAGGTCCTGTGTGGGCCCGATCCTGTGTGGATTCGACGACGACAACATTAGCACTCAGTGATCCTACGTGGATCAGTGCTACAGGTCCTGTGTGGGCCCGATCCTGTGTGGGTCCGCGCTCAGCGGTTCTGTGTGAGCCAGCGCCTACAGGTCCTGTGTGGGCCCGATCCTGTGTGGGTCTTTGCGGGGGTTAGTTACCTATCGATCCTTCGTGGGTCCGACGACTTAGATGGATCAGAGATCATCTTTATCGTCCTTTGGTTAGTTACCTATCGATCCTTCGTGGGTCCGACGACTTAGATGGATCAGAGATCATCTTTATCGTCTTTTGAAGAAGTATCCTGTGTGAGCTGAATCTGTTGCTTTCCTGTGTGGATTGTGTTGTGCAATCCTGTGTGGATTACGTTTTTCTTTCCTGTGTGGATTGTGTTGTGCAATCCTGTGTGGATTACGTTTTGCTTTCCTGTGTGGAATACGTTTACTTTCCTGTGTGGACTGAGTTGTACTTGGGCTCGGAGGTTGGAGCGTATTTGAATTTGATGACTTAGGTATATGTATGGGCATATACCTAAGCAGTGTCGGTTGTTACTTCGTGATTATACCTTTCTTAGTGGTTTATCCTTTGTGGATTTGAGAGACCTTCAGGGGTCTCGGGGTCCCTACTGAGTATCTTATACTCACCCCTGCACGGGCTTTGCCCGCACTACGTTGTGTTGGTTGCAGATGACGGACAACGTTGACCTTAGCTGAGGCTTGCAGAGCGGGACGGTACCCGGAGGTGGACCACTGGGCGGGACGTGCACGGAGCAGACGGCGGGACCTGTGGAGCAGAGGAGCTATCTGTACCCACCCTTCAGGTGGGATTTCCAGTGGACAGCTCGGTGTAGCGGCATTTACTTTTCAGTTGCTGTTTTCCCTTTCGAGTTGTACTTTACTTTCAGTTTTGGGTTTGTATTCTGGCCCATTTACTTTTCCGCACTTTCAGTTGTACTCTGCTTTTGTTTAGTGTTTACTTTCCGCTTGCTTACTCTGTGGTGTTTGTTTACCTTACAAAGGCAATGCCTTCCCTTTTAATTGGGATTTACGCCTTGGTGCTAGTCGCCAGCCCCTGGCCTATGGAAGGCGGGCTTGGGGTAGTCACAGCACGGACCCCGAGGGCGGGACGTGACATTATTATTCGAGTATAAAACAATTGGGTTGAATTTATTTATTAAAAACATTCACAAGGTATCAAGTGAACATGTGAAATAATATTATAGGAATAGATATTATTTTAATATTCAATGTTTGTTTAATATTAACGGGAATTAAGAGTCGAGTTTATGACTCAGGTTTATCACGTAATATATTTATTATATATTAAAAACAAGTTATAAAATATAAATGATGTTTATGATGTAGTTAGTTCACCATAACTATTCATTTATTGCTTATTTAGTGAATGTTAAATATACAGGGGCGCTAGGGAACCCTTTATGGGTATTGTAGACATCCACTATATAAGTCGGGAGGAGCTCATTTTCATGTGATTGTTCATTACAATGAATTGAGAACTTCTCTCTCCTCCTGCATCATAGAGAGAGAAACACTTCATCTGAGTGAACGATCCAAGAACGTTTCCACAGATCAGAGACATGAGATTGAAGTGATCGTCACGATGTCGATGGAATCATTGGATCTTTGTGCTAGCACCCATAATTCAATGATCGATGTACGCACAAAATTCTTTAAGTGTGCGTGGACAATCTACAAGGGTTTGAGCTCAAATCATTCAAGCAACGATCACCGACACCAAGCTTCAGTCGAACGCGCCACCAATTCGAACTAGGTAAACATTTGTTTAATATTTGTGCTTTGATAATTCACGAGATATCCTTAGACCTCTACCGAGACTTGGATTTCCGGAGACGCTGAAGTTTTTTCGCTCTGGTGATGAAAATTTTTAAATCTCCAGTCCACTGGATTCCACTGCGCGCCCAAGTACCAGCAATTGGTATCAGAGGGATTGTGTGAATTTTCTGAGTCAAGAAAAAAATAATTTGTTTTAAATTAAGTAAATTGTTTTAATTCGGTCCCAACGGATGTGACCGCATTTTGATCCGACTTACGGTCATTCAAAATTTTTAATATAGATGGTTGTGATTTTTTAGGTCTATTCTAGTTGTTGGGTACCGACCGAATTCTGGTGGCCGGAACCCCTCCAGTCGATAGAGAAATAATTCTTCACCCTTGAAATTATCTATACCTAAAACAATAGGGTGTTTAAATAAAAAGGAACCGTACAAAAATAAAAGGGGCGACCCAAGTGTGGGCGACACCTAATTATCAATTTTAAATTAAAAAAAACAAGAGGGGCAATCCTTTAAGGAAACCTCTGCCGCGCTGCCAGCCACCGGCGAGCCTCTCGAGCGCCGCAACGGGTATTATCTGATCCACCCTCTGTCGTGGGGTAATCTCCATGTCCGGTGGTTCCTTTGCCCAGATCGGGTTCCCAGGTGCCTCACATGAGTATTATCTGATCCACCTGGGCCTGCAACGGGTTTAGGTGGGTCCAGATGGGTCAACCACGTAAAAAACATTACTACATGGGATCTGCTAAGCTCGAAATGGACCTGAGTGGATCGGGTCAACCCGCATTGGCGCTGTATGAAGTTATGAGATTTGTGAAAATATTTAATATATCCAAAATATTAATTATTTAAATTTTGAATTAAAAGAATAACATTTTTATTATTCTAGAAATTTTAATTTAATTTTGGAATATATTTAAATTAATTGCGGGACATGCCAAAAATAAATTATTTGAATTAAGATAATTCATTTAATTTGTTTAATTGTCCCGTACTTAAATTTATTACATTTTAATTTTATCGCGCATTTAATTTACCTGTAGATTAGCCTTTAGCATCGACCATGCCTATTTGGTTTTATTTTATTTAATTATTTATTACAATTGCGTGTGATGTTTGTAATATTTAATTAAGTTTTTCGATGGTCTGCACATCGTCTTCTTCATTTAAATATGTATAAGTATTTTTTCATCCATCAGTGTTTCTGTATGTATTTTACGCTTCCTGAGACCCACTCACCTGTGTGTGAGTACGTTTGTTTTATTGACAATGAAGATGTAAGACGTAGACCATGCCAAGACGAGACAATATACAAGACGAGAAGTGAAAAACACTAGACCTAGGGTGAGCTGCATCATGAGTCAAGACCCAACTCAGGTATGACACCCCTATTCCATGGTTGATCCATTGAGTTTAAATGGATCAATCAATGTTAGATACTCAAGACCAATCAGATAATTTTATTTCTTTTATGCATTTGCATGTCTGCAGGAAACACATAAAATAATAAACAGAAAAATGCATAAAGACGTGATTAATGTATTCTATTAGTACATATTCAGGTGTGAGTGCGACAATATAGTATGAACATATAGAAATGGATTACATTCATCAAAAATATTAAAAACCTCTCAAAGAAATATTAATCCTTGAATGCCTTCCGTCGCTCAAATTTGAACAAACCCGAGTTTACGAGTTGATTGTAAGCCAAAGTTGAGGGTGTCTCCTACCATTAAAGAGTTCTTATGAGAGTGATGAATTGACTTAACTGAAGTTGGCAGCAAAAGAGTAACCAAAACTATCTTGTTGCATCTTTAGAGGCAAACGTTGGGAAAATCATGTTTATGAGTTTTAGAACCCAAGACTTCACTCAACATATCAAGGAGCTGTGATTTAATACGGTTAGTCTACTTTGTGCCTACCTAGGATCTCTATGAGCAGTGGTATATCCATAACTTGTAGATTATGAGGTGACCATTCAAGGGTCCTGACTACTAGAATACTAAATCAATGAAGTTTTTTGAGTCTAGTAGTGAGGGATATTGGAGTTCGATAAAATAGTGAATGATATTTAATGATTTAATTAATTGGTAATGTCTAAGTAGTAATCAAGATAAAAATACTAATATGCTAGATTTTGTTTTTGTTGAAAATGGCATGTAATACCACAAATATACAATGATTAATATTGGATAAGGAACATATCTGTACCAGCATGAGTTTCCAACGAGCAGTACAAGCGCCTGTGTAGAGTGATACGATATAGAAAATTCAAGGTGTCGGAGTACCCAATACCTGTTAAGTCTCCTCAGGAAGTGAGGGTGAGAAAAATCCTTACAAGAGACTCATGTATGACGTATATGATGATTATGTCATAATGATATCATCAACGTCTAATGTGAGTTATGGATACAACATCAAGACATGCATGATTTCACTTGTCTCATCTCTGAGAAGATTACAAGGAGAAATAGAAGCGAGATATGAATGAGTGATGATTACACTGACTATGTGTAAATTGAAAGGCAGATTATGATCTTTCAGGACATCCCTTTCTTACATTTTTTTCCATAATTTACCCTAGTTTCATTTAATATCACAAAATGTACAGTATGGAGAAAACACGTCATTACCTTTTAGGTAAAGGTTCACTAAGTAAATAAAAAATTAAAGAAAGTATAATCTTTAGTTCTTATGGTGAACAAATGGAAAAACAAGGCGAAATATCAATGGAAAGTGTGACACCAAAGACACCTTTTCAACATCCTTAAAAGAAAAGAGAAAGACATTATACAAAAGGTTATTTGATTCATATGTCATGAGATAAATATATGGAAGCTTAAATTCAATGGACTGATTCGAAGAAGCAAGTAGTCACTTCTTCTTCAGGTATATTAATGAATTATAAGTAATATTTTAGTTTTACTACTTGGGTATAGAATACAATATTCATATCACATACATGTATTTAAATATAGCAAAAAAGTATAGAAATGTTACATGAAGTAAGGTGTGTTCCCCATGTGGTTGAGAAAGGGTGGTTCTTAAGTCAGTGGTGAGAAGTACACAACTTCTAATTGTCAAGATTAATGATTTTAGTTGAACTTTTGTTAAGTATTATTAAAAAGATTTATCTCACGTGTCCTTTGGATATAAGGAGACATTATTCTAGTTCAGAAATGAATGTTGTTTGTGGTGTCTTATACTCAACGAAAGGTTCAATGATGCCTGAATCATTGGAAATAACTGATGAATATAAATGTATGACTTTGTGGCAAGAAAAACTCTTTGTCAAGTAAAACAAAAAGTGGATGTCAAACATATACCCTATATGGTATTTAGACTTCATGGAGCTTAACACCTTAGGCAATATTAACATATATACTTATTTAGTTTGGAAAAAGAAACCTTTATAAATAAAGATAATCCATAAAGATTTCAAAATTTCTTCAACTAGAGTGCGTGGACTATTCCAATTGTAAGCTAGTGGTAAGTATACTTCATAAGATTCCTTTAAGTTTATTTAGGGAATGTGAAAGTGAAGTATGATATATGCATGGTCAAAAGATATGAGTTTCTTTAGGTTGGTGTGCTGAAGAATATCTTGACCAAGTCTTTATCGATTGATATAATATAACATGGATTAATTCCTAAATTCACATTACCTTATACACATCAAAGTAATGATGCTAATAATGAGGGTCAATGACGAGTCTTACATATGAACATTAATTAATAAAAAGAAGTGTGGAGCAATTCCTAAACTCATATTTCCTTATACATATCAGAGTCATGATATAAGTAAAAGGAGCATCAATGTTAAAACAAATATGTATTTCAAAAACTTCCATTATTTTTCAAGACATGCATCGTAAATAAAGGAATTATCCCATAGCCATATGCCAACTATTATGAAGAATGGATATCATATGAGTCATAATATGATATAAATCCATTATGTCATAAGAACATATATTTTGATGCAAAGAGTTTGTTAGGATATAAACAAACTTGCATAAATAGAAACACAATTTACATCTAAATTAGTTATCTTAAAGTTTTATAAGGACATTACTTAAACCCTAAGATAGAAAAGAGATAGTAAAGTTATAGAATGTATTTCTATAAAAGGGTGCATATCTCTATTTGAGATAGTGGGAGAAAGATTTACTTGGGTTTATTCAATGTTAGAGATACAAAAATAGTTAACATTGAAACAAGTTCCACAAGAGCGCGCGGAAAAGGAATGTTCCAAAGACCCATACTTATAGGAAGGATAAAACCATGGTAATTGTTTTTTATTCACTGTGGCCAATGATACTTTATTCATTGAGATTAATGAATCCTCCCAATAACTAGTACATGGAAATAAGATAAGATTGACAAGATCAATTGAAATTCAATAATGGATTCCATGTATCAAAGAATATGTGCTTATTATTTTGAATACTGCTGTGGGTATTCAAGTGAAACTATACATGGATGGTACAAGCATGATACCAATAAAGGCTTGATTGGTAATACCAATTCGATATGCCTAAATCTATTAAAATTTTAATTGTCATAGATACTTTCTATAATAATTTTATTGATCATTGGATGTCAAGACCACCAATCGCGGAAGGTGTCTATATGATGCAACCAAAAAAGGGTTGGCGACACCATAAAAAGCTAATAAGGGGTGAAAGTTACTAAAATATATTTTTGGATTGAAGTAAGCAACAAGATCATGGAATATTCATTTAGAAATAATTTTTTCCATGTGTTTGCAAGTGGTTAGTGAGAGTGCCGCTATTTTATAAGTAAAATATATTTGATAACATATGGAAAACAACTATTGGTCTTACAAGTTGGTTAAGAACAGAATGAAAGTAACTCTCTAGAGATTGAACTAAAGTAGTAACCTATGTTTTAGGGGATGTTTTATACTAAGGTAGGTCTAATGGTTTCTTAGACAAATTCAATACTACATATACCGACAAAGCTATTAAAAAATACAATTTGTAATAATTCGAGAGGGAACTGTTACCAATGTCACATGGAATAAATCTCTCCAAGAAGGCATGCATGGGGTATTGAAGGAGATTAATACGATACATTGAATTCTATATGATTTTGTGATGGATTAATCACATATTCTATGCTATGTACTAAATATGATATTTTCAATATATACTTTATGATAGGAAAATATCAGTTATATTCAGGAGAACTGTATGGGAAGTAGTTAGAACTATCCATTTATACTTGAGGAAGTATAAGGGATATATACCTAGTATGTTGAGAGGAAGTGATGCTAGTTACAAGGGGACAAAAACTAGTCTTCCTATAGATCAATATGATCTAATATCGTAGTTAGGATAAGGTAATGAGAAAGACAAGCTCATTCAAGCCAATGGTATCCATATCTACAAATACCAAGTTCATTCCAGCTTCAAAGGTAGCTAAAGAAGAAATGTAAAATATGAAATTATTCATCCTAGTTCTTGGAATTTCACCTAATAAGTAAAGTTTTATCATGAAGATAATTATTCTACTGGTACTATCCACGATTTTAAGTTTAGACAATGGAAAAAGGGATATACTTGGGGATATCATCATTTGAGAAGTCTTACTCAAGGAGGTTAAGTCATAGATAACATAATAGCCATGTAGCGAAGATGTGGAAGACCCATGACTAAAGACACAACTTAGGAGAAATATGATCTTATCATGTGGGAACTAATAAAAATAGTTAGCAAGTTGGATCTAGTGCAAGTGGGAGTGTTGTAATAGTGGGTTCCCTAGTCCCAAATTGGATAGTATTTTTTGATCGACATATAATGTATACAGTGAGTTATACATGATGTACACTTACCATTATAATGTTGATATTTTTTCATCCACCATTTAAATGGTAATGTCTATAGATTATTCATTATATCAAAAGTTTATAGCAATTCCCAGGCTATAATGAGAACCTCAAGATACCATGCCATTAATCTTAAACATATGTCCTATGGTCTAGATATACCATACTGACTAGACATAGTTGATTTATGACTATTATTTGATGTGGGATTATAATCATTGAGACTTCTTCTCACGAATTTCACACTTGACGATCTCTATTAGGTGATATCATGAGGACATACCTGTCAATTGGAACACCACATGTTTTAGGTGTCATTGGTTGCTCCTATCTATGAAAATGTATATTGGTATCCTGACTTGAGATTATTACCAATGTGTACCATTTTTTCATATACTTTTATGTAAGAAAAAACCATGACATTTAAATCATGGTGAGGTAACTTGTGTTGGGTGCGTCTTTAGTGGCATGGTATTGGTTGAATGATCAAAATAGATTTTATCGCTTCTGAGTTAAGGAAGTGGTATCTCGGGCCTAGTTGATTAGGATGATATTACCTTCATAAATCCTTAGCAAAGGTAAGGTAAGTCTATCCAGTTATATCAACAAATAATAAAGCAATAATGGATGATGACACAAGCTGCGCATCCTCTTTATGAGATATTGCAAGAAAAAGAGATTATATTACACAGTGCGTATTCATAGGAAACATTGTCATTAATATGAATTTTCCTTATCTACTTAAGGGACTTTATGAGTTTCTATACATCTCTCTTGGTCTTTTAATACTATTCACTACTATTGAGATAAGGATCTAGAGGGTCACACACAATAGTGTATTAAAAAACCTGCCCTTTTTTGGCGAATATGTATATAGGATATGGTGGACCCCACAAAAGGGTCCAAGAGTTATAAAAGTTTTATTGATAACCAAAAAATAAATAAATTCATTATTATTTGAGTATAGAATAATTGAGTTGAATTTATTTATTAAAAGTATTCACAAGGTATTAAGTGAATACATGGAATAATATTATATGAACAAATATTATTTTAATATTCAATGTTCATTTAATATTAGTTGGTATTATGAGTAGAGTTAATGACATGGGATTATCATGTAATATATTTATTATATATTAAAATAAATTTATAAAATATAAATGCTGTTTATGACATAGTTAGTTCATCATAACTACTCATTTTTTGATTATTTAGTGGATGTTAAATATACAGGGGTTGGAGAACCCTATTCAGGTATTTTGGAAATCCACTATATAAGTCAAGAGGAGATCATTTCCATATGACTTTTCATTCAAATGTATTGATATATCCTCTCTCCTCCTACATCCTAGAGATAGAAATGCTCTATTTGAGCGAAAGATCCAATAATGCTTTCACAGATCAAAGACACGAGATTGAGGTGATCATTGTGACATTGAAGGAATAATCAAAGCTCTATTATAGAACCCAGAATTCAAATATTGACATACAAATGGTTTCTTAAAGCATGTGTGGATGATCTAGAGGGGTTCAAGATCAGATCATTCAATCAATGATCGCCAACGTCAAGTTTCCGTTGAACATGCCATCAATTAAAAAAAGGTAAATGTTTGTTTATTATTTTTGATTTGATAATTCATGTAAGATACTTGGACCTCTAATGAGGCTTGTATCACTAGATATGATGAAGTTTCATCACTCTGGTGATGAAATTTTTTAAAGTCCCAGCCCAACGGCTTCCACTACGCGCCCCGGTACCAGCATTGTGAGCATGTTTGTGGAGAACTATGTTGTAATTCTAGTTGATGTAAACCTTAATTTGGAATAGGTTTTATTTTCTTGTTTAATTATTAAACTTCACATATGAATTTTTATGTTCTATTCACTAGGAAATTGTTGGGGTTCTAGGGGATGAACCATTTGAGTATTCTTATACTCAATCTTTCTTGCATACTCATGAAAATTTATTTATTTCATTGTTGATCTACAATATCAAGTTGGTGGTGGTTTTGAGAAGTGTTAACTTAGAAAATTGGGGTGTTTATAGAAGGATTAAAGTCTATTTACACATATCCTCACTTGAAATTTATTGAGGTTATTTAAGTTTTCTTGTTTTTGGGATTTGATTTTGTTTTACTACCAACATATTACCTTTCACATTGTTACATTTCTTTACATTATTTCATGCTATTACTTTGATTTAATTAATATTGATTCAGGATATTTATACCATTAAAACTTTGGGTTTTCATGTTTTCTATTGATGTTTGGTGTTTTTTGTGGTTAATTCTTCCCATTTTGAGTGTTTTATACCCTATATAATGGTTTCCAACCCCTATCTTATTCAAGACAGAATCAAGAGAAACTCCGTTTTTTGTTTTCAATCCAAGATAGGGTCTTAGTAAAGGTAGGCCATGTTAGGGTGATATTATATTGAGGTGCATGATGATTTTTGGTGTAAAAACATGCGGTGATTTTTATCAGGTTGGTATGACAGTAATATTCTTAAACCTAGTATGTGAAGTAGGTTAGAGAAATTGATCACGAGCACATAGGCCCCCTATGATTTTACAAAAGGGCCTTGATCATATATGAAAAATTATTAGGGGGAAATGTATTATCTTTGGGGTACTATCATCACTACGGGATATGAATTATGTAGTTTCATGTAGTTATTGATATTTTTGTGTGCTAATTATAGGATGATGGAACACTTAAGGAAAATCAAGGGGTGGTGACATATGAGTTTTTTGTATCCATATCATTGGTATAAGTTTGATGGAAATATTGTATTTATTTATAGTTATTTCATCCATTCATCATTAAACGGGTGCACATGAGGAGGTTCAAAAAGCACTAATATAATCTCATCAGAGGGTTGAACTCATAGTTCTATCAATGACAGAAACTTGAGATATTGTATTGCAACATTTTTACTAAAAGGGATTACCAAGGTATAAGGGGTAAATATTTAACAAAGATACCATGAACTGATTTAAGGAGAGAGATATTTCAATCTAATTAGTTTGGATTCCATCAAGGAATGTTGTTCCTCTATTAGTTATTACTAGGAGAAACTCTATAATTGTGTAATATTTTTTTTGGTGATTGTGATGAATCTATATTCGAGTTAACCAATTTTCAAAACCAATTTTTGATAGAGTTTTTATTATTAAATCTCAAAGTTTATTATCAATCGGATCTACCTATTATTCAACATGAGAGGTGTAAGTGTTTAGTGAGAGATTCATAAGTTTGTAATGGAATTTTCTATACACAATGTTTAATTAGGGGATAAAAGATCTAAATTTTTTGGTAATAAAATACATAGTGGTAGTTAGCCTAGATAAGATCACATGTGGAGAGAAGATCATAGAGTAGATATGAGAGTAGTGTTGGGAGTAAAAGTTTATATTCTTCAAGATAGTTAAGGTTTGGAATGATCATAGACATTAGGATATAACATGGTTTTAGACTCCATGAGTTAGTATCTCGTGACCATTTAGTGATAGTTAAAGCCAAATATATTATTTAGGTGTTGTATGGACCATAACCAATTGATATTCACATATTTCCATGGTGTTATGAAGAGATAACAATGAAATATGATAGTGTATAGTCCTCCCAATCAATTTTATAGGTCTCTTATTCAAAAACTTCCACAATAGAATTGTTTTCTAAAACAAACCTATTTTCCTTAGTAACAACAGTCCCCTCCCACCGTGCAGGTGGATGTGGTGGCCAAGGGGTTAGGGGTTTGGGGAGGCAATCACAGGGTCAAGTCCTCGGGCCACATCTTTGTAGCGTGCGTGGATCCTCCCTTGGAGGATGTAATAAAACTTTTAACAATAGTCCCCTCATCGACAACAATATCCAATATCACAAAAAAATAATTATGGGGTGTCAATATAGGGTGGAGTTGGTAGGGGATAAAAATAGTTTGCTGGATCATGTGTATAGGGACTGTGACCAAATCAACGTTGATGGGGAAAAAGGTAGTAAGGTCGCTAGGAAGGAGGAGCCGGTTTTGGGAAACTATTAGTAATAAAGGTAGTTGGGATCAATGATTTGGATATAATTTGAGATATGATATATATACACTTTACTCTTTCTTTAGTATCAATGGACACATGTTCATATCATTCATTTATTTCTCTAATCCTAGTTATAGTTTTGAGATTATCTATTGAAATCCTTTGATGACTATGAGTTTTCAATGCCTATCAAAGATCACTCAAGATTGTTAATTTTTTTGGGGTTGTGAGGATCTCATTACATTACATAGGTAGTCACATGATGTCATCCTATGGATGAATTGATTATTATCAGTTTGATCCTACATTGATTATTATTGATGTAGGGTTATCATATTTGGTCAAGTGATAGTTATTTGATTTTTCATGGGAGAGAGTGATCACCAAGTTAGTATTTACCATATTCAACATCAATATATTCTTTCATCTAACCCAGTATGTCATTGTGGGGTGCACCAGTATTGTTCGCTGATAAAGAAAATAAAAATATGAGGCTATGCATTGATTATTGTTGAATGAATCAGGTAAAAATGAAGAACTATTTTCATCTTTCAAGGTATGATAACCTTTTTGATCAGTTGAGAGGTGTGATTTGGTTCTCAAAGATTTATTTAATGCTATATTATTATCAATTGAGGATTAATGGTGATTACATTATAAAGATAGTATTCTAGTGAATGTATAAGAATTTTGATCTTTATGAAATATATATTCACTACTATCTATATCTTATTGTATAAAATAAGGAATATATTACAATATGATATGCTAATTAGAGAAGAACTGCCTATGAAACCATCAAAAGATGAAACCTTTAATCTATTAAAATATCTCACACTCCATAGGTTCTGCATTGTGGAATCCAAACCATCAGAAATCCCCCCTGATCTTAGTGCACTGAAAGATGATAATACAATGCAATCCAATCATTGTACTAGGTCACCTCAAATCTATATTTTTATAATTTCAAATAACACTTTTAATGGCTAAGTGTGAACCGTAATAGATTAACCCAATAAAAACAACCAGCATAGTCCACCTTCCCAGAATCCAAAAATGATCTCCATCAACAAAAGTTCCAAATTTAAATTAAAAAAAATAAAAACAATCCTCAGACCACGTGTTGTCCCTTAATCATTCCACTTTGATCAAAGTGCTACCTCAGGTCGCATAACCATCGATTCATCACCATCCATCACCCCATCACCACTGTCGACGTCGTCGTTCAACCACCACACCCACCAAAGATTGTCCAAGCCCGTCGAAGGCACTGAAAACCATCCCACCATGTTGTCATTGTCCCACAGTGAACTAGTGACCACCAAAAACAAATCGAGCTCACTAAATCAAAGAACAATCAACACGGTACTGTCAAGAAAAACCCGAAGATCGCCACCATATCCAAAAAAGCACCCAAAACCAGAAACAAACAACCTCATAATCGAAACCCTACAAACCTTCATTGCTGGCAAGAGAAAGAACCACCAAACAAACCAACAGTCGAGAAAAAAATCCGTGACATTGTCAATGCCATTACAGATAAAATATATCATTGAGGGCTTGTGCCAGGAGTGCTGACAGCCACTGATCTACACATCCTGAAACCCCATCGACACCACCGTTCCTGTTCCGCCTTGGAGAGGCACAAAAAAACTTGGGATCAGAGCAGAGAAAGACTGTCTGAGGGCTCTAAATGTAGAAACAATGACGAGGCTGCAAAAAGGGGGCATAAAAACTCAGGAAGTGCCTGAAAACTATCGACCGACACACCTCAAATCATAGAACCTCAATGATACCACCGCTTCAACTCTGACTTGGAGTGCCACATAGGGACGAGAGATCAGAGCAAAGGATGAGAAACCAGAATCTTAGAGAACAAGAACTTTTTATAGGGCCCCAGAACCACCCATGAAGGAAAAAATGAAAAAAAAACCAAGAACAAGCACCTGAGGGAACACAAATGCCTCCATCAAAGAAGAAACCAAAGAGGAATCCAAACATGCACGAACAAGCCGCTAAGGAGAAAAGGGGGAAGATACCATGAAGAGGCCGCACTAACAAGTTTGGAAGAAGGTAGGGCAGGGATAAAATAGGGGAAAAAGGAAGAAAAGAATAGAAGTAATGCTCAGGCACACGACAAAGGGTTTCATGAGGAAACCCTAGGTGGAGCGGGGAGCTGGAGGGGGAAGCTGGGAGAGAAGGGAGCCATTTCCACCATACTAGGTCACAATACTCAGATAATCTCCAAAAAATCTCACGTATAAACATTCAAGAAAAGAAATCAATAAGAAAAGTAACTTAGACACACAAGATTCCATGGTTTGTACTTTCACCTTTCATTAGAGAACACTGAAAGCTCTTATATTACTAGAAGTACAAAGGATTATAAACACCAAAACTAATGATCCAATGTTAGAATTAGATTCATAATATAAGATACACATAAAATGATGGTCCTACCTCAACTTTATAGAGGTAATTAACTGGTAGTATAATCTACACCACCAAATGAAGTTTACTATCAACGCACATTTGGATTGGTCAACCTTTTATTCCCTAAAGCTCCACCTCCTCAACTGTTTTATCTGGTAAACCCCCACTAGGATTAAACTTTCACTCATTGTAAGTTTATCACTTTATTGTAAATGAAGCCATATATTAAAGGCATTGACTGCTGCTTCCTTGTTAGAACCAAGGTGAACTCACAAAGTTCCTCCTTTTGGTAAGTTTAATCTTGTAATTGAAGGGGCTTCACAATCCCAACAATCACCCACATGGATATTTCTGTAAGGATTCCTACTTTATCCTTAAACACTTAGGAAAAAAACTCATCCTCCTTCCTTATGAATGAAATGTTATCCTTCATCCTCTATTCACCCAAGTCCAACTAAGGCATAATGATTCCTAAAACTTTCTAGAACTAAAACCTTTGTAAACATATTAGCTAGATTTTTCTTCCATACATTTTTCTACTACTCTAACACTTTTCCTTCCAACAAATTTCATATGGAATGTAATTTTAAGTAAATACATTTCATTCTTTCACGCAATATTGGATTTTAGGTAAGGTGAATTACACTATGACTGTCACAAAATAAAACTCCTCCTTTCGATGACCTTCCAAGATCCTTTAGTAAGCACGTTAACTAGATTAACTCCTTTCTAGATTCTATAGCTATTACGTGTTCTGCTTACATTGTATAAAAAGTAAATATAGGCTACAAATGAGACATCCGATTGATCGTTGTTCCACCAAATGTAAATAAAAAACCTACCATGCTCTTATGGGTGTATGAATCCCCAGTAAAATCTATATATAAAAATCTTTTCAAAGAATCATCTTCACCAAAATAGAGCATTATATCTTTCAATCCCTTAAAGTATTAGATAATCCAATTCATAACTTCCCAATTCTCTCTTCCAGGGTTTGACATAAAATTTCCTCTAATCCTACTACAAAGACAATTCTTGTATGCATATAAATAATCACATACACTAAGATTATGAAAATTAATGCATATGGTACATTCACCATGTACAAGGCCTTATATTCCGATGCTGGTTATTGTGCCTTGGATAACTTGAAGTGTCCATAAAAGGAGATTCATACAGTCTTACATCCAGTCATTTGAAATTCTTCAACAATATTATGGATTTATTATTTCCATGATAACACCAAAAAACCAGTTTTCCTATCCATTTCTATTCTCATCCCCAATATTTTCTTGGAATGGAAAATATATTTCATTTCAAATATTCCAAACAAATTACACTTTAGGTCTTGAATCCATGAACTCTCCTGACCCACTATCAACATGTCATCCATATATAATATGAGTATGAATGAAGTCCCATCATCAAATAACTTCCGATAATGGTAACAACCGGATTTTCATAGTGTGAAACCTTCATCATTCATGAAAGTGTTGAAAATACAGTTTCACTTTCTAGGTTTATATTTCAAGTCATAAGACTTCACTTTAACTTATAAACAAATCACTCTTTCTAATGGTTATCAAAACCCTTAGGAAACTTCATGTAGATCTCATCCTCAAAGTCACCATGAAGAAAGGCAGTCTTAATATCATTTTTCTCTAAGTGAAGATCATTGGAAGCAACTAGACTCAAAACTATTTGGATTATAGTATGATTAACTAACAATGAAAATATTTTTGAGAAATTTATTCATTCCTTCTATTGTAATACTTTCAATACCAACCATGCATTGTATCTTCTATGTCTGTCAAATTATTCCTTTAAACGAAAAGCCCATTTTTTCTATAGCTCTCACTTTCCTTCTGGTAGTTTAGTTAGCTTCCAAACTCCATTAAAATTAAAGGGGTTCATTTATTCCTCTATAGAATCAATCCTAATACTTCAAGTCACTAAGTTTCATTTCCTCTTTCAATTTTTTTGGGTCCCCAGTATCCATTAAAAGTAAGAAATTAAAATCAATTCCATACCTCTACTGTAACGCCCCGACCCCAGTTACCTAGAGTCAGTGCATTATTACATAACATTGGCATGATCACGAGAAAGATCAAATCTCAAAATACCGATTGGTTTAGTAGCCTTGGAAACACTAGATATATTCATAAAGTTTTACATTACATCATAAAGTGGAAAACTACTACAACAACATATTTTCTCCATATTCCACACTCATATCCCCACATAATATCCCTGCAGGTCATTCATAATTTACTTCTTCACTTCCTGGGAAAAATAAAACATATAAAAGGGGTGATCTCAAATGCCCAGTAAGGATATAGCGGAAACTTTCAAAAATAAGCATAAACATTTAAGGCAATGTATAACTAAAAAAAAGCCTTTTAAACTTGAACTTCAACATAGTATGGAAAAAGTAAAATGAAATAATGCCATTTACTTATTCACATGGATATTCTACTAATCAAATAATCACATGCAATATCAATAACCACTTTCATAATGATGGAATGCATAATGCCAGACTATCATAACCACACAGCCAAGGCCTCGTGCCAAGACTACAAATAAGATTTTTCCAAGGCCTTGTGCCAAGACACTAGTTTGTCTCATGAGACCTACCGATGCATCGAGGAGCTATAGTGGGCTCCACCCGTCACATATTAAGTCCAATGCATTCCCATATGAAAAAGGTTTAAACACAACATAAACATTCGTATTAAAACTAGCATACGAAATGTCAATACTTTCACCATAAACTATTAATGGTATAAAAATAGAACATCCACAGTCAAACATATCACAAAACCTTCAATACAATATAAATTTTTTGTATCATAATAAATCAACTTCAAATAAGCGTAAAATCCATCAAAGGATGTTGACATAGATGAAATCAAAACTCTTTTTAGAGAAATATATCTTTCTATTTTGAAATCATTTAAGAGTCATATATTTATAAAATAAAACATTTTCATTGAAAATATTCTTATAAGCTTGTAAGGGAAGCTTCGACGATTTTATAACGATGGAAAATAACCGCACCCTCCGTATAAGTAAAAAAAACATTCTTACCTTAATTTTATCGAAAAGGTTAAAAAGCACCTTGTTTGGAAAACGACGGAAAGATTCCTTTATAAACCTCTTATAAAAAGTCAAACAAGGGTATAAATGAATTTAACCCATATTCTTGTAAATATTAGAAATGTTTTGAAATACATTTTTAAGAAACATGGATGTGGATGATAAAGAGATCCCAGTAGATTATTACGTATAAACAACCTCGGATAATGAAGAGATTGTGAAATAACCCTTACCTTGTAATTTTACTTGGTTGGGGTAGGTTAACCTCTTGTATAATAGTGAAATAATTGTTATTAAATTATACAAGAATTATATACATTCATATGATATCATATATGATCTTTTAACATTTCTTTGTTAATAATATCTTAGTATTATCGTCGTTTCGGGTGTTAACTTACTCATTTTATTTTATATGTTTTGTTACATAAGACATGTTTGTAATGGATAGGTTGTATATTATTCATATACATAATGATATAAAGTCCTTAAAAATTATTTTTAAATCATAAAATGATAATTATACTTGAATGGATACGATGGAGAATGAATCTCATCGCGTTCGTGGAGACGGTAGTCCGTACATACGCACGAGCGACAATATCATTCTTTTGATATCGAAATAATATATAAATGGATGGTATATAATATATAAAAAATCATTAACATGTTATATTTATTATTTACATGAGTTACACATCATTATTATACCCATCCAAATAATAATATATTGAATAACAATTACACCACAACGTGGAGATGGTAAGCCGTACGTACGCACGTATGGTGACATGTTATTCAAGGGGTGGATAGAATAATGAATATGGTTGTACCATATTTATAATAACATCACAGTATATATAAGATACTGAATTTATTATTTTAGAATGTTAATAACAAAGAAAGAAGAAGTGGAAGAAGAAAGGAACTTGGAAAAGGGTGGTGAAATCATTACCTCTTCTTTGGGTTCTTCCTTTTGATTTGATCAAAAGGGCTCCTTAGGTTGGCTTTCTGATCAAACTAATGCCTCTAGGTTGTATTGAGGGAAGTTGTGAGATTATTGGGTCAGATTTTGGCCGAACCAAAAGGCTTTGAAGGTGTGAAGAAATGATAAGGAAGAGTTCCCTTTTATAAGAGGGGTGAGGGGCACCTTTGGAAAAGCTAGAAATATTAATTTATAATAAATTCATATTTGGTTTATAATGGCTCAAAAGTTGATTATTTAAATTTTAAAGTGGGTATGGGTCGAAAACAACTCAACCAATAGAATTTAGACAGGTTTGGGTACTTATATTAACCTTATCTTTAATTATTAACTCTAAGTTAATTAGTTTCACTTTTACAATGTCTCTTTGTATTTTTATATTATATGGTTAATAAACTTACTATATACATCCAAGCGACCCTCAAGTGGTCCATTAATGATACACATATCATTATATAAGTCTCTTGGCCGAACGTTAGATTTTTAGAAATTTAATATCAATTAATAATATAATATTTGTTTTAAAAACTCTTTTATGTCAATTTTGAGACTATTCAATAGATGTTTTTTGTAAAAATCATAACAGAATGATTACTTAGAACATAGTCAATTAAATCAATCATAATATGTCATATTATCCTATAAAATTAGTGTAATTCATTAAAAGTCTCATATTATATTTATTTGGGTATTTATAATATCAATTATTTTAAATTTTCACTATTATGGTAATTACTGCATCATCATTGTGTCATAAATAAATTAAATTATGTAATCTCTAAAAATTATAAATAAAATATCATTATGTAGGAAATATTTTTAGATTTATAATGAATATTTATATTCGAAAATCCAACACATATAACCCTATGTAAAAATTGTTTTTCTAAAAGATATATGCTTCTGTCATTTTTGTACTTATTTTAACTTAATTAAAATAAAGTGTCCCTATCACCTACAAGTGGCTCCATGGGGTCCCAAAATCAACCCAAAGATGCCCATGGTCTGACATGTATCCACCAATAAGGTTAGGAAATGTTTTAGGATAATTTAGTATTATTATAAGATTATTTTTTAACCCTTATTTACCGAATTTACCCTTAACCATGGTAAATAAAATATTTAACGCAGTAATTATTCAAAATGTCTAAAAATAAAAGTTACCTATTTAAACAATTTGAAAATCCTGATTCCAAATATGGAATCCATTTTTCCAAATTCAAAACATAGAAGTGGCAGAAATTAATTTAAAATTAATTCCCGTTGTTAAAACAAAAAGCGTGTTTTTAAGAGATAATAACTATCAAAAGATTGACACTTGTTTATGTCCGGTTTAATTGTAAAATTATGTCCAATGACCAACATTGTATTAAATGGTAAAAATATATTCTAAATATACTTTAAAACCTCTAAAATTTATAATTTATCACTATTAATTATTTTGATTTAAAAAGTTGTTTTTAATTAAAATTTAGTAATTTTCACTATTCATCAAAATATTAAAGTTATCCGAAAAGTACCAAAATTTCACCTTAGGCTAAATTCGATATTCCGAATCCAAAAATGAAGTCCATTTTGAAAAATAAAATATATATAATTTCAAAAAGTAGGTATTACTATTCATAACGACTAGTTTGATTGGTTATGGTGTGTTAGAACTCGGTGTTGCGTACAACACATGCTATCACATTATTCAAAGAGAAGCGTACCATGGAAGCTTGGGGTGTTACATTCTCCCCTCCTTCAAATAATTTCGTCCTAAAAATTTCTAAAATACTTATCGCATGAAAATACTTGGGTGGTTCTTCATCATAGGTTCCTCGGGTTCCCACGTTGCCGCTTCCATCTTATGGTTTCTCCACAAAACTTTTACCAGACGCGTCGTCCTGTTTCTCAGTACTTGTTCTCTCGTATCAAGAATCCTGACGGGCTCTTCACAATAATACAGATCGGGTTCCAGTTCTAATTCCTCGTAGGTGAGTACATGCGTTGGGTCAGGCATGTATTTCCTCAACAGAGATACGTGGAACACATCGTGAACTTTGGAGAGACTTGGCGGCATTGCCAATCGGTAAGCTACAGCCCCAATTAGTTCTAGAATTTTGAAAGGTCCGATGTACCTGGGACTCAATTTACCTTTCTTACCAAAATGTATAACTCCCTTCCATGGAGATACCTTTAAGAAAACATGATAACCGACTTGAAATTCCAAATCCTTCCTTCGATTATCAGCATAGCTCTTCTGCCTACTTTGAGCTGCTTTGATGTGATTTTGGATTACCTTCACCTTTTCTATCATTTACTCCACCAGTTTTAGACCTACAAGTTTTATTTCACCAACGTCATCCCAACAGGTTGGTGTGAGACATCTATTTCCATATAATGCTTCATATGGTGCCATCAGAATACTCGAATGGAAGCTATTGTTATAGGAAAATTCTACCAGAGGTAAATACTGATCCCACATACCCTGAAAGTCAAGTGAGAAGGATCTCAACATGTCTTCTAAGGTTTGAATAGTCCGTTCTGATTGTCCGTCTGTCTGAGGGTGGTAGGCAGTGCTCAAATGAAGTTCAGTATCCAGGGATTTCTGAAGACTCTTCCAGAATATTGAAGTAAAACGGGGATCATGATCAGAAACAATCGATAGGGGTACTCCATGAAGTCTCACAACTTCTTTAATATATAGTCTTGCTAGACGTTCCTGTGGTAGATCTTCCCTTATAGCAAGAAAATGTGCTTACTTGGTAAGACGATCAACAATAACCCATATTGCATCGTTCCTTCTAGGAGTATTTGATAGACCCATGACAAAGTCCATCGTAATATTGTCCCATTTCCACTCTGGTATGGGAAGAGGTTGCATGAATCCTCCAGGCTGTTGCCTTCCAGCTTTCACTTGTTGACAAACCATACATCTTGACACAAAATCAGCAATCTCCCTCTTCATGTTGTCCCACCAAAAATGTTCCTTCAAATCTCTATACATTTTGGTGCTCCCAGGGTGTATAGAAAAATTGGAACTATGAGCATCATCCAGCAATTCCCTTTTTAGATCAGGTATATCGGGAACACAAAGTCTCTTCCCGAATTTCAAAATTCCATTTTCATACACAAAGTCTCTCAATCTCCCATCATTCACAGCTTTAATCTTCTTTTGAAATTCTTCATCATCGGTATGAGAACTCTTAATCCTTTCTAGTAAAGATGGTTTGGAAACCATTTGAAAAAGAATTGATGTTTCGCCTTCCCTAGTTATTCCCATGTTCATCATCACTAGATCCATGAAAATTGGATCCCTTTCAATTCTCATATTGTTCAAAACTTCATGGTCTTTTTTGCTCAAAGCATCTGCCACCCTATTTGCCTTCCCCGGGTGGTAGTGTATCGTGCAATCATAATCCTTGAGTAATTCAATCCATATCCTTTGCCTCATGTTGAGTTCTTTTTGTGAGAAAATATACTTCAAACTCTTGTGATCAGTATAAATATCACATTTTTCACCATAGAGGTAGTGCCTCCATATCTTCAAAGCAAAGATCACAGCTGCTAACTCGAGATCATGAGTAGGATAGTTTTGTTCATGAATTTTTAACTGTCGTTATGCATAGGGAATAAACCTATCATTCTGCATAAGGACACAACTAAGTCCTTTCTTCGATGCATCACTATAAATAACGAACCCATCATTCCCCGATGGTAGAGTCAATATAGGAGAATTGACTAATCTTCTCTTCAGTTCTTCTTCACAATCTTTTGTCCAAACAAATTTAACCCCTTTACGTGTGAGCTTCGTTAATGGGTTATCCAATCGGGCAAAATTCTAGACGAATCGTCGATAATAACCTGCCAAATCAATAAAACTACGTACCTCGGTTATACTCGCAGGTGCTAGCCATTCTTGGATTGCCTTGGTCTTATAAGGATCAACAAAGATTCCATCTTTAGAGACAATATGGCCAAGAAAAGAAATCTCATGAAGCCAGAATTCACACTTGATAAACTTCCCATACAATTCATGTCTTCTCAGAGTATTCAGGATAATGCGCAAGTGATTTTCATGATCTTCATAGCTTTTGGAGTATACCAAGATATCATCAATAAATACCACCACAAATTCATCGAGATACTCCTTGAAAACTCTATTCATCAGATCCATGAATACAGAGGGTGCATTAGTCAATCCAAAAGGAATTACAGTAAACTCGTAATGCCCGTACCTGGTTCGAAATGCTGTCTTCGGAATGTCTTCCTTCTTCACACACAACTGATGGTATCCAGATCGAAGGTCAATCTTTGAAAAGTATTGAGCTCCATGTAGTTGGTCAAATAAATCATCAATTCGAGGTAGGGGATACTTGTTCTTTATTGTTATAGCATTGATCTCCCTGTAGTCGATACATAACCTCATAGATCCATCTTTCTTTTCAACAAAAAGAACAGGGGATCCCCATGGAGAAAAAATAGGGAGAATAAATCCCTTATTAATCAATTACTCTAGTTGTTTCTTTAGTTCAACTAATTCTACAGTGGTCATTCTATAAGGGGTCTTCAATATAGGCCTTGATCCAGGAATTAAATCAATGGAAAACTCAAATTCTCGTTCTGGAGGATGTCCAGGTAAATCTTCCGGAAATACATCTACAAATTCTTTCACAATAGGTACATCCTCTATTTGAACATTCCTTTCCTCACCCATAGTTATTTAATTCTCTTCCTCCCCAATAATTGAATTTAGTTGAGCTATTGGGGGTGGATCTAAATAAGAATTAGGTGGTGACGATTCTGCTCTAAAGATAAGGTGTTCCTTATCATTATCATCAAGAATCGTAACCTCTTTCTTCTTACAATAAATCTTCGCATCATAGTCCGAAATCCAGTCCATACCGGGGATTATATCAAACTCAATCATAGGTATGATGATGAGATCAGCAGATAAAGAACATTTATGTGCTCTAATGGGGACTGATTCACAAAACTTTGTTGCAATGATACTTCCCTTAGGAGTTTTAACTGACAACTCCCTTGTTAAATCAAATTGGAAATATCTAATTTTCTTAGCAAACTGGGAAGATATGAAACAATGCGATGATCCAGAATCAAATAATGCATTTGCTAAACTTGAGGAAACCATTAAATTACCTGCCACCACGTCTTTTGGAGCTTCTACCTCAGCAGTAGTGATAGCATAAGCTTGGACTTGATCCCTTTTCCTTTTCTGAGGTAAGTTCTCCTGACGCTTAGGACATTCGTTTGCATAATGACCCATCTCCCTGAAATTGTAGCACTGAACATTGGTAGCTTCCTTCTTCCCCTTGCAATCATGAGCTTGGTGGCCTTTTTCACCACACTTGTAACAAACTCCTGTTCCCTTCAAGCAAGTACCGGGGTGTTTCTTACCACATTTACCACATGATGGATATTCAAACTTTCCCTTCTTCCCCTTATTTCCATTCCTAGATTGATCAGTAGGTCTCTTCTTCTCTTGCTTTTCTTTAAAGTCATAAGACTTAGAGAATTGATTTTCGGTCTTGATAACACATGAGACAATGTCTTCGTATGATGAAAAGGATTGTGATACTAATGCTCGACGGAGAAATGGTTTTAACCCATCAAAGAAATGATCAATCTTACTTCTTGGGTTACGTATATAATCTCCAGCATACCTTGCTAACCTTTTATAGTTAGCCTCATACTTTGTGACATTCTCATCCTCCTTTTGTCTCAGACTCAGAAACTGCCTTTCCATATCAGCTCGATGGTCATGAGGAAAGTATTTTTCTAAAAACAGATCTTTGAACTTTCTCCATTCCATATTTGATACTTCATCATCTTCCTTCATGTTTTGAATTAATGACCACCATTGATCAGCATCTCCAGTGAGGCGGTAAACTGCCATGATAACTTTTTCCCTTTCACTACTCCCCAAAGCCTGAAATATTTTCTCTAGGGAATTTATCCATTGCCCAGCTACTAAGGGATTTGTACTCCCATTGAACATTGGTGGTTGTTGCCTCATGAATCGATCTAACATTGATCCTCCACGCTGCGGATAAGGGTGCTCCATACGGGTAAGGTTATTATTCATAACTTGAGTGAGTTGTCCCAGTATGGTGATTAGCTGATCGGCACCAGTTGCATCACCAGCTCCACTATAATTATCTTGAGTAGGAGGGCAATCCCTACATGGAGTTCGTGCATTGATACGGTTTCCATTTCTTCCACTAGGCACCATTTCTAAACAATGGCATAAAATAGATCAGTTTATGAATCAAAATACATAATCCCATACTTATAAAACACTTAACATAAATTGAACTATTTATGGATATAATCCATAATCATAAAAATGTTTTCTTTGAGGAAGTATATACTCATAAACCCTTAATAATTATTTGTAAAGAAAATGAGAGTTATCCTAAGCATATCCCCCGGTAGTGTCATAACCAAGAGTGCAGTAAGGCCCGTTGTCGTGCACCAGTTCCTGTTCGAGTCTAGCTCAAAGCGGTGTTTTCGGGTTTTACCCCTAGGTACATCTGTGCCAGAGCTGCCTCTACCTACTCATATCCAGACAGGGATGTATTTCTCAGAAAACTCACAAAATCTCTACAATACCAAAATTCTAGGAAGTTCTTCTATACTAATCCTCAATGTTCATCTTAGGTCTACGTGCTCTAATCAGAGTTTATCTAAATCTAGCTTTCAAGGTTTGTACTAAACTTCCTCTGATACCAACTGTAATGCCCCGACCCTAGTTACCCAAAGTCGGTGCATTATTACATAACATTGGCATGATCACGAGAAAGATCAAATCTCGAAAGACCGATTGGTTTAGTAGCCTTGGAAACACTAGATATATTCATAAAGTTTTACATTAAATCATAAAGTGGAAAACTACTACAAAAACATATTTTCTCCATATTCCACACTCATATCCCCACATAATATCCCTGTAGGTCATTCATAATTTACTTCTTCACTTCCTGGGAAAAATAAAACATAGAAAAGGGGTGAGCTCAAATGCCCAATAAGGATAACGATATAGTGGAAACTTTAAAAAATAAGCATAAACATTTAAGGCAATGTATAACTAAAACAAAAGCCTTTTAAACTTTAACTTCAACATATTATGGAAAAAGTAAAATGAAATAATTCCATTTACTTATTCACATGGATATTCTACTAATCGAATAATCACATGCAATATCAATAACCACTTTCATAATGATGGAATGCATAATGCCAGACTATCATAACCATATAACCAAGGCCTCGTTCCAAGACTACAAATAAGATTTTTCCAAGGCCTTGTGCCAAGACACTAGTTTGTCTCATGAGACCTACCGATGCATCGAGGAGCTATAGCGGGCTCCACCCGTCACATATTAAGTCCAATGCATTCCCATATGAAAAAGGTTTAAACATAACATAAACATTCGTATTAAAACTAGTATACGAAATGTCAATACTTTCACCATAAACTATGAATGGTATAAAAATAACACATCCACAGTAAAACATATAAAAAAAAATTCAATACAATATAAATTTTTTTTATCATAATAAATCAACTTCAAATAAGCGTAAAATCTATCAAAGGATGTTGACATAGATGAAATCAAAACTCTTTTTAGAGAAATATCTCTTTCTATTTTGAAATCATTTAAGAGTCATATATTGATAAAATAAAACATTTTCATTGAAAATATTCTTATAAGCTTGTAAGGGAATCTTCGATGATTTTATAACGGTGGAAAATAACCGCACTCGCCGTATAAGTAAAAAAAAACATTCTTACCTTAATTTTGTCAAAAAGGTTAAAAAGAACCTTGTTTGGAAAACGATGGAAATATTCTTTTTTAAACCTCTTATAAAAAGTCAAAAAAGGGTATAAATGACTTTAACCCATATTCTTTTAAATAGTAGAAATATTTTGAAATACATTTTTAAGAAACATGGATGTGGATGATAAAGATATCCCAGTAGATTATTAAGTATAAACAACCTCAGATAATGAAGAGATTGTGAAATAACCCTTACCTTGTACTTTTCCTTGGTTGGGGTAGGTTAACCTCCTGTATAATAGTGAAATAATTGTTATTAAATTATACAATAATTATATACATTCATATTATATCATATATGATCTTTTAACATTGCTTTGTTAATAATATCTTAGTATTATCGTCGTTTCGGGTGTTAACTTACTTATTTTCTTTTATATGTTTTGTTACATAAGCCATGTTTGTCATGGATAGGTTGTATATTATTCATATACAGAATGATATCAATTCCTTAAACATTATTTTTAAATCATCAAATGATAATTATACTTGAATGGATACGATGGAGAATGAATCTCATCGCGTTCGTGGAGACGGTAGTCCGTACGTACACACGGGCGACAATATCATTATTTTGATATTAAAATAATATATAAATGGATGGTATATCATATATACAGAATCATTAACATGTTATATTTATTATTTACATGAGTTACACATCATTATTATACCCATCCAAATAATAATATATTGAATAACAATTACACCACGACGTGGAGACGGTAAGCCGTACGTACGCACGTATGGTGGCATGTTATTCAAAGGGTGGATAGAATACTGAATATGGTTGTACCATATTTATAATAACATCAAATTATATATAAGATACTGGAGTTATTATTTTATAATGGTAATAACAAAGAAAGAAGAAGTGGAAGAAGAAAGGAACTTGGAAAAGGGTGGTGAAATCATTACCTCTTCTTCGGGTTCTTCCTTTTGATTTGATCAAAAGGGATCCTTAGGTTGGCTTTATGATCAAACTAAGGCATCTAGGTTGTATTGAGGGAAGTTGGTAGAGTATTTTGGCAGAGTTTGGCTGAACCAAATGGCTTTGAAGGTGTGAAGAAATGAGAAGGAAGAGTGCCCTTTTATAAGAGGGGTGAGGGGAACCTTTGGAAAAGCTAGAAATATTAATTTATAATAAATTCATATTCGGTTTCTAATGGCTCAAAAGTTGATTATTTAAATTTTAAGGTGGGTATGGGTCGAAAAAAACTCAACCAATATAATTTAGACAGGTTTGGGTACTTATATTAACCTTATCTTTAAGTATTAACTCTAAGCTAATTAGTTTCACTTTTACAATGTCTCTTTGTATTTTTATATTATATGGTTAATAAACTTACTATATACATCTAAGCGACCCCCAAGTGGTCCATTAATGATAAAAATATCATGATATAAGTCTCTTGGCCGATCCTTATATTTTTAGGAATTTAATATCAATTAATAATATAATATTTGTTTTAAAAACTCTTTTATGTCAATTTTGAGACTATTCAATAGACGATTTTTGTAAAAATCATAACTGAATGATTGCTTAGAACATAGTCTATTAAATCAATCCTAATATGTCATATTATCCTATAAAATTAGTTTAATTAATTAAAAGTCTCATATTATATTTATTTGGGTATTTATAATATCAATTATTTTAAATTTTCACTATTATGGTAATTACTGCATCATCATTGTGTCATAAATAAATTAAATTATGTAATCTCTAAAAATTATAAATAAAATATCATTATGTAGGAAATATTTTTATATTTCTAATGAATATTTATATTTGAAAATCCAACATATATAACCCTATGTAAAAATTGTTTTTTCTAAAAGATATATGCTTATGTCATTTTTGTACTTATTTTAACTTAATTAAAATAAAGTGTCCCTATCACCTACAAGTGGCTCCATGGGGTCCCAAAATAGACCCAAAGATGCCCATGGTCGGACATGTATCCAAAAATAAGGTTAGGACACGTTTTAGGGTAATTTAGTATTATTATAAGATTATTTTTTAACCCTTATTTACCAAATTTACCCTTAACCATGGTAAATAAAATATTTACCGCAATAATTATTCAAAATGTCTAAAAATAAAAGTTACCTATTTACACAATTTGAACATCCTGATTCCAAATATGGAATCAATTTTTCCAAATTCAAAACACAGAAGTGGCAGAAATTAATTTAAAATTAATTCCCATTGTTAAAACAAAAAGCGTGTTTTTAAGAGATAATAACTATCAAAAGATTGACACTTGTTTATGTCTGGTTTAATTGTAAAATTATGTACAATGACCAACATTGTATTAAATGGTAAAAATATATTCTAAATATACTTTAAAACCTCTCAAATTTATAATTTATCACTATTAATTATTTTTATTAAAAAAGTTGTTTTTAATTAAAATTTAGTAATTTTCACTATTCATCAAAATATTAAAGTTATCCGAAAAGTACCAAAATTTCACCTTAGGATAAATTCGATATTCTGAATCCAAAAATGAAGTCCATTTTAAAAAATAAAATATATATAATTTCAAAAAGTAGGTATTACTATTCATAACAGCTAGTTTGATTGGTTATGGTGTGTTAGAACTCGGTGTTGCGTATAACACACGCTATC